>CM057452.1:1108425000-1110956250 GCA_016271365.2 Neoceratodus forsteri | reverse complement strand
GAGATAACTATGATGCGCCACAGCACTATGTCCACAGCCAGATCCCGCCTGACTTGGTTCCTGTTATCCTCCGACCCCTGCCCTGCCTGCAGAAACACTAGATTCAAAGAGCACCAATGAGAGGAAGGTGGCCCCACCCAGTGGGAGTGTAAGTCAGGGGGAAAACCTGCAGGTAAGGTACTGGGGGAATCGGAGCACCGGAGGGGATTCGGGTCAAGGGGTCTCAGACTGGACGGAATAAGTCACGGTGACATCTGAGGGAGATCGAAGGGAGCAGCGACTGGAGGGAAAAAGGATTTAAAAAAAAAAACATGCTAGTTACAAATATAGTCATTAAGGTTGAACTAGACACAAATGTATTTCTCCAGGTCTCGACTATAGTCTGTCACCCCCTACTCATTGTCTTCATGCACCCTTAGGTGACCCAATGCAAGAAGCAGCTATCTGCATGTTGATCTATTTTCAGATTAAACTTCAAAAAAAAAATCCTTACCCTCCAAGCCATGTTCCAAAGGACAGCATCTTTGTGACAAAGGAAGTGTTGAACCTGTCTCTTGAACAATGCAGGTCTTTATATGCTGCTCAATTTTGCTTGATTCTGCCTCCTGAACCACACTGGTCTCAGAATGCTCTTCAGTGTCACTTATGAAATCCTCGTTAGAGAGGATGAAGACTGTGGCTGGAACGATAATCTCATACATATCTGACCCTGTAAAGACAAACAGAATGTACTTAATACTTCATTCCAGTTCTTTATAATATTAATCTACCCTCCCGGTCTTTTTTTTTTTTTTTACAGCTACCGCTGTCTTTGTCCCTGCATCTCTGGTCAGCACCCTTCAGCTCATCTGCTCCTGCCCCATCATCCTGGAAACCCCCAGAACATAACCTACCTCCAAAGTCCACCCAGAGTTTAACTCCTTCTTGAAGGGCCAGCAGAAGGAACCACAAGCTCCGCAGTAGAATGTATCCAGTATGAGAATGAGGTGCCTGGATAGGCAGGTGTGCAGGGCCTGCAGGCAGCTGGCATCACCCTTCTGGCCAGGATATTTTCATTCATGTTGTTCCATCCCCTAGGACACTGGTGACAAGGGTGCACAAGCACGCGTGTAAGCTAGTGTGTGTGGCACCAGCCAATGTCCTCCCACCCATGAGTTGCTCCCCACCGCATTGCCACCTGTGGTCACCCAGGAGGCAGAACTGCAGTGGAGCTGGCCTCCCCCTCCCCCAGAGGAAGAGAGCATCCCCCGGGATGTTCCATCCCCCTCCAACCATGGCTGGCCCCCAGCGACACAAGCTTGTTCCAAACTTGGGTCACCGACATCGTAAGCAGCAGGCAGTACAACTGCTGCTCCGATGGGCTGGCTCTACTAGTCTTTGTTACACTGGGAACAATCTAGTGAGACAGATGCTAATGCAGGGGCAGATAACATCATCTTTTGCCTTCTCTCCTTTTCACAGTATCATATTTATTACAGTAATCAGAAGTGTCAGAGTTGTGATCTGGAACCCGATAATCAAAACACTGAACAGTCCCATTTGCCCCAGGCCTCAGTGACTACAGGACACACATCCTTCATAAGGAAAAAATAAACTTTGGACATATGTGAAGTCTTGTTTAATATCGTGTGCGTGTGTGTATGTGTACACTTGTTTTGATGTAGTTCAATTTTCTTTTCTTATTTAGGATCCCTTAGTAAAGCACTTTTCTCTCCACCCAATATTAATTGTTTTGACAATTCTAGAACCCAGTGGCATCCACCAAGCAGAAGGCCTGCATGGAAAGCTTCAATGTGGACTTCTGCTTAAAGGGGACAGGCAATTTATGCTAATTGGCATCTGTTTATAAAGTTCCTAGTCTCAGAAATGAGATGCACCCTCCTAAATTAGCCATATTTAACTGTACCTAAATAAAAAGTTACATGAAACACTGTGTTTTGCATTGTTTTGTTTTTATGTGCAACATTCTGTTACAATTCTCTTCATGTAACCTGTAATGTGGAGTTTTTTCTATGTAATGGTTTGTGGACAAAATGCTAATTATGAGCTGCTGACCTATTAGTGCTATGCTTAGAGTTCTGTGCACAAACAGTGACATAGTCAAGACTCCAGCTCACTGGTTCCATGGAGAGAACTGTAACAGAATGTTGCACATAAAAAGAAAACAATGCAAAATACAGTTTTTCGTATCACTAATCTCATGCTGTGCTGAAGTCTCCTGTGTCTGAGGATAAACAGTTTCCTACATTTATTTTTGTGTGTCTATCTAAGACATTTGTACAGTCTAGCAAGGCATCTGCCAGAGCAGCGAGAGATGGACATGGCAGACCTGAAGAGAAGGTATGGGTCCTTGTGGCAGACCGACATCAAAACACCACGCATGGTGGATAATGCGGCACATCTTCTGCCCAGAGTCTATCTCACCTGCCTGCGCTGACCTCCTGGGTCCCCAGACCACTACCTCAGTTCTACACCTAGAGGCAGGACCAGTGGCTGAGCTAGGTTTGGGACCGCTTGGGAGCCGGGGGTGGGGGCATTCAGTCAATCACGGGCTCCACAGTGGTCACTAAACAGTGAATAAAAATGGTGTTGGGGTGCCACTACTCACACTGGGGCAGCCAGGAGGGGTAACTGCCCCCTCAGTCCCCCCCTCTAGCTCCACCACTGAGCTGGACCCCACCTGCACCAAAGCCCTGGATGCAGAAGCCAAGAATTTCAACTGTTGTCTGTTTTTTTTTTTTAGCACCTTTCCTGCAATAATGTTACAGGCTGCACTGCACAGCATAAGTGACACTGTCCAACTTGCTAATGCTTTACTGAACTGCCAATATGACATTTCCATCCTCTTGGCACATTTTGGGGCACCACAAGCAAACTGCAACCCCCGCTTTAGCGTCCCTCACCTATTAGTCGCAACGACATACAGTTTCCCTCTCCAGCTTCAGGACTCAGCTCTGTGTTACCCTGTGGATCAATAAAGCAGCTCAACACGACGCTGCCTCTCAGCCCCTGCTGATCCACTGGACCTTCACATTTGCCCCTCTATCCCGTCCCTCCGCACAGCCAAACAACCTAAAGGTTACACCACAGGATATCTGCAAGCTGCTCCAAATGGACCACTCCACTCAAACAGGCTCCTGGCTACCTCGAGGGACCGCTTACCTCGTTGCCATCCTGCCTTTAATTATTTAGGTTTTTCTTAACTGGGTAAAGTGCACTAATCTAAAAGATCATTTTCAGGCACATCCCGGACCAAGAGGCAAGAGCAGGTAATGATTACAGAATGATAATGTTAGAATACAACAAATGGTAACAGCAATGTGCAATTCAACGGCTATAATCAGTCACTGTAATGTATGAAACACAAAACTGTTGTAACAGTACTCAACTTTCTCCTTTTCTCTCTCTCTCGTTATATTTGTTCTCTGTGCCTTCCCTACCTACAGGTTGGCCACTTGTAAGTATCCTCTGTGTCCCTATGTTTTGTAGCTCTGCCCCTTCCTCAGCTTGAATTGCTGCGCTAAGCCGGTTTTTGTAATAATAATAAAACTTTAGCGGACCTCCGCTCGACAGTGCACATGTTCGCACAGCACGAACGTGTGTGAGGAGCTCCACGATAGTGCGAATAACCTCTGCAAATGAGTAGGGTGGCTCATTTGGTGTAAATCCTTTAGTCAAAAGATCTGAAGCCCAAATTTGGGTGCGAGAGTTTCTTTAGTATCAAAAAAAGGCCCCAACTTATGTAGTGGGTAAAGAAAATGCCTCTAGTGCTGTGCAAATGTGTAAAACATCCCGCTAGCTAATTCTGGGACATTCCTTGATAAAAACTGCTTTTAGCTGCATTGCAGAGAATTTTAAGCTTGCATGCATTTTAAAAATAAAGTTTGGTTTGTAATCTTCTGTTCTTTTGCTAGGGTAATAGTTTGATAAACAGTGCACAAATACGTAAGAAACAGTCACCTGAACTTGGCTTGTTTATAGCTAGTCGGAGAACTCAGGACCTCCCTTCAGCAAAACTATTTCTTTAGAGCTGGCCGACCCTTGCTCCATCCTATTCATGACAGCAGCTGATGGGATGAGTCTGGTTTGCTATAAAAATCATTAAAACTTGTGTATTTCGAAATATTAATAGATTTAAGTGAATATAAAGCATTATAACTCTTCGTTAATGTATAGATTTATATAACTAGTTAAAATTTAAAGCTTCTATATATTGGTTTTAAGTAATTTTGATCTTATGGGAGGAGCTTAGTTTAGCACGCAGTTACAAAGAAGAATAAATGTACTCTGAAAAGGACTTTAATTCAGCTGTGGTAGGCTGCTGAACCTACCAGTCACCTAGCCTGCTTCTGGGTGAACTCCTGTTCCACTAGTGATGTTAACTGTGGAATAGTTTTGGACTTTCTTTGGTTTTGTTTTCTTTATTTGTCATTGAGAATCTGTTTATTTTATCCAGCTGTACAATAAATTCTAGACAGAATCATTTGCATTCTGACATTGTTGCCGTACTCCATCTGTTCACATGTTTACATATGGTGTTAGCAGTGGGATTCTGAGAGGCAAGTGCAACTTTCGGTGGATATCATCCACAGATACCATGGAGGACCAGAGACAGCGGGACAAGACGGAAGCACCCATATCTAGTGGGGTGTTGACAAGGACCATGACCGAACAGTACCAGATTCTATTAACCAGTGGTTTGGGCGATGTGAAGTGGAAAGATGCTAAGAAGGAACTGAAGGAAGAAGAGGAGGAAGAGGCACCTCCCACAGACATGCAAGATTTGCTCGGATGGCTGTGTGTAAGGCAGATCAATATGGAGAAACAGAAAGAAAGAGACTGACTCCAAAGTGAAGCCAGGTGAGTGGATACCCTTAGAGCCACACAAGCACTTGGGAAAGCTAGACAAAACCCCCCAAATGATGGGCCCAGAGACATTAAATTATCAAAGCTTGCGGACAATGATGACATAGAAGCCTGTATTACAACTTTAAAAAGGGTAGCAACTGAATGTGGGTGGCCCAGGGACCAATGGGTCGTTTGGCTCCTTACCTTACAGGCAAGGCCCAGCTGGCATATAGTCAAGTGGAAACATGGAATGCCACAAATTATGACCATGTGAAGCAAGTAATTCTTAAATGTTATGATATTAGCACAGAAACCTATCGTCAGAGGTTTAGGACATTCAGGTACCACACAGCTGACTCTCCTCAAGAGGCCTATGTCAGATTACAGGACTTATGCACTAAATGGCAACAACTGACAATACGGACTATGAATCAGGTGATGGAGTCCATCATGTTAGAACAGTTCATAAAGATATTACCCAATGATGTGCAGATGTGGGTTAGAGAACATCGTCCCGAGACAGCTGAGAAGGCTATTAGTTTGGCTGAAGACTTCATGACGGCTCGCCCACAATGACAGAAGGGATCACCAGGGGATACTCCATCTATCTCAACTGTAAGACGTTTACCTACCTGCACTACTACTAATGTCTCCAATAATACTTCCACTGGTAACAGAACTATCAGACATTATAACCCTGACATAATCTGTGGGGAATGCCAAGCCACAGGGCATACAGCGAGGTTTTGTCCTAAAAAGAAAAGTGACCCCACTCACCTGGCCCTGGCAAATTGGGTACAATACATAACTACCATTAACATAGGAGGAAATAATGTGACAGCTTTAATTACTCAGGAAGCAGGCAAATTCTGGCACATACCAATGTCATCAAATCCCAAGATACAGGCACAGAGAAAGTGGGGGTTACCTGTACATATAGGGACACACATTTTTACCTGGTGACAGTTTGAACGTGTGGCAATGGATATTAAAGGGCCCCCACCCAAAAGTACCAAAGGCAATAGGTCTGCCCTTGTTCTATGTAACTATGCAACCAAATATCCGGAAGCTATCCCTTTGCAGACAATCACAGCCGAAAGGGTAGCTGAGGAGTTGTTGAAAATCTTCAGTTGAGTAGGCATACCTAAAGTCATACTCACTGATCGAGAGACTAACTTCTGTTCTGCCATGTTGAAGCGTCTCTATCACGCCCTGGGGGTAGAAGCAGTATATACATCTCCGTATCACCCCCAGACGGATGGCACAGTCGAGTGCTTCAATAAAACGATGAAAAAGGTGGTGCAGAAGTATGTTGAAGATGAGCGTAAACATTGGGACCTATATCTTCCACTGCTGCTGTTTGCATACCGGGAAGTCCCTCAGGCCTCAACCGGATTCTCGCCTTTCGAGTTACTGTATGGCAAGAATCCCAGAGGCCTCTTGGATGTGGTCAGGGAACAATGGGAAGATAATAAAGCAGTGAAGAATCCTACCACACTAGACTACGTAACTCAGATGTGCCAAAGGGTGACAAAATATGCTCAGCTCACAACCAGAACCAGATCAAACAGAAATATCAAAAGGAGAAGTGCGATTTGGGGGTGGGAGATAAACAATTTCACCCCGGGGATTGTGTTCTATTGTTACCTCCATCCACGGATAATAAGATGACAATGAAATGGCAGGGTCCCTATGTGGTACAAAAACAAACTGGACCTCTCACTTATACCGTGGAAGTACCAGATAGAAGACAAAAGATAAAGGTGTACCATGCTAACCTTTTGAAGAAATGGCATGAATGTTCTGGAGAGATGGCTGAAATGGCTAACATGTATGTTTGTCCTAACACCATTAATAATGAAATGGATTTGGCCTATGACAGGCTACAGCAAGATAAATCTACCACTGCCCCACTGACCAACCCTCTTTTAACAGAGGAACAAAAACTGGAACTGGCGCAGGTAGTAAGCCAGTTTCAACAGACATTTACGACCACCCCAAGGAAAACCACAATCATGACTCATCATATTCAGGTAACCCAGACAACACCCATTAGGGTAAAACCTTATCGAATACCAGAAAAGGGCAAAACAGAAGTGGTAAGGGAACTACATAAGATGAGGAAGATGGGTGTAATTAGGGAAGCTAACAGCAATGGTCATAGTCCCCAAGAAGGAAGGTGAGGTTAGGATCTGCCTAGATTTTCCCAAACTTAACACACTGACAAAATTTGATGGTTATCCTATGCCCCGTATTGATGACATTATCGACCGGCTTGGGAAAGCACAGTACATCAGCACACTAGATCTGATCAAAGGGTACTGGCAGAGCCTGCTTGATTTAAAGGCGAGAGAAAAAACTGTCTTCAGTACCCCTCTAGGGTCCTTTCAATTCACTATGATGCCCTTCGGTCTTCACGGAGCCCCAATCACTTTTCAAAGGCTGATGGATAAACTCCTCAGACCACATTTAGGAAATACTGCAGCCTACCTAGACGACGTGATCATGATCAGTCCCTCATGGGAAAACCATGTCAAACATCTCACAGAGATTTTACAAACCATCATGCAAGCTAGCCTCACCATTAATCCTGCAAAATGCTCCCTTGCCATGAGAGAAGCAAAATATTTGGGGTTTCTAACTGGCGAGGGACAAGTAAAACCTGATGTGGGGAAATTAGATGCTGTGGCGAAAAAAAAGTCCCCGACCAGTTACAAAAAAGCATGTTCGCTCTTTTTTGGGTCTAGCAGGATATTATAGGCATTTTGTGCCACAATTCACTACCCTGGCAGGCTCCTTAACAGAATTAACAAAAAAGAGCAAACCCACAAAGGTGAACAGGACCTCTGAGTGTAAGGAGTCCTTTTGTGCTATTAAGGCTGCTCTTTGTTTAGCACCTGTTCTAAAGTCTTGAATTTACTAGATCCTTTATTGTTCAAACTGATGCCTCCAATGTAGGTATTAGAGCAGTCTTATCACAAATCCAGGAATGGGAAGAACACCCTATACTTTATGTGAGTAAGAAATTGCATGCCAGAGAAACCAAATACTCCACCACAGAGAAAGAATGTTTGGCACTCAGGTGGGCAGTGGAAACATTACGGTATTACCTATGGGGCACAGAGTTCGAGGTTTGGACCGATTATAATCCTCTGTGTTGGATCCAACTAATGAAAGAAAAAAAACCAAAAAACTAAGGATTATGAGGTGGTATTTGGACCTTCAGCCATATAAATTTACCGTTAAACATAGATCAGGAAAAGCAAACAATAACGCAGATTTTATGTCACACTTTGGAGCAGACGTAACTATGCAGACAGGAGTAGACTTCAAGGTAATGTTTGAAAAGGATCTATAGGGTATGTGCTGTATATCCTTAGAAACCCTTATGTGGGACCAGAGGTGGAGTTTCGAGAGAGGGTGGACTGAAGCTCCATCTCTCCTTGTGTGAGATCTACATATCCTGTCAAATGTAGCAGGGCTGTATTTAAGTAGAAAGAACCTTCTGAATGAAATACAGGTAGTTATGAAAACCTGTGGTTTCCTCTTAGGTGGGGAGAAGAATGTGACAGGGGCCCAGTGCCTTTTGTTTTCGCTTCTATAACCCCCCATCTTCTTTATTTGCTTGTAGGAATAATAAGGGGAATGTAAAGGGCTTTGGGCTCTTTGGGCTGAGGCAGAGTGACTCTTTCTTCCTCTCTCAATTTCAAACACAAAACTGTTGCAATAGTACTCAACTTTCTTCTTTTCTCTCTCTCTCTCGTTATATTTGTTCTCTGTGCCTTCCCTATCTACAGGTTGGCCACTTGTAGGCATCCTCTGTGTCCTTATGTTTTCTAGCTCTGCCCCTTCCTCAGCTCAAATTGCTGCGCTAAGCCTGTTTTTGTAATAATAAAACTTTAGCGGATCTTCTCTCGACAGTGCGCACGTTCGCGCAACACGAACGTGCATGAGGAGCTCCGCAATAGTGAAAATTAGCTGGGTGACTCGTTTGGAGTAAATCTTTTAATCAAGAGATCTGAAGCCCAAATTTGGGTGCAAGGGTTTCTTTAGCATCAAAAAGAAGCCCCAACTTTTGTAGTGGGTAAAGAAAATGCCTTTAGTGCAGTGCAAATGTATAAAACGTCCCACTAGATAATTTTGGGACATTCCTTAATAAACACTGCTTTTCAGCTACGTTGCAGAGAATTTAAGCTTGCATGCATTTTAAAAATAAAGTTTGGTCTGTTATCTCCTGTTCTTCGCTAGGGTAATGGTTTGATAAACAGTGCACAAACAGGTAAGAAACATTCACCTGAACTTTGGCTTGCTTGTAGCTAGTCGGAGAACTCAGGACCTCCCTTCCGCAAAACTGTCTTTCTTTATAGCCGGCCAGCCCTTGCTCAACCCTATTTATGACAGTAGCTGAAGGGAGGAGTCTGGTTCGCTACAAAAATATTTAAAACTTGTGTATTTCCAAATATTAAATGATTTAAGTGAATAAAAAGCATTATAACTCATTAATGTATGGATTTATATAGCTAGTTAAAATTTAAAGCTCCTATACACTGGTATTAAGTAATTTTGATCTTATGGGAAGAGCTTAGTTTATCATGTGATTACAAAGAAGTATAATTGAACTGTTGGTGGTAGGATGTTGAACCTACCAGTCACCTAGCCTGCTTCTGAGTGAACTCCTGTTCCACTAGTGATGCTAACTATGGAACAGTTTTGGACCTTCTTTGGTTTTGTTTTCTTCATTTGTCGTTGACAGTCCCTTTATTTTATCCTGCTGTACAATAAATCCTGGATTGAATTATTTGCATCCCGGCTTTGTTGCTGGACTCCATTTGTTCCCACGTTCACATATGGTGTGAGGAGTGGGATTCTGAGAGGCAAGTGCAACTTATGGTGGATATCGTCCAGAGATACCATGGAGGACCAGAGACAGCGGGACAAGAGAGAAGCACCCATACCTAGTGGTGCATTAACAAGGACCATGACTGAACAGTATCAGATTCCATTAACCAGTGGTTTGGGCGATGTGAAGTGGAAAGATGCTAAGAAAGAACTGAAGGAAGAGGGCGCCACAGGGGGTGAAGATACTAGCTCGACTGAAGAGGAGGAAGAGGCACCCCCCACAGACATGCACGATTTGCTCAGGTGGTTGTGTATAAGGCAGATCGATATGGAGAAACAGAGGGAAAAAGATCGGCTCCAAAGTGAAGGCAGGTTGGTGGATACCCTTAGAGCCATATAAGCACTTGGGACTGCTAGACAGAACCCCCCAAATGATAGGCTCAGAGACAAATTATCAAAGCTTGCGGACAATGACATAGAAGCCTATATTACAACTTTCGAAAGAGTGGCAACTGCCTCTGGGTGGCCCAGGGACAAATGGTTCGTTCGATTGGCTCCTTACCTTACAGGCAAGGCCCAGCTGGCATACAGTCATGTGGAAATACGGAATGCCACAAATTATGACTATGTGAAGCAAGCAATTCTTAAACGTTATGCTATTAGCACAGAGACCTATCATCAGAGGTTTAGGATATTCAGGTACCATACAGCTGACTCTCCTCAAGAGGCCTATATCAGATTACAGGATTTATGCACTAAATAGCTACAACCGACAGTACGGACTACAAATCAGGTGATGGAGCCCACTGTGTTAGAACAGTTCATAAATATATTACTCTATGATGTGAAGATGTGGGTAACAGAAAATCATCCCAAGACAGCCGAGAAGGCTATTAGTTTGGGTGAAGACTTTGTGACAGCTCGCCCACAATGACAGAAGGGATCACCAGGGGCTACTCCATCCACCTCAACCAGAAATGGAAGAATGGTGTAAAGGAACCTCCCCAACCAATAGGGGGACGTTTCTCACCAAAACACTCCAGGCGTTGGATCGAGCGAGCAAAAAAACTCTGCAGTTTTGCATTAAGCAGGGATGCAAAAAGGTCCCAACTCTAGACGACCCCATCTGTTGAACAGATCCTCTATGACAGATGACAGGAGCTCCCACTCATGCATGCTGGACTGTGTCCGGCTGAGGCTGTCTGCCAGAGTGTTTAGCACCCCGGGACATGAACTGCTGTGAGAGTCAGACCATGGTCTAATGTCCAGTACCACACTCTCATGGCTTTCAGGCACAGTGGGTACAAAAGTGCCCCCCCTCCATTTGTTGATGTAATATATGACATTGAGATTGTTGGACAGAATCAAAAGCTGACCCAGGAGAAATGGTTATGAAAGACCAGCATGGCATACAGGACCACCCGCATCTCCAAGGTATCGATATGCAGGGAAATTTCAATCTGGGACCAAGATCCCTGAGTTGGAAAGGAACCAAGACCAAACTGGAGGCATCCGTAGTGAGGAACTGGTGGTGGTGGTGGTGGGGGATCTGGAAGGGTACCCCTTGCATCAGGTTTGAGGGGTTCATCCCCCACTGGAGCACCCTGCAGACAAGGGAGGAGACCAGTGGTAAGTAATCCAGCACATTTTCTGGAGCTGGAAGGACACTACTTCTTTATTCAACTGCGAGCTGTGTGAGAAATTCTATATTGCACTTGATATCTGCAACAAACGTGCACTTTTGCTTAATTCTGTGAGAGGTGAAACTAACTACCCTTGGTAATTGCTTTTTATTCACATATTTATTTAGTGTTTAACCAAGAAGGGGCTTGCAAACTCTGTTTATCTTGTCAGTAACTGAAGGATTTACATACTGCATTTGGGTAGGTCCTTGGAGGTAGCTAGATTGTCTACTAGGATTTTCTGACAGTTAAACTATTTTTAAATGAATTACAGGTGGCTGAAGAGTTGAAAAGAAACTTGCAAACTCTGCTTATCTTGGAAGTAACTTCATAAGTGTTTGAATACTGCATTTTGGTTGTCCCTTGGGGTAGCTGGATTGACTACTAGGATTTTGGGACAGAAACTATTTTTAAATAATTTACAGTGCGTAGGGAGTTTGTGATAGTTAAACTATTTTAACAAAGTTACTGTGGTTAAGGAGTGGTCATAGAAAACCTGCAGTGTGAAACAGGAAAAGACAGTCTTTCAAGCAACAGAGGAGGTGGATCTAGGTTTCGTTTGTTTGTTACAATTCTTAACATTTTCAGTGCAGGAAGAGTTTAAAGCACAGCTGACTTATTTTGGGGCTGACAACTTTCAGAGCACAAACCACCAGGCCTGTTTTGGGGCTGGGAGGTTACCTGTGTCTGACTTGGATGTGTGGATTTTCTCTGATTAGCAGGTATTTTCTCTGTCAAATTGTTGTGTAGGGCATCTTGCTGACAGGAAGGCACTCACTGCAGCAGTGGGTCAGAGCTTTTAGCTGATTGTTTGTGAGGGCACAGTTTGGGCCAACCCCTTCCACCTCACCCCACCACCCTGGAAATAGTTTCTTATACCTGGGTTCTGACATCATTTCTCAAGAGTGCAAGGTGCATATCACTGTCATATCCTAGCACACTGCACTGACAATATAAGATATACATTGTATAATATAAATATATATATATATATTTTTATATTACAAACCAATAACACACACACACAAAAAAAAAAATTGTGGGGAGTAGTGCAATGTAATGGCTGTGGGGCAGCAGTCTTCTGGGAGTCTTTCTGGAGGCTGAGATGCTGCCCTATTTGTAGACAACTCTCTGCCCTGAGGGAGGAAGTTGCCCGTCTTCAGGCCACACTGGACAGGAGTAAGGGGACCTTCCCCCAGGCCACACTGGACAGTAGGAAGGGAACCTCCCCCATCCAGGGAGCACCAGAGCCACCACCACTACTACCTCAGAGGCTGCGAAGAAAGCACAGCAGTTGGACCACAGTGGGCTCAGGGAGGGTGAGGATGGTGGAACAGAGGCACACCCAATCAGTTGTTCCACACCACAATCCATACACCATTCTGGGGGAGCATGGCTCCCCTATGGATGCACCCGCAGAGGAGATTAAGGAGGCTGAAGACAACTGTCACAAGGGAGGCCCACAGGAAGGAGGCAGAGGACACAACAAGGAAAGGAAGCAGCTCCTGGTGGGGGACTCTATTAGGGGGAGCAGGGAAAACTGAAGTAAGGTGCCTGCCTGGTGCCATGGCTTGGAGAGACAGGAGCATCCTCAGGATCACAAGAACAGCTGCACGGGAATCTGAGCTGGACGTCATTGTCCACCTAGGGACAAATGACTTGGCTAATCATGAGATTAGAGCAGTGCAGAAGGACTTTGTAGAATTGGTGAGGGGCCTAAGACAAGTAGCACACACAATATCCTTCTCTGAGGTGCTGCCTGTCAATGGCATGACTGAGGTGAGGGTACTTTGCACCATGCAGTTTAATGAATGGTTGAAAAAATGGTGTGGAGCACAGGCGTTTGGCTTCATTGGGGACTGGGGTTCCACCTGGAGGGACACCAGCCTATATTGGCAGGATGGTCTGCATCTGTCCAGGAAGGGAACAAGTCTTTTGAGCAATCGGTTTAAATGCTTCATTGGCAAGCTTTTAAACTAGTCAAGGGGGGAGGCACTGATAAGCAGCAGGAAAATCCCAGCCTCTCCCTACAAAACAGGGTACTAAATGAGAAAAAGACAGAGGTAGACAGGTCAGTGTGGGATGCTGCAAAAGAAGGTAAAGCCATCAAAAAATGGAGAGCAATGAGTACCAATGCCTGTAGTCTGAGTAACAAGCTTCCTGAATTAGTGGCCTTGATGGAGGAGGAACATCTGGATATCATGGCAGTCACAGAAACATGGTACACACAAAACCATGACTGGGACATAAACATACCAGGATACACTATCTACAGGAGGGACAGGGAGGGTAAAAGAGGAGGAGGTAGCTCTTTACATAAGGGAAGGAATCAAGGCAACAGAACAAAAGGGAAAACAGGAGGAGAAGAAGCACTGTGGTAAATTTGAGACCGGCAATGGCACCACAATCCGCACAGGGGTTAGACAGACCTCCTTCTCAGGGGAGGAAATGGACAAGGAAATGATAGAAAGAATACTTAGAATGGCAGAAAAAGGGAGATATTGCTGATGGGTGATCTGAATATACACATGTTAACTGGAATGCAGTTGCAGCAGCCACTTCAAAGAGTGGGTTATTCTAGATGCCGTATAAGGGCATGCCTTAGACAACTAGTATTGGAGCCCGCTCGAGAGGGAGCAATCTTAGACCTGGTTCTCTCAAATGGAGATGAAGAGAGGATCACAGATGTAGAAGTGGGTAGCCACCTGGGAACTAGCGACCATCGAACAGTATGGTTCACAATAAACACAGCAATAGAGTCAAGCCATACAAAGGCAAAAGTACTGGACTTTAGGAGGGCTGACTTTGCCAAAATGGGTGAGTGCCTAAGGAATGCACTAGCAAATGGGCAGGAAGGAGGGGTGGAAGAACAATGGGGAATAATAAAAACTGCCATCACAGAGGTAACAAGCCTTTGTGTGAAGCAAATTAACAAAATGAAGCGATGTAAGAAACCACTATGGTTCTCAAAGGAAGTGGCAGTGAAGGTTCAAGAGAAAAGAAAGCATTCAGGAAGTACAAGGAATCACAGAAGGAGCAGGACAGGGAACTGTATCAGTTAAAGCAAAAAGGAAGCTGGAAGGCAGTCAGAACAGCAAAGGCCCAAACTGAGGAAAAGATAGCCAACCTGTTAAGAAGGGGATAAAACCTTCTATAGGTACATCAGGGAGCGAAGGAAGACCAAGGGAGGCTAGTGAGGCTTAATAAAGAGGGAGGGTGGGCAGAGGGTGACTGTGAAAAGGCAGAGATACTAAACAAATATTTTGCTCAGTATTTACAAAGAAGTGGGGAGGTACCTAAAACAAACTGTAGAAACACTCTGGATACAGAAGTTGATACCAGCCCATTTACAGAAGAAAGGGTTCTGAAAGAACTCTTAAAACTGAAGGTGGACAAAGCAATGGGGCTGATGGGATTCATCCCAGAATTCTAAAGAACTAAGGGTAGAACTAGTGACACCACTGACTACCCTGTTTAACAAATCATGGGAGGATGGGGTGGTACCAAGGACTGGAGAAGGGCAGATGTGATTCCCTTCACAAAAGTGGGAGCAAGGCAGAAGCAGAAAACTACAGACCTGTTAGTTTAATCTCAGTGGTAGGAAAATTATGGAATCACTTCTGAAGGAAAGAATTGTCGAGTATCTAGAGGCCAGAGGGGCTCAGGACCCAAGGCAGCATGGATTCACAGCGGAAAGGTCATGCCAGACAAATCTGATAATTTCTTTGACTGGGTGACCAAAGTAGTAGATCAGGGAGGGCTGTGGACATGGCCTACCTAGACTTTAGCAAAGCATTTGACACAGTCCACACAAAGATTAATATACAAGTTAGCCGGCCTGGGAGTGGGTCCCAAGATGACAGCCTGGGTAAAGGATTGGCTGGAGAATAGGACACAGAGTAATAGTAAATGGAGTCCACTCTGAAAAAGGGGTTACTAGTGGGTACAGGAGGTTCAGTATTAGGACTGGTCCTCTTCAATGTCTTTATAAGCGATATTGCAGAGGGACTGGAAGGAAAAGTATGTCTCTTTGCAGATGACACAAAGATCTGCAACAGAGTTGATGCACAAGGTGGGAGGAAAGAATGAGAAGGTACTTGGCAAGGTTAGAGGAATGGTCAAATGTATGGCAGCTTAGAGTCAATGCTAAGAAGTGCAAGGTAATGCACCTGGGAAACAAAAACCCAGGGGAAAAGAATACACAATGGGGGTGAGATACTAACAACAACAAAATGGAAAGGGACCTGGGGTAGTCATATCAGATGACCTAAAGGTGGGCAAGCAATGTGAGAGGGCAGCAAGGAGGGCTGGGGGATACTGGGATGCACAGGGAGAGGCATCACCAGCAGAAAACAGGAAGTTATTATCCCTCTGTACAGACAGTTGGTGAGACCCCATTTGGAGTACTGCGTGCAGTTCTGGAGACCCAGTCTCCGCAAGGACATAGACAGGATGGAGGCTGTCCAGAGGAGGGCAACTAAAATGGTGCAGGGTCTGCACCGGAAGACATATGAAGAGAGACTTAAGGAGCTGAATATGTATAGCCTCGAGAAAGGAGAGAGAGGGGACATGATAGAAACTTTCAAGTACCTCAAGGGAATTAACAAGTCCAAGAGGTAGCATCTTTCAAAAAAGAGGTGTGCAAGAACAGGGGCACAATTTGAAGATAGAGGCGGCTCAGAGTTAATTTAAGGAAGTATTTTTTCACAGAGAGGTTGTGGATGCATGGAATGGCCTTCGGAGGAAGGTTGTGGAGTCAAAAACAGTGGTGGAATTCAAGCATGCATGGGACAGTCATAAGGCAATTCTAGGGGTGGGGTAGGAAAAGTAGGCTGCTGGTTAACTAGGATCCGCAGCTTATCCAATAGGTAGGGAAATGGGCAGACCGGGTGGGCCAAACGGTCCTTATCTGCCGTCAAAATCTATGTTTCTATGTTTCATCCTAGCACTTATCCTGCTATACACAAAGAGTCCACTGGGGGATGCACATGTGGAGCCTGGCCAGTGGAACAGTGTGGTTAGCTACAGCCATCAATCCCAACAATCTCAAGTACACTCATGCAGGGATAGAGTGGTTCTAGGCAACCTCATGAATCTGGGCAATCAGGCACTCCACTCTGTTATGAGGCAGGAAGGCCTTTCCCTGCACCGAATCTAGAACCACCCCTATGTATTGCAGCATTTAGGACAGGGCTAGTATAGACTTGGGCAAACTAACTGTAATGCCCAGGAAGAAGAATAACTTTAGAGTTCTCTCTCTCCAGAGTGCTCAAGAGCTCTTCCCAGGATGGGGCTTTTAGAAGCCAATCATCCAGATAAGGGAAAACATACAGCCCCTCTCTCCCGAGAGCTGAAGCAAAGGCTGCTAAGCATTTGGTAAAGATCCACAGAACAGAGGATGAGCCAAAGGGCAATACTTTGAATTGTTAATGCTCGCCCTGGAAAAGAAACTGGATGACACTCCTGTGGGGAGAAAACACTGAGATGTGCAGGTACGCATCCCGCATATCCAGAGAACATAGCCAGTCGCCCTGCTTGAGAAGAAGAATCAGGCCGGGCAAAGTTACCATTTGAAACTTTTTGTACTGGACATATAGATTGAGGTCCTTGAGGTCTAAGATGGGCCTCAGATGTCCAGTTCTTCTGGGGACCAAGAAGAACCTGGAATAAAAATGTGTTTCTCTGGCATCTGGGTACTGGCTCGACAGCCTTTTAATGCAGAAGGGACTGTACCTCCTCCTGGAGAACAGACAAAAGGGCTGGGTAGATGGGCTGGGGGGTAAATGTATGGCACTGAAAGAGTCTCTTGGGGCAGCTCGATGAGCTCCCACGTGACCCCATTCTATGATTTGAAGAATCCAAGCATCTGACCTGATGGCTCTCCATTCTGAGATGGAGTGAGAACTGACCTCCGACCACCACCTCTTGGTCGGGGACCAGAAGAGGGGGTCTGGCAAGGAATCGAGCAGAAGTGGATCCAGCCGCTGGGTCTGGTCTGTCACCCCTAGGGCGCTTGGTTGTGGCTCCTGCAGTGGAGGAAGCAGGAAAGGTGGTGTAGGCTCTGCGTTTGCCTTGGGGCTGAGAGGCTGCTCTGAACTTGTGAGACACCTTGCGAAAGGGAGGGCGCTGTCTGCTTTTGGGTTGAGTACGACAGAGAAAATGGACACACTTGATAGCCCTGCAGGATGCCTGCAGTTCATTTATAATGTGCTCATCTGAACCGAACAACTCAGATCCATCAAAAGGGGCACTGGGCACCTTCTGCTGAACATCAGCAGGGAAACCCAAGACCCTCAACCAGGAGTGCCTACAGAGGCACATACCTGTGGCATAAGTCCTGGCACCAGTATCCAAGATATCATAGAGGGCCCACAAGAGGTGCTTACTAATATCCTCAGCATTTTACAAGCATTTAAGAACCTCCTGTTCTTTTTTTTTGTAATTCTTCTTTTTATTAAGTTTTCAACATATATACACTTAGGTCACCATTAATTAGACATTTATGTAATCTTCAGATATTGCAGATAGTACAGTCAGAAAATACTAGTGTTATAACATTCATTCTGAGTTTTCTCCTGCGTGGTTCTATTTCTGGGTTACAGTTACATTCTTAGTACACTGTGATTAAATAACCAGTCGCTTCACCCTACTCAGGGCCTAGACCACCAGGGCATCTCTTCTGTACAGGTGTTGCCGCCCCATGGGGGACCGGGAAGGCCAGGCGGGGCATATCCGGCCTGGCAATTTGCCTCCCCTCCCAACCAGAGCCACTACCGGTTATCCCTCTCAGATACTCTAGGAGTGCAGTGGGGTCCTTCAGCATATAATATGTCTGCCACCGTGTCCACCTATCCTTAAACTTCTCCCCCTGTTCATTCAGGTTGTGCGTGATTTTTTCCATATTATAAATCTGCAGTGTAATGTCCCACCAATCTTGGACTGTGGGGACTTTTGTAGTTAGCCACTGCCTAGTGATCGCCTTCTTTGCCGCTGTTATTAGTAAAACCAGCAAGTATCTGGTAATAGGCCCTCTAAATGCTCTGGGGAGATCTAGATATAAAAACATTTCCAGGGTTAGCCGGAGTTGTGTGTCAAACAGTTCCTGCAGCTGGGACTCAAGCTGTGCCAGGAAACCTCGTAAAACCGGGCATGCCCACAAGACATGCGTCAAAGTGGCACATGTTTCCCCACATTGTCTCCAGCATTCCGCTGTATAGCTAGACGAGTAATGCCGTGTGACCACAGGGGGGGCAAAAGTAACGAACTAAAACTTTCCAGGCATATTCTCGCCATTGGTGTGAGCTGGTAGCTCGGCTAGACAATATGCATGCTTGCTTCCAATCCTCCAGGGAGAGTTGGTGTCCCGTTTCCTGCGACCATACGGAGCGAATGCCCTCAGTGCAGGCACCTCCTTGTGTGTTAAGTGCCTGATAGTAACGTGAGATCAGGTGTTCCTGGCCTCTTTTGGCATTCAACTGCATCTGGCAGTGGATCAGGTGGGTATCCCTCAGGGTCCCACAGCGTTCGAGCAAGCTCTCTATATAGTGTCGCAGCTGAAGATAGTGAAAAAATCCCCATGTGGGAGGTGAAACTTTCTCTGAATCTCTGCATATGTCCAGGTATTCCCTGAGTCATTATCTGCACAAGTAACTTAACCTTGTTTTTCCCAGCGAGAGAAAGCCACTATCCAGGTTGTTGGGGTAAAGTCTGTTAAACTTGTTATTGGGCAGATAAGTGCCTGATAGGGCGCTAGCTGCTCGTCTTTTTATGTGCCCAGTTCTTAAACTGCGCTTCAAGCCAGGGGTCAGGGTCCCTGTACTTCCTCCCCCTGATCCTGTTGGTATAGGATCGAGAATGCACGGTCATGAAGTAGAGTTCTTTCTATATCAAGCCAATGTGGTGCATGTATTCCCCTCTGCCTGGTCATTATGTGTGTGAGTGGCTGCTTGTTGGTATAGCCTCAGGTCGGAAAAACCAAGCCTCCTTCCTGTCGCGAAGATAGAGTATCTCCATCCGTCTGGCCTCCGGGAGGCCCATGCATTTAGTATGAGGAGTTTATACCTCAAATGTTTTAATGGTACATTGAGGGAATATTTTGAAATAGTACAGAGCCCTCGGAAGAACTGTCATTCTAATCAGGTCTACCCTCCTAGAGGCCAAGGGGCAAGGTGGTCCAGGCTTGTAGTTCTTGTTTTAACTGGGAAATAAATGGCACATAGTTGTATTTATAGTAATTGGTAGGGTCTTTTGGGATATATATACCGAGGTATTTCAGTTTTGCAGGTCCCACCTACCCGGAATAATATCTCGAGTATCCTGTGTGGGGACGTAGTTAAAGGTAAGGATCTCCATCTTGGCGAAATTGAGTTTGTATCCGGAAACTGCACCATATGCGTCCAGTAGCTGTCTTACAGCTGGGATAGTGCTTTCGGGGTCTCAAAGATATAAAAGTATATCATCTGCATACAGAGCCACTCGGTGTTCTGTGTCTCCTATCCTGATCCCCCGGAAGCTGCGCGATTCCTTAATATGTTGTGCCAGTGGTTCGATGACTATAGCGAATAGCAAGGGTGACAATGGGCATCCCTGTCGGGTGCCCCTCTCGAGTTGAAAATACTCCGAGTGGTGTCCGTTCACCTTAACGCATGCCCTGGGGGTGGAGTATATATTTTGAAGGATTTGAACAAACAGGGAGGAAATCCGAATTTGCTTAGTGTGTGATAGGTAGGGCCAGAGACCCTATCAAAGGCCTTCTCTGTCCAGACTGATTAGGGCCACCGCCTCCCAGCTTCCTGCATCCACCGCACCACATACAGAGAGCGTTTAATACTGTCTGAGGTGGTCCGTGATTTGACAAACCCGTCTGGTCTTTGGGTATTATTAGTGGTAGCATGCTATCAAGGCGGTGTGCCAAAATGTTCATGAAAAGTTTATAGTCTTGGTTAAGCACTGATATCGGTCTGTATGAGGCTGCAGTCTTGTGCATTTTACCTGGCTTAGGTATCACCGAGTTGTGGCATATGACCACGATTGGGGAGGGTTCTCCCTCAAAACAGAGTTAAGACCTGGAGAAGCAAGGGGTCAACCTGGCCTCCACCGCCTTGTAGAACTCTGGGCCATATCCGTCTGGGCCGGGGCCTTCAATGATTTGGCTTTGGTGATTGCCTGAGCAACCTCCAGGGTTGTAATAAGCTTCATCAGTCCTCCTGTGTGCCTCGGAAGAGAGAGGAGGTGACCGAGTTCAAGTGCTCAACATATGCTCGGCCGGGACCGTGGTCTCTGGGGTGTAGGGGCTTTATAGAACTTTGCAATCGTCCACTATGTCCTTCACGGAACAACTGCTGACCTCCACTGGGTGTCTAATGGGCCGTAATAGTGGCCCCTTTCCTCTGCTTGCGGAACTTGGTACGCGAGTAACCGTGTGGCCCTCGGCCCCACTTCATAAAATCTTTGTCTCAGGAAAGTTAGGGCTATTTCAGTTTGTTGCTGAACCAGCTGGTCCAAATCCCGTCTAGTTTGTTTTAGTTGGGGAAGGACTGACTCGTCCCCCTGCTGGTGCGCCATCTGGAGGAAGTGAAGCGTTTCCTCCAGTCTACGCCGGCATTCTTGTCGCTGCCTCCCCAATTCCGCAGTGTACTTAATGATGTGTCCTCTGAGGACAGCTTTTATTGTGTCCCAGTGCGTTGAGGGAGCGGAATCCTGTGGTGGATTGTCCATCACGATTTCCGTGATTTTATCCAAAAGAAACTCCCTAAATTTTTTAGACCGCAGTGGACGGGGTTTAAGCGCCATTGCGTTTTCCTCGGCTGAAGGCCCCAGTTCCAGCAGGTTGTCAGAGGTGCATGGTCTGAAATGGAGATATCCCCCAATTGGGCCTCCCGTATGTTGCCTAGGTTTTCTATCTGGGTAAATGTATGGTCTATTCGGGAATAGGTATGGTGTACCGGAGAGTAATGGAGAAGTTTTGGCATTGGTGTAATTTCATGAACTCACCATCCGACCTCCGATACAAACTTATTAAAGAACTTTTGGGTAGATGTTAGCCTCCGGGTCTTGACTGGTCGAGTCAAACTGGGGGCCATAGTCAGTTAAAGTCCCCTGCCAGCATAAGAATACCTTTGGTTTCTGGATTATCTTATCTAGCAGTGGTCTTAGTTTTGAGACCGTGATACCCGCGGTAAGTAGATGTTTGCTAAGCGTCACCTCTATCCCATTAATTTTCCCTTGGGTAATCACCAGTCGGCCCTCCGAATCCGACCAAGTAGACTCCACCTGAAGTGGAGTATGCGGAGGCACAATGATAGCCACTCCACGTTTCCTGCCGTCTTTGCAGGATGAGTGAAACACCTGTCCCCTGCTTAGTTTGGTTAACTTATTGGGCTCAGCTGGGTTCATGTGCGTTTCCTGCAAGAAGGCAATGTCTGCCTTAGCCCTTCTAATGTAAGTCAACGCCCTGGATCTCTTAATTGGCGAGGCCAGGCCCTTAATATTAAGGGATAGCAACTTAAGTGTATGGGCCTGCATTATGCATGACCATATGACCTCTGATTCCCAGCCTTCCCAGTCCCCCGAAGGAACACCCTCTAAAGTCTGGCTTAGCTTGTGACTGCCATCCACATTGTGTACATTTGGTGACTCAGAAACAAACAATACAATACGAACACAACAATAAGTTGAAATCAACAGTGAGCGTAGAACCTAACATATCTCGCTCTGGCCAACCTGGCCAACTCAACTGCTGCTGGCACTTCCACTGGTCTGGGCTTAGCCCCGACCTGAGGATGAGTATATAACCCAACCTATGGGCCCTTAATTCAGGGCTCAAGGCACCTAAGTACCTATTCGGTAGGGTATTGAGGAAGGTGTCCGTCCTGCAGGTGTCATGAGCTTCCCTGAGCAGCTGTACTGCAGCTAGAGGATCACCGCCCGAGTGTCGGGGCAAGAGCTGCCCAGCCCAGCCGAGAACCCCAGACCATGGACTGGCAGCACCCACCCGCCCCAAGGTTCCCCCAACCCAAGCGGATCCTCGCCCGAGAGGGTACAATTCTCTGTCTGAACGGTACCTCCCGCCTTCCCACCTCCTATGATTGCGCTGTTTATTACCTTTGCCACTGTCCACTTAGCGCCGGCCAGTCCTCACCTAGCGGAGGAAGAGGAGGCGGATACCCCCCCAACCCCGCCTGGTCCCGATCGGAGCAGGTAGTACAGTCATTTTTGGCTCTGGCCTGTGGACAGGTTCCCCCTCTTGGGGCTCGGGTGGGTTTGCATAGCTGCATCAACATCCCGAGGGCCCAACCCCCGGATCCACCTTTCTTGCCTCTTTATCGTTGGCTGTATTTCGTCTGTCTAAAGATTTTATCCATCTCAATTAATCAATTATTGCTTATCCTCTAAACCCATTCTCCCCCCCTTCCCCCCCCTTCAGGCCCATTCCCATTAATCCGTTGTGGGATATTGACCATATTTGTCGAAGGGTCAGCTTGTATCCCCCCTTCCCGATGTTTCCCCTCTGCCCTCCTTGCCGCTCATGCGGCCTCACGGCTCTCTCTCCCGGAGGCGACTTAGAGGGCTTCCCATGGCCCCAGGATCAGGAGTCGTGTGGAGGTCCCAGTGAGTGAGTGAGAAGGCGGTCCCCAGCTCTGCATTAGGATCCCCAGACCCCCCTTGACCCGCATGATCTTCTTTTGCTGGTGCAAGGTTTTTTTTTTTTTTTTGTTTGTTTGTTTTGACACCTTTGGGGTCGATGCCTTCTCTACCCTTCCCCCCGTCTCCTCGTCTCTCAGATTGGCCCTCTAACTCCCCTGTTCCCCGTGGCCCGGCAGCCCCTGCCTAGCTGGGCCTTGCTACTCATCCAACTCCTGGACTCATAGTGGTCACCGTGCATAGAGCTTCTAATCCGGTTAAGGCTCCCCTCCCTAGCCCAACTCTGATTAAGTTGATTCCCAACAGGCTATCACCCTTGATGCTGCACGTCCCTCTGGCCCCCCCCCTTTGAGGCTGACCCACGTATCCTCACTCCTCCTCATTTAACTACCAAGCGAGAGGAGTACTGGGGTGGTGATCCAGATGGGCATCCCCAGTCCCCCTTTCCCAATAGGCACCAGGAAGATGCGGCCGCTCTTGGCCTTATCACTATTGGTCCCATGCAGACTTCTCATGATTCCAGCATCTCCCACAAAACCTCTCAGGTCAGTCTCGCCGCTCGGATCTTTAATGACTCTCACCCTGCCCCCCCATACCACCCCCGCTGCATTCCCAACTTCAGCCCAGTGCGAACTCATCAAGCTCCCCCCCACTCCCGTGTCAATGTCTAATTAAAGTTAAAAGCTTGGCTAAAAGTCCAATTGAGGCAGATATTACATCCAGTTCATATTAAATCTGACCCAGTCCCTCAGTTTTACTTGCGGTTACTCAGGTGTTAAGCTCAATCGTTCCTCCCTCCACTGTGCTGCCGGCTCTGGCCCTCAGTGACTCCACAATTGACTGAATGGCTTCCAAGCCCTGTCGCCGTCTAGCATCACGATGTCCAGCATTCCAGACCTTCTGGGCCAACCTGGAGCAGGGTTGCTGATCTCCTTTGTTGCTGCACAATCTCCATTTTCCTCTTCCTGAGCTCCGTTATCGCATCCGCTGTGTTTTCAAAGATGTGGGCCCCTCCTTAAAGTGGATCACCATTTTCACGGGTATAGCATTTAAATCGCCTCCTGCCGCTTTAAGGGTCTTCATTACGGAATATAGGCCTTCCGTGCCATTATCTCAGGTGCAAAGTCATTTTGAGGAAGAGCCTGTGAGTGTTGTAAAAACAGCTCCCTGCCTCCACGCTGTGTGCAGAACCTTTTCCTTTTCTTGATGCCTCAGGAATTTAATTATTAGGGTGCGTGGTCGAGCTCCTACTACTGGCTTAGGGCCGAGGGTGCGACGGGCTCTCTCCATCTCAAGGGAAAGCTCTTCAGGTAATTTTAGCACTTCTTTGAGCATTTTCTGTAGAAAGGAGATGACTTCGGTTCCTTCTGTGCCCTCGGGGAGCCCCGACAGCCGTATGTTGTTTGTACTACTTCTGCTCTCGGCGTCCTTGTAGGCCTCTCAGCAGGCCATGCAGCTGCACGATCGCGCTTTCTGTCTCCCCCACTCTCCGATCCGTGGATGTCAGCTGCACCTCCTGTTCCTCCTGCTTTTTTTCCAGTTTCCCAATATCTGTTCGGATTGCAGCCACTGTGCTCCGCATCTCTTTCCTGAAGTCCCGAATCTCGGCCAGCACCTGGGCCATTTGCCTCTGGCGTTGATAGGGGCCTGGTCTCCCAGCGTTTTACTGTGGTGAGAGGCTGAGGAGGCCAGCAGTGGCCCTTCTCGGAGTCTTCCTCAGTGATCTGGTTCCATCCAGGCGCTTGGGGAACATGAGAGCCGTCGCCTCTTTTTTAGGCATTTTACCACCTCCTGGGTCTTTTGGATGCTCTGTAGTGTAAAAGCAGTATTTTTTGGAGGTGCTTAGCTTTGTTCGACAGGGAGCCTACCACCCTAGGTGTTGCTTAAAGCATGACATCACCGGAAGTCCAGAACCTCCTGTTCTGAGGTACCATCGGGAAGGGCCTGGGCAACGGCCTTGCCCTTCTTCCAAAAAGTATTCTGGTACTTCGCCATATTAGAAAGGCAGTTGGAAATCCTCAGCCCAAGGGTGGAAAAAGCATAAACCATCTTGCCCACAGATCTATTCTCAGGGTTTCTCTGCGGGGTGAAAGGGGAGCCAAGGTGCTTGTGCACCTTAGAGCTATCATGAGCTGTCTTTATTACCATTTCAGGCTGGGCAGCATAGTGTGGCAAACCCAGAGGGGCATGATATAGCTTATCAGGCCTGTGCCAGGCTGCAGTGATTGCATTCCTCAGAGCAGGCAGGATAGTAAGAATGACCTTAGTAGGGGGTATCTGGAATCTCAAAGAAAGCCACCAGCTCTTTTCTGGTGGCATCCTCCTCAGTATGGAAACCCATGGCTGAGGACAGCTGCTTCATAACATTAAAGAATGTAGTATCCTCTAGAGGAGGCCTAAGCAGGTATGCTTGACAGAGTCCTCACTCACTGCGGAAGCTGTGGACCTGTCAGAGAAAAGAGGCTCTTTCTCTTCCTCAGGAAGAATGAGATCAGGATGGTATAACTCCTCACCATCGACCTGTTCCAGCTCCAGGTCCGACAAGCAAGGTACCAACAACCGCCTACGGGGAACAGCCCACGGAGGCCAAAGCGGAGTCAACGATGACAGGGTCATTGATGGCGCAGGCAAAACAGGCCTATATGCGCCTAGCTGATGGACCAAAACATTAGTGAACTGGGTCAAAATGTCAGAGGTCGAAGACCGTGGACTGCTGCATTGAAAGAGGAGGGGTCGATAATAGAGGGAGCAACGACCCGTCCGAGGGGTCCTGAGAGCCCGAAGAGTCCGCAGCCCAAGGACATGGGGAAGCATCTGGTCTTGATGGGAAGGCTATCAATGAAGTCCCATCATCGACGAAGAAGGGGCTGACAACCCGGAGAGTGCCCTGAACAGTTAGGAAGAGGCCATCAGGGAGCAGGACCACCGCCGGGGGAGTGGTCCCTATCTCGGCCCTTTTTGTGAGTTTTCCCAAGGTCTTGTTTCAGGCCTTGGAGGCCTGGGAGCTCGACAACCCTGCCAGCAACTGAGGAGGAGGGACCCTGGACGAACCCTGCCCAGAACTGGCAACATGGTGCTCCATGAGAAATATTTTGAGAGCTTTTTTTGCGTGACCTGAGAGTGGTTTGATTAAACTTCAGGCAGAGCATGCAGTCTGAAGCGTTCATCTGTAGAAGCAATCTTCTTTCCGCAGCAATGGAAAAGAGAAGTTGAAGGATTAACTCTCGACATAAACTAGATAAGGAATCTCTTTTGAAAAAGAGAATCTTAAAAGTCAAGAAAAGCTGTAAGAGGGACTTCAGGTTGCGATACGGCGCTGTAAGCACACGGGGGGTTAGAGCTCCTAAACCACTGCAACTTCAAAAGGCATCCCCCGCTTCACCGACTGTTATTAAAAAGTATATTTTACCACTTTGAGCTCACAGGGAACTTTCCAGTGGAGATATCCCTCGGGGCATGGCACGTCAGGACTGAACCGCTTTCACCCCTGCACAAGCTATTGGATGGCGAGGACTGTGGTCTCTGGATTCAGGCGCTGCATCCCACTCTGCCCTGCATTCAGAGACCAGAAGGGGCAAATGGGATAAACGAAAGGCAATGCCTAACGACTCACATTCAGAGGCAATCCTTTTAGCAATCACAGAGTTTCATTCTGAGATGAGGGATGCTCTCAAAGAGCTCTGCACTGACCTAGGAGACCTGCAGACGTAGGCAGTGGAGACCGATGCCCAAATCTCTGAAAACACTGTCAACATTGCCACTCTGGAGAGAACAGTACGAACTTTAGCCGAGGAACAACTATACACCTCCATGAGACAGGAGGACATGGAGAATCGAGGGAGGAGGAAAAATTTAAGGGTTTGTGGGGTCCCGGAGGAAGAGGAGGGGAATGATCTGGTGGCATTTGCAGACTATGTGCTGCGTTTGGTGCTTGAACTGGGCCCTGATTTTCAAATCGACATTGAAAGGACTTACAGGGCGCTGGGCCCTCACCCATCAAAGCCTGATACCAGACCAAGATCTTTCGTAATGCGCTTTGCAAACTTCAATCAAAAAGATCAGCTTCAGGCCGGCCCGTCACTGCAGCGGTTGGATTTCCAATTGTCACGTCAGCGACCTGAGTTCGGGAACAGACTCGGGTACTGGAGGCCCCCGAGAGAAAAGGGCTTGAGATCGGCTAACGGCTAAGTCTTCTCTCAGGAGTCGGAGGGGATGCGACCTGATGATTGCTGACCTCAGCAGAGGCTGGGGGTACAGCACACGCTGGGTCTCAGATACTAAGAGGGTGTGTGGTGTTGCATCAAGCTCATGTTCGTGGGCACCACGCCCACAGGGAGCAAATGGGAAAAGAGCCCCATAGCCGGCTGGATGACGGTCGCCAGCTCCCAATGCCGTAAGTCCAAGGACAGCACAAGCACCATCCCCAGCAGCACTCGGAACAGGACTGGTGCTAGTCGCACCACTGGCACTGTCCCTCTCGGAGGAGGGGGACCCACCCGGTGAAGGGTTACATCCGGGGAGCTGCATATGTGGGGGTGAAGAGGTGGCTGATCTGTGGCAGTGCGGCTCGGAGGGCACAGGTGGCCTGAAACTCGGACTGTTCAGACCCCAGCAAGATTGGAGGCTCCAATTATATTGTAGTTATGAATACTTGGACTTACAAGGGGGAATAAGCAGTGTGATTTCGAGTCAGAGACACTGAGGCCTTGGAGAGGCGGACACACAGTTTGAAATTACATACCCTTGTCTGGGGTGGGGTTGGGGGGTGAGGACCAAAGCACCGAGTGAAGATTTGGCAAGCTGGTCATTCCATACAGACCACGGGTTATAGCCTACTCCCACCAGGGACTGGGCACAACAGTCTTACTATTATGGGCCCAAATGTGGGGCAAGGGATGGGTTAACCCTGCCGCAATCTATGGCATATCCTCTCTTATATAAGAGTTTTATTTTGCCCGGCCATCTAGCTCCCGTCCAGCGAGCCACGTTCATCCTGACCCCCTGTGCTTTCACCTACTATTTGTTGCCCCCTAGTTTATGTTTTTATTTTGGGGGTTAGTGCTATGACGTCTCATAATCATAGCCTCTTCCTCTCTCCGCCAACACCAGGCTCTGCAGGGGAGCTATGCCTGATGATTCTATGGCTAATTTCTGGGGCCCACACAATTGGAGCAGCAATATTCAGACTGGTGAGCTTTGTATGCCTCCAAGAGGCCATAAATCCCAGGCTTGGATTAAGGTAGGAGACTCGCCCCCAGTTTATACTTCCTGACCCAACTCCACATTTTGTAACTAGACACCCGAGGACATCCGATCCTCTCTTTCCATTGCGAGTGGGGAGTCAGTTCTTTCCCTCCTTATACTTTTGGAAACTTGACATTTCTTATGATAAAGTAACCCCATGTCAATACCACTACAGCAGCAGTTCTCTCTCACTGCTAGGGCTGTTCCTAGAGGGGGTGTTCCCCCTCAGGTGGGTCTTTATTCACCATAGGTGGGTGATGCTCCACCTTCTTGGGGAAGAGGAAGCTTGCTTACCGTGGGACCCCGGTGTGAGACTGCAACTTCTCCACCAAATATGGAAGAATGACTGTATATAGTTATCTCCAAAAGGAGACAGATTAATGGACAAAGTTTCTGGTTGCTGCAATTTGTGTTAACTTTTGTTGAAGCTATGTCAATTTTAAAAATGTATGGTGACACAGTCTTTCAAATGAGCTATGATAAGCCATCCCGGTGGCACGGAGGGTTGAGGCACTGGATGCCACACATCGCTCCACGCCGGCAACCTGGGTTCGGGACCAAGCCCAGATCATCGAGGATCGGCAGGGGAGGACTAGGATCAAGCGTCTGATGACAGCTCTTCTAGTCCTGGGGGTAAGGGTGGGATCCACACCGCGCTCGGGCGGTCCCTGGGGATGCCCGGTGGTACTGCAGGCAGCATGGGTGTCTGGGGGCGGGGCATGGCGGACGTCTGCATGGACATGATTGCACATCTGTGCTCCCACTGGGGAGAAAATGGAAAAAGGCTGGGAGCGACAGAGCAGTTTAATGGCCGCACCCTGCCATGTGGGGAGGACTGTCGTGAAATTGCGCTTGGGGGGTGTTTGGCGGCGGTCTGGCTGGCAGAGACAGGAAGCCCTCAGTGGATCAGCCATGGCCATGTCAGAACCCCAAACATTATGCGAGTGAGCCTGCTGCTCTCTCCACGGGTAGGGCCGGTGGTTGGATGCCCCCGGAGGTAGGCACCACAGCAGGTAGAAGGAAAAAGAGTTGCGATATAAAAAAAAAAAATAAAAAATGAGCTAGGATACCCCTGCTATGGCTGGAGGGATTGCTCTCAGGAGGGCTATTATTTATGAAGCTATCACTCGATCCGGAACTGCTATACATGGTCTTATAGGACCACCGAATGCGGGGTGGGATGCAGTAAATATAATTTTTACTGTTTTTTTCTGCCCTCCTGGGATTCAGCAGTCTTCTAGGCCCATAATTGCACTATCTCCTCCATGGAATAATGGTTAATGTACCAGTAAAAAAAATCTTCCCAGAATGTGAACGGCTTGCATTCTCCTGGAAAGCGATACAAGATCATGCAACATTTGGGAAAGCAGAAGGTAGATTTGTATTTTTTACAGGAATCTCACCTCTCCGCGACCGAGCATTCCAAGCTGCACTGGGGAGGCAGATACTCTGTGACAGCCTCCTTTCACACGAGGGGTCGCAAGAGGGGAACAGCTATTTTAATCCCATCCTCAACTCCACTGGAAATACAGGATACCTATCTAGACCCACAGGGTAGATATGTGATCCTCACGGGGTCGCTGTATTCCCAAACAGTGACCCTAGTTAATACGCATCTTCCCCCATATACGTCACTTCCAGTAGTATGAACCTTTTTACAGAGGGTGATGGAAAGGCTCAGGGGGGTCCTGATTACGGACGGGGATTTCAATATCCCCTTCCACCCACATCTAGATTCTACTAACCCATATCCGAAAAGGCTTTCTAGGGCCACTAAACATTTAAAAGGGAATTTTACCTTTCTGGGTATCGAGGATGCCTGGCGGAGACTTTTCCCATCAGTTTCAGGATATACATTTTTTTTCAGGGAGACATGTCACTTACTCTAGGCTGGACTATTTTTTTTTTATTACAGGGGAACATATTACATTAATACAGGATATATTAATTGAACCTAGGGTATTATCTGATCATAATCCCATAATTCTGAAAAAAGACCTGGGTAAACAAAAGAAATTCAAGCTCTGGCGATTCAATGCGTCCCTTCTCCAAGATCAAGAATTCAGAGAACATTTTAGGAAGTGCATCCCACAAGCAATCCAATACAATTTAACCCCTGACATCCCCCCAATTCAATGGGACACTTTAAAAGCAGTTCTCCGTTGAGAGGTACTGGAATATGCTTCCCGCAAACAAAAGAAAATGAACTCCAGGCTTAATTTCTTAACAGTTCATCTAGCTTCATATAGACTCTTATACAGAGAGGGTGACGTAGCTCTCCAGTGCCAGATCAGAAGCCTAACACAAGAAATACAACAAATTTTAGATTACAGAACTTTCCAGAACCTGAATTATTTAAGACCATATAATTACGAAGGGGGAGCAAGGGCTTTGGCTCAGAAACTTATAGAGCTAATAAATGAGCCTTGACTATTTCAAAAATAAGATCCAACACTTCTGGTACAACCATTTATAAGGAAGAACAAATTAGACAAGTTTTTACACAATTTTATGAAACTCTATATGAAGCCCCCCATCTATCCCAGAGTCAAATTGTGGGGATATGTGCTTTTTTAGACAAGCGTCATTTACCCAAGCTGTCGGAGCTGCAAATCAATATGCTGGAGCAGCCAATAAGACCTGAAGAGATACTTCAACAGGTCAAAGTTTTAAAACCCCTGAAATGCCCTGGCCCAGATGATTTTAGCCCACAGAGGTATAAGTCCTTCACACCACAGCTGCTTCCCAGTTTTCTACACACCTGTCATGAAGTGGCAGAGGGGGGAACCCCATCATCCTCTTGGAGCTATGCTGTTCTTTCTCCCCTACTGAAGTCCAAAAAAGATCCCAACCTTCCATTGTCTTATTGACCCATTTCCATTTTAAATGTGGACTACAAAGTATTTATGGCCATATCGGCCAAGCAGCTAGAACCCATACTTTTACAGCTTATACACAGGGACCAATCAGGTTTCATAAAACTGAGGAATACATCCAATAATTTACGCAGAGTTATGCTCCTTTTGGAATATATCCATGACAGAAAGATCCCCTCCACTGTAATAAGTTTAGATGCTGATAAAGCGTTCAATAAGGTGGGCTGGGAATATTGGTGGGCCACCCTCTCCAAAATTCTCCTTCCATATTCGTTCCTTTCTTGCATGAAAAATATTTATTTTCACCCCAAGGCCTATGTTTGAGTTAATAGCTGCTTGTCTCAACCAATACCCATACAAAGGGGCACGAGGCAGGGATGCCCCCTATCCCTACTACTATTCGCCCTTTACTGCACATCGAGCCTTTGCCCGAAGCCATTCATACAAATGTTCAGATTGAGGTAGTCCCAGTAGGTCAAAGAGAACACAAGGTGCTTTTGTTCGTCGATGACATCCTGGTGACAGCCATTTCTCCAAAGACCTCTCTCCCCGCATTGTGGGAAACCCTGGAGCACTTTACAGCTGTTTCGGGTTTTCAGCTAAACATAGCTAAAATAGATCTTCTTCCACTATTTTTTACCCCATCTCCAACTCTAAAGAATAAGTGTCCCATAAAGGGCACCAAACAAAATTTAAATACTTGGGAACTCATACCAAGAAATTTAGATAACCTAGAGTTCTTAAATTATGACCCTCTATCAACCTAGATCCAATCCGATTTGACCTCCTGGTCCAAATTACCACAAAACTTTTTTTCAAAGAATCAAAACCATTCGTATGATAATACTGTCCAAATTATTGTATTTATTTCAGAATATCCCCTCCTTCCCATCTAAAAATGTTATTTCCAGTCATGGGATAACATTATATCGAATTTTATTGGAAACGCTTTCTCTTGGCGGAGCCAACCTACCCAACTTGACATCTTGTGCTTTGGCAGCCTTTTTTTAAATATTGTCTCTATGGTTGTCCCCAACATATGATGCGCTTTGGAAAGACCTGGAGTTCACACTAAATGATCTATATGATATTACCAAGGTAACTCTCTCCACGGCAGCCAAGATGCCACCTATGAGGGATTACACACCTTTTACGGCTCAAATTTTGAAACTATGGTACAAGTTAAAAACACATAATGGTTTCAGGGCACTTTTCTTTCTTCATACACATATTTCAGGGGATGATAGATTTTTTTCCGCCTACCACAGACCATGCTTTTTCAAAATGGAGGCGAGTGGGTCTTCAATTCTTTAAACAATTCCTCTCTCCGACAGGTATCATTCCATTCGAAACCCTCAAAACAACCTATGATTTATTGAATATGGACCTCTACAGATATATACCCAGGTTAAAAATTATGTATTGCAACAGACAGAGGTAACCACTAAGCCACCAGACCCCATTCCAATGGCATGGAGGTATCTTGAGGATCATATTAATGTGCATATGTGGGGTCACCAAGTGGGACATATATATAAAATTCTTACAGAAGGGATGGGCAATTCATTGCTTTCAATTTTAAAACAGCTGGTGCAAAGCTTTAGCATCAGATACTCCAGAACAGGACTGGTTGCGAGCATCTCCCTTGGCATGTAAGGTAACCTATTCTACTAGACGGCATGAATTTGCCTGGAAATGTCGCAGTCATTTTTTTTGTTCACCGGCAATTCTTACTAAATATTTACCTGCCCACTATGACAGATGTTGATGAAGATGCTCATGTTTATACAACGACCTTAGTCATGTTTTTTGGACACGTCCCTAGTTAACACCATACTGGCGTGTACTGCAGCAGGAGATCTCAGACTGTTTAGGAGAGGTGGTTGTATTTACGCCAAAATGGTTCTCCTATCCAGATTTCCTTCTCACAGACCTTCCTGGCATCTAACCCTATTTACGCTCTAGCTGCAAAAAAAGGCCATCACCAAACGATGGAGCTCTACTATTATTCCAACTCTAGGAGACCGGGGGGGGGTTCAGATTTTCAGATATCTACTACATGGAATCCCTTATGGCTAAACTCCACAACAAATACCCAGTGTCTGAGACATTGTGGAGATCCTGGGTGATGTATCTATCCAGACACGACCCAGACTTTATCCCCTGAGCCTCTCCATAAAACAACAACTCTCCTAACACTGGGAGAGACCAGACCTTGGGATGCCCTCGAATGCAGTCTTCACTTCTGTTACAACATATGTTTATTCCATGGAGAAATATAATATACCTGGAATATACAAGGGGTTGAATATCTGCTAGGATAATAATCCAGTCATTTTATAAAGAATTACACTGACACAGGAAAGAGTAAATTATTATTTTAGTGTTACATAAACTTCAAACCAATGAGGAAAATCATTGTACCAATTGTACTTGATGATGACTGTAAGACATGTACCTATCACCTCCACTTAATAAAAATAAATAAATAATAATAATTAAAAAAAGGAATAGCCGTACGAAGAAAAAAGAAAAAAACAAGGTTTGAAACTCCATCGGAGTTTTCATGGAAACCAATGCGATCAAGTTGACGGTGAGAAAGAACTAAGGAAGGAGCAGGGCTGCTCACACCTTCATTGGGTTGCTGATGTCATCAGAGTATGTCGGCATGGGTGGCCCCAGTTGTACTGCTGAAAATCTTCCATGTGGATCCTGCTTCACTGACGGTGAAGTTCCATCTGTGGGACCCGATGACTGAGATACCCCCGAAGATCTATTTTTAAAATGTTATGAAAAAGCAAAATAGCTTTGATTACTAAGTATGAACTGTAACAAGTAATGCTCAAGCAAACAGGAAGAAATGATTCTTAGGTGAACATTTTTCCAGGTTCTTGAAGGAAAGTAGGTATTAGGGATTGTCAAGCATAGTGAGGAATCTCTTTGGAAGAAACAACATTACTACAGTGAATAATTGTTCCTTCAAACCCAAGGAGTCCCTCACGTATGCTTAACAACTGCAGACTTCATACCAGCACCTTAGGAGGCTGGGCACAGAACCCATTTAAGGAAAAGATTCTGCAAGACAGCTATGTCAAAGCTGGCATCCCTTCTGGACTAAATATCCAGGCAGTTATAGTGTGTACTGTTTCCCAGGTAGCTGCTTTACAGACTTCCTGCAGGAAAACACCTCTTCCTGCTGCCACAGAGACAAAGGTGCCCTTTGTGGAGTGAGCCATAAGGCCGTCAGGTGGCAGCTTGCAAGCTTTGCCATAACAAAACTATGTTCAGGAAACTATCCAATGAGAAATGGTTCTCCTGGATGCTGGTTTAGCTTTCCCCACTTCACTGTAAGTGATGAGTAACTGAGTATTAGTGGACCTTACATCCTTTGTGTGGTCCACACAGAAACTTAGAGATCTCTTAACATCCAGATGGTGGAGATTTTGTTCTCCTGAGAGGGAAGTGTAAGTAACTGACGCACATGAATTCAGGTACCACTTTAGGGAGGAATTTTCTGTTTGTTCTTAGGACTGCCTTGTCCCTGTGAAATAAGATACAGTTAGGATCTTATTCTGTGCAGTAGGGCTTGCTGCCCACTCACCTCCTGGCAGATGTCAGTGCCACCAAGAAAACTGCTTTCCAGGTGCTATACTTCAAAAGAACGTTTGCCAATGGCTTGAAAGGAGCCTCCAACACCTGGGCGATGCAAAGAGTCAGGTCCAATGGGGTGGCAGGATCCCTTGCTGTAGGGTACAGGTGATAAAAGCCTTTGAAGAACTTTTTAAAAATGGGCTATGAGGCAACTGACCTGTCCTTGCCAGCTGAAACATCTGCAGACACTGCTGCCAAATGAACCTTCAGGGTTGAGGGCCTGAAGCACAGGGATTGTAGGTGGACTAGGTAGTCCAAGACTGAAGCCAGACTCGCCCACAATGGGCTGAGCTGTCTAAAAGAACACCAAAAAGAAAATATTTTCCACTTTGGCGGGTAGGTTTTCCTTGCTGCTGGTTCCTGGAAACTTTAAGCAGTTCCATAATCTTTTCCGAAAGATTTAGTCCAAAGAACTCTAGCTCTTCAAGTACCATGCTCTGAGATGCCAAGTTCTCAGATCTGCGAATGTTATTCTGCCATGAGACAATGTCAGCAGATTGTATTTCAGGGGCAGGTTGACAGGATATCTGCTGGAAAGGGACAAGAGCATGGAATACCAAATCTCCCTGGCCCAATCTGGAGCTATGAGAATCACTGCTGCTGACTCCTTTCTCAATTTTAAAAGTACTTCCAGCAAAAGTGAGAAGGCATATAGAAACTTCCCTAACCAGTTGAAGAATAGAGGATCCCCCATTATAATAATCAGCTGTTGGGGGTCTACAAAACAATGGGAGTTGGTTGTTTTCCCAAGATGCAAACAGGTACATCTCTGGTGTACCCCACCTTCTGAACATTGTCACCAGCACCTGCTAGTTCGGTGTCCATTTGTGATTTCCCTGACTGATCCTGTTCAGGAAATCTGCCAGTACAATGTCCTTCCCTGGCAGGTGTATTGCCAAAAGTTGGACCTCTAAGGAGTATGCGAAGTTCCAGATCTTTATCGCCTCTACGCACAGTTTTGAAGATCTTGTTCCTCCCTGTTTATGTAATATATTGCTGTGGTATTGTCTGTACTGATCCGGCCAACCTAATCTCTGATGTGGCAGGAAAAAGCCCGCATTGCCAGGTATGCTGCCCTGACCACCATGAGATTCATGTTTTCCTTAGTCTCCTGTGTACCCCATGTGCCACTTACAGTGAGGTCCTCCAGATGGGCACCCCAGCCCAGGAGGGAGGCATATGTTGCGATTTTAACTGTAGGTGATTGGTGAAGGAAGTGAACCCCTTTCTCAGAGGCTGTATTCCTCAATCCACCATACCAGTGCCTGCAGCAGGGATGCTGTGTCTGGAACTAGTTTTGAAAGTGGTTCACACCTTTAGGACCAATGGTTCCCCAAGTGGCACTGCGATTTAGAAAATGGTCTTGAAAAACAAAGCATCCTGATTGGCTGAAAGCAATGGTCAAGCATGCATTTATTAATAGATCCCGCTGAAAACAAGTGCCAATTCTGGGGTGCCCCATTACTCAGGGTATTATTGGGCATCTTGAATTTTCAAACTCACCAGCCACCATTTTTGTCCTCTCTTGCTTGGCAGAGAGTTGCCGACCAGCCAACCCCCACCACACACACACACACACACACACACACTCTCTGTCTCAGTGTCATTCAATACATGTAAAAAAATAAATAAATAAAACGTAAAAAACTGCCTACTTCTGACAGACAGAACATTCACCTTACATTTTCAGCCACAGCAAACTAATGTAATCTGACAAAGTAAGTCGAGGCTCCCAATCCCTCAAAAGCCACACGATTTACTAACTGTAGCAACCTGATATGCGTCTCCATGTCCAGGGAGAAGAAGTTAAGAAAGTCCATCACCAATCTCCTCCCTATTCTCCTGACCGCTCCAGCCCTTTTAAGTTGCCCTGCTAAGAACTCCCCTTGGTTAAAACTACATAAACACACAGAAAACTACCTGTATTTTTCCCCCCTAAGGCTTCATTTATTCTTTTGCTTCCATCACACTTCAAATTGCTGCCACTGCTCCTCAGACTAACTGTACCAACCGGTGGAACCTGATAACACAATCCCTGCTAAGTACCCCACCTCAACACTGCACACTGAAACCAAAAGTAAATAGACAAAAGCTACCTACTTTGATTTTTTTTCTGCCACCACGCTCAACCTCTTGAATACAGGTCCCGACGTGTCATACTTCATCCAGGAAGCTAGAGACCATTAAAAAATATATATGACAAAATAAAGGATAACAAAAAATAAATAAATAAAAGTAAAACAAAAGCTATGTGTGTATGTGTGCGTGGGGGGGTTACCATGCCAACAAGCTCCACAGTCACAACTCTAATGCTGGCAGAGGAACTATTTTATTGCAAAGAAAAAGAAAGAGTTAATTTTACCATTTAAACATGGAATTTATTTTTGTTAAAACATATATAACACACACTGGACCATTTTCTGAGCACAATACCACCCTACAGGGTGGGCAGTATTGGGATATAGCGGACATTTCCTGGGGCTATAAGGCCCTCCCGCCTGTGGTGTCGGGCCTCATTACACCCCTGAAGAGTCTGGTATAGCCCAATACTGCCCACGGTGACGGGTATTACTGCTTATATCTCTCATCCAGAACCTGGTATCACTGTGGTGGATGATGCCATATGGCCCAGCAAAGGCAGAAAATGCCTGGCAGGTCTGGACTGAATGGATTTTGCAGATATAATCAGATCTGCCACTCTTGATTGGGGAAGGAAAGCCTTCCCCTACAGGGTATCCAGTTCAGCGTTTATTAAGTCCAGAAGCTGAACAGCATCTGGTTGCGACTTTTGTGCATTTATGTAGAAGCCCAGGTCCTGCAGGGTGCCTTGAGTCAGTAGAAGGGAGGACTTGGCCTCCTGATGTTACTTTCCTGAAACTAGCCAGCTGTCCAGGTGGGGAAAAACTACCATGATTGCCACCGCAAATGTGCTGCCACTACGGTTAGGCACTTTGTGGACACTCTTGGTGTTGAGGATAGCCGAAAGGAAGGGCTATGAATTGGTAATGGCAATTCCCTAACCTGAATCTGAGATACCTTCTGTGACTGGACCGGACTGGTATGTGAAAACAGGCATCTTTCAAAACCAGTGACCCCAGCCAGTCTCCTTTTTGCAGTGAGGGAATCACTGGCCCCAGTGTTACCAGCTTGAATTTTCCCTTTCTTAAATATTTGTAATTTGTAAACCCAGTGTTGCCACCTTACATACGAACATACACAATTGCCAGCAGATACAGGCCATTTGGTCTATCTAGTCTGCTCGAGTGTGCAGCACTTCAATTTATTCTTGAATTTTCCCTTTCTTAAAATGTTTGTTCAGATATCTCAGATCTAAAATGGGTCACCACTATATACAGGTTACTCACCTGTAACAGGAGTTCTAGGAATGGTATATGTTGTTCATCCACACTTATTGGCAGGTATCCTTGCCGCTTTAAATCTTGCCGGAAGGTCTTCAAGCTGGCTCCTCCCACCCACCCGGGTGGTAAAACTCTCGGCTGCGCCCCGTGACGCCAGATCTAGCCAGCTGGAAGCCAGGTTGTGCGTCGAAGCCGGGAGGGCAGATGGGTCGTGGATGAATATATACCATTCCTAGAATTCCTGTTACAGGTGAGTAACCTGTATTTCTAGGGACATGGATATGTTGTTCATCCACACTTATTGGCAGACTCCTAGCAGTTCTCCGGGAGGAGGGAGGCAAGGCGCACACCCCGTATTTAGGTATTCAGACTGGAGAACCGAGGCCCCGACCAACATCCCGGCGTGACCCAAGGTCGATGTGGAAGGGGAAATCGGTATAAGCCTGCTTCCAGGCAGGAGCCCTGCGGATATCCTGGACAGGAGTATCCTCAGAAGCAGCCACCGATGCAGCGGAAGGGTGGGTAAAATGAGCACTTATCCCTCTGGGAGGCTCCATGCCCGCCCACCTATAGCGGAGACCTATGCAGGAGGTGACCCACCCGCTCGTCGTCCGCTTGGTTGCAGGTCTGCCAGGTGCGGCTTCAGCGTAGATGATAAACAGCTGGCGAACCTCTCCCAAACTTCAGCCCTATGCTCCCTGGGTAGGCGAGCGTTAAATAGGGTCCCAATGGACCCTATATATGGCCTCCGAGGTGTGAATGGGGTTGAAAACCGGCAGAGACAATACCCGGTGAGGGAAAGACTCCGCCACCTCCTACAGACGGAACTTCGGGTGGGGGGCGGGACTACCTTGTCCCTGTGGAAGACCCAATAAGGAGATTCAAAGGAGCACCTGGAACTCTCCCCTCCTTCTGGATGGCAGGGTAGCCCCAAGAAGGTGTTCTTCCACAACAGGTGGGGACTCGCACCTGTACAAAGGTTCGAACGGCTTGCCGTGAGCTAACCCATACCAGCAAGATCCCACAGAGATACTCTCCCTGAAGGGAGGTGTGATGAGCCCAAAAAAGTGCCAGACCACCTTTTCTGCACCACCAACTGCCTTCCGGCCCGCGCCCGGGAGACAGGGGTGACCAACAGAAGCACCTAGAGGGTCGTCGGCCGAAGCCCTAGTTCAAAAGGAATGGACTGCAGATGGTCCAGAATGCTCACCGATGGACGGTAGAGGGGCCCAAGCCCTATCCCAACACCAAATGGAGAACCCTTCCATTTGAAGGCGAGCAGGTTTGGCCGACTTCTGGCAGGACGCCTCGAAAACGTTGAGGACCTTGCCGAAGGACCCAAGGCCAGGGCCCTAGCCGCACAGGGACCAGGCCTTCAGGTGCAGGGATTGAAGGTCTAGATGAACACCTTCCCCTGAAGACAACGATTAGGACCGGGCGGGCTGGAAGCCGCCTCGGGAACCTGGGGCTGAGACTGAGGAGAGCTGGATACCAGAGCTGGCAATCTAGTCTGGGGCTACCAGCATCGCCGGCGCCTAGTCCCTCCTCACCTTGCCCGAGGGTCAAGGAAAATGGGGGAGAGGCATAGAAAGGGCCCGGGGTCCACGGCCTCGACAGCATCCCCTACAGCAAACCTTGCTGAGGGGGCGGGCATGAAACAGTCTCAGCCTTGCATTCTCCCTGGAGGGAAGGAAAGAGAAGATACTGTGCTACCTCCGGCAGGGGAGACCACTCGAGAGGCGCAGCCTATGTCCAGCTTAGGGCATCAGCCAGGAAGCTGGAGGCTCCTGCCATCGAATGGCCAGGAAAACCACCTCCCGGCTGTGCGAAAAACCCAATGCGGGGAACCGCCTTATGCAGAGGCAAGGGGCTCGACCGAACCTGACGGGGTAGATAGCACATGGTCGTTGTGCTGTCCACTTGGACTAAAACCACTGGACCCCGCACAAACGGAGCGAGCGGTGCAAGCAAGCGGACCACTTAGAGCTCCAGCGGGTAGGAAAGACCTCGGGACACCCGAGAGGACCAGAAGCGGAGCACTCTGTATTCCACTAGATGGGCACCCCCACCCATCCGAGAAGCATCGGTCGGAGCAGACCGTCGACTCAGGGCGGACGAATGGGAAGTTCTCCTGCAAGGGCTGGAACGGTCCGAGGGAGAGCGTTCCCCTAGCTCCTGGGCTGTAGTCACGAACTGGTCCGAAGGAACTCAGCACTGTGACCGCTGGCTGGCCAGTTCCCACTAGGGAACACATGAACTAGCGGGTCCAACAGACCGCGCTGGAACCGGCCGCCACAAGCTGAGGAGGTGCAGGAGGTCCCGGCAGGGCACAATTGCCTAGTCAGACCTGACTAGGTAAGGGAGGAAGAACCTCAGCCCTGTCCGCCAGGAGCCGAGCTTGGACTCAAGAGTCGAGTCTCATCCCGAAGAAGGATCACCCGCTAAGACACGAGTTCCAACGTGGCTCCGATAAAGGAGACCAGTCTGAGGGCCAGAAACTCTGGATCGTCCCCTTCCGCCTGGAAGGGTTGTAGTCAGGCCGCCATCCGGGCGGGGTTACGCCCGGACCTCTCGATGCCACAGAAAGCTGCTGAGCAGAGACCGAAGGGCCTGGCTTGGAACTCGTAAGGAGATCCCCCACTTAGGAAAAGGAGGAGTCTCCCAAGAAACGGACGGAACGAAGAGAAAGTATGTCCTGGAGGTCCAGGAAGAGGCCACACGCCTCAATCTGAGGATGGGATATCTGAGGCAGAGAGACCATCCAGGCGTGTGGAAGGGATGGGGCGCAAGCCCCCCGTCCGTTTGGGACCAGGAATACCTGGACACGAACCCAGGGACTGAAGAGGAATCCGCAGCCTTCCTGAACACCTCTAACTAGAGGGCCAGGCAAGTCGGCCCAGCGGGCTGACAACGAGGCTGTGGACCCCAAGACCCCCGTGGGGCAACGGCTCGAAAGGGTGGTACCTGCTTGCAGTCCCGAGGCAGGGCCTTTCCCCTAGCATCTCCGACACCCAGAGGTCCGGGAAGGCAGACCAGGTGGAGAAGGAGCGGAGCCGTCCCCCCACGGGGGAACCCGGGTAGGGACGACGGGGCCGGGGACAGCGCCCCTTAGCCCGTCACTGAGCAGGCTTGGAGGAGGAATTGGCCGAGGGAGATCCCGGGCCTTTACCTCCCTGCTTCCTTTTAGAGGAGGGCACTGGCTTGGAGTCAGGCCGCCCAGCGCAAGCCTGCTGGCCCTCGTGCTGGGCCGGTCGAGCCACAGGGACTGGGGGGCAAAGGGGCTTACGCAAAGGCTGCCGGCTGCCCTTGTCCCTCTGGGCGGGAGTGACAGAGTCCGGAGTGGCATCGGACTTCACGGTCCCCTGGAGGTGTCCCTCCACTCCAGGGCCGAAAAGGTCAGTCCCCAAGCAAGAAGTGGATGTCCGCCAACTTGCGCTGGGTTTCCAGAGAGAAAGAGGATAACCTCAGCCATGCCCTGCGGCACATGGCCACTGCGGCCACCACTGATCTGGCACAGAAATCACCTAAATCCAGAACTGTCTGGAGTTGCTGCTTCACCACCGCCCTACCCCTGGTCCTGCACCCGCCGGACCGTGGTCCGCAGGTCGGCCGGGAGATGAGGGAGCACCTCGTCCAGGGAGCCCAAAAGGACGTGGGAGAAATGTGCCATCAGTGCAGCCGAGCTGGCCTGTCGAAGGTCTAGGGAGGAAGTGGTGTAAACCTTGCGCCCGACGTAGTCCATCCTTTTGGACTCCTTGTCGGGGGGCCTATGCACATCCCGAGCGTTCCCAGAACACTGGAAAACATTGTCGGTAACTATCCCCTCAGCTGAGGGGTGCTCCGAGAAACCGGGCAAAGAACCGACAGGGACAGAGTACTTCCTGGCCATCCTGGCCGAGGGTGCAGGGCAGAAAGTAGGCCGCCGCTAGAGCTCCAAGGCCGGGCCCACGACGGCCTCAGCCACCGGGAAGGCATCCGAGGGGTGAACCCCTTTGGTCTAGAATCTCCGTAAGGGGATAAGGGGCCCATCTGGACACGGGCTCAAGCTGCATCCCGGTAAATTCCGAGATGAGCTGAAGCAGACCCATGAAGGACGATGGGCTGTCGTCCACAGAATGTTCCGGAGAGGACCCCGGGTCCTCCCGACTGAGGGGAACATAGAGGGGACCCGGACTCCGAGGTCCACAAAAAGCTGCCTCAGGCCTGAGTCACTCTTCGTCCGCCAAGGGCGGCGGGAGTGAGAGGGACAGACAACCTGCGGGACAGGTCGTGACCCGACCGAGGTTCCACCGAGGGCGGTGGGGCAGCAGGGATCGGACGAACAACCGGCCCGGGAGAGGGCACCTCGACTGAAGAGAGCGGTTGAGTCAGCCGATCAGGTGGCAGCTGCTTGCCGGACGGGGAATGAATCGGAGTCGATTGATTCCCGGACAACAACAACTGCTGCCATATGAATTCCTCGTAGCGTCAACACCACCTGTATCGAAGCCACTCCTCATCCGAGGAGGGTGACGAGGAAGAGCGGTAATGCCACTTAACTCGGTGCCCCGACCGAGAACGCCGATGTCGTGGTGAGCGGTTTAACCGAGAGGATGACCGAGACCCGAATCCTCGGGGAAACCGAGGGCGGGCCTGGGAAGGAGCAGGGCACACCCGCTCCTGCCTCGGCTCGGACGAAAGAGCCGAGGCCTGACGACCCGAAGGTACAGGCAGAACCTCAGCCTCCACCGGGGGAACCGGCGAAGGGATGGCGGCTCCAGCAGCAGACAGCCCGGATGACGGGTCGAGAGACTCGACAACGTCGACGGGAGTCCTGGCCGGCTGACCTGACGGGGACACCGTGAAGCCAGCGGCGTGAGCCGCACCCTCGACCGAAGTCGAACGTCAGCCGGCGGGGGAAGGGGAACTCTCCTGCTCCCTCCAGCGCTGACGAAGGGACTTAGCCTGCGACTCCTGGGACTTGGGCCGAGAGGCAGGTCCCGAAGATCCCTCTACCCTCGAGGAAAGGGACTGGCGAAGCTCCTTGAATGAAGATGCATGAGGAGAACTCAAGGAGAGCGGGATGAGCGCCGCGACCAAGGAAGAGGGAAGGGCAGCCACCCCCTTCCCGGAGAAAGGAAGATCGAGCTGCTCAACCGAGACAGCCGACGCGGACACTGCCCGATGAGTCTCCAAACAATTTTCCGGATCGGGAAAAGTTTCAGGTCGCCCGAGCCCTGAACAGGTCGCACGATCCTCCAGAGAGCTGGTCGAAAAGGCACAGCAAAATTCACAAAGTTGCGGATCATGATCCAAGTCAAGGCAGTAGACGCACGTGGAGTGCGGGTCTTTCCTGGAGGAATTAACCGGGCGCCTCCGCGAGATGGAAAACGAATGAGCCATCACCGCAGCGAGAGAAGAAGATCAAAGTCTTTAGAAAAACTTCCAATTAAATTCGAAGACCGAAAATTTCAGGAACCAGTCGAAAACGCAGAGCGCTAAGGAGGGAACCTGAGCTTCCAAGCGGTAAGGAAGATCTGGCGTCATGGGGCGGAGCTGAGAGTTTTACCACCCGGGTGGGTGGGAGGAGCCAGCTTGAAGACCTTCCGGCAAGATTTAAAGCGGCAAGGATACCTGCCAATAAGTGTGGATGAACAACATATCCATGTCCCTAGAACCATTTTTCTTGTGGATAAGGAAGTATCTTGAGTAAAGTCCCTCTCCCCATTGTGAGGAAGGTACTTTTTGCACTGCATTTGCTTGCAGCAATTTCTTTCTACCTCCATCTTCAGCATGAGTCTTTCTGCAGGAATGTGAGGGTGAAACCCTTTATGATTCTGCAATCTTAGGAATTTTCTGAACTGCAGGGACAAAACCTGACTCACTATTTCCAGAACCCATTTGTCTGGGGCCATTTTTGACCAGTTCTGAAAATAACGAGTCAATCTTCCCCTCACTGGCAATGGATGGGCAACCTATGCAGACTTGTCAGGGGTTCTGCTTAGCCTGCATCTTAAGGGCCGATCCTTCAACTACACGCATGCCTGGTGGCCCTTCTAGAAGAAACCCCTCTGTAGAAGGCAGTCATAGGTAATATAGGCACAGGGAAAGTATCCACTTCCTCTACTTCCCCTTCCAGACGTTCTGTGAGTAGCGGAGGCATTTTCTTTCTCAGTGTTGCTTTTGTAGGTCGTTTTGTATTCATCCACCTTCTTCATGGAAGCCTCTGTCTCGTCACCAAACAGTGAATTTCTCTCCCAGGGGATATACACTGCCTTTGTCGGAGTGTCCTGCGATAGGTCAGTAGTCCTAAGCCAGGCAAACCTTCTTAAGGACAGAGCATGGGTCAGGACCCAGAATGCAGTATTGTTTGTGTCAACTGCCATACTGAACTAGTATTTTGTGGCTTCAACAGTTAATTTTGATGTGTCGGCCAAATCTTGTGCCAAGTTACCAGTAGCCTTCACACTCACTGCCAATACTGAGCTCCAGAGTGCACTTTGGTGTTGAACTGTCTAGGCCAAGTACACTGCCGGCCTTAATAGCAAGGAAGCTGAAGTATAAACTTTTTTGCCTATGTTATCCAACTTCTTGGAATCTTTTTTCAGGAGAGGGAAGGGGCACATTTGGCCTCGTCACAGGCAGCAACTTGAATCACTCCCTCGTGATCAAGGTGAGAATACAGGTATCTAGAACGCTGTTTATCCAGCTGTTACTTCTCAATTTTCTTACCTATGTCAGCAACTGAAGTGGGTGCTGACATCATTTTACAGGTGGCTTTCTTGAAGGACTTGCGAATGGACAACAGTACCTCTTTGTGGGAGTTAAGCCCATCATATACATAAATTCTACTTCATCCTCTTCAGTTACCTGTGAGGTGAAGTTGAGGGTTTTTAATCACTGTACTGTACATGTTACATAGCAGTAAAAATTTCAAGGTACACATATACTGTTAATTTTATACACAGAACATAAGGCTCCATAGGGACTGAATACTGGGAACGTCCTGACTTGCTAAGATTACATCACCGAGTTTGACGTTCCCAGCAGTCTTAGCCTCCGATCCGTGCAGTGCTGTGAAAATGTTTCCTGGTTTTGGCATTTAGAAAAAACTTGCCGAAAAGGTATTAAACTTAAGATTTTCAGGTAACTACTTAGAGGATTCAAAACCTCTCTGTCTGCTCTGCTTCCACGGTAGTGTTTTTAGAACAGTATGCCCCATAAGATGTGTGTTTAGGTAGCCTTTAAAGCCTGTTGGTCTCGTCTTCTTCTTGGGCCTGTCAGTCATGCCAACACTGACAAGCTAGGGAAGACATTCTGGTTCCCAAAAAATTAAAAATTTTCCAGTGACAAATAAACCCTATGTAAACAGCAGAGGTTAAAAAACATAAAATGCACTTCAGTTCCATTTTATAGATGAACCGTGATGTAAAATAACACTGAATGGTGTTAACAAAAGAAAATAAGGGCGACTATATTCTCTGTTCCCGAAATCAGAGAACCAAGAAAGTTATGGTAAGTACTACAAAATGGTGTCATTTAATAGGAAAATTGTTTTGTCCCCCGTCAAAATAAAGTCGTTCCTAAAGCGGAAATCGCCACAAAACAGCCTTCTCTGGTTCCTGGGAACCAATGCGGAACAGGAGGAAAAAAAAAATTTATACAAACTACACCCTAATGCAGAATATTGAAAAATTATCTAAACAAGTAAGAACAAACTGAAACTTAGAACAGACACAAACCATAAACCGTAATCGGTCTGAGGTTTAAAAGAAGACTTTGGGGCGACTGCCTTCTTCAGGCAGGCGGAGAAATGAATATACCATTAGAATGAGAGGGTGAGTGTGACCAAATAGCAGAGTTTGAACTTCATTTTAAGATTCTCTAACAAGCATAACATTCTAAGCTCTGGGGGCCTTCATTCCTGGGGAATGAAGCAGTTATAAAAGTATAAGTGAAGGATACCTAGGGTTTGAACATACATTTTCCCCCCACCACGGTGTGGCTGGATGGAGGGAGACGGGTAAAGAAAATCTCCCACCCGCCCCCCAGTGTGGCTGGGTGTGAGAGGAGGGCAGGACAATAATATATAATTTCTTTCTTAGTTTGGCTGGATGGACAGGATAAGAGTGGGGGTAGGATATTTTTTTTTAAAATAGGTATTCCTATTCTCACCGGTGTAATTGCAAACTTTGGCAAACCACAAAAACACTCACGATGCACATAGTCTGCCACATTGTCGGCAAAGTTTAAATTCACATCTCTAGCTGTAGTACAGTCCAGTTCACCCCTTCTTTCAGGTTTGGAAACAAAAAACTGTTTCCCTATTACAGACTGAGGGGTGCGCTCCTGATCAGAGAGCTCCTTTCCCTTAGCGTGAAACCCTGATTCTGTAAAGTTCATCTAACACATGGCTGCCTTGGAAATGGGCACAGGCTTGGGACATCTCACAGCATAAAAAGATTTGCACATACCCAGGGGTGTAAATGATAAACTCAGCACAGGGATTCCACTCAGTGGAGTGAGAGTCAGCACTGAAAATTACAAGACAAATGTCTCTGAATCACACATACAGTACATCTTTATTCATTTTATCAGCAAAGTAGAACATGTATGTGCAAAAAGCAACATATTACAGCTCACCCACATCAGGCCAGAGGCTCACAGCATGAACAGGGGCACAATGATATTGGTAAATTCTTCTTACCAACAGATCCAAAGACTAGTGTGCTGAACTGTAAGCAGCACCACCAAACGTTGGTAATTCCAAGCCATGTTAAACCAGGAATAACGCAAAATGAAGAGGGCCTTTCTCTTCAGATATGCTGATTCATGCTTAGCCAACCGCAATCCCATGTCACTGGCCAGTATATCTGAGGAGTGAAGGCCTTTTCTGTTTGTTTTTTTCCCTGGCTTTACATGGTTTGGAATTAGCGGAAATGTTTGGTGCTGCTGCTTATAGTTCCTTTAGATCTACTGATCAAAAGAATTTACCAATATCACTGTGACCCCTGTTCATGCTCTGAGTCGCTAGTTTAATATGGGCGAGCTACAGTATGTTACTTTTGCACATTTTCTACTTTGCTGATGCAATGAATAAAGATTTATGTACGATTCAGAGACATGTGCCTTGTCCATTTTCGGTGCTGGCCCGTAATCCAATAAGTAGAGTCCCTGTACTTAGATGTTCACAGGCTTTTTATAAATATGTTAATAATTTGGCCCCCTCGATAAATACATATTCGTATGTCACCTGACAGAAAGACTGTAAGAGTGTTCTCACATTCTTAGGGTGTAAGAACCACTCACTAATTTCTCATCCTAAGACTGTACCTGAGACTACTCTGAGAACTCTTACAACTGTAAACCTGACATCAGGAACAAATACATTTATAAACTGGTTTTAAGAACAGTAATCATTTTGTAGTCTGGACAGGGTCCACATTTACTGTAGTACCGTTTGACTCCTTAGGAGCCATTTTTTCTTTGTAGTTCCTCATACTGTGTTCCAACATTCACCCTCTAAGTCTTCGTCTGGATCTTCCTCTTCAGTTCCATGATCTGTTCCAATGAGAGGAAGAAAGCAGTCATCATATCAGTCCGTGCAAAAATTTTAAGCCATTACCTCAACCCAAACAGAACAATTTCACAAGACAAACCTTGAAGGTGTCAAATTTAACACTGTTTGCCTGTTCTTTCTACAACTGGAAATGTAGGCTTGTGCAAGTAGTTACAAACATACGTACAAAATTAGCAGAAGAAGGCCATGAGGTTCACCATGTCTGCTTGATAGGGACCCCTATTCAAGTGATTTACAGTGCACCCAGACCCTTCCTTAACAACCCTGACCCTCCCTTTCACCTATGCCACCCCTTCTTGAACCCAACCACTGTCTTCTGGTTGATAACCTCAATAGGGAGTTTACTGCACCCGGACACCACTCGCTCCAAAAAGTGGCTCCTGACCTCCTCCTTCAACCTCCCCCAAGTCTGTCACAGTGCCCCCTTGTGTTCTTGTTTTCACTCAGGCAAGAGGTTTCCAAGATTCACCTTGTTAATACCTTTAAATTACCTGAAGGTTTCAATCATGTGACCCCTCTCCCTCCTCTCAGGTGAGTACATATTGAAGTTTCTAAGCTTGCCTTCATTCAGCAGCACCAGCCAGAATGCAAAGCAGCACCTTGCAGTATTTACTGCTAAATGCTGCAGTATGCTGCAGGAACTTTGTAATTAAATGGCAATTAAACCTTTCTGTCATGCAATGTTCTGTGACAAGTCATTTACTACAAGTTACTGCACTGCATCCTGGCTGGCTCTGCTGTACTTACTGTCTTGCAGATTCTGAATGATCTTCATTGCCCTCTTCTGCACTGACTCAAGCTGGTTAACATCATTCCTTAGCTAGGGACTCCAGTACTGCAGAGTGTACTTCAGGTGTGGCTTCACCAAGGATCTGTACAGTGGCAGGAAAACCACTTTCCTTCTCCTGAACCCTCTAGGTATACCCCCCAGGATCCTGTTAGCTTTGGCCGCTGCCTCCTTGCACTGCATACATTGCTTCAGGTTGCTCACAACGGCGATCTCCAAATACTTTTCCTCTTCAGAGACGGTGACCTTGCCTGCCCCCCACCAAACTCTGTATTCAGCCCTCAGATTCTTGCTGCCTATGTGCATGATGAAAAAATTACTTACCATAGTAATACTGATTCTTCCAAGGGATCCCTCACTATGCTTACAGTTGCAATCAGCCTACAGGTCAGAGCTGCCCCAGAGAGTGGAATTTTATGTAAATTAGAGAATGATAAAATGAAATTTAAATCTCTGCCGTGTGGTCACTCTTCACTCTACCATCAGATTTATTTCAATAGCCAGGGGAGCAGTGACCACTAAACTAGCTAGACTTAACCTAAGAAAACAGAAAAAACAAACAAAATAGATTGGCCCCCACTGGGATAAGCTATGGCAGACTAAAGTTATGCATAAAACACAGCCAAAACTGACTGTAGGTAATGCAAAGTAACAATCCAGCAAAATTTAAGATTAAAACAATAACTGATTCTTGGAGACCTTTTTCCAGATTCTGGAAGGGGAGGTAGGGTTGGCGTGTTAAGCAAAGTGAGGGATTGCGAATAAATCAGAGAGTTAACAGAATTATTTTAAAACACAATGACTGCGCGGACAGCATTTGTAGTTAGTCAGCATTTGCATCCATGATATGAATTATTGGCTCCTCCAACAATCTTATTGTAGCCCCCCCCCCTTCTTTTGTAAAGGGCACAGCAGTGTGAGCTTCACACTTAGGGACTGCGAATAAATCAGAGATTTAACAGAATTATTTTAAAACACAAGGACTGCATGGACAGCATTTGTAGTTAGTTAGCGCTTGCATCCATGATATGAATTAGTGGCTTCTCCAACAATCTTATCGTAGCACCCCCCACCCTCCCGACTGATAGAGAGAGAGAGAGAGAAAGAAAGAAAAGCACTGAAATAAAATGAGATGAAGTCTGTGATTCGCTGTCCATATCTGTGAGGGATACCATGAGGGTCTCTATTAGCCAGATAAGAAGACTGCCAATTAAAACACTGAAGGGGAGCATTTTAGCTCATCCTCTGCAAAAGTGTATCGGTTACATTTCTGATCGTAACAGTTCACTGGACAGAATACAGCAAGTAGACGGTGGCAACACCGAAGGAATAAGGAGAGACCATACAGAGTCCTGGTAGGAAGGCTACCTGAAATGTGCAACTGGCCTGAGACAGGGTTTCCAAATGCATCTCTTGGATTTAATTTAGATTTAAATAAAAACAGTGCTACTGGTGTTGTGCCAGCCTATTAAGGTATCAATCGTCTTGGTGTTGTGCCAGCCAATTAAGGTATCAATCGTCAAAGAGGGCAGCAGGGAGCGGGGCAAGAAATTAAAATTCAGGAAAAATTTTTTAACTACAAAATTAAGAAAAGCCTCCCACTGTCTTGTTTCATTGTATTGATTAAAACCAACCTCAGGCTGCCATATTCCTTTGCAAATTCTCCATCGTGACTCAGATACAAGCCCCTCTGTTATAACCACGTCAATATTCTATAACTCTCAATATCCCAATCCACAGTTCACTGGTCACACAGACTGCCAGCTCTGCAAATTGCCACAACGCATACACTGATTGTGCAGTACATGGCAACTTCATTCTAAAATACAAATGCCCACTGAAGCAAACTACTGGAAGCCACAGTAGAGATGGACAAATACTTGATATCAATTATCAGGAGAGAGACCTGGGTGTTATCGTATCTGACAACCTGAAGGTGACCAAACACTGTGAAAGAGCAGTGGGGAAAGCAAACAGAATGTTGGGGTGCATAGGGAAGGGCATAAGAACAGGTTACTCACCTGTAACAGTAGTTCTAGAAGTGGTATATGTTGTTCATCCACATTTATTGGCATGTCCCCTTCCACTTTAAATCTTGCCGGAAGCCTTCAAGCTGGCTCTTCCCACCCAACCGGGTGGTATATACCTCGGCTCCGACACATGACACCAGATCTTAGCTTGCTGGAAGCAAGGTTGTGCACCCGGAGCCGAGGAGGTCAGGTGTGTGTGCATGTGTGTACGAACAACATATACCACTCCTAGTACTGTTACAGGTGAGTAACCTGTTCTTCTAGGATCGTGGATATGTTGTTCATCCACACTTACTGGCAGACTCCTAGCAGTTCTCCGGAAAGAGGGTGGCAAGGCGCACACCCCCTACTTAGGAAATAAAGATAGGAGAACCAAGGCCCCAAAACCAGCATCCCGGCGTGACTCAAGGTCAATGTGGTAGTGGGTAATGAAGGTGTTTGCTGACTTCCAGGTAGCAGCCAGACAGATTTCCTGTATAGGGATGTCCCTGGAAGCAGCCACCGGAGCAGCAGTATGGCGGGCAGAATGAGCTCTTAAACCTCTGTGAGACTCCTTGCCCGCCAACTCATAGCACAGACCTATGCATGATGTAATCCACCTTGCTATGGTCCGTTTGGCTGCAGGTCTGCCAGAAGTGGCAGTAGGTGACAAACAGCTGCCAAACCTCTCCATGAATTTCTGCCATCCTCTCCTTGTAGTAGGAAGAGAGCACGTCACAGGTCCGAGGTATGGAGCCTGTACTCGGCATCCGAGGTGTAATTAGGTTAGTAAACCAGAAGAGTCAACACCTCGTTAAGGTGAAACTCTGACACCACCTTTGGAAGGAATTTCAGGTGGGGGCACAGGACAACTTTGTCCCTGTGAAAGACCAGATAAGGGGAGTCCAGTGAAAGCACCTGGAGCTCCCTTGTCCTCCTGGCAGACGTGATAACCACCAGGAAGGCAGTCTTCCACAACAAGTGTGAAAGCTCACATCAGTGCCTGGGTTCGAATGGCTTTCCCATGAGCTTTGGCAAAACCAGCAACAGATCTCACGCAGGAGGAGGTTCGTGCACCGGAGGGGATATGCGATCCAGGCCTTTGAAAATGCGCCCGACCACTGTCTCCTGTGCCAATTTCAGCTGACCAGCCCGCACCTGGTAAGCAGAAATGGCTGCCAGGTGCACCCTAAGGGTCAATGACCGTAGACCCTCTTTGGGGAGAGACCAAAGGCAGTTGAGAATGTCAGCCACAGAACAGGACAAGGGCTACAGACCCTTTCCCTGACACCAAATGGAGACCTTTTTCCATTTGAAGGCATAACATTTCCTGGTCGATTCCCTTCTGGATGCCTCCACCACAGCATAGACATCTTTGGAACGACCCAAAGCCTGGAACTCTAGCCGCTCAGATACCAGGCTGTGAGGTGCAGGGACTGAAGGTCTGGATGGAAGACCTTCCCCTGGTTCAGAGATAACAGGTCCAGGCATGTACAAAGCCGCTCCGGGGGCCTGCAGCAGAGGCTGAGGAGATCTGGGTACCAGAACTGGCACGGCCAGTCTGGGGCTACCAGAATCACCTTCGCCTTGTCCCTCCTCACCTTGAGTAACACCTTGTGGATCAAGGGAAATGGAAGTGAAGGCACAGAGGAGGCCTGGGGTCCACGGCCTCAAGAAGGCATCCCCCTGCAGCGAGCCCTGCTGAGGGGGGTGAGCACGATACAGCCTCAGCTTGGTGTTTTCCCTGGAGGCAAAGAGGTCCACCAGCGGTTAACCCCAACGAAGAACAAACTGTAAGCTACCTCTAGATGGAGAGACCACTTGTGGGATGTCTGGCCTATACGGCTGAGAGCATCCGCCAGCTGGTTCAAGGCTCCTGCCACATGGATGGTTAGGAGATCTGCTTCCAACTGGCTTACGAGGGTCCAGATGCAAAGCGCCTCCTTGCACAACAGACGGGAGTATATGCCGCCCTGTTTGTTGAGGTAGTACATGGTCATGGTATTGTCCATCTGGACTTGAGTCACTTGACCCCAGAGCTGAGGAGCGAAAGCTGACAGTGCCAGTCTGACTGCTCTGAGCTCCAACAGGTTGATGTGGCATTGGGATTCCTCAGGGGTCCAGAATCCATGGACCCTGTAGTCCCCACGTGGGCTCCCCAACCCATGAGAGAGGCACTGGTCATGGGGACGACTGTCTGCTCAGGGCGGACAAACGGGATCCTTTCCTGCAACTGGTCTGGGGTGGTCCACCATTGAAGAGCATCCCACATCTTCTGGGTTACAGTGATCAGCTGGTCGAAATGACCGTGATGCCGAGTCCACTGGGCGGCCAGCTCCCATTGGAGGGGGCGCATTTGCCATCGGGCCCAACAGACCACTGAAGTGCATGCCGCCATGTAACCCAGAAAGTGCAGAAAGTCCTGAGCAGGGGGCAAGTGCCCAACCAGAAATGATTGTGCAGAGGAGGAAAGAACCTCCGCCCTGTCCGCCGGGAGCCGAGCTCTGGCTTGACAGGAGTCAAGCTCTACCCAATGAAGCCCATCACCTGAGAGGGCATGAGTTCCGACTTGGCCTCGTTGATCAGGAGGCCAAGTTGGGAGCAGGTTTGGAGGGCCAGGTCCCTAGATCTCTCCACCTCCTGAAGGGAGGAACCTGCCAAGAGCCAGTCATCGAGATAAGAGTAGATTCTGACTCCTCGACACTGAAGCTGGGCTGCCACAACTGCAATGCATTTGTCAAAGACTCGAGGGGCTGATGAAAGGCCGAACAGCATGGCTTGGAACATGTACAGGGACCCTTTGACCCTGAAGCGGAGGAAGCACTTATGGGACGGACAGATTGGGACGTGAAAGAATGTGTCCTGTAGATCCAGTGAACAGAACCACATGTTTCGCTCCAGGGAGGGTATGATCTGCTTCAGAGTGACCATCCGGAAGATGCGGGACCTGAGATACTGATTCAGGTCGTGGAGATCCCGGATGGGGCACCAACTCCCCCGTCCGCTTGGGCACCAGGAAGTATCTGGAAACAAAGCCTGGGTCTATCGGAGGATCTGAATCTTTTTAAATAAAATTTGCCTTGCCTTGCCATCTGGCACTGGAGCTACTGCCTCCTTGTGGAGAAGCTGAGCCACGTCGTCTCGAACAGCCGACTGAGTGCATGCGGAGATCCATTCCTCCCGAGGGGCGCGGGCTCGGCTGGGAGGGTACTGCTCGAATTCCAGAGGCAGTCCCTGACCGACCACTTCGAGAACCCACCTGCCCGAAGTGATAGTGGACCAGGCAGAAAGAAAGTGGTGGAGCCGGCCCCCCAAGGGAGGATCCAGAGCTGGCGTGACGGGTGTAGGGATGGCAACCCCCAACTCGTCACTGAGCATGCTTGGAAGAGGAGGAGGAGGCTCCAGGCCCTGTGCCTCGACCTCCTTCATGGGGCTGTCGAGGGCCCTGCTTGGGCTGTGGGTGCGAAGCTTGAGCCTGCTGTTGCTGTTGTTGCTGACCTCCTAAATACGAGGGCTGCCTGACCACAGGGGAAGAGTGCCGAAATGGCTTCTTTTTTCTCTTCTGCTGGTTCTTGCCCAAAGAACCCTTGGTAGAAGTAGCATCCAAGGTGGCACTGGACTGCTCTATACGCTGAAGGTGATTGGCCACTCCTGGACCAAACAAGTCGGTCCAGAGGAAGGGCATATCAGCAAGCTTATGCTGAGTATCCGCCGGGAAGGAGAAAGGCCTCAGCCAAGCCCTGTGGCAAAGACCACTGCGGCTGCCAATGAGCGGGCACAAGAATTCCCTATATCCAAGGCAGTCTGGAGCTGCTGTTTGGTGACAGCATGACCTTGATCGCGGATCTGCTTGACAGTAGTCTGCATGTCCAGTGGGAGATGAGGGAGGACCTTGTCCAATGACCCTAAGAGGGCATGGGAAAAGTGTGCCATAATCACAGCCGAGTTGATCTGATGAAGGCCCAGAGAAGAGGCAGCGTAGACCTTGCGGGCAGAGTGGTCCATATTTTTGGTCTCCTTGTCTGGGGGTCGGTCAGTATCGGCCAAACTACCTGTACGCCTGAACACCCAGGAGATCACTAGGCTCTCGGCCGGAGGGTGTTCAGTCAGCCCCACAAGGGACCCCATTGGCACCGTGTAGTTGCGGGCCATGTGGACGGATGGTGCTGAGCAGGAAGCTGCCAAAGTTCAAGGGCCGGGCCTATAATGGCTTCGGCCACTGGGAAGGCCTCCATCGGGGTACCCCCTCTTTTGAGAATATCAGTAAGCGGGTACTCCGCCTTTTCTGGATGGGCTCCAGGGCATTCCGGTGGAATCGGAGATAAGGCGGAGGTTGCCCTGGAAGGAGGAAGGGCCTTCTTCCAACCCTGCGCCGACTGTCGACTCATCATCCCCAGGATGTGAGTGTAAGCCGGTGACATCCGCTCCTGAGGAGTCATGGTAGAGCACTCTACCGCCTAAGTCACCCTCAATGTGCGGAGGGCAGTCTGGGGTGACTGTTATCGACAGACATCGGGGAAGCCCGGCGCCTTGTCAATCCTCTTTCGAGGGTGCCCCTCCTTCAGGCTGTTTAGGTGGTGGATCCACCAGGATTGGTGAAGAGACCAGAATAGACCGAGCATGAAGTCGGACTGGCCCCACGGGCGGAGAAACCAGTGGCTTCGGTTCTGATAAGGTCAGTGTCGGCCTAGGAGGCAGGAGCCAAGTTGTGGCCAGGGTGGGCGGAGGGGCTAGCTTCTGCCCGGTCAAAATCAGCTATTGCCACATGAGGTCTTCACAGCACTGGAGTTTCCGCCAGAGCCTCTCCTCGACGGAGGAGGATGAGGATCTGTGGCGACGCCTCTTTTTAGAGCGTTTATGGCTCTTTCTTGGCCATTCGGCTGAAGGGGTTTTGGACCTCGACCGAGATTGGGGAGGCCGACTCAGTCGATCGGGAGACATCGGGGTCGGTGAAAACCGAGGGTCCGGAACCGGGTCCTTGATGGGGACTCCAGCAATATGGGTCTCCTCATCAGGGAATACAAGGACCGGAGTCCTTTGCAATAAGTCGTCAACCACGGCCGGTGACAAAGGCTCTATCGGATCGAGGATAATTTCACCTCGTTGGCCACTTCCTCGGTCCCTGGCCTCACGGAAGATCGTAAAGCCGGCCGAGGATGTGATCTTGACCGAGATTGAGCACTGTGCTTCCTGGTACACTGACCTCTCGTCCCAGGAACGCCTTCGTTGAGACGTAAGACCCTCGGAGTCCTTCTCTCTTCCGGAAGCGGAGGAGGCGAACTCCAGGGGGCCTCACCCAGAGTAGGGAGAGACTGGCACAACTCCCTGAAGGAGCCCGAAAAGGTGGAGCCAAGTTTCAGGGGAACAAAGAAGCTTTGATTGGCCGAAGATCGAGCTGCTTCCTCCTCAAATGCTTTAATTTGTTCCAGCTGCTTACGGATCCCGCCGCGGAAAAACCGCCCACCGCCTCCTTAGATTTCACCGGGCGGGTTCCTTTTCTCTGGTCTCCCCAGCTTCAAACGCACCTCATGGCCATCCAGGATGTTGGGATGGAAGGCCAGACAGAAACTACACGATGAGATGTCATGTCCGACACCTAGGCAGTAAACGCACATTAGGTGGGAGTCAGTGAGCAACATCTTCTGGCCGCAGGGGCACCGGTAAAATCTAGGGGAAGATTTTTCCTCCATGTCAGATGTGGTGAAAGCGCAAACGCTAACTCGAACAAGTTTAAGAATAATTTTCGGTGAAAACCGACAAGTAGTATCCAGGGCCTATGATATTCTTTCAGAGCACGAGTGAACCTGTATCTTCCAGTGAAAAGGAAGATCTGGTGTCATGGGGCGAAACCGAAGTATGTACCACCCGGGTGAGTAGGAGGAGTCTGTTTGAAGACTTCCGGCAAGATTTAAAGTGGAAGGGGACATGCAAGTAAGTGTAGATGAACAACACATCCACGATCCTAGAACAAGCAGGAGGAAAGAGGTGGTGATGTCACTGTAAAGTTCACTGGTGAGGCCTTGGCTGGAGTACTATGTCCAGTTCTGGAGACCACATCTCCGGAAGGACACTGACAAAATAGAGGCAGTCCAAAGAAGGGCAACAAAGCTGGTACACTAACTGCACCAGAAGCCCTTCAAGGAAAGACTTAAGGACCTTAATATCTATTCACTGCAGGAAAGAAGGGAGAAGGCAGGTATGATGAGAGACTTTCAAGTACCTCAGGGGAATAAACAGGGTACAGGTGGAAAGCATATTTCAGAGAAAACTCTTCACAAGAACAAGGGGGCATGATATGAAGCGGAAGGGTGGAAGGCTCGGGGTATTGTTAGCAAGTACTTTTTCACTGGGATGGAGGTGGAGCCATGGAGCGGCCATCCAGCAGAAGTGTTAGGTGCGAAAACACTATGGGGGTGTTCATGACTGCATGGGATAGACATAAGGGTACCCTGGAGATGTGCAGAGCAGGAGAGCTGCAGAGCAAATAGGATCTGGGGCTACAACAGCGAGTAGGGAAATGAGCAGACTAGGTGGGCCATACAGTCCTTTTCTGCCAACAGATTCTATGTTTCTATTATTTAATTTACCTTTACTGGAAAAAAGTGAATATGTAAACAAAACAACAAGTATTCAATATTCTCTACGTGTTGCCTGCCACCAACACTTGCTAGCTGTAGCGTAGCGCTTGGTGATCCATATCTGGGGTCACTACGAGCAGACACACAGTTCAGTCCTACAGCAAATTGCCAGTGAAGCACATTCATGCGGTCGGATAAAACAAGCGATTTTTACTGGATTAATCTAAATAAAATGCATTACAGGACGAACACAGACATCATTGGACCAACTTGCTAAAACTGTGATATGCCAGAAAACAGGCAAATGATGTCAGCTGTTCTTTAAAGAACCAATATAACAGTTTACATAGAAACACAGAAGTTGACAGCAGATAAGGACTGCAAGGCCCATCAAGTCTGCCCATTTCTTTTTCTACCTTATAAATGTGCCATCGGCCTTTGCTCTGTCAACGGCCTATCTAGTCATACTCATCTGTATTGCTCCCTTCTGCCTATCCCATGCCCGTTTGAAGCCCTGCACTGTATTCATATCCACCACTTTCTGAGGTAGGCCGTTCCATGCATCCACCACCCTTTCTGTGAAAAAGAACTTCCTCACATTACCCTTTAATCGGCCTCCCTCTATCTCATGCTGTGTCCTCTTGTCCTGCTATTTTTCTTATATTGAAACATGTTAGACTCTTTCACCTTGTTAATGCCCTTAAGATGTTTGAATGTTTCAATCATATCACCTCACTCCCTCATTTGCTCTAGGGTATACATATTGAGCTCCATTAATCTGTCCTCGTATGTTTTCTGATGCAGTCCCTGCACCATTTTGGTTGCCCTTCTCTGGAATGCCTCAATTTAGTTAATATCCTAGTGAAGGTGTGACCTCCAGTACTGCACACACTACTCCAGATGGGGCCTAACCAGCGTCTTGTAAAGAGGGATTATTACCTCCCTCTTTCAACTACTAATACCCCCTACATTCCCCTAGCCTTACCTACTCCGTTAGTGGTCTGCTTCGATGATTTCAGGTCATTGGTGATGATGATGCCCAAGTCTCTTTCTTCACTTGTGACTGACAGCAACTTCCCTCCCAGCCTATAGGCAGCTTCAGGGTTTTTCCTCCCTATATGCATGATCTTGCACTTCTTTGCATTAAATCCCAGTTGCCACTCTTCTGACCATTTTGCTAGTTTATCCAGATCTCTTCTCATTCTGCCCACCCCATCTAGATCATCTACTCTGTTACAGATCTGGGTGTCGTCTGCAAACAGACAAGCTTTACCCTCCAGTCCATCTGTAACGTCACTGATGAAGATATTGAAGAGGACTGGCCCCAGGACTAATCCCTGAGGTACCCCACTTGTGACTTGCATCTCTTCTGACTATATACCATTTACCACAACTCTGTTTTCTGCCTGTCAACCAGTTTGCCACCCCGTTGACCAACTTCTGACCTACCCTGAGCCTACCCAGCTTATTAATCAATCTTCTATGTGGAACAGTATCGAATGCTTTGCTGAAGTCAAGGTAGGCAACATTAACTGCTGCCCCTTGGTCCACCACTCTGAAAGAACTGGAAGGGGACAGGATCATTTGTCATCCAGGACAGTAGCTGCTGCTTGTTGTTTTCACAGGGTTCTTGTGGATTTTACTTGGTAGAAGGTTATTTCTTTTCTTTCTTACTTCTAAGGGGCGAGCAGGGTATTGTTTTGGGGGCTGTTGGAAGTTTAAAAACTGGTTTGGTGGCTGTAAGTGGGCTCATTTGTTGGATGTTTCACTGTGTAACAGGCTGTGCTAGTGGAGGCCTATTTCTTCTGATTTAAAACCTATTTGGTGGGATTTGCTTGTGCCTGGTTCTTTGGCTGCTGGGCTTGGAGGGGAGACACAGAGGCTGATCACTCCCTCTCTCGAGTCGGGTGTCTGCCCAAACCCCGAGTTCTGCTAATTTATGGGGAACACCTGCCCTGCAATTGGAGGAAAAGGCTGCAGGTGCAGCTCATGTAGTTCTAGCCAGTGGGGATTGGATTTAAAGGCTGGGAGAAAGCAGTTTAGGGAGTTGTTCATTTCCCTTATAAGTTTACTGTGTTGTACTGCACCTAGTAACAGGGTTACCGGTGTACTGTGGGACTGTATCTAAGATTAGTGGGTGACCTGATTAGGCAGTAGGGGTGTATCTTGGACTAGGGGGGAACCTGGTGGCTTACCCAAGGAACCTACTTGGAAGGGGATGGAACCACACATCATTAGGGCCGGCATCTTTGGGAGGGTGGTGGGGTGCACAGGGTGTGGAGCAGCCATGATACTGGACTGGGCTTGGAAGTTTGGTAGTTGCCCAGTGTGCTACCAGCTGGCACAGCTTAGGGCGGAGGTTGCGCAGATTAGGAGACAGCTAGGGGAAGGGGGGAGGTATGGTTGGGGAAGGGGGCAGGGGATCTCCGACAGGGTTGCATCAAGCACTGGGGGCGGAGGCATAGGGAAAGGAGTGCAGGAGAATACTCCGGGGTCACATAGGGACCCTGACAGAGGGGGTCCAAAAGGACACTACCACGGAAGCAGGCAGGTAACTGGGGACCCTCACAAAGGAGGGAAAGAGGGACAACATTCTCAGGGAAGTAGGCAGATGGCCAGGGCTGGACAGAAGGAAGCAAGGCGGGGAGGTGGATCAGACCTTACACTCAATAAGCGCTTCAATTCTCTTCTTCTGCTCGAGGATGAGGGGGGTGATGTAGCCACGACAGGGGTGGTTAGAGACGGAAAGGGAGTGAGGGGCAGGAGGCAGGGGCGGATAGCAGGAAGAACAGGGGAACCTGGAATGCACGAAAATGGAAACAGTGAATCAGAGCAGGAGGGGCACGGGAAGAGGGAGGAAAGCGCAAGGAGAAGGACCAGTTGGGAGGAAAGGTAAAGGAGAAGGACCGAAGTACAAGGAGGGATTCAGTAAAGGGAGCTGAGGGTTTAGGCCAAGGAGCACGACAAGCAAGGAGGGACTAAATGGAGACAAGAAGGAAGGGAGGGCAGGCAGGCTAGTTTAGCAGATGGGGAGAAGGACCAGTCTCGAGCAGTGAGGGGAGTTAGCAGGGTACAGAAGGATACTCGGGAGGAGGAGGCATAGGATTGGAGGGAGGGTGGCCAGGGTAAATAGGGAGGGTGGCATGTGGCAGCCAGATGAGGGAGGAACAAGGAGTAGGCTGGGTGGAGGGCGGTAGAAAGGATGAGGACATGGAAGGGGAAGGAGGCGGTCAGAGTGCTCCTGTTGGGGATTCTATGATCAGGGGTATCAAATGGGATAGGGAGGGAGAAGCCTGGCCAGTTAGAACAAAATGGTTCCCTGGACTAACGGTGCATAGGGCTAAGCACGAGGTGTATCAGCTGGCAAAGGATTGTGGGGGTTCCCCGGACATACTGGTCCACCTGGGTACAAATTACACTGAGGGAAATAGCGAGCTAGAGATACAGGCAAGATTCAGGGAGCTTGCCAGGGTCTGTCATGACATAGGATGCACAGTTTCCTTCTCAAAAATCCTGCCAGTGCCAAGGGCTAGTGGGGAACACAAAAGGAAGATTAGGGAGATAAACCAGTGGCTCAGGGAGTGGTGTGAGGCCAGAGGGTATGGGTTGATGGGAGATTGGGGGGAGACCTGGGAGGATAAGGAGCTGTATGCTAGAGATAGACTCCATCTCAATTTGGAGGGGAAGGGAATCCTTAAGTTGAAAATAGAGGGGTTCATTGGTGAAAAGTGGGGTTTAAACTTGTGAAGGGGGGAGGGATGGGAGAAAAGGCTGTCAAGAGGTGCCGATAAAGGAGGGACTCCGTCTCCACCCCCCTGGGGAGCTGGAGGATTGTGGGAAAAGGCCGACTGGTAAAGTGCAGGCCAGGAGAAAACAGAATCCCCATCGGAACACGAGCAGGGGAAATGGAAGTATAGGGAAAGGGTGGAAGGTAGTCCTGCTAAATGCCAGGAGCTTGGGCAATAAAATGCCTGAGCTCCAGGCGATGCTAACTGAGGGAGCAGTGGATGTGGCAGTGGTCACTGAGACTTGGGCCACTGCAGGACACGACTGGGACCTGAACCTGGAGGGTTACACTATGTTCAGGAAGGACAGGGGGGAGGGAAGGGGAGGAGGGGTAGCAATGATAGTCAAAAACTACACTGGCATAGGGGAAGTAGAGGAGAGGCGATTTGGGTCACCTCGATAACAAGGGGGGGGCGAGAGAGTAAAAATAGGAGTGGTGTATATACCCCCTGCCCTGGCGGAGGAGCTGGAGGAGAGTCTGGTGGCAGATGTTGGGAGACACTGCAGACTGGGCAGAGGAACGGTGGTGGTGTTGGGGGACTTAAACATGCCAGGAACAGACTGGGAGACTATGACATCCTCTGTGACCAGGGAACAGAGGTTGTTGGATGTCTTTCAAGACGCGTTCCTAACTCAGCAGGTGGGGGAACCTACCAGGGAGGCGTGGGTACTGGATGTGGTCCTGGCAGACAGAGACCAGATTGGGGGCCTGGAGGTAAGGGACCCGTTGGCGGGGAGTGACCATGCCACGGTCTGGTTCTGCCTGGACCTAGGAGGGCTAGAAGGCTGCACAAAGACGGAGGTAACTGACTTCAGGGGGACAGATTTTAAGGAAATGGGAAGGATCCTTAAGGAGCATTTGGATGTGACTGGGTCAGACATGGAGCGCCCGATAGTAGGTGGAAATCATCAGGAGAGGGTGCAGAATGCTACCAGCACCTGTGCAAGAGTAAAGGCAATCGGTGGGGCCCGAAAACCCTGCTGGTGGACCAGGAGGTCCAGGAGGTGGTGCTGGGAAAAGAAGGCAGCCTATAGGAAATTCAAGTGCTCCAAGGAGTGAAGGGATCGGGGGAGTATGAGCTGATGGCTAGAAGGGCCACTAGGGTGGTGAGGCGGCTAAGGCAAGGAAGGAGCAGAACCTGGCCAGGGAAATTAGGAGGAACAAGGGTTCTTTAGATACATTGGGGAAAAATGAAGGGTGAAGGGCAGATTAGCAGGATTAAATCAGGAGAGATGGGTACAAGACCGGGGAGCAGGCTGAGATACTAAATGAGTACTTCACCTCAGTTTTCCTGCCAAGGAAAATAAGTGCTGCATCATACATGGGAGGAGACAGAGATGCTGAGGAGGGAGGGACCCTTACCAATCGGCAGGTCTGGCGAGAGGGGGAGGCATCACTGGCGGGGGGGAGGGGGCTAAGCAGGGAGAAGAGGTACCAGAAGTGGAAATCACATCAGAGAGAGTGAGGGAAGCCCTCAGCTCCCTTAAGACGGAGAAAGCACCAGGGCCAGATAAATTACATCCCAGAGTGCTGAAGGAACTTGCGGATGTCCTGGCGAAACCCCTGGCAGAGCTTTTCACCATCTCTCTGAGGGCAGGGTGGGTGCCCCAGGACTGGAAGGTGGCGCATATAGTGCCTATCCACAAGGGGGATAAAGGGAGGTGGCAGGAACTACAGGCCTGTCAGCCTGACATCGGTGGTGGGCAAGGTGATGGAGGGCATTGTCAAGGAGAGGCTGGGGGACCTGGAAAAGTCAGGGTGCCTGGACAATAGACAGCATGGATTCGTCCCGAGAATCGTGTCAGACAAACCTTGTGGAGTTCTATGACTGGGTGTGAGTGCCTTGGAGCTAGGTAGACAGTGGACGTCCTCTTTCTAGACTTCAGCAAGGCATTTGACTCTGTTCCTCACGTGGGCCTGTTGGACAAGCTGGGAGAAATGGGGTGGGAACCAGATGATCAGATGGATAGGCAATTGGCTCCAGGACGGACCCAGAGGGTTGTAGTTGGCGGATAGTCTCATCCCCAAGGAGGGTCATTAGTGGGGTCCCACAGGGATCAGTCCTTGGGCTCCTCCTGTTCAACGCCTACGTCTCTGACATAAGGACAGAAATCAGGAGTGAGATTAGTCTCTTTGCGGATGACTCAAAACTGGGGGCGGTGGTGGATGGAGAGGAGGGGAGGGTGGCCCTACTGGGGGACCTGGAGGCTCTGGAAAGATGGTCTAGAAAGTGGAAGCTGAGGTTCAATGCAGGAAATGCAAGGTACTCCACCTGGGGCCAGAAACCCGGGCCAAGTGTACACACCTGGGGGATGCTACAAGTCTCGATGGCGGAGAGGGACCTGGGGTGGTGGTGGATGTCAAGATGAACAACTCGGGAGACTTGTAGGATGGCAGCAGCCAAGGCCAACAGGATGCTGGGATGCATCGCTGGGGATCACCTCCAGAAGGAGGAGTGATACTCCCTCTGTATAACTGCTTGGTGAGACCGCACCTTGAGTACTGCGTGCAGTTTGGAGGCCGACTAAGAGGGACATTACCCTCCTGGAGAGGGTCCAGGAGGGCAACCAAAATGATTTGGGGCTTGGGGGACAGGACCTATGAGGAGAGGCTCGAAGAGCTAAATATGTACACATTGGAAGAGAGAAGGGACCGGGGGACATGATAGAGGTCTTCAGGTACATGAAGAGGGTAAATAGGGGAGGAACAGTCAGGGTGCTTCGAAGGAAGGAGGAGAGGGCAACTAGAGGGCATGGGTGGAAGCTGGAGGGGGGAAGATTCAGGGGAGAAAGGAGGAGGTGCTACTTCACTGAGAGGGTGCTGGAGCCATGGAATGTGCTGCCTAGGGGGCTGGTGGAGGCAGAGATGGTGGAGGGGTTCAAGAGGGGGTGGGACAGGTACAGGGGAAGGGTTCTGGAAGCAAAATCCAATGCAGCAAGAATATCCAGAACTGGGAAGGGAGAAGCCAGAGGAGGCGAGGGGGGCAGCAAGGTCAACAGCCAGGGTGGGGGCTGACCAAACGCGCAGACACGAAAGACCGTTAGGCCTATTCTGCTGGCATTTTAGTATGTTAGTATGTTATGCAGTCAAATAAATGTATGAGATTAGTTTGACAGGCCCTTCCTTTTGTAAACCCAGGGGCTGAAAAATTTTGGGGGGATGCATAAGTCCAGGACTTATGGTAAATTTTTTGGGTAAGTCCATATCAGGATCCAGTAAGTCACAACATTTTTCATATTATTATGAGAAAAAATAATTATTTATTTTTTCCCCCTTTTAGGATGCTCCAGTGACAGTCAGAGAAAGGTTACAGAGAGGCAGAGAAAATATTATAAGACAGCAATAGTACTGCAGCTTGTTTCAGGCTGATTTTCTTCTTCTGTTTCTTCTGAAGGACATTTGTGACCAGAGGAATGGATAGTACCAAGACTACTGTCAAGCCAGTACTTTATTGATGGCAGTGGATCAAATTCAGAGACGGATGGTCCTGTAGTCATGATAAGCAGCTGGTTCTCGAAAGACTGTTGTGTCAGGGTTGTTCGTAATTTGTTTTTAATGAAATTAGCTTTTGAAAATCCTCTTTCACATTCACTTGTGGAAGGGGAAATCGTGAGCAGAATCTCAACAGGCTTTTGCATAGTTCCCTTCGTGAAGTCTGGGCCACATTCACCAATTTTCATTTGTAACACCAACTGGTACATAGTTATGAGAGGTTTGGTTCGGAATCGAGAAAGGTATAACTTCAGCTGCACCCACTCATCTATAGCAGAATCTTTATCAGGTTCTGAGAAGTGAGAAGAGAAAAGGGCTATCTGTGATGAGTTCAATTAGTTCAGCATTGCCAAATGTTGCTAGATCTTCCTTTCCAGTGGCCAGTTGTGATAATTCAAAATCTGAAGTAAAGATAAAGGTTTCTCTGAGAGAACACCAAACCTGTTCTGGATGTACGTGACAGTATCGTTAACAAATGTGTGAAGTTCAGCTTCACTTCCAGGTGTTCCGTGAACTTTTGTTTTGTTTTGCCAAACATACGTTCTTCTGCGTTATACTGTTCCTGGAATTTTGTAAGATATTTTCCAGGAGTACTTTTAAGTGCTTCTAGCTGCAGAATGGCTTTCTCTATATGTTCTGGTATCTCAACAATTAAGTAGTCTGCCAACTGGAAAGTTTTTGATAATCTAGCAACAATTGGCAAAAAATCTAATAAGAAATAAAGAACTTTAATGAAATGCATAGAGGTCAGTTCCTTGAGGTACCCCTTAGCTCTGTTAGCATCGTCTGCCCTGTTACCATCCACAAATCTGTGCTCCAGATGCATTGTCACAATGTCCAGGTTTTTTTTCTAATGCCACAACTGCTCTCTCTCTGCTTGCTAGCCACCTGACTTGCTTTACAGCCGTGAAATGTGCAAGATGCTCATCGAGAACTTCAGCAATTTCTCTCCTGTGCTTTGGAGACCAAAAATTAAAACTGAAAATGCCTTTTAAACACTCTTCAAATTTGGCCATGTATTTGAAATGTTTATCTGCATCCAAAATGCCCAGCTCAAGTTTGTGGGCAACACAGTGAATGCCAATAATGTCTGGCAAAAGTGATTTGAGTCTAGTAATGACTCCTGTCCGTTCACCAAGATTAACTGATGCGCCATCAAAATTAGCACATACAAGTGCTGGATGTGCACTGCCTGTCAGTTCTGGTAATGGCAAACCCACTGATTGTAAGGCTTTCTCAATAGCATTAAATACATCTTCAGCACTTGCAGTTTCAAGTGGTAACACAGATATTAGATGTGTGACTGGCAAACAGTTAGCACCTACATATCTCAGGTAGACAATTTCTTGTTCAACGATGGAGTGGTCTGTACTTCCATCTGCAAGAATACTCACAAAGGAGGCATTTTTTACCTCTTCAATATTGCTGAGCGTATTGTTTTAGCTATGTTGTCCACAAACAAGCGGCAACCTGCTATATTCATGTAGTTGTTGCCAACATTTAAACCATTTTTACGCTGGATCTCACAAATGATTTCAAAATCAGAAAAAGGTGTCCCATTCTTTGCCACGGTATATGCAGTGTTAAATAAAATTTTGTATTTCTCAACTTCTTTTGTTGTCATGTGTCTTTTCTGAAATGACTGACCCAGAGCAGTTTCTGACAGACGAATGGGTGGTACTTTAGTGGTATCCTTTAAGTAGTGTTTTGTGCAAGTGATGTGTTCCCTCGTCAAATCATGCCTCTTTATGGGGTCTAACTTAAGATCTCCTGAACCTTTTACCATAGCTGAGTTAGGATCACAGATTTGGGGGTAGGCTTTACAATATATGCAGTACATTACAGATTTTTCTTCACTGCAATCCAGCCATGGAAATTCTTTTTTCCATTCAGGACGGAAATTCCTGACCCTTTTTTCTCTGTCATATCTTTGATCCTTGGTAAGGCCATCAGTCAGAACTTTACGTTTAGCAGAACTGGATGTTGTAGCACTACTAGTACTTGCTCCACCAGATTTTGAGAAACCAAATTTTAATAAGCTCATTTTGCTGTGAGAAACTGCTCTGGGTAAGATTAGAAGAAGTTTTTGTAATTTAGAAATATTTACTTTAATGAGCAAGGATGGAAATACACGTGACTGAGGCACTATTATGGCCCAGAAGTATTGGCTTAGGTTAGCAAGTTAGGGCAGACAGACAGAACACAAATGACTAACAATGAGATGATGCTAAGGGGTGACACTATGAAATGTTTTATTTATCAGTCACAAGGGAAAAGAGGTGTGCTTCTGCAAACTTATTCAGTGACACACTGATAACATCAGAAAAATATTTAGTGACTGTATCGACCTCTCTCTCAAACTAATACAGACGGAGACAGGTTTTGCTTCAGCCCAGAAAAATATTAGTGACTTCTCTCTCAAACTAATATAGACGACAGGTTTTGCTTCAGCCCAGAAAAATATTTAGTGACTGTAGTGACTTCACTGACTCAAACTAATAAACGCAAGCAGGCTTTGCTTCAGCCCAGAAAAATATTGAGTGGCTTCTCTCTCAAACTAATATAGACGCAGGCTTTGCTTCAGCCCAGAAAAATATTTAGTGACTGTAGTGATTTCTTTCTCAAACTAATTATAGACCGAGACAGGTTTTGCTTCAGCCCAGAAAAATATTAGTGACTTCTCTCTCAAACAAATATAGACGACAGGTTTTGCTTCAGCCCAGAAAAATATTTAGTGACTGTCGATGCAGACTTTGCTTTAGCCCAGAATTAGTCTCAAACAAAATGATCTGATCCTGTGGTTGCTTTCAGAGACTGAAATAATAGCAGAACTTTTTTTTTTTATATCATGTCCCCTTAAACTCTGCTCTATTTCAAAGGCAGAAAAACAGCAGTGAGATCATTTTTATTGTGCCAAACAAAATAATGTCACTTTCTGACTTTAATTTAAGCCCTATCTGATGAGCTGAAGCCCCAGTTCACTTTTGTTCACTCCCTCCTGTTTTCCCCTGCACTGCAGACTTTTCCACAACAAAAATAACCCCAAACCCCAGCAGGCAGTGTAATTCTGCTAGCCTGTTTTATTTTTTTGACCCCCGAGTATCCTAACAGCTCCTTAATGCGCCATAGTCAGCCTACACAGACCGAACGTCCGATTCCTCTCAGAGATACATCGAAAGTGATGGCGCACTAGCGATTGTTCTATACATGCGCAGAACAGCCACCACATGATCACAGTTAGAACACTCATGTGATCTCCCCGGTGGCTGTTCTTGCAATTCGCGCAAGTCTTCCTGCATCCTGGGCATGCCACAACCTCCGGAGTCACCCGATCAGGAAGCCAGTCGGAAGTTCCCGAGGCATCCAGCATTCCGCCTTCCAGGACTACATTCCCCGCCCCAGTAGCGTTCCTGAAAGTCAACAATGTCAGGAGAGGTAGCCGCTCCCGGGGGTCAAAATCTGCCTGCCAGCACAGAGAGAGACTGCACATGCGTGCAATTACACTGAACTGCACAGTCAGGAGCCAAGTCCGTCGGACTGAATACGGCTGTGCAGTTCAAGTCCTCCTGCAGTTTAAATGAGTCCCGGACCTCGGACTTGGGGATTTTTCATCCCCTGAAACCCATGCTGTCTTGGATCCTATGCTCCTATGGATTCCAGGTGTTGCATTATTCTTTCCTTAAGGATTGCCTCCATAATCTTGCCCACTACTGAGGTAAGACTGACTGGTCTGTAGTTCCCTGCCTCCTCCCTGCTACCACTCTTGTGGAGCAGCATCACATGAGCCCTTCTCCAGTCTTCTGGGACCTCTCCTGGGCTCAGAGACTCACTAAACAGTTCTGATAATGGCTCTGTTAGTTCCACCCTTAGCTCCTTCAGTACCCTGGGATATATGCCATCAGGTCCCACTGCTTTGTCCACCCTGAGCTTATCAAGCTCTTGTAGGACTCCTTCTTTTGTGAAGGGACTAGTGCTCACCTCCCTCCCCCCTGTGTCCATGGTGCTGAGCTGTGGGCCCTGTTCTACCTTCTCTTCAGTAAATACTGAGCAGAAGTATCTATTTAGGATAGATGCTTTTACATGGTCCTCCTCCTCACACGGCCCCTTATGTCCTTTGATCTTAGCAATACCCCCTCTGGACTTTGTCATTTCACTAATTTACCTCTAGAAAGTCTTGTCACCTTCTTTTACTGTCTGTGTTAGCGTTTCCTCGGTTTGGGCCTTTGCCTGCCTTACTGCCTTCCCTGCTTCCCTTAGGGAAGTTTGGTATGCCTCCCTATTTTCATCCCACTGCGTTCCGTTACATTTCCTGAAGGCCAGCCTTTTGGCGCTGACCTTTTCTGCTACTGTTTTTGAGAATCGAAGTAGTTTCCTTCTTCTTTTGCACTTCCTTTTCTATCTAACACAATGGGATGTTGCTTCAAGTATTGCATCCCTAATGCCTGCTCACTTTGCCTGTACCCACTCATCTGTGTTTCTTTTTGCCAGGGCTAGCTTAACTCTGTTGGCCATCTTATCAAAGTCAGCTCCTCTGAAGTCCCATATTTTTGCCTTGGAATGGGACGGTTTAATTGTAGTGGCCAAATTGAACCATACCATGTGATGGTCACTGGCCCACAGGTGACCTTCTACCTGGTGATAAGTGATCCTTTCCCTGTTAGTCAGTACTAGATCTAGGATAGCCCTGTCTTTTGTGGGTTGTTGTACCAGTTGTTTGAGGCCTTCCCCCTGCAGGGAATCCACCAAGTGTCTAGTTCTGGCAGATGTTCCTGCTGGTATTGACCAATCTGTATCGGGCATGTTGAAGTCTCCCATTACCAGAACCTCCCCTTCAGCTGTCATGTGTTATATCTCTTCTAACAGTAATGTGTCTATGTCCTCCCCCTGGTCTGGGGGCCTGTAGACAACCCTAGTTCTTATGGCTCTCCCATTTCCTGTTTCCAGGGTGACCCACAGTTCTGGCTCCAGGGTTTTAAATAATTGATTAGCAGTTTTTTTCTTGGGACAATACCAACTGTTCAGAAAGTATTTATATGGGTTTTCCTGAAATGTTATGTTTGTTAGACACAGTGAGGCACGTGTTATGCATTTTCACAATGTTTTAGCACTTTTATGAGCAAAACGCTAATCAATTTTTAGAGTTAAATAAAACTCTGTGGCTCCTTATGTGTATTCTGAATTTCTGTAGCTCTGTCATTTTCATTGACATATAGGGCCACTCCACCTTCCCTTTTTGCACCTCGGTCTCTTCTGAACAGTACATAGCCAGGTACCGAAGTCTCCCAAGTGTGATTACTGGTAAACTACGTCTTACTAATTGCTACTATGTCCAGTTTAGCCTCTGTCATTATTGCCTGCAGGTCTGGATCTTGTTTCCCAGACTGCAATCATTTGTGTACATGATTTTCCATTGGCCAGATTTCGGAGTGTTACTTGTTAGGTGAGTCCTGGCGTTTCCCCTGTGCGTCGTATGGGGAGCTGGAACCGTTTCCTTACCTGGTGATGCAAATGAACTGCAAACATGTTAAACTCTTGTTTGAGCACTAGCTGAGGGGGGGAGGGATGTTCTTCCCAATCGACGTATGGGGTACTGCACCCCTCTCCCCATTTGCTCCTTGAGCTGGTGGCCTTGACGGAAGAGGGATGCCTGGATATTGTAGCAGTCACAGAAACATGGTACACAGAGAACCATGACTGGGATGTTAACATACCAGGGTACATAACCTACAGGAGAGACAGGCAGGGGAGAAGAGGGGGAGGAGTAGCTCTCTATGTAAAGGAAGGGATAAAAGCAACTGAACAAAAGAGTAAACAGGGAGGAGAGGAGGCACTGTGGGTCACCTTGGAGACTGGAAAGGGCACCACAATCCGCACAGGGGTTGTGTACAGACCCCCATGTCAGGGGGAGGGAATGGACAAGGTTATGCTAGAAGGCATTCTTAGAATGGCAGAGAAAGGAGAGATACTACTGATGGGAGACCTGAATATGCCAGATGTTAACTGGAGCACATTTGCTGCAGCCACATCCAAGAGCAGGGCCATTCTTGATGCCCTACAGGTGGCAGGCATTAGACAGCTAGTTTCAGAACCCACTCGTGATGGAGCAATCTTAGACCTCGTACTCTCAAACGGGGGCAGTGAGAGGATCTCAGATATAGAAGTGGGTTGCCATCTGGGGACAAGTGACCATCAAACAGTGTGGTTCACATTAAACTCAGCTACAGAGTCAAGCCATACAAAAGTGAGGGTACTGGACTTTAGGAGAGCTGACTTTGGCAAGATGGGAGAGTGCCTCAGAAAAGCACTAGCAAACAGGCTAGAAGGAGGTGTGGAGCAACAATGGGGAATCATCAAAACTGCCATCACAGAAGCAACAAGCCTTTGTGTGAAGCAAATAAACAAATCAAAACGAAAAAAAGCCACTATGGTTCTCAAAAGAGGTGGCTGTGAAAGTCAGGAAGAAAAAGATAGCATTCCGGAAGTATAAGGAAACACAGAAGGAGCAGGACAGAGAGCTGTACCAGTTAAGGCAGAAGGAAGCAGGAGGGAAGTCAGAATAGTAAAGGCCCAAACTGAGGAAAAGATAGCCAACTCAGTTAAGAAGGGGATAAAACCTTTATAGGTACATCAGCGGCGTAGAAAGACAAAGGGAGGGATAGTGAGGCTGAATAGAATGAGCGAGTGGGTGGGCAGAGGTGGATAGTGAAAAGCAGGGATACTGAGCCGAATATTTCTGCTCAGTATTCACAAAGAGGAGGAGGAAGTGCCTAATCCAATTAACAGAAGCACTCTTGATAGAAATTCGATCCCAGTCCTTTCACAGAAGAAAGGGTTCTGCAAGAACTCCTAAAACTGAAGGTGGACAAAGCAATGGGTCCTGATGGAATTCACCCAGAATTCTAAAAGAATTAAGGAGGAACTAGTGAAACCACTGGCTACTCTTTTTAATAAATCATGGGAGGATGGTGTGGTACCCGAGGACTGGAGGAAGGCGGATGTGATTCCCTTTCACAAAAGTGGGACCAAGACAGAGGCAGGAAACTACAGACCTGTCAGTCTGACCTCTGTGGTAGGGAAAGTGATGGAGTCACTTCTGAAGGAAAGAATGGTTGAGTACCTAGAGGCCAGTGGAGCACAGGACCCAAGGCAGCATGGATTCACAGTGGGAAGGTCATGTCAGACGAATCTAATAGATTTCTTTGACTGAGTGACCAAAGTAGTAGACCAGGGAGGGGCTGTGGACATGGCCTACCTAGACTTTAGCAAGGCATTTGACACAGTCCCACACAAGCGATTAATGGTCAAATTAACCAGCCTGGGAGTGGGTCCCAGGGTGGTAGCCTAGGTAAAACATTGGCTGCACAACAGGACACAGAAGGTAATTGTAAATGGAGTCCCTCTGAAGAAAGAGAGGTTACTAGTTGGGGTACAGCAGGAGTTCAGTATTGGGTCCAGTCCTTTTAATGTCTTTATCAGTGACATTGCAGAGGGACTGGAAGGAAAAGTATGCCTTTTGCAGATGACACAAAGATCTGCAACAGGGTTGATACACAAGAGGCGTGGAAAGGATGAAATGGGACTTGGCAAGGTTGGAGGAATGGTCAGAAGTATGGCAGCTAGGATTCAATGCAAAGTGCAAATAATGCACCTGGAAACAAGAACCCAGGGAAGAATACACAATGGGTGGGAGGTAGTAACAACAACAACAAAGGAAAGGGACCTGGGGTAATCATATCAGATGACCTTAGGTTAGCAAGCAATGTGAGAAGGCAGTAGGGAGGGTTGGGGGTATACTGGGATGTATAGGGAGGCATCAGCAGCAGAAAACAGGAAGTTGTTATCCCTCTGTACAGACAGTTGGTGAGACCCCATCTGGAGTACTGTGTCCAGTTCTGGAGACCCCATCTCCGCAAGGACATAGACAGGATAGAGGTCTGCAAGAGAAGCTGTATGAGGAGAAACTAAAGGAGCTTAATATGTATACCCTTGAGGAAAGAAGGGAGAGGGGGGACATGATAGAAACTTTTAAGTACCTCAGTGGAATCAACAAAGTCCAAGAGGGTAGCATCTTTCAGAAAAAGAGACTTGCAAGAACAAGGGGACACAATTTAAAGATAGAAGGAGGGCGGTTCAGGGGCAATGTGAGGAAGTATTATTTCACAGAGAGGGTAGTGGATGCATGGAACAGCCTTCCTGAGGAGGTTGTGGGGTCTAAAACTGTGGGAGAATTCAAGAATGCATGGGACAGACATAAGGCAATTCTTGTGGAGGGTAGGAAGAAATAGGCTGTTGGTTAACTAGGATCTACGGCCTATCCTGTAGGTAGGGAAATGGGCAGACTAGATGGGCCAAGCGGTCCTTATCTGCCATCAAAGTCTATGTTTCTATGTTTGCTAGTTTAAATATTCTGCAAAGACGTCACACTTCTGCCCCAATGCACTAACTCCCTCCTTAGTCAGATGCAGTCCATCAAATTTCAAGAACTTTCGCTCCCAAAACTGTTGCCAGTTCCCTACAAATTTGTGTCCTTTTTCCTGGCACCAGCCCTTGAGCCACATGTTCAGCTCGCCTATCTCCCCTTCTCTGACCTTCCGTCCATCTGCCCCCCTCTCCCAGACTGACAGGATCTCATTAAATCCATCGTTCTACTAGATTGTTCAGATCAAGAAGAGAAGAATAAACAATGACTCAGTTGGTAAATATATGGCCACAAGACTATAACAAGAAAGTGTAATAACAGGGTTAGAAAAAGTTAGCAGGCAATCATAGTGTTTTAATGATTGCTCTTACACTCCAACCCATACAGTCCCAATAATTCAAATTCAATAATTATTCAAGCAGTGCAAATTTATAAAAAATTTTAGTGCTATACAAAACTGCACACTAAGAAAGCATTATAGCAAAAAGGAAGAAAACATGCAACAGAAAAATGAAGAAAGATGGGAGCAGGGAAAAAATAACAATTAACTGAATTGGAGGTATTTCTATTACTTAAAACTGATACAGTGGATTTGTTTTGCTAGCTGGTTTCTGTATAATACCTTGGTTGTCATTCCCCCATCACCATTGTTCTTCATTTTCCTTGTTGGATGTTTTTTCTTTTTGCTATAGTACTCTCTTACTGTACAATTTTGTACATAACTAAAGATTTTTATAAATTTGCACTGCATTGATTAAAAAGCTAAAATTGCCTGCTGACTGACTTTTTCTAACCCTTTTATTACGCTTTCTTGTTATAGTCTGTGGCCATATATTTGCTGCCAATCAAGTCATTGTGTATTCTCTTCTCCTTCATCTGAACAATCTAACATGACAATGAATTTATTGGTTCATAAATGATGGAGAGCATTCACTTTGTTAAATCGATGAATGACAAAGCATACTTTGAAAATGGTATAAAAGTGTACTTGCTCAACTGGTTCCCCCCATCCCTTGTTCTGTTTGATTGTCTGACTCTTTTCCTGTTGTGTCAGTCAATCCTCTAATATGCCACCACGTTTTATTTTATTTAGTTTTTGTTGACCGGGTAAGTGCACTAGACAAATCCTGCCTATTTTCAGGCACAACCCGGGGGAAGGGGATACAGATGAATGCCAACTGACCATGAACCAGATTAAGCTATTGGTGGCATTTTTTGTGAATGAGGGAAATCTGGCCAGGACACCGGGGAAATTCCCCTACTCTTTTTTTGATAAGTGCCATGGGATCTTTAACATCCCCCTGAACTACTACCAATCCAAGCAGATGGGACCTCGGTTTAACGTCTCATCCGAAAGACGGCACCTCAGAAATACAGCACCCCTCTCATGCTGTACTACAGTGTCAGTACTGGGATATTAACCCAAGTGCCAGATGTGGGAACTGAACCCACAGCCCTCTGATTTCCCGGCCTCAGAGGTGAGTGTGCTACCTACCGAGCCACTAATATGAATCGACTATTGTACTCAATTAATTACGTTAATAATGGGTTATGAAATGTACCAATTTGGTGGTTGAACTGCTGGGGTTTTTCCTCATGTACGGTCTGCAATAAACCCTTTTACTTGCATGTACAATACTGTGTGCTCAATTTGAGCCAAGTATAGTAATCTGTGTACCATTATAGCGATTCGGGCTGACCACCCTTAGCTGCACCACCTCAGTTTCTTGAGATGTGCTGTTCTTTTTTGTTTCCACTGCCATATGAAACTGATACTTAGTAGAATCCAGGGCTGGAGCCTTTTCACTTATGGCCATGAAGGAGCTCCATAGAGCTTTCTGATATTGGTCAGTATAAGCCATATAGGCTGCCTGCCTCAGCAGCAGGGAAGCATAAGTACGGACTTTCTTCCCCGTATATCCAGCCTCCTGGAATCCTCGTCTGGGGGTTGGGTAGAGAGGCGAACCTCTGCCTTATCACGGGCCATAGCCTGCACTACCTCTTTTCATGGTCAGGATGGGAACATAGGTACTCAGTGTATCATTTATCAAGTTGGTAGTTTTTTTCAATCTTTTTGTCAATGCTAGGGATGGAAGTGAGAGTCTGTAACAATCTACAAATTGCCTTCTTAAGGAGTTTATGCACCAAAATGAGCAACCTCTTAGCTGGCGTTAAGCCATGCATGTCCAAAAACTCGACCTCATCCTCCACAGCCTTCTGGGTAGAGAGATTGAAGGTGTTGACCACCTGCCTCACAAAAGCACAATGTGATGAAAAATTATCCTGGCCCCCGGGAGGAGAACCAAACTCCTGCTCAGGAGAACCATCAGGCCCTATCTTCTCCCTTTCCTCCTTATCACCATAACTGAAATCAGCCCCCTGATCCTCCAGATCGCAGAGGAAACCATAACTAGAGGGGGAACCAACATGCCTATAAGTGACACCAAGGCCTGAAAGGCCTAGAGAAACTGCCATGCCTTAGCCATGTCCTCCATAGAGGGTATTCTATTTCTGCCCACTGACTGCTCCTTTATTTCTTTGGTTGGGGGGGGGGGGCAGCAACATGCTTTTCTTTTTGTTTTTCCTAGCTGGAACTGTCTCCGGAACCTGCTGTGAGGGTCTTTTATGTTTACTTAACTCGGGGTTCCCCCGTTCAGAAACCCTGGACTCAGGCATATTTGGCAGGGTTTTTTTCTGCTTGCTATAAAAGGATGGGCCCTCATCAGTGTGTTTAGGTCACGTACAGATGGACTGAGAATCCATTAAGTCTTCCAATTTGTTTTGTCCTTTTCTTAAGGGTTTTAGAGCAAAACTTAACACAGAGCTCACAATCTAAGAAAAGATGGTCTGGACCCAGACACCTTAACACAACATGTGGCAGTCCACCTTAGCCAGGAGACTGAAGCAATTTACACAATTTTTAAAGCCGGTAGGTCCTGTTTTCCTTTTCAGCTTGTCAGATATGGCAATCATAAAAAACACACACACACACAAAAAAAATTGTTAAAGTAGAGATTGCGATTCAGCTCCTAAAAATTGGAACCACTAACCAAAACCTTTTTTTTTTTTTTTTTGTTAAAAGAAGTTTTGAATAAAAGGAAAATGAACCAACACGCCTCAGTTCTGGAACCAAAGTGATAACAGCAATAAATTGGTTAAAAGGAAATATATAAATAAATATTAAAAACGAAAATATCAGCAACTAGAGTGGTTTAGAACAAGAAAACCAGGGTTTTAAATAATTGATTAGCAGTTTTTTTCTTGGGATGATACTAACTGTACAGAAAGTATTTATATATATATTTTCTAGAAGTGCTGTGTTTGTTAAACACAGTGAGGCAAGAGCTATGCATTTTCACAAAGATTTAACACTTTTATGAGCAAAACGCTAATCAATTTTTAGAGTTAAATAAAACCCTGAAAACCATGAGAAAAATAAAAGGATTGTTCTACAGTTTCTGGGAACCACTGGAGAACCAGAGAAACCCACTAAAAAACACTAAGCTACACTAAACTAAGGCAGACATTCGAAGGAAAATAAATCTACTGTGTAAAGATAATGAAAAGATGCAAAAACTGTGTAAAACTGGAAGTTAAAGCAAGAAAGCTCTTTGGGCAGTTTCTTCCTCAGGCAGAGAAATAAATCTGATGCTAGAGGGTAGAGTGAAGCATGACCACGTAGCAGAGATTTGAATTTCAGTCCATCATTCCCTAATTTACAGAAAATTCCACTCTAGTGCAGCTCAGACCTACAGACTGATGGCAACTGCAACAGTCAGCGTAGTGAGGGATTCCTGGGTTTGAAAATGTACTTTTCAACACTGAATGCCTGATGCCAGACAACCTCTCCAGTTTCACAAGGTCCTCCTGCAGGTCATGGTCCCATTCTTCTGAATCCACCCTCCCACAAAGTTTGGTGTAATCTGTAAAGAAGCACATCTTACTTTAATCCCATCCCCATTGTCCCCAATGAACCCACTGAACAACACTGGTCTCAGCACAAACCCTTAGTAGGCCCTGCTGCTAACCATAATTGTACTGGAGTGCTACACATCCCTCTAACACCCTCTGGGACCTACCACTAAGCCAATCTGCCACTCCCAGGTCGCCCCTGAAAACTGGCACTTGTGCCTAGTGGGCCTTACCCGGTTACCAAAGACTAAAATAAATAAAAAAAAAATGTATTTCCCGCCCTTAGATGCTCCAACTACTTGATCTCCTGTGGGAAACATAATTAAAGGCCTTGATAAAATCCATGTACATGATGTCTACTAGTACTGCCTGCCCTCTGTCCACTGCCTTCATCACCCAGTCAAAGTCAGTCAAGTTGGTCTAACATGATCTCCATGCCATGGAACCAATGTTGTCTCTCCTTGAGACAGTCTGGTCAAGGAACTCAACCAGCTTTTCTTTCCAAATGCCCTTGATCAGTTACCCACTATGGAGGTTGGGCGGACTGGTCTGTAATTCTCTTGGTCATTCCTAGGCCCACTCTTGTGCAATGGTACCACACGTATGGTTCTCCACTCTTGTAGTACAAGCCCCATATTTAATGAGCTGCTGAACAGATTCATCAGCAAACCTTCCAGTTCTGCCACCAGTTCATACTAAGGTTCACACTACAAAGGTGAGGGAGCAATAAGGCTGGCATGTCCATGTTGCTCCTACTGATTAGTAATAACTTTATCCTGGTTCATTCAGTAAGTATTTGTCAAACTTCTTCTTGAATTCAACCTTATATTTGCTCGAAATAACCTCAGTGGGTAACAAATTCCAAACCTTTACCACACGTTGTGTAAAAATGACTTTCTTGTAGTAGTCTTAAAGTTTTCCCTCTTTAATTGGAGTGAGTGTACTCTAGTATTAATGTTGATTTGTTTCAAATTCAGCTCCATTATCAAATATGCTTTTTTTATAATACGTGTTGTCGAGGCACAGGTCAGGAAGCATAGGAAAACCAGGAGCAGTTTCAAAATTTGCAAATAGCGTTTTATTATTAATAACAGCAAAACAAAATAAAAACTGTTCAGTATTACTATTTGCAATGGCAGCACAAACATAGACAACAGAGTCCTTCTTCTGAGTTTTTTCTTCTTAACTTCAAATCTCAGTCTCTGTCTCTCCCCCTTGCAAAACACTGCAGCTCTTTTTATAACAAGTCTTTGCAGGGAGCTCGTTAAGAGAACATTCTGCTTCTCACAGTGTATTTGTAGGTTTCCAATGTTCCTGCAGGTGCAGCAAAAAGGACCCAGAACTGATCTCTTGCTGACAGCTTCAGAAATATTTTTCAAACCAGCGTCTCTGGTTAACCCCTTGAATTCCAGTTTTTGCAATCACTTCAACAGTATGACTATACACAGTTTTAAACAAAGGGATTCCCAGTATCACATACAATTTTATACAGAGATTCACATATATTATTTATAACTGCAGACATGCAAGGGTAAAGAAAAGACAACTAGCAAGGGAAGGCAGAGAGATAGCGAGAGGCAGAGAATTGCGAAACCGTCGGGGTGATCAGTTCCTAGGTCTCACAAGAAAACTTGGTTGCGCAACCAGACAGACAAGACACAGAAAAGGACAGGCTAGAACAGACCCTTACGTTCAAATCTTTCTGCATAACAAATGGGGCAGGGCATTATTCAACCCTGTCATTATGAAACATGGTTAATAGGTCCCCACAGTCGATGCTGATCCAGTGATATTAAATTGAGTTGCTCGAGACTGGAGTCATGTGATAAATCTCAAATATTAACGACTGCTTTAGCAGCCTTTCTTTGAACCTGTTCAACCTGTTCAATATTTTTTCACTTACAGGCACACTACACCTGTGCTCCGTAGTCTAGAAGGGGTTGCACATATGCTTAAAGTTCAGTTCTCTCAATACTCAATCGTGCATGTCATCTGGACCCGAGGATTTGTTCACCATAATGGACAAGAGCACTTTCTAAACCTGGTCTTCCATGATCCTGTCAGCCATACCCACCTCCTCCCAACTCCTCTTTCCCTAAGGCACTGGCCCATCTTTTTCCTTGGTAAAGATTGGGCAGAAGTATTTGTTCAATACCTCTGCCTTCTTTTCACTGCCCTCCACCCAATGACTATACCTTCCTTTGTTGCCCTCTTATCGCCAGTACAGCTGAAGGAATGTCTTTATCCCTTCCTTAATCCCTCATACAATTTTCAGTACTTTCTTAGCCTTGGCTTGCCTGATTGCCCTACTAACTTCATTCCTTGGCTTTCTCCAAGCAAGCCATCTCATCTGCCTCCTTATACGACTTCTTGAATTTCAAGTAAGCAGCTCCAAGTGACAGGGGGAGAAGTGGGTGGAGGATAATGGGGGAAAAGCAGAGATACTAAATGAATACTTTTGTGCCGTCTTCAACACAGAGAAAGACGGACCAGTGTCTTTAGGAGGGAGAAGAGGGACAGGGAGAGGGAAACACAGATGTAGTGATAGAGGAGGATAGGGTGAGGGAGGGTCTGCTAGCATTGAAGGTGGACAAATGACCAGGCCCAGACAGAATACATCCAAGGGAACTGGCTGAGGAACTGGCAGGCCTAGTTAATAGTTCACCAGAGTCAGGCATGGTACCGCAGGGCTGGAAAACAGCACATGTTCTGCCCTTCCACAAAAAGCGGTCCCAAGGATGACCCAGGGAATTACAGACTAGTCAGTCTAAACTCAATTATGTGCAAGCTTATGGAGGCCATTCTTAAGGAAAGGTTGGTAGAATATCCAAAGGTGTATGGTCTCCAGGATGCGAGGCAGCACAGGTTCACGGGGGATTGAGAGCGTGTCAAACCAATATGACTGACTTCTTTGACTGGGTCATTAAGAGGGTACACAGGCCAAGTGGTACACATCCTCAATCTGGATTTCAGCAAGGCCTCTGACTCTGTGCCCCACAAATGGTTGATCAGGAATTTGACAGATCTCAGGTTTGGGGATAAGATGGGTGGAAAACTGTCTGAGTGACAGAACCCAGATGGCGGTTTTGGGGGAGAGTTATCTGGCACCAGAGAAGTCACCAGTGGGGTCCCACAGGGCTCGGTGCTGGGCCGGTGTTTGTTCAATGTCTTCATCAATGACACTGGGGATGGCATTAAGGGCAAAATATGCTTATTCGCAGATGACACCAAGTTCTGCGGGACAGTGGACAAAGCAGAAGGGATACAGGACCTACAGGATGATCTGAAAAAACTGGGAAGGTGGTCTGGGATCTGGCAGCTTGGCTTCCATGCCAAGAAATGCGAAGTTATGCACAGTAGAGCCAAGAAACCCAGGATAGAGTACTACCTTGGTAGAGTCAGGTATAAACATCACAGGAGGAGAAAGACCTCGGAGTGATGATCACTAGTGCCCTGAAGCACCCCACGCAGTGCAAGAAAGCAGCAGCAAGGGCGAACAAGATGCTGAGATGCATAGCTACTGGGGATCAATAGTAGAGCAGAGGAGGTTATACAACTCTTGTACAGGTCACTGGTGAGGCCACATCTAGAGTATGGAGTTCAGTACTGGTGCCCACACACAAAAAAAAAATACATAACTTCTGGAGAAGGTCCAGAGAAGGGCTACAAAATGATAGCTGGTCAGCAGGGTAAGGCATACAAGGAGAGATTGAGGGCACTGAACATATACTCCCTGAAGGAAAGCGGAGAGAGAGGGACATGACTGGGACCTTCAAGTACTTGAAAGGGATAAATAAGGTAAATAAGGAGGGTCTCTTTAAGCTGAGTGGCAAACATAACACAAGGGGGCTCAGCCTTAAGCTGGGGGGGTTAGGAGGGAGGTCAGGAAGCACCTTCTGACAGAGAGGATGGTGGACACTTGGAATGTGCTGCCAGAAAAGGTGATCTCATTGAAGACAGTGGGAAGCTTCAAGAGAGGCTGGGATAGGCATATGGGAAAGTAAGGAACATGAGTAGGGACTGGAGGATGGAAAGAGTGGGAACGGGGGCAGGGACAATAGTTCAAGCTGTGGACCCTGCAATACGAGCAGACTAGATAGACCAAATGGCCTTCTTCTGCTGACTTCTTCATATGTTCATATGCAAATAACTATCTGTCTGCCTGAGCCAGACACTCGGCTTCCTCCAGGGACAGCTACTTTATTTCTCTCACTGTCCCTAGTACAGGCACCAAGTGAAAAAACATGAGCGGGCACTAGGACTCAGGAGATGATGCCATCTGTAAGGCTGGGCTATGGACATCCCAACATCATAACGTCACATGTTGAGAGATGTCCATTCAACCCAAAGTCCCATAATGGACTCTTCTGTGTAGTTGTTGGTTTTACCAAGCAGCATAAATTAAGACTGCTGTAGTAGGACTAAGCAGCGCATGTGTTTCTTGTCAATGTGCAAGTGCAACTGCCTGTCTCCCTTCTGCTTTCTGCCTTTATAAGGTTCAAATGTTATGTTCGATTATAAAATCCTACGATTGTGCACTTTTTATATTACATAGTGTAGACCAGAGCTCTTAGGGACGTGTGTGACTGTGTCCTTTATGCACAGATTTGCCTGCTTTACACTGCCACCAACATACTCACTCTTGAAGAACGACTGAAATACCACACCTGCCTTCTGGCAAAAAAAGCCCTATCTGGGTTATGCCCACCAGGGGTCTCCGCATCCCTGTAACCAGCCGTCCGGCCGGTGCTAACCCGTAACTCCACCAAAGCCACCTTCCTAGTACCCAGGGCAAGGACCTCTCTCTGCCAAAGATCCTTCCATCATAAGCCCCGACCTGGTTTAACAACCTTCCTGAGGGAATATCAAAGATCCCGGATTGGGCCGGTTCAAAATAGCCCTCGAAAACATATCATCGACAGCTGGTGCTGTAATTGCCTGTAGTGGAACACAACCCTGTCTCAAACAGCCCCCAAGTCCTCTGGGTTCCATGGACGACTGGGCAACTGTACAACTGCAGCTGTAATAACTTGTGTGTATATAATAACTTGTGTGTATATAATGATCGTGCAACTCAACGTATGTATGTATCTCACCTGTATGTAACCTCTGTCTGTAACTGCACTTTTTGTTGTCTCCCCCACCCACATGACAAGGTACCTTTGTAAACGAGTCTCTGACTCAAAGGTTGTAAAACTGATTACTTCAATAAATAAAAATAAAAATAAATAAATAAATAAATAAGGATGCTTGGAAATTACTACAGAAAGTCGTTGAGATGCTTACTATACAAGGCCCCAGGAGTCCCAACAGGCTGACACAATACTTTTTTTTCTGCAGCAACCCTGTTGAGCATTTCTTCATTAACAAAGACAAACAGAATGACAAGAAAAAACATGGTCTCTGTTGTCATCCTGACACAGGAATTACCTGAAAAGTAAAAAATTAAGCATGGTAAATATGCACACGATGGTAATTGTACTTTCCAGACTCGTTGCACTCATTTTTAATGGGGACCCAAAAAAATTTCACAGGGACTCCCAAATTTTAGCGGTCCACCATTTTCTTTCTCCAGAAAGTGCAGGATGCATAAACAAAAAATCCTGATGAGAGCCCTGGTATAGAATCTAATGGTTATAAGACTGTTTGTTCCTACTGTTGTGTAATATTAGCTTATTAATGATCAAATACTGTTTTTTTTGTTCTTGTTTCTATTGTTGTGCAATATTAGCCTAATAAGTAAATACTAAGTACTGTTTTTTATTTAATAGGCAGAAGAGTTTTTGGGATGCAAATTAAAAACCTTTTTCAGGACTTTCTACTAACTAAGAGGGCCCTGGGTAAAGATAATTAAAAGCCATTGTAAGGGCTAAAAAACATATCTGAAAGCCATTTTCAGGGCAGACAGTCCAGACATAAAGAGAGAGAGAGACTTGGTATATAAAGCTCAGGAAAAGAAAGGACCTTAAAGGGCTGAGACAACTACTTAAAACCCCATGTTAGAGCAGGAAAGTTGCCTGCCCAAGACTGGAGATGGGGAGGCTGGTTAAAAAGCCTTTGTCAGGGTTACTAAGTTGAGGGAGACTTTTAGTGTCCAGGCTATACACAAGAGCAGAGGAAGGTTACTGGGCTTGTCAAGGCAGAGCAAAGGGAAGTTAATTTACTAGCTCTTGTCAGGGTTATTACTGAGCAGGAAGGGAAGTAAATTAAATACAGGTTACTCCCCTGTAACAGGAGTTCTAGGAGTAGTATATGTCTGGCAGGTTCCTTGCTGCTTTAAATCTTGCCGGAAGGTCTTCAAGCTGGCTCCTCCCATCCACCCAGGTGGTAAAACACTCGGCTCTGCCCCATGATGCCAGATCTAGCCCGCTGGAAGCCAGGATGCGCGTAGCCGGGGAGGTCGGGTGGGTCGTGTGGCTGAACAACATATACCACTCCTAGAACTCCTGTTACAGGTGAGTAACCTGTATTTCTAGGGACGTGGATATATTGTTCAATAGACACGGTCTGGCAGACTCCTAGCAGTTCTCCGGGAGGAGGGAGGCAAGGCGCGCACCCCCTACTTAGGGAATAAGGACTGGAGAACCGAGGTCCCAAAACTAGCATCCCAGCATGACTCAAGGTCAATGTGGTAATGGGAAATGAAGGTGTGTGCTGACTTCCAGGTAGCAGCCCTGCAGATTTCCTGGATAGGGACGTCCCTAGAAGCAGCGGTACGGCAGGTAGAATGAGCTCTTATCCCTTTGGAAGACTCCATGCCGCCAACCTATAGCGGAGATCTATGCAGGAGGTGACCCACCTACTTATCGTCCATTTGGCTGCAGGTCTGCTAGGTGCAGCTTCAGCATATGTAACAAACAGCTGGCGAACCTCTCCCCGAACTTCAGCCATTCGCTCCTTATAATAAGAGAGCGCTCTTCTAGGTTCAAAGTATGCAACCTATATTCGGCCTCCGAGGTGTGATTGGGGTAGCACACCGGCAGAGTCAACACCTGATTCAGGTGAAACTACGACACCACCTTCAGAAGGAATTTCGGGTTGGGGCGAAGGACAACCTTGTCCCTGTGGAAGACCAGATAAGGAGACTCGATGGAAAGCGCCTGGAGCGCACCCATCCTTCTGGCTGACGTGATAGCCACCAAGAAGGCGGTCTTCCATGACAGGTGGGAGATATCGCACCTGTGCATCAGTTCGAATGGCTTGCCCATGAGCTTAGCCAATACCAGCAGTAGATCCCATGGAGGTGGAGGTTCTCGCACCAGAGGGGATATGTGATCAAGGCCTTTGAAAAAGTGCCCGACCACCTTCTCCTGCACCACCGACTGCTTGCCAGCCTGCACCCGGTCAGCAGAGATAGCTGCCAGGTGCACCTTTGGAGTTGTCAACCGAAGCCCTAGTTAAGAAAGGGACCACAGGTAGTCCAGAATACTAGCCAAGGAACAGGAAGAAGGGTCCAACCCCTTGTCCTGACACCAAATGGAGAATCTCTTCCATTTGAAGGCATAGCATTTTCTGATCAACTCCTTATGGGACGCCACAACGATGTTGAGGACCTCGTCGGAAAGACCCAAGGCCTGGAACTCTAGCCACTCAGGAACCAGGCCGTCAGGTGCGGGGATTGAAGGTCCGGATGGACAACCTTCACCTTGTTGACTGAGATCAGGTCTGGGTGGGCTGGAAGCTGCCTCGGGAGCCTGGAGCGGAGGCTGAGGAGATCTGGGTACAAGAACTGGCGGTGCCAGTCTGGAGCTACCAGAATCACCTGTGCCTTGTCCCTCTTCACCTTGTGAAGCACCTTGTGGATCAAGGGAAATGGAGGGAAGGCGTAGAAGAGGCCCGGGGTCTACGGCCTCGAGAAGGTATCCCCCTGCAGAGAGCCCTGCTGAGGGGGACAGGCGTGAAACAGCCTCAGCTTTGCATTCTCCTTGGAGGTGAGCAGGTCCACCTGAGGGGTGCCCCAATGGGAGAACAGCTCTCTTGTACCATCTCCGGCAGGAGAGACCACTCGTGAGATGCAGCGTCTATCCGGCTGAGGGCATCGGCCAGACTGTTGGAGGCTCCTGCCACATGGATGGCTAGGAGATCCACCTCCAGGCTGATCACGAGAGACCAAATGCGGAGAGCCTCCTTGCACAGAGGTAAGGAGTGCGTCCCGCTCTGACAGTTGAGGTAGTACATGGTCGTGGTGTTGTCCGTCTGGACCTAAACCACCAGACCCCGTACAAATGGAGCAAAGGCGGTGAGGGCTAGTCGTACCGCCTGAAATTCCAGCAGGTTGATGTGGCATCGAGACTCCTGAGGGGACCAGAGGCCATGGGCCCTGAGCTCCCCCAGATGGGCACCCCAACCCATGAGAGAGACATCGGTCATTAGAGTGACCGTCGGCTTGGGGCGGACAAATGGGATACCTTCCTGCACATGAGCTGGGACGAGCCACCACTGCAGGCCATCCCACATCTCCTGGTTCACCGTCACCAGCTAGTCCAGAGGACCGGAGCGCTGTGACCACTGGCTGGCCAGCCCCCATTGCAGGGGGCACATATACCAGCGGGCCCAATGGACCACGCTGGTGCAGGCCGCCATGAGGCCCAGAAGGCACAGAAAGTCCCGGGCAGGGTGCAATTGCCCAACCAGAAATGACTGGGCAAAGGAGGAAAGGACCTCGGCCCTGTCCGCCGGGAGCCGGGCTCTAGCTCGAAGAGTCTCGAGCTCTGCCCCGATTAACTGAATCACCTGCGATGGCACGAGTTCTGATTTGGCCTTGTTGATGAGGAGGCCAATCTGAGAGCAGACCTGGAGGGCCAGATCCCAGGACCGCTCCACCTCCAACCAGGGGCTGCAATCAGCCAGTCATCCAGGTAAGGGTACACCCAGACCCCTCAGCACCGCAGGAATGCTGCCACCACTGTCATGCATTTGGTGAAGACCCAGGGAGCTGGAGAAAGGCCAAGGGTATGGCCTGGAACTCATAAAGAGATCCCTCTGCTTTTAAGCGGAGGAACTGCTGATGAGACGGATGGATTGGGACGTGAAAGAATGCGTTCTGGAGATCCAGAGAGCAGAACCACACACCAAATTCCAAGGATGGAATGATCTGAGACAGAGTGACCATCCTGAGGGTTCGCGGCCTTAGGAACTTGTTCAGGTTGTGCAGGTCGAGAATGGGGCACCAGCCCCCTGTCCGTTTTGGGACCAGAAAGTACCTGGACACAAACCCTGGGTCTGGGGGAGGGTCCACCACCTCGATGATCACCTCCTTCTGGAGGAGCAAGGCAATGTCAGCTCGACGAGCCGACAGAGAGGCTCAGTAGAGAGGAACTGCTCGATTTCCAGAGGCAGACCTCTGCCGACCACTTCTAGCACCCAGCGGTCCGTGGTGATAGCGGACCAGGCAGAAAAGAAGTGGCGGAACCATCACCCCACAGGGGAACCGGGGAGGAGTGACAAGGCTGGGGGCGATGCCCCTCAACCCGTCACTGGGCAGACTTGGAGGAAGGACCCCCCGAAGGACCTCCTGGACCCTTACCTCCAGGCTTCCTACTGGAAGAAGCGTCAGACTTGGCCTTAGGGCGCCAAGTGTGAGCCTGCTGGCCCTGTTGCTGGTGCTGCTGGGCCGGACGTGCTGCAGCAGCGGAAGGGCTTATGCTGCTGCTGGCGGCCTTTGTCCTTCTGGGCAGACATGACCGGGTCCAAGGTGGCACTGGACTTCTCGATCCTCTGGAGATGGCCTTCCACGCCGGGCCCGAACAAGTCGGTGCCCAGGAAAGGAACGTCTGCCAGCTTGTGCTGGGTGTCCACCGAGGCAGCAATGAGAGGCGTCCCAGAAGATGCTACCTGTGTCCCAGGCTCCCAAGGGAGGCACGAGTAGAGGAGCCCTTGTCCCGGTGCCTCTCCTTATCCTTCTTCTTCCGATGGCCTTCGGGAAATGGGCGCCTGCCTCAGTTTTTGAGCTCCTTCTTCATTGAACTCATCTTTTTCTTCAAAATATGGGCTTCCAAGGATTGCTGCTGCCTTTTCGGGTGCTGGCGTTGAAGCTAAGGCAGGCCATACGAATCACACTTATTTTTTGTGCTCGGAGGGTGTGAGGGGACGACATACACAGGCGATGGTACCCGGCGTTGGTAAAAAACAAGTACTTGGTCAAAACCGATGAAAATTGAGCTGACTACAACTTTCATGAGGCACTGCTACGAGCTAACGGTGGAAAGAACTGGGGCGGCGCCTATTTAGGATAGATGCTTTTCCTTGGTCTCCTCCCTCACACCCCTTTATCCCTTTGATCTCAGCAATACCCCTTCTGAACTTTCTCCTTTCACTAATGTATCTATAGAAAGTCTTGCCACTTTCTTTTACTGTTCATGCTAGTTTCTCCTCGGTTTGGGCCTTTGCCTGCCTCACTGCCTTCTCTGCTTTCCTTTAAGGAAATTTGGTATTCCTCTCGATCTTCATCCTGCTGCATTTCCTTTCCTGTCGGCCAGCCTTTTGGCTCTGACCTTTTCTGCTACTATTTTTGAGAACCAAAGCGGTTTCCTTCTTTTGCTCTTGCCTTTCCCTCTAACACAATAGGATGTTGCTTCAAGTATCGCATCCTTAATGCCTACCCACTTTGCCTGTACCCCCTCACCTGTATTTCTTCTTGTCAGGGCTAGCTTAACTCTTTTGCCCATTTTATCAAAGTTAGCTCCTTTAAAGTCCCATATTTTTGCCTTGGAATGGGATGATTTAGTTCTAGTGGCCAAATTGAACCATACCATGTGATGGTCACTGGCCCCCAGGTGACCTTCTACCTGGAGATCTGTGATCAGAAGTCAAAATAACCACCTGTCTGCCTATCCCCGTTTTCCTCTTGGACAGCTGGTTTCCTTTTACTGTCTGTCCCTGGGTCAGGCACCAAATGAAAAAGCATTAGTTGGCACTAGGACACAGGAGATGCTGAATCCTGTATGGCTGGGCTGTCCCAACATCATGGTGTCATATGTTAAGTGAGGTCCTATTCAATTCATCATCCTGTGATAACCTCTTCTGTGTGGTGGCAGTTTTATCAAGCAGCAGGATGTGCGAGGTATGTGTTCCCTGTTATCGTGCATGTGTAGTTGCCCATATTCCTTATGCTTTCTGCACAGCATTTCTCTGTGTGCTGTACTTCAAATAGCAGCCCAAGAACAGCTTTTGTTCATCGGCAGCAGAGTTTTGGGGGTGCAAAATAAAAACCCTTTCCAGGGTTGTCAACTAGCTAAGAGGAGCCTGGGTAAGGCTACTTAAAAGCCATTGTAAGGGCTAGAAAATTGTATTAGAAGGTCCTTTTCATGGCAGTCAAAGCAGAAAGAGGGGGAGACTCAGTATTTGGAGAGCAGAAGAGTAACTCAATGGCCTGAGACAACCACTTAAAGCCCTGGTCAGGGTAGGAGGGGCTCCAGAGACAGGAAATGGGGAGGCTGGTTAAAAGCCCTTATCAAGGTTGCCGATTAGGGAGGAGACTATTATACTGTCTGTGCTATTCACGGCAGCAGAGGAAGCTGATCGACCTGTCAGGGCAGAGCAGAAGGCAGTGAAGTAAGCGTCCTTAACAGGGCTACTAGTGAGCAGAAGAGGCACTGAACTGAGGGCACACTTGTTATGTCCTTTTCAGGGCCATGTACCAGCCAGTGGATAATAGTTATTAGCCCTTGTTAGGGCACCTTTCAATGAGCACCATCAGTTACTAAGCCCTTTTCAAGGCACTGCACCAGCCAAGGGGCACACTAGTTAGTATTAGCTCATTTTTGGAAACATAAATGTAAAATTAGTAAACAAAAATTGACAGACAGGTACAAATTCTGTGGGACAGTAGAAATGAATACTGCACCTGTCCCTTGGACAGTCATCTGCAAAAAATTATTTCTAACCCTGTCTATGATCCTTTCCCCGTTAGTCAGTACTAGATATAGGATAGCCCTGTCTCTTGTGGGTTGTCCTACCAGTTGTTTGAGGCCCTCCCCTGCAGGGAATCCACTATGTGTCTAGTTTTAGCAGATGTTCCTGCTGGTATTTACCAATCTGTATCTGGCATGTTGAAGTCTCCCATTATCAGAACCTCCCCTTTAGCAGTCATGTTTTGTATATCTTCTAACAGTAATGTATCTATGTCCTCCCCCTGGTCTGGAGGCCTGTAGACAACCCCAGTTCATATGACTGTCCCATTTCCTGTTTCCAGGGTGACCCACAGTTCTAGATCCTTATGTGTATTCTGAATTTCTGTAGCTTTGATATTTTCATTGACATAAAGGCCACTCCTCCACCCCCACCCCCTCCCGTTTGTACCTCGGTCTCTACTGGCAGTACACAGCCGGGTACTGAAGTCTCCCAAGTGTGGTTACTAGTGAACCATGTCTCGCTAATGGCTAATATGTCCAGTTTAGCCTCTGTCATTGTTGGCTGCAGGTCTGGGATCTTGTTTCCCCAGACTGTGAGCATTTGTGTACATGATTTTCCATTAGCCAGATTTTGGTATACGAATTATTGGGCAAGGTCCGGCGTTTCCCCTGTGCATTATATGGGGAGCCAGACCTTTTTCCTTACCTGGTAATGCAAATTAACTACAAACATGCTGAACTCCTGTTTGATCACTAGCTGAGGGGGGAAGGGTGTTCTTCCCATTCGACGTATCGGGTGCTGCACCTCTTGCCCCATTTGCTAGTTTAAATATTCTGCAAAGACATCAAACTTCTGCCCAAATGCACTGACTCCCTCCTTAGTCAGATGCAGTCCATCACATTTAAAGAACTTTCACTCCCAAAACTGCTGCCAGTTACCTACAAATCTGAGTCCTTTTTTCTTGCACCAGCCCTTGAACCACATGTTTAGCTCCCCTATCTCCCCTTCTCTGACCTTCCGTTCATCTGCCTCCCTCTGCCAGACCGGCAGCATCTCAGAGGAGGAGATGCCAGACGAAATGGATGACAGTTTCCAGCTGGTAAGATCATGAGTCCCTATGTGTACCAGGACGTCAATGTTTTTTCCTGCTTCCTGCATGATTTTATATTCTATGTTCAATTGATATAGGTTGCCCTGTTTAGTAATCTGTACATCTGAACCATCTTACTATTGACAAAAATCTAGAACTCAATCACAAATAAAGCAAGCCTACAGTCCAATAGTCCATAAAAACTTGAAACGTCTTTTATTCTTCTTATAATTTTGCACCATACATGTTCAACCGGCTACAGTTTTGTAGTTTCACACCACTTCTTCTTTGTAGAAGACGGTCTTGGAATGGCGTTTTAGCCAGCATATAAATTTAACTAAACAGGAAACAAAGAAGCAACAAGATCAACAGAGAGAGCTAAAAAAGATTTAAAGAAACACCAATTAAAGAAACAACGAGTGTATTATAAGCATATCATAAGGGGTTCTCAAGAAAATCTAAATTTTAGATGAATAATCTGAAAACAAGCTGGATAACCATGATTAAACCAATGTAAATCTGAATTTTAACAATGATACAAGTAAACTGAGGCTGAACTCTGAATGCACAAAGGGAATCAAAAAGTGAAATGAAAATACCAAAAACAGAATCAGCACTGCATTATAAATCTGGCCTGAAGAAGTGGTGTGAAACTACGAAACTGTAGCCGGTTGAACATGAATGGTGCGAAAAGTTATAAGAAGAATAAAAGACGTTTCAAGTCTTTTGGACTACTGGACTGTAGTCTTACTTATTCATGATTGAGTCCTGCATGATTTTAGCAATGTGGTCAGTGTCTCTCCATGCTGATGTACCTGGGAGACATCTGGCCATTACCCCCGGCTCGACGTAGGTATCAACTCCCCGAATCATGGAGTCTCCTATGATCAGAAGTGTTTTGGATTTCCTTTTCCCTTTTTTTGTTTTGGTCCCTGTTTTGGGTGAGTTTTGTTCTGCTAGCTCCTGTGCTGCAGTGTCCTCTGCCCCTCTGATTGATTTTGTAGATAAAGGCAGATACATCGGAGAGCAGTGAGTGATGGGGCACCCGATTTGCCCCTCCTAACTACCTGCCAACCTCCAAGGACCAACTACCCTCTGCAGTCAAGGTGCTTCTGTTGGATTTTGGGGAAATGGCGGGCAGTTCTTCTAATACATTTCCTTCTGAACATGCAATTTGAGGAGCGCAATCTCTGCCCATGCTGCCTGGAGCTGAGCAGTTAGATATCCAATGGTCCAGCACGTAGGACAGTGTCCTAACTCCTGTATAACTGCCCTTTTGAAAAGTGTCCCGCAATACCTGCAGTTAATAATATCCATTCCAGATGAGTTGCTGGGTTTATAACTGGTCAGAGCAATTAGAAGGAAGAAAATGAAAGCAAAAGTTTGATTTTCTGTTTCGTTTGTTTGTTTTTGTATAACTTGATATAACAGGTTAAATTACTTGTGCCCCTGTAAATGAGGTCACTGTGAGGCTACCCCTCTGAGCCACCCCTTCCTGCTTTGCTGCAGGAAATATCACGACTGTGCCAACCTATAAAAGGAGTGTAGCGTGGGGTGGTTGGGGATGGGGGTTGGTGGCTGGGCCCTTCCCCTGCCGAAAAAGAAGAACCACGGACGAAAGAAACAAGGAAGTAACAGCAGAAACAATCAACCAACAACAAATGCAATAGCCCTGAAAGTTTAGCCTAATGACAGAAAAAAAACTGTAAAATCTATAAAGCACCACCTGTAATAATTTCACAGAAGATCTACCCTGTAAAAAACATTTTGCTACAGAGAAATATAAAGCAGTAAAAGAAGATATACCTTGCAAAAAACAATCTGAATCAGAGAAGATTACAGCAGTAATCTGTAAGCACAAACCTGTAATAAAAAATGCAGCAGAAAATATACCCTGCAACAACAATTTTAATCAGAGAAAAATAAAGCAGTAAAATGTTAGCAACAAACAATAACAACCCCTGTGAGTACATAAGAAAATAATAACAAACAGTAGATCTGCTTAGCCAAAAGAAGCCTTAATCTTTTTCCTTGCTCTGATAAGGCTCCTTGCTCTGTCCTTACAAGCAACCTAGAAGAAAAGAGCTCAGGTGAAGCCAAGTGCCTTTGCCAGCAAACCTAGTCTTTATTTGCTCGTTATGTTTTGCGTCCTGTAGTAAATACTTTTTTGGTTTTTCTTATGAGTGACCAACCCACCAGCAACGGCGACCCGTGGAGGTCAAGACTGCAGAGAGCCCAGGAGCTGGAAGCTGAGAGGAGACGAGGAGGTCGAGAGTATGAGAGGAAGGGAGTGGGGATGAGAGTTGCTGAGATGCGGCAGAGAGCAGGCTGAGACGCAGTTTTCGGTGGCATAGCGCAGCAGGAAGATCTACAAAAATAGAAGCAGAAACTTTTATTCTTTATTGGCGTTTAACCAAAGGAAGAAACAAACAGAGGGCACTTGACTTGGCACGTAGAATCAGTGGGGAGATTGCTACCCAGATGGAAAGAAGGGTATACTTGACTGGTAAGGCTGAAGGCCTGAACACTTAAGCAAGGACAAGGGGGTGGCCAGCTGAACTGAAGAGCCAACTGATGTCCCAATAGCCAGGAACTTTCACACTTTTCAAGAATCAGGACAGTTCTGGTGAACAAAATCTGTGCGAGCTTGGGTCGAAAGTAATTTCCCCTGCAAATGAATGTAGAAATTGGGTATCAGCCTCCTTGGCAAACAAAACAAGTAATCAATGCACTGCTGCAATGCAGAGAATTTGAGGACAGATTACAAAAATAAAAGTTTATGCCCTGCAGACTTTGCAGTGAGTAGGAAAAAGACAACTTTTGACTCTGAATTTACAAACTGAATTAAGCATTGTGCCCTACTTTTGCAGTAAAAAAACATCTGTACCGGGAAGTCACGTGAGCGCTGGAAAAAGTGGCAGCTTTGTGCTTACCCCCCCCCCCAACCACACACACACACACACACTAGACTGCTCCATCAGATACTCCAACAGCTGTGGGACTGACTCTTTTTACCAGAGAGTAAAGTGTGAGGAGTATGCTACCTGTGGTGACCCTTTCAAATGATATTCAAATTGTACAGAAATGAAAAATCTATTTCTAAGTCACCCGAACTTCCAGACTCGACAATGGTCACAACTAAGGAGCATGCACCTAAAACTCCTGATCCAGTAAGGCAGGCTAATCTAATTGAACAAATAGCCATGTCCGTAGAAACTTTTAAAATAATTGTTGTAGATACTCAAGCCAGCCTCGCAAACCTAAATGACCTACTAGACAAAGTTGAAACTACCGTATCAGATGTAGTACAGTTCCATATAGCCCAGGATCAGTGTCTGCAGGCCACGGAGGCCCAACTGGCATGGTTAACGGCAAAGATTGAGAACTTGGAGGGCCGTGGATGGAGAAAGAATCTCAGAATCACTGGCTTACCTGAAGGAACGGAGGGCAGTGACCCAGTGCAATTTCTAAGCGCCAACCTCCCCTAATGGCTCCACTTGTCCCTGGACGAGTATGATTTTGAAACAGAATGGGCTCATCAGGTCCGAAGAGCCCAGACAAATTTGACTATCTCTTACCCTTGACCACTGATCTTTAAACTTCTTTTCCAAGACAAGAACCTAATCATGAACTCTACCAGGGAACTCAAGGAAATCATGGTCAGAGGTGCCCGTATTTCTTTCTACCCGGACTACCCTAGAGGAATATTGGAGCACTGGCAGGCCTTTGACAGAGTGAAGCAAGGCATCAGAAAATGAAAATTACGTACCTACCATAACTGTTCATCTTTCTGTGTATCTTCACCATTCATCACTAGTGGGCTACAGCGCCAGAGCTAGGACCCCGTGGGAGCCCCCCCCCTTTTTTTTTCTATGGGCAGATTCGACGCAGGGCTGGTGCTGCCCCGAGGCCGACGCTCTACACAGCGCTCGTGTGCCGGCTGCCAACTGCCATCGACTCTGCCCCAGCCCCAATTCTGAAATGCTGGAGAGTGTAAGAAAGGGAGGGTGGGATGAGGCAAGAGAGACCAAGGGATAGACAAAAGGAAAGGAAAGGAATAATGAACTAAAAGGAGAAGTAAATGACAGAGGAGACAGAAGCAAGAGACCAGAATAGGAAACTGGGGAAGGGAGAAGGCCCCAATCTCTGAAAGGAGAAGCAGAAAGGATAGGTAAGGGAAGGATAAAGGGGGGGAAAGAGAAGCACACCCCCAGGAGCGGTTCTGCAAGTTAGGATTTTAGCAAAAAGATAGTCCAACATCGGGCTATCAAGGTTCAGCTGCCAGAAGGCAAGGACTGAATCTTAAGCAGCATGGGTCTAGAAGACCAACCTCAAGAGGGGGGTGCAGGCTGAGTGTGTGTCTCAAACTCTTCCCCCCCCTCCCAAAAAGGGAAAAATTTAAACAACCCTGAGGGTATAGAGGAAAAACTGAGCTCAAAATTTGAGTTCATAAATCAAACATAGAAGGGGGGGGGCCCCCAGCAGTCCACTCACTCCCTAGAGTTGAGGGAGAAGAGAAGGAAAGAGAGAGAGAGCCCCCCCACCCACATACTCCTATAATACCCCCAAGGGCACTCATCCCTGTGCGTCTCTACAGTCCTCTTCTGCCTAACCATGATGGAAAGGAGAGCGAGGAGATTAACAGAAGACACAAGGGGGGAGAAGGGAGTCCAGAGACTGAGGCCCTGGGGGGAGAAGGGTGGGACTTAGTGATGAATGGTGAAGATACACAGAAAGATCAACAATTACGGTAGGAACGTAATTTTCATCTTATCTGTGTCAGTCTTCACCACTGATCACTAGTGGGTGAGTACCGAGCTCCCCCAAAGGGGGCTCTGAATTACCCCAAGGGACTAGGTCCTTTGGCCCCCAGTGGGTGAGACAATGGAGAAGAGAACCCTTTCAGACCTAGGGAGGCCTGAGACTTGTCTGGGTGAGACTGGGAGCCCCCAGTGGGGGAGGGAAGGTGCCCCGAGAGTCCCCATCTCACCCTTTGGGAGAAAAGATGGGTTCTCCGGTATGCAGAGTAAATCACCCTACGCCGGGCCAGGGGTGATAACCGGGATAGGCGAAGCCATGCCGTCTGCCTAAGGCAGATCGTTGTCCCTACCACTCTGAATGCCACCTCACTGGCATCATAAGATGCCCTTGCTTGATGCCTTGCTAGCTCCAGGCCCTGCGCAGAGAGGGCAATGGTTTGCCTGGTTTCCTCCATATCAGGCATTGAGGCTAGGATCTGTCCTAGCCTGGACCACAAGAACCTATGTAGGCTGCAAAGTGGGCCTGATGTGCTGCAATAGAAAGGGAGATCTTTGCAGAGTAGAACACTCTTCTCCCCCAGAAATTGAAGTCCGTAGAGTCAGAGTCCAGGGGTGGTCATGGTAAGGGGCGTGAGGCCCAATAGGGGTGTCCAGGGAGGTCAAACCCGAAGAGGGATGAGGCAGAGAACCTGGAGACCGGGGGGGGGCGCACAATATTGCTGGCGTAGGTCCCTTGGGGCTGGAACAGTGGAGACGGGACATAGCCAGAGCCGATGTGACGCTTCCTGAAAAAGAATAGGCCAGGCGGGAGCCACCAGCTGAGCCGCACTGTACTCTCCTAGAAAGGCGCGCATCACATACTTGGGATTGCTAACCGGGACTGGGGTAAGGTGGAGCTCGTCCAACATCCTCGTGAAGAAGCACTAATAAAAAGGAGATATTAGACGCTGGGAAGATGTGGACTGATGGTTCCTCTCCCTCCGTGGAGGAGGAAGAAGATGAAGACAAGTTCCTAGGTTCGGGGTTCGGCGGCACGGAAGCATGGTGGAACACCTACTGGTCCAGGGCATGGAGGTAGGTGAGGAAATGTGCAGAGGAACCTCTGAACTGCTCCCATGTGAGAGGTCCCCTAGGACCAGGAATACCTAGGATAGTCAGGGATGGAGACAGAGGCTCGGGGGACAAGCTCCTAGCAACAGGAGAACAGTTTCTGTCAGGGCAGGCGTGCCAACAGGTAACCCTTCGCAGGGAGGGGGATCCGAAGGCTGCTGCAGCTAACAGCCGTTCAACCGGATCGGAACGGTCAGAGCTGTGCCCAAAGGAAGAAATCCCTCCATTAGGTAACCAGGACTGTGAGAGTCCAGAAGGACGGACCCTGACCTCAGAAGTTACAGTCCCTCTCGAGGACTCCTCCTAGGAAAGGCGAAGGTGTGCGGAGCGACTCCTCCCAGAGCCCGGCCGGGCTCCAGTGAGGGCACGCTGCACCACACCCCTACCCCTCAACCCTTCGGAATCGGAGAGGGACTTTGTCCTTGGAGCCACCAGCCTAGGCAGCTGGCAACTCCGTGAGGTCTTCAAGGAGTCCACCTAGGGAGCAGTACCCTCCCCTTCCTGATGTGCCCTGGGCTGCCCCAAACTTGGGCTGTCCAAACATACCAGAGAAGGGGGTGCTCCAACTGGAGCAGCAGAAGTGCCAGTGGCCCCAGGTTGCATGGCTGTGGCCACAGGGACCACTGCTGGCTGGTGAGAACCACTAATCCTAGGGCCTACCATCGACAACTGACCCCCAGAGGGAGGCTGAGTCGGAGCCGAGGTGCCAGAAACGGAGGGGTCCAAAGATTCCAAAGAACCTGGGAGCCAATCCAGATTAGACTCAGAGTCCACCTCCGAGGAGGCAGGCTCCGAAGTCCGATGCCAGACAACTCCTTGAGCCCCTCCAGTTCCTGGACCACGAGCCGGAGCACCCTGTAGCCTGGCACCGTAGCGAAGCATGGGCGCACACCCAGCGCTGACACCCAACCCGGTGCCGTGAGCGGCGCTGCAGTCAGGCATGGCCCTGAGCGTGACACCACGCTCCCCCCAGGCGCCACCGACAGCCAAGCCCAGCACGACACTGCGCCTGATGCTGACACCCAACCTGGTGCGGCGAGCGGCACCAGAGTCGGGCACGGCCCCGAATGTGGCACTGCACAGCACCCCGGCGCCACGAATGGCACCGAAGCCAGGACCAACGCGAGCTCCAGTTCTGGCACCGCGCAGAGCACCAGAACCAGGCCCAGAAATCCCCAATGCATCATCCGCGAACGATGTCACAAGAGACGGCGGCACTGAGAGAAGGCCCGGTGCTAACCGCGGCACCGCTAAGCCCACGGCGCCGTGAACAGCACCGTGGCCAAGAGTGGCTCCACGAGACAGCGTCGAGGACTGTGCCGGTCCAGACACAGAGGGACCGGAACACGGCACCGAGGAAGCCTTTGCCTCCGAAGAGGTGACTGCCAAAGTGGTGCCTCCTGACTGACCCCCGAGAGGGCCAGACTGGGCTTTCTGTACCATGGAAGAAACCCCCGCCGCGGCAAGGCTAAGAGAGGCAGGGGCTCCCTCCTCCACGGGCCGTATAGGACCGGGAAGGGACCCAGAGGAAGGGTTAAGAATCTGTGCCTTGGCCCGCTGACTGCGCACTCATCCCCCGAAAGTCGGCGGCACACATCCAACTTTCAACACGCGCTGTTTTCGACAACTCAGCGGTCCATGGAAAAACAAGCGTCACAGTTGTCCATATCACGGTCCAGGCTGAGGCAGGAAAGGCAGCGGTCATGCTGGTCCATCACAGAATAGAGGCAGCGCGAGGCACAGATGCATAGGAGACCACCCTGCTTTCACGCTTTTTTTGCCCCGGACAAGACATGACCGTTCGGTAAATAAAATACAAAACAGCACTCGACACCGCTTTAAAGAAAAAAGAAAGATCTCATCAGCCAGAAGCAACGTCGAGTAGGGCGAACAGAACTGAGGCACACAACACACAAGGACGATGAACTTGGGCTGCAAATGCAGATCCAGCAGAGTCTCCACATGAGGTCTTCACTTGACGGCGGGAGAAGAAGAACTGGGGATGGGGCAGAGTCGATGGCAGTTGTCGGCCAGCCCGCGAGTACCGCATGGAGCGGACTTGGGGGCAGTGCAGGCCCTGCGTCGATTCCGCCCATTAAAAAAAAAAAAAAAAAAAGGGGGGCTCCTGCAGGGTCCTAGCTCTGGCACTGTAACCCCACTAGTGATGAATGGTGAAGACTGACACAGATAAGATCAGGGTTACTACACATGCTTTCCTATATCCAGCCACCCTTGTGACCACCACTGAGGACCGCTCTGTGCAGTTTCTTTTACCAGAGGAGGCAGACACCTATTTTGTGACCCACCTTGGATCCCTGAGATCATCAGTTTGAGACCCTGGCCAAAGCACCACACCCCTGGAGCAACTGGACACACACACTACTGAAGCCACGGTGGCCTCGGTATCCCCGACCTGAAATGCCAGAAAATTATCATCATACAGGTATTTGGCTCCACTCCTCTGAATATGCAAGTACAGTCTTTCCTTTGACTTTCTGAGTTGAATACCACATTCTAAGTCAGCCCTAACAGTGACACATGGCATGACTGCCACCTTTCAACAACTACAGTAAAGCTGAACTGATTATCAAGGCTCCTCGAGCTGCTTGCTACCGGTCCACTGCGAGGGATACAGAATCAGGGACACTTTTTTGTGACTGTCCAATGTCGCATGATAGACCTAGATCCATTTATGTGGGTTCACACTGTATATTCTGTAATGTACTTTGGAATTAAGACACTGTCCCTTTAACAGGTATCCATAAAATAACATTTCTATAAAGGCTAGTGTGGACCTATTATATTTCAAGATAAGAGAGGTAGGTATATGGCCCCAGGAAGGCATAAAACATCCCACTGTGGCTTTCCATAACAGGGAAGGGGTAATGTAATGACCTAGGGGTCAGAGATTAAGCCAAATGCATGCATGGATCAGATGTCACTAGAATTGACATGGAACCACAGTGACACCTACAGGGAAAAGGTAAACTGTTGCACCTTAATATCTGTTATCCTGGAATCATTAACCCCACCCCAGAGAAAAGAAAGACGGTGGGTGTGTCCTAAAATGACCCTCCAGTATATCATCAGACACACACTTCGAATGCACAGCAGTTGAAAAACAGTATTTGGAAGGCAGAATAGTCTGTCCAACTGGCATATACTTTTACACCAGAAGGTATAAGTGTAGGCCTGGAAAAATCTCAAAAACCAGACCAGAGTGTGTAGAATTATAATTGTTTTTTTTTTTTAATTTCTTTTTATTTATTACACTTTTTCCCTGGTGCTCTTCCATAAGCCCCACTCTAGTGCCTACCTCGCTTCTCCTATGACCGCCATCCACCAATGCTCCCTGGCTTACCCCCCAGGGTGGGGCCACAACACCACAGTCTGCCAGTCAATGACGGGGAAAGAAACACAGACTTTGACGGCAGATGAGGACCACTTGGCCCACCCAGTCTGCTCATTTCCCTACCTACTGGATAAGCTGCAGATTTTCGTTAGCCAACAGCCTACTTCCTGCCAACCCCCACTATAACTGCCTTATGTCTGTCCCATGCATGTTTGAATTCCTCCACTGTTTTAGACCCACAGCCTCTCCAGGAAAGCGGTTCCGTAATCCACTCTCTCCATGAAAAAATTTCTCACATTACTCCTGAACCGTCCCCCATCTTTAAATTGTGCCCCTTGTACTTACACATCTCTTTTTCTGAAAGATGCTACCCTCCTGGACTTTGTTGATTCCCCTGAGGTAATTGAACGTTTCTATCATGTCCCCCCATCCCCCCTTTCATCAAGGATATACATATTAAGCTCTCTCAGTCTCTCTTCATATGGTTTCTGATGCAGACTCTGCACCATTTTAGTTGCCCTCCTCTGGACTGCTTCCATCCTGTCTACGTCCTTCCGTAGATGAGGTCTCCAAAACTGCATACAGTATTCCAGATGGGGTCTCACCAACTGTCTGTACAGAGGGATAACCACTTCCCTTTTTCTACTTGTGATGCCCTTCCTATGCATCCCAGTATCCCCCTGGCTCTCCTTACTGACTTCTCACATTGCTTACCCACCTTTAGATCATCTGATAGGACTACCCTCAGGTCCCTTTCCATTTTTGTTGTTGTTAGTACCTCCCCTGCTATTGTGTACTCTTCTCCTGGGTTTTTGTTTCCCAGGTGCATTACTTCGCACTTCTTTGCGTTGAATCTAAGTTTCCATGTGTTTGACCATTCCTCCAACCTTGCCAAGTCCCTTCTCATCCTTTCTACCCTCCCTTGTGTATCAACTCTGCTACAGATCTTTGTGTCATCTGCAGAGAGGCATACCTTTCCCTTCAGACCCTCTGTAATGTCACCTATAAACATGTTAAAGAGGACTGGACCCAGTACTGAGCCCTGAGGTACTCCACTAGTGACCCCCCTTTCTTCGGAATGTGTTCCATTCACTATTACCTTCTGTGTCCTGTTGTACAGTCAGTTTGCTACCCAGGCTACCACCCTGGGACTCACTCCCAGGCTGGCTAACTTGATTATCAATCTTTTGTGCGGGACTGTGTCAAATGCCTTGCTAAAGTCTAAAAGGACTTTGCTAAAAGGTGTCTGTGGAGCCGATGTTGCCTCCCTGGCTTACCCCCCAAGGCGGGGTTCGGGTCTTGTGCTGGTGCCACGGACCGTAATTTAGTCAGCGGAACAGAGGAGCAGCAGAGAGCCATGGAGGCCAGGCACCGGGGCGGCATCATGAGCTACCAGGATTTTCTCCCTTAAGGGGGCAGGGACGTGTGATGATGTCTAGCGTCTGCCCTGCCCCCAGAATGATCGGATGCGGTTGCTGCAGTACCCCTGGCCTCTGCCAGGAGTCCGTCGAGCACCGGCAATGCTCCCATCCTTCCCCCCGGAAAAGGAGAGCAGTACACAGGATGCTCGATCCTTCTCACCCCAGCCGGCCCTCTGACGACCTGGGTCCGTTCCTGAACCCGGGTCGCCAGCATCGCAAGCGGAAATCCAACTGCTGTGCCGGCAGGCCACCGAGTGCATGGGAATTAGACTCTTCACATACCGAACAGAACATTCTGATTTTAAGTCACAATTTTGGAAACCAGGACTTTTCAACAAGGACAGCACCTGGAGCCTTTTACAAGGACTTCCAGAGACCTGGATCAAGGACTTGCTACAAACTGTACTGCCGAATGAACTGCCATCTCTGCCAGGCCATTTAAAATCTTGTCTGAACTTTAACATCAAAACAAGGTATAATTTAGAATATAGTATCTAGCGTTTTCTGTAAACCATCTAGTTTTACTTTTGTTACTGTCTTCATTTCAAAAGTTCTTCCAAACTGTAGACTTTTCTGTATTGCTTTTACGTTAAGTAAACTTTTTAAGATTTTCTTACCAACTCTGCAGGGGGTCTGATTGTGTGATTTAACATTTTATTTTATTTTATTTATTTATTTTTGTATTCTTTTTGGAGCCCGCTCCACTTTGCAAGACATCCGCCCGGTCACGGACCCCTTAGCTGCGGCATCCCCAGATAAGCTGCACTCCCGGGACCCCATGGAATACCCCCCAGGGTGGAGACACGGCACCCCTGGCCCTTTAGGGTGCTGTGAACAACGGGATAGAGCGGGAGTCAGCTTGGGGAGCTGAGTGCTGCTCAGGGGCAGGCTTCATTAAGGCAGCAGAGACAGGCTATTTTTTTTTTTTTACCCTCTGTGGGGGGCTGGAACGTGCAATGAAGCCAGCATCCGTCCCGGCCCCAGGAACCTTGTGGACGTCAGTTGCTGTGGCACCCCTGGCCTCTGCTGGGGGTCCCCCATGCACCGACTTAGGCCCTCGCTCTCCACCCCGGAGAAGGGAAAGCAGTCGTGGGGGACTCAATCCTTCTCCCCGTTCGACCTCAAGCGACCCCATTCCCGAACCTGGTTCGCTGGCACCGCAAACGGAAATCTAACCGCTGCGCTGGTGTGATTTAACATTTTAAATAGAAGAGTTTTGAAAACAGTGTATGCCTAAAAATAGAACCACCCGGCTATCATATAAAACTACCTAGGCAAGATGTAGCCAATGCCTGTGGTGGGATTCAAATACTTAAAGTAGTGCAGAGTCAAAGGAACTCAAAACTACAGCATCCACCCTCCCACTGGGAAAAGGAAGATTTAGTGGCAAGTCTTCCTTAAACCTTTACTCCTGCTCACAAGTTCCTGAATAGGGGGATCCTCTCTGCAAACAGGAGATCCTACCGGGCTGCCCGAGGTTTGGGGGCCAGGAGCACGTGACACCCAACCCTGGCTGTTGTGGACATTTTTCCCTTCTCTTCATGTAACGCACTAGCTCTTATGTCTTTCTGTCCTCCTGTTTAATTAATCTAACTGCCTTTGAGGAGACGGGAACCATGTCGGCTGGCTCAGTGCAGCAAGCTCAGTCAACCGATATTGGAACATTCCTTAGTTAACCTTCCTCAAGCATGCCCTATTCATTTACTCCTTTTTAAGGGGCTAATATGGCCTAGTAGCAAATACTGCTGGTTTCCTTGCCCTGTATCTTTCCCGCTGATTCAGACATGCCGGGACTATATGTCCAGGTTCATTTATGTGGGATGTGTTTTTTCAATCATAGTGACTCTTAGCCCTTGATGCCACAATATGTTGGACCGTTTTATTTTTGCAAGAGCTTCCTTTGCTTTGCTTAGCTTGCCATTTATCCTCAATTAATCTACAAGCTTCGAGAGACACAGAAGTGGAGCCCCGCTTTAACTTTTACCCACTGGCTCCAGGCTGCTCCTACTACCACTGGCAGTTGCTCTCGCTACTGCATTTGAGTGTTACTGTCTTTTTCATCTACTTCAGCATAAGCTGCAGTAGTTTTTTTTTTTTACTTATTAATAATGCAGATGCTGAAGTTTTGCAATAGGATTGCCTTCCTCCGCGAATGCCTGTGCTTCAGGATTGCTCTCCTGTTTTTTTTATTTTGGCATGTTGCACGTTAAAAGTTCTTAAAGTTCTAATGTTATAACTGTTACATAATGTTGTTACATAATGCTGATATTGGGAGCTGCAAATCAGTAGGGTCCCTCAGTTCCAGAACAGATTCACAGGTTATTAGAGCTGCTTCTTTTTGTCTTCAGCCTCCTTACCAAGGGAGCCTTTTATGACAGAGGCATTTTTAAATTTAGTTTTTTCTTTTCCATTGTCGGCATCGCCAAAATTTTCCCTCTCCTTTATTAAACAAAGCTTTTAACATATGGTAGGGGGAATTATATTCTTGCCATGGAAATTGAACGGAGCGCCCCGCCAGAGCCTCCTCAGATTATCTGACTCATCCCTCATCCTTACTCTGGTCATTCCTTTGCCGCGCCTCTTAATAATCCTGATCCGCATTGTTGCTTTTGGTCTCCATTACACCTAATCGGGGAATGGAGGAGGGAGGTGGCAGGAGTCCTATTTCTTCTTGCACAGCTTCCCAGAATCCGTGCGAGTGTAGGCTTAATAGCCCCCAACCTTTTCCACTAAGGAAGAGACCAGTGTGCCTTCACTAGGAGCAGGACTGTTCAGAGTCTGATAGTTTGTTTTTCTTTTTAATTTTATGTTTTTGTTAAACTCCACTTCTCCCATTTTCTTTGCTGGGAAGGGGGCATTAAGATTTTGATTATAGTTATAACTTGGAATTGGTCTACAATTTTCGCTTTTCATGCAGTTCTAGGTATTTGTGCATTGGGGTACTGTACTGTACAGTTGGTGGTGGGGTTTGGAAGGGATGGTGTGGGAGGGTTCTGGGAACTGGGAAGGGATGCCAGAAGTAACTGGTACCCTAACTGTATGTTTATGTTCATTTACAATTGCTTCATCTAACCACTTATAAGTCATTTCTTGGAATGTCAGGGGATCTTGACCGCCCCAAAAGCGTGTGTTGTAATTCCTTGAAATGCGGGTTGCGATGCTGCTTTTCTCCAGGAAACACATTTGCTGGAGGGAGACTCAGCTTGTTTAGGCAGAATGTGGGCTGGTCAATATTTTTACAATACCTATTCCACCAGACAGCAGGGAGTAGCGATTCTGTGCAAAAAAAGGTTTACAGCTAGACATTTCACAGGAATATAAATACCCTGAAGGCCGATTCCTTTTCCTATCAGGTATCTATCAGGGTAGCCCAACTGTACTAGGCAGTGTGTATGCCCGTAATGTTCTGGATCTTCCTTTTTACCAGTCTATTTTAATCGGAAATCCCCGAGACTGTTACTTCTATTTTAATTGGCGAAGACTTTAATTTAGCACTAGACCCCTCCTGTGACCAGATAGGCCCTGACCCCAGGTATGGCCTGCTCTGTTGATGCAGGTTACTTCTATGTTGTGAGAGAATGGCTCAAACACATGCATAGCGGGCTTTCCATCCTACTGATATGGACTTTACATGCTATTCCCCCAGTCATGACTTGTAGTCGAACTGACGTAATTCTGACATCTTCTAACATTATTTCCCAGATGTGGGGAATTCCTCTGGGGAGCCTTCTCATATTGGACCACACCCCGGTTATACTATCCCTAGCCTAGGGTCCAGCAACTGGTAGGCATAATAACTGGAGCGTTAATACAACTATTCTTCAGCATGATACGATGGTGCAATGGCTTCGACAGTCTATAATAGACTATTCCCTTTTCAATGATACTCCTGATTGTTCACATTCTACCCAGTGGGAGGCACTCAAGGCAGGGCTTTGGGGCCAGCTGATAGCACGTGCAATTCGCTGGAGGAAGCAGCAGGATGCCACCCTCAGTGCAATGGAGCAGGAGCTTAAGCATCTTGAATTAACTTCAGCGCAAGACCCCTCTAAAACTCCCTGACTAGAGAAAAAATTCAGAAATGAAAGAACTAGCAGATATACTACAATACAGAACAGAATATACCTTGTATAAAATGAATCAGACATATTGGGAGGTGGTGGAACAGCCCGGGAAGCTACTAATGACCAAACTGAGAGCCCAAGTGACTTAAAAATAAATCCCTGTTACTCATTATCCACACGGAATTAAATTAACATTCCCACAAGAAATTAATCTGGCCTTTCAAAATTTCTATTCCTCCCTACACACCTCGAACATTGATCCTTTTGCAGATCAATTTGCTGCCTTCAACTCCAATTTAGCCTTACCACAGGTACCAGCAGACTTCGCTTATATCCCCCATCCAGCCTGGAGAGGTTGTGCAAGCCATTCGGAGTTTGGCACAAAGGAAGTCGCCAGGCCCAGATGGCTTTTCCTCTGAATTTTATCAAGCCTTTACTGGCCCCCGAAGCTAGCATTAGTATTCAGTGAGGTCTGGAACATGGGGACCCTCCCACCTTCCTTTTCAGAAGCCATCACTACCCTTATTCCAAAAAAAGGGAAGAACAGCATCCTTTGTTCCCAATATTGTCCGATCTCACTGATTAATGTTGACACAAAAATCTTAAACATTTGGCTAAACGCATGGGACCCATTATGCCCTTATTAATACACCCTGATTAGGTAAATTCATGCCAGGGAGATTGGAATCAGACAACATAAGCAGTACATTGGATCTTATTTGGAAAGTAAGCTCTTCCTCTCAACCTGTTGCTACCCCGTCTCTAAATGCTGAAAAAGGCATTTGACAGGGTCGAATGAGAATACTTGTTTGATGTCTTGGATTGGGTAGGTTTGGTTTCCTGGCACCCCTTATTTCCCTAAGTCGTCACCCGTATACTTCATCATCAGCTGCTGTCCTTACCAACTCTGTGTTCTCCCCTTATTTTCCCCCTCACAGTGGAACTAGGCAGGGTTGCTCTCTATCCCAATTTCCGTTTGTTTTAGCAGTAGAACCGCTGGCCTCAAAAATCTAGAAAGAACCCCATTTTCCGGGAATTACAGAGGGTGGCTATCCATGACAGATCTCAATGATTACTGATGATGTGACCCTTTTTCTGACACATCCTTATACCTCCCTACCATCCCTCCAGGGTATAATAGGCGAATAATCCCTACTATCCGGGTATAAACTGAACAGTGCAGAATCTCAAATTTTACCCGTCAACAAAGCCTGCACTGCTGACCTGTTTTCAACCTACTCCTTTCAATGGTCTCCAGAGGGAATAGTATGCTTGGACATAGTTCTTAAGGCCACAGTTCCAGCCATAGTAACGGCTAATGCACAGAAAATGTTTGACACTTCAGACTGATGTGTAATGGTGGAGAAACCATATTCTTTCCCTTTGGGGTAGGGTTAATGCACCGAAGCTTATTGCCCTCCCCAGAATACAATATGTTTTAGCTAATTTACCCATCTCACCGCCGGGGATCTTTTCCAGTGACTAAACACCAAAATGTCTATTTTTATATGAGCAGGCAGCCACCAAAAATAAAACTGAAAACCCTTCAGTGTCATTGGAGAGATGGTGACTTTGGCTTGTTGGACTTGAAGCTCTTGCATGACTTTACCATAATGAGATGGTCCATAATTAGTTATGCTCCGCACTTAGCTACACCTGTCCCAGGATGGCTATCTTTTGAAATGGCGCAACGCCAGTTGCCAACATCATCGTCACTTGTATTCCCAGACTGGTCCCTCTGAACAGCAATCTCCCCATGCACACACTAAACCAAACACATTTGGGAGTGAATACAGTAAAGAACTAGGCTGTAACCCAGTTAGACCTATCTGGCAAAACTCAGGTCTACTAACTGATGGTTATCCTGTGCACTGGCAGGAATGGGAAACCAGTGGTAATGTATTAGTCTTCTACAGGACCTCTATGACCATCTGATCTGCATTCCCTTGAAAATCTTCAAACCAAATATAGTCTTCCACACTCTCACTTTCTCACTTGTGGAAGTACCTTCAAAAAAGAGATCTGCTTAAACATAAAGTATAGAGATCTCACCCTATCAAAGCCCTCATTAGTAGACCAATGGGTGTCTTCCCTAGACAGTGCACAACATCCTGCTGCCAAATTCAAGTCTTTTCTGCAACGTTCCCTTCCTCCAACTCCCAACAGACCCCAAGGCAAAATTGGAGCTGGAACTGGGTAACACCATCACTCAACAGAAGTAGGCTCAGGTGTGGCCCAATGCATACATGCCCTCCAGGGAGCTTCAGGCTAAATCCTTGCAATACAAAATTCTCCATAGGGCTGATCAGACCCCCTCCTGGCTTTATAGAGTGGGCCTTTCAGATCACAGCGACTGCAGGAGATGTGCATCCCCACAAGTGACCTTGACACAAATTTTATGGACGTGACCATCCAGCAACTAATACTGGACAAGAACATGGTCCACTTGCACTAGAGTTTTCCCAGACCTGGAGATCAAAGACCCCCAACTGGCCCTACTGGGTATATCACAACCGACCTCCACAAAACACAGCTCCTGTGGATCAATGGCAACCTAGCGGTAGCCAAAATAATTCTACTATGACATTACAGAGATCTTGACTCCCCCTTCATATGAGAAATGGTTCAACTTACTTGCTTTAAACAGCTCGCTATAAGAGAACAGTCCACCAAATTATAGGCAAACTATCTGACGTTCAGAAAATATGGGCCCCATTCTTAGACACTTTTACCAGGAGGACCCTACAAACTAAACCTAATGGATAAGACCCCACTGCCCTTCCCGATTCTTGTCTACTTCAACACCACCAGCCTCTACATTTTTCTTTAAGAAAGCCCTCAAGCCCCCTCCAATGAATAGTGCTGAAAAGAGCACTTTGTGACTGATCCACAAATTTACTCCCTGCCATCTGCCATGTAGATGGGTAGGTACTGTTGCTACTAGTATAGCCCTCCCCCCACCTACTGGTATACTACCTTTTGGCATACCAAGTTGTCTAAATCTCGCCCTAGCTACACACTGATGTGCTGGCGTCGTCTTCAAAATAATGAGCTACATTAGGCCTCCCCTAACCCTAGAATAACTCCAGAGTCTTTATAGCAGTAGGGGATGGCATAATGGTACATTATGTTATTCATTAGACTAGATGAATCTTTGCCCTGAGGTTCACAGCAACTACAATGTTCTGCTCTAGCCTCCTGCCCACCTTTCCCTTCTCCCACTCTGACCTAGTTACCAGATTTATTACTCCTGTTAAGCAGGAGTCCCCCAAGCTCTCATAAGCTCTGCTCTGTACGTAATTAACAGCTCAATACTACAGTTTGGGTCTTCACTTATAGTTAGTTTAGGTAGACTTGATGTCATTTTTTAGTTTAGTCTTTCTACAGTCTAAGTATAATGGATGCACTGCTCCAATCACTCCATGTTAAAAGTAAACAGTAATATAAGGGGGTAGTGGTAGTAGCTGTATACACAGAAACATAGACTTTGATGGTAGATATTTTCCGCTTGGCCCACCTAGTTTGCCCATTCCCCTACCTACTGGATAAGATGCAGATCCTAGTTAACCAACAACCTACTTCTTTCTATTCCCCGCCAGAATTGCCTTATGTCTGTCCCATGAATTCTTGAATTCTACCACTGTTTTTGACCCCGCATCCTCCCCAGGAAGGCTGCTCCATGCGTCCACCATCCTCTCTGTGAAAAAATGCTTCCTCACATTGCCCCTAAGCCATCCCCCCTGTATCTTCAAATGGTGTCCCTTTGTTCTTGCACACCTCTTTTTCTAAAAGATGCTACCCTCTTGGACTCTGTTGATTCCCTTGAGGTACTTGAAAGTTTCTATCATGTCCCTCCTTTCCTCAAGGGTATACATATTAAGCTCCTTTAGTCTCTCTTCATATGGCTTCTTTTGCAGAACCTGCACCATTTTAGTTGCCCTCCTCTTGACTGCCTCCATCCTGTCTATGTCCTTGCGGAGATGGGGTCTCCAGAACTGCACATAGTACTCCAGATAGGGTCTCACCAACTGTACATACAGAGGGATAACAACATCCTGTTTTCTACTGGTGATGCTTCTCCCTATACAGCCCAGTATCCCCCCAGCCATCCTTACTGACTTCTCACATTGCTTGTTTACCTTTAGGTCATCTGACAGGACTACCTCCAGGTCCCTTTCCATTTTTGTTGTGTGAATACCCCCCCCAAGTTGTGTACTCTTCCCCTGGGTTTTTGTTTCCCATGTGTATTGCTTTGCACTTCTTTGCACTGAATCTAAGCTGCCATACTTTTGACCATTCCTCCAACCTTGCCAAGTCCCTTCTCATCTTTCCACCCGTCCCCCATGTATACACCCTGTTGCAGATCTTTGAGTCATCTGCAAAGATGTATACGTTTTCTTCCAGTCCCTCTGCAATGTCACTTATAAAGACATTAAAAAGGATCGGACCCAGTACTGAACCCTGCGGTACCCCACTAGTAACCCCCCTTTCTTCAGAGTGGACTCCATTTACTATTACCCTCTGTGTCCTGTTGTCCAGCCAATTTTTTACCCAGGCTACCACAATGGGACACATTCCTAGGCTGGTTAATTTGTTTATTAATCTTTTGTGTGGGACTGTATCAAATGCCTTGCTAAAGTCTAAGTAGGCCATGTCCATGGCCCCTCCCTGGACTACTGCTTTGGTCACCTAGTCAAAGAAATCTATTAGATTTGTCTGATATGACCTTCCTGCTGTGAATCCATGTTGCCTTGGGTCCTGTGCCCCGTTGGCCTTTAGATACTCAACAATTCTTTCTTTCAAAAGTGACTCCATCATTTTTCCCTACCACTGAGATCAAGCTAACAGGTCTGTAGTTTCCTGCCACTACTATGCTCCCCCTTTTGTGAAGGGGAATCACATCCACCCTCCTCCAGTCCTTAGGTTCCACACCATCCTCCCATGGTTTGTTAAAAAGGGTAGTCAGTGGTGTCACTAGTTCTCCCCTTAGTTGTTTTAGAATTCTAGGTGGAATCCCGTCAGGCACCATTGCTTTGTCCACCTTCAGTTTTAGGTGTCCTTTCAGAACCCTTTCTTCTGTGAAAGAACTGGTACTGACCCCCCCCCATCCAGAGTGCTTCTACTGATTGGACTAGGTACCTCCCCTCCTCTTCCTTTTGTGAATACTGAGCAGAAGTATTCGTTCAGTATCCCTGCTTTTTCACGGTCACCCTCTGCTCATCCTCCCTCCCCCTTTATTAAGCCTCACTATCCCTCCTTTGGTCTTTCTTCGCCCCCTAATGTACCTATAAGGTTTTATCCCTCTTCCTAACCGAGTTGGCTATCTTTTCCTCGGTCTGGGCCTTTGCTATTCTGACTTCCTTCTCTGCTTCCTTCTGCTTTAACTGGAACAGTTCTCTGTCCTGCTCCTTCTGTGTTTCCTTATACATCCTGAATGCTATCTTTTTCTCCCTAACATTCCCTGCCACCTCTTTTGAGAACCATAGCAGGGTTTTATTTAACTCTAAAAATTGATTAGCGTTTTGCTCATAAGTGCTAAAACATTGTGAAAATGCATAGCACCTGTCTCACTGAGTTTAACAAACATAACACTTCTAGAAAACCTATATAAATACTTTTTGAACAGTTAGTATTGTCCCAAGGAAAAAACTGCTAATCAATTATTTAAAACCCTGCATAGTGTTTTTTTTCCTTTCGTTTTGATTTATTTGCTTCACAAAAAGGCTTGCTTCCTCTGTGATGGCAGTTCTGTTTCCCTATTGTTCCGCCACCCCTCCTTCTTGTCTGTTTGCTAGTGCTTTTCTGAGACACTCTCTCATTTTGACAAAGTCAGCCCTCCTAAAGTCCAGTACTCTCACTTTTGTATGGCTTGACTCTGCAACTGTGTTTATCGTGAACCACACTGTTTGGTGGTCGCTTGTTCCCAGATGGCTACCCACTTCTAGATCTGAGATCCTCTCTCCGTCCCCATTACGAAGTATCAGGTCTAAGATTGCTCCCTCCCAAGTGGGTTCCAACACTTGCTCTCTAATGCATGCCCTCTGTAGGACATCAAGAATGACCCTACTCTTGGGGGGCGCCAGAGAGCAATCTTCTTGGTAGGAAGCACCTCAAAAGAGCTCCTCCATCTACAAACAAATAACGCATAAAAACAGCAAACTGTCACAAACGCACTCCGCAGGTCAGGCCCTCTGTTCCCACAGTGCCAACCTCAGAGCGCAATAGTGTGAACAGGTAACAGACAGGGCAACCCTCCTGTCTGCTATGTCTGTCACCTACTAGCCTCGAGTTCTGGAGGGATTCAAACTGTGAACCTGATGCTAGCATACCCAATTAGCAGGCTCAGATAATACTCTCTTCGGGGGGGGGGGGAGCAATATAATCTTTCGCCCAAGGGCATCCACCCAGGTGTCCAAAATGAACCCTTACAACTCTATAAGAAACCTAGGTATTTCTTACCTTTTAAGCAAGCTTCAGTAACACAACCAAGCTTTTAACATCTGTCAGCCTTAAATACAGGTTTAGCAAGCACATGTAAAACAACAGAAAAGAGTGCAGACAGTATTTTAAAGAACATGTTTACTAAAAAGTTTTAAAACAGGTAAAATAAAATACAGAACAAATGATATCACAAATCTCACAGTCATCTACAAATAGAAATGAAAGTTACAGAATACAAACTCCTACCACAAACATTTAATTCTGCTCTAAGTGTTACCTTTCTAAGTGCTTTCCAAGTCAGAGAACTCTCTCTCTCTCTCTCAGAGTCTAGAATCATATACCACACATTTCCCAGATACAATGTTTCATTTTAACTCTATCGTTCCCCACCCCCTTTTGGTTAGCTAGCTCCTCCCTTAGAGTTCATTCTAACATAATTTCTACAAGGAGGTATTTTAATTAATGCGAACATCAGAAAAAAGCCATTTCCTACATATGACAGTCTTTAATCAAACATTTCACTTTGAGGTTTTACAACCCCACAGTCTATCACTAAGGTGGAAGAAAGCTAAGGGAAATCGGCCAAATTACATCCTTTCCTGGTGTCATAAAATTCATATTCAGGAACCAACATCAAAGCAGCAGTAGTTGATAAGGGGCCATAAACTATCCCTCTGGAAGGAAAGCATTAATTATGTTTTCCCATGGTCTCTTCAATGACATCCTCACTGACACCTTGAAGGTTAAAAGCCAAACTGCTAACTTGTGTGAGACAATTTCATACACAGACCATTGATTTATAACACAAATATTATACAATAACCATAAGCAGATAGCAGAGCATCACAATCCTCCCCACCTAGACTGAATTTGGGGGCTCTACCCCCTGCATGGGATGAGCTCCCTAAGTCAGTTCATGTCTCATATTGACGCAACAAGCCATCAGCATTTTCATTAGCTGCCCCTGCCCTGTGGGAGACCGTCATGTCATACCCTTGCAAGGCAAGACTCCATCTTAGTAGTCTACCATTCGTTTTACCCAATTTTGCCAGCCAAACCAGGGGGTTGTGGTCAATTTGTACCTCAAAATGCTGCCCATATAAGTATGGATCTAACTTCTGTCGGGCCCACACCATGGCAAGACACACTTTTTCCACAGTAGAGTAAGCCTGCTCCCTTGAAATTAACTTTTTACTCACGTACACTATGGGGTGATCTTTCCCTTGATTGGATGTCTAGCTCAGCACTGTCCCAATACCCACATCTGAGGTGTCAGTCTGGACTATAAAGGGTCTGCTATAGGCTGGACTTGTCAATACAGGAGCACTGCACAGTGCCTCCTTCAGTCTGGTAAAGGCTTTTGCACAGGCTGGTTCCCAGGTAACTTTCTTAGGCATCCTTTTCTTTACCAGGTAAGACAGGGGAGCAGCCAGGGCACTGTAATTGGGTACAAATTTCCTATAGTACCCTGCTGTCCCCAGAAAACTCCTGACCTGCTTCTGCATTTCTGGTCTGGGTCATGCCTTGATTGCCTCTATTTTCACTTGGTTAGGACAGGCTGACCCTGGCCTACAACATGCCCGAGGAATGCCACTTCAGCCATGGCCACCTGGCACTTCTCAGCTTTGACAGTGAGCCCGTCCCTCTGTATCCTGCCCAGCACTTCCATAAGGTAGGCCAGGTGTTCCTCCAAGCTGCCACTAAAGATGGCAATGTCATCCAGGTACGCCACGGCGTACTCCTCAGCACCATTTAACACCTAGTTCACCAACCTTTGGAAAGCGGCCAGGGAGTTCTTCATTTAGAAAGGCATTACTTTAAATTCAAATAACCCTATTGTAGTGATGAAGGCTGACCTCTCCCTAGCTCTGGCAGTTAACTTTACCTGCCAATATCCCTTTGTGAGGTCAATAGTTGTAAGGTAAGTCACCCTTCCCAACTTGTCCAGGAGTTTGTCCGTCCGTGGTGTGACAGACAGCTGGTTCTGATTAACCTATGCTTTTTTGTAATATAAAAATGTGTAACTTGACTGTCTCTCATAAGAGATGCTGAGACAACATGTGAGATGACACACCCACACACAGGTTTTAGATACAAGTTGTTACCTGGAAGACCAGGAGCTAATTACAGACTAGACCAGGCCTTAATTGGGGATCTCCTGTTTCTCTAGCTTTATGGCAGCGTGCCAGATGCTAGGCTAGAATCATTATCCATTTTATGATGTTTCGATTAGGAAACCAGGTATGACACCCTGGTGCGAAGTCATAAATGCTTTGATGTCTGTGTGAGAGAGAGGATACTGCTCATAGATGAAAGGGGATTCACAGACTTGATTGGGGAAGTCACATGGGGAAAGGAGTTTCTGCTGATGTAACCTTAATTAACTTACCTTCTAATATGATAAAACATTCTGGGTGTATGATTAATATGATAAAACATCCTGGGTGTATGATTTCTAATAAACAGAGGAGGAGAAGCCCCTGTGGATGTATTATTCTTGGACTTCAGTAAGGCGTCTGATTCTGTCCCCCACAATGGTCTGGTGGAGAAACTGACTGCGTTGGGAGTAGGCCCTTTGATGGTCAGATGGACTGAAAACTGGCTAGCTGGAAGCACTCAGAGAGTAGTGGTCGGTGGGGAGCTCTCGAACCCTAGAGAGGTCGGTAGTGGGGTACCGCAGGGCTCAGTCCTGGGTCTGATCCTGTTTAATGCATACATATCGGACATCAGGGAGGGTATAGGGTGTGAAATGAGTCTCTTCGCTAATGACTCCAAGATGGGAGTAGTAGTTGAGGGGGAAGAGGGGAGGCTGACCCTGAAAGGGGACCTGGACACCCTGGAAAGGTGGGTTCACACATGGAAATTAAATTTCAATATCACCAAGTGCAAGGCGTTACGTCTAGGGTGGGGAAACCCTAAACAAAGGTACACCCTGGGAAGGGAGTCACTGGAGGCCTCAACAGGAGAAAAAGACCTAGGGGTCATGGTGGATGCATGTATGAATAACTTTGAGCAGTGCAGGAGAGTGGCTAGCAAAGCAAACAGGATGTTGGGATGCATCGTAAGGGTATCACCTCTAGGAGCAGGGAAGTGATTCTGCCACTGTACAATGGACTGGTTAGACCACACCTTGAGTACTGTGTACAGTACTGGAGACCACACTTGAAGAGGGACATACAGCTCCTGGAGAGGGTACAGAGGAGGGCAACTAAGGTGATATGAAGACTAGGGGATTTGACGTATGAGTACAGACTTGAGGAGCTCTGCCTATTTTCACTGGAGGAGAGGAAAGACGAAGGGACATGGTTGAGCTCTTCAAGTACCTCAAGGGAATAAGTAGGGTAAACATGAAGGGGATCTTTAGACTAAACCAGGGCGGTATCACCAGAGGTCATGGTTTGAAGGTGGGGGGGGGGAGAGGAGGAGGTTTTTCACTGACAGGGTGGTGGATCCTTGGAACGCGCTGCTTGGCGAGCTGGTTCAGACAGCCACAGTGGAGGGCTTCAAGAGAGGGTGGGACAGACACAGAAAGTAGATGTATCAGATGATGGCCTGGCCGGGGAGGGTGGGGATGGATGATAGGGATTTCTGGAACACAAGGGGAGAGGGCCTCAGTACCCAACTAGGGATGTGAGGTTCGAGCAAACTTGATAGACCATAAGGCCTAATCTGCTGACAATTAGTATGTTAGCTAGGTGACCTCATGCAAAGGGCTTGGCAAAGACAGTTTTTTTAAACAGCAGTCTTTTACTTCAGGGACACTTCTATCTACACTCTGAGAAAGACACATCTTGGAGCACTTTAAGCAGGTATTTAGAGAGAGAGAGACAAATCTAAGTACTGTAGTAGGAATTGCACTGTTAAAGCCATGTTCTTTTAAAAAAGATTGGTTCTTGTGATACATGGTTCTGTATTTTATGTTTTACATATTTGTTATCTGTATTAGTAAAACTCTATTTTTAGAGCCTACTTGGTCTATGAATTTCTTTCTTTAACAAGTGAAGTATTTATGGTTAAAGCTGACACTATACATATGCTTGAATGGCGATACCAAACTGGAAAGAGGTAAGAGTAATCTGAGGTCTTTTATTAGTTTTATTAAGGGTTCATTTTTGTACACCTGGTTAGGTGCCTGTAGGCAAAGATATCTGGCCCCCCGAAGATAGAATTATCTGAGCCTATGCATTGGGTATGCTAACAAGAGGTTCACAGTTTGAATCCCTCCAAGACTTGAGACCAAAAGTTGATCTGAACCAACAAAACAGACGGGAGGGTTACCCTGTTTCTGTTAACTGTTCACAAGACTGCGCTCAGAGGTTGGCACTTTGGGAGTAGAGGGCTGACCTGCTGAGTGGGTTTGTGACATGTGGCATCGGGTGGGCATCTGTGCATTAAGCCTCTGATTTCAAATGGTCCACACTAAAACAGTCATACCGAGCGAATCCTAGGGTGAGACCTAACTGAGCGAACCAGACCGGGACTATTCTTATGCGCACTTTGGGGCCTGAGGTACAAGATCTCCCGAATGCGTATGCTAGAGCTAAGTACCCCCTAGACATAAACAAATCGGATATCAAGATGTATCCAGACCTTTCCTTCCAGATGAGAGTGCATCGGAAGAGCTTCGATGCAGTTCGCCATCGTCTAAGTACATTAGTATTATCCGCTCTTTTTTACTTCCAGTCCGACTAAGGATCGTATATGGGGGAAAAACTTGGAGCTTTAACAACCTGCAAGATGCTGGCGGATGGGTGGAGAAGGTGGAGGCCGAATTTGCAGGCCACAGAAGAGCCTCGTAGCACCAGCAGTCTGATGACTGAAACCAGGCACTGTAAGTGCTGTTGCAGCAATTCCTCACAAATGACTCTCTAAAGAAAGACATTTATTTTTGAAACAATGGCAACTCATGATCTAAGGAGCATGGGGAAAATATAAGTGTATATTTACTGTTTGAGCTCTCATGGTGGGAGCGTGAGAAGAAAAAATTACTCACCTTAGTAATGTTGTTTCTTCTAATGGAGTCTTGCTATATTCTGACATATGCAGTGAGTCCCAACCTTCGAACTGCCCCGGAGATGAAAGAGTTAAACTTTCCATGCCAGGCATGGAACGCTGAGCTCGAGCTCTGTTGAGACTCTGTCTGTTGTTCTTCAAACTCAAACCGTCAGATCTTTACAAGCTAAACTCACTAAGGTCCTGTGTGGAAGCTGTAAACCTACACTAGCCAACTGGCTATCAAACATAAAACATATTTTTTGGTCCCAAAACAAAGACTCAAGACAGGAGACCCAAAAAATGAAAAACATAACACCAACTCACCCCAAGAAGAGAAGGGGTGAAACAACAAGGTGGGCATCTACTAAGTGCCAACACTGCACTGCCTACCCACATCCCAAAAACAAAGGTTCTGAGAGGGGCAGGCAGGGGGGGAGGTCAGAATATAGCAAGACTCCATTAGAATAAACATTACTAAGGTGAGTAATTTTTTTCTTCAAACAACATGAAGTCTTGCTATATTCTGACACATGCAGACTACAAAGCAGTACCTCCATGGAGGAGGGACAGAACCTACTTAGGAAATAGGCTTTGAAGCACAGCTGTGCCAAACCGAGCATCACTCCTAGCCTGGATGTCCAGGGAGTAATGCTTGGTAAAAGTGTGAACTGTTTTCCAGGTAGCTGCTTGATATACCTCTAGAATAGGGATGTCCTTGGCAGTAGCCAGGGAAGCAGCTGTACCTCTGGTAGAGTGAGCCCTCAGGCCTGAGGGAAGAACTTTACCCAGTTTTTCATAGCAAAATTGGATACAAGAGACAATCCACCTGGCAATGGATCTTTTAGTGGCAGGTTTCCCTTTACCAACCTCACCATAAGTGAGGAACAGTTGGAGGGAGTCAAACCTGTGACCCTTGGTACGCTCTATGTAGTAACTAAGGTCTCTTTTCAAATCTAAACTGTGAAGCCTCCTCTCACCAGAGGAGGAATAGTCAGTGAAGTACACTGGAAGAGACATAGATTGATTAAGGTGGAAATCTGAAACCACCTTAGGCAAGAACTTCCTGTTAGTCCTGAGGACCACCTTATCTCTATGAAAGGAGATAAAATCAGGCTCCACTGACAAGGCTTGTAATTCACTTATGCAGCTGGCAGAAGTGATGGCTACCAGAAGCACAGTCTTCCAAGTCAAGTACTTAAGGTCTGCTGAAGACAAAGGCTCAAAATGGGGTTGCATAAGCTGAGCAATGCAAACATTAAGGTCCCAGGCAGGGGCAGGGCCCCTGAATGGAGGGTTTGTGTGAAGCAATCCCTTGAAAAACTTGGAGAATATAGGGTGAGCTGAAAGAGAAGAGGGCTTCCCTGCTGAAATAAAAGCAGACACAGCTGCCAGATGCACTTTCAGTGTAGCTGGCCTCAGCCCCAAGCTATTTAAATGGACCATATAATCAAGGACTTTGGGTAGATCAGCAGATTCTGGGGAAATATTTTTACCAGAGCACCATATGGAAAATCTTTTCCATTTGGAATTATAAGTAGTCCTGGTAGAAGGTTTTCTAGAAGCCTTCAGGATATCCATTACTCCTTGGGAAAGGTGTAAATCAGCAAACTCTAACTCTTCAAGAGCCAGGCCTTGAGATTGAGAGATTTGAGGTTCGGGTACCAAACCCTCCCCTGAGCACAGGTTAACAGGTTGTAATTCCTGGGAAGACACAGAGAAAGATGGACTGCTAAGGACAGTAGGAGTGGATACCAGGGCTGTCTGGCCCAGTCCAGTGCAATCAGGATCATTTTGCAGGGTTGAGATCTGATTTTGACTAGCACTTTGAACCGGGGCATAGAGAAACTTTCCTTCCCAATTGAGAACTAAGGCATCCAGGGGACTGAGCCAAACACTGGGGCCTGCAGCTAAAAGGGAAGTTGGTGATTGTCTGGGGCTGCAAAAGATCTATCTGTGGGTGCCCCATCTGGAAAATATCACCTCAAGACCAGGGGTCCAGTGGCCATCGTTATGGCCCTGGGAAATCCTGCTGAGAGCATCTGCCGGGACATTGTCCTTACCTGGGAGGTGAATCACGTGAGGGAGGTGTTCAGGGAGTAAGCCAGAGACCACAACTTCATTGCTTCGGTGCACAAGGCCGTAGACCGAGTGCCTCCTTGTTTGTTGATGTACCACACTGTGGTGGTGGTGTCTGTTCTGACCTGTACAACTTTGTTCTGAACAGATTTGGAAAAAGCTTGAAGTGCTAGAAATACTGCGCTGAGTTCCAACAGATTGATGTGGAGCAGAGATTCCTGAGGGGACCACAACCCCTGGGTGGTGAGGTCGCCCATGTGAGCCCCCCATCCCAAGAGGGAGGCATCTGTAATAAGGATTAAAGAGTGAGACTGAGTGACAAAGGGAACCCCTTGTCTCAGGTTGTTCTGATCCTGCCACCAGTGTAGGGCCTGGATCAGGGTTCAAGTTACTGGGATCAATTTGGTCAGAGGGTCCTTCCTTTGAGACCAAAAGGCTCTCAAATGGAACTGAATGTCCCTCATCTGAAATCTTGCTCCCTGCACTACTGGTGTAGAAGCAGCCATGTGCCCCAGGAGCTGTAGAAAATGCCTTGCTGGTCGAGATACCTGCAGGGTGAAAGAGGATGCCAGAGAGACCAGGGTCCTTGCCCTGTCCAGGGGAAAGAAGGCTCTGGCTTTCTGTGTGTCTAGCTCTGTGCCTATGAAGGTGAGGAGCTGGACAGGCTCTAGAACTGACTTTGGAAGATTTAGAAGGAAACCCAAAGAAGTGAGCAGTTGCTGAGTTATCTGTAAGTGTAACTTGACTTGGTCTGGGGACTGGCCTACTATGAGCCAGTCGTCCAGGTAAGGGAAGATGGCAATTTTCTGCCTTCTTAGAGAAGCAACTACTACTGCCAGGCATTTTGTGAATACCCTTGGGGCAGAGGTGAGGCCAAAGGGCATTGCTCTGAACTGGTAATGGCCTGAGGGCAGCTCGAACCTGAGGTACTTTTGATGGGAGCTTCTGATGAGAATATGGAAGTAGGCATCCTTGAGGTCCAGGGACACTAGCCAGTCCCCTGGCCTTAGAGAGGGTAGAATAATTCCCAGAGTCACCATTTTGAATTTTGGTTTTAAAAGGTGCTTGTTTAAGTATCTGAGATGCAGGATGGGCCGCCATTCTCCTGTCTTTTTTGGGGGTAAGGAAGTACCTGGAATACAATCCTTTGCCCTGGTGTAGGGGTGGAACCCTTTCCACAGCTCAGAGAGCTGGGAGGGAAGAGACCTCTGCTTCTAAGGCAAGTGCCTCTGACGGATTTGCAGGTGGAAAGGATCTGGTTCTCATCTTTGGAAACTCTTTGAAGCTGAGAACCAGTCCCTGGCTTACTACTTCCAGGACCCATTTGTCTGATGTCAGAGACTCCCAGTCCTGGACAAAGTAAGCCAGCCTGCCCCCTACAGGTAGCTGAGAATCGGCCCTGGCAACCCCATCAGGGTGCCTGCTTGGCAGGGGCTTTGGGTTGAGGGGTGGAAGCAGGCCTGCTTGTACCCTGTCTACCTCTCCCTCTAAAGAACCTCCTCTAGGTATAAGCAGAAGAGGAGGCCTGGCCTGGGAAGCTGCCTTTGAGGAGTGGCCTGCCTTTCCTTGGCCTGTGCACTTCCTATAGGTGGTCTTATACTCATCCATTTTCTTCATATAATTCCCTGTCTGCTCCCCAAACAGAGAATTACCCACAACAGGAAAATCCATGGCCTTAGTCTGGGTATCCTGTGACAGGCTAGTATATCTGAGCCAAGCTATTCTTCTAAGTGCCAAAGATGTAGCCATGACTCTTGATGACACATCATTTGAGTCCACTGCAGCATGGAATTGCACCTTGGATGCCTCAATACCATCAGCAGACACCTGCTCCAGCTCCTTGGCAAGCTGGCCAGGGACCTGTTTTGCTAAAGCCATGACAGTGTCCCATCTGGATTTCTGATATCTAGCCACATACGCCATATAATTCGCCTGTCTGAGTCCCAAGGATGCTGCCATATACTGTTTCTTTGCCATGTCATCAATCCTCCTGGAGTCCTTGTCTGGGGGGTGTGAAGCCAAGGGAATATTTGCCTTGTCACAGGCTGCAGCCTGCACTACCCCAACATGGCTGCATTGTTGTGTAAGGAACTCCATTATCAGAGCCTGACAATGTGTACCTCTTGTCCATTCTCTTATCCACAGGAGGTATAGTGTTAGGAGTTTTAGAATTTTAAATGTCCGCTTCCCAAAGATTTATGCAAGGAATAGACAGCCTCCTAGACTCTGGGATATCCATAATTTCTACAAAGTCAGGCTCCTCTTGATCATCCACAGCTTCCTCCATAGGGAGCTGGAGGGTTTCACCACTTTTTATAAAACATAAAATGAGAAGGGGACTCAGAAAGCCTAGGAGGAGACACTCTGAAGGTCTGTCTGGGGAGATGTCCGGGTCAATGGGCACATCCAGACTTTCAAATCCACATTCACTCTCCTCATACTCCTCTTCCCCCTCCTCCGGCTCATAATACTCCTCTAAATCATACTCTTGAACCGGTGGAGCCAGCCAAACCGAGCGCCTACCTGATGGTGCTGGTTCGGTCAGAAACGGGGAAAGCGACTGGACAATTTTGATCGCTTTGGCTATTTCTTCAGCTGTTGCAGAGGAAAGTTTTGGTTCCACACCAGCCGATTTTCTAGTCTTTTTTGCTGGAACCGACTCCTCAGAGTCAGATCTCCTTTTGCCCGAAGAAGTCTCGCCCTGGTCAGAGGGCACTCCTTCTGGTTCGGTTTGAACCGAACCGGGCTGGCCATCCGGTTCAGCTGACTTTCTGGCCTCCCTTTCCCTGAGCCTACCAACTCTCTTTTCCAGGGTAGCTGCAGGAAAATTTTTACAAATCTGGCAGTCTGCATTGAGGTGGTCAAACCCCAGACAATAAACACAGGTGGTGTGGGGATCAGCCTTGGCAAAGACTTCCCCACACACACTACAATGTTGAAACCCAGTGGGCCCAGTTTTCTTTTGGTTTCTCAGACATAGTGCCAGTCCTATCCAAACTTACCCTTTTATGGCACTCGAGGAAAGACCCTCTTATCGTTCCCAACCGTATACGGGTCTTGGAAAAACTAATAAAACTGCTTTTTTTAGGAACCGATAAGAACCAGTAACCACACTCTAAAAGTACAATTTAAGATTTTTTAAACAACTTGATCGGTTCAAACTGAACCGATGAACCGTTTACAAGTTCCACACAGAATAGAGTAAAAAATAACCTATTTAGTACTCACAAATACCACAGACAGAGACTGAACCGACAGGTTACGGTTTAATTTCAGTCGAAAACTGACAAAATGGTACTTTAACCGACAAAATGAACCGAGCAGAAGGAGAAATCTCCGGAGCGACTGTTCAGTGAGGCGGAGTAAAGAATCTGACGGTTTGAGTTTAAAGAACAACAGACAGAGTCTCAACCGAGCTCGAGCTCAGCGTTCCATGCCTGGCATGGAAAGTTTAACTCTTTCATCTCCGGGGCAGTTCGAAGGTTGGGACTCACTGCATATGTCAGAATATAGCAAGACTTCATGTTGTTTGAAGAATCTCCATGATGTTCCCTCTAGTACATAAGCTGTGTACACTCTTGAGTGTTCCGATTCTGCAGGTTTATGGCATACAGCTACCCTTATATTTCCTAATGTGTACGTGTTGTTCATTGTTGAAAAACATTTTGATTAGTGGGCCAAGAGTTTGTGCCTCATTAATTATATTGCTGTTTATCTTATATTAATATAGAAGGTGGATGGGAGGAATTTAAATGAGGTCCATTTCTATGTTTATCTTTCCTATCTATTACCAGGTTCAACAGCAATCACTTTGATTGCATTATAATCCCTAATTTTAAGTACTCCCTACAGGAAACACCTTTATCCACTGAAGAGGCTGCCACTTTACAGGACAATATGGGACTTGTTTTATGAGATACAAGGAAACCCCCATTTCCTATTGTAAAAGACTATGGGGCGTCTGATTTACTGTTTTACTATTCTGTATCTAAAGTATATTATAATCTATTCCCTGTATGAGCATTGTACCTGTAAACTGTTTATTAACAGAAAACAAATAAAGTACAAAAAAAAAAAAAAAAAGGAGAATGCCACTAGTCTTGGATGTGGCTACAGCAAAGGTGCTCCAGTTAACATCTGGCATATTCAGGTCCCCCCCCCAAATCAACAATATCTCCCCTTTTTCTGCCATCCTAAGGATGCCTTCTATCATTTCCTTGTCTATTTCCTCCCCCTGAGATGGGGTCTGTACACCACCTCCTCTCCTCCCCGATTACCCTTTAGTTCCATTACTTTGATTCTTCCCTTACGTAGAGAGCTACTCTTCCTCCTCTTCTACCCTCCCTGTCCCTCCTGTAGATTGTGTACCCTGGTATGTTGACATCCCCATCATGGTTCTCTGTATACCAGGTTTCTGTGGCTGCCACAGTATCCAGGTGTTCCTCTTTCATCAAGGGCACCAGTTCAGGGAGCTTGTTACCTAGACTATGGGCACTGGTACTAATTACCCTCCATTTTTTGATGGCCTTACCCCATCCCTGTCCTTACTGCCTTTGCCTTTTTCTCTCCATTTACTTCTCTGTCTTGGTGTTTAACTCACTAACTACCCTGATTGTTTTTGTTTTTTGGGGGACTTGGATTTCCCTGTCTGCTTTTCGTGCCTCCCTTTGCTAGTTTAATGCTTGCCAATGAAGCATTTAAACTTATCTAGGATCCTGGTTTCCCTCCTTGACAGGTGCAGACCATCGCGCCCGTACAGGCCTGCATCCCTCCAGGTGGACCCCCAGTCCCCAATGAAGCCAAAACCCTGAGTTCTGTATCAGTTTATCAACTACTGATTGATTCTCATGGTGCGGAGCACACTAGCTTCACCCATGCCATAGACAGGCAGCACCTCCTAGAAGGTTACCGTACATGCTACTTGTCTAAGGCCCCTCCCCAACTCCACAAACTCCTCCTGCACTACTGTGATCCCTTTTCCAGCCAGGTCATTTGTCCCTAGGTGGACAATGACATCCAGTTCCCTCCCCCGTGCAGTTGCTCCCACAATCCTGAGGATTTGCTCTTTGTCCCTCCAAGCCATGGCACCAGGCAGGCACCTTATCTCCCTGTCCTCACCTCCCCCAGTTCTACCCTCCTAACAATGGAATCCCCCACCAGGAGTTGTTTCCTTCCCCTGTTGGGTCTCATGCCATGCTCTTGCGGTTCTCCATTGTGGAAGTTCCCAGAATCCTCCCTGGTCTCCACTGCAGGTGACTCCATAGAGGAACCACACTCTGCCAGAACGGCATACTAACTGTGGAGAGGTACAACTGGGGGGGATGCGCCTCTGTTCCACCACCCTCACCCTCCATGAGCCCACTGTGGTTCAACCGCTCCTCTTTCTTGGTAACTTCTGAGGCAGCGGCGGCAGCCCTGGTGGTTTCTGGGTAGGAGAGGAGGTCCCCCGAATCCTGGCTAACTCACCCAGGAGACGAGCAACCTCCTCCCTCAGCCCAGAGAGGTGCCTGCAGATGAGACAACACTGCATCCTCCAAGACGTCTCCCGGAAGATTGCTGCTCCACAGCCACTCCCATCATGTCTTATTTGTGGCCCCTCAACTGTTTTATATGCTTACTCTTTCCTCTCTGTTTTATTTTTTTTCTCCCTACTTTCCTACTGCCTCCATTTATTTAAAGCTCCTGCTCTTCCTGTTCTAGAATAAGAAGTTCCTGTATTTCTTAGTAATCTTCTTCTTACCTGCTCAGAGTCAGACCTCCAACAGCTAGGGTGGGATGGAGAGCTACTCTAGGATGGTGAGTCTTTTGTGCCTGTGTGATCACTCCCTTCCTGCTCCCAAACAGGAAGTTCCTGTTGTCAGTCAAATCCTGTGCCTATAAAAGTGGAACTAGATAAGGGTGGGGAAGCGGATGGAGGGTTATACAGTCCCAGCAGAGTAGTAAAGTTCTAACAGCACCTCCTTCCTTTTGCTGTTCTCTGCCAAAAGCTATCTACGACAGTTTTAAATCTAAACACCTGGCTTCCTGCTGCCTAAGCCACTCCCCAAATCCACAGTTCCCTTCTTCATGTAGCTAACTGCATAGATAACAGTTCCCTTTACTCAACTCAGACAAACACACTAATTCTTTTTGTTTTTGTTTATTTTTACTCTAAATTGAAGATCTCAGTAGTAGAGTAGTAAAGTTCTAACAGCACCTCCTACCTCTTGCTATTTTCCTTAGTTGATGTTTCACATATTTACCTCATGTTTTTTCACTGTTTGTTATGTTATGGTAACTTTATTGTTCTGTTTGGTACGACAGACTTCAGCCTAGTAGAAAAATGTTACAACTGTTATATGGAAAATTGCAATAAACATTTTTATGGCCCCCAAAAAAAGAGTTTGTACCCTCAGTCAAGTGTAAAATATTAAGTTACGCCCTGCGTCTTGTGCCCTGTAAAATTAAATGCAAAGATGAATACTGGACATCAGCCTCTGTGCAGTCAGTGCAACCATGTGAAAAACTGTGTGCTCTGCTCAAATCAGACATCTGAACATTTGTGCACTGCTCATTCAGTGATTGGGGGAAAGAAGAGACATTACAGACAGTTTTGAGCTGCTAAGTGTTATGCCTGCTGTTGCAGTGATAGGAAGAGACTTTTACTGAGCTGCTAAAAGCATTGTGCCCTGCTAATTTACAGTGATGGTGAGGGAAGAGACATTTACTGAACTGTCAAGTGTCATGCCCTGCTTCTGCAATGATGGGAAAAAGACACATTTACTGACTGCTGCCAAGTACTGTGCCCTGCTTTTGCAGTGATGGGAGAGGATAAGCTGGCAAGTATTGTGCCCTGCTTTTGCAAAGACGTGAAAAGAGACATTTACTGAACAACTAAAGTGTTGTGCCCTGCTTTTGGCAGTGATTGGGCAGGAGGGGGTACTCAAACTATCTGAGCTATTCAAGTGTTGTGCCTTGCTTTTGCATAGAAAAAATGTAATGCGTGGACATCACTGTGCCAGCCGAGTGTGACAAATTACGTAATGTGCTCTGCTATGCAGTGTGATCAAAATCATGACCTCTGCCCTGCACAATCACATCATGGGAGGGCTGGGGATTTAACAATGTCTAGTGCCAGTCTTTTTTTTTTTTCGGAGGATAGGCAGATCTGATGCTGCAGTCCATTTTGGGAGAATTCAGTTAACCCCAAGTCTGTCCACCCTCTTCCTGCTATCAAGTGTCTACTCTTACTGTTCCCATTAAGAGTCATTGTGCTAGGAGGCGGTCTTTACTTCATGTGAAAAAGCCTGCATTGCCGAAAGACTGGGTTGGGGACAGACTTGTGGTTCCTGAATTCTGACCAACATGCACTGCTGCACAATTAGCACTATGGGATGATAACAGTTAAGCTGCCGTGTTGCACTTACAATGCAGCAGGACTGACATTCTAGGTACAGCCACGGAAATTTGTTAAGTGTACACCCAAACACCTCTATTCGACCTAACTTCAAACTTTTTATTAACTGCAGTCTATCTTACAAGGCTGGAGTAAAAGATGGCACCAAAAACATATGATCCAGAAAAAAAAAAAACAACTGGCTACAGATGAGCAGTGAGGGACACTATGCAGTGTGTGTTACTTGCAAATTGTGCTGTGAGTACAGAAATTAGCTACGTGGGTTGAGGAACTTCAGTGAGGTATTAAGTGCAGGGATAACAGGCCCCCTGCTAAAAGTGGACACCGTACAGAAACCTCTTCAGACAGAGCAGCACAAGAAAGCTATTAACATTTTGGAATCTGGTAAAACAAGGTCACCACCTGATATAAATTGCCACACCATAACTGGTAAGTTTAATTAGTGAAGGGGGGGGGGGGGGTTAGGAGTATGGACCCAGAGCTAAAACAATTTTAATTTATTTGCAGGGACAGCTTTCATTAACACAGAGGAATGGCACAGAATGATTCTAGGCAGGCTGATGCAGATCCTGTATATGATGGTCAAAGAGGACATCCCTACTAAAATGTCTGAAGCGATAGCAGAACAAGAGAAGCGCCATGGAGTGCACCTGGGCAATAAATTAATCGTACCGGGTCATAATGTTGTACGTATAATAGTACATGGCACCATGTCGAAACCCGGACCTATGCGCTCTCCGTGTTGAGACCCCCCCCGGGAGTTAGAATCCTTAGTGGTGCAAGGTGCCGGGGGCCCTTCCCCATAAAGGGGGTGGGGTGGGGTCAGAGCCCCCCACAGAAGAAAAATGAACACTGAAACGTGCGCGATATTGACCCCATGCCTAAATTCATTAACCTTATTAGCGGGAAAAAACTCACAATGTGTACTGGCAAGAACCTAGAAGAAAACCTGCTGGCAACTGTCAAAAATGCAATTATTTTTCAGTGCTTATGGACAGCAGTACTGACAGTGGTCTAAATGAAAAGGAACTGGTTTACATTATTTACTTAAACCCCAGCAATGGTGAAGTGGAGACTAAATTTCAACAAATGAAAGCTGTTTCAGATGGCACAAGTGAGAGATTGAAAAGTCTCAGATATTCTTGCAGAGAGTGGCCTTCATATAAATAAATGGTGTGGTTTGGTGCTGATGGGGCAGCTGTCAAAATGGGTGTAAGACAGAGTCATGTTGCACTTTTTTTTTTTGTGGGTGTGTATGTGTGATCTATTTTTCCGCCCCCGTGCTCGCTGGTCCACCACTCCTATGGGCTCTACCAAGTTCCCCCCCAGCCTCTACTGTCCTTTCCCAGCCCTCCTCTGATCCTCGTATTGCAACCGACTGGGTCACCCTCCTCCAAGGGGGAAGGCACCGGGGGAGAGGCATGACCCCAGCACATACTTTCTAGGGCCCAGGGATGCTGCCGAGGAACAAGAGGCACTGGGAAGGTGCTGGAGGCCTTCAGGAAACAGAGAGCCGTCACCCGGCGACCAGCGAGCTATTTTTCCTGGCTTTATTAAGGTGCGTGACATCTGGACGTTAAGGCAAGAGCTGACGTCTATTATGCACCACCCCAAACTACCCCGATGTATTACTCTACCCCTGGTCCCACCAGTGGTCGCTACAACACCAGGTCGCAGCCCCTACCCTCCCTGAAGGCAGCGAGCAATCATGGGACACTCAAGCTGCCTCCCCCCCCGGCCGGCCCTCCAGCGACCCGAGCTCGTTCCCGAACCCGGGTTGCTGGCGTCGCAAGCGGAAATCCAACCACTGCGTCGATGGGGCCGATTTGCTGCACTTTTAAGGGAAGACATTGAGTGGTTAGTTGCTGTTCACCATTTCTCATACAGACTAGAACTCGCCATTGAAGAGGCTTTGGATGACACCTATTTCAATGAAGTTTCAAACGTTCTGACTCAACTGTTTTATCTCCATCAGAAAAGTCCTCAGTGACTCCCCATTTAGAATTTACACAGACAACTCAGGACCAGGCCAAAGCCAAGGAAGTATTGCAAATTATGACTAAATTCCAAATGGTGGCACACCTTCTGTATTTTGAACAGTTGCTTCATCCACTTCCCAGATTCACACTAGCACTTCAAAAAGAAGTAGCTGAAATGCCAGAGCTACTAAGCTCTGTTGAAACTTTGAGAATCACTCTTGAATATGCGAAACAGAGTGGTTCCATAGGTGGCAATGAACTTGAAATTCTCTTACAAAGTGGGTCTAATGTTTTTTCAGAAGCATACTGTACAGACAGTTATTTTCACAGTCTGTTTACTTTCACTACATTCACTATTACTGTCAATCAGTGAAAATAAATGGATAGTGAAAAATAATGGACAGCTGATTTTCAGTAGTACTGTACTGAACAGTAAGCTGTCTGCGCTAATTCTATCGGATGCAAATATGCATAGAAGGTTGACTCCTGCTAAATATAACAGGCGCTAATTCAACCTGCTATACAGTATTCCTGAAGTCACTTACAAGGGTGTGAACACACACTTGAATATGCAAAGCAGAGTGGTCCCACAGGTGGCAATGAACTTTAAATTCTCTTACAAAATGGGTCTGATGTTCTGTCAGGAGCAAGTCCTGAAGTCACTTACAAGGGCATGAAATTAACACATTCCAGTGGCCAAGATGTTAAAAATGTTAAACAGCAATGTAAGAAATATATTACAAACAATGAGAAGTGTTGCAAAGAAAAGTTCTCTAACTGATGAACGTAGTATCTATAACTGTACAAAACTGTTACGATACCAGACCTTGGCCAACAGACCCAAAGGACCTGGAGCTGTATGGTAACAATGACATTACTGCAGCAGGTGACCATTTTTCAACACTTCTGCAGCGTGGTTGTGACAGCACACTTGTTGCTTGTAGAACGGCAAAAGTTTAAGATTTCTGATCAAATCAATTTCATGAATCTGTCTGCCTTTGCTATCTAGTCAAAACTGGCATGTGACTTCAAAAATTCTTATCCTAAGCTTTTGAATATGTTGGAAGTACTTCCTATGTCTAATACAATAGTAGAAAGGTGTTTTTCTACTATGAACAAGGCTAAAAAACTGTCTGGAGAGCATCTCTGGCAGATGACTCTGTAGAAACATTGATTCGCATTATAAAGCAGGGCCTCCTCCAGCTGAATTCAAAACAAAGGGCAGTAGATATATTTTTTAGTCAAAAGCCAAGATGTCCTGGTGATATGACAGCTCACGATGGTGAACCTCCAGTTCCCTCGACCCCAAAACATACTAGAATTAGAGGCTACATGCCTGGTGGAGAAGAGTAGCAAACTCAACCCAATAAGAAATCAACCAGACTTTTTAGTTGCTGTGTTTTGTTTTGTTTTCATCACAGTCACAAATTCTCTGTCACGGTCTGCTTCTCGACATGTCACATTCTGAGGCTCTCAAATAATATTGTACTGTGCTGCATCTCCTTGGTAAACTGCTGTCTGTGTCAAAATGACTAAAAATAGCCGGCCCGCCAGCACAGCGGTTGGATTTCCACTTGCGATGCCAGCGACCCAGGTTCGAGAACGAGCCCAGGAGCTGGAGGGCCGGCCGGGGGAGAGGACTGGAGCATCTCAGGGACTGCTCTTCCTCGCCGGGGGGAGGGGGGTGCCAGAGCTCGGCTCTTGTCCGGCCCCAGGTGGAGACCTGAGGTACAGCAAGTCCGATGCTCAGAGGGGCGACGTGCCAGACATCGGCGCTTTGGCGCCTTGATGTCCAGGGATATGGCACGTAGAGAGAAAACCGGAAAAAACACGCAGCCTCCCAGTAGATGGAGCACCTGGGCCCCGACCTTTAATGCCTCTACTGGCCCAGAGACAGCGTTCTGACAAAACGCAGATGTATCGGGGTGTAAGGCCCCCACCCCATACCCACCTGGGGGGGGTACAACCACAGCTCCATGGGGAACGGACTGCACTGGCCTCCCGGTAGGTGAGCAAGGGCTGAAAAGGCCATATGTGTGTCTCTTGAAGAAGGGGAGAGCTGCATGGAGGGGGGAGCAAAAAAAAAAAAAAAACTAAAAACAAACAGCTTATGTCAAACTATGCGTACTATGTGTACTTTATCAATATATAAAACAAGTAGTTATTATAGGGTTTAAAGTAAAAATACCAATTTTTTGAAACTACTAATCAACTTCGGGCCAATTGCTAATCATTTTTAATTTTGATTAGCAAATGCCGCTAATCAAGTCTCGGACACTAATTTATGCCTCATCGGAAACACAAATGCAAACATTTGTAAACAAAAGTCAACAGGACATGTACAAATGCTGTGGCACAGTCAAAATAAGTTTTGCAATTATCCCTTGGACTGCAAACCACACACAAAAAAACTATTTCCATCCCTGCGTGGCTCTCTTCTCCTTCACTGCCTTGCCCATCTCCCTAGTGAACCAAGCTGACTTCCCAGATTTGGATTTCTTCCTTTTCTGGTTGAGGCAGGTTTCAGCAGCTGCCATGATCCCCTCCCTAATCACAGTCAACTGTTGGTCCAATTCCATGTCTTCCCTAAGACTAGCTAGGCACTCTCTTAACAGTCCACCCATCTTGACCAGACAGCCTTCCTGAAATGCAGTACTTGTATGTTCATGCTTAGTGATCAATGTGGAACCAGACCGCTCTGTGATCGCTACCTCCTAGGGGCTCCTCCACCCTAAGGTTCCTAACATGATCACCATTTGCTAATATCAGGTCCAGGACTGGTCACTCCCATGTCGGTTTGGTTATCCCCTGAACCCATCCTGGACTGAGTTCAGGAACAACTGCCTCCTGATACAGGTGACAGATGAGGTACTCCAATCAACTTCAGTCAAGCTGAAGTTCCCAGTTACAACCACTTCATCCCTCTCCGCTACCATCTTGCTCATGTTAGTAAGTAAGCAAGTAAGTCGATCTTCATTTATGATGCACCCGATCCCCTAAAGCTCACGATGTTTTACAATGTACAAACACAGTGAGACAGGAATGAATCCACAATTCAAAAACAACAAAAATATGAGCATAATTAGATTAATTAATTAAAATCAATTAAGATCACAGACCAGTACAGCTCAGTTCCCAAAAGCTTCCTTAAGGACATGCGCTTTCATGCCCCACTTGTTACCCATCTCCCTTGTCCTAACTTTCATCATGATTTGGCGGACTATAAATCACAGGTATCCGGTGATATTAGCGCATCAAAAATAGCACGAAGGAAAATAGCGCTACCATATGTGCGCGTTCATTTATAGCGGCAATGAGAAATGGGCGCCAGGTTAAGGTAAGCGCAACTGACCATTTATTCCCCAAGAGGAAGCTACTGTAGAAAATCCTGTCCACATCATGTACTCACCCCATCCTACAGCAAATGCAACACAGGCAGCGCCAAGGAGGAGGAGGGATGAGAGAACTGCTGGGCAGAGAGTGGCGTGCACTTTTATTGTTTGTTCTTGACCCTGGAAAATGCTGCTGGAAACAAGTTGAAGAGTTGAGTGATGTTACTTCCAGTACATAGTTCCTGTTTGCATGTACAGTTGTTGGGGGGGGGGGGGGTGTCAGAGCCCCCCACAGAAGAAAAATGAATACTGAAGCATGCGCGGTATTGACCCCATGCCTAAATTCATTAACCTTATCAGTGGGAAAAAAAAAACTTGCAATGTGTACTGGCAAGAACCTAGAAGAAAACCTGCTGGCAACTGTCAAAAATGCAATTATTTTTCAGTGCTTATGGACAGCAGTACTGACAGTGGTCTAAATGAAAAGGAACTGGTTTACGTTATTTACGTAAATCCCAGCATTGGTGAAGTGGAGACTAAATTTCTACGAATGAAAGCTGTTTCAGATGGCACAAGTGAGAGACTGAAAAGTCTCTTAGATATTCTTGCAGAGAGCGGCCTTCATATAAAAAAATGGTGTGGTTTGGTGCTGATGCACTTTTTTTTGTGTGTGTGTGATCTATTTTTCCGCCCCCGTGCTCGCTGGTCCACTACTCCTTTGGGCTCTACCAAGTTCCCCCCCAGCCCCTACTGTCCTTTCCCAGCCCTCCTCTGATCCTTGTATTGCAGCCGACCCCCGGGATATCCCGGCGTATCCCTTCGAGCCTAGAGCCACAGTTTTTGTTTTTCCTTCCATGCTGTCAGTGGTCCAGAGTCAGCAGCACTGGAACTGGAACTGGACCTGAAAATGTGCTCTCCTGATTTCACCCAGCATCTCGAAACATCAGAATTTAGCTGTTGACCGCTCATGAGAGAAAAAATAAGGAGCAGAAAAGCTGCAGCCCAGAATTGCAGTCTGAAAGAGAAGTCCCCTGCAATCAATAGATAGATAGTGTCTAAGTGCAAGATGTTGGCAGGTCACAGGAAGTTGAGGGAAAAGTGGCCAACAATCACAGCGCGTACAGCAGGAAGGGGTTGATGTAATAAGTTCGCCTAGTTCTGGATCAGCTTAGAGGATGGATCATCCAAACGCTTTAATAGTTGAGCGCTAAACTGTATGTGCACTATGAAATGCTGCAATGTTATTTATGTGCTCATAAGGTCAGCGCTATTCTTGCTGCGCTATTATCACACTAACCCTAAATCACATCTAGTCTCAATTTTCTTCCTGCTGCTGTTTGAATCTGTAGCCACAGTTCTTCTAATCACCCCCCCCCGTCCACCCTTGTAGGTGTAATGCTCTCCCTGATGTACAGCCCCATCCCTCCTCTCTCTTCCCTATCCCTTCTATAGGGAGTATACTCTGGAATGGAGAGGTCCCAGTCACGGTTTGGGATAGGCCAGGTCTCCATGACCAAAGCCAGATGAAAAAATTACTCACCATAGTAATTGCGTTTCTTCCAGGGGATCATTCAGTCTGCTTAATTAATGCAGTCAGCCTCCAGTGTTGAACTGCTCTGGAGAGATGGAATGTATGTAAATGATGGAACTCTCATTGGATCGTGCCAATTTCAAACTGCTGCCCCTAGTAACTGATGCACTGAGCGCTCAGATTCATTATGAACCCTAACATGGGAGGAATTCTAACTAGCTATACATTATTAACACCCTTTCCCCATAGGGGGACCTCTTAAGCAAACATGATCTCTGTAAGAACTTACAACAGTAAACACAATTGGTTATTAAAAACTTTTAAAACCTTAAGCCCAAAAGATTATAGGACGAATAGTGACCAGTAGGGATGCAGACAAAGCTGCCCCTTTTTCTTTCGTACTTGAAGGGGAGGTAGGGTGGGAGATTAAGCAGACTTGAGTGATCCCCTGGAACAAACATAATTACTATGGTGAGTATTTTTTCCTTCAATCCCCAGGAATCACTCAGTTTGCTTAACTATTGCAGACTACCAAGCAGTATCTTTGAAAGTAGAGCAGAGAACCTATTTGTGAAAAAGGCTCTTCAGCACTGCTGTGCCAAATCTGGTATTGCTTCTAGACTGTATGTCTAAGTAGTAGTGCTAGGTAAAAGTGTGGAAAGCTTTCCATGTAGTTGATTTTCAAATTTCCAGTAAGGGTATATCCCTTGCTGCAGCTATTGATGCAGATGAGCCCCTTGTGGAGTGAGCCCTAAGGCCAAGGGGAGCTTCTTACCTACTTTGCTGTAACAGAACTGTATGCATGCTACTATCCAGTGTGCAATGGTTCTTTTTGATGCTGGCTTTCCCTTACCTACTTCTCCATAGGTAAGGAACAACTGTGTCACCTCTGTTGTACTGGGGCTTGGTTCTGTCTAAATAGTGAAAGCGAACCCTCTTGACATCCAGACTATGCAGTCTCTGTTCTCCTGAACTGGAGTTGGCAGGAAAAAGATTGGCAATGTTAGAGATTGGTTTAGATGAAAATCCGACACCACCTTGGGAAGGAATTTTCTATTGGCTTGTAGAATCACTTTATCTCTGTGGAAAGAAATGTAGTTCAGATCTGTTCACAGGGCTTGAAGCTAACTTACTCGTCTAGCTGAGGTAATGGCTACTAGGAAAACCGCTTTCCAAGTTCATATTTCAGATTTGCAGTTGCCATTGGCTCAAACAGGGGTTCCATTAGCTTGGCAATACAAATTTGCAAGTCCCATGCTGGCACCGGTGCCCTCAGTGGGGGATTAAGGCGAAGAAGACCTTTGAAAAATGTTCTGAAGACACGATGGGAGGCCAGGGATAGTACAGTTACATAGGAACGTACAGTAGCTCTTTGAGAGAGGCTCTTGTAATAGGTAATAACCATTAGGACTAGAGCTGCCAGGCACTAGGACCACACGGAAAACTTTAGCTAGCAATGTCTGGCAGTGGACCACCCACCTGACATCATATGACACTACAGTGGGTGGTCCCCATGCCCACCCTCCAGTTCTCCCACAGGAGACTTAAGAAGGTGCAATAGGAGAAAGGAGTGGGCTCCTGAGCTAAAAGAAAAGCTAGAAAGAAATAGCCGCAGAAGCAGGGGAAGGTGGGAGGGTAAAAGGCACCTACTGCAAGAACCTCTCTCAAAGATCTACTGTTACGGAAAGTTCTTACGTAACTGTACTATCTTACTTCGAGAGGGCTCTTGCAGTAGGTAATAACCACTAGGACGGAGTCCCAAGCAGTGTAATTCAGACAAAGGCTAAAGCATGGGAGGCAGGAAAGTTCTGCAGTAGGTACCAGATATGACTGGAGGCCCTGAAGGACTGCTAGTCCGAAGCCTGCCCTGCACCTAGAGGCAATGTTCAGACTGTAATGTTTGGTAAAGGCATGGACAGAGCTCCAAGTGGCTGCCGCACAAATGTCCGCAGCAGAAACATTTCTGAAACAAGCAGTAGATGCAGTTATTCCTCTGGTTGACTGCCCCTTGCCTTCCCTCAAAAGAGGCTTGGTATACTTCTGATAAAACAAAATGCAGTTTGCTAACCACTTGGACAAACACTGTTTAGAAACTGCAGCACTCTCTCTTTTGGCTGTAAAGAAAACAAAAAGCTGATGCATCTTACAGACTGATTTTGTCTGGTTCGTGACATAACACAAAGTTCTGTGCACATCCAGCGTGTGCAGAATGCTCTCCCCTTGAATAGAATGCTCAGGATAACACACTGGCAAGTGTATGGTCTGATTCAAAGTAAACTCAGAAACCACCTTCGTTAGAAACAAAGGATTTGTACGCAGAGCCACCTGGCCTCTGTGGAAAATCAAATAAGGCTCCTTACACATCAGGGCCTGAAGCTTGGAAATCCTTTGAGCAGAAGTAATGGCAACTAGAAAGAGCGCTTACCAGGAAAGTAGCACAGGTCGCAACTCGCGACCGGTTCAAAGGGAGGCAAAGTGAGTTTCTCAAGAATTAAGTTCTTCACAAGAGGTCACCATTGTAGATGAGCTTTTGTTCAATGGTTATTCCTAATAAAACAAACAAGTTCAGATCACACAGATGAACCAGGTTCCATCTGGTTTCAGATGGAGAATTCCTTTCAGAAATGTTTTGGAAACCTACAGCTGGGCCAAGGTTTTGCCATCCACGGGTGTGGTGAGGCAGAAATGGCAGACAAGTGGACCTTCAGAGAGTGTCTGGGTGGGGGAGACAACCACTCAAACACAGCAGTGGTGGACTTGGGGGCAGACTTCAAGGGCATGGCAGGATTCTGAGGGGGAGCTTGAGCCAGATTAGGCCAGACATGGATGTTGGTAGCTTGTGGGAGACCATTAAAAAAAAGGAGAACAGGAGGCAACTGGCTTGTGTGCAAGGGTAAGGCATAAAAATGGTAGGGTCATCAAGTCGTTCTGGTGAACCAGGGAGGTGCAAGAGGCGGTGAGGGATAAGAAAGCTGCCTTTGCACGTGTTTAGCACTCCAGGGGGGAAAGGAGAGAGCTGAGTACGAGTTGACAGCTAGAAGGGTCACAAGAGTGGTGAGGGGAGCCAAGGCGAGGATGGAGCAAAACCTGGCCAGGGATATCCGAAGGGGTGGAAAGGGATTTTATTGATACATAGCTGAAAAGAAAAAAGGGAAACCACACATCTCCAGGATTTGGACTGGGGAAGGATGGGCTCAGGAGGCGGGGGAATAGGCAGAGGTACTAAACAAGTCCTTTGCCTCGGTATTTAGGGAAGGAGACATGGTATCCATTCAACCGGACGGCGGGGGGCGGGGGAGACAGCTGAGAGGATAGGACAGATGGAGATGAGAGGACCAGATGAGGCTGGTGGACCAGGCCTAGAAGGAGATGGGTGCCTTTTTGAGGGGGGGGTGTTAGGGAGGGAGAAATCACAGAGGATAGCGTGAGGGAGGCCCTACGGGCGCAGAAAACTGACAAGGCACCAGGACCGGATGGGCTGCATCCAAGAGTGCTGAAGGAACTGGCGGACGAACTAGCAGCTCCACTAGCTGAGCTGTTCAACGTCTCTCTCTAGACAGGAAGGGTGCCCCAGGATTGGAGGGTGGCTCATGTGGTGCCTATCCACAAAGGTGGGTCTAGGGAGGAGATGGGAAATTACAGGCCTGTCAGCCTAATGTCGGTGGTAGGCAAACTAATGGAGGGCTTCATCAAAGGGGAAGATCGGGAGGCAATTGGAAAGGCTGGGGCACATGGATGACAAACAGTATGGTTTCGTCCCAGGGAGATCGTACCAGACCAGCCTCACAGACTTTTACGACTGGGTGACAGGGACACTGGACAAAGACCGGTGGACGTCTTATATCTGGATTTCATTAAAGCGTTTGCCTCTGTACCCCACATCGGGTTATTGACAAAGTTGGTGGGATAAGGGCAGGAAGACAGTTGCTTAGATGGGTAGAAAACTGGCTTACAGATAGAACACAGAGGACAGTGGTTGGTGGAATAGTCTCCTCCCCTAGGAAGGTCTTCAGTGGGGTGTCCCAAGGTTCAGTATTGAGACCACTCCTGTTCAACGCCTATGTCTCTGATATAGGGACAGGGGTTAGGAGTAGGATGAACCTCTTCACGGATGACTCAAAACTGGGAGTACTGGCTGACAGGGAAGAAGTGAGGGTGGCAGTCCAGAGGGATCTGGATACCCTGGAGGGTTGGTCAAAGAGGTGTGGGCTGAGGTTTAATCTGGGGAAGTGTAGGGTGTTGCATCTGGGGGTCAGAAACCCAGGTCATGTATACACCCTGGGAGGTGTCTCACTGTAAGCCACGACGAGTGAAAAGGACCTGGGGGTGGTGGTAGACACCAGAACGAACAACACTGAAAATTGCAGAAGTTCGGCGGCAAAGGCAAACAGGATACTCTGCTGCATAGCCTGGGGAATAATGTCCAGGAGGAGCGAGGTGATCCTACCTTTGTATAATGCCTTGGTCAGGCCGCATCTTGAGTACTGCGTGCAGTTCTGGAGACCTCACCTTAGGAAGGACACAGCACTGTTGAAGTGGGTCCAGAGGAGGGCAACCACGACGATCTGGGGCATGAGTGATAGTACCTATGAGGAAAGGCTGTAAGCCCTTCGACTGTACTCGCTGGAGGAGAGAAGAGACTGGGGGACATGATTGAGGTATTCAAACATGTGAAAGGGATTAACAGGGGCGGAGCCAAAGAAATGTTCAGGCTAAAGAAAGGGGGCACAACCAGGGGGCATGAACAGAAGTTGGATGGGGGAACCTACAGGGGAGAATGTAGAAGGCATTACTTCACTGAGAGGGTGGTGGAGCCATGGAATGCATTGCCCGGGAGTCTAGTTAAGCAAAGGCACTGTGGAGGGCTTCAAGAGGGGTGGGACAGATGCATGGGTGTACTGAAGACAAGGTTGATCCTCTCAGGGGCCCGGGGAGGGAGAGAGCTAGTGCCCAATAGGGGCTGGCTTCTGAGCAGACACGAAAGACCGTTAGGCCTGTTCTGCTGGCTTTTAGTATGTTAGTACATGTCGAGCTCCTTGAGCCTCTCCTCATAGGTACTCTCCCCCAGGCCCCAGATCATTTTGGTTGCCCTCCTCTGGACCCTCTCTAGGAGTGTAATGTTCCTCTTTAAATGTGGTCTCCAAAACTGCACACAATACTCGAGGTGTCGCCTAACCAGACAGTTGTACAGTGAAAGGATCACTTCCGCCTCTCTGGAGGTAATACCCCTGGCGATGCATCCCAGCACCCTATTTGCCCTTGCCGCTGTCCTCCTACAGGTCTCCGAGTTGTTCATTTTGACATCTACCACTGCCCCCACGTCCCTCTCACCCTCCGTGACTTGAATCATGACTCCTCTCAGGGTATACCCCTGTCCTGGATTTCTGACTCCAAGGTGCAGAACCTTGCACTTCCCCACATTGAATTTTAGTTTCCATTTTACCAAGCACCTTCGGAGAGCCTCCAGGTCCTCCTGCAAGGCCACGCTCCCCTCCTCCTCATCCACCACTGCACCCATCTTTGAGTCGTCTGCAAAGAGACTCGTTTCACTCCTGATCTCCTTCCTGATGTCTGAGACATAGGCGTTGAACAGGAGTGGCCCCAGCACTGACCCCTACGGAACCCCACTAGTAACCCAACTTGGGGATGAGGCTAACCCTCCAACCACCACCTTCTGAGTATGCTCAGAGAGCCCATTTCTTATCCATCTTAACAACTGTCTCCCTACCCCCATTTCCTTCAGCTTAGCCAGCAGGCCACTGTGGGGTAGCGAATCAAATGCCTTGCTAAAGTCCAGAAAGAGGATGTCCACTGGCCTACGCTGGTCCAGGGACCTCATCACCCAGTCACAGAACTCAACAAGGTTTGTCTGGCACAAGCTTCCTGTGACAAAGCCATGCTGCCTATCGTCCAAGTACCCAGTTTGCTCCAGTAACCCCCCCTAGCCTTTCCTTGACAATACCCTCCATTACCTTGTCAACCACCAATGTCAGGCTAATGGGCCTGTAATTTTCCACCTCCTCTCTTGATCCGCCGTTGTGGATCGGCACATGGGCACCCTCCAGTCTTGGGGCACCCAACCAGTCCTCAGAGAAATGTTGAAAAGCTCCATTAGACGGACTGCCAGGACATCCGCCAGTTCCCTCAGCACCCTGGGATGCATCTTATCTGGCCCAGGTGCCTTCTCCATCCGAAGGGACCGGACGCTTCCCTTACTCTCTCTACTGGGATTTCAGCCTCCACGTCCTCCCCCTTTTCACCCTGCGCTGCTGGCTCCCCACCTGTCTGTGGTGGCCAATCCCTTTGCCCAGACCCATCAGGGCCCCTGGTCTCTACCAGTCTCACCCCTTCCTCTGGTTTGCCCCCGACTCTTCTCGCAAGACACAGCCCCTTCATCCCCCCGGTATAGACTGAGGCAAAGTACTCATTTAGGACTTATGCCTGTTCCCCTGCCTCCTGTACCCAACCATCCCTATCCTTATCTTGCTGATCTTCCCCTTATTTTCCCCCCCTCCAACGTATCTAAAGAACCCTTATCCCCTCCAGATCCCACCAGCCAAGGACTGCTCCTTTTTGCCTTAGCTGCTCTCACCACCCTGGTAACTCTCTTGGTTGTCGGCTCATATTCTCGATCCCCTTCACTCCTTGAGCACTTAGAGGTGCCTAAATAGCAACTTCTTTTCCCTCACCACCTCTGTACCTCCTGGGTCCACCAGCAGGGTTTTCTGGCCTTACCGAACTTACGCATTTCCTTTGCGCAGGATCTGGTAACCTCCTGTATTCCCCTCCTAATGATCCCCCACCTGCTGTAAGCATCCATATCCGGCCTTATCCTGTCCAGACAATCTTTTAAGGATCCTTCCCATCTCCCTAAAGTCTGCACCCCTAAAGTCGGTTACTACCGTCCTCCTTGTTCGGCATTCCTCCCCCCCAAGGTCCAGGAAGAACCAGACTGTGATGTGATCACTCCCCGCCAATGGGTCCCTCACCTCTAGGCCCCTAATCTGATCAGTGTCCGCCAGGACCACGTCCAGTGTCCGGGCCTCTCTAGTTGGTTCACCTACCTGTTGTGTCAGAAACACATCCTGGAAGACATCCAGCAGCCTCTGCTCTCTGGCCACTGGTGACATCATAGTCCCCCAGTCAGTTCCTGGCATGTTGAGGTCCCCCATTACCACTACCCTTCCCTTTCCCAATCTACAGTGTCCCTCGAGATTTGCCACCAAACTTTCTTCCAGAACCTCCACCAGTGCTGGTCTGTATACCACTCCGATCTTTACTCTCTTACCACCTTGCATCAGCAAGGTGACCCAAATAGCCTCCACGTTCCCCACAGCCTCCACTACCCCTCCAATACCCATGCCATTCTGACTAACAGTACTACACCCCCCCTTCCCTCCCTCCTATCTTTTCTGGACATATTATAGCCCTCCAGATTTAGGTCCCACTGATGCCATTGAGTGGCCCAGGTCTCAGTGACTGCTGCCACATTTACCTCCCCCTCAACTAGCATCCCCTGGAGCTCAGGCATTTTATTTCCTAAGACCCTGGCATTTATCAGGACCACTCTCCACCCCATTCCCTCTTCTCCTTCCTCCCCCTTGAGCTCCCATTTCTCAGCTCCCGCACCCTACCTGGTGACCCATTTCCATATCTCCCTAGCCCCCTAGAGGAGTGGAGACCATGTCCCTCATTTATCGTACCTGCTGGCAATTCCCCTTTTTTTGATCCCTCCCCCTTCACAAGTTTAAACCCCACCTTTCACTGATCAAGTCAGCTAGTTTGAGCTTAAGGATCTGCTTCCCCTCCACATTGAGGTGGAGCCTGTCCCTAGCGTATAGCCCCTTATCCTCCCAGGTCTCCCCGCAGTCCCCCATCAGGCCATACCCCAATTCCCCACACCACTCCCTAAGCCACTGATTTATCTCCCTAATCTTCTTCTTGTTTTCCCCACTAGCCCTTGGCACTGGCAGGATTTCCGAAAAGGAGATCTTACAGCCTCTGGAAAGGCATACCCTGGCCAACTCCTGGAACCTTGCTTGAATTACTAGTTCACTATTACCATTTATGTTGTTTGTCCCCAAGTGCACTAGAATGTCAGGGGTCTCCCCACATTCCCTTGCCAGTGAATGCAACTCATGCTTGGCCTTGTGCACCATCAGGCCTGGGTGGCATTTGGTTCTGATCAGACAGGTTTTAAACTCTCCCCCTACCCCTCCCACTGGATGCCCCTGATCATGGAGTCCCCCAACAGCAGTACTCTAATCTCCCCCTTGCCTCCCTATTCACCCCTCGGGTTTCCTCTCCTTCCATGCTCCTCCTCATTCCTTTGTCTGGGTTCTCCCCCCAATCGGCTCCTTGCACCTCCCACAATCTGGGTGTCAAAGGTAGCCCCTTCACTATTTTCCCTGGTCACCTCCTCTACCCGTGTCCTGGCCTTCTTTATTCCCCCCTCACCCAAGTATCTTTCTCTGTATCTCTTTCCCCACTCATTACTAATCCATCCATCCTATCCGTTTGCCTACTTGGCTTTCTGCTAGCTATTATCCCATTTACGTCCTGTGCCTTCCTGCCTGTCGTGCTCCCCTGATCCATACCATCAGCCTCCTGCTTGTTCCCCTGATCCTACTTTTTCTTCTCCCCCACCCCTCTTCCCCCATCCTGTCTGGGTCCCCCTCCTAATGCTCCATTGCCTCTTGTCCCTTTCACCCTTTCTATCCGTCCCTGCCCCAGCTTCACCAGCAGCATCATCCTCCCCCCCACACTCCCCTCTTCTACCAATGGGCATAGAGGGTTAAAACAATTTGAGAGCCTTAGCCCATCACCTAGTGCCCCCCGTCCCTACCGCCCCTCTCGGTTTCATCCGGATACCCCCAGTCTCTTGCCTACTGCTGTGGAAATTTCCACCTTCTGGGCCCCACCTGCCAGGGTCCCCTATAGCTCCATGTACCCCCCTTCCCTAATGTGAGCATCTCTCTTCACTCCTCCCCAACTTGGAAGGCTCCAACACCTAGTGCTTCCATGTAGGTGACTGCTTGCCTCCTACTTCTCCAATCACCCCCCCAGCACCCCCAGCTGCATTCGGATCCCCTCTACCTCCTCCTTAAACTGTGCCAACTGGCAGCACACTGGGCATCCCCCAATCTTCCAAGCCCAGTCCAGTATCATGGCCACCACACCCTGAGCACCCAACCACCTGTCCAAAGATACCTGCTCTAGTGATATGCTGTCCCTTCCTTAATATCACAGCAGTCTTTTCTAGGACAAATTACCAACTCAGTGGGTCTACAGTTTCTCGAGCTACCAGTAAGAACACCTAGATGATCCCCCCCATATAGCATGCAGACTTTTAAACTTGCAAAGCTTGAGTGGCTGAACTTTTCCCCACCTGACTATTAGGCTTAAGAGTTAGCTCATAGGGGAAGTTTGCAATTCCCCAAGCTCCTCTCTCCCAGCCTTTAAACCCAACCCCCAGTGGCTCTTCCATATTTTAAGGAGTTAGGCTAAATTTAAAACATAACAGCAAAACTTACAAAAACTTATGACAAAAAAGATAAGCTCTCCAGAACCTCACCACATCTTCAAAATTTCACCGCTAACTCTGTCCACAGCAAGAAGATTTAAAATGCCTCAGCGAGGATTTAAACAGAGATTAAATGAAATGCAAACAAATTTTCCATAAAATGATACTCCCCCAGTACACTCAAGCACTATAATGGTTCTGTCACATTATTACTGTTTTGTACATTTATATGTTGTTTTGTACGATTTTGGACATCTATTGTAATTTCCCCAATGTTCCACTACTGTTTATTGTGCAGTACCTTGTGTTCCAACTGTTGCACAATCTTACAATGTTGCATTGTTTGTACTACCCACATAATACTGTAACTGACCAGCCTTCAGAACCCTATGTAACCCCCTTCCCCCAGGCTGCCCCGTGAGACGAGCAACTTATTGTACAGTGTGCACTCCTGGTGAAACATTTCAATAAATACAAAATGATATCTGACAACATGAAAGTAGGTAGGCAGTGCGAGAAGGTGGCTAGTGGCATGCTGGGATGCATTGGGAGGGGAATCACGAGCAGAAGGAGGGAAGTGATATTGCCATTTCAAAAGGCACTTATCCACACACCCCCACATGGAATATTGTGTCCAGTTTTAGAGACCACACCTCAGAAAGGACATTGATAGGATAGAGACAGTGCAGCACAGGGCAACAAAAATGATAAAGGAGTTACACCAGATGACATATGAAAATAGACTGTAGGAATTAAACATGTACTCACTGGAACGGAGGAGGAAGAGGGGAGACATGACAGAGACTTTCAAGTCATCAAGAGTATGAATAAGGTGAATACGCAGAACTATTCCATATCAAGGTCGGAAGTAGAACAAGGGGGCATGATCGAAGACTGAAAAGGGAATGTTCGGGACCAACACTAGGAAGAAGTTCTTCACTGACAGGGTAGTGGACACCTGTAACAGCCTTCCTCCTGAGGCTGTGGGCACAAAATGGTCGAAGGGTTCAAGAGATCTTGGGACAGGCACCAGGGTATTATTCTCCGGGGGGGGGGGGGCTAAATGCAGGGGTAGAAAGTATTTACTTGGGCAGACTAGATGGACAATGCGGTCCCCTTCTGCTTTCATCTTCTATGTTTCTAAGGACAACCAATCAGCTGTATGTGAGTGACAGTACAGCCCACTAGCCGTTGTGCTGAAGTGATCATGACCTGACATCAGAAGTGCCGTGTCCATGCTCTTCAGGAAGTGCTAGTCAGGCTGCAGACACATGTTCAAGTGGCGCTTTTTAAAATGGAAATTAACTTTTACTGTAATTATTTTGTACGGTATTACCCTCTGTCAAAGAGCCACCAGTTGACAGGCAACAGGACTCTGACATCCTCAAAGGCTCCAATAATCCAGCCCATCCAAACCTGCATTTCAAGCCAGTCTCTGTCAGTGACACCATAAAATACCTAAAAAGGGTCCGAAACAAGACCAGAGTCTTTAGTGATACCATTGATATGAAATTAATAGCACTATCCCTGCAAGAGATTGCCTCTCCACGATCCAAAATATTTAACTTCTCCCTACAATACTCACAGTTCCCTAATGCCTGGAAATTGGCACTAACTCCAGTTCGCAAGGGAGGTGACCATGCCACTGTCTCTATCTACAGGCCTATTTCTATCCTCTCAGCCATCTCAAAAGCAATGGAAAAAATAGTTTCAGACCAACTCGTAAACTATCTGGAAAAATACTGCATCTACAGTCCATAGCAGCATAGCTTCCGAAAATGCCATAGCACCACTACAACACTAACTGAATACACAAACTTCATCCACGACACCCTGGATAGCAGCCACCTTTTAGGCTCTAGCTATATCAACCTTACAATGGCCTTCGATTTGCTAAATCACCCCCTTCTACTGGACAAACTCTAAACCCTTGGCCTCTCCGCAGACACAACAGTCTGGTTCTCTAGCTACAAGAAAGCAGAAAAGGGTTACTCCCTCGGGGCTGTTGCTGCAGGTCCTGTGTTTTCAAATATACTCAGGAAAGGGCCCAGCACTCTTGTGCACAAATAAAACAGCAGACTATTCAGTCCATTTGTTCATTCTTTCTACTAGGAGTGGTAATGCTTCCCCTCTCTACTCTTCAATTTCAGAACCCCCTCTAGGAATCTATGCTCCTCTACCATGCCCTCCCTCCAGGTACCTCAAACCCTCACCAAAATGAGTGGGAATGCCCTATCCAGTGCAGCCCCCTCCCTGAGGAATATACTGCTGAGCCCTCGTATCCGAATCACATCTAACTTTTAAACACAACCTCAAATCCTGGCTCTGACAAACACTACTGCAGTTGCCCTGCCCACTAACATTCATTTTTTTTTTTTTTAATATTCTTTACTTGTTATTGTTTTTTGTATAACGATATATATATGACAGCAGGAGTTCATCTATACAGTATTGCTCTTTTGTCTTACAATACATTTAATGTTCTTCGGGTTGGCAATTCATGTTTCTACATCATTCTGTTATATATCAAATTACACTAGATCAAAATTCATATCTTACAAAAATTGGTCACTTTCAAATGACTATCAGGGAAGAAATGTTTCATCCAGAGGTGAGATATAGAAAACCCATGGCCTCCACTGAAGTTCAAACTGTGACATCCTTCCAGCTCTAGAAGCTATTATTCTCTCTAGATAATATATCTCAGTCGTTATTGAATGCCAATCAGAGAGGGTGGGTACTTTAGCCATTCGTCATAGGCGAATTATAACCTTTTTAGCTGCTGCCAGGTACAGGTATAACTTATTTCTACCTGGTGGAACTTTTCAGTCTTCCCCCAATATAAAGCAGAATCATCTGACTGGATAATAATTTCTGGTCCCACAATGTTTTCTATGCTCTTTTCTATATCTAACCAGTATTGGGTAACTTTCGGGCCAGTAGAAAAAATATGTGTTGTATTTGCATTTTTTCTCCACATTCTCTCCAACAAAGGCCATGCCTCACAGATACAAATTTAGCAATTTTGTCAGGGGTATAAAAATATCTACTATGACATTTCCATACATATTCTGACCAGTATGATGATTGTGATACTTTCACTGAGTGAGGAATAGATTCCAACCATTTCTCATAAGTTATCCGAGTCCCTAATTCTCTATTCCATCTTCCGAAGATATCCTCAGAAGATTCCTTCCAAAAATCTCTTATTGCTTTATATATTTGTCCAATTAGATGAATTTGTTCCCTGCCTTCTATAGCGTCCCTTAAAAGGGACATCAAGATAGGTATGAGAGAAAGCAGAGTATTTAATGCTAATTCTTTCTGTATAAATGTCCAAATCTGTAAATATTTATAATGACGTGTATGGGGGAGTTGATATTTTGCCTGTAGTGTGGCAAAAGGCAGTACTCCATTTACATTCAGATATCGATATAACATAAATAGACCTTTTTTCTTCCATTCTTGATGGACCTGAACAGCACCCATCTCCAAAGATACACTTTCTGTACCTATTAGTTTAAAATAACCAAACATTTCAGTTAAAGTAGGAGACGCCCTTAGCTCAAAGCAAGCCTATAACGTATTACAGGTTCCAAATGTAAAGTTTTGTAACAGTGGATAAGCATTTTGGGGGGCAAATATAATAAGGATAATGTTTACTAGATCATTTAGTATAAATTCAATAAACTTCCATGGTTTCTCTACCCGAGGATTCAGCCATGTCATCACTATTTTACATGTTACTGCCCTACGGTAATCTCTAAGGTTTGGAAGATTACAATCCCTCTTTGCCACTGGTAACTGTAACAGAGACCATCTGACCCTTGGCTGCTGTCCGGCCCATACAAACCTCGAAAAGCTTCTAGCCCAGAATGCAAAGTAGAATTGTGATAGAATAATCGGCAAAATCTGGAAATAATATAATATTTTAGGAAATAAGGTGATCCGAATAGCTTGTATTCGAGCTGAAAAAGAGAATACATGATGTGTCCATTTCCTGACTAAATTCTCTCTATCGACAGAGGCTCTAAATTAAACAGTTCCAAATGTTCCAATTTCAGGGGAATATTTACACCCTAATATTTAATCCTGTTATTTCTCCATTTCAGAAGGATCTGGTTCTTCAAAGACTGAGAGGGGGTGAAATTTAAAGATAATAACTCTGTTTTTTTATATATTTATTTTGTATCCAGCTATCTCTGAAAACGTATCTATCACTTGTAAGGTAGCAGGAATAGACTTTTCAGGTTCTAAGTGTGTTAATAAATACGTCATCTGCATATAATGATATAGTGAAATCCCTCCCTCCTAAAGGGGCCCCCTGAATATTAGGATGTTGCCTTATGGTTTCAGCCAGTGGCTCAATGTATATGGCAAACAGTAAAAGGGAAATTGAGTAACCCTGCCTAGTACCCCTCCCAGCTGTATCACTGAAGATAACTGCCCATTCACTTTAACATATGCCTTCGGAGAGGTATACAATCTCTGTATCATGTTAGAGAATTCCTCAGAAATCAAACTTGTAAGTTCCTAAAAAGCCATCTGGCGCGATCAAAAGCTTTATCTGCGTCGAGGCCGAGCAACACTGCCTGTACCTGTCTCTGATTTAAGTGGTCCAACAAATGGATCGTTCTACGTTTAGTATCTGTGGTTTCTCTGGCTCGAATGAACCCGGATTGATTTGAATTAATCAAATAGGGTAACAATTCCTCTAGTCTATGTGCCCATATGGACATAAATAACTTGTAATCTATGTTTAATATGGATATTGGCCTATATGAAGTAGTTAAATCTGCTGGTTTGCTTTCTTTTAATATAGGTGAAATATCAGTGCAATCCCATGATGGAGGAGGACTCTCCTGCTGAATTTCTAAAAAGGCATTTAGTAGTAAAGGAGTCAGCTGTTTACTAAAAGTCTTGTACCACTCTGATGGAAATCCGTCTGGACCAGGGGTTTTTAATGATTTACTTTCTTTTATGGCACGTCTGACTTCCTCTGATCTGATAGGAGCTTTTAATCTGATTTCCATTTCCCTAGTTAGCTTTCTTAATGTAAGGGGGAAAAACATTCCTCAATTTTGTTAAATTATGGACCTTGTGGTTTCTCATATAGCTGCCTATAATATTTCTGAAACAACTGCATGATCTGCTGTGAGTTAACAGCTCTTGTTTTTCTCTCCGAATCCACTAAATGTGCTATGATTGTGGCTGTCCTATGTCCCCCAAGCCTCCGGGCTAAATTTCTCGCCCCTTTTGGCCCTCCCTCATACCTATATGTTTTCAAATAAAATAATGCCAGTTGTGCTTTTTTGTCTAAAAGTTTCTGGAGCTCAGCTTTTGACTGATTAATCTAGGCTTGGGCCTCTGTGGTAATAGGGGTAAACTTTGTTAGTATTTCCCTTAATTTCTCATGTAATTTACCATATTGTGTTTCCCAGTATCTCTTCTTGTATGCTGAATATGCAATTATCTCCCCCCTGATCACAACCTTCAGAGTATCCCAAGCTATTGTATTGGATGTCTCCTGGGACAAATTTTCTGCAACAACCTGAGCTATTTTTGAGTTAAAGCTGTCCCTAAAAGCTTTATCCTTTAGAAGGGATGTATTCGGGGGCACCCAGTGGATTTCCTTGGTATTTTAAAAATCTAGCCTCAAAAATAGGGGATAATGATCAGAAAGAAATCTAGGTCCTTTAGTTAAATCTTGTAAACAGTGCAAATGTTCTTTTGAAATGAAAAGTAGTCCAAGCTTGAGTAAGAATTGTGTCTAGGGGAGAAAAACCTATATCCCCCAGAAAGAGGATAAAAATGTCTCCATACATCGATTAGACCCAATGCCCTGAGTTGTGAGATAAATAATCTCTGAGCTGATGTTAGCCTATATTTGGAAAGTGCAGAGGATCCAGTTGAGGTGTCAAAGTTAAATTGATATCTCCCCCTATAACAGGGAAGGTACCTAGGGATTGGCGAGAGGAACATGTGGTGCCAATCCATAAGGGGGGGGGGCGAGGGAAGTACCAAGTAACTATAGACCCATCAGTTTGACCTCGGTGGTGGGAAAATTAATGCACAGTACACTAAAGGAATGATTGGGGGTGTACTTGGAGGAGGTGGGAGGTCTGGATAGTTGGCAACATGGGTTTGTGCCAGGTAAATCATGTCAAACCAATCTTATGGAGTTCTACGAATGGGTAACATCAGAACTTGACAGGGGAAAGCCTGTGGATGTATTATTCTTGGACTTCAGCAAGGCGTTTGACTCTGTCCCCCACAATGGTCTGGTGGAGAAACTGAAGGGGTTAGGAGTAGGCCCTTTGATGGTCAGATGGATTGAAAACTGGCTAGCTGGACGCACCCAGAGAGTAGTGGTCTGTGGGGAGCTCTCGAACCCTAGAGAGGTTGGTAGTGGGGTACCGCAGCGCTCGTCCTGGGTCCGATCCTGTTTAATGCATACATATCGGACATCAGGAGGGTAGGGTGTGAAATGAGTCTCTTGCTGATGACTCCAAGATGGAAGCAGTAGTTGAGGGAGAAGAGGGGAGGTTGGCCTGCAAGGGACCTGGACACCCTGAAGCTGGGCTCACACATGGAAATTAAATTCCAATATCACCAAGTGCAAGGTGTTGCATCTTGGGCAGGGAAACCCTAAACACAGGTACACCCTGGGAGGGGAGGCACTGGAGGACTCAATAGGGGAAAAACCTAGGGGTCATGGTGGATGCATGTATGAATAACTCTGAGCAGTGCAGGAGAGTGGCTAGCAAGGCAAACAGGTTGTTGGGATGTATCGTAAGGGGGGGATCATCTCTAGGAGCAAGTAAGTGATTCTGCTGCTGTACAACGGACTGGTTAGATCACACCTTGAGTACTGTGTACAGTACTGGAGAACACACTTGAAGAGGGACATACAGCTCCTAGAGAGGGTACAGAGGAGGGCAACTAAGATGATACGAGGACTAGGGGATTTGACGTATGAGGACAGACTTGAGGAGCTCTGCCTGTTTTCATTGGAGGAGAGGAGAGATGGGGGACATGATTGAGGTCTTCAAGCACCTCAAGGGAATAAATATAAACACAGAAACATAGAATTTGACAGCAGATAAGGACCGCTTGGCCCACCCAGTCTGCCCATTTCCCTACCTACTGGATAAGCTGCAGATCCTAGTTAACCAGCAGCCTACTTCTTCCTACCCCCAACCCCTAGAATGTCCTTATGACTGTCCCATGCATGCCTGAATTCCACCACTGATTTTGACTCCACAAACTCCTCCAGAAGGCCGTTCCATGCATCCACAACCCTCTCTGTGAAAAAATACTTCCTTAAATTACCTCTGAGCCGCCCCCTCTATCTTCAAATTGTGCCCTCTTGTTCTTGCACACCTCTTTTTTTGAAAGATGCTACCCTCTTGGACTTTGTTGATTCCCTTGAGGTACTTGAACATTTCTATCATGTCCCCCCTCTCCCTCCTTTCCTCGAGGCTATACATATTAAAGCTCCTTAAAGTCTCTCTTCATATGTCTTCCGGTGCAGACCCTGCACCATTTCAGTTGCCCTCCTCTGGACAGCTTCCATCCTGTCTATGTCTTTGCGGAGATTGGGTCTCCAGAACTGCACACAGTACTCCAGATGGGGTCTCACCAGCTGTCTGTACAGAGGATAATAACTTCCTGTTTTCTACTGGTGATGCCTCTCCCTATGCATCCCAGTATCCCCCAGCCCTCCTTGCTGCCCTCTCACATTGCTTGCCCACCTTTAGGTCATCTGATATGACTACCCCCAGGTCCCTTTCCATTTCTGTAGTTGTTAGTATCTCACCCCCCATTGTGTACTCTTCCCCTGGGTTTTTGTTTCCAAGGTGCATTACCTTGCACTTCTTTGCACTGAATCTACACTGCCATACATTTGACCATTCCTCTAACCTTGCCAAGTCCCTTCTCATCCTTTCCACCCCACCCTGTGCATCAACTCTGTTGCAGATCTTTGTGTCATCTGCAAAGAGACATACTTTTCCTTCCAGTCCCTCTGCAGTGTAGCTATAAAGACATTGAAGAGGACCGGTCTAATACTGAACCCTGGTACCCCACTAGTAACCCTCCTTTCTTCTGAGTGGACTCCATTTACTATTACTCTCTGTGTCCTATTCTCCAGCCAATTCTTTACCCAGGCTGTCATCTTGGGACCCACTCCCAGGCTGGCTAACTTGTATATTAATCTTTTGTGTGGGACTGTGTCAAATGCCTTGCTAAAGTCTAGGTAGGCCATGTCCATGGCCCCTCCCTGATCTACTACTTTGGTCACCCAGTCAAGAAATCTATCAGATTCGTCTGGCATGACCTTCCGCTGTGAATCCATGCTGCCTAGGGTCCTGTGCCCCTCTGGCCTCTAGATACTCAACAATTCTTTCCTTCAAGTGATTCCATCATTTTCCCTATCACTGAGGTTAAACTAACAGGTCTGTAGTTTCCTGCTTCTGCCTTGCTCCCACTTTTGTGAGAGGGAATCACATCTGCCCTCCTCCAGTCCTCGGGTACCACCCCATCCTTCCATGATTTGTTAAAAGGGTAGTCAGTGGTGTCACTAGTTCTACCATTAGTTCTTTTAAATTCTGGGATGAATCCATCAGGCCCCATTGCTTTGTCCACCTTCAGTTTTAAAGTTCTTTCAGAACCCTTTCTTCTGTAAATAGGCTGGTATCAACTTCTGTATCCAGAGTGTTTCTACTGTTAGGTTTTATGTACCTCCCCTCTTCATTTGTAAATACTGAGCAAAAATATTTGTTTAGTATCTCTGCCTTTCACAGTCTCCCTCTGCCCACCCTCCTCCCTTTATTAAGCCTCACTATCCCTCCCTTGGTCTTCCTTGGCTCCCTGATGTACCTATAAAGGTTTTATCCCATTTTAACTGAGTTGGCTATCTTTTCCTCGGTTTGGGCCTTTGCTGTTCTGACTGCCTTCCCAGCCTCCTTTTGCTTTAACTGATACAGTTGCTGTCCTGCTCCTTCTGCAATTCTTGTACTTCCTGAATGCTTTCTTTTCCTTGAACCTTCACTGCCACTTCCTTTGAGAACCATAGTTGTTTCTTACATCGTTTTGTTTTGTTTATTTACTTCACACAAGGCTCGTTACCTCTGTGATGGCAGTTTTATTATTCCCCATTGTTCTTCCACCCCTCCTTCCTGCCCATTTGCTAGTGCATTCATGAGCACTCACCATTTTGGCAAAATCAGCCTCCTAAAGTCCAGTACTTTTGCCTTTGCATGGCTTGACTCTATTGCTGTGTTTATTGTGAACCATACTGTTCGATGGTCGCTAGTTCCCAGATGGCTACCCACTTCTACATCTGTGATCCTCTCTCCATCTCCATTTGAGAGAATCAGGTCTAAGATTGCTCCTCTCGAGTGCGCTCAATACCTAGTTGTCTAAAGCCACGCCCCTGTAGGGCATCTAGAATAACTCCACTCTTGAAGTGGCTGCTGCAACTGCACTCCAGTTAACATCTGGCATATTCAGATCACCCGTCAGCAATATCTCCCTTTTCTGCCATTCTAAGTATACTTTCTATCATTTCCTTGTCCATTTCCTCCCCTGAGAAGGGTCTGTAAGAACCCTGTGCGGATTGTGGTGCCATTGCCTGTCTCCAAATTTACCCCCAGTGCTTCTTCTCCTCCCTGTTTACGCTTCTGTTCTGTTGCTTTTATTCCTTCCCTTATGTAAAAAGCTACTACTCCTCCTCCTCCTCCTCTTTTACCCTCCCTGTCCCTCCTGTAGATAGTGTATCCTGGTATGTTTATGTCCCAGTCATGGTTTTGTGTGTACCATGTTTCTGTGACTACCACAATATCCAGATGTTCCTCCTCCATCAAGGCCACTAATTCAGGAAGCTTGTTACCCAGACTACGGGCATTGGTACTCATTGCTCTCCATTTTTTGATGGTTTTACCTTCTGTTGCAGCATCCCCACTGACCTTTCTACCTCTGTCTTTTCTCACTTAGTACCCTGTTGTGTGGGGAGGCTGGGATTTTTCCTGCTGCTTATCAGTGCCTCCCCGCTGACTAGTTTAAAAGCTTGCCAATGAAGCATTTAAACCGATTGCTCAAAGACTTGCTCCTTCCTGGACAGATGCAGACCATCCTGCCAGTATAGGCTGGTGTCCCTTCAGGTGGAACTCCAGTCCCCAATGAAGCCAAACCCCTGTGCTCCACACCATTTTTTCAACCATTCATTAAACTACACAGTGCTAATTACCCTCGCCTCCCCCATGCCATTGACAGGCAGCACCTCTGAGAAGGATACTGTGTGTGCTACTTGTCTTAGGCCCCTCCCCAACTCTGCAATGTCCTCCTGCACTGCTCTAATCTCATGATGAGCCAAGTCATTTGTCCCTAGGTGGACAATTACGTCCAGCTCAGACTCCCTTGCAGCTGTTCTCGTGATCCTGTCCCTCCAAGCCATGGCACCAGGCAGGCACCTTACTTCAGTTTTCCCAGCTCCCCCCAGTTCTATCCCCTAATACTTTAGTCCCCCACCAGGAGCTGCTTCCTTTCCCTGTGGTGTCCTCTGCCTCCTTCCTGTGGGCCTCCCTTGTGACAGTTGTCATCAGTCTTCTCTGCGGGTGCATCCATAGGGGAGCTATGCTCCCCCAGAATGGTGTATTGGATTGTGGAGTGGAACAATTGACTGGGTGTGCCTCTGTTCCACCATCCTCACCCTCCCTGAGCCCACTGTGGTCCAACTACTGTGCTTCCTTCGCAACCTCTGAGGTAGTGGTGGTGGCGCTAGTGCTCCCTGGATGGTGGAGGTTCCCTTCCTACTGTCCAGTGTGGCCTGGGGGAATATTTCCTTACTACTGTCCAGTGCGGCCTGAAGACAGGCAACTTCCTCCCTCAGGGCAGAGAGTTGTGTGCAAATAGGGCAGCATCTCAGCCTCCAAAAAGACTCCTGGAGTCTTTCATGATTGAGGTCTTCAAGTACCTCAAGGGAATAAATAGATTACACATGGAGGATCTTTAGACTAAAGCAGGGAGGTATCACCAGAGGGCATGGTTTGAAGTTGGAAGGTGGAAGGGTGGGGGAAGAGGAGGAGGTTTTCACTGTGAGGTGGTGGACCCTTGGAATGCACTGCCTGGTGAGCTGGATCAGAGATCCACAGTGGAGGGCTTCAAGAGAGGGTGGGACAGACACAGAAAGTGGATGTATCAGATGATGGCCTGTCCCAGGGGGGTGGGGATGGATGATAGGGCTTTCTGGAACACAAGGGAGGGGAGGGCCTCGGCACCCAACTAGGGATCTGAGGTTCAAGCAGACTCGATAGACCGTAAGGCCTAATCTGCTGGCAAATAGTATGTTAGTATAATAAGACAGCCGTGCACAAAGTCTAGGAGCTTTGCAAAAAATCTTTTTAAAAAGACAAACAGATGTAAGAGGGGGAAAATACAGGTTCACTAACGTGACCTTTGTCCCATAAAGGGCACCTTTTAAGATTACATACCTTCCCTCTGGGTCTACGCACTGTGTTTCTAAATGAAAAAGAGAGGTCCTAGGTATTAAAATGGCTACTCCTCATTTCCCTTTAGGAAAGGATGATGCATATACCGAAAACCTAACCCTCCCCTCCAAAAAAAATTCAATTTTGCATGTTCGGTATCTGTTGCTTGCATTTCCTGGAGAGAATAAAAATCACTGGGGTGCTTCTTAATATATTGGAACAGCCTGGCCCTTTTAATGGAGTTGTTAAGCCCATTTATATTAAGCAAGAGTGCTTTTACTATCCGAGTAGCCATCTTATTCCCTTATAGAAACATATTCTCTCCTGTTGTCTCCATCTTAATAATTCAATTCCTGACAGATCACCATCCTGGTGTCCCCGAGCCATCTTTCAGCGTTACTTTTTTTTTTTTTTAAATTTTATGCCTTTCCCGTCTAGATTATTCTTAAACATCTCCTGCTGCGACCTTATCAATCTTTTTGAAATCTGAAACAAATTTATTTATTTATTTAGCTTTTGTTGACCGGGTAAGTGCACTAGACAAATCCTGCCTATTTTCAGGCACGACCCAGGGGAGGGAGGGATACAGATGAATGCCAACTGACCTTGAAACAGATTAAGCTGTTGGTGGTGGTATGTTTAGTGAGTGAGGGAAATTTGGCCAGGACACCGAGGAAATTCCCCTACTCTTTTCGATAAGTGCTATGGGATCTTTAAACATCCACCTGAACTACCACCAGTCCAGGCAGATGGGACCTCGGTTTAACGTCTCATCCGAAAAGACGGCACCTCAGAAATGCAGCAACCCTCTCATGCTGCATTACAGTGTCAGTACTGGGATATTAACCCAAGTGCCAGATGTGGGAACTGAACCCACAGCCCTCTGATCTCCGGCCTCAGAGGCGAGGTGTGCTACCTACTGAGCCACTGACACTGCAACAGGCGTGTGTTTTTTGTTTTTTTTATTTAGTTGTTTAATCAGGTATAGCACACTAAGCTGAAAGCTTTTTTACAGGAGCGACCTGGGAGCACAAGGTGGTTAAGTGACTTGCTCAGGGTCACACAGTATGCAAGTGGAAGCTGTGGGATTCAAACCCAGGTCTGGTCTGCTGGATGTCACCAGATTTACAGCTCAGAGCCTTAGTCCACTGCACTATACTGCCTCCCAAAAATTAATCAGCATATGTCTAACCTTTTTCTTGATAACTATGTACATAAACTGTATTCCAAATAATATTAACTTCCAAGGTAGGGGAGTCTAAAAACCTACTCCCCAAGTGTGTCTCCTGATAGTCCGGAGTCACCGGAGGATATCTGGAAACACCAAATGCCCAAGCCTCCTGGGGATATACTGCTCCCCTAATAAAAATAAAATGAAATATGCAGAAAAGCTAAATAAAAATCAAACTGTTAACTCAAAATATTCTGCCTGTCTGTCTTTGATTTGAAATAGGCTACCTTGTAACGAATGGAGATGCCCCAGGAAATTGTTTATTATTAACTAAATTCTGTAGTATACAACCAGGGCAACTTTTCTCAGGCACTTATATCAATTTAGCCCTGAAAACAAATCAAGCAGCACTCAATAATCTACTCTTTAAAGTTATATCTGTTGCTTCCTTCAGAGCAATCGTCAAGGTTAGTTCGAACAGCCAAATCAAAAGTTTTACTTGTTTCTTTGTTATGGCAGTTTTCTGCAGGTAAACTTATTAAACGTTCCTCTTCTCTGTCCAGCCTCCTGTGAGAGAGTTGTCGTCTAATAAAGATTCCAGTTCAGACAACTAAATTCCCAGTCCCTCTCATCAGTCATACTCTTTCAGAGACCTCTATCCAGAGGACGATCGAGAAATCCCAAGCCAAGCTTCATCTTCAATCAGTCAGGTTCTTCCCCTTGCCGATCGGCGAAAAGACGTCAGGCAGTTAGAAACTTTCCCCCTCTTTGCTACTTCTCCACCATTCCGTGTTCTGCCCAAAATCACCGTATGCCAGCACGGTGGGTCAGTTTTCTGTAATCCTAACGTGGATTTTGTTTTTATTTGAGCTCCCGCTTTAAGGAGCTCCTCTCTGGCCTCCTCCGCAGTATGAAATTCCTTCCTTCCCGATGGTAGTTGCACCACAAGTCTGGGTGGGTACGGTGTTGTGAATCTAATGGCTGCCTCCTTCAAAGCTGGTAAGATGTCTGCACATACTCTGTGATTATGCATAGTTTGTGGAGCGTAGTCATTATCAACATAGAAATGAGTTTGTCCATAAAAGACCTTGCCTTTTCGCCATGCTGCTGTTAATACTGTCTCGACTGCGCAGCTAAGAAAGTGTATAATAACAGATTGAGGCCTTGCATTTGGATCTGTAGGCCGTGGGCCCAGTGCACGGTGAACTCTCTCTAATGATAACTGAATATCTGAGGGCAATTCAAGAGCTGTTTTGAGCAAAGCAATAGTAAACTCAGTAATGTCCTGACCTTCTAAGCCTTCAGGGATACAATATAATCTCAGGTTCTTTCTACGAGCTCTATTTTCCATATTTTCTTGTTTTTCTTGTAATTGTACACATTGATCTTGTAAGAGTTGAATTGTATTCTCCATGTCGTCTACTCTGTTCTCTACTGCTGTTATCTGCCTCTGCGATGCATCAGCTCGTTGCTCCAGGCTCACTACGTCTCTGCGAAGCTCTCCGTAAAGATCTTTAATTTCTGCATGAAACGATAACAGCTCCTTGTATATAGTATCTAGCTTTATGCGTTTGTTTCTCTCTTGATTATTTGGTATGGTCATCTGAGCCTGCCATTCTGCTGTCGCTTGAGAGTTTTCGGAATCGGAGGGCTCCTGGGCCGACACTGCTGCTCGAACTGATTCTGCTCACTGCTGCCCGTAGTTGTACAGTTTCTTTTCTTTTTTTTTTTTTTTTTTTTTTTTTTTTATTTAAAATGCTTCTTACGTATGTCCCCGATATCTGAATCTTGTTTGTTTTAAATTGTTTGCTGTTAAAAGTGTCAAATTAGGAAGTTTAGCGAGGGGTGTTGCGGAGCTCTGCTTTTACACCGCCATGCTGCTTGGAAGCCCAACCGGAAGTTGCCAACATTCCCTTTGACTATCATACTCTCTGGCAGCTTTACTCTTCCTACATTCTGTGCCTGGCCCGCCTTCCCAATGGGCTTACCTCTCACAGCACATACATTTTTTTCTTCCTGTTGTACTTATACCCAATGCCAAGCACTACCCACCTGTGAATGGCTGTACACAGTTTATAATCTTCTTTACTCAACTGGGTATATATGCTGCATGCACAATTTATTCTTTTTTTTTTTTGACTTGTTGCTTAGTGCTTGTATATACCTGTACTGTGATTGCTACTTGTATATACCTACTTACCTTTATTTTCTGTATTGTACCTGTTCCATGATTATCTGCAAGCACCTCTGTATTAATGCCACCTGTTGGCCCGGGTCGTGCCTGAAAATGGTCCCCAGGCTCAGTGCATTTACCCGGTTACCAAAGAATAAATAAAATAAATAGTTTCTGCAAAGTGAAATGGTGTAGCTCAGGGAGGCCACCCACTGTTTCTTTATAAATAGGTTGACAAAGCACCCAGTTGGGGTGTGAAACATTGGTCTGTGGGTGGCCTCCCTGGGCTACACCATTTCACTTTGCAGAAACTGCTCTCAATAAATTAGAAAGAATGAACAAATGGACTGAATAGTCTTCTGTTTTATTTGTGCAAAAGAGTGCTGGGTCCTTCCCTGAGCACTTATAGTTCTCTAGCTACATCAGTGACCAGGCCCGCAACATGTCAAAATTTATAGAAGTTCTATTAGACACAAGGCCTGTAACAATTGGAGTGCCTCAAGGTTCTATCTTAGGACCCCTACTCTTCAGCCTGTTTATTAATGACATACCTATGCTTCCCCTGCATCCCAGGTCATTATATATGCAGAGGACCATGGTTCCAGATAAGGTGAGTACAGACCAATTTCACTCACCTCATTTTGGGAAATACTCTTCAGAAAATGTTTTTCATGAGTACTAGTACTCACCCAACATCTGTAAATGCTGCACACTCCATAGAAGAGTGCTTCATAACAGAACTGGTAATTCAGAAGGAGCATTTTTTTTCCAGATTTACATCACTCATACCCATCCAAATTTTGTTTTACTCACTGTATTTTAAACTCGTGAGTAAATTACTCCTATATGCCAACATTAGCTGGAGCACTGTTGGCACCTGATCAATTCTTATCTAGAAAAAACTACACTGTTTTAAACAAGGTAGTACTCTTCCTTAAACTCCATCCAGACATTTGTACACATCTGAATTTGGTTTTACTCACCTCACTTTCAAAATGAGGAGTAAAGTACTCATCCCATAAAATCTTTTCTGGAGCCCTGCTGAGGACACACTGATTTTCAACAGAAGCCCTGCATTAACCCTTTGAGAACTGAATGTGTATGGACATATACAGATTCTGGACGTATATATACGTCCACAGTCTTCTAAGGATACCCTTAGCAACAACCTGCAGTTTAGTTACAAATCACTAGAAGCTTGGTTTAAAACTAACAAACTTGTACTAAACTACAAGAAAACAAAAATGATACTCTTTGCCAGACCCCAGAAGAGGAAAAGGACAAACTCCCTCATTATTCTAAACAGCAATTGGTCATCTCTACAAGTAAGCACTTTTACATACCTAGGGATTATAGTCAATGAAACTTTATCCTTCACTCCCCATGTGGACAGTGTGGTTGGTCTGTTCTGGAAACAAAATACTTGGGGCTCTTTATTGGCAGAAGCATTACTTAACCCATGCAGCAAGGAGAGTTGCAGTGGCTAGTGCCATTCTCTCAATCGTAGACTATGGCATTGCTGCTATCGGGGGCATCTCCTGGGCCAGTAGGGTAGTCCACATGGAGAGTGAAGGACTTTGGAGAGAAAACAGAAGGAGGGGGTGAGGAACTAAAATATGTCGTTGTGGGAGAATACAGAATAGATGTGTCAAAATGTCCACAGCCGAAAATCCGGCGACGGCATGTCTTTTTGACATAGAGACCACTCCGATTTAACCGCGCCTATTAATACCGCGACGTTCTGTCCATATGCTATATGGCGCAGGCATGCTGCTTTGTGCTAGGGGCAGGAAGGCTAACCCATACCTGTCTATAACCAGACTAACTGGCTGCCTCTCCCAGACAGTGTCAAATTCTACACATGCCTTGTGGCCAAAAAAGCCATGCTAGGACTCACACCGCCATCAATATAAAGACTCTTGCTTCCTGTCACAAACAATTACTCGACATGGAGCAGGTGTAGAAATGCTCTGGTTCTTTCCTTCTGACAGACCACACTAGCCATGTGCTCGTTTGCCTCCAGGGCCCCACTTTTACCTGACTCCCTTGTCAAACTCACCAAAATCGATCAGTTCAAAGCTGGGCTGAGGTATGCTCTAATGCACATTGACCCCTGTGGTTGCCTTTGAGTCTCCCCCTTTTGCCAAAGCCCATGAAGACTGCGGCTATTACTGATTCCACCTCACCTCCCCACTCACCCTCTGGACAAGGCTCTTGAAACTGCTACACTACCCCTTCCCTTCCCAAATCTGCCTTATCTATGCACTATCCTAAGTCAAACCTTCCCCATCTCTCCTAGCCAGATTATTGCCCCTATGCACTGTAAATGCACTATAATTCACTGCTGCTGCTTCTTGCTTCAATCCTTTACTATAGAGTTCTGCACGCTCCTTCGAGTGTGGAACCCTAACTATTCTCATGTTGATTGCTTGTATGTACAATTTAAGCACCCTATGGTCTTGCTGGTATGATTTTGTTTAAATTAGTTTTGTAAGTTCCATTCTGACATGGAACCTTTGTAAACGAGCCCAGTGGGCTCAAAGGTTTATCCGATTATTACAATAAAATAATGCAAAAAACATTTAGACATTTAAAAGAGAAGGTAAACATTGGAATGCAAGCCGAGTGAGGTAGGACTTGAATATGAAGATAACTAAAGGTAAAGAAATGACGCTGTCTGCTCTTTAAGGAGAACACTGAAGAGGTAGAGCGAAGAGACAAGGGAAGGGAGGACCAAAGTTCAGGAAAGCAAGAACAGAAGGTAGACTGACCAGCACATTTCCTAGAAGGATTAGTGAGGGAATGAGAAGCAATATTACAAAAATGATAGCAGAAAGCCAAGGGAGTTTATAAGAGGAATATCTTCCTTAGAAATTCTGTTCATCATTCAACTACCGCTGTCCATATCTAGCACCAAACTATGTACCCGCAAAAACTCCAAAATTTATCCTTATGGTGTTTAGAGAAAGAATACAAGACGAACAACTGCCTGCTTTGCAAAATTTGGGCAACTGTTTCTGCTAAATAAGGCTCTTTACAAGAAAATTCCTGAAGTCTGCACTCTCCTTGCTATACAAACAGTTAGGAATAAATCTCAAAGGAGACAAAAACTTCAGACACGATACGGAGTCTCAAAAAGTTGGTTTACATAACACAGTGGGGACTGCATGGTGCCTGGAAAACCTCAAGGCAGATTTGGTTATACCAACTGCTCTAAAGAATCTGCTCACATCTGGAGGAAAATCCAAGGGGTTCTTTCCAAAGTCTGCTAAGACAGCTCCTGCCTATGTCTCTTTGTGTGGTCCAAATAATAGCCGATAGCCCTCTTGACATCTAGGCTATGCAGCCTGTGTTCCCCTGAACTGGACTGATCAAAGAAAAAGACAGGCAGGGTATGTGACTGGTTGAGATGGAAGTCCGATATACCACCTTGGGGAGGAACTCCTATTGGTTCTGAGGACTACCTTGTCCCTATGTACTGAAATGTAGTTAGACTCTGTGGACAAAGCCTGTAGTTCACTAACCCTCCTGGCTGAAGCGACTGCTACCAAGAAAACGCTTTTCCAAGTCACATATTTGAGATCTAATTCTACTGAGGACATAGGCTTGAAAGGGGGTTGCATTAGCTGTGCAATTAATATGTTCAAGTCCCATGAGGAAGCTGGCTCCGTGTGGAGAATGCAAGCGAAGTAGCCCATTGAAAAACGTTCTGCCAGCCTGGTGGCACTGAATGTTCAGGCGCTGGACGCCACACCTCGCACCACACCAGCGACCCGGGTTCCGTAATGAGCCGGGTCGGCAAGGGGGGAGCCCACGAGATGGACCAAGCAGCCGTAAGGCAGCTCTCCCCTTCCCCAGCCGCGTCCACTGCAGGGCTGCCTCTGGGTGGAGGCCCAGAGGTAGTGCATATTTGTGCATTGGGTTTGGTGGTACATGGAGTTTAGTTTTTCCTGGAACTTCTTCAGCCCCCTGAGGCTCTTCAATAAACTATTCAAAAGAGTTTTTATGGGGCCCTTTAAACAATGCCAAGGACTCTAACTTGGTTCCAATAACTTTTTTTTTTTTTTTTTATTTAAACAGGACTTTCAAAAGTAAACAACTGTTATATTAAAAATGTCCTTCAAGGATCCCCTTGCAACTAAGGAGTTTTCATAAACTCATGAGGGAAACATTAGCAACCTACAGAATCCTAAAGAGCACATACTAGTAAGAGTTTACACGTTTGTGAATATGGCAGTAAATTAGTTAAACATAACAGGGGCCTCCTTGTAATTAAGCAGTCCTTGTACATATAAAGGGATAACTGTTTTGTATGTGTTCTTGTTGATTGTCATTGTTACTGTATACTTCCTGGTCGTGCTTGAAAATAGGCAGGACTAATGCGTAATGCAATTACCCGGTTACCAAAAGCTAATAAATATAACGATACAGGTTACAGAAAAGGAAGTGCAAAAGAAGAAGGAAACCACTTTGGTTCTCAAATACAGTAGCAGAAAAGGTCAGAGCCAAAAGGCTGGCCTTCAGGAAATATAAGGGAACACAGCGGGATGAAGATAGGGAGGCATACCAAACTGCCCTAAGGGAAGCAGGTAAGGCAGTAAGGCAGGCAAAGTCCCAAACTGAGGAAACACTAGACGAACAGTAAAAGAAGGTGACAAGACTTTCTATAGATACATTAGTGAAAGGAGACAGTCAGAGGGGTATTGCTAAGCTTAATGGAGAAAAGGGAGCATGTGAGGAGGAGGACCCTGTAAAGGCATCTATCCTAAATAGATACTTTGCTCAGTATTTACTGAAGAGAAGGTAGGGCAGGGCCCACAGCTCAGCATCATGGACACAGGGGAGGGAGGTGAGCACTACTCCCTACACAAAAGGGTCCTACAAGATCTTGCTAAGCTCAGGGTGGATAAGGCAATGGGACCTGATGGCATACATCCCAGGGTACTTAGGAGCTAAAGGAGGAACTAGCAGAGCCATTAGCAGAATTGTTTAGTGAGTCTCTGAGCACAGGAGAGGTCCCAGAAGACTGGAGAAGGGCTCATGTGATCCAGCTCACAAGAGTGGTAGCAGGGAGGAGGTGGGAAACACAGACGGTCAGTCTTACCTCAGTAGTGGGCAAGATCATGGAGGCACTTCTTAAGGAAAGGATAGTGCAACACCTGGAATCCATAGGGCACAGGATCCAAGACAGCATGGGTTTGCAAAAGGAAGGTCCTGTCAAACTAATCTCATAGATTTCTTTGACTGGGTAACCAGAGTGGTGGACCAAGGGGGAGCAGTTGATGTCGCCTACCTTGACTTCAGCAAAGCTTTTGACACTGTTCCACATAGAAGATTGATAAATAAGCTAGGTAGGCTCGGGGTGGGTCAGAAGTTGGTCAATTGGGTGGCAAACTGGTTGACTGGCAGAAAACAGAGAGTGGTGGTAAATGGTATACAGTCAGAAGAGATGCAAGTCACAAGTGGGGTACCTCAGGGATCAGTCCTGGGGCCAGTCCTATTCAACATCTTCATTAGTGACCTTGCAGATGGACTAGAGGGTAAGGCTTGTCTGTTTGCAGATGACACCAAGATCTGCAACAGAGTAGATGATCCAGATGGGGTGGGCAGAATGAGAAGAGATCTGGATAAACTAGCAAAATGGTCAGAAGAGTGGCAACTGGGATTTAATGCAAAGAAGTGCAAAATCATGCACATAGGGAAGAAACCTTGAAGCCACTTATAGGCTGGGAGGAGTTGCTAGCAGTCACAAAGGAAGAAAGAGACTTGGGCATCATCATCACTGATGACCTAAAATCATCAAAGCAGACCTCTAAAGCAGTAGGTAAGGCTAGGGGTGTTAGGGTGTATTAGTAGGGAGTATCACAAGTCATAAGAGGAGGTAATAATTCCTCTGTACAAAGACATTGGTTAGGCCTCATCTGGAGTACTGCGTGCAGTATTGGAGGCCACACCTTCACAAGGACATTAACCAAATTGAGGCAGTCCAGAGAAGGGCAACCAAAATGGTGCAGGGACTGCATCAGAAGACATATGAGGACAGATTAACGGAGCTCAATATGTATACCCTTGAGCAAAGGAGGGAGAGAGGATATGATCGAGACATTTAAACACCTAAGGGCATAAACAAGGTGAAAGAGTCTAACATGTTTAAATATAAGAAAATAGCAGGACAAGAGGACACAAGCATGAGAATAGAGGAGGCCGATTAAGGGGAATGTGAGAATTCTTTTCACAGAAAGGTGGTAGATGCATGGAATAGCTTACCACAAGAAGTGGTGGCTATGAATACAGTGCAGGGCTTCAAACAGGCATGGGATAGGCATAAGGGAGCAATACAAATGACTATGAATAGATAGGTCACTGACAGAGCAAAGGCCGATGGCACATTTATAAGGTAGAAAAAGAAATGGGCAGACTGGATGGGCCTTGCGGTCCTTATCTGCCGTTAACTTCTATGTTTCTATGTTCTATGTTTCTATAAGAAAGTGGCTTGCATAAAAAAAAAAATAGAGCACTATGCTATCCTACGTCCAGTTGCTGCACAATGGTATGAAATCACACTAGGTGAGGTAGCATGACTTATTCACCTTCCATTAAACACATCAAATTCAAAGAACGATAATTATTTTTGTTTAGCTTTTGCTAACCAATTAAGTACACTAGACAAATACATGCCTATTTTCAGGTACGACCCGGGAGAGTACTGGAAAGCAAAGAACATACAGAGTACAATTTGAAGCAAGTAGGGCAGATACACAGATGTCAGGAGCCGCATAACATACATTAAGGTATCTCCGGTCACGACAGTAATCATAGTTAATATGCTAAGGTACAGCGTCACTGACTCAAGTGAGGCAATTATTAACTCTGTAGTTAATCGAGGGTCTGAAACTATAACATTATCTGTCATTTTATGAAAATCATCATTTTCTATGCAGATTTATTGTGTAGGACGAACAGAAACAACATGTGGACGTAGCAAGGTGATTTTTCTCTTACCTCCTGATCTTTAGAATCAAATAGAGAAACAGATGGTATCACCCATGTGTAAAGGTTCATAAAGTAATTATGCATATATATGAGAACTTCGTGAGCCTCTATTTTTCTAGTCTCAACAATGTTAAACTTACCCAGACGCGGGCCCAGACGTTTATGTTTTAGTGGCTGACAGCATATCTGGCATTCCACTCTGTTAAGGCTGCATAAATGAATTGCAAATATAATAAAGTTTACATGAAAAGAATAAATTAGAAGGAGAAATGGCCAGTTTAAAATAATCATAAATCTCTACGGAGTCTGTTGTAATGCATGTACCCGTTTTGCAATACCAATCCCGGGTTCCCACGTTATGGGATTAGCTATAGCCTACTCAAGCAGTCAGCCCGCGCATGCGCGGTAGCTGCCGAGTAACGACGTCACGTTCGTACGTCCTCTCGCGAGAAAGTGTAAAACGGGCGCAAGAGGACTAGGAGAAGGCAGCAAATATTACAGAAATGTTTAGTCATTTTACAGTGACGCAGCAACAAGAAACAATGAAATAATCAGACTCGAATGAATCTGTAAGTTACAACCATTTCAAGAAAAAATAGATTTTGCTGAACTAAAGAAACGCTTTAAAGAAATAACAAAAGCATTTGGAACAGAACAGTATCTGTAAAGAGGTTTAAGAAAAGTCTGAGGTTATAAAGGTAGGCTGCTCTCTCAGATAATAAGTGGTACAAGTTGTTTCAACAGTGGAAACTGAACCATTGCAGCAGGGCTTCCTCAAAGGAGAACAGTAGTTAACTGTGGCATGGCAGTGTGTGTACAGTTTGCTCTCGTCATCTCGATGCTCTTTCTCTCTTGTTTTGACATGGTTTGTCTTTCACATAGACGTGAGTTTTCTTACCATTTTAGGTAGGTGGTGCTCCCCATATCGCGCGGTGCTGTATTGCCGCCGCACTTTCTCCACTTCGCGTGAGCGCGAACGTGCCTCTTCTCTGCACTGACAATTGAGCTTCGGAGTTACTGCGCATGCATCGCGGCATTTCCGGAATCGGTAGCGCGCGCCATTGTAATCTGTTTGTCGTGGTGCACTGACCATAGACGTTTGTATCCGTACCGGTGTCCGTTTTCATTTTTTTTCTCATTTTGGATGAATGCTGCGCTCTCTCTCCCCAATCAGTGTCAAAACTATCCGCTAATCTCCCGTTTTCAAGAAAGTGCTCTTGTTCGTTCATTCATTCTGCTTACAAATGTATGTTGCAGCTCAGTGTCACAAACCATTTGCATGTTCAATACAGTTGCATAGTGTATGTGACACATTTGAGAGCAGAATTAATGAACATTAGCACCTCACTGAAAACGTGGTATCTGCGGATACTTTTGACATTGATGCTGTTTGTTTTTTTTTTGGTGGGGGCTCGCAGCATTCATCCGAAGTGATATCCAAAAAAATGAAAACAGACACCGGTACTAATGTCGCCTCCACTTAATTGGTGTCCAGTGCTCGTTCCATCTAACATTTTTAACCCAACCTTCATGTAATATGGGAGATCGTGTCAGTCCAACCTCGTAGAGTTTTATGACTGGGTGACGGGGGCCTTGGACAGACATAGACCGGTGGACGACCTATACCTAGATTTCAGTAAGGCATTTGATTCACATTATGGGTTTGGTGAGAAAGCTGAGGGAGATGGGGTTGGGAGGACAGGAGCTCAGTTGGGTGGAAAATTGGCTCACGGGGCGTTTACCTTCCTGGGTGAGGATCCCACCCACCATTAACCTCTGTAATCAGTGGGGTCCCTTAGGTTTCGGTATTGGGGCCACTCTTGTTCAACGCCTATGTCTCGGCTATAGGGAGGAGGTTTAGGAATAGGTTGAGTCTCTTTGCAGAAGATTCAAAACTGGGAGCACTGGTGGATTGTGAAGAAGCGAAGGAGGCGGTCCAGGGGGATCTGGATACCCTGGAGGGAGGGGTGGTCAAGGAGGCAGGGAGTGAAATTTAATGCTGGGAAATGTAAGGTACTACATTTGGGGGTAAAAGACCCGGCCTTGAATACACTCGGGGTCACACTGCAAACTACATTGGGAGAAAGGGATTTAGGTGTGGTGATAGATGTCAAAATAAATAACTCTGAAAATTAAAAAAAAAAAATGCAGCCAAAGCGAATAGTTTATTGGGCTGTATAGCCAGGGAATTGGTATCCAGAACGAGGGAGGTGATCCTCCCTCTGTATAATGCCTTGGTCAGGCCGCAGCTCGAGTACTGTGTACAGTTCTGAAGACCTCATCTGAAGAAGGACATAGCACTGCTGGAGAGGGTCTAGAGGAGAGCGACCAGGATGATTCCAGGCATGGAGGGGAAGCTTTATGAGGAGAGACTGGAAGAGCTTGGGCTTTACTCACTGGAGGAGAGGAGGAATATGGGAGATATGATAGAGGTTTTCAGGTATGTAAAAGGAATAACCAGGAGTGGAACCAAGGAGCTTTTTAGGCTAAAGAAGGGAACAACCAGGAGCCACGAATGGAAGCTGGAGGGGAGAAACTACAGGGGGGAGCATAGGAGGCATTTTTTCACTGATAGGGTGGTGGAGCCATGGCATGTGCTGCCTGGGAGGCTGGTGGAGGAGGGCACAATGGAGGGATTCAGGAAGGGGTGGGACAGGTACAAGGGGAAACTGAAACTAAAGAAGACCCTCTCGGGGGCTGGGGGGTGGTATGGCGAGCGACCACTAGGTTGCTGGCTTTGGAGCAGACAAGACAGACCTTTTGGCCTGTTCTGATGGCTTGTTAGTATGTACCTGTTCCTTGCCATTGCATGCACACGTCGACTCCCTGCACAGATTGATGTCAATGACAACTGCACACACCATGAACCACCGACTGATGTTTTGCTAGCAGCTTGTCATACCCTGTTCTATCTGTCACCTAAACAAGAATCAATTCTTTTTACAGAAATAAATGTAATAAATTTTATCAAGCAATAAAAAAAAAAAAAAAAAAATTAAATGGCTGTTAATTATTTTTATATGTCATGTCTGTTGCATGTGTGTTTACAATGAAATTAAGAAAACTGTGACACTATGCATTGGGACTATGGCAGTGTTGCGTAAGCAATAAGACAGGACAGGGTGTGTGTTGAACAGATATTACCGCACGCCCAGGGGCGTAGTAAGGCACGAGGCCCAGCCGAGTGCCTTCAGACCCTGGAAGTGCGGTAATATCTGTTCAGCACACACCCTGGAGTGTTTTATTGCGCTTATAAAATGGGTTTGTTTTATTTATATATTTTTCTCACCTTAAAAAATGTTGCTGAACTGAAAAACGCTGAAATCATTGTGTTTAATTTGATATAAAATAGTCCTTCCACCTACTAGGTGATGAGGTCATTGCCTCTAGCATTTTTACTGTTGTGGCATCCATGCCAGCCCCCCTCCCCACCACCACACCACCACATGGAGAGAAAAATGCAGCTGAGCTGTGTGGTTAGAAGGAGAGGTTTGTGTCCTTTTAAAAGAGCAAATGAAAGAAATTAAGAATATGTATGTAGATGCTTTTAGTTTGACTGTGGGAACAGTCAAGTAGCTCCTCTACTCCCGTGACAGTCCGAGCACCAGAATAGAGCGAGTGGAAGTACTGCATCTAAACCAGTCAGTAATTTTTTTAATTTTGTTTATTTAATGGTTCCATGTATTAGGACCGGTCCTCTTCAATGTCTTTATAAGCGACATTGCAGAGGGACTGGAAGGAAAAGTATGTCTCTTTGCAGAAGACACAAAGATCTGCAACAGAGTTGATGCACAAGGTGGGGTCGAAAGGATGAGAAGGGACTTGGCAAGGTTAGAGGAATGGTCAAATGTATGGCAGCTTAGATTCAATGCTAAGAAGTGCAAGGTAATGCACCTGGGAAACAAAACCAGGGAAGAGTACACAATGGGGGTGAGATACTAACAACAAAATGGAAAGGGACCTGGGGGTAGTCAAATCAGATGACCTAAAGGTGGGCAAGCAATGTGAGAGAGCAGCAAGGAGGGCTGGGGGATACTGGGATGCATAGGAGAGGCATCACCAGTAGAAACAAAGTTATTATACCTCTGTACAGACAGCTGGTGAGACCACATCTGGAGTACTGCATGCAGTTCTGGAGACCCAATCTCCATAAGACACAGACAGGATGGAAGCTGTCCAGAGGAGGGCAACTAAAATGGTGCAGGGTCTGCACGGAGGACATATGAGAGAGAGACTTAAGGAACTTAATATGTATAGCCTCGAGAAAGGAGGAAGGGGGGACATGATAGAAACTTTCAAGTACCTCAAGGGATTAAGCAAAGTCCAAGAGGGTAGCATCTTTCAAAAAAAGAGGTGTGCAAGAACAAGGGGGCACAATTTGAAGATAGAATGGGGGTGGCTCAGAGGTAATTTAAGGGAGTATTTTTTCACAGAGAGGGTTGTGGATGTATGGAACAGCCTTCCAGAGGAGGTTGTGGAGTCAAAAACAGTGGTGGAATTCAAGCATGCATGGGACAGTCATAAGGCAATTCTAGGGGGTTGGGGTAGAAAGAAGTAGGCTGCTGGTTAACTAGGATCTGCAACTTATCCATCAGGTAGGGAAATGGGCAGACTGGGTGGGCCAGGCGGTCCTTATCTGCCATCAAATTCTATGTTTCTATGTGTAGGGTTCGGTTAGCGAGCGGCACCAAGGTTTCCCTGATCGGCCGAAAGTCCTAGATGAGCTTGTTAGTGGGGAAAAAGCAATGGCGGAATTTCAAACATGAACGTTCTAATCGCACATTGATATACTTGCCAGTAAATTTTTTTTTTTTTACTATGTATAAAACACATTTGACACTTCTTTTCCAGCCAGTCAGAATATTCGGATTTCCTTGCCCATTTTATAAAAATGGTTATTATCCACACAAACCAGTATTTGTTCGCCAGGCCTAACTTGTCTTGTGCTGACCTGCGACATGCCACCCGTCTGTGTCTTGTGAGCCTTTTTAACACTGGGGTGGCCACATGAAAATAAAACCACATTGCCTCCAGTGCCAAACTTTTGGCCTTTTGATTACTGCTGCTCCACGCTTCCATATAACAAGTCCAGTATTGATTAAGTACCGGTGTGTTGAAGGTAGAAAACTGAGTCTTTGATTCAAGGCTGGTAGTGGCTTGTGATCTCGCCAGACTACGATGTTTGGTCTGAAACGCCAGTATTAGTGGTGGTTGGCACTGGTGGCATGCTAGAAGACAGTTTGGGGATGGTGGTAGAAAAGCAGCAATGAAGTTCTTGCCATTACAGGACAACAGCCACTCTTACGTGAAGTAAATAACTGTTGTTCACTGTTGCCCCTTTATAAACACATTTGGAACTGAGAGATAAATGGGTGGGTGGGTGGGTGGGTGTGTGAGTGTGTGTGTGTGTGTGTATAACTCTTCAATCCAAATCGATACATAGTGTTTCTGGAACTGCTATGATCTATGACGGTATCTACAAGTATTGATTTGCTGATTTTGCCTGTGAAGATGAAGGTGATAGTTACTGAGCGTTGTTTCTGCAGTTGAACATTACCTATACATACTGCTAGGGGACTGTGGTGTTGAACAGTGAGTACATCATTATAAATGTACAGTGCAACTGTGAGGACTGACTGAGACAGTTTACAGACCATGGTTAAATTTGAATCACGGATTAATTGCTGGTCATTTAGGGGTAAAATCCAACCATCTGCAATTGATGCCAGCTCTCCTTCAGTCATACACCCTTTTCCATGGCCAGCAACATTGAGACTTTGCCCATCATATAGAAATGGATGCCAAGTCACCAAGGAGGCAGTATAGTGCAGTGGTTTAAGGCTCTGAGCTGCAAACCTGGAGACATGGGTTTGAATCCCACAGCCCCCACTTGCATACTGTGTGACCCTGAGCAAATCACTTAACTTCATTGTGCTCCCAGGTGACACCTGTAAACAAGCTTTCAGCTTAGTGTGTCTCGCCTGGTAAAGCAAAGGTGAACAAAAAAAAAAAATCCCAAAAAAACAACTCAAATCTCCAGCCATCTGGTAAAATTCAAACTGCATACTTATAACATTTTCACATTTCCCTTACTTTAAGCATCCAGTCTGTAGCTTTGCATATTTGCATCTGAAGCAGCAGTCCTAACAAGCAGCGGTATTTTATCAGCTATAACGAAGTTGGTGTGTGTGTGTGTGTGTGTGTGTGTGTGTGTGTGTGTGTACAATGTTAGATCTGTGACATAGTCCACTGCTGCTGCTGTGGAGCACCACACACTATGATTGATGCTCATGGGGACCATAATAAAGTTAAAGTTGAATGAATATCTAGAGCAACTTGGTCTCCATGATGTAAGGCATCATGGGTTCATGTGTGTGGGGCGGGAATCGGGTGAAATGAATCAGATTTACTTCTTTTTCTGTGTCACTAATGCAGTAGACAGTCTTAAAGTGGTACACATCCTATATATTGATTGATGGAAAGATGGTCGGAGTACTGTCTTAGGAACAGAACCAAGAGAGCGGAAAAGTTTTTTCTAAGTATGGAGTGCAAACATAAGTTGTATGCATTTTCCTAATTAGTACTCAGTACAAAATGAAGAGGGACATGTGCATTTTTACAGTGGGGAGTTTTACAGAAATCGACTGGCTTCCTTCCATGTCAGTCAGAATAGTGTGGGTTGGGCAAGCTCTGTTCATTGGCTGTAAACTCCTAGCAATACTCGAGTGAGCGCAGCAGGCACGAGAGAAAACAGCACGGAGAGTGAAGAGAAGGTGGAGTGAAGGTTCACTGATCTGATCCAACCAGCATTCGATATTTCGCTCCAGTTTCAACAACAAACAGTGGGTCGATTTTCCTAGTAAAGGCTTTACCTCATTTATATATATATATAAAAAAAAAAAAAATCCCCTAAAAGTGGAAGTCGCAATTTTGGTTTATGTTGTGACTGTGAGCATGTTTGTGTGTAAACTCAATAACATTTTCATGCTGCTGCATGCCGCTCCATTACTGTGTTGAAGCTGATTTCACCTGTACTCTGAAATATGAAGTTGGATCGGGAAGAAAGTGGTTTGCTATATTTTATAATCATTTTGATTTTCGCTGCGAAGGTACTGAAACCGGGGGGGGGGTAGTAACGCTTGTTCTCCAGTCATACTCATTGTCTTCTGGTCTGGTCTGCAGTTAAAATCCTGCACCAGGTTTTTGTGTGTATGTATGTGTGTGTGTATATATATATATATATGATATATATGTTTACGTGGTGCCCTAGTAGCTAGCATGTTAATTTGAATATGCTCGCATCATGGCGGGTGCTGACTGAGGGTGGACGAACTCAGCTTTTTATGCTGCTGCTCCATTACTTGATGTGATCTCCTACACTGTGATATTTGATGTGACAGTGACATCGGAATGAAATTGGGCTTGCTATAATGTTCCTTTTGTAATTGCAAACATACTAAAGCTGGGGGTAGTCACCTGTGCTCTATTCCTACTCCTCGTTCCTGTTCTGGACAGCTAGAAAAGAGAAAAGGCATGGTTTGCTTATTTATTTATTTTTTTTTAAACTTTCTATTGTGTATGTATAGCTTATGCTCAGTAATCTTATGTTAAACTTGAGGCCCGTCTAGCAGTGATGGTCTGGCACGGGGGATTGATACCTGGGACTGGGTGGGTTGGTAATTGCACCCTGGTCTGTCCTGCATAGCACTCCATTTTTATTTATTATTTATGTGCCTCACCTACCGATCGAGAGCTCTCTTTAAGGCTCCTAACCTCTGCCATCTCCCTGCACTGCTTGTGAGTGGGCCTAGCAGTGGATATTGACGCCCAATGTAATTTTTGGCAGTGCAGCATCAAGAACAGGCAGCATGATAAAGTAGTAGTAGTAACTTGAGTCGTTGGGTCATGAACAGTTTGGTTGGGCGGTGCCAGAACAGGCAGCATGGAGCTGGTGGTCGCAAGCAGTTTGTGGACATGGCATGGGTCTAGCGACATCATTTACTCTGATTTTCTTTCCTCCGCACCTGCAGAAAGGCTCAAATTACCAAGCGTAGATTGAGAAGAGGCAGGTGGCAGTCTGAACGGCCCATCGGGAGTAGGCGCAGCAGACTGCATAGCACGCAGAAGAAGATGATCTCCATATAAGTGTAATTACTTGAACTGGTCGTCTTTTATATTTGTATTTGGTAATGGGAGGGAGTCTGGATTTGTGATTATGCTCTATTTCAATTTCTGTTCTTGGCGCTGGTCAGAGGAGACGAGGGAACCTCAGTTCCTGCAAGGGAGGAAGGGGGGACATGGTGCTTTGCTCCATTCCATTTGATCAGACCTTTCATGGATATCAACTGACTGCACTGTACCTTACACAAATTTATTTTGTTAGCTGTTGACTTGTCTTTTTCTGCATCTGACTTGACATATCAAAAGTTGATAAGGTGGTGGCATGACAAGCTGGTTGTTTGTTCCATCTTTCAGCAGTCGTAGATTAAAAATCTGTCATGAGCTTGCTGATGATGTGATTTGCTTCAGACCCTACCCCAACCTATTCTGCACTGCACCGCAGCCACAGTTGTGCCCTCTATTTTTATTTCCCTGTAAACCCCAAACATTTAACCTTTGCCTTTCCTCTAACAGGTCTTTGTTCATGATCTAATAACGTAGCTGCATAGAAAGGCAGAGTAGACTGTTGTGAGACTGAGAATGTGTTTGTACATGGCTGACATTCCTGTTTTAGTACAGCATTTAACTGAGAAATTGCTAGTTTCTGTCAGTAGAAGACTTTTACAAGCTGTATCATGAGCACTGTCCTTCTCCTTCTGTATTGCAGATAATGAGCTTTTCCAGAGGTCGAAATTGTTTTGCAGTCACTAGCCAGCAGGGCTAGTGACTAGGAAAAATAACTAGCCCTCCCTACCATCTTTTCCTCTGGCCCAGCTGGGTGTACTTACAGAAATGTTATCTTTTCTAGTACAAACCCATAGGTCAGGGCTAGTGGAGGGAAAATCTTATTAGCCCAATACCAAATCTATCAGCATTTGGCTAGTGGGACAATGCCAATTCCGATCCCTGCTTTTCTTGTCTGTACAGAGGAGAGGACTCACTTATTTCCAGTCTGTCACTAAATGTAATGTAAAGCCTGGTCCTTTTTTTTTTTTTTTTGTGACCACTTCACTGCCAGGCAGCCCCATCCCAAGCATGCAGTGCAGTTGGTGCTGGGGTACGAAAGTCCCTGACACAACAGGGGCAGTTCTCACTTCACTAACTGCTTTTGTTTGAATATGGCTGGGTTCTGAGGGTGTAGCACAGACTCTGCACTGGGCTGATACAGCCCCGCCCAGAAGACAGCCCACACAGGTCCCGAGAGGTGATATAAGTGGGACTTACTAGGATCTAAATGGGATAGCACCGTGACCACACCAGCTCTCCTATGGGCCATTATTATTTATAGTCCCAAGTTTCATAGTTTGATATGAGGTTGTGCCTTTGTGAGTAGGTGACAGGCGTGGGTGTCTGGCTGGACGTAGGGTACTCATAAATATGGTAAAACAATTTTAATTCGCTTAACTTTTAAAAAAGCATTCATTGAGTAGGAGCACAGATTCACCAGGTAGGAGCACATATTTTGGGCCCTTATTTTACCAATGTTTGCTCCTAAATTTCGAAGGAGCACACCATGACAAAACCTTAACGCCATCCATGTTGTGGACCATGCAGTATGATCAGACTAGATACATCAAATTGCCTTATGACGGCTTCTTTGTATGTTCGTATGGCACCGCTGAGTTTTTGGACCTGTCACATCTTGTAAGACATGCAGAGGTTGACACACACCACTCCAAGGTTGCTTGAGTGGATGTAATGGTGCTCGTGCTGTTATAGACAATCCCATACTAGTTCTGGGCTGTGTAACTGGCAGTGCAATTTACTGCTCCCCTCCGCCTCCACCACCACCCCTCTCCAATGCATTGCTCTGCAAGTACACTGTTACTACGCTGTCTCAGAGGAGCACAGGTCATTGCACTTCAATTGTTCTAAGGCTTGCATGCATTCACTACATGCTTTCATACCAGCAGCTCCAGGTGTTGGTCTCTGTCATACCCATAGCCATACAAAACGCTCAATAATGTGACTTTGTACATGAAGTGCACTTGGTACACAAACTACAAGCCACAGCAAAGTAACTTTCTATGAGACATACCTTCACAGTGAGTACCCTACCTTGTGTCACATCCTGCCAACTTGCATCTTTGTGTGTGAAGACAACAAAGCATTCATGTAATTCGCAAGTGTCTCTGTGCCTACCACCACCCTCGAGTAATGACTCAAGGCATACACATGCCATGCTGTATGCCTCGGATGGTGGTTCATTCATCAGATGGTACCGATAAATTGTTCTGCAATGTCAAGAAAGGGCAGGACAGTAATCCAAGCGAGTAGTAAGTTTAATGGTCACAGTTCAGAGACCACTTTGAACAAATATGAAACATAACTGATCATCATTACTGCATGTTACATGCACAAAGAAACAGGTAGTCAAATTGTAGCGCTGCACAATGAATTGTTAAACTTAACATGTAATAGTTCCACTGATACATAACATTTCAAGCAGGTCATGTTCTTCTAGTGATATATCAGATATGTATGGGTACATACAGGAATGCTGCCACAATTCACATCAAACTGCACACTGGTCACAAAAATATAATTTTTGGAACTGGGTGCCACAGCCCCAGGGTGTGGTGATGGGTCAACAGAAATCAACGTGGGTTAAGAATATGTCATGCGCTTTGGAGAACATAGTATTCTTGTTTGTGATTTCATACTGAAATAAAGAAAGAAAACAAAAGGTGTGGTGGTACATAGGCAATGCGTATGGATAATGGACGATGGGAGAAAAAGGAATAAATCAGTCGTGTTCTCTAAAGAGCTGGCGAACAAAGTCATGGTTAACAGATCAACTTTTAAGAACTATAAGGGGACACAAAGGGAAAAGGACCAGGTGATGTACCTTCAAGTTCTAAGGGAAAAAGGGAAAGCTGTTAATAGATCCGATGAGCATACAGAGGAGTGTTTTGGATGGATTCTGACATTCCATGGGTATATCAGTGGCACAGCTAAAACCTGGGTTTGGGTGGGGAGAGTGATGCTTAAAGGGTTGGAGGGAAAATGGAAGGATGGTTATCTGGACAAAGCAGAAATACTGAACAAACACTCATGTTCATCATTCACTAAGGAGGTACAGAGTCATGGAACACAGGGAGAAGATGAAATGGGGGTAGTGGACACCAGTCCATTCACATTGGAGATAGTTCGGGAAGAACTCGTAAAGCTGAAGGTGTATTGACCCATGCGGGCAGACGACATAAACCCCTGGATATTACAGGAGCTGCAAAGGGAACTAGCAGTGCATCTGGCCAGCCTGTTCACAGTGTAAGACATGAGGATGGTGCATGTGGGAGCTACGTACCAAAGAGGCAATGGGGAACAAGTGGGAAAACGGGATAATACAGACCAGCAATCATCATGTGTATGTTAGGGAACATCATGAAGCTACTGCTCAATGAAAGGGTACTGGCACACCTGGAATACAACGGTGCACAATGTAAGATGCAGCACACAGTCACAGCCAAAAGGTCTTGTTAAACTATTCTGATACATTGTGAGACTAGGCAAATGACTCATGGAGTGGCAGTACACGTCACCTGTTTTAACGTCAGTAAAGCATTCAGTAACGTCCCAGACAGGAGTCTGTGCATGGGGCATAATTCGATACATTTTGCCATAAACTGGCTGATGGACAGCAGGTGGAGGATGGTGGTACACTGCATCCAAACCGGGGAGAGTCGGAGATGACAAGCGGAGCACCACAGGGGTCAATAGTGGGACAAACACTGCTCACTTTCTTCATCTGTGACATTGCAGAGGTGATGGGAAAGGTATGCCTATTTGCAGTTGACACAAAGATGTGCAACAGGATGGATCCTCTGTAAGGGTTGATGAACACTGTTAGGGACCTGGAGAAGCGTGAAACATGGTTGAAGTTGTGTTCACATCTGAGAAGTGAAAGACAGTGTACCTGGGTTGGGGGAACCCTGGGGAGAGATACAGGATGGGGTGGGGGACTTGATGACAGTTACCAAAGAGGACATAGAGCCAGGGGATATCATATATATAATATATATTAGATATTATATTATTATATAATATATCATATATTAGGGAGGTGGATCAGGGGAGGGCAGTGGACATGGCCTATCTGGACTTCAGCAAGGCCTTTGACACTGTGCCAAACTGGGGAATATGGGTGTGGGCAGGACAGTAGTGCAGTGGGTGGGTAACTGGCTGGGTGGCAGGACACAGAGGGTGGTGGTAAATGGCTGTCACTCCACAGAGGAAGAAGTGACCAGTGGGGTACCACAGGGATCAGTGCTGGGACGGTACTATTCCAATATCTTCATCAGTGACATTGCACATGACCTAGAAGGAGAATTTCACTGTTCGCTGATGACACAAAGCTCTGTAACAGAGTAGACACACCAGAGGGTGCAGACAGAATGAGAAGGGACCTGCAGAAACTTGAAGAATGGTCAGGGGTTTGGCAGTTGAAATTCAAATGCAAGGAAGTGCAAGATAATGCATATGGGGCACAAAACCCTGGCACAATATATCAGTTGGGGTGAGGATATAGCATGCACCAAGCAGGAAAGGGATCTTGGAGTTATCATCTCTGATGACCTCAAGGCAGGGAAACAGTGTGACAAGGCAGCAGGTAAAGCAAATAGGATGCTGGGATGCATGGCTAGGGCATCACCAGCAGGAAAAGGAGAGTCATAATTCCACTATACAAGACACTAGTGAGGCCGCACCTGGAGTACACATGCAGTTCTGAGACCTTACCTACGTAAGGACATAGACAGGGTAGAGAAGTTCAGAGGAGGGCAACAAAGATGGTGCATGGATTGCATCACAAGTCCTATGAGGACAGGTTGAAGGCACTGAACATGTACTCCCTGGAGGAGAGGAGGAGAGGGATATGATAGAGACATACAAGTATCTTACAGGGAGGAACAGGGTGCAGGAATGCACTATTTTATGCGAAAAGATGTTTCAGGACTAGAGGGCATGGGATGAAGTTGGAGGGAGGGCGATTCAGAGGAAACATGAGGAAGAATTTCTTCACAGAGCGGGTGGTGGACAAGTGGAACACCCTGCCAGAGGAAGTGGTGGGGGCTGAAACAATCACAGGATTTAAGAATGCATGGGATAGACATAAAGGAATTGTGGAGATCAGGGGTAAGGGGCAGCAGACTTCCTGGAAAACATAAACTGAACTTACAAACTTAAATGGGCAGACTGGGTGGGCCATAGGCCCTTATCTGCCGACACTGTCTATGTATGTATCTATATCTGATGACATTCAGTGATTGAAGCACTGCAAAAAGGCCGCAGTGAGGAACAGTGGCACACTGGGATGTATACACCAAGGTATAAGTAGCATTGCAATAGTGGTGTTGATGCCATTGAATAAAATCTATGTAGTGCCTCAAATACAGTACTTCATGCTGTAATGGAGACCACGCATCCACAAGGCACATAGACAAGGTGGAGGCTGTTCAGGGAATGGCGACAATGATGGTGCATGGCTTGCATCACAACACACATGTGAAGAAAGTAATAGACCTCACTATGTACTCACTGCATTAGGGTATATAAATACATGGTACTGACTATAAGCAAGGTGCAGGTGGTGTGGTGTATCGTTTCAGATGTAGAAATTTATACCAGAATGATGGTGCACAATATGAATTAGTAGAGGGATAGAAGAGTATGTGACATGACGAAGTCACTGTAGACAGAGTCTCTGCAGCCGCTTGGAACTGTCTGCCACAATAGGTGGTGGGTACAGTGGCTATGGAGTTGTTCAAACATGCCTGTGAGAAGCACAAGGGAGCGTAGGGTGTTGAGGTAGTGGTGAAAAGACACTGATCAGTGACAGTCAGAAATATGCTGGAGACCTCTCGGTAGACAGGGACTCTATAGTAACCAGTGACACCATGGTGTACACGTAACATGGCATAATCTCATAAGGCAGGTAACCAAACGCCACTTTTCCAGAGCTACATAGTGGATAAGAGACATGTACATAACCAAGTAATTTTCTTAATATACAGCATTTCAACAACATAATTCTGCTGCATTTCAGTCATTCAGATGCTATCATACCAAAATTAACATCTCCTTTACTTAAGTAGTTGCCAAAACAAAAACCACATCAACTCCCATTTGACAACAGTGTCAGTAATGAAAACAGTTAGCAAACAAATAAGGAACTGCAGTGCATGTAGCTCTCATGTAGTGTTTTGATGTCACAATGTAGTATTGTCATGACCTGGACTGAGAAAACAGTGTCCCCGTAGTGATGAAACATAGAATTTTATAGCAGATAAGGACCACTTGGCCCTCCTAGTCTGCCCATTTCCCAACCTAATGGATAAGCTGCGGATCCTAGTCAACCAACAGCCTTCCTCCTACCCCTTACTAGAATTGCCTTATGTCTGTCCCATGCATTCTGGAATTCCCCCACTGTTTTTGACTCTACAACCTCCTCAGGAAGGCCGTACCATGCATCTACAACCCTCTCTGTGAAGAAATACTTTCTCACATTACCTCTGAGCTGTCCCCCTCAATCTTCAAATTGTGCCTCCTTGTTCTTGGCCATCTCTTTTTCTGAAAGATGCTACCCTCTTGGACTTTGTTGATTCCCTTGAGGTATTTGAAAGTTTATATCACATCCCCCCCTCCATCCTTTCCTCAAGCCTGTACATCTTAAGCTCCTTTAGTCTTTCTTAATATTTTTTCTGGTGCAGACCCTGCACCATTTTGGTTGCCCTCCTCTGGACAGCCTCCTCCCTGTCTATGTCTTTGTGGAGATGGGGTCCAGAACTGTACACAGTACTCCAAATGTGGCCTTATCAACTGTCTGTACAGAGGACCACCAACTGCCTGTTTTCTACTGGTGATGTCTCTCCCTATGCATCCCAGTACCCCCAGCCCTTCTTACTGCCTTCTCACATTGCTGGCCCACCTTTAGGTCTTTTGATATGACTATCCCCAGGTCCCTTTCCATTTTTGTTGTTGTCAGTATCTCACTCCCCATTGTGTACTCTTCCCCTGGGTTTTTGTTTCCCAGGTGCATTACTTTGCACTTCTTTGCGTTAAATCTAAGCTGCCATACATTTGACCATTCCTCGTGATGCACATTGGGCACATGAGATCTCTGCCACTGTTTTTAAAAAAAAAAAAAAAAAAAGGGTGATCCATTGTCATGTTTATGGCATTGTCATTGCCATGTCTGCCGACATCAAATAACCTAAACGCATATGTACATTCAATGTGTGTCTATGTACCCTCTCAATGACACAGCAGTACATTCATCCTGTCCATGCTCATCATTGATAATCAGTGTACAAAGCCAACTAGAAACACAGTGACAGGTGGCTATCATGTGGAAAGTCTGTTTTACTAACGACATGTGGATATTGTGCAGCAAAAGGCAAGCAGCAGTTCTTAAGTAGCTCGTTAGAAAACGTTAGAGGGTGTCGGCCCATGTTTCAGTTATGCTTAAATCTAGAGAAATGTTTGTCCAACAACTCCTCTTTTGCTGGTCTTTTTGTGCCGTCAATATTGGAAGGTAGTTCCGGGATCTGTATAACAGGTATGTCCGATAAGGTGCCCTTTCTCATTTGCACGACATCATTCAGCAAGTGTCTCACATAAAGTCTTGAGAACCTTGACACTTTTAGCAATCCATTGTTTCGTCATCTCTGAGAACACAAACTTATGTTGTGACTTTCCCTTGCATTTCCCTTTCTTTGTCACTGCCTGTGCCAGGTTCCGATTTTTGCTGTAGTTCAGCATTGCCAGTTGTGTCTGTGCCAGCAAAGCATGATGGCTGAGATGCTGCCTTTTGGTGCAGTATTTATTCAGCAGCGAGTTGAAAACCTCGATGTTCCCCGTGTGACAAAATTGCATGATTTTGTCCATGTCTTTGATGAGACGGGTATCTAGAACAGCAGTTTTCAGGGCCTTATGTGCTGGTTCCTCTTTGATGAGCTAGTCAGTGTTGTCGTGTTCATCATCCGTAAGTGGACCATGGTCAAATTTCCGGTACTCCAACGCCACGTGCCATGAGTGGTTATTTGCAGTGTGCTCAAGGACTGAAATCATTTTCTCTCTAAGAAGCGTCCTGCTCACAGCAGGTATTTGGCAGACCGCCAGAAGTGGTTCAGAACTGATCGGATCCACGACGTGAGTTTCTCGGTGTCTTTGCTTGGCCTTGGCGGTGAGTTTCTTGACGATTGATTTGGTGACATGCAACACTTCTTATTGATGTTCATCACCCAGAAATGTGCTTCCCTTGTTCATCAGGCAGGCTGTTTGGGGGTGTTGATCTCTTGCCACTGTTTTAACACTTATCCCAGCATCCAAGACGCTTCTCATGCAATGTATGAATGCGTCTTTCTCCATTACGTTGCAGTTAGATAACTCTGACACCTGGACCAGGGATGACTCTAGTATGGCATTACTGTGCATGTCCATAACTCTGTAGGTACAGTACTTAGCCTTATGTCCGAGTGAGTCACAACGGCCATCGTCAACGGTCATTAGGTTTTTTTTCCTTCAGTGTTTCCCATGTTTCCTTCTTATTTAGCCATGCCCTGTTCACCACTGGGAACATGTAGATTTTCTGGATGTTCAGGTATTGGGCCTCGCAAATGAATGGGATACCTCCAGATTTGAAGAACTGCTCTATTCAGTTGTAGGTGTTTTTACTAAATAGAATGCTGGAAGATGGCACAAGATTTCCAGCACCCATTTTATTGATCAAAGGTTGCGAATGCACGTGAAGTCATGGCTATTGCAGTAGTAAAAGTTGGCTACATACAGGGTTCCACGTACATAGCTGTCAGCATCAGTGGTAGATGACAGATTTGGCACACCAACATGCTAAGAAGAGAAAGCAGTCAACTTTAAAAAATCCAGAAACTTTGTCTCATTGACAATACCATCGCTGCAGGAAAATGTGTTATTGGCATTGTCCTCAAAGTCCTCTTCAGAGTCTGAGTCAGAGGATGGTACAAACAAGGAATGCTGCGTTTCCACTAACTCACTTGTCTGTGAAGAAAGCATGGCGTCACTGTGGTCATGGAGGATTTGATTAGCAGTGCTGTGTTTCAGCGGAGTCGAGGTTAGTGTTGGTGGCAGTGGCAGGTTGGCATCAAGATTCGCATCAACCACTGCAACCGAAATGCGGTCACGCAAACTTATTCTTGGTTCTTCCTCTGCATGTTGTATTTGCGTGTCATACTTTGAATTTCTGCTGTATGTATGACCCGTATAAACATTTTCAGAGGTTTCTGGCCACTGGCATGCAAAATCCTACATCTCAACACAATACTGCACACCAGTGCTGCTGCATGTGGTATCCTGATGCTGGACGGTTGGGCTTCTTTGACGGGATAGGATGGCTTCAGTAAACGTTACCTAATTGGGTGAAAAGGGAAATAAAATCTGTCATTCCTGTATGTAATTTTTCAGTACTAAATGGAGTCACCATTGCATCACAATATGTTTGTATCTGTACACAGAATGGTTGCGTTACGGCTAATCAGTGTCTGAGATAATTGTGGTTCCACAGTGACATTCAGATTACATCTTAATGCCACCTTTCAGCAACCGATAAACTACATCATGGTAACAGAAGGCTTTAATGAGAATAGCGTGAGGGTGTGGATGGTTAGTAAACCAGAAGAAAAATATATAACAGTATAGATAATTTTGTCAGACTGGATGTACCACTGGTGTTTCTGTGCTGTCAGTGTCTACGGTTCTGTCTCCTTGTGTCGAGTATTGCGCACAGTTCCACCAAGCTCAAGTCTGAAAGCACATTGTCTGCTTTCAGGAATTACAAAGAACAGCAATAAAAGTGGTACAGAGGCTACACTGGGAAACATGTGGGTGTGCCTTTGGGTCATTGGCCGTAATGCTCACACCATTCCACCTCACCGCACCCTGCAGACACCATCGGGCATCAGTGGTGTGCTTTGGGGTCTTAAGCCATTACCCTCACCACATTTCACGAGGAAATAAGCGGAGATTGGGGTAGTGTGGCATTATAGTTGGAAACCCTAATGCCCTGTGCATTTGTTGTTATTTTCACTCCAACTTTTCTACATGGGCTTTTTGGGACATCACCTCATGAACAGTGGCAGTATCAGTTCACTACTCCATCCCTAAAGTTGATTTTGCACAATGAACATGCCATTCTGCTCCACAGGTGCAAAAATGTGTTTAGGGCAGGAGAGGAAAAATGACAGCCATACTGTTGATAAGGATGTTAGAAAAAAATGGCAGTGTTGGAAATCTGGAGTGAGAATATTAAAAATTTGCAAAGGTATGAAAGTGCGTAGAAACTGTGCAACTCATGCTCGTAACACAGTAATTTGGGGAATTTTTTTAATAAACTTGCAACACGGACCCTTGACTGAGTTTGTTGGGAGAAGGGGCATTTCCAGCACCGGGAGTGGGTGTCCCGGTATCAGAAACCTATTTAAATATTTTGGAACACTGGGGTGGTTTCCCATTTTGGAACACTGGGGTGGGTTCCTTCCCAGTGTGCCACATTACTTGGGGTAGGGTAAACATGCCAATACAGGTATTGGGCACCCCAGTGTTGGCAGAATATCTGTTCTGGCTTGGGGAGGGGTGGTGGGAGACATCTGACACCGCCAGTGGTAAGCAGTGGTGTGATGAGCTGAATCTGTACACGCTGACAACAAGATGGGAAAGGGGGACATGTTTGAAATCTTTAAATATGTAAAGATGATCTGTAAGGTATGAAAAGGGGGTCTTGCTAAAGAGAAAGGAGGGATCCAGAACTACAGGGCACAGCCTCAGGTTGGAATGAAACAGATACAGGGGCAGTGTGATGTTGTGCTTCTTCACGCAGATGGAGGATGAGGAAGAGGAGGAGTAATGGAATAGACTGCCAGACGTAGTGGCGTGGTTGAAAACTGTCTTGCAAATTAAGAGAGCATAGGACCGGCATATGGGGCTGGGCATGGGTGGTAGGGAGGTGGCAGGCAGGGAAGAGGGGGATGTGAAAGGGGCTGGGTCAGCAGAGTGTATGGGCCGGAAGTGTCCTTTTATGGTATGAAGCTTCTATGACTCTTTGATTTTCAGTGGTACGTAACATGATGGAATCACTTCTGAAAGAAAGAACTGTTGAGTGCCTAGAGGCCAGAGGGACATAGAATCCGGCGCAGCATGGATTCACAGCAGGGAGGTCATGTGAGATGAACAGAATCAATTTCTCTGACTGGGTGGCCAAAGTAGTAGAGCAGGGAGGGGTTTGGACATGCCCTACCTAGACTTTAGCAAGGCGTTTGACTCAGTCCCACACAAAAGATTATTATATGAGGGCAATAAAAAGTCATGGAATCTGATTGTCTATCTGCACTTGGCAACAGTGATGTTATGTGAGCTCCACTTCATCGTACTAATTTGTCATAGCATTGTCCAAATCTCATCTTAAGAAAAAGGGACATATTGCCACAGTTAAAAAAATGTACTAAACACATGTTTTAAGTTATTTATTTTTTTTGGGGGGGGGGTATAACAACGAGCCATTGTATAATAGCAGTAATGCACTGCAGGGTGTGGGTGGTGCTGTGTTAACCTCACTTCTGAGACATTGGACGCACTCTACTGGCATTCGCATGCAAAACCGCCCAGGCGTGAGGTTCTCCCAGCACGACCCACACCCTGCCGTGCATTATTGCTTAATTAAACAAGTTAGCTGTCCTGGGAGTGGGTCCCAGGGTGGTAGCCTGTGTTAAAAATTGACTGTACAACAGGACGCAGATGTTAATAGTAAATGTAGTCCTCGCCAAAGAAAGGTGGGGTTGCTAGCGGGTATCACAGGGTTCAGTATTGGTGCCAGTTCTCTTTAATGTCATTTATAAGTAACGTTGCAGAGGGACTGGAAGGAAAAGTATGCCTCTTTGCAGTCGACACAAAGATTAGCAACAGGGTTGATACACAGTAGGGGTAGGGGTGGAAAGGATGAGAAGGGTAGGCAGCTTAGTAGGTATGGCAGCTTACATTCAGTATAAACATGTGCAAAGTAATGCACCTGGGAAACAAAAACCCAGGGGAAAATTACACAATGGGGTGGGGGGGGGGCATTAACAACAGCCAAAATGGAAAGGGACCTGGGGGTTGTCATATCAGATGACCTAAAGGTAAGCAAACAATGTGAGAAGAAAGTAACAATGGCTGTGGGAATACTGGGATGTATAGGGAGAGGCATCACCAGTACAAAGCAGGAAGTTGTTATTCCTCTGTACAGACAGTTGTTGAGACCACATCTGGGAGTACTGCGTACAGTTCAGCTGGGGATGCAGGAACATGGAAAGGCAGCTTCCAATAGTGAATGCCAGCTGGTGGTGGCTGCCCCGGCACAGCTGCTGACACTGGGTATATGCCTTTGCATGTACCTGGAACAAGATTATCATAGGGCTGATTTATTTTTAACAACTGTACTGCTGAAGACAGAAAAAAAGATAACTTAGAAATATTAGCTGTAAAGAAGTATGCTCCTTAGACAGTGTATGGCATATGTGTAGCAGTGAATGAATTCCTTTCTGCAGATGATGGCATGCTGTAAGATATGTTGGACATTTGGCAGAGGGTGTACTGAATGAGCAGTGATCAGACAAAACTAAAGGAGTGTTATAAAGCGTAGCAATTCAGTTTCAGTGCAGAAAAGTGCAAGGCCACAAACATAGGGCATAGGAACCCAGTCGATGAGTATAGAATGTGGTAGGTACTAACACTAAATATGCAGGAATGGGAGCTTGGGGTCATCATATTTGATGAACTGAAGGTGGTAGGGCAGTGTGACCAAACCGTGGGTATGGCTAGTGTAAAGCTGTGGTGCATATGGATGGGTATATCCAGCAGGAGGGGGTTTTTGTCACTGTCTCACTTACTGATAAGACCCCACCTGTAGTACTATGTCCAGTTTTGGAGGCTGCAGATTAGAAAAGACATAGGGTGGAGGCAGTCCAGAGCAGGGCAACTAAACTCATACAAGAAGCCCTATGAGGGAAGACTGAGTGAGTGATTCAAACATGTGTGCTGTGGAAGTGAGGAGACCAAGAGGTGACATGATAAGGGACTTACATGTACCTCACAGGGGGAAGCAGAGTCGCTTTCAAATGAGATGGAGTACCAGGACAAGGGCATGCGATGGGAGCTGGGGCAGGGAGCTTATATTAGAGACACAAGGAAATATTTTATCACCGAAAGAGTGGTAGACACATGGAACAGACTACCAGCAGATGTTGTTAAGGAAAAACCAGTGCAGCTTCAGGCATCCCTGGGATGTTCTTAGGGGGTATATTAGCAAACAAGAAGGGAGGAGGGAGGTCTGCCAGAGAGCAGGTGTAGCCTTTGGAGAGAGATTAAGCAAGGAACAGCTGAGCGCACTGGGTTTGCCAAATGGTCCCTTTATGCCATCAACTTCAATACCTTACTTCGAGAGGGCTCTTGCAGTAGGTAATTACCTATAGGACTGACGCCGGCAGGCGGCAGGACCCCACGGAAAAATTTCTAGCTAGCAGTCCCTGGCGAGGACCGCCCCACGATCAGGTGACGGCGTCAGGGAGACGAGCGTCGGTATAAAGGCGATCCCGGGCACCTGCCTTCCAGTTCTTTCCTGCCATTGGCTCATGCGGCACCTCAGGAAAAGTTTGTGCTTGTCAGCCCTACCTTCATTGTTTGTTTTTTCAAAAATCATTATTTTACATAGATTAACGTCAGTACTATCGTCAGTGTATATGCGTCCCCTCGTCCTCTGAGCATGAGAATAAGTGCGATTAGATGCGGCCAGCTACCGCTAAGGGCGACCACTCCTGTGCCTGTTCTGCCTAGTCCCCGATCACCCGGTCAAGAAGTGCCAGCACTGCCTCAGTTTCAGTGCAGCTACCGGAAGAGGCGGCAGCAATCCCTTGAAGCCCATATTCTAAAGAAGAAAATGAGTTCTATGGAGAAGGAGCTCAAAAAACTGAGGCAGACGTCCACTTCCCCCGAAGGCCATCGGAAGAAAAAGGAGAAGGAGAGGCACCGGGACAAGGGCTCCTCCACCGCGTCTCCCTTGGGAGTCGCTGGGACGCAGGTAACATCCCCTCTGGGGGATCGCTCCTCGACAGCCGCCTCGGAGGTTTCCGGGGGGGCGGTGGCCCGCCCGTCTGGCTCATTCTTGGGCCTTGCGGGCACCTCCGGGCAGCAGGAGGCCTCTGCCCCTGGTTCGGCCGTAGGCTCGCGGCCTACCACGGTGGGCGACTCCAGTAAGCCGGGCATCTGCTCCTCTGACGTCCGCCCGGAGAGAGCCGGTAAGACATCCGACCCTTCAGAGCGACGTGCAGCCTTCACTCCACCGGACCAGGCCGATCACTCTTCTCTGCCCGCCTCCGGTGATGGCTCTCATAAGTCGGACGTCTGCTCCTCCGGTGCCCACTGAGAGCTTGCCTCTAAGCCTTACGTCAGCTCGTCAGACATCCGGCCAGCGAAGGAACAGATGACGGACCCCCTCCCACGTCCATCGTACCCAGTTCCCCACAGCCTTTGCTGCCATCTGGGGAACCAGAGTCTCCCCAACCCGACCCCAGGGACTTTTCCCCTCCATCCCCGGGCAAAGCTGGGGATCTTTTGCCTCCATCAATCCTTCCTCCACCTGGTGCGCCAGACCTGACGTCGGCTCCCCGGACGCCGGCCCCTCTGATGTCGGTATCTCCGGCGCCAGGGCCTCCGCCGTCGGCCCTGATGTCGGCCTTACTGACTCCGGGAGACATTTCGCTCCCATCGGGCCCTCTGCCCTCCGGGTTCTCCACTATGGACTCGCCCGTGAGGCCTCCGGCTGGGCCGTCTGCTCTGGCAGTCCCCCGGCTCCCGGGTATCCTCCGTCCTATTCGACACTGGTGTACCAGGGACCGCAGTATCCGGCACCACAGTACCTGACACCGGGCTTCCTGACGCTGCAGTACCCGATGCCACAATACCCGATGCCAGGCTACCTGCAGCCGAGTTTGGGATACGCTCCATACGGTTACAACCCGTATCCTTATCCCTGCCTCCTTCTCCTCCACCGCCCTCATGGCCGCCAGTGGACCTGCAGGAGACTCTGGCCTCCTGGTGGGCTGAGGCCAAGGCTTAGCTCACCAAAGAGGTTGAGAGCCGCCTTCCGGCGACCGTGCGGGCCCCAGGTTCCCTGCAGCCTGAGGCGGCACACTCCTCACCACCTCCAGGACTCCAGGGTTCTTCCATCTGGATCCAGAGAAGGGCAGGACATGCTTCCCCGGGGACTTCCCAAGGGGTCCATTCCTCCCCCGGGTTGGGAAAGGGAGTCTTTCTCTTCTTCATTCTCCTCTTCACCCTCGGACTCCTCGGACTCTTCCGACGGTTGCTCCGAGAGAGACAACGAGCCTCGCTGTCTGTCGAAGCCCAGGCCAAGGATTCCTCCGAAGTCTCCTGCGGAGGATCCTTCTTTTACGGAGTTGCTTAGGAAAATCCAGGAGGTTCATCAGTGGCACTCCCTGGAACCAGATCCTCAGCGTCTGAAAATCACTAAACATCTGGATCTGCCTGTGACAGCTCCTACCTTGGTGCCACCCTGGATAAAGCCTCATGCTGACCTTGTTACCACAATATGGAAGCAGCTGTCGGCCTTAGCCCCACTTCCTAGGAAGTCGAACCGGCTATATCAGGCTCCAGAGGGTGTTGATTTCCTGGATTCTCACTCTCGTGCCGACTCGGTTGTGATTAGCACCGCTCAAGGCGGGTTGGCGAACCCCAAACATCTTAGCTCGTCACCGCCTGATAAGGAATCGCGCCTTCTGGACCAGTATGTGAGAAAGATTTATACTTCCTCCACACTGGGGATCAGGGCCCTGAACATTGTTGGCCATATGGGGGACTATCAGAAGGCCATCGTGACTCAGGCGGAAGCCAAACTGGACTCCTTGCCTGACTCCCAAGTCAAGCAGGAGTTGGCTGATCTCGTCCGCTCTGCTCGTTCGGCCAGTCGACACATGCTACGTGCGACATACGATGCAGTGGACACTGCTGGGCGGAACACCGCTTTTGCTGTAGGCCTACAGTGTCATGCTTGGCTCCATGTGTCAGGTCTGGTCCCGGAGGTGCAATCTGCTGTCCAGGAAGCACCCTTCCAGGGGTCGGTGCTTTTCGGGGGTGATGTCAAGGACATCATCACTGATTTGCAAGAGAAGAGGACGGCTCTGAAGTCAGTTGATTCCATGTACCATCCCCATCAGCAGCAGTGCCGTCCCTTTCGCAGATGGAATCGGCCAAAGGCGAAACCCCAGGAAAGGCGGGCCACAAAACGCCGGGCCCCCACAGCTGCCAAGACCCCCCCCCCCAAAAAAAAAGCAGTGGGTGCTTCAGCTGCTGCGCTGCCCCACACCACCTGACTCCTTTCCTCTCCCACTTCCTCTGGACTCCCCGGAGGAATCGGTAGGAGGGAGGTTTTCCCTCCACCTTCCGGGATGGGAGAGGATAACCACAGATTCTTGGGTGCTCCAGCTCATAGCACAAGGACACTCCATAGAGTTTTTTCAGAAACCACACCAACCACCTCTGAAGTCGTCGTATTCACAGGAACATCTTCTCTTGGTCCAGGAGGAAATCTCGGCTCTTCTGCTGAAGCAAGCGATAGAGCCTGTCCCCTTTCATCTGCAAGGGATGGGTTATTGTTTGCATTTTTTCCTGGTCCCAAAGAACACAGGAGATCTCAGACCAATTTTGGATCTCAGTTTCCTGAATCTTTATGTAGAGTACAAAAGGTTCAGGACGCTGTCTTTGCAGAGCCTTCTGCTCCTCCTCCGGCCGGGTCAATGGCTTTGTGCTCTGGATATGCAGGATGCTTATCTGCACATTCCCATTCACCCTTCTCATCGCAGATACCTTCGTTTTGCGTTCCAGGGGGACCACTACCAGTTCAAGGTGCTCCCGTTTGGTCTATCCTCGGCCCCCCGAGTATTTACCAAATGCCTGGCAGTGGTGGCCGCTCACCTGCTTACCAAGAGAGTGCAGGTTTTCCTGCACCTGGACGACTGACTCTTGGCGGCCTTGTCCAGGGAGGACCTCCTGCGTTTCCTCTCCCTTACCCAGCAGGTTTTTGCCTGCCTGGGTATTACCATCAACCATTCCAAGTCTCATCTGGACCCATCCCAGAGGCTACAGTTTATTGGGGTGATTCTCGATACGACCATGGGCAAGGCCTTCCTACCTCCGGACAGGGCGTCCACCCTTCAGACCCAAATAAGTTTGTTGTCCGACCGCAGGATGGTCTCTGCGAGGTCGGTCCTTTGCCTTCTCGGGCTCATGGCGGCTACTATCCCTGACGTGACTTCCTCAAGGCCGACTCACATGAGGATCTCTCAGTGGACTCTTACGCCTCAATGGGACTGCCAGGTGGCCGACCTAGATCACTCAGTTCTGATCTCCCGCTGATGACAGCGAGACTTGCAGTGGTGGATGGTTCGAGAGAACCTGTTTCAGGGAGTTCCTTTCTTTCATCCTCCCCCCTCCCAGACTCTAACCACAGACTCCTCAGGCGAAGGTTGGGGAGCCCATCTAGGCCCTCATCGGACCCAAGACTCCTGGTCCAAACTGGAACAAGCTCTCCACGTCAATGTGCTCGAGCTTCGGGCAGTGTTGTACGCTCTCCAAGCTCTTCACCAATACATCCTTCCCGGCCACTTAGCAGTCCAGACGGACAACATGTGCATGGTGTGGTACATCAACAAACAGGGAGGGACTCGGTCCTACCTTCTGTGCAGGGAGGCAATGAGGGTTTGGGATTGGGCAACACAACATGACCTTCACCTCACGGCAGTTCACGTTCCGGGAGTTGACAACACCCTGGCAGACAAGCTAAGTCGCTCTTCTGCTCTGACTCACGAGTGGGAACTGGACCAAGGAGTCCTAGACAGTATCTTCCAACTTTGGGGAACACCACAGATTGACCTGTTCGCATCCCCCCTAAACGCAAAACTTCCCATCTTCTGCTCGCTCGTTCTAGAGCGAGGCGATTTTTGGAGTGACGCTCTGTCTCTAGACTGGAAGGACAGATTTGTCTATGCCTTTCCCCCAATTCCACTGATCCTACGAGTCTTGCAGAAACTAGCTTCAGAAGGAGCACGAATGATTCTGATCGCTCCTTTCTGGCCCAGGCAAGTCTGGTTCTCTCTTCTACAACAATATTCAGAGGATCCTCCTCTTCCTGTAGCTCGAGGTTTGTTGACCCAGGATCAGGGGATCCTGGTCCATCCAGGCCTTAAATCCCTTAAACTGCATGCATGGCTCCTGCAGACCTAGCCCAGTCCCGTTTTGGAGTGTCTCCCAAAGTGGCGGAGATTTTACTGGAGGCCAGAAAACCCTCCACCAGATCCACTTATGCCATGAAGTGGAAAAGATTCACTATCTGGGCCGCTTCCAAGGACGTGGAACCTTTCTCCTGTTCAGCAGGGCTTCTGCTGGAGTATCTACATCATCTGTTTGACCTGGGTCTCAGCCATTCCTCTCTGAAGGTACATATGGTGGCCATTTCGGCCTATCATGTTCCTTTCGCTGACAAGGTTTTTGCTGAACTGGAGGTCTCCAAGACCTTTCTCAGAGGTGTCCTCCATCTGAGTCCCCCCATCCGTATGCCTGCTCCCTCTTGGGACTTGAACTTTGTTCTCAAGAAACTTACTGTTCCTCCCTTCGAACCTACAGGTTCGGCAGATTTGAAGTTCCTTTCGTGGAAGACTCTCTTCTTGGTGGCCATTACTGCGGCTTGGGGAATCTCCGAGCTCCAGGCCCTGATGTGTAAAATCCCGTACTTGATTTTTCACAAGGAATGAGTTGCTCTTTGCACGAATCCTAAGTCTCTCCCTAAAGTAGTAGCAGAGTCTACTCTAAATCAGTCCATAGAGTTACCTGCTTTTTTTTTACGCAGTACTCTAATCAAGAGGAGTATTTACTCCATACTATGGATGTTCACCGGATTCTGAGATACTACACCAACTCAGAAAGACTGATCAGTTGTTCGTCTCTTTTGCTCACAAAAGGGAAGGCAATGCGGTTTCCAAGCAATGCCTGTCTAAGTGGTTGGCTCATTGCATCACTTTCTGTTATGACAAATACAACAAGACCCTCCCGGGTCAAGTCAGAGGCCACTCCACAAGAGGAGTAGCTGCCTCAGCGGCTTGTTTCAAGAATGTGTCTGTGGCAGACATCTGCGCTGCCGCCACCTGGACTTCCGTCCGTACCTTTACGAAACACTACAGTTTGGATGTTGCCTCTCGCCATAGAGCAGGCTTCGGGCTGGCTGTTTTGCAAGGCCTCCTATCTTGAGGCTTGCACAACCAGAACTACCTTTTGGAGTAGTTTTCCTCCTTCCAGTGCCTCTTTTTGTTCCAGACTGCTTGGGATTCAGTCCTATATGTACAGTAATTGCCTACTGCAAGAGCCCTCTCGAAGTAAGATAGTACAGTTACGTAAGAACTTACCGTAACAGTAGCTCTTCGAGAGAGGCTCTTGCAGTAGGTAATACCTTCCCGCCCTCCATCCCCCTAGGCTTTTTCAACTCCTTTTCCATTGAGGGAAATATCCACTTCTCTTTCGTCCGGCCTCTTTTGGCCTGTGGCGGGGAAAAGAACTGGAAGAAGCGGGCATCCAGGACCCTTGCTATACAGCGTCTCCCTGGCAGGTCACCTGACATAGAGCGGTCCTGCCAGGGACTGCTAGCTAGAAATTTTTCCGTGGGGTCCTGCCCTGCCGTCAGTTCTATATGTAGTTATCTACTGCAAGAGCCTCTCTCGAAGATCTACTGTTATAGTAAGTTCTTACGCAACTGTACTTTCTGTATTGTTTACAAGGGGCTTTATGGTGGCAGTTCTTGCTCACTTCCATATAGCAGACAATATTAGGTAACTTAGGGCATTTCCGAGGATAATTGCATCCACAATTTGGTGGTGGTGGGAGGAGGAGACGTAGTTAAAGAGGTAATGGTTTAGGCATTTATTATTATGGCAGGTGGGTACAGAAATCGATTAAGCTAATTTGAGGGATTTTACAATTTGGGAAGGTGCAGATTGGTACATCCAGTTACGAGCAATTTCCCTCTGGAGAACTGGGAGTAGATACAGGAGAGGAGAGAAGCTTGGTAACTATTGAAGAGGTTATTCATGTGCAACACTAGAGTCCAGCAGCAAGAAAAGGGACTTACAAGGGGAGAGTTTGAGGAGGAGCAGGTCATAGGCAGACAGAGAGAGGAGACAGTTAACGCAGGCATAATTCTGATAAAAGCAGAGAAGTACATTATCCCACCAGCACTGTTGGGGAAATCCTGGCTGGATGTGGTGTAACTTGGGATGGCCACTGCAACACCCTGGACATTGGGGGACAGCCAAGACTCTGGAAAGACAAGAAGATGAGGTAGGATTACTGTAAGAGGCTGAAACTGATCCAGTTTCGAGAGGAGGCTGAAGATGTTTAGGAGAACAACCATCAGTCCTTCAGATGAACTACAAGGGTGGAATGGGAAGGGGAATGGGACAGTGATTACATTTAGGGGAGCAGGTCCAGGATTAAATGTAATGTAATCTGCTACCATAGGCAGTTGGGAAACAAGGAGTTTAATTGAACTAGTAACTAAGTTGGATGGATAAAAGTGGTGAAGAAAAGGGCGTGGATAAGGGAAAAGGGAGCAGAAGGCAACATACAGCTTCAAGAAGGAGCCAAGGAACAGGTAGGAAATAGCACCAGGATGCTGGGGGAAAAGAGTAGGGAGCAGATAAGGGAGTGAAGGGGTAGGCAGATGAAGAGGTTGTGGTAGAGGGGGAGGGAGAAGTGGAAGGGGGTAGTGGAGGACAGGGAGAAAAGGGGGGTGAGGATAGTATGTGTAGGTAGCAGCACAGTGATGAAACATTCCTGTTATAATTACAACACCAAAGAAGTTATACCGGGTGTGGGCACATTAGTTTCCGGGGTATGGCCTAACTCAGACAGTGAAGCAGCAGAGGATGTGGCCTATCCAAATTGGGGTGGATACTGAGGATGTAGGTATGACACACACACACACACACACACACACACACACACACACACACACACACACACACACACACACACTATGGGGGATCTGTGCTATGTGGTGGGGAGATTGCTGTCTTCCAGATAGGCAGGCGAAATGGAATGTTGCCCTGGACCAGACAGGATGGGTAAGAGAGATGTAAGCATGACAAAGACAGACATGCTGCGATGAACGTAGGACTGATCCAGACAGGGAGGCCATGGGGGATGTAGGCATGACCAAGATAGGGAACCTATGGGGAAGTAGGCTTGACCCACTGAAGCTAAAAAAAAAAAAACCAGGTACAGGTAGCAAGGCACACACACGCAATTGTAACACAACAATGCAACATGATATAAGGTAATATACAGTCAATAAGTGTAGTCAGGCTGACTACAGATACTTATCCATGAAGGGGCAGGTGCACACTGATGGGGAAGAGTGGTCAGCTGACGGCTGCTTCCTAAGCGGATGACCACACTATGATACCTTAATTCTCCATACCACAGCACATAGTACCAGTAGGTAACCCATACTCTTGAAGGGAGAGAGCCTTACCAAACAACAGACGTGCAACCCTGTTGGCAGAAGTCAGCAGAGGTGTGGTACTAGTCTCACAGAGGGGACCCCTTCTCTCTTTGAAGGTGAAGGCCTTGGAGGTCATCGGCAGTGGAGGTGGGAGGGCTAGAAAATGACTGTACAGAAAGGGGAGAACCACAGTCCTACGAAGGAACCTTTCACTGACTCCTGACTGCAGTGTTTAGTGGCTCAGCAGTGACTCGTCAGTGATAGTAGCTCAGCAAATAGCACACTCGCATCTGAGGTCAGGAGATCCGAAGGCTGTGGGTTCTATCCACATACCAGGCACTTAGGTTAAATCCCAACACTGACACTGCAGCGCAGCACGAGGGGGGTGCTGCACTCATGAGGTGCCGTCTTTCAGTTGAGACGTTAAACTGAGGTGCCATCTGCCTGTTCAGGTGGATGTTACAGATCCCGTGGCACATCAAGGAAGGAACAGAGGAAGTTTACCCCGGTGTCCTGGCCAAATTTCACCCATTCACTAAAATACCAGCAACAAATTAATCTGATTCAAGGTCAGTTAGCATTCATCTGTATCCCCTTCCCCGGGACATGAATCAGAAAAAGGCAGAATTTGCCCAGTGCTCTTATCTGGTCAACCAAAAAAAAAAAATGAACAGAACCATGTTGCCAACTAATGGTAGCCACAAGGGACAAATGGCAGTTCTGATGCCTGTGTGGTGATCATTACCAGTGACACCGCTGTCACAATTCCAGGACTGATCTTCACTTCTGTCATCCCTGCATCTACACGCTGTGTCCTTGGAGGTAGAAAGATGGATGAAACCGCCCCTTCACATAAACGACTGCGCTTTGTCTTGTCCGAGTCTTGTGACACAAAAGATAATGCGGTTATCAGGACACGTATAAGCAATAATGTGCACACAACAATACCACACTGTGTAGGAAGTACATTGGGTACTTACATTTTGAAATACTGTCGGCTGAGGCACAGAAATCCTCCGGCTTAAAGTGATCTGAGCACACAACATGATTTCTCTGACCAAAAAATGTCCGTATATCTTGGTCTGTTTTTCCCAGTGCATGGAGTCACTGATGCTGTAGTGAATGCTCCGAGGAGCCTGTGGTAGGAAACTTGCCTGCCATGCTTGATTTTGCCTGTGGAGTTACCACATACAGGTCGGCATGTTAGTTTTGAAAACTATTACCGCCACACAATTACAGACTACAGCAAAGGCTGTACAATCATCAGAGTATTTTAAACAAATGACCGTTTTGCAAGGCTGTGGTTTACTAATGTCAACCTGGTTTTACTTGGCACCAACTGTCACTAAAAACCTGCTGGAATGAAGTGGGAAACAGAGTATCCAGTAAGCTAAGCTGATGTACAAATGCTCGGCAAATGAGTATCCAAATATTTGTCAGCCAGGAGAGACTGATCGAACACGGAGAAGCATAGTGCGGTATCAAAAAAAAAACTCCTGCTGCTGCATAACAAACTTACCTAATTTCTCTTCATGTGCAGCAGTAGAACGTTGGCATTCTACATCTGTTACCAACCTGTACACTTTTGTCCAGTAGTGGTAAGGCCAAGGAAAGGAAACTATCTATTTTCATTATAGCAACACCATAGTGAGGCAGCCATTACTGAGGAGTGCCCATTGCTGTGCCACAAATTAAATGTGATGCTGCATTGCGTAATGGTGTTTTATTAAGTAGAAATGGGCAACAATACGTAGCATGTTTATATTATATCTATATAATGTATGGTAAGTGCCTATTAACCACCATAATCAGCAGTTACACAGCTTTGTTATGCACTGTTTAGAATTTTAAAAGTTGTTAACCACACTTTGGAACTTTCAAACAGTGGCTTAAGAAAAAAAGAATGCACCAGAGTTCCATAATTCTCACACATAGAATGCAAACAGTGTTTTTTGACCATACACTATAAAAGATGATGGCTGGGGATTGGGTGACAGCCACACTGAAATCATCTCTCGTGGTTGCTAGGGCTACAGTAAACCTCTCGAGGTTTACCATGTTGCCCTAGCAACCACTCGAGGTGATTACAGTGAGGTTATCACCCGATCTCCAGCCATTATCCTCTATATAATGCAGTGATGTGACATAATGCTACTAAGGCAAGTGTGGTGTGACAGTACCTCATGTAATCACGATCGACAGTTCTACAGTGAACATCTGCTCACATTGTTGCCGCATAAAGCAAATATAACTTGTACAGCAGTGTCTTGACACAGGATTGTTCATCTTTTTTCACCACCGTGAGCGATGCCCTGCTGCTTAATCATAAGATACCATGCATAGACAAACTGACACACTGTGATCCACATCCTGGGTTTCTTATTGGGCACAACTATAAATGCAAAACATGCTTTGGCCACAAAACACATTTAATGTAAATATGAAGAACTGCATTTGAGATATGGTTTCATTCATCAGTTCACAAATCTGCAACTGAAAGGTACAGAAAATGTTGCATTCAGTACCTTGAGGCTTCTGAGAGGGTGATGCCTTTTCCTTAGCAGAAGCACTCTTGTAGGCAACCTTGTATTCATTCATTTCTTCATGTAAGCTTTAGTTTGTCCACCAAACAAGGAAGTCTGCTCACAAGGGAAGTTCAGTACCTCGGTCTGAGTGTCATTGGCATCCACTGGCATGTGGAACTGATACTTGGATGCTTCAATGCCACAGTTAGCAGTCTCTGTAAGATCAGCTGCCAGTGTAGAAGGAGCTGTGCTAGCCAACTCCAACACAGAATTCCAGAGACTCTTCTGGTATCTGGAGACATAAGCCATAAAAGAGGCTTGCTTGATGGCCAGAGAAGGGCCTAAGTAGCTCTGTTTGGCCATGGAATAAATTCTCATTGAGTCTTTGTCAGGTGGATAAGAGGATAAAGGTATATCTGTCTTATCACAGGCAGCTGTTTGCACATTCCCTCATGGGTGGGGTAACTGAAAAGAAACTCGGCTTCCCCTTTGACCAGAAGGTATTTCCCTTCCATTTTCTTGTCCACAGGGGGAACAGAATTGGGGGTCTACAAAATATTGCCGAGTTTGAGACTTGCGGATAGGAACTGACAACCTTTTGGTTGCTGGCACATCTGTCATCTCCATGTAGTCTGGTTTCTCCTCCACCTCCTCCTCAGTGGTCTCCTGAGTAGGGAGGCCCTGGGTCTCTGCCACTTGCTTCATGAAAGAGAAGTGGGAAGAGTAATCCTCAGAATGTCAAGGGGGGAGAGTAGAACTCCTGCTGTTCTGGAGAGACCTCAGGTTCAGTAGGTTCCTCAAGGGCCTCTTCCTCCTCATCACTATCCTCAAAGTAAAGGTCCAGTTCAACTGAACTGGTAACCGTAGAAGCAACCAGTGTTTGAACTGGGAGTTGTTCAAGTGTTTGCTAAGAAACCAGGGGTGGAGTGCCAACCTGCCGCAGCTGTATAATCCGAATTACATTTGTGATTTCCTCAGCGGTTGGAACCGTTATGACCTTCCTTTGCAGTTCCGTTGCTGTTAGTTTCTCTTTTTAGTGGCAGGAGCCGGTTCAGTGACTGGTTCTGCACTCCTTGTAGCTATTGAGGAGGTTTTGCCCTTGTCACAGGGCTTTCCCTTCAGTTCCTTCAGTTTTTCTTTGTGAGAGAGAGGAACCGGTTGCCCTGAAGCTGTGTCAGTAGCTTTATCAGCCATTTTCTCTCTCTCTGTTTGTTTAAGCAGCAGTCAAACGTGGACTGCGGAAAATTTTTTCAGATCTCACACTCTGCATTTGGGTGGTCAAACCCTAAGCAGAAGACTCACACAAGGTGAGGATCTGCCTTAGCAAACTGATCACCACACTCAGTGCAGTGTTGGAAACCAGTAGGGCAGGTTCTCTTTTTGGACTTCTGTGACATAACCTAAAATCTCAAAATTAAACGGTTCTGTGAGGTAACAACAATAACATTAAAAGCGGTTAAGGTGTGGGTGTGTGTATGTATGTGTGTGCAGGGCTCTAGATAATATTTTTTGGGATGAGTACCTGTACTCCTCATTTTGAAAGTGAGGTGAGTAAAACGAAATTCAGATGTGTACAAATGTCTTGCTACAGTGGACTGAGGAGTATATTTATCAAAAATTTTTTTTTTTTTTCTAGATAAGAATTTCAAGTGCCAACAATGCTCCAAATAATGTTGGGAGGTAGGAATTTACTCATCAGTTTTAAAACATAGTAAAACAAATGTGGGATACATACAAGTACTGTAAATCTGGCAAAAAACTGTTCCTTCTGAATCACCAGTTATGTTACGAAGCACTATTCTTTGGCATGTGGAGTATTTACAAATGTTGGGTGAGTACTAGTACTCATTAAAAAAATTTCTGAAGAGTATTTCCTGAAATGAGGTGAGTAAAATAGGCCGGTACACACCTTATGTGGAGCTGTGTGTGTGTATACGTGTGTGTGTGTGTGTGTGTGTGTGTGTGTATGTGTATGTATATATATATATATATATATACACACGCACACATATTTAATTATATATACTTTTCTTGTGGTTGGGTCAGCAACCACAGAAAAAACTATAAACCCCAGTTTAAACCCACAGAGCCAGCAAAGAGAATCCGGCAACCGGAAATAAACCAAGAAAAAGCTAAAACAAGATAAACTTTATCTCAAAATTAAAGTAAAATGTCAGTTCCCTACTGGTTGCAAGAAACTGACAAGGAACCGCAAAAGCATACCGAAATGAAGCTAAACCTAGACTATTCTACCTGTAAACCAAGGACAGTACTTTGAAAATAAAAAGGTAACTAGAAAACTAATGAACAGAATTTCTTCCAAGAAGCTGAAGGCGCAATCTCCGAGGCATCTAACTTTAGCAGGCAGAGTAAAGAATATGACAGTTGCATCGAATGCAGCAGGGACAGTAGTTTTAAAACCAAGGTCGAGCCTTATCAGCGTTCCACTATTTCTATAGGTTCTTTAACTTTTTTTTTTTCCTGGGGCAGTTGAATGGTGAAGGCTAACTGCATATGTCAGAATACAGTAAAGATTTACTGGGGCTTGAAGGAGTGGAGAGCCATGGGTGCCAGCACAAGGCATCTAGGAAAAAAATTTGTGACCTTAGAGCAATCATTGCCGAGGCAGGCCTTAAGCTGGTAGCCATAACGGAGTCATGGTGTGCCAACAACCCCAGCTGAGAAGTGGCCATACAAGTCTACACCGTGTTCTGGAAGCACAGGACAGGGTGGAAATTTGGGGTGTTATTTTATATGTGAGGGAAGGTATAAAGGCCAAAACGATGAACAGACACCAGAGGGGAAAGCAAGGGCTGGAGGTACACTGAATCAACTTAGATACAGGGTCCGGGACCCTTAGCCACATGGGGGTTGTGTAAAGACCACCAACACACAGGGAAAAGTTGGACAAGGTGCTGGGGTAGGTCACTGGCACAGTGGCAAGCAAAGGGGAGGTATTACTGTGGGGGACTTTAATATGCAGGATGTAAACTGGAGCATTCTGGCCACAGCTATAAGAAAAAGCAGGGCCATTCTCGACTGCTAAAGGGGGCATTTCTCAGGCAGCTGGGCCCAGACCTACTAGAGATGGGGTAGTGCTGGACATGATATTTACGAACAGGGACGGCACAGTGGGAAGTGCCCTGGGCACAAGCGATTACCATACTGTGTAGTTTGGCATACAGTCTGAACAAGAGGTTAAAAAAAAACACTAAATCAAGAGTCCTGGACTTCAGGAGGGCAGATTTTAAAGAATTGGGAGACTGCCTCGGTACATACCTGGAAGTCGGGATGGGGAGTGGAGACCCACAGAAAAAAGATCAAGGAGGGAATAGCTATGGCAATGGCATGCGTTCTGTAGGAAGTAAGAAAGGGAAGTAGAAGGAAGAGGTCACTGGTTCTCAAAAAAGGTGGCTATGACAGTAAAGGAGAAAAATACAGCATGTACCAGGAGACCCAGACAGAGGTGGACAGGGAGGAGTATCTGGAAAAATAAAAGGAGGCAAGAAGAAGATGAGGGAAACTAGGGCATAAACAGAGGAATGGAGGTCAAAAAAGGGGATAAGACTTTTTTCAGGTAAATGAGTCAAAAAAGGAAAGCAAGGGGTGATGCAGTGAGAATCAGAAAGGCGGGTGGGGGGGGACTATGCAGAAAATAGTCAAGAAAAAACTAAAATTTTAAATGGGTACTTCTACTCGGTCTTCACTGTTGGAGGGGATAGGCCAACATGTAAGAGCTTGCACTGGTGGGAGAAGGGGAGTGGACAAGTCCATTTTTGGAGGGGAAAGTCCAGAAGGGATTGGAAGTTCTAAAGGAGAACATGGCAGTGAAACAGGACAGGAATCACCCAAAGGTTCTAAAAGAACTAAACATGGTTCTAGCTGCCCATCTGACAACACTGTTCAGCACATTACTGGAGACGGGGGTAGTTTCAGAAACATAGATACTGACGGCAGATAAGGACTTCTTGGCCCACCTAGTCTGCCCATTTCTCTCACCTACTATAACACCGCAGACCCCATTTGATCTTTGGCTTTACCCCCCCCTTCCCTACCTCTAAGGTTCCCTTATGCCTCTCCCATGCCTTCTTGAAGCCAGTTACCATCCCCCCCCACCTCCACTGAGAGGCTGTTCAAGGCATCCACCATTCTTTCTGTGACAAAGTACTTCCTCACATCTCCCTTGAGTCTCCACCCTCCAGCTTCATAGCATGACCCCTTGTTCTTGAGCATCTTTTTTCTGAAAATGCTTCCCTCTTGAGCTTTATTTATACCCGTGAGGTATTTGAATGTTTCTAACTTATCCACCCTTTTCTCCAGGGTGTACATATTGAGGTCCTTCGGTCTCTCCTCATAGGGCTTGTGATGCAGACCCTGCACCACGCACCACTTTTTGGTCACCCTCCTCTGGACCACCTCTACTCTATGTCTTTCTGGAAATGTGGTCTCCAGAACTGGGCTTAGTACGCTACTTGAGGTCTCATCAGTAATCTATACGGTGGTAATACCACCCTTCTCTATGTGTTCCTTCTGCGCAAGAGCAGGAGCTGGGAGGAAGCTAGCAACTACAGACTTGGCAGTCTCACATCATTGGTGGGGAAGTTAATAGAGACCCTGCTGAAAGAGAGGCTGATGGAGTACCTGGAGGCAAATGGGCTGCATGACCACCAGCAGTATGGTTTCATGGGGGAGGGGTGTCATGCCAAACAAATCTCATAGATTTCTTTGACCAGGTGATTAGAGAGATTAGGGAGGTGATCAGGGGAGGGCACTGGATGTGGTCTTTCTGGACTTGAGTAATGTTTTTGACACTGGTGCACAGGAGGCTAGTAAGGAAACTTGCAGTGTAAATAGCCTGATATTGCTGCAGGACTATGATCTGGGGATTGAAAACTATTTTAAATTGGGGTGTTTTTACTGCAGCCCATCCTCCGACGCTACTAGATCGGGGAGAGCACTAGTTGTAGCACAGGAAGAGACTGTACTTGGAGGCTGTGAGTAAGGAAGTACATTGTGATTTTTAAGCCTCTTGCCTAAACTCCTGTTGTGTTCCCTTTTAAGGGCAGTACAAGGGATTAGAGAAAGCCTTTGGTCTATGATTCTGGGCTTAGTGGTAACGTTGAAACTGGAATGTAGTTGTTCTATGTCCAGTTCCATGCTACAAAACGGGAGAAACTCCACACTCTTAACAGCCTCTTGCAGTTTAAGTAGCCTGATATTGCTGCAGGACTATGCTCTGGGGATTGAAAACTGTTTTAAATTGGGGTGTTTTTACTGCAGCCCATCCTCTTGATGCTACTAGATTGGGGAGAACACTAGCTGTAGTACAGGAAGTGACTGTACTCTGTGGGTGCAACCTTTGGCACATTCCCCCCGTACCCTTACTTTATCCAGCATGGCGAGCCCAGCAAAGGCGAAACAGCTAAGGCAAGTGTTGTGTCTGCCGTGTCAGCTGAGGATGAGGGCAGAAAACCTACCCCCGGACTTACAGGTATGCCGCTGCAGTGATCAGGAAATAATGGACCCATATCATGGGGAGAAGTCCATGGAATGGGTGACTTGTGTAGCCTGTAAAATGAAGGGACTGAGAGGGCAAATAGTAACACAAATGTGTACAAAGTGTACATAAGTTGTAGCCTTGGAGGCAACCATCAAAAAATTAAATGAGCAATTGGAAATACAGGCAGAAATTAAGGATATAGAAGCATTCATAACATCAACTGGGGAATTATTGAAAGGAGGGGAAGGAGATATGTCTCGCAAGCAAATAAATAAGGGAATAATGGAAAAAAGAAAGAATAGACCCCATGATCATGATCACGATATAACAATAGAGGAACAGTGGTGTCTCGTGCCCAGTGGCCCCCATAAACAAAGAAGGAAAGTGCACACAGAAATTGGACTATCAAATAGATTTATACCCGCAATCAGTAAATTAGAGCGAAACTAATTCCACCTGATAATGATAGTCCTAATATGCCGGAACAAACATGCATAGAACAAACTAGCACTGATAGGTTAAAAGAGGGGAGTACTAGAACAAAATCTGCCAGTGTAAACGTATGTTCAGTAGGTAGTACAAGTCAAGTCCACAGTATAGGCCCTTTGGACTCCCCTAGGGAGTAGTAAAGACAGCAACGAGTGACCAACTTTGGGACATATTAAATGAAAGCGAAAAAAGTATGCTATAGTAATAGGAGATTCTATGCCTCATTCTATGGATATGGTAGTCTGCAATGGTAGAAAGGAGTGAGTGACACTGTTATGTTTGCCAGGAGCAGGAATAACCGATGTAAAAAGACTGTTGGCCGGCTTTTTAGAGCATACAGTTGAGCCTGTACTACTCCTTCTCCTGGTGACAAATGATGTGGGAAAGGGTAATATTACCCAAATTCAAAGGGATTTTGAGATGGGAAAGGAACTTCATAACAGAGGTTGTTCCCTTATTGTGTCAGAAATTTTTCCGGTCCCAAGGGCTACTAGACATAGAACAAATGAAATAAAAAGATTGGATGGGTGGCTAAAAAGGTGGTGCGACAGAGAGCATTTTGAGTTCCTATCTCATAGGCAGCGATTCGAGAATGCAGATAGGCTATATGCCAGAGACAGTCTCCATCTAAATGTACATGGAAGCAAGGTTCTAGCTGATAGAATAAACAATAAAATTTGGCAGTATTTAAACTAGATAAGGGGGGATGGGAGGGCAAATCCAAAACTAAAAAACATCCCTTGCAAACTAAACAGTGTAACCATGAATGGAAGACACTTCTGGTTAATGCTAGAAGCTTGGGAAACAAATTGGAAGTACTTGAGATTATATTGAAAACAGAAAACATGGCGCTCTGTGCAGTAACAAAGACTTGGAAGAAAGCTGTGGGGGGTTGAAATTGATGGATATAAGCTGTACAGGAAGGACAGGGAGATTCGAACTGGTGGAGGGGTGGGTGGCATTGTATGTCAGAAGTGACATAGGGGTTCATCAGATACAATTATTGCTTGGGCCTTAGATTGAACAATTGTGGGTGCAGAGAATTTCATCACAGAATAAACAGGTACTCATAGGTGTATGTTATAGACCTTTGTTCCTAAATGGACCAAAAACTGTCAAATTTATTAACCAGATAGGGAACTCAGGTAAAAGTGTGATAGTATTAGTGAATTTTAACTTCCCTGGCATTCATTGGAAATGTGGGCTTCTACAGTAAAAACAGAAAGTGAATTCTTGGAAGCAATTGATAGTATAAGTGCTGAAAACTACGTACAGCAACCTGCTAGGGACAACCATATACTGGTCTTCGTTATAAGTAATATGAGAGAACTAATTGAAAAATGTAATGTTAGAGAACCCTTGTCGAGAAGTGACCATAATATAGTGGAATTCATTATAAATTTGAGAGCTAAAGTCCAAGGCGGCACTACTTAAATAAAGAGAGATGACTGGGTAAATTTATAATTCATTGAGGATCATAGTTAAACAGTGGAAGTGGGCTGAGAGCTTTGAAGGACTTGGGGTCACCCAGGTGTGGGATATGCTGAAAACTGTCCTCCATGATTTAGTAGATAATAATGTCCCGACCAAAATCAAGTATAATCAAAAGGGTAGGATACCAGTGTGGTTCAAGCCTAAAATAAGTAAGATGATAAAAGCCAAAAATAGAGCTTACAAGAAAGTTAAGTGGGAAGAATCTTCCAAAAACAAGGAACTGTATAAACAAAGGCTTAGGGCCCTAAAAAAACATATCAAAAAAAGCTAAAAGCAACATGGAGTTGAAATTAGTTAATAGGGTTGCTGATAACAAGAAAGCTATGTTTAATTATATTGGGAGTCTTGAAAATAATAATATGCTAGGGCCTCTTGTACTGGGCAATAAGATAATTTCTGACTGCCAGGTTATAGCCGAACAGTTTAATAGCTATTTTGCAAGTGTTTGTCAGCCAAGTGACATAGGAACATTTGATGGGGTAAAAGGCATAGTAAACAATTTAGTAATTACACCAAATATGGCAAGGAATAAACTGGAAACACTAGATCCCACTAAGTCTGTAGGACCTGACGAATTGCACCCCAGGTTCCTAAGGGAATTAGCATCTGTACTTTGTGATCCCGTACATGCTATACTGGTTAAATCTTTAGATGAAGGTGTTCTATCAGAAGACTGGCTATCTGCCAATGTTATGCCAATCAATAAAAAAGGGCCTAAAACAGATGGTTCAAAATACAGGCCAATCACCCGACATGTATTATAGGCAAAATATTAGAGGGATTTATAAAAGAGACCAGCGATGAGCATATTAAGCAATATGGCCATGGAGATGGCTACCAGCTTATGTTTTCAAGGGGGAGGTCATGTTTGACAAATTTGATATATTTTTTGACCAGTCAGTGAGGCTATGGACAGGGATATCCCAGTGGATATACTCTTATCTTGATTTCGAGAAAGCTTTTGGCAGTGTTTCCCATTCTAAGCTGATTAAATCCCTAGAGGAAATAAATTAAGATAAGTGCCATATACAGTGGATATGTTCCTGGTTAACAAATAGAAAAACAGCGCGTGATAGTCAAGGGTAATATATCTGGTTATGTTCCTGTGACAAGTGGGGTTCCGCAAGGATCTGTGCTTGGACCCACCCTTTTTAACATCCTAGTGGCATCTTTAATGTGTAATAGTAAAGCTTGGATGGCAAAATTCCCCGGCGATATTAAGATGCGTGCACTGGTTGTAATGGCAGGGGATGCTAAAATATTCCAGGACAACATGAATGAACTTGGCATTACTGAAACAATAAAGAAACTTAGATTTAATCTGAACAAATGCAAGATTATGCATCTGGGCAAAAAAAAAAAATTCTCTCTCCTAAGCTGGTCTCCGGGCTTCCTTACTCCTGGGGCTGTACCTCCTAATGCTGATAGGTAGGCAAGAATCAGACCTCTGCAGCAGGGGACATCCAGCCCTCCACTTCCTGGCAAAAAAAAAAAAAATATGAGATTCAGATATTGTATAGATGGGCGCACGCTTCAGACCGTAGATACCGAGAAGGACCTGGATGTGGTAATTGGTAGTGATCTAAGTTCCTCAAGATGGTGTGCTGAGGCAAGGTAGGTGGTGGTCCCATTGTATGTCTCATAGAAACATAGAATTTGACGCAGATGAGGACCGCTTAGCCCACCTAGTCTGCCCATTACCCTACCTAATGGATAAGCTGCAGATCCTAGTTAACCAACAGCCTACTTCCTCCTACCGCCCACTAGAATTGCCTTATGTTCTTGAATTCCCCCACTGTTTTTGACTCTACGACCTCCTCAGGAAGGCTGTTCCATGTATCCACAACCTTCTCTGTGAAGAAATACTTCCTCACATTACCTCTGAGCCGACCCCCTCTATCTTCAAATTGTGCTCCCTTGTTTTTGCACATCTCTTTTTCTGAAAGATGCTACCCTCTTGGACTTTGTTGATTCCCTTGAGGTATTTGAAAGTTTCTATCATGTCTCTTCCCCCCCCCCTTTCCTCGAGGCTATACATCTTTAGTTCCTTTAGTCTTTCTTTATATGTTTTCTGAGGCAGACCCTGCATCATTTTGGTTGCCTTCCTCTGGACAGCCTCCACCCTGTCTATGTCTTTACGGAGATGGAGTCTCCAGAACTGTACACAGTACTCCAGATGTGGTCTCACCAACTGTCTGTACAGAGGGCCAACAACTTCCTGTTTTCTACTGGTGATGTCTCTCCCTATGCATCCCAGTATCCCCCCGCAGCCCTCCTTACTGCCTTTTCACATTGCTGGCCCACCTTTAGGTCGTCTTATATGACTACCCACAGGCCCCTTTCCATTTTTGTTGTCAGTATCTCACCCCCCATTGTGTACTCTTCCCCTGGGTTTTTGTTTCCCAGGTGCGTTACTTTGCACTTTTTTGCATTAAATCTAAGCTGCCATACATTTGACCATTCCTCCAACCTTGCCAAGTCCCTTTTCATCCTTTCCACCCCACCTTGTGTATCAACCCTGTTGCAGATCTTTGTGTCGTCTGCAAAGAGACATACTTTCCCTTCCAGTCCCTCTGCAATGTTACTTATAAAGACATTAAAAAGGACCGGCCCCAGTACTGAACCCTGTGGTACCCCACTAGTAACCCCCCCCTTTTTTTTTTCTTTTCAGAGTGTGTTCCGTTTACTATTACCCTCTGTGTCCTATTGTCCAGCCAGTTTGTTGCCCAGGCTACCACCGTGGGACCCACTCCAAGGCTGGTTAACTTGTTTATTAATCTTTTGTGTGGGATTGTTGTCAAATGCCTTGCTGAAGTCTAGATATGCCATATCCACAGCCCCTCCCTGGCCTATTACTTTGGTCACACAGTCAAAGAAATGTATTAGATTTGTCTAACATGACATTCCATGTTGCCTTGGTTCCTGTGCCCCGCTGGTCTCTAGGTTCTCAACAATTCTTTCTTTCAAAAGTGATTCCATCATTTTCCCTACCACTGAGGTCAAGCTAACAGGTCTGTAGTTTCCTGCCTCTGCCTTGCTCCCACTTTTGTGAAGAGGAATCGCATCTGCCCTCCTCCAGTCCTCTGGTGCCACACCATCCTCCCATGACTTGTTAAAAAGGGTAGTCAGTGGTGTCACTAGGTCTTCTCTTAGTTCTTTTAAATTTCTGGGGTGAATCCCATAAGGCCCCATTGCTTTGTCCACCTTGAGTTTTAGGAGTTCTTTCAGGACCCTTTCTTTTGTCAGTGGACTGGTATCGACCCCCCTGTCCAGAGTGCTTCTATTGTTTGGTTTAAGTACCGCCTCTCTTCTTCTACTTCTTCCACTAAAATCCCCACCCACCATAGTGTTTGCCCCACCACATCAGCTAGTAATCTGTTCCAGGAATCCATCACTCTTTCTATGAAGAAGTATTTCCTCACATCTTCCCTGAATCTACCCCACCTCCAGCTTCATAGCATGACCTCTTGCTCTGGTGCACCTTTTTTCTGAAAAATACTTTCCTCCTATACCTTATTTACACCAATGAGACATTTAAAGGTCTCTGTCATATCCCCCCACCCCTGCCCAAACATCCAGAGGATATCACGTCAACTCCGTGCAGACAAAAGGAGCATGGTCAATAGCGCGTTGTCAAACTCATGACAGACAGAGGAGTGCGGTATACAATATAGCCTTTGCCTGACCCTTGTGAATTTGCTGTTATTGCATGTACGTGTTGTGGTGGAGTGGTAATCCATGGTGGCGTGGTATGAGAATAGTAAATCTGCGTGGGTCCACTGTTGCACTGGAGTGGTGGTCCAGGGTGGTATTGTGTGGGAAATCAAAATTCATATACTGTAAATGTTCTTTCTCCGAAGGCTGATCTCTGGGCTTCAGACTGGTGAGCTGCATTTTCTTCTACTGTAAACAAGGCAGGAACTGAAACTCTGCAGCCGAGGTATCCTCCCTTCTACTTCTCGAATACCCCAATTCTTCCTAAAGCAGTTCCAGATTTGGTAGTACTACATAAATATGGAGAAAAAAAACCCAAGAGAAATGTTAAGCAAACACGGTCAACTAGTCAACTGTGAACATTCTGGGAGGGGAAAAAAAGCCCGGGGACCAGCTATCGGAGAAAGGAAATTTACAGGGACAGGAATTTAAATTTCGATTTCTCTCTCCTGAGCTGGGCTCCGGGCTTCCGACTGGTGGGATATACTAAAGCAGTACATCCCAGGTGGGAAAAATGTCATTGTCCTTAAGAATCCACCACTGCCTGCAGGACTCTGCGGCCAAAAGACTCTGCAGCAGAGGTGATCACATTTAACTTGTAGAATTTTGTGAAGGTGTGAATAGATGACCAAGTAGCCACCCTGCATAAGTCCGCTGAAGAGGCTTCTCTGAAGTCCGCCCATGAGGTGGCCATGGCTCTGGTTGAGTAGGTTTTCACTGGGCCTGGCAAAGGTTCCCTGGCCTGGTTGTAAGCAGTGATGATTGTTGACCAAATCCATCTAGCAGTTGAATCTTTAGATGCTTTTTTGCCCATGTTCTGCCCTGTCATCAAAATGAACAAACTTGAAGTTTTGCGTATGGACTCTACTCTTTTAATGTATAGCTTCAGCACCCTTCTTGGGTCCAGAGTGTGGAATTCTTTCTCTTTGTAGTTTTTAGGGCAGCAGGTGGGTAAGATCAACTCCTGATTGCAGTGAAAAGGACACATTACCTTAGGCAGAAAACCTGGGTCTGTATGGAGGACCACAGAGTCCTGGTGAAACACCATATAAGGTTCCTTGGTTGATAGCACTCCTAGCTCACTTATTCTTCCAGCTGATGTGATGGCTATTAGAAAGGCAACTTTCATCATAAGGTGCATGAGGGATGACCGCTTGAGAGGTTCGAAGGAGGCTCCTGTCCGAGCTTTGAGAACCAAATTGAGTCTCCAAGGAGGGACAACTGGCTTGATTGGAGGGTGTTTTAATGTTGCAGCTCTTAGGAATCGTCTAACGTGGGTATATGAGCCCACAGAGGCCTCCGAATCGACAAGCAGGAGTGCTCCCAGTGCTGAGACCTGAACACACATGGTAGCTGGTTGTAGAGCATTGTCTAATCCGTCTTGGAGGAACTGGAGGAGAGTATGCAAAGATATTGGTTGGGTCGGTCTTTGTTGCTCTTGAAGCCAGAAAAAGAATCTACACCAGATTAGGTGGTACACCTTAGATGAAGATGAACTACGGGACTGAATCATCAACTCAATCACAGATGTGGTGTACCCAAGCTCTTTTAGCATCTCCCGTTCAATCTTCAGGCCGAGAGGGATAGATTGTGCAGATTGGGATGCACCATTGGACCTTGATGAAGAAGGTCCAGACTGAGTTGAAAAATCTGAGGTGGATGCTTTGACAGATGGATCAGAAGAAGAAACTATGGACGACATGACCATTGTGGGCACACTGGAATCGGTTCTGCCTGGTCAGACGTTACTTTGTGAAGTACTCTGGATAGAAGCAGGTTTGGAGGAAGAGCATATAGGAGACCGTACTGACCCCAGTTCAGGGAGAAGGCGTACTGTGCCACTGCGAGCTCGTCCTTGGCCAGTGAGCAGTGTTTTTCGAGTTTGTGGTTTTGTCTGCAGGCGAAATGATCTAGCTGAGGACAGCCCCATCAGCTGGTAAGGATTTGAAAATCAGAGTCTTTCAGCTCCTATTCCTCTGGCAGCACATCTTTGCAACTGAGCCAGTCTGTCATGATGTTTTCCTGCCCTGGAATATACACTGCCCTCAAGCTTGCAAGGTGACATTCATCCCACTGAAAGTAGAAGTGACTCCCTTAGCATCATTGAACTTTTTGTGCCACCCAGATGGTTGATGTATGCCATCGTTGTTTGTCTGTTAAGATCAGCACATTCTGGTTGAGTATCTGTTCCTTGAACTGCTGTAGAGCTAGGCACACTGCTCTCATCTCCAGTTTATTGATGCTACACCTGGCTTCCAGTAGAGACCATCTGCCCTGGGCTGAGAGCTGGCCCAGGTGAGTCACCCAGCTTCTGAAGCTGGCATCAGTAGTGATCCATACTTGGCATGGGTGACCCAACGTGTGGCCCTTAATGAGATTGGCCCTCCGAGTCCATTAATACAGAGAGACCCTCATTCACTGAGAAATCGGGGTCATTTTGTCCTGGCTGTGTTTTGCCTGAGACCATTTTCTGAGGAGGAGCGAATGGATGGTTCGCATGTGGATCAGTGCCCATGGGACCATCTCTGTCAGTGAAACTATGGTCCCTATGAGCTGCACGAAGTTGTGAGCCGGCAGCTGGCATACTGTGAGAAACCTCTTTATGAGCCTCCTTATGTCCTTGAATTTCTCCTCCATATGGAAGACTTTGTTCATTTGTCTCTTGAAGACTGCTCCCAGATGGATCAGAGTCTGAGATGGGGTGAGGGAACTCCTTTTCCGGTTGATGACAAACCCGTGTGCTGAGAGGCACCGTACCACATCCGCCATTGCTTGAACTGCTTGGTTGAACTGTGGAGCCTTGATTGAGAATATCGTCCAAATAAGGAAAAGCTGTATCCCTTGATTTCTAGAGACGGGCGATCACTGTCACTAGGACTCTGGAGAAGGTTATGGGTGCCGAAGAAAGACCGACTGGAAGCGTTTTGCATTGGAAGTTGTGCTTCCCCACTCTGAATCTGAGATGCTGCCTGTGAGCTGCTTGGGTGGGGATATGCAAATAGGCATCATGTAAATCGATTGAGGCTAAATAGTCTCCCTGATCGATCTCCCTGATGATGAATGAAAGGGTTTCCATTTTGAAGGGTCTGCTGCGCATGAAGCGATTCAGGAATTTCAGGTCCAAGACTGGTCTGAACCCAGCTGTGCGTTTTGGAAGTATGAAGAAGAGTGAGCAGACACCCTGGTTGAACTCTGAGTGGGGAACTGTCTTGATGGCTCCTTCCTGAAGAAGGTCTGAGATCGTCTGAAGCATCGTCAGTTTTATGGTTGGGTTGCCTGCAATGGGTGAGGGTACTACATGAGGTAGTGAGGGCCTTGACTCGAACTCGATCAGGTAGCCCTTGGCAGTTATATCTAGGACCCATCTGTCTGTTGTGGTGTGAACCCATTCCTCATGAAAGCTGGAAAGCCTACTACCTACACGAGGATGGGCCCAGAAAGCTTAATTATGCTTTTTTTGGCATTGCTTCCAGAGTTTCTGGAGCTGCCTCTCCCTCCTTCTCCTCTCCTGAAACCATGCCGGTTGTGGGAGGAGAACCATGTTCACTTGCCTGATAAGTTTCTATTTTGCCCTATATTAAATCCTTGGTCACGAAAATTCTGTCAGGGTCCTGCGGACCATGTTTTGCCTCAGTTTTTCGATTGAGACATGTGAACCTTAGCCATCCTACCTGACATCTTCAACTGTTCCTTAAGAGTGGATCCAAACAGTAGATTTCGCTCGTATGGGGCATTCACCAGGTGGCTTTTTGAGGAGGCGTCTGCTTACCAAACCCGAAGCCAAAGGCTCCTCTGAGCCAAAGTCTGGTAGAAAATGGTTCTAGCTGCGCACCTTTCCACTTCCTCTGACACATCTGCTGAATATGCGGAGGCTAACCCAGTGAGCTGGAGGTGATGTAGGGCCATGTTCTCCTTTTCTGAATCATCTGCCATTTGGAAGGCTAAATCCGTTGCCCAGGAGAGGGCAGCCCTGGCTGCAAAAAGGTTAGCTGTTGCTGCCTTACGCAAGGCTACTGAAGATTGGAAGTTCTTTTTTAAAGATGTGTCCACTTTTCTTTCCACTGGGTCCCTGAGGGAGGCCCCACCTTCTGCTGAGATAACTGTCTTCTTGGTAAGGGTCGCGATCAGAGGATCGATCCCAAGGCAGTCAAACCACTTTTCTATTTGCTTTTTATTGAATTTGAGCAATTTCGTAATTCACCTTGGGACTGGATAGGATCTCTCTGGCCCAACTTGCAGTTCTTCTTTTAGCAAGTCCTCGATGGCTGGGGGGATAGGGAAGGCTGTGGCCAGTTTGGACGATGAGGCGAGTCTAAATGCTGGTTTTGACTTCTTCGGTGCTGCTGGGGAGGACTCAAGGTGAAATTCGTGTCTGACCTGCTTGATGAAAAAGTCCAGGTCATCCATATCAAAGTTTCTAGAAGATGTAGAATTGGGAGTCTGACGAGGTATCTACCAACTCCCCTTCCTCTCGGGAAGAGGAACTTAAGTCGGAGGAGGGTGGGGCCTTATCTCTGTGACGCTTTCCTTTCTGGGTGTCTCTGGACCTGCTCCTGGATCGAGAACCTTTCCTCTTTCTGTGACGTGTGGAGGGGAGCTCCTTCTTCTCAGAGGATCTGGTCCGGTGCCAGGATTTTTTCCTTCTCTCAAGGTTATGGGAAGCAAGTTGCCCTTCCTCATCTGAGGCGGGAGACAGAGTATGTTTTAGTTTGGCCTCCTTGTAAGTCCTGTGCTCCGGGGACTTGTCAGGCTGCCAGTCAAAACAAGAGGGGGTCCAGAGCAAAGGCTCTGTTCAGCTTCTCTAAGATCCAGTGCCAGTACTGGGGTATCTAGTTGTTGGGTCTGCCCAGCGGCCGAAGACCCCTCTGTGCAGCTGGCTTGCTGCTTCATCTGCATCAGTGAGTCTGGAGATACCACTAGATCCTCTGCCCTCGAGGAGTTTACCCTGTCACACTTTAGGCATAGGGAGCCTGCAAAGGTGGCCAGCTGCAGGGTTTTGGTATTTCCTGTCCCTGTGTACCTTGTCCGAGGCCATTGTTCTCCCCCCACCAAGGGCTTTAAAAAAATAATGTCAGATGACTTTGGGGGGAAGGGGCAAATCCAGCCGCCAGCGGGCAGAGTTTTGCCAGAGACCCAATGGAAAGTGCCGTTAACGGCCCAAGGCAGCCAGATAAGCGGCCAATGACCGTAGAGCAGCACCAGGGTCCGTTGACGACGAGATTGCTCCTTTGATTTTTAGTCATTGATAGTGCCGTTGATGACCCAAAATGGCCAGCAAGGCAATTGACGAGTGCAAAACTGCACCAGAATCCGTCGACAAGGAGATTGCTCCTCTGTTTGTCCACTGTCAGATGAAGCTGTCGACGACCTAGACAGTCAGCGAAGCTATCATCGATGAGCGTAGAGTAGTGCTGGAATCCGTCAACAGGGATATTGCTCCTTTGCTGCACGTTGACTGAGAGTGCTGTCATCAGCCCGAAGTGTCCAGCAATGTGGCTATCGACGAGCGCTACCGGATTCTTTCGACAAGGAGTGTCAGTGACCCAGCAGCAGAAAGTGGTCGACGATGAGCGAAAATGCCTGGGGGTAGGAGGAGGGTTGGGACTTCTCTCTCAATGGAAGCTGCAAGGCTAAGCACCCGTTCTGCGGGAAACTTCTCCGTGGGACATGGAGCCGGTCTGTGCAACAAGCAAGGCCAAGACCAGGACCGCTCCAAAACTGCTCTCCAACAATAAAAAATTGAACAGAAACTCACAGTTGGTAGTCTTCAGCTCTGTCCACAGACAGAGCTCTGCTGCAGAAACCCTGCCACTTGGAAGGTAGGACGTGAACTGGGGTACTCAGAAAGCGGAGGGGAGGATACCTAGGCTGCAGAGTTTTAGTTCCTGCCTTGCTTACAGCGGAAGGAAGTACAGCCCACCAGTCTGAAGCCCGGAGTCCAGCTTAGGAGAGCGAAAGAGAATAGTAAATCTGTGCGAGTCCATTGTTGCACTGGAGTGGTGACCCATGGTGGCGTGGTGTAGGAATACTAAATCTGTGCGAGGCCCACTGTTTGCACTAGAGTGGTGATGGGAGCAGAAGTGACTGTGGGTTTTTGCATGGGGTGGCATACAATTTTCAGCTTCAGGTTTGCGTTCTGCATTTTGATTGGTCTCATCTCCTCAATGCCTTTCCCACCCTTCGTACTCTAGCCACCCCTTGCTCCCCAGCACCCGGCCCCATGTCTGGTTGCAAGGGGACAAGCCACAGTCACTACCACGCCTTTGTGCACCTAATGACCCTCCTGTTGCTTTTATCAGGTAACATTCATCCAAACCCTGTCTCCGTGCCCAGCCTTATGAACAAGCCTGCCCAGGCTCAAGGACTCCGCATAGCTTCTATGAATATTTGCAGCCTCCTTAAGGAGGCTGCTGCATTCCATTGCTGGGTTACTCAGCACCAACCGGACATTGTCGCACTCGGCGAAACCTGGTTATCCAAATCAACCCCGACTCCTTTGTCTCCCTTCCTGGTTACACCCTTTTCAGGGAAGATCAGGTGGGTAAGCATGAAGGTGGTTCTGCTGTCTACATGCGTGACTCCCTCCTTGGACATGCACTTCCACCACCCAAGCTTGATAACGGGACGCAAGCCCTCATGCTAAAAATATCCCCCAACCCTGCTAAGGGCCCACTCTTTTCCTCACCGTTGCCTATATCCCCCTCCCCCAGCAAGACCTCTCCATTCAGGTGCTTGCTGACCACCTCTCTGGCCTATTGCTCAAAATGGCCTAGATAATTGTTGGTGACCTGAATATCAACTGGCTCTCTGCCACGGCCTCCCAAATCAGAGATATCTTTGCCGCCCTTGACATGTCTCAGCTTGTCACCACCCCAACTAGATTCAACCCCTGTACTGGCTCCAACACCCTCCTGGATATCACCATTACCACCCACCCCCAGAGGGTGCTCAATATCTGTGTACTTCACAACTCACTTAGTGACCCCTCCCCGGTCGTATTCTCTTGGTCCGCTGCCAACAGCAGACCTGCACCACAAACCACCCAGTGACGTTGCCTACTCCCAGGCGGCTTGTGTCACCTTAAAGCGTACCTACCTCTCACAACTGGATTGGTCCCCAGTCAGGCTTGCACCGTCCATAGACGAGGCACTGGATTTTTCACTCGCACTTTTAACACTGCCTGTGACCTCTATGCCCCCTTCGCTAGAAGTCGCACCAAAAAGCAAAGCACGCCCTGGGTTACTCCCTCCCTCCTTCACAAACTTAAAATAAAGACAACCTATGGCACATTGTGGAATCTGGCAAGCCAGCTGATGAGCAAGCATTACTAGCATGACAATAAGTGTACTTGGAGGCCCATTCAATGCGACAAAGCCCAGTACTACCAATCCGCTCTTGTCTCCTCCTGGGGGTTGACTAGAAACTTTTGGGGTAATGTAAAGGAGCTGAATGGGAAATCCCACTCCCTACCCCTCTCTCAACTCTCCTTTAATGGAACTGTCTGCTCTGACCCCCATGGCATTGCAGACTGCCTAAACCACACATTCTCAAACCTGAGTTCAATCCTGCCCAGTAACTTCTTTGACTCCATCCCAGTAGCACCCCTGCCCACTCTCCAGAGACCTCCTTTCTGCCTACGTACCATCTCCCCGTTGGAGGCTAGACCCCTTCGCAAAAAGCCGTTAGTAGTAGCAACCCCGGCACCGATCTACTGGACACTAGGCTACTTCGTCTGACGTTGGATGTTATCCTGGTCCCACTTACTGAGCTGCTCAACTGCTCTCTCTGCCTGGGGAAGTTCCCCAGCACATGGAAAACCACCATCATCACTCCCATCCTAAAGAGCAGTGATAGGTCGATAGTTACCCGGGGTCACTCTATCTCCATCCTCCCACCACTCTCTAAGGCCTTTAAAAAAGTAGTTGCTAACCAGCTTGCTGACTACCTGGCCATGCACAATATCCTGTGCCCTGAACAACATGGCTTTCATGCAGGTCACAGCACCACAACTGCGCTACTTGAATTCTCCAACTTCCTGCACTCTGCTCTTGATGCTGGAAGTCCTGCCGGTGCAGTGTTCATTGACCTCTCCAAGGCCTTTGACACGGTTTGCTATCCCCTCCTGCTTGACTCCCTCAGATGCCTTGGTTTCTGCCCCGGCCCCCTTGCATGGTTCACCAGCTACCTCTCTGCCAGAACTCAGTGTGTAAACACAATAGCACCCTATCTGACACACGATCTGTCCGCTCTGAGGTTCCCCAGGGCTTCATTTTAGGTCCTCTCCTCTTCAGTCTCTACTTCAACTCCCTCCCCTTGGCCTGCCCAAGTAAGATCCTCCTCTACGCGGATAATGCTGTGCTCTTTGCCTCTGACCCCAACACACTCCAGGCCACCCTCCAACAAGCTTTTGATAGAGCTGAGCATTGGTTCACATCATGAAGGCTAGTCCTAGCCGGCCCGGTGGCGCTGAGGGCTGGTGGCTGGGCGCCTCTCGTACCACGCGGCGACCATGTTTGCCGGAACGGTAACGCTGTCCGCCGGGAGGAGAAAGATGAGCGCCTCGACGGCTGCTCTTCTTCTCCGGGAGGTGGTTACCTGCAAACTCCTGCTGCGATACCGCCACCTGGGGTGCCTCGGTGGAAAGGTCGGGTGGGCGGAGATAGCAGTAGAAATGGGAACGGGCAGGCGTCTGCAGAGGCGGAGCAGGAGGCACGTCTCAGCGTGACTCCTGGCTCTAGGCCCTCATGCACACAGGCGATCTGGGGTTGAACATAGGAAACAACCCCCTTTCTCTCCTAGGTGACGGCTCCTCGTTGCAGACACCCACAATTCATCGGGGCAGACTCCACTGTGCAGGACACAATGCAGGGAATATGGATGTTGAGGAGGGCTGGGGGGTATCCCCTCCTCACCCCACACTGGGGGTTAACTGGGCATCGAGGGGTCAAGGGCAAGGTGTCCGAGCACTCTAGGGGCAGACCCCGAGACTGAGGTGTGCCTGTATGAGGAAGCCTGATTGAGTGGAGAGAAAGGGGTAAGTAAGGCGCAGGAAAAAATACAGAGTAAAAAAAAAAAAACAAAAAAAAAAAAATGAAGGCTAGTCCTGAACCTAAAAAAGACCAAGATAAAGCCAGTGGTGCTCCTCTTGTGATACTGCTTAGCACACTAAACCCCATTGAGCAGGTTTCCTCTTACAACTATCTGGGCATTACCTTTGATTTGGTACTCTCCTTCCATTCCCATATCAATGCTCTTTCTGCTGCCACCAATGTCAGTATTGGACTGACCATATTATACCGCCATAGGGACTGCCTTCCACAAGAGGCCCTTAGATTGGCTATCACCTTCTCTGTCCTGTTGCTAATTGACTGTGGGCAGCCCAACTATGCTGCAGTCGACAACATTCCGCTTGCAAGAATCCAGCTCTCTATAAACAAGGCCTGCAGGCTAATGCTGGGAGCCTTTAGGCTACCCATACGTGCCTGCTGTACTCCACCACCAATTTGCTCAACCTTGAAGAAAGACTCCACTTCCAAACCTGCCTTCTTGTAAAACAAGATTCTGCTAGGGTCTCTCCCCCCCCCCGGGGTCTCCACCTCCCTGCAGCGGGCCTCCCCCTCAGTCTCCACCTGCAGCACTGTCAAAACCTCCCTTATTGTCCCCAGGGTAAGGACCTCTATGGCCCAGAGATCCTTTTGCTGTCAGGCTCCTTCCTGGTTCAGTTCCCTCCCAGCCAACATAGCTGACTCCTCTAAGCTTGGTCCTTTCAAGGTCTCCCTCAGAAGCCATCTGACAAGCATTCGCTGCTACAATTGCACATAATCCCCCACCTGCCCCTTACCCTCATCCCTAGGCTGGGTCTGCCATGTCTACTTTTGCTGTATATGCCTGGGGTCTGAGGCAACATCTGCTGATTAATGTAATAAAATATCTCTGGTTGCTACTTGACGTGGTACTCATGTACCTAATATTATGACTACTGTGATTTACCTATTACCAAGCTTGTACCACCAGTGAATGCCTGTAACACCGGTTGCTTTTTTAATCTAAGCGTTACGTACTGTATTGTTTTGTTTGCTGTGATATATTGCTGTCTTGACGAGGTGCCTTTGTAAATGAGTCTTTGACTCAGAGGTCTGTAAACCGATGATCTAATAAATAATAAAGTTTTGTTGCTCATTTGATTGGTGCCCCACTGCATCATGTTTATTTTATTTCTTAGGAGTGTGTGTGTGCTGATATGTTAGTTGATAATGTGCAAGCTTTTGTGTTTTGTGCGGTTTTTCTTTTAGCTGCATTTTGAAAGTACATGTGAAAGGGGAATTAAATTTCCTTTTTTTTTTATTTTTTTTGGGAGGTACTTACATAGAAACATAGAATTTGACAGCAGATAAGGACCGCTTGGCCCACCCAGTCTGCCCATTTTCCTACCTGATGGATAAGCTGCAGATCCTAGTTAACCAGCAGCCTACTTCTTCCTACCCCCAGAATTGCCTTATGACTGTCCCATGCATGCTTGAATTCCACCACTGTTTTGACTCCACAACCTCCTCTGGAAGGCTGTTCCACACATCCACAACCTCTCTGTGAAAAATACTCAAATTACCTCTGAGCCTCCCTTCTATCTTCAAATTGTGCCCCCTTGTTTTTGCACACCTCTTTTTTTGAAAGATGCTACCCTCTTGGACTTTGTTGATTCCCTTCAGGTACTTGAAAGTTTCTATCATGTCCCCCCTCTCCCTCCTTTCCTCGAGGCTATACATATTAAGCTCCTTAAGTCTCTCTTCATATGTCTTCCGGTGCAGACCCTGCACCATTTTAGTTGCCCTCCTCTGGACAGCTTCCATCCTGTCTATGTCTTTGTGGAGATTGGGTCTCCAGAACTGCACGCAGCACTCCAGATGGGGTCTCACCAGCTGTCTGTACAGAGGGATAATAACTTCTTGTTTTCTACTGGTGATGCCTCTCCCTATGCATCCCAGTATCCCCCCAACCCTCCTTGCTGCCCTCTCACATTGCTTGCCCACCTTTAGGTCATCTGATATGACTACCCCCAGGTCCCTTCACGAACGTGCACTTCGTACACTTGTCTTTGTCTGTATGTTTGTTGGGCTGGCCACCCACTTTGTATTATCTGTTTTTCGTATGTCCGTCTTAATGTGTTTTTATCTGTCTCCCCTCAGTGCATTTAAATCCCATGGTTAGGACTTAAAGAGTACCATAAAAATGCTAAAAGAAGTTACTGACGTCAGGATTTTTAGGTAGAAAAATATTTTGGGGTTGATACATAACGTGGACTCCCTTAGAAATATAAAGTGTAAGGACTAGCGTCATTAGGATGCCCTATGAATGCGAAAGTAAAGTTCTGTTTCTTTAAGAACCCTTGTATCTGGTTATGCCGTTTGCGGTATCAAAAAAGAGCTAAATCTTATGCCTCTTTAAGCCTTCTTTGTTTTAAAACCCCCCCTATATGAGGCATTTTGTAATATGACGATTCCTGTTAGGTTTTGTTGTTGAAAACCTTCTCGGCGTTCCCGATCACGAAAGTAATTTTACCACCGTGCGATCGTCATTGCGTTCGATGAAGGCACTTTACCGTTAATCGTCCAAAACAAATATTAAGCTTCCCAACTGAATTAAAACTAGCCCTCATACCTGTAGCAAGGGAATTTGGAGTTTGCATACTCTTTGAGTCTGTATGGAAAATGAGGACCTGGTAGCTCCTTTTTGAAACACTGCTTGTTTATTTTCTCCTGCATTATGCCCTCTAGGAGCTGGCCGGTCCCTGAGCAGCTGTTTTTATGCTATAACTTAAGGGGGTGGTCCCTATCTCAGCTAATCTTGTTTTAAAAACCTTTAAACCAGACTATTCTTTGACTGTTGTCCTACTTACACGTTGCTATGTTAAAATAAAATACTAAGATGTTAAAGACAAGTTTTTTTGCTTTATAATTAAAGAATTTATGTTTCAAAAATGACTTGAGGGAGGAGCTAAGTGGTCACATGCTTAATGAACTATATATAAACGCTATGTTCCAGTGTAAAGAGTTAGTTGACTTGAAGAAGTCAGACCGGGAAGTGCTGTCCTAAGCCTTCTGAGGTACTAGTGTTTGCTTGTACATATATTATTATTACTGGTTTTGCTCATTTGTTTTCTTTATTTTGCGTATCCAGTTCGTTTGATATAAATAAACAATTTACTTTGAAGCTACCTCAAAACTGCAGCCTTGGTCCATTATTTCCCACAGCCTGTGACAGTATAGTAGTGTTCTGTGGCGTCTTTACTGCTCTGTTTGTTACCACACTGTCTCATATTTAGCTCAGTTGACGTGGAACCTTTCCAGGGTGCACATACGAGTGAGTTCCTTTAGTCTGTCCTCATAGTGCCTTTGATGCAGACCCCACACCATTTTAGCTGCCCTCTTCTGGACCACGTCCACTCTGTCCTTCTGGAGATGTGGTCTCCAGAACTGTATGCAGTATTCTAGGTGCTAAACTGATAGTCATTCAGACCTCTCTCTGTTTAAGTTCAACTATTTAAGTTAAACCTTAAGTTAAACCATCCAATGATGCAGAGCATTAACTATATTTACAAAATAGCTAGAGAATTTCCATGATTTTGATTGGCTAAAGGGCACATTTTGGTGTGTCCTTATACAGCCATAATGTATGAACTGGTACCACTTATGCTAACACTGCTAGTCTTAACCAGATATCCTAGTGCCATCCTACTGTCCACACTGGCAGCCATATTGCTTTCACCCACTTGTACCACATGGATAACGTTAAAGATCAGATGCACATATTTCATAAAAAGCTTGAATTTCCTTGACTTCACATTTATTTTTTTTTATTTAGTTTTTGTTAATCAGGTAGGTGCACTAGCCATAAAATGACTATTTTCAGGCACGACCCGGGAGAGTACAACAAAAGGAGAACAGTTGAACAACAGCAACATGGGTACAATAATACAAATAGAGGAACAGTACAGCAGTGCTACAAAAATACAATGGGTAGAAACAACAAAAAATAATGGCAAGCATTATACAGATAATGGCAGTAAGATATATAATAAGTGCAGAAACCATGGACCCGACCTGTGGAGTGAAAGGGTTAATAAGATAGTAAGGTTATATAGAGAGAAATGTGAGGAATGTTCAAACATAACAAGAAAGACTGACAGAAGGAAGGTCAGGGGTGGCACCTGGCAAAACAACAGTGGATGGTCAGCAACAAGGTTTGAGAAGAAAGAGAGCTAGTAGTCAAGAAGTTATTTACAAAGAGAAGGAAAAATATGGGGAGGGGAAGAGAAGACAGTCTTGGAGCTGGATTAGAGCAGGGGTGACATTACTGGTAAGTCTCAGGAGCTTCAAGTTGGGTCAAAGCATGTACAAGCATCAGCTAAGGATAGATAACGACGATATTCACTTTTAAATCCAAAGTGAGACTGAGACAGCCGGAGGTTGAGTGGAAGAGCATTCCATAGCCTGGGAGCAGAGAATTGGAAGGCCCCTGTGCCTTTAGTCGTCCGACATCTTGGAACATAGAGCAACGATTTGTCAGCTGATCGCAGGCCATGGGAGGATGGTTGAGGGACCAGCAGTGCCACCATCTGGGATGTTTTTTTTTCCCGGATGATAGAGTCCATTATCCCTATGTCATGATTAGGGTTTCCTGAAAATATCATGCTGTTTGGTTTTGTGGTTTTCTTTAAATCGGCTTCTGTTACTGTGCTCTGCAGTAACTGAAAACAGTGAAGACGTTTCTGTCCCTGTCTATGAGTAATGTCATACTTGTCCAGCCTGCTGCTTTAGCAATTAAATCACTGATTGACCGAATATGTTGTTGCAGTTCCTAGTTAGAGCAGTTTGTAGAGCTAATTGTTTTCACTCAAAGTGTCTTACTGACCCATCTGGTTTGTGTTTAGAGAGATTAGCTGAAAGTCTGTCTTTCTGTTCCCATAAACAGTTCATCGTTTGAGGTTCAGTGCTGAACTGAAGTGGTATGTATGAATGAATGTCTTAGAATTTACCTTGTCTGTATCACAGATGTCAGTTCTCTGTTATCAAAACTATGAATTCCATTCTGGCTATATTACACAGGGGTTTTTTAATAGATATAAAATAAATCTGCATTCTTTTAATTCATAGAAGCAGTGTGTCTTTGATGTAGCCTTCATAAATATGCCCATGTGATAATGTAATTTCTCACAGACATTCATTCACACCACTTCAATTCAGCACTGAACCCAAATGATCAAATTCTTATGAGAACATAAATATAGATTTTAAGCATCTCTCTCTAAACACAAACCAGATGGGTTAATCACAAACTCTTGAGTGAAAACAATTCGCTCTATAGACTGCTCTAACTAGGAACTGCAATAGCTTATTAAGTCAATCAGGGACTTAATTGCTGAGGCAACAGGCTGGACAAATATGATGTCATTGCTCACTGACGGGGACAGAAAAACGTCACTGTTTCGTTATTGTTTTCAGTTACTGCAGAGCACATTAACAGATGCCAATTTGAAGAAAACAACAAAACCAAACAGCACGATACATTCAGGAAACACTAAGACATGAACTGCAATTTATAATTCACGTGAATTCAAACTTTTTATGAAATATGTGTGCATTTGATCTTTAAGGGTGTGCTCCATGCTCGGCGTATGGCCAGTGATCACAGGCGCACATTTTCTTTTTGAAATATTCAGTTATCTGTGCTCCTCTTGCCTTTCTGGAGCACAGTTAGGTGCGGGAGTTCCTGGCACTGGGACTTTTTTTGGGGGGCCAGATGGGGCACTGGGATACAAATTCAGCATTTTTAATTAACTGGATGGAGTTCAAAGTTAGATCATCAAATGACTGCGTGAGCGGGTAGCTGCAGCATTAATAAGTGGATCGACGAGGATCAAGTGTGTGGGTAGTCAGCCAGTTACTGTAAACTCTGACGTGCTAGCAGCCATCACAGTTTAGTGGGTGAGTTGGTAGGCAGGCAGGGAAAGAACATGAGAGCAACTGGCAGACTAATGTGCACATGGGCAGGCACTGCAGGGAGGGACTGAGCATGTATGGATGAGAGCGAGTTTATGGGTGGGTGGCAAACAAAAGTTCGGAAGAATGACAGGGAGGGAATGAGTTGATTGACCACAGGTGAATTAGAAGTAGGTGAATGAGCAAAGAGGAAAGATGATATATTTTAAAGTCCATAGACAAAAGAAAAGGGGGAGAGGAACAGTTGAAACAGGGACAGAGGAATTCTGACCAGAGAAATATGAAAGAATGAGAACAAAGGTGAGGCAGAAAGACCAGCGTAAAAAGCAAAACAGGTGGGAAAGAATAAAGATCACAGAGGGATAAAAATGAAAATTTAAGACAGGTAAGCCAGAAGAAGCAGCGAGACCAACAATCACATGTCCTGCATGTATCGAGGGAAGCCTCATGAGTAATTTTGTGTGTGTGAGTGTGTGTATTGTCATTTACAAAGTTGCCTAATTTCAACAGGTTGTCTTTGGAAAATTTAAAAAAAAAAAAAAAACTTACAGTAGTTTTATACTTTGAACTATAGGCCACCGAAAGTCTGAATGATCTGTAATTGATGTATGCTTTTGTTGGAAATTGTTATATGGTGAAAATCTAGTTCGGGATATGGAAAATGAATTGTTTTATTTAACTTTTGTGTAGTCTATGGTCACAATTTTCCTGTAGGCTATTTCTCAATTTCCCTTAAAAATACAAGAATAGTTGTAGAATTGGGAGCCTTGATGGAATTTAAACTGAATGCAGCTGGTCAGAACATGGGATGAAATGATGCAGGACTCCCAAGATCTAAACGGATCCTTGTATTTTATAGGCAGATGTACAGTAGCAGTCTATGGGAAATTGTTCTAGATAGAGACTTGTATTGTTTTGTATGGGAAAACAGTGCAATTCAGGAAAATCATGCCACTGTTACGGGGAGGGATATGTTAAACTGGTATGGAAGCCCAGGTGGTGTGGTCTGGACAGGTGGCTGTGGACTATGAGCCACAGGTGGGTGAAGAAATCGGTGGCATGTGTATCTGTCTGTGGATAGCCACAGTGCTTGGAGATTCAGTTTGTAGTAGTGATGGGTGGGTGCATTTAACACTCGATGGCATCAGTAAAGCACACTAAGGTGTCACACTGTCATGTGCTTAGATCTCAATAAAATCTAGGAAACTGGCAACATAATCATTACTGCATGTGAATTACTCAGAACCTTTTATTATAAGCAGGAAATTGTTAATGAACTAGTAAATTAAAAAGATGGGTAGAAGCACGGCCAAGGTTTAAAGGAGCACATATTTTAGGGTACAGTTGAGAATTTCGGTACTCCTCTATTTGGGAGGAGCACACCATGCTAAATCCTTAACACCACCCATGTTGTACCAGTAGTGCCATCTTCACACCTCAGTGACCAAAATAAAAGAAAAATGTCTGACATACCATACAGCCAGTTCAAATTACAATTTGATGAGATTGTTGGAAGAGTCCAGCAGCAAGAAGATAAGGACAAAGTCCCAGCTGAGCCACCTACCAAGAATAAAAAAATGGGAACAGTGAGTAAACATGCTGTTGTCTCAACACAAGAACTGGCACATAGAAACCAAAGATGATGAATTGAACATAAAAAAATACAGCATGGGCTATAAACATCCTAAACACTTGGGCTGAATCCAGAGGTATACAAGCTATCAAACAATCACTACTACGGAGCTATGCCCCCATTCTACGGCAATTCTACCCCAAAGTCCATCAAACAGCATAGAGTACAGCATCTCAAGTCTACTTTTACTTTGGACAGGAATCAATAGACATTTAAATAGCCCAGCTTTACCTCGCTGCATAAACTTTAATAAATAATAAACTTTATTTAGCGCCTTTCAAATGCCAAGGCGCTGTACAAATGAATCATAAAATCAAAATATACATATGAAAGCAACAGTTAATAACTATATCATTCCACAAAAACCTTGTTCCATAAAAGGGTCTTAAAATCCCGCTTAAAGGCCCTCCACGGTCGTGCATTCTCTAAGCCGGCGAGGCAGAGAGTTCCAGAGGGTTGGGGCCGCGAACCCAAAGGCCCTAGCCCCAGAAGACTCTAAAACATACTATAAACATACTCAGCCATCCAGACTTCGTCCCTGCCAACAACATTCTTACGGCTGTGTGTGAAAAAAATGTATCACCAAGAGAACAAGAACACAGCTGTCCATCACCTGCCGATCAGTGCTGCCGACCTGCACAAACTGAAGCACTCAAGCACACTGTCTACGGACACCCCCAGTGGCCTACTGCATAAAGTTATGGCTTGATGTACAGTTATGCATGGTTCATAGAGTCAGAAGGCGGCTGCGGCAACACAGACTGAAACACTTCACTATACAAAAAGATCAATGCGAGGAAGAATACACAAGTCTTACATTCAATGAATACACAAAACACATAAGGACAGAGATCCTAACCATCAGCAATACAGGGGCTTCATTTATGAACCCCAAAAACCCTCTTTGTCTGGTGGCTTCTTTAAAACACAAACAAAAAAAATATGTATTTCTAAACTACCACCAGAACCTCCTGCCTTCTGCTTACACCCATGGAGGTTCATAATGCAGTCTTGCGAAGCCGCAGCGGGGTAAATTACCTCGCAAATCTCATACCCCGACTAAGTAAAGAAGCCTCCTTGAGCAACAGGTACACAAGCCACAGTGTCTGTGCTGCTGTGGTTCAGCTGCTTACGGATGCTGGACTGGTTACTTTGCAGATCATGGCCTTAACGGGCCACTGCTCCAAATTAAGCTTCAGGGGGCTGCTGGTCTGAATCGGAAGAACAATGGCAGAAATGGAGTACCATTTTATCAAATATTAAATAAATAAATAAAACAGCTTGAAACCCTGGGTATAACAAGAACCACTTCACCTGCCATGCTCCAAGATCCTGCCCCAAGAATGCTGCAACCTCCTCCCTGGGACAAACAGCTGTGCACAAGTCAATCCCTGCTTGCAGTACAAAAAAAACCTCCAACAAAGATCTGATCTCCGAGAAAACCGTGCTGCAGTCCTGTTCCAGTCTCATAGCACTTCAGATCCACACCAGTGACAGGAAGCGGCTCCCAATGACGTCAACACAGCAACAAGTGGCATCATTACAACACAGCAGCTCACAAAACTGATGAGCACATCAACCCCATTTGTCCTTCACAACTGTTACATAGGAAGGTTGAATTCATTAACTTCAGCCAGTAATTCATTAGTTCCAGTGTTAGAAAAATGGTAAATAAAACATTTGTCAGCTACACGTGTTCTCCTCTTCACTAGTTAAACACAGTCGTTTAGTGCCATACAAAGTAATGAATAAAAAAAAAGACCACTTGTCAGTTAAGTACAGTAACTTGTTTGTAATACATTAATTCCATTTACTTACTTTCTTTAAGCAACATTAACATGAAATATTAAGCCTATTTAAGTCAGTCGAAGCTGTTGTATTATTCATAGCTTAAAGAAACTATTTTATTGCTGCTGTTCTTGGCCTTTGCTGATTGCACTATGAGACCTTCTGGCACCATGAAATTCAGCTTAAAGTTGAGCCAGTCCAAATTCTCTCATGGGAATTTGCATATGTTTCCCTTGATGCTTTGCATTATTGGGGTATGTGCAGTTGTTTTCTTTATTTTATTGCCATACAAACAAAACAGGAAAAATAAAATTACTTAACATTTTTGAAACTGAACTAAATTATTTGTGTCTCTTTTTGAAAATTTTCTATCCATTTTAAAAGTAGAATGAAACACTCTGAGGTGTGGTTTATGGCATGACAAGAGCCTTATTAGTTACACACCTGGGGTGTGCTATTATCAGGCCATAAACCATACCTGGTCTTGTCTTAGTCCTTACGCAACATACTTACTTGTCAAAAACTTGCCGGTTACATATGGTTACAAATGGGTTAAAAAATATATATATTTTTTAAATGCCCATTTAGTAATGGACATATGTAGTGCCCGTGGCATTGGTGAGCAACTTGTTTTTTTCCCATATAGGTGTTTATTCCTCTTTCAGAAGACTGCAGCTGCTAGTCTGCCAACCCTGCTGAACTCTGGTGTCATTCCATATCTTGATTCGCTGTGCATGTCCTGGTAGTGCCCTGAAGCCGGCCCGGAAGCTTCATCCTGCTGCGGCCATCGATATTTTCCACATTTTCTCCCCAGTTACCTGGGGCCCCAGACTGAGAGGCGCATGTGCATGGAGGCGCGCATGTGCCCTCTTTCTCCGGTGACTGCCCTTTCCTCCCACCCCCTTGGCCTAGAGCCCTGGCTCCCACAGCTCGTACTGCCCCCTGGCCTCCACTGCGAGGCAGTCAAGAGCAGAGGGAGTACAGATCCTTCCCTGGAGAGGACAGCTGCCATTGGCAGCTCAATCCTGCACCGCCCCAAATGCTAACCTCTGGCCCATGCTTGCTCCTGAACATGGGTCACTGGTGTAGTGAGAGATAAGGCTACCAGCGCCTTAGCCCTCTACACCACCAGGCCGACCTTTAGTGAGCAAGTTTTAAAATAAACAGCAAGAATATATAGTATATATTGTGCAAGTGAAATACACATGCCTCTGCAATAATCAACTAATTGAACATGTTTGTTTTGTACCATGTTGTGAATCAGCTGTAAAATGTGCTGTTAGCATTAAACGTTGCACATATTTTGATTGGCTGTTGTGACCGGGAGCTCCTGCCCCTCTTGAGTACCAACCTTTTCTTAAATCTGTTGCAACAGTTCTTCTGTTTCTAAGACTAATCTAGCCTTTACTATTTCTAGTCCATAAGGTTTGCCACCTGTGGGCACTCCCTTCTCCCTCCCTTGACTATGTTACAGTGTCCTCTTTAATTTTCCTTTTCCCTCTTAGGTCCTCGTACAGGGAGGTTAGTATGGTGACCTCCAAGTGTACATAAAACAGGTTGTGTTTATGGTTGTTGGATTTAGTATGTAATAGCACTATGTAATAAAATACCTTGATGTATATACCTTATGTTTATGAAACCTGTAAATGTTGAAAATACCATGGCACTGGGTGTTTTTGATACTGGTAAAAAGTACTAGGTGACTATTATAGAAATTAAGGTAGTTGTACTATTTAAAATGCATGTACATTGTTGTAAATTTAACAAGCCAGAAATGTCATGGTGATTTGAGTATAGCCCATGATGCATTGCATTATGGAAGTATGTATGATGATGTATTTCTTTGAAACTTGATTTGTTGCCAGTGCCCTTTGCAGTAACCTTTCTTTCTGATTCTGCTTTGAGGTTCTTTGTTTATAGCTTACCTTTTCTTTTTTTTTTTTCCTTTTGAGCCCCCACTACCCAAGCAAATGGGGCTTGCATTGGGGTGGTGGCTACATCTCAGCTAGTGAGAGGGATCAGAGATCAGTGTCAGTAGGTGTTGGCTAAGAGCAGAGAAATGACATTCATAGTCTGTTACTGCAAACTGATGTACTGAGGAAGGCATACTGTATGCCATTGCTTAAGGTTGTCGCTTGTATTTTGAGTAAACATCACACAGAGATTGTGTGTTGAACCTGAAGTCCGGTGTGGTCCATCTGTTATCTCACAACCCCTCCAAAGGTATAGTATTTAAAGAAACACGTTGCACTATGCACGTTATCTTTGATGAAGCATGGCAGTTTGACTTGGGAAACGTAAGTTGTGATGGTGTGTGTAGCTGCCACCATGATGGTGGGTTGTTTGGAACATAAGAATTTTTTCTATGCACTATGGCCCTTTAAATAAATTAACAAGATGATGGACGTTAGACATGGGTGCTCTGTTCTTTGACTGTACTGCTTGCTTATACCAGTAGCACCAAGTCACTATCCCAGTGAGGTTGGTTTTGTTTGTGAATGTTGTTATATGTCGGAGCCACAGTCCCATGCTCATTGTACAGTCCAAGACATATTGCCATGCTCAGGACAAAAACCTACTTTCAGGCCATATGTTTGTCTCCGAGCACTGAAAGCAACTGTGCATGACAGCAGTGAAAATTTGACCTACACTTTTTAATTCTATTTTCGACTGCCCCATACCTCCTGACTTGTATGATACCCTTTCTTCCCTGTTTTGAGTCTGCTTTTCCACTTTTTTACAGCTGGAATAATAAAAGTATTCATTTAAATATGGCTCAAACCAGTATTCTCTCTTGTTTTTGAACACCCACTGTTTAAGGTCACTTTTTCTTGTGAATATAATTAACTAGAACACCTCGGACACTGCTCCTTATGGAACAACAAGTGTACAAAATGGTCTGACAATACTAATGCAAACCTGACCTGAACAATATTAAAAGGACAGTCCTTTCATTATTTCAAGTGGGTGAAAAAGTGCTAAACCAAATTCAGAATGCAGAATGGTATTGTACAGGTCAGGAGTTATAAGGGGCAATCTAAAATAGAATAAAAAGTATAGGTCAGAAATCCGCTATCAAGCACTACTGCTTTAAAATGTGCATAACTCTTCCATACACAAGTTAATATCAATTCAGGGCCGCCTTGCTCAGATGCATGTTCTCGAGTCCTCAGGAATGCACAGAGGCACTGGGCTGGCAGAACTTCAGATGAGCTATGAGGTAAGAAGCTCAGGCTGAGTAAAATAATATTTTGGTTGAAAAATAACAGTAAACTAATACATAAGACAAAATGGGCAGCCTACATAGTGTCAGCAAGCGTGCAGTCTTCAACAGGCATACTGGCCCCATAGGACCAAAAATAAATACTAAAATCTAACCGTGCCCCAAAGTGAACAGAAAATAAACCTCCTCCTCCCCAGACACATTTATGAAAAAATATGGGTAGCACTTTTCTTGCTTTATCAATTTGGTATAAAAACACAATAATAAATATTAATAACATAATATGAATTTCAACATCATTTCATTGGAGAAACTAAAACAATGGTAAGGGACAATGTTGAAAGTATCTGTAATGCACTAAGTCCCATTGTCATAGCTTACACACAGAATGCATACGTAACTGCTATACAATTAATGGCTTCCTCTTTTTCCCATAGGGAAACCGTGGCGTAATTTGCCGTTATAAAGGAGCGTTTATAAGGGCAAACACGTGCACGGTTTCCCCCACTCTGCGCATGTGCCTGCTCGAGCTCCTCGATTCTCAATCGCTGTCTCCTTCCCAAACCACAAACCCAACATGGAGAGAAACTGCCACGGACACTTGGCAGTAAGTAACATAAAATAAACTTAATTATGAACTGGGTGCCATAAATACAGAAAGCTGATTGGCTGAAATGTTTTTTAAGCTGTGATGATATCGGGCTACATCATCACGGCTTAAAAAAAAGCTCCGGCTACCAGCCTTCTTACACTCAGCGCAATGTTTCCTGTTTCCCAAAGTCCACAGTCAGCCACTATTAAAAAAAATAAAAATAAAAAACCTTGACAACTGTCCCCCATCCCCTTTACATTTTGCCCACAGTACCTGCTCTCCACATGAAAAAGAGAACTCTTGTTCTCCTTCAGAGCGCCATGTACTGCAGTACGGAAACAGCAGTTCCTCACGCGCTGCAACTAATCCGGTCTCTGGCTGACTGAAACAAACCACTGCCGACTACCGTGCTAACTCCATGTCAACCCTCCTGCTCCTCTCAGAGACAACACTCCAGCACCAACTCCTCTTGCAGAATGCGCAGTCACAGGTCCCACTCATTTTTCTCAAATGCCAGCTCCTCCGGTTTATTCAGCGAACGGCTGCTCCCTTTCACTTTACCCCGTGCCGCATACAGTGACACTTGGTTTGTAAGGAGGCGTGCTCGAGGACAGTGCTCCAATGTTTAACCAGCATGTTTTACATATTGCAGACCACCAGCTCTTGCTAGACTTACCAGATTACTCCTTCCTTCTTTCCATAGCCCTGAAATCAATATAAACTCAACAATGATATTTGGGGGTGGAGTAACTGTGTGGAACACATACACAACAATGGCTGGTACCAAACAGCAGCGCACCATGCTGATGGGGAGCAACAAATGGAAACAGCACCACCTACTGCCCAAAGCGTGACATATATGAACTTTTTTTTTAAATGTCTACTTACACTCATATAAAAACAGTTTTAAAATATTTTAAAACTTTCTTTTTTTACATTAAATGCATAAAATATCAATTGATCCAGTTCATAATAGCAATAATGCACTCCAGGGTGTGGTATATCGTGAGATGTAGTCACTTCTCGGGCGGTTGGACACACTCGGCCTGCGGCCTCGTGCCCAACCACCGGAGGCGTGACGATATCTCATGTTATTATACCACACCCTGTCATGCATTATTGTTAAATATACCACGGGTTTCCAGATCAACCGCCTCACAATATTAGGGGAAAAATTTTTTAAATGTAGTAAAGCCCACCGCACTGTGATGTAATCCAGACTACGGCGGCACAACCAGTCTTTTTATTTTTATATATAATTGCTGAGGCAAAAATGATATAAAATAAAATATCTGGGAGTATAGATCAATTTACACACACCCTCAGGGTTAAATGCTGCGCATAAACCCCTCGAGCTTCGCACTCTGGGTTTATGTAGCATCAAACCCCTCAGGTGTGTGTAAATTCTCATTATACACCAAGACCATACTTTATTCTCCTATAATTACATACTAAAATGCCAGCAGAGCAGGTCTAACGGTCTTTCATGTCTGCTGATTTGGTCAACCCCCAACCTTGGAGCTGACCTTTCTGTCCCCACCACCCCCTTGGGATTCTCCATTTCCAGACCAGGATATTCCCCTTGTGTCGGACTTTGCCAGCACAACCCTTCCCTTATACCTGTCCCAACCCCTCTTGAACCCCTCCCCATTCTCCACCTCCACTAGTCCTCTGGGCAGCACATTCCATGGTTCCACCACCCCTCTCTGTGAAGTAGCACCTCCTCCCCCCCAGCTTCCACCCATGCCCTCTAGTTGCCCCCTCCTCCTCCATTTGGAGCACCCTGACTGAGCCTCCCCTATTTATACTCTTCATGTACTTGAAGATCTCTATCATGTCCTCCCCCCACGTCCCTTCTCTCCTCCAGTGTGTACATATTGAGTTTCTTGAGCCTCTCCTCATAGGTCCTTTCCCCCCAAGCCCGAGATCATTTTGGTTGCCCTCCTCTGGACCATTTCCAGGAGTGCAATGTCCCTTTTTAAGTGTGGCCTCCAAAACTGCACACAGTACCTGAGGTGCAGCCTAACCAAGCAGTTATACAAAGGGAGTTTCACTTCCTCCTTCTGGAGATAATCCCCCTAGTGATGCATCCCAGCATCCTGTTGGCTTTGGCTGCTGCTCTCCTACAAGTCTCAAGAGTTGTTCATCGTGACATCCCCCACCACCACCCCCAGGTCCCTCTCAGCCTTGAGGCTTGTAGCACACCCCCACCGGGTATATGCCTGGCCTGGGTTTCTGATGCCGTGCAGGAACCTGTATTTCCCTGCATTGAACCTTGATCCCCACTTCCTTGGCCACCTCTCCACAGCTCTAGGTTCCCTTGCATGGCCACCTTCCCCCCACCACTCCCAGCTTTGAGTCATCCACAAAGAGACTCATTTCACTTCTGATACCCTCCCTTATGTACGAGATGTAGATGTTGAACAGGAGGGCTCTAGGACCGATCCCTGAGGACCGCACTAATGACCCTCCTTGGAGATAAGACTACCCCCCAACCACTACCTTCTGGGTATGCTCCGAGAGCTAATTTCCTATCCATCTGATCATCAGTTTCCCCACCCCCATTTCCCCCAGCTTATCCAGCAGGCCCCCCATGAGGAACCGAGTCAGACACCTTGCTGAGTCAAGAAAGAGGACGTCCAGGGCACTCATCACCCAGTTGTAGAACTCCTCAAGGTTTGTCTGACATGATTTCCCTGGGATGAAGCCATGCTGTTTACTATCGTCCAGATACCCCGACTTTTCCTGTATCCCACCCCAGCCTTTCCTTGATAGTACTCTCCATCACCTTGCCCACCACCAATGTCAGGCTGATGGGCTTGTATTTCCCCGCCTGCTCCCTTGATCCTCCCTTGTGGATAGACATGTGCCACCCTCCAATCCTGCTAGACCCACCCCGTCATCTGAGAGATGTTGAAAAGCTCCGCCAGGACATCCGCCAGTTCCCTCAATTAATGGGTTTCACTTTCGCCCATATGGAGACCCATCGTATAATTTGTCATTATAAAGGAGTGTTTATAACGACAAACACGCACTGGGTTTCACTCCTTCTGTGTGTGCATTGCCCGCAACTTTTCCAAGTTTCCCACTGCTCAGTCACTACCCTGCCTCCTTGCCAATGCCACACCACCATGTAACACGGACAGAAATAAGTTACTTTTTGTATTGCTTGCACGCATGTGCAAGAAACACTTTGCTTGCCAAGTCTAACTAGAAATTCACTCTAGAAGTATGGCATCATTTCTGCAAAGGGCAAGACACTCAGAGAAGGCCTAAGGGACATCTCTTTGTTGTCCAGTGAGTAATTAGGCTAGCCAGTCACAGGTTAGGGAGGGTGTTTGGGAGAACAGAGCTGACAGGAGGTTCTATTTGGTAAGAAATTGGCTCTTGCTTCATGCATATAGGGTAACTTCACATGCAGTATCATAAGTAGACAGGAAAATAGGTCAGTAAGGTCTATTCCATGTTAGGATTACTTGCATATGCCTAGGCTTGTATATAATACTTAGAATATGATAGAAAATGACACGTTAGTAGATGTAGGACTGTCTGGGAGAAGAATATCTACTTGGGTTCAGGTTTGGGAAATGTATGGGTCATTCTCTGCTATTTGGAGGCCAGTAGTGTGACATTCAGAGCAAAAAAAAAAAGTAATTTCAACGTTCGTATTATATATTTGTAGTACTCACCATTGTTGATGATTCAGATATGTTACGCGGAACAGCACTCACTAGGTCTGTGGCACGCGTGTGACATGTCCACTTGTGGTGTTCTCCGGTTTCTTCATTTATCAACCTTTGTTTCATCTGCATTCACCTTAAAACTGTTAACTAGCATATTGTTATTAGAAAGGTCTTTTTTTCATTAATTTTCTTATATCATATTTGTAAGACTTTGTTTGACCAATAAAAACAGTACATTCTGTGATTAAGTTTTGTATTCCTGTACTGCCTCATAATAAAGAAACCAAAAGTATGCAGTGTGGTAATTATTACTTGGTACTTAAGTACAGTTCATGGTAAAACAGAATTGCTGTAATCATTAAAGAAGCTTTAAAAGCATACCTCATGTGACATCTAATGTCACACGTATTACATGGACAAGGTTATTGCTTTTAAGCTCCGAAAAAGTAAGAAAATATTAACTGAGCGTGGTTTCAGTAAAAAAGAAAAAAAAAAGACGTTTGACATGCAATCGTTAAAAAATTATTACAATAATGTTAAATATATGTTGCATAAAATTTGTATTTATTTATTGAAATTGTTTCACCAGGAAAGGCACACTGAGCAAGAAGATGCTCGTCTCCCGGTGCGACCTGGGGGGAGGGGGTACAGTGAGCAATAACATGCAGGTTATCGAGAGGTTTACACTTAACAAAGTATACAAAAGACTGAGGTATAGTTATATAAGTTACAGAGGTAAAATTGCAGTTATACAAATTACAGAGGTAAACAGGGATTCGACATTCGGTACAGTTCAACTTGCAGCACAAGGAAGGCTTGGTTTACAGTTTAGTAAATTGACAGTGACATTGGATTGCAGTTTAGCTTGTAGCACATAGAATAAATTGGTTACAGTTAGGTGTAGTACATGGATTAAGATAACACTGAGGTGAAAAGTCAGAGTATCGAGTGCAATTTTAGGACAGGACAAAGAACATAAACCAAGAAGTGCTGTAGTAGGTTTAGATAAGCCAGCTTCCATAGTGTATGCTAGGTGCCGCTGGTCACGCAGTCGGGGGGTGGGGGTGGGGGGCACTTGTAAGTATCAAGTGCAGGAGCAATTTACCATGAGGTGATTTCCCAGCACTGTGGAGAGGGAGTGGGTAGAGAAGGAGTGGCAATTTGAGGAGTGAGCTCATTCCAGAGTTTGGGGAAGCGATGTGAGAAGGCTTCCTGCCCGATGGTGGTCTTCTGCCTTGGGATTAGTAGTTGTTGGTGGTCTAGGGATCTGAGGAATGAGTAGGGGGAGAGCTGGTGAGATTAATGAAACGAGGTAGGATGGGAGGGCGTCGAACCAGAATTTAGATACAAATTTAGCACAGTGCTGCAGGCGGCGGTTTTCGAGGCATGGGAATGCAAGGGAATGATAGAGATGGTAGTGGTGGGTACGAGGGGTGACATTGAGAGCAAAGCGACAGAAGGCATGGAAAAGAGGGTCCAGTCTGGATAAGGTAGATTTGGGAGCAGCACTATAGACAATATCACAGTAGTTGAAAGAGGGGAGGATCATCTTCTGTACTAGCTCACGCCTAGCAGTTAGCGGGAGGTTATAGCGGTTCCTGTAGAGGGTGCCGAGCTTGGGGCACAGTTTTTTTTTTTCCTTTTCATGACTATGTCGATGTGGTCGGAGAAGGAAAGGTGATGGTAGAGCCATACCCTAGGTACCAGAAGGAAGTGGTGTTCTCCAGTATTGTCCCATCAAGAGTGTGAAAGGAGGGGAGCCTAGACAGATGCTGCCAAGTGCCGAAGGTCATGGTGACAGTTTTTTAGCATTGAGGGAGAGCTGGTGAGAGCTGAACCTTTGCTAAACTTTAAGTCAGCCTGGAGGTTGGCTGTTACCTCATCCGGGGAGGTGCCAGAGGCGAATAGGACAGTATCATCTGCATACATATGAATAGAAGCAGTTGAGCACACTTGAGGGAGGTCATTTAGAAAGATGGAGAATAGGATGGGTTCAAGTACTGACCCTTGGGGGACTCTGGTATTCATAGGGAGGGGGGAGGAAGTGACGTCTGCAATTCTAACATTGTATTCTGACTGAGAGGTAGGCATTGAACCAGTTGGTAGCTGAGTCAGCGATGCATGAAAACATTGGGGACGTAGAAACCATTGTGGAAAGAATTAACATAAATTAGGATGATAGCTGTACACCAGATATTTTTGTTTTAGGAGATTCTTTATTATCCAATTTAGATCGAATTATTTGTAATCCGGATAAGGCTGCCCGTACTTTATCTTGCTTTTGTGGTGCCACAATTAGGGATCTTACTAAAATGAGTCCTAGGATTCTTGTAGGAAGTAAAGAAAAAGACTTGGTCATTATCCATATTGGTGTAAACAATATTTGGCATCAGTCATCCCAAATGATTAAAGAAGCATATGTTGGATTGGCTAATATTTTGACCGAGATTGGGGTACATATTGTGTTTTCTGAAATTCTTCCTGTTCCTAGGGCTAACATTACTCTGACTAATAAAATTAAACACATTAATTCATGGCTCAGAGCCTGGTGTCTTAAACAAAACATCAAATGCCTCACTCATTGGGAACAGTTTGTTGATAACAAAGCATATATTACGCCAGGGATGGCCTTCATCTAAATAGATTGGGTAAAGAGACTCTGGGCCTCAAAATAAATACATATATTGATGTTTTTTTAGGCAAAATCTCAATGTAGGTTCTGTTATGCCTATGCCAGTTAGTGAACCTTTAGTTTTTGAATCTGACATTTCCTTAAAAAGTAATGAACAAAATGTTAAGTTACTTTTATTAAATGGTAGGAGTTTGAACAATAAAATTAGTGAACTTCAAGTTATATTAGATAATGAGGATATAGATATATGTGGTGTTACAGAAACATGGTTTAGTGATGGCCACTGGGGTCATAACATTGATGGATATTTTTTATTTAATAAAAAACGACTATATTCCAAGGGTGGAGGAGTTGCAATTTATGTTAGAAATAATATTACTTGTTCAGAAGTAGAACTTGATATAGAACATCCTGCTAGTTTAGATATTATATGGGTAAAAATAAATACTAAACAACTCCCATTAACGCTAGGTCTATGTTGTAGACCACCATCTATGGATATTGCCAATAATGTTATGATGTGTGACTATCTCAAGAATATTAAATTCAAGACTGATATTATTCTTATGGGGGATTTTAATTTTCCTGATATTAATTGGTCAAATGGAACTGGTCTTGGCACTCAAGAAAAAAGATTTATTAGTACTATATCACATTTAGGACTTGACCAGTATGTCAGATCAGCTACTAGGAATGACCATATTCTAGACTTAATATTCTCAAATATTAAAAACATTAATGAGTTAGCTAGCACAATGGCTCCGTTAGGTAATAGTGATCATTTAATTATTAAATGGTCATTTAATCTTATTGTTAAAAAACCTTGTGGGAAAACTGAATTTAAAAATTTTTACAAAGCTGATTATAAGGCAATTAAGGATTACTTATTGAAGTGGAATTGGCAATATGAACTTACTGGCTTATCAGTTGAAAATCTATGGGAAGGAATTAAAGAGGAATTAACATTTTGTATCTCTGAATGGGTACCAATTAGAATTAAGTATATTGGACAGAAGAGGTCCCCACCTTGGTTTACTAGTCAAATTAGAAGGTTAGTTCTAGCTAAAAAAAAAAAAAAAAAAAGCTTACAATAAATATAAGAAACACACTTCTGAACTTAATTGGGCTAAATTTAAGAACAAATCAAAGCAGGTTAAAAATTATATTAGAAGGGCTAAGCAGGATGTAGAAAGTAGTCTAATTAATCTACATCATGACAACAGGAAAAGGTTTTTCAACTATATTGGTTCCTTTAAAAATACTCCTGCTTCTGTTGGACCATTAAGAGTCGGTAATGTTGACATTAGTGATGAGTATAATATGGCACATGAATTTAATAGATATTTCGCTAGTATATTCAAGAAAAAGGGACAATTTGGTTGTCTTAATCCATCTAATTCTGATCCTTTAATTGAATTTACGGTGTCAGAAACCTTTTATATCCTAAATTCTTTAAAAACTTCTACTTCACTCGGGCCTGATGGAATACCAGCCATTTTTATAAAAAATTTGTCATGGGAATTAGCTGGTGTATTAACCTATTTGTTTAACGAATCCCTGCACAAGGGACATGTGACTAAGGATTGGTGTGATGCCATGATTATTCCTATACATAAATCTGGATCCAAAAAGGATGTGCATAACTATAGACCTATTAGTCTCACCGCTACAATATGTAAAGTCATGGAAAGGCTAATTTTAGGCAAAATTAGTTCCCATATTTTGGATAAAGGTCTAATTGACACAACTCAACACGGTTTTCAACCTGTAGATCTTGTCAATCCAATTTGATTGACTTCTTTGAACCTGTAAGTGAAGCTTTGGATTATGGTTTACCAGTCGATGTCATTTATCTAGATTTTTAAAAGGCCTTTGATTCTGTATCTTATGATATACTATACAATTGTTTAATAAATTTAGACCTTAACAGATACATAATTCAGTGGATAATGACTTGGTTATCCAATAGGCGGCAACATGTCGTTCTAAAGGGTTTCTTGTCCCCATGGACCACTGTTACTAGTGGAGTCCCGCAGGGATCAGTTCTAGGGCCTGTGCTGTTCAACATCGTAATTGCCGGAATGGATATTAAATGTGGTAATTGGATTGTTAAATATGCCGATGATTTAAAATTGGGAGGGGTTGTTAATAACTCCGAGTCCATAACTATCCTTCAAGATAATTTGAATTATATATCTGGTTGGGTTGATCATCATAAATTGAATTTTAATATCAATAAATGTAAGGTGATGCATTTTGGTAGTAACAATATATGTGCTAAATACTTTATTGAGAACTACAGCTTGAAACATATTACAGATATGAGAGACCTGGGTGTTCTTGTAAGTAATAAGTTAATGTTTACTGATCACTTAAATCTCATCATTAAAGAGTTCTAGTCTTAGTAATTGCATATTTAGGAACATTAAAAGCAGAGAACCATCAATAATGATTCCCTTATACACTAGTATTATAAGAGCAACTTTTGAGTACTGCTCCTCATTTTGTGCTCCAACACTGATGGGAGATATTGTATCTAGGAGAAGGTCCAAAGAGATTTATTAAGAACATAAATGGTTTGAGTAACTTATCTTATGGAGAAAGACTTAAAAGGCTCAACCTGTACAGTATGGAATACAGATCGATTCGTGGAGATCTTTGTTTACTATACAAAGCAACCAGAGATGAATACTTGTTCGAAACATTACACTTAAAATGGAATACTACTACAGTTCAAACCCGCTCTCATAATTTAAAATTAATTCTATCTATTAATCGAACTACAAAAAGAGCTAAATTTTTTACTCAACATATAGTTCCACTATGTAATTCCTTACCGTATGTTGTAGTGAATAGTTTAAACCTAAATCAATTTAAAACCCAACTTGATATATATATATATATATATATGGGAGATTCTAAGTATGTTACCCACTTAGTATAAGTGGCATGATCATCATGGGCTTGCCCCTCGATCGTGTAAATTACCTATGAACCTATGCCAGCTTCCGAGAGACATTGTAATAGCAGTAGGTGGGAGACCGTGTCGAATGCTTTGGCAAGGTCTACGAAGATGGCCAAGGTGATCAGCCCTCTGTCCATTCCAGTGAGGATTGTGTCAGTGAGCACAATCAGGGAGGAGGCAGTGGAATGTTCCTTCCTGAAACTGGACTGGAACGGTATGAAAAAATTGGATTCGGAGAGATAGGAGGTGAGTTGGTTGAACACTAGGTGTTCTTGTAGTTTTGCAAGAGCTGGGAGGAGAGAGAGATAGGGCAGTAATTAAGAGGGGGAGGTGGGGACACCCCCTTTAGGGATGGGGATGACGACCGCGTGCTTCCATTTCTGGGGTACAGATGCAGTGGAAAAGGAGAGGTTTAGGAGGTTGGCAAGGGGGGTTGCTATGGCAGGGGCAGAGAGGTGGAGGAGTTTGCTGTCAAGACCATCGGGGGATTTACCTTTTGATGAGTTGATAGCCCGTAGGGCCTCAAGGATGTCAGCTGGCGAGATATCCTTAAAGGAGAAGGTGAGCGGCCTGTAAAAATTCGTACTTCCAGCAGGAGGACTGCTTAGCACAGGAGTGGTCAAGGAGGATAGAAGAGCAGAGGCATGAGGAGAAATATGCATTGAATTTGGTGGCAACAGCTCGTGGGTATGAGAGGAGGGTGTTATTCACAACTAGGAGTGGGGTGGGATGAGCGGCTGCAGGGGAGAAGAGGGAATGGATGTCCTTCCAGAATTTGGATGAACTATTTAAGTTAGAATGGAGGGAAGAGCTGAAATATTCTGCTTTAGCTAGACGGGTTGCTCTGGTACACTTGTTACTTAGAGACCGATAGATGGCGAAATCGCGTGGGAGGCGTGAAGATTTATGAGTACTCCATGCTGTCTTCCGTGCATTGTGACACGCTATAAGTTCTTGGGTGATCCAAGGCAGGTGGTTGCCACTTACCCTAGTACAATGCAGTGGGACATAAGTGTCCTAGACATTGAGGAACGTACTTTGGAAGTGTAGGAAGGCAGCGTCTATGGAACAGAATATAATGGGGGATTCCCAGCATGCGAGTGCTAGGTCTTCAAACACAGGGGCGAAGTTTAGTGATTTGTAGGAGCGTTGGACCAGGTACTTTCAGGTGGTGAATTTTCCAGACTAGGTATATAATATGGTGATAATTTAGGGAATCGGGTAGCAGCCCTGCATTGATGACCCGGTGGGGGTGGCTAGTGAGAGCCCAGTCTATTAGTGAGTGGTTGCCCGTTTTGAGGTTTAGACATGTGAGTTTAGTAATGGTTTGCGATAGGTTTAGTGTGGAGATGTCTGACCGGGTTTTGTTGAAGGATGGAGCAAGCCAGTTGTGGTTGAAATCTCCCATAATATGTAGTTCTGTAGTAGGAGTTAGGGAGGAGATTTGCACAAGAAGGTCGGTGAAAGATGTAGCTGGTGTGCCTGGCCGGCAGTAGACTCCAGCTATGTAGATTGGGAGAAAGAAGGGGAGAGTCATTTGTAGCAATAGAAGTTCATAGGCGTGGGGTTCAGTCTTGGCTAGGACTACTGAGAAACTCAAATCTGAGTTTACGTAGATGGCCATGCCTCCGCCTCTAGTCGACGTGTCCTGGCGTGTCATCGCGTAGCCTGGGATAGCAAGCGGGGGATCAGAGATATGCTTGTTTAGCCACGTTTCAGAGAGGGTGATGAGGTCTGGAGTATAGCGAGCTGCCAGTAACTGGAGGAGTGAAGTTTGAGGGGTAAATATGACAAAAGCAGGGACAATGCACAATTTCCTAAAAAGTTTTTACCCTTTCCCACCCACACTGATTGTTGATCTAAACCTCATGCTTGATTTGTTTTTAAAAAATGTAGTCAACTGAAATTAACTGTTTCAGTGTACAGGATATGACAACATCCAAAACCTACCCTCTATATTCACAATTTGTTCTGCCACCGTGCACACTTTGTGATCACAAACCCTCAGTGTTTACATTCTGTGATGTAGAGCATCTCTTTGGGAATATGAAAAGCATCCCAAATGTTAAAGAATGATACGCTGTCAGACATATGAATCACAGAATGTGGGTTGTTCTCTTAATGTTTAAATCGGCATGCAGCATGGTTGCTGAACTGTCACTTATTACCCTATTGGGTTCATGACCATGCTGTTCCCTCCTCATGCACATTTAGAATCCCTTTATCCTATTCAACAAACTGTTAATTTACAGTGTTGATCCACTAACATTGGTTGGGTGACGTGTTGTTTGTTGAGGTGAGATCATCAAATTGTCTCATTTTTTTAAAGAGGGTGTTAATGCAAAGAGGTCAAAAGGTCAACGTATATGCTCATTCTGTTATTTCCAAATTCTAGGATTTGTGGCATCAAACCTGTCATAGATTGGCAACCAATTTTGTAGGAGTTAAATACATAGGACATTTGATAAAAGGTATATATGAGGCTGACAAACTGAGCTAAGTATAGGGCTGGGAGTAGAGAAAGAACGGAATGGAAAAAGAAAGCAAGAATTTCGAAATAGCCGAATGAGCATATACACGTTGACCTTTTGACCTCCCAGTGGGCCACTTCTGTAATTGGGTGAGAACTTGATAAGAAGTATAAAATATATGTAAGAGGATGGACTTGGGGGGAGAAAGACATTAAGGAAAACCTTCAGATTATAGAAGAATTAAGATTTGGCCTTTTGACCTTCTATGTCCATTTCAGCACCAGTAGAATAAATCCATATTGTATTACCATCATTACCCAGGTTCGTACCTTTCAACTGACCCTGTTTTTGTCTCAAAATGTTCCTCTGTCCCTCGTAAAATTTGTGTTTTTGTGACAGAACAGTGGGGATTAACAGCACAAAATAATGTCAAACATTAAAGTAACAGACTTGTTCTTCTTCTGAAAATGCATCTTAACACCAATCCCTTTATTCTATCAGCTTTCTGAGTGAATAGTACCAGTTTTTAAGATGTGTCCCTGATTTGGGGTCTTTGTCCCTGATGTTTTTAAGCCTTGTCTCAGATTCCTGAGGCAAGAGGTTGAGAGGTATGCCCAGGTTTTATCTCCATGCTAGATTAATAAAGAGATCTAGCGATGATAAATTCAGTTGCTTACATATTATTTCATAGAGCTGACCTATTAACCTTCCAGGATGCAAGTCACATTTAATAAGGATACAGAAGTAGAAAACTATATAATAAAAGCGGGAGGTAGAATCAACAATAAATAAAAAACTGTTTTATTTAACAGCAATCTTGTAAAGCAAAGAATAATCAAGTTTTGACCTTTTGACCTCCCATTAAGCACGAAATAACACTAAGATATAGAATACATACTTTATACAAATTGGTTTTTAGGCTGGTCTCTATGTTAGAAGAGCATATTTGTGATAAGAAGCTCTACTGTTTACTGCATATAGGAATCTGAAGAAATATTGTTAACTCGGAGAGGGCTATAACCCATGTATCATATAATAAACAGATTACACAGTCATTTTAATAGTGTGGAGAATTGGGGTACAATGTTAATAGTTATATCTTTATGAGAGATTGTGAAAAGTTAATAACCCCCCTTCCTCGCTTCCATGTTGGTGTCAATAGCCATTTGTTCTCCTATTAATATTGGCTCCTAATGATTTAATAAAGGAAGATATCCTTGCAGATAAAGAGAGATGTTTAGATATTCAGCTATTTTAATTTGACTAGACCCTTACCATTTTAGAATATATACAGAGTGATTAAAAACACATCTATAAAAACAGCATCACAATAAATCACAGAAGTATATGTTTCAGGTAGGACGCCTAGTCTATTTACTAGGTGCTGCCCAATAGAGAGAAATCCCTCTTTTTGTCTTGGCAGGTCGGATGCAGGAGCGAGCGCAAACATCGCGAGACTATTGCCTGGTCTCATGTTGATGGGTATTGCACCGCGCCCGATTCCTAACCTGTAGGTTATTTAAACAGTGAGCAGAATGGGAGTGACACCTCCACATAGAGAGCAGGAGGTCACACCACGCTCTGCAACAAATACAACGTAAGTACACTTGGAGACTTTGATTTATGAATGTTTTCTCTTACTCTTAAGGCATAATATTTAGATTAAATAAATTACGCATATGCTGAGTTTAAAAAAATTTTTTTTTTTTTTCCACAGGAAGGGCATATTAAGACAGCAAAGTACAAGCACAACTTAAAACGAAGCCAAATCTCTGTTAAGAATATTCATGCTTACCAGGAGAACAACAATACACAGAGTATCAGTATAAGGCCAATTTTTATTAAGAGAGGTAATGAATTTATCGGTAGGCTGTGGTCAGAAATATCAGTTTGCAGGTGGCAGTAGCTATATACAGATGTTTTTCATTTTCCTGTTCTTTTAGTTGTCCTATGCAGAATTAAAACAAACAAAAATAGGAGTTATAGGGCTCAAAATAAAGAAGCAGGTATACTGCATTATGATTTATTAGGAAAAAATGTATTTATTTTTTTTGTTATTTCTTTATTACCCCTACGTGCTCCATGGCAGCCACTCCTTCGGGCTTGCCAAGGCTAACCTCCGAGCCTCTGCTGTCAGATTACAGCCAGCCCCCAGGGTAACCCGGCGTAACCCTTCGCCGGATGGGTCCCCCTCCGAGGGGGAACGTGACAGCCAAGGGGGGGCAGACCGGCGCAACACTTGGCCCCAGGGGTGCTGCTGAGGCAGAGAGCTCAGTAGGACCTAGATGGCCTCAGAGAGCCGGGCAGCTGTCATCCAGCTGACATGGAGCGGTATTTCCACTTTTCCAGTTGGTCCCTCCTGCGTGCGTCTGCAGTGCTCCTGGTCTTCACCAGAGGCCACTGCAGCCCGATGACAACCCACTCACTACCCACCCCAGGAGAGGAGAGCAGTCCTATGGATGCTTGATCATCTACTACCCCTGCCAGTCCCGAGTCTGTTTCCGAACCCGGGTCACCGGCGAGGGCCGAGGTAAGGCGCCAGCACCTCAACCCTCTGCGTCACCGGGTCAGCTGAAAAAAGTTTTAATAGAAACTATTCAGTTACTTTATAAATAAATGATTATGTTGAATTCTGATTTACAGATAGTATCCGAGAATATATGGGGATAGTTGAGTGTGGATATATAGTCTTTGGTATGTAGGTGAGCATAGATAAAAAATGGAATTAACAAAACAGTTTTAAGGACTTTTTCACTCTAAGTGATTATATTATTGTTATTGTTATTAATTCAGATGCAGTTTCACACTGAAGAAGGACTTTTCCGAAACGTTTGTGTTTATGGACAGTATATGGACATATTAGTGTTAATAAATAATATTTGTTTGATACACATTTGTGAATGGGCCTTTACCAATTTTTTTGACAGGTTATTCAGCATTGAATTGGTCCAGGCTCCTCCCTGAATAAATACCATTATTTTTATCCAAGGTTGGCTGAGCTGGATCAAGGTTCGTAATGTATCCTGAGTGCACCCCATATCCTCAGCTGTCCCCCGCACCAGCAGTATACATTGATTTCAAGTAATCTCCCTGACTGAGCATCCATACAGCACATGGGATGGAGCCAGGTGCACGTAACGCCTGTTGGCACCGCCTTGGAGGGTATACGTGGGTCCCTGAGTCCACCCCATATCCTCAGCTGTCCCCCGCACCAGCAGTATACATTGATTTCAAGTAATCTCCCTGACTGAGCATCCATACAGCGCATGGGATGGAGCCAGGTGCACGTTACGCCTGTTGGCACCACCTTGGTGGGCATACGTGGGTCCCTGAGTCCACCCCATATCCTCAGCTGTCCCCCGCACCAGCAGTATACGTTGATTTCAAGTAATCTCCCTGATGGAGCATCCATACAGTGCATGGGATGGAGCCAGATGCACGTAACGCCTGTTGGCACCGCCTGGGTGGGGAGGCACGGGTCCCTGAGTCCACCCCATATCCTCAGCTGTCCCCCGCACCAGCAGTATACATTGATTTCAAGTAATCTCCCCGATGGAACATCCATACAGCGCATGGGATGGAGCCAGGTGCACGTAACGCCTGTTGGCACCGCCTGGGTGGGGAGGCACAGGTCCCTGAGTCCACCCCATATCCTCAGCTGTCCCCCGCAGCAGCAGTATACATTGATTTCAAGTAATCTCCCTGATGGAGCATCCATACAGTGCATGGGATGGAGCCAGGTGCACGTAACGCCTGTTGGCATCGCCTGGGTGGGGAGGCACGGTCCCTGAGTCCACTCCATGTCCTCAGCTGTCCCCGCACCAGCAGTATACATTGATTTCAAGTAATCTCCCTGACTGAGCATCCATACAGCGCATGGGATGGAGCCAGGTGCACGTAACACCTGTTGGCACCGCCTGGGTGGGCAGACGTGGGTCCCTGAGTCCACCCCATGTCCCCCGCACCAGCAGTATACATTGATTTCAAGTAATCTCCCTGATGGAGCATCCATACAGCACATGGGATGGAGCCAGGTGCACGTAACTCCTGTTGCCACCGCCTGGGTGGGCATACGTGGGTCCCTGAGTCCACGCCATGTCCTCAGCTGTCCCCGCACCAGCATTATACATTGATTTCAAGTAATATCCCTGATGGAGCATCCACACAGTGCATGGGATGGAGCCAGGTGCACGTAACACCTGTTGGCACCGCCTTGGTGGGCATACGTGGGTCTCTGAGTCCACCCCATGTCCTCAGACTGGCCCCTTGAGGGCCGATTATGGCCCGTTTGACCTGACTGAGCATCCATACAGTGCATGGGATGGAGCCAGGTGCACGTAACGCCTGTTGGCACCGCCTTGGTGGGCATACGTGGGTCCCTGAGTCCACCCCATGTCCTCAGGCTGGCCCACCGAGGGCTGATTGTGAGCCACTGAGCACTGCAATTTTCAAACCACACTTCCACGTTACACAGTGAAACAATTGTCAGTTCTCGTAAGCTTACGCAGCTTTTTCAACAGTCACATCAAATTGTTCATTTTTGGAACCTGGACACTTTTGAACACAAAAGTCCTTGAGCTGTAATCCTCTGGTGGATCCATTTTTTTTTTTTTGTACAACAGATAGTTTGCATACCACCCCTTGTCGGGTACAGACAGCAATTTGAATATTGTCCCCTTTCTGTCAGCAGGAACCATGAAATTAACATGATGCTGGTCTCGTCTTCTTTCTCTATTAATTTTTTTTTATTTATTGAAATCTAGGATTAAACACCTTTGAGCTAGAAACTCATTTACAAAGGTTCCACGTCAGTGGGAGGGTAGACAATACTTACAAAGGTTGTACAAGTAGCAAGACATTACAAATACTGGCAATTATATTTACAATACATTAGGTTTGAGTACACAGTAAGCAAATCAGTGAGAGCAAACGTGAGCATGGCAGGCAACACACAATAGGAGGAAAATGGGCAAATAAGAGTTAGAAAGGAGCAGTGGGAGTAAGTGGGTCACATGGTGAAGACGTGAGTGAGGTGGGGAGAAAGGGGAAGTAATTAGTGACATTGTCAGAGTGAGGGGGGTGGGATGTATTGAGGGGAGTGGGGATGAGGCAGCCAGAGGCCTTGCCTGTGAAGGGAGCTGCTAGGGGGTGGAGGCAGAGACTATCTGCCGGGGGGGGGGGAACGACTAGGTGTTACAGTCACAGGTGCTGGTTGAAGAAAGTTGTTGACATAGTAGTCTTTTAAAAAGGGCCCAGAGTAGGAAGGTTTGATATATCCCGGCTAAGCTCATTAAACCAGAGGGGTGCTCTGTAGGCAAAGGAGCATTGGCCCCTGTGTCGTCCGAAGACGAGGAACATGGAAGAAGTGGGTAGAAGCTTTGCGTGTTGTTGCGAGCTGCTGTGCAGTAGAAGTAGGTTTTCTGTGCTAGGGGAAGGAGACCGAGAAGAGCTTTTTTGGCAGGTAGACAAGTTTGGTAGCGGAGCCTCCCACTGAGTTGAAGCCAGCCTGTTTGGGCATAGAGGTCACAAGTATGGGTAAGACATGCGGCCCCTGTGAGCAGTCTGCATGCCTTGTTCAGGGCAACTGATATCCTGCAGAGTGGCAAGCTGCGCCATAGAGTACCAAGCCATAGTCCGCAACAGAAAGGACTAGTGCAATTACGGTCAATTTTTCCACTTTTCACAAGAAAGACTTTCCTTTCCAAGTGACAGCACACGTCTCCGTCAGTTGTAGGATGAGAGACATTTTCCCTGCAGTATACATATAATTCTTCGGCACAACGGACAGTGACTTGAGCTCTGATTACTGCACGAGTTACAGCACTTTTTACGGCTGCTGTCTCCCCATCAGATGGGCCTCTGCCGTGGTGTGAGCTGAAGTAGTGGTTTCAGTTGGGAACCCAAACTCTTTAGTGGAGAAGCTTACATCGGCAAAAGGGATTTTAGATTTGTATTGTGCTGCACATCCATCGCTGAACTTCACAATTTTTTTTATGTTATTTCTTGAGCAAAGAAATTTCACTGCCAAAGTCGAGAAGTGGTGTACAGCATGACTGTCGTGTGTCACATTATCCAAGACAAAATGAGGGATGCCCGTGACATGGTACCACACCTCTGACACCGGTACGTACATACAGTAAGATGTATGGTGACCTGGGCCTGTGACCAGTGTACAGACTGCACCTCCCTCTGAAATCGACAAGTATAGTTCTCGCCAAAATCTAACACCATTGCTATGGTATCTTCAGGTGGATTGCTTGAAATCAGTGTATACTGCTGGTGCTGCCAGCTAGCCACAAATAGATGCTTCAACATCATATGCATATCTGGTTTCAAGTTTGGAAATGAATTCTTCCACAGGACAGATCTTGGTGACTATGGACTTTCTCTGGAACTCTTTTCCATTCTGTTTATGTTTCCCAGTTTCCCACGTCTGCCAAGTGATGGCTGCTGAGATTTTGTTGTGAAGTAACAAGGATAATTTCTCAGCAGATGTACTCCACAGTTGCTATAGTCTCTATTAACGCAGCTTAATTTGTGTTTTGAATCTCCTTTTGGACACAGTGTCATCCTTGTGGCATCATACTGGTCTCGTACTAAAGCCACTCCCCTTGAGATACGGTTGTAAAGTCTTTTAGTTTCAGTTCTACATTTTCACAGTACTCGCACAAGCAGCTATCAAACTGTCCACACGTTATGGTCTTTACATGTTTAGAACACATGCGACAAAATGTACTAAATCCAAGTTTCTGGTTATTTCTGGAACTATACTGTTGGTAAGTGTTCTTCAGAGTACATTCCATGACACACCTTGATGTAGATGTCTTCTTGCTGACCAGCCTCTTAATCAGCAATTCCTGTGCCACTTCTCCACTATGATAGAATGTTTATCTTCTCTGTGTCTGAGATTGCATTTGACCACTTCTTTCTGGGAAGATCACAGGTTCTCATTTTATTCTGGAAATGCACACGATTTTTCTGAAGTATACAAGAAACAGTATGCAAAAGATTATACTTTTTTAAAATTGCTCTGACACATCGAGCAATGACTTTCACATCCTTTGACTTTGAATGCAGCTTTGTATGAATGCCATCTATGACTGCACTATACACATCCATATTCTTCTTGTTCGGAGTAAAAACCCCAACATCCTGTAAAGCAGACAGCTTGCATGGTGAGGCGCGGTCAGTTAATTTCTTGACCAGTAAGGCAAACTTACTGGGACTAGCAGGCAGTTTTGGAGTTAGCTGGGAAAGACGCATGCACTTTTCTACTGACCGGTGTTTCAGGTGAGTTTGTCGGTATTAGTGGCATTTTGTTCTTTCTTTTAACCCTCTTTTCTCTTCTTCGCATTGCCTCCCTTTTCCTCCGATGTTGCAGCCTGCTCATCTTCTGACATTCTCTCTTTTTTTTTTTCGCCAGTACTCTGTCATCTTCTCCTTCTGCCTTCTTGTTTTCTTGTTTTTGGACTTTGTTTCTTGAGTCAGTTGTACTTTGATTGAGTTTAATTTTCTCTTTTCTTCTCTGCTTTTTGTGGCATAACATTCTTGATCTTTTCCTCTGTTCTTCCATCATATTTTGCCGAGCAAATTGTGCACGATACATGTTGTATTCACAGTATGCTTGATATCTTTCAGGGTCATCCTTGATCCTTTGACGATACATTTTCATTAGCTCCTTATGGGTGATCTTCATGGGCTTTGGTGCTGGTTGTTTTGCTGGGCATGGATGCAAACTGAAATGGTGGCCTAAAAAATTATACAGTACATGCTGTAGGCATTCAACGAAATGAACAAATTGCCAGTACAGTTGCTTACTGCTTTGTGCACACTCACCGGCACATGCATGCACCACACAGACACACCCCACACACGACAAATACCTGCGGACATACAGGCGCAGCTCCAAGTGCAATACTGTTTAAGGTGCTCAGGTGGTAGTACTGCAGTGGCTAACTCTGCCATTGTCACCCAGAGGTTTGGAAGCATCGTATCTGCCTCTTTCACCTGATGCAGTATTGTGCACCCAGAGGCATCCATGATCCATCTGCAAAGCCAACACAGAGACCCTGCAGACTATAGCCACACACAAACCTGTTGCTCACTCATCACAAACCACTTCAGCCACAACTACAAACCAGCAATCCAAACAGCACTGTACTTGTGACACATTTGCGGAGACCGCCATACACATAGTGGCTCAGCACTCACCTCTGGCACTACGAGGCATTTAAATGGCCCAACAGACCATGCCACTCACGTCACACATTCACCATGTGGGGTTGGAAGTGAAGGACATGCTTACTGGAGGCCCAGTGGCACAACCACTAGACTTCACTCATGTTAGCAGTTGCAGTGATGTTGGGATGGGGGAAAGATACTTGAAGGGAGAGGGGATGCTTAACACCTTACTTGTGAGGGGCTGACGCTGATACAGTCCAGAAACTGGATCAGGGGACTCTGCTTTGCTACTGTCACCCACAAGAGAAATGTAGGCATTTTAAAAACTGTGCAGATTGACTCCTCCACCCCCAAACACAGCAATATTTTTACTATTAGTTTTAGTCTGCAGTGGCTGCATGGTAAGAAAAAAAAATCAGGAGCTTATAGGGGGTAAAAATAGGGCCAAAAAGGGATCAGTAAGGCTCAGTTCAATTGAAGACACAAAACTATTGCTGACAAATTTTGACATGAATGGGACAAGACAAACGTGAAGACAACAGACAGAATTTACATACAATTTAATATCACAAATAAAAAATATAAGACTTGGGACATTTGAGAACTGAAAAGTTCAGACTGTGACAAACACACAGACACAAAAACCGCATCCCATTTGTTTGAATTTAAGATAACCCCCTTTATAAAAAAAAAAAAAAAAAGAGAGTCGAAGGCAAGGCTAGTCAATATTAACATGGGACCACTATCTGGAAGGGGCACTTAATTACTGATGGCTACAACTTAAATTCACACACCAAACAAAACCAGGGTTCATTTAAATACAGGCAGTGACTAGGAAACTGAATGAAATCTCCATTAATACTGAATTTCAGTCCTCATTGCCCGACGGTAACTCACGCACTAGCAATGTAACGGGCAGTGCAGTCAGTAGAACCGCGCGAACAGGTCGGCAGGAAAATCAAATAATTTTCTTTCTCCACATTTAACCAGAGCTCAAATACTTGGATGCAGCAGCAAGTAAGACTCGAAAATGGGGACCACATAACTAAACTGGATACTGTAAAAAAGATTTGGCACTTATATACTGGAGGAGACAGTTTGTCAGGAAGCATGTCCAGTCAGTGCAGCCGCGCAGAGTGCATCAGTCAGATACCACGAGGCAGGCAAATAATTTATTACTTTGTGCACAAAAAATACATTACGAGGGAGCCCACAACTATCCAGTTTTACATTCGGCTACTGAATTTCAACAGTGTTATTTTTAGCGCTGCACTGCATCTCAAATGAGTCTTAAGACAGCACTTCATGACTGTCACTGCCTGCAAGTACTGTTCATGGGGGTGGGGGGCTCACAAGTCTTAAAGTGCTTGCAGGAACAGTTAATGCTGAAGATGTAAACTTGCACTTGCATTTTCTAACCACAGCAATCTAAAAATGCAGCCGGGTCTAAATTTCTAACAACTTTAAGCGGACGGTTACTTTGACTTGCAAGTTCAATACCCGTCACTGCTGGTCACAGTACTGTGCAGATGCGATAATCGACTTAAACTGCATTCACAAGCTAACCCCACAAAAATCAACAATCACACAGAGACAGAGCTCAAATGCATTATTTTTTATGGAACACCATAAAAACTCTTTATTCCTACACAATAACAGCATTCTCATCCTGAATGGTACTAGGACCAACAGAAAGGATGTAAATTTAGCCAGTCATAAATACCGTGCGGCCATGGTCACCTTTTCCAAATTCAACTCCCACACATCAGAGGGTATTTAAAATTAAATTCAGTATGCTTGCACCAAAACATTTTGAAAACAGCTGGGGTGGGTGGGGGGAATTACTTAGATATTCAACATTTTAAGTACTATACTGAACAGGCCTGAGACAAGGAACGAAAGCAAGGTCTCCGGTCACTAGCAGTATTTCTGCGCCTGATCAGTCCAAAACTATTACAAAATGAAACTTTATTTTTACAACAGTACTATTATTTTTTATTTTGCAAACTCGAAATGCCACATTGTAATTTCTGAATACGTTAAATTAGTCAGTTTGAATACTTACAGTCGGGCGTTACCAGGACAAAACCCAGAATAAGTTTCAGATGCTCGATCACATTTCTATAGAATCTTTGGCTTTAAACCTGATATCCGAGGTGGGGCTGGACAAACAGTAATTCTTGGCTCAGCAGTTTTAATCTCAGCAGTTCCAGTTTCAACATCGGTGTAAATTTGACAAAAACCTACGGAACGAGACAGTTGGACTGTTGCAAACTTCGGTCTCAGTCACTGGCGCATCTCCACCACAAAGTGCTGTGCTCGTTTAAATCGATGCTGGATCCAGACGTCTTGGTTTTTACTAATATGTGCTTCTTAAAAGATGCAGCAGACACTTGTTCTGCCTTCACACTCCTTCACATAATCTTTTCTGCTGCTGCCTTTTATTCAGTGGGTTCCTGGTCACATGGCAATGAGGAACGTGGAGAGAAACGTGCACAAAGTGGCAGCCTGTATTTTTTTTTTTTTTTTAGGTAAAAAAACGAACAGTACATTTTGACAAACATTTCTACAGGAGTTGCAGATTTATTATAGAATACAAATACTGAGCACTTATAAATATTTTAAAAGAATGTTTCAGTGCTTGGAACTCATGCAAACTTTACAATGGCAATGTTAATGTTTTAATGCATTTTAGGCTTCGTAGTGCATTTGATAATCGCAGGTTACAAGTTTGACATGCACCGTAACCTGCAGTATGATGTTTTTCATTATTTTATAACTGAACAATGGCAGACATGAAAAATAAAATGTTGCCTGATGGTTTATGCACATGTGTAGTTTACTACAGTGTGTTGAACTAAAGCAGAACCATTTCGTTTCTTAAACTAAAGACCTTTTAAAATTGCTTGGCAAAAATGTCGCACTAAACACAGTGTTTTTTTTTTTTTATTATTACAGAAAAAACACCTTGCACATCTCTTTGATTTTATAATAAATATTTATTGAGTTAAGTCACCACCAGAAAATGCATTCAGTCTTTACAAATACTTTTAATACAGACATAAAAATTAAATGCTGAATTGTGGACATGGCATGGCCTCCAAATAGCAGAGAATGGCCCATAGACATCTGTAACTGTTTCAGCTCATTGTGTTTTATGTCCCAAACTATTATTCTGTACGTCAGGCACCTGTGACAATTACTTTGCTTACTGTCGTTAGGAATGTAAGAAAATACTTGGTTTATTACTTGTTGCTTATTGTTATTCGAATACAACATATTGTATGCTACAAGTTACTATCCTTCACTTGCTAGTGTTGTGATAGTTTTGGAATCAAGTCTCTGGATCCTGACCAGACGTCTCAGATTGTCTTTGTGTATATAGAAATAAGTGACACACTTGAGCCCTAGGGACCCTGGCTTCGGCACTGGTTTTCAGTTTTGAGTTCTGACCCGGTGACATCTGCTACTGCTTTGTTTACTACTTAAGTTCTGTTGATCTCATATGCTGTCCTGGGTCATACCTAGAAATAGGCTTTCAGTTGTCTAGTGTATCTACTGGTAAACAAAAACTAAAAAAAAAAAAAAAAAAAAGGCAAAATGGATAAATAAAGACACATGACGCAAGAAGATGGGGATGAGGGGGTGGAGCTGATGGGGAGCCAGGGTTAGTCCAAGTGAACCAATAGATGATTAATCCGGTAGAGGCTCAACTAGTGCAAGTCTGAGGGCCTAGGTAGAAACCAGGTAGATTGCATGGACCAGGAGTATTTTTCTGTTTAACCTGTGTGTGTGTGTGGGGGGGTCGGTGTGGCTTTAAAATGATTTTAATTAGACTGAGGTTGGGAGATAAACACCTTTTATTCCTCTAACCTTATATTGTATATGCAGTGGTGATTTACGAAGTTAATAATTTCATCTTGGGGGTTTTGGTGACTTACATAAATAACTCAAGCTTTGTTCTCATGGTTTTTGCCAAGAAAACCACTTGATGAAATTATTCCTTTGTAACTCACTGTAGTCCTTTATTCTGTTTTGCTAGTGATAGAGGAGCAGACCGTCCAGTACACAGACTGAGTTCTGAAACGTAATGTTTATTTTTGTACTTCCGATTCCTGCCTTATGAATTCCACATTAGGACTTCAGTTTGGCTGGGGGGTGGGATAGCGCAAGCCTTGTTCTTGCTGGTGAGAATATGATCTCTAATCCCATAGTAAGGGTCCCTGAGAGCTATGTCTTTTACTTGAGTCTCCAGATCGATGGAACTAATGATGTACATTTTTTTTTCTCACTTCAGTCATCTCCGTTACACACCTGTGCTTTATTTTCCAAGTAAATAAAGTGTTCTCTTTGCGTGTGACTCCAGAAAAGCATCCTGATGGGGTTGCATACTCTTCAAAACAATTGAGCTGAAGCTGTGGGGTGTAGGCAGTGAATCTGTCATCTTCAGTCTTTGTTGTCAGAATATACTTATTATGCTCTGAGATAGTACAGGCATGGCTATTGTTCACTTGTCCACACATTGGCTTTTCCACTGGAGATGCTGATTCTTAAGAACATCTTTAAGCTAAACTTTTCCCATCACTTGGGTGGTATATCCTCTGGGTCCGCCCCATGACATCCTATCTTCCTTTACGCTGGAAGAGTTTGGTCTCCTCCTTCACAGCTGCATATGTTGTAGGGCCTAAAGTGTGCTATTGGCAAACTTCTTTGCTTTTTTGATAGTTTTTGAAACTTTCGCTATTTTCCTCAGTTCTGCTCCAGCCTCGGCAGTGGGAGATGCAACAGAAAGAAGTGAAGCTAGCTCCTGGCTTCAGATTGTGCCTCGTGCTGACAGAAGATGTGATGGATGGACCAACATGTATCGTGCCTCTACTGCTTGCGGATGATACACAGTGTCAGGTTGTGACCTGTGCCAGACTGTGCCCCCCTTCCTCCCTGTAGGATCGTGTGGCACGACTTCTTGTCTGACCAGCCGATCGAGACCAGAAACAGTGGCCATAAGGCCACTAGAAGGCCTCCACTGCAGCAGAGTCTATGTCTCTGCTTGCAGTCATGGGAGAGGCCACATCAAAGACTGCAGCAGGCACCTCATCAGCCTCTGAGCTGCTCCTTCTGGGCCAGCATTGAAGTGTCCTTTACTGAAAAATTCTGGGAGATGTGGTGAGCCCTGCAGGCCTTTGGGGAGAGCCCTGCCAGTCACAGTAAAAGGTACAAGACACACTGCCACCAGTCGTGGGACTGGGAGAGATCCTGCTCCCTCAACTCCTCTGACCACTCAACGCACATCCAGCACCCTACTTTCCGGCGAGCCAGAATTGGTTGAGGGCAGGTTGCAAACTCCACGGTGCCCCCATTGGGCTCATCGATCTTGACACTGGCCGACCAAGTGGTCGAGATAGGAGTCACTGTCCAAGACCCCAGTGTTCCTGGTCCTCATCCAGGAGGACGTGAACTGGTCAGTGTCCCTGGCTGGTTGCACTCAGGAACAGCTTCCATTGGAGGTCGTTCTACCGAAACCAGTGCACTTGATTTACATGGCACCCCCAGTGGCTTCTCCTTAACATTAGCCCTCAGATCGAGGCAGAGGCACTGCTCGTGCTCTCTCGCTTGACTGGGAGGCATCTCTATTGATGTTCCTTGTCCTCCTCTTCCTCAGATAAGGATAGGCTCCCGGCATATGCTGTGTGCTGTGAAGAACTCCTCTGGCAGCAGTGGGCCATGGCGGGGCAAGGCTCTACCCCACACCTGACCCCTGTGGTCAACTGGCCGGCAGCAGTCTGCCCAAGGTAGTTGTTACTAACACCTGTCTCTCCACTCCAGCTGGAGGAACTACTGTACCTCCACTGCAGCCTCTGAAGGGAGCTACGACCAAGAATTCCTATGCTGCAGCTGGCTTGCCACCAGGTTGGTCTTGGGTGGTTTCATGGTGACAGATGATTGAGTGCCATTTTAACAAGTCCTCGGGCTACTCAGATGGCTTCCATGCAGTCATCGAGGATGCAGTCCTTTGATGTGAGTCAGTAGAGGAACTGACTACTGACCGTGGGCTGGTGTCAGTCGGGGTGCTACTCAGACTCATTTCAGAGTCTGTGTCTGTCTCTGTGGAGTCTATGCAGAAAATGGCTAAATACCTTTTCACAGACATCCTTGACAGGTACGAAATCCTCAGTGTTTGCCTTTTTCCGTGGCTGAGGACATTTGGGGACCTGCCCTGGAGCTTTGGCAGCATCCAGTATCTTGCCTGGCACCGTCATCCTGTATGGTATGCACCCTCTAGTGGCTTTCATTCTGGGTTCTTTGACCACCCCTTGGCCGAGGGTCTGGCCTTAACTCAACTTTCCAGGAGTCCAAAAATCATGGGGACATGGACAAGCTCCTCAACAAGAAGTTGAAGCTTGACCATACAGCCAGTAAGGTCAGTGCAGTTTCCTCCCTTTGTCTTTGTCTGGAGAGCTACACCTTGATGATATCTGTTTGGTCGCTGCCTGCTGAGAGTCCTAGATAATGTCCTCCAGCAGTTGGCGGTGAAAATGGTCAGACCAGGGGCAAGTGCTGGCAAAACACCAGCTGCAAGGTGGTCTTGGATATGAGAGATTCTTGTACCTGTGCCATGGCAGTGACCGTTGGGATGCATTGCATGGCCTGTGTGAGGCTCTGTACCTTTATGGTGGCTATTACTCAGAACAAGCTGGCTGATGTCCCCTTATTGGGCACTAACCGGTTTGGCCAAGGGGGGAAGGTCATCTCACAAGGATTGAGAAGTCCACTGCTATCCTGGCCTCAGTGGTTTTGTTCCAGAAGGTCCCAAAGGCCTAAAAACCTAAAAAGGCTCTTCAGTTTCAGTCCTTTCAGCCACAGCAGCCTCGGCAGCCCCAGCCCCAGCAGGGGCAATATTAAGCCTGGCACCCCAATGTCCGGTTTTCTGGCCTGGGCTCAAGAGAGATGAAGGTAGGGGAAGTGGTCCCCCTGGCCCAGTGGCCGGTGCCTTCTCCAAAACTGCCCAGTGATGGGTTGGGGGTGTCTACCTCCCGCTTTTCCTGTCCCTGACTCTGCTCCTTGGGTGGGGGGGGGGGGGACTTCTGGCCACACTGGTCTGTCATTACTACAGACAAATAGGTTCTTGAAGTGGTAGGTAGAGGGTTTCCTATTGAGTTTCAAAACTCTTCTGTCTTGGGGGGGACTTCTGGTGATGTCAGCAGTGAGATGGCAGCTTAACTCTTCTTTCTGACTAGCCTCAAATACAATCTAAAGGCATACATCGATCGTTTGTAATGCAGTTGCCTGCTAAATCCACCACATCAAAGGTCCAACTCACCAGAAACGCTCACACCCCAGTACAAAAGCTGCAGCAAATGCTACAGCTGGAAAAATTAGCCGCAGTGTTCAATTCCGGAAAAGACGAGGCCCGACAGGTACTCCCAACTACATCTGAAGAAGACTGCACGCAACTGGTGGCATCAATACTCCAGGCAGCCAAAACTGTATCTAAAATAAACTCCACACTAACAGAATTAAAAGCGGATCTGAACAAAACAGAGCACAGAGCTGATCTGTTGGAGTTGGAATTGATGAGCGTCACGGACCAGGCCAACAGGCATGACAGACTCCTGCTATTCCTCCTCGCAAGAGAAAGAGAGTTAATGAGCAAGCTAGACAACCTGGAGGGCAGGAGCAGGTGCCAGAATATCCGCATGTATGGTGTATCGGAGGGCGCAGAACTAGGAAAACAGGACATGATCTCCTACTTTCAGAAAGTCCTCGAGAAATCATTAAAACTCCCACCAGACTTTGATGTCTCTGTGGACAGGGCCCATCACTCACTAGTACAGTGGCCCAACAACCCAGGGGCTCGCCCCAGGTCTGTCATCGCCAAAATTACATCCTACAGCACAAAGGAGGAGATCCTGTGAAGAGCCTGGAGAATGCAAACTATTTCCTTTGAGGGTCATTGTATTAGCATTGATAATGATTACACAACTACAGTGCAGGAGAGCAGACATGCCACGTGGCCCATTTTGAAACAATTGAGAGCTAAGAATGTGAAAGCCCAAATTCTCTAGCTGGCACGTTTAAGGTGGAAATGGGCCAGGGCATCAAAATCTATGAAGATCTAGTAGCAGCGGCACATTTTCTGGAGGGCATAGGTATTAGTCCCGCATCTAGTCAAAGAGCACCTCAAGAAGGAGCTGTTTTGCATTCAGCTTGGGCAGTAGTGTGAAAAGGAGCCCCGAAGCAGCAGCACTCACGATCGGCACAGGCTACCACTCTGAGGGCTGATATCTGCACCACCCTAAAGAAATATGGATCCCCGGTTCTCATAGATGGGATTACCTCGAGGGACAGCCAGCCCATAGCAGATTCCAGGGAAGAGATGGACTGTGACGCGAGGGACCCGGGTCAGTGAATCAACAAGTAAGGCAAACATTTTATAAGATGGGGTGCTCTCCTCTTTCCCCCCTTCGATGGGAACTGTGTAGGTCGGTTTTAAAACAAGATCTGTTACATTGAGGCCCTCTTAATGGAGAGAGTAGGCCGCCGGCTCTCGTGGGGGGGAAGGGGTTGGGAAGACGATCACCTCGGAGGGCCTGTTCTGATCCAACTCATGGATTTCTGAGGGACTGCCTGAACATAGCTTCCAACTGAACTTGAGAAAATACCTTGAACTGCCTTCAGACTTTGACGGGATCAGGTCTACTGTTGACACCCATATTACGCAAACCAGATTGTAAATCAGAAGTGATCTGGGGGTTAACTCGGGGGAGGGGGGGATAACAAAGAACAGAAAATGTGTATCGAAGCTAATTTTGCCTTACGCAATGCTGTAATAATTTATAAGCCTTAAATAGAAAAGTAACAATAACTGTTACCGGAAACAGATGTATGGCAACTGCCTAAGGTCATACTAATGATAGGGTACTGTAATGCTTGAACAGAAATGGTGCCATGTCCCATGTTAAATCGGCAAATACATCGAGGCACAAGAAAACAACAAGGGGAAGAGAGGGGAAGAGAAATGTGGATGAAGGGAGTAGGTTTGTTACTTATAACCACATCAGATGGGGGACTAAACAATATAATAGTAAAAGCGGATGCCCTTCTTTATATAGGGAGGAGGAGGGGCACGACCCCCTTATTTTTAGAGGTCCCCCCTCCCTCCCTGAAGGAAACAATAATGGGAGCGAGAGGAGACGACTTTCCAACAGGATGTCTGTGCACCAATTAGTGTTGGCCAAGCTGCTGATCTTAGCCATGCCCAGGGGAAGAGGGAATTACCCTAAAGACCTCCCTTTAAATGGGCAAGCCCGATACTATCATTGCGGGCACAGTGTCATTAGAATAGCACAGGTCAGCCCACCGACACATATTGGGGCTGACCTAGGAATCACTGATGTAACTAGTCAGTATAATTGGGATCATAAACGGAGAACGCAACATCTATTAAGCTTCACATCGGAGTTTTCCGAGGAGGGGCTTGAATGTCAAGTCCAGCTGGGATTTGAAATAACCCCCGAGTCTTGAAGGGGACTCGAGGGAATGAAGGACCCAACTTTGTTCCAGTCAAGTTTTACAGTTTGTTTATACTACTGTTTTTCTCAAAATTTTGGGAAAAGGTTAAAGAGTTTAAGTATAGATATACTCCCACCTACTGGGGAAACTTGGAAAGCAGTTTCTACTGTTAATCAGTTTACATTCAAGATTCTGTTTAAGGTTATAGTGATGTTTCAGAATTGGAAGCACAGGATTCATTTGTGGATTTTTGGTACACAAGGAGCTTGATTCATATAGGAGAGACAGATTTCTGTGGTTGGACTCAGTTCCTTAGCTGGAGGTGGGGGGAGGAACTCTGAGTGGGGGGGGGGGTGAGAGGCACTATTGTAAACTAAAGAAGATGGCTAAATCAAGAGAAAGCAATGTTAGAAACTACCATGGCCCAAGTTAATGCCAAAATATTATGCTACAACATTAATGGGATTAACTATCCAGTTAAGGGGAAGCAGCTACAGAAATTTGTTAGAGACCAAAGATGGGATGTTAATTTTATCCAGGAGACCCGCCACTTGAATCCTGCTGAGGCCCTAAAATTAAAAACTGAAGGGTATCCTACACTGTATCATGCTTCTCTAGATAAAGGCAGAAAGAGGGGGGTGGCAATTTTACTATCGGCCACCTTACCCTTTGAAGAAACTGAGGTGTTGTCGGACCCCAGAGCTCGATAGGTTCTGGTTACAGGGATGATACAAGATGTCCAGGTCACACTGATCAGTGTTTATGCCACTCCGGGCCCCGCTATCGACTTTTATGTAGACCTGCTTATGATTATAGCTGAGAAAGCCAAAGGGGTTGTCATTGTGGGGGGACTGGAATGTAATTTTTAACAGGAAATTAGAGTCCACATCGGGTATACCCACACCAGAGGGCAGAGTGGCCAAGAGATTTGACAGAGCTCTGAAGGATATGGGAATGACAGACGTATGGAGGGCTAAATATCCGACAGCCAAAGATTACACATATTACTCTATTAGACACAAAATGTTTTCAAGGTTGGATATGTTTTTTACCTGTAGCAGGGATATTTCCCTATTTAGCTCAGTCCAGGTAGGCACAGCCATGGTGTCAGACCATCAGCTGGTGGTGGTAGAGGTGGAATTAGAGCTCCCGAGGAAGCCAACACAATGGAGACTAAATACTAGTCTGCTCAGGGACAAAGAAATTCAAGAAGAAATCGAGAAGGTCATAAAACAAACAATAGAGATGAATGATAGGCCAGGGACCACAGCCCAGATACTGTGGGATACCATAAAAACAACGGAAAGGGGGGAAACTAATATCAATAGCCACATATAAAAAGAGGGGAAAAAAGAAAACAGCGGGACAGCCTCAATGACCAACTTGCAAAGACAGAAGGGGCACAAAAACAGGCATGGAGTAAGGATAGAGAATCAGAGATAAAAAATATTAAAGCTAAAATACAGAACATTAACAAAACTGAAACAGAGAAAGCTCTCTAATATTTAAAACAATCTTTTTATGAGGGGGGTCTGGGGCAACCTAAGCTAATGTTACAGCTGTTAGACACCCTGCATCAGCATGGCTCAGTTAGTAGCACATCCGCCTCTGGACCAGAAGGTCATGGGTTCTCATCCCACACCAGGATTGGACTTGCACCTAAAAATCACTAGCATCTGAGTGCAGTATTGGGGGGTGCTGTACTGCTGGGGTGTGCCGTCCTACAGATGAGATGTTAAACCGAGGTCCTTTCGGCACATCCTGGTGTTGTCCTGGTGGAAGTAAAAGAACCCAGGGCACTCTTCACAAAGAGCAGGGAGCATTCCTGGTGTCCTGGCCAACATTCCCCTTCCCATAAACCGGTTCATGCAATTATCCAGGCTGTGTGTGGGTGATGATGTGTGATATGGCCGCCACCACACATTGTCACTTCACTACCAGTCTAGCATTGCTTGTAAAGCTCGTTGGGATACTGTGTATGAAAAGCACTGTATAAATGCTGATTCTTCTTCTTCTTCTACCCTGGGGAACTTGTCCCATAAGTGGGAAGCGGTAACTGAATCCTTTGTTGCTTACTACAAGGCTCTGTATCACCCACAAGAAGCTAATCAATTCCTCAGGCAACTAAAGCTCCCTAGACTTACTCTGGAGCAACAACAGACCCTCATGACACCAATCTCAGGGGCAGAAATAGGGTCCATCATAAAGAACATGCAGGTGGGAAAATGCCCGGGCCCAGATGGCTTCGGTAGCGAATTCTATAAAGCATTCCGAGCAGAAACAATACCCCTAATACAGGATGTTTTCAACCCAGGCTGGCTGGAAGGAGAGGCGGTCCATCCATCATGGAACTACACCATAATCATGGTTATATATAAAGAGGGGAAGGACCCCAAAGACTGTAGCTCATACAGACTTATCTCATTATTTAATGTAGATTATAAGATCCTCCCAGCCATAATAGCAGCTCGTCTAAACCCCATATTACCAAACCTAATACACTTGGATCAAACAGGTTTCATAGAGGGCAGACAAGCCCCTGAAGGGATTAGACAGACTATTAACATAATGGACATAATTAATAGACAACACACCCCCTCCTGTATAATAAGCCTTGGCGCCGGAAAAGTGTTTGACGGGGTCACCTAGAGCTTTCTGTTTGCAATCTTAGAATGACTGGACTTTCCCCAGACATTCATAGGCACCATTAAAGCACTCTGTGCATCCCCACAGGCATATGTAAGGGTCAGTGGGGGAGTTTCTCAGGGGTTCAGGCTTGGGAGGTGCAACCAACACGGGTGTCCACTTTCACCGCTCCTCTTTGCTATCTACATTGAGCCCCTGGCCTAAGCCATCAGAGAGGATAGGGGGATCCAGGGGGTGAGGATCAGGGACACAGAGCATAAGGTCTCCCTTTGTGTGGATGATGTGGTACTTTATATGTCCAAACCAGAAGAGTCTATTCCTAATCTGTAGAATCTCCTAGATAAGTTTGGCCGGTACTCTGGATATGCCCTTAATAAACAAAAAACAGAAGTTTTATTATAACCCATCCCCACAGATTACCCAATTGGTCCCCCTGAAGTGGAATTCCCTGAAATTAAAATATCTTGGCACAATCATCACCAAACATATTACAACACTATTTACAAATTTCTGTGACCCCTTAGTGAGTCAAATTAAAAAGGATATGGAGAGATGGGAACTCCTCAACCTACCCTTTTATGACAGGATTCAAACAGTTGTTATGAGGGAGGCAGTATAGTGCAGTGGTTTAATGCTCTGCGCTGCAAATCTGGTGATATCCAGCAGACCAGACCTGGGTTTGAATCCCACAGCTTTCACTTGCATACTTTGTGACCCTGAGCAAGTCACTTGACTTCCCTGTGCTCCCAGATCGCACCTATAAAAAAGCTTTCAGCCTAGTGTGCTACTCCTGGTTAAACAACTTACAAAAAAAAAAAAAAAATACTGCCCATGTATTTATACCTCTTTCAGTGTCTCCCCATCAAAATTCATCTCAACTGACTACAAATATGGCAGAAAACTATCATGACCTTTGTGTGGACAAACAAAAGGCCCAGAATAAAAAAATAACTTATGCTCATTAACAAAAAACATGGAGGAAGGGCACTGCCAAATCTAGAGGACTATTACCTTGCAGTTCATCTTTGGAATGCCCTCCTTTGGTCAGCCCAAGATTATTTAGCCCATTGGAAAAATATGGAGATAATAAGCACAGGAGGGAGTCCCACTGGGTGCCAGGGTTACAAATCCTAAATTGATATAACAGGATAATAAAACAGGACCCAAGGCAGCATGGATTCAGAGCGGGAAGGTCATGCCAGACGAAGCTAATAGATTTCTTTGACTGGGTGACTAAAGTAGTAGATCAGGGAGGGGCTGTGGACATGGCAGCCCTAGACTTTAGCAAGGCATTTGACTCAGTCCCACGCAAAAGATTAATATACAAGTTAGCCAGCCTGGGAGTGGGTCCCAAGATGATAGCCTGGGTAAAGAATTGGCTGGAGAATAGGACACAGAGGGCAATAGTAAATGGAGTCCACTCTGAAGAAAGGGGGGTTACTAGTGGGGTGCCGCAGGGTTCAGTATTAGGACCGGTCCTCTTCAGTGTCTTTGTAAGCGACATTGCAGAGGGACTTGAAGGAAAAGTATGTCTCTCTGCAGATGACACAAAGATCTACAACAGAGTTGATGCACAAGGTGGGGTGGAAAGGATGAGAAGGGAATTGGCAAGGTTAGAGGAATGGTCAAATGTATGGCAGTTTAGATTTAATGCTAAGAAGTGCAAGGTAATGCACCTGGGAAGCAAAAATCCAGGGGAAGAGTACACAATGGGGGATGAGATACTAACAACAACAAAAATGGAAAAGGACCTGTGGGTAGTCATATCAGATGACTTAAAGGTGGGCAAGCAATGTGAGAGGGCAGTAAGGAGTGCTGTGGGGATACTGGGATGCATAGGGAGAGGCATCACCAGTAAAAAACAGGAAGTTGTTATCCCTCTGTACAGACAGCTGGTGAGACCCCATCTGAGTACTATGTGCAGTTCTGGAGACCCAGTCTCCGCAAGGACACAGACAAGATGGAAGCTGTCCAGAGGAGGGACTAAAACGGTGCAGAGTCTGCACCGAAGACATATGAAGAGAGACTAAAGGAGCTTAATATGTATAGCCCTCGAGGAAAGGGGGACATGATAGAAACTTTCAAGCCCCAAGGGAATTAACAAAGTCCAAGAGGATAGCATCTTTCAAAAAGAGGTGTGCAAGAACAAGGGCACAATTTGAAGATAGAGGCGGGCTCAGAGGTAATGTAAGGAAGTATTTTTTCACAGAGAGGGTTGTGGATGCATGGAACGGCCTTCCGGAGGAGGTTGTGGAGTCAAAAACAGTGGTTGAATTCAAGCATGCATGGGACAGCCATAAGGCAATTCTAGGGGGTGGGGGTAGAAAGAAGGCTGCTGGTTAACTAGGATCTGCAGCTTACCCATTCGATAGGGAAATGGGCAGACTGGGTGGGCCAAGTGGTCTTTATCTGCTGTCAAATTCTATGTTTCTATATCCCTGATGACAGTAAGAAATACACTGTGGGTGACCAGGTGACTGTGGGCTAAATATAAACTTGGTACTGAACTATGGTCATTAAGATGGCTTGCATGGGACCCGGACTTTGCCCCATTGATTCAGGACATCACCTTCAGGAAGTGGGAAAGGCTAGACTTAACTACTCTTAAACAATTCATGGACGGGTATAACATACTGACATTCACCCAACTTAAAGAAAAATTTAACCTGAGACAATCTGACCATTATAGATTTTTACAAACCAGAGCTTACATTCACTCATTAAGGGCCCAGAAGGCTTGTGGGTTTTGCCTCGGGCAGCCTGATGAATATCATGACAGAGATTCTCGCACATCAAAGAGTCAAAAGTCATGTTTCAGCCCTATACAGAGCTCTTAGAGAAAGAGGGGGACAGCCACTCTGAGCATCTCAGAAAAAGGTGGGAAGGTGAGATCGGGGAAGGGTTGACGGATAGAGTGGGGAACAGTATTTTTACAAGCAAGTAAAACTACATACTCTCCATGATGAAGAGAGTTTGAGTGGAAGGTCGGAACACACTTCTTCATCACTCTAGTGATGAAGAACAGATGGGATGGAAATCATTCCCAAGCATGTTGGAGAGTATGCCAGGAACCAAAGACTTCTCATCTCCATGTGTTTTGGCACTGTCTAAGCCTGACCCACTTCTGCGACCAAATTACACAGGCGATGGGGGCAATCTTGATGTTATCGGAGGACACTGCGCCGAAACATGTGGCCCTGGGAGTACTGCCTAGAGAGATTAAGGGAAAAGATAAAATCTACCTCTGGAACATACTTACAACACATAAAACAATTACCAGAAAATGGCTGTGCCCTGAACCTCGCGCCATCCAGCATTGGATGGAGATAGTGCAAGAGATACAGGAGATGGAAGAGCTAACAGACACCGCATTAACTCCCGAGCACAGTCCTTTATCCAAAAATGGACCCAATGGAAGATGTGGAAAGATGCTTACATGGCGGGAGGGACAGGAGGAGGGGAGGGGAAGGGAGGAGGGGTAAAAAAGGGGTGAAGAGGTGCAAAAGAGCTTAATTAATTAATTATAAAATACCCCAAGACAAAAATGTAAAACTGTACCAACACTGGTGAGTAATATAAATGCCTCTCCTAGAATGGGATAAAAGGTGGAGACTCAGCCTGGAAAAGATTAATTTCTTGTAAAATGAACTTTGTGTAATGGAAAATGTAACAATGACGTGTATAAATTTTCAATAAATTTAAATTTAAAAAAAAAAAAAAAAAAACCTCTTCTGTCTTACTGATCCCTGACTCTGAGGGAGTCCATGGTGTTGCAGGACATGCTGTCTGCCCTCAGGGAGGATGGTACTTGGGTCCTTGCAAAAGGCGCTATATCCTAGACGCACAGGCAAGTTAGGTACATGGTCCAGGTACTGAAATGGAGGGGGCTGGCACCCTGTACTGGATCTGCACGATCTCTGTCTGTTTATTTGGAAGCACAAGTTCTAGATGGTCACTCTCAACTAGATTATACCACCCCTAGAGCAGGGCATGCGGTTCTGCTCTGTGGACCTCCAGTACATGTTCTTTTACATCCCAGTCCACCTGTCCCACTGATGGTACCTCATTTTTTGGCACAGAAAGGGTTCTCTATCAGTTCCAGGTCATTCCCTTCTGCCTCTCATCTGTGCCCAGGGTCTTCACCAAGTGCATGGCAGTGGTGGCAGCCTTCCTGTGATGCAGTTGCATCAGGGTTTACCCCTACCTGGATGACTGACTGATAGCCAGCCTGCCCAAATAGGCTGTAGAGAGGTCCAGGGATCTTGCCCTCCAGCCCTGCAGAGACTTGAGCCCCTTGATCAACCAGGCCAAGTCCGAACTGATGATCTCACAGTTGATTCACTTCTCTGGGGTAGAGCTATGCTCCCTGCAGATCACGGACAGCCTCTTTGAGGACTGGGCACTGGATTCTACCTTCTTTGCCAGTAATTTCTGGTTGGGCGCTCATGCCCTGCTCAAGACTTTCTGCAGCTGCTGGGGTACAAGGCATCCTGCACTAGAGTGGTCTGATGTGTCTGCTGGCAGATGCGAGACCTGTAGTGGGAGATGAGTTGTCGGTGGTCCCAGCACCTAGGACACTTGGACCAGCTGGTGACATTGACCCAGCCAGTGGCTGATCCTAGAACATCTGGAAGATAGAGTCCCGTTTTTCCGCCCAGAACCAGCTGTCACTCTCATGATGGACACATCTCTGGTGGGGTGGGGTGCACACCTGGCAGACCTCAGGTCCCATGGGTCCTGGTCACCCAGGGAGTCCTGTCACCACATCAGCCTGCTGGAGCACCACGTAGTGCAACTAGCACTGATGGAATTCGATTATTTGGTCGGGGGTCAGGACATGCAAGTCCAGATGAACAACATCACAGCCATGTTCTATCTGAATAAATGGGGCGGCATGCACTCCATTGCCTTGTGTTTGGAAGGCCCTCCACATCTGGACCCACGTGCAGTCTGGGTACAGATCTCCTGGCGCTCCATGTTGCCAGGGCAGACAGTCAGCTGGCAGATGCGCACACCTAGGTGGGTGAAATGTTGCATGAGTGGTCCCTGCATCAGGAGGTAGTGAGCCACTTGTTGTCCTGTGGGGCACACCTCTGGCAGATATTTGCCTTCTCAAGAGAATGCAAAACTGAGGCTGTTTTGTGCCCTGCTCCCACAGTCTGTGACACTGATGGGGGACGTCTATGCAAGACCCTGGGTCCCAGGCCTCTTAGTCTTTCCTTCCTTCACCCTGATACACGGGGTGGTGGTCAAGGCCCAGAAGTACAAGGCATGGATGGTCCTGATAGCTCAATACTGGCCATGGCAGTTATGGTACCCGGGTCTCCTCAGCCTCAGCAGCAGGCCTCCGTGGCGGTTGCCTCTTCACCCAGATCTGCTTATCCAACAACAGTGGAATGAGTTGCACCCAGACCCCCAGTCTCTTTACCTCACAGCTTGGCTCTGGAGCAGCTAGAATTCCAGGTGTTTGGTCTTCCGAAAGATGTGCTCCACATTGTGGAGGCCTCCTGAAAAGATTCGACTCACTGGTGCGATGCCTTGAAATGGAAAAGGTGGTGTCAGTGCTAGGAACTTGATCCCCTTGCCTTCCCTGTGGCTGGTATCCTCGAGTACCTCTGTTCCCTCTCGTAGCTGGGGCTGTGAGCGATGACGCTCAAGTCACAACTGTCAGCAATCTCTGTATACTGGGTGCGGGCTGATATGTCAGTGGTGGCCCCGGAGAAGGTGGTCTGGTGCTTTTTCAGTGACCTGGACCATCTGTCCCCTGTGGTGTGTGAACCACCACCAGCACGGCTGGTGCTTGCTGAGCTTATGGGCAAGCCTTTTGAGCCTCTACACAAGTGTGAGATATTCCACTTGTCATGGAAGATGGCCTTCCTGGTGGTCATGTCAGCCAGAAGGATTAGTGAGCTCAAGGTGCTTTCAGTGGCATCTCCATATCTTCCACAGGGACAAGGTTATCCTTTGCCCCTACTCAGAATTCCTCCTAAAGGTTGTATCAGAGTTCACCTTATCCAGATGATATCTTCCAGTATATTTTACCAGCCCATCTTCGGAGGCCGACCATAAACTTCATACTCTGGACCTGCGGTGGGCGCTCTCCTGCTATGTAGAGTGCATGGTTGGACTTCGGGGTAAGGTTCGTCAACTGTTTGTAACATACGCCGAAGCCACACCTGGCGGACCAGTAGTAAAGTGGATGATTGGCAGTTGGATCACTTCCTGCATCGACCTCTGCTATTTAGGTTGGCTGGTAGGGAGCCTCCCGTAGGGCTTAGTGCTCATTCCACCAGATATACTGCTGCATTGCTGGCTGCTTCCAAAGACATCCCTCTTCAAGAGATCTGCAGGGCTGCTACCAGGAAGTCAGTGCACACTTTCATCTATCATTAAGACATCGACCTTGAGTCTTATCAGGATGCTGCATTTGGGACCTTGGTTCTCCAGTCTTTGTTCGTCAGATAGGTATGCGTGCCTTGTCCTCTCATCCCGGAGAACTCCTGGAAGTGGTAAGTGAACTGTATCCACGCCCCTAGAAAAATCGGTTACTTTCCTGTAACCATAGTTCTAGGAGTGGTATGTAGTTCACATCCACACCACTCACCCAGTCTTCCCTGGCCAGTGGCATTCAGATCCCTGTTTCCAGCATGCAAGATCTGACATTACGGGCCGCAGTCGGAGGATATACTGCCTGGGTAGTGGGAGGATCTTGGCTTAAAAGACATTAAGATGAATCAGCGTTTCCCGTAGAACTGCCGGTGTGAGGATGTGAACTGTATACCACTCCAAGAATTAAGCTTTTTTCATATCTTAACATCAACAAAAGAGGACCAAGAAAATGCTCTCCACCAATCAAAATTGCTTCTTTACTGTGTGTATATTAGACTTTTATTTTGTAAAGAGCGTCTCGTACAAATGCCCTGGAAACTGGCAACTTCAAGGGAGTTTTTTTTTTTGTTTTGTTTTAATTTTTTAATTTTAATACATTATTTATCGACTTTGATTAAGAATATATAAATGGAATAGCGGAGGCAAATGTTACAGTTGCAGGAGTGGCCTCACAAATGTTACAGTTGAAGGAGTGGCCTCGCATTCTTAGCTAGCCAGAACCACTCACCTTTGATTTGCAGTTCTTGTACCTTAAGAATGTGCATGCAAGACCACTGAGAACCGTAACGTGGCCTCTGCTTCCTTGCAAAATAGTTGACAACAGAGGTTGTCATACGTGTATATTGGAGATTACGAGTTGAGAAAGTGAGTCTAGAAAGCACAAGGAAGGCTGACAGGATTAATAAAAGGTTGAGAAATTAGGAATAAGAAGCCAGGAAAATTGTTGCCAGAACTCTTTAATGTAAAGCAAGACAATTCTTTTTATGTATAGTTCTGTATCACATTGATTAGAGACCACACTTGTGACTGTGCAGTGTTTTTTGAAAGCATTGTAATTTTTGAGAGAGGAAATATATGTATATTTTTTTTTTTTTTTTTTTTTTTTTTTTTGTAGAATGGCTTCATGTAACACTGGACCCAGCCTCGAGGAAGAATTAACCTGTTCCGTGTGCCGCGAGATCTTTCGGGATCCCATCACCCTGCAGTGTGGACATAATTTCTGTCGTGAGTGCGTTTCTCGTTACTGGAAACAGAAGCGAACCCATGCTTGCCCGCTATGTCGGGAACTCTGCTCCATAAACGAGCTCAAAACCAACCACACCCTCTCCAATATCGCAGAGTCGTTCCTGAAAGACCAGGAGCAGAAATCGAAAGATGGCAGAGAACTGTTATGCAGTCAGCACAATGAGAAGCTAAAACTATTTTGTCTGGAGGACCAGGAGGCAATCTGTGTTATCTGTCAGACGTCCATAAAGCATGAGAACCATAAGTGTCGACCAATACAGGAAGTTGCTGAAAATTATAAGGAGGAATTAAGGGCGCCCACCGTCCTTTTGTGTAATAAGAGAATGTTTGGATACTTGATTTTTAGCATCGTTACAGAATGGGAGTGTGACTTGTTAAGGAAGGGTTCCGGTTCTAAATCGAAACCTGATTTTATTAAGTACTGGCATTTGAACTGCCTAGTCGCTAAGATGTGCATCTAGGACAGTTTTTGTATTTTGTAAATTGAGACCGAAGCCCCAGATTCTCATACCTGTGTACCATTTTGTTTTTGTTTATATGTATACTCTGCCACTCATAAGAGGTTGTGCTGCTGGACACGATAACATAGGGTTGTCCCTGGGTCTCATGTACATTCTGCAGCTTTCAGGGGGCTGCCTTGCAAGACAGAATGATGTAGGGTGATCCCCGGGTCTCAAGTCAGTGGGACCTGTGGACAACCCTGCATCATCCAGTCCTGTAGAGCAGCCTACAGGTGATGCAGGATATACATATAAAGGAAAAACAGTGGGCACATTGTTATGGGAATCCACAGCCCATTGTTGGGCTTAATTTGTTTTAATTAAAAAAAAAAAAAAAAAAAATAGTTCATCTTGGCAGTTGGGTAGTTTGACATTTGTACTTCATAGAATCGGATCCCTTTGTCTTCCTTTTGGAGCACCGAAGCTGGAAAATGAGAATCCCACAGTCATATCCTATCACTCGGTGACTGAAGAAGTCACTTGACATCCATGTGCTTCTGGCATTCCAGATATAGACTTGGTAAAAGCAAGACTCCACTGAAAACAATGTTTTATTAAATTTCTATAAAGTGCCCCTTCATTGCTCGATGTGACTGTACAGTACACATAAATTCTGTTATAAATAACTTGAAAGTAACAGTGTAATCATATACATTCATACAGATATCTTTCTTTCTATAACACAGTTATGCACATGAACAACCTAAGCAGCAAATGTGATGCTGCATCTCTTTTGATCTATCCTGGGTAAATGAATTCTACATAAAATGTTTTGGGAAAGGAGGATGAGAAAATACTGCCTATTTTGAGCCTTGTCGGGGAGAGTGTTACAGATGCACACCAACTGAAATTGAGCCATTAAGTTGGTGGTGGTAATTTTTAAGAATGGAAGGAATTTGGCCAGGATATCGGGAAACTCCCTTACTGTTCTTAAAGTGCCAGAGGATCTTTAATGTCTACCTGAACAACAACCACCAGAAAAGGCAGATGGAACCTTTGTCTGATGTCTCATCTGAAGAATGACGCACCCTGACAGTACAGTATCCTCACTGTACCGCACTCTGGTGTCAGCATTCATGGTATGAACTTAGTTCTAGTGTTTGTATAGAATCATTGTTTAATAACCACTCCATGTGACTGTCTGGGAGTCAGGGCTTTGCTGCCCCCCCCACCAACCACACACACACACTTCCACCCCCATCGGTGGTTCTTCCTGTCCCAGTGCAGTAGGAAAACACAAGAATGGCACACTTGACGATGTAGATGCAATTGCTTGATTTATTAAAGGGGGCACAGAGTATTTGTATAAATATGTAGCTCTTTAACATAGAAACATCGAATTTGACGGCAGATAGGGACCGCTTGGCCCACCTTGTCTGCCCATTTCCCTACCTGATGGATAAGCTGCAGATTCTAGTTAATCAACAGTTTACTTCCTCCTACCCCCCCCAACCAGAATTGCCTTATACCTGTCCCATGCATTCTTGAATTCTCCCACTGTTCCTGACTCCGCAACCTCCTCAGGAAGGCTGTTCCATGCATCCACAACCCTCTCTGTGAAAAAAATACTTTCTAACATTACCTCTGAGCCGTCCCCCCTCTATCTTCAAATTGTGCCCCCTTGTTCTTGCACATCTCTTCTTCTGAAAGATACTACCCTCCTTGTACTTTAATTCTTTTGAGATACTTGAAAGTTTCTATCATGTCCCGCCTCTCCCTTCTTTCCTCAAGGGTATACATATTAAGCTGCTTTAGTCTCTCCTCGTATGTCTTCTGGTGCAGACCCTTCACCATTTTGGTTGCCCTCCTCTGAACAGCCTCCACTCTGTCTATGTCTTTGAGGAGATGGGGTCTCCAGAATTGCACGCAGTACTCCAGATGGGGTCTCACTAACTGTCTGTACAGAGGGATAACAACTTCCTGTTTTCTACTGTTGATGCCTCTCCTGTGCATCCCAGTATCCCCCAGCCCTCCTTACTGCCTTCTCACATTGCTTGCCCACCTTTAGGTCATCTGATATAATTACTCCTAGGTCTCTTTTGATTTTTGTTGTTGTTATTAACTCCCCCATTGTGTACTCTTACCCTGGAATTTTGTTTCCCAGATGCATTACCGTGCACTTCTTTGCATTGAATCTGAGATGTCACATATTTGACCATTCCTACAACCTTGTCAAGTCCCTTTTCATTCTTTCCACCCCACCTTGTGTATCAACCCTGTTGCAGATCTTTGTGTCATCTGCAAAGAGACATACCTTTCCTTCCAGGTGCTCTCCAATGTCACTTATAAAGACATACATCTTTGTAAGGTTTCTACTTTTATAAATCCCATGCATTCATTAATCGCATTCCTAATTCGTTTAGCTGATAATGGTGTTATGACACTCATCACCTGTAACTTGACTGTGACTTATTGTTAAACTATGTTGCTGACTGTCTCACTTTGCCTGCAACTTGCCTGTGCCTTATTGCTGCACTGTATTTCTGATTGTCTCATGTATGTATGTTCTGTCTTCCTTATGATGAGGTACCTTTGTAAATGAGCCTCTGGCTCAAAGGTTTTAAACTGATGTTAAAATAAATAAATAAATTATGTTGATACCGCTAAATGATCCCTGTTCAATTGCAGCTGAATATAAGGTTATACACACTAGTACCAGGGATCCAGCGTGACTTGACCAGGCCACGGACCCCTCAATTTCTGGAACCTAAACAGTTTTTCAGAAATCCTCTGTACTGCAAGTTCAGGGATCCAGCGTGCCTTGACCAGGCCACTGACCCCTCAATTTCTGGAACGTAAACAGTTTTTCAGAAATCCTCTGTACTGCAAGGGATCCTGCGTGCCTTGACCAGGCCACGGCCCCCTCAATTTCTGGAACCTAAACAGTTTTTCAGAAATCCTCTGTACTGCAAGGGATCCAGCGTGCCTTGACCAAGCCACGGCCCCCTCAATTTCTGGAACCTAAACAGTTTTTCAGAAATCCTCTGTACTGCAAGGGATCCAGCGTGCCTTGACCAGGCCACTGACCCCTCAATTTCTGGAACCTAAACAGTTTTTCAGAAATCCTCTGTACTGCAAGGATCCAGCGTGCCTTGACCAGGCCACGGACCCCTCAATTTCTGGAACCTAAACAGTTTTTCAGAAATCCTCTGTACTGCAAGGGATCCAGTGTGCCTTGACCGGGCCACGGACCCCTCAATTTCTGGAACCTAAACAGTTTTTCAGAAATCCTCTGTACTGCAAGGGATCCAGCGTGCCTTGACCAGGCCACGGACCCCTCAATTTCTGGAACCTAAACAGTTTTTCAGAAATCCTCTGTACTGCAAGGGATCCAGCGTGCCTTGACCAGGCCACGGACCCCTCAATTTCTGGAACCTAAACAGTTTTTCAGAAATCCTCTGTACTGCAAGGGATCCAGCGTGCCTTGACCAGGCCACGGACCCCTCAATTTCTGGAACCTAAACAGTTTTTCAGAAATCCTCTGTACTGCAAGGTACTAACCCTGGCTTTTGGATTTGGTACCAGTGGAAGCTGATTTCCAAGTGGCCCACACTATCTCCTGCTGAACACACCTCTAACTACTGTATCTCCCTCTGCGTCTCTAGTTGAATTTACGTGCTAGGGTTTAATAATTTGTTTAATCCTTACAGTCATTTTAAGTTCTGAGTTGATATTAGAAGTGAATTTAGAGCCCTGACTGTGTAAATCCTTCTTTTGCTCTCTGCCCTGCAACCTCTCTCCTCTTCCCCCACACCGTCTGCTTTGCTCTCTGAACCTGCCCACTTATATTTATTCTCTTTGTTCTGATGTGACCAGCCTACTTCTCCAGCCTTTAAAAATCCTGTTTTTCTACTTTATTTCAGGGATCCAGTGTGACTTGACCAGGCCACGGACCCCTCAATTTCTGGAACCTAAACAGTTTTTCAGAAATCCTCTGTACTGCAAGGTACTAGCCCTGACTTTTGGACTTGGTACCAGTGGAAGCTGATTTCCAAGTAGCCCACACTATCTTCTGCTGAACACACCTCTAACTGTTAACTGTTGACTTTTCCATTAGCAGATTATATTCTTTCACCACTAGAGGGCTATATCTCTATCTCTTTATCTAGTACGTAAGCCATGTGGGCTCTCTCTGCCTTTCTCTCGCCTCTCCTCCTCCACCTTGCCCTGGCCCCCTCTTCTCTCTCCCTGGTCCTAGCCACCCCCACCCCCACCCCCACCCCTCTACTCTGGTTTCCACTGCTACTTCAAGGGAACTCTCCACTTCCACTTGAGTCTTGTGCTTGGCGCACCGTTTGGATATTCCTGGTTACTTAACCCAACCACTACTCTCAACAAGTGTGGCCACCTCTCTACACTGTACCTCCTTGCAGTCCATATGGGACACCGCCTGGAACCTTGCAACTTCTACTTCAGGAAACAACAATCAAAACTATCTCTCAAAGAGCTGCGACTCTGCTCCTTAAAACTCCTACTCCTCCTCCTCCTTCTTCTCATCTCAGGCAGCGTCCATGCCAATCCTGGCCCTAGAAGCTCCGGCCACACACAAACTCCAGGTGCCCTTATCTTTGCAACCATTAATATCTGCAGCCTACTACCAAAGCTGGATGCACTCCAAGCCTTCATATGCCAACACAACCCTGACATCCTTGCAGTGGTGGAAACTTGTCTGACACCTAAAGTTCCTGACTCAGCAGTAACAATACAGGGCTACAATGTCCACAGGCTGGACCGGAGTCCACTCAGAAGAAAGGAGGGTTACTAGTGGGGTACTGCAGGGTTCAGTATTAGGACCGGTCCTCTTCAATGTCTTTATAAGTGACAAAGCAGAAGGACTGGAAGGAAAAGTATGTCTCTTTGCAGATGACACTAAGATCTGCAACAGAGTTGATGCACAGGGTGGGGTGGAAAGGATGAGAAGGGACTTGGCAAGGTTAGAGGAATGGTCAAATGTATGGCAGCTTAGATTCAGTGCTAAAAAGTGCAAGGTAATGCACCTGGGAAACAAAAACCCAGGGGAAGAGTACACAATGGGGGGTGAGATACTAACAACAACAAGAATGGAAAGGGACCTGGGGGTAGTCATATCAGATGACCTAAAGATGGGCAAGCAATGTGAGAGGGCAGCAAGGAGGGCTGGGGGGATACTGGGATGCATAGGGAGAGGCATCACCAGTAGAAAAACAGGAAGTTATTATCCCTCTGTACAGACAGCTGGTGAGACCCCATCTGGAGTACTGTGTGCAGTTCTGGAGACCCAATCTCTGCAAAGACATAGACAGGATGGAAGCTGTCCAGAGGAGGGCAACTAAAATGGTGCAGGGTCTGCACGGAAGTCGATGAAGAGAGACTTAAGGAGCTTAATATGTATAGCCTCGAGGAAAGGAGGGAGAGGGGGGACATGATAGAAACTTTCAAGTACCTCAAGGGAATCAACAAAGTCCAAGAGGGTAGCATCTTTCAAAAAAAGAGGTGTGCAAGAACAAGAGGGCACAATTTGAAGATAGAGGGGCGGCTCAGAGGTAATTTAAGGAAGTATTTTTTCACAGAGAGGGTTGTGGATGCATGGAACGGCCTTCCGGACGAGGTTGTGGAGTCAAAATCAGTGGTGGAATTCAAGCATGCATGGGATAGTCATAAGGCAATTCTGGGGGGTTGGGGTAGGAAGAAGTAGGCTGCTGGTTAACTAGGATCTGCAGCTTATCCAGTAGGTAGGGAAATGGGCAGACTGGGTGGGCCAAGCGGTCCTTATCTGCCATCAGATTCTGTGTTTCTATGTTACTATATCCCAAAAAGGCGGTGGTTGTGCAATCTATATCAAAGATTCCCTGTCTTGGCACCCTGTAGCAACTCCATCACTTTCTGCCTCAGCCCAGATTCTGCCAATAAAAATCGTCCTAGGTCCCAACCATAAAGCCCTGACTATTGTCTCCTTATACATCCCGACCAGGGACCCTAAAAATGGATTCAACAACATCCTAAACTTTATCAACTCTCATCCTTCTGAAGCTGAACTTGTTCTACTAGGGGATTTCAACATAAACTGGTTAGCACCGAGTGCCAGTGCCTATAAAGACTCCATCTCAGCTGCTAACCTTGCGCAAATGGTAAACTCCCCTACTAGGATTAACTACAAGACTGGCACCAGTACCCTCTTGGATTGGGTCCTCTCCACTCACCCCACAAGGATTTCTTGTACGACCATTCTCCCAGACTCACTCAGTGACCACTCCCCAGTCATGTGTGCATGGTCTAACACATTCCTTAAGCCCCCTCCCAAAATTATCACTAGCAGAGTCCTTCCCCGTGGAAAACTTCCACATCTCAAACAACACCTGCTTCTACAAGACTGGCTACCCATCTATGAAGCAACAGATGTTAACTTGGCTCTTGATCACTTCATCTCAATTTTCAACAAAGCCTGCGACCTATTTGCCCCTGCTAAAAGGCGCAAAACAAAATCTCTCTCTAACCCATGGGTCACCACGGCTCTTCTCTCACAGCTGAAACTAAAGGATCACCTCTGGGCAGTTGCCAGGGCCACTGGCAAACAACTGGACATCCAAAATTACAAACAAGCACGAAATGCCTGCACAAAAGCCATACAGCTGATGAAATCCACGTACATAAAGACGCCTCACCAGTACATGGGAAATGGTCGTGCTTTCTGGGACAATATCAAGGATGTCACAGGAAGCAGCCAAAAACCTCTCCGGCCATGTTAATGGTTGATGGATCCTCAACCCTTGACCCCAAGGTGATCGTAAAACATCTTTAACATGGCTTTTTCAGACCTTAGTGCTGTTCTACCCCATGACTTTTTGAAAACAGGGCCTACTCCCCAAATCCTCAGCCCTTCAGTCTAACCATCCCCTCTTCTACTTCAGGAAGGTAAGGCTGAATGAAGCTCGCCGCTATATTACTGCAGCTATCTCTAAATCTAGATCTAGTAGCGACACCCTGGACCTTAAGCTTCTGTTGCTCACCCTCGATGAGGTAATTCATCCATTAACAAAAATCCTAAACCTCTCTCTCAGCTGTGGAAAATTATGGACCTATGGAAAACAGCCACCGTGACACCCGTCCATAAAAGTGGGGACAAGATGATTCACTCAAATTATCGCCCTATCTCCATACTGCCTCCACTCTCTAAGGCACTTGAGCGCATCGTGGCTGATCAACTTACCGACCACTTGGATAAATACAATATACCTTGTCCACAACAACACGGCTTCCGGAAAGGTCACAGCACCACCACAGCCCTTCTTGAGTTCACTGGAGCTTTGCACAAATCCCTTGACAACGGCCTTCTCAAAGGGGCCGTTTTCGCCAACCTCTCCAAGGCCTTCGATATGGTACACCATGGACTACTAATACACCAACTACTGAATGCCGGGCTGTCACCTGACTCTTCTTTCTGGTTTAAAAGCTACTTAGAAAACTGGTCACAGAGAGTAAAAATTGCAGACGCTCTTTCTAACACCCTGCCTGTTCGCTCGGGTGTCCCATAGGGATCCATACTGGGACCCCTCCTTTTTAGCCTTTTCTTAAACTCCCTCCCTTACCACTGCTCTGAGCAGATCATACTATATGCTGATGATGCTGTTGTATTCTCCACTCACAAAGATCCTGCAACTCTTCAACACAACCTTCAACTTGGTTTCAGTTCTGTAGAGACATGGTTTCTTAATCATAAACTGGTCCTCAATGACAAGAAAGCCAAATCTATGCTCTTCTGCAGCTCTCATAACCCACACAAGCTACACCACTTGGCTATCTCTACCACCCAGGGGAACACTCTAGATCAGGTGGTGTCCTTCAAATACCTAGGGATACAGCTTGACTCTAATCTCTCCTATGGACTTCATGTAGATAATGTAGCTAGAGCTGCTAATACACGGCTTGGTCTCCTCTACAAACACAGACCACACCTCACGCCAGAAGCTTTGAAGGTTGCAGTCCTGATCTCTGTAATAGACTATGGTCTCATCATTTATGGCTCAGCCACAACCACAACCCTTAGACGCCTCTCGACTGCCTTAAATAAAGCATGTCGGCTCATCACTGGTGCTCACCGTCTCACCCACACATGTGACCTGTACACTCAGACCGGCTGGCTCCAACTATCAAACCTTATAAAGTTTCTCACCTGCTCCATGGTCAATAAAATCTACCTTGGCCTTGCACCTTCTGGGGTCTCAACTCTGTTACAACACCGAATTAACAAATGGTGCCTTAGGAGATCCATGCTACAGCTACTGAAAGTCCCTCACTGTCGCACTTCACAGGGACAACACTCTTTTGCTTATCGAGCATCAGTCTGGTTCAGTGGCCTCAGCCCAACCATCTCCTCTGCCCCAACTATTGGTATGTTTAAAACTAGGCTCCGGGACTATCTCACTACCAAGAGCTCCTTTTGACTGCCCAACTTAACCTTGTTTCTCCACTTCCCTTTCTGCTCTAGTTGTCCCCCCCCCTTCCCTCCTCACTGGATTCTACCCTCACATCTTGGTATACCCAATGCTGCACTTTTCACCCTCTCGCCACCCTTCCTACATTCCTTCTCCCCCCCACCCTCTTCCCTCTCCCTATGACTCTGGCACTTTTTATCTGTTGTCTATTTTCTCTGACAAATGCAGCTGGCTGCCTTGTTACAATGCTACCCTTGAACTGTATTAATCTGTACTCTGTTTGCAATGTCCACATTGTTGTATTGCCTGTCTTGATGTCCCCCATAATTTGTATTTCTCTGACGTGGAACCTTTGTAAAAGAGCCATGGCTCAAAGGTATTTGTAATCCTAGACTTGATTAAAAAAAAAAAAAAAGTATATAAAAATTTGTTTTTAGTATTTTCTTTGTGTGGGCAACAAGTGGTGCAGTTCTCTTCATGGAACCATGAATTCAGAATATTGCCTAGGTCACTGCATGGCTTCAGAACGCTGTACACCACTCTAATTGGTCTGTCTGAAACATAAAAATTGTCAGCAGGTAAGGACCGCCTGGCCCATCAAGTCTGCCCATAAGCCCTTGTACTAAATTACTGCTTCCGACCCACCCACTGCTGTTCCTCTTTGGTTCCCCTATGCCTATCCCAAGCATGCTTGAATCCATCCACAGTGCTCGCTCCCACCACCTTCTGAGGCAGACCATTCCATGTGTCCACCACCCTGTCTGTGAAGAAGAACTTCCTCAAATTCCCTCTTAACCTCTCACCTTCCAATTTAATGTCATGCCCCCTCGTTCTTGTGCTCATCCTGTATTGGAAAATGTCTCCCCCCTGCACCTTGTTTATACCCTTTAGGTACGTGAATGTTTTTGTATCATGTCCCCTCTTTCCGTCCTCTCTTCCAGTGAGTACATATTGAGGTCCCTTAAACTCTCCTCATAAGTCTTGTGTTGCAAGCCCTGTACCATCTTAGTCACTCTTCTCTGGCCTGTATCCAGTAATATCCATACGAAAGTGCGACCTCCAGAACTGTGCACAATACTCTATGTGAGGCCTGACCATGGTTTTATATAATGGCATCACTACCTCCCTCCCTCCCTTCTGCTGGTGCTACCCCTGCCTATGCACCCCAGCATGCCACTGGCCCTCCCAGCTGCCTTAGCACTCTGCTTTGACATTTTCATGTTGTCTGAAATAATAACCCCCAGGTCCCTTTTCTCCTTTGTGACTGTCATTAACTCGCCCACCGTCCTGTAGCTTTCCCAAGGGTTTCCGTGTCCCAGGTGCATCATTTTGAATTAAACTTCAGTTGCCAGTCCTCAGACCATTTTTCAGGCTTTCCCAGGTCCCTCCTCATTTTCTCCATCCCTTCTGGAGTATCCACTCTGTTACATATCTTGGTGTCATCTGCAAACAGGCAGACCTTTCCCTCCAGCCCTTCTGCAATGTTGCTAATGAAGACATTGAACAGGACAGGCCCCAGGACCAATCACGGAGGCACCCCATTGGTCACGCCCCCTCTTCCCAGACTGCACCCCATTTACCACCAACCTCTGCCTCCTGTCTGTTAGCCAGTTTATAACCTAGTTTACCACCCTGTTCCCCCATGCCCAGCCCACCCAGCTTATCAGCCTCCTATGTGGGATAGTGTCAGAGTCTTTGCTGAAATCAAGGTAAGCAACATCCACTGCCCACCCTGGTTTACTTCCTTTGTCACCCAGTCGAAGAAATCAACCAGATTTGTTGGACATGACGTTCCCACTGTGAATCCGTGTTGCCTGTGGTCCTAGGCTCCAATGGATTCTAGATGCCCCACTATCCTTTCTTTAAGCAATATCTCCATGATCTTCCCCACTACTGAGGTGAGGCTGACCGGCCTATAGTTTCCCTCCTCCTCCCTGCATGACTCTGTGAACATGGCTGCCAGAGGTTCTGCTATATCCCTTCTCTTAATATCCTTGGGTGTATGCCATCTGGTCCCATCGCTTTATCCACCTTAAATTCAGCACTACTGGCTCCTCTAGAAGCCTGTGCCAGCAGCGCCAAGGACAAAGTAGGTCTTTCGCTTGAACTGAATTGCGGCTTTCCTGTTGGCCGTGGAGCAACCTGAGGCGGCCACTAGTGGCTGTAAACACTTAGGATCTAGCCCTGATTGGCCCACACTGAATCTGGCTCTAAAGCCCTTTGGGGCTGAATTTCTCGGCTCTGCACAGCTGTTTCTTTTACCACCTGAATTTTGCTGCTCTTATATCTGTGGGAATTTTCGGCCCTCCCTTCACCCCCACCTCCCTTGTTTATTAAATGCACCTTCTCCCTGCCCTCCACTCGATAGGGGCCTCCCAATTAGTGGGTCCATTAGGCTGCCAGGGGACTTCCGATTGGCGTATACATTTGTCTGAACACCACAGCTCTCTGATTCTACAGATCCACGCAGACCTACAGTGTAAGGTTCTTCTGTGCTATAATGAAGTTTACCATCCTCCTCCACTGCCACCTAGCTGGCCTGTCCCTCCTAATTCTTAACTGTAGCACTGACTTCAAGCAAACCCCTCTACCTGACAACTACTGGTGTCACCTTATTCTCCACCTAAATCTGGCCTGCAACTACATGCATGCCACACTACCATTTTCAGATCATTTTCCACCGCTGCCACCTGCATTCCTCGCATAGGATTCCCCCTCCTTCAAAGCCCGGGTGCTCCTCCTTGTGTCTTTGGGATGCCTTAGACCTCAACCTACAGAGTCCTCGACTCTCTTTCTGCACCCACAAGAAGGGGCGGGTTAGACTGTTGAAATAGTTATTGAATGCTATTAAAAACAGCTTGCTGATCTTTTTACTTTGCTCAGGAGACGTTGAGCTTAATCCTGGTCCCCCTACCCTATTTCTGCCCCCTTGGTTAGGGCAAATCTAAAAGGGTTAAGACTTCTCCATGTAAATGTCTGTAGTCTCACAAAAAAAATGGATTTCATCCAAACCTGGCTGAACCCACTCCTCCCTAGATGTACTTGTCATCACTGAGTCCTGGCTTAAACCTTCCATTCAGGATACCAGAATAAATGTCCCTTCCTACAAGGTCTTCAAAATGGATAGACTGGCCAGAGGGGGTGGTGTTGCTATCTGCCTCCAGGATAGATGCACTGCTTCTATTATTATTAACTCCACCTCTGAGCTGAAGGAATTCGAGAGCCTTTCCATCAACATACAACTCTCCCCAACCCAATCACTTGATATAATAGGGTGCTACAGGCCCCTATCAGCTGGCCTCAAGATACTAAATCATCTGAGCACCTTACTTGACACTTCATCACTAGAGGTCATAGTTGTGGGTGACCTAAACCTAGATAGGTTCTCCCCCTGCTCAAAACCACTCAAGGACTTGTGTGATGCCTTCAGGCTCCACCAACTTATTACAGAACCCACCCAACAAAACACAAAAAATCCTGCCAACAGTACACTGCTTGATATGAGGAGTGTCACAATAATAAAATTTTGACGATATGATAACCGTGGTGAAATTATCATGATGACCATGTTACATAGACAGTGTCGGCAGATAAGGGCCTATGGCCCACCCAGTCTGCCCATTTGAGCTTGTAAGTTCAGTTTATATTTTCCTAGAAGTCTGTTGCCCCTTACCCCTGACCTCCAGATTTCCTTTATGTCTATCCCATGCATTCTTAAATCCCGTGATTGTTTCAGCCCCCACCACTTCCTCTGGCAGGGTGTTCCACTTGTCCACCACCCGTTCTGTGAAGAAATTCTTCCTCACGTTTCCTCTGAATCGTCCTCCCTCCAACTTTATCCCATGCCCTCTAGTCCTGGAACATCTTTTTCGCTTAAAATAGTGTATTTCTGCACCCTATTCCTCCCTGTAAGATACTTGTATGTCTCTATCATATCCCCTCTCTCCCTCCTCTCCTCCAGGGAGTACATGTTCAGTTCCTTCAACCTGTCTTCATAGGACTTGTGATGCAATCCATGCACCATCTTTGTTGCCCTCTGAACCTTCTCTACCCTGTCTATGTCCTTACGTAGGTATGGTCTCCAGAACTGTACACTGTACTCCAGGTGGGGCTTCACTAGTGTCTTGTATAGTGGCATTACGACCTCCCTTTTCCTGCTGGTGATGCCCCTGCCTATACATCCCAGCATCCTATTTGCTTTACCTGCTGCCTTGTCACACTGTTTCCCTACCTTGAGGTCATCAGAGATGATAACCCCAAGATCCCTTTCCTGCTTGGTGCATGCTATGTCCTCACTCCCCCAACTGATATATTGTGCCAGGGTTTTTGTGCCCCATATGCATTATCTTGCACTTCTTTGCATTGAATTTCAACTGCCAAACCCCTGACCATTCTTCAAGTTTTTGCAGGTCCCTTCTCATTCTGTCTACACCCTCTGGTGTGTCTACTCTGTTACAGAGCTTTGTGTCATCAGCGAACAGTGAAATTCTGCCTTCTAGGTCCTGTGCAATGTCACTGATGAAGATGTTGAATGGGACCAGTCCCAGCACTGATCCCTGTGGTACCCCACTGGTCACTCTTCCCTCTGAGGAGTGACAACCATTTACCACCACCCTCTGTGTCCTGCCACCCAGCCAGTTACCTACCCACCACACTACTGTCCTGCCCACACCCATATTCCCCAGTTTGTGTAATAGTCTTCTATGTGGCACAGTGTCAAAGGCCTTGCTGAAGTCCAGATAGGCCATGTCCACTGCCCTCCCCTGATCCACCTCCCTAATCACCCAGTCAAAAACTTCAATGAGGTTGGTCTGACATGACCTCCCCCTGGTGAAACCATGCTGCCTTGGGTCCTGTAGTCCATTGACAACCAGATGTTCCACCAATCTCTCCTTCAGTAGTGCTTCCATGATCTTCCCCACTACCGAGGTGGAGGCTGACTGGTCTGTAGTTCCCTGCTTCCTCTTTGTTCCCACTTTTGTATAAGGGGACTACATCTGCTATCCTCCAGTGTTTGGTACCTCCCTGTTTCCAATGATCGGCTAAACAGGATAGCCAGAGGTTCAGCCACCACCTCTTAGTTCTTTAAGGACCCTGGGGTGCACCCCATCTGGCCCCATTGCTTTATCGACTCTTATTACTTCCAGTTCCTTCAGGACCCTTTCTGTAAAGGGACTGTGTCCATTTCTGCACCATTCTCACCCTTGTACTCCTTCAGACCCATTACCTCCTCTTCCTCAGTAAAGACTGAGCAGAAATAACTGTTCAATATGTCAGCTTTACTGTTGTCATCCTCCACAGCCCCCATTCTCCCCTTCAGTCTCACTAGCCCTCCCTTTGTCTTTCTTTTTCCTTATGTACCTGTAAAGGTTTTGTCCCCTCTACCCACTGATTTTGCAATGTGTTCTTCTGTCTGAGCTTTGGCTTCCCTTACTGACCTCCCTGACTCCCTTTGCTTCTCCTGGTAATTCTCCCTATCCCCTTCTGCCTGTGTCTTCTTGTATTGCCTGAATGCAATCTTTTTGGCTTTCACTTTCTTTGCTACTTCTTTGGAAAACCATAATGGTCTCCTCTTCGTTTTCCTCTTGCTAACCTGCTTAATGCATAATTTTGTTGTTCTTGTAATCCCCATTTTAAATACTGCCCACTGTTCTTCAACCCCTGATTCCTGTCCCATTCCCCTTAATGCCTCTTTCAAGTATCTCCCCATTTTCCCAAAGTCTGCCCCCTAAAATCCAGGATCGTGTTTTGTGTGGTTTGGTTCTGCTCTTTCTGTGATTTCAAACCACAATGACTGGTGGTCACTGTTCCCCAGGTGCTCCCCACTGTCCCCCCTCACACTGTCCCTGTTTGTGAGCACAAGGTCCAGTATTGCCTCCTGCCAAGTTGGTTCCATGACCAGTTGCTTGAGGAAGGCACCCTGAAGGGAGTCCAGGATAAATCTGCTCCTAGTTGATGCTGCTGCTGGGATGCTCCAGTCCACGTCTGGAATATTGAAGTCTCCAACCAGTACTACCTCACCCTTGTCTGCCATCCTTTGGATGGCTGGCATCAACTCTATCTGTTTCTTCCTCCTGGGCTGGTGGTCTGTAGACCACACCTGTGGGGATGGCTGTCCCCATTTTCCTTTCCAGTTTAACCCACAGTATCTCTCCCCCTTTTTGTTCCTCCTGGATCTCTGTGGCCCTTATGTCATTTTTCACATACAGTGCCAGTCCTCCTCCCTTCCTGCCTGCTCTGTCTCTTCTGAATATGTTGTAGCCAGATATGGCCATCTCCCAGTCGTGGTTATCATTACACTAGGATTCAGTGATGGCCACAATGTCCAGGTCTGACTGCACCATGACAGCCTCCAGATTTTCCATCTTGTTGCTAAGGCTCCTGGCATTTGCGCAAATGGCTTTCCATGATTTGACCTCCCTAGACTGTTTCGCTGTTCTACTCCAGCCCCTTCCTTGATTGTCCTTTATCCCTGGTTCTCCTTGCTGTCTGCCCTTCTGCTGAATTTTGCCCCTTTTCTGCCTATCCATCTCTTGGGCACTAATCTCCATCTTTTGCACACTGCTTTGCAGAGATAGCCACTCCTCTGGTTCACTGGTTCCACTGCTAGCTGTGGGGGGTGAGCAAGTAGGTACCCTCCTTGCTGGCCTGCCATCCCCCTTTGCTAGTTTAAATGCTTTTCTGTGTAGCATTTAAATGTATCATTGAGTGCTTGGATTCCCCTCCAGGATGGATGCAGGCCGTCAGGCTTGAACAAACCTCCATCCCTCCAGGTGGATCCCCAGTCACCAGTGAATCCAAACTCTTCCTCACAGCACCAGTTCTTCAACCATGAGTTAAAGTTCCTGGTGCATGCACTCTATGCTCTTCCTTGCCTCACTAGGTAGTACTTCTGAAAGTGACAGAAGTAGCTACTTGCTTGAGACCTCTCCCAATTTCCTAAACTCTTCCTGAACTTCCTTTGGCTCCCCATTTGCCAGGTCATTAGTACCTAGGTGGATAATGACATCCAGCTCACCCCTCACATCTTGCCTTCCCAGTGATCCCCAGGATCTTCCTTCCATCCCTCCATGCCGTGGCACCTGGTGAGCACCTCACCTCCCTGTCCTCCCCTCCTGTGTTCCTAGCTGGATCCCTCTTATGATGGAGTCCCCACTAGGATTGCTTCCTCCTCCTCTGTGGTCCACTGCTTTCCCCGCTGAGGTCACCTCCTTGGCTAACCTCCACATCCTTTCCTTCCACTTCTCTGGGTACCTCTATTTGGTTGTCCCCATTTGCCAGTGTGGCATATGAGTTCTTGAGTGGAATAGGATCTGGGATGTGCCTCTGCCTGACCGCTCTAACCCTCCCTGAGCCCACTGTCATCCGAGTCCTCCTCGTTCTCGGTATCCTTTGAGGCAGTTGCATTGGACTGGGTGGTCTCTGGATAGGGGTGATGGTACTCCTGACCCAGTTTACTTCCACTCTGAGTCTGGCTACCTCATCCCGCAGTCCAGAGAGATGCATGCAGATAGGGCAAGCACCTCAGTGTCCAGAAGGTCTGCCTGAATATGGCTGCCCCACAGCCACTGCATTGCACCACTCCCACATTATACTGCAATTATACTGTATTCCACTACTTGTCTGCTACTGAAGCTCTCCTAGTTCCCTTTTATTAATTTACTGTCCTAAAATCCTGCCACTGATCCTCAGATAATTTTCTTTTTTAAAAAAAAAAAAAGAAAAACCAATAAATAAATAAATGAGTCAAAACACTTGTCGTGTGCTGAGGGTGGGCTTCTTCCCCTTATGCCCTCTACTACACACCCTTACTATACCTTGTGTTTAGCTCCCTGTCAATCAGATTTAACAGGGCATATAATTAAGAGCTGGGGAAGGAGGCGAAAATTTGCAGCAATTAAAGACAGCACAGAAATACAACACCACTACGTTTTAAATTTTCAACAGCCCAAAAACAATTCTAAGTAAAGACAACAAAGAAAGCACAGTGTCACTAAAGGCCCACAGTCTAAGTTTAAAAGAAAAATATCAATTACCAGTTACTCTAAAGCACTGAATTGAATATGTTATCGCGATAATTTTGCCACTTTTGAAACAATGTTAGCAAAACTATTGAAATTCTATTTTTTTTACTCAATTTACATATATGACTCTTTTTCAAGCAATGTTATGTATTTATGCACATTAATTTGAAGTCTTTGTTGTAAAATAATGCAGAGTAAAATATTTAAAAAATTTTTTTTATTTTTTCACAATAAAATCTCTGAGCGTTATACGGAGAGGGTGGTGGACGCAAGGAACAGCCTTCCTGAGGAGGTCGTGGGGTCAAAAACAGTGGCAGAATTCAAGGGTACATGGAACAGACAACTTAGGCAATTTTAGTGGGGGTAGGAGGAAGTAGGCTGTTGGTTAACTAGGATCTGCAGCTTATTGAATAGGTAGGGAAATGGGCAAACTGGGTGGGCTGAGCGGTCCTTATCTGACGTTAGAGTCTATGTTTCTATAAAATTGCTTGCATTTTTTGCATAAAAATTCAAATACACAATTAATACATGTGTTATACACACAGATCGCAGTACATTTTAAAATATGAATGAGCAAATATTTTTACTTGGTTGTTTAAAGAGCGCCTTTCCCAAATTTTTCTCCTTACCTGCAAAATCGTCAGGAGACTCCTTTACCTGACTGGGAGTTCCTTCGTAGTAGTTGAAAATGTTTCTCCTTAGCCCCCTAAGGAAGGGAAGGGATTATGTTGCCCCTAAGTGGTTACTGCTGATCTCTTTCACTTCCTGATCGCCAGTGCTATCCCCGTGCTTCCTTGTTTTGTGAGGTCATTATATGCCTAGTGCGGGGATGCGCGTGCTCCACGCAAGTCTACGGGTGGCATTTTAAAACTTATTTTTACAATTTTAACCCAACTTGTAGTACAAATCGGAGTCAGTGTTCAAGTAACACGAGCCTTGTTACGTTTGTTACATTAAGGTGGAGCCTTGGATGTAGCCTGCCTAGATTTCAGTAAGGCCTCCAACACCATTCCACATAGGAGACTCATAAACAAGCTGTGCAGCCCGAGAGTGGGACCAAAGGTAGTAAGTTGAGTAAGAAATTGGCTGGGGATAGATGACAGAGAGTGGTGGTAAACAGAGCTCACTCCGAGAAAGAGAGGGTGACCAGCGGGGGTGCAACAAGGATCAATACTGGGACTAGTCCTCTTTTTAATGTCTTTTATTAGCAACATTGCAGAGGGGCTAGAAGGGAAGGTATGCCTTTTTGCAGATGACACAAAGATCTGCAGTAGGGTAGATACTCCGAAGCAGGTGTGTGTATGTGTGTAAAAAATGAATAGAAATCGAAGAAAGCTTGAGGAGTGGTCAAAAGTGTGCTAACTAGATTCTATGCTAAGAAGTGCAACATCATGCATTTGGGGCAAAGAAATCCAGGGCTGAATACAAGATGGGGGGAGGGTAGTGGTACTGATGACCACCAAACAGGAAAGAGACCTGGGGTAATCATATATGACAATCCAACGGTGGCCATACAGTGTGACAAGGCAGTGGGGAGAGCTAGTGGGATGCTAGAGTGCATAGGGAGGTGGTGATACCACAGTATAAATCATTGGTGAGACCTCACCTATAGTACTGTGTACAGTTCTGGAGACCACATCTCCAGAAGGACATAGAGTAGAGGCAGTCAAGAGGAGGGCAACTAAAATGATGCAGGGCCTACATCAAAAGCCTTATGAGGGGAGGCTAAGGACCTCATTATGTACACCCTGGAGAAAAGGGGGGGTATGATAGAGACTTTCAGATGCCTCACGGATATAAATAAGGTACATGAGGGAAGCATTTTACAGAAAGAAAGGTGCTCAAGAAAAAGGGGTCATGCTCTGATGCTGGAGAGGGGTTAGATTTAGGGGAAATGTGAGGAAGTACTTCACAGAAAGAGTGGTGAATACCTGGAAAAGCCTCCTAGTGGATATGGTTGGGGCAAAAACTGTAACAGGATTCAAGAACGCATAGGACAGGCATAAGGGAACCTTATTGGTTAGGAAAGGGAGAGTAAAGCTGGTGAAGAAGTAGGCTCCGTAATATCACATTAGGTAGGGAAAATGGGCAGACTAGATGGGCCAAGCAGTCCTTATATGCAAGCTTTATGTAAGTCAGTCAACTGGTGCTCATACCTACATACCTTCCCCCCCAACCATTTCTTTTTCTTGTCCCTTTGGCTGGCACACATGCGATGGTACGAGTATGTGACATACATGCTTGAAACATGAATCCAGCCAGAAGGCTGTTACTGCTGCATCATCCAGCCTCCCCTAGATTGTGATCAAGCAGTGACTTGCTCTGTCCCCTCTCCTCAAAGAAGGAGAGCTGTTGCCAGCCCAGTGGCGCTGAAGGTTGAGGCGCAGGACGCCACACCTCGCCCCACACTGGCGACCCGGGTTTGGGAACGAACTTGGGTCGGCAGGGGTGAGAGAGGATCAAGCGTCCAGCATCTCTCGGGAGACGGAGAACATGTCATCCCACTCGTTGACTACCCTCTGGCGATGGCTGGAGGGCAGTACGGGTTGGGAGGCGCATGCCGATGTCATTATGTCGGAGGGAGGGGGCAGGAGAAAACAGGAAAAACAGAACCCTGGCAGGCTCAGTGATGGCTCGGCGTCCGGTCAGCCGTGATCTGGATTGGGTCTCGGGGATTGCTGGTCCCTCTCTCTGGCCCACGGGGACGGGGCAGTCCACGGGGAACTGCCGGGCCGCGATATGGGGAGCTGGAGGGGTGGAATCTCCTCATGAGGGGAGGCCCCCGGAGGGATAAAAAATATCTGAATGAAGAAGGAGAGCCGTCAATGGATGCTCAGTCCTCCTTCATGTAGTCAGCCGTCGAGCGACCGAGGTATATTCCTGAACCTGGTTTACCAGCATGGCGACGGGTGAGGGGCTCAGGCCCTCAAAACTCCATGCCACATGGCCAGCATTGCATTTCTTATTTTAAGGGAAAATGCTAAAAATCTGATAGGAGGATAGTGGGGAATCAGGAATCGTGGTTGTACCTGGAAAAGGATGCACTGCTGGTAAAGCAAGCTGAGGTGCTTTACCACTGTATATCGCGGTATATCGTGCTGCATGAGAACCGCGATAGTATTTTTTTACAACGATAAGTTATCGTCAGTGGTAATTATCGTGATATATCGTCATATCGTGTTATCGTGGCATTTTTACTTGATATTATACTAGTAAACAGCTGCAACTGTTCTCCCATGTTGGTGTCTTCTTTGGTGATCATTGTACTATTGCATGCGTAAGGTCTCTACCAAAACCTATCTCAACCTCCTGATACATTTTTAAAAGGTGCCGCCGGAACTTTGACATCTCTGCTTTCCTTTCTGACCTTTAGTATGCAAATTGGCAAGACTTCTATCTCGCCGCCCATGTTGATGAAGCCTGTGATGCATTCCATAAAATTCTTATGGACACCCGGCATGCTCCACTTGTGAAAATTTGAATAAAGAAAACCTCCTGCCTATGGTTTTCAGTCAGCTCTTCTACATAGGGATGCCCTGTGGTAAAGGGCACGGAAGACCAAGCTTCCTGCCGACTGGAGTGCCTTCAGAGCAGCCAGCAGTTGGTGTACAATGCTTACGAGGGCTGCAAAGTCCAGTTACTATAATAAACTAGACGCTTCCACTCATTGCTCCTCCACATTTTGGAAGACTCTTAAAGGAGGTCGAGGGTCGTAGGGCTTCCAACTCACTCCCTTCCAAAATTACGACTGCCAGTGACACTTCCACAGGCAAACATGACATACTGAATTTGTTAAACAACCATTTTGCCTCAGCAGGCCTGGCCTTCGACTCCTCCCCTACCAACAATCTACGAAACCAGCTATGTGGACAGGGCAAGACCCACTCTGTCCCTTCCGTGGCTGTACCTCCCTTCTCTTTTAGCCTGATCTCACTGTCGCAGGTAGAAGACTTGCTTATTAAATTACATACCAGAAAAAGTGCCGGCGACGATCTCATAAACCCATACTTTTTTAAAAAATTAGCTCCTATATCCTAGCCATCCCCATCACTCACATCTTCAATCTGTTCCTTACGAAGAGTACCCGTCCCACGATCTGGAAAGCCACCCATGTCATCTCCCTGTTCAAATTGGGGGAATCCTGCTTACCTTAATTATTACAGACCTATCTCTCTGCTTCCTACCCTGTCCAAAATGCTAGAAAAGGTAATCAACAGATTAGAGACCATTTAGACTCTCATAACCTGCTCACCCCATATAGTCAGGCTTCAGACCTCAACATAGCATGGTCTCCGCACTTGCGAAAGCCACTAAAGACTGGTTGAATGCTTTGGACAGCAAACTCTATGTGGGTGCCTTGTTTTTGGATCTAAGCAAGGCATTCGACATGGTGAATCATGCTTTTCTCCTGGACATCCTCCACGACATCTGTCTTGTTTATGCCTCTCTTAAATGATTTGACTGTTATTTTATTGGCCATTTACAGCAGGTCAAAGCTGAAGGAGACCTTTCTAGGGACATGGATATGTTGTTCATCCACACTCATTGGCAGTATCCTTGCCGCTTTAAATCTTGCCGGAAGGTCTTCAAGCTTGCTCCTCCCACCCACCCGGGTGGTATAACTCTCGGCTCCGCCCCATGAAGCCAGATCTTCCTTACCGCTACCGCTTGGAAGCTCAGGTTCCCTCCTTAACGCTCTGCGTTTGTGACTGGTTCCTATTTCTCCGTTTGCGGATTTAAAATAATATTTTGCAAAAGACTTCAGTCTTGATCCCTCAGCGGCTCGCGATGGATAAATCGACTCCCGGTTTGGAGATGCCCATGCGGCGAAGATGTCTCGGACGGATCCACACTCACGTGTGTCTACTGCTTGACCTTGAGCACGACCACGCAGGCTTGCGACCTGTGCTCATCTTTTCTCGGCCCTCGTTTTCCGAGAACCCGTGCTGCCGATTACAACTGGGCCGTCTGAGCGTTTCCTCCGGTGAAGTCCAAGGAGGCCCGGTTGGCGGTGTCCAAGGGGCGGCGAAGTTTCGGCGATCAGTCGCGCGGATGGTCGCCCCTCGAAGAGGCGGCGCGGGCCGCATCTTCCTCGGCCGCATTTATCCCGCTTCTCTGGGTTCTTCCTACACGGCTTCCTTTAAGGAGCTTTGTCTGTCCCTCTCCACTAAAGGAGAAAGGCCTCGTCTGCTGGACCTTTTCTCGGTCCAAAAAGAGGGACAAGGGTAAGTCCCTCCGTCGACGCTCTTGGGAGCGGGAAAGGTCCCTCTCCCCGGGCCGTCGACCGTCGGCTTCGGTCGACCGCTCGGCTTCGGCCACTGGCCTCACGGTGTCCCCGTCAGGTCAGTTGACCGAGACTCCCACTGATGAAGTCGAGATTTTTCTCGACCCATTGGACGGGCTGTCGCCTTTAGCAGCCGAGATTCCCCTCTCCCCGGTTCCCCCGGGAGGAGTTGAGGATCCCGTAGGCTCGCCTGTGCCTCCGGTTCCGGAGCCCTCGGATGGACCTTCCGAGCGAAGAGTGTCGGTTCGGCCGACACCTCCCTGCACCGACGGAAATTCCGGGACTCGGGTCTCAGTCTCGGACCTCTTGGCGGTCCAGCCGTTCCCACCGTCATAAGCGGTCTCGGTCTGGCTTGTAATGGCGGCGTGGCCTTCGTCTCGTCCTCCTCCTCGGATGAGGAGGCTCGCGTAAATTACGTCGGCGTGCGAGGACCTTATGTTGCAACAGCTCCTCCTGGCCGGAGATAAGCCGACTCGAGCCTTCCCGGCCATTGAAATAACGCGCTATCACGGGCGGCGACGACCTCGACTTGCCGAGGCCTATACCAGGCGGTTGTTCGGCCAAAACCAGCTGCTCCACGATTGCGGTGGAACCTCCGCCTCCATAGCCACCAATTGGGGCTCCGACCAAGGATTCTCGGTCGGCTAAGGGTCTACCCCATCGGCTGTCAGTTACCCTCACTCCCGACCGACCTCGGCAGGTGAAGGGTGGCTCAGGCCAGAGGCAGCTCTTCGAGGACTCTTCCGAGTCGAAGATGATTCCTCCTTCTTCTCCAGCGACTGGACTTGGAGTCTTCAGGAGGTCAGCCAATGGACGATAGCCCGTCGTCCTTCCTAGGACTGCTCGGCTCATCTCGGAGTCTACCGGGATGGAGCTCGAACCCGTTCCAAGCGGGCCAGGTATCCCTCACGGAGATTCTGGACCGAGGATTCTCCGGCGAGGCCTTTCGGTGGCGAGGCCATAGTGGGTCCAGCACTGGAACTTTGGCAGCGCCTGCTTCCTGCCCTGCGCCCGGCCAGGATGGCCAGGAAGTATCGGTCCCGGTTCCTTGTCGGTTTTGAACACCCCTCTGCTGAGGGGTTGGTTACCGACAGCGTTTTCGGTCGCGCCCGGCAGCGCCAGGATGTGGACAAACCTCCTGACAAGGAGTCCAAGAAATTGGACTATGTCGGCGGAAAAGTCTCGCTCGTCCTCTCTCGGCTCGTCAGGCCAGTTCGGCCGTCCTCATGGCACATTTTCTCATGCCCTGTTGGGCTCCCTGGATGAGGTCATCCCTCATCTTCCCCCGATCTGCAGACTACGGTTAAGCAGGTGCGGGACCAGGGCAGGAGCAGTGGCCAAACAGCAGCTCCAGACTGCTTTGGATGTAGGGACTCATGTGCCAGATCGGTGGCGGCCGCGAGTGGCTATCGTCGGCGGGCTTGGCTGAGGATATCCACCTTTACCGGATACCCAGCACAAGTTGGCGGATGTTCCCTTTTGGGGACTGACCTCTTGGCCCTGGGGTGGAAGGTCACCTGCAGAGGATCGAGAAGTCAATGCCACCTTGGACTCGGTCTCTTCCGCTCAGAAGGACAAGCCGCAAACCACAGCCTAAGCCCTTTCGTCCTTCTGTGCCCCGCGCGCACCCGGCCCAGCAACGCCAGGGCCAGCAGGCTCGCCTTGGCATCCCAAACCGCCGCCGGGCTTCCTCTAACAGGAGGCAGGGAGGAAGGGCCCAGGAGGTCCCTCGGCGGTCCTCCTCCAAGCCTGCCCAGTGACGGGCTGAGGGTGTCGCCCCATCCCGTCACCTTACCCTAGGTCCCCGTGGAGGCGGCTCCAACTTCCGTTCCGCCTGGTCCGCTGTTACCACGGACAGGTGGGTCTTGGAGGTGGTGGGAAGAGCCTGCCTCTGGAATTCGAGCAGCACCACCCTTCAGAGCCGTCGCCCTCGGGGGCTTCGGGATCCCAACCTCACTGGCGGCTCGTCGAGCGACATCACTCTCCTCCTCCAGAAGGAGGTGGTAAGAGGTGGTGGACCCTCCTTCAGACCCAGGGTTTGTGTCCAGGTACTTCCTGGTTCCGAAGCGGACGGGGCTGGCGCCCATTCTCGACCTACGACCTAAACAAGTTCCTAAGGTCTCGAACCTTCAGGATGGTCACTCTGGCTCAGATAATACCATCCTTGGAGCGGCGTGTGGTTCTGCTCTCTGGACTTGCAGGGCAGCGTTTTTCACGTCCTATCCGTTCGTCTCACCAGAGATTCCTTCGCTTCGGCGGAAGGATCTCTCTTGATTCAAGCCATGCCCTTGGCTTGTCTCCAGCTCCCAGGGTCTTCACCAAATGCATGGCAGTGGTGACAGCATTCCTGGCGCCCGAGGGGTCCGTGTACCCTTACCTGGACGACTGGCTGATAGCAGCTCCCTCAGGAAGGAGGCGGAGTGGTCAGAGATCTGGCCCTCAGGTCTGCTCTCAACTGGGCCTCCTTGTCAGCAGGCCAAGTCAGAACTTCGAGCGAAGCAGGTGATTTTATTCATCGAGGCGCAGCTCGACTCTCTTGACCAGGCGGCTCCCGGACAGGGCAGGTTCTTTCCTCCTTTGCCCGATCATTTCTGGTTGGGCAATGCGCCCTGCCGGGACTTCCTGCGCCTCCTGGGTCTCATGGCGGCCTGTACCAGCGTGGTCCGTTGGGCCGCTGGAACATCGTCCCCTTCCAGTGGGGACTGGCCAGCCAGTGGTCTGCGCTGCGATCCCTTGGACCAGCTTGTGTCGGTGACACAGGGATGTGGAATGCTCTCCAGTGGTGGACCGTTCCAGATCAATTGCAGGAGGGCATCCCGTTCGTCCGCCCGAGCGGCGGTCTCTCTGTCGACCGATGCCTCTCTGATGGGTTGGGGTGCCCATCTGGGGAACACGGGCTCATGGCCTCTGGTCCCAGCGGAGTCGATGCCACATCAACCTGCTGGAGCTCCGGCGGTCCGCCTAGCTCTCACCGCCTTTGCTCCGTTCCTCCGGGGGTCAAGTGGTCGAGTCAGGCGGACAATACCACGACCATGTACTATCTAAACCGCCAGGGGCGGGGCGCGCTCCATGCTTCTATGCAAGGCTCTCCGCATTTGTCACTCGTGCGCAGCCTGGAGGCGGATCTCCTAGCCATTCACGTGGCAGGGGCCTCCAACACCCTGGCCGATGCCCTGAGCGGATAGGGGCTGCATCCCGAGTGGTCTCTCCTGCCGGAGGTAGTACAGCATCTGTTCTCCCTTTGGGGCACACCTCAGGTGGACCTGTTTGCCTCCACGGAGGCAGAAGCTGAGTCTGTTCCATGCCGCCCCCTCAGCAGGGCTCGCTGCAGGGGATGCCTTCTCGAGGCAATGGACCCCGGGCCTCTTTCGCCTTTCCCCATTTCCCTTGATCCACAAGGTGCTTCTCAAGGCGAGGAGGGACAAGGCGCGGGTGATTCTGATAGCCCCAGACTGGCCTCGCCAGTTCTGGTACCAGATCTCCTCAGTCTCAGCTCCAGGACTCCCGGCAGCTTCCAGCTCGCCCGGACCTGCTCTCAGTCAATCAGGGAAGGTGTTCCATCCGGACCTTCAATCCCTGCACCTGGCGGCCTGGTTCCTGGCGGCTAGAGTTCCAGGCTTTGGGTCTTTCCGGCGAGGTCCTCAATGTAGTTGAGGCGTCCCGTAGGAGTCGACCAGAAAATGCTATGCCTTCAAATGGAAAGGTTTTCCATTTGGTGTCAGAACAAGGGCTTGGACCCTTCCTCCTGTTCCTTGGCAAGCATCTTGGACTGTTTATGGTCCCTTTCTAGTCAAGGGCTAGGTCGGCGACCCTAAGGGTGCACCTGGCAGCCATCTCTGCTTACAGGCGGCGGGCAGGAAGCAGTCGATGGCGCAGGAGAAGGTGGTCTGGCGCTTTTTCAAGCCTTGATCACATTTCTCCAGTGCGGGAACCCCCACCTCCGTGGGATCTACTGCTGGTACTGGCAAAGCTCATGGGCAAGCCATTGAACCTATGCACAGGTGTGCTCTCTCTCACCTGTCGTGGAAGACCGCCTTCTTGGTGGCTATCACGTCAGCCAGAAGGATGGGAGAGCTCCAGGCGCTTTCCATCGAGTCTCCTTACCTGGTCTTCCACAGGGACAAGGTTGTCCTCGCCCCACCGAAATTCCTTCGAAGGTGGTGTGGGTTTCACCTAACCAGGTGTTGACTTTGCGGGTGTTCTACCCAATCCACCTCGGAGGCGAATAGGCTCCATACTCTGGATCCTAGAAGGCGCTCGCTTATTATAAGGGCTGCGGCTGAAAGTCGGGAGAGGTTCGCCAGCTGTTTGTCACCTACGCTGAAGCCGCATCTGGCAGACCTGCAGCCAAGCGGACGATAAGCAGGTGGGTAACCTCCTGCATAGATCTCTGCTATAAGTTAGCGGGCATGGAGCCTCCCAGAGGGATAAAGAGCTCATTCTACCCGCCATACTGCTGCAGCGGTGGCTGCTTCCAGGGCGTCCCTATCCAGGAAATCTGCAGGGCTGCTACCTGAAGTCAGCAAACACCTTCATTACCCACTACCACATCGACCTTGAGTCACGCCGGGATGCTGGTTTTGGGACCTCGGTTCTCAGTCTCTCTTTCCCAAGTAAGTATATGGGGTGTCGTCTTGCCTCCCTCCTCCCGGAGAACTGCTAGGAGTCTGCCAATGAGTGTGGATGAACAACATATCCATGTCCTAGAAATACAGGTTACTCACCTGTAACAGGGTTCTAGGAATGGTATATGTTGTTCATCTACATTTCCTCGACCTCCGACTGACGCACAACCTGAGCTTCCAGCGGGCCAGATCTGGCGTCATGGGGCGGAGCCGTGAGTTATACCACCCGGGTGGGTGGGAGGAGCAAGCTTGAAGACCTTCCGGCAAGATTTAAAGCGGCAAGGATACTGCCAATGAGTGTGGATGAACAACATATACCATTCCTAGAACTCCTGTTACAGGTGAGTAACCTGTATTTCCCCACTGAAAACCCTACCAAGAGGCGTACCTCAAGGCTCTATCCTGGGCCCTTTCCTCTTCTCAATTTATATCAAGACCCACGCTGGTATCCAATTAGCCGATATTCATCTATTCGCCAATTACACTGTCTTATATCTTCTGCTGATACAACATGTTCTGACCTTCAGCTCGCGTTCAGCCACCTTCAGAAACACTTATTGCAACTAAAATTACTTCTTAATGCTAAAAAAAGGAGGCTATGCTTTTCTCACCTATCTCCAAGACCTCCACCACTACCTTGTTGGGTGTGCAAACACCGATTACCACTCTCCTCCATGAATCCCTCGAATTTGTATCCCAATTCAAATACCTGGAGATGTGGATCGACCACAAATTGACCTTTACTGACCACATAGAAGAATTCAGCAAAAAGCTCAAACAGAGGCTTGCATATTCTTCCGCATTAAGCATTTGCTAACGTTGGAAGCGGGAACTAGAATCGTACAGTCAGCCTTCCCCCCCCCCTACGGGGATATTCTTTACGGACAAAGGACGAACATCACATTAAAAAAGCTTGACATCCTGTATCATCATGCTCGAAGATTCATTACTTGAGCACCCTACTCATCACTGTTCTTTATATGCCCCTAGTTGGCTGGACCTCCCTCAGCCTAAGATGCTACAGAAACATAGCAAATTGGACTTACCGAGCTATTATTAAGAAACTACTCCTATATATTTCTGACTGCCTTCCTATGTGCTCTCCAGGTATCTATGCACTAAGAAGCTCCTCCTACATTTCCCTAGTTATTCCTAAAGTTGGAACTCGGTTCGGCAAATCATCCATGTGCTATTTCCTTCCCTCTTTGTGGAACAAGTTACAAAAAACTCTCCAAATATCCATTTCACTTAAACAGGCAACCTTCAAAACATTGGTCGCCAGGGCTGCCACAGAAATTTGCAACTGTGTAACCTAAAACGATATTGCCAACCTCCTTCCTCCTCACTTCCCTTCTACAAGTTTCCCTTCCCTTGATTCATTCTATCACCCCATCCTATGTTCAAGCTCTTTCTGTCTAACCCCTTACCCTGGGTGTATACTGTTATCTGATTATTGTCTGTTACTGCATGGTCTACCTTGCTATCTTGGCAGATGCCTTGTCATACCATGTTGCCTGATTTTAATATTTTGTTCTTGAATATATCTACTACTGTACGAACCGACCCATATACTATTCCAAATGTTATGATGTTTTATGCTGTATGAACTGACCTGTATACCTTGCCAAATGTTATGCTGTTTTACGCTTGAAAATTTGTAATCTTATTATGTTGTATACCATATTCTTCCCTATCTTCTACTGTTGTTAACATTGTAACTACACCCAGGTCTATCTTGAAAATAAGTTCTTCTCAACAGTGTTTTGCCTGTCTAAATAAAGACTGATCGGGTGAGCTTCTGTAGGACTCTTTCGCCTGTGAATGGACTTTTGTCCACCTCTTCACTCCCTTGGCAACTTCTATACTGCTGTGGCCCCTGCCACCCCCCCTTTTGTGAATACTGAACAGAAGTATTTATTCAGTATTTCTGCCTTTTCCATGTTACCCTCCTTGCATTCCCTTCCTCTCCCATGAGCCTTGCAATCCCCCCTTGTTTTTCCTCCTTTTGCTGATGTACCTGAAGAATGTCTTGTCCCCTTTCTTAACTGACTGTGCTAAACCTTCCTCAGTCCATGCCTGTGCTCTCCTTACTGCCTTTCCCGCTTCCCTTATGCACTCTAAGTACTTCTCCCTGTCCTCCTCTTCCTCCCTTTTGAGTCTCCTTATATTTCATGAACCCTTTCCTTTTTGCCCTGACCTTTACCGCCACCTCCCCTCAAGAACCACAGTGGCTTTCTCCTTCTCTTGCCTTTGGATACCAGTCTGATGCATTGGTTTGTTACTTCCAGTAAGGCTTCCTTTAGACGCTTCCACTGTTCTTCCACTTCCCCTCCAACCCCCGTTCTCTCCAGGACCCTTTTGATACTCCTCCCCATTTCAGCAAAGTCAGCATTTTTTAAATCAAAAACCTTTGTCCTAGTATGACTTGAGTGAGTGTCTGTCCCTATGCTGAACCACACAGTGTTGTGATTGCTGGGTCCTAGTTGCCCTTCTACCTGAACATCTGCCATTCGATCCCAGTTGGTCATTACTCCATCTAGAATTGACCTGTCTCTGTTGGGATCAAGCACAAGCTAAGCTGCATGAGTCCAGCCTCCTGGAGTTAATCAAAGATGCCTTTGCTCAGGGCTCCAGATAAGATTTTTTGGGATGAGTATTGTACTACTTATTTTGAACATGAGGCGAGTAAAACCAAATTCAAATGTGTACAAATGTCTAGACAGAGTGGGGAGTATATTTTTAAAAACTATGTAGCTTTTTTTTTTTTTAGATAAGAATTGTTCAGGTGCCAACAATGCACCAGATAATGTTGGCAAGTGGGAGTAATTTACTCACCAGTTTTAAAATGTAATGAGAAAAACAAAATTGGGATGCATACGAGTGCTGTAAATCTGGAAAAAAAACTGTTCTTTTTGAATCACTGGTTGTGTTATGAAGCACTATTTTATGGTGTGTGGAGCATCTGCAAATGTTGGGCGAATATTGGTACTCATTAAAAAAATCTTATGAGAAGTATTTCCTAAAATGAGGTGAGTAAAATAGGTCTGTACTCCCCTTTTCTGGAGCCCTGCCTCTGCTTCTGGTTGAAGCAGCTATACTGGTGTTCCAATCCACATCTGGCATATTGAAATCACCCATCAGTAGAATTTCACCTTTCATTGTCATCTCGTGTATTTCCTCAACTAGCGCCCTATCCAGTGCCTCTCCCTGTCCTCAAGGCCTACATATCACCCCTGTGCATATTGCTGTGCCATTTCCATGCTGAAAGGTGACCCACAGTGCCTCTGTCTCCCCCTGCCTACCCTGTACCTGTGTTGCCATTATACCCTCTCAGAAATACAAGGCTACTCGCCCTCCCGAATAGAACATATCCTGATACATTTGTTTCCCACTCATGATTAGCTGTGTACCAGATTTCAGTTATTGCTACTATGTCCAGGTCTCCTTCAGTTATTAAGGCCTCCATGTCTGGGACGTTATTTCCCAGGCTGTGTGCATTTGTCAACATAGCATTCCAAGTTTTACTGCCTGACCTTTGTCTCTTCCTGTTTATGGTCCCCTGCATCTCTTCCCCGATGTTTTTCTCTTGTGTTCCCGATTCCTTTCCTACTCCATTTCTGCCCGACTCTGATGACCTTGATATCCGCTCCTCTTCCTGCTCCATTGTTCTGCTTTCTCTACCATATGGGGACAGGTTGCTTGAGTATCCCTGCTTCTGTTGCCCTCCTTCTCTAGCTAGTTTAAACGCTCATCAGCAGAGCATTTGAACTGTCCATTGAGAGCTGCCTTCCCCTTGCTGGACAGATGCAGTCTGTCCCCACTGTTCAGGGCTGCATCACTCCAGATGGGTTCCCAGTCCCCAATGAAGCCATACCCCTTCTCGTTGCACCAGCCTTTCAACCATGTGTTGAAGTTACTAATGCCGAGATTCCCCCCCCCCCACACCGGCTGTGGACTGGCTGCACCTCCGAAAATGTCACAGAGCTGCCTTCCCCAGGCATCCTCCCAACACTGACAAGTCCTCCTTCACCTGCTCCAAGCTTGCCTTATCCTTGGATATGTCATTTGTCCCCAAGTGGATAATGACTTCCAGCCCTTCCCTCCTTGCCACAGCATCAGCGATCCTCTGGATGCATTCCCACTCCTTCCGAGCTGTGCCCCCAGGAAGACATTTTACTTCCTGGAAGGCACTTTACCTATCTTTCCTCTCTATCTATGCCCAAATCCATTCCCGGACAGTTGCGTCCCCCAACAGGAGTAACTTCTTCTAATGGGATTCTCTTCCTCCTGCCACTGGGTCTCCCTGCTGGAGGACTCTCACCTCCTCTCTGATCTCAGTCTTTGGTTCCTTTGCAGGGCTGTCCTGTTCCTCCAACACTGTGTAGGGGTTCATGAGCTGGACTGGATGGGGGATATGTCTCTGCCTTCCTCCCTTGAACCTTCCTGAGCCCACCGTAGTCCATCTTGCGATCTGCCTGGGTGGCCATTGTGGCATTGGCTGGGGTCCTGGTGGCCTCTGGATGGGGGCAAAGGTCCCCAGTATTCCTACCAGCTCGGCCTGGAGACTGATGACCTCCACCCTCAGCCCTGAGAGTTGCCTGCATATGGGGCAGCACTGCAGTAACCAGAGTAACCAGAATGTTTTTCTGAAGACTGCTGCGCCAGAGCACTGCACCACTTCCTGCATCATCCTGTTTGCTGATATTTCTCCCGTCCTAACCCTTTTTTTTCCTTTCTTTCTCTCCCTGTCTTTCTCTCCTTCTGTAGTGACTTAAAGCTTCTCTCTCCTCCTCTTACATGTGACGTTGTGAACCTAGTTGCTAACTACACCCTTTGTAGTTCTGCCTATATATCAACTAGGCTATTGCTTGTGCTGTGCTGCCTACCTGTTCCTGTGCCTTTAAGAAGGTGTGGCCTGGCCTTCCACTGTAAAGGTAGAGCACCTGGGGGTGGTTGGGGAATGGAGCGGGGGATTGTTCCTTTGGTGCTTGGTGTCTACAAAAAAAGGTTTTTTCTTCTGTAAACTACAGGGCAAAAACAGAGCTTTAGTTTAGTTTTATCTCCCAAATGTGGAACACTGCCTCTCAAAATGTGGAACAAAAAGGCAAAATCTGGAACACCATATCAAATCATAGAGCCAGAAGCCTAGAACACTGTAGGAATATATGTTTTTATGTTCACAAAGTTTGCTTTTCGTTCAACGATGCATTTTTCACATTTGTTTGAATTTTTTCTTCAACATTTTAGCATGCAGTGTGGAACAGAGGGCTTTTTTTTTAAACTCTGTTTATGCTCTGTACTCATGGGAAACTCTCTCGGGCATCCACCTCTCTCATTGCTCTACCTCCGTGCCTGAAACTCTTCAGCCCCTGGCACCAGCCCGGCGATCCCCCTGAGATAGGGCCACCCTTTCCGCCCAGGGCACTCTATCTACAGTTTGGTAGGCCGGGCTGGGCTTGGCATAAGGGTGGAAAGAGTCCGGCAGGTGGAGTGTGGTGATGAGCGGTGGTGCTGTTGCCTATCCCCGTGGACGGGGAATTTTTCTAGCTTTTGTTGCCCCCTTGGGAAGTGACGTGCCGTGATATCTGCACACGGCTGCCCTGCTGACATCTGATGCACTCCCCACCCCCTTACGACTCGAGCTGGTACACCTGTAGTACCCCCAATCTGCATCATGGGTCACTAGGACACCGAGCTGCCCCTGGAACCCTCCGCAGAGAGAGGAGAGCAGTTCTTCGGACACTTGATCTTCCACTCCCCGGCTGACCCCCAGCTCCCGGAGCTCATTCCCGAACCTGGGTCGCCGGTGTGACATCCAGCGTCTCAACCCTCCGCACCACTGGGCCGGCTGAACAGAAGGCTTTTGTGAGGCAAAATGAACTGTTCCTTGTAATGTAGGACAGTTGAGAGGTATGGTAGCTGCTCTCCCTCTCAGCTTCTGCAGCAGACAAAGTCCACAGTCAGCTCCTGTTTGTAATCCACAGTCCCTCAAGGCTTCTTCGGCTCCTCCCCTTATCACACACCTCTTTCATGGAGTTTCAGTAACAGCTCTAGTCACAAATGACTGCAAATATTCTCTCAGCTAGATTACCTCCCTGGCAAATTAAAGTTACACCAAGTAAAGACTTCCCCAAAAACAGAGAACCAAAACACTGGCTTGTACTTACTATTACAGGCCCATGAATTAAGAATTCAATTTAGTGTACTCAGTAAATCACCTCTTTGCTGGAGGGTAGCTGCTCTCCCTCTTGGCTTCTGCAGCAGTCTGTGGCCCATGAACAGGGTTCTGAATCCATGCAATGTTAATCAAGACTCCAAATTCTTGTTTCCGTGGAGAGAACTACAGAGTTTTTTCCCATACAGAGAAGACCATGTAAAACAGTTTTTTACATCAGTGTTTATTCAGGTGCAGTTAACAATGGATCATTTGGTATCAATATTATTCCTGAAAATAGAAACATTACAACATCAGGGAATGTAATGGTTTTGTCCAACTGTTTCAGTTAGTCCCCATCTGAGTGATGCCCAGAATTTCAGAAAAATGCAAAAGATGACCTCTGCACTGTGCTTGGTCACGAGCTCCACGGCATTCCCGGTGATAGGGCTTTAGTTTCCAGATGTCACTCCATCAATTTGCCTGCTACGTTTATTATTTTACAGTTTAAAGTTATAACTTGTACATTTATTGATATATAGTTTTTCAGTTCCCGCACTTTTTTCCTATCTTGAGTTTTGGTCTCATTCGCGATTCCAGGACAGTTCCAGGAGCTGTGGTTATTCTGTTCACCAATGATGTGTTCATTTCCTCAGTGCCCAGCCTGTCCCCCATTGGGTGGCACCCTCCAGCCATGTCACCCACCTTTTCCATTTCTCAACTTGCCTCTTGGACAGGACCACTTATGGTGGGTGTGTGCCAAGTTTGGTTGTGCAGGGCCTGCAAGTGTGCCAGTGTCATCCTGCTGGCGTGGTGGTTTCCTTCAGGTACTTTTGGCATGAGGAGGCCACCAGCATTCAGTGACACACACTTGTATGTACAGAGGCATCCACATATGCTATTGGTGTTGCAGCGCAGGCCCTCCCTAAGTGTTTTGTGTGTTCCCACTGGGTGGCAGTAAGCTAGAGGATGCAGTATTCCCACCTCCCTGAGAGAGAAGAGTCGTTCATGAGGTACACAATACTCCTTTCCTCTGGCCAGTGCCAACCTGGATCCATTCTTGAACCAGTCTTGTTGGTGTAGTGAACAGTAGTGTTACTGCTGTGTTATCATGCCAGCCTAGAGCACCACAGATTTTACTTTTTTTTATTTGGCTCACAGTGACTGTACTTCTTGACACCAACAGTATTGCCCACACACATTGTTTGTGCAAAACATGCTGATATGCTCTTGGTGGGGGGGATTTTTGTTTCTTCTGAAATTAGGCTTTTAACAAAAAAATCGGTGTACCTTAGGCAGTCCCCTGTTCCTTTTCTCTGTTCCTCACCCTCTCTTGGTTATTCCCGTGTGTTTATCCCATTCCCTCTTAAGTTCACGCACCGTTTTGGCCCCTCATCACCTCTGCCAGCAGTCTATACCAGGGGCCAACACCGTCTGCATGAAGTAGTGCCCTCTCTTGTTCCCTCTGAACTTTACTCCCTCCAACTTCAAATTGTGCCCTCTAGTTTTCACACTTGTTTTCCTGCGAATGATGCTTCCTTCCCGCACCTTGTTAATCCCCTTCAGATATTTAAATGTCTCCGTCTTGTCCCCCCTCTCCGTTTCCCTCCTTATTTCCAGGGGATACAGATCCAGCTTTTCCAGCTTCTCCTCATAGGGCTTCCGATGCATGCTCTGCACCATTTTGGGCGCCCCCTCTGCACTCTCTTCACCCTATCAATATCCTTATGGAGGTGAAGTCTGCAGAACTGGACCCCATACTCAGGGTGGGGTCTCACCGGGGACTTGTAGAGTGGCATCAGCACCTCCCTTTTCCTGCAAGGTATACCCCTTCCTGTACACACCAGCATGCGAGTTGCCTTACCTATCATTATATTGCATTGGTTAGATACCTTTAGGTTGTCTGAAATGATAATCCCTAGATCCCTCTCTTGCCCTGTTGCCATAACTACTTCTCCTCGCAGTGCAGGGGTCAAAATGTGCACCGGCCCGCTAGCCAAATGCTGGTAGATGATGTATCGGGCTAGTAAGATTTTCATTTAACTAGCCCTGTAGGCTTTTACTGGAGAAGGCAACAATTCATTTAGTAAGTACATCTGGGCCAGTGGAAATGTCCGGGAGACCTGTGGATTTTCCCAGTCACTGGTCCTGCTGGTTAGTGGCTGCAAAACTTAATTTCGACCCCCCGCCAGTGTGTGTACGTGGTCTGTGGGTTTTTGTGCCCCAGTGTGCATTATTCTGCACTTCTTTGCATTAAATCTCAATTACCACATTTCTGGCCATCCCTCCAGTTTTCTCAGATCCTCCTTTATTGTTTAACCCCCCCCCCCGGTGTGTCAAACCTTTGTATCATCTATTGTATTGTACGAGAGGGCTGATTTAACAGAGAAAAGGTTCCAAAACTAAAAACAAAAAAGCCAAAGAAAAAAAAAAAATAGGGACGGGGGGGGGTGAAGAAGATAAATAGAGAAAGCTGTGGAAAGCTGAATCCAAATTCATGCTGTACCGTGTAATTACTATACAAAAAAGATAGGTACTATCTAGTTGGCATAATATTGCATACGTAAGTGTAACCCCCCGGTCCCCTGTGGTTACTAGAATCCCATCAGTGTCACTGCTAGGTAGGGAAGGCAGCTGGTGAATAACTGGTTAAATGGTTTTCACCTCCTCGCTCTCTGTTTGCTTGGTCTCAGCTGGGTTGAGAGAGGTGATGTCATTTAGAACTCTCGCAGCAGCAGCATAAGCCACGGTAGTTAGCTGTTTGTGGGGGGCTTTAGAATTTTCAGTTCTGTGTGAGCGAGCGAGCAGTTGGGGGCAGTGAAGAGCTGCAGTGTGGGCTCTGAAGGAAGAGCCTGTTTTTCTCACTCTTGTGCTGAGAACCATCTGCCTGCCAGTAGAAGTGGTTGAACCCGTCTAGCAGGAGTTCCTGATTTTTTTCCCATCCCCTGTGAGACGAGAAGTACTGCAGAATGGATCCAAAGGGCAGTCCTCTAACTTTGATCCAGGACATTGAAGCTGCCTATTTCTGTACAACCGTGAGTAATCTGACTTTGGGTATCTCAGGAGGAATGTACCTTTTTTTCTTTCGGGGTATACTCTGATAAAGGGACATATGCACCAAGTTCTGTTCTAGTTTGACACTGTTCTCTCATCTGGATTTAAAGTTGGCTGACAATCGTGGATCCCCGGTGAGACTCGGCACGTTGTTCAAGACTTTAATTTACACTCAGAAGTAGTGTGTTTCTAATGCTGAATGTGACAGACATTCCAGGATGCATAGTTCTACTGTTTTACTAAAAGTTTGTGGTGTAACTGAAAGAATGGCTGGGTATGGACTGTGGAAGCAAAAGTTGGGCAACCGCCGCATCTGGAGTGACCAGTTCAGCACTACAGGTCCCGTAAGGGCACCTGCTTATTCAGGACATGGTGGCCAATGCCTGAAAAGAAAGTTCACCCTCTAGTGAGGGTTGTGCTAATTTTGAGCACCATTGTGCACTGTCAAGGCCAGTTGCCACATTGCTAAGAGTTTAAATCCTATGCCATGTGGGAAATTATCTAAGTTGTGGTCAGTGCCACTAGAAGAAATTGTGTGCTCCATGTGGCCAGTGCCACTAGAAGTGTGTGTTTCAGCTGAGGCCATTGCCACTGAAGAGAGTTCAAAGTCATCCAGAACCAACTGTCTAGGAGACTCCAATACCTTCTCGGTGAAGAAGTCCACAATTTCCTGCTGGATATCCTTCTTGCACCCTGGAGGCCGATATACGAGAAAGATCGTGCACCTGGACCCCTACCACGGCCATGCATTCAAACAATGAAATAACTCCCACTGGGTGGACAGCAAAGTTCAACTTGGATCTAAAACCAATCCACATCCCACCCCCAACTCTCCGCAGTCCCCCCTGCATTCAGTGAACCTGTCGGGGATCGATGCCTACAAAACTGGACCTGCATCATCACCCAGCCTTGTCTCCGTGATGCAGGCCAGATCAGCCATAGAGTTCAAGTCTGACAAAATGTCTGTCTTGTTTCTCAGTGATCTCGCATTGCACAACACTGCCCAAAGGGGATGAGTGGAGGCTACTGATCTAATGGTTACCTACCCACTCTGTCCAATGGGAGCCCTGGGTGTGGAACCTAACCACATCTGGCCTCTCACTAAGTCCTATTTCACCTCAGAGATGTCTCATAGTCCCCACCACACTTATAGTCAGAGTTCTCATCAAGGAGTGCAGATCTGGGGGTGCACTGTACCTTCTCCAAAAATCTTCAGGGGTACAAATTAAGTTATGAGGGTTCATTCTGCCATTTGTGCAATATTTTTGTGGGGTACATATACTGCAAACAGAATTGCAGTGGTACAGTGTACCCCTTCACACAAAAATGTACTTGACTCATAATTTTACGTGAATCACGTAGAGTTGGGGGTAAATGGGGACACTGCTTTTAATGTCTTCCCCAGTAGCAACCCCACTGCTGCCTATCATCCCACCTCCTTACAATTCCCACCTCCCTGCATTTCCTATATGCCACTGCTGGGGGGGGTAGTCATCGAAGGGGTGGAGGTCCAGCAGCTGTGATGGGAATTAATACAATGGCAAGGAAATTTGTGGTTCCCTGATTGGTCAGTGAGTGCCTTGGACAGTGATGTTATTGAACAATAACATCACTGTATGAAGTCCAGGCACACAACTGACCGAAGAACACTAACAGAAATCCCCCCTCCCTCCTCACGCAACCTACTGCAAAACAGACAGTACCCTGAAGTGTCATAGCTCCACCCCCCCAACACAAACACACACGTTCCCTGTCTCGCTACCTCACTTTTTCAGTACAAGTCAACCAAAAGTCACAATATTAAAAACAAACAGCGAGTATTCACCTTTCACGTGACTCGGAGTTCACTGTAGCTGCCTCGCTTTTTCAAAAGCAGCCTTGTCGGTCGCTTTAATTCAGAAAAGCCAAATAGTGGCACTTGCTTTTAACCCCCTCAGCAGTTTCTCAAACGTACATACTGAAGCAGTTTCCCTAAATAAAAACAAACAAAGACCTGTAACTTACAGATTCCGGCCGACGTCCAGTTACCAAGCAGACCGGGAAACCGGAAGTTACCGATCGGCTTCGCTCTCGTCTTTTTTACAATCCACGTCTTTCCTACAGGCTAAAGATACATTTTTAACTGCTCTCAGGATAAGCAGCACGAACACATTAAATAAAAGTGGCACTTCACTAAAAGTTACCACCACAAAATGACGAGTGGGGGCGGGGCACCATACACAAAAAAAACCACAATATTAGCAGCAGCACCACCTACTGGACTACTTTTTCTTTTATTTCAAAAAATAAGCCTCTCATAGAAAAAAAAAACAGAAATATTACAACACTTATTTTTTATACTATTTAATAATATCATTTTAAAACGAGCCATTGTATAATAGCAATAAGACACTCCAGGTAGTGTGTTACTGTGTAATAACATCACTCCTGGGCTGGTGGAAGCTGCTAAACCGCCTGGTGCTTTGACCCACCCAGGAGTGACATTGACTCTACAACACACCCTGTCGTGCCTTATTGCTTAAATATATAAGCCTGGGGGTCCTAGACACCACCCCCCCCCGGTCAGATGTTAACCACAATGCAGAATTCTCCCTTTAGGACATAATTCTGCACCACAGCATGGATCTTCCCTTTCCTCCCCAACCCAACCTTTCCCTAACAGTTTAAAACCCTGAAGCACTCCAAACCACCTCCGAACACACCCCATTCTGAAATCACTATTCCATGAGGAGAATCCCAAATTTTGTAAATCGTCCAGTGGGCAAATTGTTAACAAGAGGGATGTTGTTTATAGCAGATTCAAGTAAAGTGCAGTCTTAGGCCTGGATATTCAAAAGGGTTGTGCATGGCGCAACCCACCAATGCACCCTGGCGCGATATTGAAAGGGGCAAGTTGCGATGTGCAACTCCTGATGCGCCGGGGTGCAACAGTAATGTGTGCGTCGCAAGTGAGGGGGGCATGCCCATGCATATGTGGCACATCCCAATATTCAGCCTGGTATGTGTGGCGCATATGCCACCACAGTTCTGCCTTGCGCTGCTCAGGGGTGCACAAAGATGCGCCTGGTAAAACCAGGAACAAGTCCTGGCCACCCACAGGTGAGCTGCCGTATTGCAGGGTGCAACGCGGCTGCCACCTGCCCACCCAGATCACTGTCTACTGGCCTCCTGCCCTGGGAGCGACATGCCCCCGTCACCCGATTGCAGGCACCGTAATATAACATCCTTGGTGGTCCAGGGAATGCCCTCCATCGCCCGATCCACGGGTATATGACTGGAAAAGGTCCCTGGTGGACCTGTGAACCCCCCCTTTAATCGTGGGTATATGTATTAGGAAGGATCCTGGTGGACCTGTGGTGAATTCTCTCCTCCCTTCGCCCGTTTGTGGGCATAAGACTGAATAAGGTCCCTGGTGGACCTGTAAAACCCGTTTCCCGATTGCGGCATCGTTCAGTGTAAGTCCCTGGTGGTCAGTGGACCCCCAAGCGCCCGATTGTGGGCAGCAGTAGCTAAAGAGACCCCAGTGGTCCAGTGGTACCCCCACCCGCCCACTGAGGTCCCGCCACCCCACCCCGGTCATCAGCGTTCTCATTCCATATCGCCTATGTAGTACAAGTATAGGCGCACAGACAGTACTGTATGCTGTCATTTGGTGGGCGGGTGCTGCTGCCTGCAGATGGGGAGATGCTGAGTGGCGGGGACCTCAATGGGCGGGTGGGAGGATACCACTGGACCACCAGGGTCTCCTGTGCTATTGCTGCCCACAATCCGGCGTTGGGGGGCCACTGGACCACCAGGGACTTACATTGAACGTATGCACATGATTGGGCACTGGGGAGGGGGTTCACAGGCCCACCAGGGACCTTATTCAGTCGTATGCCGCGATCAGGCAAAGGGGGGGCTTCACCACTGGTCCAACGGGACCTTCTTCATACATATGCCCGCGATTGGGCAAGGGGGGGGATTCACCACTGATCCACCAGGGACCTTCTTCATACATATGCCCGCGATTTGGCAAGGGGATTCAACACTCCTCCACCAGGACCTTCTTAATACATATGCCCGCAATTGGGCAAAGGGGGGGGATTCACAGGTCCACCAGGGACCTATATGGCACATATGCCCATGATCGGGCGAAGGGGGGGTGGCTTCATTGGTCCACCATGGACCTGTTCATTTCATATGCCTACGATCGGGCGAACGGGAGCGGGGACTTCCATGGATCTGCAGGGCGGTGGTCCCCGACGACTGCAGCCTGGCAGGGTGCCAGGCGCAAGTTGCCGGGGATCGGCGCACCGCATGCAAATGGGGCCATAATGGCATGCAAATGGACCCATTTGCACCTTGCATGCATAATGGCTTCATTTGCATGCCCAGTGCTGAGTATCGCGGTTGATGCACCCAGCACAACCGCACTTGCGCTGGTGCATCCCCCTGCTCCCTTCTGCCACTTGTGCTGGCGCAGTGCCACTGCACCGTGCACAGTGCGTGCACCCTCATTGCCATATTCAACAATGCTAAGCCATAGCGCAGCACCATTGAATATCGCCTGGTCCCTGCCCTGGCGCAACCTAGTTGCGCTGCTTCCAGGCTTGTGCCCCTGCCTGGCGTAGTCTGAATGTCCAGGCCTTAGACTCTGCTCCCATCAACAGAGCATGTCCAGATTTTAAAGAAAACAGCAACGTTTTTAAACCCCCTCGGCAACTCTCACTACTGCTAGAAGAGGTTGTAACCAGTCCATAGGAGAATAACAGTAGTCACCGAACTAGGATCCTTCTATGGAGCCCCCACCCTCGGGACCGTCGGGGGCCCACCCGGATCCCGCGCCACCTTGTGGCCCTCGGGCACCTCCCCCGGTAGGTCCAGTTGAATCTCCAGGCGGTCTTCCTGGGCCAGACCACCATGTTCTGCCGTCGGGCGGCCTGCCGTCAGCACCTCATTACCCGATGACAGGCCATGTGCCTCCGATGCTGGGATACCCTGGGTACTCCACTTATGACTACAATCCGGGATTACCAGGATTCCAGTATTCCTCTTGGCAATATCCGCAGTGCCCAAGCTACCAGCCTCCTCCTCCACCGCCAGATAGAGAGACTATCCCTATGTGGTGGCAGGATGCCAGAACCTAGCTCTTCAAGGAGTTACGGCAATCTGTGGGTGATATCCCCCTACCTAGGGCCCCTCCCCCACCGATACCCTCCGGACGAGCAGCAGGTGCTCTGCCAGTGGGTTCCTCTGGGGTGGACTCTTCCATCCCCAGCGGTTCAGAACCTTCCGAATCGTACACTTACTCCAACCCTTCAGACCCTCTGTCCCCAGTCGAGGTTCCACCAAAGGAGTCTCCAAAATCCCCTCCAGAAGATCCCTCCTTCGGGGACCTTCTGCAAACTATTCAGGCAGCAGGAGGCTGCCTTCCAAAGAAGTGGATCCCCAGCGTAAGAGACTGGCGGAGCACTTAGATCTGGCCACTACAGATCCTCTACCCATTCCCCCCTGGATGGGACCTCATGAGGATCTGGTCACTACTGTCTGGCAGCAGCTGTTCTCTATCCCTGCTGTTTCCAGAAAGGCTGATCGCACCTACTATCCCCCGGAAAGAATTCAACATCTGACTACTCATCCAAAAGCTAACTCAATGGTCATCACGGCTGCTCATGACCAGTCTGCACAACCAAAACATTTGAGCTCCTCACCCCCCTGACAAGGACTCAAGACAATCGGATCAGTTTGGCCAGAAGGTTTATTCCTCACCTCCTGTGCCATCCGGTCCCTGAACTATGTTTCCACATGGTGGCCTTCCAGAAGGCTTCCCTCTCGGAGCTGGAGAGAGACCTTTAGGAGGTCCAGGATGAGACACTCCGAAATAAGTTACTGGACAAAGTCCGAATGGGCAAGTCTTCCTGTCATCATGCTTTATGAGCAACGTATGATTCTGTAGATTCAGTGGCTAGGGTGGCAGCCACAGGGATCTGCATCCGTCTCCTTTCTTGGCTGAGGATTGCAGGTTTGGCACAAGATGTCCAGTCATCCCTTCTGGAAGCCACTTTTAGGGGTTCCATCCTTTTTGGCAGTGACGCCAAGGATATAATGCAGAGCTGTGGGAGAGCAGGCGCTCCCTACAGGCATAACGGCCTCTGTGTACGGACGGGGCAGGAAGAAGCAGCCTTTTAAATGACAAGATGATGGAACAAAACCAGGACAGCGACAAGCCCCTGGTTCGGGAGCCCAAAGCCAGCCTCTGGGGTTAAAGCTCCCCTCGGCGTCCTGACTCCTTTCCCCTCCTCCAGCCAACAAGGAGGAACCAGTAGGAGGGAGGTTCGGCGTCCACCTGGCAGGGTGGAGGTCCGTCACCGCCAATCTATGGGTGTTACAACTCATCCAGCGATGTCACTTGATAGAGTTTACAGAGATCTCTGCCCCTCATCCTCCGGGACTGTCTTTTTATCCAAGGGATTAGATTCCCATATTCTTCCAGGAGATTCAGGCCTTCCTGTTAAAAGCAGCCATAGAACCTGTCCCTCAAAACCAACTAGGAAGGGGATTTTATTTCCACTTCTTCCTAGTCCCAATGAAGATGGGAGATCTGAGACCAATCCTGGATCTCAGCATGCTCAACCTCTTCATCAAGTACAAGAGGTTTCGCATACTGACCATTCAGGGTCTTCTCCCCTGCTCCAAACAAATTCTTGGCTGTGCTCCCTGGACATGCAGGATACTTACCTGCATATCCCTATCCTCCCGGCCCACGACCACTTCCTCCATTTCTTCTTTCAGGAGAACAGTTTTCAATTCTGAGCACTCCCCTTTGGCCTTTCCTTGGCCCCCCGGGTGTTCAAGTGCTTGACTTTCCTTCGCCGCCAGGGCATTTACATGTTCCCGTACCTGGACAACTGGCTCCTTGCAGCACCCTCTCCAAACAGCCTGAAAGAGTATCTCTCTTTCACTCTGAACTTGTTTGCTCTTCTGGGTATCATGGTCAATCTGTCCAAGTCCCAGCTAATACCATCCCATCGACTCCAATTCATTGGAGCAGTACTAGACATAGTTCAGAGCAAGGCTTTTCTGCCATTATATCAAGCCAAGACATTAGTTTCTCAAGCCACTCTCGTGACCCAGGCTCGATGGATCCCAGCTCACGCTGTGCTCCGTCTTTTGGGACAGATGGTAGTGGCCATTTCGACGGTTCCCGTGGCCAGACTACACATGAGGGTCACCCAGTGGTCTCTTCAAATCCAGTGGGATCAGAGGACAGACGACATGAACCAGCGGGTCATGATCTCCAACAGCCTACAGAAAAATCTTCGCTGGTAGCAAGATCTTTCCAATCTTTTAGGGGCAGCATCTTTTCATTCCCCTGTCCCTACCCAGATCCTCACTACGGATGCCTCGGACTTGGGCTGGAGAGCCCATCTGGGGGTTCACAAGACACAAGGGTCTTGGTCCAACCAGGAGCTTCTTCTTTACATCAGTGTTCTGGAGACAAGAGCCGTGCTGTACGTTCTCCAAGCGTTCCAGTCCCTTCTTCTACCGGGATCACTTCTTATCCAGACGGACAACGTGTCCACAGTCTGGTATATCAACAGACAGGGAGGAACTAGCTCATACCCACTCTGCAGAGAAATTGAGGGTGTGGTACGAGGCGATTCAGCACAGCCTTTTCCTGACGGCAATCCACGTTCCAGGTGTAAGCAACGTCCTGGCGGACAGTCTCAGTCGATCAGTGGCCAGGGCTCACGAGAGGGAGTTAAAGCAAGAGGTGGTCGAAGATCTTTCTTCTGTGGGGTCGGCCAAACATAGATCTGTTCGTCTCCCCATTCAATGCAGACCTACCCAAGTTTTTCTCGCTCGTTCCTGGGCGTGGTGCTTTTTGGCGAGATACACTGTCTCTGTCTTGGACAGGGAGGTTTCTTTACAGTTTTCCCCTTCCTTGCCTCTCATTCAGAAGGTTCTGGTGAAACTTCAAGGAAGAAGGGGCACATTTGATTCTGATTGCTCCTTTCTGGCCCTGCCAGATTTGGTTTTCTCTCTTGCAACAGCTGGCGCTAGAACCTCCAGTTCTCCTGCCGTTATCCCACGACCTTCTGACACAGGAGTAGGGCATCCTTTTGCATCCGAGCCTTCATTCTCTCCACCTTCATGCGTGGCACCTGTGGACATAGCGGCTTCCCACTATGGAGTTTCCTCCCAACTTGCTCATATTTTGGTGGAAGCCAGAAAACCTTCTACTAGAGCCACCTACGCTATGAAGTGGAAAAAGATTATGATCTGAGCCCTAGCCAGGAGCTTGGATCCCTTTTTGTGTTCGGCAGCACAGGTGTTAGACTACCTTGCACATCTTTCAGAGACGGGCCTTAGTTACTCCTCCATCAAGGTCCATCTGTCTGCAGTGTCGGCCTACCACCTCCCAGTGGAGGGCAAAACTTTTGCTCAATTGGAGGTTGCCAACTTTTTTGAAAGATATCCTCCACTTAAAACCTCCGGTCCAGAATCCCTTTTCTCCCTGGGACCTCAACTTTATGTTAGAAAAGTTGACCCTGCCTCCCTTTGAACCGGCTAATAACTGTGACATGCGCTTCCTTTCTTGGAAGACTCTGTTTTTAGTTGCTGTCACTTCCGCCAGAAGGGTTTCAGAGCTTCAGGTGTTCATCTGAAGGGAACCCTATTTGATTTTTCATAGGGACAGTCTCGTGCTTCAGACTAGCCCTTCCTTCCTTCCAAAGGTAGTTTCAGAAACCACTCTCAGCCAGAGTGTCGAACTACCGGTCTATTACCCCCAGCATTCTAACAGGGGGGAATATCTTTTGCACACCTTAGATGTGCACCGGATCTTGAGTTATTACACAAACCGGACTAAAGAGGCCCATAAGACCAATCCAGCTTTTTGTGGCCTTTGCCCCTCCAGTGCCAGGGCAAGGCCATTTCCAAACAGACAGTCTCCAGGTGGCTGGCTAACTGCATCCACTTCACTTACCAAAAACATGGGAAATCCCTTCCAGGGGCGGTTAAGGGTCACTCTACTAGGAGTGTTGCTGCTTCTGCCGCCTTTTTCAGGAATGTGTCCACAGCAGAGATCTGCGTAGCGGCCACTTGTTCTTCTGTCCACACCTTCATTAAGCACTACAGTCTGAACATTGCCTCTAGGCACAGGACTGGATTCGGCCTTGCAGTCCTGCAAGGTCTTCTGTCATAACTCAGTACTCAGTTGGTGATCTCTCTTCCTTCCAGATGTATCTCCGAAATTTTCGTTGGGGCTGCTTGGTATTCAGTCCTATTTGTGAAGACCTACTGCAGGAACCCTCTCGAAGTAAGATATTGCAGTTACGTAAGAACTTACCGTAACAGTTGATCTTCGAGAGAGGTTCCTGCAGTAGATCTAGTTTCCCATCCACCTTCCCCCAACTCCTGGAATGTTTCCTTTATTTTTCATCCTGCCTAGCCCTTTGGTCTAGAGAAGAAGCATGGTCCTAGAAGTTATTAATCCTTTCTTTCTACTTACCTTTCTTTAGATCTCTGGTGGAAAAGAACTGGAGGGTGTGCGCAGGACGATCCCTTTTATAGGCGGTCTGACGTTGCGTCACCTGACGGGGGCAGTCCCCGCTGATGATTACTAGCTACAAGTTTGCCATTGGAACCTGACGTCAGGGGGCGCAGTCCTATATGTGAAGATCTACTGCAGGAACCTCTCTCGAAGATCTACTGTTATGGTAAGTTCTGCATTCCAGGAGTTGGGGGAAGGTGGGTGGGAAACTAGATCTATTGCAGGAACCTCTCTCAGTTACTGCTGCATTCATTTTTAAGATTTCAGAACAAGTTTGAATTGTCCATAATCTCTCAGCCCTTTCTTGGTTAATAAGTGCTGGCAGTGTTTCTTCTTTAAAGATTGTGTCTTAGAAATAAATGCAAATATTCTTCAGTTCCTGCAGTCCATGGTCCATTAGTCATCAGGGAGATACTTAGGATTTTTATGCAACAACTGCATTGAAGATCTCTCAAATCTTGTGTGAATGTTTGCGATGAGCTGCGTCAGGTATTCCTTAGATGCCATTTGGAACTACAAAAGCAGTGCTGGTCTGTCATTAACTTTTTGATTCTGCCTCATGCCAGGATGTCGATCAAGTTCTTCGGTCTTCTGTAACTCGATATTATTCTGCTCTTAGAACTGTTACAGTCTAGTAAGAGTGGCTTCTGTCATACTGCTGGCCACTAAAACATCAACACTGTCGCGCTGCATGACTAGAGACAGTTTATTCACCCTATCTAAGACTTCCATGAAAAACAAAGTACATAAGATAAAGCAGATAGATTTTTATTTTTGTCTGAAGGTCCTTTGCTTGTTGGACATCTTTTGCTGCATCATGCTCTAAGGCTTGTAACGGAACAGGGTACGATCTGTAACTCGCTTGAACTGTAGTATGCAGTGAGAGCAACCAGCAACTTGCAGGTTCTTTTAGAGACAGATTTATTTAGTTTTATTTAGTTTTTGTTGACCGGGAAGGAGGACTAGACAGTTTGTTGCCTATTTTTAACCTTGTCCCGGGGAGGGGGATACAGATGGATGCCAGCTGAAATTGAACCAAATTTTTCTGCTGTTGGTGGTATTTTTTGGTGAATGGGGGAAATTTGGCCAGGACACCGGGGAAATTCCTCCTACCGGTTTTCAAGAAGTACTCTGGGATCTTTAACATCCACCTGAACTACCACAAGAACAGGCCGATGGGGCTTCAGTTTAACATCTCATTCGAAAGACGGCACCTCAGGAGTGCAGCACCCCCCTCATGCTGCACTATAGTGTCAGTATTGGGATTTTACCCAAGTGCCTGGTATGGGGATAGAACCCACAGCCTTCTGATCTTCTGGCCTCCAAGGCGAGTGTGTGCAACCTGCTGAGCCACTGACATCTGATATTGTCATCATTGAGTGTTTGTGGGATGAAGTGCAAGGCATTGTACCATACTGCTGAGCTGCTGTGGTACATGTACACATTTTATATAGTTATTTGATATTCATTGAAAACACTGTTGGCTTTACATACTTGTCCTGCTGCCAGTGCTAGTCTGTGAGCAACACAATGGATTTGACTCAGCCTTGGATTTACTTGCTGTCTTACCTTTGCACCCATCCCATTGTGCATTCCAGTCATGATGCTTGCACCGTCACTTGCCAGTGTGGTGATCTTCATAGGCCAGGTCAGCTGCATTAGCAGAACAAACATTTGAGAGTTCTGCTGCAATTGTCTCTGCCCTCCCATCAGGTATTGCAGCACAGTCAGTGAAATGAATTTTGGACTATGCATTGAGTATGCACTTTACTTCTATGTTCAGTTTTTTGTGATTTGTTACATCAGTGGTTTCATCCACCATTACCCCAAGAAACTGAGAACCTGCTAGGTGGGCTTTGATTTCTTCCTGTATGACTTTGTTTATGGAGTCCGAGTCATATCTTGCATCCCAACCAGAGTAGATTGTGTCACTGTCTTGCAACGCTGGATTGGCAATAAAGTTTCTGTGAATGTAAACGACCAACATCAGGTGTGATTCCACAAAAATAGCCCCCTAGCCCTCTCCCAAAAAACTGATAAGATTCCCTTTCTAATTCCTTGCTCACCTGTAGAGAGAACTCTGTTTCAGATTGGTTCAGTGATTGGCCTTGTTTGGTAAGGTTAGTACATTGTCCTATAACTGGCAGCTTTACTGTCATCCTTTGCCTCAGGACCTGATGTCTGCTTCTCAGATGCCACTGGCAGAGACAGATTGTCTGCTGTTTTCCTTCCTGTCTGTTCCAGCAAATGTTCTGCTTCTTTCATGTCTGGGGAAAAAAAAAAAATCTTTGCAAATTGGTTGTGCCAGCTGTGGCAAATAGATTACTTTTCCCAACTGTTTTATACCAACTACACTTCCCAACAATATTTCCCTGTACTTCCTCCTTTACAAGCCATTTGTCCAGCTGTCCCTGTACCACTTTTTCTTGTTGCTTTTAGCTGAACCTGCAGATGATGTCCTCTGTCTGCTTATCATAATCAGTTTCAGCATTCACAGTTTCTTAAGATGTGTTAACTTCACACTCAGAAGATGACATAGTTTCTTTGACCTTTGCTGCTGAATCTCCTGCACCAAAATAATCATTCAGGCTTTGTTGTGACATTGCTGTCTGGCGCTGACCACGAGACCATCTCAACTTTCCCTCCTCTCTCACTGACTTTCTGCAAATTTGCACTGATGGGCCCTTAAAAAAGATAAATAAATAAATTAACCTTTGTTAAACCGTTGTCTACTAGAGTCGCGTAGTGCCCCAAACTGCCAAAATGGTACTTAAATTATTAATCTTCCAAGTTCCTCTTGTTGTGGATCAAAATCTAGTGTCCCGTCCCCCACGGTTCAGTCGGTGGTCTGCCGGTGTGAATGACACGGGAATTGCACCAGGTGACTAAGTGGGAGAGGAGGAAGAAACAAACAAAAAGACTTGCGCATTTTGCGCATGTGCAGTAATCTCGGCCCGCTGGGGCACCTGGACCTGCAATACTGAGTATCTCTGGGACTTCTGGGAGGAAAAAAAAAACACATCCCGAAGCACAAAATCTGTATAAATGACGTGGGCACCCGCATCACCGAGAACCCTGAATAATATATTCAGTTTTAGAAAACCTTACCAGAATGTTCCTGTTTCTAGGGCAGTTGCACGTGAGACACTCTTCAGGGAATAAGAATGTCTTGCGCAGAGGAAAGGAACTCTCTGATTGGTCGAGAGTACTCCCTTGATCTGTAATTTGCTTACCAAGGGAATCACAGGGTGCCCTTGATAGTATAGTGGGTAGGGAATCCCTATAAAACAGAGTGTTTCTCCACTGCATACTTAGTTCATCCTTGCTTGTGAAGTGGTGTTGGGGTGGGTGTGATGGACCTAGAATCCCATTTGACCATTACTATGCTAATATCTCAGACCATTGCCTGTCCCAGTGTTGCTTTGACAATTGTAAGCCAGTTCTTGAACGTTAGTTGAGGGTGAAGTTGAATTTACCTAGCCCCTGATAGTTTTGAATTTCTACGCATTTTTATTGTTTTTTTTCCTCTTATAATTCACAGCATAAATTGGCTTGTTAGACATTTAAAAAAATAAAATAAATCTTGCCTATTTTGGCAGTTTTATTGTGTCTGCAGTCAGGCAGTGAATGACTTTTTTTTTATTTATTTTTTTTTTTTTTATTGTAAAACTGCAGAAGGATTGAGCGTCCCTGGGACGGCTCTGCTCCTGGAGTTCAGACGATATAACAGTTTGCCTTCTTGAAACAATTTAAGGGTGTCTGACAATATATAATTTGGTGTATATGTGTACATACATATATATATGCATATAAATGGTCTTTAAGTGTGGTGTGTGTAGTATGTTAGTTATTTTTTTTTCTCAGTGTATGTCTCCCTCCCACTGAAACGTATGACTGTTCTTGATCCTTTCAGTTTGTGTTTTCGGTATTCAGTGAAAACCAGTGACCCTACTTGCTATTTGCCCTTGAACCAGTCACATGCCCTTCCTGTGTTTCATCCTTCCATAACATTGGGTAGAACTGGACCCCACTGAGCTGACACAGTGGCAAGGCGTTCGCTTGCGACACCGATATCCTGGGTTCGGTGACTGATTCGGGAGTCTGAGCGCCGTCCGGGGGGAGAAGGATTGAGCGTCCCTGGGACTGTGTTCTCCTCCAGGGGGAGGGGGGAAGAGTGTCCGGCGCTCTGCGGAAGCTGGGGGTGCTGTCATGGCTGGGGCCACACGAAGAGGCAGGGTGGACGCTGGCGTCATTGCACGTCCCCGCCCCCAGGAAAAAACTCACACAAAAAATGTTGGCCTTGGGGGGGAAGGGGGCAGTGAAGGGTGCGGGGAGTTCGGATTCTCCGGTGCCAGAAGGAAAAAATGGAGCTTGGAAAAGAAAGGAGAACTGGACCCTATTGAAAATTTGATGTGTTATCTCTGTAGACAGTTGCAGATAAATAAATGGCTCTTCTCTTATTTCAGGAGGAATTAAGGACGACCCTCAAAGCTTTTCAGAGCAGCATGGAAAATCTGACCAGAATTAAAGAGCAGTATGGGAAAAATCTGCAACATATTTCTGTAAGTTCTTTTTATCTACTGCACCATTATTTCTACATTATAACAAAAGCGTATTGTCAAATTCTGCATCCGAGTTTTATAAAGTCCCTTATTAGATCTAGAGACCTAGGCTTTGTGCCTGGCCAGGCTGGGTTGGTCATTTCTAATTTTCAGGCACCACCAGAAAGCATGCGTTTTATTTGATAGCTGGTGGTGTTGCATCTGCCACTCTTCACTAATGCAGAATTACTTGCATTTTTACGCCGACTGTTCTTTGAATTACGTTTATAGGTAAACTGCACAAATGTATTAGCCCTCCGCAGCTGATGGGGTATTCCCCAAGTCTGGGTTTCAGCTACTAAAAGTTTATTTTTTGTCTTAACTTGAAAAATGTTGTGCACTTTTTTTTTTATACTACTGAGTTACCCCCGGAGAAACTGTGGTGTGCCATGATTTGCTGCCCCTAGCTGTAGAGCAGCAGTTGGTAATTATGGGCAGCCAGAATCACGTCTGAGTGCTATCTGGCATGCAGAGCTTCCGGAAGCCCCTCCCTCACGAATAAATGCTCTAAGGATTCTTAAAATAGCAGTATTTGTTAGTAACCATATACGTTTGTAAGTAATAATGTTCGTCTGGGAAAAATATCAAGGTACACATTTTTCTTTTCGTTTTCTTTCATTCCTGACCCAAGATATGGAGTCTTGAAGTTTTAAAAGTTCCCATGCCACACCCATCATGAAAAAAATGTAATTTTTATTTTGCTATTTACTATGTAACCCCTAGGTGGCACTACCTCTAGGGTTACTACCACTGCCTGTACTTCTCTTAACAGGTTGAGGGGTCTTGGTTCAAATTTAACAATTACTGGTGTTCACCTACCCTCAGTAACCATAATTTCTAGGGACATGGATATGTTGTTCAATCCACACTTCATGGCAGGTTCCTTGCCGCTTTAAATCTTGCTGGAAGGTCTTCAAGCTGGCTCCTCCCACCCACCTGGGTGGTAAAACTCTCAGCTCCACCCCATGACACCAGATCTTCCTTACCACTTGGAAGCTCGGGTTCCCTCCTTAGCGCTCTGCGTTTTAGGCCTGGATCCAAACTCGTTAGTTACACCAAAACTTATTCTTAAATTTTCTAGACTTTGGTCTGTTTCTTCCTTCGCGGCTGCGATGGATAAGTCGACTCCCGGATTTCGGCATTGCGCATGCGGGCAGAAGATGTCTCGGACCAATCCGCACTCCACGTGTGTTTATTGCCTCGGGCTTGATCACGATCCGCAGACCTGCGATTTGTGCAAGTCCTTTTCAGCCAATGTCCTCGAAGACCATGCTGCCAGACTCCAACTTGGGTGCCCTGAGAGACGTATTCCTCCGGTGAAGTCAAAGGAGGCCCATTGGGCGGTGTCCGCGGCTGCTGGTTCGGCTGAGCAGCTTGAGCAGATGATCGTCCTCGAGGAGGAGGCGACCCAGGCCGCTCTTCGTTCTCCTCGGTCGCAGCATTTATCCTGCTCACCTTGGGCTCCTCCTACACGGCTTCTTTTAAGGAGCTTTGTCAATCCTTCTCTGCAGAAGGTGTGGGTCCATCGGGACACTCCTCTCAGTCCAGGAAGAAGGACTCGAAGGGTAAGTCCCACCGTCGGCATTCGTGGGAGTGGGAGAGGTCCCCTTCCCCGGACAGTCGACACTCGACTTCGGTCGAGGTTGCGCACGTGCCGCTGGGTGTTGGAAGTGGTAGGAAAGGGTCTGCCTCTGGAATTCGAGCAGGCCCCGCCCTTCCGAGCCGTCGCCCAACGGGGGGGGCTACGGGGTCCACGGCCCCTCTGTCTGCCCGTCGAGCCGACATTGCCCTGCTCCTCCAGAAGGAGGTGATCAGGAAGGTGGCGGATCCTCCTCCAGACCCAGGGTTTGTGTCCAGGTATTTCCTGGTCCTGAAACGGACGGGGGGCTGGCACCCCATTCTAGACCTGCACGACCTGAACAGGTTCCTGAGGTCTCGAGCCTTCAGGATGGTCACTCTTGGCTCAGATCATTCCATCCTTGGAACGAGGCATGTGGTTCTGTTTTCTGGACCTCCAGGACGCGTTCTTTCACGTCTGAATCCATCCATCCCATCAGCGATTACTCCGCTTCAGAGCAGAGTGGTCCATTTACGAGTTCTGGGCCATGCCCTTTGGCCTCTCTCCAGCTCCCAGGGTCTTCACCAAATGCATGGCAGCAGTAACAGCATTCCTGCGGCGCTGAAGGGTCCGTGTGTACCCTTACCTGGACGACTGACTGATTGCAGCCTCCTCCAGACCGGAGGTGGAGCGGTCCAAGGATCTAGCCCTCCAAGTTTGCTCTCATGTTGGCCTCCTCATCAGCGAGGCCAAATCAGAACTCATGCCAAAGCAGGTGATTCAGTTCATCGGGGCAGAGCTTGACTGTCTTCGAACCAGAGCACGGTTCCCGGCGAACAGGGCCGAGGTACTTTCCTCCTTTGCCCAATCATTTCAGGTTGGGCAATTGCACCCTGCTCAGGACTTCCTGCGCCTCCTCGGCCTTATGGCGGTCTGCACCAGCGTGGTCTGTTGGGCCCATTGGCACATGGCGTCCCCTACAATGGGGACTGGCCAGCTAATGGTCACAGCGCTCCTGTCCTTTGGACCAGCCAGTGGCAGTGACCCAGGAGATGTGGAATGCTCTCCAGTGGTGGATCATTCCAGCTCATCTGCAGGAGGGCATCCCATTTGTCCGCCCCCGAGCCGACTGTCACTTTATCGACCGACGCCTCTCTGGTGGGTTGGGGTGCCCATCTGGGGGAGCACAGAGCACATGGTCTCTGGTCCCCTCGGGAGTCTCGATGCCACATCAACCTGCTGGAACTTCAAGTGGTCCATCTAGCCCTCCACCGCCTTCGCCCCGTTTGTACGGGTCAAGTGGTCCAGGTCCAGACGGACAATACCACGACCATGTACTACCTAAACCGCCAGGGTGGGATGCGCTCCATGCCCCTGTGCAAGGAAGCTCTCTGCACTTGGTCCCTTGTACGCAGCCTGGAGGCGGATCTCCTAGCCATCCATGTGGCAGGAGCCTCCAACACTCTGGCCGATGCCCTAAGCTGGATAGGGGCTGCGTCTCACGAGTAGTCACTCCTGCCGGAGGTGGTACATGATCTGTTCTCCCACTGGGGCACACCTCAGGTGGACCTGTTTGCCTCCAGGGAGAATGTGAAGCTGAGGCTGTTTCAAGCCCACCCCCCTCAGCAGGGCTCGCTGCAGGGGGATGCCTTTTTCGAGGCCGTGGACCCCGGGCCTCTTCTATGACTTTCCCCATTTCCCTTGATCCACAAGGTGCTTCTCAAGGCAAGGAGGGACAAGGTGCAGGTGATTCTGGTAGCCCCAGACTGGCCCCGCCAGTTCTGGTATCCAGATCTCCTCAGCCTCAGCTCCAGGTTGCCGAGGCGGCTCCCAGCCCACCCGGACCTGATCTCAGTCAACCAGGGGAAGGTTCTCCACGTGGACCTTCAATCCGTGCACCTGACAGCCTGGTTCCTGATCGGCTAGAGTTCCAGGCCTTGGGTCTTTCCGACGAGGTCCTCAACGTCATTGAGGCGTCCCGTAAGGAGTCGACCAGAAAATGCTATGCCTTCAAATGAAAGAGATTCTCCATTTGGTGTCAGGGCAAGGGCCTGGACCCTTTCTCCTGTTCCTTGGCAAGCATTCTGGACTACCTGTGGTCCCTTTCTCAGCAATGGCTTCAGTCGACGACCCTTAAGGTGCACCTGGCAGCCATCTCTGCTAACCGGGAAGCAGACAGTGACGAGGAGAAGGTGTTCGGGCACTTTTTCAAAGGCCTTGATCACATATCCCCTCCGGTGCGAGAACCTCCACCTCTGTGGGATCTACTGCTGGTATTGGCTAAGCTCATGGGCAGGCCATTCGAACCGATGCACAGGTGTGACATCTCTCACCTCTCATGGAAGACCGCGTTCTTGGTGGCTATCACGTCAGCCAGAAGGATGGGAGAGCTCCAGGCGCTTTCCATCGAGTCTTCTTATCTGGTCTTCCACAGGGACAAGGTTGTCCTGCGCCCCCAACCGAAATTCCTTCTGAAGGTGGTGTCGGAGTTTCACCTTAACCAGGTGTTGACTCTGCCGGTGTTCTACCCCAGTCACACCTCGGAGGCTGAATATAGACTCCATATTCTAGATCCTAGAAGAGCGCTCTCTTATTATAAGGAGCGGACGGCTGAAGTTCAGGGAGAGGTTTGCCAGCTGTTTGTCACCTACGCTGAAGCTGCACCTGGCAGACCTGCAGCCAAGCGGACGATAGGCAGGTGGGTCACCTCCTGCATAGATCTCTGCTATAGGTTAGCGGGCATGGAGCCTCCCAGAGGGATAAGAGTTCATTGTACCCACCATACCGCTGCATCGGTGGCTGCTTCCTGGGACGTCCCTATCCAGGAAATCTGCAGGGCTGCTAGACAGTGTGGATGAACAACATATCCATGTCCCTAGAAATACAGGTTACTCACCTGTAACAGGAGTTCTAGGAATGGTATATGTTGTTCATCCACACGACCCACCCGACCTCCTGGCTTGACGCACAACCTGGGGGTTAGATGCGAATCCCGTGTAAAAAAAAAAAATACGAACACTAAATTACCGTGAAGACATCCCGAAGTGCCGATTTCCCAATACAGTCGAAATCCCGGCATTAAAAATGATGAAATAGTGAAATTCGGAAATATACTTAAATGTTAAATGGCATCAGGTGATCAGGTGTGATGATTACCTGTTGCACTGACGCGATGTTGAAAGAGCGCAGATGCAAGGCTGTAATCCGGGCTACTTAGGTCTCCTGGCTACCAACCATTGCTTTCAGCAACAAACAACAATGTCGGTCACAGAAGTTGAGTATCCTGTGTGCTGACTTGTCCCTTCACAAAAAGGACGGAATAAGCTGTGCATTAGAGGGTACCTGCTGGTGAGCGAAAAGATTAATGGTGAGCGGCATTACTGGTGCTGTCAAAGCCGCAAGTTACTGAACTGCCATGGTCATGCAATTACTGTCCTTCACAGTGGTCTGCATCTGCTGGTGAATGATAAGGAACACAATCATTCACCAGATGCATCAGATGCGCCGAAGGCAGAGGCAATGTCCGTTTAAAACAGAGCTGTAGAAACCCACAATAACCCTTCACAGCTAGTGTAAGATACACTGTCCTCTATACCCTCTGAACTTAGCCAAAGCAAGCCACAGAAGCAGGCATTGCTTCAGGTTATAACGCGAGCAAGAAGAGCACATCGACCACCCGAGCCACGATCACTTCAAGAGTTTAGTGTGTCCGAGGAGTTGCGGTCAGTGAATGGTCAGCCGTGGTTGCTGCGAGACACCACTGTGGATGATGAACGCTTTTTGCTGTTCTGCACTGGGGCTAATATTGAGCGGTTGTCCAGGGCACAATATTGGATAATGGATGGGACTTTTAGGACTGTTCCCTCTATATTCCGGCAGCTTTACTCAATACATGCCCCTTTGGGACCTGAGGAAACTTGCAGGATAGTCCCTTTGGCGTTTGTGATTATGTCGGATAAGTCCCAATGCAGTTATCAAAGATTATTTCAAGCTCTACAAGACTTGGCAGACGAGGCAGACTTAATACTAGCCCCTAAGTACATCATAACTGACTTTGACCATGCAGTTATTAATGCGTGCAAAATTGTGTTTCCTTCAACTATAAATAAAGGGTGTCTTTTCCACCTGGAACAGATTGTGTGGAGGAGGATACAGGCATGTGGGTTAGCACAGCAGTATGGCACCGACATGGAATTTAGCCTACTATTACGACACCTTGTTGCTCTGGCTTTTCTTCCATCTGAAGAAATTATTAGTGCTTTTCAAGAATTGAAAGCTATTATGCCTGACAATGCTGCGCCTCTTATTTCGTGGTTTGAGGAACATTACGTTCTGGGTAGAGTCAGAAGAGTAATGAGAAACCGAGCACCATCAGAAACCCTCAATGTTCCTCGAATTTTGGTCAGTCAAGATCAGATCGAAATGGGGTTTCCAAGGACACAAAATAAAGTCGAGGCTTGGCATCGACGACTAGGGGCTTTGATAGGGTCTGCTCATGTTGGGGCATACCGTTTTATAGAACAGCTACAAAAAGAGACAATGGTCACAGAAACAACCTGTGAGAAAATACTTCGTGGTCTACCTAGGTTCCCTACAAAAAAGATGTACTGCAAAAGGGAAGAACAGATTCAAAATGTGGTGACAGTGAAAGAACAAAGAACAACTTTAGATGTTCTTCGAGGGATAGCTCACAATCTCAACATTTAAGTGTAGCTGATGCTGCTGCAAATTTTTTTACAGCTACAAATAAAGGTGAACTTTTAATGGAAGGCTGGGGATTTGATGCTGCTGCCCATGTATTTTCGCTGCTACTGCTGCCCCCGAGGATTTGATGCTGCCCAGAGACTTGGGAGTAAACAGTTACCGTTTTTTTAATCTTAAAATAAAAGGTGAACTTTTAATGGAATAAATAAAATGAACAGAGGGATGGTGCTGAGGTCCTTTCGCTGCCCTGAGTGATTAATTTTGCTGCTGAGGGCATTACGATGCTGCTGCCCCGAGGATTTAATGCCGCTACTGCCTGGAGTTTACTGCAGAGTCTGGTGAGTCATTATTACTGGTTTACATGTAATGAGGCGGGATTTGGATATTCGGCATTTTTACGTTCTGTATTTTGATTAATCGAGATATTTTTTAAGGTTCGTCACTTTCGGTATTTTACATTGCGGGGGTGGGACGGATCCCCATCCTGGCTTCCAGCGGGCTAGATCTGGCGTCATGGGGCGGAGCCGAGAGTTTTACCACCCGGGTGGGTGGGAGGAGCCAGCTTGAAGACCTTCCGGCAAGATTTAAAGCAGCAATAAACCTGCCAGACAGTGTGGATGAACAACATATACCATTCCTAGAACTCCTGTTACAGGTGAGTAACCCGTATTTTTGTTATTAAACTTAGATTTTGGGGGTTTTTAGTGACACTGCAGTTTCTTTGCTGTCTTTACTTAGAATTGTTTTTGGGCTGTAGAAAATGTGAAACGTAGTGGTGGTGTATTTCTTTGTTGTCTTTAATTGCTGCAAATTTAGTCTTGGCTTGCCTGACTTGCCCTGTAGTCTGGGTGAGAGGTGCTAATTGTCTGGCCTGTGACCTCAGATACGTGATAATTGGAGGTGGGGCTTAGTCAGAGTTGAGGTAGCAAGTGATTTTTGTTTTCTCAGAAGAAGCCAGAATGGGAAGGAAACATATTCATATCAGTCCTTTACAGTAACTGGTAATTGCTATTTTTGTTATTAAACTTAGATTGTGGGCTTTTAGTGACACTGTAATTTCTTTGCTGTCTTTACTTAGAATTGTTTTTGGGCTGTTGAAAATGTAAAACGTAGTGGTGGTGTATTTCTTTGCGGTCTTTAATTGCTGCAAATTTTCACCCCCCAACTTTTAATTATATGCCCTGTTAAATCTGATTGACAGGAGCTAAACACAGGGGATAGTAGGGGTGTGGATTAGGAGGCATAAGGGGAAGAAGCCCACCCTCAGCATGACAAGTGTTTTGACTCATTCATTTATTTATTTATTTTTAAGAAAAGTATCTGAGGATCTGTGGCAGGATTTTTAGGACAGTAAATTAATAAGAAGAGAACTAGGAGAGCTTCAGTAACAGACAAGTAGTGGAATAACAGTATAATTGCAGTATAATGTGGGGAGTGGTGCAGTGCAGTAGCTGCGGGGCAGACCTTCTGGACACCGAGGTGCTGCCCTATCTGCATGCATCTCTCTGGACTATGGGATGAGGTAGCCAGACTCAGAGCTGAAGTAAACTGAGTCAGGAGTACCATCACTCCTATCCAGAGACCACCCAGGCCAATGCAGCTGCCTCAAAGGATGTCGAGAATGAGGAGCACTTGGATGACAGTGGGATCAGGGCAGGTTAAGACGGTCAGGCAGAGGCACATCCCAGATCCTAATCCACTCAAGAACTCATATGCCACACTGGCAAATGGGGGCAACTAAATAGAGGTACACAGAGAAGTGGAAGGAAAGAATGTGGAGTTTAGCCAAGGAGGTGACCTTAGCGGGGAGTGCAGTGGACCACAGAGGAAGAGGAAGCGAATCCTGGTGGGGGACTCCGTCATAAGCGGGATCCAGCTAGGAGCACAGGAGGGGGAGGACCGGTAGGTGAAGTGCCTACCAGTTGCCACGGCACGGAGGCATGGAAGGAAGATCCTGGGGATCACAGGGAAGGCAAGACGGGAGGGTGAGCTGGATGTCATTATCCACCTAGGTACTAATGGCCTGGCAAAGTGGGAGCCAAAGGAAGTTCAGGAAGAGTTTAGGAAATTGGGGAAGGGTCTCAAGCAAGTAGCTACTTCTGTCACCTTCTCAGAAGTACTACCTGTGAGAGGCATGGGAGAGCATAGGGGTGCATGCACCAGGAACTTTAACTCATGGTTGAAGAACTGGTGCTGTGAGGAAGGGTTTGGATTCATTGGTGACTGGGGACCCACCTGGAGGTTTGTTCAAGCCTGACGGCCTGCATCCATCCTGGAGGGGAATCCAAGCACTCAGTGATAAGTTTAAATGCTACATTGACAGGCATTTAAACTAGCCGGGGGTGGCAGGCCAGCAAGGAGGGTACCTACTTGCTCACCCTCCACAGCTAGCAGTGGAACCAGTGAACCGGAGGAGTGGATATCTCAACAAAGCAGTGTGCAAAAGATGGAGATTAGCGCCCAAGAGGTGGATAGGCAGAAAAGGGGCAAAAATCAGCAGAAGGGCAGACAGCAAGGAGAACCAGGGATAAAGGACAACCAGGGAAAGGGCTGGAGTAGAATAGCTAAACAGTCTAGGGAGGTCAAATCATGGAAAGCCATGTGTGCCAATGCCAGGAGCCTTAGCAACAAGATGGAGGATCTGGAGGATGACATGGTGCAGTTGGACCTGGACTTTGTGGCCATCACAGAAACCTGGTGTAATGATAGCCATGACAGGAGATGCCATACCTGGCTACAACATAGTCAGAAGAGACGAGCGGCAGGTGGGAAGGGAGGAGGAGTGCCTTTATGTGAAAAAATGACATAAGGGCCACAGAGATCCAGGAGGAACAAAATGGGGAGAGATACTGTGGGTTAAGCTGGAAAGGAAAATGGGGCCAGCCATCCGCAGGTGTGGTCTATAGACCACCAGCCCAGGAAGAAGAAACAGATAGGGAGCTGATGCTAGCCATCCAAAGGATGGCAGACAAGGGTGAGGTAGTACTGGTTGGAGACTTCAATATTCCAGACGTGGACTGGAGCATCCCCGCAGCAGCATCAACTAGGAGCAGATTTATCCTGGACTCCCTTCAGGGTGCCTTCCTCAAGCAACTGGTCATGGAACCAACTTGGCAGGAGGCAATACTGGACCTTGTGCTCACAAACAGGGACAGTGTGGTGGAGGTAACAGTGGGGGAGCACCTGGGGAACAGTGACAACCAGTCATTGTGGTTTGAAATCACAGAAGGAGCAGAACCAAACCACACAAAAACAGGGGTTGAGGAACAGTGGGCAGTATTTAAAACGGGGATTACAAGAACAACAGAATTATGCATTAAGCAGGTTAGCAAGAGGGAGGCCATTATGGTTTTCCAAAGAGGTAGCAAAGAAAGTGAAAGCTAAAAAGATTGCATTCAGGCAATACAAAAAGACACAGGCAGAAGGAGATAGGGAGAAGTACCAGGAGAAGCAAAGGGATGTCAGTAAGGGAAGCCAAAGCTCAGACAGAAGAGCACATTGCAAAATCAGTGGGTAGAGGGAACAAAACCTTTTACAGGTACATAAGTGAAAAAAGAAAGGCAAAGCGAGGGATAGTGAGACTGAGACTGAAGGGGAGGATGGGGGCCACGTGGAGGATGACAACAGTAAAGCTGACATACTGAACAGGTATTTCTGCTCAGTCTTTACTGAGGAAGAGGAAGGTAGTTGGTCTGAAGGGAGTACAAGGGATGAGAATGGTGCAGAAATGGACACAAGTCCCTTTACACGAGAAAGGGTCCTGAAGGAACTGGAAGCAATAAGAGTTGATAAAGTAATGGGGCCAGATGGGGTGCACCCCAGGGTCCTTTAAAGAACTCAGAGAGGTGGCAGCTGAACCTCTGGCTATCCTGTTTAGATGATCACTGGAAACAGGGGAGGTACCCAAAGACTGGAGGACAGCAGATGTAATCCAGTCAGCTTCACCTCGGTAGTGGGGAAGATCATGGAAGCACTACTGAAGGAGAGGTTGGTGGAACATCTTGTTGTCAATGGACTGCAGGATCCAAGGCAGCATGGTTTCACCAGGGGGAGGTCATGTCAGACCAACCTCATTGAATTTTTTGACTGGGTGACTGGGGAGGTGGATCAGGGGAGGGCAGTGGACATGGCGTATCTGGACTTCAGCAAGGTCTTTGACACTGTGCCACATAGACGACTATTACACAGACAAGGGAATATGGGTGTGGGCAGGACAGTAGTGTGGTGAGTAGGTAATTGGCTGGGCGGCAGGACACAGAGGGTGGTTGTAAATGGTTGTCACTCCACAGAGGGAAGAGTGACCAGTGAGGTACCACGGGGATCAGTGCTGGGACCGGTCCTATTCAACATCTTCATCAGTGGCATTGCACAGGACCTAGAAGGCAGAATTTCACTGTTCGCTGATGACACAAAGCTCTGTAACAGAGTAGACACACCAGAGGGTGTAGACAGAATGAGAAGGGACCTCCAGAAATTTGAAGAATGGTCAGGGGTTTGGCAGTTGAAATTCAATGCAAAGAAGTGCAAGATAATGCATATGGGGCACAAAAACCCTGGCACAATATATCAGTCGGGGGTGAGGATATAGCATGCACCAAGCAGGAAAGGTATCTTGGGGTTATCATCTCTGATGACCTCAAGGTAGGGACACGGTGTGACAAGGCAGCAGGTAAAGCAAATAGGATGCTAGGATGCAGGCAGGGGCATCACCAGCAGGAAAAGGGAGGTCATGATTCCACTATACAAGACACTAGTGAGGCCCCACCTGGAGTACAGTGTACAGTTTTGGAGACCTTACCTATGTAAGGACATAGGGTGGAGAAGGTTCAGAGGAGGGCAGCAGGGATGGTACATGGATTGCATCACAAGTCCTATGAGGACATGATGAAGGAATTGAATATGTACTCCGTGGAGGAGAGGAGGGAGGGAGAGAGAGGGGACATGATAGAGACGTGCAAGTATCTTACAGGGAGGAACAGGGTGCAAGAATAGACTATTTTTAAGCGGAAAAGATGTTCCAGGACTAGAGGGCATGGGATGAAGTTGGAGGGAGGACGATTCAGAGGAAATGTGAGGAAGAATTTCTTCACAGAATGGGTGGTGGACAAGTGGAACACCCTGCCAGAGGAAGTGGTGGGGGCTGAAACAATCACGGGATTTAAGAATGCATGGGATAGACATAAAGGAAATCTGGAGGTCGGGGGTAAGGGGCAACAGAGTTTTAGGAAAACATAAACTGAAGTTACAGACTCAAATGGGCAGACTAGGTGGGCCATAGGCCCTTATCTGACGACACTGTCTGTGTATCTATGTATCAGTGTGAATGAGTGGTGGAGACTGCAGTCCAGGAAGATATGGAAATTACATACTTACCGTAATTCTTGATCTTTTTGGATGCAGTCTCCACCACTCATTCACATTCCCACCCACCATCCCCTGGGCTCACTCGTGTTTCTTTAGTCTTCATGGCCTTGTGGTACCACTGTGAAGACATTGCTCAATTGACCTTTCTTGCAAGGGTTATCCGGACCTTTCAAGCCCGGAAGGTTTGGATAAGTTATTTTTACTAGTTATTCTGCACTTCCTTGGTCGAAAAGGTACTGAGGCGGTTGGAGGGTCGACGCTAAGATAGCCTACACAGGCGCGAGCTAGTCTCGCGGTGCCGCGCATGCATGGTCCTGTCTTGGCACGACTCTTCTGAAAATGTTTGGCTCCCACTTGGTCCTAGCGCCTCCAGCGCCATCCCATTAGTGTGAATGAGTGGTGGAGACTGCGTCCAAGAAGATCAAGAATTACGGTAAGTACATCATTTCCATTTCTTGTAGGCATGCTCTTCGGGCAACCTACGACTCTGTCGACTCGGTGGCTCGAACCTCGGCGACCGCCATCTCCCTTCAGCGGCATGCCTGTCTCAATGTTTCAGGTCTCGCTAGTGAGGGTCAGTCGGCTATTCAGGATGCCCCCTTCCGGGACTCTGTGCTCTTTGGTGGGGACACCAAGGACATTATCACAGACCTTCAAGAGTGGGGCCAAGCTCTGAGGTCTGTGTACCTGATCGGGCAACCAACATCAGCAGCCCTTTTTGGAAACAGACCTGGAGGCAGTGGAAGCATCGTACCCAGTTTCAAAATCAGAGTAAACGCAAAGCCACGGGTCCCATGTCCACCCCACCTGCCTCCAAAAGCCAGTGTCGGCCTGGGGGTCCTCCACCAGCACGTCCCGCCACCTCCTGACTCCCTTGCCCTACCCACTCCTCAGCCACAGGGCGAGGAGCCAGGAGGGGGGGTTGCTCGCCACGTGCAGGAGTGGCAAAGCATCACGTCTGACAGATGGGTCCTGCAGTTACTGTCAGAAGGTCACACCATGGAGTTCCTGGAGCTTCCTCTGGAATCTCCTCCTCGAAGGTCTGTCTACTGTCAGAGCCTGGTTCTTCTAGTAAGGGAGGAAGTTCAGGCTCTCTTGTCAAAAGAGGCAGTAGGGCCGGTCCCTCTTCGGCAAAGAGGGCAGGGGTTTTACTCCCACTTTTTCCTGGTTCCAAAAATGACAGGCGACCTAAGACCCATCCTTGACCTCAGCAGGCTAAACCTGTTCATAGAGTACTAAAAGTTCAGGATGCTATACCTCCAGACCCTCCTTCCTCTGTTACAGGAGAATCGCTGGCTGGGTGCCCTGGACATGCAGAATGTTTACCTGCATATTCCAATTTTCCCACGCCATCGCTGTTTCCTGTGGTTTGTCTTCCACGGGGAGCACTTTCAGTTCATGGCTCTACCCTTTGGCCTTTCCTCGGCACTCAGGAGTTTTACCAAGTGCCTAGCAGTGGTGGCTGCGGCCCTGAGATGTCGGGGCATAGCAGTCTTTCCTTATCTGGTCGACTGGCTGATCTCAACCCCATCCAGGGATTCCCTTGCGGTGGCCATGTCAGTTAACCTGAAACTGTTTTCCATACTGGGGATTACGATCTGTGTCACCAAGTCATCTTTGACTGCTTCACAGAGGCTTCAGTTCATTGGAACTGTTCTGGATACAGTCCGGGGCAGAGCTTTCCTCCCTCCAGACTGGAGGGACACTCTGCTCAATCAGGCCACCCTAGTGGCCTCTTCTAGATACCTATTGGCCAGGGAGGTTCTTCGACTTGTCGGCCTAATGGCGGCCACAATCTCCACAGTTCCCCTGGCGAGGTCCCACATGAGAATTACTCAGTGGTCTTTAAGGGTTCAGTGGGTTCAATTCCAGGATTCTTTGGACCAGTTGGTCCTCATCTTCTCTGCTCTCCGGAGAGATCTGTGTTGGTGGAGAGATCCTACACACCTTTCCTTGGGCCTTCCCGTCGAAGCCTAGCCCCCTCGGAGTCCTGACCACGGACGCCTCCAATCTAGGTTGGAGAGCTTATTTGGGGAACCACCAGACCCAGGGACTTTGGTCCCAGTTGGAGATGTCTCTGCACATCAGTGTTTTGAAGATGAAGGTGGTCTTATATGCACTTCTGGCATTTCAGACCATCCTTCCCAAGGGAGTGCTGCTCATGCAGATGGACAGTACCTCTGTAGTCTGGTATCTCTACAAGCAGGGAGACGCTCGATCCTACCCTCTTTGCAGGGAAGCGATGAGAGAGTGGAACTGGGCTATTCAAAACGACCTGTTTCTCCAGGCCATGCAAGTTCCAGAGTGGAAAACGTCCTGGCAGACAATCTAAGCAGATCAGTCACTCTCGCTCACGAATGGGAACTAGATCAGGGCATGGTGGATACACTGTTACAGAGATCGGGGCATCCGGAACTCGACCTAGTCGCCTCCCAATCCAACACAAAGCTTCCCAGCTTTTGCTCGCTTGTTCCAGAGCATGGTGCTTTTTGGCATGACGCCTTGTCTCTCTCCTGGACAGGGGGATTGTTATACACCTTTCCCAATCTTCAGAGGGTGCTCATCAAACTTCAGGCAGAAAGAGCATGGATGATTCTCATTGCTCCTCTGTGGCCCAGACATATCTGGTTCCTTCTTCTTCAGTTGTCCAGGGAACCTCCAGTTCAACTTCCATTATCTCACGGCCTCTTAACACAGGATAAGGGTTGGCTGGTGCACCTGGGGCTCAGGACCCTGCATCTTCATGCTTGGCTCCTGCAGACCTAGCAATTTCCCACTTTGGGGTCTCTTCGAGAGTTGCTCAAGTTCTTGTGGAGGCCAGGAAGCCTTCCATGAGATCCACTTATGCCATGAAGTGGAAGCGATTTTCTATTTGGGCATCCTCCAAGGGTTGGGACCCTTTTATTTGTTCAGTCTTGCAGTTAATGGAGTACCTGCTTCATCTTTCAGATTCTGGGCTTTTATTCCTCCTTAATGGTAAATTTATCAGCCATTTTAGCTTACCACGTGCTGGTGGATGGTAAACCCGTGGACCAGTTGGAGGTCTTGAACATTTCTGAAAGGGATCCTCCATCTGCAACCCCCCATTCGCAGCCCTACACCGCCTTGAGACTTTAATTTTGTGTTGGAGAAGCTCACTCTCCCTCCTTTTGAACCTGTGATGGGCTGCGATATCCGCTTCCTGTCTTGGAAAGTGCTGTTTTTGTTTGCTACTTCTTTTACTCAATGGATTTCCCAGCTTCAGGCCCTTGTTTGTAAAGAGCCATACCTTATTGGTACCTTATTTAAAGTCTGTTTTAGTAGTTATTTTGTTTGTTTAATTCGTTTTTGTTTGTTTAATTCATTTTTGGTTTTGTTCGTTTAATCCGTTTAGTTTTACTTTATTTTAGTTGATTTTACCGTTTGTTACCGTTTGTTTTTTGGGATATTGAACCGTGTTTTGTCCTCTCTGAATAACGTGTTCGAGGACCGAGGTTGTAGGAATCTGGATTCGAACCCGGAACTGGAGCAGAGAGTGGAGTGAGTGAAGCCCTGGAGTCGGATTGAGAAAGTGGTCTGAGGTGGACTAAGGAGTAGCGCGGATTGCCTGGACGTGTAGCGAGGAGCAGCGAGGATTGGAGCACAGTGAGTGTGCTGCCAAGAGCAGGAGGCAGGCGGACTACGTGGTTGTCTTTGTGCGCGAGTTTCGGAGAAGGACGCCTGCACGTCTGCTTACAGATCGAGGAGCGCTTTTTTGCTGCTCTGAACTTGGAAGAGGTTTGGATAAGCGGCCAGGAGTGAGGAGAGTTTTGCTACACTGAATCTGAGGGAGTTCTGGAGGACTAGGGGGAGATCCTTCCCTGGCCCTGACCTCGAGCCAGTGGTGAGCCGTGGTGCCTCTGCCGTAGGGCAGCTGTACTTTCGGCTGTTCCGCTTTCACTGCTCGGTAGCTTGCGGCAGCTGTTGCGGTAAGCGGATCTGGAAGGAGGGATCGGGTTAGGGGTGGGGAGCTCCCTGAAGCCATGTAATGAACTAGCTGACTGTATGAAGGAATCAAACTCTCGTCCTCTGACTGTGTGAAGGAATCAAATTTTTATCCTCTGGGTATCCTGGACTGATTTCCTCTGCTCCATTGTATCTGGTTCTAGTCGTGAGTTTTTTAATTTTAGTTGAATATTTTGGATTTTTCCCTGCTCTGTGGGTTTGCACAGGGAACTTTAATTGCAGACTGCTCCTATGTACTTTGAATATAAGACTTCTGCTTGAGGTCTGCTGCTTTTCAAGTGAAAGTGAGTGCTCATTTGGAAACCTGAATTATTATTTTTTGGAGAGACAAGTTCTGACTTATTTTGAGTTTAATAAGAGCGGTCTGCAGTATTGAACTGGTTTTCACTTGTGAGAGGGGTGAACTTGTCACTGGCCAACCTAGAGCTTGGTGAAACTGTGCTGAACATTTGATTTCAGACTTTAGCCCTTTTTAAGTTATAGATATTTAGTTTGGATTAAAGGAATTGGTTTGTAATATTTTTTATTGTCTGGATATTTGGGTGGTGAGAGGACTCTGTATCCAGTTATTTACTTGTTTATTAGATTTATAGTTTGAGTATTTTCCTCTCTCCCCAGTGGTGAGAGGACTGGGCGGGGAGGGAATTAATTAATCAATTAATTAATTATTTTAATGTATATTGTTTTACCCATCTTCCCCAGTGATGAGAGGACTGGGTGGGGAGGGGGAATTTAGTTAGTGTTTTGTTGTATTTGATTATATTTTTTGTTTGGGTTTAGGGGGTGAGAGCCCTTAAATCAGTAGTTTGAGGTTTGTTGGTTTCCTTATATTATATTTTATTTTTTATTATAAAGGGCTTTGTATTTATTTAAGCTTTAAGAGGTGGGTTAATTTTTAATTAGGATTATTTATTTGTTGTGTTGACTATGTTTTGGGATAACACAAGGACAGTCTGGTATTATTCCCCCTCCAGGCTCAGGGACCTTCGTCCTTTTTTTTCTCTCTCCTCCCCCCCCCCCCTTCCGCCAGAGGTCTATAGACGGTGTAGGGCTCTGGGAATTGTTGGAAGAAGGAGGAGGACGAGGGCTGGGTCTGGAGGGGGAATGGAAAGGAGAGCGATAGATAGTGGAGACAAGGAGACGCCTGGGCGAAATGGGCCCAGGAAAGGGTCCTTCCTGTTTGGTGCCCATACCCAAGGGTTCTGACTATAGTCAGCAGATAGCACGGTCATCCTCGGAGGCTCATCCTACTCGGGCAATGTTGTGCAACGCCAGGTCTATTAAAAACAAGATGGCTATTATAGCTGATTTTGTTGGGTCATCTGACCTGGCTGCATCACTGAGACCTGGCTGGATGAGAATGCAGGACCAGTTTTGGCGGCAGCAGTTCCAGATGGGTACTCAATGATGCACCGCCCGAGCGTGGATCGTAGGGGCAGGGGTGTTGTTATCTGTTTTAGATCAGAACTGGGCCTAGTGGAGGTACCAGTGGGAACTACCAAATCCTTTGAATGTATCTTAAGCAAGGGTGTGGGGCGCAGGATACTTCTTGTATACCGTCCACCTGGTGACGAGAATCTTTTCCTGCGGGAAGTCGCAGACTTCATTGTCGACCTGACATTGGGGTCCCCCAGATGGTTGGTTCTAGGGGACTTCAATGCCTGGGTCGACGATGAACTCTCGCATTTTGGTCAAGACTTCCTCCAATTAATGATTTCACTGGGCTTCACACAGATTATTTCCTCCTCAACCCACATTGGTGGCCATTCATTGGATTTGGTGTTCCTTCTGGGGATGGAGATATCCGACTTGGTGGTGGAACCAGTCGGATAGTCAGACCATCACTCCATTGGATTCAGTTTTGAGGCCACCCCTAGTAGGTCAGCCCCTATGGAAATGGTCCGGTACCGCCCTTTAAGGAGTGTTTACCCGGATGATCTGATGGCGGTGCTGGACCTTTCGGGCTTACCAAGAGATTGCATGGATCCAGGAGAGCTGGTACTAGCCTATAATAAGGCGGTGGCAGGGGCCCTGGATTCCATTGCTCCTGTTCATGTTCGTCCTCTCACTCTTCGCCCCAGATCTCCTTGGTTCGATGAGACTCTGAGGGAGCTGAGGAGAGTTGGACGAAGGTTGGAGAGGTGCCGGCGGAGGTCGGGTCTGGATGGTGACAAACTTAGTTTGATGGACCACTATGTGGTCTATCAGTCCACAATCTCTCGTAAGAAGGCAGAATTCCTGTCCAGAGAGATTCCGGCTGCACAGAATAGACCAGCTCAGCTCTTCCGGTCTGTGGACAGATTGTGCAATCCAATCTGTCTTCATCCCAGAGGAGCTTTTTCTCAAGAACGGTGTGAGGAGTTTGCTCTGTTCTTCGCAGATAAGGTTGCCAAAATCAGATCTGATGTCTGCTTGACCTTCTACAGTGGGAGTTGTGATGGTCGGCAGGAGATGTCAGACACCCAGTTTGTGTAGTCTGACTTCAGCCTCCCCACAATCAGTGACATTGTGATGATCATCCAGTCACTGCGTCCGACCAGCTGTGGTTTGGACCCGGGCCCCATACGTCTCTTAGTGGGTTGTGTGGATAAAATCGGCCCCGTCCTTGCTGAGATAGTCTGGAGGTCCTTGGAGGGGGGGAATTTTCCAAATCCTCTCGAGGATGTGGTTCAGCCCCTTCTTAAGAAGTCCTCCTTGGACCCGGACTGTCTGGCAAACTACAGGCCTGTCTCTAACTTACCCTTTATGGGTAAAGTTATTGAGAAGGTGGTTGCATCACAGTTGGATGAACATTTGACCAGCCACAATGTCTATGATCCTCTCCAATCTGGATTTAGGAAAAGGCATAGTACCGAGACAGCACTTGTTCAGGTACTAAATGACCTCCTAATAGCAAGAGATCGAAGGACCTGTTCCATCTTGGCCCTTCTTGATCTCTCTACAGCATTTGACACTGTGGACCATGGTGTGCTATTGGAACGTTTGCGATCTATCTGTGGACTGTCTGATACAGTCCTCAGCTGGTTTCGATCTTACCTCGAGGGTAAGACTCAGAGGGTGGTGCCCAGGATTTTTTCCTCGGCATCAGTCTCCCTATCCTGCGGGGTACCGCAGGGTTCCATTTTGGCACCCATGTGGTTTGCAGTGTATATGCTGCCGTTAGGAGGGATTATTATGCGGTATGGTCTGGGCTTTCACTGCTATGCACATGATACCCAGCTGTACATGTCCTTTGTGCCCGGTCAGGATGCCGCCATTTCAGTCTTTAACAACTGTCTTGCCGAAATCCAAGACTGGATGAATGTGAGTTGGCTGTGGTTGAACCCGGAAAAAACTGAGGTGTTGGTTGTGGACCAGGGTCGCTGGGAGGCGGGTTTGTTAGCTGGATCACCCTCGGGTTTATGGCTTGGGGGTGTCCAGCTGACTACCTCAAACCGGGTGCGGAACCTGGACGTTGTGTTTGATGACTGTCTGACATTTAAATGTCAGGTGTCAGCGGTTGTCAAAACCTCTTTTTACCATCTGAGGAACATCACCCGGGTGAAGCACCTGGTTCCTCCAGACGATCTTCCTACTTTGGTCCACGCTTTCGTTACCTCCCGCCTTGACTACTGCAATGCCCTTTACCTTGGGCTACCAGGGGTTGAGATTTGCTGCCTGCAGCTAGTGCAGATTGCGGCAGCCAGGCTGTTGACTGGTTCTTCTAGGTTCAGTCCATATAACGCCTGTGCTCCAGTGGACTGCACTGGCTGCCAGTTTGCTGGCGAATCACCTTCAAGGTCGGTTTGCTGACCTATAAGGCCCCTACACGATCAGGGACTGCTTACCTGAAAGATCTCCCCTGTCCCTACTGTCGTCCTCCGCTCTCTCCGATCCATTGACGAGGGATTGCTAGAGATTCTCAGGGTTCGCTTTAAAACTTCAGGGGCCAGATCTTTTAGTTTCATGGTCCCAACCCTGTGGAATTCTCTACCTCGTCAGGTGCGAAACTGCCCGACTGTCCAAAGTTTTAAAGGAGATTTGAAAACCCAGCTTTTTAGTAAAGCCTATAATGATTTTTGAATATTTTAATGTTGTTTTAACTATTTATTGTTGTATGTAATATTGTACAGGCACCTTGGTTTAAGAAAGGCGCCTCATATAAATAGTGATTTGATTGATTTGATTTGATTATTTTCCATAAGGACCAGGCGGTCCTCCGTACTCATCTTCGCTTTCTTCCCAAGGTGATATTGGAGCGCACACTGAACCAATCAGTTGAGCTTCCGATGTAGTATCCAGCCCCAACTAATAGAGGTGAGGCTGTGTTGCACACGTTGGACGTGCACACATATCTTGAGGTGTTACACCTTCTGCACCAAGGAGTCGCGTAAAGACGACCAACTCTTTATCTCTTTCTCCCCCAGGTTTGTTGTGAGCAAAGCTGTATCCAAGCTGGATCTTTCTAAGTTGCTAGCCAAGCCTTTGCTGGAGTCTGTCAAGGCTTATTCCACTAGGGGCGTGGCTGCTTCAGCAGCCTTTCTCCATTATGTTTCTGCAGCGGAGATCTGTACAGCAACAACCTGGAGTTCCATCCATAACTTTACGAAACATTATAGTCGGGACAGTGCCTCTAGATGAAGGGCTGGTTTTGGCCTAGCTGTTCTGCAAGGCCTTCTGTCTTAGACTGGTTCCCACTAGGCTTTACTTTGTTCCTCCTCCCGGGTTTCCCTTGGTCTCTGTTTGGAGGGACTGCTTGGTACTCTGTCCTCTATGTTATGACCTACTACAGGAACCCTCTCCAAGTAAGATAATACTGTTACATAAGAACTTACCGTAACAGTAGATCTTCGAGAGAGGTTCTTGCAGTAGGTCATGGTTTTCCCTTCCTTCTTTGCCTCAATTTTTTGGTTTCTGGGTCTCCAGATGAGCTTCCTCTCCTTCCGGGCTCCGGCGGGAGAACTGGAGGGTGGGCGTTGGGACCTTCCATTTGATAGAGTCATGCTGATGTCATCACATGACATCTGATGGGCGGTCCCCCATCAGGCATTGCTGGAAAAGTCTGCCATTGGATCCTGATGCCAGATGGCGCTAGTCCTATGTGTTATGGCCTAATGCAGGAACCTCTCTTGAAGATCTACTGTTACAGTAAGTTCTTACATAACTGTACTTTTTTCATACACATGTAGCCCTGGCTCTGCCCTTTTAAATGAGCCCACTCTTATTTCATTATTCCACATACTTTTGCTGTCGCTGCCACCGAAATACTGTGCCCCCCAGGCAGTAGGCAGCACCTCGTGAATATTTATTAAGTGCTCTTGCATATTAATTAGCCCCAAATTATGCCCTCGCTCAAACTCATTTTAAAAATACATGCGAGACTTCATGCCAGCCTCATTTAGGTCACAGGGCCTTGTTTATCTCGAGTGGGGCACCAGGACCACTGCAGCATCCCCAAGAATGACCGCAAAGCGAGCGGTCGGTACATTAAAGCTCCTTCCTGGTGCATGCACGATTGCCCACCCACAGAGTCCGTGAGAGCGCATTATCGCGACTTGTGATTTAAGCCCAAAATGGGCTGCTCGAGGAAACTTGGGGAAAGCACCAGAAAGTCTTGGACTGTTGGCAGGAAGAACGGAATGCCAAAGGTAAGCGGGAGGAAAACGGGAGAGCGTGAGGACCTGGGGGCAATTAAGGTAAGCCCCCAAAGTGGGGGTTTACATCTCTCCCCTTCCTGAAATGCTTGCCATCCGCACCAAGACCGTAATAAACTAGGATCTATGATAACACTTTTACTGTATACATTTACAATGTTAGGCCTAACATGTAACACAAGTATTTACACAGTATCGCATTCTATAACTTTAAATGGTACCTTTTAAAATACTGTATTTAAGGTTTAATTACTTGCAATTTGTCATGACATTTTACATCTAAACGTACACCCTTCTGCATTGGTTAACCATAGGAACAGCTGACCTTTTGCTTTAACCTTTTGATATCCAACCTTGTTTTACCATAAACCAGACTTTTCTTAATGGACACCTTTTACTTTGTAAGCGTGAACCCTGGAATATTGAGTAGAGGGCTTGATTACTACATTTAGAGGAGGCAGTGAACACTAGCTTGTGAACCACGTTCATAGGCAGATCTACAGGCTTTCCTGGTGAGTCGTACCACAGGTTTTACAGCTCTTCCGGATCGTCTAAGCATAGAGGGCATTAGCACATGGCTTTCCACATTAGCATTCGGGTTAGCTACTCCTGGCTCATTGTCCACCAGTAAGACAGCTTTTGAAGAAAGTGGTACCACTACACTCTCGTAAGATTCAGGATGGGTTTTAACACTTGTATTTGGTGTAGCACTTGAGCTTTCTAGTTCTTGAGACTGATTCATTTGAAAAAGGTATTTCAACTACGTTTAAGTCACTTAACATACTGTCAGCATCTGCAAGAAGAGCAACACTTTTGAATTCAAGATCTGGTTCACTAAGCCCACTTATTTCAGCATTACTTTAAGGTTCACCATCTTTTTATTAGTCAGCTACTTCAATTTCAGACAGTTCCACCAGACATAATGAGTCTGCCACTTCAAAAGTTCTGCTTTGAACATCACTGTTGAAAGGTGATAGACCAGTTGAAAGGGCAAGGTTATCTGGCATTTCTGTACTGCCAACACTGTCTCCCATATTACACAAAGGGTTGCCTTGGAATAACTGTGCTAGATCAAAGGAAGGATAATGCAGTCCTCCATATTCACTCTCACTAGACTCAGAATAAGTATCATCATTAATAGCAGCATTGCTTGTGGAAGGCTTGGTCTGCTGGGTTGCAGAAGGCTGGCTTGACTGTTTCTTTTGAGAGGCAGAACTAGTAACAGGTCCAGTTGGGGCAACACTTTGCGTTACTGTATCTATGACAATTTGCCCAGTTGGCAGGAGGTGATTCCAGTGGATTGTTTTTACAGCTTTGGGATCTCCCTGTGGCCATACTTTGTAAACTGGGAGGTCGGTCATCCAAGTTACTGATGACTATGTAGAGCATGACTCCCAACAATCTGCTTATGTTTTCCTTGCAACCCCAAATTTCTCATTAGAACATGATCTCCAGGTGGTAGTTCTTGAGCTTTGACTCTTTTATCATGCCGTATTTTATTTGCTAGATTTCTCTTGGCAGCCATAGTGTGGGCAAGTTGATAAGCATGGTTAAGCTGTGCTTTGAGTATGTGTACATATTGTAGAAAGTTGTCAGCTTGAACTACATCTGGTGACACTCCAAAACAGATGTCCACTGGTAGGCGTGCATCACGACCAAACATTAACTGATACGGTGAGAAACCTGTGGCATCATTTTTGGTGCAGTTATAGGTATGCACTAAGGTACTTAGCTGCTGACTCCATCTTGACTCGTCTTGTGGGTGGAGTGTGCCCAGCATATCCACCAACGTCCTATTAAATGTTTCAGGTTGCGGGTCCCCTTGTGGGTGGTGTGGAGTGGTTCTTGACTTTCTTACACCCCACAGAGATGGCATTTCTTTGACTAGACGACTTTCAAAGTCCCTTCCTTCGTTGGAATGTACCTGCTGTGGAGCACCATAATGTACAAAAAACTTTTCAACAAGTACCTTCGCTACAGTTACAGCCTTTTGCTCCTTTGTTGGATAAACCTGCACATATCTTGTGAAGTGTTCAGTTACAACAAGTACATTTACAATGTTTTTTGACTCCGACTTCAAACTTAACAAGTCATTGCATACAAGCTCCATGGGTGCAGTAGTGGCAGTGTTAACCAAAGGTGCTGCTCTTTGTGGTTGGGTCTTCCTTTGAAGACATCTGCTACAAGTTTTGATATATTGGTCAATGTCTGCACCCATCTTAGGCCAATAGAAGCAGGCAATGGCTACGTCTAAGGTTCTCTCGCTACCTAAATGTCCCATTTGATCGTGGAGGGCTTTTAAGACCATCTTTAAACTTTGACAGTAACACCAGCTGTTTTCTTATAACTTCTCCCTGGCTATCTGTTAGTTCCCGATATAACATTTTCTCTCAAAGCTTACATTTGAGCCCCTCTAAGGCAGTTTGCTGATTATTGGATCGCAGCTTGGAAACCTCTTCCCCTTTATACAAAGACTGGTCTAATCATGGGATCCTGATACTGTTCTTTTTGAATGTTAGCTGTAGTGAGCTGCGGTAAGGCACTCCGGTCTAGTGCTGCAAAGTTGCAGTAGGCTACAGGAACACAGGTATCTGGAGGTCCCAGGCAGTCAGCTAGGCAATTCACAGTCTCAGCAGATGGATGTTCATCTCTGTCAAATTTATGGCACAGGGCCTTCACGGACTGTTCAGACATTCGCACCCACTCCTGATTTGAAACGGGCCTTCTGGAGAGAGCATCCACGTCAGTATGGTTTAGGCCTGGACTCCACTGAATAATCCTATGTTGAAAGAGCAGATGGTCATCTGTGTCCAGTTGCATCTAACTTGGCGGAGGTTTAAACATACGTGAGAGGGTTATTAATGGTTATTATCGGTTTTGACCCAAATTTTGGCACCATACAAATACTCTTGAAACTGGTCAACTATGGCCCATTTCAAAGAGAGGAATTCTAATTTGTGAACTGGGTGGTTCTTCTTGGATGGTGTTAAGCTTCTGCTTGCAAATGCTACCAGGTGCAGTCCCTCTTTATATTCTTGATAAAGTACAGCTCCAAGGACACTTGGGCTGGCATCTGTGTGAAGTACATATGGCTTAGATGGGTCAGCATATGCGAGTATGGGTGCATGTGTCAGCCGGTAGATCATTTCTTGGAATGCTACATTGCAATCTGAAGTTCACCTCGACGCAAAGGATTCGTCAGGCTTAAAGTAGACCATGTCTCCTTCCTTCACAGTGCCCTTTCTGAACATTTGGTTGGTAGGAGGGTATCCTTGTGTCAGATTTAACAATGGCCAAATTACCTTTGTATAGTCCTTAAAGCGGCGATAACATCCACAGAAGCCTAGAAATCTTTGAAGCTGTTTGAGGTTGTTGGGCCTTGGCCAGGTGCTTGAAGCTTCTATTTTGCTTGGGGCCGTCTGGATGCCATCAGAGGATACAATGTGGTCTACATACTTTACAGCTTTTTGGAGAAACTGGCACTTTCTGTCCAAAACTTTAAACAGCCAAGCTTCATGCTCAGGTGTTTTGCCAAACATGATGACATTATCCAAGTACACAAGGTATTCAAGGAGGTTCATACAGTGTTGGGTTAGTTACTTGTTCTGTTACTTTTAGAAACTTGATCCAGGAAACTCCATGCAGTCACTAGCAAGGATGGAGACATACTAGAAAATGTAATACACCTGACAGTTACAGTTACTTATCTCTTTTTATACAAAAACAATACAAAAATAATAAAAAAACTATAACAGATTACATTTATTTGAAAGTAATAGGTTAGCTACTAATTACTTTCAAATAAATGTGATCAGATACAGTTACGTATTACTTTTGTGTAAAAAGACATAAGTAATTGGAACTGTAAGGTATATTACTTTTTCCAGTACTTCTCCATTCTTGCTAGTGACTGCACAGAGCTTTCTGGAACAAGTTTCCAAAAGTAATAGAAAGTAATAGAAAAAGTAACTTACCCAACATGGGGTTCTTATCCCCTAATGTACACTCCATTAGTCTTTGAAAGATTGCAGGTACTTCAGGTATGCCTTGAGGCATGCGTAAAAATTCGTAGAAGCCAAGGGGACAGATAAATGCAGTCTTCTCTCTATCCTCTGGTGCCATTGGAATCTGATAATACCCGCTTCTGAGGTCTAGAACAGAAAACAACTGACTTCCATTGAGGCAATCGAGGGCATCCTGGATGCAAGGCATCATGTATTGATCTGGTATGTTTTTCTATTAAGTGTCCTATAATCCACACACATTCTTACCGAGTTATTTGTCTTTTGAACCACCACAATGGGGAGGCATAGGGGCTACAGGATTCCTGGATGATTCCAGCTACTAACATTTCTTGAAGATGGCATCTAACATCATCGATGTGTGCAGGTACTAATCAGTATGATCTCTCCCGGAAGGGTCTGTCATCGTGGAGCCTGATGTGGTGTTCAGCACCAGTAACACATCTAACATCCCATTCTTTAAACCAAAATACTTTTCTCTGCTGGGCCAGCTTGCGGCTGATTCTGTCCCTCTACTCACTGAGTATGGGAAACTCTCAAAAGTGGAACATATCCAGGGATACTTCATTGTCTTCCTGTCTGCGGCACTTGTTTGGCAACACTGCAGTATCAGCACAGTATACTTTGGTCAGAGTACAACCTCGCATAACTTCAGTGTCTGACAGTTACATTGGAAAGCTGCAGCCTGCACCACCACCGTTTTGATGCAGGCATGTGCACAGACTGGCAGCATACTTGGTTTAACAAAAGTCCATTAGGCAACCTTCCCTCTTCTGGGGCATCCAGCATGAGAATCTTACTTGTTGCATCTTTTTTGACACGCACCTCTCCACTGACATGACACTGTGTATTAGGTGGCAAGACAAAAAGTGACGGGTCCTTCTTCCAGACATATCCCACTGGCTTATCCTTTATCATTCTCTTGCTCTGCATTTGCCTTTCATAAACTTTTTGTACCATTGCATGACTGTGTAAAGCTCGTCCAGTTTTCTGGGCTTGCTTGTCTTGACACATCTGTGCTAGGCAGCCAAACATGTGCACATTAGTGCCGATCAGTATGGGAATTCCATCATATAAGGCAGTCTGAGGGCAAACCAAGACCAGTATTTCCACAGCTTCATTCATGCCTGCTACAGTGGACCAAGAGAGGAGTATGATTTATCACTTAAATCTCGCATGCGCAATCCACCTAGAGGCCGTAGAGGGTGATCTGACAGATGCTCGCCATACCAGTCTTTAAATATTATGGTGACTTGAGATCCACTGTCTAGTACAGCTCGGGCCCAAATTCAGTCAACATGTGCAGTGGTCGCCATTGAAGGACTTACCACTTTGGACCAGTCAGGAGGAGCATTAGCAGAAACTTGGATAGATTATCTGGCCACAGAGAAATTGGATTTGGGTGTGCCTGAACCTCCACTGCAGTCATTGCTCGCATCCCTCTGGAGTCGCCTTTACTCTTAGGAGCTCTTCCCATAGTTTGTCAGCCACCTTTCGCAGATCTTCCGAGGATCAGCACTCCCTCTTCATATGGCCGTCCTTCCCACAGTGATAGCAGAACGCACCATCTCTAGGTCACCTGGGCTATGATGATACACTGGAAGTTGGACAGTATTCATGGTTGGGGTTGGGGAGGAATACTTACAGTATTTGGTGCTTGAGCAAGAGTGCTGACAGCAGAGGGTCTTGGTTCGGCTTCTCTCTCTCTTTGTCAAGCCAGAGGCTGCACGCTACGTCCCATTAATTCTTTCAACATGGCAGACAGTTCACTTAGTTCAGTCTTTATGCTGCCATCTATAGGGGGCACCAGAGCATGCACTCCCACTGTCATAGCAGATGTGGTTTGATGGGTATCTTGGTCTTTATCAGCGGAGGCAGCCTTGTTGGTGGCACCAGTTTTTAGTTCCCTGATTTCTTTAAGTATCTCTGTCAATTGCAAAGAGTCCCTCACAGTCTCTTTCTCACTAGGCCTTCCCAACGCTGAAGCTACTCTAGCAGCGCCTGCACAAGGATCCCAAACCTCTTCCTCACTTTCAGACTCCCCCGAGTTCTTTTATTTGCTAACAATAAGCAGGGAGATCATCCCGCCTATCCTGGAACTTTAGCTTGAGAATTAGTAAACTGGAGTATTTGACAGATTTGAGTACATGATCTAGTCTGGCACGATTCAGGTCGCTGGCCAATACCCCACCTTTTCTGTGGGCTCTCTGTAGGGCCCTTTCCAGTCAACTGAGCTAATCAGACAAGCACTCACCTTTCCACTGTTTGGTGTGTTTGAATTTCCCCATTAGATCTTCCCCAGATTCAGTACTACCAAAGACACCTTCTAGTGCGGACAAATACTCTTGGGCTGAAGCATCAGGGTTTGTGGACCTCAAAAATCTAATGGCTTCAAGTGCAGGACCCCTTAAACTTTCCATGAGCCTTTTCCACTTTTCTGCTTCTGCACACTGCCTCTCTTGGACCAGTGGGGATACATATTCCATCCAAGTCCCTAAATCATCTTCCACCTGTGGGGTGGGAATAGCACCAGAGAACACCCTTAACATGCAGTAATAATCATGACTGACTGAGGGCACAAGCATTGATGCCGGCACTGGTGCAGGTGCCGGGGGAGGAGTACCCCCAGGAGGCTTAAACAACCTTTCCAAGTCCTTGAGGGTTTGGCCCTCATCCTGCAACAATTTGGCAAGCTTCTTCTCAAAACTCTCGAGTTGATGTTCTGGCTCTGAGGAACTCTCACCATCCTTGGTTACCACTCTCCAGGGTGCTGGGGACCCATCAGTGGTAATAACCTTGGGCACCTTGGTATTGTCCACAGAGTGGCTACAGTCCAATAGGGCCATTAGAGTCTGAGCGGTCACATCAGCCCTTTGACTTACTTCCATAGCCTCCCCAAGACCTTCAACTTTTGAAAGTGCCCCCCTCTATAATGTCTTTGCTAGTGCCCATACTGTACCTCTGGTACTGCTCTTAGCTTCCACAAGGTGTTTATTTTGTTATGTACATACTGTATAATCTATGCCTTACTACGTTTCGTATGCTGTGTTGAATCTGTAATCTTACTGTCCTCACATGAACTTTAACATGTCTAATTTGTACAGTGTCGTTTTATGTACTTAAATCTGTTATTCCTGTACTCTCCCGGGTCGTACCTGAAAATAGGCAATTGTCTTGTCTAGTGTACTTACCTGGTTAACAAAAGCTAAATAAATATGTCTAGCAACAAGAGCATTCTGGGAATCAGTCTCGTTCTCCGTACACTAGCCAATTGCTGGCGATACCACCATTTCTTCAGTGGTATCCATAAAACGTTTATTTGCAATTTTTGGTTTTGGCCACTAGGGGGCAGTAATCCCAACGGTACCTCCAAAGGTGTAACGCCTAGGCGGTTGCTACCTCTAGGGATACTACCACTGCCTGTACTTATGACAACAGGTGGAGGGGCCTGGGTTCAAACTTAACAATTACCAGGGTTCCCCTACCCTCAGTAACCACAATATTTTGGTGCCTCCACCCAGAGTAAAGTATGTGGGGATATTTATCCAACCTGGTATAGCCCTCTGGGAAAACTGTGACCACCCACCAACCCAGCTAGTGACCAGGAACCTTTGAAATAAACACAGCTCCTTTCAGCAGTTAACATACAGTTAGCAATGAACATTAATAATATGCACACACCCCTTGCACTTACCACTAGGTTCTGGTCTTTGGCAAACACACTGGAGCCCCTGTAAAACAGTATTCAAAGCAGGCATGCACTTTTAAATGCTTTTTCCCCAGACACATTCATCTTAAGCCATGTAATGATATATTCGAGAGACAGTGTAACAGTGAAACAACCAGTTTGATTTACAGTATTATGGGGGATTTGAGCAAGGAAGGGGGAAGATCTGGAAGAATGATTGTTAAACTGGATTTTAACCAGGCTGCTTTGCATGCATGCATGCATACATCCAGATAATAGGGGCCTCACAGTCTCCTCTAAGGAGATCCCTCTTCCGCAGGTCCCCAGACAGAAGCCTTTGATCAGATTTGAACTCTGACTCTTCCACCTCCTCCACTTTGGACTTTGAGACCCCTTCCTCGAAGGATCCCAAGCCCAAGGACTCTCCCAAGTACCTACCCCCCCCAAGGATCCCTCTTTCACAGAGATCCTTCGGAAAATTCAAGAGGCGAATGGGTGGAAGACTGAGGACCAGGACCCTCAGCGTAAGAGACTGGCGGAGCACCTAGACATGCCAGAGCTGTCACCACTTCTCATTCCTCCGTGGATAGGCCGGCATGAGGGTTTAGCCTCCACGGTTTAGCAGCAGCCTTCATCAGTGGCGGCGGTCGCCAAGAAGGCAACAGATTATATCGGGCCCCTGAGGCCAAAGACTGCCTCAGTTCTCATCCTAAGATGGACTTTGTGGTCATTAATGCGGCCCAAGATCTAACAGCTAAGCCAAAGCATATGAACACCTTCACTCCTGCCAAGGAGTCTAGGCAAATGGACCAGTTTGGACGTTAAGTTTATTTGTCCTCCACATTGGCCCTCAGAGCCCTGAAATATCTGGCACACATGATAGTGTACCAGAAATCTATCCTAGGTCAGCTTAAGTCTGAGTTTGTGGCCTTGCCTGACTCAGAGGCTAAAACTAAGATTGCCCAAATGGTCAGGGCTGCAGAAATCTCCTGCTGTCATTCTCTAAGGGCTACATATGATGCCATAGATGCTTCTACCTGAAGCACCGCTTCTGCTGTTAGCATGTGTCGGTACTCCTGGCTGTGGGTATCTGGATTGGTCCAAGATGCCATTCGGGATGCCCCCTTCCGAGGTCAGTTCTCTTTGGAGGGTGACGTCAAAGACATCATAACTGAGCTACAGGACAGTGGCAAGGCCTTGTGCTCTGTCCAGTCCATGTATCATTACAACTCCAAGCCTAAGCAGCCTTTTTGTCTCCAGCAAAGGCGTCAAAACAGACAACATCCCATCCGATGTCATACCAAACATCGGGCTCCTTCGGCAGCGGCCACCCCTCCGGCCAAGTCACAGCGGGCTTTAAGGTTGCCACTCCCCCACCCCCACCTCCTGACTTGCAGCATGGCCCCAGCCTCCGCCGTCTGCTCTGGAGGAACTGGTAGGGGGTAGATTCACCAAATATCTAACCGGATGGGAGGCGATCACCACAGACTCTTAGGTCCTTCAGCTAGTTGCTTAAGGCCACACCGTAAAATTCACAAAGACCTCCAACAAATCCTCCAGATCTCTCTCACTACCCAAAAGGTCACGTTCCCCTCACCAGAGAGGAAATACAGGCTTTTCTGCAAAAATCCACCCTAGAGTCCATTCCTCTGAACCAGGTGTGAAGGGGATATTACTCACACTTCTTCCTGGTCTCCAGAAAGACATGGGACCTCTGTCCGATCATGGCTCTCAGCAAGCTCAGTCTGTACGTGGAGTACAAAAGATTTCGCATGCTGACCATGCCAGGGTCTGTTGCCACTACTTCACCAGGAACATTGGCTCTGTGCCCTGGATATGCAAGATGCTTACCTGCATATTCCACTGTTTCCCTCCCACCGCTGCTTCCTCTGGTTTACTTTCCAAGGGGAACATTTTCAGTTCAAGGCGCTCCCTTTGGTCTTTCCTCGGCTCCCAGGGTGTTCACCAAGTGCCTAGCAGTGGTGGCAGCGGCGTTACACAGCCAGGGACTGTATGTATTCCTGTACCTCGACAACTAGTTCTGTCGGCATGTTGGCGCCGTCGAGGGACAGCCTAATAGCCTCTTTGTCCAACACCCAGGACCTTTTTTGGCAGGTGGGAATTGTGGTGAACTATCTCAAGTCCCACCTTATTCCTTCACAGCGCCTCCAATTTATTGGGGTGGTGCTGGATATAGTTCAGGGTCAGGCTTTCCTCCCCTTGGACAGGGCAGACACCTTGCAGCAACAGGCCAACCAACCAAGAGGCAACCATCCGATGGACCACGACCTGGTCTGTCTTACATCTGTTGGGTCTCATGGCCACAGCTATTCCCACTGCTTCTCTTGCTAGGCTCCACATGCTAGTAATGCAGTGAACACTGAGAGTACAGTGGAACCAGAGATTAGACAACTTGGATCACAGAATCCTAGTATCCAGTCCCATGTGTCAGGATCTAAGCAGTCTCTTTTGAGAGGCTCCTTTCCAGTCTCCCTCCACCACCCCGACCCTGACAATGGTTGCTTCTGGCCAAGGCTGGGGCCCTCACCTGGGGGATCACAGGACTTGGGGATCCTGGTCTCAGCGGGAGCTGTATCTGCACATCAGTGTGTTATAGATGCGCGCAGTGCTGTACGACCTTCAGGTCTTTCAACTCTTCCTCCACTCAGGCACACTCTTTGTCCAGACTGATAGTATGAGTGTGGTATGGTACCTGAACAGACATAGAGGCACACGATTGTACCCCCTTTGGAGGGAAGCGATGTGAGTGTGGTATTGGGCAGTTCAGCACTGCATTCAGCTGATGGCAGTGCACGTCCCAGGAGTTCACAACATCCTGGTGAACAGTCTCAACCACACTCGGGCAAGGGCACACAAGTGGGAACTGAGACAATCGGTAGTCGAGAATCTATTTGATTTTTGGTGTCATCCAAAACTAGATCTGTTTGCTTCCTCAGCCAACGCAAAACCACCCAGTTTCTGCTCGCTCATTCCTGGCCCTGGTGTTTTCTGGTGAGGTGTGCTGTCTCACTGCTGGACAAGGAGGTTCTTGTATGCCTTCCCTGCTTCTGCAGAGGGTACTTCTGAAGCTACAGGCGGAAGGGACTTGCATGATTCTGATCGCCCCTCACTGGCCTCGCCAAATTTGGTTCCCTCTGCTCCAGCAGTTGTTGGTGGAGCTTCCGTTACTGCTACCCCTCTGCCAGGATCTGGTGACCGAGGATCAGGGCAAGCTACTACATCCAGGTCTCGTGTCCCTTCACATGTGGCACCTACTGATATAGCTGCTGCATGCTTTGGGGTCTCTTCCAGAGTTGCACAGGTCCTTGTTGAGGCCTGAAAGCCATCCACAAGAACAACATATGCTATGAAATGGAAGAGGGTCTCCATTTGAGCAACTTCCAAGGGTTGGGACACTTTCTCTTGCCTGGTCTCACAGGCCATGGAGTACGTGCTGCACCTGTCTGACCTTGGCCTTAGTTACTCTTTTCTGAAGGTACATTTGTCTTCCAGTTCTGCTTACCATGCTGTGGTAGATGACGAAACCCTGGCTCAGTTGGAGAGTTCCAAAACCCTTCTTAAAGGAATTCCATCTTATGCCCCCGGTTAGGAACCTGCGAGGATCTGAAGTTTATTCTCGATAAGCTCACTTTGCCTCCCTTTGAACAGGCCACGAGCTGCGACCTGCGCTATCTTTCTTGGAAAGAGTTATTCTTAGTTGCCATTGTGACGTAGACAGTCCGTTCTGAGTGCTGTATAATAATTTTTTATAAAAAATGTATTAATGACTATCTCTGCTGAAAAATCAAATGCTCTAGGAATGACATCACTCATCCCCCACCCCCACAGATTTCAGCTGACAGATGCAGGCCAAGAGAACTGCTGATAGCATGTGTCACACACTCAGTTTTTAGAAACAATGTGTTACCTGGAAGACTTTAATCAAGGATCCTGTTTCTCTGAGTTAATTACAGAGTTGTAAAAGTTAACTTTGTTAAGAGGGAAAATCATAAAAAAAGGTTTATGACGTTGAAGAGAGAACACTGGTTACTACACAGAGGTGAGCAGTCATAAATGCTCATATGAAGTCTGTGTGAGGAGGGTACAGCATGAGATCAAAGAAAGCGTCATTTGAAACTTGAGTTATGCTAAAGTTGCAGAATTAATACTTTGAAATTGCATCCTGTGATTGTATAGAAACATATATTTTTTAGATATTTTGACAGAGGAGGAGCAGGATGACCTCCTCCAAAAGGGGTTAACAAATACAGCTTATAAAGATTATTCTGTTTTCACTACAGACACATTTTGACCTGGACTCTGACCACGAAACATCTTGGGGAGTACTTAAGCAAGTATTTAGAAACTAAGTACTGAAGTAGGAATTTGCACTGTTTAAACCTTGTTTCTTTTTAAAAGATTTGTATGTCTTTTGATATAAGAGTTGTGTATTTTGTGTTTCACATGTTTTTAGCTATTTTAGTAAAATTCTTTTTAGAACTTACTTGGTCTGTCTTTGACTTCTTTTTATTTTGTAAGAAAAGTCCATGGTTATAGCAGACAATAGACTTAAGCTTGAATGGTGGTATCAAACTGGAAAGAGAAGCGTTAAACCTGAGGTCTTTATTAAAGTTTTAAAGGGTTTATCTCTGAATACCTGGTTAGATGCCCATAAGCAAAGACATCTGGCCCCCCGGAGACAGATATATCTGAGCCTGTGCATTAGGTATGCTAACAAGAGGTTAACAGTTTGAATCCCTCCAGAACTGAAGACCAAAGTTTGATCCGAACTCACAAAAACAGACAAGAGGGTTACCTTGTCTGTTACACTGTTCACAAGACTGCGCTCAGAGGTTGGCACTTTGGGAGTACAGGGCCTGTTCTGCTGAGTGGGTCTATGACAGCCATTACTTCTAGTCAAGGGATTTCCGAGCTTCAGGCCCTCAAGTGTAAGGAGCCTTATTTGATTTGCTACAGAGACCAAGTAGCTCTACGTACAAATCCTAATTTCCTACAAAAGATAGTTTCTGAGTTTACTTTGAAGCAGATGATACTGTTACCAATGTACTATCCTGAGCAATCCAACCAAGGGGAGGCCATTCTGCACTCTCTCAATGTGCACAGAACTTTGCATTACTATACGAACCGGACTAAATCAGTCTGCAAAAACGGATCAGCTTTTCGTTTCCTTTGCGCCCAAGGGAGAGGGCGCTGCAGTTTCCAAACATTGTTTGTCCAAATGGTTGGCAGACTGCATTTTGTTTTATCAGACGTATTAACAATCCACTTCCAGGGGAAGTTAAAAGGCACTGAAGCCAGAGGCATGGCTGCATCCTACTGGTTGTTTCGGAAATGTTTCTGCTGCTGACATTTGTGCCGCAGCTACTTGATTACAGTCTGGATATTGCTTCTAGGCGCAGGGCAGGCTTTGGACTAGCTGTCCTTCAGGGCCTCCTGTCTTAATTCAGTACATACTGTAGACCTTTCTTGCCTCCAGTGTTTCTCAGTCTTTGTCTGATTTCCACTGCTTGGGACTCTGTCCTAATGGTTATTACCTACTGCAAGAGTCCTCTCTAAGTAAGATAGTACAGTCATGTAAGAACTTACCGTAACAGTAGATCTTTGAGAGAAGCTCTTGCAGTAGGTACCTTTTTCCCTCCTAGCTTCATCCCGCTTCTGCAGCAGCTACTTTCTAACCTTTCTTTTGGCTCCAGGAGCTCACTCCTTTCTTCTGTTGCACCTTCTTGGGTTTCTGGGAGAACTAGAGGGTGGGCTTGGGGACTGCCCTCTATATAGTGTCACGCTGACGTCTGTCAAGTGACGTTGGGTGGGCGGTCCTCCAACAGACACTGCTAGCAAAAGTTTTCATGTGATCCTAGTGCCTGGTGGCTCTAGTCCTAATGGTTATTACCTACTGCAAGAGCCTCTCGAAGATCTACTCTTATGGTAAGTTCTTACATAATTGTACTTTATTCACAGGTTATAGTAGAAATATAGAAACATAGAATTTGACGGCTGATAAGGACCACTTGGCCCACCTAGTCTGCCCATTTTCCTACCAGATGGATAAGCTGCAGATCCTAGTTAACCAATTGCCTACTTCCTCCTACCCCGCACTAAAACTGCCTTATGTCTGTCCCATGCATTCTTGAATTCCCCCACTGTTCTTGACTCCATGACCTCCTTAGGAAGGCTGTTCCATGCACCCACAACCCTCTCCGTGAAAAAATACTTCCACACATTACCTCTGAGCCATCCCCCCCCTATCTTCAAATTGTGCACCATTGTTCTTGCACATCTTTTTCTAAAACATACTGACCTCTTGGACTTTGTTGATTCCCTTGAGGTACTTGAAAGTTTCTATCATGTCCCCCCTCTCCCTTCTTTCCTCAAGGGTATACATATTAAGCTCCTTTAGTCTCTCTTCATATGTTGTCTGGTGCGGATCCTGCACCATTTTGGTTGCCCTCTTCTGGACAGCCTTCACTCTGTCTATGTCTTTGCAGAGATTGGGTCTCCAGAACTGCACACAGTACTCCAGATGGGATCTCACCAACTGTCTGTACAGCGGGATAACAACTTCTTTTGTCTACTATTGATGCCTCCCCTGTGCATCCCAGTATCCCCCAGCCCTCCTTACTGCCTTCTCACATTGCTTGCCCACCTTTAGGTCATCTGATATTATTACCCCCAGGTCCCTTTCCATTTTTTTTGTTGTCAGTATTTCACCCCCCCATTGTGTACTCTTTCCCCTGGGTTTTTGTTTCCCAGGTGCATTACCTTGCATTTCTTTTGTGCTGAATCTAAGCTGCCATACATTTGACCATTCCTCCAATCTTGCCAAGTCCCTTCTCATCCTTTCCACTCCATCTTGTGTATCAACCCTGTTGCAGATCTTTGTGTCGTCTGTGAAGAGACGTACTTTTCCTTCCAGTTCCTCTGCAATGTCACTTATAAAGACATTAAAAAGGACCGTTCCTTGTACTGAAGCCCCTATTTTTTTTATCCAGGCTACCACCTTAGTACCCACTTCAAGGATGGCTAACTTGTATATTAATCTTTTGTGTGGGACTGTATCAAATGCCTTGCTAAAATCTAGGTAGGCCATGTCCACAGCCCCTCCATGGTCTACTATTTTGGTCACCCAGTCAAAGAAATCTATTAGATTCGTCTGACACGCAGTTCCCGCTGTGAATCCATGCTGCCTTGGGTCACGTGCCCCACTGGCTTCTAGGTACTCAACAGTTCTTTCCTTCAGAAGTGATTCCATCATTTTCCCTACCACTGCGGTTAAACTAACTGGTCTGTAGTTTGCTGCCTCTGCCGTGCTCCCATTTTTGTGAAGGGGAATCACATCTGCTCTCCTCCAGTCCTCAGGTACCACCCCATCCTCCCATGATTTGTTAAAGAGAGTAGTCCATGGTATCACTAGTTCTACCCTTAGTTCTTTTAGAACTCTTGGGTGAATCCCATCAGGCCCCACTGCCTTGTCCACCTTTAGTTGTACTAGTTCTTTCAGAACCCTTTCTTCTGTGAATGGACTGGTATCGACCCCCGTATCCACAGTGTTTCTCTTGTTTGGTTTAGGTACCTCCCCATCCTCTTCCTTTGTAAATACTGAGCAGAAATATTTGTTCAGTATTCCTGCTTTTTCACTGTCACCCTCTGCCCACATTCCCTCCACTTTATTAAGCCTCAGTATCCCTCCCTTGGTCCTTCTTCGCTCCCTAATGTACCTACTGTATAAAAGGTCTTATCCCCCTTCTGAACAGAGTTGGCTATCCTTTCCTCGGTTTGGGCCTTGCTATTCTGACTGCCTTCCCTGCCTCTTTCTGCTTTAACTGATAAAGTTCTCTGTTTTGTTTCTTCTGTGTTTCCTTATATTTCCTGAATGCTATCCTTTTCGCCTTTACCTTCCCTGCCACCTCTTTTGAGAACCATAGCATTTTTTTCCTTCGTTGTGTTTTGTTTTTGCTTCACACAAAGTCTTGTTGCCTCTGTGATGGCTGTTTTGATTACTCCCCATTGTTCCTCCACCCCTCCTTTTTCCCTGTTTGCTAGTGCTTTTCTGAGGCACTCTCTCATTTTCCCAAAGTCAGCCCTCCTAAACTCCAGTACCCTCGCTTTTGCATGGTTTGACTCTATGGCTGTGTTTATTGTGAACCACACTGTTTGGTGGTCGCTTGTTCCCAGATGGCTACCCACTTCTAAATCTGAGATTCTTTCTCTGTCCCTGTTTGAAAGTACCAGGTCTAAGATTGCTCCCTCCCGAGTGGGTTCCAGTACTAGCTGTCTGAGGCATGCCCTTTGTAGGGCATCAAGAATGCCCTGCAGCAAAGGTGCTCCAGTTAACATCTGGCATATTCAGGTCCCCCATCAACAATATCTCCCCTTTTTCTGCCATTCTAAGAATGCCTTCCATCATTTCCTTGTCCATTCCCTGCCCCTGAGATGGTGGGTCTGTATACAACCCCCATGCGGATTGTGGTGCCATTTCCTGTCTCCAGGGTTGACCTGGAGTGCCTCATCTGCTCTCTGTTTACTTTTCAATTCTGTTGCTTTGATCCCTTCCCTTACATAGAGAGCTACTCCTACTTCTCTTTTACCCTCCCTGTCCCTCCTGTAGATTGTGTATCCTGGTATGTTGACATCCCAGCCATGGTTCTCTGTGTACCATGTTTCTGTGACTGCCACAATATCCAGGCATCGCTCTTTCATCAAGGCCACTAGCTCAGGGAGCTTGTTACACAGACTACAGTAATTGGTACTCATTACCGTCCATTTTTTGATGGCCTTACCCCTTTTAGCCCCTTCCCTGTCCTTACTGCCTTTGCCTTTTTTTGCATTTACCTGTCCTGCTCCCTAATGACTTCTCTGCGTTGGTGTTTACCTCACTAATTACTGTGTTTTTTTTTGGGGGGGTGGGGAGGCTGGGATTCCCTTTCTCCTTTTCAGTACCTCCCCCACTTGGCTAGTTTAAATGCTTGCCAATGAAGCATTTAAACCTATCACCTAGAATCCTGGTTCCCCCTTCCAAGACAGATGCAGACCATCGTGCCAGTATAGGCCTGCATCCCTCCAGGTGGCTCTCCAGTCCCCAGTGAAGCCAAAACCCTGAGCTCCACACCAGTTTTTCAACCATTCATTGAATTCCATGTTGTGGAGTACCCTAGCATCACCCTTGTCATAGACAGGCAGCACCTCTGAGAAGGTTACCATATGCGCTACTTGTCTAAGGCTCCTCCCTAACTCTACAAACTCTTCTTGCACTGCTCTGATCCCATGCCCAGCCAGGTCATTTGTCCCTAGGTGGACAATGACATGCAGCTCCCTCCTCCCCCCCCCTCATGCAGCTGTTCCCACGATCTTGAGGATTTGCTTCCTGTCCCTCCAAGCCATGGCACCAGGCAGGCACCTTACCTCCCTCTCCCCTTCCTCCTCCTCCACTTCTACTCCCCTAATGATTGAATCACCCACTGGGAGTTGTTTCCTTCCCCTTTGGGGTCCCGTGTCACCCTCCTGTGGGTCTCCTTTGTGGAGGTTCCTAGAATCCTCCTCGGTCTCCACTGCAGGGGCCTCCATAGAGGAACCACTGTCCGCCAGAACAGCGTATGAATTGTGAAGAGGCACAGCAGGAGGGATGCACTTCTGTTCCACCACCCTCTCCCTCCCTGAGCCCACCTTGGTCCAGCCGCTTCTCTTTCTTGGCAACCTCTGAGGTAGTGGCGATGGCCCTGGTGGTCCCTGAGGGGGGAGGAGGTTTCACGAGTCCTAGCCAGGTCAGCCTGGACAGGGGCAACCTCCTCCCTCAGACCAGAGAGGTACCTGCAAATAGGGCAGCATTGCAGCCTCCAGAATGTCTCCCGGAACACTGCCACCCCACAACCATTGTACTGCACCACTCCCATCATGTCTTATTTTGTAGTTCTAGGAGTGGTATATGATGTACATCCAGACAGACTCACCCAGCCTCCCCAGGCAAGTGACACACCAGTCTTCCTTCCAGTGGGCAAGATCTGACTTCACGGAGCAGTGCTGAGGGAGTTAACACCTGGTCAGTGGGAGGAGCCAGCTTGAAGACTTCCTGGCAAGCCTTAAAGGTGAAAGGACACTGCCAGAAGTGTGGATGTACATCATATACCACTCCTAGCTGTTTTTTTTTTTTTCTGTTTGCTCGTTCCAGGGCCTAGAGTTTTCTGTCAAGTTGCATGGACCTTTTCTTGGAAAGGGATGTTCCTTTATGCTTTCCCCCCTTTTCCCCTGATTCAGAAGGCACTAATCAAGCTCCAGATGGAAGGATCTACTTTAATTGTCTTGGCTGTCTTTTGGCCTCACTGGATCTGGTGTCTCTCACTGTAACAGCTGGCAGTGGAGCCCCCAGTACCCCTGCCCCTGTGCAAGAGCATGCTATCACAGGAACAGGGAACCCTGGTCCATTCGGACCTCAAGTCATTCCATCTTCATGCTTGGCTCCTGAAGACATAGCCACTGTGAGATTTGGAGTGTCCTCAAAGGTGGCTAATGTCCTGGTGGCTGCCAGGAAACCTTTCATCAGGACCACTTACTCCATGAGGTGGATATGGTTTGCTTTGTAGGCTGCTTCTCATCATTTATCCAGTGAATTGGTTTTGGAGTATTTATTGTCCTTGTCAGATGCAGGACTGCTATATTATTCTTTAAAAGTGCACTTGGCTGCTATTTCAGCTTTTCATATGCCTATTGATGGCCGTACTATGGCTCAGCTAGAGGTGGCTCGTATGTTCTTGAGAGGCATCTTGCACTTGAAGCCTCTCATCCACAATCCTTTTCTGGCCTGGGACCTGAATTTGTGCTGGAGAAACTCTCTCTGGCTCCCCACGACTTGTGGCTTATGCTTCCTTTCTTGGAAAGCATTACTTTTAATTGCTTTTACTTTGCTCAAAGGATTTCTGAGCTTCAGGCTTTTGTGCCAGCCTCCTTATTTGGTTTTCCATAAAGACAGGGAGACTTTAAGGACCAATTCTTAAGTTTCTTCCTAAGGTAATGTAGGAGTTTACTTTGAATCAAACTATCCACCTACCGGTTTATTTTCCTGAGCATGCTAATCCAGGGAAAGCATTTTGCTGCATATCTTAGCGGTACATATAGTACCGATTTTTTGTTAATTGAATGAAGGTCTGCAGGAAGTCCTCACAGCTTTTTGTTTCCTTCACCCTGGGAAAGCAGGCGTACTTGTTTCTAAACCATGCCTGTCCAGACTGCTGGCCAGCTGTATCACTTTTTGTTGTAGGAAGTACAGCAAGGAACTGGAGTTGTTCATGGCCATTCACCTAGAGGCGTGTCAGGAATGTATCCGCTGCAGAAATTTGTGCTGCTCTAACTTGAAGTACTGTACATATTTTTACTAAACACTACAGTCTGGACATTGCCTCTAAAAGAAGGGTGGGCTTCATCCTAGCTGTGCTTCAAGGCCACCTTTCTTAGGCCTGTAGCCTCCATCTGCCTATATTGTCTCTATGCAGTACTGCTTGGGACTCATTGTATAGGTGTAGTCTGATGAAAGAGATATCCTCGAAGAAGATAGTACAGTTACGTAAGAACTTACTGTAATGGTAGATCTTCGAGAGAAGCTCTTTCATCAGGCCACACTGTCCCACCCACCATCCCCCTTAGACTTGGAGCTTCTTTGCACCTGCCTCTCTACAGGGCAGAATACCTGCTATTTGCAGCTCTGCCTGGTAGCTGGAACCTCAGCTCTCTTGGTTTCCTAGAGGGAGGTCCTCTTGAGTGATCTCTGGCGGGGAACTGAGGAGGCAGTGGGGTTGCCCACATTTATATAGCAAGGATGTAGACATAAAAAGTAGTTGTGGGCAGCTCCTTGTTGACAGTGCTAGCAAAAAGGTTTCTGTGTGATCCTGGCACCTGATGACTAGTTCTACAGGTGTGGCCTGAAGAAAGATATCCTTTTGAAGCTCTGCTGTTACAGTAAGTTCTTATGTGACTGTACTATACTGTGCCTGATCCTAATCCATGGCTGTTATACTCTGCACCATATCTCACCTTGTATGCTCTGTGCTGGTCTGAGCTCGTGGTTCACCATAGGTGGAGGTCCTGCAGGTCTAATCTCCAGTGGGGAACTGAGGAGTGATGGGGCCGCCCATGTTTTTATAGACGCGTACGCATTACATCGTACTAGGCAGCCCCTGGCTAGCAAAAGTTTCTGCATGGTCCTAGCTCTGATGCGGGTCTAGTTCCAAAGGTATGCCATAATGGAAGATTCTCTCGAAGATCTGCTGTTATGGTAAGTACATAATTTTTCTTTCAGTAGGGAGAGACAGATGCAGTACAGTACAGCATTCCAAGGCCTCCAGGAATAGAGCACTATATAAAATTGCTGTCTCCACCTTAGTTTTCTTAACATTGAAGTTCATCTGCCAGTTATTTGCACTCTACTAGCTACTTTTTTATTTTGTCCCCTGTTACAATGTCATGCCCTTCCAGTCTTGCTTCATGTGTAAATGTTTTATATGTCTTTCTCATGTGCAGCATCAGCAGTCTGGCAATAGCACATCTTGCCACCATGCAGTCAACCTGGGTTGGGGAACACATGCAGGGGAGAGGGGGGGAACCTTGCAGTTGAGCAGCCAGGTTTGCTTCTCAGCCAAGAGGTGGTGGAGGGATGCTAGTGTGTGCCACTGTTGTGGCCCCTGGCTATGGTCCTAGGAGCTAGTACCCTTGTGAGGAGCAGATTTTAATGCTCTCTCTGCATGTATATGAGGACCAGTAAAGGACTTTGACCCTCCCATGTTCTCAGAAGCCATGCAGACAGCAGAAGTTTGGCGGTGACCTGGCATTTTGCTGCCGGTGTGGTGGTGAAATACTCTTCATCCCTACTTTATTTGTCTGTACACAAGATTGCACTGGTGAGTGAAGTCAAGGCTGGGCAGTAATAGTCTGATTGATACAGGACAGGAAGCGGGAGACAAACATAGGCTAAAACAAAATAATTGAAATCTGGCCCATGGTCCTCGGTGCTGTTTAAGCAGATATTTTGTTTTGGGTAGGAGCACATAGACTGAAAAGAATATCGGGGAGACTGAAAGGAAAGTATAAATAGATCAAGAAGGCTAGAGGATCACAGCAGGTATGGGAACTATTCATCTTGAACCTGGATTGCTGGCACATAAACTCTTTTGTAAGAGAAATGCTAGATCTTACTGAAAGCCTTGAACTACTCCCTACAGTGATATACATATATATTGGGACTGACTTGGTAAGCAGGACTCAATAACCTGTATTGTATTTTCAGGATCAGGAAACTCAAACTGAAAAAGAAATTCAGGAACAACTGGGGAAACTCCACCAGTTTCTGTACAGTGAAGAGGAGTCGCTGCTGGCAGACCTTAAAAAGGAGAAGGAAAAAAAAACGCAGAAAATGGAGGAAGAGATGAACAAAATTTCTGAAGACATCACCTCCCTCTCCAGCGCCATCTCTGTAACAAAACAAGAGCTCAACAGTGACGACACCTTGTTTCTGAAGGTAAATAAAACATATTTGTATTGTTTTACTCCCAGCACCTACATTGCAGGTAACTAGTGTCCAACTCCTGATATTCATGAGAAGCTGCTAGGCATTGTTGACTGAGAAAGCAGGGTCTGGGTGTGATCACAGCAAAAGCATTCTGTGCCTGTGGTGAGAAGCTGTTTAAAATAGGAGCCATGTGGGAGGAAGTCAGCTTAGAGCTGGTGGAAAAACTCGAGGAAGGGCAGCATTGCCAGTGTGCGTGTGTTTGTTTTTTTTTTTTTGGGGGAAGAACTGTAGGATTTCATATACTGTATTATCAGCTTGAGACAAATATCGTCCGCTTTGGAGTGAATCTACCATTGGATCTTACTTGAGTGGAAGCTCTTGCAGCAGGTAACTCAAGTAGGACTGACTACCATCTAGCGGCGGTTCTCGGCAAATTCTTCTTCTAGCAGTACCGGCCGGTGAGGCCTTGACCGGCTCCACCTCCAACGTCCCCTATAGAGGGGTTCCCCATGTGGTCCAGTTCTTTCCCACCACATGGTCAGGGTTAGTTCACAGTCGGTTTATAGCGTATAGTGCCGATCGCTCTCGTCCTTCTCCACCGTTTTCTATAGTGTTTTCTTGCATCCTATGTCCTTTTCCTCTGAGGAGCACATTAAAAATTGCTCCTGCGGGCAGCAGATACAATTTAAGGGTGGCCATTCCGTGTGCCTTTTTTGCCTGGGGGCCAACCACAACACCGACGTCTGTCCCCATTGCCAGGCCTTTAACCCTTGAATGCACATTAGGCAACAAAAATCTCTTCCCACCTTTTTAGCGGAGTCCAAACTGGCCGTGATGGAACACGCTTCGTCCTCGGGAATCAGATCACCCTCCCACCCAAAAGAAGCACCACATACATCGAGAGCACCAGGAGAGAGAGGGAGGGAGAGAGGTCCCACTCTAGGACCAGGTCCTTGGGCTTGCTCTCGGGGTTGTTGGAGCATGATTCCCGCCTCACAGCCCTCAAACCTTCCTCTGCTGGGTCTGTGGTGACCAAGCCCTTAGGCACCACCCTCCAGTCCTTGAAGGTGTGTTCGCCCCCCGAGAAGGCTTCCACGGCGGGTGCAGGTAAGTCCTGCTCCTACTCAGCCTCCACTTCCAAGGCCAGCCTCCGGGAGTTGAGCAAGGCCTCCAGGTCTTCCAGCGGCATGGTCTCATCCTTGCCGCCAAAATCCGAGAACTCCAGCCATCGCCCGCCCCCGGTGGCTGACCAGCATTCAGTCGAGAAATCCTCTAAACATCAAGTCCGACCGTCCTAAGGCTCACGCCACCGAGGGACGCCCGTCAGACTCCAGAGACAAGCGGACGCCAGGCTGACGTCCACCCGTGGCTCCTCCAGCCTCTCTGGCGAAGGCCATTTCGCCACCAGTTAAAGTAGTTCCAACGCCAGTTACCCCGGCACCAACCAGTGTCAACTCTGGGACCCCCTCTCTGCAACAGACACTGGTCCACCTGACATCTGAGGCCAACGGAGCAGCTGACACCCCTCCGTCATCGCCCCAAATACCGACGCTGGTGGCCCCCCTTCCCCAATGACTGGGCCGATGCCGGCTCTGGTGCACCTCCTCCTGCGCCTGGTTCCCCAAAGCTGAACCTTTCGCAGGTAAAGGAGTTCTTCTCCCACTGGTGGGACACGGTCAGATGTGATCTCCCAGTGGGTGTGCCTCCTCCTCCCACCACGCCTCAGCCCACCATGGTTCCAGATACCTCAGGGGTCCTTGTTCCTGATCCAGTCCCAGTCTTGGAGCCTTCTGATCAAGAGGCAGAGAATGAGCCTGCAGTACCTAAAAACATAAAGACAAGAGGCGCAGGAGGACTAGGTCCAGCAGTTCCTCCCGTTCTCCCTCTCCGGACAAGAGGCGCAAGAGGAGATGACACAGATCCCCATCTTTTCAACCTCGGACTCAGATATCGACTCGACACCTCTCGTATTGACTCGATGTCAAACCGATTTAGGGGACACTGAGGGGCACCCTAAACTCGGACCGGATTTAGGGACACTGAGGGCACCCCAAATCCCCCGACAACCCCAGTTTCATGAGTTGGGACACTGAGGCCCTGGACCCAGTGACTGCGGTTGGCTAAACACCTCGCCAAAAGACCCTAAGCTGGTGGTCATCCCTCCCATGGTAGACACCTTTGAGGACATGACGTTCACTGCCTGGAAGCGCCCTCACTCCTTCTCTGCCATGCCCAAGAAGACTCATCGGCTCTACCAGGCCCCTAAGGACCACCCCTTCTTGGCCGAACCACCTGCAGCGGACTCTGTGTTGATTTCGACAGCTCATGACCGTTCGCAGAGGCCCAAGCACCTGAGCGCCCAGCCGCCCAACAGGGAGTCGACGCAGCTGGATTCCATGGGATGCAAGGTGTACTCTGCTGCCACCTGCAGTATCAGGAGTCTTAACTTCCTGACACGTGGTCCAATTCCAGAACGCCCTTTGGGAACAGGGGATGGACATTGTGCAAAACATACCTGATTCCCCTCAGTGGGCAGAGCTTGCCAAACTGCTGCAGACCGGCTCAGACGTGGGTACCCACGTTCTGAGGTCGGCCTATGACTCTGCAGATACCTCCTCAAGGGTGGCCACTACTGGCATTTGTCTCTGATGCCATGCTTGGCTTCGGGTTTCTGGGTTCGATCCAGATGTGCAGACGAACATTCTGGATGCTCCCTTTAAGGGCTCTGTGCTCTTCGGTGAAGACATGGAGAAGATTATCATCAAGCTGCAGGACTCCAGTGAGGCCAGCCGAATCGTGCAGTCCATGTACTGCGCGAAGCAGGGGCGATCTCAAAAGTCCAATTTTCGTGGTCGTGGGGGACATCAGCCTCAGCAACCTCGCTACCAGTCCCACTTGCAGCAAGGCGGCTTTAGTTGTAGGGGCGGAGCCAAGGGCTCCTCGGCCTTGTCCTCTAGACAGGTTAAACCAGCTACTGCTGCCTCTCCTCCCACTGCCTGACTATTTAGGCTGCCCTCCTCCCCTGGACGCTTTGTCGGGGGCAGGCGGAGGACGCTTTTCTCTCTACGTAGATGCCTGGAGTCAGGTGACCTCTGACCAGTGGGTCCTCGAGCTCGAGGTGTTCGGGCACGCTATAGAGTTCGACGCCATCCCTATGGACAGACCTCCACCCCCATCCTGCTATCCCAGGGAACACCAGGCGCTGGTACGAAGGGAAATGTAATCCCTTCTGGACAAAAATGCCATCGAGACGGTACCCCCGGCCGAGCAAGAGACAAGGTTCTTCTCCCACTTCTTCTTGGTCCTGAAGAAGTCAGGAGACCTCAGACCTATTCTGGACCTCAGTGATCTAAAACAATGGGTCTCCTATCAGAGATTTCATATGGTCTCCCTCCCCACTGTCCTGCCCTTAATTTCGGCGGGAGACTGTCTGGCATCCCTGGACATGCAGGACGCCTATCTGCATATCCCTATTGCCAGGGGTCATCGAAGATTTCTGAGGTTCAGATTTGAAGGCAAGGGCCATCAATTCAAGAGTCCTCCCCTTCAGTCTCTATTGAGCCCCCAGGGTAGTCACCAAGTGCCTGACAGTGGTCGCCGCGGCACTTCGGAGACTGGGTCACTTCACATTCCCTTATCTGGATAAGTGGCTCCTCCTGGCTCCCTCTAGACCCCGCCTGTTGGAAACCATAAGGGACTCCCTCTCGCTGTTCCAGCGCCTGGGGATCACAGTCAACACAAGTCTCAACTTCTCCCATCCCAGAAGCTGTGGTTCATCTGAGCTCTTCTGGATACCACCCTCAGGAAAGTGTTTCTTCCCTCCGGCACAGCAGGTCGGATTCAGGTCTTGGCGTACAAAGTCTCTACAGCCTCAAGGGTCCCCACAAGACTCCCCTTCAGGCTGCTAGGGAACATGGCAGCCACCATAGTTTCAGTTCCTTTGGCACGGCTGCACATGTGGACTATTCAGTGGTCATTAAGAGTCCAGTGGGATCAAACACAGGAAGAGTCTGGACGCCTCAGTCCGGATCTTGGAGCCCATTCACCGGGAATTGCGCTGGTGGATGTCATGTCAAAACTTACTGGCAGGTATCCCTTTCCATGTAGGAGCGCCGACCCAGATTCCAACCACGGACGCATCATCCTTGAGATGGGGCGCCACTTGGAGACACATCGCACTCAGGGATCTTGGTCCCTGATAGAGGAAGATCTGCATATCAACTTTCTGGAACTGAGAACGGTCCTGTATGCTCTTCAGGCTCTGGTCTCTGTCTTAGTGCCGGGCCACCTGTTGGTCCAGATGGACAACGCTTCGGTGATGTTCTACATCAACAAATAAGGTAGCACACACATGTACCCCCTCTACCAGGAAGTCATGCAGATGTGGGACTGGGCTCTGGAGCATCAGCTCTTCTTGACTGCGGCTCATGTTCCAGAGCTCACCCTTAACCAGTCCATTCAGCTTCCGGTGTATTACCTGGAGTATTCGAACAGAGGGGGAGGCTCTTCTTCACTCCTTGGACATCCGCAGAGCTCTTCGATGTTACCTGGTTACGACCAAGGGGGACAGGAAATCTGATCAGCTTTTTGTATCATTTGCGCAAAGGTCCTTAGGTTGCCCCATCACCAAACAAACACTGTTGCACTGGTTGGTCCATTGCATTACATTTTGTTATCAGAAACACAATAGGTCTACTTCGGGCCCGATTAAGGCTCATTCTACCAGGGCAGTCGCCACTTCCTTTGCAGCACTGAAACGGGTCTCTGCAGCTGACATTTGCGCTGCTGTTACCTGGCACTCTGTTCACGCATTTGTCAGGCACTACAGCCTTGACATCATTTCCCAACGTAGAGCAGGGTTTGGCCTCACAGTTCTGCAGGACCTGGTTTCCTGAAGGACCCTTCCTGCTCTTGTTTCTCCTTTTTGTTTCCCCCTCCCAAAGGTTGTCTTAAGTTTATACTGCTTGAGAATCAGTCCTACTTGTATTACCTGCTGCAAGAGCTTCCTCTCGAAGTAAGATAGTATAGTTATGTAAGAACTTATAGTAACAGTAGATCTTAGAGAGCTCTGCAGCAAACTTCCGCCCTCCTTCCCAGGGATCAGGCCTTTTCAGGCTGGCCATTCCTTTATTCTGAGGAAAGTTTGGGTCACAATTCCTGTTTGTCACCTGTTGCGATGCATTTGCCTGTGGGGGGGGGGGGGCGTGCAAGAACTGGAGCATGTGAGGAACTCCCCCTCTATATAGGGTGATGTCGGAGGTGGAGCCCACGTTGGTGGGGGCATTCCCACATCCGTACTGCTAGAAGAAGAATTTGCTGGGAACCGCCGCCAGGTGGCATCAGTCCTACTTGTGTTACCTGCTGTAAGAGCTTCTCTCGAAGAGCTACTGTTACAATAATTTCTTACGTAACTCTACTTTCAGACACATCACATGAGCATGCATTATTACTGAATGACTACACATCTGCCCCTTTTCATTTGTATTTTCCTATATTATATTCTGCACCCATTTTATAGGGGCAGTACAACACAGCAGAGTGTGCCATTGTTGTCTGATCTATGTACATTTCTGGAGATTGAAGGCGTTCTTCTTTGACTTGGGCCTCAGATCACAACCGAGGCATGTGCATATCAGTGTGACCACACACTGTTGCATGTTACCACTTAAGCTATTTATCTTGTCTGTCTGTCTAGCTATCTGTCTCTGAAACTTTTGTATAATTACCACTGTATAGTTATACTATTTAAAGGAGTGGTACACCCAGAATTTGTAAAAACATATGTTGTGCAGTGTGTTGTGATTTGTGTGTGAAGTCCTAGTGCGTCCTTCCCTCTGTCTGCTATCCGGTGTTTTTCCTAAATTAGCCTGCTAGCTTTATGGTAGTTTTACAACCCCTGGGATCTCCGTCTCAGCCAGGTTTATTGCTTTTCATGTACCTACAGTGCATCCTGTCTGATGTGACAGTGATGTAGCCGAGCCCATAGATTCAGCAACAAGCACTGCGTCACAATACAGCAGCAGAGATGGCTATATTTTAAAAAGTATACAGAGTTCAGCTTGGTGACTACCCTCATTGTAAAGGTATTTGTGTTGTGAACAATTTTGGCACTGGTTGTGTATGTGTAACTTGTATGGTTTTCAAGATATTTACATTTGTTTAGCATGTCTACTTGAGTGTGTTCACTCAGAGAAAAAAGCATCTGCTGTTTGTAAGCACATCTGCACACATGCCAAACAAATCTAAATATCTTGAAACTATACAAGCTACACAAAAACAATGATTGTTTAGGACAAAAAGATAGTTACTATGAGGGTAGTCACTAAGCTGAACTCCTTACAGTTTTTAAAATATTTGCCACCCAAAGTGGGAAATTTGGTTAAAAAAAAGAACATGGAAATTTGATTAGATGGCTATATTTTACAAACTATAGAGTTCAGTTTAATGACTGCCATTGTTGTATAGGTATTTTTGCCATGAATAACTTTGCTGCTGGGTCCTGTAATGCAGTGCTTGTTGCTGAATCTATGTGCTCGGCTATATCACTGTCACATGAGACAGGATGTATGGTAGGCACAAGAAAAGCAATAGACTTACTGTAGCTGAGATGGAGACCCCCAGTGGCCGTAAAACTACCATAAAGCTAGCAGGCTAATTTAGGAAAAACTCCAGATAGCAGATGGAGGGAAGGACACACTAGGACTTCACACACAAATTAAAACACTCTGTACACCATGTTTTTACAAATTCTAGGTGTACTACTCCTTTAAGCTATATGTGTACAGTATAACCGCGATTATCCAGACCCCGGTTAACCGAACTCTGACCTTGTCCGCCAAGCTTTTGTCAATTAAACACAATCAGTCAGTGCCCATTCACTGTAATTGCGCCCCAGTCAATCAAGCAATTACAGTACGGAATACAGACTGCAATTAAGTTACTTGCCGTTGCAAGCTGTTGAGTGATTAAACCTCACCTGGTAGTGCAGTTACAATAGCGGAGAGAACAGGAGATCGGAAACGAAAACACAGCGTTCTCTGGACATCGGACAAAATCTATATCCTTGACTGTCTGGCACATGGCCAGAAGGCAGTAGATGTTGTCAAAATGTTCGGTATCGGAAAGTCTACAGTGTCTGATATCAACAAAGTAGAAGAAAAGCTGCATGAGTATGCAGCATCAGTGGAGCACAATCACGGACCAGACCACAGCAAGACTATGAAGAAGTGCCGGGATGAACAACTTGACCGGGCACTTTATCTGTGGTTTGTCCAGAACAGGGTTAGGGGCACACCATCTCTGGACCCATAATTAAATAAAAAGCTCTTCAGTTACATGGGGACATCAACAGTGTTAATGACTGCTTCACTGCGAGAGAGGGGTGGTTACAGCGGATCAAGGCACACTGTGGAATACGGCAGCTTTCAGTTGCTGGAGAACTGCTGTCAACAAGTGACTGCTCAGTTGCTCCTTTAAGAGACAGGCTGTCGGTTATAATGGCGAAGGAAGGTTTGTCTCCAGAAGCAATTTATAATGCTGACGAGACCAGGTTTTTTCTGGAAGATGCTTAAAGAGAAAACATTGGCCAGTGCCTCAGAGAAGTGTGCCCCGGCTATAAAAAAAAAATACCTGCTAATGATTCTAGGCTGCACAAATGCCACTGGCAAATACAAACTCAAGCTGATGTTAATCGGCAAATCCCTAAGGTCATGTTGTTTCAAGCACTGTAATATGGACAGTCTGCCTGTTTTATTCAGAGCACACAGAGCAGTGCTTGGATGTCTGCCACTTTAAGTCGTGATTTTTTTCAGGACTTTGTTTCTGCAGTACAAGCTCTGGGTCTCCCCTTGAGAGCTGTCCTACTGATGGACAGTGCTGGAGCACACCCTGATGCAGACAGTTTGAAAACAGATGATGACTTGATTGATTTAATAGGCACACTCGTTTATCCGAATCGCTCAGTTTTATGAATTAAATGCATGTCTCCCTCATGGTTTGGATAATCGAGGTTGTACTGTATACCTGTATTTATCCAACACTGGTAAGGATGGTTTGTGGCAAATATTGGTGATATTTTTCTGGACCTAGAGTGAGTATGTTTTATTTTGTTAACAACGTTTTATTTTCAGTAAATGATTACAAACATACATTCTGCGTGCGTGTGCAGAAACCAGAACATTGCATCACAACACTCACAGTGCAGAGGCAGGGGGAACGGGAAACATCTGGTACTCATACTCCTGCCCCATCAGGCTACAACATTCGCCTTGATACATGAGGAAGGTGGGTGATCATTAAATATATGGAGGAACAACTAACAAGGATGTATCACTAAAGCTGAAACACTTATCTGGAGTGGCCAGGAGCTTCTACTGGGAGAGGTGATAACGTGTGTGTTGACCAGCATTTCAGCCATAACCAGGAGATCTTACTTCGAGAGGGCTCCTGCAGTAGGTAATTACATATCGGACTGACGCCAGCAGGCGGCAGGACCCCCACGGAAAAATTTCTAGCTAGCAGTCCCTGGTGAGGGACTGCCCCCACGTCAGGTGACCGGCATCGGAGGCGTCGGTATAAAGGGGCAGTCCCAGGCGCCTTCCAGTTCTTCCTGCCATGGCACAAATTGCAGCTCTCGATAGAAGGATTTGTGCCGTCAGCCTTCATCGCTTTTTACCGAAAACGTAATTTTTTTTGACTAACGCCAGTACTAACGGGTCGGTGTATGTTATCCTCTACACCCTCCGAGCACAAGGATAAGTGCGATTCGGGCAGCGCCCAGTGCGTTTTCCAAGCAATGCCTGTCTAAGTGGTTGGCTCATTGCATCACTTTCTGTTATGACAAATACCACAAGACCCTCCCGGGTCAAGTCAAAGGCTACTCCACAAGAGGAGTAGCTGCCTCTGCAGCTTGTTTCAAGAATGTGTCTGCGGCAGACATCTGCACTGCCGCCACCTGGACTTCCGTCCATATCTTTATGAAACATTACAGTTTGAATATTGCCTCTCGCCGTAGAGCAGGCTTCGGGCTAGCTGTTTTGCAAGGCCTCCTGTCTTGAGACTTGAACGGCTAGAACTACTTCTTGGAGTAATTTTCTTCCTCCCAGTGCCTTTTCTTTGTTCCAGACTGCTTGGGATTCAGTCCTATATGTAATTACCTACTGCAAGAACCCTCTCGAAGTAAGGTAGTACGGTTACGTGAGAACTTACCGTAACAGTAGATCTTCGAGAGAGGCTCTTGCAGTAGGTAATACCTTCCCGCCCTCCATCCCCCTAGGCTTTTTTAGCTCCTTTTCCATATAGAGAAATATCTGCTTCTCTCTCGTCTGGCCTCTTTCAGCCTGTGGCAGGAAAGAACTGGAAGGCGGGCGTCTGTGACCGCCCCTTTATACTGACTTCTCCTGACGCCGGTCACCTGACGTGGGGGCGGTCCCTCGCCAGGGACTGCTAGCTAGAAATTTTTCCGTGGGGTCCTGCCGCCTGCCGGTGTCAGTCCTATATGTAATTACCTACTGCAAAAGCCTCTCTCGAAGATCTACTGTTATGGTAAGTTCTTACGTAACTGTACTTTTGCAGGGATTAACCTACAGTTAACACAAAGCCTCTAGCAGGAAATTGCAAGTGGTATATAATAACTAGATGGAGAACTAGACATACGTGCAACTTGAAATATCTGGGTTTGTCCTCGAGAGTTCTTGTTGTGTCTCTTGGGGGCAGTGCCCCCAGCCATTACCTCGTCCAGTCCCCTCTTTAGGTTTCTACAGTGTAAGAAATGGGGACTAGAAATCATGGTATTTCTCCAGAGTGTTAGCAACCACATGAGACATTTGTGACATCAAGGCTGTTTTTGTTAGGGCATTCAGTACTTCAGCAGCAGAGGGGGTTTCCTGGGTTCTCCAGCAGCAGAGAATCAATCTCTTAGCCAGCATACTTAGGATGGCTATCCACCTTTGTTCTCTGAGCCGAACCTGTGGGGTCAAGGGATGGAGGCCTAGTAGTAAAACCACTGGTGTCTTTGGAACAGGTTTCTTCAGTATCCGAGAGCCTAGGGTGCCTGTGGGCAATCCCAAAGAATATTGAGTAAGTCCCCTTTATGCTCAAGGCATCTCCAGCAGTGGTCATCTTGAAGTAATTTAGCTTTAAAAAGCACTGCCGAGGTTCTATACCAGGATTGCAGAATTTTGTTCTGGATTAAGGCACTACGGGGGTCCTGGTAGGCCTTATGGGCAAGCCTCCAGCAGGCTGACCAGCCCTGGTCCGGGATCCAGGTACCAAGGGCAACTTCCCATTTGGAATTCACCTCTTGAGATTGAGAGGAAATGTGGGCTCTTAAGTTCTGCGTATATGGCACTGGTTTGCCCTCTTCCCAGGGCGAGCCATCACAGGGTCGGGGAGTTTGGGGGGGCGTAGGGACCCTTCTGATGTGCACGTTTGCTGCACCTCTGAGCTTTAGGTACCTCTAAAAGTCTGAGGGAGAGATGTCGTACTGCCCCTAATGCCCTGGAAAGTATCCAAAGGTGTGGAGCCCACTTCGTAGATATCTTTAAGGATTGTCAGCCTTGCCCTAGCCCAAGAGGGCCATGAAATAGTCCTGCTTTCCACGTGGATGTCGGTATTGCCCGACAGCGGGGTCAGGGTCAAGGGTGTGGGGTCTGCATTGAATTTCTTATGTAGCTTCCCCCAGTATTCCACTGCTGGTCCTATAGTGGGGTGAGACCGTATCTCCCTGGGGTAGCTATTGTACAGCAGTAAAGATAGGTGGGCCTCCTTACCTTTGGGCCTGCTCCATGCCTAGTCATTGTGGGTTGTGGGGTGTCAGGAGAGGGGGCCCTGAAACCACTTTATTGTTTGTGCCTCTTGGAATGCCCACTTGTATCCCTAGAACCAGTGCAAGCTCCATCCCCCCTTCTGACCAGTGAGCCCACAGTTTATTGCTGCCATTTCGCAGCCTTTTTTCTTCCCAGAGGAAATGCCCCAGCAGAGTGTCAATTTTGTGGCACCAAATTTGAGGGAGTTTGAGGGGGAGGTGAGACAGGATGTACAGTATTTTGGGGCAAATAATCATCTTGATAGCACAGATTTTAATGGCCAGAGTAAGTTGGAGAGGTTTCTACCTGTCCAACTCCGTGTGGATGATAGCAAGGAGGAGTTTAAGGTTAGCCTCCCATATTTTTGAGAGGTTAGTAGTGATCTTAATCCCAGGGTAAGTGATGCCATCTGGCATCCAGGTGAGATTATGCCTCACAGCCATCTGGGGGGTACAGTGGTTATTCAGAGGGAGGACCTCCATTTTTGCTTGGGTGAGGCGCAGACTGGAAAACACTCCAAAGGCTGACAGAGTGTCCAGCAGGGGCCGGATGGCTTCTTCAGGGTCTGCCAGTGGGAGAAACAGGTCGCCCGCATACATCATAGTGGTATGTTCCACATCTCCCACCATTAGCCCTGGAACGTGGGGGTTTTGTCTTAGTGCCGCCACCAGTGGTTCCACTGCTAGAAGCACAAATAATGATGGGGACGGTGCAGCCCAGCCAGGTTCCTCCCCCAAGCGGCAAGGAGTCAGATAAGAGGGCGTTGGTCATGACTTTTGCAGTAGGAGAGTGGTAGATAGCTTTGATCCATGCCTGAAACCCCTGTCAGAATCCCACTGACTGCAGGATCTGTTGGACATAGTCCCATTCCAGGGAGTCAGAAGCCTTTTCGAAGTCGATGGCCACGGTGGGGAGTGATCTGGCTTTATGTATCAGATTCATCATGGATTTGAGGTGGTCGGAGCTGTATCAGCCTTTCACAAATCCCACTTGGGAGAGGGTGGATAAGGATGGGGAGGAGGGGTTAAGCCTGGAGGCCAGCATTTTGGCCTGGACCGTACTGTCTACATTGAGCAGAGAGATGGGCCTATAGCTCGATGGCTTTGTGGGGTCCTTCCATTTTTATGGCAAGACCGTAATGATTGCTTGTCTAAAGGAGGGGGGAAGGGAGCCAGCCCATAGGGCTTTGGTGTATACCTGGCATAGCACCAGGGCCACTGTTTGATGGAGGATTTTGCCAGATTTCCAGTGGGATGCCACCCCCCCCCCCAGAACCTTGCCTACCTTCAGGGATTTTAGGGATTCCGCCACTTACTCTTGAGTCACAGGGGCATCCAGCGCCTTTGCCTATTGGTCAGTCAGTTTAGGGAGGTGTAGGCCCCTGAAGAAGGGGGCAACCCCTTGCCAGATGGGGGGAGCGGGAGGAGGTATACAGGTCAATATAGAAGTCTGCCGTTACTTTATTGATACCTTCAGGAGAGGTATGGGGCTTCCCATTCTGGTCGGTTAGCCCCACAATGTGTCCGCCTGCTGCTTTCTAAGTCGGTAGGCTCAGACCTTAACCTCCCCTTTCCCGTGCTTCCCAGTACTTATGCCTTAGCCGGAGGATGGCGACCTCTGCTGTCTTGGCCAGCAGTTTGTTGATTTCCAGTCTGTAGCCTGCTACCTCCCGGGTGACTTGGGATTGTAGGGAGGGGTAGTGGAGGAGCTTAAACCGGGCTTCGGCCTCACCCAGTAGCTTTTCAAGTTCCAGGAGCTGCTGTTTCCTCTTCTTCCTCCGCCTGCTTGCCTACCCCATAATGGCTTCCCTAATTGTGGCCTTGAGGGGCTCCCAGGTATTGCCAGCAGAAGTATCGGTCACTGAGTTTTCTCTAAGAAATTGATTGACCTACAGCTGTAGCCATGTGGGGAAGTCCAGGTCCCTCGGCAGGAGAGGGTCCAGCTGCCAGGAAGGAGAGGAGAAGGAAGGGGGGGCCTCAGGCAAAGGTCAGTTGGATCAGTGCATGGTCGGAAATAACTATGGGATGAATGGCCATCTCCAGTGCTGTCTTGGTAATGGCCAGGGAGGTGAGCAAGAAATTGATCTGGCTAAATGAATTGTGGACCAGCAAATGGAAAGAGAAGTCTCGGTCTCAAGGGTGAAAGACCCACCATATGTCAGATCCATGACTTGCTGAAGCAGCTTGAGAGCTGCAGCTCCCCTGACATGAGACTCTGTATTGGATAGACTCCAGTCTGTGCAGGGGTCTATAGTGAGATTAAAATCTCTCCCCAGAAGCAATGGGATGTCATCCTCTGTGAGCTCCCCTGTTCTTGGGCCAGATTGTGGAAGAACAAGGGGGCATCCCCGTTAGGCCCGTAAATGTTCCTCAATGAAAGGGGCCCTTCAGGCATGGCCACCGGGGCCAGCACCCATCTTCCCTCGGGCTCTCTCAGCACTGTTGAGACATTCCATCTGAGCTTTTTGTTAATTAGTATCATAGAAACATAAAGGTTGATGGCAGATAAGGACCACAAGGCCCATCCAGTCTGCCCATTTCTTTTTCTACTTTATAAATGTGCCATCGGCCTTTGCTCTGTCAGTGGCCTATCTATTCATACTCATCTGTATTGCTCCCTTATGCCTATCCCATGCCTGTTTGAAGCCCTGCACTGTATTAATATCCACCACTTCCTGAGGTAGGCTGTTCCATGCATCCACCACTCTTTCTGTGAAAAATAATTTCCTCACATTCCCCCTTTATCGGCCTTGCTCTAATCTCATGCTGTGTCCTCTTGTCCTGCTATTTTTCTTATATTGAAACATGTTAGACTCTTTCACCTTGTTAATGCCCTTAAGGTGTTTGAATGTTTCGATTATATCACCTCTCTTCCTCCTTTGCTCAAGGGTATACATATTGAGCTCCGTTAATCTGTCCTCATATGTCTTCTGATGCAGTCCCTACACCATTTTGGTTGCCCTTCTCTGGACTGCCTCAGTTTGGTTAATGTCCTTGTGAAGGTGTGGCCTCCAGTACTGCACGCAGTACTCCAGATGGGGCCTAACCAGTGTCTTGTAAAAAGGGATTATTACCTCCCTCTTACGACTTGTGATACCCCTACTAATACACCCACACATCCCCCTAGCCTTACCTACTGCTTTAGAGGTCTGCTTGGATGATTTCAGGTCATCGGTGATGATGATGCCCAAGTCTCTTTCTTCCTTTGTGACTGCCAGCAACTCCTCTCCCAGCCTATAGGTGGCTTCAGGGTTTCTCTTCTCTATGTGCATGATCTTGCACTTCTTTGCATTAAATCCCAGTTGCCACTCTTCTAACCATTTTGCTAGTTTATCCAGATCTGTTGCCATTCTGCCCACCCCATCTGGATCATCTACTCCGTTGCAGATCTTGGTGCCATCTGCAAACAGACAAGCCTTACCCTCTAGTCCATCTGCAATGTCACGAATGAAGATATTGAAGAGGACTGGCCCCAGGACTGATCCTAAGGTACCCCACTTGTGACTTGCATCTCTTCTGACGGTATACCATTTACCACCACTCTCTGTTTTCTGCCCGTCAACCAGTTTGCCACCCAGTTGACCAACTTCTGACCCACCCCGAGCCTACCCAGCTTATTTATCAATCTTTATGTGGAATAGTGTCGAAAGCTTTGCTGAAGTCAAGGTAGGCGACATCGACTGCTCCGCCTTGGTCCACCACTCTGGTTACCCAGTCAAAGAAATCTATGAGATTAGTTTGACAGTCCCTTTCTTTTGTAAATCCATGCTGTCTTGGATCCTGTACCCCTATGGATTCCAGGTGTTGCACTATCCTTTCCTTAAGGAGTGCCTCCATAATCTTGCCCACTACTGAGATAAGACTGACTGGTCTGTAGTTCCCTACCTCCTCTCTGCTACCACTCTTGTGGAGCGGGATCACGTGAGCCCTTCTCCAGTCTTCTGGGACCTCTCCTGTGCTCAGATACTCACTAAACAGTTCTGCTAATGGCTCTGCTAGTTCCACCCTTAGCTCCATAAGTACCCTGGGATGTATACCATCATGTCCCATTGCCTTGTCCACCCTGAGCTTAGCAAGCTCTTGTAGGACCCTTTCTCTCAAATGGAGAAAGGATCACAAATTTAGAAGTCGGTAGACATTTGGGAACAAGCGACCACTGCACAGTGTGCTTCACAATAAACACAACCATGGAAACAAGCCATACAAAGACAAGGATACTGGACTTTAGAAGGGCTGACTTTGGCATAATGGGTGAATACCTGACGAATGCATTAGCAAATGGCCAGAAAGGAGGAGTGGAAGAACAATAGAGAAAAATCAATACTGCCATCATGGAGGCAACAAGCCTTTATGTGAAACAAATAAAGAAAACAAAGCGGAATAAAAAACCACTATGGTTCTCAAAAGAGGTGTTGGGGAAGGTTAAGGAGAAAAAGGCTGCATTTAAAAAGTATAAGGAATCACAGACGGAGCACGACAGGGAACTGTGTCAATTAAAGCAGAAAGAAGTGGGAAGGCAGTTAGAAAAGCAAAGGCCCAAACCGAGGAAAAGATAGCCAACTCAGTTAAGAAGGGGATAAAACCTTTTATAGGTACATTAGGGAGCATAGAAAGGTTAAGGGAGGATAGTGAAGATTAATAAAGGAGAGGGAGGTGGGCAGAGGAGACAGTGAAAAGGCAGAGATACTGAATGAATACTTTGCTCAGTATTCACAAAAAGAAGAGGAGGAGTTACCTAAACCAAACAGTAGAAGCACTCTGGGTAGGGGTTGACACCAGTCCATTTACAGAAGAAAGAGTCCTGAAAGAACTCTAAAACTCAAGATGGACAAAGCAATGGGGCCTGACTGAATTCACACCCTAGAATCCTAAAAGAGCTAACGGAGGACCTAGTGACACCACTAACCACACTTTTTAACAAATCATGGGAAGATGGGGTGGTACCTGAGGACTGGAGGAGGGCAGATGTGATTCCCCTTCACAAAAGTGGGAGCAAGGCAGAAGCAGGAAACTACAGACCTGTTAGTTTGACCTCAGTGGTGGGGAAAATGATGGAATCACTTCTGAAAGAAAGAATTGTTCAGTACCTAGAGGCCAGTGGGGCACAGGCACAGGACCCAAAGCAGCACGGATTCACAGCAGGAAGGTCATGTCAGACGAATCTAATCGATTTATTTGACTGGGTGACCAAAGTAATAGACCAGGGAGGGGCTGTGGATATGGCCTACCTAGACTTTAGCAAGGCATTTGACGCAGTCCCCCACAAAAGATTAATAATCAAGTTAGCCAGCCTGGGAGTGGGTCCCAAGGTGGTAGCCTGGGTTGCAAACTGGCTGCACAACAGGACACAGAAGGTAATAGTGAATGGAACACATTCTGAAGAAAGGGGGGTTACTAGTGGAGTACCTCAGGGCTCAGTACTGGGTCCAGTCCTCTTTAACGTCTTTATAGGTGACATTACAGAGGTTCTGGAAGGAAAGGTATGCCTCTTTGCAGATGACACAAAGATCTGTAACAGAGTTGATACACAAGGGAGGCTAGAAAGGATGAGAAGGGACTTGGCAAAGTTGGGGGAATGGTCAGACATATGGCAACTTAGATTCAATGCAAAGAAGTGCAAAGTAATGCACCTGGAAAATAAAAATCCAGGAGAAGAGTACACAATAACAGGGGAGGTACTAACAACAACGATAATAGAAAGAGATCTGGGTGTAGTCATATCAGATGACCTAAAGGTGGGTAAGCAATGTGAGAAGTCAGTAAGGAGGGCCAGGGGGATACTGGGATGCATAGGGAGGGGCATCACAAGTAGAAAAAGGGAAGTGGTTATCCCTCTGTACAGACAGTTGGTGAGACCCCATCTGGAGTACTGCGTGCAGTTTTGGAGACCTCATCTACGCAAGGACATAGACGGGATGGAAGCAGTCCAGAGGAGGGCAACTAAATGGTGCAGGTCTACATCAGAAACCATATGAAAAGAGACTGAGAGAGCTTAATATGTATACCCTTGATGAAAGGAGGGACGGGGGGACATGATAGAAACTTTTAAGTACCTCAAGGGAATCAACAAAGTCCAGGAGGGTAGCATCTTTCAGAAAAAGAGACTTGTAAGAACAAGGGGACACAATTTAAAGTTAGAAGGGGGACAGCTCAGGGGTAATGTGAGGAAATTCTTTTTCACGGAGAGAGTGGTGGTCTCATGGAACCGCCTTCCTGGAGAGGTTGTGGGGTCTAAAACAGTGGGGGAATTCAAACATGCATGGGACAGACATAAGGCAATTATAGTGGGGGGTTGCAAGAAGTAAGCTGTTGGTTAACTAGAATCTGCAGCTTATCCAATAGGTAGGGAAATGGGCAGACTGGGTGGGCCAAGTGGGCCTTATCTGCCGTCAAAGTCTGTGTTTCTATGTTTTGTGAAGGAAGTAGTGCTCACCTTCCTCACCCGTGTCCATGGTGCTGAGCCGTGGGCCCACTATACCTTCTCTTCAGTAAATACTGGGCAAAAGTATCTATTTAGGATAGATGCTTTTACAGGGTCCTCCTCCTCACATGCCCCCTTTTTCTCCTTTGAGCTTAGCAGTACCCCCTCTGGACTTTCTCCTTTTTCTAATACATCTATAGAAAGTCTTGTCACCTTCTTTTACTGTTCGTGCTAGTGTTTCCTCAATTTGGGACTTTGCCTGCCTTAGGGCAGCTTGGTATGCCGCTCTATCTTCATCCTGCTGTGTTCCCTTATAGAAACATAGAACATAGAAGTTGACTGCAGATAAGGACCGCAAGGCCCATCCAGTCTGCCCATTTCTTTTTCTACCTTATGAATGTGCCATCGGCCTTTGCTCTGTCAGTGACCTATCTATTCATAGTCATTTGTATTGCTCCCTTATGCCTATCCCATGCCTGTTTGAAGCCCTGCACTGTATTCATAGCCACCACTTCTTGTGGTAAGCCATTCCATGCATCCACCACCCTTTCCGTGAAAAGAATTTCCTCATTCCCCTTAATCGGCCTCCTCTAATCTCATGCTGTGTCCTCTTGTCCTGCTATTTTTCTTATATTTAAACATGTTAGACTCTTTCACCTTGTTAATGCCCTTAAGGTGTTTGAATGCCTCGATCATATCACCTCTCTCCCTCCTTTGCTCAAGGGTATACAATATTGAGCTCTGTTAATCTGTCCTCATATGTCTTCTGATGCAGTCCCTGCACCATTTTGGTTGCCCTTCTCTGGACTGCCTCAATTTGGTTAATGTCCTTGTGAAGGTGTGGCCTCCAATACTGCCGCAGTACTCAGATGGGGCCTAACCAATGTCTTGTACAGAGGATTATTACCTCCCTCTTACGACTTGTGATACCCCTACTAATACACCCTAACACCCCCTAGCCTTACCTACTGCTTTAGAGGTCTGCTTGGATGATTTTAGGTCATCAGTGATGATGATGCCCAAGTCTCTTTCTTCCTTTGTGACTGCTAGCAACTCCTCCCAGCCTATAGGTGGCTTCAGGGTTTCTCTTCCCTATGTGCATGATTTTGCACTTCTTTGCATTAAATCCCAGTTGCCACTCTTCTGACCATTCTGCTAGTTTATCCAGATCTCTTCTCATTCTGCCCACCCCATCTGGCTCATCTACTCTGTTGCAGATCTTGGTGTCATCTGCAAACAGACAAAGCCTACCTCTAGTCCATCTGCAAGGTCACTAATGAAGATGTTGAATAGGACTGGCCCCAGGACTGATCCCTGAGGTACCCCACTTGTGACTTGCATCTCTTCTGACTGTATACCATTTACCACCACTCTCTGTTTTCTGCCAGTCAACCAGTTTGCCACCCAGTTGACCAACTTCTGACCCACCCGAGCCTACCAGCTTATTTATCAATCTTCTATGTGGAACAGTGTCAAAAGCTTTGCTGAAGTCAAGGTAGGCGACATCAACTGCTACCCTTGGTCCACCACTCTGGTTACCCAGTCAAAGAACTCTATGAGATTAGTTTGACAGGACCTTCCTTTTGTAAACCCATGCTGTCTTGGATCCTGTTCCCTATGGATTCCAGGTGTTGCACTATCCTTTCCTTAAGGTGCCTCCATAATCTTGCCCACTACTGAGGTAAGACTGACGGTCTGTAGTTCCCACTCCTCCTGCTACCACTCTTGGAGGCGCGGATCACAAAAACCCTTCTCCAGTCTTCTAGGACCTCTCCTGTGCTCAGAGACTCACTAAACAATTCTGCTAATGGCTCTGCTAGTTCCTCCTTCAGCTCCTTAAGTACCCTGGGATGTATGCCATCAGGTCCCATTGCCTTATCCACCCTGAGCTTACAGCTCTTGTAGGACCCTTTCTTTTGTGAAGAGGAGTAGTGCTCACCTCCCTCCCCTGTGTCCATGATGCTGAGCTGTGGGCCCTGCCTACCTTCTCTTCAGTAAATACTGAGCAAAAGTATCTATTTAGGATAGATGCCTTTACAGGGTCCTCCTCCTCACATGCTCCCTTTTCTCCATTAAGCTAGCAATACCCCTCTGGACTTTCTCCTTTCACTAATGTATCTATAGAAAGTCTTGTCACCTTCTTTTACTGTTTGTACTAGTGTTTCCTCAGTTTGGGACTTTGCCTGCCTTACTGCCTTACCTGCTTCCCTTAGGGCAGTTTGGTATGCCTCCTATCTTCATCCTGCTGTGTTCCCTTATATTTCCTGAAGGCCAGCCTTTTGGCTCTGACCTTTTCTGCTACTGTATTTGAGAACCAAAGTGGTTTCCTTTTCTTTGCACTTCCTTTTCTGTCTAACACAATGGGATGTTGCTTCAAGTATTGCATCCTTAATGCTTGCCCACTTTGCCTGTACCCCTCACCTGTGTTTCTTTTGCCAGGGCTAGCTTAACTCTGTTGGCCATCTTATCAAAGTCAGCTCCTCTGAAGTCCCATATTTTTGCCTTGGAATGGGATGATTTAGATGTAGTAGCCAAATTGAACCATACCATGTGATGGTCACTGGCCCCAGGTGACCTTCTACCTGGAGATCTGTGATCCCTTCTTTGTTAGTCAGTACTAGATCTAGGATAGCCCTGTCTCTTGTGGGTTGCTGTACCAGTTGTTTGAGGCCCTCCCCTGCAGGAATCCACTATGAGTCTAGTTCTGGCAGATGTTCCTGCTGGTATTGACCAATCTGTATCCGGCATGTTGAAGTCTCCATTATCAGAACCTCCCTTTAGCTGTCATGTTTTGTATATCTTCTAACAGTAATGTGTCTATGTCCTCCCTCTGGTCTGGGGCCTGTAGACAACCCCAGTTCTTATAGCTGTCCATTTCCTGTTTCCAGGGTGACCCACAGTTCTTCTGGCTCCTTATGTGTATTCTGAATTTCTGTAGCTTTGATATTTTCATTAACATACAGGGCCACCTCCCCCTTTTGCACCTCGGTCTCTTCTGAACAATACATAGCCAGGTACTGAAGTCTCCCAAGTGTGGTTACTGGTAAACCACGTCTCACTAATGCTACTATGTCCAGTTTAGCCTCTGACATTATTGCCTGCAGGTCTGGGATCTTATTTCCCAGGCTGTGAGCATTTGTGTACATGATTTTCCATTGGCCAGATTTTGGTGTGTTAGTTGTTGGGTGAAGTTTGGCATTACCCTGTGCATCGTGTGGGAGACAAACCTTTTTCTTACCTGGTGATGCAAATGAGCGGCAAACACGCTGAATTCCTGTTTGACCACTAGCTGAGGGGAGGTGTTCTTCCCATCCGACATGGGGTGCTGCACCCCTCTCCCCATTTGCTAGTTTAAATATTCTGCAAAGGCGTCAAACTTCTGCCCCAATGCACTGACTCCCTCTTTAGTCAGATGCAGTCCATCAAATTTAAAGAACTTTCGCTCCCAGAACTGTTGCCAGTTCCTACAAATCTGTGTCCTTTTCCTGGCACCAGTCCTTGAGCCACGTGTTTAGCTCCCTATCTCCCTTCTCTGACCTTCCGTCCATCTGCTCCCTCTCCCAGACTGGCAGGATCTCAGAGAAGGAGATGCGACGAAATAGATGATAGTTTGTCACCCAGCCTAGTCAGGTGTTCCTTGGTCTCCACCACAGACCGGCTGGCGAGATCATTAGTCCCTATGTGTACTAGGACACCAATGTTTTCTCCTGCTTTGTGAACAATTTTAGCAATGCGGTCAGTGTCTCTCCATGCTGATGTACCTGGGAGACATCTGACCATCACCCCTGGCTGGAGATGGGTATCAACTCCCTGAATCATGGAGTCTCCTATGATCAGAAGTTTTTTGGAATTCCTTTGTGCTTGTTTAGTTTTGGTTCCTGATTTGGGTGAGTTTTGTTGTGCTAGCTCCTGTGCATGAGTGTCCTGCTCTGCAGTGTCTTCTGCCTCTTTATTTGATTTCAGAGATAGAGGCAGATACCTGTTTGTAGTGTTTATATGGTTTTAGAGGCAATGTGTTGGAGAGCAGAGGTGATGGGGCACCTGATTTGCTCCTCCTAACCACCTGCCAACCTCCTGGACCAACTACCCTCTGCGGTCGGGTTTTCTGTTGGATGCTGGGGAAATGGCGGTGGTTCTTATAATGTATTTCCTCTTCAATATGAAATTTGGGCGTGCAATCTCTGCCCATGCTGCCGAGCTGAGCCCTAAGATCTCAAAGGCCCAGCATGTAGGACAGTGTCCTAAATCCTGTAAGACTGTCCTTCTGAAAATTGTTCCACAGTACCTGCAGTTAATGAAATCCATTCCAAATAAGTTGCTGGGTTTGTAACCTAGTCAGAGTAATTTGAAGGAAAAAAAAAAGGAAAAAAATGCAAGTAATGGCTTAATTGTGCTTTGTTTAACTTGTTATAACAAGTTAAATTACTAGTGCCCCTGTAAATGAGATCACCTTGTGGAGGCCCCACTGATCCGCCCCTTCCTGCTCTGCCACAGGAAATGTCACAGCTGTGGTACCCTATAAAAGGAGTGTAGCGTGGGGTGGTTGGGGATGGGGGTGGGTGGCTGGGCCCTTCCCCTGCCTAAAAGAAGAACCATGGACGAAAGAACAAGGAGGTAAGAGCAGAAACAATCAGTCAACAACAAATGCAGTAACCCTGAAAGCTTATCCTAATGTTAGATAAAACTGTAAAACCTGTAAAGCACCACCTGTAATAATTTCAGAGAAGATATACCCTGTAAGAAACACTTTGCTCCAGAAAAAATAAAGCAGTAACAGAAGATATACCTTGCAAAAGACAATTTGAATCAGAAGATTACAGCAGTAATCTGTTAGCACAACCTGTAGGCACACCTTGTAATAATGCAGAAGAAGGTATACCAGCAACAACAATTTGAATCAGAGAAAAAATAAAGCAATGAAATGTTAGCAACAAACAGTAGCAATCCCTGTGAGTAAAAAATAAAAACACCACCACACAGTAAATCTGCTTAGCCAAACTAAGTCTTAATCCTTCTCCCTTGCTCTGGTAAGTTTCTTTACTCTGCCTTTCAAGCAGTCTTAGAAGGGAAGAGCTTAGGTGAAGCTAGGTGCCTTGGCCAGCAAACCAAGTCTTCTACCCTCAGGTGAAGCTAGGTGCCTTGGCCAGCAAACCAAGTCTTCTATATTTCCTGAAGGCCAGTCTTTTGGCTCTGACCTTTTCTGCTACTGTATTTGAGAACCAAAGTGGTTTCCATCTTCTTTTGCACTTCCTTTTCTGTCTAACAGAATGGGATGTTGCTTCAAGTATTGCATCCTTAATGTTTTCCCATTTTGCCTGTACCCCCTCACCTGTGTTTCTTTTTGCCAGGGCTAGCTTAGCTCTGTTGGCCATCTTATCAAAGTCGGCTCCTCTGAAGTCCCATATTTTTGCCTTGGAATGGGATGATTTAGATGTAGTGGCCAAACTGAACCATACTATGTATCGCCACCCCTTCTTTTTTTGTTGGGGCCAACACATGAATCTCCTCTCCCACCCAGTCCTTTTTAAGCCTGACATGGTCGCCCTTACATAACTTGGTCTCCTGAAGGAAAGCCAGGTCAGCCCATAGTCTCTTCAGGTCAGCGGATACCTGTCTCCTTTTAGTGGGGGTGTTTAGACCTCTCACATTCCATGATATCCCTGTAACATCACTCATTGGGATATAGGGGAGACGACATGAGAGAGCAGAGTGACACCAAAGTCTCGGAGACTACTGAGTGGGTCCCCCTTGCCTAGAGCAGGAGCCACCTGCTCAAGGAAGCATTGTAACCTGGAGCAGGCTCAGAAGGTATGACTACCAACAACAAAAAACAACCCAGAATCCTTATATTTGACCATGGTGCATGAAATTGGCACCACATTAAACAGACCAGCAATGATAGCAGTGCAATATATACCACATTCTTAGCAACTAAACTATATACAGAGGCCTTGCAGCCTAATTGTAAGGGGTACAGAGGAGTGTCTTGCGTCACAGCACTCAGCTGATGGCTCACCTCTGCTCCTTGGGCACCATTGTCGGGGTATTTCCCTGTACACATCATGAGGAGTAGCAGCCTAGGTCTAGAGAAGCACCAAGGGTGTTCCTAGGCAGCGCGTCTTAGCTTACTACTAAGCTTATCAGCTACTGTTGAAACCAGAGGTGCAGTGCAACTCACGCTCAGATGGGGAGATGATAGGGGAAGGGGAATCCATTTTCTGGTGGGCCAGCTGTCGGGGTATAGAGGGGGCAGCCATTGCTGTGTAAGTGTACCCCTCCAGACAGGGAGGGGGAATAGTCATTGGTCAGTTAACCGAGTGAGGTTACGAGGGTGGGTGGGGGAGGGTCTGTCAGGCCTTGGGAACCTTTAGGGAGGCAGTTGATAAGAAGTACAGTGCCAGGTCCCTGCTGTGGGTGTCAGTCTGTCCAGGCCTCCCAGTCCCCGGGAGAATTTGCGTGGATCCTCCTGTGGGATAGGGAGGGTTGGGTGAGGATTCAACTCGGGAGTGAGCCCGGAGTGACGTAGGCCATTTGCTGTTGGCGGCTACCCCTCGACATTCACAGGGGGACTCGCCCCTTGCTCTTCATCCCAACCCCACAGTGCTGGAGGGGAGGACAACCACCTTTACCAAGGGGTTGGGGGGGACTCTTGTCCCCAAAGATCATACCCTCAGGACAGTGTCCATCTGAGAACCCCTCCCTGCCCTGCTGAACAGCGAGACATAAATCCCTGCTCCATTTAATCCGGATACTGCTCCCACTGGATTCCCCCCGATGACCTCCTTCCTTCAATTTCCACCCACCCAGAGAGGAGTCTAGAGCCCCGCTGTTCCCGACTCAGGTAGTCAAACCCAACAATAGCAATACATATAATAAAATAGCATTAATTTTTTTTTTGGGGGGAGTAGTCCAGGGACCTTCTTTAGGATCACCCCCCCACTTCCCCATAGCCAGTCTCACAAAAACAGTAGTTTGCATGCACAGTCCTGAAGCCGTAGCACTGCACCAGGTGGGGTAGCTGTCCCATTTGATCCCTCCCTGTATAGTAGCAGGTGCTACCTATCTCAGGAATGTTCAGTTCGGCTTGCGGGTATGGCAAGTGCCCGGCGCTGAAGAAGGGCGGTGATGAAACACAGGCCCGGGGGGGAGACACCACGAGGCCGTGGAGTGGTCTAGCCCAGATCAGTTAGAGGCCTGTTTGTGGAGTCATTTTTTCCACACACCCCCCTGACTCCAAATACCTCACTTCGTCCCCAGAAGTAAGACACCAGCTCCTCTCCCCTGAAAGCTGGTAGGGGGATGTAGTAAGAAAAGTTTTACTTATCTGGGACCCCATGGAGGCTTGATGTGGTCAGAGAAATGTCCAGATGGGTGAACGAGGAGCTTTGGGGACTCTTCATCTCAGTCTCTTCTGCTGGCAGGTGGTGCTCTCGGGGTAGCGATCCTGGTGGAGGAGGCTTTGCAGGGGGAGGCAACCTGGTCTGCCCAGGACTTTGGGGGAGAAGGCAAGCGGTGTGTTGGCATGTTCTGGGTGGTCGGCGGGCTGCCAGAGGTCTTTGGATGCTGCTCTGGGGTGGAGGGCCTCAGCAATTCAAATCGGTTCTGTGTTGCATTTGGTGCTGTATGGCGTCCATCAGGTGCAGCTCCGGGCTGATACTGCTGCGATATTCGGAAGGGTGTTTGCATTTTCCATGCCTTCTCACCGCTTGCCTTTTGCGATTGATGCGGGTTAGGGACTCCCATTCATTGTCAGGCCTGGACTCACACTCCTGACCTCATTTCCCCTGTATCGGGGATTGCCTGCCTATGCCTCCGATGGACTCCTTGGACAATTGTGGCTGCTGGTACCACAGGTGGAATTCCCCAGGCCAGTTCCTCTGCAGAAAATCCATGATGGCATTGGGGGAGGTGAAGGACATCGGGACCTCATTATGCACTACCTGCACTGTGGCCGGGTGGTGAAGGAGAGGCTTAATCTGTGCATGGCGTAGTGGGCCTCCATATAGGCCCGTCTCCTGTCTGCTAGGTCTTTTGAGTAATCAGGATAGACCTTGATGCGGTGCTCCTGCCACATAATATGCTGCAACTCCCGGGACCTGGTCATGACAAATCAAATTCCTTATCCCAGTAGTCTAGGAATTGTGCGATGATCGGCCTCGGTCTCTCAGTTGGTTTAGGTATCGGAGCTAGGGAACGGTGGACCCTTTCCATCTGCATCCTCTTTCCCGGGTCCAGACGGAACATGACAGTCAGAATGTCCTGTAGAAAGGTTTCGGTGCACCCACATTCTTCCTTTTCAGGAAAGCCTAGGAACCGGAGGTTGTTCCCGTCAGTCTTTTGCTGCATCCTTAAGAGCATGGCATGATGCTCTTGGAGTGTGGCATCGTGCTCCTGGATGTGGGCTTTTGCGTATGTTAGACACAATTCATTTTGGTAAAGCCGGGTTTCCATTGCTTGCATTACCTGGGATGTGTGATTAGTAGCCACTGTAACCTGCACCATTTGGGAGAGTAGCTGTGCAAACATCCTTTCAACTGAAGCTGGGTCCCACACTGCAGGTATGGAGGATTGAGCCATGCTTACCATAGAAGCTCAGTGAGTTGTGAACGTTGGGTTTGTCAAAATAAAATCCAGTATCCGCTTGTTCAGTGTAGTTAGCTACTTTAGGCTGTAACTTTGAAAATGTTGAAAAGAAAGAAATTAGTACAGATTCATAAGGATGTAGCCCTCTAAGACCGGTAGCTGTAATTTCAAGCTGCCATGCAGTTAAGCACCCCCTAGTGGCAGTCCTAGAGTGAGTATGTTGAAATGTTCTCACGCTAGGTCCAGAGGTCACAAAAATATCCTCACTGTAGCTCCTGATTGGCACATCTCGGTAGCACGAGCTGCACTGTTCAAAAATCAGAACTGCTGGTTTTCACTTCACGACTAGCTCTCAAGGAGTACTTTAAGTTTTGAGCTCCTTCCAGCCATATTGCAGAAACCACATGAAGTCGTCCTCGTATATTGACAGAAAAAAAACAAACACAAAAAAAAACACTTTCTCCCCAGTCAGACTGCCGTCCAGTCAAATTACTCAATCCTTTGCTCAAAACATCATTTCCCCTCTAAGTTATCTCCCTCCATCTCCACACCATGAACCCTGTCTCCAACACCAGCACTGTACTGCAGTCTTCGCCGGGAATGACTCTTCCTGAAGGCAGTATATAGTCAGGCTGCACCCACTTGCATAAACAGTGCAGACTGACCACTTGGTCTCCATAATGCACATCTGCAGCTCGCACGCTGATGCACACAGTAGCGTTGTGTGTCAGTATAGGGAAACAACCGCTTGATCATCCTGAAAATTGCTTGTACATCTGACAACATTAAATACCTTAAAAATACAAAGATAAATTTAAAAACCAAAAAAAGTACCTCACAAACAGGAAGAAGTGTTGGATAAATTGAATATGCCATGCCCCATGCAGAAATATCGGTGATACTTCTCCGTCATGTACTTTGATCTATGACATCACTCGTTGCTTTGTCACTCGTGATATCATAAGGTCAAAGTACACTTGGAAGAAATATCACCAATATTTCTGTATGGGGCATGGTATTTTCCCTATATCTACATCCAGAGATACATGTTAGGATTGAGTAAGCACTGTAATGTTAAACCCAGAGCTTTGCACCTTTATTCCAAGAACAATAACATACAAAACAGCAGAGAAGTGCCATCAACCAGTTAACCACGCTTTAGGCTTAGATTCAGTTTCACAGATTCATTATTTTCATACTGGCCACCAAATGTGCTTGCTCCCAACACTTGCATTGGCCCCTTGCCAGCTTTTTCAAAGGGAGTGGTCTTATGAATTGAAAATACAGTAAAGGCAGTGTATTTTCAGATAACCATTCAATGTGGCAAATACCTATTTCACTTTAAAAACAGATCACCAAAAGTCTTTACATTAGTTCACATTTTACCTTATTTCAAAGCTTTAAAGAGCAACTCTGCTCTTCAGCATGTGCTTTTGTAAATTAGATATTTCAGCTGTTAAAATGTGTTCCTTTCCAAGATTTACAGCACATCTTGGTAGTCCACATAAGCAAGTCTGTATAGAAAATATTTGAAAATATTTGCCTCTCCCCTGTTAACCTCACAGTGTCTTTGTTTATGACATTGTAGTGTTCACAGTGACAACAGACTGATGTCACAAAAAGTAATTGTGTGGTTAGCAGGGCAAAATCCGATACATTTTGAAAGACTCGGTGAAATTGCTGCAATATCTACAATACTTAGTAGACCAACAGCAGGGGAAGTAAAAAAAATAAAAATCTAGAAAACAGTAATATTTCATTATTGTTTAGTAAGTGTAAATCTAATATTTAAAGCTTTTTATTTTTATAGAGTTGCTGTTTAAGGAAAGGTCCTTACCAACACAGTATGTAATTTTAGCTTTTATCTCCACCCAGCAGCTTACACAGCTTATGTGTAGCTATTAAGAGCACCACAGCCATCACAATGCAGGATCTAGCTGTGTACTCCTCCTGGCTGGCTCTTGAAGGTGTCAAAGTCTGTGTTGATCCCATGCCAAAGATTGCAGTACATAGAAACAGCCTTGGACCCAGCACAGGGATGTGCCGTACTGTCCCAGGACAGGGAGGACACTCAGATTGCCCAAGCACACCTGGTGCAGCGGAGCCACTATATCTCTGTACGAACAATGTTATGTCTCTTGGGCCTTATGGCTATGGCCATATGGCTACGGCCATAGTGACTGTATCACCAGCCCAGCTTCATAATGAGGATACCACACTGCACACACTGGTCCAGTGGGATCAGCTGATGGATGAGCTAGAGCAAATGGTTCTCATAACATCTTCAATGTGCTGAGTCAGGCAGTAGCGGCTCTAGCCACAAATGGTTTCCAGGGCACAGCTGGGGCACAACAGATGACAGCCAGGGCACTGCTATATTGTTACTGTGGGGGAAGTTCTGCACCATATGGGGCACAGCATTTTTTTTACCAGGGCACGTGCCCCAGCAGGCCCTGGTGTAGAGCCGCCCATGGCTGAGTGTTGTTATGGTGGCTGGAAAGCTAGAATGTACTGAAGGGCATTCCATTCCTTGTACCAGCTCCAGTACAGATTCTCACCATGGATCTTTCAGACTCCAGCTGGGGTGCTGATGTACTGCTTGTGGCTAGGGAGCCTTTTATCAGACATATTTATTCACTGAAATGGAAGCGCTTCACTCTGTGGTCTCTGTCTGGGAATATGGACCCTTTTACATGTCCTGTGAATTCTGTGCTGGAATACTTGCTTTCTCCCTGACTCAGGCCTGCAGTATTCTTCTAAGGTTCATTTGGACATGCTATCCGCTTTTCATGCCACTATTGATGGGCATATGGTTGCCCAGTTAGAGGTGTCTCGTACTTTTTTGTGAGGCATCGTTCACATAAAATCTCCAATCCGTAATCCAGTCCTGCCTTGGGACTTAAATTTTATACTTGAAAAATTGACATGGGCCCTAAGTTATGGAAGAGATTACCTGGCCACTTAAGGCCACAATAATGTACCATATTTGGAGGGCCATTAGAACCTGGTTTTCTGATGCTACTATACTGGCAAAATTATGCTATAGTTGAGTAGGCATGCTTAATCCTAAATGAAGTACCGTTGTTAATATCGTATTGTATGGTTCTTTCCCTATGATGTATGCTTTATCTTGTATCTCTGTAAACTCTACTGTGAACTGGACTCTTATGTAAGACATGAGATCCCACTGAAAATGAGCTTCGACTAAATTGGGTTATCCTTTTCTGGAAATTTTTCAGAATAAAACTTTTTCTGCTACTATTCCTTTTGAGCCTGCTGCGAGTTATGGCTTGCATTTTCTGTTATGGAAAATTTTATTTGTATTTGCAGTGTAGTCTGCTCAGAGGAGTTCTGAGCTTCAGGCTTTCTGATCTAGCAACTTTATTCAGTTCTGGTCTGACTTGTATTATTTTGTACCCATGCTGGTGAAAGTCATTTCATTCCATTGTTGGAATTTTATTCTGTGTTTTTGTAGATAGTAGGGATTGTAGTTTGGCCCCCAACAAAGTGTGCCAGCTGGTCCTTCCACTTCCCAGTTCCTCTGGCATGCCCCAATGAAGTCAGTGGGGGCCAAATTTGATTACTGTTTAATAAATAATGATGGCCCGAAATTGGAGATTAACAAAGGCCTCTACTCAACTTACAAGAGCCTTGTTGATTGAGCAGAGGCCTTCATTAATCTCTTAACTGGACATCATTATTTATTGAATAGTAATCAAATTCAGCCCCCATTGACTTTGGTGGGGCGTGCCCCCATGCTGTCCCTTGCTCCATATCACTATATGCCTGAGTGTGGGGGCATGTCAGAGGAATCTGGAAGTGGAAGGGATCGTTTGGCCATTTTGTCGGGGACCAAACTATAATCCCTTCTATCTAAATACAGGCACGGAATAAAATAATGAAAATAGCGCTGGATGAATTTCACTGGCATAAGGTACAAAATAAGGTATGTCAGACTAGAATTTCAGAAAATCACTTTAATGTGTGGGTCTCCTTATTTGATTTTTCACAAAGACAGAGTTTCTCTTTGCATACAAATCCTTAGTTTTCATTGAAGGAGGTGTCAGAATTTATGCAGAACTAAACAGTACAGCTTCCTTTTTATCTTGAGCATGCCAGCCAGGGTTAGGGGATGCTCCAGACTTTAGATGTACTGTACCTAGAACACTGAGATATTATGTTTCTTGCACCGAGGACTGCAGAAAGTCCTCTACACTTTTTGGTTCATTTGCCTCTGGAAAATAAGTCACGCCTGTGTTTAAACAATGGTTGGTGAATTGTATTACATTTAATTACAGGAATTACGGTAAGAAACTTGCTGGTGCTGTCCATGGTTACTCCAAAAGGGTTATGATCACTTTGGTTGCTGGTTTAAAAAATGTCTGTGCTGTTGACATATGTGCAGCAGCCATGTGGAGTACTGTTCACACTTTCACTAGACACTATAGTCTGAACCCTGTCTATTGTAGATGTGTTGAGTTTGGGCTTGCTGTACTGCAGGGCCTTCTGTCCTGATGACATATCAGATTGTACCATCCTCCCAGTGTACTTTGTGTTGCTTGGGAGTAATTCCAAAAGTGTGGCATAATGGAGATGTCCTCAGTGATGATGGAACAGCTATGCAAATCCTTACTGTTACAGTAGACCTTTGAGAGAATCTCCACTAGGCTGTGTCGTACCCTCCCTCCTTCCCCTTTTCAGTATTGTTAGGCTAGGCCCCAACTCCATATTGGCTACCTATAGCGCATCTTGGACAACACTATTCTGTTACTGCTAATCATGATGATACTGATTATTGCTAACGTATTTGAGCACAGTACCCACCATACAAGAGTGGTAACAGGGATTAATTACTGATTATCGTTTGCTGCCAATTACGATGTTATGACTCCTGATACAAATATGTGATTTTACCATATTTTTCTAACTAAGCATTGTTTTATGCTTTATTGCTTGCAACAATACTGTTGTATGACCGAGTGTGGTTTGCACCACCATCTGGTGTATTATGTTACAATAACTTCTGACTGTATTTGCCTTATCCAGTGTTGTTATGATTTTGCCTTATACAACAGCACCACCTAGTGGACTGCTGTCTGCCTGTACTACTAATCTATTGTTTAGCACCGGAATGCCTTAGCTGGAATATTTCTATACTTTGTATATCTTTAGATACTGGGAGTCACCTACCTTTTAGCCAGTAGGGCTTGTTTTGTATGTTAGCTGTAATTATAATATACGCACGAACTACCTATTGCCATAGTTATCGCACTATATAAGATGTTGCATACTGTTTGCACTCAGAGTCTGATCATATACTCCAGAGTATAGGGAATACTCTGGCTCCCGGTGTCGAGGTGAGGCAATGCAGGGCTTGCATCTATAATCAGAATACTTTATTCATGCTCTGATCCCTTTTGTCAGTGTCCTGTCAGTTTTATCAGTGGTCCCAAGTTCCTCAGGGGTCTGGCCCTATACCTTCCAGACAGTATATTGAGGATTATATCAGATGTTGTGCTTAATGTCTTACTCCATGCATCCTTTTTCCAGTCCCATGCCTGTCCTTGTTTGCCTTTTACTGGTCTAATCTCCTGGTTCCTCATGGTTCGAGGACCTCTGAAACTTATCTCCAGTGGGGAACTGAAGAGTGATGGGGCTACCCACGTTATATATGTGTCAACGCTGCACATCATTGTGGGTGGCCCCAGCTAGCAAACTTTTCATGTGGTCCTGAGGCTGACTGCTTACAGTTCCAAAGGTGTGACCTAATGGAGGAGATTCTCTCAAAGATCTACGGTTCAGGTAAGTTCTTACGTAACTGTTTCTTCCTTACTTCCCCCACCCTCTAACACCCATGCAACCCACCCCCTCCGCCACCCTGTTACATACTGTAATAAGGGTCCCATGGTGGGTGATCAGCACTACAGCCCTCCCTTCACCTCGGCTGGTCATCAACTAAAACAAAAGAAATGCTGGAAGAAAAAAACTACTGCACGTGCTCAGGGATTTGGGATTTCTTCAGCAAAAAAAAGGTTGATTTTTGTGGCCCTGAAAACATATTTTGGGGCCAGATTCAAACATCACACTTAAGTGGTCATATGGAGAGGTGATAAGAACCCTGTTCATCAAATATTTAGTAATCAAATGTAAAAAAATATAGAGGATAATGTATGGTCTTTGGTTAATAAACACTTTGAGAGATTGTCATGTCGTCATTGTAAACCTCGAGAGCGTAGCTTGAGAGGTTTTCAGATGTCATGGAAAACTCGAGAAGTTAGTCCTCAAACGTGGGTCGCCAGTGTGGCGTCTAGCACCTCAGCACCACTGGGCTGGCCCATAATACCAACATTTTAAACATTTTTCTCAAAGCACAACATTGAGTGTTGTGAGCATTCCGTTTTGTTATACCATTGATATGACATACTCAAGGAGGGTTAACAACAGAGTGATGTCATAACGATGGTATAGCAAGGTTGTAATCTGCTTGATTTCAGTTAGTAATAAGGGCACCTCATACATTATAAAATAGTTATGAGTTATTAAAAAACACCCCCCAGAAAATACTAAGTTGAAAAAAAGCATTACTTACGCATGGAATACAGGAATATCTGTTCTTCAGAGGACTAGGGAGCCCAGGGTGGAGGAGTGGTAAGGAGAAGGGGTGGGAATGTAGGAATGTGAGAGCAGCATCAGGGGTAGAAAATTCTAAAGAAGTGCCTTTATTGAATAGATTTGCACCACTGTCTGGAAGGAGGGAGGAGGCAGCAGGAGGTGAGGTAGGAGGTCAGGTTGAGCATGCGTTGAGAGCAGTAGTACAGGGGAGGGGGGAGGGAACTAATCATAGTGGGCAGGGAAGAATATGCAGGCAAAATGGAGTGGAGGATGCAGGGGGGAGAAAAAGAATGTAAGGGGGAGGGAAAACAAAGCAGATATGTGCAGACTAGGTGTGCCAAGCGGTCCTTATCTGCTGTCAAGGTCTGTTTCTAAGTACAGATAGAAGGGGGAGGGGCAGATTGAGAGATGGAAAAAACATTTATGGGGATAAATTGTGGATGTGTAGATAAGTTCACCAGGGTGCAGAGGGAGCAGTTAGGTGGAGAAACAGCTAGTACCGAAGGTAAGAAAGGAAGGACTGGGAGCACGGATGCGGGGGATGGAAGGGTGGCATCATAGGGGACTCCATAATTAGGGGTATTCACTGGGGAAGGAAAGGAGACTGATGCAAGCAGGAGGGTGGTTTGTATGCCAGGGATGACAGCGGGGAAGGTGGGCCCAAGAATAAGGGAAGTGGAGAGGTTGGAGGAAAACCTAATTTAGTTATACAACCAATGACCTAGCTAGGGAGGAGGTTGAAATAGTGCAAAGTAGGTTCAGGGAGTTAGGGAAGATCTACGGGGGAGGATGGAAGTTTGCTGGCCTTCTCAGAGATGATACCAGTACCAAGGTCCAGCACAGCTAGGAAAAGAAGAATAGAGGATTTTAATGACTGGCTGAGAAAATGGTGCAGGGAAGAGAGTTCATCTGTATTGGGGACTGGAAGGCGACCTGGTCAAACAAAGCACTCTTTTCACCAGATAGGCTACACCTCAGTAGGGAGGGTTTGAGGGTGCTTGGAGGACAAACTGGGGGAATACACAACCACTACACTTAATTTAAACTACTTGGGGGGGGCAGTGGGCATGCGGGCCCACAAACTCCAAGAGGAGGTGGTCAGTGAACCTCCCCCCTCCCCACATTGGTGGAAGAGGTCTGGAGAGAGGAGGTGGAAGGGGCAAAAACACAGTTAGCAAAGGATGGAGGGGGTGAGTTAACACACAACAAGGGTATGTGGAGGGGTGCACACAGAGGGGATAAATGTGAATAGAATAACAGAGGGAAGAGAAGGAATGTCGTACTCTAGGTGGAGGGTGGTGTCTCTGAATGTGAGGAGTCTTGGAAACAAGATGGACGACCTGCAGGCACAATTAGCAGACAGGAGGGTGGATATAGCTGCAGTATCCGAAACTTGGGCAACATCACACCATGACTGGGACCTTGCGATCCCCGGATATAAACTATACAGGAGGGACAGGGTGTTGGGAAGGGGTAGGAGTGGCAGTTTATATCAGGAGGAATAACTACGAGGGAGGAGTCTGAGGAAGGGAAGGTGGAGGCATTATGGGTTCAGTTAAGAGCCAGTAGACGGAGAAAGGTGAGGTTGGGGGTGGGTTACAGACCACCCAGTCAAGATGAGGAGAGGGACAGGGAACTGATCTCACAAATATTGGAAGCTGCGGGGAAAGGAGATGTGGTAATTGTGGGGGACTTCAGCCTGCCCAAGATGGACTGGAGCATACCATCCACAACATGTGCTAAGAGTCAGGTGATCCTGGAAGGACTGCAGAGTGGGTTCCTGACTCAGGGTGTCACTGAACCAACAAGAGCTGAGGCAGTTCTTGATCTGGTGCTCACAAATGGGGAGCATGTACAGGAAATAATGGTCGGGGAGCCACTGGGTGGAAGTGACTATTGCACAGTGTGGTTCCAGTTCGATATGGGCAGGGAAAGCATCCCGACTAAGACTGAAATATTGGATTTCAGGAGGGCGGACTTCAGGAAAATGGGTGATGTGCAAAGGAGCCATCTTGCGGGTATCGGAGAAGATATGGGGTGGACCAAAGGTGGTCCATCATTAAGAAAGGAATACTGGTTGCCACAGATGAGTGCGTTAGGCTCAGGAGAAAGTACACAAGGGCCAGAGCGCTCAGCTGGTTCAGTTCTGGGGTTGCCAAGGCATTAAGGGAAAAGAGATTGGCCTATAGAAAATTCAGGAAGACCAGGAGAGAAGTGGATAGGGAAAATTACCTAAAGTTGGCTAGTGAGGCAAGTAAGGAAGTCCGGTGAGCAAAGGCCGTAGAAGGAGAAGACTTTCTTTCACTATATAAGTGAGAAAAGGGACAAGAAGGAAGGGATTGTTTGGCTTAAGAAAGGGGTGGAGTGGGTGGAGGATAATGGGGGAAAAGCAGAGATACTAAATGAATACGTCTGTTCTGTCTTCACCAGGGAGAAGGATGGACCAGTGCCTTCAGGAGGGAAAAGAGGAGCGGGGGGGGAGGGAACACAGTTGTAGTGATAGAGGAGGATTGAGTGAGGGAGGGTCTACTAGCATTGACAAATTACCAAGCCCAGACAGAGTGTATCCTAGAGTACTAAAGGAACTGGCTGAGGAGCTGGCAGGGCCACTGGCAGACCTATTTAATAGTTCTCTAGAGTCAGGCATGGTACCGCAGAACTGGAGAACAGCACATGTAGTGCCCCTCCAAAAAAGCGGTCTCAAGGATGACCCAGGGAATTACAGATCAGTCTGACCTCCATTGTGGGCAAGCTCATGGAGATTATACTAAAGGAAAGGTTGGTGGAATATCTAGAGGAGCATGGTCTCCAGGATGAGAGGAAGCATGGATTCATGGGGGGCAGATCATGTCAAACAAATCTGATTGACTGTGTCACTAAGACAGTAGACAGGAGCCAAGCCGTAGACATCCTCTATCTTGATTTTAGCAAGGCCTTTGACTCTCTGCCCCACAAAAGGTTGATCAGGAAGTTGGTGGATCTTGGAGTTGGGGAAAAGATGGCCATATGGGTGGAAAACTGGCTAAGGGACTGAACCCAGAGGGTGGTTGTTGGGGGAAAGAGTTATCTGGCACCAGAGAGGTAACCAGTGGGGTCCCACAGGGTTCGATGCTGGGGCTGGTGTTGTTCAGTGTCTTCATCAGTGACATTGGGGATGGCAGTAAGGGCAAAATGTGCCTATTCGTGGATGACACCAGGCTCTGTGGGAGCGTGAACACAGCTGAAGGGATACAGGACCCACAAGAAGATCTGAAAAAGCTGTGGGGAGGTCCAGGATCTGTCAGTTTGGCTTCAATGCCAAGAAATGCAGAGTTATGCATATTGGAGCCAAGAATTCCAGGACAGAGTACTACCTGGGTGGAGCCCCGAGTATCTGTATCAGAGGAGGAGAAAGACCTGGGAGTGATGATCACTAGTGGCATGAAGCACTCGATGCAGTGCAAGAAAACAGCAGCAAAGACAAACAAGATAGTAGGATGCATAGCTAGGGGGATCAGTAGTAGGAGAGAGGAGGTTATACTGCCCTTGTACAGGTCATTGGTAAGGTCGCATCTAGAGTATGGAGTTCAGTACTGGTGCCCACACCTCAAAAAGGACATTAACCTCCTTGAGAAGGTCCAGAGGAGGGTTACAAAGATGATAGCTGGTCAGCAGGGTAAGGCATACAAGGAGAGGTTGAGGGCACTGAACATTTACTCCCTGGAAGACAGGGGGGACACGATTGGGACCCTCAAGTACTGGAAAGGGATAAATAAGGTTGATAAGGAGAGTGTCTTTAAGCTGAGTGGCAACACTAACACGAGGGGACACAATCTTAAGCTGGAGGGTGAGAGGTTTAGGAGGGAAGTCAGGAAGCACTTCTTCACAGAGAGGGTGGTGGACACTGGGAATGTACTGCCAGAATAGGTAATTTCATTGAAGATAGTGGGCAACTTTAAGAGAGGCTGGGACAGGCATAGGGGGAAGGTAAGGATCATGAGTAGGGAGGAATGGGGAGGGAGAGCAGGGATATTAGCTCAGGCTATGGACCCTGCAACACGAGCAGTCTTGATAAACCAAATGACCTTCTTCTGTTAGCTTCTTCGTATGTTCGTATAGTCGGGGATATAGGATTTGTTTTTAGTGTTTTTCTTATCCATAAATTTAACATTAAGCACCAATTTTGGGGATAGGCTTCTTACAAGCCCCCTTCATGACCACCCAAGTGGAAACTCCTGTGCCTACCTGATTGGACTTTCATTTAGTTTAGAGCTGGAATGACATAGCCTACAAATCCGGCACTGTGCTAAACATTCAGTGTCCCTTTCGTAAGGACCAGAAATGCACACAGTTAAGAACGCACTCACAAAAATGCAGCATGGGCAGTTGAGAAGCAGTTGAAACATGAGCACAAAAATAGCACAATCAACAATTTCAAATGAAAAAAATAGATTTTACTGTTTACCTTCAGGCAGGGCAAAAGCATTAATGGTAGAGTGAACAGGCAAACCCAGCTGACGACAAACAATAATATTTTTATTACATTTGAAGTTGCTGAGTACGCTGTTCTTGTGCTCTTGTTTGCATAGGGATTGCAGGACCCTGGCAAAGCAAATTACAGGTCTGGCACTACACCCGATCCCTCTGCTGTTTCATGTACGACCTACATGACCCTGCATGAAACAAACAGGTCTATCGCGCACTCAGATCAGCGGATGAGGCCCTCCTGGAGGTACCTAGGACTAAATTAAAATCTTCTGGGAACCAGGCATTTGAAGTGGTGGTCCGGTCCTCTGGAATTCATTGCTGAGGTGCCATCTGTAGAGCTCTTTAAAAAAAAAAAAAAAAATTAAAAACCATCCTTTTCGAACAGGCCTTTGGGATATGAGGTCTAATTAGGGACCATCTGACCGCTTATGTAACAGCTTGTTTTTAATTTTTATTGGGTTGTGAAAAGCTTTTCTATATTGTATGATTGTCTGTTTTCCATTGCTGTATCTGTATTTTTTATTTGTTGTAAGGCAACCTGAGCTTTCGGGGAAGGGCGCCCGAAATAAACTCTACTACTACTACTATTGCTTTGCCTGATGGGCATGACTCCTCTGTTGCTTTATGCAGGGCGCTGTGTGGAGCTTGGTATGACTTTTCTGCTGTGAGCATTGCACAAAGCAAGTTCTAGGGACATGGATATGTTGTTCATCCACACTGTCTGGCAGGTTCCTTGTCGCTTTAAATCTTGCCGGAAAGTCTTCAAGCTGGCTCCTCCTAACCACCCGGGCAGTAAAACTCTTGGCTCCGCCCCATGACGCCAGATCTTCCTTACTGCTTGGAAGCTCAGGTTCCCTCTTTAATGCTCTGCGTATAGACTGGATCCTAACTCTTCGGTTCACCCGAAAATAATTTTAAGTTTTCAGACTTGGTCTACTTCTTCCTTAAGTGGCTACGATGGACAAATCGACTCCCAGTTTTGGTAGCCCATCTTTGGTGAAGATGTCCAGGACAGATCCGCCTCCCATGTCGTCTACCTTCTCGGGCTTGACCACGACCCGCAGGCCTGGGAGTTGTGCAGGTTCTTTTTCCGCTAACGTCCTTGAAGACCATGCTGCCCGGTTCCAACTTGGGCGTCCCAAGAAACGTTATCCGCTGGTGAAGTCCAAGGAGGCCCATTGGGCGGTGTCCGCGACGGCTGGCTCGGCTGAGCAATTCCAGCAGATGATTGCCCTCGAGGAGGAGGCTGCCCAGGCCGCATCCTCATCTTCCTCGGTCGTGGCATTTATCCCACTCTCTTTGGGATCCTCCTACACAGCTTCTTTTAAGGAGCTTTGCCAGTCCCTCTCCACGAAGGGTGAGGGGCCATCATGACACTCTTCTCGGTCAAAAAAGAAGGACTCGAAGGGTAAGTCCCACCGTTGATGTTCGTGGGAGCGGGAGAGGTCCCTTTCTCCGGACAGTCGACACTCGACTTTGGTTGAGATTGCGGCTAAGGCTGCTGGCTTCCACGGTGTCCCCATCAGGTCAGCCGGCGAGACACCCGTCGGCAGCGGTTGAGCATTTTTCCTCGACCTGTCCGGACGGGCCGTCTACTGAGTGAAGCTAACAACCCTTCATCATCGTTCCCCGGTGGAAACCGAGGACTTGCCTGCGCCTCCTGTGCCGGAGTCCCCGGTCAAGGCTCCCAAGCTGAGGGAGGAGCGGGTATCGCCCACTCCCTCCCTGATCCACCCTCGGAAACACCGAGGGTCTCGGTCTCGGCACTGGGGAAAGCGGCAGCACCGCTCATCCTCTTCTTCCTCCTCGGAAGAGGAGAGGCTTCAGCACAAATTGCGTCGACACTATGAGGACTTAATGTGGCAGCAGCTCCTTCTGTCCAGGAATAAGCCGATGCCGTCGCCTTCCCCGGCCATTAAGTGGCTGTCAGCCGAAAGGCCGAAACAACCTGTCGCGGTGGTCGAGGTGCCCAAGCCTGGGCTGGTTGTTCGGCCAAAACCAACTGCCCCACCGATTGTGGTGGAACCTCCGCCTCTACAACCGAAATTGGGGGCTCCGGCCAAGGATTCTCGGTCGGTTCAGGGACTCCTGTGCCCGGTCAGTAGCGGCTGCAGTGGCCATGCGCCACAGAGCCTGGCTGAGGATATCCACCTTTACGGCGGATACCCAGCACAAGTTGGCAGACGTCCTCTTCTTGGGGACCGACCTGTTCGGCCCTGGAGTGGAAGGCCACCTCCAGAGGATCGAAAAGCCCAGCGCCACCTTGGACTCGGTCATGTCTGCTCAGAAGGACAAAGGCCATTGACAGCAACATAAGTCCTTTCGACCTTCTGCCCCTGCGGCATGTCCGGCCCAGCAACACCAGCATCAGGGCCAACAGGCTCGCATTTGGCACCCCAAAGCCAAGCCTGCAGCTTCCTCCAACAGGAAGCAGGGAGGAAAAGGCCCAGGAGGTCCCTTGGCCGGTCTTTCCTCCAAACCTGCCCAGTGACGGGTTGAGGGGTGTTGCCTCCAGCCACGTCGCTTCCCCCATGGGGGGACGGCTCCGCCACTTACTTTCCGCCTGGTCCGCTGTCACCATGGACCGCTGGGTGTTGGAGGTGGTAGGAAAGGGTCTGCCTCTGGAGTTTGAGCAGGCTCCGCCCTTCCAAGCCATCGCCCCACGGGGGGCTATGGGGTCCGTACCTCTCTGTCGGCTTGTCGAGTGGACATTGCCCTGCCTCCTGAAAAGGAAGTGATCAGGAAGGTGGGGATCCTCCACCAGACCCAGGGTTTGTGTCCACGTGCTTCCTGGTCCCGAAACGGATGGGGGGCTGGTGCCCCATTCTAGACCTGCACAACCTGAACAGGTTCCTAAGGTCTCGAACCTTCAGGATGGTCGCTCTGGCTCAGATCATTCCATCCTTGGAACGAGGCGTGTGGTTCTGTTCTCTGGACCTCCAGGACACGTTCTTTCACGTCCCAATCCATCCATCCCACCAGCGATTCCTCTACTTCAGATCAGAGGGGTCCCTCTACAAGTTCTGGGCCATGCCCTTCAGCCTTTCTGTAGCTCCCAGGGTCTTCACCAAATGCATGGCAGTGGTGACAGCATTCCTGTGGCACCGAAGGGTCCGGGTGTACCCCTACCTGGCGACTGGCTGATTGCGGCCTCCTCCAGAATGGAGGTGGAGCGGCCCAAGGATCTGGCCCTCCAGGTTTGCTCTCAAGTTGGCCTCCTTATGAACGAGGCCAAGTCGGAACTCATACGAAAGCAGGTGATGCAATTCATAGGGGCAGAGCTCGACTCTCTGCGAGCCAGAGCATGGCTCCCGGCTTACAGGGCCGAGGTTCTTTCCTCCTTTGCCCAGTCATTTCAGGTTGGGCAATTGCGCCCTGCCTGGGACTTCCTGCGCCTCCTCGGCCTCATGGCAGCCTGCACCAGCGTGGCCTGTTGGCACATGCATCCCCTACAGGGGGGACTGGCCAGCCAATGGTCACAGTGCTCCGGTCCTTTGGATCAGCCAGTGATAGTGACCCAGGAGATGTGGAACACTCTCCAGTGGTGGATCGTTCCAGCTCATCTGCAGGAGGGCATCCCGTTTGTCCGACGAGAGCTGACAGTCTCTCTATCGACCGATGCCTCTCTTATGCGTTGGGGTGCCCATCTGGGGGAGCACAGAGCGCATGGCCTCTGGTCCCCTCGGGAGTCCCAATGCCACATGAACCTGCTGGAGCTTCGAGCTGTTCATCTAGCCCTCACCGCCTTCGCTTCGTTTGTACGGGGTCAAGTGGTCCAGGTCCAGACAGACAATACCACGATCATGTACTACCTAAACCGCAAGGGTGGGACGCATGTCATGCCTCTGTGCAAGGAAGCTCTCTGTATTTGGTCACTCATGTGCAGCCTGGAGGCAGATCTCCTTGCCATCCATGTGGCAGGAGCCTCCAACATTCTGGCTGATGCCCTAAGCCGGATAGGAGCTGCGTCCCACAAGTGGTCTCTCCTGCCGGAGGTAGTACAAGATCTGTTCTCCCACTGGGGCATGCCTCAGGTGGATCTGTTTGCCTCCAGGGAGAATGTAAAGCTGAGACTGTTTCATGCCCGCCCCCCTCAGCAGGGCTCACTGCAGGGGGATGCTTTCTCGAGGCCATTGCCTTTCCCCCATTTCCCTTGATCCACAAGGTGCTTCTCAAGGCAAGGATAGACAAGACGCAGGTGATTCTGGTAGCCCCAGACTGGCCCCGCCAGTTCTGGTATCCAGATCTCATGAGTCTCAGCTCCAGGCTCCCGAGGCGGCTTCCAGCCCACCCGGACCTGATCTCAGTCAATCAGGGGAAGGTATTCCATCTGGAACTTCAGTCCCTGCACCTGACGGCCTGGTTCCTGAGCGGCTAGAGTTCCAGGCCTTGGGTCTTTCCGACGAGGTCCTCAACATTGTTGAGGCTTCCTGTAAGGAGTCGACCAGAAAATGCTACGCCTTTTAAATGGAAGAGATTCTCTGTATGGTGTCAGGGCAAGGGCCTGGACCCTTCCTTTTGCTCCTTGGCAAGCATTCTGGACTACCTATGGTCTCTTTCTCAGCAAGGGCTTCGGTCGACGACCCTTAAGGTGCACCTGGCAGCCATCTCTGCTTACTGGGCGCGGGCCGGGAAGCAGTCGGTGGCACAGGAGAAGGTGGTCCAGCGCTTTTTCAAAGGCCTTGATCACATATCCCCTCCGGTGCGAGAACCTCCACCTCCGTGGGATCTACTGCTGGTATTGGCTAAGCTTATGGGCAAACCATTCGAACCGATGCACAGGTGTGACATCTCTCACCTGTTGTGGAAGACCGCCTTCTTGGTGGGTATCACGTCAGCCAGAAGGATGGGAGAGCTCCATGCGCTTTCCATCTAGTATCCTTATCTGGTCTTCCACAAGGACAAGGTTGTCCTGCGCCCCCACCCGAAATTCCTTCCAAAGGTGGTGTCGGAGTTTCACCTTAACCAGGTGTTGACTCTGCCAGTGTGTTCTATCCCGGTCACACCTCGGAGGCCGAATATAGGCTTCATACTTTGGACCCTAGAAGGGCGCTCGCTTATTATAAGGAGCGGACAGCTGAAGTTCGGGGAGAGGTTCGCCAGCTGTTTGTCACCTACGCTGAAGCCGCACCTGGCAGACCTGCAGCCAGGCGCTAGGCAGGTGGGTCACCTCCTGCATAGGTCTCTGCTGTAGGTTGGTGGGCATGGAGCCTCCCAGAGGGATAAGAGCTCATTCTACCCGCCATACCGCTGCATTGGTGGCTGCTTCCATGGACGTCCCTATCCAGGAAGTCTGCAGGGCTGCTACCGGGAAGTCAGCACACCTTCATTACCCATTACCACATCAACCTTGAGTCACGCCTGGATGCTGGTTTTGGGGCCTCGGTTCTCCAGTCATTATTCCCTAAGTAGGGGGTGTGCGCCTTGCCTCCCTCCTCCCGGAGAACTGCTAGGAGTCTGCCAGACAGTGTGGATGAACAACATATCCATGTCCCTAGAAATACAGGTTACTCACCTGTAACAGGAGTTCTAGGAATGGTATATGGTGTTCATCCACATAGACCCACCAGCCTCCCCGGCTTCGAAGCACAACCTGGCTTCCAGCGGGCTAGATCTGGCGTCATGGGGAGGAGCCGAGAGTTTTACCACCGGGTGGGTGGGAGGAGCCAGCTTGAAGACCTTCCAGCAAGATTTAAAGCAGCAAGAAACCTGCCAGACAGTGTGTATGAATAACATATACCATTCCTAGAACTCCTGTTACAGATGAGTAAACTGTATTTACAGCTCGGCTATGAGAAGCAAGTTATGTCTGTCACTATTCCTTAACAAAAAGTATGGAAAACACAAAGGTCAGGAAGTATGGTGTTGGGGTTCCCCCATCCCCCGACCCTTGTGACCCAATGCCAAGCTACAGGTCCAGGGCTGTTCATGGGCCTGCTGTTTCAAGCTATAGGTCCACGTCCTTGCCCTTATGGTCTACTGCTTTGCCTAGGGCCCACAAAGCTTGGCACAAAGCAAGATACAGATCTGAGGCCGTGCCCCACAAGTCTGTTGCTTCACTTATGGACCATATGGTTGGGACCATGCAACACAGATCTCCTCCTCTGACCCTACAAAGCAAGGTACAAGTGTGGGGCCATGCCTGAAAGTCTGCTTCTTTTATTTGGCCCTAGATTAAATAAGACACCTATGTGGGGCACTGCCCTGTACCTGTGACTTGAAGCAGCAGACCTGTAGGACACAGCCTCGAATCTGTGGCTTGGCCTTGGGTCATGATGGAGGGGATAGGCATTAGGGTTGAAAAACTGAAACAGTTATAGTAAGAGAAATAGCAGTAGGACCGTGACTCACATTGGCATGTTAAGCTTTAGAGTGTGGATTCCTGACCGGGGGGGGGCAGGGTTGTCACCTTGCCATTAGTGGCCAGTCTAATTATGATTCAATTGAATGATCAGTCTCAGAAAAACTTTAAAATGATAGAATGAAGACAGAAAGTAAGACTGTGTAATTATTTTAAATGATTTGTAGGCTTGAACAGCATGTCGGGGAGGCACACTGGTGCTACAACTGTTTGGTTCTGATTTTGGCCACACAAAGTAGTGCCCCTACAAAATTTAAGAAGAATGTATAAGAAAAGTGATTACATCTCAGTGAATTAGCCAGGGTTGCATTGCATTACGGTTCAAAATCCTAGCACCACATTTTCTAACTTGTGGCTTTGTAACTGTAAAATGTTCCTTAATGAAGATCTTCTGTGACGTCTCCCTCCATTGAGCCACACCTTTGGAATTGTAAGCAATCAGCATTGGGATCACTTGCCAGCTGGGGACCGCCACATCTAATGTTAGTGCTTACTGTATAACGCTGGTGGTACCTCCTTTTCTCGGTTTCTCTCTCTCCATTGATATCTATGTCAGACCCATGGGGAACATGAAACCAAAAACACCATTCGTCTGTTGTTTTCATTTCTTTTTAGAAAATGTTTTGCATCTCTTTGTACAAAGGAGATGCTTTTTTTGTGAATGATGTGAAGCACTGTCCAGTCTGCCAATGTTTTAACCAGGTCATGTGAAGAAACTAGGCAAGATTGTGGTGCACACAGAAAAAGAACTGGCTGAAGCATAACGTGCAGGCTGAATTGTGCCTATAGCACAACACAAACTCAGTTGAGCTCACCATGCAGAAGCCCCAGTGCTTCGCTCACTAGAGCTTCGTCAGGGGGCAGGAAAACAAGTCAAGCATGTTCCTTAAGTAGAACCTACTTGATGATGTCAAATGTATTGCACTGACATTTACAATAAATCATCCGTATGTCTAGGGGACCTCTCACCGAAAAACTTGACAAAATTGTAGTGTGCATATAAATGTACAATCAAAAACATACAACATTAGCATAAGGTATGTATGGAATCCAAACCCAAAGAAGAATATTAATTTCAAATGGAAAAAAATCAATAGTTACTAATTCTCGGTAATTCTAACAAGTGCACGGAACATCGCTGTTGAATCCGACAGCCTCTTTATTAACTTTCAGTGCTAGATATGATAAAATACTAAAAGGTAAATGCAAACTAAAACATGATTTAAGGCAGCTGTATGAAATTACTGAAGTCAGAACATCACTGTCTGCAGGACAAATGGTAAAGGTATAAAGACCTTGATCACACCATATTCTAAGCAGACTTACTGTAGCTGGGGATCCACCATCTCCACTTTGCAAATTATTTGCTTGAGAGACAAAGGACATCAAGCAATGTGCTAAGAAATAAAATATAAATTTAAATGTAAAAACTATAAGAATGCAAGTACTACTGAACTAAATAATTGCGAGAGCGAAGCATTGGGCGAGCTGCACAGTGAGCTCAATTGTCTTGAGTTTGCATTGTGCTATAGGCATAAGTTCCACCTGCACTTTATGCTCTTGTCAGTTATTTTTCTGTATGTACCACAGCTTTGCCTAGCTTTGTAGCCAAGTAGGGGTATCCACCCTTCATGGTAGCACCAGCAGACCTTCCCATTAGCGCAAGTCGTTTTGCAGTGTGCAGGCCATGTGAAGATACTGTCAGAAGGCTCTTAAGGCTTTCCTGAAGAAGATGGAAGCTTTCTTGCATGTGATGTCCACTTCTGGTCCTGTTTAACCATCCTCTTCTTTGGTGTTGGCCCCAACAATATACTGCTGTTCTTAGCAGGTGGCGGTTTCATCTTCATCCTGCTCTTTCTCGTTGAAGCAGAGAGACATGACATAAATCAACACTGAAGGTATATCAGAAATCAAAACATTTAAATGAAGATTGTTTCTCCCTCCCATCTGCGGCCTCTGCACTGTTCTTATGCTGGAGGCAAGTCATTTAGTGGTCACCATTGACACCCCCACCCCGATAGTCATTATAGTGTTAAGATTGGGCTTTGATTCACCTACCAGTGACACTGTGCAGACCACCTGGCACTACGGACACACAGGCCATAATGGCTGCTGTTACTAAAATATTCAGACCACTTATGCCAAGTGCTCAGATTTCTGTGCATCAGTTTGTCTGATTTCTGCAGTAGGTGTCCAGTTTTCCACAGAACTTCTGTCATGATGGTTTCGGTTTTCTTCAGAACTTATACAGTCTCTGCATTAGGGATTCTGCACAGTATAGATGCACTTGAGTGGTTCTGTGCCATGATTGTCCTGCCCTGTGGCTCACTTCATCAGTTAATTGATTGATAGAAAGGGGCACATGCATACATGCCTCCCTTCCTTTTTATTCAGCAGTTGAAGTATATCCTACCTTTTAGACCATAGTTTTTTTTTTTATTATTATTTATTTATTTAAAAAAAAACACACATGAGCCGGCCTGGTGGCGCTGAGGGTTGAGGCGCTGAACGCCTTACCTCGCGCTATGCCAACGACCCGGGTTCGGGAATGACCTTGGGTCGTCGGGATGCCGGGGGGGTAGGGCAGAACAGGATTGAGCATGCTGATGGGCAGCTCTCCTCACCCGAGGGCGGGTTGGTGCTCCCCTGTAGTTCCGCTGCCACTGGGTGGAGTTCTGGTGGGTAGCGTAGGTGGAGAGGAAGCGGCAAAAAGTTACAGGAATAGAAGGGGCTGAGCTGGCTCCACGGGGTGCGTGCGTGCCTCCACACGTTCGCACGGCCGTGTGCCGGGGCCTCGGGGGGGGGGGCAAGGGGAGAAAACCGTGAAAACACCTATGTGTCTCTGTCGGCAGGTGGAGGCGATGGGGACAAAACAGCCGATTTAAATAAAAAAAAAAAAAAATAGGCTGATTACTTTTACCAAGTATTCATTTCAGAGGGCTTCCCTATAAAAAGACAAATTAATCTGATGCACAGTAAAGTATTCATTTACCAGATCTGTGCTGTTGTCAAGTATTCATTTAAATTGGCTCCAGTCTAATAACTTAAGAAATGAAAATGTTTTTAGGCAGTGGGGTTGATTGACTATCACATGTTCATTTCAGGCCGAGGGAGCTGCTTCTGAAAAAAAACAAGCTGTTCTAGTGGCCATGAAAAATGTGTATTGGATGACTAAAGGAAACTTGCCAATGCATAAATACACTAGTTTCATGGAATTTTTGTCTAGTTTAAATTGTCCTTTTGTTGGCAAACTGAGTGTAGCAAAAATGCATCTTATCCACCTGAAACTACAGCCAATGACATCCTGAAATGCATAGCCATGGTAATCCGGCAAGAGATACTTATATTCAAAAATAGCCCATACATCACTTTAATTTGTGATGACAGTACTAACATCTCTGTAGCCAAAAAGCTAGCTTTGTTTGCTAGAGTGCTTGATGCCAAAAGCTTTGTTGCTTCTACTCATTTCCTAGAGAACGTACAAATCTCTGTCAGTGGGGCAGGGATCTATAATGAATTAAAGAAATTCTTAGATGGCAAAAAAATCTGCATGTCAAAAGTGATGGGGCTGGGAAGTGATGGAGCAAAGATCGTGACAGGGACAGATGGGGGAGTGACTGGGCACATGCTATGTGAAACCCAGTGCTAGTTAACATTCACTATGTTGCTTATAGGGTTGCACTATGTAGTTCACAATCAGCAGACCCTGACCCCTATCTGAAAGAATACCAAGAGGTGCTAACTGGTATGTTCTGCCACTTTAAAAGATCAGCCAAAAGAGTTGACAAACTAAAACAAATACAAGAAATGCTGGAAGAACCAACTCTGAAGGTGAAGGAGGTTCACGATGTCAGGTGGATAGCAGTTTACAAAGTTGTTAAAACTGTACATCACACCCTGGACTCTCCTTACTTTTTTTTTTTTGCCATGAAACTGATGCTAGAGCGAAAGGTTATGCCTTAAAAATGTCAAAATATGACTTTAAAATGACAACCTATGTGCTAATGGATGTTCTTTCAGTAATTGTGGGGGATAATCTCTAAGGCAGTCAATATTCTTGACATCATGGGTTGTGTACACCTGATAGGTTGCTTGATGCACATGTGACTTTGAATAAGGTCCGTCCCCCTTCTCTGGGGGTCTGCTCTCACAGGATCAGTTCTAAATGTGCATCTACAGAGGTTGCAGCACACCCTAGAGCTCCAGAGTGTTTCCAAACTTCAGACAAATTCAGATTAAGGTAAGGAAGCTTTCAGCCCTGAAATGCTGGCCACAATATCTGGTCTTTCATTATATATATCTTTATATGCAAGTCAGCATTAATAGCATTGTTTCTTAAAGCTGTAATGTATGATGGGCTAGAAACAGCATAGCATGCACTGGTCAGCGTCGGTAACCTCAGAACAGTAAATGTTAATTTCAGAAAAATATGGGCTGCACAGAAAAAGGAGTTCTGATGCTAATCTAGTTACCTGGTAACCCTTGCTAGCGGTCCCAGGAGCTAAGCCCATGTGATACAATATACAAGGCCATTTACAGTCACAACAGTGTTATTTCTGTGTTAAGCAATGTATTACAGCAACATTACCAGCATTAACCTGGTACCCCTACTAGCAGTACCTATGTTACTAAATACGTCTCCATTATCAGCCATGGGCTCCTCCCTTGCAGCTACAAGAAACTCTGGTGACCTCTAAGAGTGTCCCGGACATTATGCTCAGCGTTGTGGTCATCTGGTGCCCCAAAAATTGACCTGGAACGCTCGGGAACCTTGCCAGCATCCCGAGCGTCCACCGTCAACAAATTACGAATTTTTAATCCCATACCATTTTAAAAAAATCAGCCCGAAGTCATAACTTACTGCTACACAGCAAAATGGCGCTCCCACGCTGTGTTATTTTTTTTTAATCCTACACGCTGCCTGGCCATAGTCCCCTTCCTCTCCTCTCATCCAAACTCTCTCAGAGCATGAGAGCTCCTTTACGATTGGCCCCCAGATCTCACGAGATGGCGTCCGCCATCTTAGGAGAGGCTTCATCTGCGAGATCTCCATTTCTCAGCGAGATCTCACGTTATTTTGGCAAACAAATTAAAAACACACAGCTTAAACCAAGTTGGCGTTTTATAACACACATACTAATATGCCCTCTTGCAAGGATATTCCACAAAATATAAAGGGCAAAAACCAAAAGAAAAGAAAATGGCGCTTTCTGGGCCGAAGACTGCCATGCAGAAACCCACAATACTCTTAATGCTGCGTAAAGAGACATTCATTATTAAAGAGCAATGACAGCCTCCGACAGTATACTAAGGGCACAGTACTGATTTAGGGTGAAAAATGACAACCCCACATTCTAAAACATTCCATCCGGAATTAGATAGCTAACGTCTTGGCAGTGCAGTGCATAATTATATTGCACATGAATCAGAAATCATACCCTAACACAACCCTTTCTCTCATATTGATCCACAGATCACCATGGCAAAAACAAAAAGCTGCAGGCAGTGCAACATGCCAATTGTGCCTCAGCAGCTGAGGAGACTATGTACATCCTGCAATAAGGAAAACCCCTTACCTACCGACACAGAGGATGCAGGGGAAGGCACCAGCGTGGATACTAACAATATAACGACCGACCCCACAAAGCCCAAACACAAAGCAGAGCACAATATAGATGCAGCCACTGTTATATTGCAAAACAATCAGCTTATGCAAGCACAACAAGAGGTGCTAAAATCCATGCTAGAGAAACTCAACGAGCTGGCTGCACCTCAACCAGACAATCCGCCTCCTCCCAAAAAGGGGGCCACCGGCACCTGACACAGATCCCCAGAGACCATAGTAACAGAAATACAGTCCACATCAATGGAAGCAGATCATATATCTGAAGATGAGGGGGAACTGGAAGCGGATCTGCAGACACACTGACCGTGAAATGGTGCTTTCCGGATCAGATACCAGCACTGGTGTGCAACATCGTGGCCACGGTGGGGTTTGACACTCCAGTCCCTGCACCCGCCTCAAAACTTAATTCCATCCTTGCAGCCACTATCTAAGCAAGCGGACTTCTTCCCCATATTCGAGTCCATTGATGAAGTAGTCCTTAAGGAATAGGAATCCACAGAACCAGCTCGGATTTCCGAACGCAGGTCATAGGATACAATGTATCCCCTACAGGCTGACAAGCTGGCATTGTGGTGTACGCCCCCAACAAAAGAGCCGCAAATAGCCTCCTTAAACAAGAAAACTGTCCTACCAATGGAATCAGCATCAGGACTGAAAGATCTAGTAGATAGAAAACTTGAAAAGACCCTAAAGAAAAATGCAGAATTAGCAGGCCTAGGAGCAAAAGCAGTGTCTATGGCCATATATGCAACCAGAGCCCAATTAACTTGGCTACTAGAAGTAATGAAGTTACTTACCCCAAAATCCACAGAGGCAGAACTGTTGGAAAATGCCATACTTTCCACAAAATACCTCGCTGGCATGGTAGTGGATTCCCTTAAAATCAATTCCAGATCGGCCATTCTAATTAATAGAGCTCACAGATCACTGTGGATGAAGCTCTGGGATGCAGATGGCGAATCAAAGGTCACATTACATAAGTTGCCCTTCAAGGGAAACCTGCTGTTTGTAGAAGGCTTAGAGAAATACCTAAAAGGGAAAGAAGAAGGCAAAGCACTGAATAAGGAACAAACCAATAGGACCACGTACCTTCCAGCCAGCCAGAGATTTAGGTCTCAATCCTTTTGCGACAAAGGGAGAGGGAATTACAACTACAGAGGCACAAATTACAGACCCACTACAGCAGGTATAGAGGTAGGGGAAATACTCTGAGGCAGAGGAAATTACACGGCATGCAGAAGTCAGTCGAGACCATGACTATCCCTCTTCCAAACAATCCTGTGCCACACCAGTGGGTGCAAGACTTCTACACTTCACACACGCGTGGGAAAGGTCCACAACAGACAAGTGGGTAATGGAGACAGTACGAAAAGGCTATTCCATAGAATTCAGTCTGCACCTGAAGCTAGACAGACTAGTAACATCATCGGTGTCAAGACACAAGGTAACATCTACTCAAGTGCAAACAGTAATAAATGACCCGTTCCGGAACAAGGCCATTGCAAGGTACCCACACACGAAGGGAAAGGAATCTACTCCATATTCTTCATGGTCCGCAAGAAGACCGGAGGACTTTGGCTGGTACTGGATCTCAAGTACCTAAACAAGCTGGTGAGATACACTCCATTCAAAATGGAAACAATCAGATCCACACTCAGAGTAATCAGACCAAGAGATTTTCTCACATCAGTAGATCTCAAAGACGTGTACCTACACATCCCGATGAAATCATCCCATTTCAAATTCCTATGATTTCACATCCTAGGAAACCATTACCAGTACTAGGAACTCCCATTCAGCCTGGCTTCAGCACCACGGATGTTCACCAAAGTCTCAATCGTCCTGGCCACAAAACTAAGGGAGCAGGGCATCCATGTAATTCCATACTTGGACGACTGGCTCATCAGGACAAGATCACAACAGCAGTCCACCAGGGAAACACTCTGCCTGTCTTCAGCACCACGGGTGTTCACAAAAGTCTCAATCGTCCTGGCCACAAAACTAAGAGTGCAGGACGTCCATGTAATTCCATACCTGGACGACTGGCTCATCAGGACAAGATCACAACAGCAATCCACTAGGGAAACACAACAGGTGGTAGATTGCTTACAGGAACATGGATGGGTAATAAACCAATCAAAAATCTGTCTCTTCTCCAGCCAATCCATAGAACATCTTGGCACCCTTATCGACACTACAAGAGGTCTAGTATTTCCATCCAACACCAGAGTGACATCAATCATGACTCTTAACAAAACAGCTTCAAAACACAAAAGAACCGACGCTACTCCTCATTTCTCTAGTACTAGGACTAATGTCCTCCACTGTCGACACTGTGCCCTGGGAAGGTGGCACATGACAGCTCATGACATTTCTAGTAAAACAAGGACCAACATACGATATAGACTTAACACAGAAGTTCACGCTAACATCAACAGTTCAAAGAAGCCTATCATGGTGGACAAGCAGACCCAAACTGACACTAGGCATGCCCCTCGATGTACAATCAGAGGTCATCATAGAAACAGACACAACCCTAACAGGATGGGGAACCGTACTGGAAAAACGCACAGCACAAGGGAGATGGTCACTAAAAGATACCAAACTCCCCATAAATATACTCGAAATGCGAGCAGTATTCTTGGCCCTACTTCACTTCTCAAAACATATACAGAACAAACACGTACTAATAAAATCCGACAACCAAGTTCCCGTCTCATACATAAACAAACAAGGGGGAACCAGAAGCAGAGCAGTGTTCGTGGAGACATCAAAACTCATGCCATGGGCACAAAGAAATCTCAAATCCATCTCAGCAATTCACCTGGCAGGAAAATTAAACACCACAGCAGATTGGCTGAGTCACTAACAGATACACCCAGGAGAGTGGCAACTACACCCACACGTGTTTACACAAATAAACAGACATTGGGGACCAGTGGAACAGGATCTGATGGCATCCAGCAAAAACAATCAATATCCAAAATTCCGGTCCAGATACAAGGACAACCAAGCAATGGGAGTGGACGCACTGACAGCGATCTGGACACTTCACAAAGCGTATATATTTCCACCACTACCTCTAATCACACAAGTACTTGGGAAAATATGCAGTATCAAAGTCATACTCATAGCCCCACACTGGCCACGAAGATCATGGTTTGCCACACTAGTGTCAGTGTCACTGGACCATCCCTGGAGATTCCTAGACACGACCTACTGACACAGGATCCGATAGCACACCTGAACCCACACCACCTACAACTGACAGCCTGGCTCCTGAAAGGGAGAGTCTGCTGAAAGCAGGCTACCACCCAACAGTGATTACCACCATGACAATGTCCAGGCAACACTCCACCACTGTCACTTACCAACGACAATGGAACATTTTCAAAAAATAGTGCAGCCACCATAAAATAAACCCCAAAACTAGCACCATACCAGACATCCTTCTGTTCCTACAAGAAGGATTGCATCTGGGACTGTCACCAGCATCACTTAGAGTCCAGGTCGCTGCAATCAGAGCAGCACGAGGACAGATACAGGGCACAACCCCGGGTACACATCAGGACATTGTATGATTCCTAAAGACTGCCATAAATATACACCCTACAGTGAAAAGCATAATAGCCCCTTGGAACTTAACCGTGGTACTAAGGGCTATGGCAAAGCCTCCATTCGAGCCACTGGAATCCGTAGCTTTAAAACAGATTAACCTAAAAACAGTATTTCTAATGGCATTCTGTTCTACCAGATGTGTGGGAAAACTACAGACTCTGTCTCATGCAGGTCACCATTCCTAACATTCTATAATGATAGAATATCCCTCAGACCTATACTGTCCTTCAGACCCAAGGTAGTGTCACTCTTTCACCTCAGCTAAACGATAGAGATACCCGCGGACCTACCTTCAAAGGACATACAAAAAGATCCCCAGCTCAAAATGCTGGGTATGAAAAGAGTACTGATAACTTGCATATCCTGCACGGAACCAGTGTGCAAGACCTCTTTTATTATTCTCCAGGGTAAAAGAAAAGGGCAACCAGCATCGAAAGTTTCAATAACCTCGTCACTCAAAACAACGATTACGGAGGCTTACCGTGCTGATAATTTGGTAGCACCAAAAGACCTGAAGGCCCACTCCACTAGAGCAATCGCAACTTTATTGGCAGAAAAGAATATGGCTACAGCGAAAGAAATGTGCGCAGCAGCCACATTGTCTTCACTACACACATTCACTAGACACTACAGAATGAATGTGTCTCAGGACAATAAAACAAACTTGCACATGTACTACTATTATTAGCATGCACAAATACGGTGCATGACAACACGTCTAACCTACCTGGGTATATGGATACTGCATATTAATGATGTCATGAATGTGGAGCGCCTCAGAGATTATCCCCCACAATGGTAGTTTAGTCACCTGGTAAAGGTAATTGTGGGGGAATATATCTCTGAGGCACTCCACATCCCACCCAATAGACGTGTTCACTAGCTAATGAAGTGATATGCGATAGAAGTATTGAAGTAATAATCGAAGATTATGTCTCACTGGCAAACTGTATGCACCGGTATCTACGTACAGTGTAGTAATAGGCAATAAATTCACACCCAATTGATTCACACAGGGTGGACATTACATATTTCTTAACCATTAAACAGCATTACTAGATTATTGTTACAGATACAGCTTGGGAATACATCAAACTGATCCTGTGAAAGCAGATCCCCAGAGAAGGGAGATGGACTTTATTCAAAGTCACATGTGCATCAAGCAACCTATCAGATATATACAACCCATGATGTCATGAATGTGGAGTGCCTCAGAGATGTATTCCCCCACAATCACCTTTACCAGGTGAGTAAACTACCATTACACAGCTGAGTATAGTATTTTCAGAAAAGAGATCTGGACATCTCAGTGGTCCAAGTGAGTTTGGAGAAGTGCTTCTCTGATTTAGAAAAAATAAAATCAGGTATGAAGGACAAAATGCATATACATGATGTGGATAAGGATATCCAGTAAGATGAGGAGGAAAGGCTGGTGTTTAAGGGCCATTACGTACTGAGGGGAGGCAAAAACCTTTCAATCAAGGACCATTTTATTGACCAATTGTCAATTTGAAAGAGCGATTCCCAGGTTATGACAGAAACAAGTTGGCTGCTTTTGGAGTACTGTGTCTTAAGCCATTCGATAGTCTTTCCAGAGACTGCCTTGAAACATGGGGAAATGAACAGATTCAGGTGCTGTGCTTGGTCATTATGGTAAAGAAAAGAGAGAGAGACAGTTTGTGACAGTGGCACCACCACTAGTGGATGCAGACTGCACCAAAGCAGAATGGGAATGGCTGAAACCACTTGTAGTAAGGGAGAGGCACCCAAGGGACAACATGCAAACACTTTGGGGGTTCATTAACAAATATCAGAAATCAGACTTCCCAAATCTTCTGACATTGGCTGCATTGGCATTAACTGCCCCAGTCCATACAGCTGATTGTTAAAGAGGCTTCAATGCCCAGAACATTGTAAAAACTAGGATGAGAAACAGGCTATCTGCTCACCAGAGTCAATGAGTTGTAATTGAGGGACCATACCAGGCTGAATTTGATTTCCTTTCTGCATTCAATATCAGGAGAGAGAAAAAAAGCAAAGGTGGTTATTCCAGCATGTAGCTTACTGATTTCTCGGCTCACCTTCTTCTAACTTAATAGTAACATAACATGAGCCTCACCATCACATAGTGAATGCAGACATCCGATAATTATTTTCACAAAATATTTTATTTCACATTATGCACTTAGTGTTCACAAGTTGCACAGTACTGCTTTACCTGCTAGTCTATGACATGATAACAGCTATTCTTAAATAGATTAATTCCCGAGGTAAAAATTCTTGTTTAAAACGTTTTTGGTAAAACAGACGCATGGCCCACATTTTTCAGCAAATGACCCACCTTTTCAATGGCCAGTGGATCATTTGACCCACAAAATTTAATTTCTAGAATGAACGCTGACAGTACCTTCTGTGCTATGCCACTTTATCAAGGAGCGGGAATAGTGGTAGATGAATGACTGTATGTGAAGTCACCAATTGCCTGTGCTTTAAGAAGGGATTAACCCACGACAGAGTATAGTTTTACTGAGCATTAATCCATGCCTGGGGTAGAGTGGAGTTACGAGGTGAAGCCGAGTGACTTCAACCACCCAGGCATGGATTAATGCTCAGTAAACCCATACCCTGGAGTGGGATAATCTTCTTATAACATGGGCAATGTTATGTTAGAGGTTTACCTAAAGAAACAGTAAAATAAAGCCCTGTGAACATGCAACTGCGGGTATATCAGGGATTAATCAATGGTTAGGTAACTTGTTTGGACAAATCAGAAGACAGTTTTTTTAGGAACCCATGTTATAAAGTGATTCAGTGTGGGCCAGCCTACTGGTGCATTAGTAAAGCTACTGCTAGTGATGCCCCATGTTAGGAAGTGAGCTTGGGGCTTGGGAGTGTTGGCTGGGGAAGAGTAAATTGAACGTCCATCAGACAGCTCTCCTCTTCTTTGAGACAGGTGGGTCTTGGGCCCTTCGGTGTCTGGATGACTAGGTAACAGAGGTTAGGTGGTGTAGTTTGGGCTGATATCAAAGGGAGGGGCGTTCCCTAGACATATGAATGGCCACACACAGTGCAGTGGGTGTGCATCATCGCACGGTTGGCACCCCCTGGGGAGAAAACATGAAAATGCCTCTAGATTGCTGAGGTTGATGTTTGTAGCCACCACAGGCCCATGCAGTACTTTTGTGGCACTCCACACACCACTGTCTGGTCCTGTGTAATTCCATGAGAAAGATGGGTACTGGGGCGTGGGGGTGTCACTGATGAAGGCACAGATGGAGGAAGAGAAAAAGTTTATTCAGTTAGAGTAGTTTTTTGTTTGTTTGTTTTAAACCATAACATATCTGATTAATTTGCATGACAAATACCACTAGTTAATAATTTTCTTTCTTTTTTCTTTCAGAATATTAAAAGCACTAGAAAAAGGTATGTAGCAGTCTGTACTGAACAAAAATTGTGTATATTTTTTATTCATGTGTTTGCTAGAAGTTTTGGGCAGAAAAACAGTCTAAGCTAGTTTTCGAGGTCTAACCTGGAGTTAAGGGATCAGTGACAAAGGGAAGCTGGGATAGGAAAGTAAGATGTATATAGAGTTGAGAAAAAATAGCAAAATATTATATTCTAACAGAATCCATCCATAACCACATAGGCTGCATCATCCTGATTTGTGGAGCCAACACTAGGAAACTATCCGTTGAAAGTCACTTAACCTCCACAGTGCTCCTGGGTCGCCCCTGAAGATGTGCCTAGTGGGCCTTGCCTAGTTACCAAAAAAATTAAAACAAACAAATTGCAACCATATGCACACAGTTGCTTCTCATGCACGGTTCTCTCCTGTCATCAGATGTTCAAATTCCACCAAAGAGATATGCTGCACTCTGATCCACATTGCTTATCTTTTTTGTATTTGATATGTTTTTTTTGTTTGTTAGTTTTTTTTAGCACCCCTGGGCATGGACCCTGACCCACCTTCCACCTACCCAGTATCCCTTTCCTGCCTGTTGAAGTACTAGGGTCTGATTCTCCATTCCTGCCTTGTGTGACTCCCAGCTTTGGCTCCCTGGTGGGTAACCTGTAGCTTGTCCCGTGCAGGAGGTACCATTGGGGGTGGAGGACCAGGTGTCCAAAGGGAACACGTCACTTGATCTGCCCTGTATACCTGAGCTGAGGAATTTGCGAGGAGGAGTAGGCTAGCCAAGCAACTCTGGACTTGGTGTGTTGAGTGAACTTCATCTGATCAGTCTGCCCCTTATATTCCGTCCCATAGCTCCACCTCGTATCCCACTTTCAGGGTAGGCTTTGTACTTATCAGGGCTTTAAAAGGGCTGGGTGAGCTCCTCCCCTTCCCTGTTGTCTGCTGACCAGACAGCAGGGGAAGGTCCTACAGCTAGACCTTCAATCCCTGCACCTCTCAGCCTTGTTTGTGAGTGGCTAGAGTTCTAGTTTTTGGGCCTTTCAGAAGATGTCCTCTGTGTTGTGGAGACATTCCAGAAGGGGTTGACTCACAAATGCTATGCATTCAAGTGGAATAGGTTTTTGATTTGGTGCCAAGGTAAGGAGCTTCCCTTACTGCCCCTTGATGAGCATCCTCGACTATCTGTGGTCCATGTCTCAGTCAGGCCTGTGAGCAGTGACCCTAAAGGTGTACCTGGCAGCTATCTCTGCTTACCATGCTTAGGCTGGTAAGCTGACGGTGGCCAATGAGAAGGTTTTCAGGCTCTTTTTTTCAAAGGCCTTGACCACTTGTTCCCTCCAGTATCCTAACGTCCTCCTACATGGGACTTGCTACTGGTGCTGACAGTGTTCATGGGCAACACTTTTGAGCCAGTGTTCAGGAGTGATATGTCTCGCCTGTCATGGAAAGCTGCCTTCCTGGTGGCTTTCATGTCAGCCAGAAGGATAAGTGATCTTCAAGCACTCTCGGTGGAATCTCCATACCTGGTCTTCCACAAGGACAAGATCATCCTTTTTCCCCATCCGAAGTTCCTCCTGAAGTAGTTTCACCTTAACCAGATGATCACCTTGCCGGTATACTTTACAAACCCGACTCGGATGTGCACTCAGACCTGGGGTTCTTACTTCGAGAGGGCTCTTGCAGTAGGTACTCACAAATAGGACTAAGCCACCAGGCATTAGGACCACACGGAAAAACTCTAGCTAGCAGTGCCCGGCAGGGGACTACCTCTTAACGTCACGTGACTAACATCAGCATGGGGCTGTACAAGGAGCGGTCCCCACGCCCACCATCGACCTTTGCACGTTGGACCTCGCTGAAGAACGCTGCTACTGTCGATGCCATCTTGGATGAGTGTAATGCTTAACAGTTTTATATTTAATCCGTTTATTCTTGATTTATATTCCCGAAAAATCATCGTGCATGTCATCTCCGATGCCTTCAGAATTACATAAGAGCAAGTGTGACTGCTGTGGAACTCCGCTCCCTCAAAAGGACGGCCATTTCCTCTGCCTTTTTGCCTGAGCCCAGGCCATAAGGTAGGGTGCGAGCATTGCCAGAAGTTTAACACGGCCACGTGTAAACATAGACAGCAGTCCCTGGAAGCCCATCTTTTAAAAGAAAAAATGACCAATATGGAGAAGGAGCTGAAGAAATTCAGGCAATTGGCCTCCTTTCTGGAGGGCCACCACAAGAAAAAGGACAAGGAGAGACATCGGGACCGGGAAGGGTCCCCAGCCTTCTGCCGCCTCCCGCTGGAGTTGTGGCCTTACAGGTAACATCCCCTCTAGGGATTTGCCTTCGACCGACTTGGTGGCTACCAAACGGCCGTCAACTCGTCCATCTGGAGCCTTCCAAGAGCAGGAGGCACCCATCTCCTCTACGGCCTCTAAGATTTCATTGCCTAGTTGTACGAGTGGGACCAGTATGTCGAGTTCTGGTTCTCGCATGACAGTGGCTGCTAAGTCGTCCAGCGGACACCCAGCCCCGGATCCTCCATCAGACCCCGATAACAGGCCTGACAGAGGTGACAGCACAGCTGACATTAGATACGCAGCTGACGAAGGAGTCTTCTCCTTCCTCTCCCTTACCGCCAGTAACTGTACGTCCAGCCCTCCCTACTGGAGACGTGGAGACAATGGATCACCCGTCGGCAGGGGTTTTGTCACCCCCTCTGCCGGTGCCTCCAACGCCATAGCCAGCATTGGACCAGACTGTAGTCCCTACGACATCCGCAGGCGTTTTAGCCCCGTAAGGCCCTCCCTCAACCAGACACCAGGACCTTCAGAGCCCTCTCATCCGCCTCTTCCATCGCGGCCTTCTGAGCACCCCAACGGGCTTGGCGCGAGTCTGACTATTCCACTGGCAGGGCCTTCAGCCCCGCTGTCAGGTCCTTCTGGAAACCCTCACGGACATCCACCGCCGGGCTTGCCTCCTCAGTACTTGAAGTCAGGATTCCCAACGCCACAGTATCCAGCATCAGGTTTCCAAATGCCGGGCTACCCCAACTACAGGTGCCCTAGTTACGGGTTTCATAGTCCTCCACCCCAGCCTCAAGTGGACCTTCAAGAACTAGAGGAGCATCAGCCACCGACGGCCCAACGCCAGCTTCAAAGCCTCCTTCGTTAGACCATCCTCCTCTGTCGGGTCCTAAAGACTCGACGCAGGCTTATTGTCTCGACTCTAACTCTAGGCCCTGGGAGTTCTCTAGTCCTGCAGCAGAGTTTTCCAGGCTGGTAGAACTGCCGCTTCCAGCCATCAGCTCCTTGAGGGACCAAGATCCTTCTGACTCTGAGAGTGACACGGGCCACTCCAACATGGAAACACCCACGCTGGATGATCCGAGACTGAAGGACTCCCCCAAATCTCCTCCAGAGGATCCTTCATTCTTGGAACTTTTAAGAGAGATCCAAGTGGCCTACGATTGGCGCACAGTTTCCCAGACTCCACAGAGGCAGAAACTGGCACCCCACTTGGATTTGGCGGACTCTTCCCCAAACTTCGTTCCCCCCTAGACTGAACCACATGAAGATTTGGTCACCACTATATGGAAGCAACCCTCTTCTCTGGCACCAGTGACCAGAAAGGCTGACACTTTATCACTCCCCGAACGATAAGTCTTCCTTAGTCTTCATCCTAAGGTAGATTCTGTAGTAATTAGTGCAGCCCGTGACAGGTCTGCAAAACCGAAACACCTTAGTGCCTCTCCACCCAATAAAGAATCCAAAATTCTGGACCAGTATGGGAAAAAGATTTATTCTTCCTCCACACTGGGTAAGGGGGGCACTGAATTACATCGCCCATATGGGGAAGTATCAAAAATCTGTCCTAGGTCAATTGGAGTCCAAGGTAGACTCCCTGCAGGAGTCTACCCTAAAAACTGAGATGGCAGATCTAGTCCAGTCAGCCAGATCTGCTTGTCGTCACGTGCTACATGCCACCTACAATGCAGTGGATGCTGCAGGTAGGGGCTTGGCCTCTGCGGTGAGTCTCAGATGCCACGCCGGGCTGTGAATCTTGGGTCTAGCAGCAGAGGTCCAGATGGCCATACAGGATGCTCCTTTTAGAGGGTCTGTCCTTTTTGGTGGAGACATCAGACATCACTATTGACCGTCAAGATAAGGGCAAGGCTCTACGTTTGGTACAATTTATGTACAAGCCTCCACAAAAGCAGAAACTAGCTATTTTGTAGGCATCAACATCGCCAACAAAAGCCAAATCAGAACAGACGTCAGAATTTAGGTCTTGGAATAAAAGTATTTTCTCGTTTATTTGGGATGGCCAAAGGCCCAGGATTCGCTTTTCTGTATGATCTGTCGCACTGGAGAGAGGGGGAGTGAATCTTCCTAATCTCAGACACCATGTGATAGCCGCTTTCTTAAAGATATTTATCCTTTGGCTCTCTGCACCAGTCCAGTCAATATGGAAGGCTATTGAATTCTTACTTAATGATCTCTATGATATGGAAAAAATAGCTTTTGCTTCTCGGGAACTAACTGCACCACCCCCACCCCGGACTTTTCTCATTTTATAGCCCAGGTTTTCATGATTTGGCAAAAGATAAAACAAAAAAATTCTCTAAAACAAATTTTTTTCCCCTTTATTCTTATCACTGCTAACAAATATTTTCTTCCGGATAATCGGACACCACATTTAAATCACAGAGGAGATTGGGCCTTAGCTTTTATTACCAGCGTCTTAACAGCTTGGGTATAATTCCTTTGTCCGATTTACAAATCCAGTACCCCGAAAGGGATCTGCTTTGCTATACCCAGGTGAGAAACTGTATACTAAGACAGAGAGAGACACCAGCCTGTTTGCCCTCTCCTCTTCCAGCTTTTTGGAAACTACTTAAGGACACTTTGGGTGGCAGTCCATATGACAAATTAATTGGCCACATTTACAGAATAATAAGAGAAGCTCTGGGAGACTCTTCCTTATCGATATTAGAAGCTTGGAACAGGGATTCACAGTTAGAAGTCCCTTTTGTGATGTGGGATGAGGGAACCCTGAAAGCCATCAAAATTATGGCCTCAGAAAACATGGAGGGAGTTTGCGTGGAAATCCCGATGCCAGCATTTTCGCTTCCCGGTGATACTTACAAAATATCTCCCTGCCTCCTATGGTTTCTGCTGGAGAGGTTGCAGCTGTAATCTGGCTGACTTAGGTCACATTTTCTGTTTCTACCCTAGGTTGATACCCTTTTGGTGCGCCCTACAGATAGAATTAGCAGAGTGCCTGGGAGAGGACATCGAATTAACAGCTGAGATGGTGATTCTATTGATTTATCCCCTTCACAGACCACGCTATGACAGGACTTTGCTCCCCCTATTTATCCTAGTCGCCAGGAAGGCCATCATCCATAAATGGATGACCACCTCAGTCCCTTCAGTTGAAGACTGGTGTAATATTATAAAGGAAATTTATCACTCTGAACACCTTATTGCCAGATTTCATAATAAACTTCCCCAGTTCAAAATAAAATGGTGCAGATGGGTGCTTCACATTTCAGAGAGGGACCCGGGATTTATTTCTTGATTTGGAGGGGTTGGGGCCAGATAGTGGCTACCCCATGTTTGGGGTGCCTTCCCTTTCCCCTTGGGCGGTGGTGGTGGGGGGGGGTGACGCCTGAGGGTCGTTGAGGTCATGTGTTCTGGGCACTAAACATAGGGGATGGGTCGGCCACCTGTCACTGAGAGGGAGGACTAATAGAAAGGGCAGGATTTAATGAAGAGCCAGCTACTGCAAGAAGTTGTGTGGAAATAATTGCAGCAATACCAATTGCCTTGTAACTAAAACTGCTAATGTATTTACTAGGTATGGATGTATAGCAATGGCAAATATCAGTATGTACTATTATGTCTCTTTCTTTAATAAAAGTGAAATAAAAAAAAAAGAACAGAAGTCAGAACAAACGGGCAACCTCGACTGCTAGGTCCTCCCCTGGCTAAGTTCCATAAAGCCTCGGGAGCTATGGCGTCAGCCTTGCCCTCCACCTCCTGACTCCTTAAACCTCCCACCTCCACTGGCACATCTTCCAGAGAAGCCGGTAGGAGGCAGGTTCTCCTATCACCTACCAGAGTGAGAGAGACTAACAGATTTGTGGGTTTTTCCGCTGGTGGCAAAAGGTCACACAGTAGAATTCACAGACCCCGAAGAAGACATCTGGGGTATTCATCCTACCCATCCAGCCACCTACCCTTGGTGAGAGAGGAAATAATGTCCTTGCTAGCAAAAGCAGCAATAGAACCAGTTCCTGTAAAAACGTCAGGGAAAGGGTTACTACTCGCATTTTTTCCTGGTGCCCAAGAAGACAGGCGATCTCAGACCGATTCTGAATCTCAGCTCTCTGAATCTGGTTGTTCAATACAAAAGGTTCAGAATGCTATTCCTTCCCAGCCTCCATCCTCTCTTACAAAAGGATCAGTTGCTCTGCGCCCTGGACATGTAGGATGCTTATTTACACATCCCGATTTGTCCACCACACCGCAAATTCCTCTGATTCTGTTTCCAGGGGGATCATTTCCAGTTCAGAGTACTATCCTTTGGCCTTTCCTCGGCCCCCAGGGTATTCACAAAATGCCTAGCGGTGGTGGCAGCCTTTTTGTGCAAGCAAGGGTCTAAGTTTTTCCATATCTGGACAACTAGCTGATATCAGTCTCCTCCAGGGAGGACCTAGTCGAGGATCTGAACCTTACCCTGGACACTTCATCGGTTTGGAGTTATGGTCAACCATGCCAAATCCCACCTAGTTCCTACTCAACAGTTCCAAGTTATTGGGGTAGTTTTGGACACAGTCATGGGCAAGGCTTTCCTTCCGCACGATAGAATTTCTACCTTGCAGTACCAGGTACTGTTGGTGGCCTCACAGAAGAGGGTATCAGCCAGAACGATCCTGCACCTACTGGGTCCTATGGCAGCAGCCATTCCTTCGGTCCCCCTACCCGGACTCCACATGAGTCTCTCAGTGGACCCTCAAGAGTACAGTGGGACCAGAGGGCAGACAAACTGGATCACGAGATCATGATCTCGGATCCAGTGGCAAATGACCTTTCATGGTGGCTCAATCCAAACAACCTCACCAAAGGGGTTCCATTCCGATCAGACAATCCCTTACAAACCCTGATGACACATGCTTCAGGTCTGGGTTGGGGAGTACATCTGGGTCCTCACAAGACGCAAGGTCTTTGGTCCCACATGGAACTGTCTTTTCATGTCAACATACTCAAGATGAGAGCAGTGTTGAATACGCTCGAGGCCTTTCAGCATCTTCTCCCAGGTCATCTTATGTTTCAGACAGACACTATGTGTGTAGTCTGGTACATAAACAAACAGGGCAGAACCCGCTCTTATCACCTCTGCAGGGAAGCAGTGAGAGTGTGGTATTGGGTGGTCGACTGCAACATTTATCTGACAGCAGTAGACGTACCAGGTGTCCAGAACACACTGGCAGATGCAGTCAGCTACACACAAGCCAGAGGACATGAGTGGGAGCTCAGACAGTCGGTGGTAAACAAAGTCTTCGCAAGGTGGGGAAGGTTCCCAGATAGACCTGTTCGCCTCCCCATTCAACGCAAAACTACCAACCTTCTGTTCGCTTCCTCCAGGGCATGGTGTTTTCTGGCGAGACGCGCCATCTCTGCTGAAAGGGGAGGTTCGTGTATGCCTTCCTTCCGCTTCCGTTGATCCTGAGAGTTCTAATGAAACTGCAAGCAGAAGGAGCTCGAATGATCCTCATTGCTGCCTTCTGGCCAAGACAAATTTGGTTCTCTCTTCTGCAACAGTTGTCAGTGGAACCTCCCTTTCCATTGTCGATTTCCCAAGACCTCTTGACCCAGCAACAGAGGACCCTGATTCATCCAGGTCTCAAGTCCCTCCATCTACATGCTTGGCTCCTTCTGACATAGCGGCTGCCCGTTTGGGGGTTCCCCCCAAGGGTAGCACAGATCTTGGTAGAGGCAAGGAAGCCTTCCACCAGGGCTACATATGCCATGAAATGGAAAAGATTTTCTATCTGGGTGGATTTGAAAGGGATTGAACCCTTTTCCTATTCAGTCACGAAGGTCTTAGACTACATGCTGCACCTTTATGACTTGGTTCTTTGTTATTCGACCCCGAAGGTCCACCTTTCGGACATTTCTGCCAATCACATCCCGATAGGACAAAAGACTTTGGTACAGTTGGAGGTATCCAAAACCTTTCTGAAGGGGATTCTCCATCTAAAACCCCCAATCAGGAGACCTGCTCCTCCTTGGGAACTAAACTTCATTCTCGGAAAGTTCACCCTGCCACCCTTCGAGCCGGCAGCAAGTGCGGACATGCACTACCTTTCTTGGAAAGTGCTTTTCCTAGTAGCCATCACTTCAGCTGTAAGAATTTTCGAGCTTCAGGCTCTCATGTAAGATACCTTATCTGATTTTTCACAGAGACTGGGTGGCACTATGGACCAATCCCAAGTTTCTTCACAAGGTCTCTGAATCCACTTTGAACCAGTCCCTGGATTTACTGGTGTATTACCCAGAATACTCCAACAGGGGGCAGCTCTTCTGCATACCCTGGATGTTCACAGAATCCTCAGGTGCTATACAGACAGGACCAAGTCCCTCCATAAATCTGACCAGTTGTTTGTCTCCTTTGTGCCCAAAAGAGAAGACGCAGCGGTTTCAAAACAGTGTTTGTCCAAGTGGTTGTCAAACTGCATTACCTTCTGCTGCCAGAAGTACAATAAAACCCTCCCGGGTCAGATTAAAGGACATTCAACCAGAGGCATGGCTGCTTCTGCTGCTTGCTTCAGGAATGTTTCAGCTGCAGACATTTGTGCAGCTGTAACTTGGAGTTCTGTCTATACTTTTACCAAGCATTATAGCCTAGACATTGCATCTAGGTGCAGAGCGAGCTTTGGCCTTTCTGTCCTACAGGGACTCCTTTCATGAGCCCCTCAGAGTGGTTGGGAAACTCTTTCCTGTCTCCCTATGTCTCCGACCTGTCTCGGGTCACTGCTTGGGACTCAGTCCTATTTGTGAGTACCTACTGCAAGAACCCTCTCAAAGTAAGATAGTACAGTTACATAACAACTTACTGTAACAATAAATCTTCGAGAGAGGCTCTTGCAGTAGGTACTGCTTTCCCTAACCCAACCTCCCCCCAAGTTTCCTTCAGTGTTTTTTCATATTCCAGGAGCCCTCTCCTATTCTTCTGTCACACCTGTACCGGTCTCCTGCGGGAGAACTGGAAGGCGGGCGTGGGGACCGCTCCTTATATAGCGCCATGCTTATGTCAGTCACATGACATTAAGGGGCGGTCCCCCTGACATACACTGCTAGCTAGAGTTTTTTATGTGGTCCTAATGTCTGGCGGCTTAGTCCTATTTGTGAGTACCTACTGCACGGGCGTCTCTCGAAGATCTACTGTTACAGTAAGTTCTTACTCAGCTGTACTTTCCTGTGCCTTAGTTGCATAACTTTGCATTTGTTGGCATTGAACCCTGTTTGCCATGTTTTTGACCACTCCAAGGATTTCCCAGGATTCTTGTACATTCTCTCCACCTTCTCCTGAGTGTCCATTCTTTTGCAGATTTTATCTGTAAAAAGATGTACCTTCTCTTCTGGTTCTTCTGCAATGTGTCATTAACATTGAAGAGAACTGGTCACAGTACTGAGCCCTGCAGTACACTCCTGGTCATCTCCCACAACTGAGCCCTGCAGTACACTCCTGGTCATCTTCCATCCTTAGTGAGTGCCCTTGACCACAACCCTCTGGCTCCTATCCATTAAGCAGTTTCTAATCCATTTCACCACTTTGGATCCCACTCGTAGGCTGGTCATTTTCCTTATTAGCCCCTTGCATGGCACAGTGTTGAAGGCCTTGCTGAAGTCCAGATAGGCCATATCTACTGCCCTCCCAATAGTTCCCTGGTCATTCAGTCCAGGAAATCTATCACATTCATTTCTCATGACCTTCCCTAACCGAATCCATGCTGCCTGTGGCCTTACAGCTAATTGGATTCAAGATACTCTGCTAGTCTGTCTTTCTGTAGGATTTCCATTACTTTCACTACCACTGATGAATGACTGATTGGCCAGTAGTTGCTGGCTCCCTCCCTGCTGCCACTCTTATGTAGAGGCACCACGTCAGCCCTTCTCCAGTCCTCTGGCACCACGTCCGTTTCCACTGAACTGATGAACAAGACTCAGCGTGGCAGCCAGCACCTCCCTGAGTTATTTTAGTACTCTGGGGTGTATCCTGGTCCCATAGCCTTTTCCACCTTCAGGCTTTTAAGTCCTTTCAGGACTCGTTACACTGAAAATAGACTTGTACCCCCGCCTCCCACTCCTGTTTCTTACCAGTGTTCTCTCCCTTCCTTTTGCCACTGGGAAGACTGCGTGGAAGTACCCAAGATGTCCTCTTTTTCTTCGTCTCCTTTTGCGCAGTCTCCATCTTTCGCCCTTCTAATCCTTACTGTACCTCCCCTTGTTTCTGTACCTCAAGAAAGTCTTATCCACCTCAGCAGTCCCTTTAGCAGTCCTTTCTTCGTTATGCACCTTATTTCCCATCACCCCCTTGCCTGCTTCTTTCTGCTTTGGTTGGTATACCTCCCTGTCCTCTTGCCTCTACATTTCCTTATACCTCTTGAATGCTACCTTTTTTCTTTCATCACCTTTGCTACTTCTTTGGAAAAACGTAAGTTCTAGGGACATGGATATGTTGTTCATCCACACTCATTGGCAGGTATCCTTGCCGCTTTAAATCTTGCCGGAAGGTCTTCAAGCTTGCTCCTCCCACCCAACCGGGTGGTATAACTCGGCTCCGCCCATGGCGTAGATCTTCCTTACGGCTTGAAGCTCAGGTTTCCCTCATAACGCTCTGCGTTTCGCGACTGGTTCCCTATTTCTCCGTTTGCGGTTTAAAATAAAATTTTGCAAAAGACTTCAGTCTTCTCATCCCTAATGACTCGCGATGGACAATCGACTCCAGTTCGGAGATGCCCATGCGGGCAGAAGATGTCTCGACGGATCCTCACTCCGCGTGTATATACTGCTAGGCCTTGAGCACGACCCGCGGGCCTGCGACCTATGCTCATCTTTCTCGGCCTCGTCCTCGAGACCGTGCTGCCCGATTGCAACTGGGCCGTCCGAGCGTTCCCTCCGGTGAAGTCCAAGGAGGCCCGGTTGGCGGTGTCCGCGGTGGTGCTGTGGGATCAGCTCGGCCGGATGGTAAGCCCTCGAAGAGGAGGCGGCGCGGGCGTATCTTCCTCGGCGCGGCATTTATCCTCTCTCTGGGTTCTTCCTACGGCTTCTTTTAAGGAGCTTTGTCTGTCCTCTCCACTAAGAGAAGGGCCTGCGTCTGCGGGACCTTATTCTCGGTCAAAAAGAGGACAGGGTAGAATCCCTCCGTCGGCGCTCTTGGGGGCGGGAAGGTCCCTCCCGGGCCCGTCGGACCGTCGGCTCGAGTCGACCGCTCGGCCGGCCACTGGCCTCCACGGTGTCCCGTCAGGTCAGTTGACCGAGACTCCCACCGATGAAGTCGAGAGTTTTCTCGACCCATTGAATGGGCTGTCGCCTTTAGCAGCAATTCCCCTCCCGGTTCCCCGGGAGAGTTGAAGATCCCGTGGGCTCGCCTGTGCCTCCGGTTCCGAGCCCTCGGATGGACCATCCGAGCCGAAGGAGGTGCCGGTTCGGCCGACACCTCCCGCACTCGACCTCGGAAATTCCGGACTCTCGGTCACGGACCTCTCCAGGTCAGCCGATCCACCGTCATAAGCGGTCTCGGTCGGCACCCAGCGGTAAGCGGCGTCGCCCTGGTCTCGTCCTCCTCTCCGGATGAGGAAGCTTGGCGTAAGTCGTCGGCGATGCGAGACCTTATGTTTACGAGCAACTCCTCCTGGCGGGAATAAGCCGACTCCGTGCCTTCCCGGCCATTAAGTGGCTGTCACCGGGCAACCGACACAACCCTCGACTTGTCGAGGCCTATACCAGGCGGTTGTTCGGCCGAAACCAACTGCTCCACCGATTCGGTGGAACCTCCGCCTCCACAGCCTGGTGGGGCTCCGACCAAGAGATTCTCGGTCGGCTAAGGGTTTACCCGCCGGCTGTCAGTTACCCTCACTCCCGACCGACCTCGGCAGGTGAAGGGTGGCTCAGGCCAGAGCAGCTCTTGAGGACTCTTCCGAGTCGAAGATGATTCCTCCTTCTTCTCAAGCGACTGGACTTGGGTCTTCGGAGGTCAGTCAATGGGCGATAGCCCGTCGTCCTTCCTAGGACTGCTTGGCTCATCTTGGAGTCTACCGGGATGGGCTCGAACCCGTTTCAAGCGGGCCGAGTATCCCTCCACGAGATTCTGGACGAGGATTCTCCGGCGGAGGCCTTTCCGGTGGCGAGGCCATAGTGGGTCGGCACTGGAACTTTGGCAGCGCCCTGCTTCCTGCCCTGCGCCTTGGCCAGGATGGCCAGAGTATCACGGTCCCCGGTTCCTTGTCGGTTTTGGAACACCCTCTGCTGAGGGGTTGGTTACCGACAGCGTTTTCCGGCCCGGCAACGCCGAGGATGTGGACAAACCTCCTGACAAGGGGTCCAAGAAATTGGACTATGTCGAGGCGAAAAGTCTACGCTGCGTCCTCTCTCGGCCTTCGTCAGGCCGGTTCGGCCGTCCTCATGGCACATTTTTCTCATGCCCTGTTGGGCTCCCTGGATGAGGTCATCCCTCATCTTCCCCGATCTGCAGACTACGGTTAAGCAGGTGCGGGACCAGGAGCAGGCAGTGGCCAAACAGCAGCTCCAGACTGCTTTGGATATAGGGGACTCATGTGCCAGATCGGTGGCCGCCAGTGGCTATCGTCGGCGGGCTTGGCTGAGGATATCCACCTTTACTGGATACCCAGCACAAGTTGGCGGATGTTCCTTTTAGGGACTGACCTCTTGGCCCTGGGGTGGAAGGTCACCTGCAGAGGATCGAGAGTCAATGCCACCTTGGACTCGGTCTCTTCGCTCAGAAGGACAAGGCCGCAAACCACAGCCTAAGCCCTTCGTCCTTCTGTGCCCCAGCACCCGCCCAGCAACGTCAGGACCAGCAGGCTCGGCCTTGGCATCCCAAACCCAGCCGCTGACTTCCTCTAACAGGAGGCAGGAGGAAAGGGCCCAGGAGGTCCCTCGGCGGTCCCTCCTCAGCCTGCCCAGTGGACGGGCTGAGGGGTGTCGCCCCCATCCCCGTCACCCTTACCCCTGGGTTCCCATTAGAGGGGCGGCTCCGGCACTCCGTTCCGCCTGTTTCGCTGTTACCAGCGGACGGGTGGGTCTTGGAAGGTGGTGGAAGAGGCCTGCCTCTGGAATTGAGCAGGCACCACCCTTCAGGCCGTACGCCCCTCGGGGGCTTCGGGATCCCCAGCCTCACTGGCGGCTCGTCGAGGCCGACGCCGCTCTCCTCCTCCAGAAGGAGGTGGTAAGAAGGTGGTGGACCCTCCTTCAGACCCAGGGTTTGTGTCCAGATACTTCCTGGTTCGAAGCGGACGGGGCTGGCGCCCCATTCTCGACCTACGACCTAAACAAGTTCCTAAGGTCTCAAACCTTCAGGATGGTCACTCTGGCTCAGATAATACCATCCTTGGGCAGCGCGTGGTTCTGCTCTCTGGACTTGCAGGATCGTTTTTCACGATCTATCCGTCCGTCTCACCAGAGATTCCTTCGCTTCAGGCGGAAGGATCCCTCTTCGAGTTCAAGCCATACCCCTTCGACTTGTCTCCAGCTCCCAGGGTCTTCACCAAATGCATGGCAGTGGTGACAGCATTCCCCTGACGCCGAGGGGTCAGGTGTGCCCTTACCTGGACGACTGGCTGATAGCAGCTCCCTCCAGGAGGAGGCGGAGTGGTCAGAGATCTGGCCCTCCAGGTCTGTTCTCAACTGGGCCTCCTTATCAACGAGGCCAGTCGGAACTCGAGCGAAGCAGGTGATTCTATTCATCAGGCGCAGCTCGACTCTCTTCGAGCCAAGCCTTGGCTCCCGGCGGAAGGGCCGAGGTTCTTTCCTTCTTTGCCCGATCATTTCTGGTTGGGCAATGCGCCTACCGGGACTTCCTCGCCTCCCTGGGTCTCATGGCGGCCTGCCAGCGTGGTCCGTTGGGCCCGCTGGAACATCGTCCTTCAGTGGGGACTAGCCAGCCAGTGGTCCTGGCAGTGCGATCCCTTGGACCAGCTTGTGTCGGTGACACAGGGATGTGGAGCAGCTCTCCAGTGGTGGACCGTTCCAGATCATTTGCAGGAAGGGCATCCCGTTCGTCCGCCCGAGCCGGCGGTCTCTCTATGACGATGCCTCTCTGATGGGTTGGGGTGCCCATCTGGGGAACACCGGGCTCATGGCCTCTGGTCCCCTTGTGGGGTCGATGCCACATCAACCTGCTGGAGCTCCGGCCGGTCCGCCTAAGCTCTCACCGCCTTTGCTCCGTTCCTCCGAGGTCAAGTGGTCCGAGTCAGGCGGACAATACCACGACCATGTACTATCTGAACCGCCAGGGGCGGGGCCAGCTCCATGCTTCTATGCAAGGAAGCTCTCCGCATTTGGTCACTCGTCGCAGCCTGGGCGGATCTCCTAGCCATTCACGTGGCAGGAGCCTCCAACACCCTGGCCGATGCCCTGAGCCGGATAGGGGCTGCATCTACGAGTGGTCTCTCCTGCGGAGGTAGCACAGCATCTGTTCTCCCTTTGGGCACACCTCAGGTGGACCTGTTTGCCTCCATGGAGAAGCGTGAAGCTGAGTCTGTTCCATGCCCGCCCCTCAGCAGGGCTCGCTGCAGGGGATGCCTTCTCGAGGCAATGGACCCCGGGCCTCTTTTCGCCTTTCCCCATTTCCCTTGATCCACAAGGTGCTTCTCCAAGGCGAGGAGGGACAAGGCGCAGGTGATTCTGATAGCCCCAGACTGGCCTCGCCAGTTCTGGTACCAGATCTCCTCAGTCTCAGCTCCAGGACTCCACGGCAGCTTCCAGCTCGCCGGACCTGCTCTCAGTCAATCAGGGAAGGTGTTCCATCCGGACCTTCAATCCCTGCACCTGACGGCCTGGTTCCTGGCGGCTAGGTTCCAGGCCTTGGGTCTTTCCGACGAGGTCCTCAATGTAGTTGAGGCGTCCCGTGGAGTCGACCAGAAAATGCTATGCCTTCAAATGGAAAAGGTTTTCCATTTGGTGTCAGACAAGGGCTTGGACCCTTCCTCCTGTTCCTTGGCAAGCATCTTGGACTATTATGGTCCCTTTCTAGTCAAGGGCTTGGGTCGGCGACCCAAGGGTGCACCTGGCAGCCATCTCTGCTTACAGAGCGCGGGCGGGAAGCAGTGATGGCGCAGGGAGAAGGTGGTCTGGCGCTTTTCAAAGGCCTTGATCACATTCCTCCAGTCTGGGACCCCCACCTCCGTGGGGATCTACTGCTGGTACTGAAAAGCTCATGGGCAAGCCATTCGAACCTATGCACAGGTGTGCTCTCTCTCACTGTCGTGGAAGACCCCTTCTTGGTGGCTATCCGTCCAGCCAGAAGGATGGGAGAGCTCCAGGCGCTTTCCATCAGGTCTCACCTGGTCTTCCACAGGGACAAGGTTGTCCTGCGCCCCACCGAAATTCCTTCGAGAAGGTGGTGTCGGGTTCACCTTAACCAGGTGTTGACTCTGCCGGTGTTCTACCCCAAATGCACCTCGGGCAGATATAGGCTCCATACTCTGGACCCTAGAAGGGCGCTCGCTTATTATAAGCGAGCCACGGCTGAAATTGGGAGAGGTTCACAGCTGTTTGTCACCTACGCTGAAGCCGCGATCTGGCAGACCTGCAGCCAAGCGGACGATAAGCAGGTGGGTAACCTCCTGCATAGATCTCTGCTATAAGTTGGCGGGCATGGAGCCTCCCAGAGGGATAAGAGCTCATTCTACCCGCCATACTGCTGCAGCGGTGGCTGCTTCAGGGCGTCCCTATCCAGAAATCTGCAGGGCTGCTACCTGAAGTCAGCAAACACCTTCATTACCCACTACCACATCGACCTTGAGTCACGCCGGGATGCTGGTTTTGGGGCCTCGGTTCTCAGTCTCTCTTTCCCAAGTAAGTATTGGGGGTGTCGTCTTGCCTCCCTCCTCCCGGAGAACTGCTAGGAGTCTGCCAATGAGTGTGGATGAACAACATATCCATGTCCCTAGAAATACAGGTTACTCACCTGTAACAGGAGTTCTAGGAATGGTATATGTTGTTCATCCAATATTCCACCCGACCTCCCGACCCGGCCGCTAACCTGAGCTTCCAGCGGGCAGATCTGGCGTCATGGGGCGGGCGAGGTTATACCACCGGGTGGGTGGAGGAGCAAGCTTGAAGACCTTCCGGCAAGATTTAAAGCGGCAAGGATACCTGCCAATGAGTGTGGATGAACAACATATACCATTCCTAGAACTCCTGTTACAGGTGAGTAACCTGTATTTTTTCCATCTTTTACTTACTCCCGTCTCACCGAGGTTTGCTGCTTTAATTATGCCCTCCCTTATTTTTCCCTTCTGTGCCACTACTCTGCCCTGGCAGTTCTTCCCCCTTTCAAGGCAGTTCCTGAGGCAGTCTCTCATGTCCATAAAATCCATCCTCCTAAAGTCCAGGACCCTTGTCCTCATGAGATTTGCCTCTGCTCCTGTCCTTATGTTGGACCACACTTTACAGTGATCACTGGTACCTAGGGGACTGCCCACAGTGACATCTGCAATGTTATCCCTGTATGTAAGCAGGTCTAGCACTGCCTTGTCCCTAGTGGGTTCTTCGACTAGGTGCTTGAGAAAAGCCCCTTGTAGGAAGTCAAGGACGGCCCTGATCCTTGCCGAAGTCACATGATGTTCCTTGCAAGGGTAACTAAAACGATCAAAAGAACAGGATTTTCCAGGAATCGGTCTTTACCATTGATTCCCACTAATGGATCTGGGACCAGAGGCAGCAAGACCCTGCAAGAGCAATTTTTTTTTTTGCAGAAGGAAGTGGATGTCTGGTTCTGACGGCATCTGCACACCTCCCATGGTGCCATGCACATCACCAGTAACCATCGCCAGCTCCCTTACGCACCTCAGTTCTGTTCTTCCCACCAAGTTCATACTCTGGGAGTGACAGTGCCTCAAGTTCCTCATTGCTACTTTCTAACTGCATCACTGCTGAGTTTCTTTTGTGGTACCTTCTCTTTTTATCAGTTTCTGCGATGCGGAAGTCTTGAGAAGGGAGCCAAGGGCAGCAAGAAAGTCTGCAGCCTCCCATCATGCGTTGTTGTCCCTGGCCAACCTTGGCCCTGAGCACAGCATGGATGAGTGTATCACCTGCTTTTCCATGGACTGCTGTGCCCTCACAATCTGCATGATGAAGTGGGGTCAGCTGATCCCTACCTATGGAGGCAGGCATCACACTCATGTGGCCAAAGTAAGGTCACCTTTCTGGGACCTCTGGTTCCATGGAAGTACAAGTTCTTCCTCGACCTCACCCTGATGAGGTGTTGGAGACCCTGGTGCATGGTTCTGGTGGACATCTGGCTCCTTCTTGGTGGCCAGCTGGAAACCCCCACACTCTGACTGCCCTGGGCAGCACATGTCTCGTGGTGAGGCCAAAGCTGTACATTTGGTCTCCCTTGCTTTTATGGCCTGCTTCCACCCCAGTTGCTGTTACCATTCGCAGTGATGGTAAGTGGGGTGCCACCAACGGTGATGCAGGGCCCCCCTCTAACACCGTCCTCAGTGTCAGAAGGACTGGCACTGGGCTGTGCTGTGTCCTGTTGTAGATGTTGTAGAGGTGGAAGCTGATCTTTCCTCCTGTGTCACAAGTGGCACTAAGAGGGAGGGCAGCAGCGCCTCCAGCGACAAACACAATGATGGCCATTGTGCCGATCCTGAGCTCGTAATCAGGGTTGTGGATAACTTTAGGGTTGAGATCAAGCCCAGCACCAGGAACAGTGCTGGCCACGGCAACAGTGATAAGCCCTTCTCCAAGACAGTCATCGACCCTGAGCCCTGTACCACCTCTGAGTCTGATTGTAGCCTGGAGGTGGTGCTCTCTCTGAAGCCACTGTCTGACACTGTCACCAGTGGGGACTAGGAATGCACTACAGGGAACTATATGGCAGGGAAATCCCCCATGGACACTACCGTGGTTGCTTCGGATGTAGGGAAGCTCTGTTTCGCCAGTCTTACCAGGCCCTCCCCACAGGGGAGGTCCCCTGTGTAACCCTGCAGCACAGGCAGAGGCCCTTGAGACCCTAAATCTCCTCTCCCTTGTAGGCACCTCCGCATCTTGCAGATATTCCCTATGTTCGTACATGGTAACAACACAGAGAGTTGATGCCCTAGATGCCTTTCATTGGGACTCCAACAGGGCCTATTTTTTGCCCTTCTTTCTGCCACCTTCAGCCTCTGGGGTCAATGCCTCCTCTCAGTCGGTGTTCTCCTCTGAGGACAGTGAATCTTCCACCCACATGTCCTTGGTTGCTGAAATACATTCTGTACCAGGGATTTCTGGCAGAAGTGTTGGTGGTGTTTGACATTGGGTTCTATACCAGCCAGTCATCAACTCTGCTGTTGGGACTCCTCAGAGTTGGCAGTACAGGAAAAAAGAGCACCACCACTGTCGGCCGGAAAAGAACAGGCTACAAAAAATACTGGTAAAAATCCCACTTCTTGCCTTCAAGCTGCAAGGGATCTAATAGAAACATAGACATTGATGGCAAAATGAGGACCGCTAGGCCCATCTAGTCTGCCCATATACCCTGTCTGCATCAGCGGCCACTGAGCCTACTTGGTCAATGGCTTTAGCCTCTCCTTCCCACCTCTAGGGTACCCTTATGCCTATCCGATGCATGTTTAAATCCCCCCTCTATGCTCGCTCTTACCACCTCCTGGGATAGGTTATTCCATGCATCCACCATCCTTTTCATGAAAAAAAACTTGCTCACATTTCCCCTTATCCTGCCCCCCTCTAGTCTCATGTCATGCTCCTTTTCTATACTAAAAGATGTTACCCACCTGTGCCTTGTTTGTGCCCTTAAGATTCTTGAAAGTTTCTAGCAAATCTCCCCATTCCTACCTCTCTTCCAGTGTATACATATTGAGGTCTTTTAATCTCTCCTCATATGTCGTGTGGTGCAATCCCTGCACCCTCTTAGTCATCCTTCTCTAAAACTGCCTCCACCCTGTGTATGTCCTTACGAAGATGTGGTCTCTAGAACTGTACACAGTATTCCAGATGAGGCCTTACCAGCGTTTTGTATAGTGGCATCTCCACCTCCTTTCTTCTGCTAGTGATACCCTTCCTGTGTGTCCCAACATGCCACTGGCTTTCTCTACAGCCTTTGTACTCTTGCTTGTCCACCTATAGGCCATCTGAGATGATACTCCCAAACCCCTTTCTTGCCTGTTGACCATCAGCAAACACCCACCCCCATCCTGCAGCTCTCCGCAGGGTTTCTGCACCTCAGGTGCATGATTTTGCAGTTTTTCGCATTGAACCTCAGTTGCCACACTTCGGACTACTTTTCCAGCTTTCCTAGGTCCCTCTTAATTTTTTCCACTCCATCTCGAGCGTCTGCCCTGTTGCAGACCTCGTTGTCATCAGCAGACAGGCGAACCTTCCTGTCCAGTCCCTCCACAATGTCACTAATGAAGACATTAAAAAGGACTGGCCCTATGACTGATCCTTGAGGTACTCCTTTAGTCACACTCTTTCCACGGATTGGATCCCAGGAAAGGAGGGTGACCAGTAGGGTACCTAAAGGATCAGTTTGCACCGGTATTGGGCACCCATGGAGTCTACAGCTGCAGTTCTTCACTCCTTAGGTTTAGAAGTGCTACAGACTCCATCAGGGCCTAGACACTCCATGCATGACTAACCTACTGAGGTGACTTTTGCTCAGATGCCTTTGGTAGGAAGGTTTTGACCTCGGCCTTGCCTTTACGTGCATTGCGCACATCAGGCAGCCTTCAGTCAGCATCAGTGGTTGGAGCTACGTCTGCTCCTAGCTGTAGTGCTTAGTGCATGATAAGTGGGGCAAGACACTTGCTTTTCTGCTCGAGGTAGCACATTGTCAATCAAGGTTATCTTATGATGCCACTGAGTGGCCACTAGGCTTGCAGGAACTACAGTATGCCTTGGGCGAATAGTATGATGCCGCCTCTTTAGACTGGCACCTTTGGCTTGGCATAAGTGCTGAACTCGCATTTCCAGTGGGCTCACTTCTTCCCCCTGCAGGACCAGGTGAGAGCTGTCAGGGTGCCTTCCAGCTCCTGTGCCACAAGACACCTGGCCCTGGCCAGTCTCTGATCCTGCCAGACCCATAAGAACCCCCTACCTTCAGGTGTTTTTTCCTGTGCAGGGGACAGAGGAAACTTGTTACCCTCAGAGTGAGCCAGCTCCTTCCTCCGAAAGAAGGGACTCTGCTGGCCCATTGGCATAGCTGTTAGATTCCCGCTTGCGAGCCCAGCAACCCAGGCTCGGGAATGGACCCGAGGAGTCAGAGAGCTAGCCGGGAGGAAGGATTGAGTGTCCCTGGGACTGCTGTCCTTCTCCAAGGGAAGGGAAGGGCTGAGTGTCCGGCACTTGATGGACCCCTGGCGGAGCCCGGGTCACCGCAGCACTCGGCGCCAATACGTTGGGGGCAGTGTGGACGCTGGTCGTCAGTACACATCCCTGCTCCGGGGCAGCAAGTAGAAAAATGCCCGTCCCCTACCATGAAGGCCCATTCTGTCACGCCCACTGTTTCTGATGCCTGCCCAGGAGGTCCCGCTCTCGTGGCCCAACTCGGGTGGGGTAATCCGGGGCTTGCCCACGATGTTCAGTCAGGAGTGAGAAGCTTCTCGGTGGCCCCGTCCAGAGGGGTAAGCCAGAGGATGGGGCGGTGGGCAGATGGAGCCTGAGGAACAGGGGGATACGGCCCCAAAAATAGGAAATAAAAAAAGAGGAGAAGAAGAAAGAAGGGAAGCTTGAAACTCACCCATAAGTGGGAATCAGTGGCGAAGACTGATTCCTGGAAAATATGGAAATTTCATACATTTTTGTGGGTCTTCCAGAATATCTTTACCATTGATTCACAAACCCTGCCCACCATCCCCCGTTCAGACAGAGCCATGGCCTCTGGACATGTTCATCCTCTTAGTGCTGGCAGCACCCTGCCTATTTTGCATATTTTGCCATTTGCTCCGTCCTTCTCCTTGGTGTATAGAAAATTTTCCAGGGCCAGCTTCTGCTTCCCTTTCTGTGTGGGCACATACTCCATTCTAAGCTGTTGGTGTAATGAATTAATGAGGGATCAAGTCTACTACCAATATTTATACACCAGGATGTAGTAATGCCCTGCACACTAAATGGGCAACTCCATAGTCATACCTCCCCTAAGGGGTCTCCCATTTCTTGTTATAAAGAAAACACAGAAGAAAGCTGGGCTCTCTTTAGAGGCTCACTCTCATAAAAAAAAAAATGGGATGAGGGTCCTTTCAGGCCCTCTTGCCACCTAAGAAAAAGAAAATAAAAAGCATTTTTCAATGCCGAATGTTCACTGCTTGCTTTGCTGTTGTACTGGGTCTTGCTTGTACACATTTTTACTATATATTTACCCAGGAGAGACCAGATGAGATGCAATATCTCATTATCAGTGGTGTCCTGTTTTTATGCATTTTTGTATTGTATTTACCCAGGATAGGCCATCTGAAAGGAAATATCTTAATCTTACTTTGAGGATATCTCTTGCAGCAGGCCACACTGGTAGGACTTAGCTGCCATTGCACTAGGATCACACAGAAACTTTCTCATGAGTGGACGATTTGCCGCCAGACAGCGCGTTGAGGACTAGATGTCACAGATTTACGGTCGCGCGGTAAAAAAGTCGCCAGTCAAGCGGCTGAAAGTTAAATAAGTCGCAGGATATAACGGGTGAACTGTATCCGGCCAATAACAGACAAAAAGCAAAACAATAAGTAGATTAACTTTATTCAATGTTCTAAAATTCTGTAGCAATAGCAGTAGCAAATTTATTTCGGTAACAGCATTACTAAAGTACTAAATACAGCTGTGCAAATGTAGCAAATAATAGATGCTGTGCAAGTAAGCAACCATAAGTGAGTAGATGATGTGTAAATTAAGCAAGTCTGTGCAAATTAAGCAAGTTTGTACAAATTAAGCAAGTCTGTGCAAATTAATCAAGTCTGTGCAATTAAGCTATCATGTAAGTGCAAATCATGCAAGTGAGTTGTCATAATGCTCAATTATGCTACATTAATCTCTATGACCGTTGCAATATCTTGTAGATATTGCAGCTCGGTTCGGTTTTTAAAATCTTCACAAATAGTGTGGAACACTTTATTTACGCGTTGATATTTTACATGCTTTCTAGGAACCTGCTGTCCCAATTCCACCTGCCTTCTTAGTAGGGACACAGCATGCTGTTCCTGTCGCAGTTTTCTGGCGACCTTGGTGCATGTGGGGTGTGCAATTCAAACAGTTCGTGAAAATGCTCTGTGCCGAGCCTCAAGAGTGTTACTGCAGATTTGCCTCGCAGCAATAACTCGCTCATACTGGTTCCAGAATTTTATTGGGAACCGAGGCAGACTACGCTTTTTTTTTATTTCTTGTTAAGCGTCCAATATAGGTATCCTCAAAATAATCCATGAGGCACTGTACATCTTCAAAGTCTGTCTCATCTTGCAGCATTTCAAAGATCGCTTCTACTCGCTCTTCGGGCACAAATGCAAGTGCCAGAATACACCGCACCTTATGGGCGAAAGTCTTGTCATGTATGTACTGGCTCTGCATCCCCTCCTGCTGTACTGGCCTCCACATAACTTGCCCTAAGTGGAAATTGCAGCCTTCAAGCTCTGCATTTGGGATCATTTCTTTTAAAATGTTGACAGCTGCCAGTTCAAAGTCTGTCATTTCTGTCATGATATTGCTTGCAGTTAGTTTAGCACCAGGTATGTCTTCCAAATTCTGAAAGAACTTTCTGTATACACTGTCACTTCGCCCAGGTAGAAGAGCGTACACACAGGGTCTGTTGACACTATTAACTAGAGCATGAATAATGTACAACTGATCAACATCTCTTGGTGCAACTGCAAATGTCCCATCACAGAACCAGTGCTTTGCCTGTTTAAGCACTGCAAGATCAGAGTCACTGGCAAATATAAGCATTTCTTCGTCATTGACTCTTAGAAAGGGTTCCCCACTTACTGTGAGTTCATACTGCAACACATCAACATCATTGTGCCCTTCGTACTGCCATTGTCTGCGAACATCTCTCCGCAGTGTCTTTTGCGAAGGCAGCAGGTGTGCATGGGTGACAAAAACCTGTTGCAACCCCTGGTGAACAACATTTCGGGTTGGCTCCTCTGACTGAGCAGCACGCTGTTTCATGACAGCTTGAGCTGTTAACACCTCTACTCCTCCATGTACGGGTGCATGATTGTGGTCAGAGGGAGGTAATGTAATAGCATCCCCAAGGGTATGGGGATGTGCACGGCAAGTTCTTATTTCACATCTCCAAAATATTTTGCTGTTTGCTCCGTCCGTCTCCTTGGTGTATAGAAAATTTTCCAGGGCCAGCTTCTGCTTCCCTTTCTGTGTGGGCACATACTCCATTCTAAGCTGTTGGTGTAATGAATTAATGAGGGATCAAGTCTACTACCAATATTTATACACCAGGATGTAGTAATGATTACTTGTGGATTAAACTGGGTATAGGATCAAGAAAATACAGGATTCAGTAGATTGTAGATTGTGTCTCTTTAATTGTAAGTGGATGTTGTGGGCGAAATCAGCAATGCACAATCAGAACAGAAGTAAGTGAAGGAATTTCTATGGTTGTAAAGTGAGTCTGCATTAGGTAAGTGTTTTTAAAATGAATCTGAAGCAGTGTCGCTAATTTTTACTTTTTGTCGAGAGATGAGGGTGTGCCGTATTGTCCGAGGCATAAGAGAAGGTGACTGATTGTCTTATCCACTTTTTCCCAACGCCTTATTAACCGCGACGGTTTATACCGCGGCGTTTTGACCATATGCCAACTTTCTAGCTAGCAGTCTACCAGAGGGGGCCCCACCACCACCACCACCAAAATCACCCACTGACGTCCACCAACCCTATAAGAGTGGGCAGCCCCCACACCCTCCTCAGTTCTTTCCTGCCATCGACCAATGCACGTCGGATCTTTGGAAACTATCGCAGTTATGGTCGACTACCATTTTCACACCTTTTTCTTCTGCATTTCTTTATTTTCTCACCGTAGTTATTTTCCCATCTTATGATGGTTTTCTCATTCGTTTGTCTTCTAAACCAGTGTTGTTTATGGAGCATTCCACTATGTGTGCCTGCGGACAGCAAATCCCTGCAAAGGACGGCCACCCTGCTTGTGTTTGCTACCTAGGCCCAGACCACAGCGTCCATGCCTGCGAGCTTTGCCAGAAGTTCAGCCAGGCCACCTGGTGATACCACCAGCAGATGTTGGAGAACTTTCTCCTAAAGCAGAAGGTCGTCTCCATAAAATGGGAGCTACAGGTCAGGAGCTCCTCAGTTTCCTTGGCCCCGTCTTCTGGTTCTCACTCTTCCAAGCCCAGGTACAAGGACAGTGGGAAGCATAAGTAGCAGGATAAGTACCGCAACAGGCCCTGATCCTTCTCTTCCTGCTCACAGTAACTGCACCATCGTTCGACCATTCCAGGGTCAGGGGGCTCAGCCCACACACATTTCTTCCACAGGGTTACGGTTCGGCCTCCTAACTCTATTACTGTCTCAGGCAGATGCTCCTTGGGCTATGGTCCTTCCCCCGCTCCTCAGCCCCTGCTGCTTAGGCCCCATGAAGCAGAACAGGTGAAATGAGCTCAGGAGACAGGAACAGGATGCATGGTAAAGGTAACAAATAATACAAGAAGAAATAAAGTAGCCAGCACTCTAGGAGTATGCTTTGTGCAGATTTAGTTAAAGATCAAAAGAAGGTTGAGTGCGTGAGATAACCATGAAACCGTGGCAGCTTCGACTATTAGGTCTTCCTTCAAGGGGCTTAGGCCCCTTATAACACATCAGTACACAGCATGTAGCTCAGCTGGCACAGGTTCGGCGGCCGCCGGGGCTTCCTCTTCTCCTTGCCCACCTCTCTGGCTTTGGGACTCCTCAACTAGGTCTGCTGTCCCACCTTCTCGGGCTCAGAGGGATGCCAGCTTCTCTCCTGAGCCGAGTTGTCGTTCTGTCACCCACTCTGGCTCCTTCCACACCGGCACCCACTTCTTCTTAGCCTGCACGTGTGGGACCACCTCTGACTTTGTCTCACCCAGCACCAATCGGACATATGCCTGTTTGAGCCTAGCCTGCACTGCTCTACCCTCAGCCAATGCCCGTTGGTTCCCAACTTATCCTTTCACAGCCTATGCCCATCGTACCATTGCTGGTCTATCCCACACCGACGCCCTTGGGGCCAGCACCTCTGTACCGTTAACTAGCACCATCTGGACTGTTGCCGGTCCTAGTGGATATTCAGACCATTGTTTTTTCCCTTTTGGGGGTGGGGTTCAGTAGACACGGGTCCCTATCCCTCATGGCTCAACGACCTCTGCCCCCAGAATCTGCCTACAGGGTCTACCACTCTGGGTTCTTCCAGGCCGACCCTGGCAGGCTCACACACCACGTCTCCTACCCGATGAAGGGGGTGACTATTGCTTTTGTCCGATGAGGAGGAAGATTCAGACTTGGGGAAAGGGGACGACGGAGACATTACTGGGTCTGCCACCCCCACCATAGGCTCTTCATAAAGGGAAAGAGACCCGAAGAACATCCCTAAATCCTCTCCAGGTGACCCCTTCTTCTCAGTCATTATGTAGCACATTCAGGAGGCGATGGGATTCAAAACCGATGAGCAGGACCTGGAGCAACGTCGGCTCACGACCTACCTTTGCCAGCCTGACTCTTCTCCTTTAGTGGTTCTCCCTCTCATCTGTACTTACGAGGATGTTGACATGGCTGCTAGGCAGAGACCAAATTTGGTCCCAGCCATGACTCACAAAGCTGACAGCCTGTATCATGTCTTGGCAGGCAAACCCTTCCTAGGGGATCAGGTCCATGCTGATTTGGTGATCATCAATGCAGCTTATGACCGCACTGAGTGGCCAAAGCACTTAAGCTCCCTACTGCCAAACATGGAATCTCGTCAGCTAGAGCTCTTTAGGAAATGGACTTTCTCCTCCTCTACTTTGGCGATCCTTGCCCTTAACTACCTAGCCCACATGCTTCAGTATCAGAATGCACTGTGGGACAAGGCCAGGGATGCTGTTCAGTCACTATCTGATAATTCTGCCAAGCAGCAAGCCCTTGACGCGCTAAAGGCTGCCTCCGACGTCAGCACCCACCTGCACAGGGCAGCCTACGATGCCGTGGATGCGTTGGCCCAGGCAGCGGCTACCGGCATATGCCTGCAACGGTTCTGTTGGCTCTGGGTGTCTGGGTTTGCCCAAGATGTCCAGTAGTCTTATCATGAATGCTCCTTTCAGGGGCAGTCTGCTCTTTGGTGGTGATGTGGAGGATATCCTCTCTATGCTGCAGGCCTTGAGGAGAGCCATTATGTCTGTCTGTCTGTTCCTTATACTACACGTAACCCAGATCAGGAGAGAGAACCTCCTTTTGCTGGGCTGCTGCCAGACAGTCCTAGTCATTACTAGATTATTAATGCCTAATTACGGATTTGGTGAAAAAAAGTGAATAAAAGAGTGGGGGCTTTAATGAGAACTACAGAATGTTTAACAATAATAGATAGAAAGAAGTTGGCTGAACAGTTAATTATTCCAGTGTTATGATATGGTGAATTGATATACAGAAGAACTAATAAAACACTTTTGGCCAAGTTGGATAAAACTTATTTCCGAGTGGCCAGATATGTATTAAAGGGGAATTATCATACTCATCATTGTTTATTGTTGAATAAATTAAACTGGCTGTCTTTGGATACAAATTGTATATGTCATTGGTTAATTTTAATTCATAAAATGAAGTATTCTTGTTTAAATCATCCAATTTCATTATTGCTGTTCCAAGTGAAGCAACATTCTAAAAGGTTATTAACTTGATCAGTTCACTTAAATAAGATTATCATAGAAAAATCACGAAACAAATATGGGGATAGGATTTTAATTCATCAAGCTGCTAGTATTTGGAATTTTCTTTCTGCAGATGTAAGGGAAATTACAAATTATTCTATATGTGTTCATATTTATAAAGGAATTGAATACTCATGTTTGTAATTGCTGATTATTCCTCTCAATGTACTGTAAAATTAGATAAGATTTCTATCTTTATGTAAAAACATAGGAAGTATTTTTATATTTTAGTTACACTAGAAATATTTATACTGATGTGTTTTGTGTATGTGTTGATATGGAACCTTATTGTATGTATTTAGATAGGGATTGCACAGGTCTGTCTTGTAAACTGGACTTTTGTCCAAATGACATGTATTAACCTGTATAAACATAAAATTTTACCTACCTACCTAGTCGTTGGCCAAGCTCCAGGGCAAGCGGAGGGCAGCAGCGTCTACCCTGCATATCACCAACCCCTCTGCCAGTAAAAGCTTCAGAGGGCGACCAGGCAGCCCCAGCTGCAGCTGCCCCCAACTCCTTGCCAGACCCTCTCCCTCCAGTAGCACAGGAGGCGGTTATAGGGGTTTACTTCTCCTCCTTCCAAGCAAGTGGAGAAATTGCTTCTTGATAATCTGGTTCTGCAGCTCATTGCTCACGGTCACTCGCTAGAGCTTCTGAAGTGGCCTCCAGACAATCCCCCAGTTCAGTCTTTTTACCTTCCCAATCACATCCCTCTAATTTGGGAGGAAATTCATGCTCTTCTCCGAAAAAGGGCTGTGTAGCCTGTCCCAAAGTCCCAGCAAGGACAGGGGTTCTACAATCACTTTTTCCTAGTCCCCAAACACACCAGGGACCTCGGGCCCATCCTGGACAACAGAGAACTAAATCTGTTCATCCAGTACAAAAAATTCAGGATGATCACCTTTCAGGGACTGCTGCCCATGTTACACACGGGTGGGGGGCTGGATTTGCTCTCTAGGCATGCAGGATACATATCTACAATCAGGGCCAGAAATAATTTTTGAGGTACCTGTTAGTGAGATACAAATTTTGCCTGTCCCACAACAGTTTTACCTGTCCATGCTATTTTATATGACTTTTGAAGTAACTAATGAAAAAATGTAAAGATAAAAGGAGACAGTTGTTTTTTTTTTTTGGGGGGGGGCTTACTTGCCATGTCTCTGACACTTTTAATCTTGCCTTTTCTACTGTTTCTGTGCCCCCCCACCAAAGAGCCCTGAAAACGACTGTTTTCAGCAGCACTCAGTCTCTCTCTCTCCAGTCCTCTTCCTTGCTGGGACACTACAGCCCTGCCTGTCGTTTTCTTCTCTTTTTTTGGTTGTCCCCCAGAGCCCTGAAAAGGGCTGTTTTCAGCAGCACTCTTGCTGGAGTCTCTCCAGTCCCCTCTCTTGTTGGGACACTGAAAGTCCTCTGCCCACTTGCTGGGACACTGCAGCCCTGCCTGCCTTCTCTAGTTTCTTTTTTTTTTTTGGTCTCCCCAGAGCCCTGAAAAGTTGTTTTTTGTTTTCTTCACTCTGCCTTGCCCTTAAAATACTGCTCAGTTTACGGGGCAAGACAGCACAGAAAGGAGCTTTTTGCGGTCTCTGCCCAACTGCCCTTAACCTGTGCCACTGCTCCCTTACAAGCTCTTCAGAGGGCTTAAAATCAGTGATCAGTATGACCAGATCCACCTGCCTCCGCAGTGCTTTAGTGACGTGACATCCCAGAGCCCAGAAAAGGTCTGTTAAGTTTTGTTTTTTTTTTTAAAGCAAACAGAAACGATCAAAGCTGCTGATGCTCGTTTCATGCTGCCGCTCCTCAGACTGCTCAGCATGCAATAAGGTACCTGGCAGCACGGTTGAGCAAGGACCATCAGCTGCGCATGCAGTCATGATTTACGCATGTTCAATTAGTCCTACCATTGCATTTACATCATGTGGTCACCTAGCTTAACAGCCGGGAAGACTGCTGAGCCAGCCAACCAACAAACCACAAGATCGTACAGGAGATGGACTCTGTTGACAATGTATTGTCATGATGTCCATTTCTGCCCTACCTCACTCACTACCTGCCTTCTGGGTCCTAGTGCCCAGCATGCTCAAAACTTATCTGCCTATCCCAGGAACAAGCACAGAGACAGAAATAGCTGTCCCATTAAAAAAACGGCTGCCCGAGACAGGCAGATAGACTGTTGTTTCAAGCCCTGTGCACATCAAGGTGTGCACCTCTCGCGGGAGCCTCCTCAGGTTCCATTTTCAGGGGGCCCACTTCCATTTCAGGGCTCTACTGTTTGGCTTATCCTCAGCCCCCCTGGGTGTTCACCAAGTGCTTGGCAGTGGTGGCAGCTGCCCTCAGACAGCAGGGGTTCTATGTGTTTACTTACTTACCTGGACGACTGTCTGCTAGCAGCACCATCCAGGGAACTCCTGCTTCAAAACCTGGATTCTACCTGATGTCTCTTCCAGGCTTTGGGCATCAGCATCAACCTATCCAAATCCTTTCTGACCTCTTCCCAAAGGCTCCAGGGATCTACTACAGAATCCCGACAGTCAATCTCCTGAACTCCATAAGCCCGAGTTCAGGAGACCGACTGTCGGAAGACCAAGGTCTTCATGCAATATGGGGGGCAAGCCGCTTGCACCCCTCATAACTAAAATAACTAAGTCCGAGGGGGAGTGGACCTCAGAGTAGATTAAAAAGTTACAGGGGCAACAACAGCACAAACGAAAATGTTTCTCTCCTGGGAACAGAACCTGGGTTGAGAGCACCATTCTGGCCGAGCTGCTAGTGGCCTAGCCCTCCATGCCACGGGAGCAGCTCAGACAGCTTCCACATTATCTCCTTCCTTGTGGTGCCCGACAAGGGGTAGATAGCGGTTCATCACATCTGCTACCTTATTCCTGTCGGCACCAGCTTCCCTTCTTTCGGGCAGGTGTGTGTCAGGCTGCCAAACTTGTGATACTGAATGTCTGGATTCCAAGTGTCGGCATTAGGTAATATTACTGGCTCCAGTACACTGGGGTGGTCTTGGACACAGCCCAGCGGATGGCTTTTTTCTGCCAGGACAGAGCGGAGCATTTAGATCAAGCTTGTCAGCTTTACCCCAGCTGGCACAACCCAGCTCAGATCTTTTTATGCCTCCTGGCCGCAGCCATTGTTATGGTTCCCCAAACCCAGCTGCATATGAGGATTTCCCTGTGGACTCTGCAGGTCCAGTGGGACCAACACGTGGATAACCTGGAATGGCCAGTCCTGGTCTGAGATCCGGTCAAAAAGGTGCTGTTGTGGTGGCTGGAGCTCAGCAATCTTCTGAGTGGTGTACTATTTTATATTCCTCCACACAGCAAATTGTCACAACAGATACCTTGGGTCTAGGCTGGGGGGTTCAACTGGGTGCACTGCCCACCAGACCCAGGGGAGGTGGAACTCTGTGGAGGCTGGTCTCCACATAAACATCTTGGAGATGCTAGCAGTTCTGTATGCCCTGCAGGCCTTCCAGATGCATGTCTCCCCAGGTCCACTGCTGATTCAGTGGACAACTCCATTGTGGTGCATTATATCAACAGGGAGGGACTCACTCTTGCCCCCATGTCAGGAAGTGATGGGAGTCTGGTGTTGGGCAGTAGATCACGGCCTGGAACTTTCAGCTGTACATGTTTGTGGCGTCCAAAGTGTCTCAACAGACAGCCTAAGCTGGTCCCTGTCTCACACTCACAAGTGGGAACTCGTGCCCTTAGTGGTGGAAGATCTGCTCAACTAGTGGAGTCATCCAGAGTGGAACCTTTTTGCATCCCCGCTCAGTGCAAAACTGCCAGTTTTCTGCTCGCTTGCTCCAGGACCTGGAGTTTTTTGGTGAGATGTGTTCCTCCCTTCCCGCTCCTTCAGAGGGTTCTAATCAAGCTTCAGCTGAAAGGGGCCTCCATTATTCTAATCGCCCCATTCTGGCCTTGTCAGGTCTGGTTCCACTTTCTCCAGCAGCTGGCAGTAGAGCCTCCCCTACTTATCTGCACAGGCTTGCTCTCCCAGGTGCAGGGCACCTTGGTCCATCTGGATCTCAAGTCTCTCCATCTTCATGAGTGGCTCCTGAAGATGTAGCCATTGCGAGGTTTGGTGTGTCACCTAAAGTGGCGCATGTTTTAGTGGTGGATAAGAAGCCCTCCACTTGGGCCACCTATTCCTTGAAATGGAAGTGCTTTGTCATATGGGTGGTTTCATGCCATCTGGATCCCTTCATCTCTCCGATTAACCAGATTTTGGAGTACTTGCTCTACCTTTCAGACTCCGGTCTGAAGTACTCCTTGATTAAAATTCAACTTTTGGCCATATCTGCCTATTATGTCCCCAGACATGTCCGTTCAGCGGCTCAGCTAGATGTGTGTCACATGTTTTTGAGAGGCATCCTTCACCTGAAGTCTCCAGTCCACAACCCTGTCCTGGCTTGAGACTTAAATTTTGTTTTGGAAACTTACTCTGCCTCCTTTTGAACCGGATGCGAGTTGTGAGATATGCTTTCTGTTGTTGAAAACATTATTTTTAGTTGCTGTTACTTCCACTTGGAGGATTTCTGAGTTTCAGGCACTCGTGTGAGCAGCTCGGTTTGGTTTTCCATAAGGACGGGGTGTCCTTGCTTACCAGTTCTAAGCATCTTTCCATGGTGGTGTCTGAGTTTACTTTGAATCAGTCCATCCACATAGCTGTTTATTTCCCGGAGTATGCCAGTCCAGGGGAAGCATTGCTCCATACTTTGGATGTGCATAGAATTTTGTATTACTATACACACCGGACTAAGGACTGCAGGAAGTCCTTACAGTTGTTTTTCTGTTGCCCCTGGCAAAGAGGGAGTACCAGTGTCTAAGCAGTGATTGTCGAAATGGCTTGCCAGCTGCATTATTTTCTGTTACCGGAAGTTACCGGAAGTACGGTGAGTAGCTTCCGGGTGTGGTACATGGTTATTCTGTCAGAGGCATGGCCACCTCCATTGCTTGCTTCCACAATGTCTCCACTGCAGAGATCTGCGCCGTGGCCACTTGGAGCACAGTCCATACTTTTACTAAGCACTATAGTCTGGACAGCGCCTTCCACCACAGGGCCAATTTTGGGCTAGCCGTCCTTCAGGGCCTTCTTTGTTAGATCCTTCCTTCCATCCTCCCAAACTGGCTTGACAGTTTTTGTATAACTGCTTGGGACGACTCCTACCAGTGTGGCCTGCTGCAAGAGATGCCCTCGAAGTAAGGTAGTAAAAGTTACATAAGAACTTACTGTAACAGTAGATCTTTGAGAGGATCTCTTGCAGCGGGCCATGCTTTCGCTCCCCCCCCCCCCTTTCTTTGTAGCTTTCTCTTCCATTGCAAGGGAGCCTTCTGTTCCTCTTCTTTCTGTTACCTCTGCTTCCTCCTCTGTTCTCCTAGCAGGTTCTGCTTTTGTGCTTTTGGTCTCTGGGCGGAGAACTGAGGAGGGAGTGGAACCCACCCACTCCTACAGAGTTGTCTGATGTCGGTGGTGGGTGGCCCCTTCTGGTAGACTGCTAGCTAAAACGTTTCCTTGTGATCCTAATGCCTGGTGGCCAAGTCCTACCAGTGTGGCTTGATGCAAGAGAGCCTCTTGAAGACCTACTGTTACGGTAACCTTATGCAACTGTACTTTTTTTAGTAGCTCCCACATTTGGTCCCAAATTTCCAGCAGGTTTTTTTATGCCCTGATATTATTATCAAGACAGGTGGAATATTTTAAATCTCATCCAGAAGGTGATTTACAGTGTGACTGCGAAAATGAGTTTCAGAGGGGATTTGAAAAATGACACCTGTAATGGTCAGGAGGTGGAGTAACACAACAGATATGTTGAACATTAGGGGCCAAAATCTGCAAAAATGAAATTCGGGGGACATGGAAATAGTACACTATCCACACATCTGGCAGTCCTTCCTTCCCCTTTTAAATCTCACCAGAAGGTCTTCAAGCTAGCTCCTTCCTCACACCCGTGTGGTATCCTCCTTAGCGCTGCCCTGTGACGTCAAATCTTCCTTTCTGCTGAAGCATCAGGTTTCCTCCATCGCAGCTCCATGCTAGGTGTAGGTCCAAATCAACAAACTTACTCTTAGTTTTTCTAAGCATTTTGAATTTTCATTCCGTTTCCTCATCAACAGTGGAACACGAGGATCCCAAAATGGGTCCCAGCTTCAAGAGGTAAGCAGCATGCGCTCAGAAGATGTTGCGTACCGATCCGCACTCCACATGCATTTACTGCTTAGGAGTCCAGCACGAACCGCAAGCCTGCGGCCTGTTCCAGACTTTCCAGCCCTCAACTTTTGAGGACTGCTACACCCAACTCCTCTTAGGTTGCCTGGACCATCAGGACCCTTTCATTAAGTCTGAAGATGCCCACAAGGTGCTTTCTGCAGTGGCCGGTTTGCGGCACAGATTGCCGCCTTCTAGGAGTCAGTGGCTCAGGCCGCTGGAAGGCTGCTTCATCTGCATTGGTTCTGATGGGCTTGGGCGCCTTATTCACCAAGGCGTTCAGGGACTTGTGTCTGTCCCTTCCTACTCTCTGGTACAGCCCTTCCCAAGGGCCTAAAACTTGATGGGACTTACATGTCTAAAAAGTATTGACGCGGGTCGTGGGATCGGGAAAGGGCTTGCTCCTCCCCATTCACGTGCTTCTGCTGGCTCGATGGCCCTTGAGCCTTCTGCCTTGGCCAACACCTCTGTTTCTCGGGTCCGGGCTGCTGGACCCCATGGTGTCCCCATCAGACTTGCCGGCTGAGACATGTGTTGACCAGCTAGTTGAGATCTTAATTGACCCAGTCGACCCATTGTTGGAGGACGGTGGGGAGGATTCCCTTTCAAGGACTCCAGTCCTTACGGCCCTCTTGCAAGAGGGGCTGGATCAGTAAGCCAAGCCACGTGGCTCCCCTCTGGAGAGTGAAACTTTGAGGGTTCCTCTGCATCCCATCCCTTCCCCTACTTCTCCTCCCTGACAACTGGCGCGTCATTGGTTGAGGTCTCGCTCGAGATTCCGATCTAGCTCTCAGTTGAGTTCTTAGGACCCTTGACATTTTTGTTGGTCCCGCTCTCAACTGTCAGCAAAAGGCGCCGTCGACGCTCCTCATCCTCTTCCTCCTCTTCCAGTGAGGACAGGCTGTGCCGCAAATTGAAGCGCCTGTATGAGGAGCTTGTTTGTCAGAAGTGGATTCTCAGACACGGCTGTGTTACACCACTGACTCCAGCCATTCTTTGGCCACTGGCACCACGGCCCATGTCGGTTCCCCCTGCCGAGCAGTCTGCTTCCTCACCTATTCGGGTGGAACCACCGCCTCTGCAGCCTTTGCACAGGGCCCGTCCCAGGCTGTGCACTCTGCTACTGGGCTTCCCGGTAGGCTTTCAGTGCAAATTACACACTCTGATGAACCCCACATTGTCAGTGGGGAGACAGGGTCCCAGGCAGAGTCTGAGTCCTCTTACTTGGAGGACTCCTCTGTGTACTCCCTTTGGATCCTGGGCTTTGATTGGGAGCCCTGTGAAGAGCCCTGCATGGAGCAGGGGCTGACTTCTTTCGTGCCTCTTCTCCATTTGATCTTTATTTCAGTTGTGATCCCACTGGAACTGGTACAAAAACGGGCCAAGTACCCCTTGATAGAGATCTTGGATAGGAATAACTCCCCTGCGGTCATCTTCCCGGTAGCAGAGGCCATCTTTGGCCCTGCTCTGGAGCTGTGGCAGTGGCCTGCCTCCTGTCCAACACTGTCAGCCTGTGTGGTCTGCAAGTATGCAGTGCCTACCTGGTCTTTGCCTGAGTTCACCCACAATCCTTCAGCCAAAGGGTTTGTCGCCAACTCTGTGTTCCAGTGAACAGGCAGTGTTGGGGACATTAATAAGCCTCCAGACAAGGAGTTGAAGCTGGACTATGGGACCAAAAAGGTCTATGTTGCCTGGTCCCAGGACCTTTGGCAGGCCAGTTCAGCTGTTATGATGGTCAGCTTTTCCCATGCTGTCCTGGGGACACTGGATCAGGTTATTCCTCACCTTCTGGCTGATCTGCAGCTGCCGATTAAGCTGGTCCATGACCAGGCACACACAGTGGCTAAGCAACAGTTCCAAACAGCCCTGGACATTGGAGATTTCTGTGCCAGGTCCGTGGCCACAGCGGTGACATTGCCTGGTGTGGCTGAGAATCTCTGCCTTTATTGCCGATGCTCAGCATAAGTCAGTGGACGTCCCCTTTTTGGACACTGACCTGTTCGGGCCTGGCGTCGATAGGCATCTTGCTCATATCGAGAAGTGTAGCCCCACCCTGGACTCTGCTATATTCTCCAAGAAGAGTGTTAAGGGCCAGAAACAGCCAAAGAAGCCCTTTCAGTTTCAGCCCTGCTCAGTGCCTCCATCCAGATCCCTGCAACCCCAGCCTGGCTGCCTCAGCCTCCTCTGGCACTAAGAAGTCCGGAGGCTAAGGGATTGGAGCTCCCTTGGCAGTCTGCTCCAGAGCCGCTTCCAAGCCTGCCCAGTGATGGCTTGGGGGTTATCGCTGTCTTGCCCGTCCTGTCCTGCCCGTGACCTCCTGCAGAGGGCCGACTCTGCCACTTAGCTTCTGCCTGGCCTGTCATCACTTCAGACAAATGGGTGCTCGAAGTAGTGGGTCAAGGATTGCCTCTGGAGTTCGGGGCTTTTCCTGCCCAGCTGAGCCTGTGCCCCATGAGAGGACATGGTGTTACTGGATATGTTGTCTGCCGTTCAGGAGAACATCACCCAGCTTCTTGAAAAGGAAGCAGTGGCCTGCGTTCAGGACACCACAGCTGGTCCAGGGCTTATCTGCAGATACTGTATGGTTCTGAAACAGATTGGTGGTTGGCATCCTACACTGGATTTTCATGACCTCAACCAGTATTTTGCCCACACAAGTTCCAGATGGTCATTCCATCCTTGGAGCGGCACATGTGGTTCTGCTCTCTGGACCTCCAGGATACCTTCTTCCATGTCTTAATCCGTCCTTCCATCGACGGTTCCTGTGGTTCTGTTCAGAAGGAATTCTGTATGAGTTCCAAGCCATGCCATTAGGCTTTTCCTTGGCCCCTAGGGTTGTTACCAAGTGAATAGCAGAGGTTGTAGCATTCCTACAGTGCTGACTGATTGCTGGTTCCTCCCGAGCGTAGGTGGAGTGGCCCATGGACCTGGTCCTTCATACCTGCTCAGCCTTTGGCCTCTTGGTCAGCCTGGCCAAGTTGGAACTCTGACCCTCATAGGTTATCCATTTAATCTGGGCAGAGCTTGATTCCCTTCTGGCTACAGCCTGACTCCCTTCGGACAGGGTGGAGGATCTTGCTTCCATTGCCCGCTCATTTCGGACTGGGCACTGTGCTCAGCACTTCCTGCGCCTGTTGGGGTACATGGCATCCTGCACTAGTGTGGTCCGATGGGCCCGCTGGGGAATGCGCCCCCTGCAGTGGGAGCTGGCTTGTCAGTGGTCTCAGCGCCTCAATCACCTTGACCAGCCCCAGTCATGGTGACGTAGCCAGTGTGGGATGCCATCCAGTGGTGTCTGGTCCTAGAACATCTGCAGGAAGGAGTCTCATTTGTCCTCCCAGAGCCGATGATCACGCTAACATCTGATGCATCTCTGAATGTATGGGTAGCCCACCTGGGAGACCACATAGCCCACGGGCTCTGGACCCTGAAGGAATCCCGATGTCACATCGACTTGTTGGTGCTCCGTGCAGTGCATCTAGCTCTGATGGCCTTCGCTCCAGTTGTTCGGGGTCAGGTCATTGAGGTCCAGATGGTCAGTATGACGACCATGGACTACCTCAACAAGCAGGGCAGGATGCTTTCCCTCCCGCTTTTCCAGGAAGCTCTCTGCACTTGTTCCCTTGCATGTTGTATGGACGCCAATCTCTTGGCGATCCATGTGGTCGGTGTCACTAACTAGCTGGCAGATGCTCTCAGCCAAGTGGGCGAGGTGTCCCACGAGTGGCCTCTTCACCAGGAGGTAGTCGACCATCTGTTCTCCCAGAGGAGCATTCCCCTGGTCAACCTATTTGCCTCCTGGGAGAACACAAAGCTAAGGCTGTTTTGTGCCCACTGCAGGACACTGCTGAAGGATACCTTTGCAAGGTTGTGGCCCTCAGCCTCATGTAGGCCATCCCTCCCTCCTTCTCTTTCTCCCGATTCACAGGGTGCTGCTCAAGGTTTGGAAGGACAAGGTATGGATGATATTGATGCCTCCGGACTGACCTCACCAGTTCTGGTGCCCCAGTCTCATCAACCTCGGAAGCAGGCCTCCATGGCGATTGTCTCTTCACCCGAATCTGCTGTCTTGCTCTCAGGTGAGGGTCCTCCACCTGGACCATCAGTCCCTCCATCTGATGGCCTGGTTCCTGAGCGGCTAGAGTTCCAGGCTTTGGGTCTCTCCAGCGAGGTCCTCCATGTCATTGAGGCTTCTTGGAAGGAGTCAGCTCACCAGTGCTGCATCTTCAAATTGAAGCGCTTTTCCATTTGGTGTCAGGGCAAGGGGCTAGACCCACTGTCCTGCCCAGTGGGAAGCTTTCTGGATTACCTGTAGTCCATCTCCTAGTCGGGCCTCCAGTTGAAGACCCTCAAGGTGCACCTGGTAGCGGCCAGCGGTGGTGCAGGAGAAGGGGGTCTGGCACTTTTTCAAGGGCCTTGACTACTTGTCCTTGCCGGTACGTGATCCACCACAACCTTGGGACTTGTTGCTAGTTTTGGCAGTGCTCATGGGCAAGCCATCTGAACCCCTGCACAGGTGTCGCATATCTCTCCTGTCATGGAAGACTGCCTTCTTGGTGGCAGTCACCTCCGTCAGAAGGGTCAGTGAGCTCCAGGCGCTCTCGGTGGAGTCTTCTTGTTTGGTTTTCCACAAGGACAAGGTTGTCCTTTACCCCAACCCAAAGTTCTTCCCGAAGGTTGTCTTGGAGTTTCACCTTAACCAGCTGATAAACCTCCCAGTGTACTTTACCAGCCCAACCTCAGAGGTTGAGCACAGGCTCCATTCGATGGACCTGAGGTGAACGCTCGCTTGTTATAAGGAGTGTATGGCTGGAGTTCGGGAAGAGAGGTTCACCAGTTTTTTGTCACATATGCTGAAGCCACACCTGGCAGACCGGCAGCTAAGCAGTTGGATTGGCAGGTGGATAGTCTCCTGCATCGACCTCTGCTATAGATTGGCTAGTAGTGAGCCTCCTGTTGGGCTTAGGGCTCATTTCACAAGACATACTGCTGCCTTGGTGGCTGCTTCCAGGGACGTCCCTATCCAGGAGATCTGCAGGGCTGCTACTTAGAAGTCGGTACACACCTTCATCTCCCACTACCACATTGACCTTGGGTCACGCTGGGATGCTGGTTTTGGGGCATTGGTTCTCCAGTCTCTTTTCCCCAAGTAGGGGTGTGTGCCTTGCCCCCTTCTCCCAGAGAACTGCTAAGAGTCTGCCAGAAGTGTGGATAGTGCACCATATCTACATCCCTAGAAATGAAGATTACGCACTTGTAACCGTAGATCTTCCACGGAGTGGTCTCTTGTGGTAGGTGTAATGCACTTGAGTCGTCACTAGAGGGCGCTGTGGCACACGGCAGCTCTTCTAGCAGTCATTTACCAGGGGCCACCCACACATGTCATCAGCTTCCTGTTTTCTATATATGTATGGCCAGTCCCTGGTATCCTCAGTTCATTTTCCTGCCTTCTTCAGCTCGCATTCAGCTGCTAGAGCAACTTCTAATAGTAGTCATCAACGAGAATTTGAGCTACAAAACGAATGTCCAAAGAATCTTCAAACAAGCAAGCATTATTTCGTTCCTGCCATTGCAGTAGGAAGATATACTGCTTTGACAACCATACTTCTTGTGTACAGTGTCTGGGACTCGCACACAACACCAGTTCCTGCACTTATTGTCAGGAATTTAATAAAGCAACTCGTCATTGACGGTTGCTTGAAATTCAACGATTATTAATGGAGCAGAAAGTGTCTCTTTTAGAGAATCAGGGCTCCCTCTCCACTGATTCTTTTCCGCAGCACAAAAAAAAGGAGGAGAGACCCTCCTCACGCTCTGTGCCGAATTGCTCCTCGACTGCCACTGCCCCAGGTGCTCCTCCAGCGACGACACCCCTTTCACACCACTTCCTCATAGATGGGAGCACATACTCTCTCGTCGACGGCACTTTCCAGTGCTTCAAATGTGGTACATATTAAAACACTCTGTATGGTTGTAATACCGCTCCAATGACGGGGGCTTCTTTCCCGTTGTCGACACCTTCAAATACACATTATGATTCATCTTCCCCTGCAGGCCTGTCAACGAGACCCCGCATTCCTCAGGGGAGACCAGTGGCTTATGCCATGCTTACTGCTCCTCCACCTTCCCAGGTGGTTACTCATAGGGGTCAGGCAGACAGAGATTGGAACACTGACCTTTGCCACCCAGGGGCAAGACCTGCTCAGGCTACGCGTCCAATGCCCCTCCATCATCCCACTCATATCTCAACGCCCCACCCTAACCCCTCCCCCCGTCTCAGAAGGAACTGGACATTACTAATGTAGTACAGCAGGTCTTGCATGCCATGCAGCACTCCCCCTTCGATCCAGGAGAGCTGGGCGACCCTCCACGATCTCCTGCTCCTCCGCCTTAGAGATTATGTGGTGACGGGGCTCCCTTACCACCCTGGTCACCCCCTCCATACATGGAAGGCTATTTATCAGATGAACAAAACCTCTTGGTTGATTCCACAGGTGACCTCCTTGAAGATGAAGAGTTCCAGGAGCTGGATGTCACCTTAGTCTCCTTTTTCAGAAATCTATTCCTTGGATGAGGACCTGCGTAGACATTCCACAGCCTCTCCTCCCGATGACCCTTCTTTTAATAAAATAATTATTAAAATCCAAAAAGTCATGGGATTTTCTACCACAGAACATGACAAACAATGTAAGAACGTGGTAGACTACCTTGAATTACCAGAGGAGCCTGTCTTGGTGGTTCCCCCACTAATCCAAGCTTATCAAAATGCGATACTAGCAGCATGGCACCAGCCTTCGGCTATAACAGCTGTTCCCCAAAAGGCATATTGCATTTATCAAGCTCCTCTGGATCATCCTTTCCTTTCTGCTATCACTGAGGCAGACTCTGCTATGATTACTGCTGTTCATGATCGTACCAAATTACTTAAACACATAAGCTCCTAACCCCCTGATAAGGAATCTCGAAGGCTTGACTATCTGGGGAAAAAAATATTTTTTCTTCCAATACCATGAATATCAGAATTTTAAATTACATGGGCCATAAGATTAAATACCAGCATACACTTGGGTCCTATGCCATTGACATTATCAGTAAACTCCCTCTTTCACAGGAAAGGGAACAATTATTGGCTACAGTGTCATATAGCAATTCTATTTCCTGACACCTACTTGGGTCAGGATATGATGCTGTAGATACCTCGGCCCGACTGTCGGCTTCTGACATTTCTTTGCGTCGCCATTCCTGGCTTCACATTTTAGGCTTTACACCTGATGTGCAACATAAACTAGCTAATGCCCCCTTTAACAGATCCAGGCTATTCGGGCCAGGTACTCAACCCTTACTAGATGACCTACAGGCATCAGGCAGAACCCTGTGTATGGCTCATGGCATGTTCCATACTCTGCATACAACCTACCATGCTCAGTCCTCTTACAATTCCAAAAGGGGTGGAAAATATAGAGGTACCAGTAAAGGTAGCTTTAAAGGTCGTACTCAGTCTCTTCAAGAAGCAGCACCTCTTCCACTTGGGGCTCCTGCTGCCACCAACCAGGTGGGACAGGACAACCCAGTGACTTACTAGAGCTTTGCCCACGTCTCCTCGAGCAGGCCTCGGAGGCTGTGGGCGGTCACTTTGCCCTCCATCTGGAGGCCTGGCATATGATCACCTCAGATGAATGGGCACTTCATATTATACAGAGGGTCATACTCTGGAATTTATTTTCAAACACCTCCCCGTTGTCCTCGAAATATTCATTACACACCAGATCATATGCCCATTCTTCAGGAGGAATTAAGGGCTCTACTGGCCAAACAGGCAGTTTATCCAGTACGCCCTCAGAACATCAAACAGGATTCTATTTCCATTTCATTCTGGTATCCAAACGAACTGGTGACCTCAGACCGAGACTGGATCTCATAAAACTGAATATTTTCATCCAGTACAAATGGTTTCGAATGATAGCTTTGAATTCCATCATGCCAGTACTGAAACAAGGAGATTGGCTTTGTGCCCTGGATATGAAACATAGAAACATAGAATTTGACGGCAGATAAAGACCGCTTGGCCCACCCAGTCTGCCCATTTCCTTACCTAGTGGATAAGCTGCAGATCCTAGTTAACCAGCAGCCTACTTCTTCCTACCCCCACCCCCTAGAATTGCCTTATGACTGTCCCATGCATGCTTGAATTCCATCACTGTTTTTGACTCCACAACCTCCTCCGGAAGGCCGTTCCATGCATCCACAGCCCTTACTGTGAAGGATGCGTACCTGCATATTCCCATTCACCCTGCCCACCATAGATTGGCTTTGTGCCCTAGATATGAAGGATGCTTACCTGCATATTCCCATTCACCCTGCCCACCAACAGTTTCTTCACTTCCACCTACTAGGTCAAAACTACCAGTTTCGAGCACTGCCATTCGCCCTCTCCTCTGCCCTAAGGGTGTTCGCCAGATGCCTAGCAGTAGTCACAGCAGCTTTATGAAGAAAAGGGCACTTTATCTTCCCATATCTAAACAACTGGCTAATCAAAGCAGACTCCAAAACAGCTGTGCTTTCCTCCCTAGAAGCTACCCTGCAGCTGTTTCACATACTAGGGATCACAGTCAACGGGATCAGTCAGCTGGCCAAAGTCCAACCCGGCCACGACTCAGTTTCTTCAGTACATTGGATCTGTCCTAGATACAGTCTCAGCCAGAGCTTACATTCAGCCGCTCAAAAGGATTCAGTTTTGTCTCTGGCATCACACATACAGACTCAAAAAGTCATCACAACCAGACATATACTATGCCTTCTGGGTCACATGGCCACTACCATACCTACAGTGGCATTCATCCATCTTTATATGAGACCTATTCAGTGGGCCCTCTAGAATCAATGGCCCCAAAGAACAGGACAGTTCGAAGACAAACTCAGAGTCACTCCCCTTCTGAAGTCTGCTCTGAGTTGGTGGACAATCAGAAACAACTTACCGTACATAGTTGCGGATAAGCCGGTCCGCGTATAAGCCACCCCCCCTCCAACAGCCTGACACGGTTTGCATAAAACACACTGACCCACATATAAGCCGACATCGACTTTAATGAAATTTCAGCACAAGATGAATAGAAAAGAAGCTATAGATCTTACTTTGAGAAGGTTCCTGCAGTAGGTCTTCACATATAGGACTGCGGCCCCTGTCGTCAGGTTCCAGCGGCAAACTTGTAGCTAGCAATCATCAGCACCCACCCTCCAGTTCTTTCCCGCCATCGCCTCAGTTCGTTCAGCTGTCGTGTCAGAACAGTGATCAAACGCCCGCGTTTTTGCTCAAAGTATTTCTCTTCAAAACCGTTTCTAATTCATTTTCTCCGACTGAGTGTATGTTGGCTCGCCCTAAAAAGGAGTGCTCTAAGTGCGACACCCAAGTCTTGCACAGGGACGATCATTCCCGCTGCCTTCTGTGTCTAGGCCCCAAGCACAACTCGGACGAGTGTGCCATTTGCCAGGGTTTTAACCAGGCCACACAGACCAGACGCAAGCGGACTCTCGAGGCCCACCTTCTTACCTGACGGCTGGCGTCTATGGAAAAGGAGCTTCAGGAGCTAAGGGAAAGGCTGTCATCGCCAGCCCCTAGAAAGAAGAAGAAAGATATGGAGAAGCATCAGGGGAGGAGTCCATTGCCACGGGGAAGGCCTTCCACCTCAAAAACAGTGAGTACTTCTATTTCTGGTACCCCGTCCGCTTCTGTGGGCCGGGCACCTTCTTCCCCTCCTGCTGAGGTGAGCGGGCAGCCAGGGGTAGCCTCTCTTGAGGTTTCTATTTCATCTCCTTCACCCAGCACTACCAGTAAATCGCCCTCCGACCCTGTCGCCGGGTGCACGTCCAAGACCGTTAAGCCTAGCGGCGACCTCTCAATTACTGCCAGCCCAGTCAGGTCTGATAAGTCGGGCAATGGAGCCTCTGTCGTCCGCGAGGACCCCGATGTTGGCATGAGCATGCTGGTTGGAAACCCTTCATCCCTTCAGGTACTGCACCTTAGAGATTCGTCACCCGATCCTGTCTTGTCCCTGCTCTGAGGATTGCTACCGGACCTTTCGTTGGGGTCTCTACCTGAGTTACCCCCTTCACCTGGTCTTCTGCCGACCATGGTCAGGAGTCCGTCGCCGGCCAGGGATCTGTTTAACATGGAGCCCCTTCCTTCGGGACCCTCGGGGGTCCTTCCCTGATCCCACACCACCCAGTAGCCCTTCAGCACCTCCCCTGGCCGGTCCTGCCAAACCTCCAGACGGTTTCCCAGGGCCAGAACCCCATATTCCACCACCAGGCGGGCCTCCATCAGCACCACATTATCTGATGCCAGGCCCTGTGCAGCCGACGCCGGGATACTCTGGGTATTCTGCTTATGGTTATCTTCCGGGATTGCCAGGATATCAGTATCATTTTTGGCAACAACCACATTACCCAGAGTACCCACGCTACCAGCCACCGCCTCCTCCTCCACCTCTGATCGATCGGGATTCGATCACGGCATGATGGCAGGATGCCAGGACCCAGTTCATTTCTGAACTGAGACACAGTCGGGTGGGTGACATCCCTCTACCTAGAGCCACCTCCACCACCGGTTTCTTTGGGACAAGCTTCAGGTTCCCTGCCAGTGGGTTCCACTGGGGGTGGACCCTTCCATCCCCAGTGGCTCCGAACCTTCGGACTCTGACATCAACTCAGATCCTTCGGATCCTTGATCTCCAGTCGAAGAACCACCTAAAGAATCTCCCAAATCACTGCCAGAAGACCCTTCTTTCGGTGATCTTCTGAGGACTATCCAGGCAGCAGGAGGCTGGCCTTCAAAAAAATAGATCCTCAGTGCAAGAGGCTTGCTGAGCATCTAGATCTGGCTACTACAGACCCTCTACCCACCCCACCCCACCCCCCATGGGCCCTCATGAGGATCTGGTCTCAGCCATCTGGCAACAGCCCTCCTCTATACCAGCTGTATCCAGGAAAGCCGATAGCACATACTCTCTCCCCCCCCCCGGGAGGGATTCCTCACTTAACAACACATCCCAAGGTCCACTCCATGGTCATCACGGCCGCTCATGACTGGTCGGCCCAACCCAAGCACTTGCGCTCCTCCCTTCCTGATAAGGACTCAAGGCAATTGGACCAATTTGGCAGGAAGATATATTCTTCTACTTTCTGTGCCACATACGGTGGGTGGCCTTCCAGAAGGCCTCCCTCTCTGAGCTCGAGAGGGACTTTCAGGATATACCGGATGAAGATCACGGAAACGAACTACTGGACAAAGTCCGTATTAGCAAGTCTTGTTGTTGTCATGCTCTTAGCCATGTACGACTCAGTAGATTCGGTGGCTAAGGCCGCCGCTGTGGGGATCTGCATCCGGCGCCTTGCGTGGCTCAGGATCGCAGGTCTGACACAGGACGTCCAGTCTTCCCTCCTGGATGCTCCCCTTTAGGGTTTCCGTCCTTTTTGGCAGTGACGCCAAAGCACATAATAACAGGCTGCAAGAGAGGATTTATCACTGCAGGACGACACCCGTGGTATAGGACGGGATAAAGAAGCAGCCTTTCATCGCTAAAGACTATGGAAAAAGACCCAGGCCAAGCGTCAGGGCAAGTGACGCGCCCCTGGATCTGGAGCCCAACCCCCTTAGGCAAAATTTCTCAAACCTGCCTCTGGGGCCAAAGCTCCTCTCCCCTCGGTGTCCTGACTCCTTCCCCCTCCTCCTGCTACCTCCAGTTGTCCAGGAGGAACCAGTAGGAGAGAGGTTCGGCCTCCACCTGGAGGGATGGAGGGCCGTCACTGCAGATTTATGGGTTCTGCAACTCATTAAGCGAGATCATTCAGTAGAGTTCACAGAGATCCCTGCATCCCACCCTCCGGGATGGTCTTTTTACACAACGGGTCAGATCCCCATTGTCTTACAGGTGATCCAGGCCCTCCTGCAAAAAAGTGGCCATAGAACCCGTCCCTCAAGTTCAACTGGGATCAACTTACTCCCACTTCTTCCTAGTTATAAAGAAGGCAGGGGATCTGAGACCTATCCTGCATCTCAGCACACTCAACCTTTTTGCTGAATACAAGAGGTTTCGCATGCTCATCCTTCAGGGTCTTCTTCCACTCCTCCAACCAAACACATGGCTGTGCTCCCTGGATATGCAGGATGCTTATCTTCATATCCCCATCTTCCCATCTTCCCACCCACCACCGCTTCCTTCATTGCTCCTTCCAGGAGAACCATTTCCAATTCAGAGCACTGCCCTTCAACCTATCCTCAGTTCCCCGGGTTTTCACAAAGTGCTTGGCGGTGGTAGCAGTATTTCTATGCCACTAGGGCATTTACTTGTTCCAGTATCTAGACAACTAGCTCCTCTCAGCACCCTTTCCAAACAGCCTGAAAGAGTCCTTCTCTTTAACTCAGGACCTGTTTGTCCAGCTGGGCATCTCAGTCAATTTCCCCAAGTGCCAGCTAGTACCCTCTCAGCGCCACCAATTTATTGGAGCGGTACTCAACACAGTCCAGAGCAAGGCTTTCCTGCCATTGGATCAAGCCAAGACTTTAGTTTCACAAGCCACACTGGTGGCCCAGGCTCTATGGATCCCAGCACATGCTGTGCTCCGTCTCTTGGGGACTTAATGGCAGCAGCCATTTCCACAGTACCCCTGGCCAGATTACATATGAGGGTCACCCAGTGGTCTGTTCGAGTCCAATGGGACCAGAGGATGGACGACATGAACCAGCGGGTCATAATCTCCAGCAGCCTCCAAAATTATCTTCACTGATGGCAGGATCTTCCTAACCTGTTTATGGGAGCCCCTTTCCACTACCCATCCCCCACCCAGATTCTCACCTCAGATACTTCAGACATGGGTTAGGGAGCCCATCCGGGGGACCACAAGATCCAAGGGTCCTGGTCCACTTAGGAGCAACAGCTCCACATCATCGTTCTGGAGACAAGGGCAGTCCTCTATGCTCTCCAGGTGTTCCAGTCGTTACTTCTCCCGGGATCATCCAGACGGACAACATGTCCATAGTCTGGTACATTAACAAACTGGGAGGAACACGCTCAAACCCTTTCTGCAGGGAAGCAGTGAGAGTTTGGTACTGGGTGATTCAGCAGGGCCTATTCTTGACAGCAGTCCACGTCCCAAGCATACACAACGTCCTGGCGGACAGTCTCGGTCAATCAGTGGCCAGGGCACATGAGTGGGAGTTAAAGCAGGAGGTAGTTGAAGTCTTGTTCTTCAGTGGGGTCGGCTGGAAGTAGATCTGTTCACCTCCCCATTCAACGCAAAACTACCCAACTTTTGCTCTCTTGTTCCCGGGCATAGTGCTTTTTGGCGAGATGCACTGTCTGTCTCTTGGACAGGGAGGTTTCTGTACACTTTTCCTCCCTTTCCTCTCATTCGGAAGGTTCTGTTGAAACTTCAGGTCGAAGGAGCACACTTGATTCTGATTGCCCCTCTGGGACCCAGTCAGATTTGGTTCCCACTGTTACAACAGCTAGCTGTAGAACCTCTGGTACTCCTGCCATTGTCTCACAACCTTCTGAGGAGCAGGGCACCCTGGTGCATCCGAGTCTTCAGTCTCTCCAGCTTCATTCGTGGCACCTGAGGACATAGTGGCTTCCTGCTATTGAGTCTCCTCCCAGGTTGCTGAAGTCCTGGTGGAAGCCAGAAAACCATCTACCAGATCCACCCTTCACCATGAAGTGGAAAAGATTTTCAATCTGGGCCACAGCCAGGAGCTTGGATCCCTTTTTGTGCTTGGTTGCCCAGATGTTAGAGTACCTCATACATTTAACTGAGACTGGCCTTAGTTATTCTTCCATCAAAGTCCATCTCTTTGCGGTGTCAGCCTACCACCTCCCTGTGGAGGGCAAAACCATAGCTCAACTGGAGGTTTCTAAAACCTTTTTGAAGGGTATCCTCCACCTAAAACCTCCAGTCCAGAACCCCTGTCCTCCCTGGGGTCTTAACTTTATGTTAGAAAAACTTACTTTGCCCCCTTTTGAATCGGTTTCAGACTGTGACATATGCTTCCCATCGTGGAAGACTTTGTTTCTAGTTGCTGTCACTTCAGCTCGAAGGGTCTCAGAGCTTCAGGCATTCGTATGCAAGGAGCCTTATTTGATCTTTCATAAGGATAGGGTGGTCCTTAGGACTAACCGATCCGTTCTTCCAAAGGTGGTTTCAGAAACCACTCTCAGTCAAGAGTGTTGAATTGCCGGTCTATTACCCTCAGCATTTCATCAGGGGAGAATATCCTTTGCACACCTTAGATGTACAGTGCTCAACAGAGGGCAGGGCAGGGGTAAGTGGAAAAATAGACGAGGGCAAAAAGAGCAGGCATGGAGGGAAAAAGGATAAAGCCAGCATTAAATGGAGGGCAATGAGTACCAATGCCCGTAGTCTGGGAAACAAGCTTCCTGAGCTAGTAGCCTTGATGGAAGATGAACAATTGGATATTGTGATTTGATATTGTGGCAGTCATGGAAACATGGTACACAGAGAACCATGACTGGGATGTCAACATACCGAGGTACACAGTCTACAGAAGGAACAGGGAGGGGAAAAGAGGAGGTGGAGTAGCTCTATGCGTAAGGGAAGGGACCAAAGCTATAGAACTAAAAAGTAAAGGGGGGGACAAGAGGCACTCTGGGTCACCTTGGAGACAGGGAATGGCATCACAATCCACACAGGGGTTGTATACAGACCCCAATCTCAGGGGGAGGAAATGGACAAGAAAATGATAGAGGACATTCTCAAAATGGCTAAAAAAGGGGGGATACTGTTGATGGAGGACCTGAATATGCCAGATGTTAATTGGATGACATGTACTGCAGCCACATCCAAGAGCAGGGTCGTTCTCGATGCCCTGCAGGGGGTAGGCCTTAGACAGATCGTGTTGGAACCCACTCGGGAGGGAGCAATACTAGACCTGGTACTGTCAAATGGAGAGAGGATCACAAATTTAGAAGTCAGTAGACATCTGGAAACAAGCGACCGCTGCACAGTGTGCTTCACAGTAAGCACAACCGTGGAGACGAGTCATACAAAAACAAGCATATTAGACTTTAGAAGGGCTGACTTTGGCAAAATGGGTGAATACCTGAGGAATACACTAACAAATGGCCAAAAAGGAGGGGTGAAAGAACAATGGAGAAAAATCAAAACTGCCATCATGGAGACAACAAGTCTTTGTGTGAAACAGATAAAGAAAACAAAGTGGAGTAAAAAATCACTATGGTTCTCAAAAGAGGTGGCAGGGAAGGTTAAGGAGAAAAAGGCTGCATTCAAAAAGTATAAGGAATCGCAGAAGGAGCATGACAGGGAATTGTATCGATTAAAGCAGAAAGAAATGGAGAAGGCAGTCAGAATAACAACAGCCCAAACCGAGGCAAAAATAGCCAGTTTAGTTAAGAAGGGGGATACAACCTTTTATAGGTACATTAGGGAGCATAGAATGGTTAAGGGAGGAATAGTGAAGATTAATAAGGGAGAGGGGAGGTGGGCAGAGGGAGACAGTGAACAGGCAGAGGTACCGAATGAATACTTTTGCTCAGTATTCACAAATGAAGATAAGGAGGAGTTACCTAAACCAGACAATAGAAGCACTCTGGGTAGGGGGGTTGGCACCAGTCCCTTTACAGAAGAGTCCTGAAACAACTCCTAAAACTCAAGGTGAACAAAGCAATGGGGCCTGATGGGATTCACCCCAGAATCCTAAAAGAACTAAGGGAGGACCTAGTGACACCACTGACCACACTTTTTAATAAATCATGGGAAGATGGGGTGGTACCTGAGGACTGGAGGAGGGCAGATGTGTTTCCCCTTCACAAAAGTGGGAGCAAGGCAGAAGCAGGTACCTACAGACCTGTAAGTTTGACCTCAGTGGTAGGGAAAATGATGGAATCACTTCTGAAAGAAAGAATTGTTGAGTACCCAGAGGCCAGCGGGGCACAGGACCCAAAGCAGCATGGATTTACAGCAGGAAGGTCATGTCAGACGAATCTAATAGATTTCTTTGACTGGGTGACCAAAGTAATAGACCAGGGAGGGGCTGTGGATATGGCCTACCTAGACTTTAGCAAGGCATTTGACACAGTCCCGCACAAAAGATTAATAATCAAGTTAGTCAGCCTGGGAGTGGGTCCCAGGGTGGTATTCTGGGTTGCAGACTGTCTGCAAAACAGGACACAGAAGGTAATAGTGAATGGAACACATTCCGAAGAAGGGGGGGTTAGTAGTGGAGTACCTCAGGGCTCAGTACTGGGTCCAGTCCTCTTTAACATCTTTATAGGTGACATGCAGAGGATCAGGAGGGAAAGGTATGCCTCTTTGCAGATGACACAAAGATCTGTAACAGAGTTGATACACAAGGGGGGTAGAAAGGATGAGAAGGGACTTGGCAAAGTTGGAGGAATGGTCAGATATATGGCAACTTAGATTCAGTGCAATGAAGTGCAAAGTAATGCACCTTGGAAACAAAAACCCAGGAGAAGAGTGCACAATAGCAGGGGAGGTACTAACAACAACAAAAATGGAAAGGGACCTGGGGTAGTCATATCAGATGATCTAAAGGTTGGTAAGCAATGTGAGATGTCAGTAAGGAGAGTCAGGGGGATACTGGGATGCATAGGAAGGGGCATCACAAGTAGAAAAAGGGAAGTGGTTATCCCTCTGTACAGACAGTTGGTGAGACCCCATCTGGAGTAATGTGTGCAGTTTTGGAGACCTCATCTATGCAAGGACATAGACAGGATGAAAGCAGTCCAGAGGAGGGCAACTAAAATGGTGCAGGGTCTGCATTAGAAACCATATGGAGAGAGAGACTGAGAGAGCTTAATATGTATACCCTTGATGAAAGGAGGGACGGGGGAACATGATAGAAATGTTCAAGTACCTGAAGGGAATCGGCAAACTCAGGAGGGTAACATCTTTCAAAAAAGAGATGTATAAGAACAAGGGCAAAATTTAAAAGATAATGGGGAAGGCTCAGGGGTAAATAGTTTTTCACGGAGAGAGGTGAATGCATGGAACGGCCTTCCTGGGGAGGTTGTTGGGTCTAAAATAGTGGGGGAATTCAAACATGCATGGGACAGACATAAGGCAATTGTAGTGGGGGGTGGCAGGAAGTAGGCTGTTGGTTAACTTGAATCTGCAGCTTATCCAGTAGGTAGGTAGGGAAATGGGCAGACTGGGTGGGACAAGTGGTCCTTATCTGCCGTCAAAATTTATGTTTCTATGTGCATCGGATCTTGAGGTATTACACCACCCGGACTAAAGAGGTCCATAAGTCAAATCAGCTCTTTGTGGCCTTTGCCAGGGTAAGGCCATTTCAAAACAGACCATATCCAGGTGGTTGGCTAACTGCATCCATTATACTTATCAAAAACACGGAAAGTCCCTTCCGGGGGCGGTTAAGGGTCACTCCACTTGGAGTGTAGCTACCACTACTGCTTTTTTCAGGAATGTGTCCACAGCACAGATCTGTGCAGCAGCCACTTGGTTGTCTGTCCGCACAGTCACTAAATTACAGTCTGTACATTGCCTTTAGGTGCAGAACTGGATTCGGCCTTGTGGTCCTGCAAGGTCTTTTGTCCTAGGACAGTACTCCAATTGGCAGACCCTTCCTCCTCCCGGAACCTCGTCTCTGAATTTTTCTTTTGGGCTGCTGGGTATTCAGTCCTACATGTGAAGACCTACTGCAGGAACCCTCTCGGAAGTAAGATATAGCAGTTATGTAAGAACTTACCGTAACAGCAGATCTTCGAGAGAAGTTCCTGCAGTAGGTCTAGTTTTCCCACCCACCTGCCCCCAGCTTCTGGAATGGTTTCCTTTACTTTTTCATCCTGCCTAGCCCTTGGGTCTAAATAGGACACATGGTCCCAGGAGTTGTCACTCCTTCCTTTCTACTTACCTTTCTTTAGTTCTCCAGTTGAAAAGATCTAGAGGGCGGGCGCGGGACCATCCCCTTTTATAGTCGGACTGATGTCGCATCACCTGACGTCGGGGGCGGTCCTTGCTGATGATTGCTAGCTACAAGTTTGCCATTGGAACCTGACGCCAGGTGGTGCAGTCCTGTATGTGAAGACCTACTTCAGGAACCTCTCTCGAAGATCTACTGTTACGGTAAGTTCTTACTTAACTGCTATTTCTAAATCTAGTGATGAACTGAAAAACAGTTCATCGGAATATATATATATATATACAGTAAACTCTGCTCAGATCCATAAAATGTAGCGTGGGCTAAATACCGGAGCCGGGAACCTGTACTGACTTCAGTTGGGTAACCTTCTCTTCCTCAAACAGATGGCAAAGCGGGTTATGATGTAGCCGAAAGTCTAAGACCTCTTACAGCTGTGAAAGTATTATTCCTCCAGTGTGTCGGCAAAGTGCTGCACTTTATTGCTGATAACACCAAACCTTAGGACGACTGCCCCAGGACATTAGGTATGACTCTAGCAGGAAGAAGGTGGGTCGGTTGCCACAACAGGCTCTTTTAGTTTTAGACATTTCACTCAATGCCTCCATCTGCGCGGTGGAATTATTTGAGGACTCTGCATACTCCACAACATGCAGCTTAAAGGCTGCATCCTACTGGTACCGTTATAGCCCATTTTGACATGTATTAAGAGACAGGACTGGGTACAGCTTTATAGGGCATTATAGGACTGTGATTGGGAACAGCCAAGGGTGAGCTGCTGAATTGATTTATTGAATGACATTTAGTGACCTGCGTATAAGCTGAGAGCCATGATATAGAATTCAAGAATTAGTCAAAAAATCTCAGCTTATATACGAGTAGATAGGGTATGTCAAGGAATGACCTTTCAGTCCCTCCCTCCCACGCAGACGTCAACCACAGATGCTTCCCTGGAAGGATGGGGTGCACACCTGGGTCCTTATCGCACACAAGGCAAGTGGACCACCTCTCTTCCTCAGTCTCACATCAGTCTCCTAGATCTGAGGGCAATCCGCTTAGCCCTTCAGGCATTTCAACCCTATTTGACTCCAGGACCGTTGCTGATCTAGTCAGCAATACTGTAGTGGTATTCTACCTCGGCAAACAAGGAGGTACATAATCCTGTACTCTGTGCATGGAAACACTTGCAGTCGGGCAAGAAGCCATCCAACAACACCTGGCACTAACAGCCGTCCACCTACCAGGACGTTACAATCTTTCCAGGAAGGGAAATATCCATGCTTCTCTCGTCTTGCTTTTTTTGCCTTTGGCGGGAAAGAACTAGAAGGTGGGCGTGGGGGACTGCCCCTTTATACTGACGTCGGTCACCTAACGTGGGGGTGGTCCCCCGCCCAGAGACTGCTAGCTAGAAATGTTTTCCTTGGGGTCCTGACGCCTGTGGTCAGTTCCATATGTATTACATGCAAGAGCCTCTCGAAGATCTACTCGTTGCGGTAAGTTCTACATAACAGTACCATCTTACTCGAGAGGGCTCTTTGCAGTAAGTAATTACATAGACTGACGCCGAGGTGGCAGGACCCCACGAAAATTTCTAGCCAGCAGTCCCTGTGAGGACCGCCCATGGCAGGTGACCGCGCCAGTGAATCGGTATAAAGAGGCGGTCCTGGACACCCGCCTTCCAGTTCTTTTCCCGCCGTTAGCTCGTGCAGCACCTCGCGGAAAAGTTTGTGCTTCGTCAGCCCTACCTTCATCGTTTTTTTCACCTAAAAATCCTATTTTTTCGACAGTCGTCAGTGTTAACGTCGGTGTATGTCGTGCCCTACACCCTCCGAGCACAAGAACAAGTGCAACTCGTGCGGCTCCCAACTACCGCACAAGGGCAGCCACTCCCTGTGCCTGTCCTGCCTAGGCCCGGATCATCCAGTTGAAAAGTGCCAGCATTGCCTTAACTTTAACGCGGCCACCCGGAAAAGACGGCAGCAATCCCTTGAGGCCCACGTCCTCAAAAAGAAGATGAGCTCTATGGAGAAGGAGCTTAAAAAGCTAAGGCAGGCGTCTGCTTCCCCTGAAGGCCATCGAAAGAAAAAGGATAAGGACAGGCACCGGGACAAAGGCTCCTCCACCGCGTCTCCCTCTGGAGTCGCGGGCACTTGGGTAACATCCTCTCAGAGGGATCGCTCGTCGACGGCCGTTCGGAGGTTTCTGAGGTGGCGTTGGCCCGCCCGTCTGGCTCGTGCTCGGGCCTTGCGGGCACATCCGGGCTATTGGAGGCCTCCGTCCATGGTACAGCCACAGGATTGTGGCCTACCTTAGCGGGCGACTCCGGTAAGCCGAACGTCGGCTCCTCTGACGTCCGACCCTTCGGGGCGACGCACGGCTTCCCCACCAGACCAGGCCAACCCTTCTTCTCGACCTGCCTCCTATGAAGGCCCTCGTAAGTCGGACGTTGGCTCCTCCGGCGTCCGCCGAGAGCTTGCGCCTGTGCCTCACGTCGGCTTGTCCAACGTCCGGCTGGCCAGGGAACCGACGGCGGACCCCTGAACGTCTGTCGTTCCCGGTTCCCTGCAGCTTTCACTGCAGTCTGGGGATCCAGAGTCCCCCCAACCTGATCCGGGACGTCTCCTCTCCGTCCCCTGGAGCAGTGGGGGATTTGCAGCCTCCGTCAGTCCCCCCTCTGGGTGCGACGGACCTGACGTCGGCTCCCTGGACGCCGGCCCCTCCGACGTCGGTTCCCCCGGTGTCTGGGCCTCCGCCGTCGGGCCAACATCAGCCTTACCGACACAGGGAGATTTTCTTCCCCCATCGGGCCCCCCATCCGGGCTCTCTGTCTCGGACCTGCCTACGAGGTTTCTGGCCGGGCCATGTGCGCAGACAGCCTCGCCCCGGTACCCACCGTCTTATCCAACACCGGTTTACCGGAACGCCAGTATCTGGACGTTAGCAGTACCGCAGCCGGGCTTTCCACGCCACAGTACTGGACGTCCTCAATACCCGACGCCGGGTTACCCTCAGCTGGGTTTCGGATACACACCATATGGGTATCCCCCATATGCTTATCCCTCGCCTCCTCCTCCTCCACCGCCCTCGCGGCCGCCGGTGGACCTGCAGGAGACTCTGGCCTCCTGGTGGGCTGAGGCCAAGGCTCAGCTCACCAAGGAGGTCGAGAGCCGCCTTCCGGCGACAGTGCCGTCTCAGGCTCCTGTATGCCCCAGGTGGCACACTCCCCCACCCCGATTCCAGGGTTCTTCCTCTGGATCCAGGGAGGGCAGGACATGCTCCGGTGCTACCCAAGGGACCCGTTCCTCCCCCGGGTCGGGAAAGGGAGTCTTCTTCTTCTTCATACTCTTCACTCTCGGATTCTTACGATGGATGCTCCGAGAGAGACGACGAGCCCCGCTCTCCATGGAAGTCCCGGCCGAGGACTCTTCCGAAGTCTCCTCTGGAGGATCCTTCTTTTATGGAGTTGCTTAGAAAGATCCAGGAGGTCCATCAGTGGCACTCTTTGGAACCAGATCCTCAGCGTCTGAAACTCGCTGAACATCTGGATCTGCTCGTGACAGATCCTACACTAGTGCCACCCTGGATAGAGCCTCATGCCGACCTTGTCACCACGATATAGAAACAGCCGTCGGCCTTAGCCCCACTTCCAAGGACTTCGAACAGGCTATACCAGGCTCCTGAGGGTGTTGATTTCCTAGATTCTCACCCTTGGGCCGACCGGTCGTGATTAGCGCCGTCATGGCCGGTCGGGCGAACCCAAAACATCTCAGCTCGCCTCCCCCAGGTTACGGAATCCCACCTTCTAGACCAGTGCGGAAGGAAAATTTATGCTTCCTCCACACTGGGGATTTGGGCCCTGAACTACATCGGCCACATGGGGGACTATCAGAAGGCCGTCCTTACTCAGGTGGAAGCCAAACTGGAGTCCTTGCCTGACTCCCAAGTCAAACAGGAGTTGGCTGATCTCGTCTGCTCTGCTCGTTCGGCCAGTCGCCACATTCTGCGTGAGACATACGATGCAGCGGATACTGCCAAGCGGAGCTCCGCTTTTGCCGTGGGTCTACGGCGTCATGCCTGGCTCCGCGTGTCAGGTTTGGTCCCGGAGGTGCAATCCGCCATTCAGGAGGCACCTTTCAGGGGGTTGGTGCTTTTCGGGGGTGATGTCAAAGACATCATCACTGTCTTGCAAGAGAAGGGGACGGCTCTGAAATCAGTGGATTCCATGTACCGTCCCCATCAGCAGCAGTGTCGTCCCTTTCGCAGACGGAATCGGCCAAAGGCGAAACCACAGGAAAGGCGGGCCACCAAACGTCGGTCCCCTGCAGCTGCCAAGCCCCCTCCGCCCAAAAAAGGAGCGGGTGCTTCAGCTGCGGCGCTGCCCCACACCACCTGACTCCTTTCCTCTCCCACCGCCTCCGGACTCCTGCAGAGGAACTGGTAGGAGGGAGGTTTTCCCTCCACCTTCCGGGATGGGAGAGGATAACCACGGATTCTTGGGTGCTCCAGCTTATAGCGGAAGGACACTCCATAGAGTTTCTTCAGAAACCACCCCGCCACCCCCCCTCTGAAGTCGTCATACTCAAGGGAACATCTTCCTTTGGTCCAGGAAGAAATCTCTGCTCTTCTCATGAAGCAAGCGATAGAGCCCGTGCCCCTTCATCTTCAGGGGACGGGTTACTATTCCCATTTCTTCCTGGTTCCAAAGAAGACGGGAGATTTCAGACCGATTTTAGATCTCAGTTCCCTGAATCTTTATGTAGAGTACAAAAGGTTCAGGATGCTCTCTCTGCAGAGGTTTCTGCCCCTTCTACAGCCGGGTCAATGGCTTTGTGTCCTGGATATGCAGGATGCCTATCTATACATTCCCATTCGCCCCTCCCATCGCAAATACCTACATTTTGCATTTCAGGGGGACCACTACCAATTCAGTGCGCTCCCCTTTGGTCTATCCTCGGCCCCCCGAGTATTTACCAAATGCTTGGCAGTGGTGGCGGCCCACCTGCGTACCATGGGAGTACAGGTGTTGCCTTACCTGGACGACTGGCTCCTGGCGGCCTTGTCCAGGGAGGAACTCCTGCGTTTCCTCTCCCTCACCCAGGAGGCCTTCGCTTGCCTGGGTAATACCATCAACCATTCCAAGTCTCATCTGGACCCCTCCCAGAGGCTACAGTTCATCGGGGCGATCCTCGATACGACTGCAGGCAAGGCCTTCCTGCCTGCAGACAGGGCGGCCTCTCTTCAGGCCCAGATTTGTCTGTTATCCGACCGCAGGAAGGTCTCGGCGAGGTCAGTCCTTCGCCTTATCGGGCTCATGGCGCCTGCTATACCAACGGTTCCCTGGGCTCGACTCCACATGAGAATCTCTCTGTGGACTCTTCGCTCTCAGTGGGACCAACTAGTGGACGACCTAGATCAATCAGTTCTGGTCTCCTCACCTATGATGCGAGACTTGCAGTGGTGGATGGTTCGAGAGAACCTGTTTCGGGGGGTTCCTTTCTTTCATCCTCCCCCCTCCCAGACTCTAACCACAGACACCTCGGGCGAAGGTTGGGGAGCCCATCTAGGCCCTCATCGGACCCAGGGCTCCTGGTCGAGGCTAGAATAAGCTCTCCACATCAATGTGCTCGAGCTTCGGGCAGTGTTGTACGCTCTCCAAGCCCTTCATCAGTACATCCTTCCCGGCCACCTAGCCGTCCAGATGGACAATATGTGCGTAGTGTGGTACATCAACAAGCAGGGAGAAACTCGGTCCTACCCTCTATGCAGGGAGGCAATGAGGGTTTGGGATTGGGCAACACACCACGACCTTCACCTCACAGCGATCCACGTTCCAGGAATCGACAACACCCTGGCAGACAAGCTAAGCCGCTCTTCTACTCTGGCTCACGAGTGGAAACTGGACCAAGGGGTACTAGACAATATCTTTCAACTTTGGGGAACTCCGCAGGTCAACCTGTTCACCTCCCCCCTAAACGCAAAACTTCCCACCTTTTGCTCGCTCGTTCCAGAGCCAGGTGCTTGGAATGACGCCTGTCTCTAGACTGGAAGGACAGATTCGTCTATGCTTTTCCCCCCAATTCCTCTGATCCCACGAGTCTTGCAGGAACTAGCCTCAGAAGGAGCGAGAATAATTCTGATCGCTCCTTTCTGGCCCAGGCAAATCTGGTTATCTCTTCTACAACAGTATTCAGAGGATCCTCCTCTTTCTCTTCCTCTATCTCGAGGTTTGTTGACCCAGGATCAGGGAACCCTGGTTCATCCAGGACTCAGATCCCTTCAACTGCATGCATGGTTCCTGCAGACCTAGCCCAATCTCGTTTTGGTGTGTCTCCAAAAGTGGCAGAGATTTTAGTGGAGGCCAGAAAACCCTCCACCAGGTCCACCTATGCCATGATGTGAAAGAGATTCACTATTTGGGCCGCCTCCAAGAACGTGGAGCCTTTCTTCTGTTCAGGGGGGCTTCTGCTGGAGTATTTACGTCATCTGTTCGACCTGGGTCTCAGCCATTCCTCTTTGAAGGTTCACATGGCGGCTATCTCAGCCTATCATGTTCCCTTCGCAGACAAAGCTTTCGCTCAACTGGAGGTCTCTAAGACCTTTCTCAGAGGGTTCCTCCATCTGAGACCCCCCATCCGTACTCCTGCTCCCCCCCACCTTGGGACTTGAATTTTGTTCTCAAGAAACTTACACTTCCTCCTTTCCAACCTGCAGCCTCTGCAGATTTGAAGTTTCTTTAGTAGAAGACACTCTTCTTGGTGGCCATTACTTCGGCTCGAAGAATCTCCAAGCTCCAGGCCCTGATGTGTAAAATCCCCTACCTGATTTTTCACAAGGATCGAGTCACTCTTCACACCTATCCTAAGTTTCTACCTAAGGTAGTAGCAGAGTCTACCATAAATCAGTCCATAGAGTTACCTGCCTTTTTTACGCAGTACTCTAACCAAGGGACAATATTTACTCCATACTATGGATGTTCATCAGATTCTGAGATATTACAGCAATAGGATGAAGGATCTCAGAAATACTGATCAGTTGTTCTCCTTTGCTTCCAAAAATGGAAGGCAATGCTGTTTCCAAGCAATTCCTATCCAAATGGTTGGCTCATTGCATCACTTTCTGTTATTTATTTATTTATTTATTTTATTTATTTAGCTTTTGTTTACCGGGTTAGTACACTAGACAAGTAGTATGCCTATTTTCAGGAACGACCCGGGAGAGCACAAAACATACAGTATACATACATGGCAACATTGGAGAAACAGCATAATACAGTAAAAAACAGCTATAACAACGCTTGTATAAGGGCAGAATACTGCCACACATAGTACAAATTGTTACAGGACATAGATAAACATTAGAATCACTGAATACATATTTCATAGACCATCATGGACTCAGAGTGGACAATAGTGGACTGCAGAGTATTACATTACAGAGACTAGGAGCAGTCACATCTTGTCATTTGTTTTAGGTGGGACCACAGGGAGGAGCGAAAGGTCCCATGGGAAGGGGCAGAGCGAACAGAGTCCGGAATGGAGTTCCAGAGCCTAGGCACAAAAGCGGCAAAGTCACGATCCCCCATAAGGGTCCGAGTAGGGGGAACTTTAAGCAACTCGGCGGTCTGTGACCTGAGCTGGTAGAGGATGGCGTCCAGTTTTGGGAGGAGATCCACTAGTCCCGACGGTATGCCCGTGCAAGCACTTTCCTGGTGAAGTTTCCTACACCAGGATCAGGAATTCCAGGGGGAGCCAGTTGAGTTTGTCATAGAGCTCACATCGGTGGGTGAGTTTGGGAACAGCAAGTGCAAACCGACAGATATCATTATATGCCGTGTTCCACCGATTAAGATGGATTTGAGGTGACCTGGCAAATAGGTGGTATCCATAACTAAGGGAGGAGAGAAGCACTCCCCTCGCAAGTGCCAGCCTCGCTCCCGGAGTCAGGTTGTATTTGGCCCTGTAGGCAAGGCCAAGCTTACACCTGGTGACTCTGCAGATGTTTTGGATATGGCTTCCCATGTCAAGTTGTGGGTCAAGGGTGACCCCAAGATATTTAATCGAGCTCGCTGTTGGCAACAGGGGGCCTCCATCACAAGCTATTTTAAGTATAGCTGATGGGGCTTTTAACTTGGCCGTGGAACCAAAGAGCATGGCCTGAGTTTTGTTACGATTCAATACCAGTCTATGGTTGGTAATCCAGGCCGAGACTCTGCTGAAGTCTTCAGATAGGCACTGGTTAAGGTCAGCAGCATTACGAGCATGGGCCACTAGCACAAGGTCATCTGCATAAAGCGTGACTTGGCAACGAGAGGTCATCTGTGGGAGTTGATTAATAAAAAGTGAGAATAGGAGAGGTCCAAGTACCGATCCCTGGGGAACTCCCATGGTCACAGCCCTAGGCTCTGAGAGGACCTTGTTAAAGCAGGTGCGCTGCTTTCTACCCGTTAGGTAGCCCATCATCCAACTCATGGCATGCGGAGAGAACCCGAGAGCCCTGAGCTGCTCCCCCAGTAGGTCATGGTTGACAAGGTCAAAAGCTTTTGACAAGTCAATAAATATAGCACCTGACAGTTTGCCCTGATCCATGGCGGATCTAATACTAGAGGTTACAGTAATCAGGGCAGTAGTGGTACTATGACCCTTCCGGAAACCATGTTGGGCCCCAGAAAGCAGCTCATGGGTATCCACGTACTCCGAGAGTTGCTCCGCCACAACCTTTTCCAGGAGTTTACCAAGGGATGGGAGAATAGCAATAGGGCGATAGTTGTCAGGGAGTTTGGGATTTCCCTGCTTCAGAACAGGGACTATCCTTGCCTCCTTCCAGATGTCAGGGATTATCCCGAGCTAAGGGATAGGTTAAAGATATGGGCAATCAGAGGGCAATGTAAGCTGCTCCAAGCTTGAAAGCCTGGGCTCAAGGTTATCAGGCCCTGCACTGGAGTGCTGGGAGAGGGCAGCCAAAGCGGTTCCGAACATCAAGGACAGACACGGCCTTAAGATTAAATACTCTCCGAAGAGGATGTTCACTCTGCATCGGAGGGATATTGCTGAGCGACACCCATCAGTCGTGAAACGAGAGGTGAGGGCTTCAAAGGTCGGAGAAGGAGATTGAGGTGGTCGGTTATAGTGTGGGGATTATTGCACGAGACTCCATCAATAATCATGTCCACGACACTCGAGTGAGAGGGCCCACTGACGAGGGATTTAATGTTCCTCCAGAACCTCCTAGGATCACTGACAGAGCTAAGTAGTGCTGATTTACAGAAGTTACTTTTGGCAGCCCTAATGGCTTTTTTGCACTGATTCCTGAGTTGCCGATATCTCAGGAGATTAGCAGGATCTCTGGAACCCTTAGTACTTGCCCAGCATTTGTCTCTCTCCCGCATCTGGGCAAGTAAGTCACCATTCAGCCAGAAGGTGGCTGTTCCCCTCACCTTCCGGGTGACCCTGGGGGCGTGTCTATCTTGGAGAACACCAAAGGAATGTATGAAGCAGGAGACTGCCACTGAGGGGTCAGAGGCTTCAAGAACCCTGGTCCAGTCAGTACATCCTAGATTGGCCAGGAAAGCCTCAGGGTCAAAACTGGAGTATTTTCTGACTTGAATGATTTTGTGTGGAATTCTAGGGGAGGGGAATTTTCAGACACAGTATACCGGAGAGTGGTCAGATATGGAGTCTGATAGCGTGCCTGATGAGGCAGTCCTCTCCGGCCGGTTGGTCAGGATCCAGTCCAGCAGGGAACTTGAGGAACCATTGGCTGCCTGTCTCGGGTCATGGATTAGTTGGTTAAGGGATAGGCAGGCAAGTTGTGATTCGCATTTCCTAATATTGCCACACTCCCAGTTCATGTTGATATCACCCATAATAATGAGTTCATTGTCACCTATACTGGGCCTAACTGCATCTAAGAGGTAAGTGAGTCCTGTCAGACCCCCCTAGGAGGGTTATAGGCGCACACCAAGTGCAGCTTCTTAGCATCGCCCAGCAGCAGGAGAACATGAAGAAACTCACAAGGTGGATGATCAGGTTTACTCTGTGCCACCAGGGAGATTTTCAAATGGGATCTGTAGTAGATGAGGGTGCCACCCCCCTTCCTACCCCCAGTCCTGTCTAGACGAATGAACTCGTATCCTGTTAGGAAGCAGGCAGAGTCAGGAATCGAGGGTTTGAGCCAAGTCTCAGTTATCCCTAGGATGTCTGGCTTGTATAGCTCAGTCCACGCTAGGAGATCGTCTCGGTTAGGAAGCAAGCTCCTAATATTCATATGCACTATTTTTAGTCCCTTATTCCCATTCCAGGTGGCGGGAATATTAGAGATCAGCTTAGATGGCCCAGGATTGAGCTCAATATCTCCAGCCATGAGAAGTGAGAGTAGGGCTAGCCAGGGGAGGAACAATCTTACGAGCGGCCTACCTCCAGGCCTGTGCATGCTTCGGACTTTCTTCACCCTGACTGTACACATAAGGCATCTAGTGTCAAGGCTAAGGACAGTACCGTGAGTGCATTACCTTAGTTACAAGTAGGTTGGAAAGGAGAAATCATATCATCATGGTAGGAGGGCCACAACCCTGGGTCAATAAATAGGCTAGGAGTTGAGGTAGCACAATAAAGGAGGACTAGCCCCAGGGCCAGTATCATAATTATTAGTGTCGTAAAACTGACCTGCCGCCCCCTCCTGAACATAGGAGAGGTGGCTTCCAGTTCATCCATGGTAAGGACAGTAGTAACCACCCCCACAGATTATAGGCTGACAAGTACCACAAGACCCTTCTGGGTCAAGTAAGAGGCCACTCCACAAGAGGAGTAGCCGCTTCTGCAGCTTGTTTCAAGAATGTGTCTGCGGCAGACATATGTGCTGCCGCCACCTGGACTTCCGTCCATACCTTTACGAAACACTACAGTTTGGACATTGCCTCTCGCCGTAGAGCAGGCTTCAGGCTAGCTGTTTTGCAAGGCCTCCTGTCTTGAGGCTTGCACGGCTAGAGTTTTTTCTTGGAGTAGTTTCCTCCACCCGGTGCTTTTTCTTTATTCCAGACTGCTTGGGATTCAGTCCTATATGTAATTACCTACTGCAAGAGCCCTCTCAAAGTAAGATAGTACAGTTATGTAAGAACTTACCGTAACAGTAGATCTTCGAGAGAGGCTCTTGCAGTAGGAAATACCTTCCCGCCCTCCATCGCCCTAGGCTTTTTCAGCTCCTTTTCCATTGAGGGAAATATCCACTTCTCTCTCGTCCGGCTTCTTTCCGCCCGTGGCAGGAAAAAACTGGAAGGCGGGCATCCGGGACTGCCCCTTTATACCAATGTCTCCTGACGCCGGTCACCTGACGTGGGGGCAGTCCCGCGCCAGGGACTGCTAGCTAGAAATTTTTCTGTGGGGTCCTGCCGCCTGCTGACATCAGTCCTATATGTAATTACCTACTGCAAGAGCCTCTCTCGAAGATCTACTGTTACGGTAAGTTCTTACGTAACTGTACTTTCCTAGTGGCTGTCACTTTGACTTGATGTATTTCTGAGTTTCATGCCCTCATGTGTAGAGAGCTGTATCTAATCTTTCACAAAAGATAGGATGGCACTTCGTACCAACCCTCCTTTCTTACCTAAAGTAGTGTCTGAACAGACTCTAAATCAGTCCCTGGAAATACCAGTATACTATCCTGAATACTCCAACCAAGTTGAACATCGAGTACATACTCTAGATATCCATTGTATATTACGTTACTATACTAATCGAACACAGTCGACCAGAAAGACGTCCCAATTGTATACATGTCACCTTTGCCTTGGCCAAGAAGGGCTTCCAGCTACTAAAAGAACCCTTTCTAACTGGCCGGCACATTGTATTACATTTTGTTATAAAAAATGCAATTAAACCCTTACCAGGACCTGTCCAAGCCCATTCCAGTAGAACTATGGCCAGTACTGCGACTTGCTTAAAAGGAGCCTCCATTTCAGATGTCTGCAGTGCAGCTACCTGGTCCACAATCCATTCTTTCACAAAGCAGTACAATTTGGAAATTGGCTTCATGCTGTTGGACGGCCTTTGGCTGAGCAGTCCTACAAGGCCTTCTGTTATAATGTCCACCCATCTTAGGTATACTGCTTGGAATGCATCCCAAGTGTATTACCTACTGCAAGAGACCACTCCGTGGAAGATAGTATAGTTACGCTGCACAAGAACATAACATTACAGTAGATCTTTGAGGAGTGTCTCTTGCAGTAGGTCCAGTCCCGCCCTCCATCCCCCTCCTTCTCTAGGAGATCAAATTCTGGTCCAGTGACTATGGGTTGGGATACCTCGGGTTCCCCTCAGTCCTCGCTTAGTGAGCCGAATCTGGTGAGGGAGCTGAAGATACCAGGGACCGCCCACGCTTATATAGGAAACAGGAAGCTGATGTCATGTGTGGACGGCCCCTGGTAAAAGACTGCTAGAAGAGCTGCTGTGCACCTCAGTGACCTCTGGCTATGACTCAAGTGTATTACCTACTGCAAGAGACACTCCTCAAAGATCTACTGTTACGGTAAGTTCTTACGTAACTGTACTTTCTAGGAGTGGTATATGGTGCACATCCGCACAACCTTCCCTGACAAGTGGCACACCAACCCGTGCTTCTAGCATGCAAGATCTGACGTAATGGGGTGGTGCCAAGGAGGATACCACTTGGGTGGGTGGGAGGAGCTAGCTTGAAGACCTTTCGGCAGTATTTAAAGGGGAAGGAAGGACTGCCAGAAGTGTGGATGTGCACCATATACAGTACTACTCCTAGAACTACAGTTACAGGTGAGTAACCCTCATTTCTTGGAACAATTCAGTGTTTCTTTGTAGCTTATTTTTTTTCACATTTTGATCCTAACTTTTCAACTTGGTCTTTATAACCACTTCTCCTGAATAGGATAGATTCCGTGCAGCGGCAATCTCCCTGGACAGGAACTGTGCCTTCTTACGGGAAACGGATGATTGATAGTCTGTGTAATGAGCCATCAGTCTGTTTGTTGGCATCAAGGTTCATTAGCAAGTGGCCATTATTTTATTAAAAATGTATTTAAAAGCTGCTTCCCAGCATTGTTCCAGCCTTTGTTCCTCTTAGTGCAGCTCCCTCAAGGTCCCATCAAAACAGGGGGACCGAGGGCACGAAGGTTGAGGGGACTAACACTGACAGGAGCTATGGAATCCAGAGCATGGGTCACAACCCTGTTACAGGCCTGCATCAAATTATCTGGATCCATGCTTGCACTCTGAAATCCCAATAGGTCAAGCCCCTTAAAGGGCGGGCGGTACTGGACCATCTCCATAGGGGCAGGCCTGTAGGGGGGGGGAGCCTGGAAATCAAACCTTATAGTGTGATGGTCAGTAAATCCAACCAGCTCCACCACCAGGTCGGAGATCTCCATACCCAGCAAGAAGACCAAGTCCAACAAATGACCCATAAATATGTGTCACAGAGGTAATAACTTGTGTGAAGCCCAACTAATTTATAAGTTGGAGGAAGTCCTGACGAAAGTGCGAGAGGTCATCATCAATCCAAGCATTGAAGTCCCCCAGAACCATCCATCTGGGGGACTCCCAACACCATATCGACGACAAGTCCGCGACTTCCTGCAAGAATTGCTTCTCGTTCCCGGGTGGACGGTAGACGAGAAGAATCCTGAACCCCATACCTGCGTCCACGATACATTCGAAGGACTTGGTCGCCCCCACTGGGAAATCTACATAGCCCAATTCCGTTTTAAAACATATGGCTACACCTCCGCTCCTACAATCCATCCTTGGACGGTATATCGTTGAGTACTCAGCCAAAACAGCTGACTCCAAAACTGGGCCAGCATTAGCATCCAGCCAGGTCTCGGTAATGCAAGCCAGGTCAGATGACCCAACAAGATCAGCTGTCACTGCTGTCTTCTTTTTAATAGACCTGGCATTGCATAGCACTGCCCGAGTGGGATGGGCCACTGAGGCCGACCGTGTCATGTACCCACTCAAAGTGGAGCCCTTGGGTATGGGAACCAAACAGGGAAGACCCCTCTCAGGAACCCATTTCGCCCCAGGGCGTCTTCTAGCCCTCACTACCCCAATCTGCCCACCCAGCTCCACTCTCCCTCCAGGTCTATGGCCCCCTCCCCTATATCTCCTCCTGACTATCCCCAGAGCTCAACAAGACCATAGTCTAAAAGTGCCCAGTCTTTGATGTAGGGTCTGCAGGAGACGGGCTGTGGTCAGAGTTTTCTTCCGTCTTTTTTTCTTCCCTGGACCAACATGCGTGCAGTAACACAATGTGCATGCTCAACCTCCAGAGGGTGCCCCCTGTGTCTGACTGTGGGGTCTCTTTCCCAATATGGTCCTGCTGCCCTGCCACCCAGACTCCTCTAGGTGGCAGCCGACCAGCGGGGTGCATTAAACTCCTTCTCCCCCCTCCCCCCAAGGTAGGAGAGCTGTCCTCCCTTTCCCTGGTGAGCCCCCAAGTGTGTCACTGGAGTAGCAGGCGGTAGCTCTTCCGCCATGCTGCCAGGATGGCCAGTGCTTAGCACTATTAAAGAAAAAATGTTATAAAGGAAATAACTTTGGAACAGAGGGGCTCAGAACTAAACCTTTTTAAAGAAAGCATGGAATCGGGGACATTATCAGTCTAGTACCTTAATACAGCTTACATGTATTGATATAAACACTTTATCTAAAACTTTTATGAATAGTCAATACAACTTTAAAATGTTGATAAATGAAAACTGTATCAGGGTAACGTTGTTCTTAGCCCCTAACAGTTCCAAAGTTATTCCTTCTGGAAGATAATTTCTTTCAAAAAAGATCAGAACCAGATGGGCTAGTAATTTGATTTGCTGTTGTTGTTTAAAGAAATTCGCCAGGCTTTGCCCTGACACATATGAAACAGTGACTTACCATCACAGGACTCTGTGTATATAAATATTCCCCCGAGAAAAGCAGCCTTTAAAAAAGTAACTGCACTCGTAAAATTGTAAACACTGGGTCCCAAGGACTTCGCAGTTTTGTCTCTGCTGCCCAGCTCTACCCCCGTGCTGAATGGAGTAATAACGAGATGCCAGTGAGAGCACAGGGCAAGCCCCATTATGTTCAATGGGCGGCAGCTTTTAAATCAGTTTTTAATAAAATAATGGCCACTTGCTAATGAAACACGGGCACCGGTTGATAGTCGACCAGTACCCACATTTCATTAGCAAGTGGCCATTATTTTATTAAAAATTAATTTAAAAGCTGTTTCCCATTGAATATAATGGGGTGCGCCCCCACGCTCTCACTGGCATATCGTCATCACACCAGTGAGCGCGGGGGCGGAGCTGGGCAGCAGAGACAAAACCAGGAAGCCCTTGGGACCCGGTGTTAACAATTTAACGAGTGCAATTACTTTTTAAAGGCTGCATTTCTTGGGAGAATATTTATATATGCAGAGTCCTGTGCCGGTAAGTCACCATTTCATATGTATCTGGGCAAAACCATGCATATTGGTGGATCGCTTTAATAAAACGAAAGTCTGGAGTTAGCATATTTTTTAAACAAAAGAGATCATGCTGCATATGGCCAAAAATTGACTCATTAGACTTTTGACCCACATAAGATACGAACCCTCTGATGTAATTTCTTTAGTTTTTATTTACCAGGTAAGTGTACTAGACAAGAACTTTGCCTATTTTCAGGCACGAACCGGGAAGGTTACATACAGAGGAAATAGCAATTCAGGAGACAGATACATTACATGATTTAGTGCAAGGAACAAAAACTAGAGTAAATATTTCAGGCATTTCAGCAGTGTGGGTGGTGAGCAGTTACAGACGGGGAAACAACAAATGAGGGAGAAATCATACAATGCATGTTTTAGTACAAGGCTTAGCAACATTTGAGAACAACATGGCATCTGATAATGCAGTGCAAGACCCCCAGAAACAGTAGTGACAACCAGAGAGAATGTACCATCACACTGTAATATTTGACATACAGATAAGGAAAGTGCTTTAGATTTGGGAGGGCCATACTAGGCAGGTGCTCCAGGGATTAGGGTGCATGTGCATCTTTTAGTGCCCAAGAGGGAGTCAGAGAAGCTCAATTTTAACACTTGGTGTGATTTGGAGTGCCTTACAGATAAGGGCAGGGTGTTCCAAAGCTTGGGGACAGATGCCGCGAAGGCTTGTTCACCCATTTTCGTAGCACATTTAGGGATACGGCTGGCCAGGGGCTCTGCTGTACCAGACCTAATGATTAGAATCAATTGTACATCCTGCAGTGCATATGCAATAGGAGGTAGTGGAGAGCCAACCTAGACTTGAGTATAGTAGACACCTGTGGGTCCCGCAAAGCGGCAGATGTTAGTGTAGCAAGTATCCCACTTTTGCAGTACCCCTTTGTTAGCATCATGGAACGTCGCTATACCATAGGTGAGGCTTGGTCTAAGGAGCCCCCTGTGCAGTGGCCAGTTTAGCAGCCAAGTTTAGAGAGGAACAGATTTTGTAGGCCAGCCCCAGCTTTATAGTTACAGCTTTGCAAGTGGAGATTGTGTGCAGATTAAAGTCAAGCAGGGGGTCAAGCGTCATTCCCAGATACCCGAAAAGCGTCAGCCACCTCCAGCAGAGTGCCATCTGGACCTGGAATTGACAGTGCAGATGCATGTGCTTTGATCCTCGGTGCTGAGCCGAACATCGTGGCCACTGTTTTTTTGGCATTCAGGATTAGCTTATTGCATGTTAGCCATGTATGTAGGTATATAAAATCTGTGTTTGGTTTTAGTTTTTGTTAACCGGGTTCAGTGCACTAGCCAAAGTTGACTATTTTCAGGCACGACCAGGGAGAATACATACATAAAATGAGATAAGATTATACAATACATAGTGTATAGTACAGGTACATAGTATATAGTACAGGTAGGTTAGAATACAGATCAAGTCAGACAGTACTCAAGATAATACATATAGCTATGCAGAGATGACAAAAGTGACATTAGTACATGCAAATAACTGAAACTGCGCTAAGTGGCAGCTATTAAGACATTTTATAACAAAGCTTGTTTGGAAGTGCATCAGTGTCTTGGGCGAAATAGGGTGGTTAACTGTGAGGCATTAAGTGGGATCAAAGCATGTGCAGGGGTCCCGGGATAGGTGGCGATATAGTTCTTTTTTGAAGATTGGATGGGAGTTAGCCCGCCTTAGGGCAGGAGGGAGGGAGGGAGTTCCAGGTGGTTGGAGCGGTGCAGTGAAATGCTCCAGAGCTTTTTGAAGTAAGACACCTGGGTATGGTGAGTAGAAGTTTGTTTGCCGAACGTAGTCTGTTAGTATGGAATTTATAATGGTTATGTTTTTGGCACTTGTGTACAGGACCATGTCCCTTGCAAACAGGATAGTGGAGGAGAGCCAAGACACCACTGACAAATTGTTTAATAATAAGGGAGTGATGAGATGTGTATTTTCTGTTATTGCATTTCTTGCTGTACTTCTCTTGTACTCAAAGAAGTATTGAACTGTGTATGTTCATTGCACAAAAATAAATAAAGTAAAAAAAAAAAAAACTAAGTGAATTTTTCAACTACAACTTATTTACTGAAAATCTGTAATATTTTCAAGTACATACAGTACAGCTTTAGTAAACTGAAGTTGTTTTAGAGGATCGATCAATGATTCACGTTTGCTTGTTTTTTTTTGTTTTTTTTTCAGAGCTGTGTGTACCATTAATGAACCAGTCACTGTGTCTGGCGCCCTCATTGACTCTGCCAAGTACCTTGAAAACCTGAAGTATCATGTCTGGAAAAAGATGCTGACCATTATAAAAGCAGGTGGGATCTTACTTCCTCTAACTCGACTTGTAAAAACATTCATTTTCATCAGGGTTATCTCCTTCATTGGGCCGCACCTTTGGAAATGTAAGCCACCGGACCATTTGGAAACTTTTGCTAGCTGATGAGCCGTCCACGATGACGAGCAGCATAAGCACCTATTTAATCATGAGCAGCCCCTCTACTCCTTAGTTCTTTCTTCCGCCATCAACCACTCGTTTGACCTGTAGAGAAACACTGCCTTTTGGGTCATATCCAAAGCCAGGGGTCATGGACTGACTGGACTCAGTTCTCCATATCCATATTCTAGAAATGAGAGCAGCTCTGTTTGAATCTCCAAGCCTTTGCAGAACACAACACTACTGTTCCTAGGTTGGTAAAAACAGATAAATGTTAGTGTGATGCAGTACATCAACAGGCAATGGGCATGCAGTCTTACCCTCTTTATAGGGAAGCAATGAAAATATGGTACTGGGTTTTGTCTCATGGCCTTCAGTTATCGACACAGGTTTGATCAGTTTGAGTCCACAAGTACACAGGTGGGAACTGCTGACTTCCATGGTAAGCGGCCTCATCACAAGATGGGGGTCATGTGGAATTGGACCTTTTTTGCATCCCTACATAACGTGAAATTGCTGATCTTACTTCAAGTGGGAGCTCTTGCAGCAGGCTATCACAATTAGGACTATGCCGCAGGCATTAGGACCCTCCGGAAAACTTCTCAGCCAGTAATACCCAGCAGGGACCGCCCCCGACGTATGCTCCACCCTGACGTCAGCCATGGTACAAAAGGGGGTGGACCCAGCTCCACCCCAGTTCTTTTCCTGCCGCGTCCCGTGCATGTGAAGAGTTCCAATTCTTAGCTTGCCAGCCCAGCTAAAAAAAACTAATTTTTTATCACCTTTCTAGGATATTTCTCGACAGTTTAGACGTTTTTTTCAGTCTGCCGGCGTATGTCTTCTCTATCCTCGGTCGCCTCGTCAGGACCCCACGTTAACAAGTGCATTTGCAGCCACCAGATACAGTCTAAAGACCGTCACAGGCAGTGCGTTTTTTGCCAGGGGCCCGAGCACAACACCCGCAGCCTGTTCGTCCTGCTAGAAGTTTACCAGCCGAACTTGGATCTGCCGCTTGAAGGCCCTGAAGACTTTCCTGCTTGAAAAGAAGGTGGACCTGCACACCTCAGGGAAGAAGCCGGAAAAGAACAAAACCAAGCAGTCCCGCGAGAGAAGACCATAGTTGGTCCAGGCACCAGTCCAGGTCCCGGTCTCGCTCCCGGCCTTCTTCCAAGAAAGCCCGTGGTTCGACAGACTCAGGTGAGTGTCCAAAATCAAAAGATCAGGCTAAGACTGGGCCTTCAAGGAGAGGCCAGCGAAGTCTAAGATGACCCCGCTAAGGGTCACTGTTAAGTCCTCGGAGGTGCAAGCTTCAGCCCTGCCTTCCAAGGCCTCAGTGCCGCCCGTCAAGAGCGCACCCTCGGAGTCGAAGGAGACACTGGCACCCCCAGTCGGTTCCCCAGCTTCTGGTCCCTTACCAACGCTGGGTGATGGGGTGACAGATCCGGACGTGGCCGGCGAAGGGGCTGCGTCCCCATCCCCTAAGTCCTCCTCCCCCCGGGCTCAGAAGGGGGCTCTCCTTCCAAGGTTGACATTCCGGATATTCCATTTCCAGGGAAAGCAGCCTCCATTTTTTTCAAAGGAAGATCTCCAGGATCTGTTTTCCTTCTGGTGGGGGCAGGTCCAGAAGCGGACCGACCAACGTTGGTCTCCGCTCCGCTGTCGGTCCCATGACCGACATCGGTCTTCGGACTGTCGTCACTCAGTGAGTCACCGACGTTCAAGTGAGGCTGGTCACAAGGATAGGTCCAGCTACTCGACAGCCAGTAGCCTTTCCTCCTCCTCTTCCACCTCTTCTTTTTCGGGAATTGTAGGGGTTCGTGGGAGAGAAGGACCAGCCCCACTCGCCTCCCAACGACCCTACTTTTATGGACGTCATGAGGCACAGCCAGGTCTCCAATGAGTGGGATACGAAGGACCTGGATCCAGAATGCCGGAGATTGGCCAAGTACCTGAGGCATAAGGAGCCTAAACCTTTGGTGGCGCCTCCTTTGGCGGACACATTCCAGGACCTGAACCGAATTAGCATCCAGCTTCGGTCCCGACAGTTCCAAAGAAATTGGACAGGCTGTATAGAGCCCCGAGGCATGAACCATTTTTGGCAGCGCACCCTCAGGCAGACTCTTCAGTTATTATGGCTGCTCATGACAAATCTAAGCAGCCCAAACACCTCAGCTCGCAGCCTCCCGATCCGGAGTCTCTTTATTTGGACCAGGTGGGCAAGGAGGTGTATTCTGCCTCCACCTGTTAAATTAGGTCCCTGAATTTCCTTACACATATGGTCCAGTACCAGAATGCGCTATGGGAGCAGGGACAAGAGCTGGTAAACGTCTTGCCAGACTCAGAGAAGAAAAAGGAGATTCTAGACATCCTGGACTCGGACGTAGGCACACATGTTTTGCATGCCTCGTACGACACTATGGATACGGCAGCCAGAGCAGCAGCATCAGGTGTCTACCTCGGGTGCCATTCCTGGTTGAGGGTCTCGGGCTTTCACCAGGATCTGCAGTCCAGCATCCAGGACTTACCGTTCCAAGGTACCATTTTGTTTGGGCAGGAGACGGAGTCTCTTATCTCTCGGCTGCAAGAGTCAGACAAATCCATCTGGTCGGTCTGCCAAATGTACCTTGGAGACCAGCGGAGACAGCAAAAGCAGCCATTTCGGGAGCCCTCAGGTGCTCAAGCCCGTGGCAATCAACAGGGTCAGAGAGGAGGTTTTTGGAGGAGAGCCAGCAACCAGCAGCCTGGAGGCACTCCTCCCCACGGGCCAAGTCCTCCCAGGCCTCTCTGCCCATCCCTGGCTCTGCCCGGTGACTCCCTTCTGACCCCCCCCCCCCCGTCTCTGGCAGAGGTTCCAGGGGAGGTGTTAGGGGGTCGCTTCTCCCTGTACTTTTAGGGATGGAGCTCGATCACTGCAGACAAATGGGTCCTAGAAGTCATAAGGAGAGGACACACCCTAGAGTTCACGGAGATTCCTCCAGACACTCCACCAAGGTTTTCCAGATAGCTTCCTTCTCATATCCCTATCACAGAAGGAGAGATACAGGCCCCCTTGCAAAAAAGGGTGATAGAACCAGTCCCCCTGCAGCAGCGGGGAAAAGGGTATTACTGCCACTTCTTCCTGGTCCCCAAAAAAGACTCAGGACCTTCATCCCATTCTGGACCTAAGCTCTTTCAGTCTTTATATAGAGTACAAAAGGTTCTGGATGGTAACCCTTCCAGGTCTTCTTCCTCTGTTGCACCAAGGGGACTGGCTCTGCTCCCTAGACATGCAAGATGTGTACGTGCATATCGGGGTCTTTCCTCCTCACAGGAAGTTCCTGAGGTTTTGTCAATTTCGAGTTCTTCCGTTCGGCCTCTCTTCCGCTCCTCGAGTCTTCACGAAGTGCTTGGCAATAGTGGCTGCGGCTTTAAGGAATCAGGGCATTACGTCTTCTGTTACCTGGACGATTGGCTGCTTGCGGCCCCATCAAGGTCACTCCTTCTTCAAGCTCTCGGAAACACCTATATTCTTCTGATACCTTGGGATCACCCTGAACCTTCCAGAGTCTTCCCCAGAACCCAGCCAAAGACTCTTCTTTATCAGATCGGTCCCGGATTCAATCCATAGCATGGCTTTTCTACCCCAGAGAGGGGCGATCGCTTGCAGGACATAGCCGGATCAGTTCTAGTAACTTCTCAGGTCCCAGCAAGGACCTTCCTCAGACTTCTGGGGCACATAGCGGTGGCCATTCCAGTCACTCCTCTGGCCTGCCTCCACATGAGAATCCCACAATGGATGCTCAGGGTGCAGTGGGATCAGTGCTCCGACGACGTAGACCACATAGTCAGAGTCACAGAGCCAGTAAAGAAAATACTTCTTTAGTGGATGGATCCACTCAGTCTGGAAAGAGGGATCCACTTCCGTCCAGAGCCCCCAAATCAGACCCTTACGAGGGATGCGTCAGATATGGGGTGGGGGCGCACCTGGGGGCCCACCAAACACAAGGCATTTGGACCCCGAGAGCGCGAACTCCACACCAGTGTCCTGGAGGTGCGAGCAGTCCTCAGTGCGCTACACACCTTTCAGGAGGACCTCATACCAGGCTCTCTTCTAGTTCAGACGGGCAATATGGCAGTTGTCTTCTATATCAACAAACAAGGGGCAGCTCATTCTTACCCCCTATGCCAGGAAGCGATGAGAGTCAGGTATTGGGCACTAGAACGGCACATCACTCTCTCCGCGGTGCACATTCCAGATGTCCTCAACGACTTGGCCGACAGTCTCAGCAGATCTCGGTCCCAAGACGCATGAGTGGGAGCCATTGCAGTCAGTAGCGGACCAGCTGTTCAACACATGGGGTCGACCAGAACTGGACCTGTTCAAGTCACCACGCAGCGTCAAACTGCCAGTTTTCTGCTCGCGAGAACTCTCGCCTGGTGCTTTCTGGCCAGACGCATTGTCCCTTTGTTGGGCAGGGAGGTTTCTTTACGCCTTCCCTCCCTTTCCTCTTGTCCAGAAGGTTCTGTTGAAGGTACAGGCTGAGGGGGCGTTAATGTTTCTGATCGCCCCGCTATGGCCTCGGCAGATTTGGTTCCCACTACTTCAGCGGCTATCCATGGAACCACCAATCCCGCTGCCAATATGCTCGCAGTTGCTGTCCCAGGATCAGGGCTTGCTGATCCATCCTTATCTCCGTTCCTTACACCTTCATGCTTGGCTGCTTTGGACGTAGCAAAATACAGGTACGGGGTATCACCAGAGGTGGAAGATGTTCTTGTGTCAGCGAGAAAGCCCTCCATGGGCTCCACTTATCCTATGAAGTGGAAGCGGTTCTGTTTGTGAGCCTTGTCTCACCATTTGGATCCCATTACTATCCAGTGAACTCAGCTCTACAGTATCTCCTTTATATCAGCAGGGCTTGAGCTACTCCTCCATAAAGGTGCACATGTGGACCATCATGGCTTATTATGCCCTTTTGAGAGACAGGGCCTTGGCCCAGTTGGATGTGGCCTGCACCTTTTTTGCGGGGGATTCTTCACATGAGACCTCCCATTCAGGATCCTATCCCCACCCTGGGACCTCCTTTTTGTGTCGGAGAAACTTGCTGTTCCCCCGTTTGAACCTGCAGCAGATTGTGAGCTGCGATATCTTTCCTGGAAGGTTTGCTTTTTAGTTGCCATTACGTCAGCTCGAAGAGTTTCCGAGCTTCAGGCTTTCATGTGTAAAGAGCTATATTTAATTTCCCATAGGGAAAGGGTTTCCTTGAGAACAAATCTTAAGTTTCTTCCAAAAGTGGTCTCGGAGTTAACCCTCAACCAGTCAGTTGACCTTCCAATTTATTTCCCTTCTGTCTCTAACAGAGGGGAAGCCCTCCTTCACACTTTGGACATCCACAGGACGCTGAGGTATTACCTTAAGCAAATGGCTAATCACCGTAAATCGGAGCAACTGTTTGTGGCATTTGCGCCACAGCACTTGGATAGACTGGTGTCCAAGCAGACCATTTCTAAATGGATTGTCCACTGTGTTTCTTTCTGTTATGAGAAGAACAACAAACCCCTTCCGAGCCTGGTTAGGGGTCACTCCACTAGGGGAGTGTCTGTTTCCTTCGCCGCGCTGCGGAACATCTTGATTAGGGACATTTGTGCGCCCGCTACCTGGAATTCAGTGCATACTTTTGTAAAGCACTACATCTTGGACATTGCCTCCAGACGCCGCGCAGGCTTCGGCCTGGCAGTCCTTCAGGGACTACTGTCTTGAGCTTCTGTGTTCAGCTTCATCACTTCCACCTCCCGGGGTCAGTTACCTCCTTGACGAGGGACTGCTTGGGATTCATTCCTAATTGTGATAGCCTGCTGGAAGAGCTCCTACTCGAAGTAAGATGGTACAGTTACGTAAGAACTTACTGTAACAGTAGATCTTCAAGAGGAGCTCTTGCAGCAGGCGTTACTTTCCTGCTCTCCTTCCCCCTCTTTGAGGTGTGCAGAGATTCATCTTCGAGCTTCGCTTTGTTCTTCTGTCAGGGCTCGTTCTCGAGCCTTGACGGGGGAACTGGGGTGGATCTGGGTCCGCCCCCTTTTGTACCAGGGCTGACATCAGGGTGGAGCCGATGTCAGGGGCGGTCCTTGCTGGGTATTGCTGGCTGAGAAGTTTTCCGGAGGGTCCTAGTGCCTGCGGCATAGTCCTAATTGTGATAGCCTCCTGCAGGAGCTCCTCTCGAAGATCTACTGTTACAGTAAGTTCTTACATAACTGTACTTCTCTAGGGATGTGGATATGTTCTTCTTATCCACACTTCTTGGCATGTCCTTTCCCTTTAAGAATCTTGTTGGAAGGTCTAAAAGCTGGCTGTTCCACCCTCCCGGGTGGTATATCCCTCAGCTCCACCCCTTGACGTCAGCTCTTCCTTCAGGTTCCCTTCTTATTGCTTCCGCGTTGAGTAGGCCCTGGCGCTTAAATCTTAGGCTTACTTACCTAAACTCAAACTTGTTAGTTTCAACGCATCGTTTTTCAGTTGCAACCGCGATGGAGAACAAGTCCTCGCCCGGGTTCCGCTGGTGCCCCTGCGGGCAGAAGATGTCTCACACCGACCCGTACGCCATGTACGTCTATTGCCTGGGCCACGATCACGATACCCAGGCCTGCGACTTTTGTAGCTTGTTCCAGCCAAACATGTTGGACAATCGCCTTGCACACTTATAGCTTGGCTGACTGGAGAAACGGAACCCACCAGTCAAATCTAAGGAGGCCCGTTGGGCGGTCTTGGCAGCTGCAGGTTCCGCTGAACAACTCAAGCTAATGAATACTTTCGAGGAGGAGGTGGCTCATGCTGCCGATCAGTCCTCTTCAGCATCGGTCTTCATACCACTCAAACTGGGCTGTACCTTTACAGGCTCCTTCAGTGAGTTGTGCCATTCTCCCCTGACCAAGGGGGAAGCTCCGTCGGCTTCACACAGCTCCCATAAAGAGGAATCCAAATAGTTGAGAGAGAAGTCTCGTCAACGTCATTCTTGGGGTCGAGAGAGGTCTCGTTCCCAGGAATCTCCAGTTTCAACTTCAGTTGAAGTTGCTGCCTCGGCCACTGCTTCACTGTGCCCCCGTCAGGCCAGCCAGCTAAGACACGGAATGACGACCTGGTGAAATTATCGACCCCATCAACCCATTGTCGCTGGATGAGGCCAACAATTCCTTGTTCAGGACTTCGGTCCTGACTGGACCTGCTGAGGAGGTAACCCAGCTCACTTGGAACCTCCTCACAGTCCGTGGTCCTGACCTGGAGACACCGTGGGTCTCCCTGGCTCCTTCTGAGCACCCCCGTCGGTCCCCCCTGATAGTTAAGGTCTAGGTCTCTCTCATCCTCAACCGACAGGACGAGTAGAACTCAGACGCCATGGGCATTCCAAGGAGCGGCGGCGTTGCTATTCCTCCTCATTGTCCTCGAAAGAGGAGAGGCTTCAGCGCAAGTTGCATTGACAGTGCAAGGATCTCATGTGGCAGCAGTTGGTGTTGGCCAGTCCAAAGTCGACCCCAGCTTCCACACTGGCCATCACATGGCTGTCTCCTTCTAGGCCAACGCAGAACTCTCCGGAGCCAGCTGACACCGTCCTTCCGCCCGAGGAGCCGGTGAAGGCCCTCCCGTCTCGGCCAAAACCGGCCTCTCTGCCAAATATGGTGGAGCCGCCACCTAAACAGCCTCCCTCGGGGGCTCCTGTCAAGGAGTGTCGGCCCGCTAAGGGCCTTCCGCATAGACTGTCGGTCACCCTCACTCCTGACCATCCGTGGCTGGTTGAAAGTGACTCGGGTGGTCAGCTGATCTATCTGGAGTCCGAGGACTTCTCTTTACACTCTCATCTGTTCGAGATTTCTCTTGGGGGTCTCTCAACAGAGGAAGGTCCCACGTCCTTCATAGGCATTCTCTGTCTCATCACCGAATTCCAATCAATCGATCACTTTATTTTACCAGGCGTAAACACCATTGAGCAATCTCATTTTCAGGGTGGTCCTGGACAGATAACAAAACAAACAATACAAAAAGTAGATGGTCAGATGGAGGCAGTATTTACAGGATATAAACAAATGACCAGCAATTATTTGAGCTGTCAGAAATTACAAGCAATGCCCATAGAAACATAGATTTTGATGGCAGATAAGGACCGCTTGGCCCACTCAGTCTGCCCATTTCCCTACCTATTGGATAAGCTGCAGATCCTAGTTAACCAGCAGCCTACTTCTTCCTACCCCCAACCCCTAGAATTGCCTTATGACTGTCCCATGCATGCTTGAATTCCACCACTGTTTTTGACTCTACAACCTCCTGCGGAAGGCCATTCCATGCATCCACAACCCTCTCTCTGAAAAAATACTTCCTTAAATTACCTCTGAGCCCCCCCTTCTATCTTCAAATTGTGCCCCCTTGTTCTTGCACACCTCTTTTTTTGAAAGATGCTACCCTCTTGGACTTTGTTGATTCCTTGAGATACTTGAAAGTTTCTATTATATCCCCTCTCTCCTTTCCTCGAGGCTATACATATTCAGCTCTTAAGTCTCTCTTCATATGTCTTCGGTGCAGACCCTGCACCATTTTAGTGCCCTCTCTGGACAGCCTCCATCCTGTCTATGTCCTTGCGGAGATTGGGTCTCCAGAACTGCACGAGTACTCCAAATGGGTCTCACCAACTGTCTGTACAGAGGATAATAACTTCCTGTTTTCTGCTGGTGATGCCTCTCTGTGCATCCCAGTATCCCCCAGCCCTCCTTGCTGCCCTCTCCATTGCTTGCCCACCTTTAGGTCATCTGATATGACTACCCCCAGGTCCCTTCCATTTTTGTTGTTGTTAGTCTCACCCCCATTGTGTACTCTTCCCTGGGTTTTGTTTCCCAGGTGCATTACCTTGCACTTCTTAGCATTGAATCTAAGCTGCCATACATTTGACCATTCCTCTAACCTTGCCAAGTCCCTTCTCATCCTTTCCACCCCACCTTGTGCATCAGCTCTGTTGCAGATCTTAGTGTCATCTGCAAAGAGACATACTTTTCCTTCAGTCCCTCTGCAATATAAACATAAAGACATTGAAGAGGACGGTCCTAATACTGAACCCTGCGGTACCCACTAGTAACCCCCCTTTCTTCAGAGTGGACTCCATTTACTATTACTCTCTGTGTCCTATTCTCCAGCCAATTCTTTACCCAGGCTGTCATCTTGGGACCCACTCCCAGGCTGGCTAACTTGTATTAATCTTTTGTGTGGGACTGTGTCAAATGCCTTGCTAAAGTCTAGGTAGGCCATGTCCACAGCCCCTTCCTGATCTACTACTTTGGTCACCCAGTCAAAGAAATCTATCAGATTTGTCTGGCTATCCAATAAGGATAATAATATTATATGAATGTGTGGAAGGTCATCAGTCCTGATCAACCTTCACTGTTGGTAGTAATCAGAAAAGGAAGGGAAAGATGCAGCTGCATGAAGGAGAGGGAGAAGATGTGAAGGGCCAGGGTAACTAAAAGTATACAGGGAGCTGGAGGTCACCTATGAGCAGGGACTTGATAAGTGTTCTTGGTAAGTGTTGGTAAGTGAATTTATGTGGTGAAATTGGAGCCTGTTCGGAAACTGGCTTGCTATCCCCTAACAGACATTCTGACAAAAGGGGATTCTCCGACAGAGGCCTTCCTAGTAGTGGAAGCCATTGTTGGCCCGGCCCTGGAGCTTTGGCAGCATCCTGCCCTTTGCCATCGGCCCAGGTGGCCCAAAAGTATGTGGTTCCTGTCTGCTCCCTTTCTGGGTTCACAGAGCACCCCTCAGCTGAGAGATTGGTGACCGAATCTGTGTTTCTAGGGACATGGATATGTTGTTCATCCACACTGTCTGACAGGTTCCTTGCCGCTTTAAATCTTGCCGGAAGGTCTTCAAGCTGGCTCCTCCCACCCACCAGGGTGGTAAAACTCTTGGCTTCGCCCCATGATGCCAGATCTTCCTTGCAGCTTGGAAGCTCAGGTTTCCCTCCTTAACGCTTTGCGTGTAGACTGGATCCTAATTCTTCGGTTCGCCCGAAACTTATTCTCAAATTTTCAAGACTTCGGTCAAATTACTCCCTCACGGCTACAATGGACAAATCGACTCCCGGATTTCGATGTTGCCCTTGTGGGCAGAAAATGTCCAGGACGGATCCACACTCCACATGCGTCTACTGCCTCGGCCTAGACCATGACCCACAGGCCTGCGAGTTATGCCGTTCGTTTTTGGGCAACATCCTGGAAGACCGTGCTGCCCGGTTACAGCTTGGGCGCCCCGAGAAGCGATACCCGCCGGTGAAGTCGAAGGAGGTCCATTGGGTGGTGACCGTGGCGGCTGGCTCAGCTAAGCAACTTAAGCAGATGATCGCCCTCAAGGAGGAAGCGGCACAGGCCGCATCATCCTCTTCCTCGGTTGCGGCATTTATCCCGCTCTCTTTGGTTTCTTCCTACTCAGCTTCTTTTAAGGAGCTTTGCCAATCCCGTTCCACGAAGGGAGAGGGGCCATCAGGACATTCTTCTCGGTCCAAAAAGAAGGACTCGAAAGGTAAGTCCCACCTTCGGCGTTCGTGGGAGTGGGAGAGGTCCCCTTTCCTGGACAGTCGACACTCGACTTCGGTCAAGGTTGCGGCTAAGGCCGCTGGCTTCACGGTGTCCCCGTCAGGTTAGCCGTCCGAGACACCCGTTGGCAGTTGGGATTTTTCTCGACCCGTCGGACGGGTTGTCGACTGGTAAACTGACACCTTCTTCACGGTTCCCCTGGTGAGACCAGGACTTACCTCGCCTCCTGTGCGGGTCCGGTCAAGGCTTCGAGCCTAGGGAAGGCGGGTGTCCCCACCCTTCCAGACCTGTCTTGGAAACACTAAGGATCTCGGTCTCTGTCTTGGACATCGTCTTGGTCTAGCTGATCCGCCAACATTAGCGGTCTCTGTCTGTGCACCAGTAAGCAGCCCCAGCTTATCCTTGTCTTCCTCCTTGGAGAGGAGAGAAGGCTTGGCACAAGTGCATCGATTCTCGGGGACCTGATGTGGCAGGAGTTACTTCTGTCGAGGAACAAGCCGATGCGTCGCCTTCCCCAGCCATCGAGTGGCTGTCACCCGAGCGGCTTGAAACAACCCTCGCGTGATCGAGGTGCTGCTTCCTGGAGCGGTTGTTCGGCGAAACCAAGCTGCCCCACCGATTGTGGTGGAACCTCCGCCTCCACAATCAAAATTGGGGGCGCCGACCAAGGACTCTCAGTCGGGTCAGGGCCTGCCCCACAGGTTGTCGGTCACCCTCACTTCCGACCGTCCTCGGCAGATGGAGGGTGGCTCAGGCCCCAGGCAGCTCTTCGCAGACTCCTCGGAGTCCGATGATGACTTCTCCCTGTTCTCCAGGCCCATTGACCTGGAGTCCTCCAGGGGCCAGTCGATGGACGAAAGCCCATCGTCCTTTATGGGTCTGCTTTGGCTCATCTCGAAGTCCACCAGGATGCAGCTCGAGCCCAGTATCCATGAGCCAAGTATCCCTACGGAGATACTGGACGAGTGGATTCACCCACGGAAGCCTTTCCGGTGGCTGAAGCCATTGTTGGCCCAGCCTTGGAGCTCTGGCAGCGGCCTGCTTACTGTCCTGCGCATTCGGCCAGGAAGTATGCGGTCCCTACCGGCTCTTTGTCTGGTTTTTCGGAACACCCCTTTGTGGAGGGGTTGGTCACCGATAGCGTTTTCCGGCGTTCCAGGAACACTAGGGATGTGGATAAGCCCCCCGACCAGGAGTACAGAAAGCTGGACTATGCCGGGTGCAAGGTGTACGCTGCATCCTCCCTTGGCCTTCGCCAGGACAGCTTGGCCGTGCTGATGGCACATTTCTCCCACGCCCTCATGGGCTCCCTGGATGAGGTGATCCCTCATCTCCCGGCCGACCTGCAGACCACAGTCAGGCAGGTATGGGACCAGGGAAGGGCAGTGGCAAAACAGCAGCTCCAGACGGCTCTGGACATTGGAGACTCCTGTGCCAGATCAGTTGCGGCCGCAGTGGCCCTGCGCCGCAGAGCATGGCTGAGGATATCCACCTTCACGGCGGATACCCAGCATAAACTGGCGGATGTCCCATTCCTGGGGACTGACTTCTTCGGCCCTGGAGTGGAAGGTCACCTCCAGCAGATCGAAGAGTCCAGTGCCACTCAGGACTCGGTCACCTCCGCCCAGAAGGACAAGGGCCGTCGACAACAACATAAGTCCTTTTGCCCTTCTGCACCTGTGGCACATCTGGCCCAACAGCACCAACACCAGGGCCAGCAGGCTCACGCTTGGTATCCCAAAGCCAGGCCTGCGGCTTCTTCTAATAGGAAGTAGGGAGGAAAAGGCCCAGGAGGTCCCTCGGCCGGTCCCTCCTCCAAGCCTGCCCAGTGACGGGTTGTCACCCCCAGCCTCGTCACTCCCCCCTGGGTTCCCCCTGTGGGGGGACGGCTCCGCCACTTCCTTTCTGCCTGGTCCGCCAACACCACGGACCGCTGGGTGTTGGAGGTAGTAGGAAAGGGCCTGCCCCTGGAGTTCGAGCAGGCCCCACCCTTCCGAGCCGTCGCCCCTTGGGGGCTGCGGTCCGCAGCCTCTCTCCTCTGTCGCTCGCCGATACCGATCCTCCCCTGCTCCTGGAAAAAGAGGTGATCAGGAAGGTGGCGGATCCTCCTCCAGACCCGGAGTTTGTGTCCAGGTACTTTCTGGCCCCAAAATGGACAGGGGGCTGGCGCCCCATTCTCGACCTGCACGACCTGAACAGGTTCCTAGGGTCTCGGACCTTCATGATGGTCACTCTGGCTCAGGTAATCCCATTCTTGAAACGAGGCATGTGGTTCTTTTCTCTGGACCTCCAGGACGCGTTCTTTCATGTCCCAGTCCGTCCGTCCCACCAGAGATTCCTCCACTTCAGGGCAGAGGGATCCCTCTATGAGTTACAGGCCATGCCTTTCAGCCTTTCCCTAGCTCCCAGGGTCTTCACCAAATGCATGGCAGTGGTGACAGCATTTGGAGACCCAATCTCTGCAAAGACATAGACAGGATGGAAGCTGTCCAGAGGAGGGCAACTAAAATGATGCAGGGTCTGCACCAGAAGACATGTGAAGAGAGACTTAAGGAACTTAATATGTATAGCCTCGAGGAGAGGGAGGGAGAAGGGGGACATATTAGAAACTTTCAAGTACCTCAAGGGAATCAACAAAGTCAAGAGGGTAGCATCCCTCAAAAAGAGGTGTGCAAGAACAAGGGGCAAAATTTGAAGATGGGGGCGGCTCAGAGATAATTTAAGGAAGTATTTTCACAGAGAAGGTTGTGGATGCATGGGCGCCTTCCAGAGGAGGTTGTGGAGTCAAAAACAGTGGTGGAATTCAAGCATGCATGGGACAGTCATAAGGCAATTCTAGGGGGTTGGGGTAGGAAAAAGTAGGCTGCTGGTTAACTAGGATCTGCAGCTTATCCATTAGGTAGGGAAATGGGCAGACTGGGTGGGTCAAGCGGTCCTTAATCTGCCATCAAATTCTATGTTTCTATGTTTTTGTTCCTGCGGCGCCGAAGGGTCCGGGTGTACCCCTACCTGGACAACTGACTGATTGCAGCCCCCTCCAGAACGGAGGTGGAGCGGCCCAGAGATCTGGCCCTCCAGGTTTGCTCTCAGGTTGGCCTCCTCATCACTGAGGCCAAGTCGGAACTCATGCCAAAGCAGGTGATCCAATTCATCGGGGCAGAGCTCGACTCTCTACGAGCCAGAGCACAGCTCCCAGCGGACAGGGCCGAGGTTCTTTCCTCCTTTGCCCAATCATTTTAGGTTGGGCAATTGTGCCCTGCCTGGGACTTCCTGCGCCTCCTGGGCCTCATGGCGGCCTGCACCAGCGTGGTCCATTGGGCCCGTTGGTTCATGCGTCTCCTTCAATGGGGGCTGGCCAGCCAGTGGTCACAGCACTTCGATCTGCTGGATCAGCTAGTGACAGTGACCCAGGAGATGTGGAACGCTGTCCAGTGGTGGACCGTTCCAGCACATCTGCAGGAGGGCATCCCGTTCGTCCACCCCGAGCCGGCGGTCTCTCTGTTGACCGATGCCTCTCTGATGGGTTGGGGTGCCCATCTGGGGGAGCACAGGCGCTTGGCCTCTGGTCCCCTTGAGGTCAGATGCCACATCAACCTGCTGGAGCTTTGAGCAGTTCGTCACTTGTCACCGCCCAGCCTACGTTTTCTCCGAGGTCAGGTGGTTCAGGTCCAGGCGGACAATATACGACCATGTACTACCTAAACCGCCAGAGGCGGGGCGCTCCATGCCTCTGTGCAGGGAAGCTCTCCGCATTTGGTCTCTCGTCTGCGCAGCCTGGAGGCGGATCTCCTTGCCTTCCATCTGGCAGGCCTCTTAACACCTGGCCGATGCCCTAAGCCAGATAGGGCTCGTCCCACGGTGGTTTCTCCTGCTGGAGGTAGTACGATCTGTTCTCTCCCACAGGGCCGCCTCAGGTGGACCTGTTTGCCTCCAGGGAGAATCTGTGGCTGAGACTGTTTCATGCCCGCGCCCCCCGCCCCCAGCAGGGCTCGTTGCAGGGGGATGCCTTCTCGAGGCCGTGGACCCCAAGCCTCTTCTGCACCTTTCCCCCATTTCCCTTGATCCACAAGGTGCTTATCAAGGTGAGGAGGGAAAAGGCGTAGGTGGTTCTGGTAGCCCAAGACTGGCCCCGCTAGTTCTGGTATCCAGATCTCCTCAGTCTCAGCTCCAGGCTCCCGAGGTGGCTTCCAGCCCACCCGGACCTGATCTCAGTCAGTCAGGGGAAGGTATTCCATCCAGACCTTCAATCCCTGCACCTGACGGCCTGGTTCCTGGCCGGCTAGAGTTCCAGACCTTAGGTCTTTCCGACGAGGTCCTCAGCGTCATTGAGACGTCCCGTAAGGAGTCGACCAGAAAATGCTACTCCTTAAAATGAAAGAAATTCTCCATTTGGGGTCAGGGCAAGGGCCTGGACCCTTCCTCCTGTTCCTTGGCAAGCATTCTGGACTACCTGTGGTCCCTTTCTCAGCAAGGGCCGGTCAACGACCCTTAAGGTGCACCTGGCAACCATCTCTGCTTACCGGGCGTGGGTCGGGAAGCAGTCGGTGGCGCAGGAGAAGGTGGTTGGGCACTTCTTCAAAGGCCTTGTTCACATATCCCCTCCGGTGCGAGAACCTCCACCTCTGTGGGATCTACTGCTGGTATTGGCTAAGCTCATGGGCAAGCCATTCGAACCGATGCACAGGTGTGATATCTCTCACCTGTCATGGAAGACCGCCTTCTTGGTGGCTGTCATGTCAGCCAGAAGGATGGGAGAGCTCCAGGCGCTTTCCATCGAGTCTCCTTATCTGGTCTTCCACAGGGACAAGGTTGTCCTCCGCCCCTACCCTAAATTCCTTCCGAAGGTGGTGGTGTCGGAGTTTCACCTTAACCAGGTGTTGACTCTGCCAGTGTTCTACCCCAGTCACACCTCGGAGGCTGAATATAGGCTCCATACTTTGGACCCTAGAAGAGCGCTCGCTTACTATAAGGAGCGGATAGCTGAAGTTCGGGGAGAGGTTCGCCAGCTGTTTGTCACCCACGCTGAAGCCGCACCTGGCAGACCTGCAGCCAAGCGGACGATAGGCAGGTGGGTCACCTCCTGCATAGATCTCTGCTATAGGTTGGCAGGCATGGAGCCTCCCAGAGGGATAGGAGCTCATTCTACCCGCCATACTGCTGCATCGGTAGCTGCTTCCAGGGACGTCCCTATCCAGAAAATCTGCAGGGCTGCTACCTGGAAGTCAGCACACACTGTAATCATACACTACCACATCGACCTTGAGTCACGCTGGGATGCTGGTTTTGGGGCCTCGGTTCTCCAGTCTTTATTCTCTGAGTATCGGGGGTGCCTTGCCTCCCTCCTCCCGGAGAACTGCTAGGAGTCTACCAGACAGTGTGGATGAACAAAATATCCATGTCCCTAGAAATACAGGTTACTCATCTGTAACAGGAGTTCTAGGAATGGTACATGTTGTTCATCCACGCACTACCGACCTCCTGGCTTAGGCGCACAACCTGGCTTCCAGCGGGCTGAATCTGTGATCATAGTGCGGAGCTGAGAGTTTTACCACCCGGGTGGGTGGGAGGAGCCAGCTTGAAGATCTTCCGGCAAGATTTAAAGCGGCAAGGAACCTGCCAGACAGTGTGGATGAACAACATATACCATTCCTAGAACTCCTGTTACAGGTGAGTAACCTGTATTTCCACGCTCGGGCAACTCAAGAGACACTGATAGACCTCGAGACAGAGTGTCCAAAAAAAAACTGGACCACTCTGCCAGAAAAGTCTGTGCTGCCTCTTCGCTTGGTCTCCATCAGGCGAGCTCGGCTGTTGTCATGGCATACTTCTCCCATGCCCTCTAGGACTCTGTAGATGAGGTGCTTCCTCATCTCCCTGTGGACCGTCAGACTAGAGTCAAGCAGGTCAGGGATCAGGTTTTGGTTGTGGCAAGACAGCAACTCCAGACGGCTCTGGACATTGGGGAGTCCTGTGCCCGTTTGGTGATGGCCGCAGTCGCCATGCATGGCAGGGCTTGGCTGAGGGTCTCGACCTTTACGGTGGACACCCAGCACAAACTGGCAGATGTTCCCTTCCTGGGCACTGACTTGTTTGGTCCAGGAGTTGATAGTCACCTTCAACACATCGAGAAGTCCAATGCCACCTTGGACTCCGTTGCCTCCGCCCAGAAGGACTCTTAGGGTTCCAAGAAGCAGAAGCGTAGGCCATTTTGGCTTTCTGCCCCTGCGGCCAAACAGCACCAGTACCAATCTGGGCAGCAGCAGGCTCAATCTTGGCACCCTCTGCCCAAGTCAGGGGATTCGGCAGTCCATAAGCCCGGAGGGAAGGGTTCCGGCGGTCCCGCAGCTGGATCCTCCTCCTCCAAGCCTGCACAGTGACAGGATGGGGTGACCACCCCCCATGCCAGTCACGCCCACTCTTGGTCCTCCCGTCGGGAGGCGGCTCTGCCACTTCCTTTCCAGCTGGTCCGCTATCACAACAGACAAGTGGGTATTGGAAGTGGTCGGCCAGGGTCTGCCTCTGGAATATAAGCAGTACGCACCAAGCCGAGACCATGCCCCCACGAGAGGAGAAGGTATCCGTAGACACTCGGTCAGCTCTCCTAGATGACATCACCCAACTTTTCTCCACGAGGAGGTAGTGGTCAGAGTCTTGGATCCCCCTGTTAACCCAGGGTTTGTTTCCAGGTACTTCCTGGTTCCGAAACGGATGGGGGGCTGGCACCTCATTCTAGATCTGCACTACCTGAAAAAATTTCTCAGGTCTCACACCTTCAGGATGGTAACTCTGTCTCAGATTATTCCATCTCTTGAGCAGAACATGTGGTTTTGCTCTCTGCATCTGCAGGACACGTTCTTCCATGTCCCAATCCGTCCGTCACACCGAAGGTCCCTCCACTTCCGGGCAGAGTGAACCCTCTATGAGTTCCAAGCCATGCCGTTCAGCCTGTCATTGGTCCCCAGGGTATTCACCAAATGCATTGCAGTGGTAGCGGCCCATCTTCGGCATCAAGGGGTCAGGATGTACCCCTATCTGGACGATTGGCTTATAGCGGGTCCCTCCAGACAGGAGGTGGAAAGGTCCAGGGATCTGGCCCTCCAGACCTGCATCGACCTTGGCCTCCTAGTCAGTGAGGCCAAGTCGGAACTTGTGTCTTCGCAGGTGATTTGCTTCATCAGGGCAGAGCTAGACTCTTGCTGAACCAGAGCCAGGCTCCTGATGGACAGGGCAGAGGTTCTCTCCTCCTTTGCCCGATCATTTCTTGTTGAGCACTTACGCCCTGCCTGGGGCTTCTTGCGACTTCTGGGCTACATGGCAGCCTGCACTTCCATGGTCCAATGGGCCCCGCGGCATATGCGCCCCTTTCTGTGGGAGCTGGCCAGCCAGTGGACTCTATGACTAGGTCACTTCGACCAGCTGGTCCCTGTAACCCAGATGATGTGGGACACTCTCGAATGGTGGACCGTCAAGGAGCATCTGCAGCAAGGGATCCAGTTTGTCCATCCCAAGCCGACTGTCATCTTGACTACCGATGCGCTTCTCATAGGCTGGGGTGCCCACATGGGGGACCACAGAGTCCACGGGCTCTGGACCCCAGAGGAATCCCGATGTCACGTCAGCCTGCTGAAGCTCCGAGCAATTTAGCTGGCACTGACTGCATTCGCTCCATTCCTTTGGGATTAAGTGGTTCGGATCCAGACGGACAACACCACGACCATGTAGTATCTCAAAAAACAGGGTGGCATGCACTCCCAGCCTCTGTGCAGGGAAGCTCTGCACATCTGGACCCTCGTGAGCTGACTGGAGGCAGGTCTCCTAGCCATTCATGTATCAGGAGCCTCAAATCAGCTGGCGGTTACCCTTAGCCATGTGGGCGAGGCGTCCTATAAGTGGTCCTCTTCATCCAGAGGTAGTACACAGCCTGTTCTCCCAGTGGGACAACCCCCAGGTAGACCTGTTCACCTCCAGGTAGAATGCAAAGCTGAGGCTGTTTTGTGCTCGCCCTCCTCGGCAGGGCTTGCTGCAGGAGGATGCCTTCTTGAGGCCATGGACCCCAGGCCTGTTTTATGCCTTCCCTCCACATCCCTTGATACACAAGGTGCTCCTCGAGATCAGGAGGGACAAGGCACAGGTGATCCTGGCGGCTCCAGACTGACCCCGCCAGCTTTAGTACCCAGATCCCCTCAGCCTCAGCAACAGACTCCTGAGGCGTCTTCCAGCACACCCAGACCTGCTCTCAGTCAGTTAGGGGACGATCCTCCTCCCAGACCTTCAGTCCCTGCACCTGACAGCCTGGTTCCTGAGTGGCTAGAGTTCCAGACTTTGGGTCTCTCCAAAGATGTCCTCACCGTAGTTGAGGAATCTAGGAAGGAATTGACCAGGAAGTGCTATGCCTTCAAGTGTGTAACCTAACGGCTAGGCAGCCGGTTGGTTGTAGGTTGCGTGATGGATATTACCAGAACCTGGAGGACAAAATCAGCGCAGAAAAACAAACAGGAGAACTTCTCTGCAGACAAAATATATTTATTTAGAGCGACGCAGCGCTCCGAGCATATTGGTTATATATTCTCCCCAGGCTTCAGACCTTGGGGTTTATATATGGTGTAACAAACAACTTCAGGATATTACAATGTTACAAGCATCTGTAGAAGATTTTAACATATAAGGTAATACTTCTAGTTACATGATATTTGTCAGTTTCTGATTGGCCATGGTGGTATGGCCTGATGTACTGTAGCTCAGGAACTGATGATGTTGCTTGTATAACAGGATATTTCATATTTGGTTATGCTGCTTCTCTTAATAATACGATACAATTTACTAACAATTTTAACTGCAATAGCCTCAATGGCCACAAGATGGCGGCGTTGTATAACTAATGATATAGAGCATTTGCTTACTGCATTAGTACAGTTTGTTTTTAGCAACTTCTCTAACTACGAATACAAGCATTGTATTTGTTGACCTGGAAAGTTATACATGATTTGACATACATGCACTTAGGCTTAACACAAGATAACTAAGTTATTAATCCTGATTATATTTAATTGACATACAAACATACTTGTTGGCCTAGAAACATTATAGCAACTAAGCTTTTAATAAGCTTAAAAGAGGTTTTGTTGTGTGGTACTTCCTATAGAGTCTCTGATAGGCTGGTAGTCTAGTTTATAGCTGAGGCACATGTTGAGCATGCCCTGATCATGCATAGTGATGTGTACTCTTTTATGCGTTGTGTTTATTTCTGATAGATTATATTGTTTTTCCTTTATTATAGTAAAACTTGGTAGTTACAGAAATGCAGAAGATGTCGGTAGCATTAACACTTGTGCATGATATTAGAATGGCTTTTCTTTACAGGGTGTGTCTCATAAGACATACTGGCCGACTGTGTGTGATGTGTCCATCCACTTGCGACTGGTAGGCTTTTGCCTCTAACAGCAAGACCTTGGCCCTTATTTTATACCATAACAAAAACACTATACATATATAATTTATATAATCAGGCTGTATGATTTTAAAGAGACATAATACTTATTTGTAACAGTGTCTTTTAGGCTACGTGACAAACATGAGCTTGCAAATGGCTTATTATACATGTTGTGTCCATCCACTAGTATGCTAGCAAAAAACGACTTGTTTTAGTCACATACACTTAACCGTACCAATCTTACTACACATGTATGTTTGCCATCTACTACTTGTACTGGTTTATAGAGACTAACAGTGATAAACTAAAATACATTAGCAATAAAACATTTTTTTAGAAAGCATAGCAGTAATAAAATGTAACAAATATAACGTTACAAAGTGGAAGAGATTCTCTATTTGGTGTCAGGGCAAGGGCCTGGACCCTTTGTCCTGTCCGGTGTCTAGCATTCTCGACTACCTTTGGTCTCTCTCTCTCCAAATAGGGTCCTCGGTCTGCAACCCTTAAGGTGCATCTGGCAGCCATCTCTGCTTACCGGGTGCGGGCCGGTCAGTAGAGAGTGGCACAGAAGAAGGTGATCTGGCATTTCTTCAAAGATCTCAACCATATTTTCCCTCCGGTGCATGAACCACCACCACCATGGGATCTACAGCTGGTACTGGCAACACTTATGGGCAAGTCATTCGAACCAGTGCACAGGAGTGAATGCCACACCTGTCGTGGAAGACTACTTTCCTGGTGGCTATCACGTCAGCCAGGAGGACTGGGGAGCTCTAGACTCTCTGAGTCTCCCTAGCTGGTCTTCCACAGGGACGAGGTTGTCCTACGCCCCAACCTGAAGTTCCTTCCAAAGGTTGTGTCAGAATTTCACCTGAACCAGTTGATAAGTCTACCGGTGTATTACCCCATGGGTATAGGCAGGCATACTCCAAGGACTCCATAGTGTATCGTTTTATTTAAGGGGGGTAGCAAATAGGCTCAGAACTGCTTCCTTTGTCCATGAAAACTAACAAAGAAAATACTGAACCTTTCTGTAATTTTATTCATAGGAGTCAAAACTAGAAGGACTGGTCAATAATCTCTTTACATCCCAAGGACAATACAACTTTACAGGCTCTGGGCTGGTATGTGGGTGTCTTAGGGAACAATTCATGGCATTTATATTTACCCATGCATGGCAACAACCATTGTCATGAGATACAAAAGTTGTATTTATTGTGCCAAATGAGGCAACAAACACAGTCCTGGTGTACATTTGTATATTGTCTGGCTACACTCCGGGGGGTGGGGTGGGGACTCACTCTAACAAGGGGGGATAGCAGTGAGTCCACTTGGTGTGCAGATCTGAAATTCCTGGCTGCTCCCCTGACCCCAGTCACACCTCAGAGGCCGAGTACAGGCTCCATACTTTGGACCTGAGACGAGCGCTCTCTTATAAAGAGTGCACGGACGGAGTTCAGGGAGAGGTTAGCCAGCTGTTTGTCACCTGCACTGAAGTTGCACCTGGCAGACCTGCAGCCAAGCGGATGATTGTCAGATGGATTACATCATGCGTCGATCTCTGTTATAGGTTTGTGGGTAGGGAGCCTCCCGTAGGGCTTAGGGCTCATTCCACCCGCCATACCGCTGCGTTGGTGGCTACTTCTAGGGACGTCCCTATCCAGGATATCTGGAGGGCAGCTACCTGGAAGTCAACAAGCACCTTAATTTCCCATTACCACATTGACCTAGAGTCATGCCTAGCTGCTGGTTTTGGGGCCTTAGTTCTTCAGTCTCTGTTCCCTAAGTAGGGCATGTGCACCATGCTTCCCTTCTCCCAGCAAATTGCTAGGAGTCTGCCACGAAGTGTGGATAAGAACAACATATCCACATCCCTAGAAACATAGGCTACACACCTGTAACAGTAGATCTTCCCTTGTCAATCTTCACCATTCATTACCAGCAGGTTAGCCGGGCACCGCTACCCGGAGTTTTTTTTTTTGAAATTCGACCCAGCGGCCACCCTGCGAGGGCGACATACTGCGTCATCGCGAGGCGGCCGTTAGGTGCATGAACTCCCTCCTGTATCTCAGTTCTGTTTCTCCCGCCGTCGAGGCTGCACCTGCTGTGCGGTAGCGTATAGTGTTTTCGGTTTCTTCAAGACTCCTCATTTTCTCAGAAGGTTTTCACGATTCACTCGATGCCGTACACCGGTAAGATCATTCCTTTTGTTTTCTATCTACGGCGCCGAGTGCTTTATTGCTTTTTCCTTGTTTAGTTCGCATCATGTCCAGTTCGGGAGCAAAGGCGTAAGTGTCGGCGGGCGCCCTATCGTCGGTGCTCCTGTGGCGGCATTTTCCGTCTCAGACCGGCATGATGTCTGTCTCCGTTGCCTGGGACCCAACCACAACATGGATGCGTGCGACGCTTGTTTCTCCATGGACCGTCGTGTCCTTGAAGTCCGAGCGTTCAAGCTCGGCAAGGCCCTGCCGACCTTCGGGGGACGGCGTCGCTCCAGGCACTCCCAGGTAAGATCTCTAGGCCCTTCCCCCGGGTCCCCTCCCGGGCCTGTACGGTCTGCGGAGGAGGAGGAGGCTTCCTCCTCTTCTCTTGCAGAAGAGGAAGCTTCTCTCGCGGTGTCGGGGGAACGTCGTAGTCCCATCCGGGGCCGCGACGGGGACACCGCCTCGGCAGTCACCTCCTTGGAGGTGCAGGCTCCCCAGTGTCGAGGCCCATGCCTGCTGGGCCTGGCACGGGGTGTCGACCCTGTGCCGTAGGTGGCTGCTTCTGGCCTTACGGCTGCGTTCACACGGCACCCATGAGGCCCAGTTCGCTCGGCAGGCGGCGGGGAGACCAGGTTCAGCGATTGCGTGGGCCTAACTGGCGTGGCAGGGGACCGGACCTGGTCTGGCTGTCATGAGTGGGCTGGGGTCGTCGGGCGCCATCCTAGCACCGGCCGTTCGCGAGCCATTCCTCGAGGACCCCTGGGGTTGCCAGCATCGAGGTTCTGCTGGTCTCGTCCTCTTCGAGGCCGATGATTGGATGAGGACCCATCCTGACTCTTGGGAGTCGGGGTGCTAAGCTGACACAGCGGGCCCCTCCGCTGTCCCCCTCTCCGTCCTCCTGGGGGTCCCTTGGGCTAGGGGTGGCCCTGGGTCGGGGGGTGTGGTGGGGACTGGGGGGGTCCCCTCCTAGGGAGTCTGTGACAGCTACCCTCCCGGGTGCTGTTGCCACCCCCGGGGTGGGAGCAGCTGGAGTCAGGAGGAGGGCTCCCGGAGTCGAGGGTCGGGCGAGGTTGGTCATCGCGGTCTCCGCCCGGCCACCCTTGTGGAGTGGCTAGGAGTCGTGGCACGACCCGCCTCTCCCTCTTGGGCCCGGGGTTCCCTCTGATGGCGTTGCTGTGGACTGCCTTTCTGGATCCATGCAGTCCCGGGTTCGTCACAGGGGAAGATCCCCCCTGGGCTCTTCCAGGCATCGCATCCCCAGGGTCTCGTCTTGCGGCCTGGTTTGTTGTCCGGGATCCCGCCAGCTCGGGCTCCGTTCCCCGGATTTCAGAGTCCTAGCAGAGGTCAGTTGCCTCTTCACAGGTGCCCTTCTCCAGTACCTCTGCTTCCACCCCCCGCTCTTCCAGGCCATGTCGGTCCTACGGGTCTGTTATCCTGGGAGCAGTTTAAAGGTTCTGCGGCGGCCTTCCCTCATACATTAGACATATGCATGGGCGGGTCTTTGACTCTCCCCACCACCGTAGGAATCTTCTGGACATTCGAGGGCTCCATCATCCTCGTCTTCCTCCTCTATGGGAGAGGAACCCCTTGCTCACCTTTCTTCCGATGCTGATTTCACTGAATAGCAGCGATTCCTTTCGAGGATGGTGAGGGATCTTCGAATCTCTTACGTTAGGCGAGACAATACTGAACGGGAGACGCGTGAATTCCTTGGAGAATTCAGTGCCCAACACCTGGTGGTACCTTCCTGGCCTATCCCTTTCCAGGAGGCGTCTATCCGTTCCTGGCAGTCGCCAGCTGCCCTTTCTCCAGCCCGGCAGACTGTGTGTGAAGGTATTGTGCCCCTTGGAATCCCTGGGTACCTTCCCAACCCGTCCTCCGGGTTTGGTCTACCTAGAACTCCTTCCGGGCGTCGCCCGATGGCTCGACCGTCCACGGTGGAATCCCTACAGTTCGACCGGTGGGGGCGAAGAGTGTTTTCTTCTTTTCGTGCGGTGGCTTGCATTGCATCACATCAGGCTCACCACGCTGCCTACAATCGGCATCTGTGGTCGATGCTCTCTCAGCTCTTAGCATCAATGCCTGATACGGAGCACACCAGACAGGCTGTTGCCCTCTCTGCTATAGGCCTGGAGCTGGCAAGACACCAAGCAAGGACATCTTATGATGCCAATGAGGTGGCTTCCAGGCTTGCGGGAGACAGCGATCTGCATTAAATGGGCCGGCGTAACCGTCTATCAAGGTTGTCACCCCTGACCCGGTGTAGGGTGATTAGCTCGCTTTCGGGGACCCGTCTTATTTCCTCAGAGCTAGGAGACTTCTGCAGGGCTTCCTCCGTCTCCCGTCCTCGGGGGCACCTCCTAGCTCTTCTCCCCCAAAGCTTCTCTCTGTATTAGCCAGGGTCTTCCTTCTGTTTTCTCACCAACAGGAGGCTGGGGGTCTTGTTCCTCGGGGTTCTACCCCCCTTTTAAGGGGAGGACTGAGTACTCACCCAAGCAATGAATGGTGAAGATTGACAAGGGAAGATGTGAAAATTACGTACCTACCGTAATTCTTGATCTTCTCTTGTATCTTCAACATTCATTACTGATACCCATCCACCTTCCCCTCAGTGGCCTCCTTCTGTGGTGTCTCCCCCTCCCGTCTCGTTCCTCTTACTCCCCTTGGGCTTTATGCCAAAAAAAAATTCTGCTCTTTTCCCCATTCTTGTGAATGGATCTCCTTTTCCTCAAGGTAAGAGGCGAACCGGTTCCAAATTTCTCTAATTCTGAGGGAACTCTTTCTGACTGCCCTATGGTGCGATTCTTACCCTCTTCAGGTCATGCAGTTTCACAGTCCAGGTGGCCATGCCCCGTCTTGGCCTCCGAAAAGTCCGGAATCCCCCTGGCAGGTCTTGTTTCAAGCTCTTCTAGCTGCTGACCGAATTTGTCAGCTCTGAGCATCTGTCTGCCTTGCCCTGGAAAGTCTGATTGAGTTCCACTCTACTTTTCATTCAAAACTGCCTTTGAGAAGGCATAGTCTTTCCCATACACGTCTGTGTTAGCACTTAACAAGGTGCTAAGGGATTTAGTCTCCTTCCTGGATGGGTGCTCTACCCGGAACAGTTTCTGCCTGGACAGCCTAGGGCCCTCAACTAGGATGAAGGGGTTTGCATGTTGAGAGTTCAGAGAGTCTGCCCTCTTCGGATCTGTTCAGGTGGTTCGGTTGAACCTCCCCTCAGTCCTGCCAACTGGGATTCTTGCTCCCTGGTCAGTTTCGAGCCTTTAAGCCTCTCAACCAATGCTCGATGGGCACTGTCCTCCCTCTCAACATGTTTCTTTCTTTCTTTCTTTCTTTCTTTCTTTCTTTCTTTCTTTCTTTCTTTCTTTCTTTCTCTTCTTCCCCTTTCCTCCTCTCTGTTCCTCCCTTAGAGCCGCCCCAGAAAGGAGGCCCTGCGGTCCCTTAGGGTAGGAATTCTCTCTCCTCTGTCTACTCTCCATCGGCTTTTTCCCTTTTCAGTTTATTTCCTTTCCTTTTTCTATCCCTCGGCTCTCTTGCCTCGCTTTCTTTTTTCTTATCCTTTATTTTCGCCTCTCCGGCCACCAGAACCAGAACTGAGATATAGGAGGAGTCTGCGGCACCTAACGCGCCCTGTCCATGACACAGTACGTCGTCCTCGAGGGCAGCTGCCGTTGGAGCCGACTTAATAAAAAAAACTCCCGTGGCGGGTGCGCCCTCGGCTTAACTCAAGCAGTAAAGAATGGTGAAGATACAAGAGAAGATCAAGAATTACGGTAGGTACGTAATTTTCATATCTTCTATGGACAGGTCTCTTGCAGTGGGTTAGTACTCTTGGGAGTCCGCTAGGTGGAGCTGTCACACGGTAGCTTCCTCCAGCAGTCTTCTATGGGGCCCCTCCATACCTCACTTCCTGTGGCTGTATATAAAAGGGGGCAGCTTCCAGGTACACACTGTTCATTTTCCCGTCGGCTTCAGCCCGCATGGCAGCTAGCTCAGTCTTCCGTGTTGTAGTCTTCAACGCGAAATTGAACGCAATTTTCTCTCTCTCTTTGCTGGGCCTATGCTTCACTCCCATTCCCCTGCTTCACTACCTTCTTTGCTACTTTGTAGGATCCAGGACCTGTGCCCACACAGTACCCCCCCCGGCTCTCCTTATGTCAGCGGGCCTGTGTTCACTCACGGCATCCCCGCTGTCCCGTGACCTAGGCTCCCTTGCTGGGTCAGGGACTCCATGGCTGACAAGCCATCCACTCTGGGACAGGTCTCAGGACCCCATTTGAAGGGTGCCCCAGACCAGGGCTCTCGCTCCCAGCATCGGAGGCAGCAAGACTCTCACTCCTGCAAACCTCTGTTGACGCCGCCCCCTCTGATGTCGACGGAGCGTTCATCGTCGGCCGGGCCTTTGATGCTCTCCTCATCATCGACGGGTCCATCCCTGTCGATGGAGCACTCCTCTGGACATGTTTCATTAACGGGGGCTCCTCACCCGTCGACGGCATGTTCCTCGTCAATGGGGCGTCTTCCCCTGTCGATGGGGCATGCGTCCCACTCTCCCCCGTTAACGGGACATTCCAGATCTTCTGTATAGTTGACAGGTGCTCTTCCCTCGTCGACCGAGCATTTCCTGTCGACAGGGAGCTTCTCTCCCATCGACGGGATGTCAGGCTTTCACTACCTCGTCGACAGGGCTGCATCCCCTGTCGACAGACCATTAGGATGTTTGTCCTTCCTCATCAGGGTTGTTTCCCCCGTCGTTAGACCCTCCTGCCTTTCCTTCCCCATTTGCGGGGTGCCTTCACTCCCATGTCTTCCCAATGTGGGGATATGCTGTTGCTGCCACCCCCCACCCAGTTGTCTCGGTCCGGGCGCCATGGTTCACCTGCAGCTTAGGATGTCCCTCCGCCATCTGCCAGTCAGGCGACTCCTTTTTGCTGCTCGGGTTAGAGAGTTCTTGTCATGATTTCTCGCTCTCCCTCCTGTCCATCATGGTTGGGATCTGCCCCAGGCTTGGACATTTCTTTCTCCAAGGTGCTTTGGGCCTGTCCGTGCACCATGCTTGGAGTGCCCCCACCCCCGTTGCAGACATCCCTCCTTCTCAGGTGCCCAGTATTGCCATGGAGGTCCTGCAGTCCATGGCTCATTCTCCGGCGTCCGGACTCGCCCCAGGTCCTCCGCCGTATCCTTCCCTCGTCCCCACCGCTTTGCTTCGCCCCGGATCCCGAGGTCCCCCCCTGCCTATCTGGACTCCCACTTTGGGGACTCTGGCAGGGTGGATCCTTTTGGGGATCCCTTGTCGGATTCCAGCTTTCTGGATTTTGGGGACCCAGGGTCGCCCTTTTCTATGTCCTCTGTCATGGATGGCGTCCCACCTGCCCCTCTGGAGGCCTCCGTGGATGCTTCCTTTCTGGACCAGCTGGTGGGGATGCAGGATGCCTCTCGCCTGGCCCTGGCCGATAACCTCGGCGTGCCTGACGAGCCTGTCCAAGTCGTCCCTCCCTTGATTCCTGCCTATGCTAATGCTATGTCCCTGGCTTGGCGCCATCCGGCGTCCATCCCTCTGACCTCGCATGGCCCTACCGTGTCCCACTGGACCACGTGTGCTTATCCACCCCACCTGTGGCTGACTCGGTGGTCATTACGGCGGCGCCCCGACGGTTCCGCCTGGCCCCGTCACACGAGTACGGTTCCGCCAAACCGTGAATCCTGGTGCCTCGACCTTTTTGGCAGGAACGTTTATGCCTCCGGGGTGTTGCTCCTCTGCATCCTTAACTATCTGGGCCATATGGCCCGCTGCCTTGGCACCCTGGGTGCCTCTGCTGTGGCTGCACTGTCCGACTTGCCACCCTGCCAGGAGGCAGCCCAGTTGGCTCAACTAGTGTCCGCCTTGCCCTCTCTCTCTCCCGTCACCTGCTCCAGGCGTGCTATGATGCGGTTGATACCGCTGCCCGCCTCTCTGCCACTGGCATCGCCGTCCGCCGCCATGCTTGGCTTCGGGTGTCGGGTTTGGCTCCTGATGTCCAATTGTCGGTTGCCAATGCCCCCTTCAGTAGGGACAGATAGTTTGGTCCTGGTACCCACGCCATTCTGGATTCCCGCCAGGCCTCAGGGCATGCCCTGAGGTCCGTTCAGGACCTCTACCGTATTCCAATCCGTCCCCGGTCCCCCGCTGTGCCAGGTGGGCCATTGCATACCCGACCCCTGCTCCGGAGGGGCCCATGGGACCATGGCAGGACGCCTCAGGAATCTATGCCATCGGCCTCCTGCCCCGTGCCTGTCCCCCTCCTGGGCCTGGGCCCGCCACTGCACATTAGTCGTGCCTTGGGGCTTGGCCCCAGCTCCTCTTGCAGGCCTCGGAGGTGCGCTGGGGATTATCCGCACTTTCATTGGAGGCTTGCTACCATTACCGGATGGGTCGCTCTTCCTCACGGATTTCATGGGGGCCTCTGCTGTTCTCCCTCCTGGAGCCTCGCTGTGGTTTTCTCTGGATGTCTCGCCCTGCTCCTTTCTGCTACCTCCCGCACTATTCGCGCTGTTGGAGCTCTGCTGGATTTTCTGCTCGCCATGGCCTTTGACCTCTGCTCGGCAGGATGCATCGTGTGCATGGCCCTTGCCTTAGTGTCCTCGCCACCCTTGGCCTACCGGCTGTCCTGGATGTGGCTTGAGTTGACCTCTCTTTGGATTTGACTTTTGTGACGCCGTCCCTTGTCCGGGATCATGCGGCTGTCTCCTGGATGTGTCTGCGGCTCCTCCAGGTTGTCCCCCTGCAGTGCTTGCTGCTACAGTTAGCCGTTCTCACAGCTCTGTCTTGTTGGCTTTGCTTGGTGCTGTGGCTGATATCCTGGCTCCCTGCTCTGCCTGTTCTCCCTTTTGTTATAACTGCTTGGTACTCTCCCAAGAGTAATAACCCACTGCAAGAGATATGTCCGTAGAAGATAGTTACAAAAGAACTTAGCATGACATGAGATCTTTGAGGTACGGTCCCTTGCAGTAGGTACAATCTCACCCTCCATCCCCCTGCCTTTGTCTGGTTCCTCTGGGTTCTTTCCCTTTCGGGTGTTGGTGTGGGTCTTTTCCTTGGTCCCTCTGTTTCCCTCGGTCTTAGGCCTTTTGCGTGCTGCAGCTGGCGGATAACAGTGTGTACCTGGGGTCCGCCCCCTTTTACATAGAGCCACAGGAAGTGAGGTATAGGAGCGGCCCCATAGAAGAATGCTGGAAGAAGCTACCCTGTGACAGCTCCACCTAGCGGACTCCCAAGAGTAATAACCCACTGCAAGAGACCGTACCTCGAAGATCTCATGTTACGGTATGTTCTTACGTAAGTAACGTTCTAGGAGTGGTATATGTTGTTCATCCATACTGACCCACCCGACCTCCCCGGCTTTGACGCACAGCCTCTACTTCCAGCAGGCAAGATCTGGCGTCAAGGGATGGAGCCAAGGGATATACCACCTGGGTGGGTGGGAGGAGCCAGCATTTAGACCTTCTGGCAAGATTCTTAAAAGGGAAAGCACATGCCAAGAAGTGTGGATGAACAACATATACCACTCCTAGAACTGCTATTACAGGTCAGTAATTTGTAATCTTACTTCGAGAAACAACTCTTGCAGCAGGTTACACCATTAGGACTGAAGTTGTCAGGCAGCAGAACCCCACGGAAAACTTCTAGCTAGCTACATACAGCATCTCTTACATCATAAAAGGGGTGCCCCCCCAGCGTCCCTCAGTTCTTTTCCCACCGTCGACTCGCAAGTATCAGCCCCACAGATGCCTTCAGCTAACGAACGACTATATCACTTGACTGTAAGTGTTTATTTTATTTTTTTCCGAAAAAGTTTAATTATATTTCTTTTTGCATGCCATCTTCACTGACGTCTTCATTGAAAGGCACTCCTCAAAGTGTGCTTGTGGCAAACAAATTCTTTTCAAGGACAAGCATATGGCCTTTGTCAGGTGCTTAGGCCCAAAACACAACACTAAGGCCTGTCCCATTTGCCAGAACTTTAACAACCGCACGAGGTTCCACTGCCAAAAAGTTTTGGAGACCACCTTATTAGAAAAGAAATTGGCAGCAATGCAAAAGAGTACCTTCTCCAAGGAAGAATCCTCCCAAAAGTCAGGGAAACGGAGAGAAACGGAGGGAAAGGGAGATAGAGCGCTTCCCATCAACCTGGTCGTCCAACTCCAGGGGGAATTCGGAATTCACTACCCTCTTTAACAGGTCTCGGTCTTGGATAAAGACCCAACCTCTGCTAGCCAAAGGCCACATGTCGAGCGGCACTGGTGTTGCATCTGACATCCAGCCACTTAAGTTCAGGCCGAAAAAAACTTTTCATAGCCGGTCTTCAGGCTCCACAGGCAGATCAGTGTCCACAGAACGCCCATCCAAGGTGCACTCCCAAGTTAGCCACCACTATAGGCCCAGGCTTCCCGGACCGGTGCTGGGACTCCAACCACTGGAGGTCAGCCTCCCAACCCCCTAGAGGAACCTCGTGGATGTCCGCTAAATGGACCTCGGATTTGACATCCCTTAAGCGGACCTCAGAACCTAAACTGACATCGGAGCAGATGCCCACAAAATGTCCAGTGACCACCGGCAGAGGTCCATTCACACAGAAAGGACGTCACCTCATCCATACCGGACATCTGCCCATGCAGCCGTTTGGACAATGATGATACTGACGCCGGGGTAGAGCGGTTAAGTGACAGCCGGGCATCAGGAAAAAGAGGATGCAGAATAAGGAGGATGCAGACGTCCCATGTGACCCGATACCATCCAAGGATCGGATGACGGGTGCGTCAGGCCACAGACTGTCAGACCCGGGAAACGGTCATATGGCACCTAGAGTGGGACAAACGCCACCACCGGTGGAGAACCAACCTCCTGCAGAGGAGCAAAGCCTGATCAGACCACCCCCTTGGGAGGAAAGTCCCCAAGTCTAGGGACTGGTCGAAGGACAAGAAATCAGAAGAAGAGCGGCGGCCAAGGTCTCCATCACAGACCCCCTCCCGCTCACCAAGCATGCACAGGCACAAAAAGCACTACAGAAGGTCAGATTCCTCCTTCTTGGACGAGTCTCACTCCTCCTCCTCTGTATCTTCCAGATCAGGCTCTCCATTCAGCATCCCTTCACCAGATCCAAGGGATTTGTCAAGGGTCCCCCTCCCCCCAGTGACCCTATATTTATGGATATAATGCAGCATATTCAAGACAGCATGGGGTGGGACAAAGAAGATTTAGATCCTGAGAGGCATTGCCTCGCCAAGTATCTAAAGCGAAAGGATCCCAAACCAGTGGTAGTCCCACCGTTGGTTAACACTTTCCAGGACGTCACCAAGGCTGCTTGGAAGCACCCCTTCACTTCCTCAGCAGTTCCTAAAATGGCGGACTGCCGATATTGGGGCCCCCTTTAGAGGATCCTTAACTGGGAGAGCAACCAGTGGCAGATTGTATGGTAATCGCTGCCACTCAAGACAGGTCACAGAGGCCTCAACACCTGGCCCCTGGATTGAGAGTCGAAACAACTTGACTCCATGGGGAGGAAAATGTATGCCTCAGCAACATGTTCCATCCACCCGTTAAATTTCCTGACCCACACGGTCTAATTTGAAAATGCCCTATGGGAACAAGGCCAAGACTTGGTTAACAGCCTTCTGGATGGAGACCACAAAGAGTAACTAACAAAGCTCCTTCAAACAGGCTCTGATGTAGGCACACAAGTACTCAGAGCAGCATACGACTCTGCAGATTCAGCCACAAGATGCGCAACATCAGGAGTAAGCCTCAGATGACACTCCTGGCTGAGGGTATCAGGCTTTACACCAGATGTCCAGAAGGGCATTCTGGACAGTCCCTTCAAAAGCTTGGTTCCTTTTGGGAAGAATCCAAGAAGATGATCACAAAACTGCAAGACGCCGGAAAGGCAGTAAGATCTGTACAGGCCATGTACAGACCCAAGCCGAAGCCATTTCAGAGGCATCAAAACTGCTTTAACGGCACACGGAAACAGCAGCCCCGATTCGGACAGCAGCAGAGAGGCGGCTTTAACCACAAGGGGCCATCTCAAGCTGCAAGAGGTTCAGGTGCCAGGAACACAAAAAACCCTCAGGCAACCCTCCCCTTCCCCTCCACTGCCTGACTCATTGCAGACCCCTCCCCCTCCAGTTCAAAAGGAAGAGAAGGTCGGGGGTCGCTTCTCAAAGACACCTAGCAGGGTGGCGACAAATGGCTTCAGACCAATGGGTGCTTCAGCTAATTCAAAGAGGGCACTCTATCGAATTCACCAGGCAACCACCATGCAGACCACTACTACATTCTCAGTACTCAAGACAGCGTGCTACACTGATTCGAAAGGAAATCGGGGCCCTTCTTGAGAATGCCATAGAGAAGGTTCCATGGATCCAGAGAAGGAAAGGGTACTATTCCCACTTCTTCCTAGTACCCAGAAGGACAGGGGACCTGTGCCCCATCCTAGACCTCAACGATCTCAGCACCTTTGTGCCATACAAACGCTTCAGGATGGTCACCTTGCCAGGCTTAATGCCGATGCTATGCCCAGACGCTTGGCTAGCATCGCGGATCATGCAAGATCCCTACCTCCACATTCCAATCACGAAACATCGGAGGTTCCTGCAATTCGAATTTCAGGGTCACCACTACCAATTCCGAGCCTTGCCTTTTGGCCTGTCATCGGCTCCAGGGGTATTAACAAAATGCCTGGCAGTAGTAGTGGCAGCACTTAGGAGAAGGGGCCTCTATGTCTTCCCCTACCTGGACGACTTGCTCCTGACGGCTTTGTTCCAGAGAGCTCAGTCACGCTCTGCAAGACACTTGTTTAATATTCTGATCCCTGGGTGTCACCATCAACCTGTCAAAATCGATCCTTACACGATGCCAAAAACTGCAGATCTTACTTCTAGTGGGCTCTTGCAGTAGGTAATTACATATAGGACTGATGCCGGCCGGCGTCAGGACCCAAAGGAAACATTTTTCGCTAGCAGTCTCTGGCGGGGGATCGCCCCAACATCAGGTGACCGGCGTCATGCGGCGTCAGTATAAAGGGGCGGTCCCCCACGCCTACCTTCCAGTTCTTTCTTTTTAGCTCATGTCAGCGCCTCGCAGTAAGGTTCAACGCTCATCAGCCCTGTCGTCGGTAATTTTTACTGTCTTTTTTCGATTCTTTGACTAAATTGTCAGGCATTTGTCGGTGTATGTCGTCCCCTATACCTTCTGAGCACAAAAATAAGTGGCTCGTGCAGCTCCCAACTCCCTTACAAGGACGGTCATTCCCAGTGCCTCTTCTGTCTAGGCAAGGATCATCAGGTGGAGAAGTGCCAGCACTGCCTTAAATTAAACACTGCCACCCGCAGACGGAGGCAGAAGTCCCTTGAGGCCCCCATACTAAAGAAGAAAATGTCCTCCATGGAGAAGGAATTAAAAAAGCTCCGGCAGGCGTCCACTTCCCCTGAAGGCTTTCGAAAGAAGAAAGACAAGGAGAAGCACTGGGATAAGGGCTCTTCATCCACCGCGTCTTCTTCGGGAGTCGCCGTGCTACAGGTAAAGTCCCCTCCGGGGGACCGCTCTGCGATGGCCGCCTTGGAGGCTTCCAAGGCGGCGTCGGCCCGCCCGTCTGGCTCACGCTCGGGGCCTTGGGCGCCTCCAGGCTATTGGAGGCCTCCGCTCCCAGTAAAGCCGCCACCTTGCGGCCTGCTGGTTCGCAGGCTCTGGTAACCGGACGCCAGCTCCTCTGACACCCCTTACGGAGACTGTCGATAAGTGCCCGACCCTTCGGGGCGGCGCACGGCCCCTCTTCCGCCCGACCAGGCTGCTCCTCCTTCGTGACCTGCCTCGGGCGATGGGTCCAATAAGTCGAACTTCAGCTCCTCCGTCGTCCGCCTGGACTCCGCTGATAAGTCAGATGTCGGCCTGCCCGATGCCCACACAGCGGCTGAGCTGACGCCAGACCCTCTCACATCCGCAGTTCCTGGCTCCCCACAGCCTTCGCTGCCATCCGGGGACCCTGGGTCTCCTCAGCCTGACCCCGGGGATTCCTCTCCATCCCCGGGCGATGCCGAATTTCCTGCTGCAACCCCGTCAGGCCATCCGCCCCCTGGGTCGACTGACCGGACATCAGTTCCCCAGACGCCGGCTATGACGCCGGGTGACATCCCGCTCACGGATGCGACTCCAACGCCAGGCCTTCCGCCCACCGGGCCTTCTGCTCCAGGCCTGCCCGTGGGCCCTCCGGCCGGGCCATCTCCAGCAGACCCCCCCCCGGTTCCCAAGTATCTGACCCTGTCATATCCGACGCCATCTTACCTGGCTCCGCAGTATCCGACGCCCCAGTACCCGACGCTGGCCTATCCGACGCCACAGTACCTGGTGCCTCAATACCTGACGCCGGATTTCCCGCCGTCGGGTTATGGATATGCGCCTTACAGGTATAGTCAATACCCTATCCTCCTCCTCCTCCTCCTCCCCCTCAGCTGCCGGTGGACTTGAAGGAGACTCTGGCCTCGTGGTGGGCTGAGGCCGAGGCTCAGCTCACCAGAGAGGTGGAGAGTCATCTTACAATGATGGTGCAGATTCCAGCTCCCGTACGTCTGCGACGACAGACTCCCTTCCCACCTCCGGACACCAGGGGCGAGCCCTCTGGTTCCAGGGCGAAGCAGGATACGCTTCCCTGAGGACCTTCCAAGGGGTCCGTTCCTCCCCCACGCCAGGAGAGGGAGTCTTCCTCTTCATCTTCTTCCTCCTCGGATGACTCCGACCGTTGCTCCGAGCCATACAACGAGCCATGCTGTCCGTCTAAGCCCAGGCCTAGGACTCCTCCAAAGTCTTCTCCAGAGGATCCTTCCTTTACGGAGTTGCTGTGCAAAATTCAGGAGGTTCGCAAGTGGCATTCCTTGGAGCCGGATTCACAGTGTAAGAAACTCGCTGAGAATCTGGACTTGCCCGAGACAGCTCCTACCTTGGTGCCACCCTGGATTGAGCCTCATGCCGATCTTGTTTCCACTATTTGAAAGCAACCGTCGGCTTTAGCCCCGCTTCCTCAGAAGTCAGACAGGCTATATCGGGCAACCGAGGGTGTTGACTTTCTAGATTCTCTCCCTCGAGCAGATTTGGTCGTGATTAGCGCCGCTCATGGCTGGACAGCTAACCAGAAACATCTGAGCTCGTCTCCACCTGACAAAGAATCCCGTCTTCTGGAACAGTATGGGAAGAAGATCTTTGCTTCTTCCACTCTGGGAATTGAGGCCCTAAATTATGTCGGTCACATGGGGGATTACCAGAATTCGATTTTTAGTGAAGTGGAATCCAAATTGGACTCCCTTCCTGACTCTTAAGTCAAACAGGAAGTGGCTGACCTCATCCGCTCTGCACGTTCGGCCAGTCGGCACATGCTCCGTGCCACATACGATGCAGTGGACACTGCTGGTAGGAGCTCCACTTTCGCCGTAAGCTTACGGCGTCATGCCTGACTCCGGGTGTCAGGATTGGTCCCAGAAGTACAGTCCGCTATCCAGGATGCGCCCTTCTGGGTTTCGGTGCTGTTCGGTGGTGATGTCAAGGACATCATCATCGGACTGCAGGAGAAGGGGGCTGCACTTTAGTCTGTGGACTCCTTGTACCACCCCCATCAAACGCAGTGCCATCCCTTTCGCAGGCGGAATCGGCAAAAGGCGAAATCCCGGAGAAAGCGGACCAATAAACGCCGGGCCCCTCCGGCTACCAAGCCCTGTCTGCCCAAAAAAGCAGCGGGTGCTTCAACCGTGACGCTGCCCCACACCACCTGACTCCTTTCCTCTCCCACAGCCTCTGGGCCTGCCAGAGGAACCTGTAGGAGGGAGGTTTTCCCTCCACCTCCCGGGTTGGGAGAGGATAACTTCAGATTCCTGGGTGCTCCAGCTGATCGCAGAAGGACACTCAATAGAGTTTCTTCTGAAACCCCCTCAGCACCCTCCCCCAAGGTCGTCATACTCTCGGGAACATCATCTTCTGGTCCAGGAAGAGATTTCAGCACTTTTGCTGAAAGAGGCGATAGAACCTGTCCCCATTCCTCTTCAGGGAACGGGGTATTATTCCCATTTCTTACTGGTCCTGAAGAAAACGGGGGACGTGAGGCCGATTCTCGACCTCAGCTCCCTGAACTTGTTTGTGGAGTACAAGAGGTTCAGGATGCTCTCGCTGCAGAGCCTCCTGCCCCTTCTCCAGCTGGGACAGTGGCTGTGTGCTTTGGATATGCAGAATGCCTACCTGCATATCCCTGTCCGTCCTTCCCGCCGCAAATACCTGCATTTTGCGTTCCAGGGTGACCACTAGCAGTTTAAGGCCCTCCCATTTGGTCTTTCCTCTGCGCCCCGGGTGATCACCAAATGCCTTTTGGTGGTAGCGGCCTACTTGCGTACCCAGGGGATGCAGGTTTTCCCTTACCTGGACGATTGACTCTTGACGGCCCCATCCAGGGAGGAACTCCTGCGCTTCAAACAACATGAAGTCTTGCTATATTATGACATATGCAGTGAGTCCCAACCTTCAAACTGCTCCGGAGGTGAAAGAGTTAACTTTCCATGCCAGGCATGGAATGCTGTGCTCGAGATCGGTTGAAACTCTGTCTGTCTGTTGTTCTTCAGACTCAAACCGTCAGATTCTTTACTCCGCCTCACTGAACAGTCGCTCCGGAGATTTCTCCTTCTGCTCAGTTCATTTTGTCGGTTAAAGTATTGTTTTTCTTGGTTTTCGACCGAATTTAAACTGCAACCGGTCGGTTCAAACTCTGTCTGTGGTATTTGTGAGTACTAAATAGGTTTACATTAATTTTTTTCTGTGTGGATCTTGTAAACGGTTTATCGGTTCGGTTTGAACCGATCAGGTTGTTTAAAATATCTTAATCTGTGATTTAGAGTGTGATTTACTGGTTCTTATCGGTTCTAAAAAACACAGATTTTATTACGGTTTTTTCCACGACCCGTGACACGGTTGGGAACCGATAAGAGGGTCTTACCTGGCGGATTGCCATAAACGGGTAAGTTTGGTTAGGACTGGCACTATGTCTGAGAAACCCAAAAGAAAAAACGGGCCCACTGGGTTTCAACACTGCAGTGTGTGTGGGGAAGTCTTTGCCAAGGCTGACCCCCACACCACCTGTGTTTATTGTCTGGGGTTTGACCACCTCAATGCAGACTGCCAGATTTGTAAAAATTTTCCTGCAGCTACCCTGGAAAAGAGAGTTGGTAGGCTCAGGGAAAGGGAGGTCAAAAAGTCTGCTGAACCGGATGGCCAGCCCGGTTCGGTTCCAACCGAACCAGGGAGTGCCCTCTGACCAGGGCGAGACTTCCTCGGGCAAAAGGAGAACCGACTCTGAGGAGTGGGTTCTAGCAAAAAGGACTAGGAAATGAGCTGGTGTGGAGCCAAAACTTTCCTCTTCAACCACCGAAGAAATAGCCAAAGCGATTAAAATTGTCCAGTCGCTTTCCGTGGTTCCGACCGAACTGGCACCATCAGGTAAACGCCCGGTTCGGCCGGTTCCACCGGTTCAAGAGTATGATTTAGAGGAATATTATGAACCGGAGGAGGGGGAAGAGGAGTATGAGGAGAGTGAATGTGGATTTGAAAGTCTGGATGTGCCCATTGACCCGGACATCTCCCCAGGCAGACCTTCAGGAGTGTCTCCTCCTAGGCTTTCTGAGTCCCCTTCTCATTTTATGTTTTATAAAAAAGTGGCTGAAACCCTCCAGCTCCCTATGGAGGAAGCTGTGGATGATCAAGAGGAGCCTGACTATGTGGAAATGATGGATATCCCAGAGTCTAGGAGACTGTCTATTCCTTGCATAAATCTTTTGGAAACAGACATTTAAAATTCTAAAACTTCTCACACTATACCTCCTGTGGATAAGAGAATGGACAAGAGGTCACATTGTCAGGCTCTGATACGGAGTTCATACAGAACAATGCAGCCATGTTGGGGTAGTGCAGGCTGCAGCCTGTGACAAGGCAAATATTCCCTTGGCTACACTCCCCGGACAAGGACTCCAGGAGGATTGATGCCATGGCAAAGAAACAGTACATGGCAGCATCCTTGGGACTCAGACAGGCAAATTATATGGCTTATGTTGCTAGATAACAGAAATCCAGATGGGATACTGTTATGGCTCTAGCAAAACAGGTCCCTGGCCAGCTTGCCAAGGAGCTGGAGCAGGTGGCTGCTAATGGTATTGAGGCATCCAAGGTGCAATTCCATGCAGCAATGGACTCAAATGATGCGTCATCAAGAGTCATGGCTACATCTGTGGCACTTCGCAGAATGGCTTGGCTCAGATGTACCAGCCTGTCACAGGATACCCAGACTAAGGCCATGGATTTTCCTGTTGTGGGTAATTCCCTGTTTGGGGAGCAGACAGAGAATTACATGAAGAAAATGGATGAGTATAGGACCACCTATAGGGTGCACAGGCCACTCCTCAAGGCAGCTTCCAGGGGCAGGGCAGGACTTTTCATAGGCCTTTTGCAAGCCCAGGCCTCCTCTGCTTATGCCCAGGGGGGTTCTTTAGAGGAGGCAGGCGGGGTACAAGCAGGCCTGCTTCCACCCCTCAGCCCAAAGCCCCTGCCAAGCAGGCACCCTGATGGGGTTGCCAGGGCGATTCTCAGCTACCTGTAGGGGCAGGCTGGCTTACTTTGTCCAGGACTGGGAGTCTCTGACATCAGACAAGTGGGTCTTGGAAGTAGTAAGCCAGGGACTGGTTCTCAGCTTCAAAAAGTTTCCAAAGATGAGAACCAGATCCTTTCCACCTGCAAATCCACCAGAGGCACTTGCCCTAGAGGCAGAGGTCTCTTCCCTCCTGGCTCTCAGAGCTGTGGAAAGGGTTCCACCCCTACACCAGGGCAAAGGATTGTACTCCAGGTACTTCCTTACCCCAAAAAAGACAGGAGAATGGCAGCCCATCCTGGATCTCAGATACTTAAACAAGCACCTTTTAAAAACAAAATTCAAAATGGTGACTCTGGGAATTATTCTACCCTCTCTAAGGCCAGGGGACTGGCTAGCGTCCCTGGACCTCAAGGATGCCTACTTCCATATTCTCATCAGAAGCTCCCATCGAAAGTACCTCAGGTTCGAGCTGCCCTCAGGCCATTACCAGTTCAGAGCAGTGCTCTTTGGCATCACCTCTGCTCCAAGGGTATTCACAAAATGCCTGGCAGTAGCAGTTGCTTCTCTAAGAAGGCAGAAAATTGCCATCTTCCCTTACCTGGACGACTGGCTCATAGTAGGCCAGTCCCAGACCAAGTCAAGTTACACCTACAGATAACTCAGCAACTGCTCACCTCTCTAGGTTTCCTTCTGAATCTTTCAAAGTCAGTTCTAGAGCCTGTCCAGCTCCTCACCTTCATAGGCGAGAGCTGAACACAGAAAGCCAGAGCCTTCCTTCCTCTGGACAGGGCAAGGACCCTGGTCTCTCTGGCCTCCTCATTCACCCTGCAGGTGTCTCGATCAGCAAGGCATTTTCTACAGCTCCTGGGGCACATGGCTGCTTCTACAGCAGTAGTGCAGGGAGCAAGATTTCAGATGAGGGACATTCAGTTCCATTTGAGAGCCTTTTGGTCTCAAAGGAAAGACCCTCTAACCAAATTGATCCCAGTGACTTGAACCCTGATCCAGGCCCTACAGTGGTGGCAGGATCAGAGCAATTTGAGACAAGGGGTTCCTTTTGTCACTCAGTCTCACTCCTTAATCCTTACTACAGATGCATCCCTCTTGGGGTGGGGAGCTCACATGGGCGACCTCACTACCCAGGGGTTGTGGTCCCCTCAGGAATCTCTGCTCCACATCAATCTGTTGGAACTCAGAGCAGTTTTTCTAGCATGTCAAGCTTTTTCCAAATCTGTTCAGAACAAAGTTGTACAGGTCAGAACAGACAATACCACCACAATGTGGTACATCAACAAGCAAGGGGGCACTCGGTCTACGGCCTTGTGCACCGAAGCAGTGAAGTTGTGGTCTCTGGCTTACTCCCTGAACACCTCCCTTACGGCAGTTCACCTCCCAGGCAAGGACAATGTCCTGGCAGATGCTTTCAGCAGGATTTCCCAGGGCCATCACGAAGGGTCACTGGACCCCCTGGTCTTGGAGGTGATATTTGCCAGATGGGGCACCCCGCAGATAGATCTTTTTGCAGCCCCAGATAATCACCAACTTCCTCTTTTCTGCTGCAGGCCCCCAGTGTTGGGCTCAGTCCCTCTGGATGCCTTAGTTCTCAGTTGGGAAGGGAAGTTTCTCTATGCTTTTCCTCCCTTCCCTCTCCTGTTCAAAGTGCTAGGCAAAATCAGATCTCAACCCTGCAAGATGATCCTGATTGCTCCAGACTGGGCCAGGCAGCCCTGGTATCCACTTCTACTGTCCTTAGCAGTCCGTCTTCCCCTGTGTCTTCCGAGGAATTACAACCTGTTAACCTGTGCTCGGGGGGGGGGGTTTGGTACCCGAACCTCAAATCTCTCAATCTCAAGGCCTGGCTCTTGAAGAATTAGAGTTTGCTGAGTTACACCTCTCCCAAGGTGTAATGGATATCCTGAAGGCTTCTAGAAATCCTTCCACCAGGGCTACTTATAATTCCAAATGGAAAAGGTTTTCCATATGGTGCTCTGGAAAGCACATTTCCCCAGAATCTGCTGATTTGCCCACAGTCCTGGATTATATGGTCCACTTAAATACCTTGGGGCTGAGGCCAGCTACCCTGAAAGTGCATCTGGCAGCTGTGTCTGCTTTTATTTCAGCAGGTAAGCCTTCCTCTCTTTCTGCTCACCCTGTATTCTCCAAGTTTTTCAAGGGATTGCTTCACGCCAACCCTCCATTCAGGGACCCTGCCCCTGCCTGGGATCTTAATGTTTGCATTGCTCAGCTTATGCAACCCCCCTTTGAGCCTTTGTCTTCAGCAGAGCTTAAGTACTTGACTTGGAAAACTGTGTTTCTGGTAGCCATCACTTCTGCCAGACGCATAAGTGAGTTGCAAGCTTTGTCAGTGGAGCCTGATTTTATCTCCTTTCACAGAGATAAGGTGGTCCTCAGGACTAACAGGAAGTTCTTGCCTAAGGTGGTTTCAGATTTCCACCTTAATCAATCTATATCTCTTCCAGTGTACTTCGCTAACCATTCTTCCTCTGGCGAGAGGAGGCTGCACAGCTTAGATGTGAAGAGAGCCCTTAGTTACTACACAGAGCGTACCAAGGGTCACAGGTTTGACTCCCTCCAACTGTTCCTCACTTATTTATTTATTTAGCTTTTGTTGACCGGGTAAGTGCACTAGACAAATCCTGCCTATTTTCAGGCACGACCCGGGGGAGGGGGATACAGATGAATGCCAACTGACCTTGAACCAGATTAAGCTGTTGGTGGTATTTTTAGTGAATGAGGGAAATTTGGCCAGGACACGCGGAAATTCCCTACTCTTTCGATAAGTGCCATGGGATCTTTAACATCCACCTGAACTACCACCAATCCAGGCAGGTGGGACCTCGGTTTAACGTCTCATCCGAAAGACGGCACCTCAGAAATGCAGCACCCCTCTCATGCTGCATTACAGTGTCAGTACTGGGATATTAACCCAAGTGCCAGATGTGGGAACTGAACCCACAGCCCTCTGATCTCCCGGCCTCAGAGGCGAGTGTGCTACCTACTGAGCCACTGACACTGCACAAATGGTGAGGTTGGTAAAGGGAAACCTGCCATTAAAAGATCCATTGCCAGGTGGATTGTCTCTTGTATCCAGTTTTGCTATGAGAAACTGGGTAAGGTTCCTCCCTCAGGCCTGAGGGCTCACTCTACCAGAGGTACAGCTGCTTCCCTGGCTGCTGCCAGGGACATCCCTATTCTAGAGATATGTCAAGCAGCTACCTGGAAAACAGTTCACACTTTTACCAAGCATTACTCCTGGACATCCACGGCTAGGAGTGATGCTCGGTTTAGCACAGCTATGCTTCAGAGCCTATTTCCTAAGTAGGTTCTGTCCTCCTCCATGGTACTGCTTTGTAGTCTGCATATGTCATAATATAGCAAGACTTCATGTTGTTTGAAGAAAAATTACTCACCTTAGTAATGTTTCTTCTAATGGAGTCTTCTATATTATGACCTCCTGCCTGCCACTCTTAGAACCTCTGTTTTGGGATGTGGGTGGGCAGTGCAGTGTTAGCATAGTAGATGCCCACCTTGTTGTTTTCACCCCTCCTTTCTTGGGGTGACTTGGTGTTGTGTTTTTCATTTTTTGGGTCTCCTGACTTGAGTCTTTGTTTTGGGACCAAAAAATGTGTTCTTATGTTTAGTAGCCAGTTGGCTAGTGTAGGTTTACAGCTTCCACACAGGACTTCAGTGAGTTTAGCTCGTAAAGATCTGACAGTTTGAGTTTGAAGAACAACAGACAGAGTTTCAACCGAGCTCGAGCTCAGCGTTCCATGCCTGGCATGGAAAGTTAACTCTTTTTCACCTCCGGAGCAGTTTGAAGGTTGGGACTCACTGCATATGTCATAATATAGCAAGACTCCATTAGAAAAAACAACATTACTAAGGTGAGTAATTTTTTCTTCCTTTCCCTTACACAGCAGGTCTTTGCCTGCCTGGGCATTACCATCAACCAGGCCAAGTCCCATCTGATCCTGTCCCAGAGGCTCCAGTTTATCAGGGCAGTCCTGAACACGACCTCTGGCATGGCCTTCCTGCCACCGGACAGGGCAGCCATTTTCCAGGCCCAGGTCAGCCTGTTGTCCAGCCGCAGGCGGGTCAGCGCCAGGTCAGTCCTTCGCCTCCTTGGGCTAATGGCGGCTGTGATTACGACAGTCCCTCGCGCTCAGCTCCACATGAGAATCTCTCAGTGGACGCTTCTGTCTCAATGAGATCAGCTGGTGGACGACCTAGAGCAACTTGTCCTGGTCTCCACTCCCATGGCTCGAGACTTGTAGTGGTGGATGGTTCAGGAGAACCTCTGCCGGGGAGTTCCCTTTGGTCTTCCTCCCCCCTCGCAGATGTTGACTACGGATGCCTCCGGCGAGGGTTGGGGAGCCCATCTCGGTCCTCACAGGACCCAGGTCTCCTGGTCCAAGCTCGAGAAGTCTCTTCACATCAATGTGCTCGAACTAAGGGCAGTATTGTATGCTCTTCAGGCTCTGCATCTGTATCTGTCTCCTGGTCACCTAGCTGTACAGACAGACAATATGTGTGTGGTCTGGTACATCAGCAAACAGGGAGGAACTCGTTCCTACCCCCTTTGCAGAGAGGCGATGCGAGTCTGGGATTGGGCAGTGCAGCACAACCTTCACCTCACAGCATCTCATGTCCCGGGGGTCGAGAACACACTGGCAGACAGGCTCAGCCGGTCATCTGCTCTAGTTCACAAATGGGAACTGGATCAGGGGGTTGTAGACGACATCTTCCTGCGCTGGGGAACTCCACAGGTAGACCTATTTGCCTCCCCTCAAAACACAAAACTTCCTGTCTTCTGCTCGCTCGCTCCAGGGAGCGGCAATTTTTGGAGAGACGCTCTGTCTCTAGACTGGAAGGGTAGATTCGTCTATACCTCCCCGTTTCCACTGATTACGAGGGTCTTGCAGAAACTCGGTTTGGAAGAAGCACGAATGATTCTGATCGCTCCTTTCTGGCCCAGGCACATTTGGTTCTCTTTTCTGCAGCAGTACTCAGAGGAACCTCCTCTTCCTCTGTCGCTATTTTTGCTGACCTAGGATCAGGGGACTCTGGTCCATCCAGGCCTCAAGTCCCTTCAGTTGCATGCGTGGCTCCTGCAGACGTAGCTCAAGCCCGATTCGGGGTCTCCCCCGAGTAGCTGAGATTCTGGTGGAGGCCAGGAAACCTTCAACCAGATCTGCTTATGCCATGAAATGGAAGCGGTTCTCTGTTTGGGCTGCCTCCAGTGATGTCGAGCCCTTCTCGTGCTCTGTCGACCGACTTCTGGATTACCTGCAACACCTCTTCGATCTGGGTCTCAGCCATTCATCCTTAAAGGTTCACATGGCTGCCAGTTCGGCCTATCATGTCCCCTTTGCAGACTGAACGTTTGCTCAGCTGGAAGTCTCTAAGACCTTTTTGAGAGGGGTCCTTCACTTACAACCCCCTATCCGTGTTCCTGACCCTCCTTGGGATCTGAATTTCATTTTAGAGAAGCTTACTCTGCCTCCTTTCGAGCCGGCAGCCTCAGTGAACCTAAAGTTCCTTTCTTGGAAGACTCTCTTCCCAGTGGCCATTACTTCTGCTCAACAGATTTCTGAGCTTTAGGCCCTGATATGTAAAATCCCGTATTTGATTTTTCACAAGGAACGTGTGGCTCTGCATACCAACCCTAAGTTTCTCCCTAAGGTGGTAGCGGAATCGACGCTGAATCAATCCATAGAGTTACCTGCCTTTTTTACGCAGCACTCCAATCATAGAGAGTACCTCCTGCATACTTTGGATGTTCACCGAATTCTGAGATACTACACCAACAGGACGAAGGATCTCAGAAAGACTGATCAACTGTTCATCTCTTTTGCTCATAAAAGAGAAGGCAATGCTGTTTCTAAGCAATACCTATCGAAATGGTTGGCTCATTGTATCACTTTCTGTTATGACAAGTACAAGACCCTGCCAGGTCAAGTTAGAGGCCACTCCACCAGAGGGGTCGCTGCCTCTGCGGCTTGTTTCAAGAATGTGTCAGTGGCTGAAATTTGTGCAGCCACCACTTGGACTTTTACGAAACATTACAGTTTGGACATTGCCGCTCGCCGTAGAGCAGGCTTCGGGCTGGCTGTTTTACAAGGCCTCCTTTCTTAAGGCCTTCACAACCAGAGGGTCTACTTCTGAGTAGCTTTCCTCCTCCCGTTAGCTTCTCCTTGTTCCAGACTGCTTGGGACTCAGTCCTATATGTAATTACCTACTGCAGGAGCCCTCTCAATGTAAGATAGTACAGTTACTTAAGAACTTAACGTAACAGTAGATCTTAGAGAGAGGCTCTTGCAGTAGGTAATACCTTTCTGCCCTCCATCCCCCTAAGCTTTTTCAGCTGCTTTTCCAGGAGGGGAATATCCGCTTCTCTCTAGTCTTGCCTTTTGGCCTTTGGCGGAAAGAACTGAAAAGGCGGGCATGGGAGACTGCCCCTTTATACTGACACCGCATGACGTCGGTCACCTGACGTGGGGGCGGTCCCCTGCTAGAGACTGCTAGCTAAAAAAAATTTCCGTTGGGTCCTGACGCTGGCCGGCATCAGTCCTATATGTAATTATCTACTGCAAGAGCCCCTCTCGAAGATCCACTGTTATGGTAAGTTCTTAAGTAACTGTACTTTCATTGGCACGGTACTGGACACCAGAAAGGGAAGGGCCTTTTTACCAGAGGACAGGGCAGAATGTCTTAGGAAGCTTGACGAGGAACATCATGAGACAAAAACAGGTCTCAGCAAGGACCATGTTGCATCTTCTAGGCCACTTGGCGGCCGCCATAGCCACGGTTCCTCTAGCACGCTTACACATGAGAACCATTCAGTGGACACTCAGGGCCCAGTGGGACCAGTGCCAGGATGACTTAGATCAGCTGGTCTCTGTCCTCAACTCTATTCGCCGAGTCTTGCAATGGTGGCTGGTCCTGGAACACCTCTCGGTAGGAGTTCCCTTCCTGTGTCCCACCCCTTAAGTGATCCTGACCACAGATGCACCAGGATCAGGTTGGGGTGCACATCTGGGCAGCAAAAAGACTCTGACTATGGTCAGGGAAGGAAGGAGCCCTTCACATAAATGTCCTCGAGATGAGGGCAGTTGTTTATGCCCTTCAGGCCTTGCAATCGAACCTAACCCCGGGACATATACTGATCCAAACAGGACAATATGTCAGTAGTGTTCTGTATCAATAAACGAGGGGGCACGTACTCGTATCAGCTCTTTCGTGAAATGATGAGAGTGTGGTCCTGGGCAATAGAGCACAGTATCACCCTGTCTGTAGTGCATGTTCCTGGGTTAAAGAACACGCTGGCGGATCTACTTGGCAGATCTCGATCCAGTGCACATGAATGAGAGCTCCTACAACCAGTGGCAGAAACTGTGTTCACAAAATGGGGGACACCAGAATTGATTCTGTTTGCCTCCCCATACAACACAAAACTGCCCAATTTCTGCTCGCTAGGTCCAGGGCCTGGTGTTTTCTGGCAAGACATGTTGTCCCTCTCCTGGACAGACAGGCTTCTCTGTGCCTTTCGTCCATTCCCTTTGATCAAGCTACAGGACGAGAGAGCAGTCATGATTCTAGTGGCCCCATATTGGCCCAGACAGTTATGGTTTCCTCTTCTCCAGTGCCTGGCAAGGGAGCCATCCTTTCCTATTCCGCTCAGCTCGCACTTACTGTCACAAGACAACGGGTCTCTGATTTACCCAAATCTCAGATCCTTACACCTGCACGCCTGGCTCCTAAGGACCTAGCAAAGTCTCACCACGGAGTCTCAAACAGTATGGCTGATGTACTAGTGGCAGCACGGAAACCCTCTACTCATGCCACATGTGCCATGAAATGGCGCAGGTTTTGATTTTGGTCCTCGGCCCATGACCTGGACCCTTTAACTTGCCCGGTGAAATCGATATTAGAGTACCTCCTTTCCATATAGTTACTCCTCAATAAAGGTGCACCTTTCTGCAGTATCTGTGTACCACGCACCCATTGGGGACAAATCCTTGGCCGAGCTAGACTTGCTACGCACCTTCTTGCATGGCATCCTCCACCAAAGCCACCCATTAGAGATCCAGTCCCTTCTTGGGACCTTCTCTTCATTTTTGAACAGCTCACACTACCTCCCTTTGAACCAGCCACAGATTGCGAGCTACGCCTTCTCTCTTGGAAGGTGTTATTTTTAGTTGCAGTTACTTCTGCAAGGAGAATTTCTGAGCTCCAAGCACTCGTGCAAAGAGCCGTAGTTGATTTTTCATAAGGACAGGGTGTTCTTAAGGACCATTTCTAAGTTTCTGCCCAAGGTCGTGTCAGAGCTAAGCCTCAGCCAGGGTATCGACTTCCCAGTTTACTATCCGGAGTATTCCAGTTGGGGAGAGACTCTCCTGCGCACATTGGATGTGCACAGGATACTCTGGTTCTACCTGACTAGGACCAGACTGCACCGACAGTCTGACCAGTTATTTTTGTCCTTTGCCCACAGGATGTTGGGGGCACCGATGTCTAAACATACACTCTCAAAATGGTTGGCAAACTGCATTGTGTTCTGCTACCAGAAGCGAAACAAACCTTTACTAGGACCGGTAAAGGGTCACTCTACCAGAAGGATGGCAACATCATTTGCCTCCCTGAGAAATGTTTTGGCTCCTACCATTTGTGCAGCAGCTACATGGAGCAGAGTGCACACATTCATCAGACATTACAGTCTGGACATTGCCTTCAGGCACAGAGTGGGCTTTGGCCTTGCCTTCCTGCAGCGGCTTATTTCATGAGGGGTAATTTTTCACCTTTCTCCTGTCCTCCTGCCAAATGTAGGGGTAATCTTTATCACTGCTTGGGACTCAGTCCTAATGGGGTAACCTGCAGCAAGAGCTGTTTCTCGAAGTAAGATAGTACAGTTACGTAAGAACTTACCACAACAGTAGATCTTCGAGAACAGCTCTTGCAGCAGGTACTTTCCCACCCACCTGCCCCTCAGGAGGTCATCTGCATTTAAGGCATTTGCTTTTCAAACAACATGAAGTCTTGCTGTATTCTGACATTAAGCAGTTAACCCCAGCACTAGAACTGCTTCAGAGAGGAAAGAGATAACTCTAAGCCAAAGCATAGAATGTTGATCTCGAGCTCAGTTCAGATCTCTGTCTGCTCTACTTTGAAGTGTAACCATCAGATTCTTTACTCCACCTAACTGAACAGTCGCTCCGGAGATCTCTCCTTCGCTATCGGTTCGGTACAGTAAAAACGGCAGTTTTAAACCACATTTTCTTAATTTTTATTCTGTTCAGATCCTGTCTGAGGTACAGTAAGTACTATAGGTAGTGGAATAGTGCTATTTTTCTGTGGAAATTGTAAAAGCAATATTTTCAATCGGTTTGGCTGAACCGATTGCTTGTATTTCTGTTAAGTTTTCTTTGGGTTTTCCAAATTTAGTGTGAAGTACTGGTCCTTATCAGTTCTAAGAAAACAACAACATATTTTTAGCGTTTTTTTCAAATAGCTGTGACACGGTTAGGAACCGATAAGGGGGTCTTGCCTGAAGGATGAGTTGTAGAATGGTTTTGTCTGAGAAACCCAAAAGAAAAACTGGGCCCACTGGGTTTCAACACTGCAGTGAGTGTGGGGAGGCCTTTGCTAAGGCTGATCCCCACACCACCTGTGTTTACTGTCTGGATTTTGACCACTTTGATTCAGACTGCCAGATATGTAAAACATTTTCCTAAGGCCACCCTAGATAAAAGATTGGGTAGGCTTAGGGGAAAGGGGGCTGAGAAATCCGCTGACCCGGATGGCCAGCCCAGTTCGGTTCCGACCGAACCTGAGGGAGTGCCCACTGACCTGGGCGAGACTCCCTTGGGCAAAAGGAGAGACGATCCTGAGGTGTTGGTTCCAGCAAAAAGAAAGAAAAAAGATAAATTGGCCGGTTTGGCTCCAGAACCACATCGTCCAACCACCGAGGAAATTGCCAGGGCAATTAGTATAGTTGAATCGCTCTGTTTGGTTCCGGCTGATCCAATGCCTCCTGGTAGGCGTTCGGTCGGTTCCCCCGGTTCTGGATTATTCCCCAGAAAACTGTTATGAACTGGATTTGGAGGCGGATGAAGATGATGATGGTGGTGGTGTGGATGAGCCCATAGAACTGGACATCTCGCCAGACAGACCTTCTGGTGTTTCCCCTCCTAGGCTTTCTGAGTCCCCTTCTCAATTTATGTTCTACAAAAAAGTGGCAGAAACCCTCCAGCTCTCATTAGATGAAGCTGTTGAGGAGCCTGACTATGTGTAGATGATGGACATCCCAGAGTCCAAGAGATTGTCTATTCCCCTACACAAATCTTTTGGAAAACCGACACAAAAGTTACTTAAAACTCCAAACTCTTTACCTACTGTGGACAGGCGAATGGACAGGAGGTATATGTTGTCAGGCCCAGGTACAGAGTACTTGTACCAGCAATGCAGCCATGTTAGGGTCGTGCAGGCTGCAGCCTGTGATAAGGCTAACATACCCTTGGCTTCACACCCCCCAGACAAAGATTCCAGGAAGCTGGATGCCATGGCTAAAAAGCAGTACATGGCATCTTCCGTGGGACTCAGGCAGATACCAGAAGTCCAGATGGGATACTGTTCTGGAACTAGCTAAACATGCCTCCCCCCAGCTTAACAGGGAGCTGGAGGAGGTGGCTGCTGATGGGACTGAGGCATCAAAAATCCAGTTTCATGCTGCTGTGGACTCCAATGATGTGTCATCACGAGTCATTGCTACATCTGTGGCTCTTCGGAGACTGGCATGGCTCAGATGTACTAGCCTATCACAGGACACCCAGGCTAAGGCCATGGATTTCCCTGTCATTGAGAATTCTCTGTTTGGGGAGCAGACAGAGAATTATATGAAAAAAAAATGGACCAATACAGGACTACCTACAGGAGTGCACAGGCCAAGGAAAGCAGGCAACTCCTCAGAAGCAGCAAGCTAGGGGCAGGGGCAGGCCTTTCTGCCAGGCACAGACCTCCTCTCCTTTTCCTCAGAGTGGGTTCTTCAGAGGGAGAGGCAGAAAAGGGATGAGCAGGGCTGCATCCTCCTCTCAGCCTAAGGCTCCTGCCAAGCAGACACCTGATGTGTCAGCTCGGGTCGACTCTCCAATTCCTGTAGGAGGCAGGCTGGCTTACTACTTCTAGGACTGGAAGTCTGTTACCTCAGACAAGCCTGTCCTGGAGGTAGTAAGCCAGGGACTGGCCCGCAGTTTCCAAAAATTCCCAAAGCTGAGGGTCAGGTCTTTTCTACCTGCAAACATCTCCGAAACCGTTGCCCTATAGGTAGAGGTTTCATCTCTGCTGGCTGTCAGAGCCATAGAGAAAGTTCCTACACCTCACAGGGACAAAGGTCTGTACTCCAGATACTTCCTTACCGTGAAAAAACAGGGGAGTGGCGGCCCATCCTAGATTTAAGATACTTAAACAAGCACCTAGTAAAGCCAAAATTCAAAATGGTGACTCTGGGAATAATTCTTCCCTCTCTAAGGCCAGGGGATTGGCTAGCCTTCCTGGACCTAAAGGATGCCTACTTTCACATTCCCATCAGGTGCTCCTACAGAAAGTACCTCAGGTTCGAACTACCTTCGGGCCATTATCAGTTCAGAGCGATGCCCTCTGGCCTAACATCAACTCCAAGGGTGTTCACAAAATGCCTAGCCGTAATAGTGGCCTTTCTAAGGAGACAACACCTTTCCATATTCCCATACCTGGACAATTGACTCATGGTGGGTCAGTCTCCAGACCAAGTCAAGTCAAACTTGCAAGTGACCCAGCAGGTGCTCACTTCTCTAGGATTCCTCCTCAAGCTCCCAAAATCAGTTCTCGAACCAGTGCAACTCCTGACCTTCATAGAGGTAGAGTTGGATACTGTCAAAGCAAGAGTCTTTCTCCCTCTGGCAAGGGTAAAGGCCCTTATAGAGCTAGGTTCTTCTTTTCACCTTCTGGTGTCTTGACCAGCAAGGCATTTCCTTCAACTCCTAGGCCACATGGCAGCTTCCACTGCAGTGGTCCAATGGGCCAGATTTCAGATGAGACACATCCAGTCCTATTTGTGGGTTTTTTTGGTCTCAGAAAAAAGATCCTCTAACCAAACTAATTCCAGTGACTCAGACTCTGATCCAGGCTCTCCAATGGTGGTTGGATCAGGACAACTTCAGGCAAGGGGTCCCATTCATCACTCAGTCTCATTCTGTGGTTCTAACCACAGATGCTTCCCTCCTGGGGTGGGGAGCTCACATGGGAGCCCTCACGGCTCAGGGAGTGTGGTCCCCTCAGGAGTCTCTTCTCCACATCAGTCTTCTGGAGCTCAGGGCAGTGTACCTGCCTCTACAAGCCTTCTCGGACTCAGTACAGAACAAGGTGATTCAGGTCAGGACAGACAACACCACCACCATGTAGTACATCAGCAAGCAGGGAGGCACTCGGTTTACGGCCTTGTGCCCGGAAGCCATGAAATTATGGTCCCTGGCTTATTCTCTGCAGACCTCTCTGGTAGCAGTCCACCTTCCAGGGAAGGACAGTGTGCTAGCAGATGCATTGAGCAGGATTTCACAGGGCCATCACGAATGGTCCCTGTATCCCCCCTGTAGTGTTGAAAGTGATCTTTTCAAGGTGGGGCACTCCAGAGATAGCTCTCTTTGCAGCCCCAGACACTCACCAACTTGTCCTCTTTGTTGCAGAACCCCAGTCTTGGGTTCAGTCCCCCTGGATGCTCTAATTCTGGATTGGGAGGGGAAATTCCTGTATGCTTTTCCTCTACTTTTCAAAGTCCTGGTCAGGATAAGGTCACAATCTTGCAACGTGATCCTGATTGCTCCAGACTGGGCCACACAGCCTTGGTATCCCATTGCTGTCCCTAACAGTCCATCTTCACCTATCTCTCCCCAGGAATCACAACCTGTTAACCTCTTCACAGGGGAGGATCTGGTATCCCAGTCTTTGGTCTCTCAACCTCAAGGCATGGCTCTTAAAGAGCTAGAATATGCAAATTTGCATCTGTCATTCAGGGAGGGAGGTCAGAATACAGCAAGACTCCATTAGAAGAAATACAGTTACTAAAGTGAGTAATTTTTTCTTATTGGTTTTCCTTCGGAAGCGGATCCTCAGTCTCCCATCAGAATCCCATCGCTATGCCGGAGTCTCCGGCGGGAGAACTGAGGGATGCTGGGGGACCACCTTAGCAATGATGAAAGGCGTCGGGGGCAGGGCCGAGTGAGGTGGTCCCCACTGTATGTAGCTAGCTAGAAGTTTTCCATGGGGTCCTGCTGCCGAACGGCTTCATTCCTAGTGGCGTAACCTGCTGCAAGAGCTAATCTTGAAGATCTACTGTTATGTTAAGTTCTTACTTAACTGTACTTTTTTCTGCTCACTCGCTTCAGGCACTAGAGTTTGATGGGACGCATTGTCCCCCTCCTGGACAGGGATGTTCATTTCTGTATTTCCTCCAGTTCCTCTCATTTGGAAAGTTTTCCTTAAGCTGAAGGCAGAGCATGCCATTCTGATGCTGGTGGTCCTCTTCAGGCCTCGCCAAATCTGGTTTCCACTTCAACAACATATGGCAGTGGAGCCTGCTGTTCATCTTCCCCTTTGTTGGAGTCTGCTTTTACAGGCCTGAGGGTCACCGGTTCATCTGGACCTGTGGTTCCTGCATTTACATGCATGGCTCCTAAAGATGTAGACATTATCTGTTTTTTTTTGGGTTGCCCCCCATGGGGCTGATGTATTGATTGCAACTCCGTGACCTTCCACAGGAGACATTTTGTTGTCTTGAAACAGAAGCACTTCTCCTTATGGTGTGCTTCCATTTACATGAACCCATTTTAGTGGCCTGTCAGTACTGTACTAGCATACCTTCTGCTCCTGTCAAACTTCGGTTTCCATTACTCTTGTATTACAGTACATTTGACTGCCGTTTCAGACTTCATGCCCCTGTTGATGGGTGCACAGTGGCACAACTAGAGGTGTCCTATAAGTTTCCAAAGGGCATTCTGTACACGTGTGAGCTATGGATTCTGCCCTGGAACCCCACTCCTTTTAGGATTTACAAGCTTCCGGCTCTGATGCATGAGCCTCCTTATTTGATTTTCCCTTAGGACAAGGATGTCTTTGTGCACTAATACCCTCCTACCTAAAGTGGTGAGTCTGCAATTGACTCTGATCAAAAGACTTCCTGTGTACAATGCAGAGCATGCTGACGAGGATGAGGAATTGCTTCCTACACTTGATGTACATAGTACACTGTGTTCCTATCTTTATCACACTAAGGATTGCAGAAAGTCCTCTTAACTTTTTATTCACCCGAGGCAACCCTGTATCTGAACAGTGGCTGCCCCAATGACTTCTTCCTGTTCTAAATTTTGCTATAGGAAGTACATTAAGGAACTTCCTGGTGTTGTGTGTGGCAGTGGTATGGCACGTCTGTTTATTTTCTGAATGTTTCTGCAGCCTCCATAGGAATTGATGTCACCTGGAATACGGTGTGTACTTTTCTATGCACTGGTATCTAGACAGTCTCTCTCATAGACATGCTGGCTTTGTTTTGTGGTATTGTAAAGCTTTCTGTACTGATTACATATCAGACTTTGCCATCACTCCTGGGTACCTTCTTTACTGCTTGGGAATCGTTTGAAAGGTGTGACCCAATGGAGAAGATATCCTCAATGAAGATGGAGCAGTTACTCACTGTAACCATGTATCTTCAAGGGAATCTCCTCCGTTCGACCACAGCACACCCACCCTCCTCACTTTCTGAGGTATATGTTGACTGGGTTGTGCACTCCCTGGCTTGGAGGTGTCCATAATTGCTTTACATTTACTATGTTTCCAGTTCCATGCCTCTTCTTGTGTGCCTGGTTTGGTCTTCTGGTTCTTCATGGTAGGAAGCTTTTCAAGCTCATCTCCAGCAGGGAATTAAGCAGTGGGGCCCCCCCATGATTATATAGGCACCAGTGTTGCACGTCATCATGGGCGGCCCCAATGCAGTAGTTTCCAAGTAATTCTGACAGTTAACATTTCCAGAGGTCTGACCCAGTGGAGGATTCTCTTTAAGATCTATTGTTACAGTGAGAACTGTTCTTTATTGTTCCATAAATGTTTTTATATATATTTTTTTGTCTGAAAACACAGATGAAATAAAATACAGCTGCTTCATTTTAGAAGAGTAGTCTAGTGACTAGAGTACAAACTTGTGAATCTGGAGAACCAGTTTCACATCACAACACAGTCCCCTACTTTGTGACATGCACAAGTCAGTTCAGTGCTTCAGTCAACCCTGCTGTTAAAAATGGGTAAAAGCAGGACTCAAATGAAACAGAGAAACTAAATCACAGCTAGGCTGTCTGGTTTAAATATGTACAGATTAATGTAAGGGATAAAAACACAGCAGGGTGTATGTGGTCTTGATCTGACAATACGTAGGCCTCAGTGTTTTGTGAAGCACATTGTAAAGTAGAGTGCTTTAAACCAGCTGCAAAGTACATACATCAAACTGCAACCACACTCATGAAAATGTTATCCCACTTAAAAAAAAGTTTGCAAAGTTAACATAAACATGAAATAAATGCAAGCTTTCATTTGTCAAGTGATATGTATGCGTCAGTGATAGAGACAGGATTTATTTTAGCCATTTTATGTATTGTTTATATTTTTTAGTTATTTCAAAAGCATGTTTTACCAGGAAAGACATACTGAACTGGTAAGGACTCCTTTCCAGATGTGTTGGGAGGGGATGTGGAGTAAACAATACAAGATGTACAACTAAAACATAACATATTGTAAGGTGCAGTAGTAATAAAAATAAAATGCATGACAATAAAAATAAAAGAAGCATTACAGATCTTTCTTCGAGGGTATCTCTTGTAGCAGGCCACACCTGTGGTACTGTAGCCGCCAGGCACTAGGACCATACGGAAGCTATTCTAGCTTGTAGTCCACCAAGGGGCCACCCACTCTGACATTGCACACCGATGTTGCCCTATCCTATAAGAGTAGGTGGCCCTGTGACAGGGTTGACTAAGACCCTGTCCCATTTGTTATGCAGAAAGATTAGGTATGTGGAAAGATTTAAGCGCAAGGATCTGTTTTATTCTCTTCTGTTCTATCTCTTGTCTGTCTGACTGCGCAGTCAAATTTTCTTGTGAGACCTAGGAACTGACCACTCAGACGGTCCTGCTATCCCCCTGCTATCTCTCTACCTTCACTTGCTGTTTCTGTCTTTCTAGTGACGTGGATATGTTGTTCTATCCACACTTCTTGCATGTTCCTTTTCCCTTTAAATCTCGCTGGAAGGTCTCAAAGCTGGCTCCTCCCACCCACCCAGGTGGTATAACCCTCGGCTCTGCCCCATGATGCCAGATCTTCCTTTCCGCTGGAAGATTCAGGTTGCCTCCTCGCCGCTTCCATGTTCTGTAGGCCCTGGCTTCGTTTATTTCGGATTCTCTGAAGATTAAGCTCGTTTGAGCTAGCGATTGAAAGTTCTGTTTCTCAACCGCTATGGAAGATAAATCTTCCCCCTGATTCCACCGGAGCCCGTGCGGCCAGAAAATGTCGCGCACAGACCCACATACCTTGTGCGTCTACTGTTTGGGTGTCGGCCATGACACTCAGGCCTGTGAGATGTGTCTCGCTTTTCACCCTAATGTACTCAACGATCGTCTCGCACGATTTAAGCTGGGTAGGCCAGAAAAACGGAATCCACCGGTCAAATCAAAGGAGGCCCGGTGGGCGCTCTCCGTGGCTATGGGGTCCGCCGAGCAGTTAGAGCAAATGCAGACCTTTGAAGAAGAGGAGGCGCAGGCTGCGGAGCTCTTCTCTTGGCCAATTTTTGTTCCACTCAATCTGGGCTCCACCTTCTCTGGCTCCTTTTGGGAGATGTGCCAGTCTCTCCCCAGCAAGGACGAGGGACCTTCCGGCTTGCATGTCTCCCAGTCCCATAAAAAGGACAAGGAACCGAGAGGTTCTTCATCTTGGCGAAAACGTTTTTGGGATTGAGAGCGATCTCTGTCCCAAGGATCTCTAGTCTCGATTTCGGTCGAGACTGCTACTTCGTCAGCCGGCTTCTTGGCTCTGCCAACTGGTCAGCCTCTCGAATTCTCGATCGATGATGCGGTGGAGATCACTCTCGAACCTGTAGTTCTGTTGTCGCCTGACAAGGCCGACAACTCCCTTACCAGGACTACGGTCCCACCTGTCCCTGATGAGGAGACCCAGCCTGCTGGCAATCCCATCGAGGAACCGGATCCGGGAAAATCAACGGTTCCTCTGGTGTCTCCTGAGCGACCCAGTCAGCCAGTCCGATCGAGGTCGAGGTCTCTGAACCCCTCAACTGATAGGCCGAGGAAGGCGCATAAGTGCTCGAAGAAAAGGTGACACCAACATTCATCTTCATCCTCCTCAGATGAGGAGAGGCTTCGGCAGAAACTCCGTCAACGCTACGAAGACCTTATGTGGCAATAGCTGATTTTGTCCGGCCAAAAACAGGCCTCAGTTTCCACACGGCCACTACTTGGCTTTTGCCTTCTAGGCTGAAGCCAGCTCCATCGAGACTGATTATCTTGGTTCCCCCGCCTGCAGAGCCAGCAGAACCTACCCCGGTTCTGCCAAAATCGACCTCTCCACCGGTAGTGGTGGAGCCCCCGCCTAAATAACCCATGGGAGGGGCTCCTTCGAAGGAAGCTCGGACTGTTCCGGGTCTTCCTCGCAGGATATCGGTCACCCTCACGCCTGACAACCCCAGGCATGTAGAGAGGGACCTTGGTGGCTGACAGATTTATCCAGATACCTCAGATTCTGATGACTCTGACCTACACTCTTGTCTGCTAGATGATGAGTCAGTGGGCAGTCTCTCGATGGAGGAGGGTCCTTCGTCCTTTTTGGGAATTCAAAGCCTTATCTCCAAATCCATGGGGAATGCTTCTGGAGCCTGTCCAGAAATGGGCAGAGTACCCCCTTATGGATATCCTTAAAAGAAGGGCACCCCAGCGGAAGCCTTCCCAGTGGCCAAGGCCATTGTTGATCCGGCTTTGGCAGCACCCTGCCTCTTTCCCAGCGCAGTCTGCCCGGATGGCCCGCAAGTACGTGGTGCCCATTGTGTCCCTCTCGGGGTTCATGGAACACTCCTCCGCGGAGGGGTTGGTGACCGCTTCTGTGTTCAGACACAGAGGCAGCTCTGCAGATATGGATTGACCTCTGGACAAGGAGTCCAAAAAATTGGACCACTGTGCCAGGAAGGTTTATGTTGCCTCTTTGCTAGGCCTCCGTCAGGCAAGCTTGACTGTCATCATGGCACATTTCTGTCATGCCCTTCTGAGCTCTTTGGATGAGGTTCTTGTTGCATCTCCCTGTGAACTTTCACACTACCGTCAAGCAGGTCCGGGACCAGGTTGGGTCGTTGCCAAGCAGCAACTCCAGACAGCTCTGGACCATAGGGACTCTTGCGCCCATTCGGTGGCAGCTGCAGTCGTCATGCACCGCAGGTCTTGGCTGAGGCTGTCTACCTTCACGGCAGATACCCAGCACAAACTCACTGATGTTTCTCTTCTGGGCACTGCTCTCTTTGGCCCAGGTGTGGATCGTCACCTTCGGTGGATCGAGCAGTCCAGTGCCCCTGGACTCAGCTACTTCTGCTCAGAAAGATGCCCCAGGCACCAAAAAGCAGCAGAAGAAAAGCCATTTCAGCACCCTGCTCCTGCGGCCAAGCAGCCCTCCTTCCAATGTGGGCAGCAACAGCAGGCACAGGCTTGGCGCCCTCAGCCCAAGTCCGGGCCTGCAGCGGCCCGCAGAGGAGGTCGGGGTTCAGGCACCTTCCAGTCTAGACCCTCTTCCTCCAAGCCTGCTCAGTGCCGGGTTAGAAGCTGCCACCCCTATTCCTGTCACGTCAGCTCTAGGTCCTCCCATGGGTGGGCCGGCTCCGCCACTTTCTTTCTGTCTAGTCTGCTGTTACCACGGACATGTGGGTCTTAGAAGTGGTCAGCCATGGTCTGCCTCTGGAATTCGAGCAGTACCCTCCCAGCTGAGCCTGCGCCACACGGGAGGAAAGGATATCAGTCCACACTCGGTTGGCTCTGAGAGACTACATAGCCCAACTCCTCCTCTAGGAGGTAGTGGCCCGAGTGACAGATTCCCCAGTCAACCCATGGTTCGTTTTCAGGTACTTCCTGGTCCCGAGGCGGACGGGGGGGAGGGGTTGGTGCCCTATTGTAGATCTGCACGACCTGAACCAGTTGCTCATGCCACACACTTTCTGGATGGTAACTCTGTTCCAGATCATGCCATCCCTAGAGCAGAACATATGGTTCTGCTCACTGGATCTCCAGGACGTGTTTTTTCACGTCCTAATCCATCTGTCTCACCAGCAGTTCCTCCGAGCAGAGGGACCCCTTTATGATTTCCGAGCTATGCAATTCGGCCTGTCATCGGCCCCATTGGTCTTCACCAGATGCATTGCAGTGGTGGCAGCCCATCTCTGGTGTAGAGGGGTCAGAGTCTACCCCTACCTCGACGACTGGCTCTTAGAGTGTTCCACCCAGCAAGAGGTGGAAAGGTCCAGGGATCTGGCCCTCCAAACCTGCACTTAGCTTGGCCTCCTGATCAACGAGGCCAAGTCGGAGCTTGTGCTTTCGCAGGTGATATGCTTCATCGGGGCAGAGCTCAACTCCTGCTGAGCCAGAGCCTGGCTCCTGGCAGACAGGGCGGAGGTTCTCTCCTCCTTTGCCCAGTTATTTCTGATTGGGCACTTGCGCCCTGCCCGGGACTTTCTGCGCCTTCTAGGGTACATGGCGGCCTGCACCTGTGTGATCCAATGGGCCCGGTGGCATATGCACCCCCTTCAGTGGGAGCTGGCCGCCCAGTGGACTCAGTGCCAAGGTCATTTTGACCAGCTGATCACTGTGGCCCAGAAGATGTGGGACGCTCTCCAATGATGGACCATCCTGGATCATCTGCAGGAAGGGATACTATTTGTCCGCTCCGAGCCGATGGTCGTCCTCATGAGTGATGCCTCTCTCACAGGCTGGGGAGCCCACATGGGGACCAACAGGGCCCACAGGTTCTGGACCCCCGGAGGAATCCTGATACCATATCAACTTGCTGGAGCTCAGAGTGGTCAGACTGGTGTTGTCAGCATTCGCTCAGCAGCTTCGGGGTCAAGTAGTTCAAGTCCAGACTGACAACACCATGACCATACACTACCTCCACAGACAGGGTGGCATGCACTTCCGGCTGCTGTGCAGGGAAGCGCTCCGCATCTGGACCCTCGTAAGCCAACTGGAGGCAGATCTCCTAGCCATCCATGTTTCAGGAGCCTCAAATCAACTGGCGGGTGCTCTCAGCTGTGTAGGCGAGATATCCCATAAGTGGTCTCTCCATCCAGAGGTACCTCTTAGCCTGTTCTCCCACTGGGGCAAACCGTTGGTGGACCTGTTTGCCTCCAGGGAAAACACCAAGCTGAGGCTGTTTCATGCCTCCCCAGCAGGGCTCACTGCAGGGGGATGCCTTCTTGAGGCCGTGGCCCCAGGCCTCTTCTACACCTTGCCTCCATTTCCCTTGATCCACAGGGTGCTTTTCAAGGTGAGGAGGGACAAGGCGCAGATGATCCTGGTAGCCCCAGACTGGCCCCACCAGTTCTGGTATCCAGATCTCCTCAACCTCAGCAACAGGCTCCCGAGGAGTCTTCCGGCATGCCTGGACCTGATATCAGTAAATCAGGGGGAAGGTATTCCATCCAGACCTTCATTGCCTGCACCTGACAGCCTGGTACCTGAGCAACTGGAATTCTAGGCTTTGGGTCTCTCTGAGGATGTACTCACAGTAGTGGAAGCATCCAGGAAGGAGTTGAGCAGAAGGTGCTATGCCTTCAAATGGAAAAGGTTTTCCATTTGGTGTCAGGGCAAGGGCCTTGACCCTCTGTCCTGTCCAGCTGCTAGAATCTTAGACTACCTTTGGTCTCTTTCCAAAGGGGGTCTTGGGTCTGTGACCCCTAAGGTGCACCTGGCAGCTATCTCTGTTTACCGGGCTCAGGCCAGTCAGTAGACGGTGGCACAGGAAAAAGTGGTCTGGTGCTTTTTCAAAGGCCTCGATCACATATCCCCTCCTGTGCATAAACCTCCACTTCCATGGGATTTACAGCTGGTTTTGGCAAAACTCATGGGCAAGCCATTCGAACCAATGCGCAAGTGTGAAATGTGTCACGCTTGTCATGGAAGACCACCTTCCTGGTGGCCATCACATCAGCCAGAAGGACTGGAAAGCTCCAGGCGCGTTTGGTGGAGTCTCCTTACCTGGTGTTCCACAGGGACAAGGTTGTCCTGCACCCCCACCTGAAATTCTTCCCAATGGTGTGTCAGAGTTCCATCTCAACCAGGTGATAACTCTGCCTGTGTTCTACCCATACTGCACTTCATATGCCGAGTACAGACTCCATAATCTGGACCTGAGACGTGCTGTCTCCTACTACAAGGAGAGAACGGCAGAAATTCGAGAAGAGGAGAGGTTCGCCAGCTGTTTGTCACCTACACTGAGGCTGCACCTGTCAGACCTGCAGCAAAGTGAACGATTGGCAGATAGATTACATCGTGCATTGATCTCTGCTATAGATTGGCGGGTTGGGAGCCTCTCGTAGGGCTAAGGGCTCATTCCACCTGCCTTGCTGCTGCATTGGTGGCTGCTTCCAGGGACATCCCTATCCAGGAAATCTATCAGGCTGCTACCTGGAAGACAGCGAACACCTTCATCAACCACTACCACATCGACTTTGAGTCACGTCGGGAAGCTAGTTTTGGGGCCTCAGTTCTCCAGTCTCTGTTCCCTAAGTAGGAGGTGTACGCCTTGCTTCCCGGAGAACTGCTAGTAGTTTGCCAAGAAGTGTGGATAGAACAACATGTCCACATCCCTAGAAACACAGGTTACTCACCTGTAACAGTAGTTCTAGGAGTGGTATGTGTTGTTCATCCACATTGACCCACCTGACCTCCCTGGCTTCGACGCACAACCTAGCTTCCAGCGGGCAAAGATCTAGCACCATGGTGCAGAGCCAAGGGTTATACCACCTGGGTGGGTGGTAGGATCCAGCTTTGAGACCTTCCGGTGAGATTTAAAGGGTAAAGGGACATGCCAAGAAGTGTGGATGAACAACAACATATACCACTCCTAGAACTACTGTTACAGTAACCTGCGCTCTTACTTCGAGAGGGCTCTTGCAGTAGGTGTTCACATATAGGACTAAGCTGCCAGGCGACACGGAAAAATTTCTAGCTGGCAGTCTCTGGCAGGGGACTGCCACCATGTCAGCTGACCAGCGTCAACCTACGTTAGTATAAAGGGGTGGTCCTCCACGCCCATCTTCCAGTTCTTTCCCGTCGTCAGCTTGCAAAAGTGCCTTGCGGAAGAACAGTGCTAATTTGACCACAGCAAGTGACCGGCTTCATAAGATGTCGGTATAATGGGGCGGTCCCCCATACCTGCCTTCCAGTTCTTTCCCGCCGTTGACTTGTGAAAGTTCCTTGTGGTAGAACAGTGGTCGTCAGTCATTCGTCGGTCTCTATGTTTTCGAACTTTTCGACCCATTTTCTCTAATTCTCAATTTTTTTCAAACAATTTGTTGTGTATGTTGACCCTGACGCCCTCCGAATCGCATAAAAATAAGTGTGACTCGTGTGGTTCCCAACTTCCACACAAGGACAACCACTCCTTGTGCCTTTTCTGTCTAGGCCCAGACCACCCCGTGGAGAAGGGCCAGCACTGTCAGAAGTTCAGCTCCGCTACCCACAAGAGAAGGCAGTAGTCCCTGTAAGCCCATATCCTTAAGAAGAAAATGGCCTCCATGGAAAAAGAGTTAAAAAAGCTAAGGCAGGCATCAACGTCCCCCGAAGGTCATAAGAAAAAGCGTGACAAGGTGAAGCACCGGGAGCAGGAATAGACTTCCACAGCAGCCGCGACTTCGGCTGGAGTCGCGGCACTCAAGGTAACATCCCCTCTGGGGGATCGCTCCACGACGGCCGTCTTGGTGGTTACTAAGAAGGCGTCGCACCTCCCGTCTGGCCTGCGCTCAGGCCCTTCAGGAGTCTCCGGGGCAAAGGAGGCCTCCACTCCCATGAAGGCCACTTCTTCCTCGCAACCTTCTGGTCAGAGCGGGTCCAGTAAGTCAGACGTCTGTCCCACCGACGCTCGCGCAGACAAGGCTGCTAAGTCGCTTACCCCTTCGAGGGAGCACCCAGCCAAAACACCTCCTGACAAGACCACGTCCTCTTCAGGGCCTTCCTTGGCAGGGAGTCCGATAAGTCGGATGCCGGCTCCTCCAACGTCCGCCCGGATTCGGCCGATAAGTCGGACGCCAGCTCCACCGATGCCCACCTAGCAACGTCTCACCACGTTGCCCTCTGAGATCCTTGCGTCCACTCGACTGACCCCTGGGGATTTTAACCCTCCTTCCCCAGTCGTCACCGAGGACATTGAGACACTGCCGTCAGGGCTCCTTCCTCCTGTGCCGGACCCCCTGACGCCGGCTCCTTAGATGCCGATCCCTTTACCTGATAACAGGCTCATTCCTCCGTCAGGACCGTTGGACCCGCTCAAAGGTATACCCAAACCAGGCCCAACACCCAGAGGCCAACATTCCCACCATCTGGCGCGCCAGCAGGGCCTCTGCCTGGTCCCTCTGCTCCATCAGAGCCCTTGGCGCCCAGGTACCCGACACTGCAATATCCTGTGCCGCAATTCCCGGCACCGCAGTACCTGACGCCGGGCTACCCGCTATCGGGTTACGGATACTCCTTTTACAGATACCCTCAATATCCGTATCCCCCACCTCCTCCACCTCTGCCGCCCACTCCTCAGCCGCTGGCAGATCTGTAGGAGACCATGGCCTCTTGGTGGGCTGAGGCCAAGACTCAGCTCACCAGGGAGATTGAGAGGTATCTCCCAACGCCGAACCCTATACAGGATCCCCTACGTCGGAGACCGGAGACTCCCTGCCCCCTACCCGACACCAGAGGAGAGCCCTCTGGCACCCAAGGCGGGAAGGATATGCATCCTAGGGAACTCCCCAGAGGGGCCATCCCTCCCCCTCATAGGGAGGAGTCTTCTTCCTCTTTATCATCTTCGGTCTCGGACTCGGACTCCGGCCACTCTGACCCCGGAGACGAGACTCATACTCTGGAACTCCCTAGGCCGAGGGATCCTCCGAAGTCTCCTCCGGAGGATCCTTCTTTTCTGGAGTTACTGAGGAAGATCCAGGAAGTTCATCAGGGGCAATCAGTAGAGCCAGACCCACAGTGTAAAAAAATCGCTGCTCATCTGGATCTGCCCGAGACTGTTCCTACACTGATTCCACCCTGGATAGAGCCTCACGCAGATCTTGTCTCCACCATTTGGAAACAACTATCTGCATTAGCGTCCCTTCCGAGTAAGGCAGACAGACTTTACCAGGCCCCGGATGATGTAGACTTTCTTAGCCTTCGCCCCAAGGCGAATTCGGTCATCATCAGCGCCGCTCACAGCTGCTCTGTCAATCCTAAACACCTCAGCTCATCTCCACCTGATAAGGAATCCTGGCTTCTGGACCAGTAAGGGAAGATCGATTCTACTTCTACCCTAGGCATCAGGGCCCTTAACTATGTGGCACATATGGGGGATTTCCAGAAGACTATCCTTAGCCAGGTGGAATCAAAACTAGACTCTCTTCCTGAGTCACAGACTAAGCAGAAAGTGGGTGACCTTGGTTGTTCCACTCGCTCGGCCTGTCTGCACATGCTACGTGCCACTTACGATGCGGTGGACACAGCTGGAAGGAGCTCGGCTTTTGCCATAGGCCTGCAGCGTCATGCCTGGCTCCGCATGTCAGGTTTGGTCCCTGAGGTGCACTCCGCTATACAGGATGCTCCCTTCTGGGGTTCGGTGCTGTTCGGGGGTGATGTCAAGGACTAGGAATGTAAGTTTGTCATGGATGAGGTTTTAATGACTCATTGTTTGTTCATGAAATCATTAGTAAACAATAGTAAATCTTGTGGCACTGTCGTCATTGCTACATTCTGATGACACTAGTGAAAGTCATGGAAGTCCTGAATAAAAATAAAATGTCATCTTCCTCTTTATCATCTTCGGTCTCGGACTCCGGCCACTCTGACCCCGAAGACGAGACCCATACTCTGGAACTCCCTAGGCTGAGGGAGGTGTTTAGGATTGACAGAGCAGCCATGAGCGGTGCTGATGACGACCGACAAAGACGAAAATCACAGGGCAAACGTGCAATCATGGGAGGATGGGGTGGTACCCGAGGACTCGAGGGCAGATGTGATTCCCCTTCACAAAAATAGGAGCAAGGCAGAAGCAGGAAACTACAGACCTGTTAGTTTAACCTCAGTGATAGGGAAAATAATGGAATCACTTCTGAAGGAAAGAATTGTCGAGTATCTAGAGGCCAGAGGGGCGCAGGACCCAAGGCAGCATGGATTCACAGCAGGAAGGTCATGCCAGACGAATCTGATAGATTTCTTTGACTGGGTGACCAAAGTAGTAGATCAGGGAGGGGCTGTGGACATGGCCTACCTAGACTTTAGCAAGGCATTTGACACAGTCCCACAAAAAAGATTAATATACAAGTTAGCCAGCCTGGGAGTGGGTCCCAAGGTGGCAGCCTGTGTAAAGAATTGACTGGAGAATAGGACAGAGAGTAATAGTAAATGGAGTCCACTCTGAAGAAAGGGGGGTTACTAGTGGGGTACCACAGGGTTCAGTATTAGGACCGGTCCTCTTCAGTGTCTTTATAAGCGACATTGCAGAGGGACTGGAAGGAAAAGTATGTCTCTGTGCAGATGACACAAAAGATCTGCAACAGAGTTGATGCACAAGGTGGGGTGGAAAGGATGAGAAGGGAATTGGCAAGGTTAGAGGAATGGTCACATGTATTGCAGCTTAGATTCAATGCTAAGAAGTGCAAGGTAATGCACCTGGGAAACAAAAATCCAGGGGAAGAGTACACAGTGGGCGGTGAGATACTAACAACAACAAAAATGGAAAGGGACCTGGGGGTAGTCATATCAGATGACCTAAAGGTGGGCAAGCAGTGTGAGAGGGCAGCAAGGAGGTCTGGGGAGATACTGGGATGCATAGGGAGAGGCATCACCAGTAGAAAACAGGAAGTTATTATCCCTCTGTACAGACAGCTGGTGAGACCCCATCTGGAGTACTGCATGCAGTTCTGGAGACCCAGTCTCCACCAAGACATAGACAGGATGGAACTGTCAAGAGGAGGGCAACTAAAATGGTGCAGGGTCTGCACCGGAAGACATATGAAGAGAAACTAAAGGAGCTTAATATGTATAGCCTCGAGGAAAGGAGGGAGAGGGGGGACGTGATAGAAACTTTCAAGTACCTCAAGGGAATCAACAAAGTCCAAGAGGGTAGCATCTTTCAAAAAAAGAGGTGTGCAAGAACAAGGGGGCACAATTTGAAGATGGGGGCGGCTCAGAGGTAATTTAAGGTATTTTTTCACAGAGGGTTGTGGATGCATGGAGCGTCCTTCGGAGAAGGTTGTGGAGTCAAAAACAGTGGTGGAATTCAAGCATGCATGGGACAGTCATAAGGCAATTCTAGGGGGTGGGGGTAGGAAGAAGTAGGCTGCTGGTTAACTAGGATCTGCAGCTTATCCAGTAGGTAGGGAAATGGGCAGACTGGGTGGGCCAAGCGGTCCTTATCTGCTGTCAAATTCTATGTTTCTGTGTCATGGAATCAATGACATGTATGACTGCCATGACAAACTTACATCCCTAATTATTACCAAACTGCAGGAGAATGGTACTGCACTCAAGTCTGTCCATACTATGTACAGCCCCCTCTCAAGGGCAGCGGTGTCCTTTTCATCGCCAAAACCGACAAAGACCAAAACCACAGGGCAAACTTGCCAACAAATGTTAGAGGCTCCTCCAGCAACCAAGCCTCCCCATAAAAGTTGCGGGAGCCTAAGCCAGCTGTGCTGCCCACACCTCCTGACTCACTGCCTCTCCCACTGCCTCTGGAGGTTCCAGAGGAACCGGTGGGGAGATTCTCCTCCGTCTGCCGGGTTGGGAGAGGATAACATCAGATGCTTGGGTGCTCCAGTTGATATCGGCAGGACACTCAATAGAGTTTCTGCAGAAACCACCCCCCCCCCCCAGTCGTCTTACTCCCTGCAACATCTTCCTCTGGTCCTAGAGGAAATCCTCTCCCTTCTCTGAAAGGAGACAATAGAGCCAGTCCCTCCACCCCTCAATCTTTGGGGAACAGGATACTATTCCCATTACTTCCTAGTACCAAGGAAGACTGGAGATCTGAGACCTATCCTAGACCCCAGCTCCTCTGAACCCGTTTGTGGAATGCATATGCTTCAGAATGCTCTCTTTGCAGAGCTTTCTACCACTACTTCAGCAGGGACAGCGGCTATGCGCTCTGGACATGCAGGATGCCTACCTGCATATCCCCATATGCCCTTCCCACCGCAAATTCCTTCGGTTTTGATTTTAGAGGGACCACTACCAATTCAAGGCCCTCCGATTTGGTCTTTCCTAGGCCCCCTGAGTGTTTACCAAATGCCTTTATGTGGTAGCGGCCCATCTGCGTACCCAGGGAGTACCGGTATTCCCGTCCTTGGAACGACTGGCTCCTGGTGGCCCCATCCAGGGAGGAACTCCTGCACTCCCTTTCCCTGCAGGTTTTTACCAGCCTGGGTATCGCCATCAACCAGGCCAATTCTGGGGTGATTCTGGACATGACCACCGGCAAAGCCTTCTTGCCTCCGGACAGGGTAGGCACCTTTCAGAATCAGGCTCGTCTTCTGTTCAGCCGCAAGAGGATCGGAGCCAGGTCAGTCCTCCGCCTCGTCAGGCTAATGGCGGCTGCCATTCCGACAGTCCCATTCCTTCGGCTCCATATGAGGATCTGTCAGTGGACGCTTCGGTCGCAGTGGGACCAGACTAGGGACCATCTAGACCAAGAGGTACTAGTATCAGATCCCATGATCAGGGACTTGCAATGGTGGATGGTTCTGGAGAACCTGTGCCTTAGAGTTAATTTCTGCATCGATCAGCCCTCCCAGACGTTTACAATGGACGCATCAGGAGAAGGATTGGGTGCCCATCTGGGGTCTCACAGGACTCAGGGCAGCTGTTCCACGTTCGAACAAAACCTGCACATAAATGTGCTCGAACTGAGAGCAGTCCTTTATGCCCTTCAGGCCCTTCTCTCCCTCATCCTCCCTGGCCATCTCCTCATACAATCAGACAACATGTGCATAGTCTGGTACCTCAGTAAGCAGGGTGGTACACGTTCCTACCCTCTGTGCCAGGAAGCGATGAGAATCTGGCAATGGGCAGCATAGCGCCACCTTCACTTGACTGTGGTTCATGTTCTGGAAGTGGAAAACACACTGGCAGACCAACTCAGTCGGTCCTCAGCCAGATCCCAGAATGGGAGATGGATCAAGAATTTGTCAACGACATCTTTCTGCGATTGGGGAACACCTCAGACAGACCTCTTCGCCTCTCCCCAAAATGCAAAACTTCCCGCCTTCTGCTCGCTCGCTCCAGGGCGAGACATTTTTTTGCGGTATGCTCTGTTTCTCGGTTGGAGGGACAGATTCGTGTATGCCTTCCCTCCCAGTCCTTTAATTCCCAGGGTCCTGAACAAACTCTGATCGGAGGGAGCTTGAATGATTCTCATTGCTCCCTTCTGGCCCAGGCAAGTTTGGTTCTCTCTTCTGCAACAGTTTTCAGAGGAACCTCCACTTCCTCTTCCTCTGTCGCAGCAATTTTTGACCCAGGATCAAGGGACCCTTGTTCATCCAGGTCTCAGATCCCTTCATCTCCATGCGTCGTTCCTGCAGACATAGCTAAAGCCCGCTTTGGACTCTCTCCTGTAGTAGCGGACATTTTAGTAGACGCCAAAACGCCTTCCACAAGGTCCACCTACACCATGAAGTGGAAGAGATCTTCTATTTGGGCAAACTCGAAAGACTTCGAGCCTTTCTTGTACCCAGTCAGTAAAATCCTGGACTACATGCGTCACCTCTTTGACCTGGGTCTCAATAATTCATCCTTGAAAGTCCACATGGCAGCTATCTCAGCCTACCATATTCCCTTTGGAGATAGGACTTTTGCCCAGTTGGAAGTCTCCCAAGACTTTCCTCGGAGGGGTTCTCCATTTGAGACCCCTCCATTTGCATTCCTGTCCCTTCTTGGGACTTGAATTTTATCCTGGAGAAGCTTACCCTGCCTCACTTCGAGCCAGCAGCTACAGCTGATTTGAAGTTCCCTTCTTGGAAGACTCTCTTCCTAGGGGCCATTACTTCTGCTCTGCGCATTTCTAAACTTCAGGCCTTGATGTGTAAAATCCTGTACTTGATTTTTTCACAAGGAACGTGTGGCTCTATGCACCATCCCCAAGTTTCTCCCTAAGGTGGTCGCTGAATCAATCCATGGAGCTACCCACTTTCTTTACCCAACATTCCAATCAAGGGGAGTACCTCTTGCATACTTCGGATGTTCACAGAATCTTGAGATACTACACCACTCGGACTAAGGATCTCAGGAAGACTGATCAGCTTTTTGCTCACAAAAGAGAAGGCAATGCCGTTTCTGAGCAATGCCTATTAAAATGGTTGGCACATTGTATCACTTTCTGTTACGACAAGTACAACAGTACCCTTCCGGGTCAGGTCAGAGGTCACTCCACCAGAGGAGTAGCTGCCTCTGCGTCTTGTTGCAGAAATGTGTCAGCGGCAGACATCTGTTCAGCCGCAACTTGGACTTCTGTCCATACCTTCACGAAACACTACAGTTTGGACATCGCCTCTCGCCGTAGAGTGGGGTTTGGGCTGGCTGTCCTACAAGGACTCCTTTCATGAGACCCGTTCAGCCCTGAGATTCCATGCTATGGATAACAATCCTCCTCCTCCTGACTGCTTTTCCTTGTTCCAGACTGCATGGGACGCAGTCCTATATGTGAATACCTACTGCAAGAGCCGTCTCAAAGTAAGATAGTACAGGTATGTCAGAACTTACCGTAACAGTAGATCTTTGAGAGAGGCTCTTGCAGTAGGTATTGCCCTCCCGCCCTCTGTCCTCCTAAGTTTTCTTGACTTCATTTCCATGGGGGGGAAATATCCTCTTCTCTCTTGTCTTGCCTCTTTTGGCCTTTGACAGGAAAGAACTGGAAGGTGGGCGTGAGGGGCCCACCCCTTTATACTGACGTCATATGACGTCGGTCACTTGACATGGGGGCATTCCCCTGCCAGAGACTGCTAGCTAGAAATTTTCCTGTGGGATCCTGATGCCTGGTGGCTTAGTCCTATATGGAATACCTACTGCAAGAGCCTCTCTCGAAGATCTACTATTACGGTAAGTTCTTACGTAACTGTACTTTTTCTTCCCCCTTGCATATCTGAAGTTATAAAATATGTGTGAATCTTTATGTGAGACTGGGATCCCTTGGTTTGAAAGTGTATATAGTTGTACTGTTGAAATGGTTGCTAAACACTATTTGGAGCTCAAGGGGCTAACCTGAGATGCTGGTTTGCAAACTCTTAGCAGAGCTATAAACAGAGTATCAGTTCTGGGATACCGTGTACTGTTTTGTTGTACCTGCAAGGGAGGAAACTGACGAGAACATTTTCTGAAAAACAGATTGTTCTCCTAATGAGTTCCCTGGCAAAGGCTTGTTATAAAAATAACAGCAGTATTTTTGCTGGAGTGACTGAGACTTGAAGTTGAGAAGAAACACTCAGAAGAAGAACTTTGTTTTCTATGTTTGTACTGCCTTTGTAAATAGTTATACTGAACAAAAATCTTTTTACTGTTATTGGGAAAAAATAAAACACTATCGAATTTTGTACCTGCTCCTGGTCTTCCTATGCTTCCTGACCTGTGCCTCAACCACAGATGGTGTCAGATTGGGATTTACGCCATGCATACTCTAAGCCAGCAGTTGTGTGCGTGAGTACTAGACTTCGTACCAGGGAAGCATAGAAGAAAGGTATGGATTCTGCAGCAGCATGTCAAGGAGTCATTACCAGAAGAGTGGCAGCCAAACTAGAAGCAGAAACAAAAGTCCAAGCTGAGACTGTACAGCTAGAAACAATGATGGGAGAAAAGAGATGCAGTGGCAGGAGCAGTAGAGAAAAGAGATGTAGCGACAGGAGTAGAAGAAAAGAGATGCAGTGACTGGAGCAGTGATGACTGGATGCCTTGCAGTCTATCAAAGCTGGAGGTTGTGGCACAGGCCCAGCAGAGCAACAAAACACCAACAACTCAAAAGACCTTAAGCTTACAAAGTTGTGTTGCTCAGATGATATTGAAGCATATCTGACAACTTTTGAAAGGGTTGCCGCAGCCTGCCAGTGGCCAAACCAGCAATGGGCAATCAGACTGGTACCTTACCTGACCGGTAAAGCCCAACTTGCCTACACCAATATGGACACTGTACAGTCGGAAACCTGTAACCTTGTGAAAAGAGAAATCCTGAAAAGATGCATCTCGGGAGAGACGTACAGGCAAAGATTCCATTCCCTGAAGTACACGTCATTCAACAATCCTCAAGAAGCCTTCACCTGACTCGAACTCCTTAGTAAATGGCTCCAACCAGAGGGCAAAACAGTCCCACACATCATTGACACATTTGCAATGGAGCAATTCATCAACATCCTGCCTACATATGTATAACTTTGGGTAAAAGAACACTGACCAGAAAGTGGAGAAAAGGCTGTTTCTTTGGCCGTGAACTGTCAGATGGCCAGACAGACCATGCAGCTGCGAAGTAACAGCCAAAAACCAATATGATCCACTTTTTCCCAGTCTAAATCCAGATCAGATAAAAACTGTGGTGGGGGTAACAAGTCTGCACCCAAAAACTTTTTTTTTTTTTTTGCTGTAACTGTAACAAGCCAGGCCATATCGAAAGAAACTGCCATAAAAATAAGGAGGGGGAACCACTACAGCATATTTGGCCTTCGCAAATTGGGGCAAGTATTTGACAGCTGTCAAGGTGGGAGATAAAACTGTAAAGGGACTTACTGATTCGGGAAGCGGAAAACTCTAGTGCATGTTGAGGTGCTGGGAAAACGCTATGTGAAAGGACCAGGTACTGGTGTCATCTGCATCCACGTGGATACACGATACTGTCCCACGAACATAAATGACACTGAATAATAATGAGGCGTCGCACCAAATAAAGTGGGGGTGGTATCCAAGTTGCCTGTACCTGTTATTATTGGAAATGACTGGGATTTATTGAGTTAATCTCAGAGGAACTGAAACCTGCAGTTTCAGCAGCAGTGGTAACATGAGCACAGGCAAAGAAAATCTTAGATGGTGGAGACACTTTTCCTTTTGGTGACTTTGATGTGGACTTGTTTGAGCCCAGCTCCAAGGTCCAGAAGTCCAGGAAAGAAAAAAGAATCCTAAAAAAGTGGCAACAAAAGAATGATGGACACAAGGGGTTAAAATGTGAAAATGCTGAAACTAGACTGATAACTGATTGTGATTTTCTTTCAGAGCAAATTAATGATGCTGCTCTCCAAGGTTAAGCAGCTGGGGGTGAATCAAAAACAGGGTGAACCAATGTTTAAAAAATGTAATGGGTTACTGTACCGAGTTTGTTAAACCTCAGACACAGGAACAGATAGAACAATTGGTTATACCACAAAAGTATAGAACTGAGTTGTCACAGATAGCACATGATAGTCCTGTGACTGGTCACTCAGGGTCAGGGAGGGATCGCACCCTTGCTAGATTGCTGTACAGATTTTACTAGCCTGGAATTCATGATGTTGCTGCCTATTGCAGTTCTTGTGCTGAATGTCAGAAAGTAGCCCCAGTGACTAAAAAAGACAAGGTGCCCCTACCCTTGATAGATGTGCCTTTTGAGAGAATTGCAATGAATGTGGTTGGCCCCTTAGACAAAAGTAAAAAAAAAAAAAAAAAGTAATCGATTCATTCTAGTAGTATGTGACAGTGCTACTTGATACCCAGAGGCAGTTCCATTGCATACTGTCACAGCCCCAAAAGTGGCAGCAGAACTTTCCAAAATTTTCAGCAGGGTGGACATACCTAAAGAAATTATTACTGACCAGGGTAGTAATTTTGGTGCTGCATTACTGAAGGAGCTGTACCGACTATTAGGTATCACTGCCATAAGACTCTCCACCATCATCCTTAGATGGTCTTGTTGAGCGTTTTAACCAAACCCTAAAATGCATGTTAAAAAGGTTTGTAAAAGGGGAAGGGAAAGATTGGGACCAATATTTACCTTTCCTGCTTTTTGCTTACAGAGAAGTGCCACAAGCCTCAACAGATTTTTCACCATTTGAAATGCTGTATGGTAGACAGCCTAGAGGGCCACTAGATGAAATAACAGAAGCATGGGAAGATAACCCCACTCAAAAAACCATCTATTACATCTTATATGTGTGCCCTGAGAATGAAACAGGCAAAATATTTTGAAATTGCCCACAGTAATCAGGAAGAGGCCCAAAACCAGCAGAAGGCATATTATGACCATGGGGTAAAAGAGAAAGTTCTAGGGACGTGGATTTGTTGTTCAGTCCACACTATCTGGCAGGTTCCTTGCCGCTTTAAGATGGGCCGGAAAGTCTTCAAGCTGGCTCTTCCCACCCACCCATGTGGTAAAACCCTCGGCTCCACCCCTTGATGCCAGATCTTCCTTGCCGCTTGGAAGCTCAGGTTCTCTCCTTAGCGCTCTTGTGTCTTGAGGCCTGGATCCTAATCCTTTGGTTTTTCCGAAAATTGTTTTAAAATTTACAAGACTTAAGTCTTCTACTTCCCTCGTAGCTGTGATGGATTCGAAATCTACTTCCGGCTTCCGTCGGTGCCCTTGCGGGCAGAAGATGTCTTGGACCGACCCGCTCACCACGTGCATATACTGCCTGGGGCTTGCCCATGATCCACAGGCCTGCGATCTCTGCAAGTCTTTTACTACTTCGATTCTGGAAGGCCGAGCTGCCCGACTCCAACTGGGGTGCCCCAACAAGCGGTTTCCACGGGTGAAGTCTAAGGAGGCCAGTTGAGCGGTGTCTGCGGCCACGGGCTCCGTGAAGCAGCTGGAGCAGTTAATCGCCCTCAAGGAGGAGGCGACCCAGGCCACTTCTTGTACTTCCTCGGCGTCTGCGTTTTTCCCACTCTCCTTGGGCTCCTCCTACACTGCTTCCTTTAAGGAGCTTTGTCAGTCCCTCTCCACCAAGGGAGAAGGGCCCTCAGGGACTCACATGAATGGGTCGAAGAAAAAGGAACCAAAAGATAAGTCCCACTATCGACGTTCATGGGCACAGGAGAGATCTCGCTCCCCGGAGCATCTGCATTCGACTTTGGTCGAGGTTGCGACTAAGGTCGCTGGCTTCACAGTGTCCCCGTCAGGTCAGCTGGCTGAGACACCCGTCGATGCAGTCAAGATTTTTCTCGACCCGTAGGATGAGTTGTCAACTGGAGAAGCCGTTAACCCTCCTTCACTAGTATCCCCGGTGGTTACCAAGGACTTGCCTCTGCCTCCTGAGCCGAAATCCCCAGTCAGGGACCCTGAACCAGGGGATGAGTGGGTTTCCCCCATCCCCTCTGCGACCCACCATCAGTCCTCCTCCGTGTCGGTAGGTCCCGTCGACATCGGTGGTCTCAGTCCCGGCATCACGGAAAGCGGCGTCGTTGCTCATCCTCTTAGGAGGATAGGCTCCGACGCAAGTTGCGTCGGCGCTATGAGGACAAAATGTGGCAGCAGCTCTTATTAGCCGGAAACAAGCCGACTCTGTCACCTTCCCCGGCCATTAAATGACTGTCGCCCAAACGGCCAAAACAACCTCTCGCCATCGGCTCCTTAGTCGAGGAGCCAACTCCGGCACCGATTGCTTGGCCGACACCGGCTGCTCCACCCATTGTGTTGGAACCACCACCCCCACAACCGAAGACTGGGGCCCCGACCAAGGATTCTCTGTCTGGTCAGGGCTTGCCCCACAGGTTGCCTGTCACTCTCACCCCCGGTAAGCCTTGGCGAGTGGAGGGTGGCTCAGGCGCTCGGTAGCTGTTCACGGACTCCTTGGAGTCCGACTACTCCTCCCTGTATTCCAGGCCCCTCGATCTGGAATCCTCCTGGGGTCTGTCGTGGACGAGAGCCAGTCCTCGTTCCTGGGAATTCTTTGGCTCATCTCAGAGTCTACTGAGATGCAGCTTGAACCCGTGCAGAAATGTGCCAGATATCCCCTCACGAAGATTTTGGACCGAGGGGATTCCCCCATGGAGGCCTTCCCAGTGGCCGAGGCCATTGTTGGTCCGACCCTGGAGTTCTGGCAGTGGCCTGCATCCTGTCATGCCCCTTCGGCCTGGATGGCTCGCAAGTACGCAGTCCCCACCGGTTCCCGCTACGGTTTTTCGGAGCACCCCTCGGCTGAAGGGCTGGTAACTGATAGCGTCTTCCAGCGCCCTGAAAACACTAGGGACATGGAAAAGCCCCCAGACTACTCCAGGCGCAAAGTTTACACTGCTTCCTCCCTAGGCCTTCGACTGGCTAGCTCGGCTTTACTGATGGCACACTTTTCACACGCCCTTGTGGGTTCCCTGGATGAGGTGCTTCCTCATCTCCCAGCTGACCTTCAAATGATGGTCAAGCAGGTGCGAGATCAGGGAAGGGTGGTGGCCAAGCAACAGCTTCAGACTGCCTTGGACATTGGAGACTCTTGTGCCCGGTCAGTAGCGGCCGCAGTAGCAATGACAGAAGACACCAGGAAGAAGGACTGCTGTGTGACTGGACTTCTCTACTGGAACTAAAGAAGTAGAACTCTTGTACTTGGACCTTTAATTTAGGGTAAAAAACAAACAAAATAACAAACAAAAAAAAGTGTGTGTTTGTCTGAGTTAACTGAACTGAATGGTTATCTGAACAGTTATCTAAGTGTAAATCTCAGGTGATTGAAAGGACTTGTTAGCTGTGCAGTTTAAATTACTTGTAGAAAGATCTAGTAAGTAGGGGGAGTGGCTTAGCTAGAAGGAAGCTAAATTTAAAGACTGCCTTAGAAAGATTTTGCTAGTAGCTTGGCAGAAGACACCAGGAGGAAGGACTGCTGTGTGACTGGACTTCTCTACTGGGACTATATTGCTGTCCTTCCTATCCACCCAAAGCTAGTTCTACTTTTATAGGCACAGGATTTGACTGACAACAGGAACTTCCTGTTTGAGAGCAGGAAGTGAGTGATCACAGAGCTACCAAAGACCCGCCATCCTAGAAGGCCAAGTAGCTCTCCGGCCCCCTCTAGCTGCTAGAGGTCTGCCTCTGAACAAGTAAGGGGTCTACTGAGAAATATAGGATATTCTTGTCTCAGAACGGGACAATCAGGAGCTTAAAGGGCACACAGGCAGAAAGTAGATAGAGAGAGAAGAGAAAAAAAAAAAAACGGAGGAAAGAGTAAGGATTCCAAACAGTTAAGGGGCCAGAAATAAGACATGATGGGAGTGGTGCAGTGCAGTGGCTGTGGAGCAGCAGTCTTCCGGGAAACGTTCTGGAGGATGCGGTGTCGTTCCATCTGCAGGCATCTCTCTGGGCTGAGGGAGGAGGTTGCTTATCTCCAGGCTGAGTTGGCCAGGATTTGTGGGACCTCCTCTTCCATCCAGGGACCACCAGTGCCACTGCTGTTGCCTCAGAGGTTGCCAAGAAAGAGGAACGGTCGGACCACAGTGGACTCAGGGAGGGTGAGTGGTGGAACAGAGGCGCATCCCTCCAGTTGTACCTCTCCACAATTCCTGTGCCATTCTGGTAAAGTATGGTTCCTCTACGGAGGCACCCGCAGTGGAGACCAAGGAGGATGCTGGGAACCTCCACAAAGGAGACCCACAGGAGGGTGGAAGAGGACCTCACAGGGGAAGGAAACAACTTCTGGTGGGGGACTCCATTGTTAGGAAGGTAGAACTGGGGGAGGAGGGGGAGAGGGAGGTAAGGTGCCTGCCTGGCGCCATGGCTTGGAGGGACAGGGAGTGAATCCTCAGGATTGCGGGAGCAGCTGCACAGGGGAGGGAGCTGGATGTCATTGTCCACCTAGGGACAAATGACCTGGCTAAGAAAGGGATTAGAGAAGTGCAGGAAGAGTTTGTGGAATTGGGGAGGGGCCTTAGACAAGTAGCACGCACAGTAACCTTCTCGGAGGTGCTGCCCATCTATAGCATAGGAGAGGCTAGGGTGTTCTGCACCATGGGATTCAATCAGTAGTTAAAAAACTGGTGCGGAGCTCAGGGATCTGACTTCATTGGGGACTGGGGGTCCACCTGGAGTGATGCAAGCCTATACTGGCATGATGGGCTGCATCTGTCCAGGAGGAACCAGGATCCTAGTGATAGGTTTAAATGCTTCATTGGCAAGCATTTAAACTAGCTAAGGAGGCACTGGAAGGGCAGGAGATCTAGCCCCAAAAAAAAATCATGGTAGTAAGTGCGGTGAAACACCAACATGGGGTGTCTCGATGGGGAGAAGGGCAGGGTAAATGGGGAAGTGACAAGGGCAAAAGGAGTAAGGCCATCAGGAAATGGAGGGTAATGAGTACCAATGCCCGTAGTCTGGGCAGCAAGCTCCCTGAGCTGGTGGCCTTGATGGAAGAGGATTCCTGGATATCGTAGCAGTCACAGAAACATGGTACACAAGAGAACAATGACTGGGATGTTAACATACCAGGGTACATAACCTACAGGAGAGACAGGCAGGGAGAAGGCGGGGAGGAGTAGCTTTCTATGTAAGGAAGGGATAAAAGCAACTGAACAAAAGAGTAAACAGGGAGGAGGCACTGTGGGTCACCTTGGAGACTGGAAAGGCACCATAATCCGCACAGGGGTTGTGTACAGACTCCCATGTCAGGGGAGGAATGGATAAGGATATGATAGAAGGCATTCTTAGAATGGCAGAGAAGAAAAATTACTCACCTTAGTAGGTGCTTTTCTTCTCATGGAGTCTTCTTATATTAGGACTTATTGCAGTTAGCCACTGCACTTGAACTGCCCCAGAGAGGAAGAGTTAACTCAGAGAATCTGGAGTTCTAAGCGCAAGGGTGCTATACCAAGCTATCTGAGCAGATTTCAAATGAAACTGTCAGATCTTCGAAGCTAACACTAAGCAACAAGTCTGTGTGAAAGCTCTACACTAGGCAAATGGTCTACCTACTAGTAGTAATAACAAATAGAAACAACAATAACAATAATAAGAATGAATAATGGTATTATTAGTTTCCCCTGACAAAGCACTATTGAGGACCCCCTTCCCCAAGACTCGAGTCCAGGAAGGGACCAACAAATACTCAACCAGAAAACCCTAGTTCCCTAACCCTAAATAAAGAGGGTGAAGGGAAGGAACTACAATGGCATGACACAGTGCTTGCACTAATTTGCCACCCCCACCCCAGTAGAAGTTCTGAGAGGGGCAGGTTGGGGTGGTCCTAATATAACAAGACTCCATGAGAAGAAAAGCAATTACTAAGGTGAGTAATTTTTTTCTTCAAACACCATAAGTCTTGCTATATTAGAACTTATTAATACACAGTACCTCCATGGAGGAGGGTCAGAACCTACTTAGGAAATAGGCTCTGAAGCACAGCTGTGCAAAAATGACATCTCTCCTGGACTGAAATCAGGGAATAATGCTTGTAAAAGTGTGAACTGTCTTTCCAAGTAACAGCTCGACAGATTTCAGAATAGGAATATCTCTAGCAGCCGTAGAGATGCAGCTGTACACCTGGTGGGAGTGAGCCTCAGTCCTGAGGGGCTCTCCTACCTAGTCTTTAATAACAAAATGGATACAAGAGACAATCCACCTTGCAGTTGTCCTCTTAGTGGCAGGTTCCCTTGCCAACCCTCGCCCTAGGTAAGGAAGAGTTGGAGGATTCAAACCTGTGACCCTTGGTGCGTTACAAATAGTAGCATAAGGCTCTTTTGACGTCCAAGCTGTGCAGTCTCCTCTCACCTGAGGAAAGAATGCTCAGTGAAAAATCCTGGGAGAGATGGATTGGTTCAGGTGGAAACCTGAACACTTGACAAAACCCTTGTTGGTCCTAGGGACTGTCTTATCCTGTGGGGAGAAAAATCTTCTTCCACTGCAGGACCTGTAGTTCACTTATCGCCTGGCAAAGTGAAGCTCACCAGAAAAACCATTTTCCAAGTGAGAAGCTTGAGCTCTGCTGGGGACAGAGGTCCAAAGGGTTTGCATTAACTGAGCAATGCAAACATTCAGGCTCCATGCAGGAGCTGGTTCCGAAAAAGGAGGGTTGGTGGAAACAACCCTTAAAAACTTAGAAAACACAGGTTGAGAAGAAAGGAAGCAGGCTTCCCTGCTTGCAGACAAAACAGAGACAGCTGTCAAAGGAACCCTAAGGTAGCTGGCCTAAGACCTAAAAATTTAAAATGGACAAAAAGTCCAGAAAATGGGCAGATAAACAGACTGTGGTATAATCTGCTTCTCAAGCGCCAGACTGAAAACCTGTTCCACTTAGAATTGTAAGTGGCGCCAGTGAAAAGCTTCCTTGAAGCCTTTAAAATATCAGCGACACCTTGAAAAGGTGTAAATCAACAAATTCTAACTCCTCAAGAGGCTGCCTTGAGAAGGAGGAATTTGAGGTTGAGATTACCACTCTCCCTTGTGCAAGGCCAGTAAGTCGTGGACTCTGGGCAAGCTCAGGGAGGAGTGGACTGTCAGGACAGAGACAATGGGTACCAGGGCTGTCTGGCCCAGCTTGGAACAATCAGAATCGCTTTGCAGGGCTGAGATCTGATTTTTACTAGTATCCTGAAAGAAAGGGAAAGGGAGGAAAGGTGACAGAAACTTCCCTTTCCAATCCAAGTGAAAGCGTCCAGTGGGGCTGATCCCAGCACTGGAGCCTCAACAAAACAGAGAAGTTAGTGGGTATTTGGGGCTGCGAAAGATCTATCTGAAAATGAGCCCCATCTGGCAAGGACTGAACCCAGCACCTGAGGATTCAGAGCCCAATCGTGATGGCCTGAGAATCCTGTTGAGTGCATCTGCCAGGGCATTGTCCTTCCCTGGGAGGTGAACTGCTCTCAGGAGGTGTTCAGGGGAGTAAGCCAGAGACCACCACTTCATTGCTTCGGTGCACAAGGCTGATGACCGAGTGCCCCCCTGCCTGTTGATGTACCACATTATTGTGGTGTTGTCTGTCCTGACTTGAACTACCTTGTTCTGGACAGAAGCTGAAAACTCCTAAGAGCAAGAAGACAGCTCTGAGTTCCAAAAATTGATGTGGAGCAGAGATTCCTAGGGAGATCACACTCCCCTAGTGGACAGGTCGCCTAAGCGAGCTCCTCACCCTAACACAGGAGCATCCGTGGTGAGGGAATGAAGAGGACCCCTAGTTTTAGATTGCTTTGATCCTGCCACAGTGTAAGGCCAGGATCAGGGATTGGGTCACTAGAACCAATTTGGAAAGGGAATCCCTCCTTTGGGACCAATAGGCCCTCAGATGGAACTGAATGTCCCTCATCTGGAATTTTGCTCCCTGCACTATAGCTGTGGAAGCAGCCATGTGCCCTAGTAGTTGTAGCAAATGCTTTGCTGGTCAAGAGACTCGCAGAGTAATGGAAGATGCCAGGGCAAGAGACTGCCTACCCTTTTAGAGGGGAGAAATGCCCTGGCTAACTTTGTGTTCAACTCTGCACCTATGAAAGTTAGTACCTGAACTGGTTCAAGAACTGACTTTGGTAAATTCAGCAGGAATCCCAGAAAGGTGAGAAGCTGCTGGGTGACTTGCAAGTGGGATTTTACTTGATCTGGAGACTGACCCACTAAGAGCCAGTCATCCAGGAAAGGAAACAAAGCAATCCTTGCCTTTTCTAAAAGAGCCACTACCACAGCTAGAATTTCTTGAATACCCTTGGCGCGAGAGGTAAGGCCAAGGGCATTGCCCTGAACTGGTAGTGGCCTGAGGGTAACCTGAAGAGTACTTGGTGGAAGGCCTGATCAAGACATGAAAAGTAGGCATCCTTGAGGTCCAGGAAAGCTAGCCAGTCCCCTGGCCTCAGCCAGAGTTAACATTTTTAACTTTGTTTTCAAAAGATGCTTGTTCAGGTACCTTAAATCTGAGATGGGCCGCCAATCTCCTGCCTTCTATAGGTTAAGAAAGTATCATGAGCTACAGCCCCGCCCGGTGGCAAGGAGGGACCCTTTCTACTGCTTTGCAGTTCAGAGGAGAAGAAACCTCTGCTCCCAAAGCAAGGATTCGAAGGATTTGAGGTGGACCTGTCTGGCTCTCATCTTTGGAAACTGTTTGAAGCTGAGAACCAGACCTATTACTTCAGAACCCACTTGTCCGAGTTAGGGACACACAGTTCTGGCTGAAATAAAACCAACCTGCCCACTGGTATAGGAGACCGGCCTGGGCACCCCATCAGGGTGCCTGCTTAGCAATAGTCTTAGGCTAGGGGAGGGGACGGTTTACTTGTGCCCGTCTATCTCTGCCCTCTGAAGAGACCCTCTGGCGAAGCAGAGGAGGCCTGAGCCTCTACCTGGGCACTTTGTAGGTAATCATCCATGTTTTTATAGCTTCTGTTTGTTCCTCAAACAGAGAATTACCCACAACAAGAAACAAATCCATAGACTTTGACAGAGTATCTTGGGACAGATTAGTGCATCTGAGCCATGCCAACCTACGGAAAGCTACAAGTGGTCATGACCCTAGAGAAAACAAGATTAACACCAACAGCAGTATGAACTTGAACTTAGAGGCTTCAGTGCCATTAGCAGCCACCTGTTCCAACCCGCTAGCCAGCTGGCCATGGGCCTGCTTGGCTAACTGCAATACTGCGTCCCACCTAGATTTCCGAAATCTAGCCACATAAGCCATACAACTTGCCTGTCTGAGTCCCACAGAAGCTGCCATATACTATTTTCTTGTTATGGCATCAATCCTCCTGGAATCCTATTCAGGAGGATGTGAGGCCAGGGAACTAGCCTTGACACAGGCTGCAGCTGGCTACCACACCCACATGACTACACTGCTCAGTGAGGAAGTCTGTAACAGAGCCTGACAAATACACCTTTGTCCATTTTTTTATCTTACAGGAGGGACAGAAAGAAGAATCTTATAAAATCTTAGTTGTTTACTTCCAATGACTTATGCAAAGGAAAGACAACCTCCTAGCCCATCATTCCTACATAATCAGGCTCCCTTTACTCATCCATAGCCTCCTCTAAAGGAAGCTGGGGATTCTGCAAGCTTTTGTAAAACATAAACTGAGAAAGGGACTCAGACAGAATAGGAGGAGATTCTAAAAGTCTGTCTGGAGAAATGTCCGCTAAGTGGGCACGTCCGACCCTACCAGCCACACATGTATTGATCAGTTTTCCTCCTCCACTCCTGTGGTTCGTAACAATTCCTCAACATCATAAACCTGAACCACTGGAACTGAGCGAGCCACCTTTACCAACTGTAGATGGTTCGACAGGACCTAGAAACAGTGACTGGACAATCTGTATGGCTTAACTACTTCTGCAGCAGTTGGAGAGACAATCTTGGACTCCAAACCTACTGATTTCTCTGTCATATTCTTATTTCTTTTTTTTTTAAACTGGTTCCTCTGAACCATCCTTTTGCCCGAGGAAGTCTAGCCCTGGTCAGAGGGCACTCCCTCTGGTCCAGTGGGTACTGGACCGGTCTGGCCATCCGGGTCAGCGGACTTTTTGGCCAATAGTTCCCTGAGCCGGCCCTATCTCTTTTCAGGGTGGCTGCAGAGAAATTTTAAACACCTGGCAGTCTGACAGGAGGTGGTCAGCCCCCAGACAATAAACACAAGTGGTGTGTGGGACAGCCTTGGCAAAGACTTCCCCACAGCATCACAGTGTTGAAACCCAGTGGGCCCAGTTTTTCTTTTTGGGTTTCCCAGACATAATGCCAGCCTAACCAAAAACTTGCCCTTTTTATGGCCATGCCAGGCAAGACACCCTTATCGGTTCCTAACCGTTTCACGGGTATTTGAAAAAACCCTATTTAAAATCAAGGTTTTTTTAAAACCGATAAGAACCGAGTACCGCACTCTAAAAGCCCAAAACTTTAAAACGTTAAAATAAGCAAACCAATCGGTTCAAAACCGAACCGATAACTAAATTTCACACAGACTTTACATTTTGTACTTACGGTTTACCAGATAGAGCTTTAACCGAAATGCGGTAAAATAATTACTTTTGCAGTTCAAATGAACGAAAATACTTGCTTGACACGAAATGAACCAAGCTGAAGGAGCTGATCTCCGGAGCGACTGTTCAGTGAAGCGGATAAAGAATCTGACAGTTTCATTTGAAACTGCCCAGATGGAGCTTTGGTATAGCGCCCTCGCGCTTTAGAACTCCAGATTCTCTGGAGTTAACTCTTTCCTGTCCGGGGCAGTTCAAGTGCAGTGGCTAACTGCAATAAGTCCTAATATAGCAAGACTTCATGGTGTTTGAAAGGGGAGTTACTGTTGATGGGAGACCTGAATATGCCAGATGTTAACTGGAGCACATTTGCTGCTGCCACATCCAAGAGCAGGGCCATTCTTGATGCCCTACAGGTGGCAGGCCTCAGACAGCTAGTTTCGGAACCCACTTGTGAGGGAGCAATCTTAGACCTCGTACTCTCCAATGGGGGCAATGAGAGGATCTCGGATCTAGAAGTGGGTTGCCATCTGGGAACAAGTGACCATCAAACAGTGTTGTTCACGTTAAATTCAGCTACAGAGTCAAGCCATGCAAAAGTGAGGGTACTGGATTTCAGGAGGACTGACTTTGGCAAGATGGGAGAGTGCCTTAGAAAAGCACTAGTAAACCGGCTAGAAGGAGGGGTGGAGCAACAATGGGGAATCATCAAAACTGCCATCACAGAGGCAACAAGCCTTTGTGTGAAGCAAATAAATCAAAACATAAGAAAAAGCCACTATGGTTCTCAAAAGAGGTGGCTTTGATAGTCAGGGCGAAAAAGATGGCATTCCGGAAGTATAAGGAAACACAGAAGGAGCAGGACAGAGTCGATGTAGCTAGATGAAGTAGTGCCCCCTGGGAGATCGTGAAGGCAAAAACTGCGAGATGATGACGCGATTTTGCCTCTTCCTTTGTATTGCCTTACTATAAGAAGATATTAAAATCTTTTTGTTTTTAATATACCCAGAGGTGTGTTTTTTTTTTTTGTTTTTGTTTTTTTTAATAGAAACTGTGCCGATATGCTATGTGGATACGTGCCCACATAACATAGGCACTGTTTGTTAAAAAAGGAGGTATAGAAAAACAGATTTTAATATCTCCATATATTAAGGCAATAGAGGAAGAAAAACATGTCGTCATCTAAGTTGCCTTCGCGGTATCTCCCAGGGGCACCACATTAGCAACATCGGCTGCACCAACCCGAAAATAAAATTTATTTGTAGCCACAAGGTAATTTATTGAATGGGACTGAAAATGAGTGCTCGAGCCACAATCTATGCATCAGTGGCTCGAGCCCCGTTGCTGGTAGATCTCCTTTAACTTACTAAAGGCATTTAACAGTACTTTTATCATGGTGCCAGGCTGAGAAAAGGCATTGAGCATGTAGTAGTGACTGGGAATGCTTGCCCTGTTAGACAAAAGACATTCAGATTACCAGAGCGGTTACAAGCAGACGTGGTTAAGGAAATACAAAACATGAAAGAGTTGGGTATCATAGAAGAGTGTGAAGTGCTTGGTCATCACCAGTGGTGATTGTAGATAAAAAAAGAGGGGGGTGTAAGAATCTGCCTTGATTTTAGGAAACGTAATCAAGTATCCGAATTTGAGAGTTATCTTATGCCCCGGATAGATGACTTGGTGGACAAATTGGGAAATGCCAAGTACATCAGTACCCTCAATCTCACCAAGGGTGGGTAACTGGCAGATTCCCCTAGCTAAAGAATCTGGAGACAAAACTGCATTTGCCTCTCCTGTTGGATTCTATCAGTTCGCCACCATGCTGTTTGGTTTACATGGTGCACCCGCTACATTGCAGTGGTACATGGATGTAATTTTAGCTACTCGCACTGGTTATTGTGCTGCTTACCAGGATGATGTCGTGGTGTACAGCACAGACTGGAAAAGTCACCTGGAACACCTTCAAGCAGTTATCCAAGCTATCAAAAATGCAAGTCTGACCATTAATCCTACCAAATGTGCATTGGGCATGCAGGAAACCAGATAATTGGTATATGTTTTGGGAAATGGAGAAGTAAAGCTAGAGATTTCTAAGATAGAAGCTGTAGCGAACAGTCCTATCCCTAAAACAAAGAAACATGTCAGGTAATTTTTAGGGCTGGCTGGTTATTATCAGAGATTTGTTGCCAACTTTACCCAGCTAGCTTCTCCCCTAACTGAACTCACAAAGAAACAGTTTCTAAATAATGTGGAATGGTCCCAAGACTGTGATGAAGCTTTTCGAGTCATCAAGGCTGTATTATGTTCGGCCCCTGTGTTAAGAAGTCCAGTCTTTGAGAAGCCATTTTTGTTACAGACAGATGCATCAGAGGTAGGCCTGGTGCAGTTTTGAGTCAAAATACAGATGGAAAGGAACATCCCATTCTATATATCAGTTGGAAATTGCACAACCGTGAAAAAAGGTACTCTACCATTGAAAAGTAATGCCTTGCGCAAAGAGAGCCATGGAGTCCCTTAAGTTTTATTTGCTAGAAGCTGACTTTGTATTGCTAACCAATCGTACTCCTCTCTGTTGGCTTAACCAAATGAAGGATAAACAGTTTCACAATCACAAGGTGGTACCTGGCACTACAGCCATTTAAATTCAAGGTGATACAGAAATCTAGAAAAAAGAATGTCAGTGACGATTTTCTGTTAAGATATGGATCAGGAATTCAGAATTCCAAAGGCGGGAAAAATGTGTGAGTTTAAACTTTACTGTTTACTGTACTGGTTGTTATGGAGAAAAGGGATACTGCATATGCGGAGAACTGTAAAGATTATAAGCTAATATTAAAGGAGGCTTTCAAGAAAGTTTTGGAAACCTGTTTTTTTTTTTTTTTTAATAGTTTTCCTGTTAAACAGTGGGGTATGTGACAGGGTTGAATAAGACCCTGTCCGATTTGCTATGTAGAAAGATTTGTTATTGGGAAAGAGACGCAAGGATCTGTTTTATTCTCTTCTGTCTCTTGGCTGTCTGACTGCGCAGTCAAATTTTCTTGTGAGACCTAGGAACTGGCCACTCTGACGGTCCCGCTGCCCCCCCCCCCGCTATCTCTCTGTCTTCAGTTGCTGTTTCTATCTTTTCTTCCCCCTTGCGTATCTGAAGTTATAAAATATGTGTGAATCTTTATGTGAAACTGGGATCCCTTGGTTTGAAAATGTATATAGTTCTATTGTTGAAATGGTTGCAAAACACTGTTTGGAGCTCAAAGGGGTTAACCTGAGGTGCTGGTTTGCAAACTCTTACCTGAGATGTAAACATATTATCAGTTCTGGGACACCATGTACTGTTTTGTTGTACCTGCAAGGAAGAGAACTGACGAGAACATTTTCTGAAAAACAGATTGTTCTCTTAATGAGTTTCCTGGCAAAGGCCTTTTATAAAAAGAGCAGCAATATTTTTGCTGGAAAGACTGAGATTTCAAATTGAGAAGAAACACTCAGAAGAAGGACTTCGTTTTCTGTTTGCAAAATAGTTGTACTGGACATTTTTAGTTTTGATTTTACTGTTGGAAAAAAGAAAATGCTACTTGCGAATTTTATACCTGCTCCTAGTCTTCCTATGCTTACTGACCTGTACCTCAATGGCAGGCCCTGCACCTTCCTCGGTTCTTTTCCTACTGTTGACACATTGCACTTCCAACCTCTCGGTGTCTCCACCAACTTAAGTTGACTGCCATTTTGTATGATTTTCGACGAATTTCTGTTCTAGGGGCTTGGATGTGGTGTTCTATCCACACTTGGGCAGTATCCTTTTCCCTTTAAATTCAGCCAGAATGTCTTCAAGCTGGCCCCTCCCACCCACCTGGGTGGTAACTCCGTCGGCACCGCCCCTTGATGTCTGATCTTCCTTTACGCTGGAAGGTTTCCATCTTACCGCTTTCGTGCTGAGAAGGCCCTTTGCTTAAATCTTCAGATTTCTTCAAAAAACTAATAAAACTTTGTCTTTAGGCTCTTTCTTCATGCTGCTGACATGCACAACACAGTCTACTTCAGGGATCCAAAATGTGCCTGCAGGCAGAAGATGTCCCAGACTGATCCCCACACCTTGTTGGGTATATTGCGTGGGCCACAAATACGATCCCAGGCCTGCGACATTTGCGGCACGTTTCACCTGTCCATTTTGGAGGACCATCACACCCTCTTCTTGAGCATCCATGCAATCTGCACCTGCCAGTCAGATCCAAAGATGCCTGTCGGGAGGTCTTGCGGCTGTGGGGCCCACCGAGCAACTTGCAGCATTCGAGGAGGTTGTGGCCCGGGTCGCAGCTCAGTCCTCCTCGGCTTCTGCCTTTTTGCTGCTCTCTTTGGGCTCCTCCTTCACAGGGGCATTTAAGGACCTGTGCCAGGCCCTTCCTACTCATGGGCAGGGCCCTTCGTCAATGCACAAGTCAAAATCTAAAAAAAAAAAAAAAAAATCCCCAAGAAAGGTTCTCGCTGTTGATTGTGGCATCAGGAATGCTCTAGGGTTCCTGATTTCTGTACTTCTTTGGAGGTTCCGCTTTGTTCGAATCCTCTGCCCAGGCTGCTGGCTCCATGGTAATCCCTGACAGGCCAGTTGGCTGAGACGCAGATCGATCGTCCGGTTGAGATTTTTCTTTAGCCGATCGACCCATTGTTGCCCGAAGAGGCTGATATGTCCTTGCCTAGGACTCCAGTCCTAACCTAGACCCCGGGGGGGGGGGGGATGAATCGGTCCACTGACCCGCCACCTCTCATCGAAGACCAGGAGCCGGAGGTGTCTCAGCTCTCACCGGTCCCCTCTCAGGCCCGCCATCAGCCCCCTTGACGGTTGAGGTCGAGATCCTGGTCTCGATCCTATGGGTCGAGCAACTCGCATTATAGGTGCTCTCTCTCTCGACACTTGGACAAGTGGCACCATCGCTGTTCTTCATCCACATCCTCCTTGGGTGAAGAGAGGCTTCAGCGCAAGTTACGTTGACGCTACAAAGACTTAATGTGGCAACAGCTTGTGTTTGCCGGGATGAAGCCCTTGCCGGTTTCTACCCTGGCCATCACTTGGCTTTCAGTGCGGAGGCCGATGCCTTCTCCGCCACCGCAGGAGCAGTCCCATAAAACCATTCTGGCTCAGCCCCTCCAGCCTCTCCACTAATTCTGGTGGAGCCTCCCCTAAAACAGCCATTGACCAGTGCTCCGACTAAGGAGGCTCAGCCATCCTCAGATCTTCTCCATCGGCTGTCAAATGCCGTCACGCCAGACCCATCTGCAGAGGGTCAGCATTGATTCGGGTGGTCGACCCCTCTTTGTCGACTCTTCGGAGGCAGAGGGTTCCTCCTTACACTCTCGTTCGGTGGACACAGAGTCGGCAGGGGGTTTTGACGGAGATAGGCCCTAACTCCTTTATGGGCCTCATCCGTCTCATCTCTGAGTCCACGGTCCTCCAGATGGAACCCATTCTGAAGCGGGCTCGGTACCCGCTTACCGAAATTGTGGACCGGGGTGATTCCCCTGGGGAAGCCTTCCCAGTATGCCCTGCCTTGGAATTGTGGCAGCATCCCACCTCCTGTCCTACACCACCGGCCAGGATGGCCTGCAAGTATGCAGTGTCCATTGGCTTCCTTTCAGGGTTCACGGCACATCCCTCAGTTGAGGACTTGGCTGATTCCTTGTTTTGGCACTGTGGCAGCATGGGAAACATTGACAAGCCGCCCGATAAGGAGTCAAGAAATTGAACCATTCTGCCTCTTCATTTGGCCTTCACCAGGCGAGATCAGCCCCCCTAATGGCCCACTTTTTCCATGCCCTGTTGAGCACTATCGATGGGTTCTCCCTCATCTCCCTGCGGACCTTCAAACTACAGTCAAGCAGATCCATGACCATGGCCAGGCTGTAGCCAAACAGATCCAGACAGCCATGGACATTGGCGACTCCTGCACCTGGTCTGTGGCAGCTGCAGTGGCCATGTGCCACAGGGCTTGGCTGCGAATCTCGTCCTTCATGGCAGATACCCAGCGCAAGCTGGCAGATGTTCCCTTCCTGGGCACTGACCTGTTGGGGGCCCGGGGTTGATGGGCACCTCACCCGCATTTAGAAGTCCAGTGCCACCTTGGACTCTGTGACTTCTGCCCAGAGGGACCGCAAGGGCTCCAAACATCAGAAAAAGAAGCCTTTTCAGTCCACCTCCACTCCCACAGCCAAACAAGCCCAGCCCCAGGCTGGGCAGCAGGTTCAGGCCTGGTATCGTAGGCAGGCGTCAGTGGCCACTGTCATCCACAAACCTGGAGGATGAAGTCCCGGTGGCTCCTCAGCCCCCAAGCCTGTCCAGTAACACGATAAGGGGTGCCTCACTCATGTCCATTATGCCACCTCTGGGTCCTCCCCGGGGGGGGGGGGGCGGCTCTGCCACTTCCTTTCCACCTAATCTGCTGTCACCGTGGACAGGTGGGTTCTTGAAGTGGTCAGCCAGGGTCTGCCTCTGGAATTCAAGCAGTACCTGCCTTGCCGAGCCCGTGCCCCACGGGGGGACACACAGACATTCTGTCAGCTCTTGGGGATGACATCGCCCAGCTCCTCCACAAAGAGGTCATGGTTCCTGTCGTGGACCCTCAGAACACCCAGGGTTCATTTCTAGATACTTGCTGGTGCCCCATATTAGATCTGCATGACCTGAACAAGTTCATCAGGCCACGCACCTTCAGTCTGGTTACTCTTGTCTCAGATCATACCATCTCTTGAGCACAACATGTGATTCTGCTCACTGGATCTACAGGATGTGTTTTTTCATGTCCGATCCATCCCTTACACTGGCGGTTCTTCTGCTTCTGAGCAGAGGGAACCCTCGCGTTCCAGGCCATGCGATTCGGCCTGTCCTTGGCCCCCCCAGGGTCTTCAAGTGCATTGCAGTGGTGGCAGCCTACCTGAGGCACCAAGGAGTCCAGGTTTACCCCTACCTGGACGAGTGGCTGATTGCAGTTCCTTCCAGGGAGGAGGTGGAGTGGTCCAAGGGCCTGGCTTTCCAGACCTGTGCCTCTCTTGACCTCCTGGTCAATGAGGCAAGTCAAAACTCGTGCCCTCGCAGGTGATCAGCTTCATTGGGGCAGAGCTTGACTCTGGCGGAGCCAGGGCTCAGTTCCCAGCAGACAAGGCGGGGAGGCTCTCTCCTCCTCTGCCTGATCATTTCAGGTTGGGCAATTGTGCCCTACCCAGGACTTCCAGTGCCTCCTGGGATACATGGTGGCTTGCACCAGTGTGGTCCATTGGGCTTGCTGGAGAATGCACTCTGCAGTGGGAGCTTGCCCATCAGTGGTCTCAGCACAAGGGCCACTTTAACCAGCCGGTCAGTGTTACCCAGCTGATGTGGGATGCTCTCCAGTGGTGGTTAGTCCTAGAACATCTGCAGGAAGGTATCCTGTTTGTCCACCCAGAACCAACAGTCATCCTGTAATAATTCCTCTTTACAAGGAACTGGTTAGGCCCCATCTGGAGTACTGCGTGCAGTACTGGTGGCCACACCTTCACAAGGACATTAACCAAACAGGGGCAGTCCAGAGAAGGGCAACCAGAATGGTGCAGGGACTGCATCAGAAAACATATGAGGTTAGATTAACGGAGCTCAGTATGTATACCCTAGAGCAAAGGAGGGAGAGAGGTGATACTGATTCTGCTTCCTGCGGGTAAGATTTGATGTCACGAGGCAGTGCCACTGGAGTTACCACCTGGGTGGGTGGGAGGAGCCAGATTGAAGCCATTCCGGCTGAATATAAAGGGGAAAGGATACTGCACAAGTGTGGTTGAACATCATATACCACTCCTAGAACTACTTTTACAGGTGAGTAACCTGTTTTTACTTTCTCTGCTTAGTGTAGCATCACTTTATTGTGATTTTCTGCATTCATTTATGCCAGACTCCATTTCCAGCAAGCTGTTATGGAGGTGTACCTGCGGTAAGAAGATTCTCGAGAAAGATAGCCACGACATGTCCGCTGCTTGGGTCCAGGTCATAACACCTTCGCCTGTGAAAACTGCCATGGCTTCAACCAGGCTACCATGCAGCACTGCCAGAATACCTTGTAAACCTTTCTTCTAAAATAGCTGGTTGACTGTATGGAGGAGGAGCTACAGGCCAGAGGTTCCTCTGCTTCTCTGGCCTTGTCCTCCAGCTCTACCTCTTCCAAGCCACTGGGCAAAGCTAGTGGAAAGCACAGACACTGGGGAAAAACGATCACGCCATGCCCAGATCCTCCCCATTACTCTGCCGTGAGCCGCTGCTGGGCTGTCCTCTTTGGGGCTGGCCTCCTCTGCCTTGCACGCCCTTTCCTCCACAGGGCTACCATTGGCAGCTCCTCCTGCCAGTCTTACCTTGGCAGGCATTGGTTCTTCATGCCTCGTACCCCACGATGTCTCAGACCCTTCTGTTCCAGACTCTATTCTCCTCAGGCCTTCAGACAGGTGGCCGTGCCGGCACAACATCGTCCGGTGCAGGATTGGCACTTCCAGGGGCTCACTTATCTCCCCCGGTGCTATCTGTAGCCATTTCTTCAGCCATGGGCTCAGGGTCCCAATCTTCTGCAGCGTCACCCCGACCTGTTCATCTGTCGTCTTCGCCCTCTCCGATGATGACCCAGGCAGCAGAAATGCCCCACAGGCCTCTACATACTCGGCCACCCTCCCTGGCCCCTCCACTGGTGCCAGCTCCGGTTTCCCCTCAGCTAATGCTGCTAGGGGTCCCGGCACTGGTCACTGTTGACTTCCAGGTGATGCTGACTCTGAGCTCTGCCAGAAGTTTAATCAAACAACCCTTCGGCCATGCAAAAAGGCTTTTAAAAAATTCCTGATGGATCAACAGGTAGCCAGCTCCGGGTTGTGGTCCTCCAGGGCCCTGGCCTCCCAGTCGCCAACAGGATCTTCACTCTCCCAGGCCTCCAAGGTTCGTCGTCGATGGCTCTCCCATTGAGGCCTGCCCCATCTCCCACTAGGACTACAGGCTTGTCTGGCTCTGAGGACACAGCAGGCAGGTTGTTGACACCTGTGCTGTTGACCAACCCCCCTTGCTTCTACCTGAATGAAGTCCTGATCAGGTTTACTAATGTTCTTGTACAGCAGCTGGTCGACTTAAACAGGCACCCTTCACCATCGATGGCAGCTTCATCATTGACGCCTGTTCACCAGCCCCAGGAGGCTCCCCATGGGCTGCTGCCGACCCAGAGATTGAAGTGGTTTACGTCGAGGAGGAGTATCATCCTGACCTCATTCCTCATGATGATGTGGAGGAAGAAGAGGAGGAAATCCTACTCTCTGACAGATTTACAGCCTCTTCTGTTGGTGAGGACTCTGTAAAGTATACTTCCAGGTCTCCTCCTGAGGACCTCACATTTTTTAATGTGATGAAGCAGCTGTCCTCAGCCATGGGCTTCCACACTGAGGAAGAGGATACCACCAGGAAGGATCTGGTGGATTTCCTGGAGATTCCAGAATCTCCCCCACAGATCATTCCTCCAGTGCTCTCAGCATTGAAGAATGCAGCCACGGCAGCCTGGCACAGGCCAGACATAGTGCCAGCTATGCTACGCAGGGCGGACAAACTTTATCATGCTCCCCCCCGGTCTCCCCCAGTATGCTAGCCAGCCAGAGACTGAAGTCTAAACAGCTTTCCAGCACTCCAGTTAAAGGAAAATGTCCACAAATCCGAAAGTAAAAAATTCAAGGGCTTTAGTGCAGTTTTACCTACAGTTAGTGATCTGCAGTCGGACATAATATGCCCACCACCTGCCCCGGTGCTTCGGGTGTGTAAACTCTTCGTCAGGGAGCGTGATTGCATGGGAGACATGTTCATTCTTGTATGTCACAGCTCATTAATATTAATTAGTTCAAACAAATAGTTCTTAATGTGATTTACAAAAAGAAAAATGTGTAAGTCCAGCATGTATAAAAAAGGAGAGACTGTTACGTTCAGAATAATTATTTATTTATTTAAATTTTGACAGCTGGGTAAGTCCACTGAGACCAGAGGTTCCTTTTTCAGGAGCGACCCAGAATTAGTTACAAACAATAATTACATACATTGATACAAGCATAGTATAGTTACAGAGTTTAACAGTCCGCTCACAATATGTTAGGTACACAATACACATGAGATGCATGGGTGAAAGAGTAACAGCGGTGTAGTTAATATTCAGTTGCAGGGTATTGCAATCAACCAATCAATCAACTTTATTTAACCAGGCATATAACACCATTGAGCAAGCTCATTTTCAAGGTGGTCCTGGACATTAATTCGATACAATACAGAAAATACAGTAGGCGAAAGGGAAAATGAAAAATATAACATAGTACAGATATGGTAGCCATCAATGTGGCAACAGTGAGCAGGTGTAGACCAAGGGAGGCATATACATAAGGTCTAATATAGTTACAGTACATACAACTGTTTCCATCATGATTTACAGGAGTGTAAAGATTACCATCCTAGCTGTTACCACTAATTAGAGGCTAGTATCTTTATACTAGAAGCAGGGAGAGAGGGGAAAGAGCAGATAAGGGAGGAGAAGGGGAGAGAGAGTGCACTAGGAAGGGGATAAGATTAGGCTGAGTTTAGGGGAGAAAAAGAATCAGTAAGTGCTGGAGATCCCTTGCTAGGAGAGAGAGGGCGGTAGTCGGAGTATAAGGTTTGTGGGAGGGACCAGTGGCTAAGGTAAAAGAGTCATCTAAAGCAACTGCATGTATGCTTCAACAGGTCCCATATCAGTGTTTTGAATGTGAAGATGCTAGGGAGTGTGGAAAGCTTTAAAGATTTTTGCATAGAATTCCAAAGTGTTGGCAGAGAAAAATTGATTGCTGCCAAGCCAAGGGTTGTTTTCACTCTAGGAATCTGGAAGCAAATCATGGAGAAGCGTCTTAATCCATAAGATCCCTTGGCACGTTCAAAGAAGCTCTACATGTATGTAGGGAGATTATTGGATAGCACTCTAAACATCCATAGGAGAGCATTTATTTTCCTCCTGGTTGAGAATGAGGGCCATCCCAGCTCCTGGTATAATGGACAGTGGTGAGTGCGACGAGGTAGGTTAAGGATAAATCTTAGGGCCTGGTGGTAAAGGGTGTCAAGTTTGTTGAGCGTCGTTGTAGGGCAGTGACTGTAGAGGTAGTCAGCGTAGTCCAGTACAGGTAGAAATGTGGATTGCACTAGCCTCTTCCTGGCTTCTAAGGTAAGCAGATGTTTAAGGCAATAAAAAAGGCCTAATCGCTGCCTTAGTTCTTCGAGATTTCATATAGGTGGGACAGGAAGTTGAGCTTATTATCCAACCAGAACCCTAGGTGTTTAAAGGGATCAACTATCTCTAGGGGTTCGTCTAGCAATGTTAGAGTCTGGGGGATATGTGTAGATCCAGAGACAGACTTTGGCGAGAGAATCATGGTTTTAGTCTTTTTGGGGATTAGTGTCTCCAAATGTTTAGGGATTTCTTATACCATGGCAAGAATGGACCTCATTTTTTAGCCAGGGCATATTCAAAACTCAAGAAATTAGTACTGTATTAATCTTTGATGTTTGCTGAGAGCGCTCTTCTCAGCACACACAACGTTCTCAAAATGGCTTCCTTTTGAAGTTCATAAGGTGTCACAAGTATTGGTAGCATATTTAAATGTGCCTGAAAGTTTTTTTTGATTAGTCCCATTGCTCCAAGCACTACTGGAACAATTTGTGTGTCCTTATTCCACATCAGTTTGGTTTCTGACTGCATATCTTTGTATTTCATGATTTTGTGTCTCTCTGTACGCAGGACACTGTAGTCACTAGGGGTGGCTATTTCAATCAGCAATGCTACCTTTGTTCTCTTTTCTTGTATTACAATATCGGGTTTTTCTTGCTTTCACTTTCTTGGCTGTTGGTATTGGGTGATCCCATGTGATCATTACTTCTTCATTCTCTGTGATTCTTTGTGGTTCATGTTCCCAGTGTCTCTCTGCTACCTGTATGTTATAGTGTTTGCACAGTTTCCAGTGGATCAATCTTGCTACATTGTTGTGTCTTTCAGTATACAGGCCTTCTGCCATGAGTATTTCACATCCAGCCACGAGATGCGCAACTGTTTCTAATTCTGTACTACAGAACCTGCACTTGTCTGTTTCTCCTGTTTTTTCTATGGAACCATCTTGTGCGTAGCCCACTATCTTGGGCTGCCATTATTAGTCTCTCATCTCGTGGCCTAAATTCACCTCTTTTTAACCACTCATGGGTCAGGGCTTGATCGACCTGTGGTTGCTCCAGTAGCTCCCTGTATTTTCCACTATAATTATGGGCTTTCCAATTGTTTTTTCTTTTCTGTTGGTCTTTATCCTTATACTCCTTTTTCTGATTCTTTGGCGTTTTCGGTTGCTGACAATTCCTTATCTACTTGTGGATTGACATCAATCTCTGCTACCCTTCTGAAGGCTTCTCCTAATTTGATGAGCGAAGTCATTTTAGGCTTATTTTCTTCATGATGCAAGACCTTGACTATATTTGGGTCCAAGGATATCAGTAAATATGTATGTATCCCCACTATTGTGGATCTATATGTGTAATCAATCTCAATGAAGCCCATGCCTCCCTCTGCTCTTGGGATGTATAATCTTGGCATGCACTGATTTTTGTATATTAATTGGTGAGCATGAAACTTTTTTCTTGTTTTTATATCTAGCTGGTTCAACACTTTCTGTGGCCAGTCTATCACACCAAAGCTGTATGATATCACTGGAAGGGCGAGTTGATTTATCGCTTGCACTTTATTTTGTGTTGTCAAAGCAGTTTTCAGAATTAGCTTTAACCTTCTAAAATATTCCTTGCTTACTTTTACTCTCATTTGTTCATGTTGTGCTGTTGCTCCTTCATCTATTCCCAGGTATTTATACACACCCTCTTGCTCAAGTTCTTTTATGTCACAAACCTCTGCCAGATTCATGTTTTCTTTATGAGTTAACTTTCCTGCTACAAATGTTGCTTTGGCACATTTGTCTAGGCCAAACGTCATCCGTATGTCATCAGAAAGGGTATTAACAATTTGTAGTTGTTCTTTCAAATGTTTGTCAGATGAACTATAAAGTTTTAGGTCATCTACAACTAGAAGGTGAGTTGTTAGCTGTTGATTGTTTTTTTTCTGGGTTTCAAGCTGTATCCATAGCCTAGGTTGTTGATTAGGCTACTCAAGGGATTGAGGGCAAGGCAAAACAGAAGTGGTGACAAGGAGTCACCTTGAAATATCCCTCGTTGGATACTTATATTTGGGATGGTGATTTGACCTTTCTCATGATTTAATTGCAGGGTGGTTTGCCACTTTGTCATTGTTGTTGTGATGAAGTTTATCAGTGTGGGATGTATCCTGTAGATCCGTAAACACTCAGTGATCCAGGAGTGTGGGATACTGTCAAATGCTTTTTTTGTAGTCGATCCATGCTACACTAAGATTTCTGCATTTTTTGCAGCTCTCCATAATGGCTTTGTTCAACAGGAGATGATCCTTTGTACCATATGATTTTCTTTTATTACCTTTTTGTTCTATTGCCATAAGTTTATTGCAGTCTAAATGACTGTAGACTCTATCTGCATCGATTCCAGTATATAGTTTATATGTTGTTGGTAAACAGGTTATTGGGCGATAGTTCTTGGGGAGACTGGCAGGTTCAGATTTAATAAGAAGTGTGGTATTCCCTGTCGTTAACCAGATGGGTGTCAAGTCAGAATGTGCGTATAAATAGTTTTTTGAGGTAGCTAAATCTTGGTGCAAAGATGTTAGTACTTTTAGCCAGAAATTAGGTACTGCATCTGGACCTGGGGTACTCCAGTTGGAGGCCTTCCTTATCTTCACTTCTGTCTCCTTGGCTGTTACGTCAGGCCACTCCATATCTCTAGTAGTACCATTTCTTATGCTGTCTTTTATTTCCTGTATCCACTTTGCATCCCTATTATGTTCAACTGGGTCTTCATAAATACTTCTCAAGAATTCCTCAACTTCTTTTCTTTACTGGTGGTGTTTTATGTTGGCTGTTTTGTTTCCCAGCTCCCTATAGAATTTCTTCGGGTCTTCTCTAAACCATCTATTTTGCATTTTTTCATTGTTCCTTTCTACGTATCTCCTGAGCTTCTCGGCTTGAGCAGAGATCTTAAGCTTGTTATTTGAGATGGTAAAATTTAGGTCCTGATCTGTTTTAATACAGCATTTTTCTTTGATTTCATCCACTTTCCTGATGACTTTCATTGATCTATTACCCTTTCTAAACTCCTCCAGCAGTGATACTTCTGATCTTAGCTCCATAATTGTCCCTTCTATCCGCTTTTTCCATGGTGGTATGCTGAATTTCCCTCTCTTTTTGTTCTTCATTCCTTGCTTTTTTGGCACTGCTCTATTTGTTATTAGTTTCTCTGCACAATAATGTATTCTGTTTATTTCAGTGACATCATATGGATCCCTCTGGATGGTTTTTGGGGGTTAGTGTCTCCAAATGTTTAGGGATTTCTAATACCGTGGCAAGAATGGACCCCATTCCTTAGCCAGGGCATATTCAAAACTCAAGAAATTAGTACTGTATTAATCTTTGATGTTTGCTGAGAACGCTCTTCTCAGCACATGCAACGTCCCCAAAATGGCTTCCTTTTGAAGTTCATAAGGTGTCACACGTATTGGTAGCATATTTAAATGTGCCTGAAAGTTCTTTTTGATTAGTCCCATTGCTCCAAGCACTACTGGAACAATTTGTGTGTCCTTATTCCACATCAGTTTGGTTTCTGACTGCATATCTTGATATTTCATGTCTCTCTGTACGCAGTACACTGTAGTCACTAGGGGTGGCTATTTCAATCAGCAATGCTACCTTTGTTCTCTTTTCTTGTATTACAGTATCGGGTTTTCTTGCTTCCACTTTCTTGACTGTAGGTATTGGGTGATCCCATGTGATCATTACTACTTCATTCTCTGTGATTCTTTGTGGTTCATGTTTCCAGTGTCTCTCTGCAACCTGTATGTTATAGTGTTTGCACAGTTTCCAGTGGATCAATCTTGCTACGTTGTTGTGTCTTTCAGTATACAGGCCTTCTGCCATGAGTACTTCACATCCAGCCACAAGATGTGCAACTGTTTCTAATTCTGTACTACATAACCTGCACTTGTCTGTTTCTCCTGTTTTTTCTATGGATTTTGTGAACCATCTTGTGCGTAGCCCACTATCTTGGGCTGCCATTATTAGTCTCTCATCTTGTGGCCTAAATTCACCTCTTCTTAACCGCTCATGGGTCAGGGCTTGATCGACCTGTGGTTGCTCCAGTAGCTCCCTGTATTTTCCACTATAATTATGGGCTTTCCAATTGTTTTTTCTTTTTAGTTAGTCTTTATCCTTATACTCCTTTTTCTGATTCTTTGCATTTTCTGTTGCTGACAATTCCTTATCTACTTGTGGATTGACATCAATCTCTGCTACCCTTCTGAAGGCTTCTCCTAATTTGATGAGTGAAGTCATTTTAGTCTTATTTTCTTCATGATGCAAGACCTTGACTATATTTGGGTCAAAGGATGTCAGTAAGTATGTATGTAGCCCCACTATTGTGGATCTATATGTGTAATCAATCTCAATGAGGCCCATGCCTCCCTCTGCCCTTGGGATGTATAATCTTGGCATGCACTGATTTTTGTATAATAATTGGTGAGCATGAAACATTTTTCTTGTTTTTATATCTAGCTGGTTCAACACTTTCTGTGGCCAGTCTATCACACCAAAGCTGTATGATATGTATGATTTTTTGGCATTGAGGAGAAGCTTATGTTTGATGAGGTTATATTGGAGAGTGGTGAAGTCTTGCTGAAGGTTCTCGTGGGCCAAGTCCAAGGATGAGTTAATGGTGTACAGTACAGTGTCATCTGCAAATAAGTGCACAGTGGCTCTGCGCAGGTGCGAGTCCAGGTTGTTGATATAGATTGCAAAGAGGATTGGACCCAGTGTGGAGTCTTGTGGGACACCTCGTAAGAGGGATTTTTGTGGGGACAGATCACCTATAGCTTTGACTTGCTGTAGCCTGTTGGTTAGGTAGCTAGTGAACCATTTGATGGCAGATCTATCGAGACCGATATTACCCAGAGCATTAAGTAAGATGTTATGATCCACTATATCGGAAGCCATGCTAAGATCCAGGAATAGGGCAACTACATGCTTCTTGGAATCCAGGGCAATTTGCCAATCGGTGGATACTTTTGCTAGGGCCGAAACGGTGCTATGTTTGGCTCTGAAGCCAGACTGAGCTGGATTTAGCAAGTTATTTGAGTCTAGGTGTTCTCTGATCTGGGCGTTGACAATTTACTCAAGTAGTTTTGAGAGGACGGATAGAATACAGATAGGCCGATAATTGTTCAGATCACTTGGATCCTCAGATAAGAATAAAGGTAGGATGTGTGCAGTTTTCCATGACACAGGTAGCTCGCCCTGTTTGAGGGAGGTGTTGAATAAATGGGTGGTGGGGGCGCTTAAATAGAATTGGCCAAGTTTTAGATAGTAAGGTTCAATATTGTCTGCACCGGGCACTCTCTTTGATATCCAGGGACAGGAGGAGGGCCTCAACTTGTTTAAATGTGACTGTTAGAAAGCTGAAGTTGGCAGGATGCGGTAGGTTTGGGTTGAGATTAGTAGTATGGTTAGCAGTAGCATCTCCTGTTGGGCTGAAGTTGTTGATGGGTGAGGTGTCAAAGGCAAGCCCTGCAGTGGCAAAGTGTTCGTTGAACTGCTGTAATATAGCAGCTTTGTCTGTGTAGGTATTTCCTGTGGACCCAATTTTGGTTGGGAAGGGTGAATCGGTAGTCTGACCTTCGACCTCCTTAAGAATGTTCCAAAATTTGGCAGAGTTGTTTTTATTGTTTTCTAGTTCAGTTTGGTAATATCTGTTTTTTTCAGACCTAATTAGTCTGGTGCAGGCATTTCTAGAGGTGCGAAATGCCAGCCAGTCTGTTTCTAGGTGAAATTTCCTTGCTTTTTTCCACCAAAAATCCCTATCCTTAAGTGCTTTCTTCAGTATGGGAGAAAAACATCCGGGAGGTCTTTTTTTAGATCTGATCATTCTTAGAGGGGCGTGTTTGTCGATTAGTCCTGTGAGTAGGCTATGAAAGATGTTACAGGCTTCATTAAGGGTGGGTGCCAGATAGAAGTCTTGCCATCTGATGTTGCTTAAATCTTTTGGGAAGGAGCAATCGCCACTCTATTGGCTAGTTAGGAGGATAAGGACAATGAGTAACAGATTCACAAGTGAGTGTAGGCAGGGCCTAGTAATCAAGTTAGGTTATTATTTGATCTGGGAATACTAGCATAGGGTAGAATCAGGAATTGTAATAGTGTTGAATGGGCCTAGAGCCCAAGAGCTCTAAAGAATATAAGCCGGGGGGAGGGGGGGATGATGGACAGAGCCGACCTTGGGCTAGCGGTAAGTCTCTGTGCTCTCCCTATTGGTAAACACTTCAGTAGCATAGCTACATTTTAATATTAATTTCAAAGATAGTTAAGCTTTAAGGTGCAAACACAAAATTATTAGAAAAGGGAAGAGAGTGCAAAGTGCTATATATGATTAATATTGAATTAATAGTATTAATGTGCTTTCGACTTTTTCTGCCTTATTTTTAAGAAACTGGCTTACGTTCAAAAAGCAACAATAGCATTTGCATAAATGCAGTCATAGAGGGAAAAGTGCTTAAGCATTACCAATGGTAATTTGTGGCAGATACAATCATTGCTTGGAATGATTGTATACTAGCACCAAGGCTTCTGCATAAAAATCTGATTCATCAGTATTTTTTGGCTGCTCTTCCTGTTTTACTCCAGCTTTTTCCTGGTCCCAAAAAAAGACCAGAGATCTGAGGCCTATTTTGGATCTAAAGGACCTCAATCTGTATGTCCTGTACAAAAAGTTCTGGATGGTAATTTTGCCAGGACTGATGCCCCTTCTCAAGATGGGGACGACTGTCTCTGCTGTCTGGATATGCAGAACACTTACCTGCACATCTCAGTCTTTCCTCCTCACAGGAAGTTTCTCTGTTTTGCCTTTCAGGGCGAGCATCATCAGTTCAAAGTGCTGCCCTTTGGCTTATCCTTTGCACTATGAGTCTATACCAAGCGCTTGGCAGCGGTTGCAGCAGCTCTTGGAAGAGAGGGACTGTATGTCTTCCCTCATCTGGATGATTGACTCCTGAAGGCCCCATCCAGGGAACAGCTTTTGCAGTCTCTGGAGTGAACTCTCTAGCTCTTCCACTCCCTGGGCATTACCGTCAGCCTGCCCATGCCGGTTCCGGTACTGTCCCAAAGGTTGCAGTATATAGGGACGATCCTAGACTCTGCGCAGGGAAAGGCCTTCCTGCCCAAAAACAGAGCACAGTGCCTTATAGCCCAAGTTCATGAAGTTGCCCAGTATCAGTACATTCCTGCCAGGGTATATCTCAGATTTCTGGGCCTGATGGCAGCCATGCCCACCATTCCACTTGTCAGGCTCCATATGCGTAACTCCAGTGGACCCTCAGAGTACAGGGGCCAGTTCATGGATGAGTTAGGCCAACCAGTCCTGGTCTCTTCCCCAGTACACAAGGTACTGCAGTGGTGGATGGACCCCTTGAACTTGCTTCAAGGTGTTCCGTTCTAGATCTCTTCCCCACATCGGATCCTAACCACAGATGTCTCAGGTCTGGACTGGGGAGTACACCTGGGCCCCTTCCAAACCCAGGGCTCCTGGTCCCAGTGAGAAGCCTCCCTGCATATCAGTGTCCTGGAGATGAGTGGTGCTGTACGCTATGCAGGCCTTTCAGGAACACCTTACTCTGGGTCAGCTGCTGGTGCAGTTGGACAGTCTAAGTGTAGAATACTACATCAGCAAGCAGGGGGTGACTCATTTGTACCCCTCTGTAGGGAGGCCATGAGAGTGTGGTACTGGGTGTTAGAGCACAGTCTGACACTCTGCTGTCCACGTGCCAGGCATACTCAACACACTGGCGGACAGTCTCGGCAGGACTCAGTCCAGCATGCATGAATGGGAGCTTCTCTCATCTGTCACAGAAGACTTGTTTGATCGATGGGGTCATCAATAGTTGGATCTTTTTTATGTCCCCACTCAGTGCAAAACTGCCCAGTTTCTGCCCACTAGATCCAGGGCCTGGAGTTTTCTGGCAAGATGTGTTGTCCCTCTCTTGGAGCGGGAGGTTCCTTAATGCATTCCTTCTGTTTCCTCTGATCTAGAGGGTGCTAATCAAGTTACAGTTGGAGGGGCCACCATGATTCTGGTGGCTCCATTCTGGCCTCTCCCGATATGGCTCCCTCTCCTTCTGGGCCGATCCCTCATCTTCTTTGCAGGAATCTGCTGACCCAGGATCTGTGGACCCTGGTCTCACAACCTCAGGTCCCTCCATCTGCATGCCTGGCTCCTGAGAACATAGCCATCACCAGGTTTGTGTTTTCTAACAGGGTGGCGGGTATCCTAGTGGCTGCCCAGAAGCCTTCCACATGAGCAGCATATGCCATAGAGTGGAAGTGGTTTGCCTTTTGATCTGCCAAACATAAATTAAACCCTTTCATCTGTTAGGTGAATCATATCGATTGCTCAGCTGGTTGTCTCCTGCACCATTCTAAGGGGCATCTTACATCTGAAATCTCCAATCCGTTCCCCAGTCCCAGCTTGGGACTTAAATTTTATTTGGGAAAAATTGACTCTGTCTCCTTTTGACCGATCGCAAATTGCACTTTGCGCTTTCTCTTTTGGAAAGTGCTGTTTTTGGTTGCAATTAGTTCTTCTCGAAGAATTTCAGAGCTTCAGGCCCTCTGGTGTAAGGAGGCTTATTTGACTTTTCACAAAGACTGTCTTTCCGCATAAATCCTAAGTTTCTGCCTAAGGTTGTCTCAGAGTTCACACTCAGTCTTTCCACTTTCAAGTCTGTTTTCCTGAGTGTGCCGATCCAGTGGAAGCACTGCTCCATACATTAGATGTGCGCAGAGCTTTGAAGTACTACCTGCTTAGAACTAAGGAGTCGAGAAAGTAAAAGCAGTTGTTTGTTTCAAACAACATGAAGTCTTGCTGTATTCAGACATAATGCAGTTAGCCCTAGCACTTGAACTACCCTGGAGAGGAAAGAGTTAACGCTATGCAGAAGCATAGAATGTTGAGCTTGAGCTCGGTTTTCAAACCTCTGTCTGTGGTACTTACTAGTGTAACCGTCAGATTCTTTACTCCGCCTAACAGTGAAGTCGCTCCGAGATTTCCTCTGCTCAGTTCAGTAAAAGTAAAGCGTTCGGTTTAAACCATATAATTTTTTGTTATTTTCGGATTTCCAGCCTCTGTCTACGGTACAGGTAGTGACTGTGTTTTATTCTGTGAAAAAGTTGGAAATTGTTCTTTTCTTCAGTTTCTTTCCAGTTGGTCTGGTTTGGAACCGACCCATTCTGTTTAAATTTATTTCTGGGATTAGAATGGTGTTCTGGTACCGATTGGGTTAAAAAAAAATGAGTTTTTTTGGCGGTTCTTTTAAAAAGCCCGTGACACAGTTTGTAACCGATCGGTTATTGTATTACCTGGCTTGAAAGCTGCAATAGGGTAATTTATTAGGTTGGCCATGTCTGAGAAACCCAAGAAGAAAACTGGTCCCACTGGGTTTCAGCACTGTGCTGAGTGTGGGGAGGCCTTTGCTAAGGCTGACCCCCACCTCATCTGTGTTTATTGTCTGGGGTTTGACCACCTCAAGTCAGACTGCCAAATATGTAAAAACTTTCCTAAATTCACTCTAGACAAAAGACTGAGTAGGCTGAAGGAAAGGGAGGCCAAGAAGTCCATAGATCCGGATGGCCAGCCCGGTTCAGTTGCGGCCGAACCTGAGGAGGTGCCTACTGACCTAGGCGATACCTCCTCGAGCAGAAGGAGAGCTGACCCCGAGGGGTCGGTTCCATCAAAAAAGAAGCGTAAGTCTGCCGGTTCGGTTCTGGTATCGCACTCTCCAACCCTGAACGAAATAGCCAAATCTATTAGCATTGTTCAGTCGCTTAGACCGGTTCCGTCCGAACTGGTACCGTCGGTTAGGCGGTCGGTTCGGTCAGATCCGTCTCCTCCGGATTATGATCCAGACGCTTTTTATGAGGAGTGGGAGAGAGACAAAGACTATCCTGAGGAGGATGATGATGACGACGACCGGGGGGTCTGGATGTGCCCATTGAACTGGACATCTCCCCAGTCAGGCCCTCAGGTGTCTCTCCTCCCAGGCTCTCTTGAGTCCCCTTCACATTTTTAGTTCTACAAAAAGGTGGCAGAAACCCTGCAGCTTCCTTCGGTTGAAGCTGCAGAGGAGGATGAAGAGCCTGATTTTGTGGAAATGATGGACATCCCAGAGTCCAAAAGACTGTCTGTCCCTCTTCATAAATCCTTGGGGAAACAGACACACAAAATTTTACAAACCCCTCATTCAATACCTCCTGTGGATAAGAGAATGAACAGGAGGTATTTGTTATCAGAGCTCCGCTCGGAGTTCCTTTACAGTCATTGCAGCCATATTGGGGTAGTGCAGGCTGCAGCCTGTGACAAGGCTAACATTCTTTTGGATTCACCCCGGATAAAGACTCCAGGAAAGTGGATGCCATGGCCAAAAACAGTATTTGGCCTCCTCTTTGGGACTCAGGCAGGCTGCTTATATGGCCTATGCAGTCAAGTACCAGAAATCCAGATGAGATACGGTTCTGGAACTGGCTAAACAGGCCTCTCCCCAGCTAGTCAAGGAGCTGGAGGAGGTAGCTGCTGATGGAATTGAGGCATCCAGAATGCAATTTCATACTGCTGTGGACTCCAATGATGTGGCATCTAGAGTCATGGCTACATCTGTGTCTCTCAGAAGACATGCTTGGCTCAGATGTACTAGCCTTTCATAGGATACCCAGACTAAGGCTATGGATTTTCTTGTAGTAGGTAACTCTCTGTTTGGGGAGCAGACAGAGGCTTACATGAAGAAAATGGATGAATACAGGACCACGTACAGGAGTGCACAGGCCAAAGAAAGGCAAGCCACTCCGCACAAGCAGCAGTCTAGGGGCAGGGGCAAGCCCTTTCAAAGGCCTTTTTACCAAGCTCAGGCCTCCTCTCCCTTCCCACAGAGGGGGTTCTTCAGAAGGAGGGGCAAGAGGGGGATGAGCAGAGCTGCTCCCTCCTCCTCTCAGTCTAAGGCTTCTGCCAAGCAGACACCCTGATGTGTCAGCCCGGGTCAACTCCCCATTTCCAGTAGGAGGCAGGCTGGCTTACTACTTCCAGGCCTGGAAGTCTGTGACCTCAGACAAGTGGGTCCTGGAAGAAGTAAGCCAGGGACTGGCCCTCAGCTTCAAACAATTTCCAAAAAAGAGGGCCAAGTCTTTTCCACCTGCATCACTCTCAGAAACCGTTGCCCTAGAGGCAGAGGTTTCCTCTCTACTAGCTCTCAGAGCTATAGAGAAGGTTCCTACTCAGCACAGGGGAAAAGGACCGTACTCCAGGTACTTCCTTACCCCAAAGAAAACAGGGGAGTGGCGACCCATCCTAGACCTAAGGTATTTGAACAAACACATTTCAAAGCCCAAATTCAAAATGGTAACTCTGGGAATAATCCTTCCCTCTCTAAGGCCAGGGGATTGATTAGCATCTGTGGACCTCAAGGATGCCTACTTCCATATTCCTATCAGGTGCTCCCACAAAAAATACCTCAGGTTCGAGTTGCCTTCAGGCCATTACCAATTCAGAGCTATGCTATTATTCTTTATCAGCTCCAGGGTGTTCACAAAGTGCCTTGCAGTAGTGGTGGCTTACCTCAGAAGACAGGGTATCAACATCTTCTCGTATCTGGACGACTGGCTCTTAGTGGGTCAGTCACCTTTACAGGTCAAGTCAGCTCTTCAAACTACCCAGGACCTACTCAGCTCCTTGGGGTTTCTTCTCAATCTTCCAAAGTATGTCCTTGAACCAGTTCAACTTCTCACCTTTATAGGCATAGAGTTGGACACTGTACAAACAAAAGCCTTCCTTCCCCCTGGCAAGGGTGAAGGCCCTAGTGGATCTCACTTCCTCCTTTCGACCTCAGGTCTCCCGCTCAGCAGGACAGTCCTCCAGCTCCTGGGCCACATGGCAGCTTCCACGGCAGTAGTGCAGGGAGCAAGGTTCCAGATGAGGGACATTCAGTTTCATCTAAGGTCTTTTTGGTCTCAAAAGAAGGATTCACTTACCAAACTGATCCCAGTGACTCAGACTCTGGTCCAAGCTCTCCAGTGGTGGCTGGACCAGGACAACCTCAGACAAGGGGTTCCATTTCTCCCTCAAGTCCCATCAGTACTTCTAACTACGGATGCTTCTTTCCTAGGGTGGGGAGCCCCCCTGGGAGCCCTGACAGCTCAAGGGGTCTGGTCCCCACAAGAGTCTCTCCTTCATATCAGTCTTCTGGAACGCAGGGCAGTTTTCCTGGCCCTGCAGAGCTTCTCTGGATTCAGTCAAGGGCAACGTGGTCCAAGTCAGGACAGACAACACCACCACAATGTGGTACATCAGCAAACAGGGAGGCACTCGGTCCTTGGCCTTGTGCACAGAGGCCATTAAGCTGTGGTCTCTGGCCTATTCTCTTCAGACTTCTCTGGTGACAATCCACGTTCCAGGGAAGGACAGCGTACTAGCAGATGCTCTGAGCAGAATTTCACAGGGACATCACGAATGGTCCCTGGATCCTCACATCCTGAAGGTCATCTTCTCCAAGTGGGGCACTCCAGAGATCTCTTTGCAGCACCAGACAGTCATCAACTTCTGCTGTTTTGTTGCAGACCTCCAGTCCCAGGGACGGTTCCCCAGGATGCTTTATTTTGGACTGGAAGGGCAGGTTTCTCTATGCCTTCCCTCTGCTGTTCAGAGTTCTGATCATCATCAGGACTCAACCCTGCACAGTGATACTGGTGTCTCCGGACTGGGCCGGACAGCCGTGGTATCCTTTACTGCTGTCCTTGTCAGTGTCACGTCCCCTGTCTCTGCCCAGGACATACAATCTCCTGTCCTCCTCCCAGGGGGCGGATCTGGTACCCCAATCTCCAGTCTCTCAATCTCAAGGCCTGGCTCTTGAAGAGTTAGAATATGGAGCACTACATCTTTCTCAGGGAGTTCTGGATATTCTGAAGGTCTCCAGGAAGCCTTCCGCTAGAAAAACTTACAACTCCAAATGGAAAAGGTTCAGTATTTGGTGCTCTCAGAAAGGCATCCTGCCTGATTCTGCAGACATTTCCACAACCTTAGACTATCTAGTTCATCTGAATGGTCTAGGCCTTAGGCCTGCCACTCTGAAGGTTCATCTAGCAGCTGTCTCTGCATTCCTCTCAGCAGGGAAGAGCTCTTCCCTGGCATCTCATCCTGTTTTCAGAAAGTTTTTCAAAGGTCTGGTTCACATTAACCCTCCCTTTGGGATCCTCCCACCTTGGGATCTTAATGTCTGCATAGCTCTGCTTATGCAGCCATCCTTTGAACCTCTGGCTTCCGCCGAATTGAAGTACTTGACCTGGAAAACTGTGTTCCTGGTAGCTATTACTTCTGCCAGGCGGATTAGTGGGTTACAGGCTCTGTCAGTTGAACCTGACTTCATCTCCTTCCATAGGGACAAAGTGATCCTAAGAACCAATAGGAGGTTCTTGCCCAAAGTGGTATCTGATTTTCATCTGAACCAGTCTATATCTCTCCCTGTGTTTTTCACTGATCATTCTTCTTCAGGTGAAAGAAGGTTACACAGTCTGGACGTTAAGAGGGCACTTAGCTGCTACATTGAGCATACTAAGGCACATAGAAATGACTGTCTTCATGTTGTTTCTCACTTATGGTGAAGTGGGGAAAGGTAAGCCTGCCACTAAAAGAACTATTGCCAGGTGGATTGTGTTTTGTATACAATTCTGTTATGACAAGTTGGGTAGAATGCCCCCTTCAGGCCTGAGGGCTCATTCGACTAGGGGTACAGCTGCTTCTCTAGCTGTGGCCAGAGATGTACCTTTGTTAGAGATCTGTAAAGCAGCCACCTGGAAAACAGTACATACTTTTACCAAGCATTACTCCCTGGTCATCCAGGCTAGGAGTGATGCTAGGTTTGGCACAGCAGTACTGCAGAGCCTCTTCCCAAAGTAGGTTCTGCATTCCCTCCTCCATAGGGAACTGCTTGGTAGTCTGCATTATGTCTGAATACAGCAAGACTTCATGTTTTTGAAGAAAAAATTACTCACCATAGTAATGTTGTTTCTTCTAATGCAGTCTTGCTGTATTCAGACCTCCGCCCCTGCCTCCCCTCTCAGAACCTGTTTTTTGGGAAGTGGGCTGACAGGTACAGTGTTGCACCTCAGGGGTGTACCTTGTACCCTCCCTCTTGGGCGGGGTTGATGTAGTTATTTTTCTGGTGTTTTATACTTAAATATTGTCACCAGCTTTCCTTCTTGGGGTCTCGACTTGCGTCTTTTGGGCCCAAAAATAATTTTTTGCCCTTTGGCTATATGTTGAACAATTTCCATACTATAGTATGTTAGTTAGTGTGCTTGTAAGAATCTGATGGTTACACTGGGAAGTACCACAGACAGAGGTTTGAAAACCGAGCTCGAGCGCAACATTCTGTGCTTCTGCATAGAGCTAACTCTTACCTCTCTGGGGCAGTTCAAGTGCTGGGGTTAACTGCATTATGTCTGAATACAGCAAGACTCCATTAGAAGAAACAACATTACTATGGTGAGTAATTTTTTCTTCCTTCTCCCGGGGTAGAGAGGGTGTTTCTGTTTCTAAGCAATATTTATCCAAATGGCAAATTGCATTGTGTTCTGCTGCAACAAGTGTGGCAAAGAATTGCCTGGTGCTGTCAAAGCTTATTCCACCAGAGGAGAGGAATGGCTACCTCCATGGCTTGTTTCTGAGGAGTCTCAGCCGCTGACATTTGTGTGGCTGCCTCTTGGAGTACTGTCCATACTTTCACCAAGCACTACAGCCTGGACATTGCCTCAACAGACCCTGTAGGATTTGGCAGGGCTGTTACAGGAACTCCTGTCTTAAGTTTATGGAGAGTCCTCCTCGCAGACTGTCTGTTTACACTTGTAACTGCTTGGTACTCGTTCCTATGGTGTTACCTGATGACTGAGGTACCCCCGAAGAAGATGAAACAGTTACGTAAGAACCTACCGTGACCGTAGATCTTCGAGGGGATCTCAGTCATCAGGTATATTTTTCCCACCACCACCCCCCTTCTTGGGGCTTCTGTCTAGGAACTGGCTAGCTGGTGTATCCAGCTTTTCATTTAGGTCTGGGCACTTCTTTTTCTTCTTGGCCCCCCATGTCTAAAGCTATGCTGCCTTTGTCTCCGGGGGAAAGAACTGAGGAAGGAGTGGGGCCATCCACGCCTGTATATAGGGTTGGTGATGTCGATGGCATGGGCGATCCCAGTTGTGCTGCTGAAAATCCTCCGTGTGGATTCCCCTTCACCAGCGGTGACGGTTCCTACAGTGTTACCTGATAACTGAAATCCCCTCGAAGATCTGTTATGGTATGTTCTTACGCAGCTGTTGTTCTAGGGATGTGGATATGTTGTTCTTATCCACACTTGTTGGCATGTCCCTTTCCCCATTAAATCTTGCTGGAAGGTCTTCAAACTGGCTCCTCCCACCCACCCGGGTGGTATAACCCTCTGCTCCACCCCATGACATCAGATCTTCCTTTCCGCTGGAAGATACAGGTTGCCTCCTCTCTGCTACCGCGTGTTGTAGGCCAAGGCTCAAAAAACTTCAACCCGCTGAAGATTCGCTGCTTCGTATTAGCGATTGTAGTAGCTGCTTCTCGATAATGGAAAATAAATCTTCCCCTGGTTTTCGCTGGTGCCCATGCGGGCAGAAAATGTCGCACACAGACCCACACTCTGCATACGTTTACTGCTTGGGTGTCGGCCATGACACCCAGGCTTGCGAGTTTTGCCTTTCATTTCAACCGAACATCCTCAACGATCGTCTCGCACACTAGAAGCTGGGCAGGCCTGAAAAACAGAATCCACCGGTTGGCAGTCTCCGCGGCTGCGAGCCCTGCCGAGCAATTGGAACAGATGCAGGCCTTCGAGGAAGAGGTGGCGTATGCTGCAGATAGTTCCTCTCGGCCGATATTCATTCCACTCAACCTGGGTTCCACTTTCTCGGGCTCCTTTCAGGAGTTGTGCCTTTCTCTCCCCATCAAGGGCGAGGGACCTGTGGGCTCGCATTCCTCCCGGTACCGTAAAAAGGACAAGGAACCAAGAGATTATTCGTCTTGGCAAAGACGTTCTTGGGATTGAGAGCGATCTCGGTCCCAGGAATCTCCACTCTCGAGCTCAGTCGAGATTGCGGCTTTGTCCACTGTCTTCTCAGTCCCGCCGTCAGGCCAGCTGGCTGAAATTTCGAAGACATAGTAGAGTTAACTCTTGACTGTGTCGATCGGTTGTCGGCCGAGGAGGTGGATGGCTCTTTTAACAAGACTCTGGTCGTGTTTATCCCCAATGAGGAGACCCAGCTTGCTGGAACTCCTATCGGGGAGCCAGTCCCAGATCTGGGAAAAACACCAGTTCCACCAGTGTCTCCCGAGCGACCCAGTCGGCCAGTCCGAGCAAGGTCGAGATCTCAGACTCCCTTGACTGTCATGCCAAGGAAGGCGCATAAGCATGCCAAAAAGAGGCGATGTCACCGTTCATCTTCGTCCTCCTCGGCTATGGGGAGGCTTCGACGAAAACGTCAACGCTACGAGGATTTGATGTGGCAACATCTCATTCTGTCCAGGCAGAAACCTTGCTTGGTTTCTACCCCGGCCATTACATGGCTCTCTCCTCTTAGGCCAAAGCCGACTCCCTTGGAATCAATAAAATCAGTTCCCCCGCCCACAGAGCCGGTAAAACCTGCCCGGTTTTGGCCAAAACTGGTCTCTCCACTGATAGTGGTGGAGCCGCCACCAAAACAGCCCTCGGGAGGGGCTCTTATGAAGGATTCCCGAACAGTTCCAGATCTTCCTCATAGGATATCTGTCACCTTTGCACCTGATCATCCCAGGCACATTCAAGGGGATCTTGGTGGTCAACCGATTTATCCAGATACCTCGGATTCTGACGACACCGACCTTCACTCTCACCTGGTGGATGATGTCGGTCAGTAGTCTGTCGATGGAGGAGGATCCTTCATCTTTTCAGGGGACTCTCCACCTTATCTCTGAATTCACGGAAATGCCCCTGGAACCTGTCCAGAAACTGACGTAGTACCCTCTTACTGATATTCTCAAAATAGGAGATACTCCTATAGAAGCCTTTCCTGTGCCGAAGCCATTCTTGGCCTGGCCTTGGAGCTTTAGCAGCATCCTGCCTCCTGCCCAGCACCATCTGCCCAGATGGCCCACAAGTATGCAATGCCCATCGGGTCCTTCTCGGGGTTCACACAACACTTGTCAGCTGAGGGATTCGTGACCGCCTCTGTGTTCAGACATTCAGGCAGCTCTGCTGACACCAGTAGCCCTCCAGACAAGGAGTCCAAAAAACTGGACCACTTTGCCAGAAAGGTCTATGCAGCTTCCTGTGTAGGCCTCTGTAAGGCAAGCTCAACCGTCGTCATAGCGTACTTCTTCCATGCCCTTCGAGGGTCCTTGGATGACGTTCTCCCACACCTCCTACAGTCAAGCAGGTCTAGGACCAGGGCCATGTCGTTGCCAAGCAACGACTTCAGACGGCTTTGGACCTTGGGGACTCTGGCACCCCTTCGGTGGCAGCCGTGGTTGCCTCACACCGTAGGGCTTGGCTGAGGCTTTCCACCTTTATGGCGGATACCCAGCACAAACTTACTGACGTCCCGTTCCTGGGCATCGATCTCTTTGGCCCAGGTGTGGCTGGTCACCTTCAGCAAATTGAGGAGTCCAGCGCCACCTTGGACTCAGCCACTTCTGCTCAAAGCGCTTCTGGCGCCAAGAAGCAGCAGAAAAAGAAAAAGCCTTTTCGGCACCCTGCTCCTGCGGCCTAACAGCCCTCCTTTCATGGTGAGCAGCAACAGCAGGCACAAACTTGGTGCCCTTGGCCCAAGTCTGGGCCTCCACAGGCCCGCAGACAAGGAGATCGAGGTTCAGGCCCTGGACCCTCTTCCTCCAAGCCTGCCCAGTGATGGGATAGAGATTACCACCTTTATCCCTGTCATGCCAGCTCTGGGTCTTCCCATGGGGGACCGGCTCTGCCATTTTCTTTTCTCCTGATCCACTGTTACCACAGACAGTTGGATTGTAGAAGTGGTCGGCCAGGGTCTACCTCTGGAATTCGAGCATTACCCTCCCAGCCAAGCCAAGCCCCATGGGAGGAGAGCGTATCAGTCCACACCCTGTCGGCTCTGAGAGACGACATAGCCCAGCTCCTCCTCAAGGAGGCAGTGGTTCGAGTGGCAGATCCTCCAGTCAACCCAGGATTCATTTCCAGGTACTTCCTGGTCCTGAAGCGGACGGGGGGGGGGTGGCGCCCCACTCTAGATCTGCATGACCTGAATCAGTATCTCGGACCACGCACCTTCAGGATAGTAACTCTGTCCCAGATCATACCATCTCTGGAGCAAAACGTGGTTCTGCTCACTGGATCTCCAGGACTCGTTCTTTCATGTCCCAATCCGTCCATCTCACCATCAGTTCCTCTACTTCAGGGCAGAGGGAACCTTGTACAAGTTCCAAGCCATGCCATTCGGCCTGTCATCGGTCCGAAGGGTCTTCAAGTGCATGGCAGTGATAGCAGCCCATCTCAGGCATCAAGGGGTCAGAGTTTACCTTTACGGCGACAATTGGCTCTTGGCAGGTTTCACCCAGCAAGAATTGGAGAGGTCCAGGGACCTGGCCCACCAGACCTGCTCTCAACTTGGCCTTCTGATCAGCGAGGCCAGGTCTGAGCTTGTGCCTTCTCTGGTGATGTGCTTCATTGGGGCAGAGCTCGACTCACTCCGAGCCAGAGCACGGCTCCCAGTGGACAAGGTGGAGGTTTTCTCCTCCTTTGCCCAATCATTTCTGGTTGAGCACTTGCGCCCTGCCTGAGACTTTCTGCACCTTCTGGGTTACATGGCGGCCTGCACCACTGTGGTCCGATCGGCTCGGTGGCATATGCACACCCTTCAGTGGGAGCTAGCCGCCCAGTGGACTCAGCGTCTAGGTCGTTTCGACCAGCTGATCACTGTGACCCAGAAGATGTGGGACACTCTTCAGTGGTGAACCGTCCCAGACCGGTTGCAGGAAGGCATCCCGTTTGTCCGCTCCAAGCCGATGATCGTCCTCATGACCGATGCCTCTCTCAAGCTGGGGAGCCCACATGGGAACAGCGGGGCCCATGGGTTCTGGACCTCCAAGGAATCCCGATACCATATCAACCTGTTGGAGCTCAGGGCAGTCAGACTGGCGTCAGCATTCGCTCAGCAGCTTCAGGGTCAAGTGGTTCAAGTCCAGACAGACAGTACCACAACCATGTACTACCTCAACAAGCAGGCCGGCACGCATTACCCGCTGCTGTGCAGGGAAGCGCTCCGCATCTGGACACTCGTGAGCTGACTGGAGGCGGATCTCCTAGCAATCCATGTGGCAGGAGCCTCAAATCAACTGGCGGATCCTCTCGGCCACATAGGTGAGACATCCCACGAGTGGTCTCTCCATCCAGAGGTAGCTCACAGCCTGTTCTCCTACTGGGACAAACCGATGGTGGACTTGTTTGCCTCCAGGGAAAACACCAAACTGAGGCTGTTTCACGCCTGCCCTCCCCCTCAGTGGGGATCACTGCAGGGGGATGTCATCTCGAAGCCATGGACCCCTGGCCTCTTCTACATTTTCCCTCCATTTCCTTTGATCCACATGGTGCTTCTCAAGGTGAGGAGGGTCAAGGCGCAGGTAATCCTGATAGCCCCAGACTGGCCATATCAGTTCTGGTATCCAGATCTCCTCAGCCTCAGCAACAGGCTCCTGAGGCGTCTTCCAGTGCACCTGGACCTGATCTCAGTCAATCAGGGGAAGGTATTCCATCCGGGCCTTCAGTCCCTGCACCTTGACAGCCTGGAACCTGAGCAGCTAGAGTTCCAGGCTTTGGGTCTCTCTAAGGATGTACTCACAGTAGTGGAAGCATCCAGAAAGGAGTCGACCAGAAAGTGCTACGCCTTCAAATGGAAAAGGTTTTCCATTTGGTGCCAGGGCAAGGGCCTGGATCCTCTATCCTGTGGCAATCATTTTAGACTACCTTTCGTCTCTGTCCAAAGGGGGTCTTCGGTCTTTGACCCTTAAGGTGCATCTGGCAGCCATCTCTGCTTACCGGGCGCGGGCCAGTCAGCAGACAGTGGCACAGGAGAAGGTGGTATGGCGTTTTTTCAAAAGCCTCGATCACATATCCCCTCTAGTGCATGAACCTCCACCTCCGTGGGATTTACTGCTGGTCTTGGCAAAACTCATAGGCAAGCCATTCAAACCTGTGCACAAGTATGAGATATCACACTTGTCATGGAAGACTGCCTTCCTTTTAGCTATCATGTCCGCCAGAAGGACTGTGGAGCTCCAGGCGCTCTCGGTGGAGTCTCCTTATCTGGTCTTCCACAGGGACAAGGCTGTCCTGCATCCCCACCCGAAATTCCTCCAAAGGTGGTGTCCGAGTTTCACCTTAATCAGGCATTGACTCTGCCTGTGTTCTAGCCGAACTACACCTCTGATGCTGAGTACAGACTCCGTACTCTGGACCTGCAACGTGCTCTCTCCTACTATAAGGAGTGGATGGCGGAAGTTCAGGGAGAGGTTCGCCAGCTGTTTGTCACCTACACTGAAGCCGCACCTGGCAGGCCTGCAGCTAAGCGGATGATTGGCAGATGGATTACATCATGCATTGATCTCTGCTATAGACTGGCAGGCAGGGAGCCTCCCAGAGGGATAAGAGCTCATTCTACCCGCTACACCGCTGCATCGGTGGCTGCTTGCAGGGACATCCCTATCCAGGAAATCTGCAGGGCTGCTACCTGAAAGACAGCAAACACCATCACCCATTACCACATCAACCTTGAATCACGCCGGGATGCTGGATCTTATCTGTGTCAGTCTTCACCATTCATTACCTGTGGGTATGTGGCTGGAGGTCACGACCCTGCGGGACCTTCTTTTTTTATTTTTTTTTTTTGGATGGGCGGCGCCAGCACCATTGGCGCCGCCTCTGAGGCTGCACTGCGTGGCGGCCGAGGGTTGGTTAAGGTGTCGCCAGCCACACCCCTCCCCCGCCAGTTCTTCGTCTCCCACTGTAGAGGTCGCACCTTGTGAAGAGCTACTATCAAGAAGGCCTAGTGTTTCTGACTCCATGTCATCGACGCTGAGTAATTCTTCCTGCTGGTTCCGTTTTTGTCTCCACTGGACGCTGCTGTGGTAAGACTGTTCCTTTTCTTTATTTGTCAGCGATGTCGAGTCTTTGTTTAACTTGTTTTGCCGTGGATCATGTCTCGGTTGGGGAGAAAGAAATCGTTGAAATGGGGCGGCCCCCTATGCGACAGTGCCCGTGTGGCCACAAGTACTCTTGTCACTAACCAGCATGACCATTGCCTCGCGTGTCTTGGCCCGCTTCATGACATGGATTCATGCGATGCCTGCTTCTCCATGGACTGTCATGTCATCGAGCAACGTGCTTGGAAAGTTAGACGCGCTCCACTGACTTTCGGGAGACAGGCGCGTACTTCTCGGGCCATGCCGCGGTCTCTTGGCCTTTCCTCCAGGTCCCCTCCCGGTTCTATACGGACCATGGAGGAGGGGGCTTCTGCTCCTAGTAGCCATTGCAGAAGCCCCTTCTGCAGTGCAGGAGGCCCAGTCCATCCCCCTTGGGGACAGGCGGGAGGCACCGCTCTGGCAATCACCGCTTCAGGGGTGAAGGCTCCACTGGTGTCATTTCCTTGGGCTGGGAAGCCTGGGTCAGCACCGTCCTCTATGCTGTCTGTCGGTGTCATCTTGGGCCTTGGCGCTGTTCGCGGCACCATGGGCCCTGATGGCATCATGGTCGGCTCCGTTCTGCCACTCGGCGCCGTCTCCGCTGTCGACGCCGTTCACGATGCTGAAGGTGCTGACAACCGTGGGAGGTACTATGGCGCCGTCTTTGACCGTTTCTCACGGCACCAAGGCTCGGGACGGTGCTGTGTCTAATGCAGGTGCCGCTTGTGGTGCTGAGCGACACGGCACCAAGGGAGGTGTCGTCCTCTGCGTCGAGGGAGCTGTCAGTGCCATCATCAGTGCCGTCCTTGACTTAGGTGCCATTCGCGGCGCCATGGGTCTGGACGACACAGTGGCAGGCATCGACTCTGCTTCTGGTACCACTCTCGGCGCCATGTCTTCTTCGGGCACGTTCGCGGTACAGTTGGAGAGTTCAGCACCGGCTCTGGTACAGACTCCCGGACTGGTACCCCCTTTGGTTGGGACGGCAGTAGGCGTCCACATACAGTCTGGCACCAGACTTCGGTCTGTACCTCCTTGGAGACGGAGTCAGAGTCTGGTTCTGACAGGCTATCCGACTCTTTGGAGTTGGCGGCCCACATGGACATCCTGTTAGTTTCCTCGGCTGACCGGAGCCAGACCCCTCTGAGGGGCAGGCAGTTGCCCCCGTGTCCAGGGTCGGGTGCTGACCAGCAGGCAGTGGTGCAGGCCATTATTGCTCTGCAGCCTGGGCTCGGAGGGTTTTCTGCCCCCTCAGTTGCGGTACCCTCTCAGGTGGTGTGTCTGGATCACCCAACGTTAGGGCCAATTGAAGCACCCACGGGAGGGGAGGGTGCTACTCTCTGGGTGGTCCCCTCGAGGGCTGACCAGGGTTGTCAGCTGCATAGGCTGGTGTGTGTGAGGAGGAGGAGGTCTCTTTCGGACTCCGAGGGGTCGGGGTTTGATGCGGTGACCCTTTTCTGGGACCCACCTGGGTTTGGGAAGGAGTCGTAGCACGGACCCCCACCCTTCTTGGTCTCCTTGAGAGGGCCCTGGTCTTTGGAGGGTAGGGACCATCCTTTTGGAGTTCCACAGTCCCTGTCGCCTCACAGGGGGAATCTTCAGGGCACAGCCTAGGCAGTTCCAGTATGGTTGATCAGCTGTCAGCTGTAGGGTTTTCCGGAGCCCCTTCTTCCCTTGGGGCTCCTGGTGCGCTCTCTTGCCCGGACAGAGGACTGTCTCCTTCTGCCGTTGGTCTTGCCCCCACTCCTCTGTCACCTTCTCCTGCGCTCCCAGGCATTCTTGGTCCTAGGGGACCTCGCTCCTGGGAGCATTTCAGGGGTGTGGCTGCTCACTTCCCTTTGTATGTCAGGGCCATGGACAGACAGGTGTTTCACCATCACCCTGAGCAGCCAACCCCTGGATCTCTGAGGTCTTCCGCTTCTTCGTCCCCCTTTTCAGGGGGAGAGGAGCCCTCTGTCCACATCTCTCCTGCTGCTGATCTTGCAGAGTATCAGCGTATCCTCATGAGGATGATGGAGGACCTGCATGTCACCCCACCAACTCAGCACAATCCAGAGCATTCGACGTGCGCCTTCCTAGGCAGTTTCAGTTTGGACACCCTTGTGGTGCCCGCATGGCCTGCTCCTTTCCAGGAGGCATCGTTGCAATTCTGGCAGAGACCCTTTCCAGAGTCCCAGCCCCTAGGGATCTGAGCCAGAGGTACTCTGCCCCCGAGTCTCCAGGTCGTGTGCCTCATCCTCAGTCAGGACTGATGCAGCTGGACACTCCCGATGGGCTTCACGCCCCCACCGTGACCGCCCCCTGAATCAAGATTCCATGGATTTTGACTTCTGGGGGAGGATGACTTTCTACTCGGCACGGTTGCTTCTTTCAATTTCTGCACATCAGGCCCAGCTGTACTACATATGATAGGTTTCTGTGGTCCAAGCTAGGTCAACTCCTAGACTCTCTGCCTGATATGGAGGTAACCAGACAAGCCACTGCACTCTCTGCACATGACGTGGAGCTAGCAAGGCACCAAGCGAGGGCTTCTTACGATGCCAATGAGGTACCTTCCAGGGTTGTATGGGCAGCAGTCTGCACTAGGTGGTCAGCATGGCTGCATCTTTCCCAGTTGTCACCCTTGGCCTGGTGTATGGGGATTTCCTCCGCATACCAGAGAACACTTTTTTTCTCCCATAGGGTGAGGCAGGCATCTGTCGGGGCAACCTCTTACCCCCTCCGGGGGGCCCCACCTCTCTCTCCCCACCCTCTGGCCTCGCCAGGCCCATAAAGGTTCTCCCTCTCAGTATCTGACCCACTGAGAGCTAAGGGACTTTGTCCTTTAGGGTGTAGGGCCCCCTTCGGGGGGGGGGGGGCTCGGTACTCACTCACAGGTGATGAATGGTGAAGATTGACACAGAAAAGATATGAAAATTATGTACCTATCGTAATTCCTGATCTTTCTGTGTATCTTCACCATTCATCACAATCCCACCCTCCATCCCCCTGGGGCCTCAGTCTCTGGGTCCCTCTCCCTCTGTGTGCCCCTCTGTCCCCCCCCCCCCCACTTCCTTTCCGCTGGTAAGGAGCAGGGTGACCTTGGGCACACAGGGATTTTTTCCTCCCTGTCAGGAGGGGAGAGGGATCGGGGGAAGGGGCACTTCTCCTTAATGCTTTGGCTCCACCCCGTTGGGGTGGGAGTTGGTGGTTGCCCTCTCTTCTTTTCTCTGTCCCCTCCTATATCCTACTCCGTCCTTGTCCCTAGGGACTCATCCCTCAAATTATTTAAAAAAAAAAAAAAAAAAACTTGTTTCTCACCTCCAGATAGATGGTTTCAGGGGGAGTACAACCCTGTATCCTGTCTTTTCTCCCAGAATAGCTGCTTCTGTTCATGTTGGAGTTTTATTGCCAGTGATTCTGTGCCTTGAATTCTGGCAGTTCAGTCTGCTGGCTACTCCTTCACAGTTCCTATACTATCTGGAGACAAATCAAAGGTTCAGGGTATGTCCTCCCCCTCCCTATTTCTAATTTTTCTCCTTCCCTCCTTTTTCTGCTTCCAGAGATTGGGCCCCTTCCCAATCCCCTTAGATTTCCAACTCTCCTTCTGTCCTCTCCGTCGTTTATTTCTCCTTTTAGTTTGTATATCTTTTCCTTTGTCTGTCCCTTGGACTTCCTTGTCCTTCCCTCCCAACCCTTTCTTACTCTACGGCAATTCAGAACTGGCGGGAGGGCAGGGTTGACGACACCTAACGGCCAACCCGAGAGCACCACGCAGTGCGTCAGCCTCAAGGTGGCACTGACGGTGCACACTCCACCCATCCCCCCAAAAGCACCCGCGAGGGTCGGACCTCCGCCACACCCACAGGTGATGAATGGTGAAGATGCACAGAAAGATCAGGAATTACGGTAGGTACGCTATTTTCATTTTTGGGGCCTCAGTTCTCCAGTCTCTGTTTCCTAAGTAGGGGGTGTGTTCCTTGCCTCCCTCTTCCCGGAGAACTGCTATGAGTCTGCCAACAAGTGTGGAAAAGAACAACATATCCACATCCCTAGAAAAACAGGTTACTCACCTGTAACAGTAGATCTTCTACAGACTGGTCTCTTGCAGTAGGTTATTACACTTGGGAGTTCCACCAGGTGGCGCTATCACAGGGCAGCTTTTTCCAGCAGTCCTCTTCAGGGGCTGTCCACATGACATCACTTCCTCAGGCTGTGTATAAAAGTGGGCGGCCCCATATGTCCTCTGTTCATTTTCCCGCTGGCTTCTGCCCCCACAGCAGCTAGCTCAGTCTTCTGTGTTGCAGTCTTCGACGTGATCTTGGACCCGATTCTTCGTCTCTGTTCTGGGCCTGTGAACCACTCACAGTAACCTTGGTTCCCGCCTCTGGTCCCGGGCCTCTGAACCACTCATAGCCACCTCGATTCCCATTCTTATGGTGCAGGCCTGTGCTCCACTCACAGCAACCTCACTACTTCTTGACCCGGTGCTCCTGCTGGGCCCTTGACTTTCTGGATGCTTGGCAGCCTTGCCGGGACTGACCTAGGCGTCCCGCTCTGAGGGTCCCCAGCTCAGGGCCCATGTTCCTGACTGATGGAGAAGAAGGACTTGTACTCCTAACACTCCCTCCACCTTTTTCTGTCCACGGTGGCTTCTTCTGCTCCTCCACCATCGACAGGGCTGCTCCCCCATTGACGGAGCCTGCGTTGCTCCTTTCCTCGTCAACTGGACATACCCCATCGATGGAGCACTCTCTGACATGTTTTCTGTTGAAGGGCACTGTTCCCCCGTCGACAGAACGAACTTCGTCGATGGGGGAGGCTCCCACGTCGACAGAGCATGTTTGTTCTTTCCCTCGTCGACGGGAGTGCTTCCCCAGTCGACAGAGCCTTCTTTCTTCTTCTCATCGACAGGGACTGTTCCCTGTCGATGGAGCGCTCCTCGTCGATGGGGCTTTTTCCCCCGTTGAGTGGACATCGTCTTTTATGTTCCTCCTTGACTGGGCTGCTTCCCCCGTTGACAGGGTGGTTTCCCCCCCGTCGATGGAACGTTCCCTTATGCCTGCCTCTTGATCAGGGCTGGTTCCCCGATCGTCCGCAGGGGCTCAGTACCCCGTGGCATTCCCTGGCACCGGCACTCCGGGGGGGGTTCCTGTGGACATCCCTTCTTCCAGCCCCCTGTTCCTTGCCCCTCCTCTGTTGCCTGTCTGCAGGGGTCGGGATGCCCTCCCCTGGTTTTACGGGACTGCCTTTCTCGGGGTTCCTTGCAGTTCTCCAGTGTCCATGCCTGGGGGGTTCCCTACGGGGGCGCTTTTGTCGTGCGCCGCCCTGCCTGGGGCCTGGCGTAGCCCACCTCTTCCCCTCTGTCCCTCCCTGTGTGGGCTTCCTGGCTGTGCGGCACCCCATCAGGCCGTCCCTGTTTGACCGCCGTGCCTGCCTCTGTGGATGTTACAGGGACTCCTGCCCAGACCACTCAGCCCTGTCATGCCTGTTCTTGTCTACCGGATGTGGTTTCCTGGTGCCTTGATTTCCTTGACATGCAGGTTTGCCCTCTTGTGCCTTGCTGCTTCGCAGCCTCCACTATGTGGGCCGTATGGTCTGGTGCCTCCGCTTTGGCACCTTCTTCCCGCCACTGCCTCCCTCTCCGGAGTCGGCCCTGTTGGCATTGCCCCGTACACCATTTCCACGCTTTCCCAACACCGGCTTCCTGCAGGCTGTATTGCCATTGCTGCATCTGCCTGTCTGTCTGCCGCTGCAGTCGCCTTGCGGTGCCACCCCTGGCTTTGGGTGTCGGGTTCGACTACTGATATGCACTTATCAGTTGCCAGCGCCCCTTCTGCAGTGCCCCATTATTTGATCGTGGTATGCAGGCCTTTCTGGGTTCTCTACCCCACTGTCCGGTCATACCAGCGGTCGGTCCAGGACCGCTACCGTGCCCCACAGTTCCTGTCGTCCCCCTCAGCTGTCAGGGCGTCCCCTTCCTGGCCCCCTTCACGGGGTGCTGCTCGAGACCGCGGTGGGGCGCCTTGTGGGACTGCTACGTCCATCCCATCCATTTGGCAAGGCCGGGCCTGCCCCTCCTTCTTGATTGCTCCCCAGGGCTTGCTCCCCACCTCCCTCCATATGCCTCTGAGGCATCCGGGAGTCCGTCCGCCCTTTCTTTGGAGGCCTGCTTCCTCATCCTGGTCGCTTCTCTCCTCTCTGCGGTCCTTTTGGAACTCCTGCTGTCCTCCCTCCTGGAGCCCCTTCAGTTCTTCACTGTGGCTTGCCTGGTGCTTCTGGTCCTGGTACACTCCACTTCCTGCCCGCGCACTCTGTGCTTGGCAAGCTCTCCTGGTTTGACTCGTCGCCATGGCCTTTCGACCCCTGCCTCGTCAGGATGAATCACTGTGCATGGCCTTCTACTTCTCTGTCTTCTACAACCTACTTGGAGCATGTTGTCCTTGCCCACCCTTGGCTTCTCTGCCCTACCGGGTGTGGTTCGAGTCGACTCGTCTATGACTCTCTGACGCCGTCCATGTCCAGGGCTATACCGGCTTCTTGCCGCACTCCTCTACAGATGCCACATGGCTTCTCTCCTGTCCATTGCTATGGACATTGCTGTCAGCTTTTGCCTGCCCAGTCCCTGTCACCAGGACTGGTCACCTTTTCTTCTCCACTCCTTGCCTTCCAGGTTGGAGACTGTTTTGTACTGTGGCCCACCTCTGGTCACACCCTCTTGCCCATCTTTCTGCCCTGACTGTCCTCCCTTTTGGGCATAACTGCTTGGCACTCTCCCAAGTGTAATAACAATTCAAAAACAAAAAGCTGCGAAGCAACCTCTGTACCTGGTGCACTCAAACGAGCAGGCAGCTCGTAAATGTAAAATAAGGTACCAGACAGAATGGAGCGCACTCCACACCAAAAGTAAAGGCCCGAGCATGAGGTATTTCAAAATCCAAATAGATAATTTATGTTAGCTCTTGAGCTACACCATCACAACACAAGCCAAGTGCTTTGACTCCTTGCGAGTCTTCCTTGTCCCCTGAGGAAGACTCGCGAGGAGTCAAAGCGCTTGCCGTGTGTTGTGATGGTGTAGCTCAAAAGCTAAAATAAAATATCTACTTGGATTTTTGGAGTGCGCTCTATTCTGTCTGGTACCCCTAGTGTAATAACATACTGCAAGAGACCAGTCTGTAGAGGATAGTTCGATATGTAAGAACTTACCGTAACAGTAGATCTTCCAGGAACTATCTCTTGCAGTAGGTACAGTCCCATCCTCCATCCCCCTGCCTTTTGCTCAGGGTTCCCGGATCTCAGAACGTTGGGTGGGGACTCCTTGGTCCCTCGGTTTCCCTCGGTCCTGGCCTTTGCGTGCTGAAGCTAGCAGGGAACAGAGGATACATGGGGCTGCCCACTTTTATACAGAGCCTGAGGAAGTGATGTCATTTGGGCGGCCCCTGCAGAGGACTGCTGGAAGAAGCTGCCATGTGATAGCGCCACCTGATGAAACTCCCAAGTATAATAACCTACTGCAAGAGACAGTTCCTGGAAGATCTTCTGTTATGATAAGTTCTTACATAACCAACTTTCTAGGAGTGGTATATGTTCATCCACACTGACCCACCCGACCTCCCCTGCTGTGACGCACAACCTGGCTTCCAGCGAGCTAAGATCTAGCATCGTGGGACGAGCCGAGTGTTATACCACCTGGGTGGGTTGGAGGAGCCAGCTTGATGACCTTCCCGGCAAGATTTAAAGGGGAAAGGACATGCCAACGTGTGGATGAACAACATATACCACTCCTAGAACTACTGTTACAGGTGAGTGACTTGTTTTTTGGGGTTTTTTTTTGTCCTCTTATACTTCAGACAACATTCCAGTGCTATGGGAGGAAATCCACTCCGTGCTGCACAAAAGGGCAGTAGAACCCATCCAAGAGACCAAAAGGACAGTGGGTTTTACTCTCACTTCTTCCTGGTCCCCAAATGCACAGGAGATCTCTGGCCCATTCTAGACCTCCGGGAGCTAATCTTTTTCATTCAGTACAAAAAATTCCAGATGGTGACACTTCAGTGTCTGCTGCCCCTTCTGCATCAGGGAGATTGGATATGCTTCCTCGACATTAAAGATGCGTACCTGCATATCTAGGTACATACCTCTCACAGATGGTACCCAAGGATCTTACTTCAAGTCGGAACTCTTGCAGCAGGCTATTACAATTAGGAGAAACGACGCAGGCATTAGGACATACTAGAAAACTTCTCAGCCAGCAGTACCCAGCAGGGACTGCCCCGACGTCAGCCCTGGTACAAAAGGGGGCGGACTCAGCTCCACCCCAGTTCTTTTCCTGCGGCGACCAGCGCCTTATTTGGAAAAGTTCTTGACTTGCCAGCCACCAGCAAAAACTCAGTTTTCACCCTAAGTTCTTGACGGTTTTCCAGTACCGACGTATGTCATCCCCGTCCTCTGTCTTTTCATCGCGACCCCATCGTAATAAGTGTATCTGCTGCCGTGAGATTCCAGCTAAGGACGGCCGCACCAAGTGTGTATTCTGCCTGGGGCCCAACCATGACACCACAGCCTGTTCCACCTGCCAGGGCTTTACAAGTAGGAAAAGGATCCGCCGCCTAAAGGCTCTCAAGACATACCTGCTTGAACAGAAGATGGACCTACACACCTCTGGGGGGAAGGCCAAACATTCTACCAAGGAGAAATCCAAGCAGTCCTGCGACAAGGATCGTAGTCAGTCCTGCCACCAGTCCAGGTCCTGCTCCCGCTCACGGCCCTCCCCTAAGAAAGCCCGCTCTTCTCCGGGCTCAGGTGAGCACTCTAAATCCTCTAAGAAGGTACAGGTTAAATCTGGTCTGTCGGGGGAGAAACCAGCTAAGCCCAAGGTGACCAAGACCTCAGAGGCACAAGCCACAGCCCTGCCTGCCAAGGCCACGGCGTCGCCCGATAAAGGCACTCCCCTGGAGTCCAGGGACACTCCAGCTCCCCCCCAACCCCCATGTGAAGCCATCGGCAGTCCTGGTACCGACGCCAGTAGAAGGGGCAAAGGATCCTGACGCTGCCGGCGAAGGAACAGCGTCTCTATCCCCCAAGTCCTCCTCCCCTTGGCTCTTAAGGTGGCTCCCTTTCAAGGCCAGATACTTCGGAGGTCCCTTTTCTGGGGAAAGCGACCTTGGTGTTCGTGAAGGATGAGCTACAGGATCTCTCTTCGTTTTGGTGGGGCCAGGTCCAGAAGCAGACTCCCCACAAAGCCGGCCCTGTCACCGGTACTGGACCCATGGGGTAAACTCCAGCCAGAGAGTGTCCTTTCACCACAGAAGACCCCCGAGAGGCCGCCGGCTCGCCCACTCTCCAAGGCCCGTTCCCGATCTCAGTCCGCAGACCGACGCCGGCGCTCACCACAGTCAGGTAGCCGACGCCAGGTCAGGTCTTACACCAGGAGCCGTTCCCATTCTGATCGTCGGGCCCACTCCCGATGTCGGTCCTGTGACCGACATCAGTCCTCGGACTGACGTTGGTCGGTGAACCAATGACGTTCGAGTGGGGCTAGTCACAGGAACAGGTCCGGCTACTCGTCACCTAGTAGTTGGTCGCCCTCTTCCTCTTCTTCTTCCATCTCGGGAATCAGCGGTTCCCCAGTAGAAGAGGACCAGCTCCACTTGCCTCCTGATGATCCAACCTTTATGGATGTCATGAGGTACATCCAGGCCTCTAGTGAATGAGATACAGAGGACCTTGATCCGGAACGCCGTTGACTGGCAAAGTACCTGGGGCAAAAGGAGCCCAAACCTCTTGTGGTGCCTCCTTTGGTGGACACCTTCCAGGATCTCACCCGTATCACCTGGAAGTGTCCAGCTTCAGTCCCAGCGGTTCCAAAAAAGTCAGACAGGCTGTACAGAGCCAAGAGGTATGAAGCTTTCCTGGCTGAGCACCCTCAGGCGGACTCTTATGTGATTACGGCTGCCCATGATAAATCCAAACAGCGAAAGCACCTTAGCTCACAGCCTCCCGACCCTGAGTCTCGCTGTTTGGACCAGGTGGGCAAGAAGGTCTATTCTGTCTCCACCTGCTCCATTAGGTCCCTAAATTTCCTGACACATATGGTTCAGTACCAGAATGCGCTCTGTGAGGGGGGACAAGAGCTCGTGCATGTCTTGCCAGACTCTGCACAAAAGACAGAGATTCTGGATGTCCTTAAGTCGGGATCAGACGTGGGCACACATGTTTTGCGTGTCTCTTAAGACACTGCAGATATGGCGGCCAGAACGTCGGCGTCAGGGGGTCTGTCTCTGGCACCACGCTTGGTTGAGGGTCTCGGGCTTTCACCAAGATCTGCAGTCCGGGATCCAGGACCTACCATTCCAGGGTACCATTTTGTTTGGGCAGGAGACAGAGTCACATATCTCTCTTCTCCAGGAGTCAGGGAACTCCATCTGGTCTGTCCGTCAGATGTACAGCGGAGACCAAGGAAACGGCCATTTCACAAGCCCTCAGGTGTCCAAGCCTGTGGCAACCATCAGGGCCAGAGAGGTGGCTTTCGAAGGAGAGCTGGCAACCAGCAGCCTGGAGGTGCTCTTTCCCGTGGCCCCAAGTCCTCCCAGGCCTCTCTGCCCACTCCCGGCTCCGCCCAATGACACTCTCCCAACCCCCTCCCCAGCAGAGGTTTCAGGAGGCAGGCAGGGTGTCGCTTCACTTCATCTGAAGGGATGGAGTTTATTACATGGACCAGTGGGCCTGCCATATCATAAGGAGGGACATACGCTAGAGTTCAGAGATTCCTCCAGACACCCCACCAAGGTCCTCAAGATACCCTCCTTCTCACATTCCACTCATAGAAGGGGAGATACAGGCCCTTTTTCGAAAAGGGGCAATAGAAGCAGTCCCTCTGCAGCAGCGGGGGAAAGAGTATTATTCCCATTTTTTTCTGGTTCCAAAAAAGACATAAGACCTTCGTCCCATTCTGGATCTCAGCTCTTTAATCTATTATATAGAGTACAGAAGGTTCCAGATGGTGACTCTTCCAGGACTGCTTCCTCTGCTGCATCAGGGGGACTGGCTCTGTTCCCTAGACATGCAAGATGCGTACATGCACATCTGGGTCTTCCCCCCTCACAGGAAGTACCTGAGGTTCCACTTCCAAGGGCAGCATTATCAGTTTCGGGTTCTCCTTGCTGGGCCTTCCTCCGCCTCCTCGAGTTCACAAAATGCCTGGCAGCAGTGGCTGCGGCTGTAAGGCGCCAGGGACATTACATCTTCCCTTACCTGGACAATTGGCTGCTTGCGGCCCCGTCAAGGTGACGTCTTCTTCAAGCTCTCAGAGATGCCTATATTCTGTTTCAAGATCTGGGGATTACCCTCAACCTTCCAAAGTCTTCCCCAGAGCCCAGCCAAAGACTCGTCTTTATAGGAGTGGTTCAAGATTCGGTCCAGGGCATGGCTTTTCTACCCCCAGAGAGGGGCGATCGCTTGCGGGAGATTGTCGGATCGGTCCTAGTAACCCCTCAGGTCCAGGCCAGGACCTTCCTCAGACTTCTTGGGCATATGGCGGCGGCCATTCCCGTCACTCCTCTGGCCTGCCTCCACTTGGGAGTCCCACAGTGGATGCTCAGGGTGCAGCGGGATCAATGCTCAGACGACCTAGACCACATGGTCAGAGTCACAGAACCAGTAAAGATGACACTTCTTTGGTGGTTGGACCCACTAAAGTTGGAAAAAGGGGTCCCTTTCCGTCCAGCGCCCCCGAATCAGATTCTTACAATGGATGCCTCGGATTTGGGTTGGGGGGCACACCTGGGGGCACACCAAACACAGGGTACCTGGACCCCCATGGAGCCTAAACTCCACATCATTGTCTTGGAGATGCGAGCGGTCCTCAGTGCGCTACATGCCTTTCAAGAGGACGTCGTTCCAGGCTCTCTTCTTGTTCAGATGGACAACATGGCGGTCATCTTCTGTATCAACAAGCGGGGGCTCTCAGTCTTACCCCCTCTGCAGGAAGTTGATGAGAGTCTGGTACTGGGCACTGGAGAGGCACAGCTCTCTGTCCGCAGTGCACGTTCCAGGCATCCTAAACGACTTGGCTGACAGCCTAAGCAAGTCTCGGTCCAAGGCGCACAAGTGGGAGCTACTGCAGTCAGTAGCGGACCAGCTGTTTAACACATGGGGTCATCCAGAGCTGGACCTCTTTGCGTCACCACGCAACGGCAAACTGCCACTTCTAGGGACATGGATATGTTGTTCATCTACACTGTCTGGCAGGTTCCTTGCCGCTTTAAATCTTGCCGGAAGGTCTTCAGGCTGGCTCCTCCCACCCACCTGGGTGGTAAAACTCTCGGCTCCGCCCCATGACGCCAGATCTTCCTTACCGCTTGGAAGCTCAGGTTCCCTCCTTAATGCTCTGCATGTAGACTGGATCCTAATTCTTCGGTTCGCCCGAAACTTATTTTAAAATTTTCAAGACTTCGGTCAAATTTCTCCCTCATGGCTGCGATGGACAAATCGACTCCCGGATTTCGGCGGTGCCCTTGTGGGCAGAAAATGTCCAGGACAGACTCGCACTACACGTGCGTCTACTGCCTCAGCCTAGAACATGACCCGCAGGCCTGCGAGTTATACCGTTGGTTTCGGCAGCGTCTGGAAGACCACGCTGCCGGTTACAGCTTGGGCGCCCGACGCTACCGCGGTAGTTGAAGGCCTGTTGGGCGGTTACCGCGGCGGCTGGCTTGGCTGAGCAACTTGAGCAGATGATCGCCCTCGAGAAGGAGGCGGCACGGGCCGCATCATCCTCTTCCTCGGTCACGGCATTTATCCCGCTCTCTCTGAGTACCTCATATTCAGCTTCTTTCAAGGAGGTTTGCCAGTCCCTTTCCACGAAGTGAGAGGGGCCTTCGGGACATTCCAGAAAGAAGGACTCAAAAGGTAAGTCCCATCGTCGGCGTTAGTGAGCGGAGAGGTCCCCTTCCCGGACAGTCGACACTCGACTTCGGTCGAGGTTGCAGCTAAGGCGCTGGCTTCAGATGTCCCGTCAGGTCAGCGGCGAGACACCCGTCGGCGGTTGGAGATTTTCGACCCGTCGGACGAGCTGTCAGCTAATTGAAGCCGACAACCCCTTCTTCACGGTTCCCCGGTGGAGCCGAAAGACCTGCCCTGCGCCTCCGGTGCCGCAGTCCCAGTTAAAGACTTCTGAGCCAAGGGAAGGCCGGTGTCCTGCCCTTCCCAGACCCGTCTCGGAAACACCGAGGATCTCTGTCTCGGACATCGTCTCGGTCAGCCGATCCGCCAACATCGTCGGTCTCGGCTTTTGAAGTAAACAAGCGCTACGCTTGTCTCGTCTTCCTCCCCGGAAGAGGAAGGCTTCGGCGCAAGTTGCGTCGATGCTACAAGGACCTGATGTGGCAGCAGTTACTTCTGTCCAAGAACAAGCGGCGCTGTCGCCTCGACCATCAAGTGGCTGTCACCGAGCAGCGAAACAACCTCGCTGTGCCGGTGCCCAGTCTCTGGGCCAGTTGTTCGGCGAAACCAGCTGCCCACCGATTGTGGTGGAACCTCCGCATCCACAACCGAAATGGGCGCCCGACCAAGATGCTTAGTCGGTCAGGACTACCCACAGGTTGTCGGTCACCTCACTCCCAATCGTCCTCGGCAGGTGGAGGGTTGCTCAGGCCCAGGCAGCTCTTGCGGACTCCTCGGAGTCGATGGCGGCGTGACCCTGTTCTCCAGGCCCATTGACCTGGAGTCCTCCCAGAGGCCAGTCGATGGGTGCGAAGCCATCGTCTTCATGGGTCTGCTTCGACTCATCTCGGAGTCCACGGGATGCAGCTCGAGCCCGTGTCCAAAGCAGGCCAGTATCCCCTGACGGAGATTCTGGACCAAGGGGATTCTCCCACGGAGGCCTTTCCAGTGGCTGAGGCCATTGTCGGCCCAGCCTTGGAGCTTTGGCAGCGGCCTGCTTCCTGTCCTGTGCCCTCGGCCAGGATGGCCAGGAAGTATGCGGTCCCTACCAGCTCTTTGCCTGGCTTCTCGGAACACCCCTTTGCCGAGGGGTTAGTTACCGACAGCGTTTTCCGGCGTTCCGGTAACGCTCGGGACGTGGATAAGCCCCCCCGACAAAGAGTCCAAAAAGCTGGACTTTGCCGGGTGCAAGGTGTACGCTGCGTCCTCCCTCGGCCTCCGACAGGCCAGCTCAGCTGTGCTGATGGCACACTTCTCCACGCCCTCATGGGCTCCCTGGATGAGGTTGTCTTATCTCCGCCTGACCTGCAGACCATGGTCCGCATGAGTGCGGGACCAGGGTAAGGCGGTGTGGCGAAGCAGCAGCTCCAGACTGCTCTGGACAATGGTGATTCCTGTGCCAGGTCAGTAGCGGCCACGGTTGGCATCCGACGCAGGGCGTGGCTGAGATATCCCTTCACGGCGATACCCAGCACAAGTTGGCGGGCGTCCCTTCTTGGGGACTGACCGCTTCGGCCCTGGAGTGGAGGGACACCTCCAGCGGATCGAGAAGTCCAGTGCCACTCTGGACTCTGTCACCTCCGCCCAGAGGGACAAAGGCCGCCGTCAGCAGCAGAAGTCCTTTCGTCCTTCGGTCCCTGCTTCTCTACTGGCCCAGCAGCACCAGCAACAGGGCCAGCAGCCTCGTGCTTGGCATCCCAAGCCCAAGCCGATGGCTTCCTCCAACAGGAAGCAAGGAGGTAAAGGCCCGGGAGGTCCCTCGGCCGGTTCTTCCTCCAAGCCCGCCAGTGACGGGTTGAGGGGTGCGCTCCAACCGTCCACTCCCCTGGGTTCATCCCCTGGGGGAAACGGCTCCACCACTTCCTTTCCGCCTGGTCTATCACCACGGACCGCTGGGTGTTGGAGGTGGTAGGAAAAGGCCTGCCTCTGGAGTTCGAGCAAGTTCCGCCTTTTCGAGCCGTCTCCCTCGGGGGGCCATGGGGTCCGTAGCCTCGCTGTCGGCCTGCGGGGCCGATATTGCCCTGCTCCTCGAAAAGGGTAATCAGGAAGGTGGCGGATCCTCCTCCAGACCCGGGGATTGTATCCAGGTACTTCCTGGTCCCAAAGCAGACGGGGACTGGCGCCCATTCTCGACCTGCACGACCTGAACAAGTTCCTAGGTCTCGGACCTTCAGGATGGTCACTCTGACTCAGATAATCCCATCCTTGGAGCAGGCATGTGGTTCTCCCTGGATCTCAGGACACGTTCTTTCCGTCCCCAATCCGTCCGTCCCATCAGAGGTTCCTCCGCTTCAGGCGGAGGGATCCCTACTCAGTTCGAGCCCATGCCCTTCGGCCTCTCCTAGCTCCCAGGGTCTTCACCAAATGCATGGCAATGGTGACAGCATTCCCTCTTGACACCGAGGGGTCGGGTGTACCCTTACCTGGACGATTGGCTGATAGCACCCCCTCAAACTGGAGGTGGGCGGTCCAAAGATCTGGCCCTCCAGGTTTGCTCTCAGGTTGGCCAAGTCGGAACTCGTGCCAAAGCAGGTGATTCTGTTCATCGGGGCAGAGCTCGACTCTCTGCGAGCCAGAGCATGGTTCCCGGCGGATAGGGCCGAGGTTCTTTCCTCCTTTGCCCAATCATTTCTGGTTGGGCAATTGCGTCCTGCCCGGGACTTCCTGCGCCTCCTGGCGGCCTGCACCAGCGTGGTCCGTTGGGCCCGTTGGTACAGGCGTCCCCTTCAATGGGGACTGCCCAGTCAGTGGTCACAACGCCACGATCCGTTGGACCGGCCTGTGACAGTGACCCAGGAGATGTGGAACGCTCTCCAATGGTGGATCGTTCCAGCACATCTGCAGGAGGGTATCCCGTTCATCCGCCCCGAGCTGACGGTCTGTCTCTCGACCGACACATCTCTGATGGGTTGGGGTACCCATCTGGGGGAACACCGAGTGCACGGCCTCTGGTCCCCTCTGGAGTCCCGATGCCACATCAACCTGCTGGAGCTCCGAGCGGTCCGTCTAGCTCTCACCGCCTTTGCTCTGTTTCTACGGGGTAAAGTGGTTCAGGTCCAGACAGACAACACCACAACCATGTACTATCTGAACCGCCAGGGTGGGATGCGCTCCATGTTGTTATGCAAGGAAGCTCTCCACATTTGGTCCCTAGTGCGCAGCCTGGAGGCGGATCTCCTAGCCATTCACATGGCAGGAGCCTCCAACACCCTGGCCGATGCCCTAAGCCGGATAGGGGCTGCGTCTCACGAATGGTCTCTCCTGCCAGAGGTAGTACAAGATCTGTTCTCCCACTGGGGCACGCCTCAGGTGGACCTGTTTGCCTCCAGGGAGAATGCGAAGCTGAGTCTGTTCCATGCCTGCCCCCCTCAGCAGAGCTCGCTGCAGGGGGATGCCTTCTGAGGCCGTGGACCCCGGGCCTCTTCTACGCCTTTCCCCCATTTCCCTTGATCCACAAGGTGCTTCTCAAGGCGAGGAGGGACAAGGCACAGGTGATTCTGGTAGCCCCAGACTGGCCCCGCCAGTTCTGGTGTGCAGATCTCCTCAGTCTCAGCTCCAGGCTCCCGAGGCGGCTTCCAGCCTGCCCGGACCTGATCTCAGTCAATCAGGGGAAGGTATTCCATCTGGACCTTCAGTCCCTGCACCTGACGGCCTGGTTCCTGAGCGGCTAGAGTTCCAGGCCTTGGGTCTTTCCGACAAGGTCCTCAGCGTCGTTGAGGCGTCCCGTAAGGAGTCGACCAGGATGCTATGCCTTCAAATGGAAGGGTTTTCCATTTGGTGTCAGGGGAAGGGCTTGGACCCTTCCGACTGCCCCTTGGCAAGCATTCTGGACTACCTGTGGTCCCTTTCTCAGCAAGGGCTTCGGTCGACGACCCTTAAGGTGCACCTGGCAGCCATCTCTGCTTAACGGGCGCGGGCGGGCAAGTAGTCGGTGGCACAGGAGAAGGTGGTCGGGCGCTTCAAAGGCCCGGACCACATTTCCCCTCCGGTGCGAGAACCTCCACCTCCGTGGGATCTACTGCTGGTATTGGCCAAGCTCATGGGCAAGCCATTCGAACCGATGCACAGGTGTGATCTTTCACACCTGTCGTGGAAAACTGCCTTCTTGGTGGCTATCACGTCAGCCAGAAGGATGGGAGAGCTCTAGGCGCTTTCCATCGAGCCTCCCTACCTGGTCTTCCACAGGGACAAGGTCCTCCACCCCCACCCGAAATTCCTTCCGAAGGTGGTGTCGGAGTTTCACCTTAATCAGGTGTTGACTCTGCCGGTGTTCTACCCCAGTCACACTTCGGAGGCCGAGTATAGGCTCCATACTTTGGACCCTAGACGAGCGTTCGCATATTATAAGGAGCAGACCGCTGAAGTTCGGGAGAGGTTCGCCAGCTGTTTGTCACCTACGCTGAAGCCGCACCTCGCAGACCTGCAGCAAAGCGGATGATAGGCAGGTGGATCACCTCCTGCATAGAGCTCTGCTACAGGTTGGCGGGCATGGAGCCTCCCAGAGGAATAAGAGCTCATTCTACCCACCATACTGCTGCATCGGTAGCTGCTTCCAGGGACGTCCCTATCCAGGATATCTGCAGGGCTGCTTCCTGGAAGTTGGCACATACCTTTATTACTCATTACCACATCGACCTCAAGTCACGCCGGGATGCTGGTTTTGGGGCCTCAGTTCTCCAGTCTCTCTTTCCCAAGTAAGTATCGGGGGGGTGCACCTTGCCTCCCTTCTCCCGGAGAACTGCTAGGAGTCTGCCAGAAAGTGTGGATGAACAACATATCCGTGTCCCTAGAAATACAGGTTACTCACCTGTAACAGGAGTTCTAGGAATGGTATATATTGTTCATCCTAACTCTCAACCCTCCCGGCTCGACCGAACAACCTGAGCTTCAGCGGGCAGATCTGACGTCATGGGGTGGAGCCGAGTTTTTACCACCGGGTGGGTGGGAGGAGCCAGCTGAAGACCTTCCGGCAAGGATACCTGCCAGAAAGTGTGGATGAACAACATATACCATTCCTAGAACTCCTGTACAGGTGAGTAACCTGTATTTACTCACCTGTAACAGGAGTTCATAGAATGGTATGTTGTTCATCCACGACCCACCCGATCCTCCCGGCCTCACGCACAACCCAGCTTCCAGCGGCTAGATCTGGCGCCATGGGGCGGAGCCGAGAGTTTTACCACCCGGGTAAGTGGGAGGAGCCAGCTTGAAGACCTTCCGGCAAGATTTAAAGCAGCAAGGAACCTGCCAGACAGTGTGGATGAACAACATATACCATTCCTAGAACTCCTGTTACAGGTGAGTAACCTGTTTTTTTCTGCTCATGAGAGCCCACGCGTGGTGTTTTCTGGCCAGACGCGTTGTCCCTTCGGTGGGCAGGGAGGTTTCATTACGCCTTCCCTTCCTTTCCTCTCGTCCAGAGAGTCCTCTTGAAGTTACAGGCTGAAGGGGCTCAGATGATTCTAATCGCCCCTCTGTGGCCTCGGCAGATTTGGTTCCCACTACTTCAGCGGTTGTCGACGGAACCTCCAATCCCGCTGCCAATATGCTCGCAGTTGCTGTCCCAGGATCAGGGCTCGCTGGTCCATCCCGATCTCCGGTCTTTGCACCTTCATGCTTGGCTCCTTCAGACGTAGCAAAGTCCAGGTATGGGGTATCCCAAGAGGTGGCGGTTGTACTCGTTTCAGCGAGGAAGCCCTCTACTCGCTCCACTTATGCAATGAAGTAGAGGTGTTTCTGCTTATGGGCGTTGTCTCACCGTCTGGACCCCCTTACCTGTCCGATGAACTCAGCATTGCAGTATCTCCTCTCCTTATACCAACAAGGCTTGAGCTACTCCTCCATAAAGGTGCACATCTGGGCCATTTCTGCTTATCACACCCTTTTGGGAGACAGAACTTTAGCCCAACTGGATGTGGCCCACACCTTTTTACGGGGGAGTTTACACATGAGACCTCCCATTCGGGATCCTATCCCTCCCTGGAACCTCCTGTTTGTGTTGGAGAAGCTTACTCTTCCTCCATTTGAACCTGCAGCTGACTGTGAGCTGCATTACCTTTCCTGGAAGGTTTGTTTTTTAGTTACTGTTACTTCAGCTGAAAGAGTTTCCGAGCTGTAGGCTTTGATGTGTAAAGAGCCGTATTTAATTTTTTATAAGGAAAGGGTTTCCCTAAGAACAAATCCTAAGTTCCTTCCTAAAGTGGTCTCGGAATTTACCCTCAACCAGTCGGTTGACCTTCCAGTTTATTCCTCTTCTCCCTCTAATAGAAGAGAAGCTCTCCTTCACACTCTGGACGTCCACAGGGCGCTGAGGTATTACCTAAAGCGCACGGCTACTCACCGTAAATCGGAGCAACTGTTTGTGGCATTTGCGCCATAACGCTTGGGTAAACCAGTGTCCAAGCAGACTATCTCCAAGTGGCTTGTCCACTGCATTACATTTTGCTACGAGAAGCACAGTAAACCCCTTCCGGGACCAGTTAGGGGTCACTCCACCAGAGGAGTGTCTGCTTCCTTTGCTGCTCTGCGGAATGTCTCCATTGGGGACATTTGTGTGGCTGCGACCTGGAACTTGGTGCACACTTTCAAGAAGCACTATAGCTTGGACGTTGCATCCAGACGCTGTGCCGGCTTTGGCCTGGCAATCCTTCAAGGACTCTTGTCTTGACTTGCTGTTTCCAGCTTTTTATCTTCCACCTCCCAGGATTCAGCACCTCCTTGGCACGGGACTGCTTGGGATTCAGTCCTAACTGTAGTAGCCTGCTGCAAGAGCTCCCACTCGAAGTAAGATAGTACAGTTACGTAAGAACTTACCATAACAGTAGATCTTCAAGAGGAGCTCTTGCAGCAGGTGTTGCTTTCCCGCCCTCCATCCCCCGAATGAGGTGTGCAGATCATCATCTTCAGGCTTCGCTTCCTTCTCTTGTCAGGGCCCGTTCACAGGTCTTGGTGGGGGAACTGGGGTGGAGCTGGGTCCGCCCCCTTTTGTACCAGGGCTGACGTCGGGGTGGAGCCGACGGGGGGGTGGCCCCTGCTGGGTACTGCTGGCTGATAAGTTTTCCGATGGGTCCTAATGCCTGCGGCGTTAGTCCTAATTGTAATAGCCTGCTGCAAGAGCTCCTCTCGAAGATCTACTGTTACGGTAAGTTCTTACATAACTGTACTTTCCAATTCTGGGGGGAGCACTTCCAGTTCCAGGCCTTACCTTTTGACTTGTCCTCAGCCTCTCGAGTGTTTACCAAATGCTTGGCAGTAGAGGCAGCTGCCCTTGGGTGTGAAGGACTCTTTCCTTACCTGGACGACTGGCTTCTCAAAGCCCAGTCTAGGGAGTGCCTGCATCTGACTCTGGAACATTCCACCCACCTGTTCCAGGACCTGGGGAATCAAGGTCAACCTGTCCAAGTTAGTTCTGACCCCCTGTCAGTGCCTTCAGTACACGAGGGCAGTCCCGGATACAGCTCAGGGTATGGCCGTCTTGCCCCAGAAAAAGGCAGATCTCCTTATAGCGTGAGCTCACCTATTGTACAACAGCCGATATGTCTCAGCCACAACGTTCCTCTGGCTCCTGGGCCTGATGGCTGCAGCTGTAGTCACAGGGCCTCTGGCCAGACTGCACACACGGGGTACCCCACTGGACACTGAGGGTCCAGTGGGACCAGGGTAACCATGACTTGGAGCAGCAGGTCCTGGTCTCCTCTCTGCTGAAAAATGTTTAGCTTTCGTTGATGGAACCCAGCAACCTGTTAAGAGGGGTTTCCTTCCCCTCTGCAAATTATTACCACAGTTGCTTTGTGGTTAGGGTGAGGGGCTCATCTGGGACCCCACCAAACACAAGGTATGTGATCCCAGCTGGAGTCCTCTCACCACGTCAGTGTCCTGGAGATGCGGGCAGTTCTTTATGCCCTGCAGGCCTTCTAGACTCGGCTATCTACTGGTCTTCTGCTAGTGCAGACGGACATCATCAGTGTAGTCCACTACATCAACAAACATGAAGGCACTCGCTTCGTAGCCTCTCTGCCAGGAAGCAATGAGAGTCTGGTACTGGGCTCTGAAACACAGTGTAGAACTGTCAGAATATCCTGGCAGACTGCCTAAGCTGGTTGCAATCAAAGACGCATGAGTGGGAGCTGCTGACCTCAGTAGAAGAAGACCTCTTTTACAGATGGGGTTGTCCAAAGTTGGACCTTTTTGTGTCCCCACTCCATGAAAAACCACCACTTTTTTGCTCAGTCATCCAGGGCCTGGAGTTTTCTGACAAGATGTGGTGTTCTTCTCCTGGAAAGGGAGGTTTCTGTACACATTTCCTTCCTTACCCCTGCTCCAGAGGGTTCTGATCAAGCGTCAGGTAGAAAGAGCCAAGATGATCCTCATCACCCCTTTCTGACCTCGTCATATCTGGTTTCCCTTACTAGAACAGCTAACAGTGGAAAATCCAGTGCCCATGCCTGTGTGCACTGGTTTGCTCTCCCAGAACCGGGAGCCGTGGTCCGTCTGGACCTCAGATCCCTGCATCTTCACGCCTGGCTCCTGAAGACATCGTCATGGCTCGGTTTGTGGTGGCGGCCAGGAAGCCTTTCACTAGAGCCACTTATTGTATGAAGTGGAAACACTTTGCACTGTGGGCTGCTTCACATCAGTTGGATCCTTTCACTTGTCCAGTGAATCAGATTCTGGAGTATTTGCAGTCCCTTTCAGACTCTGGTCTTGAAGTACTCCTCTCTGAAGTGCACATGTCTGCCATCTCTGTCTTTCATGTCCCTATTGATGGCCATAACAGTGGCACAAGTGGAAGTGTCTTCACCTGAAGCCTCCTATCCGCAATCCAGTACGGCTGTGTTTTGGAGAAACTTATTTTGGCTCCTTTTGAGCCGCCTGTGGCATTTGAGCTATGCTTTCTGTAGTGGAAAGCGTTATTTTTAGATCTTACTTCGAGAGGGCTCTTGCAGTAGGTAATTACATATAGGACTGACGTCGGCAGGCGGCAGGACCCCACGGAAAAATTTCTAGCTAGCAGTCCCTGGCGGGGACCGCCCCCACGTCAGGTGACCGGCGTCAGACGACGTTGGTATAAAGGGACGGTCCCGGACGCCCGCCTCCCAGTTCTTTCCCGCTGTCAGCTCGTGCAGCGCCTCGCGGTGAAGTTCGTGCTCAGCCCTGTTGCTTCGTTGGTTTTTTAACGAAAGTATCAGTATTTTGCAATTTATTCATCAGGTGAACGTCTGTTTATGTCGTCCCCTTCAAAAAATAAGTGCGACTCGTGCGGCCCCCAACTGCCTCACAAGGACGGTCACTCCCTCTGCCTTTTTTGGTTAGGCCCCGACCACGCGGTCGAAAAGTGCCCGCATTGCCTGCATTTCAACGCGGGCACCCGCAGACGACGCCAGCAGTCTTTGGAAGCCCATCTTCTGAAAAAGAAGATGTCTGCAATGGAGAAGGAGTTGAAGAAGCTTAGGCAGGCGTCGACCTCCCCAGAAGGACACAAGAAGCGGGACAAAGAAAGGCACCGGGAGAAGGCCTCCTCCTCCGTGACTCCGGCCAGAGCCGCGGTTAAGGTAACGTCCCTTCCGGGGGACCGCCCGACAGCAGCCTCCAAGGTTTTGGAGGAGGCGTCGGCCCGCCCGTCAGGTTCGCGTTCGAGCCCTTCGGGTGCCTCCGGGCAAAAGGAGGCTTCTGCCCCCAGTATTGCCGCAGGCTTGCGGCCTACTGGCGTGGGCGCCTCCCATAAGCCGGACGTCGGCTCCTCCGACGCCTGCCGGGAGAAGGCCGCTAAGATGCCCGACCTTTTGGGGTGACGCACAGCTGTGTCCCCCTTGGACCGGGCCGCTTTCCACCCTCGGCTGCCTCAGATGAGGGACCCCCTAAGTCAGACGCCGGCTCCTCTGGCATCCGCCGGGATTCAGCCCCTAAGTCGCACGTCGGCTCCTCCGACGTGTGCCGGGCATCGGAGCCTACGACAGACCCTCCCCTCCATCGTCTGTCGTCCCAGGTTCCCCGCAGCCTTCGCTGCCGTCCGGGGAGCCCGAGTCCCCCCTGCCTGACCCCAGGGACTTCTTTCCTCCTTCCCCAGGCGATGCTCGGGATGCTTTTCTGCCGTCAGACCCTCCTCCCACTGAACCGGATCTGACGCCGGCCCCGACGCCAGTTCCGACGCCGGCCCCTCTGACGCCGGCGGGGTATATTCCTCTCCCATCGGGCCCTCAACCCCACGAGCCTATCACGGTTGATCCGCCCGTGGAGCTCCCTACTGGACGTCTGCTCCAGCAGCTCACGCTGTGCCTGGGTATCCATGGGCGTCCTATCGGCGCGGTTTACCCAGGTCGCATATCCTACACCGCGGTACCGGCGCCGACTCACCGGCGCGCGTACTGACGCCGCAATACCCAGCTCGGTATTCCGCAGCCGGGTTACAGATACTCGCCTTATGGATATAATCCGTACAACTATCCCCCTCCTCCTCCTCCACCGGCCCCTAAGCCACCGGTGGATCTTCAGGAGACTCTGGCCTCCTGGTGGGCTGAGGCCAAGGCTCAGCTCACCAAGGAAGTAGAGAGCCGCCTCACGGCGATGGTGCCACCTCCGGCCCCCGTACGCCCTAGACGGCACACTCCCTCTCCGCCTCCGGATTCCCGAGCTCTTCCCTCTGGATCCAGAGAGGCGTAGGACATGCGTCCAGGGATTCCCCCTAAGGAACCCGTATCTCCCCCTAGACGAGTTAGGGAGTCTTACTCTGCTTCAAATTCTTCATCTTCTTCTCTCTCGGACTCCTCGGATTCCTCCGACGGATGCTCCAAGAAAGACGACGAGCCTCGCTCTCCGTCCAAGCCCCGGCCGAGGACTCCGGAGGATCCTTCCTTCACGGAGTTGCTCAGGAAGATCCAGGAAGTACATCAGTGGCGTTCCTTAGAGCCAGATGCTCAGCAGGTTAAACTCACCGAACATCTGGACCTGCCCCTTACGGCCCCTACTCAGCTGCCACCCTGGATCGAGCCTCATGCCCACCTTGTTTCCACTATTTGGAAACAACCGTCGGCTTTAGCCCCACTTCCTCGGAAGTCCAACAGGCTATACCAGGCTCCAGAGGGTGTAGACTTTTTAGATTCTCACCCCTGTGCAGACTCGGTGGTGATTAGCGCCGCTCACGGCCGGTCAGCACACCCTAAACATTTGAGCTCATCTCCTCCGGATAAGGAATCTCGCCTTCTGGATCAGTATGGAAGAAAGATCTATGCTTCTTCCACACTGGGGATTAGGGCCCTAAACTATGTAGCACATATGGGGGATTACCAGAAGGCTGTCCTTACCCAGGCGGAATCTAAGATTGACTCCTTGCCTGACTCCCAAGTCAAGCAGGAGTTAGCTGACCTTGTCCATTCTGCTCGTTTGGCCAGTCGTCACATTCTGAGGACGACCTACGATGCAGTGGACACCGCAGGGCAGAGCTCCGTGTTCGCCGTAAGTCTTCGGCGTCACACCTGGCTCCGAGTGTCAGGTTTGGTCCCGGAGGTGCAGTCAGCAATTCAAGAAGCACCTTTCAGGGGTTCGGTGCTTTTCGGTGGTGATGTCAAGGACATCATCACCGACTTCAGGAAGAGAAGGGGCGCCCTGAAATCTGTGGATTCCATGTACCGTCCCCATCCCCGCAGTGCCGTCCTTTTCGCAGACGCAGCCGGCCTCAAGCGAAACCCCAAGGAAGGCGGGCCACCAAACGCCGGGCCCCCACAGCTGTCAGGCCCCCGCCGCCCAAAAAAGCAGCGGGTGCCCCAGCTGTGGTGCTGCCCACACGCCTGACTCCTTCTCTCTCCCGCCTCCGGACTCCCCAGAGGAACCGGTAGGAGGGAGGTTCTCCCTCCACCTTCCGGGTTGGGAGAGGATAACATCGGATTCATGGGTGCTTCAGATTATCGCAGAGGGGCACTCTATAGAGTTTCTGCAGAAACCTCCGCGTCACCCCCCCTCTGAACTCCTCTTACTCAAGGGACCATCTTCCACTGGTCAGGGAAGAAATATCTGCTCTCCTCGCGAAGCAGGCCATAGAACCCGTTCCCTCCTCACCTTCACGGGACGGGTTACTATTCCCATTTCTTCCTTGTACCAAAGAAGATGGTAGATCTCAGACCCATTCTCGATCTCAGCTCCTTGAACTTCTGTGTAGAATACAAAAAGTTCAGGATGCTCTCCCTTCAAACTCTCTTGCCTCTTCTTCGGCTGGGCCAATGGCTTTGTGCACTGGATATGCAGGATGCATACCTGCACATCCCCATTCGTCCCTCGCACCGAAAGTACCTCCGGTTTGCTTTTCAGGGGACCATTACCAATTCGGGCACTCCCTTTTGGTCTTTCCTCGGCCCCGAGTTTTACCAAATGCCTGGCAGTGGTAGCGGCCCACCTGCGTACTTTGGGAGTTCAGGTTTTTCCCTACCTGGACAACTGGCTCCTGGCGGCCTCATCCAAGGAGGAACTCCTGCATTTTCTCTCCCTCACCCAGCAGGTTTTCACTGGTCTGGGTATCGCCATCAACCATTCCAAGTCTCATCTGGACCCCTCCCAGAGACTCCAGTTCATCGGGGCAATCCTTGATACAACAGTGTGCAGGGCCTCCTGTGCAGGGCCTTCCTGCCTTTGGACAGGGGGGGCCTCCCTCCAGTCCCAGATTTCCCTACTTTCGGAACGCAGGAAGGTTCCGGCGAGGTCGGTGCTTCGTCTTCTGGGGCTTATGGCGGCTGCCATCCCGACGGTTCCGCATGAGGATCTCTCAGTGGACCCTCTGCTCTCAGTGGGATCAACTTATAGATGACCTAGATCATCTGGTGGTGATCTCCTTGCCGATGACAAGAGACTTGCAGTGGTGGATGGTTCGAGAGAACCTGTTCCGGGGGGGTCCCCTATTGTCATCCTCCCCCCAAGACTCTGACCGCGGATGCATCAGGCGAAGGTTGGGGAACCCATCTGGGTCCTCACCGAACCATGGGGTTATGGTCCAGATTAGAGTTAGCTCTCCACATCAATGTGCTCGAGCTACAAGCAGTACTATATACTCTCCAGGCCCTTCACCAGTACATCCTTCCCGGTCACCTAGCTGTCCAAACAGACAACATGTGCATGGTGTGGTACATCAACAAGCAGGGAGGGACTTGGTCCTACCCATTGTGCAGGGAAGCAGTGAGGGTTTGGGAATGGGCAACGTTTCACAACCTTCACCTCATGGCGATCCATGTTCCAGGAGTCGACAGTGTCCTGGCAGACAAGCTAAGTTGTTCTTCGGCTCTGCCACACGAGTGGGAACTGGACCAAAAGGTTCTAAACGGCATCTTCCAGCTTTGGGGGACTCCACAGGTAGACCTGTTTGCCTCTTCCAGAGCAAGGCGCTTTCTGGAGCGACGCTCTGTCTCTAAGCTGGAAGGACAGATTCGTCTATGCTTTTCCCCCAATTCCTCTGGTCCCTCTTGTGCTACAGAAACTTGCACTGGAAGGAGCGAGAATGATTCTGATCGCTCATTTTTGGCCCAGGCAAATCTGGTTCTCTCTTCTACAACAATACTCAGAGGTTCTTCCTCTTCCTCTTCCTCTTCCTTTATCTCGAGGATTGCTGACCCAGGATCAGGGGACCCTGGTCCATCTGGGACTCAAGTCTCTTCAACTTCATGCATGGCTCCTGCAGACCTAGCCCAATCTCGTTTTGGCATCTTTCCTAAGGTGGCCGAGATTCTGGTGGAGGCTAGAAAACCCTCCACTAGGTCCACCTACGCTATGAAATGGAAAAGATTTTCCATTTGGGCTGCCTCCAGGAACGTGGAGCCTTTCTCCTGTCCTGTGGCCGTTCTGCTTGATTATTTGCGTCATCTTTTCGACCTGGGTCTCAGTCACTCCTCTTTGAAGGTTCACATGGCTGCTATTTCAGCCTACCATGTTCCTTTTGCTGATAAAGCATTTGCCCAATTGGAGGTATCCAAGACCTTTCTCAGAGGGGTCCTTCGTCTCAGACCCCCTATTCGGACTCCTGCTCCCCCTTGGGACTTGAACTTTGTTCTCGAGAAACTTACCCTTCCTCCTTTTGAGCCTGCGGCTTCCGCAGACTTGAAGTTCTTACCGTGGAAGACGCTCCTCTTGGTGGCCATTACCTCTGCTCGCAGAATTTCCGAGCTCCAGGCCCTTATGTATAAAATCCCTTATCTGATTTTTCACAAAGAACGAGTAGCTCTTCGCACGAATCCTAAGATCTTACTTCGAGATACAACTCTTGCAGCAGGTAACACCATTAGGACTGAAGCCAGCAGGCGTCAGGACCCCACGGAAATCTTCTAGCTAGCAGTCTTCAGCGGGGACCGCCTCCGACGTCGGTCCCGCCCCCGACGTCAGACGTAGTACATTAGGAGGCAGTCCCGCCAGATTCCCCAGTTCTTTCCCGCCGTCGACTTGCATGTCTCGACCCTTTGGTTCGTTTCTAGCTGCGACGCCTGGTTAAGTTCTTCCTTCGGGAAAAAGTTTGTTTTTTCGGCTCAGTTTCTATCTGATGTCCTCTCCAACCTCCGTTGAAGGCCATCCTTCGAACTGCGCCTGTGGGAAGCAAATCCCATTCAAAGACCCGCATTCGGCCTGCGTCCGGTGCCTAGGCCCAGACCACGACACCCGGGCCTGTTCCTTCTGCCAGGGATTCAACAACCGGACCCAGATCCGTCGCCAGAAGGCCCTTCAGGCTTTCCTGCTCGAGGCGAAGATTAAAGCCATGGACGCAGCCTCCAAGGGGGACTCTTCCGACAAGGCCCGGAGACACCTAAAAAAGCATAGGGAGAGAGTGAGATCCAGGTCCCCGTCTAGGGCCTCTGACTCCCGTAGCTCCGGCTCCCGGTCCAACCGCTCCTTTCCCGGGCCCGCTCTAAGCCTCCCCCTACAGCGATGAAGACCTCCTCAGGTTCCTCTTCTCTTTCGAAGGCCAAGACCTCCAGACCTTCTTCGTCTTCAACCACCAAGGCCCTGTCGAGGTCAGGGGACCGTCACCACCATCGCAAGTCCGGTTCCCGCCATTCGGAACCCGGTGCCTGGTCAGTCTCTTTGCCTCCTCCTCCCCAGTGGAAGACCAAAGAACTGACTTCTCTCAAGAGATCGTCGGCCCCGACGCCAGCCCTTCCGCCGTCGGCCAAACACCATCGGTCCCGAGCACCGACAACCGCCTGACACCCGTCGCCGGTCAGACCTCCGCCTCCACGGATGCCGGCCGGGGGACCGACGTCTGCATCTACCGAGAAGAGGACCCCCTCGCCTCCCACCGGCGTCGGTCAGAGGCGATCCGCGGAGGCTGAGCCCAGCCGAGGATCAGGAGGCGAACCGGTCCTGTCGTACCCCCAGGAAACCCTCGCGGAACCTGAGGCCCCTGAGGAGCCGACACCGGAACCTGACGACCGGCCATCGGTGCCCGGTCTGTCGTCGGGCTTCAGCATATCCGAGGTCAAGGAGTTGTTTTCTTCCTGGTAGGACACCATAAAAAGGGATGTGGTTCCCACACCACCTCCTCCTGCTACTCCGCCGGCCCCCACACCCCCTACTTCACCCAGGGATGCGGGCCGAGTACCCTCCCTCCAGGAGCCTACGGACCCTCCTAGGGGTAGATCACAAAATAGGAGACCTCCGTCCAGATCTTCTTCAGGGTCACCCAGCTCCAAGAGACCCAGAAGACGCCGCCGGTCGCCTTTGACGGAGGACATGGGATCGGACTTTTCGGACGGATCCAGATCCCCCTCTCCGATCAACGTCCCTTCTCTGGACCAACGTGAGCTCCCTAGATCTCCTCCGGATGACCCATCGTTCTCAGAGATTATGAGGCATATCCAGGAGAACATGGGCTGGGACGCAGAGAAACTAGACCCCGAGAGATTACGCCTTGCCAGATATCTTCGGCAAAAAGATCCTAAGCCTGTGGTGGTGCCACCCTTGGTGGACACTTTCGTGGACATCACCAAGGCAGCGTGGAAACGTCCACACTCGCTTCTGGCGATGCCGAAGAAAGCTGACCGCCTGTACAAGGCCCCTAGGGAGGACCAGTACTTGGCATCACATCCTCTGGCCGATTCTCTGGTCATTACAACCTCTCATGACCGGTCCCAGAGGCCGCAACATTTGAGCACCCTGCCACCGGACCCAGAGTCCAAACAGCTGGACGCTATGGGCAGGCGCACATATGCCTCCGCTACCTGCGCCATCAGATCCCTCAACTACTTGACCCACATGGTGCAGTTTCAAAACGCCTTGTGGGAGCAGGGACTGGATCTGGCGGAAAAGATGCCAGAAGGTGAGCAGAAGGAGGAGTTGCTACAGCTCCTTCGTACGGGTTTGGACTTGAGAACCCAGGTCTGCGAGCCACGTAGGATTCCGTGGACTCCTCGGCCAGAGCGGCAGCTTCAGGCATATGCCTCCGGAGACACTCATGGCTCCTTGTTTCTGGATTCACCCCAGATGTTCAGAAGAACATCCTGGACGCCTCATTTCATGGAGAAGTTCTTTTTGGCGAGTCCTCAGAGAAGGTCCTCACCAAACTTCAAGAGGCCGGGAAGGCGGTACGGTCTGTCCAGGCCATGTACAGACCAAGCTTAGTTCCTTCGTGGGAACCAAAGCTGTTTTGAGGCGGATGCAGAGACAGCAGTCGCGCGGTCCTCAACAGAGGGCTCCTTCTCCGCAGAGCCCAGGGAAGTCGTCAGCGGGCGAGGTCAGCGACCAGCTAAGTCGACCCAGCCTGTTGGACCCTCAGCCGCCACAGCATGACTCCTTCCTGGCCCCGCCCCTCAGGATCAGCAGGACACACCAAGGTGCGGGGCATTCTGAACCACCTGCCAGGTGTGGCAGTCCATAACCACCGACAGGTGGGTCCTTCAGTTGGTTGAAAGAGGCCACTTTATAGAATTCGTGGACAAGCCACCCACAAGGCCTCCTCTGCTCTCCCGTTACTCGGGTCAGCACAGATCACTCATCAGGCAAGAGTTACTCGCGCTCCTGCAAAAGGGAGCAGTGGAGTATGTCCCAGAGAGCCAGATAGGATCCGGATACTATTCCCACTTCTTTCTGGTTCCAAAGAAAACAGAGGACCTCCGTCCAATCCTGGACCTCAGCGACCTCAACATGTCGGTCGGCTACAAACGTTTTCTCAGGGTGACCCTCCAAGGACTCATTCCCATGCTGAAAAGGGACACCTTCTTGGCGTCCCTGGACATGCAGGACGCCTACCTGCACATCCCAGTAGCTCAAGCGCACAGGAGGTTCCTGCACTTTGAGTTTCTCGGCCACCACTTTCAGTTCCGGGCCCTTCCGTTCGGACTGTCTTCGGGCCCCCAGGGTCTTTACCAAGTGCATGGCAGTCGTGGCAGCGTCTCTGAGGAGACAGGGCCACTACGTGTTCCCGTACCTGGACGACTGGCTTCTCATGGCCGCCTCCAAAGAGGCACTGTTGATGGCTATTCAGAGCACCCAGGACCTGTTCCAGTCTCTGGGCATTCTTATCAACTACGAGAAGTCTCTCCTAGTACCGTCCCAGAAGCTGCAGTTCATAGGCGCAGTTCTGGACACCGTCCAAGGGAAAGCCTTTCTTCCTGATGAAAGAGTGGAACACATCAGATCCCTCATCAGGGATCTTTCAGCGAAAAAGACCGTCCCCCGCCAGGTTGGTCCTTCGCTTGCTCGGACACATGGCTGCGGCCATTCCAACCATCCCTTTGGCAAGGCTCCACATGCGGGTAACTCAGTGGATGCTCAAGATGCAGTGGGACCAAAGGCAATACCACATGCAGCATCCGGTCAGAATCACGAACGCCGTGATTCGAGACTGGCAATGGTGGCTAGACCCAGGGACACTTTCTGCGGGTGTCCCGTTTACTGTGCCGTCCCAGAAGGCAATCCTCTCCACAGACGCCTCAGGGCTGGGATGGAGAGTGCACCTGAATGGGGTGAGGTCCCAGGGAACATGGACCCCTCAGGAATTTCACCTCCACATCAACGTGCTGGAGATGAGGGCGGTCCTTTACGCCCTGCAGGCCTTTCAGTCAGAAATACCGTTGAGTACCCTTCTGCTTCAGACAGACAACACGGCGGTGATGTATTACCTCAACAAACAATGAGGCGCACACTCTTACCCCCTCTGCAGGGAAGCTATGAGGGTGTGGGATTGAGTAATCCGACACGGCGCGAGCCTGATTGCAGTACACGTTCCCGGAGTGGACAACACAATTGCAGATGGCCTGAGTCATTCCCAGGCCAGAGTCCACGAGTGGGAACTTCTTCAGGAGGTAGCAGAGGATCTGTTCCTTCGATGTGACACTCCAGAGTTGGACTTATTCGCTTCCCCATCTAACGCAAAACTGCCCAATTTTTGCTCGCTAGATCCAGGGCCTGGTGTTTTCTGGCGAGACACGTTGTCCCTCTCCTGGGCGGACAGATTCCTCTCTGCTTTCCCTCCCTTCCCGTTGATCCAGAGAGTTCTTCTCAAACTGTGCAGGGAGCACGCAACAATGATCCTGGTAGCGCCTTTCTGGCCCAGGCAGATCTGGTTCCCCATGCTGACGCAATTGTCCCAGGAACCTCCAGTTCCGTTGCCTTTCAGCTCCCACCTATTGTCTCAGGAGGAGGGTTCACTAGTCCACCCGGACTTACGCTCACTGAACCTGCATGCATGGCTCCTAGAGACATAGCCATTATCGCGATCTGAGGGTCTCGCAAGAGGTGGCAGAAGTCCTTTCCGTGGCCAGAAAGCTGGCAACGCATGCAACGTACGCCATGAAGTGGCGCTTTTTGCTTATGGTCGCAGGCACGCGGCCTTTCCCCTTTAGAATGCCCGGTGAAAGGGGTGCTGGAATACCTTCTTTCCCTATTCCATTCGGGTCTCACCTACTCCTCCATTAAAGTGCACCTCTGCGCGATGTCTGCATATCACTTCCCGGTGGGACAGCGCACAGTGACACAGCTTGATGCCTCTCGAGACTTCTGAGAGGGGTGTTACACCTTAGGCCACCCATCAAGAATCCCGTTCCTCCTTGGGACCTACTCTTTGTCCTGGAACAACTCACGCTTCCCCTTTGAACCTGCCGCGGATTGCGAGCTGCGTTTTCTGTTGTGGAAAACGTTATTTTTAGTTGCTGTCACGTCAGCAAGGAGAGTTTCTGAGCTTCACGCTCTCATGTGCAAGGAGCCTTATTTAATTTTTCACCAGGACAGAGTGTCTCTGAGGACGAATCCTAAATTCCTGCCTAAGGTGGTCTCTGCCCTCACTCTCAACCAGGACATCGATTTGCCTGTGTATTTCCCCAAGTGCTCTAATAGAGGAGAGGCGCTGCTTCACACCCTGGATGTTCACCGCTCATTAAGGTTCTACCTGAATAGAACTAAACAGCTTCGCAAGTCGGTGCAACTATTCGTTTCCTTCGCTGAGAGGATACTGGGCCAACCAGTCTCAAAGCAGACCCTTTCTCGCTGGCTTGTCCAGTGTATTTCATTTTGCTATAACAACAGACGTAAGCCCCTCCCGGGTGCAGTCCGGGACCACTCGACAAGGGGGGTGGCTACCTCCTTTGCAGCACTGCGTAACGTCTCCACCTCGGCCATTTGTGCTGCAGCTACTTGGAGCTCAGTGCATACATTTATTAGGCACTATAGCCTGGATATTACATCACGGTGGAGAGCTGGGTTCGGCCTAGCCATTCTACAGGGTCTCCTGTCCTAGAGTCAGGACTTGTTCAAGATCTCTCCTAATTTCCTCCTCCCAGAATGCTTTCAGGCGCTATTGCTTGGGAATCAGTCCTAATGGTGTTACCTGCTGCAAGAGCTGTATCTCGAAGTAAGATAGTACAGTTACGTAAGAACTTACCGTAACAGTAGATCTTCGAGAACAGCTCTTGCAGCAAGTACCTTCCCGCCCACCATTCCCCCTTGGAGGAGGTACGGCCTACCAGGCCTTAGCAGGAGCTTTAGCTCTTTTCTTCTGATGGCAGATCCTCAGTCTCCCCTTCTGATGTCATCCTGCGGCCGGGAGTCTCCGGCGGGAGAACTGGGGAATCTGGCGGGACCGCCTCCTTATGTACTACGTCTGACGTCGGGGGCGGGACCAACGTCAGAGGCGGTCCCGCTGAAGACTGCTAGCTAGAAGATTTCTGTGGGGTCCTGGCGCTGCGGCTTCAGTTCTAATGGTGTTACCTGCTGCAAGAGCTGTTCTCGAAGATCTACTGTTACGGTAAGTATTTACGTAACTGTACTTTTCTTCCGAAATTGGTAGCGGAGTCTACCTTAAATCAGTCTTATTGAGTTACCTGCCTTTTTCACGCAGTACTCCAACCAAGGAGAATACTTGCTCCATACCATGGATGTCCACTGGATTCTGAGATACTACACCGATAGGACGAAGGATCTCAGAAAGACTGATCAGTTGTTCATCTCTTTTGCTCACAAAAGGGAAGGCAATGCTGTCTCCAGGCAATGCCTATCAAAGTGGTTGGCTCATTGCATCACTTTCTGTTATGACAAGTACATCAAGACCCTACCGGGTCAAGTCAGAAGTCACTCCACTCGTGGAGTAGCAGCCTCTGTGGCTTGTTTCAAGAATGTGTCTGCGGCAGACATCTGTGCTGCCGCCACCTGGACTTCCGTCCATACCTTTACGAAACATTACAGTTTGGACATTGCCTCTCGCCGTAGAGCAGGCTTCGGGTTAGCTGTCTTGCAAGGCCTCCTATCTTGAGGTTTGCAAGGTCGTTTGCTACTTCTTGGAGTAGTTCCTCCTCCCGGGGCCTTTCATTTGTTCCAGATTGCTTGGGATTCTGTCTACGTATGATACGTGCTGCAAGAGCCCTCTCAGTAAGATAGTACAGATTCACGTAGAACTTACCGTAACAGTAGATCTTTGAGAGAGGCTCTTGCAGTAATATCCTTCCCGCCCTCCATACCCTAGGCTTTTCAGCTCCTTTTCCATTGAGGAAACATCTGCTTCTCTCGTCCGGGCCTTCGGGCCTGTGGCAGGAAAAAACTGAAGCGGGTGTCGGGACCGCCACTTTATACGCGAGGGTAATCGCGCGGTCACCTGACGGGAAGGCGGCCCGCCAGGGACTGCTAGCTAGAAATTTTTCCGTGGGGTCCTGCCGCCTGCCGACGTCAGTCCTATGTGTAATTACCTACTGCAAGAGCCTCTCTCAAAGATCTACTTTTATGGTAAGTTCTTACATAACTGTACTTTGCTATTACTTCTGATCGAAGGATTTCAGAGCTACAGGTGTTTATGTATGAGCTGCCTTATTTGATGTTCCACAAAGACAGGGTGTCTTTACCTAACAACCCTATGTTTGTTCCTAAGGTGGTGTCTGAGTTTACTATAAGTCAGTTTGTCCACCTGCCTGCTTATTACCCAGAGGATGCCAATCCAGGGGAAGTATTGCTCCACATGGTAGATGTACATAGAAATTTGCATTACTATACACACCAAACGAAGGACTGTAGGAAGTCCTCTCAGGTGTTTGTTTCTTTCGCCCCTGGGAAAGAGGAAGGGCGTTCCTGTTTCCAAACAGTGCCTGTTCGGATGGTTGGCCAGTTGTATTAGTTTTTGCTACAGGAAGTATGGCAAGGACCTTCCTGGCATTGTTTGTAGCCATTCCACCAGAGGCATGGCCACTTCTGTTGCCTGGTTCAGGAATGTTTCGGCTGCAGAGATCTGTGCTGCTGCTACTTGGAGTACTGTCCACATCTTTACCAAGCACTGCAGTCTGGACATTGCCTCTAGGTATAGGGCCAATATCCGCCTAACTGTCCTCCAGGTCCTACTTTCTTAAGCTGTAGGTTTCCGACCACCCAGACAGGGATTTCTGATGGCAGAACTGCTTGAGACTCGTTCCATAGGTGTGGCCTGCTGCAAGAGGTACCCTCAAAGCAAGATTGTACAGTTTCATAAGAACTTACTGTAACAGTAGATCTTCGAGAGGATGTCTTGCAACATGCCATGCTGTCCCATCCTCCATCCCCCTGGGCCTGTGGGGCCATTCTTTGTCTGTCTTTCCTTACTCTGTTTCTTTTTGGCAAGAACCTTTGCCTCCTCCTCGGGACCTCAGTGGGAGATTGGTTGCTATGTTCTCCTGCGGGAGAACTGAGGAGGGTGCAGGGGCCGCCTACCTGTATAGGATAGGACAACGATGGCGTGTCACATCAGAGTGGGCGGCCCCCTAGTAGACTGCTAGCTAGAAAAGTTTCCATGTGGTCCTAGTGCCTGGGGGCTGTACTTCCATAGGTGTGGCCTGTTGTAAGAGATCTTCTCAGATCTACTGATCCTACCTGTATCAATCTTAACCATTCATCACTGGTGGGTTCAAGCTGGTGGCACTAGGACCCCGTGGGAAGCTTTTTTCTAAAGCTTTTCTATTAAGAGGAGGAGCTGATATCAGGGATGGCACCACCGTTGAGGCTGACGCATAGCGTGGCGCTCGTGTGTTGGCCAGTAACAGATGCCAGCCCCTCCACCAACCAAGTTCTGCTTTTCCTACCTTCAAGGACAGCATGACTCCACGTGGCAGCGACACTTCATCGAAGCTTCCAGAGACTCACTTATTGTGCTCGTTAGTTTGTTTACTCAATACCGTTTTAGTAAGTCGCTGTTTTCTGGCACCATTTATCTTTAAGAAAGTGCAGCGTAGTCTTTCTTTTGTTGTTATTTTTGTGCACGGCCAGTCATGTCAGTTTTGGGGCAAAGACATTCAAAGGTGGGGACTACCCCAGTGCGTTGGTGCCCCTATGGTAGTCGTTTACTGTAACTGACCCGCATGATTGGCGTTTCACCTGTCTAGGGCCACACAGTGACATGGATTGTTGCAACGCCTGCTTCTCTGTGGACTACGCATGTTAGAAATCCACACAGCAAGGTTGGTCGCGACCTCCCAACCTTCAGTGGTCAGCATGGAATGAGGGCCGCTAAAGTAAGGAACCTGGGCTCTTCCTACGAGCATCCCCCCGCTGCCATATGCACCGGGGGAGAGCACGCCTCAGTCGACTCCGGTCTCACTGAGCCCAGACGACTTTGTGAGGGGTCAGGTGGACAGTTGGCCTCCTCCAAGAAGCTGGTTGCACACTCCTCATGGCCTAGGTCCACTTCGGGGAACAGGGCCACCCCGGTGTTGAGGTCTCAGCTACACATGGAGCCTGCATCAGTGGTTCCCTCCATGGCTCTGGCGGGTGCAGCCTTGGCTCCTGGCACTGTCCTTGGTGTCAGTGAGCAAGGTGGCTCCACTGCTGCCACTGGGCCCCTTTCTGACACTGCCCCTGTTGCCGGTAGAGTGCCCGGGATTGCCTCTCTTGGGAGTCTCCGTTGTCTCCTACCCAGAATCGGAAGTTGACCAGGATGATCCGGACTGGCAGCCGAGTTCCCTGGAACGTCCGACGCTCCCCAGACTCAGCAGGAGGTCCTCTTTTGGGTCTGTTACTGGGGTCAACGCCGCCTCTTCCTCTGCTGTGGCCGTTCTCAGTGCTGCGGAGATCTCCTACACCATCTCCAGTGTCATCCCAGGTGTCGATGCAGTTTCCGGTGTCAATCTCTGTGACGGTGCTGCTTTTGGTCCCACCTTCGTGGTTGGTGCCATAGTCTGCGCTGCCTCAGAGGACAACAATGCTTTTGAAATCGGCACCATCTCAGATGTTGGCACGCCTGTGGTGGTGACGCTGTGGTCCGTGCCGCATCCGATGTTGGTTCTGTGGTCAGTGCTTCTTTGGATGTCAGCACCACCTCCGGGGCATTTTGCGTCGCCAGCACACATCGGCAGTGGGTGCCATCCCAGAGTTTAAGGGGGAGTTCAAAACGTACCCGGGTGCTGTTTTTTTTTTTTATCTTCCCCTTCCCTCAGGGCAATAGCCAAGGTAGGGCCTCTCACTGTCTCGAGGGGCAAGTCCCGTTCAGTCCCAGTGGTTGCGGCCACCCCAGGACGAAGTCTGAGCGCTGGCTCAAGCACTCCCTCTCTGGCTATGGGATGGAGCCCTTCCGTGGGTGGGGATAGAAACCGCCCTTTTAGGCCGGTTATGGCTCCGATCTCCTCACCAAGGGTTTTCTCCCTTAGGGCTCCACCCTGTTGGCTTTGAGAAGGTTGAGCAGCAGTCGGTGGCTGGGCAGCGCAGCCCCCTTCCCAAAAAGGGGTCGCCCCCTTCCCAAAGGGGGGTTCCCCACTTGAGCCCCCAGTCCTGGCAGAGGGGTGTTGGTCTCCTGGACCATTCTGCCCCCCCTTTCTCTCTGCCCCCTTCTTCCCCTCTCCAAGCTCTTTCTGGTCCCTTGGGGCCCCTCACTTGGGAGCAGTATAGGGTGACAGTGAATGCCTTTGCCGTTTATTTTAGGGCCATAGATGCGATGGTTTTTCCACCTCCTCCTGTGGCAGCGTTGAACTCTATGCGCAGCGCCCTTCCACATCATTGGCTTCCTTCTCTTAGGAAAAGGATTCTCCATCTTACCTTTCCTCTATTGCTGACTTCACTTTGTGTCAGTTGTTTCTCATGATGGTGTTGGAGGAGCTCCATCTCCCCCAATCAACAAAATCCTGCGCATGCGATGTTGGCATTCCTAGGGCAATGCAGCCAGGAGTCCATGGTGATCCCTTCATGGCCCCACCCTCTAATGGAGGAGTCGCACAGCATCTGACAGCTCCTCGCTTCACTGTCTCCAGCCCTTGGGACTGCTAGCACAGGTATTGCACACACACACCCCCCCCGCAGGTGTCCAGGAACTATGCCCCATCTCGAGTTGGGGTTGGAGTGGTTGGATACCCCTTTAGGGAGTCTATGCCCTTCAAGAGACTGCCTCCCAGACACTGATTCCGCTGAGTATGATCGCTGGGGCAGAAGGGTCCAGCTTGGCTCTTGCTTTTCATCTCGACACATCAAGCAAACCTGGTGGCCTGTAAGAGGCACATGTGGGTTACGCTGGGCCAGATCCTGATGGCCATGCCTGATAATAAGGCAACCAGGTGAGCCATCGCCATTTCTATACAAGGCCTGCAGTTAGCGAGACACCAAGTGAGGGCATCTTATGACGCCAGCACGGTAGCCTCCGGGATTGTAAGAACAGCAGCCTGCATTAGGTGGACAGTGTGGGCTCTGCTTATCCCAGTTGTCACCCTTAGCCCGGCATAGGGTGATTGCCTTGCCTTTCCAAGGGGCCCGATTCTTCTCCCGGCGGGGCCAGGCAGGAGCTATGGGGGCACCCTTCTCCTGCACATCAGCAGCCTCGACCTGACCATGACCAGTAGTGGGACTGGCCAGACTCAAGATGGGCCCCCCTCCTCTTGAGACTCCCCCACAAGAGGCCCAGGGAAGGTTCGCCTTCAGGGAGATGTCAGCACCACATTTGTGGTGCTTGTTTCTCACCCACCAGTGGTGAATGGTGAAGGTTGATACAGGTAAGATATGAAAAGTATGTACCTACCATAATTCTTGATCTTTCTGTATATCTTCGCCATTCATCACTGCTTACTGCCCACCATCCCCTCTTGGGCCTCAGCTTCTGGGCAGTGCTTCCTCCCTGCTTGCCTTCTCCCCAGTTGTGGCCAATTGTGGGCATAGTCCTGCTGGCACCTCCGGATCCACTGATCCTTCTCTGAAGTGACAGGGACCCACCTCTGGTGGGTGAGCAAGTAGGACCGCTTGCCCTCTTTGACCAGAGTGCTCCTCTGAGCTGCGTACGACCTCATGAGTTCATCTTGGCGTGACATTGCTTTTAGGGTCCTGGACCTAGCCCCCCCCTTTTTGTAAAGGACCTGTCTTGCCCCTGTATGGTATTGGGCCTGGTAGACGAGGCTCCAAGGATCCTTAACTTCTTATTCTTCCTCTTTCGCTCCCTCCCTCTCTGGGGCCACACATGGTTACTTTACGTTCTTGTGAGCATCCCATAGGTATCCATGAGGCAAGGTCCCTCTGCCTTCTTACCTCTTCAGGGGTGAACCCTAACTTGCTCCCCCAAGGGGGAAAGTTTGAGTGAGACAGCTCTCCACTGGTCATCAGGGAGGGCTTATTATCAGATGACCCAAACTCTGTGGCAGCAGGGACCTTTTCGTAGTATGGATGCCCTAGGATGGATAATTTTCTCCTCCACCCTTAAGTAGCAGGTTGGGAGGGGAGTGAGGGGGGAGAGTGGTTTAGAAAGAGAGGGTGATTTGGTCTGACCTCTCCTTAGGGACTCTTGGAGATGACTTTATGTAATAGCGGCCTTTTTCCCCTGTGCCGCCTTGTAAGTCCTTGTGTCTCCTTGGACCTAGCTTAAAGGAGATAGAAAATTATTTTTACATACTTAACTGCCCTTCCATATTCCTTTCCATGCCAGTTTCATATTGTGATATGCTTTAATGAGTTTTTTGATAAATAATTTAGCTTTGGGGTTCCCTCAGATCTACATAGAGTTCCACTCTCCTCACCAGATACTGCTATTGATTTTCATATTTCTAAGTCATTCTATGACATCAGTAACTCCCATCCTATGCTATTCTTCTGAATGGCCAGGATTGGGAGTTTGTGATGTCATAGAATGTTCAGGCAGTATGAAAAGAGAGAGCAGCAACTGCTGAGGAGAGAGTGATTCAGGGTAGTTAAAATGACAACAAAATTAGATTATTAATTTAACAAAAAAGGTTAAAAACAAATGAATACTGGGTAGCCAATAAAGGAACAACTGGAAAGCATCTAAATGTGTAAAAATTGTTTCCTGTCACCTTTAAGGCCTATGTAAAAGAGCAATTGGGTCAGTCTCCTCCCCTTAGACCTCAGGCAGCAGAAGAACCTCCACAGTGTTTCCAGTCAGAGTCCTCTCTGTCTTTCTCTCCCCCCCCCATTCATTTACTCGACTCTCCCTCCTGCCTTCTTGTTCACTTTCTGTTCCTCTCTCTCTCTCTCTCTTACCTTTCTCACTACCCATTCTCTCAACCTCTTCTGGCTTGTCCAGTGGTTGGGCGCCCCCCACACACAAAAGACCTAGGGCCTATCCCCTTCCTCTGGTCAACTAGTTTACATCCTTTCCTTTTTCTGTCCCTTGGGCTCTCTTGCCCAACTGTCCTCTCTTTTCCTCTGTCTCTAGTTTCACTCTGCAGCAAGCAGAACTGAGTTGCAGGGGCTGACTTCAGTTACTGGCCAACCCGCAAACGCCACACTATGCATTGATCTTGAGGGCGGCACCGCACCTGACATCGGCTCCTCCTAATAGAAAAGCTTTAGCAAAAATCTTCCCGTGGGGTCCTAGCACCTCCAACTTGAAACCACCAGTGATGAATAGTGAAGATATACAAAAAGATCAAGAATTATGGTAAGTAAGTAATTTTCATTTACGGTAAGTTCTTACATAACTGAACTTTGTGCAGTCACGATGTACAGGCATGTAGGGCAACACACAATAAAGATGTAAAACAATACAGATTAAGGTAAAACTGCAGTACAGTACTGGTAGTATATGCCTGATAAGGAGCAGATTAACACCACCCAGACTGAAGGTGTGGGACTTATTCATGCCAGTTTAGTTAGGTGCTGGAGCAGTGCATTACCAGATATAAATAACTGAACAGGTTCAGTTCAGAGCCACACAAACCGAGAGCCTAGGATGGCTAGGAAATTGCTCACAGCAAGGAGAGTGATGGGGGATGTAGGGCGGCATCAACAAGACAGGAATGGGGAGCACAAGGGTCAGGAACAGTTGCAGGAGGGGGGTAGTGAAGTCATGTAGAAGGGACGGCAGAAAAGTACTGTAGGAAGGGAAAGCCAAATCAGAATTTGGAGATAAAGCTGGCACAGTGGGCAAGGTGCCTGAAATTGGGGGAAGTAAGGGAGAGGGAGGAGTAGAGAGCTGTGGTGCATACGAGGAGGGCTGTCCTAAGGCAGAACAGCAGAAAGAGTGGATGAGAGGTCCAGTCTGGCAAGGGTGGACTTGGAGTCACCATAGTTGAAGATTGGGAAAATCAGCTTTGACTGGCTTTCGGTGAGCATGGAGTGGGATAACTTTATATCTGTAGAGCTCACCCAGTTTGGTGTGGAGCTTGAGATGGATAGTGCACTAAAACGTTGAGGTGACTGTCAAGCCAGACCCCAGGGTACTTAAAGGAAGAGACATCCTCATTTACAGTACCATCAAGGGTGTCGAAGGAGGGGAGGAGGGAGAGTTTGCCACGCATCTGTCGGGAGGCAGAGGTCATGGTGACTGCTTGGCATTCAAGGATAGGAGGTTGGAAATGTACCAGTGCTGGACATTGTTAAAATCATGTTGGGGACAGATAATAAGGTCAGCAATACACCTGGAGAGATGAAGGTCTATACTGGCACGATGGTCTGCATCTGTCCATGAAGGGAACCAAGATTCTAAGTGACATGTTTAAATGCTTCCTTGGCAAGCTTTTAAACTAGCCATGGGGGGAGGTGCTAATAGGAGGCAGGAAATTTCAAGCCTCCCCCCACAAAAATGACGGGTAGTAAGGTAAACACTGAGGTATAGTGCTCAGCAGAGGGCAGGACAGGGGTAAATGGAAAAATAGACAAGGGCAAAAAGAGCAGGTATGGGGGTAAAAAGGATAAAGCCAACATTAAATGGAGGACAGTGAGTACCAATGCCCGTAGTTTGGGAAACAAGCTTCCTGAGCTAGTAGCCTTGATGGCAGATGAAAAATTGGATATTGTGGCAGTCACAGAAACATGGTACACAGGGAACCATGACTGGGATGTCAACATACCGGGGTACACAGTCTACAGAAGGGACGGGGAGGGGAAAAGAGGAGGTGGAGTAGCTCTATACATAAGGGAAGGGATCAAAGCTACAGAACTAAACAGTAAAGGGGGAGGACAAGAGGCACTCTGGATCACCTTGGAGACAGGGAATGGCATCACAGTCCACACGGGTTGTATACAGACCCCCATCTCAAGGAGAGGAAGTGGACAAGAAAATGATAGAGGACATTCTCAAAATGGCTGAAAAGGGGGAGATACTGTTGATGGGGGACCTGAATATGCCAGATGTTAACTGGATGACATGTACTGCAGCCACATCCAAGAGCAGGGTCATTCTCGATGCCCTGCAGGGGGCAGGCCTTAGACAGCTAGTGTTGGAACCCACTTGGGAGGGAGCAATACTAGACCTGGTACTCTCAAATGGAGAGAGGATCACAAATTTAGAAGTCAGTAGACAACTGGGAACAAGCGACCACTGCACAGTGTGCTTCACACAATAAGCACAACCATGGCCATACAGAAACAAGCATACTGGACTTTAGAAGGGATGACTTTGGCAAAATGGTTGAATACCTGAGGAATACACTAGCAAATGGCCAAAAAGGAGGGGTGGAAGAACAATGGAGAAAAATCAAAACTGCCATCATAGAGGCAACAAGCCTTTGTGTGAAACAGATAAAGAAAACAAAGTGGAGTAAAAAACCACTATGGTTCTCAAAAGAGGTGGCAGGGAAGGTTAAGGAGAAAAAGGCTGCATTCAAAAAGTATAAGGCACCACAGAAGGAGCAAGACAGGGAACTGTATCAATTAAAGTAGAAAGAAGTAGGGAAGGCAGTCAGAATAGCAAAAGCCCAAACTGAGGAAACAATAGCCAATTCAGTTAAGAAGGGGGATAAAACCTTTTTATAGGTACATTAGGGAGCATAGAAAGGTTAAGGGAGGAATAGTGAAGATTAATAAGGGAGAGGGGAGGTGGGCAGAGGGAGACAGTGAACAGGCAGAGATACTGAATGAATGCTTTTGCTCAATATTCACAAAAGAAGATGAGGAGTTACCTAAACCAGACAATATAAGCACTCTGGGTAAGAAGTTGACACCAGTCCATTTACAGAAGAAGGAGTCCTGAAAGAACTCCTAAAACTCAAGGTGGACAAAGCAATGGGGCCTGATGGGATTCACCCCAGAATCCTAAAAGAACTAAGGGAGGACCTAGTGACACCACTGACCACACTTTTTAATAAATCATGGCAGGATGGGGTGGTACCTGAGGACTGGAGGAGGGCAGATGTGATTCCCCTTCACAAAAGTGGGAGCAAGGCAGAAGCAAGAAACTACAGACCTGTAAGTTTGACCTCAGTGGTAGGGAAAATGATGGAATCACTTCTGAAAGAAAGAATTGTTGAGTACCTAGAGGCCAGCGGGGCACAGGACCCAAAGCAGCATGGATTTACAGCAGGAAGGTAGTGTCAGATGAATCTAATAGATTTCTTTGACTGGGTGACAAAGTAATAGACCAGGGAGGGCTGTGGATATGGCCTACCTAGACTTTAGCAAGGCATTTGACACAGTCCCGCACAAAAGATTAATAATCAAGTTAGCCAGCCTGGGAGTGCGTCCCAGGGTGGTAGCCTGGGTTGCAAACTGTCTGCACAACAGGACACAGAAGGTAATAGTGAGTGAACACATTCCGAAGAAAGGGGGGGTCACTAGTGGAGTACCTCAGGGCTCAGTACTGGGTCCAGTCCTCTTTAACATCTTTATAGATGACATTGCAGAGGGTTTGGAGTGAAAGGTATGCCTCTTTGCAGATGATACAAAGATCTGTAACAGAGTTGATACACAAGGAGGGGTAGAAAGGATGAGAAGGGACTTGGCAAGGTTGGAGGAATGGTCAGACATATGGCAACTTAGATTCAGTGCAAAGAAGTACAAAGTAATGCACCTGGGAAACAAAAACCCAGGAGAAGAGTACACAATAGCAGCGGAGGTACTAACAACAACAAAAACGGAACGAGACTTGGGGGTAGTCATATCAGATGATCTAAAGGTGGGTAAGCAATGTGAGAAGTCAGTAAGGAGAGCCAGGGAGATACTGGGATGCATAGGAAGGGGCATCACAAGTAGAAAAAGGGAAGTGGTTATCCCTTTGTACAGACAGTTGGTGAGACCCCATCTGGAGTACTATGTGCAGTTTTGGAGACCTCATCTACGCAGGGACATAGAGAAGATGGAAGCAGTCCAGAGGAGGGCAACTAAAATGGTGCAGGATCTGCATCAGAAACCATATGAAGAGAGACTGAGAGAGCTTAATATGTATACCCTTGATGAAAGGAGAGACGGGGGGACATGATAGAAACGTTCAAGTACCTCAAGGGAATCAACAAAGTCCAGGAGGGTAGCATCTTTCAGAAAATGAGATGTGTAAGAACGAGGGGACACAATTTAAAGATAGAGGGGGACGGCTCAGGGGTAATGTGAGGAAAAAATCTTTCAAGGAGAGAGTGGTGGATGCATGGAACTGCCTTCCTGGGGAGGTTGTTGGGGCTAAAACAGTGGGGGAATTCAGACATGCATGGGACAGACACAAGGCAATTGTAGTGGGGGGGTGGCAGGTAGTAGGCTGTTGGTTAACTAGAATCTGCAGCTTATCCAGTAGGCAGGGAAATGGGCAGACTGGGTGGGCCAAGTGGTCCTTATCTGCCATCAAAGTCTATGTTTCTATGTTTCAGTAGAAGAACTAGAGGCAAACAGCACAGTGTAATCTGCATACATGTGGATGAATGCAGAGGAACATGCTAGGGTGGCATCATTTAGTAATATGGAGAGGAGTGTGGTGCCCAGGACAGAACTTTAGGGAACATCTGTGCAGATAGGGAGTGGAAATGAAAGGATTTCTCCTGTATGGACAGCTTGCAGCCTTCAGTCAAGGTAGGAGCGGAACCAGATGATTGATTGACTAGGCAGAGAGCCCTCACTTTCTTAAACTAGTGCTCCTAACATATGCCTGTAAAAAAATAATCTCTTCTCATAAGATCATTCGGGAAAAGCAAATGTCTTTAATGTAATGCTCGTGAAGAGAAGGCTGCAAATTGGGAGGTGAGTTAATATTCAGTTCAGTGCTCACTTTCCATGTTCGTGCATGCCATGTTGTACCTCTGTATCACAGTGCCATTTGTATCCATAAAAGAGGGGACAGCACAGCACAGCAGTAAAATACAAATAGTTGTCCCTTGGGTACCGGATGTTATACTGTAATGAATAACTATTCTCAGACTTGTCAGAGATATTTATTTATACAATAGGGGCGAGAGCTTCTAGAGTGTGATAAATGTAGCTATTTCCACTGGAGTGTGATAAATGCTGATGACATCACTAGGGTGATGATAAATGCAGTTTATGCATACTGTGCTTATGTCATCACTCACTAACCACAGCCTTAATTCTAAACTGAACTGTTTAACAAATCTGTTTCTCACTGCTACTTGCAAGTAACTATTAACATTGCAAAGGACACTCACCAGTGTTTCAGCAACTCACAGCCCATTACTATGTGCTCTCAAATTCAAGAAGGACTGCATTCTAAATCACAGTACTGCACCACACAGTTTCTGTTTCTCACTGCAAGCTGAAACTAACTCATTTAGCATTGCCAAACACGTTCACCTGTTTCCCATAGTGTGGCTAACACTCCCAGCCCATTCAGAAACACACACCCACACACACACACACACACACTGAGAACAACCACAAACTGTGCTCTCAGGGTAGCCTAGAGGTTAAAGTAATGAGTTTTGATCAACCTTGAGATCTCCAGCACACTAGACCTGGATTTGACTCGCACAACTTCCACTTCCACACCGTGCGACTCTGAACAAGTCACTTCACTGCCCAGTGCTCCCAAATCACCACTAAAAACTTACCCAGTTACCAAACACTAAAATAAGAGCAAATGGAAAAACATAACTGTATTTCTGAAGCTCTCATCCCCAATGTATAAATAGCACACGTGATGGGCAGATTGTGTGCTATGGAAAATATTCTCTCCTGCATCATGAGCTCTACGGGAGTGAGAATATTTTCTATATCACACCCCTGCCCGTCATGTATCCCCTATTTATTTATATATACATATATATAAAATTATAGAGGCACGGTCGCGCCTCTATAGTTAGGGTTTAGTAGGCAGTTTAATGTTAAGCCCCAGATTTTAACACGTTAATAACTTTGCAACTGTTCAGTGGATTTGCACAAAATTTGATAAATACGGTCTTGGATGGTGGTAGATCTCCTGATTTGCCAAGTTGTGTTTTGATCAGATTTGCAGTTTTCGTGCAGTGAAGCTCCAAAAAAACGTGTTTTTCGCCTTTTTTGGTAAATGTCAGGGTCATTTTTCGACATCGTGCTATGCTCACACCATTTGGAATTTTAGCCTGAAATTTTCAGCATAGAAAGAGGTTATCCTAAGGAATAATTCAGCATCGGTTTGGTGATAAAATATTAATGAGTTTGAAAGTTATTAAATTTTAAAAATTCAGGTTCTGAGCATGCACAGTTCAGTCTTTTAGTTAGCTGCACAATTTCAATCAAGAATTCCTGGTCATGAGTGGCTCGCAAACAGGGTTGGGAAATCTCAGAAAATCCCTTTTCGTGAGAAAATCCCTGTTCGTTGGCAGCCATTTTGTTTTCTCGCTTAGCGAGGGAAGAAGACAAAACCTTATAACTTGCCCCAGGGAAGTCTTTTGTAAAAACCAGTGCATGGGTTTTGGTGAGGGATGGCGCCCTCTACCCGCCCATGCCTTAGGTTTTTTGCAACTTAGTAGATAAAACTGTTTTTTAAAAGTTTAAAATCCCTTTTTTCAGTCCCTTTTCGCCAGGGATTGTGAAGAGAGATTTTTAAAGGTCACTGCACCATTTTTCCTGGTGTCTGGGAACTCCTGATTCCCTTATTAAATTAATTCCCTGGTGTCTAGTTGTCCCCCCACCCTCCCCTGCTGGTTTTAATAATTTTATTATTCCGACACTGGGATGCGCAACCCCGGTGTCAGATAACCCCTGCCCGGCAGACCATTACTTTTTTTTTTTTTAATATCTGCTGACATGGGGGGAAGGGGCAATTCCCGTGTTGGCTTTCAACAACCTAACACCCTTGGTAGTTTGCGACACTGTGAGCCCACTCCCAGTGTCCCCAATCTTTTTTATGTCCCTGGAAAAAGAACAGTCCCCGACGCCTTTTTTTTTTTCTGAAAAGAAAACAGTCCCTTGTCATTTCCCCATCCCGACTCTTCCACTGAGCACCCCACCCCCTTACCCCATACTTGCCTCCGGAGGTCATCGACTGCAATCTCCTCTGGACCGGGGACACGTCTGCACTCTTCAAAGCCTAACTGAGAAATCAAGGTAAGCACTGTATAATGGCTGTCAATGAGTTTACAACTTATGTTGATATCTAGGCGATTTTTAAGTAATTTTTCACCAAATTCAACATGGCCTTTCTGGGACCCCACCTCATGAACACTGACACTGTTATTTAATTTCTTGGTCGCGAAAAGTGATTTCGTGGTTGCTGTGCTTAATCACCTTTCGGGACCAATTAATGAAACGACAGTGCCACTGTTCATGAGGTGGGGTCCCAAAAAGGCCATGTTGAAAATCTGGTGCAAAAATACCCGAAAACGCCTGAGTTATGCGCGGTTGTTGAAATTTCGCTACACACATGCGTAACTTTGGCAAATTTTAATATTTTCAGTACAAATTTTCAGTATTCCCAGTTTTTCACACCACCTCATGGACAGTACAGCTCACATTTCTCACATCCTGCCCAAAACGTGTGTATGCAGCATTGGCTCGGAATGGTGCAGTTGCTGCACAAAATCACCTTTTGGGTCCAAGTAATGAAATGACAGTGCCAGTGTTCATGACGTGGGGTCCCAAAAAGTCAATATTGAAAATTTGGTGCAAAAAATACCTAAAAATGCCCGAGTTACGCACAGTCATTGTAATTTTTCTACGCATGTGCATAACTTTGGCAGTTTATCATATTTTCACTCCAAATTTTCAACATTGCCATTTTGTTTACACTACCTCATGAACAGTACAGCTGTCATTTTTCAAGTCCTGCCAGAAATGTTTTTCCGCACCTCTAACGCAGAATGGCATTACAGTTGCGCCTAACTCTCACCCCATTCTCCTACACTGAACCATCTCATCTTGTTTACACAAGGAATAGGGTAAGAGTTGGGCAGATGACTCCAAGGCACACCCCGACGCCTGTTGGTTTGTGGAGGGTGGGAGTGGGGTGGTAGGATTGGTAACCCTAACGTCACATTTCCCAGCTTTTTACACTTTAATAAAAACAATAACTGATGCATTGGTGTATTTATTTGCAATGAATATATATATATATATATATATATATATACACACATACATATATGTACACACATACACGTTTCATGTTTTATTTGCAGTCATGGAGTGTCTTTGTATTGTAGACTAAACATGAAAATGATTGACAGTAGGCAGTTTTTTTACAAGATCATATAGTTAGACTTCATTAACAAAGACAATTTCTATCAGTTATGAAACCGTCCATGTGCATTTAAGAAATGTCACGTCATCAGAATCATTTTCATGTTTTGTCAACAATAAAAAGACGAACCACATGACCGCAAATAAAACATGAAAAGTATACCTGTTATCACCGACAGGTCTGAGAATAGCATTGGTTATTCATTACAGTATAACGTCTGGTACCCTAGGTATAACTTCATTTGTATTTTACTGCTGCACTGTTCCCTCTACTGATAAAAACTGTGCTTCTGTTACAATTCTGCGGACATAAACATGGAAAGTGAGCAGTGAACTCCATAAAAACAGAATCGCCTTTCACTAAAACCGGACATTCAGAGGCATTGTTCATCGGAATGGCAGTAGTCTCAATAGTGCAGTGACTTGGGAATTCTTTAAAAACAGAAAAAGAGACACAAAGTCTGTAATTGTTTATTGGGTCAGCAAGTTAACTGGATGACATGTACTGCAGCCACATTCAAGAGCAGGGTCATTCTCGATGCCCTGCAGGGGGCAGGCCTTAGACAGCCAGTGTTGGAACCCATTCTGGAGGGAGCAATACTAGACCTGATACTCTCAAATGGAGAGAGGATCACAAATTTAGAAGTCATTAGATATCTGGGAACAAGTGACCACTGTACAGTGTACTTCACAATAAGCACAACCATGGAGACAAGCCATACAAAAACAAGTATATTGAACTTTAGAAGGGCTGACTTTGCAAAATGGGTGAATACCTGAGGAATGCACTAGCAAATGGCCAAAAAGGGGAGGTGGAAGAACAATGGAGAAAAATCAAAACTGCCATCATAGAGGCAACAAGCCTTTGTGTGAAACAAATAAAGAAAACAAAGCTGAGTGAAAAACCACTATGGTTCTCAAAAGAGGTGGCAGGGAAGGTTAAGGAGAAAAAGGCTGCATTCAAAAAGTATAAGGAATCACAGAAGGAACATGACAGGGAACTGTATCAATTAAAGCAGAAAGAAGCGGGGAAGGTAGTCAGAATAGCAAAGGCCCAAACCGAGGAAAAAATAGCCAACTCAGTTAAGAAGGGGGATAAAACCTTTTATAGGTACATTAGGGAGCATAGAAAGGTTAGGAGAGGAAGATTAATAAAGGAGAGGGGAGGTGGGCAGAGGGAGATAGTGAAAAGGCAGAGATACTGAATGAATACTTTTGCTCAGTAGTCACAGAAGAAGATGGTGAGGAGTTACCTAAACCAGACAGTAGAAGCACTCTGGGTAGGAGGGTTGACACCAGTCCATTTACAGAAGAAAGAGTCCTGAAAGAACTCCTAAAACTCAAGGTGGATAAAACAATGGGGCCTGACGGGATTTACCCCAGAATCCTAAAAGAACTAAGGGAGGACCTAGTGACACCACTGACCACACTTTTTAACAAATCATGGCAGGATGGGGTAGTACCTGAGGACTGGAGGAGGGCAGGTGTGATTTCCCTTCACAAAAGTGGGAGCAAGACAGAAGCAGGAAACTACAGACCTGTAAGTTTGACCTCAGTGGTAGGGAAAATGATGGAATCACTTCTGAAAGAAAGAATTGTTGAGTACCTAGAGGCCAGCGGGGCACAGGACCCAAAGCAGCATGGATTTACAGCAGGAAGGTCATGTCAGACGAATCTAATTGATTTATTTGACTGGGTGACCAAAGTAATAGACCAGGGAGGGGCTGTGGATATGGCCTACCTAGACTTTAGCAAGGCATTTGACACAGTCCTGCACAAAAAGACTAATAATCAAGTTAGCCAGCCTGGGAGTGGGTTCCAGGGTGGTAGCCTGGGTTGCAAACTGTCTGCACAACAGGACACAGAAGGTAATAGTGAATGGAACACATTTCGAAGAAAGGGGGGTTACTAGTGGAGTACCTCAGGGCTCAGTACTGGGTCCAGTCCTCTTTAATATCTTTATAGGTGACATTGCAGAGGGTCTGGAGGGAAATGTATGCCTCTTTGCAGATGACACAAGATCTGTAACAGAGTTGATACACAAGGGGGGCTAGAAAGGATGAGAATGGACTTGGCAAGGTTGGAGGAATGGTCGGACATATGGCAACTTAGATTCAGTGCAAAGAAGTGCAAAGTAATGCACTTGTGAAACAAAAACCCAGGAGAAGAGTACACAATAGCAGGGGAGGTACTAACAACAACAAAGGGACTTGGGGTAGTCATATCAGATGACCTAAAGGTGGGTAAGCAATGTGAGAAGTCAGTAAGGAGAGCCAGGGGATACTGGGATGCATAGGAAGGGGCATCACAAGTAGAAAAAGGGAAGTGGTTATCCCTCTGTACAGACAGTTGTTGAGACCCCATCTGGAATACTGTGTGCAGTTTTGGAGACCCCATCTATGCAAGGACATAGAGAAGATGGAAGCAGTCCAGAGGAGGGCAACTAAAATGGTGCAGGGTCTGCATCAGAAACCATATGAAGAGAGACTGAGAGAGCTCAATATGTATACCCTTGATGAAAGGAGGGACGAGGGGGGGGACATGATAGAAACTTTCAAGTACCTCAAGGGAATCAGCAAAGTCCAGGAGGGTAGCATCTTTCAGAAAAAAGAGATGTGTAAGAACAAGGGGACACAATTTAAAGATAATGGGGGGACGGCTCAGGGGTAATGTGAGGATTTATTTTTTCACAGAGAGAATGGTGGATGCGTGGAACCACCTTCCTGGGGAGGTTGTTGGGTCTAAAACAGTGGGGGAATTCAAACATGCATGGGACAGACATAAGGCAATTGTAGTGGGGGGTTGCAGGAAGTATTCTGTTGGTTAACTAGAATGTGCAGCTTATCCAATAGGTAGGGAAATGGGCAGACTGGGTGGGCCAAGTGGTCCTTATCTGCCATCAAAGTGTATGTTTCTATGTAAGTTTATTTTTTCCCCACATTGAGAGATAACGGATTACTGTAAAAAAACACTTAACTGAGTAGAGCAGTCTGACTGAAGTGAGACGAGCTGTGTGTGCCGAGAGGACTTTAAAATGGCCACGCTTTCCTCTCCAGGCATCACTCTGGTTGGCACGAGTACCTCCAGCTGCGATCCAGTGGACTAAGTCAGGACTTTTGTCTATAACTGCCGAACAGATTTTGATACCACAGTAAGGTATGTGTGAACAAAAATTCAGCTCTAGCAGAAGGGGAGAAAAAAACAGTACAAGAGTGTTCCATTAAACCAGGCAGTGAAAAACCGACAGGATCCACTAGCTCTTTAACTTCTGGGGAACCCCTGTCTAAAGGAAAAAGTGTGCCTACAACAGAAATGTGGGTGCTTTCAAGCACACTGTATTAAGTACAAAGGATTAGAACATGGCATTTTTGTGTAAATAACTGGAATGGGCATACAAGTGGAATAATCTGTAGCAGATACTCCACTACTGGGCGTGTGGTCATGATCTGATATACTGCCTTGTGTGTTGTAGGCATCCAGGGAGAGCTTGACCGCATGCCTGTAGGGGATTTGTCTGTCTTATAAAATGGTCAAAACTGTTTTGGAGGGGGTGAATAATAGGAAGGGCATGCGGCCATTGTGAGATAATGTATGTTCATGTGGTGTGCTTCATCCAATCTGGAAACAGCATTTTTACTGATTTTTTTTTTTTTTGCACCCAATTTATAGATGGGCAACATAAGCAAAATAAATGGAAGGTGATCACTGAGCATGTGCAGAAATTTCTCACTACTTTTGGGTCACATTGAGCTTGCTCACAAGTTTATTCTCACATGTGAAATGCTGTTTATTTTTTGATTAAACTTTGTAACCATTTCTGGAGTGTGCCACATTGTCAATGGGTAGTCATTACAACAGAGTATTATACACCCCTACTGGTGGAAATGGCACAGACCAAAGGCTGCATCAGCCTAGAACATTGGACACATGAGCATTCCAAACAGCAGCAACTCTCCAGTCTTTGCTGTGCCATTGAAGGGGAAACATCTAACAAGCTTCTCTGAAGGAAAATAAAATCAGCTTCTGGGCTTGGAGCTGCAGTTCTGCATAGCAGGTTGGGGACACCTGATGACAGGAAGCACCCCTAAATGAAAATCATGTATGGTAAGCTGCGGCTTTCAAATTGGCTAACCTGATCTTCTCATTTCCACTGCCTGTCTTGGATTCAGGGCCACATCTGCCACATATCTCAGGGGGTGTGTTTTTTTTTATTCAGGTCTCCAATGTCCCTTTAAAAAAAAAAAAAGTGCCTCAGGTAAGTACCTGATCTTACTTCGAGAGGGCTCTTGCAGTAGATATTCACATATAGGATTAAGCTGGCAGGCGTCAGGACCCCACGAAAAAATCTCTAGCTAGCAGTCTCTGGCAGGGGACTGCCCCCATGTCAGCTGACCCGCGTCAGCCTACGTCAGTATAAAGGACCGGTCCTCCATGCCCGCCTTCCAGTTCTTTCCTACCGTTGGCTTGCAAAAGTCCCTCACGGAAGAACAGTGCTGTTTTGACCACCATTTTCGGATGAGTATTTGCTCTTTCTCACTACTAGTTTTTTCCCCTTCATTTAGTTCGAACTCCCAACTGTGTATGTCGTCCCCAACGCCCTCCAAATTGCATAAAAATAAGTGCAAGTCTTGCAGATCCCAGCTGCCTCATAACGATGGCCACTCTTTGTGCCTGTTCTGCCTAGGCCCGGACCACCACGTAGAGTAGTGTGAACACTGCCGAAAATTCAGTTCAGTCACCCGTAAGAGGAGACAGCAGTCCCTGGCAGCCCACCTCCTGAAGAAAAAGATGGCCTCCATGGAAAAAGAATTGAAAAAACTGAGGCAGGCATCCACTTCACCCGAAGGCCACCACAAGAAAAAAAGGGTCAAGGAGAAGCACAGGGACCAGGAATCATCATCCACAGCCCCCTTGACTTCGGCCGGAGACGCGGCCCTCCAGGTATCTTCCCTTCCGGGGATCGCTCTCTGACGGCAGCCTTGGTGGTTACCAAGCCTGCATTTCCCCCCCCCCCCCAAAACCAGGCTTATGCCTACTGGGAGCCTCCAGGGCAAAGAAGACCTCCGCTTCTGCTCAGGCCATCTCCTCCACATGGCCTGCTGGTAAGAGTGAGTCCGATAAGTCGGGCTCTGGCACTGCCGCTGCCCACCAGGACAAGGCTGATAAGCCGGTCGTCGGCTTGTCCGATGATCGCCCAGGCCGTGACCCCACGCCAGGCACTGAACTTACGCCTGACGTCCAGGAGTTGCCGCAGCAAACTGCAGTTTCATTGCCGCCTGATGGCCCACTGTCCCCCCCAGACCCCCGAGGAATCTGCTCCTCCTCCTGGCTGGGGTCAAGGAAACTGGAATGCTGCCATCGGGGTGCCCCCTTTCACCAGAGCCTCAGGCGCCGGACTTGATGCCAGCTAACCCAACATCACCCTCCAGTATTCCAGTTCCCGATGACAGGCCTGCTCTGCCATCAGGTCCTGTAGGGCCCACGTTTCCGGACCCTCCCATGGGTTCCCCTACTCCAAGCCCTACGCCCTCCGTGCCGACAGAACCGTCTGGTCCTCCTGCTGGGCCAACGCCAGGTCCTTCTGCTCCATCAGAGCCCCTGGCGCCAGGACACCCAGTGCCATAAACATAGAAACATAGAATTTGACGGCAGATAAGGACCGCTTGGCCCACCCAGTCTGCCCATTTCCCTACCTACTGGATAAGCTGCAGATCCTAGTTAACCAGCAGCCTACTTCTTCCTACCCCCAACCCCTAGAATGGCCTTATGACTGTCCCATGCATGCTTGAATTCCACCACTGATTTTGACTCCACAACCTCGTCCGGAAGGCCGTTCCATGCATCCACAACCCTCTCTGTGAAAAAATACTTCCTTAAATTACCTCTGAGCCGCCCCCACCTCTATCTTCAAATTGTGCCCTCTTGTTCTTGCACACCTCTTTTTTTGAAAGATGCTACCCTCTTGGACTTTGTTGATTCCCTTGAAGTACTTGAACATTTCTATCATGTCCCCCCTCTCCCTCCTTTCCTCGAGGCTATACATATTAAGCTCCTTTCATCTCTCTTCATATGTCTTCCGGTGCAGACCCTGCACCATTTTAGTTGCCCTCCTCTGGACAGCTTCCATCCTGTCTATGTCTTTGGGAGATTGGGTCTCCAGAACTGCACACAGTACTCCAGATGGGGTCTCACCAGCTGTCTGTACAGCGGATAATAACTTCCTGTTTTCTACTGGTGATGCCTCCCTATGCATCCCAGTATCCCCCAGCCCTCCTTGCTGCCCTCTCACATTGCTTGCCCACCTTTAGGTCATCTGATATGACTACCCCAGGTCCCTTTCCATTTTGTTGTTAATATCTCAACCCCCATTGTGTACTCTTCCCCTTGGTTTTTGTTTCCCAGGTGCATTACCTTGCACTTCTTAGTATTGAATCTAAGCTGCCATACATTTGACCATTCCTCTAACCTTGCCAAGTCCCTTCTCATCCTTTCCACCCCACCCTGTGCATCAACTCTGTTGCAGATCTTTGTGTCATCTGCAGATAGATATACTTTTCCTTCCAGTCCCTCTGCAATGTCGCTTATAAAGACATTGAAGAGGACCGGTCCTAATACTGAACCCTGCGGTACCCCACTAGTAACCCTCCTTTCTTCTGAGTGGACTCCATTTACTATTACTCTTTGTGTCCTATTCTCCAGCCAATTTTACCCAGGCTGTCATCTTGGGACCCACTCCCAGGCTTGCTAACTTGTATATTAATCTTTTGTGTGTGACTGTGTCAAATGCCTTGCTAAAGTCTAGGTAGGCCATGTCCACAGCCCCTCCTGATCTACTACTTTGATCACCCAGTCAAAGAAATCTGTCAGATTTGTCTGGCATGACCTTCCGCTGTGAATCCATGCTGCCTAGGGTCCTGTGCCCCTCTGGCCTCTAGATACTCGACAGTTCTTTCCTTCAGAAGTGATTCCATCATTTTCCCTATCACTGAGGTTAAACTAACAGGTCTGTAGTTTCCTGCTTCTGCCTTGCTCCCACTTTTGTGAAGGGGAATCACATCTGCCCTACTCCAGTCCTCGGGTACCACTCCATCCTACCATGATTTGTTAAAAAGGGTAGTCAGTGGTGTCACTAGTTCTACCCTTAGTTCTTTTAGAATTCTGGGATGAATCTCATCAGGCCCCATTGCTTTGTCCACCTTCAGTTTTAAGAGTTCTTTCAGAACCCTTTCTTCTGTAAATGGGCTGGTATCAACTTCTGCATCCAGATTGTTTCTACTGTTTGTTTTAGGTACCTCCCCCTCTTCATTTGTAAATACTGAGCAAAATATTTGTTTAGTATCTCTGCCTTTTCACAGTCGCCCTCTGCCCACCCTCCCTCCCTTTTATTAAGCCTCACTATCCTCCTTGGTCTTCCTTGGCTCCTGATGTACCTATAAAGGTTTTATCCCCTTCTTAACTGAGTTGGCTATCTTTTCCTCGGTTTGGGCCTTTGCTGTTCTGACTGCCTTCCCAGCCTCCTTTTGCTTTACCTGATACAGTTCTCTGTCCTGCTCCTTCTGCGATTCCTTGTACTTCCTGAATGCTTTCTTTTTCTCTTGAAAAAGATGCCACAGTATCCGATGCCAGGTCTCCCGCCGTCAGGTTATGGGTACCCTTTTTACGGGTTTCCCAGTTACCCATATCCGAGTCCTCCTCCTCCTCCTCCTCCACAGCCTCAAGTGGACTTGAAGGAGGTTTTGGCCTTGGTGGGCTGAGGCTAAGACCCAACTCACTAAAGAGGTAGAGACTCGATTGCTGACTATGGTCCCAACACCAGAGCCCCCATGTCGGCGACAGGCGACTCCTCCACCATTACCCGATGCCAGGGCAGAACCCTCTGGCTCTCGGATCAGGGAGGATACACACCCCCGGGGTACCCCCAGAGTGATCGATCCACCACTTAACAGAGAGGAATCCTCCTCTTCATCTGCAGAGCCTTCTGATTCTGATACGGATTATGATCCCTCCAATCCTGAAGACGAACCTCACACTGCAGAGAACCCTAGGCCTAAAGACCCTCCGAAGTGCCCTCCGGAGGATCCTTCATTTCTGGAATTGCTTAAACAGATCCAGGCTATTAATGAGTGGCAATCAGTGGAGCCAGATCCACAATGGAAAAAATTAGCTGTCCATCTGGATATGCCTGAAACTTCTCCTACATTGAGTCTCCCTGGATACAGCCTCATGTGGATCCTGTTTCCACTATTTGGAAGCAGCCTTCCTCATTAGCCCCTCTTCCTCACAAGGCAGATATCAGATACCTGAGGGCGAAGATTCTCATCTTCACCTAAGGCAACTAGTCATGATTAGTGCCGCTCGACCGAACTGCTAATCCTATGCACCTCAGTTCGTCTTCCCCTGACAAAGAATCTAGACTTCTAGACCAGTACGGGAAAAAGATATATGCGTCTTATACCCTGGGTTTGAGAGCCCTGAACTATGTTGGGACACATGAGGGACTACCAGAAGTCAGTCCTGAGTCAGGTTAAATCCAAACTGGACTCACTCCCGGATTCTCAAGTTAAACAAGAATTGGGAGACCTGTCCGTTCCACTCGCTCGGCTTGTAGGCACATTTTGTCTGCCACTTACGATGCAGTGGACACAGCAGGCAGAAGCTAGGCTTTCGCCATAGGCTTCCAGCGACATGCCTGGCTCCGTGTGTCAGGTTTGGCCCCTGAAGTTCAGATGGCCATACATGATGCCAGTATGAGGGGATCTGTCTTGTTTGGAGGTGATGTCAAGGACATCAGCACCAAACTGCAAGAGAAGGGTTTAGCATTGAAGTCCGTTCAGACTATGTATAAATCCTTTCGGGGCCAAAAACACCAAAACCACCAAAAACAAAAGCACACACAAGCTAAGCGCCCTAATTAATGCAGAGCCCCTCCTGCAGCCAAGGCTTCCCCGAGCAAACTCCCGGAGCCCTGGCCGCTGCTCTGCCCTCAGCTTCCTGACTCCCTGCCTCTCTCTCTGGCGTCTCCATGGGAACTGGTAAGGGGTAGATTTTCCTCCCATCTGCCGGGCTGGGAGAAAATAACAAACGATGCTTGGGTACTCCAATTGGTGTCAACGGGACACTCAGTAGAGTTCACCCAAAACCTGCCCACAGAACGGCCCCTCTGTTGTCATACTTCCATTTCCATCTTCCGTTGGTACTCGAAGAGATCAGCCCCCTGCAGTAGAACCCCCCCCCCCCGGGACGGGTTGCTATTCTTACTTCTCCCTAGTGCCAAAAAAGACTAGAGATCTAAGACCCATCCTGGATCTCAGCTGTCTAAATGAGTATGTGGAGTACAAATGGTTCAGAATGCTCTTCCTACAGAGTCTTCTCCCCTGCTTTGGCCAGAACTGTGGATATGCACTTTGGATATGCAGGATGCTTACCTTCATATCTCCATATGCCTTTCCACCACAGATGCCTCCATTTTTGTGTTCAGGGGCACACTACCAGTTCAGGGCCCTCCATTTGGCCTTTCCTCGCCCCCCACCCCCACCCGAGTAGTCACCAAATGCCTGGCTGTAGTGGCAGCCTTCCTGCGCACCCAGCGGAGGACTTAATATTCCTCTCCTGAAAGACACTTTTTCTAGTGGCCAACACTAAGTTTCGTCCGAAAGTAGTGGCTGAATCCACACTGAATCAATCCATTGAGCTCCCGGTCTTTTTTCCGGAGCACTCAAATAATGGAGAGCACCTCCTGTATATGCTGGATGTACACAGGGTTCTGAGATACTACACTGACAGAACCAAGAATCTCAGAAAAACGGATCAACTCTTCGTTTCCTTTGCACACAAAAGAGAAGGCAATGCTATTTCTAAGCAATGCCTCTCCAAGTGGTTAGTCAATTGCATCACTTTCTGTTATGACATGTACAAAAAGACCCTTCTGGGTCAAGTCAGAGGCCACTCCACTAGAGGAGTAGCCACCTCTGCTGCTTGTTTCAGGAATGTGTCACAGAGCAGGCTTTGGATTGGCTGTCCTGAATCCTGGTTCAGCCTTTTCTGTCATTCTGTGGATGAGGACTCCTCCTCCCTTTTCTATTGTTCCAGACTGCTTGGGACTCAGTCCTATATGTGGATACCTACTGCAAGAGCCCTCTCGAAGTAAGATAGAACAGTTACGTAAGAACTGACCATAACAGCAGATCTTCGAGGAGGCTCTTGCAGTAAATGTGCTATCCCTCCCTCCGTCCCTGAGTTTTCTCTTTTCTTCTATGGGGACATATCCTCTTTCTACTGTCATGCCTTCGGCCTCTGGGCGAGAAGAACTGGAAGGCAGCGTGGGACTGCCCTTTATGCTGATGTGGGCTGGCGCTGGTCAGCTGGCGGGGCGATCCCCACAGAAGAACACTAGCTAGAGATTTTTCTTTGGGGTCCTGATGCCTGGCGGCTTAGTCCTATATGTGAATACCTACTACAAGAGTCTCTCTCGAAGATCTGCTGTTACGGTAAGTTCTTACATAACTGTTCTTTCTAGGGACATGGATATGGTGTACTATAAACACTTCTGTCAGTATCTTTTCCCTTTAAGACTCTGGCCAGAAGGGCTTCAAGCTGGCTTCTCCCACTCACCTGAGTGGTAACTCCCTCAGCACTGCCCCGTGACGTTAGAGCTTCCTTTCCACTGGAAGAAGAACAAAGGAGTCCTGGTGGACTGCTGGAGCTTTGGGCAGTTCGACTGGCTTTGACAGCCTTTGCTGCACACATTCGGGATCAGGTCGTTCGGGACCAGATGGACAACACCATGACCATGTACTACCTCACCAAATGGCGGGATGCACTCCCTTCCTCTATGCAGGGAGGCTCTCCGCATCTGGACCCTCATGCTCAGCCTGAACGCCAATCTCCTGGCCATCCATGTGGCCGGTATTTCCAGTCAGCTCGCGGACGCCCTCAGCTGGGTGGGCGAAGCATCTCACAAGTGGTCTCAACATCAGGAGGTAGTACACAGTCTGTTCTTCCGGTGGGGCACCCCTCTGGTGGATCTGTTTGCCTCCAGGGAGAATGCAAAGCTAAGGCTGTATTGTGCCCGCTCCCCCCCCCCTTCCCCAGCAGGGAATGCCTTCTTTCTTGAGGCCCTTGACCCCGGGCCTCCTGTATGCCTTCCCTCCTTTTCCACTGATCCACAAAGTGCTGCTCAGAGCCAGGAGGGACCAGGCATGGATGATCCCTGTGGCTCCAGACTGGCCTTGCCAGTTCTGGTACCCTGATCTCCTCAGTCTCGGCTGCAGGCTCACGTGGTGTTTTCCTCTATGCCCCGACCTCCTCTGTTGCAGTCAGAGGAAGGTATTCCATCCAGACGTTCAGTCCCTGCAGCTGACAGCCTGGTTCTTGAGTCATTAGAGTTCTAGGCTTTGGGTCTCTCTGACGATGTCCTCATGTGGTCGAGGCTTCTTGGAAGGAATCGACCGGAAAATGCTATGCCTTCAAATGAAAGAGATTCTCCATTTGGTGCCAGTGCAAGGGGCTCAACCCCTTATCTTTTCCAGTGGCTAGCATTCTCGATTACCTTTGGTCCCTCTCTGGGCCTTCAGTCGCCATCTTTAAGGTGCACCTCGAAGCCATCTCGGCATACCGGCTGGTATGCCATCGGCACAGGAGGTGGTGGTTTGGTGCTTTTTTAAGGGTCTTGACTACATTTTCCCTCCAGTGCATGAACCATCACCATGTTGGGACATGTTGCTGGTGTTGGCAAAGCTCATGGGCAAGCCATTCGAACCGATGTACAGGTATGACATCTCTCACCTAATGTGGAAGGCCACATTTGTGGTGGCCATCACCTCTGCCAGAAGGATCAGTGAGCTCCAAGCACTCTGGGTGGAGTCTCCTTACTTGGTCTTCCATAGGGACAAGGTTGTCCTTCACCCCAACCTGAAGTTCCTCCCGAAGGTTGTGTCTGCATTTCGTCTTAGCGAGGTGATGAATCCCCCAGTGTTCTTCACCAGCCACACCTTGGAGGCCAAGCACAGGCTGCAGACTCTGTACCTGAGGTGAGTGCTTGCCTGCTATAAGGAGCGCATGGCTGAAGTTCAAAGAGAGGTTTGCCATCCATTTGTCACATACACTGAAGCCTCACCTGGCAAACCGGTAGCCAAGCAGACGATTGGCAGCTGGATTGAATCCTGCATTGAACTCCCTGTAGGTTGGCTGGTAGGGGGCCTCACGTTGGGCTGAGGGCTCATTCAACCAGACATATCGCTGCTTTGGTGGCTGCTTCCAGGGATATCCCTGTCCAGGAAATCTGCAGGACTGCTACCTGGAAGTCAGCACATACCTTCATTACCCATTACCACATTAACCTTGAGTCACACCGGGATGCTGATTTTGGGGCCTCGGTTCTTCAGTCTCTGTTCCCTAAGTAGGGGGTGTGCATCTTGCCCCGTCTTCCTGGAGAACTATTAGGGGTCTGCCGGAAGTGTGGATAGTACACCATATCCACATACCTAGAAAAACAGGTTACTCTCCTGTTACAGTAATTCTAGGAGTGGTATATGGTGTACATCCACACAATCCACCCGACCTCCCCTGGCAAGTGGCACACTGAATCTTGCTTCCATCAGATAAGATCTGATGTCACAGGGCAGTGCCAAGGGAGTTACCACCCAGGTAGGTGGGAGGGGCTAGCTTGCAGACCTTTCGGACGGAGTCTTAAAGGGAAAGGATACTGCCGAAAGTGTGGATGTACACCATATACCGCTCTTAGAATTATGTTACAGGTGAGTAACCTGTTTTTTTTTGTTTTTTTTTTGTGTTTGTTTTTTGGGGGCTTCCTAGACTAGGGCTTTTTAGGGGTTTCCTTCTGTCTTTACAGTACTTCCCTCTGTTTTTTTTTTTAAAGATCTCTAGTGTTTCTGTGCTTGGGTGTACTCTTTGTGTAGTCATCATTTCCCCTTTAAGTTGGCTTTCTTGTTTTGAGGGGTGTTTACCCTTTAATTTTCCTCAGCAGTGTTTAAAAAAATAAAAAAAACAGGAAGTTTGCTGTAGCAAGAGCTTTTAGACTGGGCAGCTTCAGTGTTTTTTGATGGCTTTTCTGTCCTTCAAGCTGTTTGGTGTTTTGTTTTGTCTTTTGGCTTCATTGAGCCGCTAAACTTCCTGCCATTTTCCCACTGTTCTTGTCGTCCGTGTTTGCACATGCCTTTGTTTCTCGGAGGCTCCTTAGCCTCCGCATTCACATACGTGTGTTGTCCATGCATCCTCCTCTGGCATGCTGACTTCACGCACAGCATCATGATGTCATGCACATGTACGGTTGAGAGTGCGCCCACGTGCCCCTGCACTTCCTTAGTGCCAGATGCTGCGGCTAAGCCTTACAGAATCTTTTTACTATATTGGCGGCTCCATTTTATTTTCTGGTAGTTGTCTCGGCTGAGGGACGTGCACTCTTCAGGCTGTTAACTGTTTTCCCCACAATCGGAGGTGGGAATCACGGCAGTAGTCCTCTATATTTGCATTTGGAAAAAGTTTCAGGTTTTAAACCTTGGCCACCTTTGGCACCATGGCTTATTGGAGATCCCTCTGTTTTTTTAAAAGATGTAACACCTGCAAGAGGGCAGTGCAACCCTCTCCTTTGTGTTCCTATTGCCCCATTGTTATTCAAGCTAATATACAAACATATGAATTGCCAGCAGAAACAGGCCACATGGTCTATCGAGTCTGCTCGATTGTGCAGCCAGCCCCTCGGCATGCAGTTGTCCTACCCTGCCCTCCACAACGACCTCCCCCCCCCCCCACTGTATCCCATCGCCTCTTGAAGCTGTCCACTGTCCTACAGGAAACCACCTCCTTGGGTAGACTGTTCCACTTGTCTACCACCCTCGCTGTAAAATAATGTCTCCTGATTTCCCTCCAGATTTACCCCCTCTAACCTCAGCTGATGCCCTCTAGTATCCCTCCCTCTTCTGATCTGGAATATCTCACCTGTATTAGCCTTATTTATCCCCTTCAGGTATTTAAAGGCCTCAATCATATCTTCCCCTGCTCCTCCTCTTGCGTGTACATGTTAAGCATGTTCAGCCTTTCTTCATCTGAATTCCCCTTCAAACCCTGGATCATCTTTGTTGCTCTGTGCTGCACCCCCCCTCCAGCAGTCTTATGTCCCGCTTCAGAAATGGGCTCTAGTACTGCACGCAGTATCCAGGTGTGGTCTGACCTGTGACTTGTACAAGGGAAGGATCACCTCACTACGTCTAGAGGAGATCCCCCTTGCTATACAGCCCAGCATCCTGTTGGCTTTCACTGCTGCCTTCCTGCACTGAGCCGAGTTGTTCATATTCTCTGTTATGATCACCCCAGGTCCTTTTCCTTCTCTGTACTCCCCAGCTGTACCCTGCCCAACTGATAGCTCCTTCTCTGGTTCTTAGCTCCGAAGTGCATTACCTTGCACTTCGTGGCATTGAACCCCAACTGCCATGTTTCTCACCGCTCCTGTAGTTTTGTCAGGTACCCCTGCAGTCCTCTCCACCCCTCAGTGTCATCCACCACAGCTCCCATCTTGGTATCGTCTACGAACAGACTGATCTTACTCTGGGTTCCGTCTCCACCACCACCCTTTACTGCCTGCCCTTCAGCCAGTAGGCGATCCATCTGATCATCCTTGTACGCACCCCTACATCTCCCAGCTTTCCCCCAGCCTCCCATGCAGCACAGAATCTAAGGCCTTGCTGAAGTCCGAGTACAAGACATCCAATGCATGGCCCTTGTCCAGCTCCCTGGTTACCCAATCATAGAACTCAATCAGGTTTGTCTGGCATGACCTGCCTGAGACAAACCCGTGTTGCTGCCTGTCCTGGAGACCATTGTCTTCCAAAAATGTCACCCGTCTCTCTTTAAGGATTGTCTCTATGAGCTTACCCACAATTGATGTGAGGCTTTCTGGTCTGTAGTTACCTGGCTCATCCTTTGATCCACCTTTGTGAATGGGCACCACATGGGCCAATCTCCTGTCCTGTGGTACGCATCCTGTGCACAGAGAGGTATTGAATAGGTCAATCAGTGGTCCTGCCAGGCTTCCTGCCAGTTCCTTGAGTACCCTACGGTGATTGCGGTCAGGTCCTCAGGTCCTGGTGCCTTATCCATCCGCAGTGCCTTCAGCCCTTCCAGTACTCTTCCCTCTGTAATTTCTCCATCTGTCCCCCCCCCTCCCCTCTGCCACTCCCATGAGATATTTGTCCTCCCTCTCCACTGTGAGTACAGAGCAGAAGTACTCATTCAGTGCCTCTGCCTGATCCTCCCCTTCTCTAACCCCGTCCTTCTTAATTGCCACTATTTGGTCCCTGATCTTCCTTCTTTCACCAATGTGAAGAAGCCCTTCTCTCCCTCTTTAATGCCCTTTGTCAGCCTTAGCTCTCTGGATGCTGTGATGGCTCTGACTAGTTTTGTTACCTCCCTGGACTTCTTTGAATACTCCTCTCCATCTGCTCGCCCCCAACCTTTTGAATCTTTGGAACACTCTCCTCTTGGCTCTCACCCCCTCCACTGCCTCCTTGGTCAGCCAACTGGGCTTCTTTGCCCTTCCCTTCTTGCTCTGTACATGTCCCAGTAGCCTCTGTCAGTCCGGCCCTAAAAATACTCAATTTTTGATCGGCATCCATAGTGGGTTGGATTCCCTCCAGATGCCTTATCAGGATTTCCCCCATCTTGTTGAAGTCTGCCCCCCGAAGCTAATCACCGTGGTATGCAAATCACCAGTCTGCTTCCCTATTCTGAGTGCGAGCTACACTGAGTGGTGATCACTCCCAACCAGAGGATCCTCCACCTCTAGGTCCCTTACGGCCACCCCTTCGATAGTACAAGGTCCAGAGTTCTCCCCAACCTTTTTGGCTTGCCGACTAACTGTACTAGGAAGCTATCCTGGAATGCCCTCAGTATTACATGCTCCCTAGCACATGTGGTGGTTGGTGTGCTCCAGTCAACCCCAGGTAGGTTGAAGTCCCCCACCACCACTGTTTCCCTACCTGAAAACCCTCCTAATTTGATCCGCCAACTCTCTGTCTAGCTCCTCCCCCTGAGTTGGTGCCCTATACACCTCCCCTATTCTTAGTACCCTACCCTTTGGATCTGAAACTGTATTCACAGGACCTCTGTCCTGCCTTCCTCCTCCTCTTCCCTTATGCACCTTATTCCTTCCCTTACATAGATTGCTACCCCACCCCCAACCTTTTTTGTTTGCCCTGTCCTTTCTCAACAGCCTGTACCCAGGGATCATCATATCCCAATCCTGGTATTGGGTGGCCCAAGTTTCTGTTATGGCCGCAATGTCCACCTGCCCCACTGCCACGAGAGCCTGCAATTCAGCAGATTTGTTTCCCAGGCTCCTCACATTTAGCGAGACTACCCTCTACCCTGCTCCTATCCCTCTCTACCCTGATGAAACCCCCCTGTTGCTCCTACCCTGATGCCCTTCCCTATAGCTTGGGGATAGGCTCATCTGGCTCCCCTCTTTGGACACCCTGCCTACCGGCTCTACACTTTCCGCCCCCCTTTCCTAGTTTAAAGATATCCTTGTTGCTATGTACCTTCCATCCCCTGCTTCAATAATCCTCTCCCCCAAGTCAAGTGTAGCCTGTCCCTGCATACAGGTCATTATTGTCCCAGGTTCTGCCCCATACCCCTACTAACCCATACCCCTTGGTATGACACCATTCCCACAACCAGGTGTTGAACTCCCCTATCCTTCTCTTCCTTGTAGTACTTGCACAGGGTACTGGAAGCACCTCCAAGAAGGCCACTTATTTCCCCCACCTCCGCGGACAGCTTCCCCAGTTCCTCAGATCTCCCCTTTACTACCTCCACTGTCTCCCCCGACAGGTCGTTAGTGCCTACATGCACCACAACATGAGGTTTCTTCTGCCCCCTCTCTGTGCACTTGAGAATGGCTTGCCCTGCCCGGCCTGCTGTCAGCCCAGGAATAGCCTCGACCCATATTAGACTGTCTTTCCCCCTTACTGCCCCATCTGATCCCCTTCAGTACTGAGTCCCCCAACACTAGCACCCCCTTCCCCTGCCCTGTTCCATCCCTCCCCCTTTTACCTCCTTGTCCATTACCAATGTCTGCCCTTCCTTGCCCCTTAATGTCACTCTGCCTTTTCCCTTTGACCCAACCCACCTCCCGACCTGTTCCCTCATCCCTCTTGGTCCCATGCTATCATCAACCTTCCCTCTCTCCCCTTGGCCCCTGTCCCTATTAGCTATGCACCCTTTTACCTATCCGCACTGTCCCTCTCCCTTACACCCTTGCTGCCAACACTTTCCCTTTTAGCTGTGCCCCTTTCTACCTGCCCCTTGCTACCCTCCTCCAACTGCCTGATCCTGTGCACTCCATTCCCCTTCCCCCTACCTCCCTCTCGTGGTGCTCCCCTAACTCCCCCCCCCTTCCCCATTGTTGCTAGCAAACATACTGCCTGCCACTCCTGTATTGTCCTGTGTTGGCTTCTCCCCCCGTCCCTTGTCCTGCCTTCATCGCTTGACCCCCTATTATATGTGAACCTGCACTCCCTCCCTGTCCCCTTCCCCAACCTAATGTCATCCTCCTGATGTGCCCTCCTGTTACCCCACTGGGAGAGGTCCTCATTCCCCCTTCCTTATCCCTTCCGCCCACACCCTCCCCAGCTCTACCAAACCACTGCACTCTTTTCTGCAGCCCCTTAAGCCTGTGGCAGATTGGACACCCTTCTAGTCTCCATAATATGTTCATCCCAATAGCTGCTTCACCCCCATTGCAGCCCACTATTCTACCCATGGTGCCCCCTCTCATTCCTTGCTGCCCCCGATACACCCCCCACCCCCATTATAGCTGTTCTCACCCCTAATGTATCCCTCCCTGTATCACTGCATTCCGCACTTCTGTGTTACTCTATCCCTTGTATACCAGCAAGGGTTAATGATGCCCTCATCACCTCCTATGAGTGTACATCACCCAATCTGCAGTGCCCCCTCTGATTTATGGGATTCCTATGCCTCAATACACTCCCAGGTACTCGCCGCCCTGATTGCTGAGCTGGGACTTTAGTGAGTACACCTGGATGTGCTATCCACCAGTAGTACTCCAAAAGTAATGTAGCAGTCGCCAATGATCAAGGCCTTACACCCCCATATATCAGGTGTATCCAGGGCAGGATGGGAAGGGGGAGGGTGGGATTAGGGCCACCCCAACTCTCACGGGAGTGTCTCAGCCCTAGTGCCCTTCGGTCCTTCCCACACATCTGCCTCCCATGATTCAGCCCGCTTTGGTGGTGGAGCTGTACTCTTCACCCTCGATCACTCACTACACGCCCCTTTCAGCAGGCCTTATGCTCCAGTCACCTCCTGCTGCTCTCCCCTATCAAATCCCCGTATATCCCTCTCGCCCCGTCGGACAAAATAGCTCATGCTCCTCCATCAGCTGCATAAACAACAAACGTAAATACCTTATGCAGTCTCACAGTCCAGACCCAGATTACAGTCTTGCCCTGCCAGACAGAAAACAAGCTCCCTCTCCCAGACTCTGCAGTGTCCTATGAATCAGCACTATGCGCCTCCTTTTCTCCCACCCTGCCGGACGAAAGTAAGTAGCCTTCCCCTAATCTGAAATAAAGAAAAAAAAAAAGAACTGACAATAACAGAATAATTGCTTCCTTTTCGGTCCTCTGCTCCCACCGCTTTCATCTTCCCCGGTTGCTTTCTTCGGTCACCTCCTCCCTTCGCAGCACAGCAGCCGCTCCTCAGCCCCACTCCCGGTGCCCGCGGCCTACAGCACTACCTCCCTCCCTCACTCTTGGCTCCTGGAGGAGGGCAAGAAAGTGTTGAAACAGAGGATGGAGGAGTACATAGAGGTAGCTGGGAATTTAAACTAGGAGCAGGGGGTGGTAAGTGAGCAAGGGACATGCAGAGACCACAGGTTGGGAAGCCATATGAGCTTACTCCTATAACAGTGACAAAGAGCAAGTACTAACGGCAGTGCTAGTAAAGGAAGGCAGGATGGGGGAAGGGGAAGGGGTGGAAGGTGTGGTTACCCTGAATGCTAGGGGCCTTGGGAAGAAAACTGCAGAGCTACAGACTCTCATGGCAGAGAGGGAGGTGGACATGGCGGCCATCACTGATACATGGGCCACCCAGTACAATGACTGAGACCTGTCGATAACAGGGTACAGGATATTTCGTAGGGGTAGAGTGAATGGGAAAGGGGGGGTGGCACTATATGTGAGGGAAGGACTGAAGTGTGTACAGGAGGAAGGGGAGGAGGGTAGTACGGAGTCTCTATGGATGTAAATCCAGGATTCCAAGAATAGAACTCTCAGGATGGGAGTGGTATACAGGCCACCCTCTCGGACAGAGGAGTTATACAGGGAACTAGTGGGGACAGGTCAGGAGGACCTGCAAGAAGGATAGTCTCTCTTAAAGGACCACTGTCAACCTTTTTTACATTATATTCATTTTAGGTAAAAATCCACATTTTATGATTGCTTACTTCCTCTAAAATTCACTGATGTTCCTGGTTGTTTTATCTGCCTCCTTGCTTATTAGAACCAAAATGCATGGTAATGTATAGTTATGTCTACCTTTGTTTTGCTTCATATCACTGAACTACTCTTAGTGCACACTTCCTAAACATCAGAAACTCCCTCAAACAGTGAAGCCACTCATGATAGTCTCCTCTACTCCCACTCCATAATCAGTAGCTAGATTATGTTGGGGGTGTTCCTGGGTCCAGGAAAGATGTGGTGGGAGTTTGGTCAAGAAATGTAAACAAACATGTTTTGGTGTGGTAACACAAGTATGGTGGGAACTCAGTTTTTCACCTTTTAAAAGAAAGAAGGGATCTGAATCAAACAGCTGCATCAGCAGGCTCTATAGAAAGTGAACAATCATAAAATGTGTTTTTAAAGTAGGGACACTTTGAGGCCTAAGGGGTTGACAGTTTCCCTTTAAGGTTGCCCCACCACCACCACCACCACCACCAGTCACACCTTCAAGTCAGGGGAGGTGCACCTAGTGTACCAGTTGGCAGTGACAAAGCAGAATTGCGTAAATCCTTATTCCAAGAATGTGGATATGTTGTTCAAGCCACACTTCTTGACATGTCCTTTCCTTTTAAGAATCTTGCCGGAAAGTCTAACAACTGGCTCCTCCCACCCACGCGGGTGGTATAACTCTCTGCTCCGCCCCTTGACACCAGATCTTCCTTTCCACTGAAAGGTTCAGGTTCCCTCCTTATCGCTTCCATGTTGAGTAGGCCCTGACGCTTAAATCTTAGGATTATTTACCTAAACTTAAACTCGTTAGTTTGTCCATATCATTTCACAGTCGCGACTGCGATGGAGGACAAGTCCTCGCCCGGGTTCCGCCAGTGCCCCTGCAGACAGAAGATGTCTTGCACTGAACCACATGCTACGAGCGTCTGCTGCCTGGGCCACGATCATCATACCCAGGCCTGCGACTTTTGTCGCTCGTTCCAGCCAAACGTGTTGGGACACCGCCCACACGCTTACAGCTCGGATGACTGGAAAAACAGAACCACCGGTCAAATCTAAAAAGGCAACTTGAAAAAATGAAGGTCTTCGAGGAGCAGGCGGTTCGGGCTGCCAATCAGTCCTCTTCAGCATCGGTCTTCATGCCACTCAAACTGAGCTCTACCTTTACAGGCTTGTTCAAGGAGTTTCGCCAGTCTCTCCCGACCAAGGGAAAGGGCCCGTTGGCTTCATACAGCTCCCTTTTCCATAAAAAGGAATCCAATGAGTCGAGAGATAAGTCTCATCGATGACGTTCTTGAGATCGAGAGAGAGATCTCGGTCTCAGGAATCTCCTGTTTCAACTTCGGTTGAAATTGTGGCCTCGTCTGCTGGCTTCACGGTGCCCCTAAGACACAGGACGACAACCCGGTTGAAATTATCGACCCATTGTCGCTGGATGAATCTAACAATTCTTTGTTCAGGACTCCGGTCCTGACTGGACCTACTAAGGAGGAAACCCAGCTCACTGGGAACCTCCTCAAGGTCCCCGACCCTGGCCTGAAGGACCGCGGGCTTCCTCTGCTCATTCTGAGCACCCCGTCGTTCTCCCCCCCCCGACGGTTGAGGTCTCTGTCATCCTTGACCGACAGGTTGAGGAGAACTGAAACACCATTCTGGGCATTCTAAGAAGCAGCACCGCCGCTATTCATCCCCATCTTCCTTGAAAGAGGAGAAGCTTTGGCGCAGGTTGCATCGGCACCACGAGACTCTCATGGCAACAGTCGGGGCTGACTGGTCCAAAGTCGACCCAGACTTCCACACCAGCCATTACATGGCTGTTGCCCTCTAGGTTGACTCCTCTGGAGCCGGTTGACACCTTCCCTCTGCCCACAAAGCTGGTGAAGGCCCTCCTGGCTCAGCCGAAACCAACCTCTCCACTGATTTGTGGTGGAGCCATCACTTAAACAGCCTCCCTCCAGGGCTCCTGTTAAGGACTCTCTGCCCACTAAGGGCCTCCCGCATAGGCTGTCGGTCACCCTTACTCCCGACCTTCTGCAGCGGGTCGAAAGTGACTCAGGTGGTCAGCCGATCTATACCAGACTACTCGAAGTCCGAGGACTCCTCCTTGCACTCTTGTCAGTTCGACGAGGCTTCGATGGGGAGTCCCTCAGTGGGGGAAGGTCCCATGTCCTTCATGGACATTCTCAATCTCCTCTCCAAATCCACGGGTATGAAACTGGAGCCTGTCCAGAAACGGGCTCAGTATCCCCTAACAGATATTCTGACTAAAGGGGATTCTCTGACAGAGACCTTCCCTGTAGTCGAAGCCATCACTGGCCCGGCTTTGGGGCTTTGGCAGCACCCTGCCTCCTGCCCTATGCCATCGGCCCGGATGGCCCACAAGTATGCGGTTCCCATTAGCACCCTATTGGGGTTCACAGAGCACCCCTCGGCTAAGGGATTGATGACCGAATCTGTGTGTCAGCACTCTGAAAACTCAGAAAACACTGTTAGACCTCCAGACAAAGAGTCCAAAAAACTGGACCATTCTGCCCGAAAAGTATATGCTGCCTCTTCTCTCAGTCTCAGTCTGGCGAGCTTGGCTGTCGTCATGGCACACTTCTCCTATGGCCTCCTAGGCTCTGTAGATGAGGTGCTTCCTCATCTCCCCGTGGACCTTCAGGCTACGGTCAAGCAGGTTCGGGATCAGGGTTGGGCTGTTGCAAAACAGAAACTCCAGACGGCTCTGGACGTAAGAAATTCCTGAGCCCTTTCGGTGGCTGCTGCGGTCGCTATGTGCCGCAGAGCCTGACTGAGGGTCTCGACCTTTACGGCGGACACTCAGCACAAACTGGTGGACATTTCCTTCCTGTGCACATACTTGTTCAGCCCAGGAGTTGACGGTCATCTCCAGCGCATCGAGAAGTCCAGTGCCACCTTGGACTCCCTTGCCTCCGCCCAAAAGGAATCTCAGGGTTCCAAGAAGCAGAAGCGTAAGCCCTTTCAGTCTTCTGCCCCTGCGGCCAAGCAGACCCAGTACGAATCGGGGCAGCAGCAGGCTCAATCCTGGCACCCTCAGCCCAAGTCAGGGCCTTCGGCGGTCCGGAAGCCCGGAGGGAAGAATCTCTGTGGTCCCACGGCCGGGTCCTCCTCCAAGCCTGCTCAGTGATGGGAAGGGGGTGACCACCCCCATGCCCGTCACGCCTACTCTGGGTCCTACTGTGGCCTGCTCCACCACTTCCTTCCCGACTGGTCTGTTGTCAACGTACAGGTGGATATTGGACGTGGTCAGCCAGGGTCTGCCTCTGGAACTCAAGCAGTACCCACCAAGCCGATCCCGCGCCCCACGAGAGGGAATGGTTTCCTTGGTGGCTCAGTTGGCTCTCCAAGACGACATCGCCCAACCCTATGCAAGAAAGTAGTGGTCAGAGTGAAGCGGATCCCAGTCAGCCTAGGGTTCATTTCTAGGTACTTCCTGGCCCTGAAATGGATTTGGGGGCTGGCACTCAGTCTAGATCTGCACGACCTGAACAAGTTTCTCAGGTCTCGCACCTTCAGGATGGTAACTCTGTCTCAGATCATGCCATCTCTCAAGCAGAACATGTGGTTTTGCTGTCTGGATCTGCAGGATGCGTTCTTTCATGAGCTGTCCTTTCAGGATCCGTCCGTTACACTGAAGGTTCCTCTGCTTATGAGCAAAGGGAACCCTCTGTGAGTTCCAAGCCATGCCATTTGGCCTGTCATCGGCCCCCAGGGTCTTCACAAAATGCATTGCAGTGGTGGTGGCCCATCTTCGGTGTCGAGGGGTCACATTGTACCCCTATCTGGACAATTGGCTCATAGTGGGTCCCTCCGGGCAGGATGTGGAAAGGTCCAGGAATCTGGCCCACCAGAGCTGCATCGACCTTGGCCTCCTGGTCAGTGAGGCCAAGTCGGAACTCGTGTCTTCACAGTTGATTTGCTTCATCGGGCAGAGCTCAGCTCTTGCCAAGTCAGAGCCAGGCTCCTGACAGACAGGACAGAGGTTCTCCCCTCCATTGCCTGATCATTTCTGGTTGGGCACTTGCACCCTGCCCGGGACTTCCTGCAACTTCTGGGTTGCATGGTAGCCTGCACCTCCATGGTCCGATAGGCCCGGTGCCATATGCGCCTCCTTCAGTGGGACATGGCCAGCTAGTGGACTCAACGACTAGGTCATTTCAACCAGTTGGTCACTGTAATCCAGAAGATGTGGGACGCTCTGCAGTGGTGGACTGTCCCAGAGCATCTGCAGGAAGTGATCCCGTTTGTCCTTCCCAAGCCAGTGGTCATCTTGATGACCAATGCCTCCCTCACCAGCTGGGGTGCTCACATGGGGGACCACAGAGTTCACGAGCTCTGGACCCCCAAGGAATCCCAGTGCCACATCAACCTGCCGGAACTCCGAGCAGTTTGGCTGGCGCTGAGTGCATTAGCTCCGATCCTTCTGGGTCAAGTGGTTCAGGTCCATATGGACAACACCGCGACCATGTACTGTCTCAACAAACAGGGTGGCACACACTCCCAGCCTCTATGCAGGGAATCTCTCTCTGCATCTGGACACTCGTAAGCCAACTGGAGGTGGATCTCCTAGCCATTCATGTGGCAGGAGCCTCAAGTCAGCTGGCGGACACCCTGAGTCACGTGGGTGAGGCATCCCATGAGTGGTCTCTCCATTCAGAGGTAGTATACACAGCCTGTTCTCCTAGTGGGGCACCTCTCAGGTGGACCTGTTCGCCTCCAGAGAGAACGCGAAGCTGAGTTTGTTTTGTGGCCACCTCCCTCAGCAGGGCTCACTGCAAGGGGATGTCTTCCCGAGGCCGTGGACCCCAGGCCTCTTTTATGTCTTCCCTCCACTTCCCTTGATCCACAAGGTGCTTCTCAAGGTGAGGAGCACCTTGTGGATCAAGGTGAGGGGGAACAAGGCACAGGTGATCCTGGTGGCTCCAGACTGGCTCCTTCAGTTTTGGTACCCCGATCTTCTCAGCCTCAGCACCAGGCTCCCGAGGCGTCTTCCAGCATGCCTGGACCTGCTCTCAGTTAATCTAAGGAAGGTCCTGCACCGGGACCTCCAATTTCTGTACCTGACAGCCTGGTTCCTGAGCAGCTAGAGTCCCAGGCTTTGGGTCTTTCTGAAGATGTACTCACTGTAGTTGAGGCATCTAGGAAGGAATTGACCAGGAAGTGCTATGCCATCAAGTGGAAGAGATTCTCCATTTGATGTCAGGACAAGGGACTGGACCCTTTGTCCTGTCCGGTGGCTGGCATTCTCGATTACCTTTGGTCTCTCTCCAAAGGGGGTCTGCGGTCTATGACCCTTAAGGTGCACCTGGCAGCCATCTCTGCTTACCGGTTGTGGGCCGGTCAGCACACAGTAGCCCAGGAGAAGGTGGTCTGACATTTCTTCAAAGGCCTCGACCATATTTTCCCTCAGGTGCATGAACCACCACCACAGGATCTGCTGCTTGTATTAGCAAAGCTCATGGCAAGCCGTTCAAACCAATGCACAGGAGTGAGATGTCACATCTGTCATGGAAGACTGCCTTCCTTGTGGCTGTCACATCAGCCAGAATTGGGGAACTCCAGGTGCTCTCTGTTGAGTCTCCTTATCTGGTCTTCCACATGGACAAGGTTGTCCTGTGCCCCAACCCAAAGTTCCTTCCGAAGGTTGTGCTGGCATTTCACCTGAACCAGGTGATGGCTTTGCCGGTGTATTGCCCCAATCACACCTCAGAGGCTGAGTACAGGCCATAGACTTTGGACCTGAGAGTTCACAGCCGGAGTTTAGGGAGAGGTTCGCCAGGTGTTTGTCACCTACACTGAAGCTGCACCTGACAGACCTGCAGCTAACCGGACGATTGGCAGATGGATTACATCATGCATCGATCGCTACTATAGGTTGGCGGGTAGGGAGCCTCCTATAGGGCTTTGGGCTCATTCCACCCACCATACTGCTGCATTGGTGGCTGCTTCTAAAGACGTCCCTATCCAGGATATTTGCAGGGCTGCTACCTGGAAGTCGGCAAGCACCTTCATTTTCCATTACCACATTGACCTAGAGTCACGCCGGGATGCTGGTTTTGGGGCCTTCGTTCTCCAATCTATGTTTCCTAAGTAGGGGTATACACCTTGCCTCCCTCCTCCTGGAGAACTGCTAGGAGTCTGCCAAGAAGTGTTGATCAAACAACATATCCACATCCCTAGAAACACAGGTTACTCACCTGTAACAGTAGATCTTCCACAGAGTGGTCTCTTGCAGCAGGTAGTACGCTTGGGTCATCACCAGAAGTCGCTGTGGTGCACGGCAGCTCTTCTAGCAGTCTTTTCCAGGGGCCACCCACAAATGACATCAGCTTCCTGTTTCCTGCAGAAATGTGGGTGCTCTCTGGTATCCTCAGTTCATGTTCCCGTTTTCAGTTCACACACAGCAGCTAGATCAACTTCAGCAGCAGTCATTGATGAGAATTTGAGCAAAACAACATCGAAGCATCTACAACAAATTATCTCTCATGGAGAATCAGGGGGCTTGTCCCAAGAGCTCCCCATCCACTGATTCTCATACCTGGCACACAGAGGAGTAGCCCTCCTAAACCTCTGTGCCTCTCATACTCGACGGCGACCTTTACAGGTGTCCCGCCATCGAGGTTGTATTCATATTCTGCCTTCTCGTTGCGGTGCTTTCCAGCGCTTCAACAGCAGTCTATGATGGACCCCTTGAGGGTTCCGTCGATGGCACAACACAAAGAAATAGAAGCTCTCCTAAACCTCTGTGCCTCAACCGCTCGTCGACGGCCACTGTCACAGATGCCCCACCGTCAACGAGGCATTCACATACTGCCTCTTCATCAAGGGGAGGTTATTCTCTCTCTTGTTGACGGTGCTTTCCACAGCATTGACAGCAGTTTATGATGAACCCTTTATAAGTTCTGTCGACATCCCATCGACGGGCGTTCCTCTCCCATCGACAGCACCATCATTTTCAGTGCCTTCTGCTGTTTCCCAGGTGGTTCTGTTTGATGATGAGCCGAATTCCATTGGGTAAACTGTCTGCATTTGCTATGCATACTGCCCCTCCACCCTCGCAGGTGAGTGACCATAGGGACCAGGCGGGCAGGTATCCGGACCCTGGACTTTACTACCCAGGGGCAAGACCTGCTCAGACTATGCGTCCTATCCCCTCTGTCCTCCCTTTGGTTTCCCATACACCCCCTCCCTACCCCCCTCCTCAAAAAGAACTGGACGTTACTTCAGTAGTAGAGCATGTCTTGCATGCCATGCGGCATGCTCAGCCCACCGATCCAGGAGAGCCGAGTCAACCATCCCACTCACCTACTTCTCCGCCAAAACGATTTCAGGGTGACAGAGACCTTTTACCAACCTGGTCACCTCCCTCATACGTGGATGACTACCTATCGGACTAGATTGAATTTCCGGGAGCTTTTACTGGAGACCTGGAGGATGAGGAATTCCAGGATATGAATTTCCAGCCCAAATCTCCTGTATCAGAGATTTCCTTATTAAATGAGGACCTATCCAGGCATGCGGCTGCCTCTACTTCAGAAAAAACCATCTTTCCATGAGATGATGATCCAAATTCAAAAAGTCATGAGATTCTGTACTACCAAACATGACAAACAACATAAGGATATGGCAGACTATCTAGAATTACCAGAAGATCCAGTCTTAGTGGTACCGCCACTAATCCAAACATACCAAAATGCTACGCTTGCAGCCTGGCACCAACCTCCTTTGGTTACGGCTGTTCCTCAAGTGGCAGATTGCCTTGACTAGGCTCCTCTGGACCACCCCCTTTTATCCACCACTCCTGAAGCAGATTCAGTGGTAATTGCTGCCGCTCAAGATCGTACCAAACTACGGAAACACATGAGCTCCTTACCTCCTGATAATGAATCCCATAGGATAGACTATCGGGGGGAGTGGTATTCCAATCAAGTACCATGAATCTCAGAATCCTAAATTGTATGGGACATATGGTCAAATACCAGCATACACTCTGGTCCTCTGCCATTGCACTGGTCAATAAACTCCCTCCTTCGCTAGAAAGGAAACAATTATTGGCCACAGTATCTACTGGCAACTCCATTTCCCATCAGTTACTTAGTTCGGGATATGATGCTGTTGATACTTCGACCCGCATGTCAGCAACCGGCATTACCTTCCGTCACCATGCTTGGCTTCGCGTCTCAGGCTTTACACCAGATGTACAGTACGGAGTAGCCAACGTCCCATTTAAATGGGGTCCAAACTATTTGGGCCAAATACCCAAATATTGATAGATGATCTCCAGGCTTCAGGAAGAACCGTGCGTACAGTGCATGGCATGTACCATACTTCTCAGCCGTCCTACCGTCCTCGGTTCTCTTTTTATACCACAAGAGGTGGTAAATAAAGGCGGATCCCAAGGATGTTTCCAGTTTACCAGAACCAACACCTCTGCCACCACAGGTCCCCGCTCCTACCCTCCTGGTGGGGCTGGTTAGCTCGCCTCCCAGTGACTTGCTGGGGCTGTGTCCACGATTCCTCAATCAGACATTGGAAGCCATAAACAGTCGTTTTGTCCTCCATTTGGAGGCCTGAAAGAGTATCACATCGGACGAGTGGGTCATTTAGATCATTCCGAGAGGCCACACTCTGGAATTACTTTCTAGACCTCCTCCTCATCCTCCCCACTCTGTCCATTACCCACCCTTCCATATTCCTATTCCCCAGGAGGAATTACTGGCTCTTCCCACCAAGAAGGCCGTTTATCCAGTACCCACATCAGAACACTGAAAGGGGTTTTACTTCCATTTCTTCCTAGTACCCCTGCGAACTGGAGATCTCAGACCAATACTGGACCTCCGACAACTGAACCTATACATCCAGTACAAAAGGTTCCGTATAGTCACCCTAAACTCTTATCATGCCAGTACTAAAACAAGGGGATTGACTATGTGCCCTCGATATGAATTATGCTTTCCTTCTTATCCCTATCCATCCTACCCACCACAAGTTCCTTTTTCACCTGTTATGTCAACACTACCAATTTCGGGCTCTACCATTCGGCCTTTCTTCGGCCCTGCGAGTGTTCACAAAATGCCTAGCAGTAGTTGCAGCAGCCCTACGAAGGGCCGGGCACTTTATCTTCCCATACCTGGACGATTGGTTCATAAAAGCGGCGTCCAAAACTGCTCTGCTTTCTTCCCTAGAAGCAACCTTAACTTTGTTCCAAGCTCTAGGGATTACGGTTAATTGGCCGAAGTTCAATCTGACACACACAGTCACTCCAATAAATAGGAGCTGTCCTAGGCACTGTTTCCACCAGGGCCTGCCTCCCGGCAGACAGGCAAGACAAGCTTCTATCTCTGGTGCTGCCAATACAAACCCAGAATGTTGTCACAGCCAGACGCATGCTGTGTCTCCTAGGTCACTTGGCCGCTACCATCCCTATGGTGGCTCTGGCCCATTTTCGCATGAGGCCAGTCCAATGGGTTCTCCAGAACCAGTGGTCTCAAAGAACAGGAAATGTTTAAAGACAAAATCATACAACACCGCAGTAGTATTCTACCTCAACAAACAAGGAGGTATGAAGTCCTGTACTCTATGCAAAGAGATGCTTGCAGTCTGGCAGGAGGCCATTTGGCAACACCTTATACTGATAGCCGTTCATCTACCAGGAAGTTACAACCTCCTGGCCGACTTACTGAGTTGGCAGTCGTCTGCACACGAATGGATACTTCATTATGAAGTGCTCCAGAAAATCTTTCATTTGTGGGCGACTCTGCAACTGGATCTGTTTGCCTCCCCAGTCTACCACTGTCTCCCCAGATACTATTCCGTTATCCCGAGCAAAAAGAGATGGTCTGTAGACGCCCTGTCCCAAACATGGACAGGACTCTTCCTATATGCTTCCTTCCGTCCTGCTCCTGCAACGGACTCTACTGAAACTACAACTCGAACCTGCCACCATGATTCTCATAGCCCCTCTGTGGCCTTGGCAGGTGTGGTTTCCCCTACCTCAGCAGTTCTCGGTAGAGGAACCCATTCCGTTGCCAGTCAGACCAGATCTTTCAATACAGAATCAATGGGACCCTTCTACATCCCAACTTGAAGTCGCTACACCTTCATGCTTTGCTCCTGAGTACGCTTTCAGAGCACGTATACAAGTGTCCTCTTCTGTTGCCAGTGTACTGCTGGCATCACATAAACCAGCAACCAGGCAAACATATAATGCCAAATGGAAACATTTTTCCATATGGACTGCTTCCCGATCACTGGATCCCTACTCCTGTCCATTGACAAAAGTCTTGGATTACCTAGCCTCGATTACCAAGACAGGATTAAGATATTCCTCCATCAAAGTCTGTTTAGCCTCCAGTTTGGCTTTCCATGAACCTGTAGATGGTAGATTACTGCATCAAAATCATCTAGCCAAAATGTTTCTAAGAGGAATGTTGCATATTAAGCCACCTATCAGAAGACCCACTCCTCTGTGGGATCTTAATTTCCTAATAGAGAAATTAACTCTTGAGCCCTTTGAACCAGCGGCCACTTGTGACCTCCGTTTTCTTTCATGGAAAACACTATTCTTAGTGGCTGTCACTTCAGCTCGACGTATTTCTGAGCTCCATGCCCTGCAGAGAACCTTACTTGATTTTTCACAAAAATGTGGTAGCACTTCATACCAACCCTTCCATCCTGCCTAAGGTAGTATCTAAACACGCCTTAAACCAGTCCCTGGAGTTGCCGGTATATTATCCTGAACACTCCAGTCGAGGTGAACACTTCTTAAATACTTTAGATGTCAGTCGTATATTGCGATGCTACACTAATCGAACTAAAATGATTAGAAAAACTTTTAAACTTTTTGTCACATTCGACTCAGGCAGGGAAGGTCTCCCAGTCACTGAACAGACCGTCTTCAATTGGCTAATACATTGCATAATATTTTGTTATTCTAAATAGAACAAGCCATTACGTGGACCTGTCCAAGCCCATTCTATCAGAGCTATGGCCACTACTGCGGCCTGCTTTAAAGGGGTCTCTGTCACGGATATCTGTAACTCAGCTATCTGGTCCACAATTCATACTTTAATGAAACATTACAGCTTAGACATTGCTTCATGCTGTAGGATGACCTTTGGCCAAGCTGTCCTATAAGGCCTCCTGTCATAATGACCACCCTTTTTTGGATTTACTGCTTGGGATTCATCCCAAGTGTATTACCTGCTGCAAGAGACCACTCCGTGGAAGATAGTGCAGTTATGTAAGAACTCACCGTAACAGTAGATCTTTGAGGAGAGTCTCTTGCAGCAGGTGCGTTCCCACCCTTTGTCCCCCTCCTTCTCTAGGTGAACAAATTCTGGTCCAGTGACTTATGGGTTGGGATACTGATGGTATCTCGGCTTCCCTCAGACCTCGCTTAGTGAGCTGAATCCGGCGGGCAAAACTCAGGATACCAGGGACCGCTCACACTCGTATAGAAAATAGGAAGCTGATGTCATGTGTGAGCGGCCCCTGGAAAAGACTGCTAGAAGAGCCATAGAGAAGACACCGAATCCATCCTCCTAGGCGACTTCAGCATCATCTGGCCTGCGGCCGATGCTGTGTGCACACAGGGATACCATTGCTGCGGCGAACCTCACACAAATGGTTGACTCACCAACCAGGAAAAATTACAGGACCGGCACCAGCACACTCTTGGACTGGATCCTTACCAGTCACCCATCGCGGATATCTAACACTGATGTCCTCCCTGACTCTCTCAGCGATCACTCCCCTGTTAGCTGCACCTGGTCAAATAAATTCATCAAACAACCACCAAAAACAATCACCAACAGGGTTCTACCCAGTGGTCACCTTCCTCCACTCAAATCTCACCTCCTCCATCAAGACTGGTCCCCTATCTTCAATGCAAACAACGTAAACTCTGCCCTTGACCACTTCATAAACATCTTCGCTGTGGCCTGTGACACGTATGCTCCTATTAAGAAATGCAAAGTCAAATCACTCAGTAACCCTTGGCTCACAGGTGACCTCCTCAGGATGCTGAATACAAGAGACCACCTATGGGAGCTGGCCAGAAACTCTGGAAGGCAAAATGACATCCAAAACTACAAACGTGCCCGTAATGACTGCACCAAAACCATCCGGCAAATGAAGTCCGCCTACTATAAGCATGCCCTAACAAACTCCTGGGGCAATGGTCGGGAATTCTAGAAGAACATAAAGGAACTCACTGGGAATCCACCCAAAACCCCGCCATCAATACTCGACATCAACGGAACCACAACCCTCAACCCAAAAACCATTGCGGATACCTTTAACAAAGCCTTTACCGACCTCAGCGCTGTCCTACCTCAGGACTACTTCAAAGATGGTGAAGCCCCTCTGTCTGCAATGAACATTACTCACGCCAAAGCAGTCAAGACTCACCAAGTACGCAAATATGTTACCAAAGCCCTTGGTAAATCAAGATTCAGTAATGACTCCCTAAATCTCAAAATCCTGTCTCTCACACTTGATAGAAACATAGACTTTGACGGCAGATAAGGACCGCTTGGCCCATCTAGTCTGCCCATTTCCCTACCTACAGGATAGGCCGCAGATCCTAGTTAACCAACAGCCTATTTCTTCCTACCCCCCACAAGAATTGCCTTATGTTTGTCCCATGCATTCTTGAATTCTCCCACAGTTTTAGACCCCACAACCTCCTCAGATAGGCTGTTCCATGTATCCACTACCCTCTCTGTGAAATACTTCCTCACATTGCCCCTGAATCGTCCCCCTCTATCTTTAAATTGTGTCCCCTTGTTCTTGCACGTCTCTTTTTCTGAAAGATGCTACCCTCTTGGACTTTGTTGATTCCACTGAGGTACTTAAAAGTTTCTATCATGTCCCCCCTCTCCCTTCTTTCCTCAAGGGTATACATATTAAGGTCCTTTAGTCTCTCCTCATACAGCTTCTCTTGCAGACCCTGCACCATTTTAGTTGCCCTCCTCTGGACTGCCTCTGTCCTTGTGGAGATGGGGTCTCCAGAACTGGACGCAGTACTCCAGATGGGGTCTCACCAACAGTCTGTACAGAGGGTTAACAACTTCCTGTTTTCTGCTGCTGATGCCGCTCCCTATGCATCCCAGTATAACCCCAGCCCTCCCTACTGCCTCCTCACATTGCTTGCTAACCTTAAGGTCATCTGATATGACCCCCAGGTCCCTTTCATTTTTTGTTGTTGTTACTACCCCCAAATTGTGTATTCTTCCCCTGGGTTCTTGTTTCCCAGGTGCATTATTTTGCACTTCTTTGCATTGAATCCTAGCTGCCATACTTCTGACCATTCCTCCAACCTTGCCAAGTCCCTTCTCATCCTTTCCACGCCTCCTTGTGTATCAACCCTGTTGCAGATCTTTGTGTCATCTGCAAAGAGGCATACTTTTCGTTCCAGTCCCTCTGCAATGTCACTTATGAAGACATTAAAAAGGACTGGACCCAATACTGAACCCTGCGGTACCCCACTAGTAACCCCTCTTTCTTCAGTGCTTAGTCTTCTGACCAGAATTTTCAACCTCTTCCTCAGCCAGTTCCCGGACAGATGGAAATCTGCCACTGTCACCCCAATCCATAAAAGTGGTGATAAAACTGCCCACGATAACTACAGACCTATCTCCCTACTACCCTCACTCTCCAAGGCACTAGAACGCATCGTCTCAGACCAGCTCACAGAATACCTGGATACGTACAACATCCTGTGCAAGCAACAACATGGGTTCCAAAGGTCACAGCACCTCCACAGCCCTACTTGAATGCACCGGCGCAATCCACAATGCACTTGATTCCGGTGAACTACTAAGCTCAATCTACATTGACTTAACTGAAACCTTCGACACCGTCAATCACCACCTCCTACTTGTCCAGCTTCAGAACACTGGGCTGTCAAACGACACCATTGGCTGGTTTAAGAGCTACATTGAAGAACGGTCCCAAACAGTAAGAATCACTGATACACTCTCGGACCCTAGACCGGTCCGCGCGGGAGTCCCCCAGGGCTCCATACTGGGACCCCTCCTCTTCAGCCTGTTCTTAAACTCACTACCAGTCAGCTGCCCAGAACAAATAATTCTCTACGCCGATGATGCTGTGATCCTCACCTTGGACCCTGATCCAATCCAATTACAAAATAAACTTCAGTGGGCCTTCTCTTCCATCGAATCCTGGTTCCTAAATCATAAACTGCTTCTCAATCAGAAAAAAAAAAAGTCTGTGGTCTTCTGCAGCCCCCACAACAAAAACAAACAACTCCACCTCTCCATTGCAACCGAACAAGGAGCCATCCTAGAGCAAACACAATCGTTCAAGTACCTTGGCATCACCCTTGACCCCCACCTCTCATACGCTGTCCATATCAGCAATGTGGCAAAGTCTGCCAATGCGAGGTTAGGCATATTATTCCGGCACAGGAAACACCTAACCCCAGAAGCACTGTCAGTGGCCGTCCAAAGCTCTATTGTCAGCATCATAGACTATGGTCTTATCATATATGAGCCTGCAACTACCACTGCTCTCAAACGTTTCGCGACCTCCCTGAATAAGGCCTGTCGTCTCATCACTGGCTCACATCGCCGTACCCACACTTGTGACCTTTATTCCCAATCTGGATGGCTTCAACTGGACAAACGCATAAAATACCAAACCTGCATCACAGCCAAGAAAATTATAATGGGGCTTGCCCCACCTGGTGTCTATGCCCTCCTTAAGCCTAGTCATAGGAATGTCACTACAAGGAGATCCAATTCCCATATACTACATATCCCACGATGTCGCACAACCCAAGGACAAAGATCATTCGCCTGTCGGGCATCCAACTGGCTCAACTCTCTTGGCAGCGACATAGCGACCGCTCCAACACTCGGCCTCTTCAAGTCCAAGCTGCGCCTCTCACTACTTTTATCCTGCGATTGCCCATCTTAACATTTCCACCATTCCAGCTGCACATGCCCCAGCACCCAGCACTTACAATCAGTCTTTGCACCCCTAGCACCTTACCTATCATATTCCCTCAACAAGGCCCCCTGGCTGCACTGTCTCCCGCCCTCGCCCACCTCCCCCGTATCTCCACTCCTGCCCCAACCACCTCATACTCCCCTACCCCTGCACCTCCTACCCCTCAATCTCCTGCCTCACTTCTCCCCACCGAACCTCACCCATCTCCCTTGTCTTGCTCATAGCTCAAGTCTTTGTACTAGTTATTACATGTCTGTAAGTCAGTGACTATATGTTTGTAACTAAAAATGATGACTGTTGCACACGCTGACGTGGAACCTTTGTAAAAGAGCCTCGGCTCAAAGGTATTGTAATCCTAGATTAAAATAAATAAATAAAAGAGCTGCCGTGCGCCACAGCGATGTCTGGCGACGACCCAAGTGTATTATTACCTGCTGCAAGAGAGACTACTCAAAGATCTACTGTTACGGTAAGGTCTTGCGTAATTGTACTTTCAAGGAGTGGTATATGTTGTTCATCCACACTGACCCACCCGGCTTTGGTGCACAACCACTGCTTCCAGTGGGCAAGACCTGGCGTCAAGGGGTGGAGCGAAGGGTTATACCACCTGGGTGGGTAGGAGAAGCCAGCTTTTAGACTTTCTGGCAAGATTCTTAAGGGGGAAAGGACATGCCAAGAAGTGTAGATGAACAACATATACCACTTCCTAGAACTACTGTTAAAGAAGAGTAACCTGTGTTTATTGCTCTTAGGAGAACATTCACATACCAGTGTTCCGCAGGACATCCCATCTGACACATCCAACCCTAGACAGGCTCCCTCAGGTCAGGGGGGCCAACACAGGCATGTCCAGGTGCACCACAGCAGGACAGGGCTGCTATTACAGATCTGCAGGCAGACCTTCGACCCTGACCATATGGAGAGTCAGATTGAGGATATCGGGGATCTTGGGGAAAATCCTGACCTGAAGAAATTACTTGAGGAGGAGGAAGGGCAGTGGACAGAGCCAAACAGGAGGATTGCTATCCCTTCCCTCTTTGATGTAAAATCCTTGTCCTGTCTGATAACTGAGATGTGTAGGACGTTACAGCTGAAGGATGTGCAGTCCATGGAGGCATTAGATGTCAGCCTTAACCAGTCCATGTCCTCCTCCGCTCCAAAGTGTTTTCCAAACTTTATTCACTGTGACCAGATTATTGAACAAGAATGGGCAGGTGCAGACCAAAGGAAATATCTGCTGAAACGTAAAATATGGTGTTTCTGTTTTTGTTTTTTTTTGAAGAAAGTGCCTGCAAGTGGGAAACCCCTCCTCTCACGGATAAGGCAGTTCATAATTCCGTGAAACACAACTGTTTTCCTATTGAGGAGTCCTTGGCCTTAGCGGATTTGCACGACAAGCGAGGGGATGCATCATACAGAAGGTGCAAACCTGTGCACATCCTATGCCTCCTTTATTGTTGCCAGAGCCTTGAACCTGTGGTTTATGACCCTGGGCAGCTTTGTTCGCCCAGATTTGGAGGGGGTAAGCATTTTGCAGTTGGTATCCATGGTCTCCACCTTCTTGGGGGATGCCAAGGTGGAAAACCTGCGCATGTCCGCTCACTGCGCCTATCACATTGTGTCTGCTGTGCGAGGCGTATGGCTTCAACATTGGTAGCAGATCTGGCTTCAAAGACAAAGCTTTTCAATTTAGTCTTCGACAGAGGCTTATTTGGTTCTGGCCTGAATGATATTTTAAAGGATATTCAGGATAAAAAGGACCACCTTCCAATGTCAAAGCAACAGCAAAAGGCTGCATCAGCTCCAAGAGGTCAAGAAGGCAGTCAACAGAGGCAGTTCCAAGGGTGTTTTCATCCCTTTTGGAACGTCGGGAACTTGAAGATTAAACGAACCTATTCTGGTTTCAAAAGCAATAGCAGTAGAGGAGCCTTTCCTGAAGATGCAGTGGATGCACTGGGTGAAAAGCGGGCACCTCACAATGAGGGTATGTCTGCCCTTCTCTGCCTCCCTTCCCTTGGTGGAAGCTTGCAGAATTTTTACAAAGTATGGGCCCAGATAACATCAGATGCTTGAGTTTTGGAAATTCTGGCTTTAGGTTATGCAATAGAATTTTCAACAGTTACCTCAAAGGGATGTTTTCTGCCATCCCCAGTTCGAAAGGACCTTGTGAAGAGACAAGCGGTCTCACAGACCCTGGACCACCTCGCTCAGATTGAGGTGATTGTTCTGGTGCTGCCCAGTGAGCAAGGCCAGGGATTCTGCTCAGTCTATTTTGTGGTTCCCAAGAAGTCAGTATTTTGGGGGCGTTCAGGCCTATTCTAACCTCAGTAATGCTCAGGATATCCATAACTTTATGCAGTAAGCCTGGAGGGTTGGTCTGCCCGGAGAGATGGAACACATGCAAATTAGTAGAATTCTGTGCACATGAGCATCTTTCAAACAATGCCTCTACCAAATGTAGTGTTCTAACCTGTTCAGATTTTTCTCTCCGCCTGAAAGTCTGGTCGCTCGGAGTGGTCGTCTTACTCTTTCGCATGAAGAAGATTCAGAAACCTTAAGTATTTTCTATTTCTTTTATTGTCTCTACTAATTGTTAATATAAATCTTGTTTATTGCTTAGATTACATTTATTTTCCAGTTCCTCGAGGTTCGGAATAACCATGAGGGAACCAGGTTAGTCTTTTAGTTATCGGGGTTCTCTGATTAAAGAGCCTTGTTTTTGTTTGATGATTAGTTTAGTTTTTTGTGTATTTTACTGTTTTGGTAACCGCTTTTTATCGGTCACAGTAACGCTGATCTGGTTCACCTGTCATCTCTTGGTTCGGTTCCCATCAGTTCCAGAACCGACTGCAAAAAAAAAAAATGGGGGGGTTAACTTTTAAATAACCGCACTTTATTTGACTTGGCTATTAGTGTTTTTTTGCCTTTTCTAGACATTACCATGTCAGATAAACCCAAAAAGAGAACCGGAGAACCCAGTTTCAAGAATTGCTTAAAATATGGAGATGTATTTGCAAAAGCAGACAAGCACACCTTGTGTGTGGCTTGTTTGGGATTCGAACATCTTGATCAGGATTGTGAAGTTTGCAAGACTTTCCTGGGAAAAAAAACGTGGAAAAACGCCTTGAAAGGCTAAACAGAAAATTTCCTAGGGGTTCCTCTGGCTCTGACCAGCTGACACCCCAATCTGCTGTGGCTGAACCCACAAGTTTGCTTAACCCTGCCCCTGAGACAGGCGAAAAAGGGGCAAAAAGAGGGAAAGAACCTGCTGACTCTCTAGTTCCCTCAAAGAAACTTAAGAAAACTAAGCATACAGAGTCCACCCCTGCTAAACCAGGGACTTCTGCTCAGATGCCTGACATGCCCTCGGCTCAAGAGATAGCCCAGGCTCTTAAAATTATCCAGGCACTGGAAAATATTGTTCCCCAGCAGCCTGACCCTACCCAGGGTCCCCAGGCCAGCAGTGGTATGTTGCCTTCTTTACAGGAGGAGCAGTATTATGAAGAGGAGGATGATAATTTTCAGGATGATGAACCTATTCCTCCAGAGGTTTCTCCTGTCGGGCATCCAACTGGCTCAACTCTTACTCCTTTCATTTTACATTTGTAAGGAGAATGGCAGATGCTCTGGATATTGCTACTGAAGAGCAAATTGAGGATGAGGAGGAAATTGAATACTTGAATATGATGGGTTTGACACCCACAAAGGCCCTCCTCTTGCCAGTTTACAAATTTTTCAAAAAGGACACCTTGAAGATTCTACAAACTCCAAATTCTGTTCCTTCTATTGATAGAAGATTAGATAAAAAGTACCAGTTGGACAGGACGGGAGCTGATTTTCTTTTCTCCCACCCTGACCATCAAGGGGTTATACAGCAGGCAGCCTGCAACAAAGCCAGAGTCCCCCTGTCCTCCCACCCTCCGGACAAGGACTCTAGAAAAATGGATCGCATGTCCAAAAAAGGTTATTTATCAGCCTCTTTGGCCATGAGACAGGCTACTTTTCAAGCTTATGCTGCCCAGTATCAAAAATCTCTTTGGCAGTCTGTACTAGAAATGTCCATGAAAGCCCCCTCACCCTTCTCTGAAGACCTGGCTGAAACTGCCAGGTTTGGCCTGGAGGCAGCTAAGTACCAGTTTAAGATGGCTGCTGATTCCAGTGACATTGCAGCCAGATGGATGGCTAACACTGTGGCACAGAGAAGGTTTGCTTGGCTCAGGCCACAACCTTACTCAGGATACTCAATCCAAGGCCTTGAATTTTCCCTTAGAGGGAAACTTTCTTTTTGGGGAATCCATGGTTGCTTACATGAAAAAAGTGGATGAATATAAAGCCACCTATAGAAGCAACTCTGCTAAAGAGCATGCTTCACCATCCACTAGGCCCTATGGAAGGGGGGGGCAGGGGAAGGTCTTTTATGACTAGACCTTTCTTCCAGCCAGTAGCCATGCGCCAGTACCAGCAGTATCCACAACAGGGATACTCTAAGAGTAGAGGTAGGAGGGGCTCTAGGAGGGGTTCTCAAACTTAACTTCAGCCCCAACCAAAGCAAAACCCCTGAGGATGAGGCCGCCTCCTCCCTCCCTGTCGGAGGCAGACTCTCCCACTTCTTCCAGGCTTGGCTAAGCATCACCACAGACAAGTGGGTGCTGGAGGTAGTGGGTTAGGATCTATCTTTGGACTTCAAATCTTTTCCTCCACTGAAAACCAGGGTTTACTGCTCGCCTCGCCTAGCAGAGAGGGCATTGCTAGAAGCAGAGGTTCAAAAGTTGTTACATCTCAGAGCTGGGGAATTAGTCCCTGCCACCCTGAGAGGAAGAGGTTTTCACTCCAGATACTTCCTAACAACAACAAAAAGTGGGGAGTGGCGGCCAAGACTGGATCTCAGAACTTTGAACAAGCATCTGAAAAAAAACAAAGTTCAAAATGATAACTTTGGCTCAAATATTGCCAGTAATCCAAAAGGGAGACTGGCTGGCATCACTGGACTTGAAAGACGCCTATTTCCTCATCCCCATAAAAGAATCTTTCAGAAAATACCTCAGATTCAGGCTCCCTTCAGGCCACTATCAGTTTTCAACTCTTCCTTTCGGTCTCTCCTCAGCACCAAGGGTATTCACAAAGTGCCTAGCTGCTGTAGTGGCATACAGTACCTAAGAAGACAGCAAGTGACTGTTTTCCCTTACCTGGACAACTGGCTGGTGGTGGGAAACTCACCAGACCAAGTAAAGAACTCCCTAAAAATCACCCAAGCCCTCTTCGAGTCTCGGGGGTTCATAATAAACCAAAAGAAATCAGTCCCAACACCTGCGCAAACTTTGCAGTTTATAGGGGTTGAAATTCACACACTTCGGGGCAGAGCCTTTTTACCCTTCGACAGAGTGTGAAGTCTTCAGTTAATAGCAAACTCTTTTATCCTGAACAGTTCAAGAACTGCAAGACAGTTTCTGCAGCTACTAGGTCATATGGCTGCATCCACAGCCACAGTCCAGGGAGCTAGATTCCACATGCAAGACATCCAGTTTCACCTCCGGGCTCACTGGAGTCAGAAAAAGGACCCTTTTTCAAAACTTATACCAGTGACAGGCCCACTATTAAGGTCCCTCTTGTGGTGGAAACAGGAATCCAATTTAAGACAAGGAGTGCCTTTCCAGAGAGAAAACCCGTCTTTGGTACTCACAACAGATGCATCCCTATTGGGCTGGGGAGCTCACTTAGGAAAGCACACGACTCAAGGAATCTGGTCAGCAGCAGAGTTCCTTCAGCACATAAACTTACTGGAGCTAATAGCAGTGTTACTAGCCCTAAAGGCTTTCTCTTCACTAATTGTGGGCAGGGTGGTTCAGATCAGAACAGACAATATCACCACAGTGTATTACATAAACAGGGGCACCAGGTCAGGCCTCCTCTGCACATAGTCCATGAAGATTTGTACACTGGCATACACTCTGAAGGTCTCTTTACAGGCAAGTCGCTTGGCAGGAAAGGACAATACTCTGGCAGATGCACTGAGCTGCATCAGTCAGGCCCATCACGAATGGACTCTGAACAAGTAGGTAGTACAGGTTATTTTCAAAAGGTGGGGAACTCCAGAGATGGACTTGTTTGCATCCCACGAGAACCAACAGCTACCTCAATATTACTGCAGACCACCAGCACAGGGCACAGTTCCTCTGGATGCCCTGATTCTGGATTGGACAGGCAGGCACCTGTATGCTTTTCCCCCTTTCCCTCTGGTTTTCAGGGTGTTACTGAAGCTAAAATCCCACTCAGCATCTCTGATCTTGATAGCTCCAGACTGGCCCAGGCAGCCATTGTACTCTCTTCTGCTCTCCATGTCTGTCAGCAAACCGATAAAATTACCCCTCAGACACAATCTCCTGACTTCCAATCAGGGAACATTGTTGTACCCGAATCTCAAGTCTCTTCATCTCAAAGCATAGCTCTTGAGGAGAGTATGCAGATTTAAATCTTCCAGAAGCTGTCCTAAATATTTTGAAGGGTTATAGAAAACCCTCCACACACAAAACTTATTCTTCCAGCTGGAAGAGATTCTGTCTCTGGTGTTCCAGCATGAACCTTATACCACAAAAAGCTGGAGTTTCGGTTGTCCTGGACTATCTCACTCATTTGCATTCACAAGGTTTGCAACCCAGTTCCCTTAAGGTTCATTTAGCAGTAGTATCTGCCTACCTTTCTGTGAGCACCAAGGAGTCAGTAGCATCTGATAAACTTTTCAAAAGATTTTTTAAAGGACTAATGCATTTACACCCACCCCACAGGGCACCAGTGCCTGCTTGGGATTTGAATGCGTGTATAGCCAAGCTCATGGGGTCCCCTTTTGAGCCCATGGCTACTGCCCACTTGAAATACCTTACTTGGAAAACAGTCTTCCTAGTGGCTATTACTTCTGCAAGGAGAATTAGCAAGCTCCAGGCTCTCTGCATTGACAAGGACTATATCTCATTTCACAGAGATAAGGTAGTCCTCAGAACTAACAGACAGTTTCTCCCTAAAGTGGTTTCAGACTTTCATCTGTACCAGTCAATCACTCTACCTGTCTTTTTCACAGAACGTACCAGTTCTGGTGAAAGAAGATTGCACAGTCTGGATGTGAAAAGGGCTATCAGCTATTACATGACAGCGACTAAAGATCTTAGGAAAAATGGAAAACAACTATTCCTTACATATGGGGATGTAGGAAAGGGTAAACCAGCCTCCAGAAGATCCATTTCTCGGTGGATAGTTCAGTGTATTCAGTTCTGCTACACTAAGGCAGTTAAAGAGCCCCCAACAGGATTGAGGGTGCATTCTACAAGAGGAACAGTTGCTACCCTTGCAGCTGCCAGGGAGGTTCCCTTGGTGGACATTTGCAAAGCAGCTACCTGGAAAACAGTACATACCTTTACAAAACATTATAACGTGTATGTTTTATCCAGGGGTGATGCTAGGTTTGACACAGCAGTCCTGCAGAGTCTGTTTCCAAGATAAGTTCTGTGCCCATCTCCAGTGGTACTGCTTAGTAGTCTGCATAAAGTTATGAATATCCTGAACGTTACTGGGGTTAGAAGAAAAAATTACTTACCATAGTAATCTTATTTCTTCCCAGTGATGCTCAATATTCATAACTCCCTCCCTTTCTCCCCTTCCAGAACTTCAGCCTCTGCACTCTGCATGCTGGTGCCACCAAGCCATATTATATCTGTTGTATTTCTCAGTTTTAATAATTTTTAAACTAGAGTTTTCAATGTTCTTTTTTATAGTTTTTATTGATGTGGTTTTTATTAAAGTTACCCTCCCATGGAGGTTTATTTTAAATTTATGCTTGGGGAAACCCCTCTTTTATAAAATATTAATTACATTAGTTTCGTAATGCCTGACTTCCAGGCTTCTCACAAATCTGAACAGGTTAGAACACTACAGTTGGTAGAGGCAATATTTGAAAGATGCTCACATGCAAAGAATTCTACTAATTTGCATGTGTTCCATCTCTCCGGGCAGTCCAGACCTCCAGGCTTACTGCATAAAGTTATGAATATCTGAGCATCACTGGGAAGAAATAAGATTACTATGGTAAGTAATTTTTTTTTCTAGATCTGAAACACTTAAATAGCTTTGTTGGTCACATGACATTCAAGATGGAGTCCCTGCTGTCAATTATCCAGGCTGTCCAACCAGGGGATTATCTACCTTCCATAGATCTGAGGGATGCATATCTCCAAATCCCCATCCAACAGTCTCTTGAAAGGTTCCTCAAGATCTTACTTCGAGACACAGCTCTTGCAGCAGGTTACACCATTAGGACTGAAGCCGGCAGGCGTCAGGACCCCACGGAAAAATTTTAGCTAGCTATCTTCAGCGGGGACCGCCCCCGATGTCGGTCCCGCCTCCGACGTCAGGCGTAGTATATAAGGGGGCGGTCCCGCCAGATTCCCCAGTTCTTTCCCGCCGTCAACTTGCAAGTCTCGACCCTTCGGTTCCAGTTCTAGCGTGCGACGCGTGGTAACGTTTTTCCTTCGGTCAGTTTATTGTCTGATGTCCTCTCCAACCTCTGGTCATTCTTCGAAGTGCACCTGTGGGATGCAGATCCCTTTCAAGGATCCGCAGTCGGCCTGCGTCCGGTGCTTAGGCCCAGACCACGACACCCGGTCCTGCTCCTTCTGCCTAGGTTTCAACAGCAGAATCCAGATCCGTCGCAGAAGGCCCTACAGGCGTTCCTGCTCGAGGAACAACTCAAGACCATGGCTTCCAAGGGGAATTCTTCGGAGAAGGCCTGCAGACATTCGGAGAAGCATAGGGAGAAGACCCCTTCCAGGTCCCCGTCTAGGGCCTCTGATTCTCGCAGCTCCGGCTCCAGGTCCGACCGCTCGCCTTCCCGGGCCAGTTCCCAGCCTCTCCCTGCTGCGGTGAGAAAATCTTTGGGCTCCTCTTCTCAGGCCAAGACTTCCAGGCCTCCTTCGTCTTCCAAGGCCCTGGTCAAGTCGGGGGACCGCCACCATCACCACAAGTCGGGTTCCCGCTATTCTGAACCCGTCAGGTCTGCCTCCTTGCCTCCTCCTCCCCAGCGGAAGACCAAGGAGCTCACCTCTCTTAAGAGACCGTCGGACCCGGCGACCGACCCTGGCGTCGACCTCTGCCCACAGGTCCCCAGAGCTGTCGACCGCCCGAGCGACCGTCGCCCGGCCAAGCCTCGCGCCCCCGGACGCCGTGGGGCGATGTCGGTGCCTGTCCGGACTGAAGAGGACCCGCCTCCGACCGATGTCAGTCAGGAGACCATTACAGAGGAGGAGTTAACACAGCCCGAGGACCAGACGGGCGACCCCGGTCCTGTCGAGCCTCCCCGAGGGCCCCTGTGGAGCCGACACCGGTACCGACGACCGACCACCGCCGCCCGGTCCGTCGTCGGGTCTTCCTTCTCAGAGGTTAAGGAGCTTTTCACTTACTGGTGGGATACCATCAAAAAGGACGTGGTCCCCACCCCACCTCCTCTTCCACCTCCTCCTCCACCTAGGCCGGTTACTCCTCCGGTTCCTGCGTCCCCTTCTCCATCCGGGTCTGCAGGCTGGTTACCCCCTCCCCGGGAACCCAGGATCCCTCCAAGGGGGAGACCAGATAAAAGGAGACCTCCGTCCAGATCCTCTTCTGGTCACCCAGCCCTAAGAGACCCAGAAGACGGCGCTGTTCGCCTTCGACGGAGGACACGGGATCAGAGTTTTCAACAGGATCTAGATCCCCATCTCCCCTCCACATCCCTTCTCCGGACCCATGTGAGCTTCCAAGGTCTCCTCCTGATGACCCTTCGTTCTCGGACATCATGAGACACATCCAAGAGAACATGGGATGGGATGCGGAAGAGTTAGACCCCGAAAGGCTACGCCTTGCAAAATATCTTCGGCAGAAGGACCCCAAGCCTGTGGTGGTGCCACCTTTGGTAGACACTTTCGTGGACGTCACCAAGGCAGCGTGGAAGCGTCCACATTCACTCCCGGCGATGCTGAAGAAAGCTGACCGCCTGTACAAGGCTCCAAGGGAAGACCAGTACTTGGCTCAGCATCCTCAAGCCGACTGTCTGGTCATAACAGCCTCTCATGACCGGTCCCAGAGACCGCAACATTTGAGCACTCTGCCACCAGACCCGGAGTCCAAACAGCTGGACGCTATGGGTAGGCGCGTATGCTTCCGCTACTTGCGCCATCAGATCCCTGAATTACTTGACCCACATGGTGCAGTTCCAAAATGCCTTGTGGGAGCAGGGTCTGGATCTGGCTGAGAAGTTGCCAGAAGGTGAGCAGAAGGAGGAGATGTTGCAGCTCCTCCGGACAGGTTCAGACATGAGGACCCAAGTGCTACGAGCCGCGTACGACTCCACGGACTCCTCGGCCCGAGCAGCAGCTTTAGGTGTATGCCTCCAGAGACACTCTTGGCTCCGTGTCTCCGGATTTACCCCAGACGTCCACAAAAACATCATGGACGCCCCATTTGAAGGAGAAGTTCTCTTTGGTGAGCCCTCTGAGAGGGTCATCACCAAGCTTCAAGAGGCCAGGAAGGCGGTGAGGTCGGTCCAGGCAATGTACCAACCGAGGCTTAGTTCCTTTCGTAGGAACCAAAACCGTTTCCGTGGACGGGCACAGAGACAACAGTCCCGCACCGGTCCACAACAGAGGGGCTCCGATTCCCGTAGAACCCAGGGTAGACAGCCCGCAGGCCGAGGTCAGCGCCCAGCTAAACCGGCCCAGCCCGCAGGCCCCTCCGCTGCCACAGCCTGACTCCTTTCTGGCCCTCGCCCCTCAGGATCAACGAGACATCAAGGTCGGGGGTCGCATTGCGAAGTACCTACCAGGATGGCAGTCCATAACCACCGACCGGTGGGTTCTTCAGTTGGTCGAAAGAGGCCACTTTATAGAATTCGCAGAAAAGCCACCCTCGAGGCCTCCTCTGCTCTCCCGTTACTCGGGTCAGCACAAGCCTCTGATCAGGCAAGAAATACTTGCGCTCCTTCAAAAGGGGGCGACAGAGTATGTCCCAGAGAACCAGAGAGGATACGGGTATTACTCCCACTTCTTCCTGGTTCCAAAGAAAACAGGGGACCTCCGTCCAATTCTGGACCTCAGCGACCTCAATATGTCGGTCGCCTACAAAAGATTCCGCATGGTGACTCTTCCGGGTCTTATTCCCATGCTAAAGAGGGCCGCATTTTTAGCATCCCTAGACATGCAGGATGCATACCTGCACATCCCTGTAGCGCAGGCGCACAGGAGGTTCCTGCGCTTCGAGTTTCTCGGCCACCACTTTCAGTTCCAAGCATTTCCATTCGGACTGTCATCGGCTCCCAGGGTCTTTACCAAATGCATGGCAGTCGTGGCCGCGTCTCTAAGGAGACAGGGCCATTATGTGCTCCCGTACTTGGACGATTGGCTTCTCATGGCTGCCTCCAGAGAGGCATTGTTATCGGCTATCCAGAGTACCCAGGATCTGTTTTGGTCTCTGGGCATCTTGATCAATTACGCGAAGTCTCTCCTGGTACCGTCGCAGTAACTGCAGTTCATAGGCGCAGTCCTGGACACTGTCCAGGGAAGAGCATTTCTTCCAGACGACAGAGCGGAGCGCATCAGATCCCTCATCAGGGATCTCTCGTCGAACAAGACCATCCCAGTCAGGTCAGTCCTTTGCTTGCTCGGACACATGGCTGCGGCCATTCCGACCATCCCTTTCGCAAGGCTCCACTTGTGGGTAACTCAGTGGATGCTCAAGGTGCAATGGGACCAAAGGCAAGACCATATGCAGCATCCGGTCAGAATCACGAACGCCATGATTCGAGACTGGCAATGGTGGCTAGACCCAGGGACACTCTCTACGGGTGTTCCGTTTATAGCGCCGTCCCCAGAGGTAATCCTCACCACAGACGTCTCAGGACTAGGGTGGGGAGCACACCTGGACGGGGTGAAGTCCCAGGGAACGTGGACCCCTCAGGAGGCTCACCTTCATATCAACGTTCTGGAGATGAGGGTGGTCCTTTATGCCCTGCAGGCTTTTCAGTCAGAGATCCCACCGAGTACTGTCCTGCAACAGACAGACAACACGGCGGTGATGTATTACCTCAACAAACAAGGAGGCGCACACTCTTACCCCCTTTGCAGGGAGGTGATGAGGGTGTGGGATTGGGTAATCCGACACGGCGCGAACTTGATCACAGTACATGTTCCCGGGGTGGACAGCACAATTGCAGACGGCCTGAGTCGTTCCCAGGCCAGAGTCCACGAGTGGGACCTTCTTCAGGAGGTAGCAGAGGATCTGTTTCTTTGATGAGGAACTCCAGAATTGGACTTGTTCGCTTCCCCATCCAACGCAAAACTGCCCAATTTTGCTCACGCTAGATCCAGGGATCTGGTATTTTCTATCAAGACGCATTGTCCCTCTCCTGGTGGACAGATTCCTCTACGCTTTCCCTCCCTTCCCGTTGATCCAAAGAGTTCTTCTCAAACTGCGCAGGGAGCATGCAACAATGATCCTGGTGGCCCCTTTCTGGCCCAGACAGATCTGGTTCCCGTTGCTAATACAGCTATCCCAGGAACCTCCGCTCCCGTTGCCATTCAGCTCCCGTCTTTTGTCTCAGGAGGAGGGTTCACTGGTCCACCCGGACCTACGCTCACTGAACCTGCATGCAGGGCTCCTAGAGACATAGCCATTTTGAGACACGGGGTCTCGCAAGAGGTTGCGGAAGTTCTTTCTGCAGCCAGAAAGCCGGCAACGCATGCGACGTACGCCATGAAATGGCGCCGTTTTTGTCTGTGGTCGCAAACACGCGGCCTTTCCCCTTTAGGTTGTCCGGTGAAAGCGGTGTTAGAGTACCTGCTCTCCCTTTTCCGTTCGGGTCTCGCCTACTCCTCTATTAAGGTGCACCTCTGTGCCATTTCAGCTTATCACCTCCCGGTGGGACAGCGCATAGTGGCACAATTAGATGCCTGTCAGAATTTTGAGAGGGGTGTTACATCTTAGGCCGCCCAATAAGGACCCAGTGCCTCCATGGGACTTGCTCTTTGTCCTGGAACAACTCACGCTCCACCCCTTGAACCTGCCGAGGATTGCGAGCTGCATTTTCTGACGTGGAAAATGTTGTTTTTACTTGCTGTTACGTCAGCGAGAAGAGTTTCCGAGCTTCATGCTCTCATGTGTAAGGAGCCTTATTTGGTTTTCCACCGGAACATAGTATCCCTGAGGACGAATTCTAAATTCTTGCCTAAGGTGGTTTCCACACTCACTCTCAATCAGGAAATGGACCTGCCTGTCTACTTCCCTAATTATTCTAATAGAGGAGAGGCGCTGCTCCACACCCTGGATGTTCACCGCAGCTTAAGGTACTACCTGAACAGAACTAAGCAGCTTCGTAAATCGAAGCAACTTTTCATTTCCTTTACTGAAAGGATGATGGGCCAACCAGTTTCCAAACAGTCCCTTTCTCGCTGGCTTGCCCATTGCATATCATACTGTTATGATATCAAACGTAAGCCCCTCCCTGGATTAGTCCGGGGCCATTCCACTAGGGGAGTGGCCACCTCCTTTGCAGCACTTCAAAACGTCTCCACCTCTGCCATTTGTGCTGCAGCTACTTGGAGCTCTGTACATACCTTTATCAGGCACTATAGCCTGGACATCGCTTCACGGCGAAGAGCCAGCTTCGGCCTGGCTGTGCTACAGGGTCTCCTGTATTAGAATCAGGACCTGGAATGAACTTTCTAGCTTCCTCCTCCCAGAGTGTTTGCAGGCGCTGCTGCTTGGGAATCAGTCCTAATGGTGTAATGTGGTGCAAGAGCTGTGTCTCGAAGTAAGATAGTACAGTTACGTAAGAACTTACCGTAACAGTAGATCTTCGAGAACAGCTCTTACCAGCAAACTATCCGCCCACCTTCCCCCTTGGAGGCATGGCTTAGCTTTTTTTCAACAGGGTTTATACCCTTTTGTCTTCTGATGGTGGATCCTCGGTCTCCCATTTCGATGTCAGCCTGCAGCCGGAAGTCTCCGTCAGGAGAACTGGGGAATCTGGCAGGACCACCCCCTTATATACTATGCCTGACGTCGAGGGCGGTCCCCACTGAAGATAGCTAGCTAGAATTTTTCCATGGGGTCCTGACGCCTGCCGACTTCAGTCCTAATGGTGTAACCTGCTGCAAGAGCTGTTCTCGAAGATCTCCTGTTACGGTAAGTTCTTACGTAACTGTACTTTCTCTGTCCTGGGACAGCACTTCCAGTACAGGGCACTCCCATTTGGGCTGGCAAAAGCCCCAGGGTTTTCTCGAAGGTGCTCGTAGTCCTGGTGGCTCAACTCTAACAGGAGGGACATCATGTCTGTTCCTGCCTGGACAATCTGCTCATTTGAGCACTGTCTGCACCATTTGCAAGGAAGTCAGTGACCAGGAGTCTAGAGGTGTTGGGAGTCCCATGGCTGGGTGGGGAACCGGAAGAAGAGCTCTCTCAAGCCATCACAGACCCTGGAACACTTGGGAGTGGTGTTCAAGACAGACATGGGGAAGGTCTTCCTCTCGCCAGCCAGAAAGGAGACCCTGATGAGAGAGGTTCAGTGTCTAAGGAGCCAGTCGTTGCCTTAAGCTCACTGCCTGCTACGAATCTGGGCCTCATGACGGCGGCAATGGAACTAGTCGCATGGTCTCACCTTCACATGTGGCCCCTACAGATCGAATTATATCAGCCTGAGATCTGTTTTCTTTTTTTTTTTTTTTTTAACTTTATTTATTTTTCATTTTCTGCAAATAATACATATAGAAGACAAGGAACTATTTATAAGCAGGCTGACTTGTCTCATAATACAGGAAAAGAAAAGTAGAAAAAACTCATTATGGGAAATAAAATTCATACAATTACATCAGTATAAATCATCTTATCTTATTTTTTGGTAGTAAATTATTTCTAGGTATCTACCTTAGAGTTGGTTCTCAGATTATTTATGGTACAAATTCTGGTTTCAAAGAGGAAATATACATTACCCACTTTCGCCATATAATTTCAAACTTATTTTGGCTTTTATTTAATGTAGCTGTGAGGTGTTCCATCTGGCACACCTGAATCATAATTTCGTGCCAGTGGGTAAGTTCTACCTGCTCAGATGTCAGCCATTTCCTGGTTATTGCCTTTTGGGCAGCCAGAACAGAAATCTTGAGCAGTTTTTTGCTATTTATAACTCTGCAAACTCTGGGGTAATCCAAGAAGAACAGTAGTGGGTTTAAATTAAGATCTGGGGAAAAAATGCTTTTCAAAGCCAACTCCAACTGCTGGAAGAAGGGGGTCAACTTCACACAGTCTCACATGATGTGCACTAGGGCTGCCAGGGTATGTCCACATCCTCTCCAGCATTCTGGGGTATGCCCCTGCTGAAATTCTGCCTGTATAGCAGGGGTTCTAAAGTATCATGTGGACATATTCCATGCATATTCTCTCCAAAGGGCTGCCGAGATGGCCCAGTGGATCTCCTCAAGATGCCTTCCCCATACCTATTCAGAGATCGGACCTCCCACATCTCTGTCCCAGGCTGCTTTGATTGTCTGTGAAGTGGGATCCTCATAAGCCAGCAAAGCTGAGTATAGGTACGCGATTATGTGCTCCGAAGGAGCCCTGTTGTCCAGAGCGCTCCTGAATAGAAACAAGATCTCAGAGGGAGAGGGGTCCTTCCCATGAGCCTTGCAGGAGTGATTCCACCAGGTGGCGGACCTGAAAGTACCTGAATCTGTTGTGGGGGGAAAGGTCATATTTTTCTACCAGTTCTGAAAAGGGGGCAAATTCCCCTTCCTCCACAAATTGCCAAATCAGGTGTATTCCCCGCCTCTCCCTTCCCCAGAAACCCATATCCATGTGGGATGGGAGGAATGATTGTAAGTATGGAATACAGTAAAGTAGTGGCCTCCATCTCGCTAGTCTTCTGTCCTCCGGTGCACTGTACCAGCACCTAATTGTAGTTTCAGTGTAAGGGTTGGCATCCTGCTGGGGTGTGTAAGAAATAGTTTATTTTTGTGCCCAAGATCTCCTTCTATAATTTCTAAGGTCTTCCATTTAGCTTGGTATCCCTCCTGTTGCCAGTAAAACGCCGTTCTAAGTTGTGCTCCCTGATAATATTTTTTAAGATTGGGTAGGGCCAGACCTCCCTTTTTCTTGGGGAGCTGTAAGGTGGAGAATCTTATCTGAGCCCTCTGAGATCCCCGGATAAATCTTGCTATTTTTTATGTTCAGTTTCTTAAAATATTCCTCTGGAACTGGGACCAGTAGAGTTTGTGCTAGGTATACAAATCTTGATAATAAGACCATTTTGACCCCTTCTACTTTTTGGATTAAAGGTATAGGAACAAGGGCCCAGTTTTCTAAGTCTGCTTTCAGTTTTTTGAGAAGTGGTAAATAATTGAGGGAAAACAAGTTAGTGCCTTCGGCTCCCAAGTTGACTCCCAGGTAGGTATTTTAAGTACTGGAGGGTCCATCTAAAGGGGTAGATGGATCTGATGGAGTCAGAAGGGTTATATTGAAATTGTAAAATCTCAGTCCTACTCTGATTAATATTATAACCTGCTATTTCCCCGTATTCGGTCAGAACTCTCCACAGAGGCCCCAGTGAGTGCTCCAGGTCACCCAGATAGACCAACAGGTCATCTGCATATAGAGGTAGTTTATGACAGCGCCCCCCATTCTTACCCCCCTCACCTTCTTGTCCCGTTGCAAAGCCTGCGTGAGCTAAGGGTTGCAGGTATAGTGCGAACAGGAGGTGGGACGGGGGCAGCCCTGTCTAGTTCCCCTGTAGAGAGACATAGGGGCTGATATCCGTCCATTGATTTTCACAGGTGCCCTACGGCCTCAATAGATGTTACCAATTATTTTAACAAACCCCTCAGAGAAACCCATGACCCCAAGCGTCTGATGCAGGAAGAGCCATGCCACCCGGTCGAAGGCCTTCTCCGCATTCAAACTTAACAGCAGGAAGGGGGACCCAACCGGGCGGCATGCCTCAGGATATGTACAGATCTTACTTCGAAAGGGTTCCTGTAGTAGGTCTTCACATATAGGACTGCACCCCCGGCGTCCGGTTCCAACGGCAAACTTGTAGATAGCAATCATCAGCGGGGATCGCCCCCGACGTCAGGTGACGTGACGTCAGCCTGACTATAAAAGAGGCGGTCCCGCGCCTGCCCTCCAGTTTTTTCCTGCTGCCGCCTCGGTTTGTTCGGCCATGAGTAGAACAGCGATCTAACGCCCACACGTCAGTCGAAGTTTTTCTTTGCCTCGTATACCAATTTTCTCATATATTTTCATCGATTGATGTCATCTCGACCATAGAAGACCTGTAGAGCACAAATCCTGCATGGGGATGACCATTCCCACTGCCTCTTGTGCCTAGGCCCCAAACACAACTCCGAGGAGTGTACCATCTGCCAGGCCTTCAACCAGGCACAAGCAGAGCCACGAGGCCCACCTCTTTACCGGATGATTGGTGTCGATGGAAAAGGAGCATCAGGAGTTGAGGGAAAGGTCATTGTCGCCAGCCCCAAGGAAAAAGAAGAGTAAGGAGAAGAGCCGGGACAGGAGTCTGTCGTCATGCAGGAGGCCTCCAAAAACTGTGAGTATACTACTTCCGATACCCCATCTGCCTGTTTGGGCCGGGCACCTTCTCCCCTTCCTGCCGAGGTGAGCGGGCAGCCGAGGGTCGCCTCTCTTGAAGTTTCGTTCCAGTCTCCTCTCAGCCTGGCCACCCCTCGACTCTGTCGAAGGGCGCACGGCTCCGGCCGATAAGCCTAGCCTATCAAGGTAATGCATCTGGGAAACAAAAGCCCAGGGGAAAAGTACACAGTGGGGGGTGAGTTAATAACAACAACAAAAATCGAAAGAGACCTAGGAGTAATTATATCAGATGACCTAAAGGTGGGCAAGCAATATGAGAAGGCGGTAAGGAGGGCTGGAGAGATACTGGGGTGCATAGGGAGAGGCATCAGCAGTAGAAAATAGGAAGTTGTTATCCCTCTGTACAGACAGTTAGTGAGACCCCATCTGGAGTACTGCGTGCAGTTCTGGCGACCCAATCTCCGCAAAGACATAGACAGAGTGGAGGCTGTTCAGAGGAGGGCAACCAAACCGGTGCAGGGTCTTCAACAGAAGACATACGAGGAGAGACTAAAGCGGATTAATATGTACAGTATACCCTTGAGGAAAGGAGGGAGAGGGGGGACATGATAGAAACTTTCAGGTATCTCAAGGGAATTAACAAAGCACAAGAGAGTGGTATCTTTCAGAAGAAGAGATGTGCAAGAAGAAGGGGGCACAATTTGAAGATAGAGCGGGGACAGCTCAGAGGTAATGTTAGAAAGTGTTTTTTCACAGAGAGGATTGTGGATGCATGGAACAGCCTTCCTGAGGAGGTTGTAGAGTTGGGAACAGTGGGAGAATTCAAGAATGCATGGGACAGGCATAAGGCAATTCTAGTGGGGGGTAGGAGGAAGTAAGCTGTTGATTAACTAGAATCTGCAGCTTACCTATCAGGTAGGGAAATGGGCAGACTAGGTGGGCCAAGCGGTCCTTATCTGCCGTCAGATCGGTCAGTCAGACGGCAGATCCTCCGTCGCCTGCCCGGGCCCTTCCACTCTCCCGTCGAGCTCCAGTTTGGCCCCCGACGTCGGACAGAGTGAGCTGCAGAGTGACTCTTCATCCCTCCGGGTCCTTCGCCCCAGGGATTCACCACCCGATCCTGTTTTCTCTCTTCCTTCAGGATTACTTATTGACCTGTCATTGGGATCCCTCCCGGAACTCCCCCCTTCTCCAGGTCTTTTGTCACCTCCGACAGAAGTCCGTCACCGACTGGGAATCCGTCCATGGAGCCTCCTCCTTCGGTGGCTCTCCCGGATCCTACGCCACCTTGTGGCCCTTTGGCACCTCCCCCGATGGGTCCAGCTCCTTCAGGTGGTTTTCCGGGACCAGACCCCCATGTTCCACCGCTGGGAGGCCCACCATTGGCTCCTCAGTATCTGACGCCAGGCCACTTGCCCCCGACGCCGGGATATCCTGGGTACCCCTATTATTCTCTAGGATTGCCAGGTTTTCAGTACCTTTCATGGCAATATCCACAGTACCCAAGCTACCTGGGGTTTCAGCCTCCTTCTCCTCCTCCACCTCCGGTGCCAGACTGTGAGTCTGCCCCTTCATGGTGGCATGATGCCAGATCCCAGCTCCTCGCGGAGATCAGGCAGTCCATGGGGGACATTCCCCTGCCTAGGGCTCCCCCCTTCCACCGCCTCCCTCCAATAGGGCTTCAGGTGCTTTTAATGTAGGCTCATCTGGGGTAGACCCTTCCATCCCCAGCAGTTCTGAGCCCTCAGACACGGACTCTGATTCTGAACCTTTGAACCCTTGATCCCCTGTCGAAGTACCTCCCAAGGAGTCCCCAAAATCTCCTCCAGAGGATCCCTCCTTTGGGGACCTCTTACGTACCATTCAAGCAGCAGGAGGCTGGCCTTTGAAAGAGGTGGATCCCCAGCGTAAGAGACTGGCAGAACACCTGGATCTAGCTACCAAGGATCCCCTTCCCATCCCCTCTTGGATGGGCTCTCATGAAGATCTGGTAACCACGGTATGGCAACAGCCGTTGTCCATCCCGGCGGTCTCCAGATAGGCGGATCATACTTATTATCCCCCGGAAAGGACTCAGCACCTCAACACTCATCCAAAAGCTGACTCTATGGTGATCACTGCCGCTCATGACTGGTCAGCCCAACCAAAACACTTGAGCTACTCGCCTCCGGACAAGGACTCTCGCCAGTTGGACCAGTTTGGCCGCAAGATTTATTCCTCTTCCTCTTGTGCCATTCGGTCCCTCAGCTATGTCTCGCACATGGTTGCATTCCAGAAGGCGACTCTCTCAGAGCTGGAAAGAGACCTTCTGGAAGTCCAGGATGAGACACTGCGGGGAAAAAACTTCTGGACAAGGTCAGAATGGGGAAGTCCTCTTGCCGTCGTGCATTGCGTGCAACATATGACTCAGTGGCTAGAGCGGCAGCCATGGGGATCTGCCTCTGCCGCCTTTCTTGGCTTAGGATAGCAGGTTTGGCACAAGAAGTCCAGTCATCCCTTCTGGACGCCCCTTTTAGGGGTTCCGTCCTTTCTGGCGGCGATGCCAAAGATATTATTACCGGGCTACAGAAGAGCAGACGCTCCCTTCGGGACGTACGCTCCCTTTGGGACGTACACTCTGTGTACCAGACAGGGCAGAAAAAGCAGCCTTTTCATCACCAAAGGAGATGGAATAAATACCAAGGTAAATGTCAGGGTAAGCTACGTGCCCCAGGTTCAGGAGCTCAAACCTCCCCAGGCCAAGTTCCCCAAGACGGCCGCTGGGGCTAAAGCTCCCCTCCCCTCAGCATCCTGACTCCTTTCCCCTCCTTCCGCTACCTCCATTGGCCAAGGAGGAACCGGTTGGAGGGAGGTTCGGCCTCCACCTGGAGGGATGGAGGTTCGTCACCGCAGATTCTTGGGTGTTACAACTCATCCAGCAGGGTCACTCAATAGTGTTTTCCCAGATTCCAGACCCTCATCCGCCGGGGCAGTCTTTCTGTCCAAGGGATCAGATCCCCATTATCTCCCAAGAGATCCAGGCCCTTCTGTTAAAAGAGCCATAGAACCCGTCCCTCAGAGGCAGATAGGAAGGGGAATTTACTCCCACTTCTTCCTAGTTCCAAAAAAGACAGGCGATCTGCGACCAATCCTGGACCTCAGCATGCTCAACCTCTTTGTCAAGTACAAGAGGTTTCGCATGTTGACTCTTCAGGGACTTCTCCCCCTGCTCCATCCAAGTTCTTGGCTCTGCTCCCTGGATATGCAGGATGCCTACCTGCATATCCCTATCCTCCCGGCCCATTGCCGCTTTCTCCGTTTCTTTCCTGGAGACCCATTTTCAATTTCGAGCACTTCCCTTTGGCCTTTTCTCTGCCCCTCAGGTGTTCATGAAGTGTTTTGCAGTGGTTGCAGCCTTTCTTCGCCACCAGGGCATTTACATTTTCCCATACCTGGACGACTGGCTCCTCGCAGTACCCTCTCCGTACAGCCTGAAAGAGGTTCTCTCTTTCACTCTGGGTGTCATGGTCAACCTGCCCAAATCCCAGCTAGTACCATCTCAGCGGCTCCAATTTATTGGAGCAGTACTAGACACAGTTCAGAGCAAGGCTTTTTTCTGCCATCAGATCGAGCCGATACTCTAGTTGCTCAAGCCACTTTCGTGGCCCAGGCTTGGTGGATCCCAGCACATGCCAAGCTTCATTTCTTGGGACTGATGGCAGCGGCCATTTCCACAGTGCCCCTGGCCAGACTTCACATGAGGGTCACCCAATGGTCTGTACAAGTCCAATGGGATCAGAGGACGGATGACATGAACCAGAAAGTCATGATCTCCAACAGCCTTCAGAGGGATATTCGCTGGTGGTAAGATCTCTCTAATCTTTCAAGGGGGAATCCTTTCCATTCCCCTGTGTCTACCCACATCCTCACAACAGATGCCTCAGATTTGTGCTGGGGAGCCCATCTGGGGATACACAAGACACAGGGGTCTTGGTCCGACCAGGAGCTTGTACTCCACATCAACGTTCTGGAGACCTGAGCAGTTCTTTATGCCCTCCAGGCGTTCCAGTCACTTCTGGTACCGGGACCACTTCTTGTCCAGATGGACAACATGTCCATGGTCTGGTACATCAACAAACAGGGAGGAACTCACTCGTACCCTTTTTGCAGAGAAGCAATGAGGATCTGGTACTGGGCAATTCAGCACAGCCTTTTCTTGACAGCAGTCCATGTTCCAGGCATAAGCAACGTTCTGGCGGACAGTCTCAGTTGATCAGTAGCCAAGGCTCATGAGTGGGAGCTAAAGCTTGAGGTGGTCGAAGACCTCTTCCTTCGTTGAGGTCGACCAGAGTTAGATCTGTTCACCTCCCCATCCACCACAAAACTACCCAGCTTTTGCTCGCTTGTTCCCGGGCATGGTGCTTTTTGGCGAGACACACTGTCTCTCTCTCTCTCTCTCTCTCTCTCTTGGACAGGGAGGTTTCTTTATACTTTTCCTCCCTTTCCTCTCATTCAGAGGTTCTTGTGAAACTTCAGCAGGAAGGAACGCATGTGATTCTAATCGCTCCTCTCTGGCCACGCCAGATTTGGTATCCTGTCTTGCAACAACTGGCACTGGAACCTCCAGTTCCCTTGCCGTTTTCCCATGACCTTCTGACTCAGGAGCAGGGCACCCTGGTGCACCCAAGCCTTCATTCTCTCCACCTTCATGCGTGGCACCTGTGGACATAGCAGTTTTTCACTATGGTGTCTCCTCACAGGTTGCCCATATCTTAATAGAAGCCAGAAAACCCTCTACCAGATCCGCTTGCGCTATGAAGTGAAAGAAATTTTCGATCTGGACCCTAGCAAGACACTGGGACCCCTTTTCATGCTCAGCGGCCCAGGTGTTAGAGTACCTCACATATTTATCAGAGACTGGCCTTAGTTACTCTTCCATTAAGGTCCATCTCTCTGTGGTGTCGGCCTACCACCTCCCGGTGGAGGGAAAAACCTTGGCTCAACTGGAGGTTGCCAAAACTTTTTTGAAAGGCATCCTCCACCTAAAACCTCTGATCCGGAATCCCTGTCCCTCCTGGTACCTGAATTTTATGCTAGAGAAGCTGACCTTACCTCCGTATGAACCAGCATTTAGCTGTGACATGACCTTCCTTTCCTGGAAGACTTTGTTTCTAGTCACAGTCACTTCCTCTAGAAGGGTTTCTGAGCTTCAGGCATTTGTCTGCAAGGAACCCTATTTGATTTTTCATAGGGACAGAGTAGTTCTTCGGACTAATCCTTCTTTCCTTCCTAAGGTAGTTTCAGAAACCACTCTTAAAGTGTAGAACTGCCTGTCTACTATCCCCAGCATTCTAACAGGGGGAATACCTGTTGCACACTCTGGATGTGCACATGATTCTCAGATACTACACAAACTGGGCTAAAGAGGTTCGTAAATCCAATCAGCTCTTTGTAACCTTTGCTCCCCAATGCCAGGGCAAGGCTATTTCCAAGCAGACCATCTCTCAATGGTTGGCTAACTGCTTCCATTTCACTTACCAAAAACATGTGAAGTCCCTTCCAGGGGCAGTTAAGGGTCACTCCACAGGGAGTGTTGCCACTTCCACTGCCTTTTTCAGGAATGTGTCTACTGCAGAGATCTGTGCAGCAGCCACGTGGTCATCTTTTCACACCTTCACTAAGCATTACAGTTTGGACATTGCCTCTAGACACAGAACTGGCTTTGGCCGTGCGGTTCTTCAAGGCCTCCAGTCATAAGTTCCTGTTGACGACTTCTCCTCCTCCCGAACGTATGTTAGTATGATTTCTTTTGGGTCTGCTTGGTATTCAGTCCTATATGTGAAGACCTACTGCAGGAACCCTCTTGAAGTAAGATACTGCAGTTACGTAAGAACTTACCGTAACAGTAGAGCTTTGAGAAAGGTTCTGCAGTAGGTCTAGTTTCTCAACCACCTTCCCCCTACTCATGGAATGTTTCCTTTATCCTGCCTAGTCCTTGGGTCTAGAGAGGAAGCATGATCCTGGGAGTTTTTCACTCCTACTTTTTCCACTTACTTTTCTCTAGGTCTCCGGTGGAAAAGAACTGGAGGGCAGGTGCGGGACTGCCCCTTTTATAGTCGGGCCGACATCACGTCGCTTGACGTCGGGGGTGGTCCCCATTGATGATTGCTATCTACAAGTTTGCCGTTGGAACCTGATGCAAGGGGGCGCAGTCCTATATGTGAATACCTACTGCAGGAACCTCTCTCAAAGATCTACTGTTACGGTAAGTTCTTACATAACTGCAATTTCTTTTAATATTGTCCTGAGCTTGCCTGCCAGGAACAAATCCTGTTTGATCCTGATCAATTAACAAAGGTAGGGCTCTCTACAGATGCTTAGCTAGGATTGTGGCAAAGAGCTTATAATCTATATTTAATACAGATATAGGTCTGTAGACTGAGCATTGCATCTTGTTTTTATTTGGTTTTGGAATACTAGAAATTGTTGCATAGTTCCATGTGGGTGGGAGTGCCTCCCCTCCTTGGGCTTCCCTGAACACCTCCAAGAGGGTCCCTCCTATCTCCTTTTTAAATAATTTGAAAAAATCTGGGGAATACCCGTCTGGGCCTGGGCTCTTATTTGTTTTAAGGTTTCATGTGGCCTGTTCTAATTCCTCAGATGTTACAGGGCGGTCCAAGGCCTGTTGCATTTCTTCTGAGGTAGTGGGCACTTTTAATCTGGACAGGTATTCTTGTATCTGTTTCTCTGTTGATGTAGCTTCGCGAGTATATAGCTTTTGGTAGAATTTCTGAAAGGCATGTAAAATCTGGTCTGGTGTTCTGTATAGCGGTCCTGTTTTGGGGGTCTTTAATTTGGGTAACGGTGGAGCAAGCTATATTATTTCTTAGTCTATGTGCCAGTAGATTTGTGGCTCTAGGGCCACTCTCGTAATATTTTTGTCAAAGGTATTGTAGGGCCTACTCAGTTTTTTTTATCTAGTAGTTTCTGTATCTGTTGTTTTGTGACCAGCAGTAGGGAAAGAACTGCTTGGTCACCTGCCGCATGCTGAGATTGCAGGTCTCGTAATTGAAGATGTAGGTGTTCTAATTGATGGGTCTGTTTTCCTTATTGTTTGTAGCAAATTTTATTATATCCCATATTAACCATGTCCCATAATGTTGCCCTTGAGATCTCTGGGGAATCATTTTCTTGTATGATTTGTTTAATTTTGGTCTTAATCATGTCAGTGAATTCTTTCAGATTTAAAAGGAAATTATTAAATTTCCATAAGGTTTGACCTTCTTCTGTTATCCATCTGTTTTTTTAAGAGCTGACTGTGGTCCGATAGGACCGAGGGGGAATGCTGGCAATCCTCCACTTGGTATTGGTGTTCTTTTTGAAATTTGAAAGTAGCCTATCTGCGAGGGGCTGAGAAATGGGTATCTTCTCTTTTGCCTGGGTAAAGGGCTCTCCATGCATCCACTCAGTGGGCACCGCGAAAGTAAGCTAGTGCTGCCCTCTGAGCTGGGGGCCTTATGGGTGGAGGAATGCAGATGGCTATAACTGTGGTTGTGAGCACCCCCCAGTACTAGGGTGCACGTTTGGTGCTCTGTTATTTTTTGTAGTAAACCACATATTACAGGGGCTGCTGTACCTGGGGGAATATATAGAGATGCTACTGTAATTGGGGCTCATTTTAGCATCCCTTCTACTAAGGCTAGTCTACCCTCTAGTTCAACATATTTGGTTTTAAGTTCAAATGGAGTAGATTGGGGGATCAGGACTGCCGCTCCTCTCCTCTTTCTCTTCCCAAAGGAGGAGGCCACCACCTTAGAAAACCCATATTTGGCAAGTTTATCATGTTCAGCCCTATTCAGATGAGTCTCCTGCAGGAGTACGAATGTGGGGTTTTGTTTTTTAATGGTTGAGAACACTCTGTGCCTCTTTACTGGGTTGTTCAGACCGTTAATGTTCTGCGATAGAACTACCACTTGTCAATTTAGATTCATCATTGCATAATAAATATATATATTTATTGTTATTTTATGCTCCTGCTCCTTGCCCCTCTCAATCTGGGGCCCCAGACCCATCACTTGACATCACCAGCCAGTGCAGTACCCTGGATTACCCCGGTAGAGTCAGCGAAGGGCACTTCCCCACCGAAACCGGATCCGTTTGCACCGTGGCTAGTCAGGTGTGTGGCCTCTGACTCCCCTCGTCATCCTTCGGAGCCTTACTTTTCCGTTTTTCTCCCTCTTGCAGGAGGCGGGCAATGCGCCAGCAGCTGAGCCTGCGCATGCTCCTGTGCATGAAACAGGTCAAGCGTCTGGCCCCCTGTGATGCAGCTCTGTGCCGTCGAGCCCAGCCTCCACTAGGGGTCAGGTGAGCACCGCGGCTGTAATCCCCGGAGATGGAGATCAGTCCATGGGACGCTCAATCCATCTCCTCCCAGCTGACCCCGTCAACCCATGCTCGTTCGAACACAGGTTGCTGGCGTGGTGCAAGGTGTGGCACTCAAAGCCTCAACCCTCAGCACCACCGTGCCGGCTCTTGCATAATAAATATTAAGATAAGCTCTTCCAGACCTTGTCTTCTCTGGTGTATTTCTCTAAGATACCCCCATCTGTTTTTGCTCAAGTCACAGCCTAAGTTGCAAAAATTACAAACTTGTGTAACAAATAACTTCCAACTATTTACACGTTGGCTCCCAAGGTAGGGGCCCACATTTTTGTGTGCCCTAGAGTCCCGGGTGGGGGACTCGGAGGAGTGTCCCATCCGGGTAGGGGGGATCAGGGCTGTCTCTTGAGCCGTGCCCCCCTGACCCCTGAGAATATCAGGGATTGTATCTAACGTCCTTCCCATTTCTCCCTTCCTGGCCAATCCTCTATCCCTCTACCTCATCTTTTCCTGCATTATGATCGCGTATCCACATTAGCTGTACAGGAATACATGAGCTTTAGGTGGCTTTATTTCCCTGTCCGTGTGAAGCGGGTAGTCCAAGGCGAGGAGAGGGAGGAGGGCAAACACAGTTATTGTTAAGACAGTACAATAAATCCTGTTTCATAAAGGTCATTGTTCAGAGGGGCTCGGTCCCCCCCATCCATCATCCCGCCTCTCCACCAGAACTCTTGTGAACCCTGAGGATCTGCATAACTTAATCCTCCTAAATTTGAATTCAGATAGAAAAATGTTTTCCAGCAGGGAATTATGTTTCATACTAAAGATCAGTACCCAATACTAAATTCAGTATTGCGAGGTGTGAAAGAGAAACTTTTAACTATAAACTTTTAACTATCTCATTATAATATCAGCACATAACTGAAGCATTGGGGGGGTTACCTATCACCCCATGGTTTTCTGCCAGTGGAATCCCTGAAGGATTTTACCGTGTGTGAGGATCGCGGGTTTATCCACTGACCCACTTTCCCAAACCCCCGAGTCCTCCTGCACTATATAGAGTATAAGCTGGAATTCAGTCTCCACGTAAAGGTCTACTCCAAGTGTCATTTGCAGGTTGAAAGTCTCAGTTAGACTACAAAAGTTGACCTCTGTCACAGGACAGTCATTACAGCGCCAAAACTTGCCTCAGTCGGCGAGATCCGAGAAGCCAGGGCCAGCTGTTCTATGTCCCAGGTTTTTCAGGGTAAGGCACTGCACGTATTCTGGAGCAGTAACGGAGGGAGTGGGGTGGTCTTAAACCAAAAGGAAAGGTAACAGGGGTCTTACGATCAGGTGTGCTGAAATCTGTAAGGACTCCGGGAGTGAATAACTCCATGTGGCCCATCCCTCTGGGACCCCTTCGCAAAGGTCCGTAGGCCCAAGGTCCGGGGAGCTCGAGTAGGAATCAAACCAGTGAGAGTCTCTCACCTCAGGTTTCAGGTGGTACTTATGTCCTTTGCGATTGGTGCCCCTGCAGGGTTGTTTGGGGTTTGGGTCTGTAAGCTGCTTAGCATACCCTTGGTGCCTTCCATTGTGCGTGTGGCCATGGCTTGGACTCTGCTTCTATTTCCCTGTTTCCCTGTGATTTGCCAATCTGGTCAGTCCATGCGCTGTCTCTGAGGTCTTGTCTGTAGGATGGTGGGGTCCCAGCCCTTCTCTTGGAACTCGGGAATGGCATCTTTTGGAGATTCATAGCTCTTAGTTCCCGACTCCCAAAAAATCTTTGGGTGTGCTGGGGTAGGGCGTTTGGAAACAAATTTTCTGCTCCCTCAGAATCTTTAGCAGTGAATAGGCAGCTCACTGTTTTGCGGTCTGCACAGCATAGTCGTTATTGAAGATTAGCTTTGCCGTATTATATCTAACTATTTTTTGAGACCAGGCCATCTGCAGCAGCCTCTCTTTATCTCTGTAGCTGGACATCTTGAAAACCACAAATCGGGGTCTGGCTGAGGGTCTCGGAACAAGCAAGCGGTGTGCCCGCTCAATTTTGAAATGGAAGTCCAGTGGCAAGTTTAAAACATCTTTCAGTAAATCTTCCATCGCTCCTGTTTCTGCACCCTCTGGTAATCCGTAGACATGGATATTCTCGCTTCTCGATCTGAGCAGAGTCTCCTTATGGTTTGATATAAACTCTACAGCTGTCTACAAGGTTATTTGGTTGGCATCCATTTCAGTGATTTTTTTTCTCTGCTGAGTTTGCCGTATCTTCCACCTCTGTGATTCTATTGTGAAGAGTCACAAATTCTTGCTTTGTCTCTGGCCAAAAGGCTCTTGATTTCTCCCAGGAGGATATCAAAATGGGACCTGGAGAGCTGTTCTGACTCGCGATCGGTGTCTACATCACAGGCCTCGTTGTCTGATGGAGAAGGGCTTCCTCTGGGCCTGTCTCGGGATTGCTCTTCATCGTGCGCTGTCAGGGGCTATTTTGAAGCGTGAACGGTTGGGTCTGTATCCTCCTTCAGTATTGGAAAGCATTTTCTGGATGATTTTTGTTAGTTTAGGTCTGGTTTCAGGAGGATTAGGTGGCAGAGTCAGCAGAGCTCTAGCAAGAGGCGGCCATTTGGGAGATGACGTCACCGGAAGTCCCTCTGGGATCTGTTTTCTGAGGATTATCAGACCAGGATCCCTCTTTCACAACAACTGCTGCAGTCTCTAAATTGGTGGGTGAATTTGGAGAATTTGAGCAAAGGGTCCCTCTTGGAAGTCCCCCAGAGTTGATTCTGACATCCAGTGCCACTCTGTCATGTTGGGGGGCACTCCTGGACCGCATTCTCATTCAGGGCACTTCGTCCACGCAGGAATAGCACCTCCACATAAACATTCAGGAAATGAGGGCGGTGCACCTCACTCTTCTTCATCTTCAAAGTCGAGTGCAGTCAGAAGCCGTGAAAATAAGATCAGACAACACTGTAATGGTGGCGTACATAAACAGTCAAGAGGCACAAAGAGCAGGGAGATGCTGAAAGAAGCCACCGCTTTCCTCCTGGGGGCAGAGGAGAATCTTCTGTCTTTGGCAGCAGTTCACTTGGTGGGGGAGCTGAACATTCTGGCTGATTGGCTAAGCCACTTAAGTGTTCATCCAGGGCAGTTGATATTGAACCCAGAGGTGTACAACCTTCTGTGTCAAAGGTTCAGTCATCCTCAGATTGACCTGTTTGCCTCCAGCCAGAATGCTCAAGTTAAGTGGTTCTTCAGCAGCTACCAGTGTCCACAGATGGAAGCAGTGGATGCCCTGTCACAAGCATGGAATTTCGACAGTGTATGCCTTCCCTCCTGTGCCGCTCCTCCCCAAGTTCAGTCGCAAAAAAAGGTATTCAAGAGGAAGCTTTCTTCTAATAGCTCCGGAGTGGCCCAGAAAACTGTGATTCTCGGACGTAGTGAACCTAGCTCAACACGCACCATTTCGCCTTCCAGTGCAGGAGGACCTTTTTTCACAAGGCCCCATTCTGCATACAAATCTGGGAGTGATGCAGCTTGTGGCCTGGCTCCTGAAAGGAAGACACTCCTGAAACAGGGTTTCTCTAAGAAGATGATGTACACCTTGATGGCTGCCAAGAAGAATTCCACGTTGGCAGCATACGCTTGCGTATGGACCACCTTTTTGGCTTGGGCCAAGCAAAAAAATATCTGCCCTTCTAAAGCCACGGTTACGTAGATTTTGGATTTCCTGCAGGTAGGAGTGGAGAAAGATTTGGCCTTGAGCACCTTGAGAGGTGAGGTGTTGACCCTTGGAGCCTCCTTGGTTTCATTCCTAGGGACTAGCTAGGAGGTTATTCATTTTCTGCGGGCTGTCAGCAGGAGTCAACCTCTGTTCCGATCCCCTGTTCTTCCATGGGATCTGAATCTGGTTCTGAATGCTCTTTTAAGGAGCCTTTCGAACTGCTTTTGTCGGTACCATTGGATGTGCTGTCTTACAAGGTGTCTTTCTTAGTTGCTGTGTGCTCAGCCAGAGGGATTGGTGAGCTCCAGGCTTTATCCCATAAAGAACCATACCTTATCATGCATAAGCCCTGCTCAGGACAGTCCCGTCTTTCATTCCGAAGGTTTCCACAGCCTTCCATGTGAACCGGGAACTCTGTCTTCCATCTTTCTGTCCCCAGCATACTCCCCCAAAGGAGAAGGAGTTGCACAAGTTAGATTTGTGATGGGTCGTTAGGACATACTTTACATGGACTGCTGACTTCCGAAAATCGGGTAGGTTGATTGTTCTTTTTGGAGTGCTCAAAAAGGGACAAAAAGCTTCCAAGGCCTCCCTAGCTAGGTGAGATAGCGCCTGGATTGCCAAGGCTTATGTCTCAGAAAAGAAGAGGCCTCCGGCTCTCATCAAGGCTCACTCCACCAGAGCTATGGCCACCTTCTGGGCAGAGAGAGGTGAGGTGTCTGTTTTAGAGTTGTGCAAGGCAGCTATTAGGTTCTCCGTCCACACATTCACCAAGCACTACAGATTGATGTTCAGAGCTCTGCTGATGCAGCCTTTGGTCACAGAGTTTTGCAGGCAGCAGTTAGCAGGTAAATTCCTTTTCTGTACATGGTTGTTGTGAGGGACAATATTCTCCCCCACCTGTTTTTTTTCTGGGTACTGATTCTTAGAACCCAGTTATAATGACTACCCATTGACAGTGAGGAGCATTACAGAACTTTTTTTATACTTACCGTGATTTCCTAATCTGCTAGCTCCTACGTTGTCAGTGGGGACTGCCCAGAAGCCTCGCTCCTGCAGAAGAATTTTGTCTGGTATACCAGCACAGGGATGTCAGTTGTTATGATTGTAAGTCTGTCTGGACATCCCTCTATAGTTTGTCTGCTTTGCTTGTGTTTATATAAAGCAGCAAAAAAAAAAAAAGCAATTCCACATTAGAATGTTGGTTGCTAGAACGCAGATTTATCAGATTCAAATTTGATATTAACCAAGAGTGCCTCCTTTATTGCAGGTAAGTGCTTACACTGCATGTTGTCTTCTTCCCTTAGTAAGTCTGTTTTCAGTTGATTCATTTCTGCAGGACCTTCCAAGATGTAAAGATTTGGAAGATGAGCCTCGATCACTCACTTTTCGTAACCTGATGAGGTAGGCCACCATTTACTGTATTTTATTCTGGCTAAAGTCCTATCTGTGTAGATGACTGATTTGTGTGTTTTCATGTCAAGTCGAGTGGCATGATGTTTTTTCATATTTAGAGGCACTACATGGACAGTAGTGACTGGAGAGTTGCTGCTGTCCAAGATGCTTATGAGCCCAACCAAGGCTGATTCAGTCTTTCGGCTTTGCCATTTCCCCTAGCCGAGGTGCACAGTACCCAGCTATAATGACTATCCATTGACAATATAGGCGCTAACAGAAAAGGAAATTACGGTAAGTATGCAGAAATTTCTTCATCTTCTTCAAGGATATCTCTTGCAGCAGGTCATACACTGGGAACCTCCACCTTCAAGCACCAGGATCAAACAGAAGTTTTTTTGCTAGCAGTCTACCTGCGGCTGCCCATGATGTTGACGTCACCCCGTCGGCACTACCCTATGTAGCAGTGGGTGGCACCATACACTCCTCAGTTCTTTTCCCACCATCGATTCATTGCACCTCAGACTCGAAGAACACAGTCGCTACAGTCTACCGCAATTTTCTAGTAATTCGGTTTATTTTCTGCGGGCAACCAAAATGGTGCAAGGTCTGCACCAAAAGACATACGAGGAGAGACTAAAGCAGCTTAATATGTATACCCTTGAGGAAAGGAGGGAGAGGGGGGACATGATAGAAACTTTCAAGTATCTCAAGGGAATTAACAAGGTACAAGAGGGTAATATCTTTCAGAAGAAGAGATGTGCAAGGACAAGGGGGCACAATTTGAAGATAGAGGGGGGACGTCTCAGAGGTAATGTTAGAAAGTATTTTTGACAGAGAGGGTTGTGGATGCATGGAACAGCTTCCTGAGGTAGTTGTGGAGTCAGGAACAGTGGGATAATTCAAGAATGCATGGGACAGGCATAAGGCAATTCTAGTGGGGGGGGGCAGGAGGAAGTAAGCTGTTGATTAACTAGAATCTGCAGCTTATCCATCAGGTAGGGGAATGGGCAGACTGGGTGGGCCAAGCGGTCCTTATCTGCCGTCAAATTCTGTGTTTCTCACTCTAGATTCCCATCACTTTGGCCCCTAATGTGATTTCCCTCCCTTCCTCCTTCGTTTATGTGGATTCCCTTTTTCGATGCTGTTGGTGTGGACAGAAGAGCTTCGACAAAGATCTCCACAAGGCCTGCGTTCTTTGCTTGTGCGCTGTTTACAATGTTCAGGTCTATGAAATTTGTGTGCGGGTTTCACAGAGCTACCAGCTGCTGCTGTTTGAAGGAGCTTAAGGCCTTCTTGATAGAGCAGAAGGTTGCCGTTCTGGAGGAGGATCTTCAGGCTTGAGGCTTCCCCGCTTCACCAGTTCCGTCTTCGGGCTTCCTTTCCTCTAAGGCCCTGGACAAGTCATCGGGGAAGCACCGCAATAGGGACAAGGATCGCAAAAACTTCCGTGAATGGTCTGTCGCCACGCCTTGCACCAACCACTTCATGATCATTGTCGGATTCTGCAACGACCCCTTCTGCTACTCTTGACCTCTTAGTTACTAGGGCGATGCAGGCAGCCCTTTCAGCCAGGCCTCTCAGTCCGGCGATACTTCATCGTCGACATGCTCACCCAGCATCCCATCAACAATTCCCACTGCCTCCATCACCCTATCTGGCATGGGGGGAGACACTGACAGCACGGTCTGTGGGCTCTGTCAACCCTGGGCCCTCGTCCTTGGGGCTTCCCACACTGCACCCTCCAAAGCACCCATCCCTGTTTAATGCGCCCCCTCCTCTTCAAGGGGTGTACTCGGGTTGCGGTATTCACCATTTGCTGGCCAGCGATGGCCATTCTGTGCTGGGCACTCAACTAGCTCTGTCATTGCTCTTGGCGATCCCTTCGAAGATGCTGGTTCTGCAGTTGGTGCTTCAACCAGCCCCCATTTCATTAATTTTTAACTTTTTTTTTTTTTTTTTCCTTCACAGGTACTGCAGTACCCCCCTTCTCAACCTCAGAGGATCCTGTCCTCCTCAGTGACGCTGGATATCAAGGGCCTGGACCTGGTTCAGAAGGTGGGCCCCACCCCCGTGCCTTCCTCAGCAGGACCCTGTAACCAAGCGGCGCCACCACACTGCTCATCAACGAGACCGGTCCCTTCACGATCATCCCTGTCCTCGGTCCCTCCCTCCAAGCCTGAGGATGACGACGACTACTGTCCTGATTTCCTCTTCCCAAAGGACGATGACGAGGCTGAGGAGGATGCAGGGGCTAGAACCTCCTCCAGCACCTCTATGGTCACTTCTGTTGGGGAGTACTCCCCCAAATATGTTCCCCCCCCCGATGACCTTCTTTTTTCTCGGTCATACGCCAACTTTAGGCAATCATGGGTATTGAGTCCACTGAGCAAAATTTGACATATTGTTTGCGCCTACCAGAGTCCCAGCCTCTGGTCATTCCTCCCATCTTTGATTCTTATGAGGATGCCGCCTGGTACAGAACTCATCTGGTCTCCCCATGCCTAGGAAGGCAGACAAACTCTACCAGGCCCCTTCAGGGAAGCCCTTTTTCTCCAGGCCCCCACAGGCAGACTCCGTTGTCATAAATGTGGCCCATGATTGCTCTAAACTGCCTCCACATCTTAGCTCCCTCCCTGCTGACAGAGAGTCTAGGAAGACTTGATGGGGAAGAGGATTTTCACAGCCTCTACCCTGGCCATTATAAATTATATTGGTCACATGCTGAGGTATCAGAATGACCTTTGCGACGCAGCTAGAGCAGCCACACAGTCTCTTCCAGATGGGCCCAGGAATAAGTGCTCAAGGCTGTTCAGTCAGGGGTGGACGTTGTAAGGCACCTGCTGAGGGCCACCTATGATGCGCTGGATGCCTCTGCTAGGGCTTCAGCTGTGGGCATCTGCCTCAGGAGACACTCCTGGCTTAGGGTTTCAGGCTTTGCAACTGATGTTAAGCAGTTGATCCTGAATGCTCCATTCAGTGGCCATAAATTATTTGGGGGTGATATACAGGATATTCTCAATGATCTCCAAGCCCCGTGTAGATTCCTTCACTTTGTTCACTCCCTTTGCCATACTCAGCAGAAGAGTGGACAGCATGTGCTCTTTCGGCACGCTACCCACCACTCATGACCCTCCTCCTCCAAGCAGCCTAGCAAGCGCAGAGCTTCCACAGCCCTGCCTGCACCCCCATCCACTGCCGCAGTGTCCTCCCAGGGTGATGGTGTGGCCCTAGCCAGTGGTCCAGCCTCAGCCTGACTCCTTGCCCGAGCCCCACTCACTCACGTACCTGGGCACTCATGGTGCGGTGGTTGGGGGTCATTTCTCCCTTCCCGAAGAAGGGTAATGGGAGATTACCATAGATGACTGGGTGCTTCAGTTGATAGAACAGGGTCACGCTCTGGAGATAGAGATTCCTGCAGACCTCCCTCCAAAACAGTATTTTTATCCCCCAAACCACGTTCCTGTGCTGCTGGGAGAGATGACTACGTTGCTTCAAAAACGGGCCATAGAACTAGTCCCAGAAAACCAGCGGTATCGGGGATTCTATTCCCATTTCTTTCTGATCCCCAAATACTAACATACTAAAAAGCCAGCAGAATAGGCTAATGGTCTTTCGTGTCTGCTCGTTTGGTCAGCCCCCACCCTGGGAGCTGACCTTGCTGGCTTCTGCCTTCCAGTCCCGGATATTCTCGCTGCACTGGTTTTCTTCCAGAGCCCTTCCCCTGTACCTGTCCACCCCTCTTGAACCCCTCCACTGTTTCTGCCTCCACCAGCCCCCTGGGCAGCGCATTCCATGGCTCCACCACCCTCTCAGTGAAGTAGCACCTCCTCCTTTCTCCCCTGAATCTCCCCTCCAGCTTCCACCCATGCCCTCTAGTTGCCCCCCTTCCTTGAGCACCCTGACTGCTCCTCCCTATTTATCCCCTTCATGTACCTGAAGATCTCTATCATGTCCCCCCAGTCCCTTCTCTCTTCCAATGTGTACATATTTAGCTCTTCAAGCCTCTCCCCATAGGTCCTATCCCCCAAGCCCCAAATCGTTTTGGTTGCCCTCCTCTGGACCCTCTCCAGTAGTTCAATGTCCCTCTTTAAATGTGGCCTCCAAAACTGCACGCAGTACTCGAGGTGTGGCCTCACCAAGCAGTTATACAGTGGGAGAATCACTTCTCTCCTTCTGGAGGTGAGCCCTCTAGCAATGCATCCAAGCATCCTGTTGGCCTTTGCCGCTGCCCTCCTACAAGTCTCCGAGTTGTTCATCTTGACATCCACCACCACCCAGGGTCCCTCTCAGCCATCAAGACTTGTGCACCCCGCCCCAGGGTGTACATTTTGGCCGGGTTTCCGGCTCTCAGGTGCAGTACCTTGCATTTTCCTGCACTGAACCTCAGCTTCCGCTTTCTAGACCACCTTTCCAGAGCCTCTAGGTCCCCCTGTAGGGCCACCCTCCCCTCCTCCCTATCCACCTCCCCCAGTTTTGAGTCATCCGAAAAGAGGCTCATCTCACTCCTGATACCCTTCCTTATGTCAGAGACGTAGGCGTTGAACAGGAGGGGCCCAAGGACCGATCCCTGAGGGACTCCACTAATGACCCTCCTTGGGGATGAGATTATCCCTCCAAATCCTCCAGGGACTTGCGACCCATCCTGGATCTGCGCAACCTGAACCTGTTCATCTAGTACAAGAAGTTCAGCATAATCATCCTTTTGGGCTTGCTACAGCAGGGAGACTGGATCTGCTCCCTGGATATGCAGGATGCATACTTGCACATCAAGATTTGCCCTGCTCACCGGAAATTCCTCAGGTTCCAGTTTCAGGACCAGGATTTCCAATTCAGGGACCTTCCCTTTGGCTTAACCTCAGCACCGCAGGTCTTTACTAAGTGCCTGGCAGTAGTGGCAGTGGCACTTAGGAGGGAGTTCTTATATGTCTTTCCCTGTTGGGACCATTAGCTACTTAATGCCCTGTGCAAGGATCAGCTGTCCGTAACCCTGACATATACCCCAGAGTTAGCCAACCTGGGGATTACCATCAGTCCCTTCAAATTGGTATTATCCCTTGGCCAGTGTCTCCAGTATATTGGAGCCATACTGGACACAGCCCAGGGCTGTGCCTTCTTTTCCCCCCCCCGTACAGGGTGGAGCGCCTTATGGCACAGGCCCGGGAGCTATACAGCAGTCGGTATGTCACGGCCAGGACATATCTCCGGATACCGGGTCTGATGGTGGCGGCTATCTCCACGGTCCATGTAGCACACCTCCACATGCGTATTCTCTAGTTGACCCTGAGGGTTTAGTGAGACCAGAAATCTGACAACCTGGAGCAGCATGTCTTGCTGTCATCTGCAGTGAAGAAAGTTCTCCGATGGTGGATGGAACCTGACCATTTGCTAAAGGGGGGGTTCCTTTCCTGATTCCCTTCCCTCATAAGGTCCTCACCTCAGATGCCTCTAGGATGGGCTGGGGGGCGCATTTGGGCCCTCACCAGACTCAAAGTACATGGACAAACATGGAGACTTCACCCCACATAAACCTCCTGGAAATGAGGGCCGTTCTTTATGCTTTGGAAGCCTTTCAGAACTACCTGTCTCCGGGACCTGTGCTAGTGCAAACGGACAGCATGAGTGTGGTTCACTACATCAGCAAGCTGGGGAACGTACTCTTACTACCTATGCAGGGAGGCGATGAGAGTTTGTTCTAGGGACGTGGATATGTTGTTCCATCCACACTGTCTGGCAGGTTCCTTGCTGCTTTAAGTTGGGCCGGAAAGTCTTCAAGCTGGCTCCTCCCACCCACCCGTGTGGTAAAACCCTCAGCTCCACCCCATGACACTAGATCTTCCTTACCGCTTGGAAGCTCAGGTCCTCTCCTGAGTGCTTTTGGGACTTTCGGCCTGGATCCTAATCCTTCCGTTTTTCCAAAAATCGTCTTAACATTTACAAGACTTAAGTCTTCTACTTCCTTCGCAGCTGCGATGGATTTGAAATCTACTCCCGACTTCCATCGGTGCCCTTGCGGGCAGAAGATGTCTCAGACCAACCCACACGTCACGCGTGTTTACTGCCTGGGGCTTGCCCATGATCTGCAGGCCTGCGATCTCTGCAAGTCTTTTTCGGCTTCGGTTCTGGAAGACCGCGCTGCCCGACTCCAGCTGGGGCGCCCCGAGAAACGGTTTCTGCCGGTGAAGTCGAAGGAGGCCCGTTGGGTGTTGTCGCGACTACGGGCTCCCGCGGGCAGCTAGACGAGTTAATGCCCTCGAGCAGGAGGCAGCCCAGGCCGCTTCTTCTTCTTCTTCGGTGTCACCGTTGTTCCCGCTCTCCTTGGGCTCCTCCTACACTGCTTCCTTTAAGGAGCCTTGTCAGTCCTTTTCCAACAAGGGAGAAGGGCCCTCATGGACTCTCATTAGTAGATCGAAGAAAAAGGAACCGAAAGGTAATTCCCACCATCGATGTTCATGGGGGTGGGAGAGATCTCGCTCCCCAGGGCGTCTGCATTCGACTTGGTCGATGTTGCGACTAAGGCCGCTGGCTTTCAGTGTCACCGTCAGGTCAGCCAGCCGAGACTCCCATCGATGCGGTCGAGATTTTTCTCGACCCATTGGACGGGTTGTCAACTGGAGAAACTGATAACCCTCTTTCACCCGTACCCCCGGTGGTTACCGAGGACTTGCCTCGGCCTCTCATGCCGAAGTTCCCTGGTCAGGGACCCTGAACCGGGGGATAAGTGGGTTTTCCCCGGCCCCTCTTTGACCCACCATCGGCATCACAGGAAGCGGTGTCGCCACCCGTCCTCATCGTCCTCTTCGGAGGATAGGCTCCGGCGCAAGTTGCATCGGCGCTATGAGGACATGATGTGGCAGCAGATCTTATTGGCCGGCAGCAAGCTGACTCCATCGCCTTCCCCGGCCATTAAGTGGCTGTCACCCGAACGGCTGAAGCAACCTCTTGCCATCGGCTCCTTGATCGAGGAGCCGACTCCGGCACCGATTACTCGGCCAAAACCGTCTGCTCCACCCATTGTGGTGGAACCACTGCCCCCGCAACCGAAGACTGGGGCCCTGACCAAGGATTCTCGGTTGGGTCAGGGCTTGCCCCACAGGTTGTCGGTCACCCTCACCCCCCGATCGGCCTTGGCGAGTGGAGGGTGGCTTAGGTGCTCGGCAGCTGTTCACAGACTCCTCCCTGTATTCCAGTCCCCTCGACCTGGAGTCCTCCAGGAGTCTGTCGGTGGACGAGAGCCCATCCTTGTTCCTGGGAATTCTTCGGCTCATCTCAGAGTCTACTGGGATGCAGCTAGAACCTGTGCAGAAACGGGCCAGATATCCCCTTGCGAAGATTTTGGACCGAGGGGATTCCCCCACGGAGGCCTTCCCAGTGGCCGAGGCCATTGTTGGTCCGGCCCTGGAGCTGTGGCAGTGGCCTGCATCCTGTCCTGTGCCTTCGGCCAGGATGGCTCATAATCGCCTCCCCACGGTTCCCTCTCCGTTTTTGGGGCACCCCTCGGCTGAAGGGCTGGTAACGATAGCGTTTTCGGCGCTCTGGAAATGCTCTGGATGTGAAAAGCCCCAGACAAGGAATCCAAAAGCTGGACTACTCTGCGGCCCCAAAGTTTATGGTGCCTCCTCTCCTCCCTAGGCCTTCGACAGGCTAGCTCGCTAGCTCGGCTTTACTGATGGCACACATTTCACACGCCCTTATGGGCTCCCTGGATGAGGTGCTTCCTCATCGCATGGCTGACCTTCAAACAACGGTCAAGCAGGTGCGGGATCAGGGAAGGGCGGTGGCCAAGCAACAGCTCCAAACTGCCTTGGACATTGGAGACTCTTGTGCCCAGTCAGTAGCGGCCGCAGTAGCCATGTGCTGCAGAGCTTGGCTGCGGATCTCCACCTTCACAACAGATACCCAGCACAAGCTGGCAGATGTCCCCTTCTTGGGCACTGACTTGTTCGGGCCTGGGGTGGAGGGCCATCTTCTGAGAATTGAGAGTCCAACACCACCTTGGACCAGTCACGTCTGCCCAGAAGGGACAAGGGCGCCAGCAACAGCCCTAAGCCCTTTCACCCTTTCCACCCCTGCGTCATGTCCAGCCCAGCAGGCTCACGCTTGGCGCGCCAAGGCCAAGCCTGCTGCTTCCTCCAGCAGGAAGCCTGGAGGGAAAGGTCCAGGCGGCTTCTCGGCCGGCCCTTCCTCCAAGCCTGCCCAGTGACTGGTTGAGGGGTGCCGCCCCCAACCTCGTCACTCCTCCCCGTGGGGGGACGGCTCAGCCACTTCCTTTCCGCCTGGTCCACTATCACCACGGACCGTTGGGTGCTGGAAGTGGTCGGCAGGGGTCTGCCTCTGGAATTTGAGCGGACCCCTCCCTGTCGAGCCATCGCCCCTCGGGGGACTACCGGTTCCGCAGCCTCTCTGTCGGCTCATCGAGCCGACATAGCTCTGCTTCTACAAAAGGAGGTGATCAGGAAGGTGGTGGATCCTCCTCAGTGCCCAGGGTTTGTGTCCAGGTACTTCCTGGTTCCAAAACGGACAGGGGGCTGGCACCCCATTCTCGATCTGCATGACCTGAACAAGTTCCTAAGGCCGCACACCTTCAGGATGGTCAGTCTGGCTCAGATCATACCATCCTTGGAACTAGGCATGTGGTTTTGCTCTCTGGATCTCCAGGACACGTTCTTTCACGTCCCAATTCGTCCGTCACATCGGCGATTCCTCCGCTTCAGAGCAGAGGGATCCCTCTAAGAGTTCCGGGCCATGCCCTTCGGTCTTTCTCCATCTCCCAGGGTCTTCAACAAATGCATGGCAGTGGTGACAGCATTCCTGCAGCACCGAGGGGTTCAGGTGTACCCTTACCTGGATGACTGGCTGATAGCAGCCCCCTCCAGGTTGGAGATGGAGCGGTCCAGATATCTGGCCCTCCAGGTCTGCTCACAAATTTGTCTCCTGATCAACGAGGCTAAATCAGAACTCGTACCATCGCAGGTGATTCAGTTCATCGCGGGAGAGCTTGACTCTCTTCGAGCCAGAGCCTGGCTCCCGGCGGACAGGGCCATGGTCCTTTCCTTCTTTGCCCAGTCATTTCTGGTTGAGCAATTGCGCCCTGCCCAGGACTTCTTGCACCTTCTGGGTCTCATGGCAGCTTGCATCAGTGTGGTCCGTTGGACCCACTGACATATGCGTCCTTTGCAATGGGGGCTGGCCCGCCAGTGTTCACAGTGCTCCAGTCCTTTGGACCAGCCAGTAACCGTGACCCAGAAGATGTGGGACGGCCTGCAGTGGTGGCTCGTCCCAGCTCATCTGCAGGAGGGTATCCCGTTTGTCCACCCTGAGCCGATGGTCATTCTTATGACCAACACCCCTTTGATGGGTTGGAGTGCCCATCTAAGGGAGCTCTGGGCCCACGGCCTCTGGTCCCCTCAGGAGTCTCGATGCCACACCAACCTGCTGGAGCTTCGAGCGGTTCGACTAGCCCTCACTGCCTTCACTCCGTTTGTATGGGGTCAGGTGGTTCAGGTCCAGACAGACAACACCACGACCATATACTGTCTCAACCAGAAGGGCGGGATGCACTCCTTGCCTTTGTGCAAGGAAGCTTTCCGCATTTGGTCTCTCGTGATCAGCCTGGAGGCGGATCTCCTGGCCATCCATGTGGCAAGAGCCTCGAACAGTTAGGCGCTGCATCTCACGAGTGGTCTCTCCTGCCGGAGGTAGTCCAAGACCTTTTCTCCCATTGGGGACACCCCTCAGGTGGACCTGTTCACCTCCAGGGAGAACGTGAAGCTGAGGCTGTTTCATGCCTGCCCCCCTCAGCGGGGCTCGCTGCAGGGGGATGTCTTCTCAAGGCCATGGACCCCGGGCCTCTTCTACGCCTTCCCTCCATTTCCCTTGATCCACAGGATGCTTCTCAAGGCGAAGAGGGACAAGGCACAGGTGATTCTGGGAGCCCCAGCCTGGCCTCGCCAGTTCTGGTACCCAGATCTCCTTAGCCTCAGCTCCAGGCTCCCGAGGCGGCTTCCAGCCTGCCCGGACCTGATCTCAGTCAATAAGGGGAAGGTTCTCCATCCTTACCTTCAATCCCTGCACCTGATGGCCTGGTTCTTGAGCGGCTAGAGTTCCAGGCCTAGGGTTTTTTCGATGAGGTCCTCAACGTCGTTGAGACATCCCATAAGGAGTCGACCAGAAAATGCTAGGCCTTTAAATGGAAGAGATTCTCCATTAGGTGCCAGGACAAGGGGTTGGACCCCTCTTCCTGTCCATTGGCTAGCATCTTGGACTACCTGTGGTCCCTTTCTCAGCTAGGGCTTTGGTCGACGACCCATAAGGTGCACCTGACAGCCACCTCTGCTTACAGGAAGTCAGTGGCGCAGGAGAAGGTGGTCAGGCGCTTTTTCAACAGCGTTGATTACATATCCCCTCCGGTGCGAGAACCTCCACCTCCGTGGGATCTACTGCTGGTATTGGCTAAGCTCATGGGCAAGCCATTCGAACCGATGCGCATGTGCGATATCTCCCACCTGTCATGGAAGACCGCCTTCTTGGTGGTCATAATGTCAGCCAGAAGGATAGGAGAGCTTCAGGCGCTTTCCATCGAGTCTTCTTATCTGGTCTTCCACAGGGACAAGGTTGTCCTTCGCCCCCACCCGAAATTCCTTCCGAAGGTGGTGTCGGAGTTTCACCTGAACTAAGTGTTGACTCTGCCAGTGTTCTACCCCAGTCACACCTTGGAGGCCGAATATAGGTTCCATACTTTGGACCCTAGAAGAGCGCTCACTTATTATAAGGAGTGTACGGCTGAAGTTCGGGAAGAGGTTCGCCAGCTATTTGTCACCCTTTGCTGAAGCCGCACCTGGCAGACCTGCAACCAAGTGGACGATAAGCAGGTGGGTCACCTCCTGCATAGATCTCTGCTATCAGTTGGTGGGCGTGGAGCCACCAAAAGGGATAAGAGCTCATTCTACCCCTACCGCTGCTTCTAGGGACGTCCCTGTTCAGGAAATGTGCAGGGCTGCTCCTGGAAGTCAGCACACCTTATTTTCCATTACCACATTGACCTAGAGTCACGCCAGGATGCTGGTTTTGGGACCTTGATTCTCCAGTCCTTATTCCCCAAGTAAGTATCAGAGGTGCGCACCTTGCCTCCCCTCTCCCGGAGAACTGCTAGGAGTGTGCCAGACAGTGTGGAATGAACAACGTATCCACGTCCCTAGAAATACAGGCTACTCACTTGTAACAGGAGTTCCAGGAGTGGTATATGTTGTTCATCTTCACAACCCATCCAACCTCCCCAGCTTCGACGCACAACCTGTCTTCCGGCGGGCTAGATCTGGCGTCATGGGGTGGAGTCGAGGGTTTTACCACCCGGGTGGGTGGGAGGAGCCAGCTTGAAGACTTTCTGGCTCAACTTAAAGCAGCAAGGATCCTGCCAGACAGTGTGGATGAACAACATATACCACTCCTAGAACTCCTGTTACAGGTGATTAACCTGTATTTATTGGACTCCACAACACTGACTTAAGCTGTCGGCCGTACATGTTCCAGGTGCCCAAAGTGTTCTGGCAATCTTAAGCAGGTTGCAGTCCAGAGCACATGAGTGGAAGCTGCTGATCTCAGTCATCCATGACCTGTTCGAGTGGTGGGGTCGTCTGGAGTTGACCTTTTTGCATCTCCATACAATGCAAAACTGCCACTTTTTTTTTTTTTGGCATAAATGCATTGTACCTCTCGTAGAAAGGGAGATTTCTCTACGCTTTCCCTTCCTTCTCCCTGGTTCAGATGGTGCTCGTGAAGCTGCAAATGGAGGGAGCCACTGTGATTCTGGTGGCCCCCCCCTTCTGGCCCTGCCAGATTTGGTTTCCGCTGTTGCAGTAGCTGGCAGTGGAGGCTGCAGACCCCCTGCTCCTGTGCCTGGGCCTTCTGTCTCGGGACCAGGGGACTCTGGTTCACCCGAACCTTCGGTCTCTTCATCTGCACACCTGGCTTCTGAAGATGTAGCCATTGCTGGGTTCAGGTTCTCCCCGAAGGTAGCTGAGGTATTGGTGGCTGCCAGAAAGCTATCCACCAGGGTGACTTATTTTATGAAGTGGAAGCGCTTCACCTTATGGGCTGCTTTCCATCACGTGGACCCATTCACCTGCCCAGTGAATCTGAGCCTAGACTACCTGCTGTCCTTATCAGACACTGGCCTGAAGTATTCTTCCCTGAAAGTGCTCTTGTCAGCCATTTCAGCATTCCATGTGATCATCAACGGCCAAACGATGATCCAGTTGGATGTCACCGATACTTTCCTGAGGGCATCCTTCACTTGAAGCCTTCTATCCATAACTTTGTTTCCGCATGGGACTTGAACTTTGTTTTAGAGAAGTTTACTTTGGCTCCCTTTGAATCCGCTGCTTCTTGCAAGCTCCGCTACCTGTAATGGAAAACCTTGTATTTGGTTGCTATTACTTCCACTTGGAGGATTTCCGAGCTACAAGTGCTCATGTGCGAACAGCCTTACTTGATTTTTCACAAGGGCAGGGTGTCCTTAAGCACTAAACCTAAGATCTTCTTCAAGGAAATCTCTTGCAGCAGGTCATACACAAGGAACCTCTCACCATCAAGCACTAGGATCATACGGAAGCCTGTTGCTAGCGGTCTTCCTGGGGCTGTCCACACCATCGACATCACCATGTGGGCACTACCCTATATAGCCATTGGCGGCCCCATACTCTTCTCAGTTCTTTTCGCGCCATTGACCATCGCGCCTCAGACTTGCAGAGCACTGTCACTGCAGCTGACCACCATTTCTGTACCTCGTTGATGAATCTCGGTTTATTTTTTTTTTCTATGCCTGCCTTTTCCCTTTCACTTTAGTTCACCTTAAAGTGTTTTCCTCCTTTCTCCTTTATGTCAGAGGTTTTTTTTTTTGTCGCTGCCGGTGTGGACAGAAGATCTTCGACAAAGACCTCCATATCTGTGTTCGCTGCCTGGGCACTGCTCATGATGTTTAGGCTTTGTCACATCTGCAGCGGATTCAACAAAGCCACCCACCATTGACGTTTAAAAGAGTTAAGTCCTTCTTGATGGAGCGGAAGTTTGCCATTCTAGAAAAGGGGCTTCAGGCTTGAGGCTCCACCGCTTCCCCGGCTCTGTCCAGAGGCTCCCAGCCCAACAAGCCCTGGGACATATCGTCGCCGGGGAAGCACCACCATTGGGACAAGGATTGCGCCTCCTCCCATGAGCGTTCTCGGTCGCTGCATATTGCACCGAACGTTTCAGGGTCATTATTGGGCTTGGAGACTACCCCATCTGCCTCTCTGGCCCTGTGAGCTACCAGGATAATGCTGGCAGCTCTCTGCCAGTCAGTCCCGGTGGGGCTTCATTGTTGACCGGCTTACCTGGCCTGCCACCAATGATTCCGACTGCTTTTCTCACCCTGTTGGAATTGGGGGGAGGGGAATTTGGCAGTGCAGCCCGAGGGATCCTGCAATCCAGGGTCCTTGTCATTGGAGCTTCCTCCTCTTTCCCCTCAGACATGACCACCCTTGCTGAATGCCCCCTCCCCCAATGGGGTACACACAGGTGGCTGTTTTGGGTCTTTGCTGGGTGGCGACGGCAACACTCTTCTGAGCGATCAGCTGTCCTCGTCATCGCCCTTGGCCATCCCTTCAGGAGTTCTGACTCCCCAGCTGGTACCTCAGCTGACCCCCATTTCTCTGATCCTGCCTCCATCTTACTTTTCACCAGGGACGCAGTACCCTCCTCTGCAGTGTCAAGGGGTCATGCACTCCTCGGTGACTATAGATATCCCATCCCATTTTTGGTAGTCCTGGAATTGGTTCAGAAAGTGAACGCTCCCCACCTTCCACAGCAGGTAACTCTCACTCACCAGTGGCACCTCATCACCTGTCGTTGAAGCTGGTCCCTTCTGGCTTGTCGTTATCCTCGGTACTTTCCTCCAAGCCTGGGGATGTCTATGACTATGTTCTAGATTACCTACTCGTGGAGGATGATAACGATGAGGAGGAGGATGGGTCTAGAACCCCTTCCAGCACCTCCACTGTTTCTTCTGTGGGGGAGAACTCGCCTAAGTATGTTCCTCAGTTCCCCCCCCAAGATGACCCGTCTTTCACCTCGGTTATGTGCCAGCTCCAGGTGGCTATGGGGTTTGAGTCCTCTGAACTAGTCCAGGCGGAATTTGACCCATTATCTATGCCTGCCAGAGTCTCCACCTCAGATCATCCCATCCATCATTAATGCCTTCCGAAGATGCCATCCTGGCTGCCTGGTACAGGCTTCACATGGTCCCTCATATGCCTAGGACAAACTGCACCAGACTCCCTTTTTCTCAGGGGGCCCTGTTATAAATGCAGCCCATGATCGGTCAAAAAGGCCACTTCATCTTAGCTCCCTGACCCCCTGAAAAGGAGTCATGAAAGCTTGACTTAGTGGGCAAGAGGATTTTCGCCTCCTCTGCTCTGTGCTCTGGCCGTCTGAGTCCTGAATTATATTGGGCATATTTTACGGTACCAGAATGACCTCTGGGACTCCACAAGGGCTTTTGCACAATCCTTCTCAAATGGGCCTGACAAGCAAGAAATGGTTAAGACCCTCTAGTCAGGGGCAGACATAGGCAGGCACTTTCTAAGGGCCACCTATGATGCGGTGGATGCCTCAGCACGGGCTTCGGCCATCAGTGTCTGTCTCAGGAGACACTTCTGGCTCAGGCTGTCAGGATTCACAGCTGATTTTCAGTAGTCCATCCTAAACGCCCCTTTCTAGGGCCTTGGATATGGTGTACTATCCACACTTCTGGCAGTGTTCCTGTCCCCATAAATCCTGACGGAACGTCTTCAAGCTGGCTCCTCCCACCCACCTGGGTGGTAACTGCCCTAGCACTGTCCCGTGATGTCAGATCTTCTTTTCCGTTGGAAGAAGGCTTCCTCATTGTTGCTCTCGTGCTGAGTAGGCCCTTTGCTTAATAAAAAAACCTTTAAACTTATGGCTCTTGTCTTCAGGCGACTCCGTGATTAATGATGCAGAGTCAGTGTTGGGTTTCAAGAAATGTGCCTGTGGGCAGAAGATGTTGCGAACGGACCTGCACACTTTGTGCGTTTACTGCTTGGGCCACAAACATGATCCCCAGGCTTGCGGCTTCTGTTGTACCTTGCACCTGTCTGCTTGGGAAGACTGGCGTGCTTGACTTCTTCTCTGGAGCATGGGTAAACAGCATCCTCCCATGAAATCTTAAGGATGCCCGACAGGCGGTCCCTGCGGCTGCAGGGTCCACTGAACAGCTTGCGGCTTTTGAAGACGCTGCAGCTCAGGCCACGGCTCAAGCTTCCTCTGCTTCTGCCTTTTTGCTGCTCTCTTTGGGCATCTCCTTTTCAGGGACATTCAGAGATTTGTGCCCATCCTTTCCCACTCTTTGGCAGGGTCCCATTTTGGGCACTAAAACTAAAAAGAAAGGCTAAGAAAAAGTTTGCCATTGATCGTGGGGTCGCGAGCGCTCTCGGGCCTCGGATTCCCGCTCTTCTATGGAGGTTTCGACTCCGGTTGATCCTTCAGCCCAGGCCACTAGCCCCACGGTCTCCCCGTCGGGTCAGTTGGCCAAGACGCAGATTGACCTTCCTGCTGAGATTTTTTTCAAACTGGTCGACCCATTGTCACCAAAAGAGGTTGATACCTCCCTCTCTAAGACTCCGGTCCTGCCTCTGACTTCCCAAGGCGGAGGAGTGTGCCAGTCCACTGATCCGCCACCTCTAACACAGGATCTCCCAGACCAGGAGGAGTCTTGGCTTTCACTCGCTCCCTCTGAGACCTGCCATCGGCAGCCCTGGTGTTACAGGTCACAGTCCTCATCCCATAGCCCTGGGTCAAGTAGCCCGCATCGATATAGACTATCTCTCTCTCTTTTGACACTCGGGCAAGCGGTGCCTCTGCTTTTCATCCTCTTCTTCCTCCTCGGATGAAAAGAGGCTCTGCTGAAAGATGCGTTGACGCTACGAAGAGCTTATGTGGCATCAGCTCATGTTCACGGTGGTGAAATCGATCCTGACCTCTATCCTGGCTATCACATGGCTCCCACTGCAGAGGCCTCAACCTTCCCCAATTCGGCAACCACAGACTCCACTGGCACTGGTTCAGCCTCCCCCAGCTTCTCAGCCAATTTTTGTAGAGCTGACGACGAAACAACCAAAGTTCGTCCCCCTTCCTAAGGATGCCCGGTCGGCATCAGGGTTTCCGCGTTGGCTGTCGGTCAGCAGAGATTCGGGCGGTTGACCTTTATTCAGCTAATCCTCAGTCTGAGGGCTCTTCCTTGCACTCCCGCCCGTGGACAAGGAGTCGGCAGGGGATTTGTCAGCTGAGTAGGATCCCACCTTCTTCATGGGGCTCCTCTATCTCATCTCAGAGTCCATGGGTCTTCTGATGGAGCCCGTCCAAAAAACTGGCCAGGTGCCTGCTCACTGAGATTCTGAATCAGTGAGACTCCCCTGGGGAAGCCTTCCCAGTCACAGCGGTCATTCTTGGTTCTGCTCTGGAGCTGTGGCAGCATCCAGCCTCTTGTCCAGTGCCTTAGGCCTGGATCACTGGAAAGTATGCGGTCCCTACCGGTTCCCTGTTGGCTTTTACAGAGCACCCCTCGGCTGAGGGGCTGGTGGCCGACTCTGTATTCTGACACATGGCCAGTGTCGGGGACGTGGACAAATGTCCTGACAAGGAGTCCAAGAAATTGGACCACATGGCCAAGAAGGTTTATGCTGCCTCCTCTCTTGGCCTTTGGCAGGTGAGTTCAGCTTTTCTGAGGGCCCATTTCGCCCATGCCCTCTTGGGCATGCTCGATGAGGTGCTTCCTCATCTTCCAGCTGACATGCAAACTACGGTCAAGCAGGTTTGGAATCAGGGTCAAGCAGTAGCCTAACAGCTCCAGATTGCAACGGACATTGGGGACTCTTGTGCCTGGTCCATGGCGGCTGCAGTTGCCATGCGCCGTAGGGTTGGCTGAGGATCTCGACCTTTACGGTGAATACCCAGCACAAACTGGCGGATGTCCCCTTCTTGGCACCGACTTGTTTGGACCAGGTGTGGAAAGGCACTTCACCCATATTGAGAAGTCCACCACCTTGAACTCTGTGACCTCCACCCAGAGGGATCCCAAGGGCAAATCTCAGAAGAGGAAGCCCTTCTGGCCCCTCTCTTCCCCTTCGGCCAAACCGGACCAGTCTCCAGCAGGCACAGGCCTGCTGTCCCCAGCTGAAGTCTGTTGCCTCAGTCGTTTAGAAGGCAGCAGGTCAAGGTCCTGGTGGTCCCACTGCTGGCACTTCTTCTGCCACCAAGCCTGCCCAGTGACGGGATGGGAGTGCCTCTCCCATGCCATTCTGCCTACACTGGACCCTCCTGTGGGTGGGCCGGCTCCACCACTTCCTTCCCACCTGGTCCGCTGTCACTACAGACAGGTGGATCCTGGAAGTGATCGGCCAGGGTCTGCCTCTGGAATTCTAGGCTTGCCCTCCCTGCCAAGCTCATGCCCCATGGGACATCACCCAGCAACTCCTCAAGGAGGTAGTGGCTCCAGTTGTGAACCCTCCAGATCATCCAAGGTTTTTCCCCAGGTACTTCCTGGTGCCAAAACAGACGGGGAGCTGGCACCCCATCTAAGATGTGCACGACCTGAATAAGGTTCTACGGTCAAGCACCTTCAGGGTGGTTACTCTGTCTCAGGTCATACCATTTCTTGAGCAGAACATGTGGTTTTGCTCTCTGGATCTCCAGGACGCATTCTTTCACATCCCGATATGTCCGTCCCACCGTGGGTTCCTTAGGTTCTGTGCAGAGGGGGTCTTGTACGAGTTTCAGGCCATGTCATTAGACCTGTTCTTGGCTCCCAGGGTCTTCACCAAGTACTTAGCAGTGGTGGCAACTTATATGTGGTGCCGAGAAGTCCGGGTATACCCTTATCTGGATGACTGGCTGATCACAGGTCCCTCCAGGGCAGAGGTGGAGTCCCTGTCCAGGAAATCTGCAGGGTTGCTACTTGGAGGTCAGCACACACCTTTATTTCCCACCACCACATCGACCTTGAGCCACACTGGGATGCTGGTTTGGGGGCCTCAGTTCTCCAATCTCTATTCCCTTAATAGGGGGTGTGCACATTGCTTCCTCTTCCCAGGAGAACTGCTAGGAGTCTGCCAGAAGAGTGGATAGTGCACCATATCCACGTCCCTAGAAAAACAGGTTACTCACCTGTAACAGTAGATCTTCCACCGAGTGGTCTATTGCAGCAGGTAATACACTTGGGTTGTCACCAAAGGTCGCTGTGGCACACGGCAGCTCTTCTAGCAGTCTTTTCCAGCAGACGCCCACACATGACATCATCTTCCTGTTTCCTGTATAAGTGTGGGCGGTCCCTGGTATTCTCATTTAATTTTCCCGCCTTCTTCAGCTCACACGCAGCAGGCTAAAGCAACTTCAGCAGCAGTCATCGAGAATTTGAGCAAAACAACATTAAAGAATCTAAAAGCAAAAATTTATCTCATGGAGAATCGGAGGGGGGTGGCTCATTCCAAGAGCTCACCATCCACTGATTCTCATCACTGGCACAAAAAAAGATGAGAGGCCCTCGCGACCTCTGTGCCTAACTCACTCGACGGCCACCACCGTCGACTGTGTATTTGTATTCTGCCTTCTCATTGCCGGGAGGTTACACTCTCTCATTGACAGCGCCTTCTAGCACTTCAGAGGCACTCTTATGATGAACCCTTTTTTGGGTTCCATCGACGGGACATCAAGGAGAAGCACTCCTCAACCTCAGTGCCTCGACGCTCGTTGACAGCCACCATCACAGGTGCCCCACCATCGACGAGACGTTATCATACTGCCTCTTCATCAATGAGAGGTTGTTTCCTCTTGTCGACTGCACTTTATGATGAACCTTTTATAGGTTCCATCGACGCTTCATTGACCGGGGCTTCTTTCCCGTCGACGGGACCATAATTTTCAATGTTTTCTACAGTTTTCCCAGGTGGTTCCGTTGAAGATGAGCCGCATTCCACTGGGAAAACCGGCTGCATTTGCTGTGCATACTGCCACTCCACCCTCACAAGTGGGTACCCATAGGGGCCAGGAGGACAGGGACCGGGACCCTGGACTTTACTACCCAGGGGCAAGACCTGCTCAGGCTATGCGTCCAGTCCCCTCTATCCTCCCTTTGGTTTCCCAGAAACCCCTCCTTACCCCCATCTCATAAAGAATTGGACGTTACTTCAGTAGTACAGCAGCATGTCTTGCATGCCATGTGGCATGCTAAGCCTCTGATCCAGGAGAGCCGAGCCATCCATCCTGTTCACCTACTCCTCCGCCAAAAAGATTTCAGGGTGACAGGGACCCTTCACCAACCTTGTCACCTCCCTTGTACGTGGATGACTACCTATCAGACAAAGCTGAATTTCCGGGAGATTTTACCAGAAACCAGAAGGACGAGGGAATTCCAGGATATGGATTTCCAGCCCCAATCTCCTCTATTGGAGATTTTTTCATTAAATGAGGACCCCCTATCCAGGCATGCGACTACCTTTCCCCAGATGACCCATCTTTCCATGAGATGATGGTCCAGATTCAACAAGTTAAGGGATTCTGTACTACTGAACATGACCAACAACATAAGGATATGGCAGACTATCTAGAGTTAACATAAGATCCAGTCTTACTGGTACCCCTACTAATCCAAACATACCAAATGTAATGCTTACAGCCTGACACCAGCCTTCATTGGTTATGGCTGTTCCCCACAAGGCAGATCACCTTTACCAGGCTCCTGTGGATCACCCCTTTTTATCCACCACTCCTGAAGTGGATTAGGTGGCGATTGCTGCTGCTCATGATCGTAGCAGACAACCAAAATACATAAGCTCCTTACCTCCTGAGAAAGAATCCCATAGGATAGACTATCTGGGGGAAAAAAGGTATTCCAGTCAAGTACCATGAATCTCAGAATCCTAAATTATATGGGACAATGGTCAAATACCAGCGTACACTCTGGTCCTCTGCCATTGACCTGGTCAGTAAACTCCCTCCTTTGCAAGACAGGGAAATATTATTGTCCACAGTATCTACTGGCAACTCCATTTCCCATCAGCTACTTCGTTCGGGATATGATACTGTTGATACTTGACCCATGTCAATAACTTGACATTACCTTCGTCAGCATGTTTGACCAGCGTCTCAGGCTTCACACATAATGTACAGCACAGAGTAGTTAATGCCCCCTTTCATGGGTCCAAACTATTTGGGCCAGGTATCCAAACGCTGATAGATGATCTCCAGGCTTCACGAAGAACCCTGCGTATGGGGCGTGGCATGTACCATACTTTTCAGCCACCCTACTGTTCTCAGTCCTCTTTTTATACCAAAAGAGATGGAAAATACAGAGACTCAAATAGAGGCGGATCCAGAGGTCATTCCCAGTCTACCCAGAACCAACACCTCTGCCGCCAAGGGTCCCCGTTCCCACCCTCCTGGTGGGGTTGGTCAGCCTGCCTCCCAGTGACCTATTGGGGCTCTGTCCACGCTTCCTCAACTAGGCCTTAGATGCTGTGGATGGTCATTTTGCCCTCCATTTGGAGGCCTGCAAAACAATCACATCGGACGAGTGGGTCATTCAGAGAGGCCATACTCTGGGATTACTTTCCAGACCTCCCCCCATCCTCACCACTATGTCCATTACCAGAATTACTGACTCTTCTTGACAAGAAGGCTGTTTACCCAGTACCCCCATCAGAACACCAAAAGAGGTTTTACTCCCACTTCTTCCTGGTACCCAAGCAAACTGGAGATCTCAGACCAATACTGGACCTCAGACAACTGAACCTATACATCCAGTACAAAAGGTTCCACATGATCACCTTAAACTCTGTCATGCCAATACTAAAACAAGGGGATTGGCTATGTGCCCTGGATATGATGGATGCTTACTTTCATATCCCTATCCATCCTTCCTACCACAGGTTCCTTCGTTTTCACCTGTTGGGTCAACACTACTAATTTTGGGCACTTCCATTTGGCCTTTCCTCAACCCCACGTGTGTTCACCAAATCCTTAGCAGTAGTAGCAGCAGCCCTACGAAGGGACAGGCACGTTGTCTTCCCGTACCTGGACGATTGGCTCATAAAAGCGGAGTCCAAAACTGCTCTGCTTTCTTCCCTGGAAGCAACCTTAACTCTGTTCCAAGCTGTAGGGCTTACAGTCAGTTGGCCGAAGTCCAATCTGATCCCTACACAGTTGCTCCAATATAAGAAACATAGACTTTGACGGCAGATAAGGACTGCTAGGCCCATCTAGTCTGCCCATTTCCCTACCTACAGGATAGGCCGCAGATCCTAGTTAACCAACAGCCTATTTCTTCCTACCCCCCACAAGAATTGCCTTATGTCTGTCCCATGCATTCTTGAATTCTCCCACAGTTTTAGACCCCACAACCTCCTCAGGAAGGCTGTTCCATGCATTCACTACCCTCTCTGTGAAATAACACTTCCCCACATTGCCCCTGAACCGCCCTCCTTCTATCTTTAAATTGTGTCCCCTTGTTCTTGCAAGTCTCTTTTTGTGAAAGATGCTACCCTCTTGGACTTTGTTGATTCCACTGAGGTACTTAAAAGTTTCTATCATGTCCCCCCTCTCCCTTCTTTCCTCAAGGGTATACATATTAAGCTCCTTTAGTCTCTCCTCATACGGCTTCTGTTGCAGACTCTGCACCATTTTAGTTGCCCTCCTCTGGACTGCCTCTATCCTGTCTATGTCCTTGCGGAGATGGGGTCTCAGAACAGACACAGTACTCCAGATGGGGTCTCACCAACTGTCTGTACAGAGGGATAACAACTTCCTGTTTTCTGATGATGATGCCTCTCCCTATACATCCCAGTATACCCCCAGCCTTCCCTACTGCCTTCTCACATTCACACATATATAGGAGCAATCCTCAATACTGTCTCCACCAAGGCTTACCTCCCGGCCGACAGACAAGACAAGCTTCTGTCTCTGGCATTGCAAATACAAGCCCAGAAAGTTGTCGCAGCCAAACGCATGCTGTGTCTCCTAGGTCACATAGCCATTACCATCCCTATAGTAGCTTTCACACGTCTTCAGATGAGACCAGTCCAATGAGTTCTCTAGAACCAGTGGTCTCAAAGAACAGGAAACTTTGAAGACAGAATCAGAGTCACTCCCTCGTTGCGTTCTGCCCTAGTATGGTGGACACTGCAAGCCAACCTATGTCAAGGCATGCTCTTCCAGTCCCACCCCCCCCCCTGCAGACGACCGTGGTTGCATCCCTGGAAGGTTGGGGTGCACAACTGGGTCCTTGCAGGACACAAGGCAAGTGGACCACTTCTGCCTCTCATCCCTACATCAGTCTCCTGTAACTGAGGATGGTTCACGTAGCCCTCCAGGCTTTTCAGAGTAGTATTCTACCTCGGCAAACGAGGTATGAAATCCCGTACTCTGCAGGAAGACGCTTGCAGTCTGGCAGGAAGCTATTCGGCAACACCTCACACTAACAGCCATCCATCTACCAGGACGTTACAACCTCCTGGCCAGCTTTCTCAGTTGAGAGTCGTTCGCACAAGAATGGACACTTCTTTACGAAGTGCTCCAGAAAATCTTTCATCTGTGGGAGACCCCGCAACTGGACCTGTTTGCCTCCCCTGTCAACCACCGTCTCCCCAGATACTATTCCATTATCCCAAGCAAAAAGGGATGGTCTATAGATTCCCTGTCCCAAGCGTGGACATGACTCTTCGTATATGCTCTCCCCACCCTCACCCTGTCCCACTCCTGCAACGGACTCTACTGAAACTACAACTCGAACCTCCACCATGATTCTCATAGCGCCTCTGTGGCCTCGGCAGGTGTAGTTTCCCCTACATCAGCAGTTCTCGGTAGAGAAACCCGTTCAGTTGCCAATCAGACCAGATCTCTTGACTCAGAATCAAAGGACCCTTCTACATCCCAACTTGAAGGCACTACACCTTTATGCTTGGCTCCTGAGGATGCTTTCAGAGCACGTCTACAAGTGTCCTCTCCTGTTGCCAATATATTGCTGGCATCACATAAAGCAGCAACCAAGGAAATGTATAATGCCAAATGGAAACATTTTTCCATATGTGCTGCTTCCCGCTCACTGGTTCCCTACTCTTGTCCATTGACAAAAGTCTTGGATTACCTGGCCTTGATTGCTGAGACAGGATTAAGCTATTCCTCCATCAAAGTCCATTTGGCCTCTATTTCGGCCTTCCATGAACCTGTAGATAGATTACTGCATCAACATCATCTAGCCAAAATGTTTCTAAGAGGAATGTTACATATTAAGCTACCTATCAGAAGACCCACCCCTCCGTGGGATCTCAATTTCCTAATAGAGAAAATTAACTCTTGAGCCCTTTGAACCGGCGGCCACTTGTGACCTCCATTTTCTTTCATGGAAAACACTATTTTTAGTGGCTGTCACTTCAGCTTGACATATTTCTGAGCTCCATGCCCTGGTGTAGAGAACCTTACTTGATTTTTCACAAAAAATATGGTGGCAATTCATACCAACCCATCCTTCCTACCTAAGATAGTGTCTTGACACACCTTAAACCAGTCCTTGGAGTTATCAGTATATTCTCCTGAATACTCCAGTTGAGGTGAACACCTCTTACATACTTCAGATGTCCATCACATATTACGATACTACACTAATTAAACTAAAATGATTAGAAAGATTTCTCAACTTGTCACCTTCGCCTCAGGCAGGGAAGGTCTCCCAAGCACTAAACAGTCTCTCTCCAATTGGCTAGCACATTGCATAACATTTTGTTATTCTAAATACAACAATCCATTACCTGGACCTGTCCAAGCCCATTCTACCAGAGCTACGACCACTACTGCGGCCTGCTTTAAAGGGGGCCTTTATCAAGGATGTGTACAACGCAGCTACCTGGTCCACAATTCACAGAGTATTGCAACTTAGATATTGCTTCACGCCGTAGGACGGCCTTTGGCCGAGCTGTCCTACAAGGCTTCCTGTCATAATTATCACCCTTTCTGGGTTTACTGCTTGGGATTCATCCCAAGTGTAGTACCTGCTGCAAGAGACTCCGTGGAAGATAGTACAGTTACACAAGACCTTACCGTAACAGTAGATCTTTGAGGAGTGTCTCTTGCAGCAGGTACGATCCCGCCCTCCATCCCCCTCCTTCTCTAAGAGAACAAATTCCAGTACAATGACTTATGGGTTGGGACACCTGTGGTACCTTTGCGCTCCCTCGGTCCTCGCTTAGCGAGCTGAATCCAGCGGGGGAAACTGAGGATACCTGGGACCGCCCACACTTATATAGGAAACAGGAAGCTGATGTCATGTGTGGGCGGCCTCTGGAAAAGACTGCTAGAAGAACTGCCATGCACCACAGCAACCTCTGGTGACAAACCAAGTGTATTACCTGAGGCAAGAGATACTCCTCAAAGATTTGTTACAGTAAGGTCTTGAGTAACTGTACTTTCTAGTGGTGGTATGTGGTGTACATCCACAATGACCAACCCAGCCTCCCCTGGCAAGGGGCACAGTGGTCTTGCTTCTTGTGGGCAAGATGTGACATTACGGGCGGTGCTAGGGGAGTTACCCCCCCCCGGTTGGGTGGGAGGAGCCAGCCTGAAGACGTTCCTGCAGTATTTAAGGTGAAAGGAACACTGCCAGAAGTGTGTATGTACACCATATACCACTCCTAGAACTACTAATCTTACTTCGAGGAATAGCTCTTGCAGCAGGTTACACCATTAGGACTGAAGCCGGCAGGCGCCAGGAACCCACGGAAATTTTCTAGCTAGCAGTATTCAGCGGGGACCACCCCCGACATCAGGCATAGTACATAAGGGGGTGGTCCCCCATAATCCCCAGTTATTTTCCCGCCATTGACTCATCAGCATCGGCCTCTCAGTCTCTACCTAGCGTACGACGACTTAGAACTTCCAAATTTTCTATACGACTAATGTCCTCTGCAACTTCTTCTTTTGAGGGTCACCTTTCAAAGTGTGCCTACGGATTTTAAGGATCCTCATTCCTCCTGCGTGCATTGCTTAGGCCCGGACCATGATACTAAGGCCTGCACCTTTTGCCAGGGGTTCAACAGCCGCACCAGCATCCACCGTCAGAAGGCACTTCAGGCTTACCTGCTAGAGGAAAAACTTAACAGGATGGACAAGAAACCTTCCTTCAGGGGGAGTCTTCCTTCAAGGTCCACAAACACCGGGAGAAGGCAAGGTCCAGATCCCCGAACCGGGCCTCGGACTCCCGGAGCTCAGGCTCTACTCTATCAGCCCGCTCTCCCTCCAGGGCTAGGTCTCAGCCCCCTCCGGTCAAGGTCCGGGCCTCCGGAGGCTCTTCGACTCTTCAACCTGTTAAGACCTCTAGGCCCTCGGCTTCCTCTACTCCCTCTCGGGCCTCTTCAAAGTCCTCGGAACGACACAAGTCTTTCTCTTCCACCCGACGTCGGGACCCCGACTCCAGGTCGGTCTCCCAGCCCCCTAGGGGCCTGGACCCCCCACCAAGGAGCGAAGGACCTGACATCCCTCAAGCGGATGACGGACTCAGCGTCGGCCAAACATCCAACGTCGGCCAGGCGTTCGCCAGAGCCAAGAACATTGGCCAAGCACCAGATGCCGGCCGGGCGTTCACCGGACCCGAAGTTGTCCTCCAAATGACCAACTTCAGCCTCATCGGAGCCGAAGACCGCTTCCCAATCACCGGTTGACACTGGTCACAGGGATTCCACGGAGGAGGACACCGCAGTGCCAGAGGACCAGGCGGGCGACCCACAGGATGCCAGGCTTCCAAGGGTACCTCCCCCCCCAGAGACACCCGAGGACCCGGCGACAGACCACCGGCGCCAGGCCCGTCGTTGGGCATGAACATTCAAGAAGTAAAGGAACTCTTTACTTTCTGGTGGGACACCATCCGCAAGGATGTGGTCCCAGTGAAACCTCCTCCTCCTCCTACTTCTTCGCCTCCTACGCCCCCTCCTCCACCACAGGGGCCAGCAGGACAATCACCGACCCCCAAGGAGCAGACTCCACCTCCTAGGGGTAGATCTCATGATCGGAGAAGGCCTCTCTCAAGATCCCCATCAGGGTCTCCCAGCCCCAAGCGACCCAGACGTCGGCGGTGTACCCCGTCGGGGGAGGACTCCAGATCGGATACCTCAGATTACTCCAGATCCCCTTCTCCACTCAGCATTTCATCACCTGACCCTCATGACCTTCCCAGGTCTCCTCTGGATGACCCCTCTTTCTCTGAGATCATGAGGCACATCCAGGACAATGTGGGATGGGATGCTGAAGAACCCGACCCCGAAAGACAGCGCCTTGCCCGTTATCTTCGGCAGAAAGATCCAGAGCCTGTGGTAGTGCCACTCTTGGTAGACACCTTCGCGGATGTCACCAAGGCTGCTCCATCAGGTCCCTGAACTACCTAACTCACATGGTACAGTTTCAGAACGCCCTATGGGAACAGGGCCAGGGCCTGGTCGATTAAACTTCCGGATGGTGAGCAGAAGGTGGAGCTCCTAAACCTCCTCCGCACAGGGTCTGATGTAGGGACCCAGGTTCTACAAGCCGCATACGATTCTGTGGACCCGTCCACCAGAGCTGCAGCTTCCGGCATCTGTCTCAGTCGCCACTCTTGGCTCCGTGTCTCTGGCTTCTCCCCGGACGTACAGAAGAACATTCAAGATGTCCCATACAACGGAGAAGTACTTTTTGGTGAACCCTCGGAGAGGGTGATCACCAAACTTCAGGACGCTGGGAAGGCAGTCAGGTCTATACAGGCCATGTACAGACCCAGGCCTGATTCCTTTCATAGGAACCAGAGCCATTTTCGCAACCGGCAACAAAGACAACAGCCACGTTCTGGCCAGCAACAAAGGGGCTCCTTTCAGCGAAAACCCAGGCTGAGTTGTCCCCCAGCAGAGCCCAACGTTATACTAAACCGGCCCAGCCTGCAGGGACCCATGCTGCCACAGCATGACTCCTTCCCGGCCCCCGGCCCTCCTCTGGATCGACGAGTGCAAAAGGTCGGGGGTCGCATCGTTCGCCATTTTTCAGGGTGGTTCTCCAATTGGTCAAAAAGGGCCATTTCATAGAATTTCTCGACCAACCACCGGCAAGACCTCCCCTGCTTTCCCGTTACTCAGGTCAGCACGCCCTGCTTATATGGCAGGAGGTGCTCACGCTTCTGGAAAAAGAAGTGATAGAGCACGTTCCAAGGAACCAGAGGGACACAGGATATTATTCTCACTTCTTTCTAGTTCCCAAGAAAACAGGGGACCTCCGTCCAATCCTGGACCTCAGCAACCTCAACAAGTCGGTCCTGTACAAACGCTTCCGCATGGTGACCCTTCTAGGTCTGATTCCCATGCCCAAGCAGGGCGTCTTTCTGGCATCTTTGGACATGCAGGATGCCATTTTGCATCTTCTGAGCCTTATGGCGGCAGCTGTCACCACTGTTCCTCTAGCGAGGCTCCACATGCTGCTAGTTCAGTGGGACCAGAGATTAGACGACCTGAACCACAGGGTCCTGGTGTCCAACCCTATGTGGCAGGATCTCCTTTGATGGCAGGACTTGAGCAAGCTCTGCTGATGGGTCTCTTTTCAGGCCCCACCTCAGTCCAGACCCTGACAATGGATGCTTCCGGCCAGGGTTGGGATACTCACTTGAAGGACCACAGAACCCAGGGATCCTGGTCTCCACGTGAGCTCTCTATGTACATCAACATGCTGGAGATGCGTATGGTGCTGTATGCCCTTCTGGCGTTCTAGTCCCTTCTCCTTCCAGGTCCACTCCTTGACCAGATGGACAACATATGCGCGGTGTGATACCTGAACAAACGAGGAGGCACGTGATTGTATACTGTGTGCAGGGAAGTGATGTATGTGTTGTACTGGACAGTTCAGCATCACTTTAAACTCATGGACATGCACATCCCAGGCATTCAAAACATCCTAGCAGACACTTTCAGCTACACACAGGCATGGGCACATGAGTGGGAACTGAGGTATTCAGTGGTCGAGGACACCTTCGACCTCTGGGGTCGCCCAGATCTAGATCTGTTCGCTGCTCCATGCAACGCAAAGCTACCCAGTTTTTGCTCACTTGTTCATGAGTGTGGTGTTTTCTGGTGAGACGTGCCATCTCTCTGCTGGACAGGGAGGTTCTTGTATGCCTTCCCTAGCTTCCCACTACTGTAGAGGGTACTCCTCAAGCTGCAGGTGGAGGGGGCTCACATGATCCTGATCGCCCCCTATTGCCCTCGCCAAGTTTGGTTCCATCTGCTCCAGCAGTTGGTGGTGGAGCCTCTGGTTCCCCTGCCAGGACCTCCTGACCCAGGAGCAGGGCACGCTGCTTCACCCAGGCCTCAGGTCCCTTCACCTTCACACACACCACCTTCTGACATAGCTGCTTCACGCTATGGGGTCTCTCCAGAGTCACTGAAGTCCTTGTGGAGGCCAGAAAGCCATCCACAAGGACCACATACGCTATGAAGTGGAAGAGGTTTTCTATTTGGGCAACCGCCAAGAGATGGTACCCTTTTTCTTGCCCCGTTCCTCATATCATGGACTACCTTTTGCACCTCTCTGACCTGGGGCTCAGCTATTCTTCGCTGAAGGTCCTTTTGTCTGCCATCTCTACCTACCATATTCTGGTGGACAGCAAGACTTTGGCTCAGCTGAAAGTCTCCTGTACCTTTCTGAAAGGGATACTTCATATGAAACCCCCAGTTAGGAACCCAGTCCCTCCACGAGATCTGAACTTCATTCTTGAGAAACTCACATTGCCTCCCTTTGAATTGACCACGAGTTGCGACCTGCGATATCTGTCTTGGAAAGCGCTATTTTTAGTTGCTGTTACTTCTGCTCAAAGGATTTTTGAGCTTCAGGCCCTTATGTGTAAGGAGCCCTGTTTGATTTTTCACAGAAACCAGGTGGCTTACAGATTCTAAGTTTTTTTTTTTTTTTTCCAAAGATGGTTTCTCAGTTTACCTTGAATCAGACCATACAGTTGCCATTGTATTACCCTGACCATTCCAATCAAGGGGAGACAATCCTGCATGTAGTAGATGTACACAGAATTTTGCATTACTGAGCAAATTGAAGTCAGTCTGAAAAACGGATCAGCTTTTCATTTCCTTTTATTTATTTACTTTTGTTTACCAGGTAGACACAATGTGCCAAAGGCCCGTTTTCATGCGTGACCCTGGCCCATAAAAATACAGTCATGATGTTGCATATAAAACACAGTAAACATAAATACTATACAAACTGTCAACAACAGTTGCAACATAGTTGATCAAGAAAATATTTCCTAAATGTTTGATGACTTATGTTACCAAAAAAGTAACCCAGGAAGCTGATTCCAATTTTTAGCTGCACTAAAAGAAAAAAGAATGGTCTCTCATTTCAGTTTTTGTTATAGGCACATTAAACCTAACTATTTCACTGGAACGGGGTTTCCTGTCATTATTATTAATGTGAAATAATGAATAAAGAGGAGAATTTTCCCTCTGGTGAAGCACATTATCTGTCAAACAACATAAGCTATACATACTATTCAGCCTTGGCGGAAACATACCTGAATGTTTGTACAGTACACCATGATGAATAGAATATGGTAATTTAAATGTAAATCTGCATGTACTGTGAAATGCTGATGTCAAAATTGATATGTCTTGCTTGGCCAAATCTGTGAAAAGAAATGAATTATAATTTAAATTATAAGAAGTACACCCTTTGCTGTTGCCATCCTTGTCTGTAGAGTAAGTAAGGATTGCAGTTAGAGATGCAGCGAATTTAAAATTTGCCAGCGAAGTTGCGGCAAAGTGGCAGATTTCTCCACGTGGAGTAATCCACAAATTTCTCCCGGTTTAGCCTGATTTCGCCAAGGTGAAATTTCACCTCTAAAAGTCACCACGTGAAACGAGCGGAATTCGCGGATTCCTCCACATAGCGAATTTTTGTCACTTTGCCCACCTCTAATTGCAATTTGAATAGGCATCACAGCTTTTGATTTACCTGACAGCTTATGGATTTTATGTAAATAGAAAAAGTTACGTTTGAATCCAACAGGACACCCAAATATTTAAATTGGGTAACCTGATGCAGTTTATTTCCAAAAGAGTCAATTATTAATAGATCACAAGTTTTATCTAATCTCTGCGTGGAACAAAACAGCATACATTTGGTCTTTTTGCTACTTAAGGATAACTGATTTTTCATAAACCAATTACCCAATACACAAAAATCCTTACTTAACCTACTATTTATTGCTCCCATGGAGGCTGAGCTACAATACAAAATAATATCAACATAAATCAAACAATTTGTGTGTTTCATTTTGGAAGGAATGGTGTCAATAAACAAAAGGAGAGGCCCAAGGATAGAACCTTGGGACACACCCTGTTCCATCGTCCTACAACTAGATTAACTACCACTAAAACCCACCCTCAGGGGCTGTCCAGTTAAATAAGTATTGAACCAGTGAAGTGAAGAATCTGCCAGTCTGATGTTCCCAAGGCTCCTGAGCAGCAGGTGATGGTTAACTAAATCAAAGGCCTTGGACAGGGCCACGAACACAGTACCAGTAAGTAAGCCGTGGTCCATGAACCTGGCCATGGCTGTACCCATGCCATGAAATCTACGGAAGCCATGCTGCAAGGGAGCCCTGAGGCCAGCAAACTGAATGTATTCCATGAGTTGTTCATTTACCAATTTTTCAAGAATTTCACCTAATGCTGGAAGCTGTGAAATTGGATGATAATTGTCCATATCCCCTGTACCACCAGTTTTGTAAATGGGTTTTATCACAGTCTGCTTCCATTGATCAGGGAAACAGCCTGTAACAAACAACAAATTGAAATTTAGTCAATGGATAAGTAATATAATCTGTAACTAGTTTTGAAAACATTTGCACCCAAAAGAGAGAGCACGGCAGTTTCTAAATTTATAAACTGTGTTTATCCAAATGGTTGGCAAACTGCATTCTGTTTTGTTAGAAGTATAACAAACCACTTCCAGGGGCAGTAAAAGGGCATTCAGCCAGAGGCATGGCTGCATCTACTGCTTGTTTCAGAAATGTCTTTGCCGCAGACATCTGTGCGGCAGCCACTTGGAGCTCTGTTCACACCTTCACTAAGCATTACAGTTTGGCATTGCCTCTAGGTGCAGGACTGGCTTTGGAGTAGCTGTCCTTCAGGGCCTTCTGTCATAAATTCCCTGTCTTTCTGCAGACCTTTCTCATGCCTCCCATGTTCAGTCTTTGCCTGACTTAAACTGCTTGGGACTCGGTCTTGTTATTGCCTACTGCAAGAGTCCTCTCGAAGTAGGATAGTACAGTTACGTAAGAACTTACCATAACAGTAAATCTTCGAGAGATGCTCTTGCAGTAGGCAAGCTTTTCCCTCCCTCTTCCCCTTGCTGCTGTTTCTTTTCAGCCTTTCTGTTGGTTCCAGGAGCCCATTCCTCCTCCTGTCGCACCTTCTTAGGTCTCCAACGGGAGAACTGGAGGGTGGGTGTAGGGACCACTTTGGGGTCCTAGTGCCTGGCAGCTCAATCCTAATGGTTATTGCCTACTGCAAGAGCTTCTCTCAAAGATCTACTGTTACAGTAAGTTCATACATAACTGTACTTTACTGAGGGGCATCCTTCACTTGAAGCCCCCTATCTGCAACCCTGTCCCACCTTGGATTTAAACTGTGTTTTAGAGAAACTTACTCTGGCTCCTTTTGAGCCTGCCATGACGTGCGAGCTACTCTTTCTGTCGTGGAAAGCGTTATTTTTAGTTGCTATCACTTACGCTCGAAGGATTTCCAAGCTTCAGGTGCTCATGTGTGCGTAGCCTTATTTGATTTTTCACAGGGACAGGGTATCTTTATGCACAAACCCCAAGTTCCTACCTAAGGTGATGTCTGAGTTTACTCTGGACCAGACCATCCACCATCCTGTCTATTTCCCAGAGTATGCCAATCCAGGGGAAGCCTTGCTCCACACCTTAGATGTACATAAAATTCTCTGCTATCATGTTCACCGCACAATGGACTTCAGGAAGTCCTCGCAGCTTTTTGTTTCCTTTGCCCCTGGAAAAGGGGGTGTCCCACTTCGAAGCAGTGCCTGTCCAGATTGTTGGCTAACTGCATTGTCTTCTGCTACAGGAAGTACGGCAAAGAGCTTCACGGAGCGGTCAAAGGCCATTCCACCGATGCATGGCAGCTTCTGTTGCTTGTTTCAGGGGGGTTTCCATGGCTAAGATTTGTGCTGCAGCCACGTGGAGTATGGTCCATACCTTCACTAGGTATTACAGCCTTGACATCACCTCTAGAAGGCGGACAAACTTCGGCCTCACCTTGCTGCAGGGCCTCCTTTCTTGAGCCTCTCTCTTCCTTCCTCCCTGCTATGTGTTCTCTGCATCACTGCTTGGGACTCGTTCCTTGTGTGTGACCTGCTGCAGGAGATATCCTTGAAGAAGATAGAGTAGTTATGTAAGAACTTACCATTGATCTGGTATCCCCTCCTGTCCCCTTTTTTTCCAGGATGGTCTGACTTTGCTTCTGTCTGTTTCTTGTGCACTTTCTCTGGCTCTCCTCAGTTCCCTTGGGAGCTTTGCGCTGGATGGTCTCTGGCAGGGAACTGAGTAGTGTATGGGGCCACCCGTGACTGTATAGGGTAGCGCTGATGTGACGTCGATGTGGTGGGCGGCCCCAGGAAGACTGCTAGCAAAAAGTTTCCGTGTGATCCTGGTGCCTGATGGCGAGAGGTTCCTTGTGTGTGACCTGCTGCAAGAGATTCTCTTGAAGATCTACTGTTACGTTAAGTTCTTAAGTATATGTTCTTTTCTACCTAAGATGGTGTCTGAATTTACCCTGAACCAAACCATCCACCTTCCAGTTTATTTTCCGGGGAGCATGCCAGTCTAGGGGAAGCATTACTCCATACTTTAGATGTACATAGCATTCTTCAGTATCATGTTCTCCGTGCGACCGCCGCACAAGGGACTACATGAAGTCCTTGCAGTTTTTTGTTTCCTTCGCCCCTGGAAAAGGGGGCATTCCAGTGGCTAACTGCATTGTCTTCTGTTACAAGAAGTACGGCAGAACCCTTCCGGGAGCTGTTAAGGGCCATTCTGTCAGAGGCATGGCCCATCGGTAGCCTGTTTTAAGGGGGTGTCCATGGCAGAGATTTGCGCTCCAGCCACTTGGAGCACTTTCCATACCTTCACTAGACATTACAGTCTGGACATCGCCTCTAGACAGCGAGCAAACGTAAGACTCGCAGTGTTTCAGGGCCTCCTTTCTTAGGTCCAAGTTTTACACACACCCCCCCCGCTTGGAGTTTGCTGCACCGCTGCCTGGGACTCGTTCCTAGTGTGTGACCTGCTGTAAGAGATATCCTCGAAGAAGATAGAACAGTTACGTAAGAACTTGGTGTAACAGTAGATCTTTGAGAATATTTTGCAGCAGATCTTCCCCTCCCCCCTTAGTCTTCCCTCCTGGCCTCTTCTCTCCAGGATGGTCAACCTTCTGTTTCTTAGCTCCTCTTGGTGTTTTTTCTGGCTCTCCTTAGTTCCCGCAGGAGCTTGTCCTCGGTTGATTGTCTCCTGTGGGGAACTGAGGAGTGTGTGGGGCTGCCCACGGCTGTATAAGGGTAGCACCAGTGGGGTGACATCGGCATCATGGGCCGTCCCAGGAAGACTGCTAGCAGAAAGGCATCCATGTGATCCTGGTGCCTGATGGCAGAGGTTCCTAGTGTGTGACCTGCTGCAAGAGATTCTCTCGAAGATCTACTGTTACGGTAAGTTCTTGCGTAACTGTACTTTTTCGATTAGTTGCTCTTATTTTGAGTCATTGAACAGAGGGGCACAGTTTGTTTTGCTCTTTATTATATTTTGTCCCCTACACTCCCCTTCTTGACCGATCTGCCCAGCCCTGTCACCCGACTCCTCCAGGGCTTACCTGCGCTATCCTCCTCCTGAGGGCCATTGTTGTGCCCAGCCACCGGTGTAGGGCCTGGGGAGGGTCAGTTGATCATCCTGCCGCCTGGGAGGTTTTTCCTCTCATTTTCTCTCTTCCTTCCCTGTTGCTGGGGTGTGGCATGTCAACATACGTACATGGAGGCGTGCCCACACTGCGGAGTCCTGCAGTACACTCCTTTCTTTTGGCATCCACGACCCATCCTACCCTCAGGCCTCTACCTGGGGGCAGTCATTCAGCAGGACTACCAAACCACTCTCCCCTGAGGGGAGAGCCGTTGATCCTCTCCCTCCCACCCCGGCCGACCCCCAGTGACCCATGTCTGCTTACAAACACGAGTTGCCAGTGTGGTAGGAGGTAAAGTGTGATGCCACTGTGCCACTGGGCCGGCCCTGTTTTGTTCTTTAGTTCAATAACTTGTACAATTTTTATCACAAAACCATCTAGATACCTTTTGTAACAGGATATGATGTTGCATGACTTAAAATGTCATTATCTTTATTGGAGGATGTTGGTCTATTACTGTCTCACTTGTGGGTTTGCCACTCATGAAATCAGTAGACCAGTACCCTCTCATGAAGTTAAAGATGATACAGTATGTTAAATTGGTCCATGTCATGCTTTTATCCAAACATACCTTAAGTAGTGACTCTCATCTTACTAATTAGCAAATAGCATTACTCTGGAAAATCCCCATTAAGATGCAAAGTCACAGCAAGAGATGTGTGCCACTTCCAGTCGTCATCATGGTGCTGGCTGCAGCGCATTGCCTCACTGTTTGGGAGACCCGTGTTAATGTTCTGAGCCCAACTACCAGCTGCTTGGCAGTGGAGTCCTGAGTGCTGTGAGGCAGTACTTTCAGTCTCTGGCGTGGAGTTACTTCTTGTGCCCTGCTTCAGTGCCTTCTCTGGTTGTGAGCCGTGAACAGCATTGGTATGGTCCACAACTGGATGGTATCTCCCCCACGCTGGTGTGTTGGGCCTCTAAGGGACGGAGGGCACTATCCATAAGGTCCTGGTCCATCCCCTGTCTCGGTAAAGAAGCAGCTATGTCAGGGTACATACAAATGGCAGGCCCTGCCTATCCCAGGTCCTGTTTGTTGGGGGAAGGGGTCCTTACAGGGTGTTGAGAGGTGGAGCAGATGTCCTTGGTGGGCTCCAGGAGGGTGGAGTGGTAGATATACCTCTGTAGAATTCCTTTGCTGTACTGGCGGGAGGAAGCACCCATCGCAGTAGAAAGGAAGGAAGTTGGGGTCCTCAAATAAGTGGAGGCCCCCAAAGAGGGAGGAAGGAAGAGGCTCTCAGCTGAGCAGGAAGCAGCTGCTGGTCGGTGGCTCTAGTGTCAGGAGGTAGATTTGGGATCGGTGGGAGGAAGGGAGAAGGAGGTTAAATGCCTGGGAGGTGCTTTGACTTGTAGGGATGAAGAGTGTAACCAGAGGATCATTAGGTGGGAAGGAGCTAGGCATCATTGTCCACCCAGGGACAAATGACCTAACAAGGTACAGGATAGGGGTAATGCAAGATAACTTCTGGGAGCTCTGGAGGGGTCTCAAGCAGGTGGCAAGCACTCTTACTTTTGCTGAGGTGTTAACCTGTGTACGGCCAAGGAGAGGCAACAATACTCCGCTCCAGAACCTTCAACCAGAAGGGGGAGGAAGGCTATAAATCCAATGGAGGCAGCATTCCCCCCACCCTGATGGTGAAGCAACAGGGAAGGAGGGCCTGAAACACTCCTAGGACAGGGTTGCAAGAATACAAGACAGGAAAAGGGAGTATAAATCAGATAAGCAAGACTCAGAGTAAAGGATTAAAGGAGAGAGGGAATGGAGAAGGTAAAAACTGAAGAGGTGGCGTCCAGGGGAGCTTCAAGGAACAGCACAGCCAGTGGGGGGAAGCTAGAAGGGAGTAAAGTATGGAGAGCCACGTGTGCCGATTCACTGAGTTATAGAAATAAAATTCCAGACCTGGAAGCCATCAAGATGGCAGATAGCCTGGATTTTGTGGCTGAACCGGAGTTATGGTGCACTGAGCACCATGACTGGGACATGGCCATACTGGGGTATTCTGTCTTCAGGAGAGATAGAGCAGGAAAGAGGTGTTGTGCTAAATGTGAAGAAAGAAATCAAGGCCACAAAGTTAAAGGGGCACCTGTAAGAAATGGAAGGGCGAGTTGCTATGTGTCATCCTGGAGACAGACTGTGGGTCCACTGTCCATACTGGGGTAGTGTACAGACTTCCATCACGAAGAAAGGAATTGGAGAAGCCATCATCACAATGGCAAGTAAGGGGGCTCTGTTCCCTGCTAGGATTTTGAAATCATTAGCCAATGTGGCTAGAGAGCTTCCAGATTTCAGCCACTATAAGAAACCTTGAGCCACACATCAAAGTACTGTATAAAAACAAAAAATAGCAACAAGGTTTTTATTTAAGTGCATTACATCATTTGCCCTAAGGCAAACCGTATACAACATTATTGTAAAATAATAAGTTCTTAAACTAACTTATCTGATCTTTGTCCGACCCCTGAAAAGCATGTAGCATAATTTAAGACCAGACTAAAAGCCCTACAGTAGGTCAGCACAGTACTTGATTTCTATGTGGTTTTAGCTCGGGGACTCTTAAATTTCCTGCTTCTTGGCTTGTCCTCTGCTTAACTTTCTGCTTTCTTTTAACTATCAGACAGCTTGATTTTAATCAACAGCCCACTTTTTTGCCCCAAAGCACAAATAATTCATTGTCTCTTTAAATTGCCCACTTCAGTTCTTAACTTTCATTCCTCTAGTTTTATTAGACTGATTTTTATCAGCAATCTCTTAATATTTAAATTGCCCAAAAAAGCACAAACTCCAAGCCTGTTCATCGCAGAAGGCTTGCTCTAGGGACTACTTGTTTTAGCCCTTTTATTTCCTTGCTCCTCACTCTGTTTCTGCCTGCTAGCTCATTTTCACGTGTGGCCTTACACTGTATAGCCACCTGCCCTCCCAAACAGTGTTGTCTGTTTTTTCTTTTTCCGTTCTGCCTTATAGCCAAGACAGGTGTCAGGTAACTGCTGGTAACCATGACGTGTGCACTTGGTTCTCCAGGAAGGTCAAATCCTGAAGTCTCACATGAGAGCACAAGACTGAAGATGGTGCTGGCAGCCAGTAGTTTTTCTGCCCCTTTTTCTGAAGTTCTGAGTGCCGTGGTGAGAGAGGTGGTAAAAACTAGCTGTGGCGCACTGTTTTGGCCTCTGTGACACTCCTGCGCATAAAAACTTTATCCACACGGATTTTGCCTTCACTGGTAGTGATGTGGTGAGTGGGACCATAAGGGGGGGCATGCTGCTAATTGGAGACTTCAGTTTGCCAGAAGTGCAGAGTAGCCTTCCAACCATGGCATAGTCAAGGGTCAGAGCCACACTCGACTCCCTACAGGGGGCTTTTCTCAGGCAGTTAAAGGACCCGTTAGGTATGGGGCAGTGCTGCACCTGGTGCTTACAAATAGGGACATCATTGCAGATGTCACAATGGTCAGTCCCCTAGGTAATAGTGATCACCGTACAGTGTGGGAGGAACAGAAGCAAACTGCACGAGGACAAGGGTCTTGGACTTTAGAAGGGTGGATTTTAAAGAAATGAGAGACAGTGTCAGAATCTGTCTCCAGGGACGGGGGGAGGGATTGCCGAAGGGGGTAGAAGCACAGTGGGGAACAGTAAGGGAAGGCCATCTGTCCTTCGGATGAAACAATAAACCAAGGTCTCTTCTGCCCATCTTTGGTTACTGTTCAGGTGGAAGTAAGCGATCCCTTTGGCACTTACCGAAGAAAAGCAGAGGAGGTTTTGTGGTGTAAAAGCATACACTCCCCCGTCAATAAAGCAGGTCCATGTAACCCACCTCCAGGATGCACCTGGAAACCAGATATCACAGCTTAGTGTGCCTTTCCTGGTCAAAAATTACAAATTAAAATTAATAATCAAGGCAGCCAGCCTCTACATGAAGTAAGTGAGTAGAAGCGGAAGGAAAAAGGGGACCATTCTGGTTCTCTAAGGAAGTGGCCATGGTGGTGAAGAAAGTAAGTATGGCATTCAGGAAGTATAAGGAAACAGAGGGAGGAGGACAGGGAGGTATACCAAGTAAAAGAGGGAAACAGGAAAGGCCATGAGGGGAGCAAAGGTGCAGACAGAGGAAAGGATGGCCAAAGTGGTTGCTAAAGGGGAAAAGACTTCACATAAGTACGTGAGAAGAGTAAAGCAAGGTGAGGGATAATGAGGATTAAAAGGGCAGAAGGAGAAGACTGCAGAAGAGGACCAAGAAAAAGCTGCCATCCTGAGCAAGGCGTACTTCTCATCTTTTACAGTGGAGAGAGGGGGGACCTAACCACCAAAGAGTAGCAGGAACTGGGAGGGGGTAACACAAGTCTAATTTAAGAGGAGAGATCCTGAAGGGATTTGCAGCTCTGAAGGTGGATAATGCTAGGTGACCAGGCGGGACATACCCAGTGGTACTAAAGGAACTCATTGAGGTGCTAGCTGCCACTCTGACTGCCATGTTTTATAGTTTAGTGGAAACGGACATGGTTCCAGAGGTTGTTGGGCTCAGGCTGAGTCCTTATGTAATCCAACTGGAAGGGAATCCATAATCTAAGCCACAGAGGATTTTGTCTGTTAGACCCCTAAGCCTTGTGCCCAGTTGGCAAAGGGGTTCCATTCCCTCTCATAATCAGGGAATATAGAGATTTTTGTGGAGGACATGGTCATGTCCGCCATCCAGACTAATAAGCAAGCATTAACCATTATTAGTCTACTTTTTTCAGGACCCAGACTGTCGATTACAGATTTTATGGAGTCGGGCTAAAACACTTGCCTGAGTTGTTTACCATGAGGAGGATGCCAAAATGGTTCTAGGGTTGATAGGCTTATCAGAACTGATAAACAAGGCCTTCTAGGTCACGCCAAAGCTATTATGAGGGAGTATCCTCTTGACTGCTTAACACTTCATAGTACCTTTAAAAGCAGTGGTTGTGGGGGAAAACATGTACGCTGTCCTGGATTTCTGTATCTGAGATATGTGTCCATGAACCGGGGTCCTTGGAGTACTGTCACAGTATTCTACAATTGAGCTATCAGGCTCCTGCATTGGGACAGTATTCTGGGGTCTGGGCCAGCTTCTCAGTTCCAGAAGGTCACATTGTTTCTTTCATTTTTTTGTGGGCTTAATTCCCAGTTAAGTCTCATTGGATCTTTATCATTACAATTTGTGTTCCATTTGCTTAGCAGTGGCTATTAATGCACCCCTAATTATCATCTTAAAAGTTCCTTTTCCAAGTTTGTGGAGTTACAAGAAGTATACAAATTTATTTAGTATAACCTACCATAAAACCTTAACTGTGTGAGAATTTGTGAAAATAATGCGAGAGTGGAAGGGAAAAAGCACGATGGGTATAATATCAGGACAGTCGAGCTGTGGCAGAGGTTGTGTAATATTTTATTGTATTGTCTTCTTTCAGTGCCTGTCACTCTGGATCCCAACACGGCTTACTCATCCCTAGTCCTGTCCGAGGATTTGACAAGTGTCAGCCACGGTTCAACAAGCAAGCCATTGCCAGACAACCAAGAGAGGTTCGATCTCTGTGCATGTATCCTAGGGTCCAATGGCTTCCGGTACGGAAAGCACAGTTGGGAAGTGGAGGTGGGGAACAAGCCTGAGTGGGACGTGGGTGTGGCCAGGGAATCTGTCTGCCGAAAGGGAAAGATTACTCTGAGCCCTGAGAAAGGATTCTGGGCAATAGCACTGAGGAATGGGGAGGAGTATTATGGTTGCACCTCCCGCTGGACATCTCTGACTCTGCAGAGCAAACCCCGGAAGATTAAAGTTGCCCTGGACTATGATAAAGGAAAACTGTCATTCTATAATGCTGACGACATGACGCACATCTTCACATTTATAGAGCGGTTTACAGAAAAGCTGTGTCCATATTTTTTCCAAGGTGTAAACGAGGGAGAGGCAAAGTCAGAACCCCTCAGAATCTGCCCTCTTAAGATTACTGTGGTAAAAGAATAATTTGTTTTATTTTTCAGATGGGTCGTTGTCCCAGTGAGACAATGTTAATATTTCTGAATGTACAGATTAAACTGTTCTTGGGTCGGTCTGCATATGAGCATAATGTGTATGCCAAGGAACGAAAACGTTGTTGCAAAGGAGAGTTGGGTTGGAGCCGAACTAGAAGATCCCAGCTCTGAATCCCAACATAGCTACTGGCTCACTCAGTGACCTTAAGCAAGATACTTCACCTTCCTGCACTTCAGCCCACTCAGCTATAAAATTGAGTAACAGCGTGACCCCCACTGAAAATGAGGTGTTGCATCTCAGCTGAACTGTCCTGGACCAATTCACTTACAAAAAAAAAAAAAACTCTGACTCTGGTTTAAAACCTATATTATAAAATTGGTAAGAGAAATCAGGACCTGTTATTGGTTAGATGTGATAACATGACTGTTATTCCAGCACACCATCACTCGTCAGAAGTACTTAACTTTCTCAACCTCATTACTTAGTTTTTTTTTTAAATCAGAGGAGCCATTTTAAAATTGCAATAAGGCTCTCAAGGGTATGGGTAATTGTGGAAAAACTGCACTTCTCTTGGCGCGTAAGGCACTCTGCATTACATTGAGCCTCACTTTTTTTCATTATACCACAATAACACACTCCCTTTCATGCCTTATTGCTTAATCAGTATGACATTTTTCAGTAACCTTTCATCAGACTAACAATGTTTTTACTCACAAGATTTAACCCCCTCCACCTCCAAAGGTATTTTCCTGCAGGTGTAGTCCACTGAATATGGTGAACTTATGAAGTCTCGCCTCTAAACGAACCTGTGCTCATTGTGCCTCTCCCGGTTACCAATTTTTTAATAAATTGTATAAAAAAAAAAAAAGTTATCTGTCATTCTGTACTGCAGTTCTGAAGTGCTGCGATTGTTGAGCCCCGACATACTATATCAATTATAAGGTTCAGACGCAGTTTTTGTGGGGGTTTATGTGTTTGTTTTTCATTGAAAGTCTTGGGGAACTGCCCCCAAAGATAAGACCAGGGGAGTCTCAACATATTTAAGTGTAAAAAAAAAAAAAAAAAAAGTTTTGCTTATAGTCTAATGAATGTTCTTATTGAAAAAGACTCTGACCCTGACTAACAAGGTATCACAGACATCCAGAACATATCTTAGAAGATACAGAATAAAAAAGGGAAGCAAGCTACAGATTGTCTTGAGAAAGAAATTGACTTTCTTTAGTCATTTCATCCAGTGGCTTAGGAGCCAACTGATGTCATCTTCAGGGTATGGCAGCTGGTCTGTTGAGAGAGAAGTTGCAACAAGTTAAAGAAAAACTGGAAAGAATACAGTTAAGGGTGACTAAAATGTTCCAGGTTCAGCAAAACAGGGAGTATCGGGAGAAAGCTGGCAGACCTTTGTCATGTACTCCTTAGAAGAGAGGAGCGAGAAGAGGGCAAGATAGAGACCTATAAGTACAGTACATAGGATGTTGTAAGTGCGCAGTTGAAACTAAAAGGTCACAGGAATACAGGAAGTCATACTCTCACAGATTCAGAATGACTGTAAGGATTTTTTTGTGCGTTACTGAAAGAGTGATGGAACATCGTACCCCCTTGGAGGTGGTGCCTGAATCAGACTTCATGATCAAATGCGATCGACACAAAGAGGGTACTCTGGGGACAGCAGGATCATAAAGTGTCAGTAGAATGTGGAACTACAGTGGAGTCCGCCATGATGCAATGCAGTGTTTGTCAGGTGTTGTGTTTTACCCAATGAAAATGTTATATTTGGTCAGTTTTTTTGTGTGGGTGTTAAACCCCATCTGTATTTTATCTCTGCAGTATTGAGTTGCATCCCGGCAGCTCCACTGTAGTTAGGTTGAAAAACAGGACAGACTAGGTAGATGAAAGTCTGCTTCAGTCCTAGCCCATCTATGTGTCTAGGAGAAAGAATGAACTAAAGCAGTAGGGGTGTCAGTAAAGCACAGTCATTTATGTCATCTGACTTGCACAGTGGCGTAGGCAGTGAAACAGAAAACATGCTCAAAAAACAAGGCAAACAAAAAAAAAGATTTGAAATTAATCTTGTTTTACAAGCAAGCTGTGATGTGCAATGCAATCGTTTTTTTCCTTTCTCCCTCTCTCTCTCTCTCTCATGGAATGATTATTTTTGGCATTGGCACCTGCAAACAGATTACACAAGATAAAACAGTACTATATTATTACTACATAATAAATGCTTGACAAAAAAGAGGACCCATTATGTTCAGGCAACTGCAGCATTCAATAATGTGAGAAAAAGTTTGTTACTGCTAGACATGAGGTGGTACCAGTAACTGTTATGAACGTGGCACTGTGGAGATAGATACCAGTGGTGGTACACGCCTTGTGACTTTCCCTTCCTCAGTGAATTATCTTCCAACACTTTGCCTGTGAAAGCTAGGGAGATTAGTGGTTGCTAGAGGGGAGACAGAAATGCTTGCAATGGCATAAGATAAATGAAAATTTAAGTTGCAAACTATACTGTGTAGTATAACAAAAATTCAGAAAAAAGTAAAAAAAAATATATATATATATATTTTTTTTATAAGCAAAGTTTAATCTCATAATTTTATTACCAAATGCGAAAAACAGAATGGATACAAAAATACTGCAATATCGATATGTGTTTGCCTTCTTTGGCAGTGTCACAACTTAAAAAAATGTCAGTGAACATAAAAAGCAGTTTGAAATATCAATACATGTAGAATAGTATTGGCACAAAAACTGCATCAATAGGACTGATTTGTTAATGATCTTACTCCAGTCTTGCATTAAACAAACAAATTAAGTTTCTAGCTTCAGCAGTTCCAAAGCAGGGTATTAAATAAGCTGAGAAAAAAATGATTAGCAGTTTGCACGCTACAGTGCTAATCTTGTGGGAAATGCATAGCACTCTGCACAAAATGGTTAGCAAAATTTTAAATGATATAGTTTTATTTATTTTGTCTAGTGTGCCATGGACTCGCTGAAAAAATGGTTAGCAATCTGTTGCTATTCATTTCTGGAAATGGTTAGCATTACCCCATTTTGCGTAGCGTTTTGCTTTGCAGTACCAGCTACTTAGTACACTGCAAAGTTAGACATTTCCAAGTATAACTTCTTTAAAATTAGATAACTTTGGAACTGTTAGTGCTAGAAATTTTTTAATGAAAGTTTGGAGTTAAGGTGGATATATTGGTACACGATGTTGCTATATATCTCCCTTGTATCTGTAGACATAGGAAAACATGGAGTAATTCAAAACGTGTAAAATTGTGTTATTTACAAGACACTGACGTGAATAAGACATATATCAACATAAGTACTGTATAGTTATGATCTATTTATGTTGTATGGACTCCAAGCTGTCTCTAAAATAAGTGTGCTTCTATGACTAAATTTTCCAAAGTTTCAGGTTTTGAAATATAATTTAAAGAATTATAAAAATATTTTTTGGAAATTGTTGGGAAGATGTTAGCAGTTCTGTTTAAGAATAAACACATTATTTTCTAGTCTTCAGGTGCCTTTGCAGGCCTGGCCTTTTAAGCAAGGAAAATTAGGAGTTACTTGAGGGGAGAAGGAAGGTTTGTGATCTAGCTTAAAGTGCAAGATTGAGATATAGAAGGTTAAAACTAGCTCAGGTCCTTCTGAAATAGGCTTGAATAAACCAAAATTCTAACAAAAATTAATAATTTTCAGAAATTGTCTTCAAACATACTACATTTTTTAAAAACTGATTTATTGACTATTCAGATTATTTACATTTAAAAGTAGTTACTCCAAGAATTTACAAAACAATACAGAAACAGTTGTAAATAAAAAAAAAAAAACTATATACTGTGTGTATATATATATATAAAGTGTTGTCCTCAAGAAATGGAGAGATCCAGTCAGTTCTTTACACAATAGTATCTCTCAAGAAAAGCATGTAGCACCACAGGTATCAGTGACTATTTGTCAAAGTTGCATTTCTAATTTTGTTTCAGTGGCAGTGCTAAGCCTACAGCCGAAGTATCCAAGTAGATATTAATTTTTAAATTCAGTTAAGGACCCCCTGTCGAAGCTCCGTTGAGCAAGGGGCCAGGGCATTTATGGTCCCTAGGCTGGATTTTTGGTAGGATTTGCACTCGGTTATGTATTTTATTTATAGTCTTTTGCACATATCCACTGTTTGGCTCTCTCATAGGCGAGGTGTAGCCTGTCTCGCAATAAAGGGGTGTATGAGAAGCTAACAGTGTTCTATAGCATTTTGTTTCCTAGTATCTTATTCAGGGCTCATCCTTTTCATGTTTACAGTAAGGCAAGCCATCCTTGAGTTGAAAGCAGTGCGGCTCACTCCACAGGGGTGGTCTGTTTGTCGTTTTGGATTCACATTTCACCCAGAACCTGGGAGTCAAAATTAAAATTCTGCAAGGCCAACACCCTTACATAGAAACATAGAAGTTGACGGCAGATAAGGACCGCAAGGCCCATCCAGTCTGCCCATTTCTTTTTCTACCTTATAAATGTGCCATCGGCCTTTGCTCTGTCAGTGACCTATCTATTCATAGTCATTTGTATTGCTCCCTTATGCCTATCCCATGCCTGTTTGAAGCCCTGCACTGTATTCATAGCCACCACTTCTTGTGGTAAGCCATTCCATGCATCTACCACCCTTTCTGTGAAAAAGAATTTCCTCACATTCCCCCTTAATCGGCCTCCTCTAATCTCATGCTGTGTCCTCTTGTCCTGCTATTTTTCTTATATTTAAACATGTTAGACTCTTTCACCTTGTTTATGCCCTTAAGGTGTTTAAATGTCTCGATCATATCACCTCTCTCCTCCTTTGCTCAAGGGTATACATATTGAGCTCCGTTAATCTGTCCTTATATGTCTTCTGATGCAGTCCCTGCACCATTTTGTTGCCCTTCTCTGGACTGCCTCAATTTGGTTAATGTCCTTGTGAAGGTGTGGCCTCAATACTGCAGTACTCAGATGGGGCCTAACTCAATGTCTTGTACAGAGGATTATTACCTCCCTCTTACGACTTGTGATACCCCTCTAATACACCCTAACACCCCTAGCCTTACCTACTGCTTTAGAGGTCTGCTTGGATGATTTTAGGTCATCAGTGATGATGATGCCCAAGTCTCTTTCTTCCTTTGTGACTGCTAGCAACTCCCTCCCAGCCTATAAGTGGCTTTCAGGGTTTCTCTTCCCTATGTGCATGATTTTGCACTTCTTTGCATTAAATCCCAGTTGCCACTCTTCTGACCATTCTGCTAGTTTATCCAGATCTCTTCTCATTCTGCCCACCCCATCTGGATCATCTACTCTGTTGCAGATCTTGGTGTCATCTGCAAACAGACAAGCCTTACCCTCTAGTCCATCTGCGAGGTCACTAATGAAGATGTTGAATAGGACTGGCCCCAGGACTGATCCCTGAGGTACCCACTTGTGACTTGCATCTCTTCTGACTGTATACCATTTACCACCACTCTCTGTTTTCTGCCAGTCAACCAGTTTGCCACCCAGTTGACCAACTTCTGACCCACCCCGAGCCTACCTAGCTTATTTATCAATCTTCTATGTGGAACAGTGTCAAAAGCTTTGCTGAAGTCAAGGTAGGCGACATCAACTGCTCCCCTTGGTCCACCACTCTGGTTACCCAGTCAAAGAAATCTATGAGATTAGTTTGACAGGACCTTCCTTTGTAAACCCATGCTGTCTTGGATCCTGTGCCCCTATGGATTCCAGGTGTTGCACTATCCTTTCTTAAGGAGTGCCTCCATAATCTTGCCCACTACTGAGGTAAGACTGACCGGTCTGTAGTTCCCGCCTCCTCCTCTGCACCACTCTTGTGGAGGGACTCACTGAGCCTTTCTCCAGTCTTCTGGGACCTCTCCTGTGCTCAGAGACTCACTAAACAATTCTGCTAATGGCTCTGCTAGTTCCTCCTTTAGCTCCTTAAGTACCCTGGGATGTATGCCATCAGGTCCCATTGCCTTATCCACCCTGAGCTTAGCAAGCTCTTGTAGGACCCTTTTTTGTGAAGGAGTAGTGCTCACCTCCCTCCCCTGTGTCCATGATGCTGAGCTGTGGGGCCTGCCCTACCTTCTCTTCAGTAAATACTGAGCAAAGTATCTATTTAGGATAGATGCCTTTACAGGGTCCTCCTCCTCACATGCTCCCTTTTCTCCATTAAGCTTAGCAATACCCCTCTGGACTTTCTCCTTTCACTAATGTATCTATAGAAAGTCTTGTCACCTTCTTTACTGTTCGTGCTAGTGTTTCCTCAGTTTGGGACTTTGCCTGCCTTACTGCCTTACCTGCTTCCCTTAGGGCAGTTTGGTATGCCTCCCTATCTTCATCCCGCTGTGTTCCTTATATTTTCTGAAGGCCAGCCTTTTGGCTCTGACCTTTTTGCTACTATATTTGAGAACCAAAGTGGTTTCCTTCTTCTTTGCACTTCCTTTTCTGTCTAACACAATGGGATGTTGCTTCAAGTATTGTATCCTTAATGCTTGCCCACTTTGCCTGTACCTCCTCACCTGTGTTTCTTTTTGCCAGGGCTAGCTTAACTCTGTTGGCCATCTTATCAAAGTCAGCTCCTCTGAAGTCCCATATTTTTCCTTGGAATGGGATGATTTAGATGTAGTAGCCAAATTGAACCATACCATGTGATGGTCACTGGCCCCAGGTGACCTTCTACCTGAGATCTGTGATCCCTTCTTTGTTAGTCAGTACTAGATCTAGGATAGCCCTGTCTCTTGTGGGTTGCTGTACCAGTTGTTTGAGGCCCTCCCCTGCAGGAATCCACTATGAGTCTAGTTCTGGCAGATGTTCCTGCTGGTATTGACCAATCTGTATCTGGCATGTTGAAGTCTCCCATTATCAGAACCTCCCTTTAGCTGTCATGTTTTGTATATCTTCTAACAGTAATGTGTCTATGTCCTCCCTCTGGTCTGGGGGCTGTAGACAACCCCAGTTCTTATGGCTGTCCCATTACCTGTTTCCAGGGTGACCCACAGTTCTTCTGGCTCCTTATGTGTATTCTGAATTTCTGTAGCTTTGATATTTTCATTAACATACAGGACCACCCTCCCCCTTTTGCACCTCGGTCTCTTCTGAACAATACATATCCAGGTACGAAGTCTCCCAAGTGTGGTTACTGGTAAACCACGTCTCACTAATTGCTACTATGTCCAGTTTAGCCTCTGACATTATTGCCTGCAGGTCTGGGATCTTATTTCCCAGGCTGTGAGCATTTGTGTACATGATTTTCCATTGGCCAGATTTTGGTGTGTTAGTTGTTGGGTGAAGTTTGGCATTACCCTGTGCATCGTATGGGAGACAAACCTTTTTCTTACCTGGTGATGCAAATGAATGGCAAACACGCTGAATTCCTGTTTGACCACTAGCTGAGGGGAGGGTGTTCTTCCCATTCGACGTATGGGTGCTGCACCCTCTCCCATTTGCTAGTTTAAATATTCTGCAAAGACATCAAACTTCTGCCCCAATGCACTGACTCCTCTTTAGTCAGATGCAGTCCATCAAATTTAAGAACTTTCGCTCCCAGAACTGTTGCCAGTTCCTACAAATCTGTGTCCTTTTTCCTGGCACCAGTCCTTGAGCCACGTGTTTAGCTCCCCTATCTCCCCTTCTCTGACCTTCCGTCCATCTGCTCCCTTCTCCCAGACTGGCAGGATCTCAGAGAAGGAAATGCCGGACGAAATAGATGATAGTTTGTCACCCAGCCTAGTCAGGTGTTCCTTGGTCTCCTCAACTGACCGGCTGGCGAGATCATTAGTCCCTATGTGTACTAGGACATCAGTGTTTTCTCCTGCTTTGTGAACAATTTTAGCAATGCGGTCAGTGTCTCTCCATGCTGATGTACCTGGGAGACATCTGACCATCACCCCTGGCTGGAGATGGGTATCAACTCCCGAATCATGGAGTCTCTATGATCAGAAGTTTTTGGATTTCCTTTGTGCTTGTTTAGTTTTGGTTCCTGATTTGGGTGAGTATTGTTGTGTTAGCTCCTGTGCTGCAGTGTCCTGCTCTGCAGTGTCTTCTGCCTCTTTATTTGATTTCAGAGATGAGGCAGATACCTGTTTGTAGTGTTTATATGGTTTTGGAGGTAATGTGTTGAGAGCAGAGAGTGATGGGGCACCTGATTTGCTCCTCCTAACCACCTGCCAACCTCCTGACCAACTACCCTCTGCGGTCCGAGGTTTTTCTGTTGGATGCTGGGGAAATGGGGTGGTTCTTATAATGTATTTCCTCTTCAATATGAAATTTGAGGCGTGCAATCTCTGCCCATGCTGCCCGGAGCTGAGACCTAAGATCTCCAAAGGCCCAGCATGTAGGACAGTGTCCTAAATCCTGTAAGACTGTCCTTCTGAAAATTGTTCCACAGTACCTGCAGTTAATGAAATCCATTCCAAATAAGTTGCTGGGTTTGTAACCTAGTCAGAGTAATTAGAAGGAAAAAAAATGCAAGTAATGGTTTAATTGTGCTTTGTTTAACTTGTTATAACAAGTTAAATTACTAGTGCCCTGTAAATGAGATCACCTTGTGGAGGCTCCACTGATCCGCCCTTCCTGTTCTGCCACAGGAAATGTTACAACTGTGGTACCCTATAAAAGGAGTGTGGTGTGGGAATGGTTGGGGATGGGGTGGGTGGCTGGGCCCTTCCCTGCCAAAAGAAGAACCACGAGACGAAAAGAACAAGGAGGTAAGAGCAGAAACAATCAGTCAACAACAAATGCAGTAACCCTGAAAGCTTATCCTAATGTTAGATAAAACTGTAAAACCTGTAAAGCACCACCTGTAATAATTTCAGAGAAGATATACTCTGTAAGAAACACTTTGCTCCAGAGAAAAATAAAGCAGTAACAGAAGATATACCTTGCAAAGACAATTTGAATCAGAAGATTACAGCAGTAATCTGTTAGCACACACCTGTAGGCACACTTTGTAATAATGCAGAAGAAGGTATACCAGCAACAACAATTTGAATCAGAGAAAAATAAAGCAATGAAATGTTAGCAACAAACAGTAGCAATCCCTGTGAGTAAAAATAAAACACCACCACAGTAAATCTGCTTAGCCAAACTAAGTCTTAATCCTTCTCCCTTGCTCTGGTAAGTTTCTCTACTCTGCCTTTCAAGCAGTCTTAGAAGGAAAGAGCTCAGGTGAAAGGTAGCCTGGCCAGCAAACCAAGTCTTCTACCTCAAGATATCAACTAACCTGACTTTTAACCCTTCTTTCTGTTGGAATTACTGACAGTTTGCTAGCTCCACCCCACATACACACCTAATCCTTTGGAAGAGCTGTGGGAGGAAAGGCAATTAGCTTCTTCAATGTGAGAAGGAGACTGAAACACCTCTGAGACAACAAACCTTTCAACAAACAAGAATAAAATAAAACCAGTGTCAAACAGTAATTTTGCTTAGCCCAATGATAAAAAGTCACAAAATGTAAGCTCCTGTAATACAGTAATTTCAGAGAAGATATACCCTGTAAGAAACACTTTGCTCCAGAGAAAAATAAAGCAGTAACAGAAGATATACCTTGCAAAAGACAATTTGAATCAGAAGATTACAGCAGTAATCTGTTAGCACACACCTGTAGGCACACCTTGTAATAATGCAGAAGAAGGTATACCAGCAACAACAATTTGAATCAGAGAAAAAATAAAGCAATGAAATGTTAGCAACAAACAGTAGCAATCCCTGTGAGTAAAAAATAAAAACACCACCACACAGTAAATCTGCTTAGCCAAACTAAGTCTTAATCCTTCTCCCTTGCTCTGGTAAGTTTCTCTACTCTGCCTTTCAAGCAGTCTTAGAAGGAAAGAGCTCAGGTGAAGCTAGGTGCCTTGGCCAGCAAACCAAGTCTTCTACCTCCAAGATATCAACTAACCTGACTTTTTAACCCTTCTTTCTGTTGGAAATTACTGACAGTTTGCCAGCTCCACCCCCACATACACACCTAATCCTTTGGAAGAGCTGTGGGAGGAAAAGCAATTAGCTCCTTCAATGTGAGAAGGAGACTGAAACACCTCTGAGACAACAAACCTTTCAACAAACAAGAATAAAATAAAACCAGTGTCAAACAGTAATTTTGCTTAGCCCAATGATAAAAAGTCACAAAATGTAAGCTCCCTGTAATACAGTAATTTCAGAGAAGATATACCCTGTAAGAAACACTTTGCTCAGAGAAAATAAAGCAGTAACAGAAGATATACCTTGCAAAAGACAATTTGAATCAGAAGATTACAGCAGTAATCTGTTAGCACACACCTGTAGGCACACCTTGTAATAATGCAGAAGAAGGTATACCAGCAACAACAATTTGAATCAGAGAAAAATAAAGCAATGAAATGTTAGCAACAAACAGTAGCAATCCCTGTGAGTAAAAAATTAAAACACCACCACACAGTAAATCTGCTTAGCCAAACTAAGTCTTAATCCTTCTCCCTTGCTCTGGTAAGTTTCTCTACTCTGCCTTTCAAGCAGTCTTAGAAGGAAAGAGCTCAGGTGAAGCTAGGTGCCTTGGCCAGCAAACCAAGTCTTCTACCTCCCTTTGAGTATTAAGGGCTGAAAAGGTACAGAGGTGCTGGTTTCTTGGTCATTATGTGGTCAGGGTTAATGGAGATTTGGGAGCAAATCGAGGTAGAAAGGGAGATTTCCAGACTAGAATTTGAGCATGCAAGTTTTACCGTGTGTGCCTCAGTGTCCCTCTAGTGCAGGGGTTCTCAGATGGTGAGGCCAGCCTCCCAGGGGAGGCCCCAACCTGTTCTAGGAGAGGCTCAAGCAAGTCTGAAAAAGTACTGTATTTAAATTGAGTTTTATATATTTTGTGTGAAGAGATGATGCAAACTGAAAGAGGATAATAGTAGGCGAATTTAATGTATTTATTTACTAATAGGTGACAAGGGAAGGTGAATGAAAGGCTAATTTCAGGTGTACCCGGGAAAGGGTAGGGAGTGAATACATTTCAAAAGACAACTATAAAACAGATCAAGAAATACGCAATAACCAATAGTGCAAACAAATATGAACAACGGACTAATAATGAGTGGTGGTAATTGATCAATTTGTAGCCTGATGGCAGAACAGCCCAAATACAAGGGTTGAGCAAAGAAGTGCTAACAGCAATAGCAGGAATGAGCAAAGTAATCCCTGAGAAGTTGCTTAGGAGCAGGGAAGGATGGGGAGAGGCAAAGTATGTAGGAAGGTTATTTCATATAGAGAGGAAACGGAGAAAGCAGTCTGACCCATGAAGGTACTGCAACAAGGGGTAACAATGGTTCAAGAATGAAAACAGCAAGAGTATGTAGGTTGGCCCGTGTGTGTGTATGGGGGGGTTGTTACAATAAGCTGAATAATATTTGTTTATTTTTTATTTATTTTTTTTGTTATTCAGATAACACCTTTGAGCACAGGAGCTCTTTTTCAAAGGTTCCATGTCAGTATAAGACAAAGAACTGAATGTGAGCCAAGTACTCAAAGGGCTTTCAATTTATTCATGGTGTACTGCGCAAAGTACAGTATGTTGTTTTTCTTTGGGGAGGCCCAAGATTATTTCAGTTTTTGGGGGGAGGCTCAAAATCTTTTCCATGGATTTGGGGAGGCTCACTGTGACAAAGTCTGAGAACTATTGCTCTAGTGATTTCTAGCCCAGGTTTTTGTACAGGGTTTTGTGGTGGGTGTGGGGTGGGCATTCAGTGGCAGAATGGCAAAGGTAGTTAAAGAGCATCCAGTCTGTAAAGGGAAGATTTTTGGCAGCATGTTTCATTATGTCATTAGTGAAAGGAGGGGAGAATCCCAGTCAGTCAAGGAGAAATAAGATAATTTCATGTCTATAAGCTAAAAGCAGATGGGATTCGTTTCCATACAAGGAACAGAAGGGAGCTGTTTGGAGCAGAGACAGTGTCGTCAGAAACAAAACATCCAGTCTGCTTTGTTTTTACCCTGTCATACCGATCTGTTGGGAAAAGTCAAGGAGCAAGTAGACCCAGAGACCCAGATGTTTGAAATGGTTTTCCAGCTCAGCATTGGATATGGAATAGGATATATGTATGTACAGGAGAGCCTAAATGAAAATATTTGGGTCAAAAAAAGGCAATGATATGAATTTATTTTTTGTCCAAAGGCACACAAAAAAAAAACACCTGGAGAATGCTGACCGCACAGGTGTTTGTGTGTTTTTGTTTGTTCATTTGTTTGTGTGCCTTTGGACAAAAAAAATCACAGCATCACTATGTTGTTTGTCCTCGTTATTTTTGTTTGGCCTCTCGAATGCATGTACCCTGCTCTTTGTGCATTTATTCAGATTAACTGCCCATGTGAGCATCGAGCAACTATTTTTGTGTGCGCTGCTGTTTTGTGTAGCAACGCTGGATATGGCAAGGGTGGTGATGTAAGGGATTGCAGAAGGCCTGGATGGTCTGTGCTTTGTGCCAGACATGACTTTCTTTTGGTAACATTTAGAGTAATGTTTTTGAACTGAACCATTATTGGATCCAAAGTCCATTTGTAGACTGATTTTTGAAGTTTGTGGCAGATCTAGAACCTGTGTCAAAAATGACTGCCCTCTACATGCATATATGTAGATGAGGAGACAGAAGAGAGGTAATTTAAAAAGATGGAGAAATGGTTAGGCCCCAGGATGAAAAATTCCAGACTCAGCCAGGATAGAGGAGTATTATCACTTAGGTGCACTACCTGGAAGCGATCGATTAGGAGAACCAAACTAATTTACTGGCCTGGGGAGAGAGGTCTACACTTGATAATTTGGGCACTATGATGGCTTATGCTACTGTATCAAACACTTTGACTAAATCTGCAAAAATAGCAACACTGAGGTGCCAGTGGCCATGGCCTTTTGAATACAGGCAGTGACTCTAGGCATAGAAGAGATTGAGAAGTGTTTTTTCCTTGAAGCCAGATGGGGACTAAGGACATTTCTTTTTATTTCCCCAGGATAGCCCAGCTGAGATGTAACATTTCATTTCCAGTGGGTCCTGCTTCCGTCCATTTCCACTGCTGGGTTGACTAGAGCACTGAAAGGTTAAGTGACTTGCCAGAACTCACACAGTGAGTAGTTGACTCCAGCAGGGCAAATTTGAGTCCATCAGATGCAGAGCCAAGCCAAAGCAGGGTGTGCTCCAAATGCTCCAGTAACTTGGTCAGAGCGGGGAGATAGGGTGGTAGTTACCTGGTTATGAAATATTGCTCCCTGTGTGAAGGGGAATTATGTTTGCAAGCGTCCAGGAGCAGGGCACCTAGTTGGTAAGGAGTTCAGTAATGGGAGAGGCAGCGGTGGGGACCAAAGTGCTAAGAAGGTGAGAGTGAAGGCCATCAAGGCTACGGCTTTAGTCGAAACTAAGTGAAAGAAGGGATTTTAGACTCTGGAATAGGGGCACTGGAGGGAATATGGTAGGATGAATAGAGGTAGGATGGGATTGGTGGGTGAGAAGAAGAGCATACCATGTGGCATGCCCAGCTAGTGAAGAACTCTAAGGGAAGCCAGCTTGGGTCTGGTGATAATAAAATGTTTTCTTAAAAATGATATTGCTGGTTGGGACAGAGAAGGTTGCGTAGCACCTTCCAAAACTCAGTTTTTCTAGGGACATGGATATGGTGCACTATCCACACTTCCAGCAGGCTTTCTTTTCCATTTAAAACTTGCTGGAACATCTTCAAGCTAAGCTCCTTCCACCCACCCAGGTGGTATCCTTCTCGGCACTGCCCTATGACATCAGACCTTCCTTTACACTGGAAGAATCAGATCTTCGGGAGTATTTCAGTCATCAGGTCACATTGTAGGAACTTCACCATTGGTGAAGCGGGATCCACACGGAACATTTTCCAGCAGTACAACTTGGTCCTCCAATGCCAACATCACCTGCCAACGTCATCAACCCTGTGAAGGTGTAAATGGCCCCCTCTCCCTCCTCAGTTCTTTCCTGCTGTCAACTCTGATCGCATGAGTCTTCAGTGAAGCTCCGTTGCAGTTCGTGCCATTTTTTGCCATGCTTTTTTCTTTTACCCTAGCTTTTAGAATCTCTTCTAAACAAGAGATTTATTTACCTTGTTTATGTCGAGAGTTACTCGTTCCTCATTTATGTTGAGAGTTACTCCTTCCACATCTCTCTTCCATCCCTGCCACTGCAGAAAGATAATTGCTTCTTCAGATGACCATAACCTCTGCATCCGCTGTCTTGGGCCTGACTACGACATCTCTGACTGTGTGCTCTGCCAGAAATTCAACCTCACAACCCTTAGGTGACGCAAAAAGGCTTTAAAGAAATTCCTCATGGAGCAGTAGGTAGCCTGTTCTGGGGTCCTCCAGGGTCTCTCCTTCCTAGTCGCCAGTGGGTTCATCAGGCTTCTAAGGCCAGAGACAAGTCCTCTGGGGGAAAAGTCACAAAAAAGACCATGAATTATACCGTTCCCTCGGTTGTGCTCCCGATTCCCAATGGTTTCTTCTTCCTCTGATGAGGGCAATCTATTGGCTGTGGCTGCACCAACGACTCCTGCTGTCCAGGCCTCTGCTTCTCCCAGGCCCATACCGACAGTGCCTCCTCCCACTTCTCAGGGAGGCCAGCCGTCGACCCTCGGATCATCGATGCCAGCCCCTCCATCACAGCCTGACACTTCCCCAGGCCCTTGGGCTCTCAATACCTGACCCCTCCACTGTTGATGTATCCTTCACCTACTGTCGACCTTGACACTATTTTGACCCAGATAACTATAGCCCTGGTGCACCAATTGGGCTCCTACAGACCTGGGTCCCTAGCGCCATTGACCGCCCTGTTATCAGTGCCTATTCGGCCATCTCAGTCTGCGCCTCATAGGGTGCTGTCAGTACTTTGCTCATTGGACCTTGAGATAAAACAGTTCAGTGTTGAAGAGGAGTACCATCCTGACCTCGTCCTCCCTGAGGAAGAGGAGAAACCTCTTTCCTCAGGTAGGCCCACTGCTTCTTCAGTCAGAGAGGACTCTGTTAAATGTACTCCTAAGTCCCCTACTGAAGATCCTACCTTTTTTAATGTGATGAAGCAGCTGTCCACAGCTATGGGCTTCCACACTGAGGAAGAGGATGCCACCAGGAGAGAACTGGTTGACTTCTTGGAGATTCCAGAATCTCCCAAGGTCATTCCTTCTATTCTTCCAGCTCGGAAGAATGCCACCACTGCCTAGACATGGTTCTTGCAATGCCGTGCAGGGCAGACAAACTCTTATGCCCTGCCTTATTATGTTGCCCAGCCTGACTCAGATTCTGTGGTCATCAAAGCAACACATGACAGGTCCAAGGTGCCCAAGCACCTTAGCTCCCTCTTGCCCCCCCTTCCCCGACATGGAATCCAGATTGATTGACCATTGCGGTAAAAAGGTTTATGCCTCCTCTACCTTGGGACTTTGGATTGCTAACTATCACTTACTGTAAATGGTCTAGTACCAAAACGCTATCTGGAAGAAGGGCAAGGCAGCTGCGCAAGCCCTCCCAGAGGGTTCCCAGAAACAGAAGGCTCTCAGATCATTTCAGGCTGCTGAGGATGTTAATAAACACCCCCTCAGGGTGTTGTACAACATTTCTGATACTGGTGCCAGGGCTGCTGCCACAGGTATTTGCCTTCGTAGGCATGCCTGGCTGAGGGGTTTGGGCTTCGCAGCAGATGTCCAACAGAAGGTGCTGAATGCCCCCTTCAAAGGCTCAGAGCTCTTTGGGCCAGATGTCCAGGGCATTATTAATGATTTACAAGGGTCGGGTAGTGCTATTAAGTCTGTCCATTTGCTTTACCATACCCAGCCCAGGAGCAGACTTTCGCAAGGTGTCCCACAAGTCTGGAGCAGGCTCCAATCCCCAGGGCAAATGGAAGGCCTCCTCTGCTTTACCTACCCCCTCTTCCTCAGGCCCTGCCACAAAGCGACCCAGGGGCGATGGATCAGCCCCAGTGTCCAGATCTGCCTCTGCCTGATTCCTTTCCCAGACCCCCCTCTCCTCTAGTCCCTGATGAAGAGGTGGTGGTTGGAGGTTGGTTCTCCCTTCATCTCAACCAGTGAAGAACCATAACTTTAGATGCCAGGATTCTTCAGATTATAGAAAGAGGTCACACTCTGGAGCTTGTAGAATAGCCCCCAGAGATTTCTCTGGTACCCTCCACCTACCGTAACACCCATGTAGTGGTTCTTTGTGAGGAGGTACAGTCCCTTCTGCAGAAAAGAGCTATTGAGCCAGTGCCCAGTCGGCAGAAGAACAGGGAATTCTACTCCAGGTTCTTCCTGGTCCGCAAAAGAACCAGAGATCTGAGGCCTATTCTAGATCTCAGTGACCTCAGTTTTAATAGCCAGTCCAAAAAAATTCTGCATGGTCATTCTTCCAGGCCTGCTGTCCCTATTTAAACAGGGTGATTGGCTGTGCTCCTTAGATGTGCAAGACCCTTACCTACATATCTCGGTTCGTCCTCTGCACAGGTGGTTTCTGCGGTTTTTTTTCAGAGTGAACATTACCAATTCAAAGTATTGCCCTTTGGCTTATCCTGTGTGCCATGGGTCTTCACAGCATGCTTAGGAGCGGTAGCTGCTGCCTTTCGGAGAGAAGGCCTGTACATCTTCCCCTACCTGGACTGGCTCCTCAAAGCTCCGTACAGAGATACAGCTCCTCTGGACCCTGGAGAGGACCTTCTAGCTATTTCACTCCTTGAGCATCACTGTCAGTCTGCCCAAGTCTGTATTGATCCCATCCCAGAGGCTGCAGTATATAGGGGTGGTCCTGGACTCAGCACAGGGCATGGCCTTCTGCCCCAAAACAGGGCAGAGTGCCTCATTTCCCATGCTCAGGAAGTGGCCCAGAGACATTATGTTCCCGCGAGGGTGTATTTGAGGTTACTAGGTCTCATGGCTGTGGCCATTGCCACAGTCCCCTTGGCCAGACTGCATGTGCAGAAACTGGGCAGTTTGCATTGAGTGGGGATGCTAAAAGGTCCAACTCTGGATAACCACATCTGTCGAACAGATCTTCTGTGGCAGATGAGAGAAGCTCCCATTCATGCATTCTGGACCGAGTCCTGCTGAGACTGTCCGCCAGAGTGTTCAGCATGCCTGGGACATGGACTGCTGAGAGGCCAGACTGTGGTCCAGTACCCAGTACCAGACTCTCATGGCCTCTCGGCACAGTGGGTATGAATGCGTTCACACACACACACTTGTTGATGTAGTGGACAACAGAGATTGTCTGACTGGACCAACAATTGGCCCAGAATGAGGTGGTTCTGAAAGGCCTGCATGGTATACAGGACTGCCTGCATCTTGAGGACATTGATAGGAAGGCACATCTAGACCTGGGACCATGTTCCCTGAGTCTGAAAGTGGCCCAGGTGCTCATACCCCAGCCCAAGTCGGAAGTCGGAGGCATCCATAGTGAGAATCTGCTGAGGAGAGGAGATCAGGAATGGGACCCCTTGTAACAGGTTCTGGAGGTTCTTCCACCACAGGAGCACCTTGCACTGGATGGGTTCATCCAGATTTGGACCTTTTTGCATCTCCACTCAATGCAAAACTGCCCAGTGTTTGCTCGCTAGATCCAGGGCCTGGAGTTTTCTGACAAGAAGTGTCCCTGTACTGGAGCAGGAGGTTGCTTTATGCCTTACCTCCATTTTCTTTGATTCGGAGAGTGCTAATTAAGCAGCAGATGGAGGGGGCCAGTATGATCCTGGTCACAGCTTACTGACCATGGCAGATATGGTTTCCATTACTGCAGCAGTTAGCGGAGGAGCTTCCGGTTCCTCTGCCCCTTTGGGGGGATCTGCTGATGCAGGCTCAGGGGACCCTGGTCAATCTGAACTTCAACTCCCTTCGTCTGCATGCCTGGCTCCTGAGGACATAGCCGTCTCCTGGTTTGGAGTACCTCAGAGGGTGGTGGGCGTCCTCATGGTAGCTCGGAAGCCCTCCACAAGAGCCACATATGCCACGAAGTGGAAGAGGTTTGCCATCTGGGCTGTCAAACATCATCTAGATCCTTTTACCTGTCCGGTGAGCCAGATTCTGAACTACCTGATCTTGCTATCGAACTCTGGCCTCCAGTACTCCTCTTTCAAGGTTCACCTTTCTGCTATTTCTGCCTTTCAGAAGCCTGTGGGCATACCATGGCTCAGTTGGATGTGTCCCGTACTTTTCTCAAGGGCATCCTGCACCTGAAACCTCCAGTCTGTTCCACTGTCCCAGCTTAGGATTTAAATTTGTTTTTGGAGAAATCGACCCCATCTTATGGTTGAGCCAGCCATGACTTGTGAGCTACGCTATCTTTCTTGGAAAGCATTATTTTTAGTTGCTGTTACTTCTGCTCGAAGTACTTCCGAGCTTCAGTCTCTCTGGTGTGAGGAGCCTTATTTGATTTTTCACAAAGAGAGGGTGTCTTTGCCCATGCATCCTAAGTTTCTCCCTAAGGTGGTGTCCAAGTTTACCCTGAATCTATCTACCCACCTACCTGTTTGTTTATTTTCCAGAGTGTGCTAATCCAGGGGAAGCTCTGCTCCATACTTTAGATGTGCACAGAATTCTGAAATATTATCTGCTCCAAACTAAGTACTGCAGAACAAACAATCAGCTTTTTTTCTTTCGTCGCAGGGAAAGAGGAAAGGGAGAAGGATATCCATGTTTCCAAACAATGTTTGTCCCAATGCTTTGCCTATTGTATTTGTGTTCTGCTACAACAAGCATGGCAAGCAGTTGCCAGGGGTGGTGAAAGCCCGCTGCACAAGGGGCATGGCTACCTCTGTAGCCTGCTTCAAGGGGGTCTTAGCTGCTGACATTTGTGCTGGTGCCACTTGGAGTACTGTTCATACTTTCACCAAGCACTACAGTCTGGATATTGCTTCTGGGGCCCGAGCAAGCTTTGGTCGGGCTGTTCTGCAGGGTCTGCTGTCCTAGGCTTTGGTTGGCCTTCCTCCCAGACTCTTATGCTGCATCTGTAACTGCTTGGGACACGTGCCTACGGTGTGATCTGATCTCAAGACGCCCCCCCGAAGAAGATAGAACAGTTACATAAGAACATACCATAACAGTAGATCTTTGAGGGGATCTCAGTTATCAGGTCTGCCTTCCCTCCCACCATCTCCCTTTTTGGGTTCCTCTGCTCAGACTGGCTGTATGGTGTATCCAGCCTTAAATTTAGGCCTGTGCACCTCTCTCTCTTTCCTCGGTCCCCCATGTCATGGGTTTGCTCCCTTAGTTTCCGGGGGAAAGCAAGGCTGCTCATGCTTTTATAGGGTTGATCACATCAGCAGGTGACATAAGTGTGGGGGCGCCCAAGTGGTACTGGTGGAAACTCTTCCATGTGGATCCTGCTTCACCAATGGTGAAGTTCCTACAGTGTGATCTGATGACTGAGATCCCCTGGAAGATCTGCTGTTACGGTAGGTTCTTATGTAACCATGGTTCTACAGGGGTGTTGTTGTTAGCGCGCGGTGCCTCCTTTTTCGTCACCCACTACCTGGCTAGCCTGGGTTTGGGGAGAAAACATTCGCTCAGCATCAGGGCTAGGTTTGCACTTCTGGTAAGGGGCACCCAAGTAATTCCGGACACAGGAAGCAATAACTGAAAATGTCCAAACCAGGAGTGGGATTCAAAAGTGGGGCTTTTATTCACTTCAACACAAGAGTACAAAGCAAGATGGACCCCCACGGGGCTACACTCACTGGATATGCAGATCTATAGAGGTCAGAACACATCTTCTTCATCACACAACAACCCTCAGGTTCTGAACACATCTGGGCTTCCACACCCGAACTGGTACTCTCACTCTTGGATTCCCTGGCATGGCACTCGGCCAGCACTAGTAGACTTTTCCATAGGTCATGGAATTTTGGTGGTGGCTCCCTCAACCACCCATGAATGCTATAGGTGCGCAAAGTGAATCCGTAGAGGTAAATCTGGTTACTCCAGATGGGGAGTCTCCCACCTCTTGTTCCCAAGTCCAAACCCGACCATTCTTAAAGTGCTGTACTGGGCTGTCCTTTCCTGACCCCACAGAAGCAGATACTTTCACACAACTGTCTTGGTGAAACATGGACTCTATGTCAGAGCAGACTCACCATGGTTCACAGGTGCCCCAGGGCTTCTCACACGGAAAACACACATCTGGTACCTCAGTAGAAATTCTCTAGTCAGGCAACTTTCCCTCATCCAGCAGGGCCAGGGGGTTGCCCCTGAAATGCTGGTCTTTTTTCCCCCCATCCCTCCAGGGATGGGGCACTGGAACAGATCGGGGAACGGTCTCAACTACTTCTGTTGGTTTCTTCTGTGTCCTTCTCTAGGGCGAGAACACACACCCTCTTCCTGTTGCAGCACTATTACAGAGCTAGGCTCTGAGGGGCTGCCACCTGCAGCACACCTCCTTCTTCCACTGAGTCTCCCACTAGACTTCTACAGACTGACTTTGAAAACTCCAAACATTCTAACCTAACTCCCTGCCGCAACATTCCACTGTGGCTTATGCTGCTGCGAGAATTCTAAGTGATGTCATCCCTCCAGCTTAGCTGAGGGCAGAGTGAGACAGTGTGAAACCCATTTAACTGGAGTCTCAAAAGCTGCCTTTCCCTGCCTGCCACTAGATCTAAGTGGGATTCTAGTAACCCCTGGTGACAAGGGGGCTACACTTACATAACTGTTCTTTCTAGGGACATGGATATGGTGTTCTAGCCACACTTCATGCAGTATTCCTTTTCCCTTTAAGGCTTGCCAGAATGTCTTCGAGCTGGCTCCTCCCACCCACCCAGTTGGTAACTCCTTCAGCACCACCCCGCGATGTCAGATCTTCATTTCCGCTAGAATAAGAAGATTCCCTCCTTACTGCTCTATTGCTGAGAATGCCCTTTGCTTATAAAAACTTAGAATTTTCTAAAAATATTTGTCTTCAGGCTACTCCTTGTCTCCTGTATGGAGGACGCAAAGTCCGCGCCAGGATTCTGTAAATGTGCCTGCGGGTAGAAGATGTCTTGGACAGATCCGCACACCATGTGCGTCTACTGCCTGGGCCATGAGCATGATGCCCAGGCATGTGGCCTGTGCTGTACTTCGCATCCATCCACGTGAGAGGATCGCCATGGCTGTCTGCTTCTGGGTCATCTGGAAAATCGGGATCCACTCGTCAAATCCAAAGACTCCCGTCAAGTGGTCTCCACAGCTGTGTGGTCCGACGAACAATTTGCAGCATTTGAGGAAGCCATGGCCCAGGCTGCAACTCAGGCTTCCTCAGCTTCTGCCTTTTTGCCGCTCTCTCTGGGCGCCTCTTTCACAGGGGCATTCAAAGATTTGTGCCAGGCACTTCGTACCCATGGGCAGGGTCCCTTGGGCACTAAGCCAAGGTCAGAACCTAAAAAAGAGGGGGTGTTTTGGAGCACACCTACCGACCTGACATGCCTTAGACTGGCTCTCCATATTTTCAGAGATTTCAACTCTAAAATAATATTTTCTCATGGGAAGTTTGCCTAACTATTAACTGTATTAGAATCTACACATTGTGCTGAATCTTCCAATCTACTTTGTGCAACCATGGGACAAAAACAAGGGTCCTGCAGGCACTGCAAAAATAAGGCCTGCTGAATTGGAACAACACGAGGCAACTATTAAACCTGTAACTGAGATTGACCCTCCATGGATGGCGTTCCCAATGCTCTGTGCAAGCTGCAGATAGTAAGGTCGAGTCAATCCTGACCTATTTTGCTGAACAAGATGGCAAGATTGTGGAAGCTAATAAAACGGCCTCTTAAGCACAAACAACTGCAATATAAGCATTAAACACAACAACTAAGCTGGTCCAGGAAAACGCACAGTTAAGATACAGGCTGGAAGCCCTCAAGAATTCACAGAGGGCTTCTAATGTGAGGATCGTGGGCCTACCTGAAAACTGTGAAGGGGGATAGTCTTCTCTTTTTCATCCAAGAATGGCTGCTGAAAGCATTAAAGCTCAGTCCGGAGATCAGAGAGGAACATCTCTGTGCATATCGGATCTCTCTACGATCTGCTGCAGCCCAGGATAACGTGCTCAGAATGGCTCTAGTGATCACTGCTGGTTCAGGGGTCAGAGATAAGATTTTAAAAGCTGCTAGAGACTCCAAAAGACTTAACTTTCAGGGGGTTACCATTCATATGTTTCCCGATCTCTCATACGCCACGAAGATGCGGCGTAAGAAATTTGATGGAGTCCAGGCCAGACTCAGAAGTTTAGGGGTGGACCACTCTCTACTTATGCCAGCTCATCTCAGAGTGTTCTACGGGGGAAAGACGTACCAGTACACAGATCTGATCGAAGCAGGAAAAAAGACTGAGGCCATAGCGCTGGAATTCGATCACGTGGTGGCTCCAGAAATATCTGAATCCGAAGAGGAAGAAACCTGAAATGTTATAAAGGAAATTTTTCTCTCTATATCAGAGCATTAATGTTAGGTTCCTTTTGTTTACGTGGAAATGCTGATTACTCTGTTTACCAGTAGGCATTTTAAAGTTCTATCAGTTTTGGGATGCAGACCATTTTAAAGGGGAAGTTACTTTGAAGTGCATTGAGATGTTGAGCCTAACGCTATGAGGGAATCGGAGTAAGTTTTCAAAATGATGCAGTTAGTTCACCAGTTTCTTTTTATATAAGACTGTTGTAAAATGGTGGTTAATGTTGAATCTCTAAATGTGGAAGTCATTTCTATTGTGCACAATACATATGTAGGGACATGTATTCGGACTGGGGACCACATCAGCACAAGATGCTGTGTTTAAGTTGTTCGGAGTCTCATAATTCATAGAGAGGTCCCCCAAAGTCCTGTGGGGTGCAGCTTATCTCGAACAATTATACCTTTTTGGGCATTTAATTTTAAAAAGATATACCCCTACATCCGAAAATCAGAATGTATAGATTAACTCTCCTGTGTAAATCGGATGTATTGGGGTGAAAAATTGTGATTTCTTACGTGAGATGACTGTATGATATTGTTCTTCAAGTAAAACAATAAAATATAAGTTAAAAAAAAAAATAAGAGGCCAAGAAACGGTCTCGCTGTCAATCGTGGGATCTGGAGCGCTTTCGGACCTCCGTTTCCTGTGCTTCTCCAGAGGTTTCAACTTCGGTCAGTTCTTCGGCCCAGGCCCCTGGCATCATGGTCTCCTTGTCGGGCCAGTTTGGTCAAGACGCAGGTCAATCTTCCAAGCGAGATATTCCTCAAGGCGATCGACCCATTGTTGCCGGAAGAGGCCGACACCTTCCTTTCTAGGACCCTGGTCCTACCGCTCACTCAAGAAGAGATGGACCAGTCTACTGATTTGACACCTCTCACCCAAGAACTTCCAGACCCAGAGGAGACTCAACTCTCACCAGCCCTCTTTGAGACCCACCATCAGCGGCCCGACGATAGTCGTCTCGATCGCTGAGCCTCAAGTCAGGTAGCCTGCGTCAACATAGACGCTCATGCTCTGGACACCCGGGCAAGTGGCGTTACTGCTATTCCTTATTCTCCTTGGGCTGGGAGAGGCTCCAGCGCAAGATGAGTCGATGCTATGAGGACTTGATGTGGCAGCAGCTCATTTTCACCGAAGTGAAGCCCATCTCGGCTCTGGCCCTGGCCATTACATGGCTTTCATCACAGAGGCCACAGCCTTCTCCACTTCGGCAGGAGCTGACCCGTCAGGTCCCAGCTCAGCCTCCTCTGGCCTCTCCACCAATCCTGTGGCGCCGCTGCTCAAACAGCCAAAGTCCGGTGTTCCAACTAAGAAGGCCTGCCAGGCCTCTGGTCTTCCCCATCGGTTGTCTGTCACCATTACCCCCGATCAACCCCGTAAGGTCAGCGGGGATTTGGGCAATCTACTTTTATTTAACGATTCTTCCAAATTAGAAGGTTCTTCTTTGCACTCCCGTCCAGAGAACCTGTCGGCGGAGCAAGGCCTCTCTTTTATGGGTCTTCTCTGCCTCATCTCGGAATCCACGGGTCTCCCGATGGAGCTCGTTTGAAGCAGGCTCAGAACCGGCTTAACAAGATCCTCGGCTGGGGTGACCTTTCTTGGCCCTGCCTTAGAGCTGTGGCAGCATTCATCCTCTTGCCCTGCACCACTGGCCCACAAGTATGCGGTCCCTACCAGTTCCCTTTCGGGATTCACAGAGCACCCCTCGGCTGAGGGTTTGGTGGCCGACTCTGTGATCTGGCACACTGGCAACTTGGGTGGTGTTGAAAAGCTTCCTGACAAGGAGTCTAAAAAACTAGGCCACATGGCAGAGGAGGTCTATGCTGCCTCCTCTCTCAGCCTTTGGCAAGCGAGTTCAGCCCTTCTAATGGCCCACTTCTCCCATGCTCTTTTGGGCACGCTCGACGAGGTGCTTCCTCATCTCTCAGCAGACCTATGGACCACGGTCAGATAGGTCCGGGATCAAGGCCAAGCGGTGGCTAAACAGCTCCAGACTGCCATGGACGTGGACGACTCTTGCACTAGATCCAACGCCACAAGGCTTAGCTGCAGATCTCAACCCTAACAGTGGATACCCAGCACAAGCTGGCAGATGTCCCCTTTCTGGATATCGGTCTGTTCGGGCCCAGGGTTGGCAGGCACCTCACCCGCATCAAAAAGTCCAGTGCCACCCTGGACTCTCTAACTTCCTCCCAGAGGGATCCCAAAGGTTCCAAACAGCAGAAGAAGCCCTTTCGGCTCCTCTCTTCCCCCTGCGGCCGAACCGACCCAGTCTCAGGCTGGACAGCAGGCTCAGGCCTGGCCAGTTGTTCATAGGCCAGGAGGCCGAGGCTCTGGGGGTTCCTCAGCTGGTCCCTCCTCCACCTCCAAGCCTGCCCAGTGACAGATGGGAGGTGCCTTCCCCATGCATGCCTGTCCTGTGTCCTCCCTTGGGGGGCCAGCTCCATGACTTCCTTTTTGTCTGGTCTGCTGTCACCACGGACAGGTGGGTTCTCAAGGTGGTAAGTCAGGGTCTGCCTCTAGAATTCAAGGCCTCCCTGCCTTGCCAAGTCTGTGCAGTAACAGAGGACAGGGTGTCCAACATCCTGTCAGCCCATCAGGACAATATTGCCCAGCTCCTCTGCAAGGAGGTTGTGGTTCCTGTCTCTGACCCTCCAGAACATCCAGAGTTTGTCTCCAGGTACTTCCTGGTGCCAAAACAGATGGGGGGGGCTGATGCTCCATCTTAGATCTGCACAACATGAACACGTTTCTCAGGTCATGCACCTTCAGGATGGTCACACTCTCAGATCATACCATCTCTCAAGCAGAATGTGTGGTTTTGATCTCTGGATCTTTAGGATGCTTTCTTCTACGTCCCAGTCCATCCATCTGTCCCACCGCCAGTTCCTCAGGTTCCAGGCAGGAGGAGGGGTGGTCCTCTAAGAGTTCCAGGCCATGCCATTCTGCCTGTCGGCCCCTAGGGTCTTCTCCAAATGCATAGCAGTGGTGGCAGCTTGCCCGGAGGTGCTGGGGAATCCAGGTATACCCTACCTGGACGAATGGCAACTTGTGGGTCCCTCCCGGCAGGAGATGGAGAGGCCCTCCAAACATGCGTCTCTCTTGGTCAACGAGGCCAAATCAGAACTCTTGCCCTCGCAGGTGATTCACTGCATCGGAGCAGAGCTCAACTAGCTCCTGGCGGACAGGGCAAGGCTCTCTCCTCCTTTGCCCGGTCATTTCAGATTGGGCAGTTGCACCTTGCATGGGACTTCCTGCACCTCCAGGAATATTTGGCGGCTTGCACCAGCGTGGTCCGTTGGGCCTGCTGGAGAATGTGCTCTCTGCAGGGGAGCTAGCAAACCAGTAGTCTCTGTACAAGGTCCACTTTGACCAGCTGGTCACTGTGACTCAGCTTATGTGGGATACCCCTTAGTGGTGGTTAGTCCCGGAACATCTGCCAGAAGGTATCCTGTTTGTCCGCCCAGAGCCGACAATCATAACAACCGATGATTCCCTGTTGGGCTGAAACATAGAATTTGACGGCAGATAAGGACCGCTTGGCCCACCCAGTCTGCCTGTTTCCCTACCTAATGGCTAAGCTGCAGATCCTAGTTCACCAGCATCCTCCTTCTTTCTACCCCCACCCCCTAGAATTGACTTATGACTGTCCCATGCATGCTTGAATTCAGTCATTGTTTTTGACTCCACAACCTCCTCCGGAAGGCCGTTCCATGCATCCACAACCCTCTCTGTGAAAAAATACTTCCTTACATTACCTCTGAGCCGCCCCCCATCTTCAAATTGTGCCCCCTTGTTCTTGCACACCTCTTTTTTTGAAAGATGCTACCCTCTTTGACTTTGTTGATTCTCTTGAGGTACTTGAATGTTTCTATCATGTCCCCCCTCTCCCTCCTTTCCTTGAGGCTATACATATTAAGCTCCTTTAGTCTCTCTTCATATGTCTTCCGGTGCAGACCCTGCACCATTTTAGTTGCCCTCCTCTGGACAGCTTCCATCTTGCCTAGGTCCTTGCGGAGATTGGGTCTCCAGAACTGCACACAGTACTCCAGATGGGGTCTCACCAACTGTCGGTACAGAGGGACAACAACTTCCTGTTTTCTACTGGTGATGCCTCTCCCTATGCATCCCAGTATCCCCCCAGCCCTCCTTACTTCTCTCTCACATTGCTTGCCCACCTTTAAGTCATCTTATATGACTACCTCCATGTCCCTTTCCATTTTTGTTGTTGTTAGTATCTCACCCCCCATCGTGTACTCTTCTCCTGGGTTTTTGTTTCCCAGGTGCATTACGTTGCACTTCTTAACATTAAATCTAAGCTGCCATACATTTGACCATTCCTCTAACCTTGCCAAGTCCCTTCTCATCCTTTCCACCCCACCTTGTGCATCAACTCTGTTGCAGATCTTTGTGTCATCTGTAAAGAGACATACTTTTCCTTCCAGTCCCTCTGCAATGTCGCTCACAAAGACATTGAAGAGGACCGGTCCTAATACTGAACCCTGCAGCACCCCACTAGTAACCCCCCTTTCTTCAGAATGGACTCCATTTACTATTACCCTCTGTGTCCTATTCTCCAGCCAATTCTTTACCCAGGCTATCATCTTGGGACCCACTCCCAAGCTGGCTAACTTGTATATTAATCTTTTGTGTGGGACTGTCAAATGCCTTGCTAAAGTCTGGGTAGGCCATGTCCACAGCCCCTCCCTGATCTACTACTTTGGTCACCCAATCAAACAAATCTATTAGATTCGTCTGGCATGACTTTCCTGCTGTGAATCCATGCTGCCTTGGGTCCTGTGCCCCTCTGGCCTCTAGGTACTCAACAGTTCTTTCCTTCAGAAGTGATTCCATCATTTTCCCTATCACTGAGGTTAAACTAACTGGTCTGTAGTTTCCCGCTTCTGCCCTGCTCCCACTTTTGTGAAAGGGAATCACATCGGCCCTCCTTCAGTCCTCAGGTACCACCCCATCCTCCCATGATTTGTTAAAGAGGGTAGTCAGTGGTGTCACTAGTTCTTCCCTTAGTTCTTTTAGAATTCTGGGAAATCCCATCATGTGGTGCTCACCAGGGGGAACACACAGAATCCATGGGCTCTGGACACCCCCAAGGAGTCCTGGTGCCACATCAAGCTGCACGTATCCAGGGTCAAGTCATTCAGGTCCAGACCAACAACACTTTCGACAATGTACTAGCTCAACAAACAGGGCGGGATGCACTCCTTTCCTTTGGCCCTCATGTGCAGCCTGGAGGCCGATCTGGCCATCAGTGTGTCCGTTGTCTCCAACCAATGGGCGGACACTCTCAGCTGGGTGGGCGAGGCATCTCACGAGTGGTCTCCTCACCCATAGGTAGTGCACAGCCCGGTCTCCCAGTGGGGCATCGCTCAGGTGGACCTGTTTGCCTCCAAGGAGAACGCAAAGCTGAGGCTGTACTGTTCCCACCCCTGGCAGGGAATGCTGCAGGGGGATGTCTTCTCCAGGCCTTAGGCCCTGGGCCTTCTTTATGCCTTCCCTTCATTTCCCTTGATCCACAAGGAGGCTCCAGACTGGCCTCACCAGTTAGGGTACATCGATATCCTCAGCCTCAGCAGTAGGCTCCTGAGGCATCTCCCTCTATGCCTGGACCTGCTCTCAATACATCAGGGGAAGGTACTCCATCCAGATCTTCAGTCCCTGCACCTGACAGCCTGATTCCTGGGCGGCTAGAGTTCCAGGCTTTGGGTCTCTCTGAAGTTGTCCTCAGCATACTCGAGGATTCTCTGAAGGAGTCGAACCAAAAATGTTATGCCTTCAAATGGAAGAGGTTCTCCATTTGGTGCCAGGGCAAGGGGACCCCTTATGTCCGGTGGCTAGCATTCTTGACTACCTTCAGTCCCCCCTCTGTCAGGTCTTCAGTAGACGACTCTTAAGGTGCACCTGGCAGCCATTTCTGCCTGCCAGGTGCCTGTTGGTATGCAGTTGGTGGCACAGGAGAGAGTGGGCTGGCGCTTTTTCAGAGGCCTTGACCACATTTCTCCTCCAGTGCATGAACCACCACCACTTTGGGACGTGTTACTGGTATTGGCAAAGCTCATAAGCAAGCCATTTAAACTGATACACAGGTGTGCAATGTCTCACCTGTCATGGTAGACCGCCTTCCTGGTGGCTCACATCAGTCAGAAGGATCAGTAAACTCCAGGGGACTCTCAGTGGAATCTCCATATCTGGTCTTCCACAGGGACAAGGTTGTCCTTCTTCCCAACCCGAACTTCCTCCTGAAGGTTGTGTCGGATTTTTGCCTTAACCAGGTGATTAATCTGGTGTACCTCACCAACCACACCTTGGAGGCTAAGCACAGGTTCCATACACTGGACCTGTGGCGCACGCTAGCCTATTATAAGAAGTGCACAGCTGAAGTTTGGTGAGAGGTTTGCCAGCTGTTTGTCACCTACGCCGAAGCCGCTTATGGCAGACCAGCAGCTAAGCAGACTGTTGGCAGGTGGATTGTTTCTTGCATCAACATAGAAACATAGACTTTAATGGCAGATAAGGACCACTTGGTCCACCCAGTCTGCCCATTTTCCTACCTACTGGATAAGCTGCAGATTCTAGTTAACCAACAGCCTACTTCCTGCAACCCCCCACTATAATTGCCTTATGTCTGTCCCATGCATGTTTGAATTCCCCCACTGTTTTAGACCCAATGACCTCCTCAGGAGCGGTTCCATGTATCCACCACTCTTTGTGAAAAAATTCTCACATTACCCCTGAGCCATCCCCTCTATCTTTAAATTGTGCCCCTTGTTCTTACACATCTCTTTTCTGAAAGATGCTACCCTCCTGGACTTTGTTGATTCCCTTGAGGTACTTGAAGTTTCTATCATGCCCCCCGTCCCTCCTTTCATCAAGAGTATACATATTAAGCTCTCTCAGTCTCTTCATACGGTTCTGCTGCAGACCCTGCACCATTTTAGTTGCCCTCCTCTGGACTGCTTCCATCCTGTCTATGTCCTTGCGTAGATGAGGTCTCCAAACTGCACACAGTACTCCAGATGGGGTCTCACCAACTGTCTGTATAGAGGGATAAACACTTTCCTTTTTCTACTTGTGATGCCCCATCCTATGCATCCCAGTATCCCCCTGGCTCTCCTTGCCGACTTTTCACATTGCTTACCCACCTTTAGGTCATCTGATATGACTACCCCCAGGTCCCTTTCCATTTTTGTTGTTGTTAGTACCTCCCCTGCTATTGTGTACTCTTCTCCTGGGTTTTTGTTTCCCAGGTACATTACTTTGCACTTCTTTGCATTGAATCTAAGTTGCCATATATCTGACCATTCCTCTAACCTTGCCAAGTCCCTTCTGATCTTTTCTATGCCCTCTTGTGTATCAGCTGTGTTACAGATCTTTATGTCATCTGCAAAGAGGCATACCTTTCCTTCCAGACCCTCTGCAATGTCACCTATAAAGATGTTAGAGAGGACTGGAACCAGTACTGAGCCCTGAGGTACTCCACTAGTAACCCCCCCTTTCTTCAGAATGTATTACATTCACTATTACCTTCTGTGTCCTGTTGTGCAGCCGTTTGCTACCCAGGCTACAACCCTGGGACCCACTCCCAGGCTGGCTAACTTGATTATTAATCTTTTGTGCGGGACTGTGTCAGATGCCTTGCTAAAGTCTAGGTAGGCCATATCCACAGCCCCTCCCTGGTCTATTACTTTTGTCACCCAGTCAAAGAAATCAATTAGATGTGTCTGACATGACGTTCCTGCTGTAAATCCATGCTGCTTTGGGTCCTGGGCCCCACTGGACTCTAGGTACTCAACAATTCTTTCTTTCAGAAGTGATTCCATCATTTTCCCTACCACTGAGTTCAAACTTACAGGTCTGTAGTTTCCTGCTTCTGCCTTGCTCCCACTTTAGTGAAGAGGAATCACATCTGCCCTCCTCCAGTCCTCAGGTATAACCCCATTCTGCCATGATTTGTTAAAAAGAGTGGTCAGTGGTGTCACTAGGTCCTCCCTTAGTTCTTTTAGGATTCTGGGGTGAATCCTGTCAGGCCCCATTGCTTTGTCCACCTTGAGTTTTAGGAGTTCTTTCAGGACTCTTTCTTCTGTGAATGGACTGGTGTTAACCCCCTACCCAGAGTGCTTCTGTTGTCTGGTTTAGGTAACTCCTCCTCATCTTCTTTTGTGAATACTGAGCAAAAGTATTCATTCAGTATCTCTGCCTTTTCACTGTCTCCCTCTGCCCACCTCCCCTCTCTTTTATTAATCTTCACTATCCCTCCCTTAACCTTTCTATGCTCCCTAATGTACCTAAAAGGTTTTATCCTTCTTAACTGAGTTGGCTATTTTTTCTTCGGTTTGGGCCTTTGCTGTTCTGACTGCCTTCCCCACTTCTTTCTGCTTTAATTGATACAGTTCCCTGTTGTGCTCCTTCTGTGATTCCTTATACTTTTTGAATGTAGCCTTTTTCTCCTTAACCTTCCCTGCCACCTCTTTTGAGAACCATAGTGTTTTTTTACTCCGCTTTGTTTTCTTTATTTGTTTCACACAAAGACTTGTTGCTTGTATGATGGCAGTTTTGATTTTTCTCCATTGTTCTTCCACCCCTCCTTTTTGGCCATTTGCTAGTGCATTCTTCAGGTATTCACCCATTTTGCCAAAGTCAGCCCTTCTAAAGTCCAGTATCCTTGTTTTTGTATGGCTTATCTTCATGGTTGTGCTCATTATGAAGCACACTGTGCAGTGGTCACTTGTTCCCAGATGTCTACTGACTTCTAAATTTGTGATCCTCTCTCCATTTGAGAGTACCAGGTCTAGTATTGCTCCCTCCTGAGTGGGTTCCAGCACTAGCTGTCTAAGGCCTTCCCCCTGCAAGGCATCGAGAATGACCCTGCTCTTGGATGTGGCTGCAGTACATGTCATCCAGTTAATATCTGGCATATTCAGGTCCCCATCAGCAGTATCTCCCCTTTTTCAGCCATTTTGAGAATGTCCTCTATCATGTTCTTGTCCATTTCCTCCCCTTGAGATGGGGTCTGTATACAACCCCTGTGTGGATTGTGATGCCATTCCCTGTCTCCAAGGTGACCCAGAGTGCCTCTTGTCCTCCCCCTTTACTTTTTAGTTCTGTAGCTTTGATCCCTTCCGTTATGTATAGAGCTACTGCGTCTCTTCTTTTATCTTCTCTGTCCCTTCTGTAGATTGTGTACCCTGGTATGTTGACATCCCAGTCATGGTTCTCTGTGTACCATGTTTCCGTGACTGCCACAATATCAAATTGTTCATCTTCCATCAGGGCTACTAGCTCAGGAAGCTTGTTTCCCAGACTACGGGCATTAGTACTCATTGCCTTCCATTTAATGTTGGCTTTATCCTTTTATCCCCCATCCCTGCTATTATTGCCCTTGTCTGTTTTTCCATTTACCCCTGTCCCACCTTGTGTTGAGCTCTGTACCTCAGTGTTTACCTTATTACCTGCCATGTTTTGTGGGGGGAGGCTTGAAATTCCCTGCCTCTTATCAGCATCTCCACCCTTGGCTAGTTAAAAAGCTTGCCAAGAAAGTATTTAAACCTGTCACCTAGGGGCTTGGTTCCCTTCGTGAACAGATGCAGACCATCGTGCCAGTATAGACCTTTATCTCGGCAGGTGGACCCCCAGTCCCCAATGAAGCCAAAGCCCTGTGCTCTGCACCAGTTTTGCAACCATTCATTAAAGTGCATGGTGTGCAGTAACCTAGCCTCAACCCTGCCATGGACTGGCAGCACCTCTGAGAAGGTTACCATGCTTGCTACCCGTCTGAGGCCCCTCCCCAACTCCACAGATTCATTCTGCACTGCAGTGATCCCATGCCTAGCTAGGTCATTTATCCCAAGGTGGACAATGATATCTAGTTCCCTCTCCTGTGATGCTGCTTCTGCAATCCTGAGGATTTGCTTCCTGTCCCTCCAAGCCATGGCACCAGGCAGGCACCTTACTTCCTTCTCCTCTCCCTTCCCCAGTTTTACCCCCCAAACAATTGAGTCCCTATCAGAGCTGTTTCCTTCCCTGTGGTGTCCCTTGCCACCCTTTTGTGGGTCTCCCTGTGGATGTCCTCAGCATTCTTCTGGGTCTCCACTGGGGTGCCATCATAGAGGAACCTTGCTCTGCCAGAATGGCATATGATTTGTGTAGAGGTACAACTAGGGGCTTCGCCTCTGGTCCACCACCGCACCTCCCAGAACCCACTGTGGTCCAACTGCTCTTCATCTTGGCAACCTCTGAGGCAATGGTTGGCAGTGGTGCTCTTTGGGTGGGGAGGCCTCCTAGTCCTTGCTAGTTCAGCCTGGAGGTGGGCAACCTCCTCCCTCAGAGCTGACAGTTGCCTGCAAATAGGACAGCAACGCAGTTTCCAGAATGTCTCCCGGAAAACTGCTGCCCCACAGCCAGTGCATTGCACCACTCCCCACATGTCCCTTTCCCTTATAATATACAATATGTAATATATATATATATGTATTTTTTTTTTTTATTTGTGGTGTGTACCTACCCTTTATGCACTGTACTGGGTTATTAAGAATATGACAGTTCTGCCCCAAGACCTGTTGAGAGTGATGTCAGAACTTTGGCTATAAAGGAAATGCCACGCCTGGGTGGGGTGGGGTGGGAAGGGTGGGTGGGTAGTCCACAGCCACTGGTGAATGTTAGAAACAATCAAATACACAACTGCTCCACCACCCTGGTGAGTACTGCCCTTTATAGTAATTCAACTAACACCACAATTTATTAGATCACTGCTCCTACACAAACCGCTCAACCTCTGCTATAGGTTGGCGGGTAGGGAGCCTCCTGTAGGGCTAAGGGCTAATTCCACCCGTCATACCGGTGCCTCGGTGACTGCTTCCAGGGATGTTCCTATCCAAGAAATCTACTGGGCTGCTACCTAGAATCCAGCACACACCTTCATTTCCCACTACCACATTGACCTTGAGTCATGCTGGGATGCTTGTTTTGGGGCTTCAGTTCTCCAATCTCTGTTCTGCCACCTCCTGCCCAGGAACTGCTAGGAATCTGCCAGAAGTGTGGGTAGAACACCATATCCACATCCCTAGAAAAACAGGTTACTCACCTGTAACGGTAGACCTTCCACGGCGTGGTATCTTGCAGTAAGTAGTACTTTTGGATATCCAGCAGAGGTCGTTGTGGTGCAAGCCGGCTCTTCTAGCAGTTTTTCACCAGGGACTGCTCACACATGACATCTGTTTCCTGTAAAAGAGTGGGCAGTCCCTGGTATCCTCAGTTCATTTTCCCGCCATCTTCAGCTCGCACAACAGCTAATGCAACTTCTGTGTAGCAGTCATCAATGAGAAATTTGGAACTAAGACGAATGTCTACAGATTCGTCAAAGAAACGAGCATTATTTTATTCCTGCCGTTGCGTTAGGAAGATATACTGCTTTGACAACCACATACTTTGTGTAAGGTGTCTGGGGCTCACACATGACACCAGTTTCTGCAGTTTATGTCAGGAATTTAATCAGGCAACTCGTCGATGATGGTTGCTTGAAATTCAGCGTCTTTTGATGGAGCAGAAAATGTATCTTAGAGAACCAGGGGGCTCGTAGCAAGGGCTCCCCTTCTGGTTCTTGTTCCGGCAAAAAAGTAGAAACCCTTTTCACTCCCTGCTGCCTGCCGCCTGTCAATGGCCATTGCAGGTGTTCCTCCATCGACGGGGCATCCTCTAAATGCATCTTCGTCGACAGGGGCTCATATCCTCGTCGACTGCACTTTCCAGTGCTTTAAATGCAGTTCACACTGTGACTGCTCCATCGACAGAGGTTTGTACCCTCTTGTCAACGACGCTTTCCACGCTTTACGTGCAGCTAAATATACAGCTGCTCTGTCGACGGAAGATCCTCTCCCGTCAGTGGCATATAACAGTTTAAGTGGAAATAACACTTTTTCCCGCTACGGGCTCGTCGATGAGACCCCGCATTCCTCAGGGGGAAACCTATGGCTTATGCCTTAGTGACTGCCCCTCTGCCTTCACAGATGCCTTCCTATAGGGTCAGGCAGACAGATCGGGACCCTGGTCTTTACCACCCAAGGGCGAGACCTGCTCATACTACTCGTCCCATTCTCTCTGTCACCCCACTTGTTTCCCCACACACACACCCCTTCTTACCCCCGCCCCTTCTTCTCAATAAAGGGACATCACCAATGTAGTACAACATGTCTTGTATGCCATACAGCACTCCCAGCCCTTAGAAAAGCTTGGTGATCCTCCCCGATCTCCTCCTCCTCAGCCTAAAAGATTCCATAGTGACAGGGATACCATGCCACCCTGGTCTCCTCCTCCTTTCGTAGAGGACTATTTGTCAGATGACTAAGAATTACTGGCAGATTTCCCCGGTGATCTTGAGAATGATAAGTTCCAGGATTTGGATTTTCCCAATCCTGAATCTCTCTATTTGGAAATCTCTCCTCTGAATGAGGACCTGCCTATACCTTCCACAGCTTCTCCAACAGATGACCCGACCTTTAGTGAGATGATGGCTCAAATACAAAAGGTCATGGGATTCTCGACTACTGAACATGACAAGCAACATAAGAATATGGCAGAATACTTTGAATTACCTGAGGATCCAGTTTTAGTGGTTCCCCCACTAATACCAACTTACCAGAATGTCATGCTGGCTACCTGGCATCTGCCTTCAGCTATTACAGCTGTTCCCCACAAAGCAGATCATCTATATCAGGTTCCTCTGGACCACCCATTTCTGTCTAGTATTGCAGAGGCAGATTCTGTGGTCATTACTGCCGCTTATGACCATACCAAAAAACCCAAGCACTTGAGCTCCTTACTTCCTGATGAGGAATCCCAAAGAGCAGACTATCTGGGGGAGAAAGGTTTTTTCCTCAGGTGCTAGGAATATCAGAATCTTGAACTATATGGGTTATATGTTTAAATATTAGTGTACTCTTGGGTCCTCTGCCATTGAGCTTATCAGTAAGCTCCCTCCCTCCCTCACAGGAAAGGGATAAATTATTGGCTACAGTGACAACTAGTAATTCTGTCTCCCGTCACCTTCTCAGATCGGGATATGATGCCATAGATACCTCAGCCCAACTGTCAGCCACTGGTATCACCTTGCGTCACCATGCTTGGCTTTGCATTTCAGGCTTTGCACCTGACATTCAACATAAAGTAGCTAATGCCCCCTTTAATGGCCAGGTACTCAAACTCTACTGGATGACTTATTGGCCTCAGGCAGAGCCCCTCCGTACAGTCCTTGACCTGTATCATACTCCATCTACAACCTACCGTACTCAACAGTCCTTTTATTCTAAAAGGGGTGGAAGATAGAGGTAATAATAAAGGCGGCTTCAGAGGTCATGCTCAGTCCACCAGAGGCGGCGCCTTTGCCGCCTGTGGTGCCCGCTCCCGCCCTTCTGGTGGAGCTACGCAGCCATCTCCCAGTGACCCACTAGGGCTTCCCCCCACTGCTTTGACCAGGCCTCAGAGGCTGTGGGGAGTCATTTTGCCCTCCATCTGGAGGACTGGCAAACGATCACTTCAGACATATGTGTACTTCAGATTATACAGAAGGGTCCTACTCCAGAGTTCCTCTCCACCCCACACAATTGCCCTCCATGGAAGATTCATTATCCTCCAGATCATATACTCATCCTACAGGAGGAATTGACGGCCCTTTTAACCAAACAGGCCATTGTACCTGTGCCTCTTCTGGAACATCAAACGCGATTATACACACATTTCCTTCTGATGCCCAAACAAACGGGAGATCTCAGACCAATACTGGATCTCAAACAACTGATTTTTTTCCATTCAGTACAAACATTTTCGCATGATCACTCTACCTGCCATGATGCCGATCCTGAAACAGGGCGATTGGCTTTGCGCCCTGGACATGAAGGATGCCTACTCACATATCCCAGTCCACCCTGCCCACCACAGATTTTTTCGCTTCCACCTTCTGGGTCAAAATTGCCAGTTTCAGACACTCCCTTTCGGCCTTTCATCAGCCCCCAGAGTGTTCTCCAAATGCCTAGTAGTGGTGGCTGCAGCCTTACAAAGAAAAGGGCACTTCATATTTCCATATCTAGATGATTGGCTAATCAAAGCAGCTCTGCTTGCCTTCCTAGATGCTGTCCTGAACATGTTCACAGATCTGGGGATCACAGTCAGTTGGCCAAAATCCAGTCCAAATCCGACACAGGGCTTAACCTCCCGCCTGCCCAGCAGGATGCGCTTGTATCGCTGGCGTCACACATAGAGACTCAGAAAATAGTCACAGCCAGACAAATGCTGCGCCTTTTAGGTCATATGTCCGCTGCCATCCCTGTGGTGGCATTCGGCCATCTCCACATGAGACCTGTCCAATGGACCCTCCAGAATCAATGGTCCCAAAAAACAGGACCGTTTGAAGACAAAATCAGGGTTACTCCCTCTCTAAAGTCAACCCTAACATGGTGGATAAACAGAATCAAGGAATGCCTTTCCAGTCCCCACCTCCAATGCAAACGTTAACCACGGATGCTTCCCCACAGTGATGGGGTGCGCACTTTGGTCCTTATCAGACCCAAGGCCAGTGGCCCGCTTCTCCCGATCAATCTCACATCATTCTCCTACAGATGCGAATGTTTTTTCTCGCCCTTCAGGCGTTCTGGCCCTACCTCATGCCAGGATCGTTGCTGATCCAATCAGACAACACTGCAGTGATGTTCTACCTCGGCGAGCAAGGGGGTGCAAAATCTCGCACCCTATGCGGGGAGACCCTTGCTGTTTGGCAAGAAGCCATCCAGCAACACTTGATGCTAACAGCTGTCCACTTACCGAGACATTGCAACTAGTTAGCCGACCAGCTGAGTCATCAATCCATGACTCACTAATGGACACTTCACGAGCAAGTGCTCCAAGAAATCTTCAACCTATGGGGCACTCCACAGCTGGATTTGTTTGCCTCCCCAGTGAATTACCGTCTTCCCAGGTATTTGTCTATTGTCCTGAACAAAAAGGGATGGTGTATAGCTGCCCTGTCCCAGCCATGGACAGGACTCTTCTTAAACGCCCCCCATCCCTGTCCTGTAACGGACCCTACCGAAACTACAACTAGAACCAGCCACAATAATACTCAGCCCCAATGTGGCCTCGCCAAATGTGATTTCCCCTACTCCTACAACTGTCAGTATGGGATCCTGTTCCGTTAATCAGACTGGACCTTTTGATTCAGAGTCAAGGGTCACTCCTACATCCCACCCTGAAGGCTTTATACCTTAATGCTTGGCACCTGAGGATGCTTTAATAACTAGATTACAAGTGTCCTTTCCTGTTGCCACCATTCTCTTGGCCTCCCGTAAGCCAGCAACAAGAAAAACAAACAATTCTAAATGGAAATGCTTTTCCATATGGTAAGCCCCTCGATCTTTTTGCCCTTACTCTTTTTCACTGACAAAGGTTCTGGGCTGCCTGGCCTCAGTATTGGAGTCCAGTTTCAGTTACTCTTCCATCAAAGTCCACTTGGCCACCATCTTGGCTTTCCATGAACTTCTAGATGGCAGGTTACTGTACCAACATCATCTAGCTAAGGTGTTTTTAAAAGGAATGTTACATATTAAACATCCTATTAGAAGACCCACTTCTCTGTGGGATCTCAATTTTATGATAGAAAAATTGACCCTTGAGCCAGCAGCCACATGTGAATTTCGTTTTCTTTCATGGAAAACCTTATTTCTGGTGGCTGTCACTTTCGCACAACGTATTTCCAAGCTTCATGCCTTCATGTAGGGAACCTTACTTGGTTTTCCACAGACAGGTTGATCCTTCGTACCAGCCCTTCCTTTTTTCCTAAAGTAGTCTCTGAACATACTTTAAATCAGTCCTTGGAGCTTCCGGTCTACTGTCCTGACTACTCCAATCAGGGTGAACATCTACTACATTCTTTAGATATTCATTGTATATTACTCTACTAATCGGACAAAATCGATTAGAAAGATGTCTCTGCTGTTCATCTCTTTTCCCCCGGGTTGCAACGGCCACCCGGTTGCTAAATGTACTCTTTCATCCTGGTTGCCAAATTGTATTGCATTTTGTTACAAAAAATACAACAAGCCTGTACCTGGACTTGTCCAAGCCCACTCCACTAGCGCTATGGCCACCACTGTGGCTTGCTTTAAAGGAGCCTCCATTCCAGATATCTGCAATGCAGCTACCTGGTTCATGATTTGTACATTCACAAGGCTCTACAATTTGGATATTGCCTCACGACATAGGGCGGCATTCAGCTGTGCAGTCCGACAAGGTCTTCTGTCATGACTGTCCTCCCACGTGGGAATTACTGCTTGGGATTCATCCCAAAGGTATTACCTACTGCAAGAGACCACTCCATGGAAGATAGTACAGTTACGTAAAAAATTAACAGTAGATCTTTGAGGAATGTCTCTTGCAGTAGGTTTGTTCCCACCCTCCGTCCCCCTCCTTCTCTAAGAGAGCAAAATTCTGGTCCTTTGACTTTGGGTTGGGACTCCTTTGGTACCTCAGCTTCCCCTCGGTCCTTGCTTTGTGAGCTGAATCCGGCAGGGGAATTGAGGATACAAGGGACCGCCAACTCTTATGTAAGAAACTGGAAGCTGATGTCATGTGTGGGCGGTTCCTGGTGAAAAACTGCTAGAAGAACTGCTGTGCACCACAGCGACCTCTGCTGGATACCCAAAAGTATTACCTACTGCAAGAGACACTCCTCAAAGGTCTACTGTTACAGTAAGTTTTTACGCAGCTGTACTTTCTAGAAGTGGTATATGGTGTTTTTCCATACTGACCTACCCGACCTCCCCTGGCAAGTGGCACACCGGTCTTGCTTCCAGCGGGCAAGATCTGACGACATGGGGCAGTGCTGAGGGAGTTACCACCCTGGTGGATGGAAGGAGCTAGCTTGAAGACGTTCCGACAAGCCTTAAAGGGGAAAGAAATACTGCCTGAAGTGTGGATAAACACCATATACCACTCCTAGAACTACTGTTACATGTGAGTAACCTGTTTGTTTCCTCCTTCACAGCTATCTGCATACGTAGTAGGCCCATGTTTTTTCTTAGTCTTCAGACTAAATTTTCCTTAAATTTTCACTCCCTTGCTGGTTCCTCTATCTCAGCTTTAATGGAGTGCAACGACTCGCGAGCCAGACCTGAGTTTAAATGGTGAGTGACTTTAAGTCGGAAGATGTGCCACACCTCGTGTGTATTGCCTGAGTGTGGAGCATGATCCGCAGACCTACGGTCTGTGCCAGACCCCATTCCCCTCCTTCTCGGAGGACAGGTATGCCCACCCTTAGCTTGGCCGGCTGGATGGTCGGGATCCTTCGGTCCAGTCCAGGGATGCTTGCAAGGCCGTTTCGGCAGCAGTGGGCTTCTCCTAGCAGCTGGCCACCCTCGACGCAGCAGCCCAGGCTGTGGTGGTCTTGTCCTCTGCCAAGGCTATGGTAGAGTTGGGCATCTCCACAGGGACCTCCTTCACTGGGTCATTGAGGTGTATGTCCCTTCAAACCCTCTGGGAATGCCCTTCCCGAGGGGATCACTCTTCTAGGACACAACTTAAGTAGTTCCACCATAGTCTTTAGACTGGGAGTGGGCTTGTTCTTCCCACTCTCAGGACTCTTTTGACTGTTCAACCACCATCGAACAGTCTGCTTTGGCCGCACCTACCAGAGCTGAAGGGCAGGCCGTTGGCTGAGATTTCCCTCGACCCTGTCGACAGACTAGTTGGGGGACAACACTTTCTCCAGAACTCCAGTCCTCTCAGACCACTCCCAGGATGGACAGCAGAGGTCAATCAACCCTGCTGTTTCTTCCCAGCAGACCCCCCCCCTTTCAGGGTTGTGCGAGTGGACCTGGTTTAAGTTGTTTACACAGCACCTACTCCCACGTTTCTTCGATGGCAGCCTTCCTGGTGCCAAGTCGAGGGCTCTGTCTCATTCCCGGTCTCAGGATTTGGACTGTTCCCCCTTTTTTTTTTCTTTTTTCTGTATGTAATTCACTCCCCACGCAGACTCGACAGGGACTATTAATTCCACCCTCAGAGGGGTGTATCCTCCAGCCACGATCCCCAGCTTGTCCACCCCCCCAGTTCCCCCATGGATTCCCCCTCCACAATAGGGCCAGGGTGAGAGGTGCCGGAAAGGTGTATGCTGCATCCTCCTTGGGCTTCAAGCAGGCTAGCTGTGCTGTAATGATGGCCAATTTTGGCCACACGCTCATGGGTTATCCTTTACCATGTCATCCCTTACCTTTCGGCGGACCGGCAGTCTGCAGTAAAGGTGGTCCATGACCATGGCCCTGCTCTAGCTAAGCATTGACTCCAAACGGTCTTGGATATAGGTGACCCCTGTGCCCTGTTAGTTGTGGCAGCAGTGGTCATGTGCCGCAGAGCCTGGCTTCGGATCTCCACCATTACGGCAGATACCCAACATAAGTTGAGGAATGTTCTGAGGCACCGACCTATTTAGGCCAGGTGTAGAGGGCCACTTTATGAGCACTGAGAAGTCCAGTGCAACCCTGGACTCCGTCACATCCTCACAGAAGAACCCCAGGGGCTAGTGTTTGAAGAAGGCATTTTCATTTTGGTCCTTTCAGCCCTAACAACCTAAGCATTAGCAGCCCCAGTCTGGCAGTCCCAGGTCTGCCGGCCAAAGCCCAAGTCAGCCAACCAGGGCTCTAAAGTCTGGAGTTCGGAGCACCAGTGCTTCTCCAGCGGCCGGCGCTGGATCACCATCATCATACTCCTCCAGATCTACTCAGTAACAGGTTGGGGTGCATCTACCTTCCGTCCACTGCATCTCTGCCTTAGCTTTCTGTGGGGGGTTGGCTTTGTCAATTATGGCACGATTGGTCCTCTATTGCTACGCACAAATGGGTGCTGGACATGGTTGGTCGAGGTTTGCCTCTAGATTTCGAGACTCTCCAGCTCTTCAGGCCCATGTCCCTCGGGAGTCCATGATTTTCCAGGACATGTTATCTGCCCTCAGGGAGGACATTACCCAGCTCCTGGAGTGAGGCACTGTGGCTCATGTCCCGGACCCCACGGCCGGCCATGGCTTTGTGTCCAGGTACTTCCTGGTCCCCAGATAGACAGGGGGTTGGTGCTCCATTCTGGACATGCAAGATCTGAACCAGTTCTTGAGGAGGCATTAGTTCAGGATGGTCATTCTGAACCAGATATCCCATCTCTGGAGCAGGGCAAGTGGTTGTGCTGTCTGGACCTCCAGGATGCCTTCTTTCACATGCCAGTCATTCTGTTCCATTGGCTGTACCTTCGGTACTGCATGGAGGCGGTTCTGTATGAGTCAGGGGTACCGACGGGGGACAGCCGGGACAACTGTCCCGGGCCTCGTGGCTCAGAGGGGCCCGGCTGTCCAACCGATTATTCCCCTTCCCCACTGCAAATTGCTCAAAGGCTGAGAAAGAAGTGTGGGGCCACGATTACCCCCCCCTCCCCCACAAATTGCTAAGACATGAGTCGATAGCTGTCAGGGATGCTGAGCTGCCACCCCTCTCCTGAAGCTCTTTCCCTGCACATCTCCCCGACGGTTGACCCGTCACTTACCAGCTCCTCCTCAGCTCCCCTGGCTGCTCGCAGGCAGCCACAGCAGCTCTCACTCCAGCTCAGCTGCACCCCCCCCTCTGCTGCAGGCTGTAGACTGCTGTCCTAATACCGGCTCCCAAAGGCAAAGGCTACCAGCTGGCAGCAGTCCGTCACCAGTCTCCTGCTCCTAGGTTCCTCTGCTCTTCTTCCTGGAGGGATGGACTAGACAATGTCAGAGGCTAGGGGTTACCCAGGTCAGGTCAGGAGGTCACTGAGCGTGTCGGACGTCAGGTCACATCGGACCATAGCCATCATTTCACCTGACATCACGACGTGCACTCCTCACTCATGTTCCTTGACTAAATCCTCAAGAAGGAGACAGTAGGGAGTTGAGACTTGCATTTATGATGTCACGCTTGCTTGTGTACTGACTGCAACTTCAAAGTTTAATTTTTCAAATTGATCGGACGACGACTGACCGACCCGGGTGACAAGGACAGCAAGGACCCCACTGGAGTAGGGATTCCTCATTCTGCTGCTGCTGCAGCAGAGCCTGGGCTAGGCAAGCTATGTGGTGGACACTAGACGGTGGTGGTGGACAGAACGTGAAGGAGCCCGGAGCAGAGCCACCTGGCAGACTGGTGTTTAATCAGCTAAAGCTAAGTAAGTAAAGTTTTAAAAGTACTTGGTGATCCAGCAGAAAAGATGGGATTAAATCAAGGCTCTTCTGGTTTGTTCTCGTGTGTTCCAGCCAGTAGAACACACTGCCGTCAAGATGGAGGGTCAATAAAAAAGGCTCCCTTCCTCATGGTTAAAGAAAAATGCAGCTTTTTTACTCCTGGGCCCCTTAAGGTCAAAGTCAAGGCTGCTATTTTTTTTTTTTTTTTTTTAACCAAGTTTGCAGAGTAGAAGTTTTGTTAACCATTCTGTGAACTAAGTCAAGACACCAAACTCATTTCCATTGTAACCTGATCAGAAACGTGTCCGGTCACAGTGAAAAAAAGCTAGTGCTGTAACAGTAGTGTTACTGCTCTGCCTTATATTATAACATTTTTTTGAGTGCTAGATGATTTAAGGGTGAATGATCAACCTCCCTACCAGGGAGGTCTTTTTTATTAAAAACATCTGGCACTTGTAACAGGCCTGACACCAAAACAGCTGCATCTCTAATCTGACTGTATGCTAGGTGGGTTGGGTTATATGCCCAAATACCACATTGAGCCTAATAGCTTGTGTTTGGGTCTGTATTGGTACATATGACTTTTTGTTATGTTAATCACAACCCTGAGGTGCATACCACAACCACTAATGAGAGTACTTCTTTCCTTCCCTTCCCCATCTGGTATGATACCATAGTAGTTGCATCATCTGTTTAGTGCTAAGTAACTTCCCCACCCAAATGCTGAAGTGCATGACAGGTACTGGATAGCTGCTGGCTACTACCCAAATTGTGCACTGCCCCCATCCTCCAATATTTCAGTTTCATGATGTGAGGTTGGTCTGCTTCCTGTGAGCAGCATTCTGGTCTTTGGGGGGCTCGGACATTAACTGCGTCATTAAACTTTGATAGGTTGGACAACAGAGGAAGCCATAATAACTCCAGGGCTAAAATGAAAACAGTGAAGGGTGTACGATGGGGAATGGAACTTCAGTAATAGGACAGATTTGGGTGGGGGTAGGAAGAAAAGGGGTTTGCAGTTACCTGTCCCCCATCTTATAGAGGAGACAATTATTATGTGATCTTTGACTTCTGCTTACTGATTCAAATAGTTAGGATACTTATAATACGGGGGGGGGACCATACAACACTGTGTTCATAAAGTATTATATAGCTACATATATATATTTCAATAACATTGTCAGTTCTGCAACCTCTGGCAAGATCTCTGGTGACCAGTAATGGCTTACAAGGTACCAGTTGAGGAGTGTGCCCTGGCTGCATACCATCTCATACATGACTGACAGAGTAGTGGCAAGTGACGTACAGTAGCTAAGGAATCTAAATCAGTCGGATGAAAAGAACTATGATATTGGGGAGAGGAAGAGAGAAGCATATGACAAATATGAGGTGCTAGAGTTAGTGGAGGCCATTTTAAATTTGTCACTGTTACTATGATGATGGGTACTGACACTGGATCCTTTATAAGCTGGAATATAAAAAAGGGATAACTGACAGGAAAAAAAGTTTTATTACATTTAAGAAGGTACAATCCACGTGACATATTTCAAACAACATGAAGTCTTGCTGTATTCTGACAATTGCAGTGATTCCCAGCCTTTGAACTGCCCCGGAGAACAAAGAGTTAACTTTCTATGCTGGGCATAGAATGCTGAGCTCGAGCTCAGTTGAAGTCTCAGTCTGGAGTGTTTCAAACCTAAACCGTCAGATTCTTTACTCTGCCTCACTGAACGGTCGCTCCAGAGATTTCTCCTTCAGCTCGTTCAAAAGTCGGTTAAAGTTTCAGTTTGCGTCAGTTTTTAAATCGAAAAAGTATGCGCATAGTCAGTTCAGTCTCTGTCTGTGGTGCCATGAGTACTAGATAGGAATTGTTCTGTTTTTTCTGTGTGGAACTTGTAAAAGCACGGCTCAGTTCAGCTGAACTGGCCATTTGATAGTGATATTTGTGTGTTTTACTTAGTGTTTGGTTGCCAGTTCTTCTCGGTTCTAAAAAAAATGTGTTTTGAAACATTTTTTTCCAACACCCGTGACATGGTTAGGAACCGATAAGGGAGTCTTGCCTGGCAGTTGCCTAAAAAAAGGTAAGTTTGGTTAGGGGCTGATTCCCACACCACCTGTGTTTATTGTCTGGGGTTTGACCACCTCGATTCAGACTGCCAAATATGTAAAAACTTTCACAAATCTACCCTTGAGAAGAGATTAGGTAGACTGAGGGAAAAGGAGGCCGAGAAGTCCGCTGACCTGGATGGCCAGCCCGGTTTGGTTTCGACCGAGCCAGAAGGAGTGCCCTCTGACCAGGGCGATACTTCTTCGGGCAAAAGGAGAGCCAATTCCGAGGGATCGGTTCCGACAAAAAGAAAACGCCAAGACAAATCGACCGGTTCGGATCCAGAGGTTCATGTTCCGACCACTGAAGAGATAGCCAGAGCGATTCAGATTGTAGAATCGCTCCGTCCGGTTCCGACCGATCCGGCCCCTTCTGGCAGGGGTTTGGTTCGGTTGGTTCCCCTGGTTCAAGATTATACCCTTGAAGATTTTTATGAACCGGAATTTGAAGAGGAAGGGGAATTTGAGGATGATGATGTAAGTGAGGGTCTGGATGTGCCTGTGGAACCGGACATCTCCCCAGACAGACCTTCAGGTGTTTCCCCTCCTAGGCTTTCTGAGTGCCCTTCTCACTTTATGTTTTACAGGAAGGTGGCTGAAACCCTCCAGCTTCCTATGGAGGAGGCTGTGGAAGATCAAGAGGAGCCTGATTACGTAGAGATGATGGACATCCCAGAGTCCAGGAGACTGTCTGTTCCCCTCCACAAATGTTTTGGGAAACAGACACAAAAAATCCTAAAGTCTCCTAACACTATACCGCCTGTGGATTGAAGAATGGACAAGAGGTATACATTTTCAGGCTCAGACACTGAGTTCTTGTATCAGCAATGCAGCCATGTTGGGGTAGTGCAGGCTGCTGCCTGTGACAAGGCAAATATTCCCTTGGTTTCACCCCCCCCCCGACAAGTACTCCAGGAAGATTGATGCCATGGCAAAGAAGCAGTACATGGCATCTTGTTCGGGACTCAGGCAGGCAAATAGATCTGGGCACTCTCTGGATTTAGTCTTCCTCTTAGGGATTGATTCATCTGAGGTGGGGGTGGAACCAGTCGCTTGGTCTGACCACCACACCGTGAGGTTCAGTTTTTGCACCCCCCCCCCCCGAGAAGGCCTTCCCCTGTGGAGATGGTCAGGTACTGCCCATTATGGAATATCACTTTCCAGGGCCTTGCTGCGGTCCTTGATCTCTCATCCCCCAGGTTGGCTAGCAGTAATCCAGGGGAACTGGTGTCGGCTTATAATACGGCCATTACGGTGGCCCTGGATTGTAATGCTTCTGTTCGTGAGCGCCCCTTATCCCTTCACCCCAGGTCCGCTTGGTTTGATGGGACACTGAGGGAGTTGCGGAGACAGGGGCGAAGGGTAGAGCGGTGCTGGCGCAAGTCCGCCCTTGATGCCGACCACCTTAGATTGATAGAACATTATTCTATCAATCTGCAATCACCCATAAGAAGGCAGAATTCCTGTCCAGGGAGATTGCAGCTGCACAGAATCGACTGGCTCAGCTGTTTCGGACTGTGGACAGACTGTGCATCCCAGCCTGTCTACAAGTCCGAAAAGCTTTTTCGCAATTGGAGTGCGAGGAGCTTGCTCGGTTCTTTGTAAATAAGGTGGCTGACATCAGGGTGGGCTTGCGTCCGGCAATCTCTAAGGGTGATGATGTGGAACAGTGCGAGTTCACAATGCCTAAATTCTCTTGGAGTTCCTTTTACCAACCGGAGGTCGTGGATATTATGAGGATCATCCATAGTGTGCGGCCCATGAGCTGTAGTTTAGATCGTGGACCAACTCCCCTAATTTTGGACTGTCTTGAGATCATCGGTCCAGTTATGGTGCAAATAGTCTGGTGCTCCTTAGAGTCAGGTGAGTTTCCTAACTCCCTGAAAGAAGCAGTGGTTATGCCCCTGCTGAAGAAAGCTACTCTGGACCCAGACTGTTTCTCAAACTACAGACCTATCTCTAACCTTCCCTTTATTGGGAAGGTTATTGAGAAGGTAGTGGCAGCCCAATTGGAAGACCATTTAACCATCCATAATGTCTATGAATCTTTCCAATCTGGTTTTCGTAAAAAACACAGCACCGAGACTGCGCTGGTTCGGGTGCTTAATGATCTTCTGAGGGCGAGGGATCAGAAGAGATGTTCCATTCTAGTTCTTCTTGATCTCTCATCAGCCTTTGACACTGTGGATCACCTGGTGTTGTTAGGACGTCTGAGGCAAATATGTGGAATGTTGGGAACTGTTTTAAAATGGTTCACTTCATTCCTTACTGGGAGATCACCAAGAGTTGTGTCGGGGGTCTATTCCTCCGGCCCAACTTCTTTGTTGTGTGGGGTGCCTCAGGGTTTAGTGCTGTCACCCATGTTATTCGCAGTGTATATGCTGCCCCTCGGAGACATTATAAGATGGTATGGGCTGAGGTTTCACTGCTATGCAGATGATACCCAGCTATACTTGTCTTTCGAGCCTGACCAGGATGGAGCTCTCTCGGTGTTCAATAGCTGTCTGGAAGAAATCTGAGGGTGGATGGATTCTAGTTGTTTGAAGTTGAACTCAGAGAAGACAGAGGTATTGGTGGTGGACCCGGGTGGTCAGATAATGAGGTCGCATGATGGCTCGCCCTCTGGAATTTTTCTTGATGGCGTGTCACTTCCAACCTCTGAATGGGTGCGCAACCTGGGGATTGTCCTAGACGACAGGCTGACCCTTCAATCTCAAGTGTCGGCTGTTGTCAGGACTTCCATTTACCATCTTAGGAATATTGCCAGGGTGCGTCACCTTGTTCCGTCTGACTCTTTGCCAGTGTTGGTCCACGCCTTTGTGTCCTCGCGTCTGGACTACTGCAACACCCTTTACTTTGGGCTTTCTGGGGTTGAAATCCATCGCCTACAGCTGGTGCAGAACGCTGCAGCCAGGGTGCTGACCGGGACAAGGAGATCCAGTCATATTACCCCGGTACTGCGCAAACTGCACTGGCTTACCATACGGTGGCGGATCACCTTTAAAGTCATTTTATTGACTTTTAAAGCCCTTTATGATCAGGGTCCAACCTACCTGAAAGAACTTCTGATGCCTTACTGCCCCAGCCGATCGCTACGCTCGGCTGATGAGGGGTTGTTAGAGATTCCAAGAGTGAGTTTAAAATCTTCTGGTAATAGAGCCTTCTCTTATTCTGCTCCCACTCTTTGGAATTCTCTACCTCGCTGGTTAAGGGAGTGCACCTCCGTGGAGGTATTTAAGAAAAACTTGAAAACCTACCTGTGGCATATGGCCTTCTTGGATGATTAATCGATATTTGAGTATAAATATTAATTTTGATTGCATGGATGATTTTATTGTTGGTTTTTAACATATGATGTTGCTATGTATTTATTGTATTTATATGTTTTTATGTGATATTTCATATTGTGGCTTTTGATATGTAAAGCGCCTTGATATTTTGAAATGCGCTTTAAAAATAAAGTTATTATTATTAATTACATGTCCTATACAGCCAGGTACCAGAAGTCCAGGTGGGACACTGTACTGGCACTGGCTGAACAGGCCTCCCCCCAGCTAGCCAAGGAGCTGGAGGCGGTGGCTGCAGATGGGATTGAGGCATCTAAGGTTCAGTTTCATGCTGCTGTGGACTCTAATGATGTGTCATCAGGAGTCATCATGGCTACATCTGTGGCTCTTCGGAGGATGGCTTGGCTCAGATGTACTAGCCTCTCGAAGGACACCCAGGCTAAGGCCATGGATTTTCCTGTAGTGGGTAGTTCTCTGTTTGGGGAGCAGACAGAGAATTACATGAAGAAGATGGTTGAGTACAGGACCACTTACAGGAGTGCTCAGGCCAAGGAAAGGCAGGCAACTCCTCAAAGGCAGTAGTCTAGGGGCAGAGGCAAGCCTTTTCAAAGGCCTTTTTAGCAAGCACAGGCCTCTTCTTCCTTTTCTCAGAGGGGGTTCTTCGGAGGGAGAGGCAGAAGGGGGATGAGCAGGGCTGCATTCACTCCTCAGCCTAAAGCCCCTGCCAAGCAGACACCCTGATGGGCCTGCCTGGGTCGACTCTCCTATTCCAGTAGGGGGGCAGGCTGGCTTACTTTGTCCAGGACTGGATGTTTATTACATGAGACCAGTGGGTCCTGGAAGTAGTAGGCCAGGGACTGGTTCTCAGCTTCAAAAAATTTCCAAAGATGAGAGCCAGATCTTTTCCACCTGCAAATCTCTCGGAAACCCTTGCCCTAGAGGCAGAGGTTTCTTCTCTCCTAGCTTTAAGAGCCATAGAGATAGTACCTACCCTACACTGCGGCAAACGACTGTACTCCAGGTACTTCCTGACCCCCCCAAAAAGACGGGAGTGGCGACCCATTCTAGACCTAAGATATCTAAACAAACATCTCTTAAAACCAAAGTTCAAGATGGTAACTCTGGGAATAATCTTTCCCTGTCTAAGGCCAGAGAACTGGCTAGCCTCCCTAGACCTCAGTGATGCCTACTTTCACATTCCCCCATCAGGTGCTCCCACAGAAAGTACCTCAGGTTCGAGTTGCCCTCAGGCCATTATCAGTTCAGAGCAATGCCCTTTGGCCTAACCTCAGCACCAAGGGTTTTCACAAAGTGTCTGCCAGTAGTAGTTGCCTTTCTAAGAAGGCAAAAGATTTCCATTTTTCCATATCTGGACGATTGGCAAATAGTGGGTCAGTCTCCAGACCAAGTTAAGTCTCACCTGCAAGTGACCCAGCAAGTGCTTACTTCTCTAGGATTTCTTCTCAACCGTCCCAAGTCAGTTCTCAAACCAGTCCAGCTTCTTACCTTTATAGGGGCAGAACTGGACACACTCAGAGGAGAGCCTTTCTTCCTCTAGAAAGGGCAAGGGTTCTTATGGAACTAGCCTCTTCTTTCAGCCTTCAGGTATCTCGGCCAGCAAGGCATTTCCTCCAGGTCTTGGGCCACATGGCAGCTTCAGCAGCAGTGGTCCAAGGGGCAAGATTCCAGATGAGGGATATTCAGTTCCACCTGAGAGCTTTCTGGTCTCAGAGGAAGGATTCCCTTACCAAACTGATCCCAGTAACTCTGACTTTGATCCAAGCCCTCCAATGGTGTCAGGATCAGGACAATTTAAGACAAGGTGTTCCTTTTGTTACTCAGCCTTGTTCAGTGGTCCTTACCACGGATGCTTCTCTCCTGGGCTGGGGAGCCCATCTGGAGTCCCTCACTGCCCAAGGGCTGTGGTCCCCCCAAGAATCCCTTCTCCACATCAATCTCCTAGAGCTCAGGGCAGTTTTTCTGGCCCTAAAAGCTTTCTCTCAGTCAGTACAGAACAAGGTGTTTCAAGTCAGAACAGACACCACCACCACCATGTGGTACATCAACAAGTAGGGAGGCACTCGGTCCATGGCCTTGTGCACAGAAGCCATGAAGCTGTGGTCTTGGGCTTATTCCCTGCAAACCTCTCTTGTAGCAGTTCACCTTCCAGGCAAGGATAATGTGCTAGCAGATGCACTGAGCAGGATCTCTCAGTGCCATCACGAATGGTCCCTGGACCCTCAGGTGTTGAAAGTGATTTTTTCAAGGTGGGGCACTCCAAAGATAAATCTCTTTCCAGCCCCAGACAATCACCAACTCCCTCTCTTTTGTTGCAGACCTCCAGTCTTGGGCTCACTCCCTCTGGAAGCCCTGATTCTGAATTGGGAAGGGAAGTTTTTCTATACCTTCCCCCATTCCCTTTCCTGTTCAAAGTTTTGGTAAAAATAAGGTCTCAGCCTTGCAGGGTGATTCTGATTGCTTCAGATTGGGCCAAACAGACCTGGTACCCCCTTTTGCTGTCCCTAGCAGTCCATCTTCCCCTGTCTCTTCCCAGGAATTACAACCTGTTAACATCCTCTCAGGGAAGGATTTGGTACACCAATCTTCAGTCTCTCAATCTCAAAGCATGGCTCTGTAAATTTGTTAAAGGATTGCTTCACACCAATCCTCCTTTCAGAGACCCTGCCTGGGATTTGAATGTTTGCATTGCTCAACTTATGCAACTCCCCCTTTGAGCCTATGTCTTCCGCAGAGCTTAAGTACTTGACTTGGAAAACTGTGTTCCTGGTAGCCATTACCTCTGCCAGGCGTATCAGTGAATTGCAAGCCCTGTCATTGGAACCTGATTTTATCTCATTTCACAGGGATAAGGTGGTCCTTAGAACCAATAGAAGGTTCTTGCCCAAAGTGTTTTCAGACTTTCATTTAAGCCAGTCTATGTTTCTCCGTTTCTTCACTGATCATTTTTCCTCAGGAGAGAGGAGGCTACACAGTTTAGATGTTAAAAGAGCCCTTAGTTATTACATAGAGCGTACCAAGGGTCACAGGTTTGACTCCCTCCAGTTGTTCCTCACTTATGGAGAAGTGGGAAAGGGCAAACCTGCCACTAAGAGATCTGTTGCCAGGTGGATTGTGTCTTGTATACAATTCTGCTATGAAAAACTGGGAAAACCTCCAACCTTAGCCCTGAGAACTCATTCCACAAGAGATACAGCTGCTTCCCTGGCTGCTGCCAGGGATATCCCTCTCTTAGAAATTTGTCAAGCAGCCACCTGGAAAACAGTCCATACCTTTACCAAGCATTACTCTCTGGATATCCAGGCTAGGAGTGATGCTCGGTTTGGCACAGCAGTACTTCAGAGCCTATTCCCAAAGTAGGTTCTGTCCCTCCTCCTTGAGGTACTGCTTGGTAGTCTGCAATTGTCAGAATACAGCAAGACTTCATGTTGTTGGAAGAAAAAATTACTCACCTTAGTAATTATGTTTCTTCTAATGGAGTCGTGCTGTATTCTGACCTGCCTCCCCTCTCAGAACCTGTTTTTGGGAAGTGGGTGGGCAGGTGCAGTGTTGCACCTCAGGGGTGTTTTTTGCTTGCACCCTCCCCCTTTTTGTTTGGGTGCTGATTTATTTGTAGTAGATTGTTTTTTTGGGTTTCCTGACTTGAGTCTTTCTTGGGAATCCCAAACTTTTTTCAGCCAGTTGGCTAGTAGGAATTTTTACAATTTCCACATAGAATTTTTAGTTTAGTTGGGCTCGTAAGAATCTGACGGTTTAGGTTTGGAACACTCCAGACAGAGACTTCAACCGAGCTCGAGCTCAGCATTCTATGCCCTGCATAGAAAGTTAACTCTTTGTTCTCCGGGGCATTTCAAAGGTTGGGAATCACTGCAATTGTCAGAATACAGCAAGACTCCATTAGAAGAAACATAATTACTAAGGTGAGTAATTTTTTCTTACGTACCACCTAGCTAGCACCTGCTATATAAGGAGTTATAAGACAGGCCAGGCGATCAGGGGCTAACTGAATAGTGTACCTCCCCGCAGTTATACCAACCTTGCTCTACCCTCTACCTGTCCAGCTGTCCTACCTAGGCTGCCCTATCGTACCGTAGCTGATCCCATTGTACCGCCTAGCTAGCACCATAAGGAATTATAAGGCAGGCCAAGTGAGCGGGGGCTAACTGAATAGTCTACCTCTCCACAGTTATACCAGCCTCGATCTAGCCTCTACCTGTCCTATCTAGGCTACCAGTACCATACCACCTAGCTAGCACAAGGAATTGTAAGGTGGGCCAGGCAGGCTGGGGGGCACTAAGTTACACCCTGTAGCCTGTACTTACAAGGGGATGGGAGGGTGAGGGGGGCCCAATCCTAAAGGTGTGTCCCAGGCCCAGAAATGTCTGTCGGCACCCCTGGTATGAGTTAAGGGCCATGCCTTTCGGCCTATCCTCAGACCCCAAGGTTTTCACCAAGTGTATTGCAGTGGAGGTAACATTCCTGAGGTGCTGCAGGGTCTGGTTTTACTGTTATCTGGACCAACTGGCTGATTGCCGGTCCATGCCGGGAGGTGGTGGAGCGGTCCAGGGATCTGGCCCTCCAGATTTGCTCAGCCTTGGGTCAACTTGGCCAAGTCAGAACTCAACCCCTCTGAGACTATACACTTCATCAGGGCAGAGTTTGATTCCCTCCAGGCCAAGTCTCGGCTCCCAGTGGACTGGGCAGTGGACCTTACCTCCTTCGCCTGATCATTTCAGGTTGGACACTCACACACTGCCCGGGACTTCCTGCAACTGTTTGGATACTTGACGTCCTGCACCAGCATGATCTGGTGGGCCCCCTGGTGGATGCATCCGCTGCAGTGGGAGTTGTCCCTTCAGTAGTCTCAGCACCTCAGTATGCGCAACCAGTTGGTTTTGGTGATGCAGTCAGTGTGGGACGCTATCCAGTGGTGACTGGTCCACGGAACTTCTGCAGGAAAGAGTCCCATTCATCTACCCAGAGCCACGGTCTGTAGAACAACTGCCTCTCTGATGAGATGGGGAGCCCACTTGGGGGACTGGCTCTGGACCCCAAGGAGTTCTAATTCCACATCAGCCTGTTATAGCTCCGTGCAGTGCATCTAATCCTGACAGTGTTAGCTCATTTGGTTTGAGGTCAGGTCGTGCAGGTCCAGATGGACAACGCCATGACCATGTACTATCTCAGCAAACAGGACGGAATACATTACCTCTGGCTGTGCCAGGAAGCCCTCTGCACCTGGACCCCCATGCGCAGTCCGAATGCCGATGATCTGATGATCCATGTGGCCAGAGCCTCCAACAGGCTGGCGGACACTCTACACCAAGTGGGCAAGGTGTCCTACGAGTGCTCCCGTCTTCAGGAGACGGTACACTCCACTGATCAACCAGTTTGCCTCCTGGTAGAATACAAAGCTGAAGCTATGTGCTTGCACCACACAGTGCGGCACACAGAAGGGGGATGCCTTCATGATGCCCTGGACCCTGGGCCTCATCTACGCCTTCCCTCCCTTTCCTGTGATCCACCACGTGCTGGTCAAGGTGCAGAGGGACAAGGCACAGGTGATCCTGTTAGGCCTGGACTGGCCGCACCAGGTTTGGTACCCTGATCTCCTCAACTTCAGCAGTAGGCCTCTGTGGTGCTTGCTTGTACGCCCGGATCTGCTTTCTTGTCACAAGGGGAAGGTCTTACACCTGGTTCTTGAGCGACCGGAGTTCCAGGCTTTGGTCTCCACGAGGAGGTTCTCCGGGTTTTGGACGCCTCCTGGAAGTGGTCGACCCACCAGTGCTGTGCCTTCAGATGACAATGCTTTTTCATTTGGTGGCAGGGAGCTAGACCTCCTGTCCTGCCCCATGGCTAGCATCCTGGACTACCTATGGGCCCTCTCTGTCAGGCCTGAGGTCAACGACCCTCAAGTTGCACCTGGTGGCCATCTCAGCATATCAAGCATGGGCTGGTATGCTGATGGTGGCACACTAAAAAGGTGGTTGGGTGCTTCTTTAAGGGTGCATGACCCACCACCACCTTGGGACTTCCTGCTAGTACTGGTAATGCTCATGGGCAAACCATTCGAACCAGTGCACAGGTGTCATCTCTCTCTCACCTGTTGTGGAAGAATAACTTCTTGGTGGCTTTCACACCAGGAGGATCAGTGCACTCCAGGCACTGTCAGTGGAGTCTCCGTATGTGGTGTTCCACAGGGACAAGGTTGTCCTCTGCCCCAACCTAAAGTTCCTCCTGAATGTTGTTTCAGAGTTTCACCTGAATCAGGTGATCAATCTCCTGCTGTACTTCACCAGTCCAACCTCGGAGGCTGAGCACAGGCCCCATACATTAGACCTGAGGCGAGTGCTCGCTTACTGTACTGAGCGCATGGCTGCAGTTAGGGGGAGAGGTTCGCCATCTCTTTGTCTCCTGTGCTGAAGCCTCATCTGGCAGACCGTCACCTAAGTGGATGATTGGCAGTAGGGAGCTAGCAGACATGCCCAACAGGGGTCCATGGGAACAAATGGGCAAATTAGATGGGCCTTTGGTCTCCTGCCATCACCTTTCTATATTTCATTGTTTCCCGTAGGACGTGGGGCTCATTCCACCAGGCATGCCGCTGCTTCCAGGGCCATTCCTTATCCAAGAAATCTGCAGGGCTGCCATCTGGAAGTCGTCACACACCTTCATCTCCCAGTACCACATCGACCTTGAGTTACGCCGGGATGCAGGTTTTGGGACCTCTGTTTTCCAGTCCCTTTTTCCCCATGTAGGGGTTTGCGCCTTTCCCCCTCCTCACGGAGAACTGCTAGGAATCTGCCAGAATTGTGGATAGTGCTCCATATCCACGTCCCCAGAAATTAGGGTTACTCACTCTTCCATGGAGTGGTATCTTGCAGTGGGCAATACTTTTGGGTATCCAGCAGAAGTCACTGTGACACATGGCAGCTCTTCTAGCAGTCTTTTCCAGGGACCACCCACACATGACATCAGGTTTCTGTTTCCTATATAAGTGTGGGTGTTCCCTGGTATCCTCAGTTCCTTTTTTTGCCATCTTCAGCTCACATGCAGCAGCTAGAACAACTTCTGAGAACAGCAGTCATCGACGAGAAACAACTTAGAAGATTCTATGAACCAGGGACTCACTCATCAAGAGCTCCCTCATCTACTGATCTACATTTCTGGACACACACAGAGCAGGAGTATCCCTCCTCACCCTCTGTGTTTTTCTTCCTCATTGACTGCCACCACATCATCCAAGATGCATCTATAATTTCATTGTCCCATAACCGTCAACATCCTCATCGACGGCTGCCACCGTCGACAATGCATCTATATTCTCATTGACGGCCATATCTGTCATTGTCCTCATCGATGGCTACCACCGTCGACGATACATCTGTATTCTCATTGATGGCCATAACCGTTAATGTTCTCATCGATGGTTACCACCATCGACGATGCATCTGTGTTCTCATTGACGGCCATCACCATCAATGTTCTCATCGATGGCTACCACTGTCGACAGTACATCTGTATTATCATTGATGGCCATTAACAGTCAACATCCTCACCGACTGCTACCACCGTCGACAATGCATCTATATTATCATTGACGGCCATCACCGTCAGTGTTCTCAATGGCTACCACCGTCAACTATGCATCTCCATTCTCATTAATGGCCACCACAGTCAACAATACCTTCATATTCTCATCGATGGCCATACCCGTCATCGATACATCCATATTCTCATTGACGGACATCCCTGTCGATGATGCATCCCTATTTCTTGTCGACGGCTTTTCCCCATCGACGGTGCATCATTATTCTGCCTGCTCATTGATGGGATATTTTGACTCCCTCGTCAACAATGCTTAAAGTAACCAACACTATAAAAAGGCAGTACATAAATAACCCTTTCTGGGTTCCATTTGAGTCACAGAGCAGGAGAGAGCCTCCTCAACCTCTGTAATTCACACCTTGTCAACGGCCACTGCTCCTGGTGTCCCTCCATCGACGGCGCACCCTCATACTCCTTCTTTGTAAGATGGGGTTTCATAAAAAATGCAACAGCTTACGCCATATTTCTACCCCTCCACCTTCTTAGGTGGATAATCACAGGGGTCAGGCTGACAGGGATCAGAACCTTGGACTTTACCACCCAGGGGCAAGACCTGCTCAGGCTACACATCCACTCCCCTCCATCACCCCCCCCCAGAAGGACCTGGATGTCCACCTGTAGTGTGGCACATCTTGCATGCCATACGGCACTCTCAGCCTTCCAATCCAAGAGTGCAGGGCACCCCTTCACAATCTCCTACTCTTCCATCTAAGAATTTTCATAATGACTGGGATCCATTACCACCTGGTCACTTCTTCCTTATATGGAAGACTATTTTCAGATGAACAAGTGCTCTCGATTCACCTCACCAGTAACCTTGAACACGAAGATTTCGGGAGCTGAAATTTCTTCCTCAGGCTCCCTTTTTCGGAAATCTCTCTTTGGATGAGGGCCTGCCTAGCATCCGCAGCACCCCTTTCTGATGACCATTCATTCCACGAAATGATGATACAAATATACAAAATCATGGGATTCTCTATCACAAAAACATGACAAATAAGGATATGGCAGAATACTTTGATCTGCCAGAGGAGCACATCTTGTTGGTTTCCCCACTAACTCAAACTTACTAGAATACCTTGCTGGCTGCTTGATATCAGTCTCCAGCTATCTCAGCTGTTCCCCCAAAAGGTGGATCATATTTATCAAGCTCCTTTGGTTCATCCCTTCCTTCAAGCTATCCCGGAAGTGGGCTGTGTTCTGCCACTCATGATCACATGAGCTCCTTACCACCTGATAAAGAATCCCAAAGACGTGACTTTCTGGAGAAACAAGTCTTCTAGGATCATGGATATGTTGTTCATCCACACTTATTGGCATGTCCCTTTCCCCTTTAAATCTTGCTTAAGTCTTCAAGCTGGCTCCTCCCACCCACCCGGGTGGTATATACCTCCGCTCCGCCCCGTGATGCCAGATCTTCCTTTCCGCTGGAAGATACAGGTTGCCTTCCTCGTGTTCATGCATTTTGTAGGCCCTGGCTTTCAAAACTCAGTTTTACTGAAATTAAAACTCATTCGAGTTAGCGATCGCACTTTTGAGTCCTCGATCATGGAAGAGAAATCTTATCCAGAATTTCGCCAATGTCCTTGAGGCCAGAAGGTGTCGCACACTGACCCCCATCTTATTTGCATCTACTGCCTAGGTGTCAGCCATGACACCTCGTCCTGCAGTTATTGCATGGCCTTCCATCCCAGTGTCCTGGACAACTGCCTGGCACATTTGAAGTTAGGGAGACCTGAGAAAAGGAATCCTCCGGTGAAGTCTAAAGAGGCTAAGTGGGCGGTTTCCACGGCCGCAGGTTCCGCTGAGCAACTGGAACGCATGAAGGTGTCAGCGTGGCTCAGTTGGTAGCTCATCCGCCTCTGGACCAGAAGGTCGTGGGTTCTTGTCCCACACCAGGATTGGACTTGCATCTAAAAATCGCTGGCATCCAAGTGCAGTATTGGGGGGTGCTGTGCTGCTGGGGTGTGCCGTCCTTTGGATGAGACGTTAAACTGAGGTCCCTTCTGCCCATCCTGATGTTGTCCTGGTGGGTGTCCAGGTGGAAGTAAAAGAACCCAGGGCACTCTTCGCAAAGAGCAGGGAACATTCCCGGTGTCCTGGCCAACATTCCCCTTCCCATAAATCAGTTAATGCAATTATCCAGGCTGTGTGTGGGTGATGATGTGCGATATGGCCGCCACCACACATTCAGTCACTTCACTACCAGTCTAGCATTGCTTGTAAAGCGCTTTGGGATACTGTGTATGAAAAGCGCTATGTAAATGCTGATTCTTCTTCGAAGAAGAAGCCACCCGCTCTTTAGCGAATCAAAGCTTTTCGTTTCCTCAACCTGGGCTCCACCTTCACAGGTTTTTAAGGAGTTGTGCCAGTCTCTCCCCTACCGGGGTGAAATTTACCACGGCTCGCACTCCTCCCAATCTCATAAGAGAGACAAAGAACCTAGCTCGTCTTCGTCTCGGCGAAGGCGCTCTTGGGACCGAGAGAGGTCTCCGTCCCAGAAGCATGCAGTCTCAACCTCAGTCGAGATCGCTTCCTCGGCCGCAGGCTTCACGGACCTTCCGTCTGGCCAGACGACCAAGGAAGTGGCCAATGAGGTCGAGAGTGTTCTCGACCCAATTGACACTCTGTCGCCGGCCGTGGCTGATGACTCTTTGGAGAGGACTCCGGTCCTTGTGTTTCCCAGCGAGGAGACCCAGCCCAACCTGGTTCCAGACCCCTGGATTTCACCGATCTCTCCGGTGTCTCCAGAGTGACCGAGTCGAGCTGCCTGATCTCGGTCAAGGTCTAGAACCCCCTCGGCCAAACGGCCAAGGAAGAGCCATAAGCACTCCAAAAAGAGGCAACGCCACAGGTCGTCCTCATCCTCCTTGGATGAGGAGAGGCTCCAACAGAAACTCTGGCACTACGAGGACCTTATGTGGCAACAGCTGATCTTGACCGGGTAGAAGCCGGCTCCGGCGCCTACCCCGGCCATTACTTGGCTCTCACCTCCCAGGCCGAAACCGACCACCTTGGAACTGAAGCCTTTGGTTCCCCCGCCCACGGGGCCGGCCCGTCTTCTGGTTTGGCCTATTCCGGTCTCTCCACCGATAGTGGTGGAGCCACCACCTAAGCAGCCTGTGGAAGGGGCTCCTTCCAAAGAGGACTGACCAGATACTGGGCTTGCCCGACGTCTGTCAGTCACGGTCACCCCGGACCGCCCTCAGCGGGTCGAGGGTGATTTGGGTGGCAGACCGCTGTACGCTGACTCTTTGGACTTGAGTGTCACCGGGCTCCACTCTCATCCTGAAGATGATGAGTCATCCATTGGCACAGGGATGGAGGAAGGTCCTTCCTCCTTCCAAGGGAGTCTCCGTCTCATCTCTGATTCTACAGGGATGCCCCAGGAACCCATCCAGAAGAAGGCAGAGTACCCTCTCACAGACATCCTCAAGAGAGGGGATACCCCGATGGAGGCCTTTCCTGTGGCCAAGGCCATTGTTGGTCCGGCACTCGAACTATGGCAGTGCCCTGCCTCATGTCCAGCACCGGCTGCCCGCAACTACGCGGTGCCCATGGGGTCCCTTGTGAGGTTCACAGAGCACCCTTAGGCCAAGAGCCTGGTGACCGCCTCCGTGTTCAGGCATACTGGCAGTTCTGCCAACACTGACCCCCCACCTCAATAAGGAGTCCAAGCTTTTGGACCATTCAGAGTGGAATGTCTATGCGGCTTCCTCCTTGGGCCTTCGTCAGGCCAGTTCGGCCGTCATCATGGCACACTTCTCTCATTCCCTTCTTGGATTATTAGATGAAGTCCTCCCACATCTCCCCACGGACATGCAGACCATGGTTGAGCAGGTCTGGGACCAGGGCCATGCTGTTGCCACACAGCAGCTCCAGACAGCCCTGGACATTGGGGATTCTTGCGCCCGCTCAATGGCCGCCGCCGTTGCCTCTCACCACAGGGCTTGGCTGAGGCTCTCCTCCTTCCCAGTGGATACTCAGCATAAGTTAGCTGATGTGCATTTCCTTGGGACCGACTTGTTCAGCCCAGGAGTGGCCGGTCACCTACAACACATAGAGCAGTCCAGTGCCACCTTGGATGCCACTTCTGCCTAGAGTTCTTCGGGCAAGAACCAGCAGAAGAAAAAGAAATCTTTTCGGCACTCTTCCCCTGTGGTTCAGCAGTCCTCCTACCAGGGAGGACAGCAGCATCAGCAGCAGGCTCAAGCTTGGTGCCCTTGGCCCAAGCCTGGAGCTTCCTACTCCTCTAAACCTGCCCAGTGACGTGGAGGGGGTTGCCACCCCTATCTCCATCAGGCCAGCTCTGGGTCTTCCCATGGGGGGCCTGCTCCGCCACTTCCTTTCCGCCTAGTCCACTATCACTACGGACAGGTGGGTTCTTGAAGTGGTCAGTCAGGGACTGCCTCTAGAATTCGAGCAGTACCTGTCACAAACCCACTCAGCAGGTCAGCCCTCTACTCCCAAAGTGACCAACCTCCGAGCGCAGTCTTGTGAACAGTTAACAGAAACAAGGTAACCCTCCTGTCTGTTTTGTGGGTTCAAATCAACCTTTGGTCTCAGTTCTGGAGGATTCAAACTGTGAACCTTTGCTTAGCGTACTCCAGTGCACAGGCTCAGATAATTCTGTCTTCGTGGGCCAGATAGCTTTGCTCTACGAAAGCACCCAACCGGGTGTACAAAATGAACCCTTAAAAACTCTAATAAAGACCTCAGATTACTCTTGCCTTTTTCCAGTTTGGTATCACCATTCAAGCTTATGCACAGTGTCTGCTTTAACCATGTATACTTCACTTGTTAAAGAAAAGAAATTCAAAGATAGACCAAGTAGGCTCTGAAAATAGAGTTTTACTACAATAGATTAAAAAAAAATGTAAAACAGAATACAGACCCATATATCACAAGAACCATACAAGCATTTAAAAGAACAAGGTTTTAACAGTGCAGTTCCTACTAGAATACTTAGATTTGTCTCTCTGTACCTATATACAGTACTTGCTTAAAGTGCTGAAACATGTTTCTTTGTCAGAGTGCAGATAAAAGTGTCCTGAAGGAAAAAAGAATACTCTTAAAAAACTGTATTTGCCAACCCCGTTATGTGAGGTCACCTAGCTCCTCCTCTGTTTATTAAAAACCATACACCCAGGAGGTTTTATCATTTTAGAAGGAAAGTTAATTAAGATTACATCAGCAGAAACTATTTTCCCCATGTGACTTCCCCAATCAAGTCTGTAAATTTCCTTTCATCTATGAGCAGTATCCCCTCTCACACAGACATCAAAGCATTTATGATTTCGCACCAGTTTGTCGAACCTGGTTTCCTCCTCAAAACGTCATAAAATGGATACTGATTTCCCTCTTAGCAGTTAAAGCTATATTTAACTTGGAAAAACAGGAGATTCTTGAGTAAGGCCTGTTCTAGTCTGTAATTAGCTTCTGGCCTTCTAGGTAACACCTTGTATCTAAAACCTGTGTGTGTGTGTGTCTCATTTCACATGCTGTCTCAGCATCTCTCATGAGAGACAGTCCATAACACATTTTTATATTACAAAAAATCATAGTGTACTCAGAACTGGCTGTCCATGTGTCACAGTACCCTCCTAGCTGAGCCCACGCCCCTCGGGAAGAACGGATTTCTGCATGCACCCAGTCGGCTCTTCGAGATGACATTGCTCAGTTCCTCCTCAATGAGGCAGTAGCTATCATGGCGGATCCATCTACAGACCCAGGCTTTGTCTCTAGGTACTTCCTGGTGCCCAAGCAGACGGTGAAGCTGGCGCCCCATTCTAGATCTCCACGACCTGAATCAGTTTCTCAGGTCACACACCTTTCGGATGGTCACTCTGTCCCAGATCATACCATCCTTGGAGTGAAACGTGGTTCTGTTCACTGGATCTGCAGGACACATTCTTTCATGTCCCAATCCGTCCATCCCATCAGCGGTTCCTCTGCTTCAGGGTCGAAGGGATCTTGTACGAGTTCTGAGCTATGCCGTTTGGCCTGTCATTGGGCTCACAGGTCTTCACCAAATGCACTGCAGTGGTGGCGGCCCATCTCCAGCGTCGGGGGGTCAGAATTTACCCCTACCTCAATGATTGGCTCCTGGCAGATTCCACCCAACATAAGGTGGAGAGGTCCAGGGATCTGGCCCTCCAGACCTCCCATCTCGGACTCCTGATCAATGAGGCCAGGTCAGAACTCATGCCTTCCCAGGTTATGTGGGCTTCATCGGGGCAGAGCTCGACTCTTGTCAAGCTAGAGCGCGGCTCCCGGTGGACAGAGCGAAGGTTCTCTCCTCCTTTACCCAATCATTTCTGGTTGTGCACGTGCGCCCTGCCTGGGACTTTCTGCGCCTTCTGCGTTACATGGCAGCGTGCACCTCAGTGGTCCGTTGGGCCCGGTTGCACATGTGCCCCCTCCAATGGGAGCTGGCCGCCCAGTGGACTCAGCAATGTGGTCATTTCGATCAGCTGATCACTGTAACCCAGAAGATGTGGGACGCTCTCCAATGGTGGACCGCTCCAGACCGGTTGCAGGAAGGGATCCCATTTGTTCACTCCGAGCCAACAGTCGTCCTTACGACCGATGCCACTCTCATGGGCTGGGGGGGCTCACATGAGTGACAGCAGGGCCAACGGGTTCTGGACTCCCGAGGAGTCCCGATGTCACATCAACCTGTTGGAGTTCAGAGCAGTCAGAATGGCACTGTCAGCTTTCGCTCCTCAGCTCCAGGGTCAAGTGGTTCAAGTCCAGACGGACAATACCATGACCATGTACTACCTCAACAAACTGGGTGGCACGCATTCCAGTATGCTGTTCAAGGAGGCGCTCCACATCTGGACCCTTGTAAGACAGTTGGAGGCGGATCTCGTAGCCATCCATGTGGCAGGAGCCTCGAACCACCTGGCGGATGCTCTTAACCCTATAGGCCAGACATCCCACAAGTGGTCTCTCCATCCAGAGGTAGCTTACAGCCTGTTCTCCCATTAGGGCAAACCGATGGGGGACCTGTTTGCCTCCAGGGAAAACACCAAGCTGAGGCTGTATCGTGCCCGCCTCCCTTAGCAGGGCTCACTGCAGGGGGATGCCTTCTTGAGGCCGTGGACCCCAGGCCTCCTTTACGCCTTCCCTCCATTTCCCTTGATCCACAAGGTGTTACTCGAGGTGAGGAGGGACAAGGTGAAGGTGATTCTGGTAGCCCCAGACTGGCCATGCCAATTCTGGTATCAGATCTCCTAAGCCTCAGCTACAGGCCCCCAAAGCGGCTTTGTACATGCCCGGACCTGATATCTCTGAACCAGGGGAAGGTCTTCCATCCGGACCTTCAATCCCTGCATCTCACAGCCTGGTACCTGAGCGGCTCGAATTCCAGGCTTTGGGTCTTTCCGAAGATGTCTGCACCGTGGTGAAGGCACCTCGAAAGGAACTGACCAGGAAATATTATGCCTTCATTATCCCAAGGGGAATTGCCGCCTAGTTGGAAAATCGTGCACATTATCCCCCTGTTCAAGTCAGGAGACCCCACTGACTTGAACAACTATAGGCCTATTTCATTGATTCCTGTTTTATCCAAGATACTTGAAAAAATTGTAAACTCTCAATTAAGGGAGCACTTGGATTGTGAGAAAATCCTCAATCCTGTCCAATCAGGCTTCAGACCCAAGCACAGTACCGTGTCTGCTCTTGCCAAAGTGTCAAATGACTGGCTAAAAGCCCTGGATAGTAAACAGCATATCTATGCACACTTCCTTGACCTCAGCAAGGCATTTGATATGGTTGATCATTCCATACTTCTTGATTCCGAGTAGCATCGGTCTAATTTCTGCTGCAGTAAAGTGGTTCCGCTGCTACCTCACAAATTGTAAACAGCAAATTCAAACAATATGCAGTCTTGCTGCATTCAGACATAATGCAGTTAGCCCCAGCACGTGAACTGCCCTGGAGAGGAAAGAGTTAACTCTATGCAGAAGCATAGAACGTTGAGCTCGAGCTCGGTTTTCAAACCTCTGTCTGTGGTACTTCCCAGTGTAACCATCAGATTCATTTTTCCGCCTAACAGTGAAGTCGCTCCGGAGATTTCCTCTGCTCGGTACGGTAAAAGAAAAATGAAGCATTTGGTTTAAACCGCATATTTTTGTTATTTTCTGATTTCCAGCCTCTGTCTACGGTACAGGTAGTGACTGTGTTTTATTTTGCTAAAAAGAGTGGAAATTGTCTTTCTTCGGTTTCTTTCTGGTCGGTCCAGTTTGGAACCGACTTTGTAAAATTTTTCTCTTTCTGGGATTAGTGTGGTGTTCCAGTACCGATCGGTTTCAAAAGAACAGGACTTTTGCTGGTTCTTTTAAAAAGCCTGTGACACGGTTTGTAACCGATCGGTTGCTTTATTACATGGCTTGAAAGCTTCTATAGGGTAATTTGTTAGGTTGGCCATGTCTGAGAAACCCAAGAAGAAAACCGGTCCCACTGGGTTTCAACACTGTACTGACTGTGAGGAGGCCTTTGCTAAGGCCGACCATCATCTTATCTGTGTTTATTGTCTGGGGTTTGACCACCTCAAGTCAGACTGCCAAATCTGTAAGAACTTTCCTAAAACCACTCTAGATAAAAGACTGAGCAGGCTGAAGGAAAGGGAGGCCGAGAAGTCCGTAGATCCAGATGGGCAGCCCGGTTCGGTTGTGGCTGAATCTGAGGTGGTGCCTGCTGACCTAGGCAATACCTCTTCGAGCAAAAGGGGAGCCGACCCTGAGGGGTCGGTTCCATCAAAGAAAAAGCACAAGTCTGCTGGTCCGGATCCTGTATCCCACTCTCCAACCGCGTACGAAATAGCCAAAGTGATTAATATTGTCCAATCGCTTAGACTGGTTCCGTCTGAACCGATACCGCCGGTTCGGCACTTGGTTCGGTCGTATCCGTCTCCTCCGGATTATGACCCAGATGCTTATTATGAGGAGTGGGAGGGAGACGAAGACTATCTCGGTGATGATGATGATGACGAAGAGGGTCTGGATGTGCTCATTGAACCGGACATCTCCCCAGACAGACCCTCAGGTGTCTCACCTCTCAGGCTCTCCGAGTCCCCTTCACACTTTTTGTTCTACAAAAAGGTGGCACAAACCCTGCAGCTTCCCTTGGTTGAAGCAGCAGAGGAGGATGAAGAGCCTGATTTTGTGGAAATGATGGACATCCCAGAGTCCAAAAAGCTGTCTGTCCTTCATAAATCTTTGGGGAAACAGACACACACAATTTTACAAACTCCTAATTCAGTACCTCCTGTGGATAAGAGAATGGACAGGAGGTATTCGTTATCAGGCTCAGCTGCAGAGTTCCTTTATAGTCATTGCAGCCATGTTGGAGTAGTACAGGCTGCAGCCTGTCACAGGGCTAACATTCCTTTGGCTTCACACACCCCGGATAAGGACTCCAGGAAAGTGGATGCCATGGCCAAAAAACAGTATTTGGCATCCTCTTTGGAACTCAGGCAGGCTACTCATATGGCCTACACAGCCAGGTACTAGAAATCCAGATGGTACATTGTTCTGGAACTGGCTAAATAGGCCTCTACCCAGCTAGCCAAGGAGCTGGAGGTGGTGGTGGCTGCTGATGGAATTGAGGCATCCAAAATGCAATTTCATGCTGCTGTGGACTCCAGTGATGTGACATCTAGAGTCATGGCCACATCTGTGTCTCTCAGAAGACATGCCTGGCTCAGATGTACTAGCCTTTCACAGGATACCTAGACTAAGGCCATGGATTGTCCTGTAGTAGGTAACTCTCTGTTTGGGGAGCAGACAGAGGCTTACATGAAGAAAATGGATGAATATAGGACCACGTACAATAGTGCACAGGCCAAGGAAAGGCAGGCCACTCTGCACAAGCAGCAGTCTAGGGGCAGGGGCAGGCCCTTTCAAAGGCCTTTTTACCAAGCCCAGGCCTCCTCTCCCTTCCCACAGAGGGGGTTCTTCAGAGGGAGGGGTAGGAGAGGGATGAGCAGGGCAGCTCCCTCCTCCTGTCAGTCTAAGGCTCCTGCCAAGCAGACACCCTGATGTGTCAGCCCGGGACTGGCTTACTGCTTCCAGGCCTGGAAGTCTGTGACCTCAGACAAGTGGGTCCTGGAAGTAGTAAGCCAGGAACTGGCCCTCAGCTTCAAAACATTTCCAAAAGAAGGGCCAAGTTTTTTCCACCTGCATCAGTCTCAGAAACCCTTACCCTAGAAGCAGAGGTTTCCTCTCTTCTAGCTCTCAGAGCTATAGAGAAGGTTCCTACTCAGCACAAGGGAAAAGGACTGTATTCCAGGTACTTTACCACAAAGAAAACAGGGGAGTGGTGACCCATCCTAGACCTAAGGTATCTGAACAAACACATTTCAAAGCCCAAATTCAAAATGGTTACTCTGGGAATAATCCTTCCCTCTCTAAGGCCAGGGTATTGGCTAGCATCTCTGGACCTCAAGGATGCCTACTTCCATATTCTTATCAGGTGCTGCCACAGAAAATACCTCAGGTTTGAGTTGCCTTCAGGCCATTACCAATTCAGAGCCATGCCATTCGGTCCAACATCAGCTCCAAAGGTGTTCACAAAGTGCCTTGCAGTAGTGGTGGTTTACCTCAGAAGACAAGAGTATCAACATCTTTCCACAGCTGGATGGCTGGCTGTTAGTGAGTCAGTCTCATTTACAGGTCAAGTCAGCTCTTCAAACTACCCAGGACCTACTCAGCTCCTTGGGTTTTCTTCTCAATCTTCCAAAGTCTGTACTCAAACCAGTTCAACTTCTCACCTTTATAGGCATAGAGTTGGACTCTGCAAGTAAAAGCCTTCCTTCCCTTGGCAAGGGTAAAGGACCTAGTGGATCTCGCTTCCTCCTTTCGACCTCAGGTCTCCCACCCAGCAAGACAGTTCCTCCAGCTCCTGTGCCACATGGCAGCTTCCACGGCAGTGATGCAGGGAGCAAGGTTCCAGATGAGGGACATTCAGCTTCATCTGAGGTCTTTTTGGTCTCAAAAGAAGGATTCACTTACCAAACTGATTCCAGTGACTCAGACTCTGGTCCAAGCTCTCCAGTGGTGGCTGGACCAGGACAACCTCAGACAAGGGGTTCCATTTCTCCCTCAAGTCCCGTCAATAGTTTTAACTACGGATGCTTCTCTCCTAGGGTGGGGAGCCCTAACAGCTCAAGGGCTCTGGTCTTCACAGGAGTCTCTCCTTCATATCAATCTCCTGGAACTCAGGGCAGTTTTCCTAGCCCTGCAGAGCTTCTTGGATTAAGTCAAGGGCAAGGTGATCCAAGTCAGAACGGACAACACCACCACAATGTGGTACATCAACAAGCAGGGAGGCACTCGGTCCTCGGCCTTGTGCACAGAAGCCATGAAGCTGTGGTCTCTGGCTTATTCTCTTCAGACTTCTCTGGTAGCAGTTCACCTTTCAGGGAAGGACAACATACTAGCAGATGCTCTGAGCAAAATTTCACAGGGACACCAGGAATGATCCCTGGATCCTCACATACTGAAGGTCATCTTCTCCAGGTGTGGCACTCCAGAGATAGATCTCTTTGCAGCATCAGACAGTCATCAACTTCCTCTGTCTTGTTGCAGACCTCCAGTCCTGGGGCCGGTTCCCCAGGATGCTCTCTTTTTGGACTGGAAGGGCAGGTTTCTCTATGCCTTCCCTCCCTTCCCTCTGCTGTTCAGAGTTCTGATCAAGATCAGGACACAACAATGCACAGTGATACTGGTGGCTCCAGATTGGGCCAGACAGCCTTGGTATCCTCTACTGCTGTCCTTGTCAGTGTCACATCCCTTGTCTCTGCCTAGGACACACAATCTCCTATCCTCCTCCCAGGGGTGGATCTGGTACCCCAATCTCCAGTCTCTCCATCTCAAGGCCTGGCTCTTGAAGAGTTAGAATATGCAGCTCTACATCTTTCTCAGGGAGTTCTGGATATTCTGAAGGTCTCTAGGAAATCTTTGACTAGAAAAATTTACAACTCCAAATGGAAAAGGTTCAGTATTTGGTGCTCTCATAAAGGCATCCTGCCTGATTCTGCAGACATTTCCACAACCGTAGACTATCTGGTTCATCTCAATGGTTTGGGCCTTAAGCCTGCCACTCTGAAGGTTCATCTAGCAGCTGTCTTTGCATTCCACTCAGCAGGGAAGGGCTCTTCCCTGGCATCTCATCCTGTTTTCAGAAAGTTTTCCAAAGGTCTGGTTCACATTAACCCTCCCTTTAGGGAGCCCTCTCCGCCTTGGGATCTTAATGTCTGCATAGCTCAGCTAATGCAGCTACCCTTTGAACCTCTGGCTTCGGTTGAGTTGAAGTACTTGACCTGGAAAACTGTGTTCCTGGTAGCTATTACTTCTGCCAGGTGGATTAGTGAGTTACAGGCTTTGTCAGTGGAACCTGACTTCATCTCCTTCCATAGGGACAAAGTAGTCATCAGAACCAATAGGAGGTTCTTGCCCAAAGTGGTTTCAGATTTTCATCTGAACCAGTCTATATACTGTATCTACCTGTGTTTTTCACTGACCATTCTTCTTCAGGTGAAAGAAGGTTACACAGTCTGGACGTTAAGAGGGCTCTTAGCTACTACATTGAGCATACTAAGGCACATAGAAATGACTGTCTTCAATTGTTTCTCACTTATGGTGAAGTGGGAAAGGGTAAGCCTGCCACTAAGAGAACTATTGCCAGGTGGATTGTTTCTTGTATACAGTTTTGTTATGACAAGTTGGGTAGGACACCCCTTCAGGCCTGAGGGCTCACTCGACCAGGGTACAGCTGCTTCTCTAGCTGCAGCCAGAAATATACTTTTGTTAGAGATCTGTAAAGCAGCCACCTGGAAAACAGTACATACTTTCACCAAGCATTACTCCCTGGACATCCAGGCTAGGAGTGATGCTAGGTTTGGTACAGTAGTACTGCAGAGCCCCTTCCCAAAGTAGGTTCTGCATTCTCTCCTCCATAGGGAACTGCTTGGTAGTCTGCATTATGTCTGAGTACAGCAAGGCTTCATGTTGTTTGATGAAAGAATTACTCACCGTAGTAATGTTGTTTCTTCTAATGGAGTCTTGCTGTATTCAGACCCCCCCCCCGCCTCCCCTCTCTGAACCTGGTTTTGGGAAGTGGGCTGGCAGGTACAGTGTTGCACCTCAGGGGTGTACCTTGTACCCTACCTCTTGGGTGGGGTAGATGTTATTATTATTATTTTGTCTGGTGTTTTACTAAATATTGTCACTACCTTTCCTTCTTGGGTTCTCGACTTGAGTCTTTTGGGGCCCAAGAAGATATATTTTGCCCTTTGGCTATAATTGAACAATTTCAATAATTTAGTTACTAGTTAGTTAGTTAGCTCATAAGAATCTGACGGTTACACTGGGAAGTACCACAGACAGAGGTTTGAAAACCGAGCTCAAGCTCAATGTTCTATGCTTCTGCATAGAGTTAACTCTTTCCTGTCCAGGGCAGTTCAAGTGCTGGGGTTAGCTGCATTATGTCTGAATAGAGCAAGACTCCATTAGAAGAAACAACATTACTATGGTGAGTAATTTTTTTCTTAAAGCCCAAGGGAAATTCTCCCTGTCACAACCCTACTCAGCAGGTCAGGCCCTCTGCTCCCACGGTGCCAACCTCTGAGCGCAGTATTGTGAACAGTTAACAGAACAAGGTAACCATCCTGTCTGTTTTGTGGGTTTGAATCAAACTTTGGTCTCAAGTTCTGGAGGGATTCAAACTGTGAACCTCTTGCTAGCATACCCAATATACAGGCTCAGATAATTCTGCTTTTCGGAGGGGGGGGGCAGATATCTTTTGCCTACAGGCACCTAACCAGGTGTACAAAATGAATCCTTAAAACTCTATTAAAAAGACCTCCGAATAAACTCTTACCTTTTTCCAGTTTGGTAAAACCAGTAAGCTTTGTACAGTATCAGCTTTAACCATATATGCTGCCCTTGTCAAAGAAAGAATTTCAGAGGCACACCAGGTAGTCTCTAAACTTAAGAGGTTTACTTAAAATAGATAAAAATGTAAAACACAGAACCATATATCACAAAACATACAAATTTTAAAACAGTAAGTATTAAAAAGTGCAAATTCCTACCAATAATACACTTAGACCTGTCTACCTAATGTATTCTTTTCGTCTTATAGTGCTGTAGATGTTTCTTTTTTCAGAGTCCAAACGTGTGTTTCTAAAGGTCTGTTACAGCATAATTAAAACACTGTCTTGACCCTGCCTTCTCTATGATGTCACCCAGCTCCTCCTCTGTTTATTAAAAATTATACAGTCAGGATGTTTTGTGTGTCAGGAGATAAATTAACAGGTGACATCAGCAGAAAAAACTTTGTTTCCCCATTTGACTTCTCAATTAAGTCTGTAATTTTCCAAGTACCTTTCTTTCATCCATGAGCAGCATCCTCTCCCAGGGACATCAGAGGACTTTTATGACATAGCACCTAAGTGCCATAACATGTATTCTTTCTCTAAACGCCATAAAAGTTTATGATTTCTAGCCTAGCAGCTGGCAGCTACAATTAAGCTAGATAAACAGGAGATCCTTACTTTAAGTCTCTTCTAGCTTGTAATTATCTCCTGGCTTTTATCTTTTAGCTGAAACAGCATGTCTCATGAGAGACACTCAATAACACATTTTTATATTACAAAAAGCATAGATTAATCAGAACCAGCTGTACAACCATCACACTCCCCAATATAACTGTTGCCTCAAGGCGTTTCGCAAGGTTCCATTTTGGGACCTATCCTCTTCGCCCTTTACATCAACTGCATCGACTCTGGCCTGGTTGCTGGAAACATTCATCTCTTTGCAGATGACACAGTCCTCTACATGACCAACCCCTCCTTGGACATTGCGTACAAGGAGCTACAGCAGGATTTTATCATCCTCCAGCACAACCTGCTGAATCTAAGGCTCTTGTTAAATGCAAAAAAAAAAAAGCTATGATTATCTCTCCATCCCACAATATGGGGATGCCTGGGACCCCACAGATTATTACCCTCCTTAATGAACTACTAGAGCTAGTGGATACATTTAAATATCTGGGAGTATGGTTGGATAACAGACTCACCTTCGGTGTCCATCTAAGTGAGTTAAAAAAACTAAGGCAGTGCCTCAGTATTTTCTACCGCATAAGACACCTACTCACCCTGGAAGATAGAAAGCGGCTGGTACAAACAACCTTTCTTCCCCTGATTGACTATGCCAACTTCCTATACAGCCATTGCCCCCAGTATGCACTCCAAAAGCTGGATACACTCTATCATCGTGCATTGAGATTTGTTCTTGACTTGCCCTTGCAGACTCATCACTGCTCATTGTACCAGGCATTAGATTGGCCGTCCCTCTCCACAAGGAGGCAAATAAACGCCCTCATGTGGCTATTCCGGGCTTTGTCCAACAAACTACCACCCTATATCTGTGACCTGTTTGAACGTTCAAAGGGTGCCTACGGACTAAGGAATGCCTCCTTTGTCCTCCTTATGCTACCACGAACAACGACATGTCTTGGCTCAACTGCTATTAGCTCCTTTTTACCAGTGCTTTGGAATAACATGCAAAAATTACTTAAAATGTCCCAGCTGCCAAGCCATTTATATTTAGGGGGCTGCTGTATAGAGGCCTGAAAACTGTGTGTGATTGTTTCAGGTAAAGCCTTACCCCACTCAACTGAGTCCCTTAACCTCTGTAATCCTGGGCAGACTATTTCCCGTGTCGGCCAGCATCCCTTTAAGGCAACCGTCTTCCTACCCCTCCCCCCCCATCAGTTAGCTTCGCAAGGGGCCTCATTCTATTAGGTTGCCCTATTTTCAGTCTCTACTTAGTGTCTGATACCCTTCAAACAACATGAAGTCTTGCTGTATTCTGACATATTGCAGTGATCCCCAACCTTTAAACTGCCCCGGAGAACAAAGAGTTAGCTTTCTATGCAGAGCATAGAATGCTGAGCTCGAGCTCTGTTGAAGTCTCTGTCTGGAGTGTTTCAAACTCAAACCGTCAGATTCTTTACTCCGCCTCACTGAACGGTCACTCCAGAGATTTCTCCTTCAGCTCGGTTTGAAAGCTGGTTCAAGTTTCAGTTTTCATCGTTTGTTTAACCCGAGTAAGTTATCCGCATAGTCGTTTCAGTCTCTGTCTGTGGTGCCGTGAGTACTAGATAGGAATTGTTCTGTTTTTCTGTGTGGAACTTATAAAAATGCGGCTCGGTTTGGCTGAACCGGCCATTTAATAGTGAAATCTTGTGTTTTGTGTTTTTACTTCGTGTGTGGTTACCGGTCCTTATCGGTTCTAAAAAAACGTGTTTTAGTACGTTTTTTTCCAATACCCATGACACGGTTAGGAACCGATAAGGGAGTCTTGCCTGGCGGTTGTCATAAAAAGGGTAAGTTGGTTAGGTTGGCCATGTCTAAGAAACGCAAGAAAAAAACCGGGCCCACTGGGTTTCAACACTGCAGTGAGTGTGGGGAGGTCTTTGCTAAGGCCGATCCCCACACCACCTGTGTTTATTGTCTGGGGTTTGACCACCTTGATTCAGACTGCCAAATATGTAAAAACTTTCCCAAATCTACCCTTGAGAAGAGATTAGGTAGACTGAGGGAAAAAGAGGCCGAGAAGTCCGCTGACCCAGATGGCCAGCTCGGTTCAGTTCCGACCGAACCAGAAGGAGTGCCCTCTGACCAGGGCGATACTTCTTCAGGCAAAAGGAGAGCCAATTCCAAGGGATCGGTTCCGACAAAAATAAAACGGAAAGACAAGTCGTCTGGTTCGGATCCAGAGGTTCATGTTCCGACCGACGAAGAGATAGCCAGAGCGATTCAGATATTGGAATCGCTCCGCCCGGTTCCTACCAATCCGGCCCCTTCTGGCAGGGGTTCAGTTTGGTTGGTTCCCCTAGTTCAAGATTATACCCTCAAAGATTTTTATGAACCGGAATTTGAAGAGGAAGAGGGATTTGAGGATGATGATGGTGAAAGTGAGGGTGTGGATGTGCCTGTGGAACCAGACATCTCCCCAGACAGACCTTCAGATGTTTCCCCTCCTAGGCTTTCTGAGTCCCCCTCTCACTTTATGTTCTACAGAAAGGTGGCTAAAACCCTCCAGCTTCCTATGGAGGAGGCTGTGGAAGATCAAGAGGGGCCTGATTATGTAGAAATGATGGACATCCCAGAGTCCAGGAGACTGTCTGTTCCCCTCCACAAATGCTTTGGGAAAATGACACAAAAAATCCTAAAGTCTCGTAACACTATACCTCCTGTGGATAGAAGAATGGACAAGAGGTATACACTTTCAGGCTCAGACATGGAGTTCTTATACCAGCAATGCAGCCGGGTAGTGCAGGCTGCTGCCTGTGACAAGGAAAATATTCCCTTGGCTTCACACCCCCCAGACAAGGACTCCAGGAAGATTGATGCCATGGCAAAGAAACAGTACATGGCATCTTCCTTGGGACTCAGGCAGGCGAATTACATGGCCTATACAGCCAGGTACCAGAAGTCCAGGTGGGACACTGTACTGGCACTGGCTAAACAGGCCTCCCCCCAGCTAGCCAAGGAGCTGGAGGTGGTGGCTGCAGATGGGATTGAGGCATCTAAGGTTCAGTTTCATGCTGCTGTGGACTCTAATGATGTGTCATCAAGAGTCATGGCTACATCTGTGGCTCTTCGGAGGATGGCTTGGCTCAGATGTACTAGTCTCTCGCAGGACACCCAGGCTAAGGTCATGGATTTTCCTGTAGTAGGTAATTTTCTGTGGAGCAGACGGAGAATTACATGAAGAAAATGGATGAGTACAGGACCACTTACAGGAGTGCTCAGGCCAAGGAGAGGCAGGCAACTCCTCAAAGGCAGCAGTCTAGGGGCTGGGGCAGGCCTTTTTCAAAGGCCTTTTTACCAAGCATGGGCCTCTTCTTCCTTTTCTCAGAGGGGGTTCTTCAGAGAGAGAGGCAGAAGGGGGATGAGCAGGGCTGCATCCACTCCTCAGCCTAAAGCCCCTGCCAAGCAGACACCCTGATGAGCCTGCCCGGGTCGACTCTCCTATTCCGGTAGGGGGCAGGCTGGCTTACTTTGTCCAGGACTGGATGTCTATTACATCAGAGAAGTGGTTCCTGGAAGTAGTAAGCCAGGGACTGGTTCTCAGCTTCAGAAAATTTCCAAAGATGAGAGCCAGATCTTTTCCACCTGCAAATCTCTTGGAAACCCTTGCCTAGAGGCAGAGGTTTCTTCTCTTCTAGCCTTAAGAGCCGTAGAGAGAGTACCTACCCTACACTGTGGCAAAGGGCTGTACTCCAGGTACTTCCTGACCCCAAACAAGACAGGGGAGTGGTGACCCATCCTAGACCTAAGATATCTAAACAAACATCTTTTAAAACCAAAGTTCAGGATGGTAACTCTGGGAATAATCCTTCCCTCTCTAAGGCCAGGGGACTGGCTAGCCTCCCTGGACCTCAAAGATGCCTACTTTCACATTCCCATCTGGTGCTCCCACAGAAAGTACCTCAGGTTCGAGTTGCCCTCAGGCCACTATCAGTTCAGAGCAATGCCCTTGGCCTAACCTCAGCCCCAAGGGTTTTCACAAATGCCTGGCAGTAGTGGTTGCCTTCTAAGAAGGTAAAAGATTTCCATTTTTCCACATCTGGACGACACAATAGTGGTCAGTCTCCAGACCAAGTCAGGTTTCACCTGCAAGTGACCCAGCAAGTGCTCACTTTCTAGGATTTCTTCTCAACCTTCCCAAGTCAGTTCTCGAACCAGTCCAGCTTCTTACCTTTATAGGGGCAGAACTGGACACACTCGGAGCAAGAGCCTTTCTTCCTCTAGAAAGGGTAAGGGTTCTTATGGAACTAGCCTCTTCCTTCAGCCTTCGGGTACCTCGACCAGCAAGGCATTTCCTCCAGCTCTTGGGCCACATGGCAGCTTCAACAGCAGTGGTCCAAGGGGCAAGATTCCAGATGAGGAATATTCAGTTCCACCTAAGAGCTTTTTGGTCTCAGAGGAAGGATTCCCTTACCAAACTGATCCCAGTGACTCTGACCTTGATCCAAGCCCTCCAGTGGTGGCAGGATTGGGACAATTTAAGACAAGGTGTTCCTTTTGCTACTCAGCCTTGTTCAGTGGTCCTTACCACGTACGCTTCTCTTCTGGGCTGGGGAGCCCATCTGGGGTCCCTCACTGCCCAGAAGCTGTCGTTCCCCCTAAGAATCCCTGCTCCATATCAATCTCCTAGAGCTCAGGGCAGTTTTTCTGGCCCTAACAGCTTTCTCTCAGTCAGTACAGAACAAGGTGGTTCAAGTCAGAACAGACCACCACCACCACCATGTGGTACATCAACAAGCAAGGAGGCACTTGGTCCACAGCCTTGTGCACAGAAGCCATGAAGTTGTGGTCCCTGGCTTATTCCCTGCAAACCTCTCTGGTAGCAGTTCACCTTCCAGGGAAGGACAATGTGCTAGCTGATCCACTGAGCAGGATCTCTCAGGGCCATCACGAATGGTCCCTGGACCCTCAGGTGTTGAAAGTGATTTTTTTCAAGGTGGGGCACTCCAGAGATAGACCTCTTTGCAGCCCCAAACAATCACCAACTCCCTCTCTTTTGATGCAGACCTCCAGTTTTGGGCTCAGTCCCCCTGGACGCCCTGATTCTGAATTGGGAAGGGAAGTTTCTGTATGACCCCCCCCCTTCCCACTCCTGTTCAAAGTTTTAGTCAAAATAAGGTCTCAACCTTGCAAAGTGATTCTGATTGCTCCAGACAGCCCTGGTACCCACTGTTGCTGTCATAGCAGTCCATCTTCCCCCGTCTCTTTTCAGGAATTACAACCTGTTAACATCCTCTCAGGGGAGGATTTGGTACCCCAGTCTTCAGTCTCTCAATCTCAAGGCATGGCTCTTGAAGAGTTAGAGTTTGCAGATCTGCATCTTTCCCAAGGGGTTCTGGATATTCTCAAGGCTTCTTGAAAGCCCTCCACCAGAAAGACATAACTCTAAATGAAAGAGATTCAGCATTTGGTGCTCTAAGAAGCATATTTCTCCAGATACTGGTGAATTGCCTACGGTTCTGGATTATATGGTCCATCTTAATGGCCTAGGCCTCAGACCAGCTACTCTCAAGGTACACTTGCCAGCTGTTTCTGCATTTTTGTCTGTGGGGAAGTCTTCCTCACTATCTTCTCATCCTGTGTTCTGTAAATTTTTTAAAGGATTGCTTCACACCAATCCTCCTTTTAGAGACCCTACCTCTGCCTGGGATTTGAATGTTTGCATTGCACAACTTATGCAACCCCCCTTTGAGCCCATGTCTTCAGCAGAGTTTAAGTACTTGACTTGGAAAACTGTTCTTGGTAGCCATTACCTCTGCCAGGCGTATCAGTGAATTGCAAGCCCTGTCAGTGGAACTTGATTTTATCTCATTTCACAGGGATAAAGTGGTCCTTAGAACCAATAGAAGGTTCTTGCCCAAAGTGGTTTCAGACTTCCATTTAAACCAGTCTGTGTCTCTTCCTGTTTTCTTCACTGATCATTCTTCCTTAGGAGAGAGGAGGCTACATAATTTAGATGTTTAAAGAGCCCTTAGTTACTACCTAGAGCATACCAAGGGTCACAGGTTTGACTCCCTCCAGTTGTTCCTCACTTATGGAGAAGTGGGAAAGGGAAAACCTGCCACCAAGAGATCTATTGCCAGGTGGATTGTCTCTTGTATACAATTCTGCTATGAAAAACTGGGAAAAACCCCACCCTCAGGCCTGAGGGCTCATTCCACAAGAGGTACAGCTGCTTCCCTGGTTGCTGCCAGGGATATCCCTCTCTTAGAAATTTGTCAAGCAGCCACCTGGAAAACAGTCCATACCTTTACCAAGCATTACCTCTGGATATCCAGGCTAGAGTGTGCTTGGTTTGGCACAGCAATACTAGAGCCTATTCCCAAAGTAGGTTCTGTCCCTCCTCCATGAGGTACTGCATGGTAGTTGAAATGTCAGAATACAGAAAGACTTCATGTTGTTTAAAGAAAAAATTACTCACCTTAGTAATTGTGTTTCTTTTAATGGAGTCTTGCTGTATTCTGACCTCCCTCCCTGCCTCCCCTCTCAGAACCTGTTTTTGGTAAGTGGGTGGGCAGGTGCAGTGTTGCACCCCGTGGGTGTTTTTTGTTTACACCCCCCCTCCTTTTTGTTTGGGTGCTGATTTATTACTGCTATTTGTATTAGATTGGTTTTTGGGTTTCCTGACTTGAGTCTTCTTTGGGAATCCCAAACTTTTTTCAGCCAGTTGGCTAGTAGGAATTTTTACAATTTCCACATAGAATTTTTAGTTAGTTGGGCTCGTAAGAATCTGACGGTTTGAGTTTGAAACACTCCAGACAGAGACTTCAACCGAGCTCGAGCTCAGAATTCTATGCTCTGCATAGAAAGTTAACTCTTTGTTCTCCGGGGCAGTTTAAAGGATGGGGATTACTGCAATATGTCAGAATACAGCAAGACTCCATTAGAAGAAACACAATTACTAAGGTGAGTAATTTTTTCTTTATTCCCATTGCCCTTCTCTATGTCCCTTCTCCCTCTCCTCACTTGTACTCTATAAGCTACAACCTGTATACGCTGCACTTTAAATGCCTATATTTGCACTTGCTTTCCATGTCTGATTCATCCAAGTGCTGAGTTTGTATATTGTAACTGCCTGTACCGATGTCTACTTTTGTGTGAAGTGTTATCTACTGTAAGCAAAAGAGTCCTCTGTGTCCAAGACCATCTTGAAAATGAGTTTGCTCAATGATGTAACTGCCTGGTTAAATAAGGTTTGATTGATTGATTGATTTGCTGCTATGTCAACTAACACTGCTATTTCCCGTCACCTATCCAGGTCAGGATATGATGGCATAGATATCTTGGCCCGGCTGTCTGCCATTGGCATTTATTTGCAACACCACACCTTGCTCTGCTTTTCAGGCTTTACGCCTGATGTGCAAAATAAAATAGCTAATGCCCCTTTTAACGGGTCCAAGTTATTTCGGGCCAGGTACTCATACTTCACTGAATGACTTATAGCAATCAGGCAGAACTCTACGTACGGTTCATGGCGTGTACCATACTCCACATATAACCTACCCTACTCAGTTCTCTTCCTGCTCTGAAAGAGGTTGAAAAATAGAGATATCAGTGCCGGCGGCTATAGAGGTCGTACTCAACCCACATGAAACAACACCTCCGCCAACCGTAGTTCCCACCCCCACCTTCCTGGGAGGGCTGGGCAGCCCCCTACCTAGTAACACACTGGGTTTTTCCCCCACACCCCTCCTTGACACAAGCCTTGGAGGCTGTGGGCAGCCGTTTTGCCCTCCATTTAGAGGCCAGGCGAACAATCACTTCAGGTGAATGGGTACTCCAGATTATACAGTCGTCGTACTCTGGAATTTATATCCAAAGATTATATACCTATCCTTCAAGAGGACTTGAGGGCTTTACTGGTGACATGGGCCGATTCTCCAGTAACCCCACACAACATCAAAAGGGATTCCACTCCCACTTCTTTCAGGTACCCAAACGAACTAGAGATCTCGGTCCAGTACTGGACCTCAGAAAACTGTACCCTTCCATCCAGTACAAACGCTTTCGCATGATAAACTTAACTTCTAGTGTGCCAGTACTGAAACAGGGAGATTGGCTTTGTGCCCTAGAAATGAAGGGTGCACACCTGCATATCCCTAGCCATCCTGCTCATTGCAGTTTTCTTTGTCTCTACCTGCTAGGATAACTACCAGTTTCAAGTGCTCCGGTTTGGCCTCTCCTCAGCCCTGAGTGTATTCACCAAATACCTAGAGGTAGTTGCAGCAGTTTTAAGAAGGAGAGGGCACTTTATCTTCTCGAAGGCAAGCTCACCTGTTCTAAAATCGCTCATTATGAATCGACGCATGCTATTGGTTTTCCTAGCATCTTCTCTTCTGCTGTTTCATATAACACTACAAACAGTACCCTGTGCTGAATCAGCTCTCCCACACTTCCCACCCTTTGATTTCTATTCTTCAAACCTTCTTGTGCCAGAACCTAACCGCGACACCACTCCACTACTACTAAACAGGGCTTGGATCCATATGGTAGCTCATGTCTAAAGAAATAGTTCACTTCACTTTCGGACCTTATGCCCATACCTGCGACACAAACTGTGGTACCTAATTCTCCCGGCCATACTGCTATCTGGAGATGTTAAGCTAAACCCTGGCCATGCAAACCTCATACCCAATACCTTTAATAATGCTAAAGGTCTCATAGTTGCTCACCATAATATCAGGAGCCTTGAGAAAAATTTTGCTGAACTTGAGGCCTGGACCTCCCTCTACAAACCTGACATCATCTGCCTTACCGAAACTTGGCTCAAATCCTCTACCCCGACTCACTATGCTAACTGCCATCCTATAATCTTTCGAGATTTGATAGACCGGCTCCTAAAAGAGGAGGTGGTGCTGCCATCTACTTCAAAGATAGCTCAATCTGCTGCCATCAACTCACCTCCTCTCAAACACTGTGAAGTGCTTCATGCCCTTCTCACACTCCGGTCAAAATAAATTACATATAGCCTGTGTTTACAACCCTTCCAAAAGTGGCCTAACTGGCTCGATGAGCTATTGGAACACACCACCATGGGTGTAGGCAGGCCTACTCCAAGCACTCCATGGTGTGCACTTTTATTTAAGGGGGGTAGAAAATAGGCTCTGGACTGAAACTAGAAGGACTGGTCACTAATACTCTCTTTGCATCCCAAGGACACTACGACATTACAGGCTGTGGGCAGGTATGTGGGTGTCTTGGGGAACAATGCATGGCATTTGTATTTACCCATGCATGGCAACAACCACTGTCATGAGATACAAAAGCTGTATTTGTTGTGCCAAATGAGGCAACAAACACAGTCCTGGTGTACATTTGTATATTGTCTAGCTACACCGGGGATAGCTCACCCTAACAAGGCGGGGTAGCAGTGTGTCCACTTGGTGTGCAGATCTGAAATCCCTGGCTACACCTCTGCACACCACATTTCTCTCTGGGAGAAACAAAGTTCTCATACTTGGGGACCTCAACATAAACTGGCTGGGAAACTCCCAAGCCACATCCCTGACCAGAATACAAAGTTTTAACCTGCATCAGCTGATCGAGAAACCCACTAGAATTGCCCCACACTCTAACACAAGCACACTGCTGGATTGGATAATGAGCAACCATCCAGAACATAGTCAACTCAGATGTTCTAGCACAGGGGTTCTCAAATGGTGAGGCCAGCCTCCCTTGGGAGGCCCCAACCTGTTCCAGGGGAGGCTCAAGCAAGTCTGAAAAAGTACTGTATTTAAATTTTGAGTTTTATGTATTTTGTGTGAAGACATGAAGCAAACTGAAAGAGGATAATAGTAGGTGAATTGTATGTATTTATTTACTAATAGGTGACAAGGGAAGGTGAATGAGCCAAGGCTTATTTCAGGAGAAAACCAAGAAAGTAGTGTGACCCATGAAGGGACTGCAACAAGGGTAACAATGGTTCAAGAATGAAAATAGTGGAGCAAGTAGGCTGGTCTGTTTGGGGGTTACAATAAGCTGAAAATAATATTTATTTTATTTGTTATTCAGATAACACCTTTGAGCACACAAGCTCTTTTTCAAAGGTTCCATGTCAAGTACTGCGCAAAGTACAGTATGTTATTTTTCTTTGGGGAGGCCCAAGATTATTTCAGTTTCTTGGGGAGGCTCAAATTCTTTTCCATGGATTTGGGGAGGCTCACTGTGACAAAGTCTGAGAACTATTGTTCTAGCAGATGCCATCACTGACCACTCCCCCACTTATTGCACCTGGGGTAAAGTGAGGTCTATTCCGACTAAGCCTCATTTCATAACTTTTTGCAACTACAGTCAGACCTGGTTAATCCATACACATTTGTGTTTGCCAATTTTGTTACGTAATACAAATCTACGTAGTAACCAGACAGTGATAATAAAGAGGTCAATAGCCCAACAAAAAATCTGTATGCACTGTTTTTCATTCAGATAATCAGACATATGGATTAACAAGGCACGGATTAACCAGGTCTGACTGTACACCAATTTCAACTCACAGGCTTTCCTACTAGATGTTGCCTGCATTGACTGGTCCTCTTTCTATAAATCTAATGATGCACAGTCCTCTCTGAATATCTCCCTAACCAACTTCCAAGTACTGCAGGACAAACACTGTCCTCTTGTAACACGCAGAGTAAAGAATAGGCAAACCTGATGGATTAAATCTGACCTGCTTAGTAAGCTGTATCAAAGAGACAAAAAGTTGGGTCCGTTTCAAGAGCTCTGGTCTGACCTCAATACCTATAGAGCACTATGAAACTCTTGTAAAAAGCATATCAAACAGGCAAAAAGCACCTACTGTAAAGACCTCTTACTAAACTCCTATGGAGACTCCCAAAAATTCTGGTCCCATATCAAGTTCTTCCTGGGCTTAAACCCGTCTGCCTCCCCTAACGTCACTAAATGGTGTCCACTGCAACAATCCCCACACTATTGCCAGTTTTTTTCAACAAAACATTCTCTGATCTACGTGTAACTAATTACACATCCTCCTTCTCCATTAGCCCAACCTCAATCGCGCCGACTAATGTACATGGGCCTAAATTTTTCTTTGTCAGTCTCCAGGTATGAGGTACTACGACTGCTTAACAGCACTTCTGAGCATGTGGCAGCTGGCTCTGACAACCTAGAACCTAAGCTCCTAAAACTTGCTGCTCCCTTAGCCAAGATCTTTACTCTCTCTCTCTCTGTCCCAGAGTCACGTCCCTGATATCTGGAAGATGGCTCAAATTACCCCTGTCTTTAAAAAAGGTGACCCCAAAGACCCCTCGTATTACAGACCCATAGCCATCCTGTCTATGCTCAGCAAAATTCTAGAAAAAACTTGTAGCCACTCAAACAATCAACTTTCTCTAGAAATACGATCTTCATTCTTCTGCCCAGCATGGTTTCTGAAAGAGTCACAGGACCACTACTGCTCTTTTCAAATTCACATCCAATTCACTGATGACCATGAACTCTGCTGCTCTCACTGGGGCAATATTTATTGATATGACTAAGGCATTTGACCTAGTTGACCACTCCCTCCTAACCGACTCACTTGGCTGTTCGCCCAATGTTGTAAATTGGTATAGTAACTAGAAGAAGAAGAATCAGCATTTATATAGCGCTTTTCATACACAGTATCCCAAAGCGCTTTACAAGCAATGCTAGACTGGTAGTGAAGTGATTGAATGTGCGGTGAAGGCCATATCGCACATCATCACCCATACACAGCCTGGATAATTGCATGAACCAGTTTATGGGAAGGGGAATGTTGGCCAGGACACCGGGAATGTTCCCTGCTCTTTGCAAAGAGTGCCCTGGGTTCTTTTACTTCCACCTCGACACCCACCAGGACAACACCAGGATGGGCAGAAGGGACCTCGGTTTAATGTCTCATCCAAAGGACGGCACACCCCAGCAGTACAGCACCCCACAATACTGCACTCAGATGCCAGCGATTTTTAGGTGCAAGTCCAATCCCGGTGTGGGACAAAAACCCACGACCTTCTGGTCCAGAGGCGGATGTGCTACCAACTGAGCCACGCTGACACCTATCTGACAGAACGCAAGTAGTAAAATTTAACTCCACCCTCTCTGACAAGGCCACCTCTAACATTGGGAGTACCTCAGGAGTCCATACCGGGCCCTCTGCTTTTCACTATTTTCATAAACAGCATCACCTCAACCCACTTTAGAACTAACTCCCTGTTGTACATGGACAACATTGTTCTGTGTACTAGTGCCATAAGTATTGAGGACATAAATCAGCGGCTCTCCCATGACTTTCAACTAATCCAGCAGTGGCTGAGTAGTCACAAACTAGTCCTAAATGAGTCTGAAACCCAAGCCATGCTTTTTGGATCAAACTTAATCACTCCCAACACATGTTTAATGTCTCCACCATAAGTGGCGCATCCATTGGTGTAGTGAACTCCTTGAAATACCTGGGAGATGCACTGGTTCAACGGATGTGTGCAAGTCAGTAAACATGTAACTTGGTATTGCTTATTGAACCAGTTATGACCTCACCCTCTCGGCAACACTTGCCGTAGCCTGGGGGATACTCCTTCCCTCACTTACCTATGGGGTTGCTACCTACACGTCTGCAAGTAAATCAAGTCTTTGCAAGTGGGATGTCACCTACAACAATATCTGCCGCTATGCATCCTCCTCCTCCTCCCATCGAATGAAACACCACTGCCTCCTTTACTCTGACCTTGCATGGTTTCCCCCCCTCATGCGGCCAGGTCCTGTGCCTTCGGCTCCATCATAGACAACATTATCAGATTCCAAATACCTAAGTCCCTAGTGGGACTCTTTCAAAATCAGGCATCTTGCTATGACCTTCATTCATCTGACAATGCCTTGGTCTGCATCCCTAGACATACTACCTCTAAAGGCACAAGCTCTTTTGCCTGTCATGTCCCCCAATACTGGTACTCCCTCCCAATAACTATTCGACAGGCCTCTACCCACGCCTCCTTCAAGAAATTACTCTGAGCCCATCTCGTCTCCTCCAGTCAATGCTCCTGTTTCAGACCACCTTAATCACTTACCTAAGCCCACTCTCCATGGCCATTTTCAGTCCTACCCTTCCCAAGTTGGCTCAGCACTTGCAACTTGATTGTTTACCATGGCTACCTGCTGCCTTACACTTTCTACCTTTTTGTATTCCATACTTAAGTATCCACCATTCTACTTCTACCTACCCTATTCCTATCCTTCTAATTACTATAGTATTACTGCTCATAGTTGTTTTACCCTACTCTGATCAACATGTGCCCTAATTTTGATAGGCATTTATTTTTCAGGTATACATTTCTGATAGTGTTTATCATATAATTATCAGTGTTTCTTTGTTACTTGTCTGTATCAATTTTTCTTGTCAAAATTATCAACCTGTAAAGTCATTGACACTGATGTTAGTGTTTCTGTACTCTCCCGGGTTGTGCCTGAAAATAGTTATTTTCATGGCTAGCGCACCTACCCGGTAATCAAAAACTAAATAAATAAAATATCTAGATAGCTGGCCAATCAAAGTGGAACAGCTTTGCTTTCATACGTAGAGGCTACCCTACAAGTATTTTTACACTCTAGGGATCACAGTCAATTGACTAAAGTCCAACCTGACCCCGACTCAGTCTCCAAAACATTAGAGCCGCCCTAGATACAATCTCAGCCAGAACTTGCTGTTCAGCAGGCCACACCCTTGTCTCTGGCATCACACATACAGACTCAGAAAGTAGTCACAGCTAGACAGCTGCTATGCCTTCTGGGTCATATGGTCGCTGCCATCCCTTCAGTAGCACTCACCTGTCTTCATACGAGACCTATTCAGTGAACCCTCCAGAATCAGTGGTCTCAAAGAACAAGAAAAATTTGAAGGCAGGATCAGAGTCACTCCCTCTCTGATGTCAGCTCTGACTTGATGGTCAGTTGAAACCAATTTATGACAAGGAATGCCTTTTCAGTCCCTCCTTCCCATGCAGACGTTCACCACTGATGCTTCCCTGGCAAGATGGAGCGCACACCTGGGTCCTTATCAGACACAGGGGCAAGTGGACCACTTCTCTCCCTCAGCCTTACATTAATCTCCTAGAACTAAGGGCATTCTGCTTAGCCCTTCCGGCATTCCAACCTCTTCTGACTCTAGACCATTACTGATCCAATCAGATGACTCTGCAGTGGTGCTCTACCTCAGCAAACAAGGAGGTACTCCAATTTTCAATCTCTTGACTCAAAATTAAGGTACCTTGTTACATCCCAACCTGAAGGCTCTACAACTTCATGCTTCGCTCCTAAGGATACTTTCATGGCCAGATTACCGGTATCCTCTCCTCTTGCCAATATTCTCTTGGCCTCACATAAGCCAGCAACCAGGGGAACATATTTCTCCAAATGGAAATGCTTTTCCTTATGGTCTGCCTCTCGATCTTTGGACCCTTACTCTTGTCCACTGATGAAGGTTCTGGACTACCTGGCCTCAAGTCCAGTTTAAGTTACTCTTCCCTCAAAGTTCACTTGGCTGCCATCTCAGCTTTCCATGAACCTCTAGATGCCAGTTTACTGTACCAACATCATCTAGCTAAGATGTTTTTGAAAGGAATGTTATATATTAAACCACTTATTAGAAGACCCACTACTCCGTGGGATCTCAATTTTATAATAGAAAATTGACTGTTGAACCTTTTGAGCCAGCAGTCACTTGTGAACTTTGTTTTTCTTTCATGGAAAACCCTATTTCTGGTGGCTGTCAATTCTGCTCGACGTATTTCCAAGCTTCATGCGCTCATGTGTAGGGAAGCTTACTTGATTTTCCATGACAACAGGGTGATCCTTCGTAAACCCTTCCTTCCTTCCTAAATTAGTCTCTGAACATGCTTTAAATCAGTTATTGGAGCTTCCGGTCTACTATCCTGACTACTCCAATCAGGGTGAACATCTACTACATACTTTAGATGTCCATTGTATGCTACACTACTATACTAATCAGACACAATCGATTTGAAAGACGTTTCAACTGTTTGTCTCTTTTGCCCCAGGTTGCGACTGCCTCCCAGTTGCTAAATGTACTCTGATCCTGGTTGGCAGATTGTTACATTTTGTTACAAAAAATACAACAAGCCTTTACCTGGACCTATCCAAGCCCACTCCACTAGAGCTATGGCCACCACTGTGGCGTGCTTTAAAGGAGCCTCCATTTCAGATATCTGCAGTGCAGCTAACTGGTCCATGATTCATACATTCACAAGGCACTACAGTGTGGATATTGCCTCATGACTTAGGGCGGCCTTCTGCCATGCAGTCCTACAAGGTCTCCTATCATAACTGTCCTCCCACTTGGGCATTACTGCTTGGGATTCATCCCAAAAGTATTTCCTACTGCAAGAGACCACTATGCAGAAGATAGTACAGTTATGTAAAAACTTACCATAACGGTATATCTTTGAGGAATGTCTCTTTCAGTAGGTTTGTGCCCACCCTCTAACCCCCTCTTTCTCTAAGAGAGCAAATTCTGGTCCAGTGACTGTGGGTTGGGACTCCTTTGGTACCTGGTTTCCCTCGGGTCCCTAGAGCTGAACGGCAGGGAAACTGACGATACCAGGGACCGCCCAACTTATAGAGGAAACAGGAAGCTGATGTCATATGTGGGTGGTCCCTGGAAAAGAATGCTAGAAGAGCTGCCATGCGCCACAGTGACCTCTGCTGGATACCCAAAAGTATTACCTACGACAAGACACACTTCTCAAAGATCTACTGTTACGGTATGTTTTTACGTAACTGTACTATATAGGAGTGGTACACGGTGCACATCACACAACCTTCCCTGGCAAGTGGCACATGGATCCCCTCTCCTAGTGTGCAAGATCTGACATCATGGGGTGGTGCCGAGGAGGATACCACCTGGGTGGGAGGAGCTTAGCTTGAAGATCTTCTGGCAAGTTTTATAGGGAAACCTGCCAAAAGTGTGGATATGCACCATGTACCACTCCTAAAACTAGGAGGCGGTATAGCGCAGTGGTCTAAGGCTCTGAGCTACAAATCTGGTGACATCCAGTAGACCAGACCTGGGTTTGAATCCCCCAGCTTCCATGTGCATACTGTGTGACCCTAAGCAAGTCACTTAACTTCCTTGTGCTCCCAGGTCGCGCCTGTAAAAAAGCTTTCAGCTTAGTGTGCTATTCCTGGTTAAACAACTACATAAATAAAATAAATAAATAACTACGGTTACAGGTGAGTAACCCTCATTTGTGATTCTGGTGAATATTAAGGGAAAAGTAGTTGGTTTTAGATGGTCTTTGTTTTAAAGATGGTGTTGAGGATTCCCTTTCTTCAGCTAGGGCATTGAACTCTGGTAACATACAAGGAAGGTGGGAATCTTTTTCACATGATTTGATAAAACAGACCACACACTTCCTAGAATGATGTTTTAAAATAGGATAGAGCAAAGTCAGTGTCACTACATTTCTTCAAGGGGTAACCATGAAAGCTTTGGAGGGCTGCTAATAACCTTGCAAGGTCTGTGCTATGCAAGAAGCCTTGTGGTGATTACTCTGAGAGGCAGCTTAGATGATATTATGCTCACTCTTGGCTACCTGGTAGCCAATGAAAATGGCTATCACTTTTATTTGACATTTCTCTTTCGTATTTGCCAGAAAAATACAATTATTTGGTGAAATAAACAATAAATGCACAAGTAAAAAAAATAAATAAACCTTCAGTGTTGCACTAGCCACCAACTTTATACCAAGTCACTTACTGTTTGAAGGATGGAATTACAGCTATAGAAACCTTTAACCAGAATACAGTACAGCAGAGAATAGAATACAAATACTCTGATCCTTCTTTAGACCAATGACACCACTAAAAATAACATTTTAATAGAATCTTATAATAATAACATTTTAAGGCAAAAAAAAATTTAAATTATCCAGTGGAGAGGAAGAAATACAAAATCAAATATGTGCGTTTTGAGCAAGGTTGCTTTAAAATCGAAAGATATCACTGCCTCTAGGATTACTGCATTCTTAGAATAAAAAAAATCATGGATACCAGATCCCAGGAAAACGGATAAGGAGAGCAAAGGTCTATTTTACTCCCCTTTTTGCATGATTTACCTCCACTTTCAGATTTTAAGGATTTGTTTCCCACCCTGCAATTTACAGCATGTTAGTACACATGCACAAAATTGGCAGTAGCATGTGATTCTAGCAACCAGGGTGCCATTACTGAGTGGAAGCAGTAGTGGTGATGATTAGTATCAGTTATGTAGCGTGAAGTCTGTTTCAGAAATTGCTCACTGGCTCACCAAAAGGGCAGCTGCAACTTGGCAAAATGTTAGAGTCGTGGCTCGAAGTAGCAGTAGAGAAGTATCTTATGCTCCAGAATTAGGCAAATCATTTCAGAGACTGCAGGCACCCTGTGTGTTCAGAACTTCGTGGTGGGGGGTCTGAGATGAGTCTGCATGATGTTACTCCATTTAGATGAAAATGCTACCAATACCATGCTGAATAAGCTAGCAGTAAATATTTCCCAGTCCTATAAATTACCTGGACCACTGCCATATCCATTTAATATTTCTGTGTAGAATAAACTGACCAAAATGTAATGTTCTAGCGATTTCATTTCTCACAAAGAGCAAGGATAAATTATTTTGGTCAGGGCATGAGTTGTATTTTTAAATATCTCCCCTTACCAGCAGAGGACATTTGTTCAAAGAAAGTCGGCCTTAGTTCTATATTTAATAGGTATCCTGTTTGTTGAGAATGCTCAGTCTTAAGCACTGTATGATATATTGCCATTTTGGATTATTTAAATTCAGATTTGTCTGTTTCAATATATTTATTGGGATTTGAATTATTTCTTGTACGTTGGTAAGTTTTCCCTCTTGAGGCATCCAGTGCAAATTTCATATAGAAGGTTCCTTGCATCCTTCAGTCAAGGTAATACCAGTGTTTTATGGGTTTTTAATTGGCTCCTTCCCTCAATCCCCCCTCCTCCAAAACAACCTACCCAATGTTTGTATACATCCACCTCTATGCAAGGGTGCCGGAAGATAGTAAAGCTGAGGGAGTGGAGGATCGGAAGGGCATTTATGAGGGTACAAAGGGCACTTTTTCTAAACTAGTTTTTGCCATACAAAATAAAAGTGGGGGACTCACACCTTCGCAGCCTCGGTTCCTGCACCTATGCCTCTATTGTCCTTTTTATTTAATTTATTTATTTCTTTTTTTGCAGATGACCCTAAATTGGCAGCCCAGTTTGAGAATGACTTCAGGAATGCTCAGCACAGGTTCTATAATAACCAGCTCACCCAAAATATCAAAATGATGCTCTCTCTGACTCTTGCTGTCATCACGTCCCCTTCTGTCTTCCTTACCCTGAAGGGCACTTGAGCAGTTTCTTCTTAAGTTACAGATTTTTTTCCTCCATGGCTCACTGTTTTCCTTATATGTTGTATTTCTATTGTACTTATTTATTCTAGTTACTCGTGAAAACTAGCTATTAAGCTAATAGATGTACTAGTTATCAAATAAAATGAAGTAACTAGGTCTTTGGCTTGGTAGTCACTCTGACTTTTCAGCCTGTATTGATGCCAACCTTGCTAAGCTCCTCCATAGCCTAGGGGCCCTATACAGAAATAAAGCCTGCCTCCCTCCACCCACCAGGTGAGATTATCCTAAAAATGATTATTCCTTTGAATTTGGACCCAGCCTGTAGTGGCACTTCTAAATTCACGCTAGCAAGACTGGAACCCCTATTTCATTCTTTCTCTTGCTTTGCTCTGGATTGCCCTTCCCGACCCCATCACTGAATCCTGTACTCCTCCCTCTTATTTTCCTCCATTTAAGGATGGTGCACCTCTCGCTGTGCCTCACTTATATCCAGGTTTTGTATTGTATCGCTTCCCCTGCTATCTCTTCTCACATGTCCTGCAGCAGCCCCCCTCGTACTCCCTCTGCTCTACAGACTCGCTCCTTTCCTGTTGCCCAACTCAAAACCTCAGCTAATCAGTTTGCTTTCTCACTAAATCTTGCTCTACCTTGGTCCTACCGTGCCTTCCTCCTCCTATCTGATCAGCATCCTCCTATACTCTTTGAAGATGCCTCTTCAGTATTACACTCCCATGTCTGTAACTGCACTTTATGTCCCTGTTGCTAATCCCTTCTCACCCTCCTATGTCATGCTGTTTTTATTTTAATTTTTTTACTCATCTTCACGAATTGTATTTTTTGATGTGTCTGCACTGTTCTCATGGCACTGTATCATTCTGTAGCTGCTCATTGGTTTTAGATGCATTATTGTTAAATTGTTTTGCACTACCCTTTGTGCCCTTTCCCCCAGGACATCTGTGGAAGCAAGCTGTTACAGCTTAGTATGCCTTTCCTGGTGTCTTTTAATAAATAAATGTAAGAATAACATTGCTTTGTTATAACAGTGCCACACGTTTATTAGTCTCTACTCTTCAGTATAAGTAGCAAATAATTCATTATTCACATAGTGGCTAGTGTGGGTAAGAACTGTCTGTGTGAGGACCCCCAGAGGGTTGTCCTCAGTGGAGAGTACTCGGATGTCAAGTCACCAGTGGTGCCACAGGGATCAGTCTTGGGGACCGGTCGCCTTTAACATCTACATCAGTGACATTGGGATAGGGATTCAAGGAAAGATCTGCCTCTTTGCAGACAACACAGAGATCCGGGTAAGAGTGAACAGCAAGAAGGGTGTTAGGGCTGTGAGGAAGGATTAGAGAAAAGGTTGCTGGGTATGGCAGTGAAAATTTAATGCAAAGTAGTATAAGGTAATGCATGTAAGTACCAAAAACAGAATAGATAGAAGATAGAAGACTTGGTTTGCTGGCCAAGGCACCTAGCTTCACCTGAGCTCTTTCCTTCTAAGACTGCTTGAAAGGCAGAGTAGAGAAACTTACCAGAGCAAGGGAGAAGGATTAAGACTTAGTTTGGCTAAGCAGATTTACTGTGTGGTGGTGTTTTTATTTTTTACTCACAGGGATTGCTACTGTTTGTTGCTAACATTTCATTGCTTTATTTTTTCTCTGATTCAAATTGTTGTTGCTGGTATACCTTCTTCTGCATTATTACAAGGTGTGCCTACAGGTGTTAACAGATTACTGCTGTAATCTTCTGAGTCAAATTGTCTTTGCAAGGTATATCTTCTGTTACTGCTTTATTTTCTCTGGAGCAAAGTGTTTCTTACAGGGTATATCTTCTGAAATTACTGTATTACAGGTGGAGCTTACATTTTTGTGACTTTTTTTCATTGGGCTAAGCAAAATTACTGTTTGACACTGTGTTTTATTTTATTCTTGTTTGTTGAAAAGGTTTGTTGTCTCAGAGGTGTTTCAGTCTCCTTCTCACATTGAAGGAGCTAATTGCTTTTCCTCCCACAGCTCTTCCAAAGGATTAGGTGTGTATGTGGGGGTGGAGCTGGCAAACTGTCAGTAATTTCCAACAGAAAGAAGGGTTAAAAAGTCAGGTTAGTTGATATCTTGGAGGTAGAAGACTTGGTTTGCTGGCCAAGGCACCTAGCTTCACCTGAGCTCTTTTCCTTCTAAGACTGCTTGAAAGGCAGAGTAGAGAAACTTACCAGAGCAAGGGAGAAGGATTAAGACTTAGTTTGGCTAAGCAGATTTACTGTGTGGTGGTGTTTTTATTTTTTACTCCAGGATTGCTACTGTTTGTTGCTAACATTTCATTGCTTTATTTTTCTCTGATTCAAATTGTTGTTGCTGGTATACCTTCTTCTGCATTATTACAAGGTGTGCCCTACAGGTGTGTGCTAACAGATTACTGCTGTAATCTTCTGAGTCAAATTGTCTTTTGCAAGGTATATCTTCTGTTACTGCTTTATTTTCTCTGGAGCAAAGTGTTTCTTACAGGGTATATCTTCTCTGAAATTACTGTATTACAGGTGGAGCTTACATTTTTGTGACTTTTTATCATTGGGCTAAGCAAAATTACTGTTTGACACTGTGTTTTATTTTATTCTTGTTTGTTGAAAAGGTTTGTTGTCTCAGAGGTGTTTCAGTCTCCTCTCACATTGAAGGAGCTAATTGCTTTCCTCCACAGCTCTTCCAAAGGATTAGGTGTGTATGTGGGGTGGAGCTGGCAAACTGTCAGTAATTTCAACAGAAAGAAGGGTTAAAAGTCAGGTTAGTTGATATCTTGGAGTAGAAGACTTGGTTTGCTGGCCAAGGCACCTAGCTTCACCTGAGCTCTTTCCTTCTAAGACTGCTTGAAAGGCAGAGTAGAGAAACTTACCAGAGCAAGGGAGAAGGATTAAGACTTAGTTTGGCTAAGCAGATTTACTGTGTGGTGGTGTTTTTATTTTTTACTCACAGGGTTGCTACTGTTTGTTGCTAACATTTCATTGCTTTATTTTTCTCTGATTCAAATTGTTGTTGCTGGTATACCTTCTTCTGCATTATTACAAGGTGTGCCTACAGGTGTGTGTAACAGATTACTGCTGTAATCTTCTGAGTCAAATTGTCTTTTGCAAGGTATATCTTCTGTTCTACTTTATTTTCTCTGGAGCAAAGTGTTTCTTACAGGGTATATCTTCTCTGAAATTACTGTATTACAGGTGGAGCTTACATTTTTGTGACTTTTTTATCATTGGGCTAAGCAAAATTACTGTTTGACACTGTGTTTTATTTTATTCTTGTTTGTTGAAAAGGTTTGTTGTCTCAGAGGTGTTTCAGTCTCCTTCTCACATTGAAGGAGCTAATTGCTTTTCCTCCCACAGCTCTTCCAAAGGATTAGGTGTGTATGTGGGGGTGGAGCTGGCAAACTGTCAGTAATTTCCAACAGAAAGAAGGGTTAAAAAGTCAGGTTAGTTGATATCTTGGAGGTAGAAGACTTGGTTTGCTGGCCAAGGCACCTAGCTTCACCTGAGCTCTTTCCTTCTAAGACTGCTTGAAAGGCAGAGTAGAGAAACTTACCAGAGCAAGGGAGAAGGATTAAGACTTAGTTTGGCTAAGCAGATTTACTGTGTGGTGGTGTTTTATTTTTTACTCACAGGGATTGCTACTGTTTGTTGCTAACATTTCATTGCTTTAATTTTTCTCTGATTCAAATTGTTGTTTGCTGGTATACCTTCTTCTGCATTATTACAAGTTGTGCCTACAGGTGTGTGCTAACAGATTACTGCTGTAATCTTCTGAGTCAAATTGTCTTTTGCAAGGTATATCTTCTGTTACTGCTTTATTTTTCTCTGGAGCAAAGTGTTTCTTACAGCGTATATCTTCTCTGAAATTACTGTATTACAGGTGGAGCTTACATTTTTGTGACTTTTTTATCATTGGGATAAGCAAAATTACTGTTTGACACTGTGTTTTATTTTATTCTTGTTTGTTGAAAAGGTTTGTTGTCTCAGAGGTGTTTCAGTCTCCTTCTCACATTGAAGGAGCTAATTGCTTTTCCTCCCACAGCTCTTCCAAAGGATTAGTGTGTATGTGGGGTGGAGCTGGCAAACTGTCAGTAATTTCCAACAGAAAGAAGGGTTAAAAAGTCAGGTTAGTTGATATCTTGGAGGTAGAAGACTTGGTTTGCTGGGCACCTAGCTTCACCTGAGCTCTTTCCTTCTAAGACTGCTTGAAAGGCAGAGTAGAGAAACTTACCAGAGCAAGGGAGAAGGATTAAGACTTAGTTTGGCTAAGCAGATTTACTGTGGTGGTGTTTTTATTTTTTACTCACAGGGATTGCTACTGTTTGTTGCTAACATTTCATTGCTTTATTTTTCTCTGATTCAAATTGTTGTTGCTGGTATACCTTCTTCTGCATTATTACAAGGTGTGCCTACAGGTATGTATTAACAACAGTTACTGCTGTAATCTTCTGAGTCAAATTGTCTTTTGCAAGGTATATCTTCTGTTACTGCTTTATTTTTCTCTGGAGCAAAGTGTTTCTTACAGGGTATATCTTCTCTGAAATTACTGTATTACAGGTGGAGCTTACATTTTTGTGACTTTTTATCATTGGGCTAAGCAAAATTACTGTTTGACACTGTGTTTTATTTTATTCTTGTTTGTTGAAAAGGTTTGTTGTCTCAGAGGTGTTTCAGTCTCCTTCTCACATTGAAGGAGCTAATTGCTTTTCCTCCCACAGCTCTTCCAAAGGATTAGGTGTGTATGTGGGGTGGAGCTGGCAAACTGTCAGTAATTTCCAACAGAAAGAAGGGTTAAAAAGTCAGGTTAGTTGATATCTTGGAGGTAGAAGACTTGGTTTGCTGGCCAAGGCACCTAGCTTCACCTGAGCTCTTTCCTTCTAAGACTGCTTGAAAGGCAGAGTAGAGAAACTTACCAGAGCAAGGGAGAAGGATTAAGACTTAGTTTGGCTAAGCAGATTTACTGTGTGGTGGTGTTTTTATTTTTACTCACAGGATTGCTACTGTTTGTTGCTAACATTTCATTGCTTTATTTTTTCTCTGATTCAAATTGTTGTTGCTGGTATACCTTCTTCTGCATTATTACAAGGTGTGCCTACAGGTGTGTGCTAACAGATTACTGCTGTAATCTTCTGAGTCAAATTGTCTTTTGCAAGGTATATCTTCTGTTACTGCTTTATTTTTCTCTGGAGCAAAGTGTTTCTTACAGGGTATATCTTCTCTGAAATTACTGTATTACAGGTGGAGCTTACATTTTTGTGACTTTTTTATCATTGGGCTAAGCAAAATTACTGTTTGACACTGTGTTTTATTTTATTCTTGTTTGTTGAAAAAGGTTTGTTGTCTCAGAGGTGTTTCAGTCTCCTTCTCACATTGAAGGAGCTAATTGCTTTTCCTCCCACAGCTCTTCCAAAGGATTAGGTGTGTATGTGGGGGTGGAGCTGGCAAACTGTCAGTAATTTCCAACAGAAAGAAGGGTTAAAAAGTCAGGTTAGTTGATATCTTGGAGGTAGAAGACTTGGTTTGCTGGCCAAGGCACCTAGCTTCACCTGAGCTCTTTCCTTCTAAGACTGCTTGAAAGGCAGAGTAGAGAAACTTACCAGAGCAAGGGAGAAGGATTAAGACTTAGTTTGGCTAAGCAGATTTACTGTGTGGTGGTGTTTTTATTTTTTACTCACAGGGATTGCTACTGTTTGTTGCTAACATTTCATTGCTTTATTTTTCTCTGATTCAAATTGTTGTTGCTGGTATACCTTCTTCTGCATTATTACAAGGTGTGCCTACAGGTATGTGCTAACAGATTACTGCTGTAATCTTCTGAGTCAAATTGTCTTTTGCAAGGTATATCTTCTGTTACTGCTTTATTTTTCTCTGGAGCAAAGTGTTTCTTACAGGTATATCTCTCTGAAATTATTACAGGTGGTGCTTTACAGGTTTTACAGTTTTATCTAACATTAGGATAAGCTTTCAGGGTTACTGCATTTGTTGTTGACTGATTGTTTCTGCTCTTACCTCCTTGTTCTTTCGTCTGTGGTTCTTCTTTTTAGGCAGGGGAAGGGCCCAGCCACCCACCCCCATCCCCAACCACCCCACGCTACACTCCTTTTATAGGGTACCACAGTTGTGACATTTCCTGTGGCAGAGCAGGAAGGGGTGGATCAGTGGGGCCTCCACAAGGTGATCTCATTTACAGGGCACTAGTAATTTAACTTGTTATAACAAGTTAAACAAAGCACAATTAAACCATTACTTGCATTTTTTTTCCTTCTAATTACTCTGACTAGGTTACAAACCCAGCAACTTATTTGGAATGGATTTCATTAACTGCAGGTACTGTGGAACAATTTTCAGAAGGACAGTCTTACAAGATTTAGGACACTGTCCTACATGCTGGGCCTTTGGAGATCTTAGGTCTCAGCTCCAGGCAGCATGGGCAGAGATTGCCGCGCCTCAAATTTCATATTGAAGAGGAAATACATTATAAGAACCACCCGCCATTTCCCCAGCAACCAACAGAAAAACCTCGACCGCAGAGGGTAGTTGGTCCAGGAGGTTGGCAGGTGGTTAGGAGGAGCAAATCAGGTGCCCCATCACTCTACTCTCCAACACATTACCTCCAAAACCATATAAACACTACAAACAGGTATCTGCCTCTATCTCTGAAATCAAATAAAGAGGCAGAAGACACTGCAGAGCAGGACACTGTGGCACAGGAGCTAGCACAACAATACTCACCCAAATCAGGAACCAAAACTAAACAAGCACAAAGGAAATCCAAAAACTTGATCATAGGAGACTCCATGATTCGGGGAGTTGATACCCATCTCCAGCCAGGTGATGGTCAGATGTCTCCAGGTACATCAGCATGGAGAGACACTGACCGCATTACAAATTGTTCACAAAGCAGGAGAAAACATTGATGTCCTAGTACACATAGGGACTATCGATCTCGCCAGCCGGTCAGTTGTGGAGACCAAGGAACACCTGACTAGGCTGGGTGACAAACTATCATCTATTTCTGTCCGCATCTCCTTCTCTGAGATCCTGCCAGTCTGGGAGAAGGGAGCAGATGGACGAAGGTCAGAGAAGGGGAGATAGGGGAGCTAAACACGTGGCTCAAGGACTGGTGCCAGGAAAAGGACACAGATTTGTAGGAACTGGCAACAGTTCTGGGAGCGAAAGTTCTTTAAATTTGATGGACTGCATCTGACTAAAGAGGAGTCAGTGCATTGGGCAGAAGTTTGACGTCTTTGCAGAATATTTAAACTAGCAATGGGGAGAGGGGTGCAGCACCCCATACGCAAATGGGAAGAACACCCTCCCCTCAGCTAGTGGTCAAACAGGAATTCAGCGTGTTTGCTGCTCATTTGCATCACCAGGTAAGAAAAGGTTTGTCTCCCCATACGATGCACAGGGTAATGCCAAACTTCACCCAACAACTAACACACCAAAATCTGGCCAATGGAAAATCATGTACAAATGCTCACAGCCTGGGAAATAAGATCCCAGACCTGCAGGCAATTATGTCAGAGGCTAAACTGGACATAGTAGCAATTAGTGAGACGTGGTTTACCAGTAACCACACTTGGGAGACTTCAGTACCTGGCTATGTATTGTTCAGAAGAGACGAGGTGCAAAAGGGGAGGGTGGCCCTGTATGTTAATGAAAATATCAAAGCTACAGAAATTCAGAATACACATAGGAGCCAGAACAACTGTGGGTCACCCTGGAAACAGGAAATGGGACAGCCATAAGAACTGGGGTTGTCTACAGGCCCCAGACCAGAGGGAGGACATAGACACATTACTGTTAGAAGATATACAAACATGACAGCTAAAGGAGGTTCTGATAATGGGAGACTTCAACATGCCAGATACAGATTGGTCAATACCAGCAGGAACATCTGCCAGAACTAGACTCATAGTGGATTCCCTGCAGGGGAGGCCTCAAACAACTGGTACAGCAACCCACAAGAGACAGGGCTATCCTAGATCTAGTACTGACTAACAAAGAAGGGATCACAGATCTCCAGGTAGAAGGTCACCTGGGGCCAGTGACCATCACATGGTATGGTTCAATTTGGCTACTACATCTAAATCATCCCATTCCAAAGCAAAATATGGGACTTCAGAGGAGCTGACTTTGATAAGATGGCCAACAGAGTTAAGCTAGCCTGGCAAAAGAAACACAGGTGAGGAGGTACAGGCAAAGTGGGCAAGCATTAAGGATACAATACTTGAAGCAACATCCCATTGTGTTAGACAGAAAAGGAAGTGCAAAAGAAGAAGGAAACCACTTTGGTTCTCAAATACAGTAGCAGAAAAGGTCAGAGCCAAAAGGCTGGCCTTCAGAAAATATAAGGAACACAGCGGGATGAAGATAGGGAGGCATACCAAACTGCCCTAAGGGAAGCAGGTAAGGCAGTAAGGCAGGCAAAGTCCCAAACTGAGGAAACACTAGCACGAACAGTAAAGAAGGTGACAAGACTTTCTATAGATACATTAGTGAAAGGAGAAAGTCCAGAGGGGTATTGCTAAGCTTAATGGAGAAAAGGGAGCATGTGAGGAGGAGGACCCTGTAAAGGCATCTATCCTAAATAGATACTTTTGCTCAGTATTTACTGAAGAGAAGGTAGGGCAGGCCCACAGCTCAACATCATGGACACAGGGGAGGGAGGTGAGCACTACTCCTTCACAAAAGAAAGGGTCCTACAAGAGCTTGCTAAGCTCAGGGTGGATAAGGCAATGGGACCTGATGGCATACATCCCAGGGTACTTAAGGAGCTAAAGGAGGAACAGCAGAGCCATTAGCAGAATTGTTTAGTGAGTCTCTGAGCAGGAGAGGTCCCAGAAGACTGGAGAAGGCTCATGTGATCCCACCCACAAGAGTGGTAGCAGGAGGAGGCGGGAACTACAGACCGTCAGTCTTACCTCAGTAGTGGGCAAGATTATGGAGGCACCCTTAAGGAAAGGATAGTGCAACACCTGGAACCATAGGGGCACAGGATCCAAGACAGCATGGGTTTACAAAGGAAGGTCCTGTCAAACTAATCTCATAGATTCTTTGACTGGGTAACCAGAGTGGTGGACCAAGGGGAGCAGTTGATGTCGCCTACCTTGACTTCAGCAAAGCTTTTGACACTGTTCCACATAGAAGATTGATAAATAAGCTAGGTAGGCTCGGGTGGGTCAGAAGTTGGTCAACTGGGTGGCAAACTGGTTGACTGGCAGAAAACAGAGTGGGTAAATGGTATACAGTCAGAAGAGATGCAAGTCACAAGTGGGGTACCTCAGGGATCAGTCCTGGGGCCAGTCCTATTCAACATCTTCATTAGTGACCCGAGATGGACTAGAGGGTAAGGCTTGTCTGTTTGCAGATGACACCAAGATCTGCAACAGAGTAGATGATCCAGATGGGGTGGGCAGAATGAGAAGAGATCTGGATAAACTAGCAGAATGGTCAGAAGAGTGGCAACTGGGATTTAATGCAAAGAAGTGCAAAATCATGCACATAGGGAAGAGAAACCCTGAAGCCACTTATAGGCTGGGAGGAGTTGCTAGCAGTCACAAAGGAAGAAAGAGACTTGGGCATCATCATCACTGATGACCTAAAATCATCAAGCAGACCTCTAAAGCAGTAGGTAAGGCTAGGGGGTGTTAGGGTGTGATAGTGAGGGTATCACAAGTCGTAGAGGGAGGTAATAATCCCTCTGTACAAGACATTGGTTAGGCCCCATCTGGAGTACTGGGCAGTATTGGAGGCCACATCACAAGGACATTAACCAAATTGAGGCAGTCCAGAGAAGGGCAACCAAAATGGTGCAGGGACTGCATCAGAAGACATATGAGGACAGATTAATGGAGCTCAAATGTATACCCTTGAGCAAAGGCGGAGAGAGGTGATATGATCGAGACATTTAACACCTTAAGGGCATAAACAAGGTGAAAGAGTCTAACATGTTTAAATATAAGAAAATAGCAGGACAAGAGGACACAGCATGAGAATAGAGGGAGGCGATTAAGGGGGAATGTGAGGAAATTCTTTTTCACAGAAAGGGTGGTAGATGCATGGAATGGCTTACAAAGAAGTGGTGGCTAGTGAATACAGTCAGGGCTTCAAACAGGCATGGGATAGGCATAAGGGAGCAATACAAATGACTATGAATAGATAGGTCACTGACAGAGCAAAGGCCGATGGCACATTTATAAGGTAGAAAAAGAAATGGGCAGACTGGATGGGCCTTGAGGTCCTTATCTGCCGTCAACTTCTATGTTTCTATGTTTCTATTATGTTAGAATGCAGAATGGGAGAAGAAGAGTTCTAGAAAACAGTGGAAAGGGTCCTGTGGATGATAATTATAAGCAGCTTAAAAACATTGGCCCAATGCAACAGGATAATGAGGACGACAAATGAAATGCTGGAATGCATAGAAAGGGACAATAGCGGGAAGGAGGTGATCCATTTGCCTCTGTACAGATCCCTGGTTTAACTACTGTACACTTGGGACTGCTGTGTGTGGTTCTGGATTCCACAGACCTCTAGTGGTCAGCATGAGTAATGATGGAGTCCTTGTAGTGAGTAAAGGCTAATTGATTTCAGCTATTTTGAGTGGGGTGGACAACTGGGGAAGGACCTAGCTAGAGCTAGGATGGAAGAGGTAATGAGGTGGGCTCCATGATGGGGGCAGGTTGTGCTGCATAAATTGAGTGGTGTCTGGTTTCTGCTGATTTTGAATTTGTTTGTGTGGTTATCACCCCATGGGGTTGTGATCACCCCAAGGGCTTGGAATCCCTTCCATTTGGAAGACCCGAAGGTATTCTCCGCATGTACAAAACTGAATTTTAAGCTCTGCCTTCAAGCACTTAATTAGAAAGACATCAGGGCTGGCCTTCTAGTCCAAAGTGGGCCAGACCTAGTGTCTCCAAGGCAGAACTGGATGAACAGACTCAACAGGGCTTGTTAGTTTGACAAAATTCTGTCTTAACAGCTGGCTTAATGAGATGCCTGATCTTCCCCAAGTCAGTCTTCACCATTCATCACGCTTGGGTCCAGACCGGAGGGCTGGACTCCGCTCGAGAGCTTGTCTAAAAAAAAAAAAAAAAAAATTTTTGGAGCTAGGGGAGCCGACATTGGAGAATGCAGCGTCCACGAGTTCCGACATACTGCAAGAGGCTCGCAGACTGCCCAGTAACCAACACCAACTCCTCCCAGCTGCTCAGTTCCATTTTTTCCATTGTCAAAGGATTTCAGTCAGGGAAGTCTCACAAAATCTGCATCAGCTGTGTTCTGTCTTGGCTTACTCGACACTGTTCATCTTAGACACAGGCCAACGCCGTAAGTCCACTATCGTTTTTGGCACTGATTTTCTTTTTTCTTATTTTTAACAGTTTTTTTTTTCACGATGCAGTTATTCCCCTTTTGCTTTTCTTTGTCAGCGGTGGTGTCTGGTCTGGGGCCTAAGAAATCTTCAAAAAGGCAGGTGTTGCCCCAATGCATCAGTGCCCCTGTGGCAAATCCATGACCATGTATGACCCCCACGACCGCTGTTTTTCTTGTTTGGGTGCTCGCCACTTGTGGATCAGTGTGATACCTGTTTCTGTATTGATTATCGCACCCTGATTATCCATGCAGTGAGGTTAGGGAAAGCCCACCCCCCCCCGACCTTTAGTGCATGGCACTGCATTTGGGCTGGCAGTATAGCCTAGAGGTTAGAGGAATGACTTGTGAATGAGCTTGATACATCCAGCAGAGCAGACCTGAATTTGATTCTCACAACCTCCACTTGCATACTGTGTGACTCTGAGCAAGCCACTTAACCACCCAGTGCTCCCAAGTCACCCCTGAAAACAGGCACTTGTGCCTAGTGGGCCTTACCCGGTTACCAAAGACTAAAATAAAATAAAAATTTGGGATGCCAAAATGAGGTCTCTGGGCTCCTCCCCTGAGCCCCTCTCTGGTTCTGTACAGGTCAGTTGAGAGAAGGCCCTCTGTTTCAAATTGTGCTGAAACAAGGGGTCTCAGTGAGGGGTTGGTGGGCAGTCATCCTCCCCTGGGAGTCCGCGGCCCAGTGCCGTCTCTGCTGCCAATGCTGACTCCAGTGAACAGGATGGCACTGGCCATACACCCGGGTTCTCTTCAGTCACCACTCTCTGTGCCGGAGGGCCTAGGATCCAGGGGGTGACTAGCCTGCAGATCTCCCTGATATTGTCCTCTGCCTTGGGTGAAGATAGGTATGATCCAGACTGACTGGCCAGCTCTGAGGAGGCCTTAGAAATTTCCTGGGTCACCCTGAGGCCTTGAGTGTCTTTGGAGCCTGCAGGCTTTTTCCTATGTGCCGCCCATGGTACTGCCTCCCGTGAGCCCTCTGGAGCAGTTTCCTGCACCGGGGACTCTGTTGGTGCCAACTGCAGCTCCACTGGGGCCAGCACTGATTCAGGAGCTGCTGCTGTGTCCTGTGCCGAGTCTGCCTCCTCTGTTCTTTTGCACACGGAAATGGCTTTGTCTTCTGGACACAGTGCCGGGGGTGGGTCCACAGTTGCTTCCTCTGCGATTGGGCCCTCCTCTTCGTCCATTAGGCCTCTTTCGAGGAGCAGGTCTTTCTCTTTTTTGGGACGAGTGTTGGCAGGGCTCAGTCGGTGCTGTGGTCCTCCCATGGAGCCTCTAGGGGCTCGAGGAGGAGCTGTAGCGCTCATGCTGCCTTGTCTTCCCCTCTTCTTAGAGGGAGTTCTGCAGTTAGTGAGGACAGGGGTCTCCCTGTGGGCTCTGTATGGCTCCATTCTCCTCACCTGCGGGTTCCCCCCAAGGGCAGCACCCTGTTTGCCCTTCTGCTGTTGAGCATCCTGAGGTGGGCGGGATAGACAGCCCCCCCTTCCCTCAGGAGGGATCTCCTGCATGATCTCACAGCCCTTGCAGAGGACCTTCCCTGGTTCACCAGGCTGTTCCCACTGTTCATCCTCTGCCCCCCCCCTTTCCTGGTCTCCTTGGCCCAAGGGGGCCCCTGACCTGGGACAAGTTCTGGGGGTTGGCGACTGCATTTCCTAGGTACTTGAGGGCACTTAATGAGGTCATCTTTGGAACTCAAACCCTGGCACTGCCTCCCTCTGAGCCCAGCTTCTCTGAATCTTCCCCTTCCTCCACCAAGGAAGAGGATGCCTCCCTTCACTACTCTGCTAATGTGGACTTCACGTGATATCAGCACTTACTGGTAGAGATGTTGGAGGAGCTGCACATCTCCCATTTTGCTGGACATAACCCTGCCATACAACACTGGCATTCCTTGGGGAATACAGTACTGATCACTTGATCATACCTCCCTGGCCCTGGCCATTTGTGGAGGCCTTGTACACTGTCTGGCAACGTCCCACTGCCCCCACTCCTATGGGATCTCCAGGTGTCATGTCTCACCCCTCCTCGGGAGTAGAGCTCCTAGATACTCCATTTGGGCATCGTTGTCACAAGCGCACTCTGCAGGCCCCCTGCTGCCACAGTGCCAAACTTCAAAGTGCAATATGTGAACAGGAGACAAACAGTGTAACCCTCCTGTCTGTTTTGGGTCCGAAACACCTACTAGTCTTGAGTCCAAAGATAGACCCTTTCTGCTAGCACACCCAGTTAACAGGATCAAATATCACACCCTCTTTGGGGAAATGCAGTGCAATACTTAACCCAGCAGGCACCCAACCTGGTTCACAATGCCTCTTTTGACTCAGTTGAGACCTAGGTACTTTTGTTACCTTAGTGCAAAATGGTAACACTATAAGCACTTAACAGTTTTGTCAGACTTCTCAACACTGTCCCAGCATTCACATTCAAAATGAGAAAAAGGCTCATGCAGAATTAAGGAAAACAAAATGTTTACTAAAATTAAAAATATTAAATAAATACACAACACAGAACACATATACACTATTGCTTACAGTCAAAAGAAATGGAAATTACAAAAACAAAATGCCTTGTAACTGAATTACTAGTTCTAACTCTGTTTCAGTTGGGTGTTACCTATTCTTGACAGAATTGCCCTTAAGTCCGGAATACAAGTGTGTGTTCTCTTTCAAAGTTGGAATAAGAGGGAGCCACTGTCCCCTCAGACTGCTTGGCAGTATTCAATGTTCAAAGTCCCAACCTTCTTGTGATGTCATAGCACATGAGGTCACTGTTAGTCCTGTAATTAATTTGTATCATGACCAAGTATAGCCAAAATGGTTTCATCTTACTGCTTGCTTGAAATCTGCAAAGATAGCAATATTTTTTTTTTTTTTGACCGGGTAAGTGCACTAGACAAATCCTGCCTATTTTCAGGCACAACCCGGGGGAAGGGATACAGATGATTGCCAACTGACCTTGAACCAGATTAAGCTGTTTGGGATATTTTTTAGTGAATGAGGGAAATTTGGCCAGGACACCTGGGAAATTCCCTCGCTATTTTCGATAAGTGCTATGGGATCTTTAACATCCACCTGAACTACCACCAATCCAGGCAGATGGGACATCAGTTTAACATCTCATCCGAAAGATGACACCTCAGAAGTGCAGAACCCCTCTCATACTGCACTACAGTGTCAGTACTGGGATATTAACCCAAGTGCCAGATGTGGGAACTGAACCCACAGCCCTCTGATCTCCCAGCCTCAGAGGCGAGTGTGCTACCTACTGAGCCACTGACACTGTCATCCCCAGTATTGAATTATAACAGCTCTCATCAGAGCATTCCCCCTTTCATCTTCAGAAAATCATCCTGAAAGACATTTCTCTCAGCTGTGTGAACTGTCACAGGCATTCAACAGAATTGGCTTCCCTCCTGATGTCGTAAAAATGCAGTCTTTTATGGCTAGTTTCCTAGGTTCAAAGTAGTTGTCGTTTTACAATCTGTTACAACCTGGTGGCTGGAGGAGGCCCTTAATTAGAGTATCCATTGGGTCATGGAGAGTGTCATCTCCCCTTACCACACTTTTTGAAATTCCATCTCCCATAGTGCTGTTCTGCTGGTTGTCATATTTTCCCAGCAGAAATTCACAGAACATATATTTATATCACAAATATAATCATAACTAGTAGAGGGTTAACACGTTACAATCGTCACCCCTAGCATGACCGCCCCCAGGGTCTGACTCAGCTGAGTTTGACCGCTGGCGAAGAAGGGTGTTTTTGGTGGTGCGCTTCCTTTTGTGTATCGTGGCTTATCAGGCACATCAGGTAGCCTACACCAGGCACCTCTGGACATTGCTAGGTCTGCTCCTAGCTACAGTGCCTGATTGTGAGGAAACACGGCAGACCATTAGCCTTTCTGTGCAGGGCCTGGAGCTTGCAAGACACCTTTCCAGAGCAGCATATGATGCAAATGAGGTGGCTTCCAGGCTGGTAGGATCATCAGTCTGCATGAGGCAGATTGCATGGCTTTGTCTGTTGAGATTGTTGCCCTTGGCCCGGCATAGGGTGCTGTCCTCACCTTTCTGGGGGCCCACTTTTTCTCCTGGAGGTCAAGCATGAGTTGCAGGGGTGCCTTTAGTCTCCCAGAGCTCGGGGGCCTCCACCTGCCCCTGACCTGTTCGCTGGCCTCGCCAGGCCCACAAGGTGCCCTTTCCTCCTGTGTTTATCCCCCATGGGAGGCTGAGGGATTCATTCTCCCTCAGGGTTTGCCAGCTCGGCACTGTGACTCAAACGTGATGAATGGGGAAGATTGACTTGAGGAAGATATGGAAATCACATACTCACCGTAGTTCTGTAATGTAACCGTTTACTGTAATAAATAAAAAAATAAAATAAAACAATTCTTGACCATCCCCAGTATCTTCACCATTCATACAAGACAGTGTCTTAAGAAAAGGGCTCAGCTTTATCCCAACACCCCCAGTTAATGACTTCAAAGTTTATTTTGATTTGTTCAAATTCTTTAGGAAATTGAAACTAAAGTTGTTTTTTTCTCAGAAACAGACGAACATTAACACCAACAGAATGGGGTACCCCCGCTTAGAAGACAGCTTGGTTCCTCCCAGGGAAGACATTGATGTGCTACTATAAACCATGATGATGCCAACACAAAAAGAAATTGCATTTCCCCAGCTGGGTAATATTAATGAACAGGGTGAGAATGTCTCTGAAAATGAAATGTTAAATACGAACCCCTATGAGTTAACGGCTGAAATCCTGTCTGCAGATGTAGATCTTTTTAGAGTTTTTGTTGCAAGAAAATATTGAATGTGACGACCTTTTGACCTCCCATACAGGTAGAGGTTTGTTTACAGCTAAGGGCCACATTTATAAACAGAGAATGAACAGGTTCAAAGCCAATTCTACCTCTTGCTTTAATGTTTACAATTATATAATAAACACTTGTGAAAAGGTTGTTTGTAAACAAGTAGAAGCAGTTTTGCATGACAATATTGCCCCCCCAAAACAATCTTGCTTATAAAGAACGTCAGGTAGTAAAGGAACTATCTAATAATGATAGAATAATTAACAAACCGGCAGATAAATGGGGCAATATTGTCATTCTAAACAGAGATCATTATGAAGCTATTGCAATATCTCTATTAAGTAATAAAAGCAACTATCAGGAATTGAATTATGACCCCACTATGGTATATAGAAAAGAACTTCACTGCATGTTAACACAGGCTTTGCAACAAGGGGCTATTACAGAAGGTGAATACCAGTACATTTTGTATGAATTCCCTGCAATACCGGGTTTCTATATTTTGCCCAAGATGCATAAAGACAGAAGGAATCCAGCAGGCAGACCCACAGTGTCAGGTACTGGGGGCATGACACAGAATTTAGGTAGGTTTGTGGATTTCGTTCTTCAAAATAGTGCCTCAAATCTGGACTCTTACATCAGAGACACGAAGCATCTTTTATAGAAACTCACCGATTTATAGTGGGACTCAGACATGTGTTGGTTAGGCATTGATGTTGAGTCACTCTATACTTCCATACAACATGATCAAGATATCTCGGCAGTAGATTTCTGTTTAGAAGAACTGGCAAACACAGAGGACATCCCATGAGAATTTATTACCCAGGCTATAAAATTTATTCTGGGACCGTGGATATGTTGTTCATCCACACTTTTTGGCATGTCCCTTTCCCCTTTAAATCTGGCTGGAAGTCTTCAAGCTGGCTCCTCCCACCCACCTGGGTGGTAAATACCTCGGCTCCGACCCATGATGACAGATCTTCCTTTCCGCTGGAAGATTCGGGTTCCCCCATGCTACTTCTGCAGTATCGTAGGCCCTGGATACTAATCGACGGTTTTCACTGCAATCGCTTTCTTTGAAACTCGTACAAGTTTACGATTCAGATCCAAGCGCATCAGACATGGAGGACAAGTCATCCCCCAGGTTTCGCCGGTGTTCCTGAGGACAGAAAATGTTGCTCACCGAACCCCGCCTCTCATGTGTTTATTGTTTTGATGTCGTGCATGACGCCTCTTCATGCACCATCTGCTTGGCCTTCCATCCCAGCGTTCTGGACGACCGCAAGGTTTGCCTTAAGCTGGGGAGACCGAAGCTTCGAAATCCACTGGTGAAATCGAAGGAGGCAAGGTGGGCGGTTTCCGTGGCCGTGGGATCCGCTGAGCAGCTCGACCAGATAGCGGCATTTGAAGAAGAAGCTGCCCAAACCTCGGCCAGCCGAGGTTTTTTCGTGCCACTAAACCTTGACTCTACCTTCACAGGATCCTTTCGGGAGCTGTGCCAGTCTCTCCCCACCAGAGGTGAGGCGCCCTCGGGCATGCACTCCTCCCGCCCGAGAAAACCGGACAAGGACCCTAAGTCTTCTTCTTGGAAAAGATGTTCCTGGGACCGAAAGAGGTTTGAATCCCAGAACCTTGCGGTCTCAGTTGAGATTTCTTCCTCGGCCGCCGGCTTCTCGGACCTTCCATCATGCCAAGGCACCGAGGCTGAGGAAACTGCCGAACCGGCCGAGATATCTCTCGACCCGATCGAGCCATTGTTGCCGACCCCGGTCGACGACTCATTGGAGAGGACACCTATCCTTTCCTTCCCCGATGAGGAGACCCGGCCCTCTGGTATCCCAATCGAGGGACAGGAGCCAGAACCTTGGTTTTCACTGACTCCAGCCTCTCTCAATCGAACAAGCCGACCCCGTCGGTCTCGATTGAGGACCAGGACCCTTTCAATCGAAAAACTGAGAAAAGGTCACAAACACTCTTGGAAGAGGCGTCGCCACCGATCCTTATCCTCCTCGGACAAGGAGAGACTTCAATAGAAGCTCCGTTGGTGTTATGAGGACCTTATGTGGCAACAGCTAATTCTGACCGGTCATGAGCCAGCTCCGCCGGCTACACCGGCCATTACTTGGCCCGAGCCTCTTAGGCCAATGCCGACCACTCCGGAACCGAAGACTCTGGTTCTTCCTCCAGTAGGACCGGTATGCATTCTCTTAGGCCTGTTCCGGTCTCCCCACCAATTTTGGTGGAGCCATCACCTAAGCAGCCTCAGGGAGGGGCTCTCGTGAAAGAGGACTGGACAGATATGGGCCCGCCCCGTTGTCTGTCCATCACTGTTGTCCCCGATCGCCCTCGGTGTATTGAAGGGGACATAGGCAGGAGACCCTTATATCCCAACTCCTCGGACTCTGATACCACTGGTCTACACTCGCACCCCGATGATGAGTTGTCAGTGACAGGCTTGGAGCAAGGTCCTTCCTCTTTCCAGGGCATCCTCCGCCTTATTTCAGAGTCAACTGGTATGCCCTTGGAGCCTATCCAAAAGAAGGCGGAATATCCTCTCATGGATATCCTTAAGAGGGAGGATACCCCGACGGAGGCCTTCCCAGTGGCCGAAGCCATTGTTGGCCCGGCCCTTGAGCTATGACAGCGCCCTGCCTCTTGCCCGGCTCCATCTGCCCACATGGCTTGCAACTACACTGTACCCATGGGGTCCTTGGCGGGTTTCACAGAGCATCCCTCGGCCAAGAGCCTTGTGACTGCCTCTGTGTTTAGACGCACGGGTAGCTCAGTGGATACTGACTGCCCTTGCGGACAAGGAGTCCAAGAATATGGATCATTCTGCCCAGAAGGTGTATGCGGCCTCATCCTTGGGCCTTCGTCAGGCTACTCGGCAGTGATCATGGCACACTTCTCTCACGCCCTCTTGGGGTCACTAGATGAAGTCCTCCCTCATCTCCCAGTGGACATGCAGACCACAGTTAAGCAGGTCCATGACCAGGGCCGTGCTGTTGCAAAACAGCAGCTCCAGACGGCCTTGGATATTGGAGATTCCTGTGCCCGCTCACTGGCAGCCGCAGTGGCCACTCGCCGCAAGGCCTGGCTGAGGTTATCCTCTTTCCCGGCGGATACTCAGCACAAGTTAGCTGACATGTCCTTCCTTGGTACCGATCTCTTTGGTCCGGGAGTGACCGGTCACCTCCAGCGCATAAAGCAATCCAATGCCACCTTGGATGCCACTTCTACAGAGGGTTCTTCGGGCAAGAACCAGCAGAAGCGCAAGAAGAAGCCTTTTCGGCACTCTTCTCCTGCAGTTAGACAGCCCTCCTTCCAGGGAGGTCAGCAGCGCCAGCAGCAACAGCAGGCTCAAGCTTGGCACCCTAGCCCCAAGCAGGGTCCCCAACAGCCCCGAAAAGGAGGTCGAGGTGCCGGTCCAGGAGCCTCCTCCTCCTCTAAGCCTGCTCAGTGACGGGTCAGGGGTGGCTACCCCTACACCCATCACACCAGTTCTGGGTCCTCCCATGGGGGGCCAGCTCTGCCACTTTCTTTCCACCTGGTCCGGTATCACTTTGGACAGGTGGGTCCTGGAAGTGGTCGGTCGGGAACTGCCTCTAGAATTTCAGCAGTACCTTCCCTGCCAAGCCCGTGCCCCTCGGGAGGAAAGAATTTCAGTTTGCACTCAGTCGGCCCTTTGGGAAGACATTGCTCAGCTCCTCCACAAGGAGGTGGTAGCTCCAGTGCCGGATTCTCCTACAGATCCAGGCTTCGTGTCCAGGTACTTCCTGGTTCCCAAGCGGATTGGGGGGGGGTTGGCACCCTATCCTAGATCTCCACGACCTGAATCAATATCTCAGGTCTCGCACCTTTCGGATGGTAACTCTGAATCAGATCATACCATCTCTGGAGCGAAACGTGGTTCTGTTCATTGGATCTACAGGACGCATTTTTCCACGTCCCAATCCGTCCGTCCCACCAGCGGGTCCTCCACTTCAGGGTGGAAAGGACAATATATGAGTTCGAAGCCATGCCGTTCAGCCTGTCATCGGCCCCTCGGGTCTTCACCAAGTGCATCGCAGTGGAGGTGGCCCATCTACGGCGTCAAGGTGTTCGGATATACCCCTACTTCGATGATTGGCTCCTGGCGGGTTCCTCCCTGCAGGAGGTGGAGAGGTCCAGGGACCTGGTCCTCCGAACCTGTTCCCAATTAGACCTCCTGATCAACGAGGCCAAGTTGTAACTCGTACCCTCTCAGGTGATGGACTTTATCGGGGCAGAGCTCGACTCTCGTCAAGCCAGAGCTCGGCTCCCAGCGGACAGGGCAGAGTTTCTTTCCTTCTTTGCCCAATCATTTCTGGTTGGGCACTTGCGCCCTGCCCGGGACTTCCTGCGCCTTCTGGGTTACATGACGGCGTGCACCTCAGTGGTCTGTTGGGCCAGATTGCACATGCGCCCCCTCCAGTGGGAGCTGGCCGCTCAGTAGACTCCACGTTAGGGTCATTACGACCAGCTAGTTACTGTCACCCAGAAGATGTGGGACGCTCTCCAATGGTGGACCGTCCCAGGTCGTCTGCAGGAAGGGATCCCATTTGTCCGCCCCGAGCCCACAGTCGTTCTCACAACTGATGCTTCTCTCATGGGCTGGGGAGCCCACATGGGGGACAACAGAGCCCAAGGGTTCTGGACCCCCGAGGAGTCCTGATGCCACATCAACCTGTTGGAGCTCAAAGCAGTCAGACTGGCACTGTCAGCTTTCGCTCCTCAGCTCCAGGGTCAAGTGGTTCAAGTCCAGATGAACAATACCACGACCATGTACTACCTTAACAAACAGTGCGGCACGCACTCCCATCTGCTATGCCAGGAGGTGCTCCGGATCTGGCCCTTGTCAGCCGGTTGGGAGGCGGATCTCCTTGCCATCCATGTGGCAGGAGTCTCGAACCAACTGGCGGATGCTCTCAGCCGCACAGGCCAGACATCCCACGAGTGATCTCTCCATCCAGAGGTAGCTTACAATCTGTTCTCTTGTTGGGGCAAACCGTTGGTGGACCTGTTTGCCTCCAGGGAGAACACCAAGCTGAGGCTGGACCATGCCCGCCTCTCCTCAGCAGGGCTCGCTGCAGGGGGATGCCTTCTCAAGGCCATGGACCCCAGGCCTCCTCTACGCCTTCCTTCCATTTCCCCTTGATCCACAAGGTGTTACTCAAGATGAGGAGGGACAAGGCAAAGGTGATCCTGGTAGCCCCAGATTGGCCCCGCCAGTTCTGGTATCCAGATCTCCTCAGCCTCAGCTGCAGGGCCTTAGAGCGGCTTTGTACACGCCTGGACCTGATATCATTGAACCAGGGGAAGGTATTCCATCCGGACCTTCAATCCCTGCACCTCACAGCCTGGTACCTGAACGGCTAGAGTTCCAGGCTCTGGGTCTTTCCGAGGATGTCTACACAGTTGTGCAGGCATCTCATAATGAATCTACCAGGAAATGTTATGCCTTCAAATGGAAAAGGTTTTCCATTTGGTGTCAGTGTAAGAGTCTGGACCCCTTATCCTGCTCTGTGGCTAACATTTTAGATTACCTTTGGTCTCTCTCCAAAGGGGGTCTACAGTCATCGACCCTTAGAGTGCACCTGGCAGCCATTTCCGCTTACCGGGCGTGGGCCGGTCAGTCGACATTGGCACAGGAGACAGTGGTCGGGCGCTTTTTCAAAGGCCTGGATCACATATCCCCTCCAGTGTGTGAACCTCCACCTCCATGGGATTGTTTGCTGGTTTTGGCAAAGCTCATGGGCAAGCCATTCGAGCCCATGCTCAAGTGTGAGCTCTCACACTTGTCATGGAAGACTGCCTTCCTGGTGGCTATCACGTCAGCCAGAAGGACAGGGGAGCTACTGGTGCTGTCAGTGAACTCCCCTTATCTGGTCTTTCACAGGAACAAAGTTGTCCTGTGCCCCCACCCAAAATTTCTTCCAAAGGTGGTGTCAGAGTTTCACCTTAACCAGGTGTTGACTCTGCTGGTATATTACCCTAACTACACCTCGGACTCTGAATACAGGCTCCATACCCTGGCCTTAGACATGCTCTCTCCAACTACAAGGAGAGGACGGCGGAAATTCGGGGAGAGGTTCGCCAGCTGTTTGTCACCTACGCTGAAGCCACTTCTGGCAGACCTGCAGCCAAACGGACCATTGCAAGATGGATTACATCATGCATAGTTCTGTGCTATGAGTTGGGCAAGGAGCCTCCCAGAGGGATAAGAGTTCATTCTACCTGCCATATTGCTGCATCGGTGGCTTCTTCCAGGGACATCCCTATCCAGGAAATCTGTCGGGCTGCTGCCTGGAAGTCAGCAAACACCTTCATTACCCATTACCACATCGACCTTGAGTCATGTTGGGATGCTGGTTTTGGGGCCTCAGTTCTCCAATCTCTGTTTCCTAAGTAGGGGGCGTGCGCCTTGTCTCCCTCCTTCCGGAGAACTGCTAGGAGTCTGCCAAAGGGTGTGGATGAACAACATATCAATGCTCCTAGAAAAACAGGTTACTCACCTGTAACAGTAGTTCTAGGAGTGGTATATGTTGTTCATCCACACGCACCCACCCGACCTCCCCGGCTTTAGGCGCATCACCTTGCTTCCAGGGGGCTAGGATCTGGCGTTATGGGGTGGAGCCGAGGTATTTACCACCTAGGTGGGTGGGAGGAGCCAGCTTGAAGACTTCTGGCCAGATTTAAAGGGGAAAGAGACATGCCAAAGAGTGTGGATGAACAACATATTTTAATGGGTTCACCACAATATATCCAAGGCACACTGCCTCTAGGGTAGCTGGTCCATTCCACTGGGGTGTCAAACAGACGAGGCATACTGATGAGTCCTGGTAGGACGAAACACGTGTCTATGTCTTCTGTTAGCACCCTTTGCAAACTGTGTGAGAGGCCTTTCGGCACCATACAATTCTGCTTTAAGTTGGACCAGCATAACATTCTGTGGTGATTTGCATATGCAGCCCATGATGCTTTGCATTGTGGGGGCATGTGTGATTTTGTATTTTCTTCTAACATATACCACTCCTAGAACTACTGTTACAGGTGAGTAACCTGTTTTTTTGAAACATAACTATTTCAAATTTGGTGACAAATTTTATTTGCAAAAATGTGGCATGGCAGTGGGTGCAGCGATGGCCATAAGCTATGCTAATTTATTTTTAGGACACTGGGAGCGCACTGTTGTCTTTGATGAAGACAAGAATCCATATATCCCCCTATATAAAGCACTGGTACCGCTTTATAGATGATGTACTTTGCATATGGCAAGGGGATATATCTGAAGTGCCAACATTTATAGAATGGCTCAACAACAACCAACTAAATTTAAAATTCACTTCTGAAACTGACAAAACTGCTTTGAGTTTCCTGGACTTGAATTTAACAGTAAATACAAACAACACTGTTGATACTAAATGTTTTCACAAACCTACTGCCACAAACTCGGTGCTACATGCCAAAAGTTCACATCCTCAACATCTGATAGAATCTATTCCTTATAGCCAGTTAATAAGAATAAGGAGAAATTGTAGCTCCAACTTATTATTTGAACAACAATCTAAAGAACTGATTGATAGGTTTAAGAAAAGGGGCTATAACCAGGATCTCCTGTTGAAACAGAAGGAAAGAGCAAAGGGAGTTAAGAGAGGATCTTTTGTCAACTCCCACATCAACAACATGCACTCAGCCATGAACATCTGTGACTGAATATAACCATAAATCAGGGAAAATAGGAAATATAATCTATAAAAACTGGCCCATACTGCTAAGTGATAGCACTATAGAGGCAGCAGTAGGGACGTGTCCTAGAATTTCCTTCAGTAGAGGTAAGAATTTTAAAGACACATTTGTACATAGTCACTTTATTAAGCAAACCACACAAATGACAACCTGGCTTCCACAAGGTTTTTTCAAATGTGCCAGATGTAACATATGTAAATATGGCAGTTCTGGGAAACTATTTCGGCATCCTAAATTTGAGAACATTAAGACGGAGATTAGGCAGCTAATCACATGTGACACGAGTTATGTAGTATACACTCTTTGGTTTAAACATAGAAACATAGAATTTGACGGCAGATAAGGACCGCTTGGCCCACCCAGTCTGCCCATTTCCCTACCTACTGGATAAGCTGCAGATCCTAGTTAACCAGCAGCCTACTTCTTCCTACCCCCACCCCCAGAATTGCCTTATGACTATCCCATGCATGCTTGAATTCCACCACTGATTTTGACTCCACAACCTCCTCCGGAAGGCCATTCCATGCATCCACAACCCTCTCTGTGAAAAAATACTTCCTTAAATTACCTCTGAGCCGCCCCCCCTCTATCTTCAAATTGTGCCCTCTTGTTCTTGCACACCTCTTTTTTTGAAAGATGCTACCCTCTTGGACTTTGTTGATTCCCTTGAGGTACTTGAAAGTTTCTATCATGTCCCCCCTCTCCCTCCTTTCCTCGAGGCTATACATATTAAGCTCCTTAAGTCTCTCTTCATATGTCCTCCGGTGCAGACCCTGCACCATTTTAGTTGCCCTCCTCTGGACAGCTTCCATCCTGTCTATGTCTTTATGGAGATTGGGTCTCCAGAACTGCACACAGTACTCAGATGGGGTCTCACCAGCTGTCTGTACAGAGGGATAATAACTTCCTGTTTTCTACTGGTGATGCCTCTCCCTGTGCATCCCAGTATCCCCTCAGCCCTCCTTGCTGCCTTCTCACATTGCTTGCCCACCTTTAGGTCATCTGATATGACTACCCCCAGGTCGATTTCCAGTTTTGTTGTTGTTAGTATCTCACCCCCCATTGTGTACTCTTCCCCTTGGTTTTTGTTTCCCAGGTGCATTACCTTGCACTTCTTAGCATTGAATCTAAGCTGCCATACATTTGACCATTCCTCTAACCTTGCCAAGTCCCTTCTCATCCTTTCCACCCCTGTGCATCAACTCTGTTGCAGATCTTAGTGTCATCTGCAAAGAGACATCTTTTTCCTTCCAGTCCTTCTGCAATGTCAGCTATAAAACATTGAAGAGGACTGGTCCTAATACTGAACCCTCGGTAGCCCAGCTAGTAACCCTCCTTTCTTCTGAGTGGACTCCATTTACTATTACTCTCTGTGTCCTATTCTCCAGCCAATTCTTTACCCAGGCTGTCATCTTGGGACCCACTCCCAGGCTGGCTAACTTGTATATTAATCTTTGTGTGGGACTGTCAAATGCCTTGCTAAAGTCTAGGTAGGCCATGTCCACAGCCCCTCCCTGATCTACTACTTTGGTCACCCAGTCAAAGAAATCTATCAGATTCGCCTGGCATGACCTTCCCGGCCAGAATCCATGCTGCCTAGGGTCCCAGCCCTCTGGCCTCTAGATACTCGACAATTCTTTCCTTTAGAAGTGATTCTATCATTTTCCCTATCACTGAGGTTAAACTAACAGATCTATAGTTTCCTGCTTCTGCCTTGCTCCCACTTTTGTGAAGGGGAATCACATCTGCCCTCCTCCAGTCCTCGGTACCACCCCATCCTCCCATGATTTGTTAAAGAGGGTAGTCAGTGTGTGTCACTAGTTCTACCCTAGTTCTTTTAGAATTCTGGGATGAATCCCATCAGGCCCCATTGCTTTGTCCACCTTCAGTTTTAAGAGTTCTTTCAGAACCCTTTCTTCTGTAAATGGGCTGGTATCAGCTTCTGTATCCAGAGTGTTACTACTGTTTGTTTTATGTACCTCCCTCTTCTTTTGTAAATACTGAGCAAAATATTTGTTTAGTATCTCTGCCTTTTCACAGTCTCCCTCTGCCCACCCTCCCTCCCCTTTTTAAGCCTCACTATCCCTCCCTTGGTCTTCCTTTGCTCCCTGATGTACCTATAAAAGGTTTTATCCCCCTTCTTAACTGAGTTGGCTATCTTTTCCTCGGTTTGGGCCTTTGCTGTTCTGACTGCCTTCCCAGCCTCCTTTTGCTTTAACTGATACAGTTCTCTGTCCTGCTCCTTCTGCGATTCCTTGTACTTCCTGAATGCTTTCTTTTTCTCTTGAACCCTTCACTGCCACTTCCTTTGAGAACCATAGTGGTTTCTTACATCATCTTGTTTTGTTTATTTGCTTCACACAAAGGCTCGTTACCTCTGTGATGGCAGTTTTATTATTCCCCATTGTTCTTCCACCCTCCTTCCCGCCCATTTGCTAGTGCATTCCTTAGGCACTCACCCATTTTAGCAAAGTCAGCCCTCCTAAGTCCAGTACTTTTGTCTTTGTATGGCTTGACTCTATTGCTGTGTTTATTGTGACCATACTGTTGGAGTGGTCGCTGGTTCCCAGATGGCTACCCACTTCTACATCTGGTCCCTCTCTCCATCTCCATTTGAGAGTATCAGTCTAATATTGCCCTCCTCGAGTGAGCTCCAGTACTAGTTGTCTAAGGCATGCCCCTGTAGGGCATCTAGAATAACTGCACTTTTCAAGTGGCAGCTGCAACTGCACTCCAGTTAACATCTGGCATATTCAGATCACCCATCAGCAATATCTCCCCTTTTTCTGCCATTCTAAGTATACTTTCTATCATTTCCTTGTCCATTTCCTCTCCCTGAGAAGGGGGTCTGTATACAACCCCTGTGCGGATTGTGGTGCCATTGCCTGTCTCCAAATTTACCCACAGTGCTTCTTCTCCTCCCTGTTTACCCTTTTGTTCTGTTGCTTTTATTCCTTCCCTTATGTAAAGAACTACTCCTCCTCCTCTTTTACCCTCCCTGTCCCTCCTGTAGATAGTGTATCCTGGTATGTTTACGTCCCAGTCATGGTTTTGTGTGTACCATGTTTCTGTGACTGCCACGATATCCAGATGTTCCTCCTCCATCAAGGCCACTAATTCAGGAAGCTTGTTACCTAGACTACGGGCATTGGTACTCATTGCTCTCCATTTTTTGGTGGCCTTACCTTCTGTTGCAGCATTATGTAGGCAAAACGATATGTCCCTTGAAACAGAGAATTCAGGAGCATATCCGCTCCATTATTAATAGCAGGAATGATACACCAGTGGGGCTACATTTCAGCCAATTTCATCAGTCAAAACCAGAATGTCTTAGATTCACTGGTATTGAATTGGTACTCCACTAAAATTTGGAAGTGACAGGTCAAATGTGTTGTTAGAAAAAGTCAGTCTGTGGATCTTTAAGTTGCACTGTGCTAAACCTTGTGGTCTAAATGACAGATGGGACCTGAAGCCCTATCTCAAAATACAGAAAAAGTAAATGATTGCAGTTATAATACGAAGTAAAGAATGAAGTAAAGTTATGTCTCTTTCTCCCATTTCACAGGACCATCATCATCATCATCATCATGGGACTTTTGGAGTCTCTGGACATGCGTCTGAAACCATGGGAATCGGGAATTGCAAATTGACTGTCCAGAAACATAAACTGTCCCTCATTAGCCACTCATTTGTTTCCATTTTCATTTTTCTTCTCCCTCCTTCCTGTGTTTTTCCCCTTTCCTTCCCCCCCACCACAAGCCCCCCCCAAAAAACTCATCTAATCCCTTAACATTCATTCTTTCATTTTTTCCTTTTTATCCTTTATCATTTCATGCAATTTCATATCACTTGTTCTCAAATAAAAAATGTTACAGTATGTAAAAATTGCGCTTTCTGAGCTGCAGCATAGGGAACTGAACTAATGTAAAAGTTGAACTAATGTATTAATTACTCTCTGAATTTTTAAACCATTTCTTAAGAAATGTTGTTTAACAAACATGAACTAGTATAGTAGCTTTAAGATTTTTTTTGAACTTTTTTGTAATTGGACATAGCACTTATGATGTAATTGAAACTGTGTATTTAAATGTGTTCTCCCACTATTAGCCACACCCCTGAGGAAGACTCGCGAGGAGTCGAAGTGCTGGGTGACTGGTGCGCTAGAGTTGTATCTTGCAATAAATTTTATTTGCAGTTATTTTTTGTGCTTGAGTTTTTGCACGCTGATGAGAGTGACACCTTTTCTGGATTTTCTTTACCATTCATCATGACACACCCTCCATCCTCCATGGCCAGGTGCTGGGCAGCACCTCCCCCTTATCTCTCTGTCTCCCTCTGCTCCCTTGATGCTTTCAAGGGTGGGAGTTATGAGGGGATGGTATATTTTTTTCTCTAGGCATACGCTGCCTTCTTTCAGGCTGGGCCAGCCTTTATGGCTATTCTTCGGTTCAACTCCTCAGTCGAGTGGTAGCAGAAGGGACCTCAGGAGGACCAAAACCAGGGAGGCCTCAGGTTCCCCTCCTACTCCTTCTCCCTCCCCGAGGTCAGCCTCCTCTTTTCTAGAGGAATTTGTTTCAGCAGGACTCTCAGGTGGACAGGGATTACAGAGGTCCTTTTGTGGTTCTCCCTTACTATTCCCGAACCCCTTTACTTCTTTAGGGATAATTAAAAATAAAACAGAAGAGAGTACTCCAGAGAGGTGGCCCTGTTACACCTTTCCTTAAGGAGATCACCTAGGCTGTGATCCCTTAGCCCTTCCTCTTCCTCCTCTGTCCCCCCATTCTTTCTTTCCCTTGTCCAGCTTTTCACTCTGAGCCCAGTAACAAAAAAAAAGTGGAAAAATGGACACACACTGTTCCTGCAGTCTGTTCCACTCGCTTGCTCGATGGGGCTTATCCCTGGGCTCTGTTGTCAACTCACAACAAAAACAAGCAGAGTCTCTGGTCCAGTAACCAAACTTTCAGTTTTTTTGCTCACCACATGTGACTACAACTCTTCCTGGTACAGGAATAAGCAGCAGATAGCATCTGACGTTTTACCTAACCTTAGGCTTTCACGAAGATAATGCCTTCTAGTGCAAAGTTGCTTAAATAGCCACTAGAGGCTGCTTATTCCTGTAGCCGGAAGGGTTGTAGCCACATGTGGTGAGCAAATAAACTGGAAGTTTGGTTATTGGACCTGAGAATCTGCTTGTTTTTGTTGTGTGTAGCGAGTGCCATGACTGCTGTACTGAACTGTTTAATCCTTGTCACTGAGCACCCCATACCTTGCTGTGGCTCTAGCATTTGCCTACCTCTGTTTTCAACTATCAAGTATTTCTTCTTGGACCTCAGATCTGGTGAAATGTTGGGCACCTTGGTTTCATGCCCTCTCTAAGGGCCCTTGCTTCAGTGTCCTAAGGGGGGACAATGGGATGAGGACTAACTCTCTCGCTCTTTCTCTTACCGCCTCCTAGTTTTCCGCTCTTTTATCTAGTGCTGCCCTGTGTGCTGGCCATCCCTGCCTTCCTAGTCCCTCTACTTAACTATATATTTCTGTTAAGTCGCCTTTTGTCTTTTTTCCCCCCTCTTTATCCCTTGGGCTGTCTTGCCCTCTCTTCACACCCTGTTTCTATTATCCTCTCTAGGTGGAGAGAGCGGAGGAGCTTGGAGGAGCTAGCATCTGTTACTAGTCAGTCCTAGAGCGCCACGTAGTACGTCTGCCTCGAGGGCAGCGCCATCTCTGACATCAGCTCCCCTAGCTCCAAAATTTTTTTTAAGAGACAAGCTCCTGAGCAGAGTCAAGCCCTCCAGTCTAGACCCAAGCGTGGTGAAGATACGTGGGAAGATCAAGATTTATGGTGAATACGTAATTTCCATTTATTGATCTAGGGATAAAACTCCCACTGGTAAGAGGCAGGGCCCACAGGAAAATGTGCAATCTTTGAGGATATCTCTTTCATCAAGCCACACCTATAGAACTATAAGCCACCAGTTGCTAGGACCACATGGAAACTTTTTGCAAGCAGTTCACCAGGGGCCACCCACCACGATGTTGTACATCTGCTCTCCCATATAAATGTGGGCAGCCCCTTCCCTTTTCAGTTGGTTTTCCCCCATTGACCATTCTCATCGGACTGTACACAGTACAATGCTGTTAGTCGCCGATATCTTCTATTTCAAACCGTAGTCATGCTATCACATTCTCAAGTGATCTTCAGTGTGTATGTCAACTAAAGAGCTGTCAAAGCTGTTCTGCTATTTCGAGTGTAGCGAGAAACTGTATACCAAAGACTCGCACAGTGTCTGCTTGTGCTGCCTAGGCCCAACCCACAGCGTTCAGGCATGACATATCTGCAAGGGATTCAAAACAGCCACCTCGTGACACAGAAAGGCACTATAAAAAAGCACCTATTACAGCAGCAGGTAGTAAATGAGCTGCAGCAAAAGAGCTCTAGAGCCTCACCGGCTCACTTCTTGGGATCCAGGACCTCGTAGTCCTGGGGAGGAAAAATGTCCAGGTCACATAAGCACAAATGCTGGGGAAGAGAGAAAAATGAAGCCTCCCCAGTTTGCTCTTGGTCGCCCCACCGTGTTGTGCCAGCCACTTCTGCGATGTCGACAACTTCAGCAGTGATGCTGCCAGCTGCCCAGACTATCGACATAGCTTCCAGGTCAGTGTAGGCTACTGGTGCCACCAGGCCTACTACGGCTGGTGCGTCACCGTCAACACAGGGAACCTTGCCTCTCCTGTCAACCTCCAGTGCTCCCATCAAATACACGGGCGCCGAGGTACATGCCGCCTTGTCATTCTTTATGGACATCCTCAAATGGCTTTTGCCTCCTCCTCCTACACTTGGAGGTCAGTCAACGGGATCTATGATTCAGACTCCTGCACTGACGCCTACCAGGGCTATACCCTCTCGAGTCCAGATGGCTTCGCCAGTGTGCTCCCTTTGTCCCATTGACCAGACGACAACAAGGAATATAATCCTGACTTTATGGTATAAGCTGATGAGGAGGAAACCGAAGATTATGTTGAAAGTCCCTGTGAAAGGACTAGTTCCGCAGTTTCTACCTGAAGTGAGAACTCTGTGGTTTATGCCCTTAGGTCCCCTCCTGAGAACCCTTCAGGACACAACCAAAAAGAACCTGATAGACTTCTTGGAGCTACCTGACTTCCCCAAAAAAAATGATAATTCCCCTGCCTTGAGGATGCCACCTTACTGCCTGCCATAGGCGTAACGTAATTCCTGTCATACCTAAAAAAAGCAGATAAATTGTATATGGCCTCCTCATGTAGGCATTTCTTTGCAGGCCAACCTGAAACTGACTCTCTGGTCATCAGTGCTGCCCACAACAGATCAAAGTACTAAAACATCTCAGTTCTCTTCCTCCCAACAAGGAGTCCAGGCAGCTGGATGTCATGGGCAAAAGGACCTATGTCTTTGCCTCTTTGAGCCTAAGAATTGTGAACTACCAGGCCCATATGGTAAAATACCAAAACACACTCTGGAGGAAAGTTAAAGCAGATGCCCAAGCTCTTCCAGAAGGTGCACCAAAGCAGGAGCTCCTTAAGGCCTCAACAGCTGGGGCCGAGGTATATAAACACCTACGTACAGCCTATGACATTTCGGATGCCTCAGCTAAGGCAGCAGCCTCAGGAATATGTTTGAGAAGACATTCCTGGCTAAGAGTGGCAGGCTTTGCAAATGACGTCCAGCAATCAATTCTAAATGTCCCTTTTAGAGGATATAAATTGTTTGGTGCATATGTACATGATATCCTATCCAATTTGCAGGTCTATTCCCTTTATTACATGCAGCCAAGGTGCAGACAGAGGGTGCCTTTTTTCATCCGGCTGGTGCGAGATACTATGTACCATCACTAGACAGGCAAGGGTAAAGGAGTAGGAACCTTGCCTACTCCAACAGACACTCCAGGTGCTCATTCAAAAGCCCCTAGAGGTGGCAGTGCAGGAGGAGCTGCAACTGGCTAAGCCTGACTGCTTTCATCACATACCCCAGCCACCATTGCCTCCAGGGATGATTGTTGGGGGTCATCTCTCCCTCCACCTGGACCTGTGGATGGAACTGATCCTAGATGCCTGGGTTTTGGTTTTTTTCTTGACCCGATCGACAGGTTATCATCTGAAGAGGCCTATAACTGTCTCTTTCAGACCCCGGTTCTTCTGGTGTCCTCTGACAGGTTGGCTCAGCCTGCTGAGTCAAACCTGCCAGTTCCAGACCCTGGCCTGGAGGAGCCGCAGGGTTTCCCAGTTCCCACTGAAGCTCTCCATCGGCTCCACCAACTGTCAAGATCGAGATCTCGGTCTTCCTCCTCTGAGTCGGGCAAGTCTCACTGTCATTGGTGATCTTGCTCCCGGCATCATGGAAAGCAGCGTCACCGCTATTCCTCTTCATCCTCCTCAGCCGAGGAAAGGCTCTGGCACAAATTGCGTCGGCACTACGAAGACCTAATGTGGAAGCAACTGGATCTTGTCCGGTCTGAAACAGATGCCGGTTTCAACCATGGCTATCAAGTGGCTGTCAACCAAGCAGCCGACGAGGGCTTCCGCTACCATCGCCCCCTCGGAGATGCAGGCACAGACTGTTTGCACGGCCGAACCAGGCTTCTCTACCTATTGTTGAGGAGCCACCACCTGAGCAGCTGAAGTCTGGCGTTCCAACTAAGGAGTCTCGGACGGCCAAAGCACTTCCCCATCAGCTGTCAGTCACCCTCACTCCCGACCACCCCAGGCAGGTTGAGGGAGACTCGGGTGGATGTCTGCTTTACACAGACTCCTCGGAGTCTGAAGACTCCCCTCTGAACTCATGTCCCATCGACGCTGAGTCTTCAGGGGGCATCTCTATGGACGAGGGTCCTACCTCATTCATGGGCATTCTTCGGCTCATCTCAGAGTCCATGGGGATGGAGCTCGAGCCTGTCCAGAAACAGGATCTGTATCCCCTCATAGAGATTCTGGACAAAGGGGATTCTCCTACGGAGGCCTTCCCGGTGGCCGAGGCCATTGTCAGTCCTGCCCTGGAGATTTGGCAGTGTCCTGCCTCTTGCCCTGCACCCTCTGCCCAGATGGCCCGCAAGTACACAGTACCAACCGGTTCCTTTTCAGGGTTTTCAGAGCATCCCTCAGCCGAGGAATTGGTGGCTGACTTGTTTTTTGGCACTCGAGCAATACAGGGGAAGTCGATAGGCTGTCGGATAGAGAGTCCAAGAAGCTGGATCAATTGGCTAAAAAAGTCTGTGCTGCCTCTTCACTCAGCCTTCATCAGGCTAGCTTGGCCATGCTGATGGCACACTTCTCTCACGTCCTTTTGGGCTCCCTGGATGAGATGATTCCTCACCTCCTAGTGGATCTCCTCCGTACCACAATCAAGCAGGTCTGAGACCAGGGGAGGGCAGTGGCAAAGCTGTAACTCCAGATGGCTCTGGATATTGGTGACTTTTGTCCCAGCTCAGTTGTGGCTGCAGTAGCCATGAGCCATACGGCTTGGTTGAGGATTTCGATCTTCACAGCAGATACCCAATACAAGCTGGTGGATGTCCCCTTTTTGGTCACCGACCTATTCAGGCCTGGTGTGGAGGGTCATCTTCAATGCATTGAAAAGTCCAGTGCCACCCTGGACTCTGTGTCATCCACTCAGAAGGACAAGGGCCCCAAGCACCAAACCAGCCCAGCAACAGCAGGGCCAGCAGACTCAATCTTGGTGACCTTGGGCCAAGTCAGTGGGCTCGGTCAGAAAGCCTGGAGGGAAGGGACCTGGTGGCCCTTCGGCCAGCTCCTCCTCCTCCAAGCCTGGTCAGTGACGGGATGGGGAGTGCCACCCTCAATCCCTTCACGTCTCCCCTGGGTCCACTTGTGGAGGACTGGCTTTGCCACTTCCTTTCCTCCTGGTCCGTTATCACCATGGACAGGTGGGTGCTGGAAGTGGTCAGCCAGTGTCTGCCTCTGGAATTCGGGCAGTACCCCCCAAGATGAGTCCGCGCCCCCCAGGAGGATTTGGTGTCTGCTGTCACTTAGTTGCTCTTCGAGATGACATTGCCCAGCTTCTCCGCAAGGAGGTCATGCAGAGAGTTATGGAACATCTGAAACACCCAGGGTTGCTTCCAGGTACTTCTTGATACCAAAATGGATGGAGGGCTGGTGCCCCATTCTAGATCTGCACGACCTGAACAAGTTTCTGAGGTTTCGTGCCTTCAGGATGGTAACTCTGGCTCAGATCATACTATCCCTGGAGCAAGGCATGTGGTTTTGCTCCCTGGATCTTCAAGATGCATTCTTTCACATCCCGAGCCATCCGTCATACCGAACATTCCTCCACTTTCGAGCCAAGGAAACCCTCTACTAGTTCCAGGCCATGCCTGTCGGCCCCCTTGGTCTTTACCATGCGTTGCAGTGGTGGCAGCTTTCCTGAGGCACTGAGGGGTCTGAGTTTATCTCTACCTGGATGATTGGCTCATAGCAGGTCCCTCCGGGCCGGAGGTGGAGCGGTCCAGGGATCTGGCCCTCCAGACTTGCTTCAGGCTTGGCCTCCTGATCATTGAGGCCAAGTTGAAACTCGTGCCCTTGCAGATGATTCATTTCATCGGGGCAGAGCTCGACTCTTACCGAGCCCGGCTCCCGGCGGACAGGGCAGAGGTTCTCTCCTCCTTTGCCGAGTCATTTTTGGCTGGGTAATCGCGCCCTGCTCGGGAATTCATGCTCCTTCTGGGTTACATGGCGGCCTGCACCAGCGTAGTCTGGTGGGCCCGCTGGCATATGCATTCCCTCCAATTGGAACTGGCCAGCCAGTGATCTTAGCGCATAGGTCACTTCAACCAGCTTGTCACTGTGATCCAGATGATGTGGGATGCCCACAAGTGGTGGCTTGTCCCAGTTCACCTGCAGGATGGCATCCTGTTTGTTCACCTCAAGCCGGTGGTCATCTTGACACCTCTCTGATGGGCTGGAGTGCCCACCTGGGGGAACTTGGAAAATTCCCCAAGTTCCAAAAGGTTCAGTTGGCTGATCCTCCTGTCAAGTCACAACAAAGGCTCCCCCTTCAGGTGCAAAAAGGGGCAAAAAGCCCAGAACTACAATTCCTACAGATTTTGACTCCTAACAGCTCCTGTAGTCCGGCTCCATTTTAGGTTCCACCAGTACTGATTGGTCCAATTCGCAGTCCAGGACCAAAATAGTGGAGATAAACAAAACAGTTCTTGCTGCAGAGAAGGCAGGTAAGACAAACTACATTATCATTATCACTCTAAATGATTTTCAGCAAGTAGTTATATCTTTCAACAGAGTTCCCTCTCAGATTACTTATGACGCAATCCAGGCAGCTCTTAAAGAGACAGTACACAGAGGCTATACAGGCACTCTCTGGCAATCACATTTAAACTGCTAAAACGCAGGACACCAGCCTGGCAGTGAGCATGTAGGCAAGCTCGAGGAAGACTTTTCAGGAACCCCCATTTGTCGGGGGGTTACATATGTATGTATGTATCTGTCCATCCCACAAGATGGCAAACAAAAGGCATAACGGCAGGCAATAGGGCAAATACACTGCTCGAATATCAGACAGGCTTGGTGATGAGGGCGGAAAACAAACATTTACATTTACTCCAGGCTCTGGGAGATAAGTGCTAGGAGTATGCAAAGTCTAACTTATGAGGTGGTCCCATAAGAATTCTCAATGAAAGCTTTAATCCAGTTTTCCTGTACTGCAACTGAGGTTGTATGTAAAGTACGGCGTTGTTGACAGAGATGGTACACAAACGGGGTCCCCAACTTACTCATTCCTTGCAGGTGAGGCATGAAAAATCCTTTGCCAGCACATTCTCAGGGTAAGCTGCATATACTCCAGGCAGCACAGAACAACCTGTACACTGTCCATCCCTTTGCTTATGAATCTGTAGACAGTTTACTTTAAACATTTACATGCTCCAAACTTGTCATCACCCATGTCTAGTGGTCTGTTTTGGGCATTTACTTGTCTGAGTGTGTAGTACATGGTGGATTCCCACACACTCTTGAACTACTCTCGCAGATTAACCTTTCTTTCAAACAACATGAAGTCTTGCTGTATTCTGACATATTGCAGTGATTCCCAACCTTTGAACTGCCCCGGAGAACAAAGAGTTAACTGTCTATGCAGAGCGTAGAATGCTGAGCTCGAGCTCGGTTGAAGTCTCTGTCTGGAGTGTTTCAAACTTAAACCATCAGATTCTTTACTCTGCCTCACTGAACAGTCGCTCCGGAGATTTCTCCTTCAGCTCGGTTCGAAAGTCAGTTAAAGTTTCTGTTTTCGTTGGTTTTTTAAACCGCAAAAGTATCCACATAGTCAGTTCAGCCTCCGTCTGTGGTGCCGTGAGTATTAGATAGGAATTGTTCTGTTTTTTCTGTGTGGCACTTGTAAAAGTGCGTCTCAGTTTGGCTGAACCGGCCATTTGATAGTGAAATACTGTGTTTTGTGTTTTTTACTTAGTGTGTGGTTATCGGTTCTAAACAAAACGTGTTTTAGTACATTTTTTTCCAATACCAGTGACACGGTTAGGAACTGATAAGGGAGTCTTGCCTGGCAGTTGCCATAAAAAGGTTAAGTTGGTTAGGTTGGCCATCTCTGAGAAACCCAAGAAAAAAACCGGACACGCTGGGTTTCAACACTGCAGTGAGTGTGGGGAGGTCTTTGCTAAGGCCGATCAACACACCACCTGTGTTTATTGTCTGGGGTTTGACCACCTCGATTCAGACTGCCAAATATGTAAAAACTTTCCCAAATCTACCCTTGAGAAGAGATTAGGTAGACTGAGGGAAAAGGAGGCCAAGAAGTCCACTGACCCGGATGGCCAGCCCGGTTCGGTTCCGACCGAACCAGAAGGAGTGCCCTCTGACCAGGGCGATACTTCTTCAGGCAAAAGGAGAGCCAATTCCGAGGGATTGGTTCCGACAAAAAGAAAACACAAAGACAAATCAACCAGTTCGGATCCAGAGATTCATGTTCCGACCGCCAAAGAGATAGCCAGAGCGATTCAGATATTGTAATCGCTCCTTCTGGTTCTTACCAATCCGGCTTCTTCTGGCAGGGGTTCGGTTCGGTTGGTTCCTCCAGTTCAAGATTATACCCCTCGAAGATTTTTATGAACCGTAATTTGAAGATGAAGGGGAATTTGAGGATGATGATCATGCAAGTGAGGGTCTGGATGTGCCTGTGGGACCAGACATCTCCCCAGACAGACCTTCAGGTGTTTCCCCTCCTAGGCTTTCTGAGTCCCCTTCTCACTTTATGTTCTACAGAAAGGTGGCTGAAACCCTCCAGCTTCCTATGGAGGAGGCTGTGGAAGATCAAGAGGAGCCTGATTATGTAGAGATGATGGACATCCCAGAGTCCAGGAGACTGTCTATTCCCCTCCACAAATCTTTTGGGAAACAGACACAAAAAAAATCCTAAAGTCTCCTAACACTATACCTCCTGTGGATAGAAGAATGGACAAGAGGTATACACTTTCAGGCTCAGATACGGAGTTCTTATATCAGCAATGCAGCCATGTTGGCAGCCTGTGACAAGGCAAATATTCCCTTGGCTTCACACCCCTCAGACCAGAACTCCAGGAAGATTGATGCCATGGCAAAGAAACAGTACATGGCATCTTCTTTGGGACTCAGGCGGGCGAATTACATGTCCTATACAGCCAGGTACCAGAAGTCCAGGTGGGACACTGTACTTGCACTGGCTAAACAGGCCTTCCCCAGCTAGCCAAGGAGCTGGAGGTGGTGGCTGCAGATGGGATTGAGGCATCTAAAGTTCAGTTTCATGCTGCTGTGGACTCTAATGATGTCATTAAGAGTCATGGCTACATCTGTGGCTCTTCGGAGGATGGCTTGGCTCAGATATACTAGCCTCTCGCAGGACACACAGGCTAAGGCCATGGATTTTCCTGTAGTGGGTAATTCTCTGTTTGGGGAGCAGATAAAGAATTACATGAAGAAAATGGATGAGTACAGGACCACTTACAGGAGTGCTCAGGCCAAGGAGAGGCAGGCAACTCCTCAAAGGCAGCAGTCTAGGGGCAGGGGCAGGCCTTTTCAAAGGCCTTTTTACCAAGCACAGGCCTCTTCTTCCTTTTCTCAGAGGGGGTTCTTCAGAGGGAGAGGCAGAAGGGGGAAGAGCAGGGCTACATCCACTCCTCAGCCTAAAGCCCCTGCCAAGCAGACACCCTGATGGGCCTGCCCGGGTCAACTGTTCTATTCCAGTAGGGGGCAGGCTGGCTTACTTTGCCCAGGACTGGATGCCTGTTACATCAGACAAGTGGGTCCTGGAAGTAGTAAGCCAGGGACTGGTTCTCAGCTTCAGAAAATTTCCAAAGATGAGAGCCAGATCTTTTCCACCTGCAAATCTCTCGGAAACCCTTGCCCTAGAGGCAGAAATTTCTTCTCTTCTAGCCTTAAGAGACATAGAGAGAGTACCTGCCCTACACTGGGGCAAAGGACTGTACTCCAGGTACTTCCTGACCCCAAAAAATACGGGAGTGGCCACCCATCCTAGACCTAAGATATCTAAACAAACATCTTTTAAAACCAAAGTTCAAGATGGTAACTCTGGGAATAATCCTTCCCTCTCTAAGGCCAGGGGACTGGCTAGCTTCCCTGGACCTCAAAGATGCCTACTTTCACATTCTCATCAGGTGCTCCCACAGAAAGTACCTCAGGTTCGAGTTGCCCTCAGGCCACTATCAGTTCAGAGCAATGCCCTTTGGCCTAACCTCAGCCCCAAGGGTTTTCACAAAGTGCCTGGCAGTAGTAGTTGCCTTTCTAAGAAGGCAAAAGATTTCCATTTTTCCATATCTGGATGATTGGCTAATAGTGGGTCAGTCTCCAGACCAAGTCAAGTCTCACCTGCAAGTGACCCAGCAAGTGCTCACTTCTCTAGGATTTCTTCTCAACCTTCCCAAGTCAGTTCTCGAACCAGTCCAGCTTCTTACCTTTATAGGGGCAGAACTGGACACACTCAGAGCAAGAGCCTTTCTTCCTCTAGAAAGGGCAAGGGTTCTTATGGAACTAGCCTCTTCTTTCAGCCTTCAGGTATCTCGGCCAGCAAGGCATTTCCTCCAGCTTTTGGGCCACATGGCAGCTTCAACAGCAGAGGTCCAAGGGGCAAGATTCCAGATGAGAGATATTCAGTTCCACGTGAGAACATTTTGGTCTCAGAGGAAGGATTCCCCTTACCAAACGGATCCCAGTGACTCTGACCTTGATCCAAGCCCTCCATTGGTGGCAGGATCAGGACAATTTAAGACAAGGTGTTCCCCTTTTGTTACTCAGCCTTGTTCAGTGGTCCTTACCACGGACGTTTCTCTTCTGGGCTGGGGAGCCCATCTGGGGTCCCTCACTGCCCAGGGGCTGTGGTCCCCGAAGAATCCCTTCTCCACATCAATCTCCTAGAGCTCAGGGCAGTTTTTCTGGTCCTAAAAGCTTTCTCTCAGTCAGTACAGAACAAGGTGGTTCAAGTCAGAATAGACAACACCACCACCATGTGGTACATCAACAAGCAAGGAGGCACTCGGTCCACGGCCTTGTGCACAGAAGCCATGAAGTTGTGGTCCCTGGCTTATTCCCTACAAACCTCTCTGGTAGCAGTGCACCTTCCAGAGAAGGACAATGTGCTAGCAGATGCACTGAGCAGGATCTCTCAGGGCCATCACGAATGGTCCCTGGGCCCTCAGGTGTTGAAAGTGATTTTTTCAAGGTGGGGCACTCCAGAGATAGATCTCTTTGCAGCCTCAGACAATCACCAACTCCCTCTCTTTTGTTGCAGACCTCCAGTCTTGGGCTCAGTCCCCCTGGGCGCCCTAATTCTGAATTGGGAAGGAAAGTTTCTGTATGCCTTTCCCCCCTTCCCACTCCTCTTCAAAGTTTTAGTCAAAATAAGGTCTCAACCTTGCAAGGTGATTCTGATTGCTCCAGATTGGGCCAGATAGCCCTGGTACCCCCTGTTGCTGTCCCTAGCAGTCCATCTTCCCCTGTCTCTTCCCAGGAATTACAACCTGCTAAAATCCTCTCGGGGAGGATTTGGTAACTCAGTCTTCAGTCTCTCAATCTCAAGGCATGGCTCTTGAAGAGTTAGAGTTTGCAGATCTGCATCTCTCCCAAGGGGTTCTGGATATCCTCAAGGCTTCTCGAAAGCCCTCCACCAGAAGGACTTATAACTCCAAATGGAAGAGATTCAGCATTTGGTGTTCTGAGAAGCATATTTCTCCAGACATTGCTGGATTGCCTACGGTTCTGGATTATATGGTCCATCTTAATGGCCTAGGCCTCAGACCAGCTACTCTCAAGGTACACTTGTCTGCTGTTTCTGCGTTTTTGTGTGTGGGGAAGTCTTCCTCACTATCTTCTCATCCTCTGTTCTGTAAATTTTTTTAAAGGATTGCTTCACACCAATCCTCCTTTTAGAGACCCTGCCCCTGCCTGGGATTTGAATGTTTGCATTGCTCAACTTATGCAACCCCCTTTTGAGCCTATGCCTTCAGCAGAGCTTAAGTACTTGACTTGGAAAACTGTGTTCTTGGTAGCCCTTACCTCTGCCAGGCGTATCAGTGAATTGCAAGCCCTGTCAGTGGAACCTGATTTTATCTCATTTCACAGGGATAAAGTGGTCCTTAGAACCAATAGAAGGTTCTTGCCCAAAGTGGTTTCAGACTTCCATTTAAACCAGTCTGTCTCTCTTCCTGTTTTCTTCACTGATCATTCTTCCTCAGAAGAGAGGAGGCTACACAGTTTAGATGTTAAAAGAACCCTTAGTTACTACATAGAGCATACCGAGGGTCACAGGTTTCACTCCCTCCAGTTGTTCCTCACTTATGGAGAAGTGGAAAAGGGCAAACCTGCCACCAAGAGATCTATTGCCAGGTGGATTGTGTCTTGTATACAATTCTGCTATGAAAAACTGGGAAAAACTCCACCCTCAGGCCTGAGAGCTCATTCCACAAGAGGTACGGCTGCTTCCCCCTGGCTGCTGCCAGGGATATCCCCTCGCTTAGAAATTTGTCAAGCAGCCACCTGGAAAACAGTCCATACCTTTACCAAGCATTACTCTCTGGATATCCAGGCTAGGAGTGATGCTCGGTTTGGCACAGCAGTACTTCACATCCTATTCCCAAAGTAGGTTCTGTCCCTCCTCCATGGAGGTACTGCTTGGTAGTCTGCAGTATGTCAGAATACAGCAAGGCTTCATGTTGTTTGAAGAAAAAATTACTTACCTTAGTAATTATGTTTCTTCTAATGGAGTCTTGCTGTATTCTGACATCCCCTCTCAGAACCTGTTTTTGGGAAGTGGGTGGGCAGGTGCAGTGTTGCACCCCAGGGGTGTTTTTTGCTTGCACGCTCCTCATTTTTGTATGGGTGCTGATTTATTAATGTTATTTGTATTAGACTGGTTTTTGGGTTTCCTGACTTGAGTCTTCCCAGGGAATCCAAAACTTTTTTCAGCCAGTTGGCCAGTAGGAATTTTTACAATTTCCACATAGAATTTTTAGTTATTTGGGCTCGTAAGAATCTGATGGTTTAAGTTTGAAACACTCCAGACAGAGACTTCAACCGAGCTCAAGCTAAGCATTCTATGCCCTGCACAGAAAGTTAACTCTTCATTCTCCGGGGCAGTACAAAGGTTGGGAACCACTGCAATATGTCAGAATACAGCAAGACTCCATTAGAAGAAACATAATTACTAAGGTGAGTAATTTTTTCTTCCATTTTAGTGGAAAATTTTGAACTTCCAGTGATCAGTTACCCATGAATGAATTTGGGTTTGTGTTCCTCCAACCCTGTCCCAGATGCTGTCTTGTACACTTTTGGGTTTAAACAAGACAAAGGATCTTCCAATATGCCATGATTTAGGAGGCATCTCCATTGCCTTGTCCACCTTGACTTTAATATGTTCATTTACTGCTCTGTTTTCTGTGAATGGGCCATTTTCCACCACCATTCCAAGACTGTTTTTTTTTTTTTTTAAACAGGAGAGACGGACTAAGCTAAAAACTTGTGACCTGGGAGCAGAAGGAAATTAAGTGACTTGCTCAGGGTCACACAGTATGCGAGTGGGAGCTGTGTGATTCAGACCCAGGTCTCCAGATTTACAGCTCTGTGTTTGCAGTGTAATGTCGGTCCATCACCCTACACTTTTTTAGTGAACACCTAGCTAATGTATATGTTCAGTATATCAGTATTTTCCAGGTCTCCCTCTGCTCACTGCTCCCCTGCCTCATGTAGCATCAGTATCCTCCATCATATGTAGTCAGCATTGGTTTTTACCACTTGCCGAACATTGCACAGATTCTGCCACTCGTTCCGCCCAAGGACCTGCTGACTCAAGTACATGCATTTCTTACTTGTATGATCAACTACTGTAACTGTCAGTACTTTGGTGCCACAGGAGGGACCCTTCTCAGACTGCAGCTGGTGCAGAACATGGTGCTGTGGTCAATGATGGGCCTTTCGATGTCCAGTGACATGACCCTTGTCCTGCATTCTCTCTCATCAGTTGCTGTTCAGGTGGTTAGTCCTTTTCAAGGTCTGTGTTTTCACCTTTAAGGCCCTATATGGTCTGGGTCCTGGCTACCATTCAGAGATCCTGACACCAGTGACCTCTGCTTGCTGCCCTCGGTCCCTCTTCGAGGGGCCTGCTGGACATTCCCAGTGATCAGCTCAGGACCTCTGGAGACCATGCTTTTAGTGTCTATGAGCTGACACTGTGTAACTCGCTTCCACCACCAGTCCAGGATGCCCCCCCTCAATAAATGAAATTGTCTTGTGTGGCCTCGCCTTGGTATTTTTTCTTAGCGTTATGTACCAGAACAACATTTTGTCCCCTACTTCAGTGTCCAGGCTATCCTTTCCTCTTGTTTCTTCCTTGGCACTTTTAACACCCTTTGTTGCACACATCTGGTTGGTGTGAAGCAGTTCCTTGTCTTCCTCCATGCGTGTTTCCTTCTACAGTCTGAATGCAAGTGTTTTAGTCTCTTACATTACCTTCCACTTCTACAGAAAACCACAGTTGTTTTAGATTTCATATGTATTTGTTCAATAGATTTACAGAACACATAAGGAACATTTCACAACTGAGTAAAATTGGTGTCTGGTGCTGAACAGAAAGTACAGGAAGGTGATGTGGTACTGGAGTACTGGGAAAAAAATGTAACTATTTAGAATGAATGCTTCTGCTCACTGATGATAGTTGAAGCTGAAGTGGTTTTAGACATGATTTTGAGTAAAGTGTTGACTTGTTGAGTTTGGTGGCAGACAGTGGACACTGGCACACAACTGGCATGACGCGGTATAGTAAAATAAAATACAGGAATCAAAATGGTACACATAACAAGATATGCCTTATGAGGAGAGACTGGAGTAGCTCAGTATGTCTACACTGCTTTGGAGTATAGCGAGGGGAGATGTGACACACTGTAACATAGAAAAAATATGTAACATAAAGGGTATTGAAAGGTGACTCAGAGCAATAAAAGGTTGGTTGTGGAACAACTAGGAATTACATCAAAGTGGAAAGTTGCATAGCAAGGAGAATCGCAAGACAGTACTTATTCCATGAAAGGGCAGTGTACTCTGTCAGTGGGGAATTACAAACAGCACGTCTTACAAATAGGGGAGCTAATAGGTGAACTTATCTCCAAAGTTATAGGGGAGGAAATCGGGGTAGAGAGGTAGAGGTACAGAGTGGGACTGGGGGGGGGGTCAGCGAGTGGTAGGAAAAGGAACAGGCTGGACGATGGTCACACTGAATGTGAGAAGCCTGGTTAACAAATCAGCTAAGTTACAGGCTCTCTTGGCAGTAGCGAGGGTACACATTGCTGCCATCACAGGAACATGGGCCACCCAATACCAGGAATGGGATATGATGATCCCTGGGTATAGGATATTCAGGAAGAACAGGGTGAAGGAGAAGGCAGGGGAAGTGGCAATCTATGTACAGGTGAGGATATGGAGTATAATGGGGGAGCAGGTGGAGGAAGCCAGAACAGTAGCCTTATGGCTGCAGTTTCAAGACTTGAAAAGTTGGACACTTAGGATGGGGTTCATGCACAGGCCACAAGCACAGGGGGATGACATAGACAGAGAGTTATCTGAGCAACTCAGAAGGGTAAATCTGAAGGGAGCACAGTGTTGGTGGGGCACTTCAGTCTATCGGGCGGGGGGGGGGAATGGAGAACCACAACCACCACGACTGCAAAGAGCAGATCATGTTGCAGGCATTTCAGGACAGCTTCCAGGTGCAGTTGGTCCCAAAGACGATTATATAGGAAAGGAATCTGCACCTGGCAATATCAATTGGGGAGGCTGTAGGCCATCTTGGGGTGGAGAACCCTCTGGCTGGGAGTGACCATAACATGGTGTGGTTCACGCTTTATATGGGTATTGAAAGAGGAGGTACAGGTACCAGGGTGATTGAATTAGAAGTGGGTGGAATTAAAAAAGATGGGGGAAATCATTGGGAGGCATCTTGTGGTGATTCAGCCACACATGGATGACAGGTGATTGCCATAAGTGGGATATTATTATAAAGGGACTGGCGGAGGCTACTATGACATGTACAAGGACACTGACTAATAAGGGAAAGGCAGAAAAGCCCAGTTGGATGACTTGAGGTCATGGAAGGGGTGAGGGCTAAGGGACAGGCATTTAAGAGACTTACAAAATGGGGGGGGGGGTGACAAGGAGGAGTATATGAAGAAGTCCAGGGATTTATTTATTTATTTATTTTATTTACGAGATTTACCAGGAAGGCATACTGAGCAACATGCTCCATTCTAGATGCGACCTGGTGGCCGAGACCCAAATACATACATGAAATTAATACATAAGCAGTACAATATGGGAAAGCAAAGGCTTACCTATAAACATTTGGCTGATAGTTACAGATGGGGGTAGATACATACAGTGTAAAGAATTGGAGGGTAGTGTACATTACATATACATTTAGACTACAACAACATAATAGTAAAAATTGTTAGTTGAAACCAGACTGGTCACAGTGGCCAAAGCTTCCAGAGATCTGAAGCTGCCACAGGGCATTATGGACAGTGAAAAAGACTTCTTCCGATACATTAGAGAAAGAAGGAAAAACAAAGATTAGATTGTGAGGTTTTAAAAAGGATGGGGGAGAGAAGGAGAGTACCAGGCAGAGGCACTAAATTAATACTTCCGCTCTCTATTCATGAAACAGAAATGGGGGCTAACACCCCATAGGATGGGTGGGGAGTGGGCAGTGGGGGAGGGGGTGACTGATGTAGAGATTTCGGATGATAGGTTGCTTGAGGGGATTAAGGGCAATAAGGGTGGACAAGGCACCGGGACCAGACAGCATTCACCCTAGGGTACTTAAGAAGACTGGTGGATAATGTTGCAGGACCATTAGCTGACCTGTTCAATACCTCTCTGGACACAGGATGTATACTGAGGGACTGGAGAGTGGCTCATGTGGTGCCCATTCACAAAACCATCCCTAAGGACAAACCAGGCAACTACAGATCAGTGAGCCTCATATCAACTGTGGGAAAGCTCATGTAGACAATCCTAAAGGAGAGGTGGATGACCTTTTGGAGTGGAGCAGTCTACAGGATGGTCAGCAGAACAGGTTTTTCTCAGGAAGATCCTGCCAGACAAACCTATTTGAGTAGTACGATTGTGTGGATGTACTTTATTTAGATTTCAGAAATGCATTTGATTCTGTGTCTCACAGGAGGCTGGGGGGGACGTTTGATGGAATACATAAGGGTGGGGGCAAAGATGATGAATTGGATCACGAAGTAGCTGAAAGATGGGCAAAAAAGGGTGTTAGTAGTAGAGGAACTCTCATCACAGAGGGAGGTGACGAGCAGTGTACCACAGTGATCGTTACTGGGACCATTACCTTTTTGGATATTCATTGCTTTTATCTCACACGGGATCCGGAGTAAGATCAGTCTGTTCACAAACAACACGAAGATTGGAGCTGTGGTGGATGAAAGCGAAGGATGGAGGGCAAAGCATTATAACCTGTACAGACTACAGGAGTGGTCAGAAACATGGCAGTTGTGGTTCAACACCAAGAAATGCAAGGTGCTGCACTTTGGATCTGTAAACCAGGGGAGGAACTATCACCTAGGATGGGAATAATTGGACAGTGCTGAGGATGAAAAAGACCTATGTGTCAGCAATAAGAAACTCCAGGGTGTACATGGAACATATTTTACCACATGACCAGGGACATAATAAGGCATGAGGCTGCAGGTTGAGTGGCTTTAGCAGCTGGCCATGCAGTAAAATATGTTACATGCACACCCTGGAGTGTCTCATTGCACTTATAAAATAGGCATATTTTTGTTTTTTGTTTTTACTTATTACAGTTAGGAAACACTATGTTTATATGGTGAAAAAACAGATCTGATTGTGAGAGTTTATGATAAAATAGTTCCTCTGCCTGGTAAAAAAAAAAAATGATGTAATTGGGTATGAGTTTCACTTTACTGGCATCTATTGTACTTTTATTTTGTTGCCAGTGTGATGCAGCACTACTTATTATAGAAGAAAGAGAGAGGCATACTGATAGGAGAGGGTGAGAGACATAGAGACTGTAATCCTTTTTTTTTATTTTAACATCTCCAAGAGAAGCAGGGCAACACAATTGTAAACAGTTTCCTCTGTTCAGATGCCGATCCTGCAGCATATCTCTTCCCTGTCTGACCCTGATAGCGCTGCCATCTCCCCATTGTGTTATAATAAAATTGCTACAGTATTTTAGTTGTTTTAATTTTCAGCTTCTGCCCTCAGGTACTAACAAAGTTGTTGGTGCACAGAAATGCAGTATCTCAGTAACGCTGCTTACGCTGCTGCTGTCAGGACAGAATCTGAAGGACTTCGGCTCAAGCTGACATGGAGACATGCAGTCTTTTTATTTTTTTGTTTAATTTTTTGAGAGGCATGTGTCGGCTCAATCTGTAGGTTGGTGGAGAAAAGAAGCTCTTTTTGTTAATACTAGCTTGTCGGTAGGACAGAATGACTTTGCCATAATTTAGTGAGCGCCATAGGTGAGTGGGTGGTAGACAGGAAGTGCTGCTTTCTTGTTTACCACAACAAAGCTTCCCCATGAGAATATACAACAAATAAATACAGAAACTGATTATTTTGTGTAAAAGTACCAAATCGGGTTCACAGTGGCATGCTTATATCAAAACTTGATTTTGGCTTGCTCCGCCATGTTGAAATATCTCCTGTTTTCTTGCAGTGGGTAAAGAAAAGATAGCTTCCAGAAAAATGCCAACATTCTGGCCTTTTTACTGCCAGCTCTTTGTTTTTACCCATGCATGGAACAGATTTTATGCATGGTGAGCTAGGTTTTTGATTGGCTAGTTTAGCCTACCCTTTTTATAAGTTCTCATAATGGGGAGTATGAACAACTCAGCTCAGTGCAGGAAGGTCACAGCAAAAGCCAAAAAGATGATGGGGTGCAGAGCTAGTAGGATCTCCTCCAGAAATAGGGAGGTAATCATACCCCTGCACAGGTCACTGGTCAGGGTACACCTGGAATACTGTGCACTGTACTGTCACCCATTCCTGAAGAAGGACATCAGATTGGAGGGGGGGGCACAGCATAGGGTGACAAAGATGAGCCAATGATTGGAGAGAAAAATCATATGCATATACTGTAGGCTTGGTGAACTGGACAGGTATTCCCTGTAATAAAGGATGGATTGGGGAAATATGATTGAAACCTTTAAATACCTCAGGGGGATAAATAATACGGATACATAAGGACATTTTCCAGATTAGAAGGGGGAGGGAGACAAGAGGGCATTGGCTGAGACTGGAAGGTGGAAGATTCTGGATGGAAATAAGAAGACATTTTTTCACAGAACAAGTGGTAGACAAGTGGAATACTTGGCCTAAGGAGGTGGTGTCCTGTAGAATTGTTTGCTTTAAGAGGGAATGGGATACAGTGAGGGGGGTCAAATACAAATAGGGGAGGAGTGGGTTTACCAGCTGCAATTTGAGGTGCTAGCTGCACAATCGAGCAGACTCTATACACTGCAAAGCCTGCTTCTGGTGGCGTTTCCATATGTTCGTATGTAATGATTACAAAGTGGAGTTAGACACACCATGAGCAAGTAGCATCTGCAGATGTTGATGTTGTCATAGTAGGGGACAGTTGTTAATAACCTCTTAGAGCCATTTAAAATGTGTGATGAGAAGGACTATGTTTGTCTTCCATCCCACCACCACTTATTACCTGTCAGTATGTTACCCATTAAAAATTGAAATGGATTGATATTATGACGCCATAACTTGTGATTTAGAAAGGTCACACAAGTGGCTAACTTTTCACTCTCCCTGTTTTTCCTTATTAGGTTCAGAACACTGAAGCAGTCATAAGTCCTCTAACAAGCAGGGTGTTCCAGCAGTGGGACGTGACATGCAACAGCATCGATGTGCAGTGTTGTGTACCGATGTATGATTTTGCATGCCAGTGATGCCAGAAAATATTTACAAGGCCCATACATACAGTTCAGTGTCAAGGTCTGAAAATCACAGACGGTGACCCGAAGAAGAACCAGGAACAAGTGCACATGTTGTCCAGTCATGTACTACAACTAATGAGACTGTCGATTCAACCTTTCCGTTGCTACCAGTAACCTCCACTCTGGTCAAACAAAGCACTGCACAGGAACACATCCATGACTAGAGTGCCTCTATGATTTTTTCTGAAGAAAGTGAGTTAATGGAAACACAGCATTCCTTGTATATACCATCATTGGATACAGAATCCAATGTGGACAAGGACAATCAGGTTGAAAACTCACTTCAGTGGGGAGACAGCATTGTCAATGAGCCAAAATTTGTGGTTCTCAAAAGTGCACTGCTAACTCTTCTTGGCATGTTGGTGTGTCAAATTTGTCATCTACCATTGATGATAACAGTTTCATACGTGGTACCATGTACGTAGTTAACTTCTGCTGCTTCAGTGGCCATGACTTCACCTGGTGTACACAGCCATTGATAAATCAAATGGGTGCTGGAAATTTGGTGCTGTCATCTTACATTTTTTTCAGTGGATATACCTACAGTCGAGAAGCTCAGTTCTTCAAATTTTGTGGCATCCCTTTCCTATGCGAGGCCCAGTACCTGAACATACAGAGAAACTATATGTTCCCAGTGGCAAACAGAGCTTGGCTAAATAAAAAGAAGGGAACATGGGAAACTTTGAAGGATAAAGCTTTGACAGTCATTTGAGATAACAGGTGTGACTCACCTGGACATAGTGCAAAATATTGCACATACACTATTATGGACATGCATAGCAATGCCATATTAGAGTCATTCCTGGTGCAGGTGTCAGAGGTATCAAGCTCTAATGTCATGGAGAAAGAAGCATTTCTACGTAGCATGACAAGCATCTTGGATGCTGGGATAAATGTTGAAACTGTGCCCACTGATCGACATCCACAAATTGCCAGCCTTATGGCAAAGGGAAACACTTTCCTGGGCATCGAACATCAACACAGTGTTTGGCACCTTTCAAAATCAATCGTCAAAAACCACCAAGGCCAAGCAGTGACAGTGTGAAAAGATAATGGGATGGATTAGATCCATTATGAACCACATTTGGTGGTCAGCCAACACATGGTGTGAGAGTGGCACAATTCTTCATGAGAAATGGATTTCAGTGCTTGAGCACACAGCAAATAACAACTCCTGCTGTGTGGCACTTGAATACCGAAAGTGTGACCATGGGCCACTCACTGATTACCTAACAAACACTGACTGGCTTACCAAGGGGGAACCTGCATATAAGGCCCTAAAAGGTGTTGTTTTGGATACTCGACTACTAGAAGACCTGGACAAAATAACTAAATTTTGCTATATGGGTAACATCGAGGTGTTCAACTCACTGTTGAATAAATACTGTCCTAAAAGACCACATTTCAGCTACTATGGGATGATGTCACGAACACAGCTAGCAATGCTAGATTACAGTGAAAACAAGAACCTGGCTCAGGCAGTGATAAAGAATGGGAAAGATAAGGGACAGTCTCGTCAGAAGTTTGCTTTTTCAAAGATGACAAAACAGTGGGTTGTCAAAATTGTCAAGGTATCCAAGACATACGCCTTTGTGGATCAGTTGATGAATGATGTTGTGCGAATGAGAGGGGGCACTTTGACTGACATACCACCTATGTAGTGCTGTGAACTTCCTCACAATATTGCTGTCATGAAATGTCCAGCAAATGAGGAGCTGCTCGAGAAACATTTCTCTCGATTCAAACATGCCTAATACACAGAATAATACCCTGTTATGCCGTATGAGGATCAAGTGTTATAGGTTGTATTTGACCGCATCGATAACACAGAACAGATAAAAAAGTGTTGTGTTGCAGTTTTGCTTCTTTGTGAAATACTGTAGATCCATACATATGTGTTATGCTTTACTGTTGATACAATTTATATAGAGATATATAGGTAGATACCAACACTTATTACTTTGAAATAAATGTCATGTATCCCTCCCCCTGCCCTTGTGTTGCAAACTGTTCAATTGCTCATCAGTGTAGCGCTGCAGGATTGCTATGTGAATAGGTGAAGGTGACATTACTCAAATGTTAATTATCAACGGTTCTTTGATCACATGTTGAATGAAGCACAGTCTTTTGTTATTAATGAAGGTTACTGTACGCTTCCTTGTAAATATATACAATGCAATGATGACTATATGTGTTTTTTTTCTGTTGAAAGGAATTTTGGTTACATGGAGTATTAAAATAAGTACTAACTTGAAACAGTGTTGTGACTATCATTTAGTACATTGCTGTACCATAATGGCAAATGCATCATATGACATATCACATAACAGAACAAAATATATACACACACACACACACACACCCCCCACAGTTATTGATGTAATGACATAAGTTGGTGTGCATAGTGATTCAGTGACTGGTGTGTCACACTGCTGTTTCTGTGTCCTTGAGAGTAAGTGTTCAGTGTATGTTATATATTGCAATGTTTGAATCCACTGAGGGTTGCTGTTGGGTTGTGGCATCATAACCTAATTGTATATCATGGGAAAAGTGACAATGAAGTGGACATCGGAAAGGGTGGAGGAGAGGAAGAGAGGTAGCATAACTTGGAGTTGCTTGTGGCATATGCCTAACTAAAGTCCACTGACTGGGGCATTGATATGTGTCACTTGGCTGTCCACTGTGGCCATTAGTCCTTCAAGTGCCAATCGGCATTACTATTTGTATAAGCAATCTCTACCACACAGTCACCATGGCAGTCTGTATAGCTAGTCTTGCACTTGGTACACAAACTTGGTGTTGTATCATGATCAGCAGATCACACCATCATCTACTCATCTGCCTGGCCAAAACTAATGATGGGATGTCTTCCATCTGGTTTTGACTAACCACTGACGAGATGTAGGTTCTGATAGTGTAACCTGGCCAAGGGCATGATAGGATTGCATCATGTGTGACAACTAGTCTCTTGCTAGGGCCTACACACCGTTGATGGATTCCTCTAGTTTGCAATATCTTGGCATTTTCCTGGAAGACGGATAGACATGTAAATCTTGGATGTCAACAGTTGTCCAAACTAGTTTTTTACCACTTGAAGAATATCGCCAGGATCAAACCCATAGTTGTGTATGATGACCTTCCAACTGTCGTTTGTGGCTTTGAGACATCTATGCTTGATTACTGTAATGTTCTTTACTGTGTGGTCTTGGGAGGTACCCTCTGCTGTCTGCAGTTAGTGGCAAACGCAGCTGCCAGGTTTGTGATGGGACTTTCAAGGTTATGTCGTGTAACACCAGTGCTGCATGAATTTCACTGGCTGCTGATCATGTGGAGGGTGATCTTCCAGACGGCCTTGCTCACCTTTTAGTGCCCTACATGTAGTTTGCCTTGCCTATCTGTCTTATCTCCTAACACCTTCTGGCACTGTATGCCACCTGTATTCTTCCTCTAGGATCCTTCTGGCGATTACCAGGACGAGACAAAAAAATGCTGGCTACAGAGCTGTTAGTGCCGCCAGCCAAGTCTGGTGGAATTCACTTCCTCCTGTCATCTGGAAGCCCCATTTAGCAAACTTTTTTAAGACCTGCCTTAAAGAACATCTATTCACCAAGTCATTCCCAGACAGATCTGTTTTACATGACGTAATAAGTGTTATACGAACATAGGAATCTGCCAGCAGAAACGGGCCTTGCAGTCAATCAAGTCCGCTCCAGTGTGCAGATAGCACCGCTTAGTTGCAGATGTCACACACCCTTACCCCCCTCTCATTCCATAATTTGTCACCCCTAACCACCCAGACCCTCCCACTGTCAGCTGTCCTATGCCCTTTTAAAACCACCCACACAATTACATGACATTAACCCCTTTGGTAGTGTGTTCCAGTTACACACCACCCTTTCCATGAAGTAGTGTGTCCTCATGTCTCTCCTAAGTCTTGCCCTCTACAATCTCGTCCCTTGCCCTCTCATGTCAGTACCCATTCTCTGCTTGAGTAACGCATCAGCGACGCAGTAGTTGATACCTTTCAAGCACTTGAATGTTTTAATCATATCCCCCAGCCGTCCTCTCCTCCAGGGTGTACATATTCAGCTCACTTAGCCTGTCCTGATAGGTTTAATCTTCCATCAAATTAAACATTTCTGTCGCCCTGAGCTGCACACCCTATAGCAGCCCATTAACCTTCTTCAGATACAGCCAACTTTACTGCATGCAGTACTCCAGCTGTGACCTGAACAAACTCTTATAGAGAGTCAGGATCACTTCACTATATGTGGACGAGATTCCCCCTTGCAATACACCACATCATCTTGTTACCCTTAGCCGCAGCTTTCCTTCATTGAGTGGAGTTATTCATGCTGTCTGTTACCATCATCCCTAAGGCCTTCTCTTTGTCGGTGTTCCCAAGCCTCACCCCCACAACGAGTATTCTCACCTTGAGTTCTTGGGCCCAAACTGCATAACCTGGCACTCCTTTGCATTGAAACCCAGCTGCCACTTCACTGACCATACCTATATCTTGGTTAGATCCGACTGTAGTTCATCCCACCTGTCCACCTCGTCCACTACTGCCCCCATCTTAGTATCATCCACAAACAGACTGATCCTACATCCATCTCCCACGTGAGATATCCAATATGAATAGCAGAAACAGCTCTGGCCCCATCACAGAACCCTGCAGCACTATTTTTGTCAGTTGTCTAGGTGTTGACAGTTCCCTACACCACAGCCACTCCTCCCAGCCTGTTCTGAATCTAGTTTACCAGCTTTGCATGCAGCCACACTGAATTCACATCCCCCTTAACAATCCATGAGTCATGCAATCAAATGCCTTGCTAAAGTCCAAATATAGGACTTATACAGCCTTGCCCATGTCCAGCTGTCTTGTTACACAGTCATACTAATTTATTAGGTTGGTCTGACAGGACTTCCCGGATACCAACCCTTGCTGCATCTCATTGTGGAGGCCATTCTCCTTCTAGAAATACTTTAAAATTTCTCACCATCCTCCCTACATAGAAAGCTTCACAATTACAGTTAAGTAGGTACACCAACCCACTGCTGTTACAAGTAATAAAATGTTTCAGTGGAATTTCTTTGCCTGTAGTAGGGTGATGGAATACTTTACAGGTATTGACATATCTACAGTACATACAATTTCTGCACTGGTGTGTTCCACCGATGCTGGAGCCAAGAGAGTCTGTTTCAGGGGTTCTGGACCCGGGACTATATTCTTTACCACCATATCTTTTATGTTTTTGCACTTTTGAAAGACCATTTTAGGACCCTGTGGTCCTAGATCTGAGTTTTGTCCCCCCTTGAATCCTGTAGTTTCTACATTTATTCATAAGTGTGAGCTAGACTTAGAGAAAATACAGAGTACAACATCTAGTCCACATATTGATAATTGTAGTAAGGAAGAACATTGTGCTCTAAAAGCAGTTAGTGAGAACAACACCATTACTATTTTGACCCCTCTCTCTCCTTCCATGGACACATCGCTGCCCTAGCTACTGCCTCTAATATCCGATTGGGCATCTTACATCGGTATAAACACTGCCTCCCCCCGGAGGCTCTTCGTCTCGCAGTCACCTCCTCTATCCTGTCCCTTGTGGACTATGGACTGCCGGTGTAAGGTGCTGCCGATTGACCGCACTCCATAAAATTCGCACTACTCTGAATAAGGTCTGCAGGTTAATTACTGGGGCACCTAGGCTAACACACACCTGTCTGCTGTACGCTAAAGCGCTGGTACTTGATCTTGACGAGCGCCTCAAATATTTGACCTGTACCCTTACAAAAAAGACCCTCCTTGGGCTATCCCCGCCAGGATTGACCACCACCATCCACCGCTCTGTCCCACTAGTTCATACTTGGACCTCTAGGAAAACCTCCCTTGTTATCCCTAGAGCTAGGACCTCTCACGGCCAAAGAGCCTTCAGCTTTAGGGCCCCCTCCTGGTTCAACACACTGCCCCCCTCCATCTCCGAAGCTCCAACAATATCGTGCTTCAAAACGTCCTTACGGAACCACCTTGTTAACACCCAAAGCTGTAATTGACACTAGTCAAAGCCGTACTCAATACTTATGACAAAGCTTACTACTAAGCTGCTAAGGACAACATAACTCTGGTATTGTATGCATCAATGCAGGTCGCTCCTGTAAAAAAGCTTTCAGCTTAGTGTGCTATACCTGGTTAAACAAAAAAAAAAAAAAAATCCTACCTGTACCAGCTTGTTTGTATCTATGTACTTATTGCTGTCTTAAGTTACTGTTATACTGTGTTATACTGTGTATTCTTGTTTGTCTTACTGTGACAAGGTACGTTTGTAAATGAGCCTATGGCTCAAAGGTTTTCCAAACTGCTGTCTAAATAAAAAAATTAAAAAAATAAAAACAGGAGATAAGTGTGGGGCAGTGGTAATTCGAAATACAGGGGATTATGTGAAGGAAGTTCTGAGATTGTTAAGTGATGCATCCTTTCATAGAAAAGTGCCTAGAAGTGTCATAGAACAATTTAAGAGTGAAATTGATGCCCTACTTAAAGAAAGTTATGCTAAGGGGTGCATTATGAATGTACTGCATAGAGCCATCACTGTCAACTGCCCAGTAACCCCAATAATTTATGCACTGCCTAAAATCCATAAAAATCCAGTACAGCCACCTGGCCAACCAATAGTATCGGGGCAGGGGTGGCTAACAGAACCCCTTTCTATGTATATAGATCAGTTTTAGCAGCCTTTGGTCCAGAATTTGAGGTCTTACATAAAGAATTCCACGGAAGTGGTTAAATTGATGGAGGATATTTATGTAGAACCCCTGTGGTATTTGGCAGTGGTAGATGTAAATTCATTGTACACTGTTATTCCACATCAGGAAAGTTTAGATTCCTTGACCCATTTTCTTGACACTAGGATGGAACAGAATGTGCTGAAATTCCAACACAATTTCTGGTGAAAATGGCAGAAATGGTACTACAAAAAAATGTTTTTCCTTTTTCAAAACCAGCTGTATCACCAGATATGTGGCACAGCTATGGGTACAGCCATGGCACCAAGTGCTGCAAACTTGTTTGTAGGGAAGTGGGAGCAAGATCATCTTTACAGCACCACCACAAATCCATTCCTGTCCAGGCTGGATTTGTGGTGGCACTTTATAGATTATATATTAATTATACGGAAAGGCACAAGTAAAGAGTTCAGGAGTTTTATTGGGTGGATGGAAAGCACCAGCAGTTGTTTGAGGTATAAATATGAGATAAGTCAAACTGAAATAACATTCTTAGATTTGAAGCTGTACAAGGACAGTAGTGGAGTAATTTGTACCATACTTTTTCCAAAAAGTACAGACCGTAACAGTCTCCTAAGATATGATAGTTGCCATCCACACCATGTATGTTTCGACATACCCAAGGTACAGTTGGTAAGGCCCTTAGAAATTGTACCGAGCCAGCTGAGTTCAAGCAAAAAAGTGCATTACAAGTAAAAGGGGTTTCTAGAAAGGGTTTACAGCAAACAATGCATTGCTTCGGCAGTTCACAAAGTGGAAAATATGGACAGGAACCAAACCTTATGGAGTACAAAGAAAGAAACAGCACAGTGTCCTGCCCTTTTGTTACCAGTTTTTCTAGAAGGGCACATCAGGTTAAACAGGTGGTAGCCAGTAATTTGTCGCTCTTGGAATTGGAAACTAAACTTGCTGATGTTGTAGAACAGGGCCCTAAAGTGGTTTTTCGAAAGAGCAAAAGCATGAAAGATACGGTGGTAAAGAATATAGTCCTGGGTCTAGAACCCTTAAAAAAAACTCTTTTGGTTCCAGCACCAGTGGGAACACACCGGTGTGGAAATTGTATGTATTGTAGACATGTCAATACCTGCAAAGTGTTCCATCACCCTACTACAGGCAAAGAAATTCCACTGAAACATTTTATTACTTGCAACAGTAGTGGGCTGGTGTTTCTACTTAGCTGTAATTGTGGAGCTTTCTATGTAGGGAGGATGGTGAGAAAGTTTAAAGTAAGGATTGGAGAACACGTAAAAGCAGTGGATAGAGGGGACATGTCATATGCTATAGCAAAACATATTTCTGAAAGAGGAGCAGAAAATCATAAGGTTAGTTTCACAGGTATTGTACTGGTTAATTTAGGAGGGAGAGGGGGGCTCTTAAGTAGATTCTGGGGCAGAGAGAAAGTTACTTGATTTTTGAACTGGGGGCACAACAGAATAAGGGGTTAAATGACAGTATAGATCTTGCAGCATTTTTGAAAAAGTATAAATGTTAGCAATTACTTCAAGAGAAAACATTTCCTGGGGATGGAATGCTGCTCTCTCTGACAAAGTTTAAGTGCCTGGAACTAGATGGAGCCTTCTTTCCATAAGGGAAAAGGACTTCACTTCAAACAAAGTGCATAAGAGGCTATAGTAGCCTGAAAAGAGTAATTTAAGTAATGGGGAAGTGATTAAACCTTTTAAGCCTGGAGTGTAAAACAAAATGAGAAATACTACAGGCTGAAGTTTGAAAAGCTGAAGAAAAATACAACTGAAGACAAAAATAACAAAAGTGGCATAAGGGTCTGTTAAAAAGAACATAATATAACAAAATGACTCCATCAGTTCCAATAATTGATTTGCACAGGATTCAGTGTGAGCTGTTTAATTAATTATATAGACTGATTAATAGCACTATTCACTTTATAGGAGGTGATAGGCGTGTGAGCAACATGTGATGTGAACCTATTTGTTATATAAAAAAAAAAAGCACTTGTTTTATGTACCAATTCACTCTGAAGAAACCTGGCAGCATGCCAGGGGAAATGTCAGTCTGTTTGCTAGCCACTTTGGCTAGTGTTTTATCTGCACTTTTTTACATAAAGGAATGATTAAATCAATCCATGGAGTCTTAGTCCTCTGTCTGCAGTGTGGGTGCTGATCTGTTTACTTTAATATTTTTGCTAATCTAGATTATCCTGTCATATACACTGCTCCTGTTGTAAATACCGTAACATTTTGCAAATTTTGTTTTACCTTTTTCTCTGTATCATTAATTTTCTGTACCACTGGATGTTTGTAAAAAACAGGAATTTTTGCTCACATATTTTCCAGTAGAAAAATAAAATTGAATTGAATTACACTGAATTGAATCGGGGATATAATAAAAAATAAATACAAAAAAAGAACATAAATAATAATAATAATAATAACAATTATTTATAGGGCGCCTTATCTATAACCAAGGCCCCTCACAATTTAAAACAGGAAAAACAATTTAAATTAGAACAAACATCAATAAAATTAACATTAAAATAACAGTGAACTAAAAGAAAAAAGAAAAACTCTATCGCTGTATGCCTGGTGCCACAAATACATTTTTAAAAATTGCTTGAATCCCTCCACAGTTGTGCACTCCCGTAGCCGATGGGATAGAGAATTCCAAAGGGTAGGGGCTGCATACATAACAGCTCTTGCCCCAGATGATTTTAAATATACCCTTGGAATCTCTAGCAACCCCTCGTCGGCTGAGCGGAGTGATCCTCCAGGGCAATAGGGAACCAGGAGCTCTTTCAGGTAACCTGGGCCCAGTCCATGTAGGGTTTTAAAAGTCAGCAAGCTGACTTTAAAGGTGATCCGCCAATGTACTGGCAGCCAGTGCAGTTCACGCAGCACCGGCGAAATATGACAGGATCGGGCAGATCCCATTAAAAACTGGACCGCTGCATTCTGCACTAGCTGAAGGTGATGGATTTCTACCCCAGGAAGCCCTAGGTAAAGGGAGTTGCAGTAATTTAACCACGAGGACACAAAGGCATGGACCAATGTAGGAAGGTCGTCAGACAGAACCAGATGCCTAACCCTGGCGATATTCCTAAAATGATAAAAGGAAGATTTGATGACAGCCGACACCTGAGAATGCAGGGTCAGCCCCTCATCAAAAATTACCCCCAGGTTACGCACCCATTCAGAGGTCGGGAGTGAAATGAAACTGAGAAATTCCCGAGGATGAACCAACCCCCAACACCCCTATCCGGCGAACCGGGTCCACAACCAGCACCTCAGTCTTTTCCAAGTTCAACTTCAGCCAGCTGGAATCCATCCACTCCTGGATTTCTTTCAGACAGTTATTAAAGACCGAGACAGCTCAAACCTGGTCGGGTGCGAAAGAAAGGTAGAGCTGGGTATCATCAGCATAACAGTGAAACCTCAGCCCATACCTTCTTACAATGTCTCCAAGGGGTAGCTTGTACACTGCAAACAACATGGCTGAAGGCACAGAGCCCTGAGGTACCCCACATGACAGAGAAGTAAGGCCTGAAGTAAAAAAAACAGACACCACTCTCTATGTTCTACCCATGAGGAACGATGTAAACCACCTGTGGACCGTTCCTGACAGTCCACAGATGTACCTCAGGTGACCCATCAATATCCCATGGTCCACAGTATCAAATGCTGATGAGAGATCCAAAAGAACCAAGATGGAGTGGCTCTTCCGATCTCTAGCCATCAGGAGATCATTGAGCACCCGAACCAGCGCTGTCTCGGTACTATGTCTCTTTTGAAAACCAGACTGGAGCAGTTCATAGATGTCATGGATGGTCAAATGGTCCTCCAGTTATGTTGCCACTACTTTCTCAATCACGTTCTCTAAAAAGGGGAGGTTCAAGATGGGTCTGTAGTTTGCATGGCAGTCTGGGTCCAAGGTAGCTTTCTTCAAGAGAAGTGTCACCACCGCCTCTTTCAGGGAGCTAGAAAACTCCCCAGATTCCAAAGAGCACCAGACTATCCACGCAAGGACCGGACTGATGACATCAATACAACCCAAAATTAGGGAAGTTGGTCCAGGGTCCAAACTACAGCACGTAGAGGGCACACTCTGGATAATCCGCATGACAGCCATGAACTCCAGCCGGCTGAAGGTACTCCAAGAAGGCCGGGGTGCAGTGACCTCGAACTGATCAAAAACAATGCCTATAGAGTTTGCTGGCTGGAGTTCCGCCCTGATGTTAGCCACCTTATTACCAAAGAATCAAGCAATTTCATCCCACACTAATTACGAAAAAGCTTTCCAGACCTGTAGACAGGCTGTGTTGCACAGTCTGTCCACAGTACAGAAGAGCTGAGCTGGTCGATTCTGAGCAGCCACAATCTCCCCAGACAGGAACTATGCCTTCTTATGGGTGATTGCAGATTGATAGGCTTGATAATGGTCCATCAATCTAAGGTGGTCGATATCAATAGTGGACTTCCACCAGCAATGCTCTAACCTTCATCCTAGTCTCTGCATCTTCCTCAGAGTCCCATCTAACCAAGGGGATCGAGGGCGAAGTCCAGAGCCACCGAGACAGCCAAATTATAAGCCGTCATGAGGGTCTCTGGGTCACTGCTTGCAAACGAGAGGGGTGATAGGTCAAGAACCATCGCTAGGCTATGAGAACTTATATCTCGTAAAGGGCGGTACTTAACCATCTCCACAGGGGTAGGCCTATGAAGGGGGTGCTAAAACTAAACTCCACGATATAGTGATCAGACCACCCAACTGGTTCCACCCCCAAGTCAGAGGTTTCGATCCCTAGGAGGAAGAATAAGTAAGGGAGTATCCCCTATTTATGAGTAGCAGTGGTAACCACCTGTGTGAAGCCCAGATATGTCATCAACTGGAGGAAGTGCTGACCAAATTGCAAGAGTTTGTCATCGACCCAAGCATTAAAGTCACCCAGAACCATCAGTCTGGGTGACTCAAACACCATGACGACGACGAAGTCCGCCACTTCCAGAAGGAATCGCTTCTCATCACCGGGTGGACGATAAATGAGGGTGATCAGATAAATTACACCTCTTACAATGGCACACTCGAATGACTCAGCCTCCTCAACTAGTACACTCGTGAGGTTAAGTTCAGTCTTGAAACAGATCGCAACCCCCCCCGCAGTCCAATCTCAGGCGCTGTATCACAAAGTATCCAGCTGGAGTTAAAGCCTCCAAGATGGGGCCAGAATTCTCATCCAGCCAGGTCTCAGTGATGCATGCCAGGTCCACTGTTTCGACAAGAGCTGCAATAATTGCAGTCTTGTTCTTGATGGACCTGGCATTGCACAACACTGCCTGAGTTGGACGAACCTCCCGGGCTGCCCGAACCACTTGTCCACCACAATCGGTCATGCCCTTGGGCATGGAAACCAGACAAGGAGAACCACGTTCTGAGTTCCATTTCACCCCAGGGTATCTCCTGGATCTTACCACCCCAATACGATGACCCTCCTCATTTTCCCCCCACTGTTCGAACCCCCCAACCCCTCCATCTCCTGTGCAAAATACCTAGTGCTCTACAGCGCTGGTAAACTGCAAACTCAAGGGGAGGAGTGAAGAAGGGACGGAGGGCATGGAGAGCAGAGGGTGAATAGCACACAGCTGTGGGGACAGGCATCGAACACATTCCACACAGTTCAATCAATAAACAAAGTCTTCTTTAACCAAATAACCCAACTCTAAAGTAAATTAAATTAAATCAAACATCTAAACAATTTGGGTCTAAGGCTTAAAGTTAGTTACTTCTAAAATTCCCCAATATTCCCCAAAATAAAACCCTTAAATAAATCCCAATATAAACAGTTCAACAGTTCTTTAAAATAAATAACCAGCAATCCACAAATCAAACAATTAAGTCCAGATGTTCAATGAATAGACCAGGGAAGCTCCCACCTCCCCTGATCAATAATACCAAAGCTTCCCAGTCCCAGGTTCTGCTCTCAGCAGAGTCTGAGCGACAAGCAACAGAAATAATAAGAAATAAAACAAATTGCAGAAAGTCAGTCCACAACCACCATAGTGAATCCAACAGTCCTTTGCAGCAGGTAACCAGCAGTCCACAAATCAGACAGCTAAACAGTTAGATTCCAATGTTGAATGAATAGACCCCGTCGGAAATTATTAGAAGTAAAATAAATTATACAACCAATTCATGTCCAGCATAATAAGGCTGCGTTGGTTCAATCAGTCTGGCAGTCTGGGAATCCCCAGTGCAACAGCGGGCTGAAAAGTGCAAATCAGGAACCTAGAGGAGGCTCCCCCTCCAAGTGTAGCAGCTCATAGGCCCTGGCATTCAGCCTCCAGCGACCCACAACTACAACCCCTCCGAGGAGCAGGCTTCAAAAGCACAACCCCCAGGAAGCCTAAGAGACGCCAACCAACTCTCAGGCTCACCGGAGAATCATTGGGCAACTCCCGCTTGGTCGCGGGAAACACACTAGTCACTTAGCCTCAAACACACTAGAGGAGCCCCCTCCCCTCACCTGACACAATTCTCAAACCGCCACTGTTTTGGTAAAAAAATCCAGTGAAGCATCCACTGAATGTGCTCTCACCACAACCAGCAACCTCCACGAGCAGCAGACTTCAACTTAGTCGAAAACCTCCCCACTCGTTCAATCTGCACTCTAACTGCAGAATCTTCACAGTAGGCAGTAAGGAAATCAAGACTCGGGAATAATTCAGCCCAGATCTTCGTAGCTCAATCCCACAAAGCCACACAGCAGACTCCAGGCTGTACTCCTCTCAGAAAAACCATCCAAATCTGCTTCGAAGTCAGAACTAAAACTACAGCTCACATCTAGCAAAAAAAAGCCGCAAAACGCCAGATTAAACAGCTAATGCTCCCAAATAAAAAGGGAGCGCAGCTATCGCAGAGAAGCCAAACAAACAAAAAGAATAGCCATTCTGCAAACTAAGGGGAAGATTTCACAAAAACAATGTGGACCTTATAAAAATACTGACTATAAGCCCGCAAAAAATGCTTACAAATACTATATTACTCTCTCAGTGACCCTTTCTATTTAAAAACAAACTAAAATATATTAAATAAAATTAAATGAAACGCAATTAACAAAATCCAAGTTCAGAGCTCAAGCAGCTCAGTCCTCAGGCAGCTCACACACTGCCAACATAAAGCCAGTGCATGTATACAGGCAGGACAGGCAGTGCTGCATTCCAGAGGCTCTCCTTCGTATTGACGATTACAGTTGTCTGTGGGTTGACAGCCAGTGGGGGTTGGGGTGAGGGGAGTACAGAGGGGTCCTTGGTGCAAGAAACCCTGTATTCAATGAATAACAAACTGAGTGGCTGTCTGGGGGACTAAGAAGGCGCTGAAGCCTTTTTATCAGTGGTTTGCAACAGCAGCACCTGTGACTAAAGCAACAGGTCACCAGGGGGGGAAAAAAGGATACCCTGCCGAACAGGCAGGCAGTGGAACAAAGAGATTAGACTGGTTTGTGTCTGATGCAGAGAATGCAGAACTCAAACTTGGAGCCACCAAACAGATCTGTGTAATGTTGCTGCCACTGCCTGACTGTATTTCCCTTCTTGATAGATCTAACAGGACGGATGAAAGGGCCATAGCAACAGACAGCAAAGTTGGCAGGACGTGGCACAGAATTAGCAACTTATCTGCCCACTCCATGAAATGGACTGATGCCCTGATAAATGTAAGGCTATGCCTAAAGTTCAGTGGCCAAGCAGCCAGCCACTCCCACTTCCTGAGCTATATAAGCAGCAGTTCCTCTAAGCCTCTCTGTGAAGCTGGAAGCTATATTGGTTTGTCCTCTGAGCTGGCTGGGGCCTACGCCCCCCCCCCCGCCTGCTGTTTCTGTGTGTCTCTGCTGGACTTCGGTGTTTGTTTTCTTGCTTCTGGTTTGTATCCTTCCAGCTGTATTCTTCCCTGTGTGTTTTGTTTCTTTTTTGGGCCTTTTCCTGTCCTGTTCTGCTGTGTTTTGGTTTAGTCATTTTAGGGGCTTTTATTTTCTAAACTCCTAGCATACTGCTACTACAGAGCTCATACTACTGGCCTTCAGTTGCAACTCTCAAATTACTTGCACTGCTACTGCGAACCTACTCTGAGCTCATGCTACTGCTTTCAGTTACCTACAATTGCAGCCACTGCTGTTTACCTTAATTACTATCGTACCCAGTGCCTGTGTTTTAACACCGTGCTCATCACGCTCAAACTGCTGCAATGCAACTGCATTCATTACCTGTGTATTTCAGCTCAACCATAGCTACTCCTTATTTGCACTTACAACTCTGTGTACTCATTTGTTTACTACTGCTGTGCAGGCCTACTTACTTCCTGCTGCTGCATTGTTTACACCCATTCGTACTGTACCTTGTTTACTCTGAGGTTAGCTGAAGCTCCTGCTGAGGCTATTAAATTAGCTTTTATATCTGCATGTGGTTCTTGGCCTTTCATCGCTTCCTTGTTTGTCCTATGGCGGGGACTGGGAGGTGTTTTGTAGGGTCGTGGCCTATGTGGTTAATTAATTCTGTTCTAAATCCTGTCTTCGCCGCTGAAAATCCTCAGAGTTTGTCACCTTGATTTGGCTATTCATGTCTGGCTGGCTTGCCCCAATTCAGTGCTGTTTACTTGCTATACAGTTGGTATGCAGGTCCACCTGTTACTGCTACTGCTTGCTAACCTATCAAGTCCACACTTGATTACGCAGCTGTTGCTCCTTGCTTAGGCAAACCATTGCTTCACACCTACTGCCATCCCCTCGGCTTTGGGCTGGGATTCTACTGTTCTCAATATGCATTCGACCTTGCAAGGTCTAAGCACTCAATGCTCATTATGATCTCAGCACACCATGCTCATTCAGCTCACATGCTTTCAACTCTCTATCAATTCTAGGGCATGCCAGCCATTCTATTCTGGTGCAGGGTTCCTGCAGCAGATGGTCTCGCTCTGCATTTAGTCTGCATCATCGAGCGTGTCCAACTTGGGGCGGGATCCTTCTTATCTGGCCCATAGCTGGGAATGTCCTTACCCCAGGCTTGGCTTTAGCCACCTGTTACATGACAGCAGCTCCTGGTGTAGAATTTTAGACTAGTGGTGAAGGGTGGTTAAGACGATCTCCTTTGGCTCTAGTGTTCCACTATAATGGTTGGCCATTGACTTTAGTGGTTTCCCTAGCAAGGCACCTTCACTGCATTCTCCCCAAGACTGCCTCTGGTTCACCTGGTTTGATTTAGGATGGGTAGGCCAGGTGAGTGCCTCAGTGGTTGTTGCTCTCCTTCTGCACTTTGGATGCACGTATTGTTGCAGAGTTTTCTGGCAACCTTCCACAACGTTCCCGCTAGAGGGTTTGGGCGAGAGCCTCCCTCCAAATTGGAATATTTTCCACCTCCCTTTAATTGGGTTTTCCAAATTGCAGCTGCAGAGCTGTCATTAAATAAATTTTCCTAAGCCTGGAGGGAAGGCGACCTAGGCCTTGGATCCCCAGAGATTTCCTCCTGATAGGGTTTTTTCTCTCCTCCGTTGCCTCAGGTCATAACTCTTAGTTAGTATAGCTGTTTTCCCTAGTCTCTTTAGGCAGGTTCCGTCGTTGGATGGAGGTGGAGGATGTCCTGCTGTTCCCTCTCTCCTTAGGGGATCCCCTTCTCTCAATGCAAGCCATCAGTATCATGCTACGCAAACCTGAGCTGTTAATACAGCAACTGAGCATGTCATTGAACTATCACACTGCCTATGCTTCTCTACTACTACGTTACAGTTTACTGCTTCCACTTCACTGTTACTGCTTGCATTATGCTTCATGTTGCCTCCTTTTTGGGGATGATACTACATTTTGGGGGGGATTCCTAAGGTACCTTTAGCCACAGGAAATGTCCTGTGGCACCTATAGGGGTGGAACCCTCTCCGAGAGTTCCTTGCCGTCGTAGCCCTACAGGGTGGTAATTCCTCTGAAATAGAGAGTGCGAACAGCCAAAACCAAACTAACACAGTTGCACAAGCATAACACTATATTGGCTGTGTAGGTCAGTGAAATGTAAGGCTATGCCTAAAGTTCAGTGGCCAAGCAGCCAGCCACTCCCACTTCCTGAGCTATATAAGCAGCAGTTCCTCTACGCCTCTCTGTGAAGCATTTTTTCTTTGCCCCACCATCCTCCCCTCGTCCTCCAGCGGTAGCACTCTCTCCTTAGGGAGATTCCTAAGGTACCTTTAGCCACGGGAAACGTTCCGTGGCACCTCTAGGGGTGGAACCCTCTCTGAGAGTTCCTTGCCGTCGTACTCCTACAGGGCAGTAATTCCTCTGGAACAGAGAGTGTGAACGGCCAAAACCAAACTAACACAGTTGCACAAGCATAACACTATACTGGCTGCGTGGTTCAGTGAACTATAAATGGAGGATCTTAGAAGCTGGGCAAATTAATGAAAATATGTGACTGTCAAGGGGTCAGGCAGGGAAACAACTCTAGGATATCACACAAAGAGCAAAATTGACACTGCAGTGCAGTGGTTGCCTGCCAGGGTTGGGTGGGGGGTTGAAAGGGGTCAGGGGTGGCAGAGGCTCTTACATCGCCTGGCTCCAAATGGATTGGCTGTCCCGTGGGCTCAAAAAGTGACCTACAGCAGTGCCTCTCACAGGAGCTAAAGGATAAGCACAGAACCATTTCAGTTCCCTGACCCTCCCAACTGCAGTCAGTAAATTACAGACTAGCTCAGACCAGTTTACCGATAGGCCCGCAGTACTGCAGTAGGTGCTGCCGGCAAGAAGTTTTCTGTGCTAAAATAAAGCAATACTGCAGCAGGTGCTGCTTGCAATAATTTTTTGGTGCTACAATAAAGCAGAACTTTTGTACATTTACGAAGTATTAAGTACTTGAGAGTGTTTAGAATATGTTGGCATAGAGATGGTCATGCCTCAATGAGATGAGGAACGGCTGTATATTTCAAGCTGGAAAGGCAAGATAGCGTGAAAAAGCTGCAGTTATAAAGAAAATAAACCTGTTTTCATTTTGATAAAAGAAAGCCTATTTCTAGAGTGTTCAAATACTTTTAAATTTTGAACCCTTAAAAGGGTTCTCTATTGAGTATTACTTACATACTAAAAATGCCAGCTGAAAAGGCCTAATGGTGTTTCATGTATGCCCGATAGTCAGCACCCAAACTGGGCACTGACTTTGCTGCCCCCCCAATCCCCTTAGGTTTCTCTGTTCCCCTTGTATTGGACTTCATCAGCTTCACCCTCCCCCTATACCTGTCCCATCCCCTCTTAAACCCCTCCACTGTCTCTGCCTCCACCAGTTCCCTGGGCAGTGCATTCCATGGTTCCATCACCCTCTCAGTAAAGTATCACCTCATCCTTTCCTCCCTGAGTCTCCCCCCCTCTAGCTTCCACCCCGTGCCCACTAGTTACCGCCCTTTCTTTTGAAGCACCCCAACTGAGCCTCCCTTATTAATCCCCTTTATGTACTTGAAGATCTCTGTCATGTCCTCCTGTCCCTCCTCTCCTCCAGGGTGCACGTGTTGAGCTCTTCGAGCCTCTCCCCATAGGTCCTTTCCCCTAGGCCCCTCCTTTGGACCCTCTCTAGGAGTGCAATGTCCCTTTTTAAGTGCGGCCTCCAAAACTGCACACAATACTCGAGGTGTTGCCTAACCAAGCAGTTATATAAAGGAAGGATAATTTTTGCCCTTCTGGAGGTAATCCCCCTAGCGATGCATCCCAGAATCCTGTTGGCTTTTGCTGCTGCCCTCCTACAGGTCTCCAAGTTGTTCATTCTGACATCTACAACCACCCCCAGGTCCCTCTCGCCCTTTGAGACTTGCAGTGTGTCTCCCCCCAGGGTATACCCTTGGCTTGTATTTATGGCCCCAGGTGCAGAACCCTGCATTTCCCTGCATTGAACTTCAGTCTCCACTTTCCTGACCACCCTTCCAGAGCCTCCAGGTCCTCCTGCAGGGCCACTCTCCCCTCCTCCTCATCCACCACCACATCCAGCTTCAAGTCATCTGCAAAGAGACTCATTTCACTCCTGATACCCTTCCTTATGTCTGAGACATAGGCGTTAGACAGGAGTGGCCCTAGTACTGACCGCTGGGGTACCCCACTAATGACTCTCCTAGGAGATGACTAGCTCCACAACCACCACCCTCTGAGTACACTCCGAGAGCCAATTAGCTATCCATCTGATCATCTCCATCCCCACCCCCATTTCCTCCAGCTTAGCCAGCAGGCCATTGTGAGGTATTGAATCAAATGCCTTGCTGAAGTCTAGAAAGAGGACGTCCACCAGCCTACCCTGGTCCAGGGTACTCATCACCCAGTTGTAGAACTCCACAAGGTTTGTCTGACATGATCTTCCTGGAACGAAGCCATGCTGTCTATCATCCAAGTACCCCATTTGCTCCCATACCCACCAGCCTTTCCTTGACAATACCCTCCATCATTTTGCCCACAACTGACATTAGGCTAATGGGTCTGTAGTTCCCCGCCTCCTCTCTTGATCTCCCCTTGTGGATAGGCATGATATGGGCCACCCTCCAGTCTTGGGGTACCAACCCCGTCTTCAGAAAGATGTTGAAAATCTCCACCGGTGGGGCCGCCAGGACATCCGTCAGTTCCCTCAGCACCCTGGGATGTACTTCATCCAGCCCTGGTGCTTTCTCCAGCCCAAGGGACCTGAGGGCTTCCTTCACTTTCTCTATTGGGATTTCAACCTCCATGTCCTCCCCCTTTGCTCCCTGTACAGCCACCCCCACACCTGACGGTGCTGGCCCTTCACTCTCCTCAGACAGGTCAGGGTGCCACCCCTTCTCCTGGTTTGCCCCCTCTCCTCCCACAAGATGTAGCCCCCCATCCTCCTTGGTAAAAACTGAGGCAAAATACTCGTTTAGAACCTCGGCCTGCTCCCCACATCCTGTGCCCATCCCTCCCCTATCCTTATCCTGCTGATCTGTCCCCCCCCACTTTCCTTTTCCCCCAATGTATCTAAAGAACTACTTATCCCCATCTTGATGACCCTGGCCAAGATCTGCTTCTTCCTCGCCTTAGCTGCTCTCACCACTCTGGTGACCCTCCTGGCCATCCGTTCATACTCCCCCTGATCCCTTTCGTTCCTAGAGCGCTTGAAGCGCCTAGAGGCTGCTGCCTTATCCCTCACCGCCTCCTGAACCTCCCGGGTCCACCAACAGGGTTTTCTGGCCTTACCGAATTTGCACCTCTATCTTGCACAGGACCTGGTAGCCTCCTGTACTCCCTCCTAATATTCTTCCACCTACTGTCAGCATCCATGTCTGGCCTAATCCTGTCCAAATGACCCTTAGGGATCCTTCCCATCTCCCTGAAATCTGCACCCCTAAAGTCAGTTACCACCGTCTTTGTGCGGCTCCCCCCCCCAGGTCCAGGAAGAACCAGACTGTGGCATGATCACTTCCCACCAACTGGTCCCTCACCACCAGGCCCCTATTCTGGTCACTGTCCACCAGGACTACATCCAGTGTCCTGGCCTCCCTGGTCGGCTCCCCCACCTGCTGGGTCAGAAACACGTCCTGGAAGACATCCAGCAACCTCTACTCCTTGGCCACTGGGGACGTCATAGTCCGCCAGTCTGTTCCTGGCATATTTAGGTCCCCCATCACCACTCCCCTTCCCTTCTCCAATCAACAGTGACCCACAACATTTGCTACCAAACTCTCTTCCAGAACCTCCACCAGTGCAGGGGGTCTGTATACCACCCCACTCTTTACTCTCTTACCCCCCCCCGCATTTGTAGGCTGACCCAAATTGCCTCTGCGCTCCCCCCACCTCCTCCACTCCTCCTATACCTATGCCATTTTTGACTAACAGTACTACTTCCCTTCCCTCCCCGTTATATCTGAACATAATGTAGCCCTCCAGGTTTAGGTTCCATTTGTGCCCTTGGGTGGCCCAGGTCTCAGTGACAGCTGCCACATCTACTGCCCCCTCAACTAGCATTGCCTGGAGCTCAGGCATCTTATTTCCTAAGCACCTGGCATTTATCAGTACCACCTGCCATGCCTTTCCCATCCTGTCATTTCCCCCCTTGTGCTCCCATTCAGCTGCATGCTCCCCCTCACCTGCGCCCTACCTGTCGGCCTTTTTCTGTCTCCCTCCAGCCTCTTAGAAAAGTGGATAGCGAGTCCCTCTTTTATTGTACCCCCTGCAACAGCTCCTTCCTCGATCCCTCCCCCCTTCAAAAGTTTAAACCCACCTTTCACTGATGAACCCGGCTAATTTCAGCTTTAGGATTTCCGTCCCCTCCAAACTAAGGTGGAGCCTGTTCCTAGAATACAGTCCCTTGTCCTCCCAAGTTGCCCCCTAGTGCCCCACAAGGCCATATCCCCTAGCCTCACACCACTTCCTGAGCCACTGATTTACCACCCTAAGTTTTTGCTTGTTTACCCCACTAGCCCTTGGCACCAGCAGGAATTCTGAGAAGGAGATCGAACATCCTATGGAATTGCAAACCCTGGCTAGCTCCTGAAACCTTGCCTGTATCTCTAATTCACTATTTCCATTTATGCCATTTGGACCTAGGTGCACCAGTATGTCTGGGACCCCCCACATTCCCTTGTCAGTGAATATATCTTGTGCTTGGCCTTGTGCACCGTCAGGCCAGGGTGGCATTTGTTTTTTGTCAGACAGGTTTTACCCTCCCCTGCCCCTCCCACTGGATACCTCTGATCATGGAGTCCCCCAACAGTAGCACTCTAACCTTCCCCTTGCCTCCTTGCTCACCCCACAGGTTTCCCCTCATTCTATGCCCATCCTCACCCCTTCTTCCTGTCTCTCCCCCCAACCGGCTTCTCACACCTCCCACAATCTGGGTGATAAAGTTAGCCCCCTCCCTGTTGTCACTGGCCACCCCATCTACTCCGGTCCTGGGCATCATCCCCCCACCCAAGTATCCTTTTCTATATCCCCGCCCTTAACTAAGCCATCCACCCTATCTGTTGGTCTAGCTTGATTCTTACCCGCTTTTGTCCCGTCCATGTTCAGCGCCCCCCCACCTGCCATGCCCCCGGCCCGCACCCTCAGCCCCAACTTTTGCAGCCTCCTCCTTGTTTACCTGATACCTATCCTTTCCTGCCCCCCACCTCCATTCTCTCTGCCTGTCTGGGCCCCCGTCCCCCACCTCCTCACCCAACAATGCCCCTCCGTTCCTCTGATTTCTGGTCCCTACCTCTTCCCTTCTCCCTTACCCACCCTATCAATCCCTGCCCTAGCTACATCCTCTGCCCGACACTCCCCTCCTCTACCACCAGCCGTAGATGGTTGAAATGATTTGTGAGCCTAAAACCAGACCCCAGGACTCCCTCCTCCGTCCCTCCCCATTTCAGTTTTCTCTGGCCCCCAGATGCCTGCCTGCTGTTTTGAAATTTACACCTTTTGGGCCCCTCTGCCAGGGTTCCCATGTCCCCCTGAGTACCCCTTCCCTCCTCTCCCCATGTGGGAGGCCTCAGCATCTAGTGCATCCACGTGGCGACCCTTGCTCCCTACTTCTCAATCCCTCCCAAAACAGCTGCCTTCTAATCCCCTCAACCTCCTCCCTAAGCTGCGTCAGCTGGTAGCACACTGGCAACCCCCAAACCTCCAAGCCCAGTCAAGTACCGTGGCCGCACCGCACCCTTCGCACCCAACCACCCTCCCAAAGATGCCCACTCTAGTGATGTGTGGTCCCTTCCCCATCATTGTAGCAGGTTTTTAGGTCAAAAGCGCCCCACGTAATGTAAAAACAACCCCACCAGGTTCCCAAGTTGTCAGAGCTACAAGTGGCTGTACAGATTTCAGTACTACCAGGGACTATACTTAAACAATCCCCCTCACAGCATGCCATTTTGCTTAAGCAATCCCTACAGCTCACAAGGTGGCAGTCCAAAAAAACAAACTGAAATTTCCACAAGCCCACAGGCTCTTACTAGCCCAGGCCACTCCTATCCCCTGACTCCTCCACCACCAGGTATTTAATGAGGTCGGGGTCGGGCTGGGGCTGGGGGGGGTTGGAAGCAAATACAGCTCCTCCAGTGCTCAGATCTGGACAAGGCGACTGGGCTTGCCCTTTTGTAGCACAGCCACGAGTTCGAATACTGCACCCTGCCCCCTGATTGGGCCTCTGTCCTTTGCTGCCTGATTCCTCCCAGAAGCCCTGGCCTGCCGCCGATTGCAGCCACCGGGAAGACACTTTGCCCTGGTGCCCTCTTGAGCTGCTGATACAGCCAGCTCCTCCTGCCACCGATGCAGCCTCCGGTGCGCTCCCCTCCCGCCGCTCCTGTGCCGCTGATGTGGCCCCCAGGATGCAGCTCCACAAGCAAATACAGCTCCTCCTCTGCTCAGATCATTCCCAATATTACTTATACCAGTTATCTTCCATATCACAATACCAGTACAAAACAATAATGGATTGATCAATGGTAGCTTAGTTAAGATGTAACATCTTGTTTCCAGTGGGATCCTATTTCTACTTATTTGTACAACTGAGTGGAATGGAGCACAGGGAGGTCAAGTCACTTGCTGAAGGTCAAACTGTTGGTATTTGGTTCTACTGAGGTTTGAATCTATGATCTCCTAGGTGCAAATCTGGTGTTCAAACCAATAGACCACACTACCTCTTATTACACAAAATAATGGTAGCAAAACAAAAATTATACACAACTGCTTCAGTACAAAGAAATGTAAAATAGCACTGGTGCAAACATTGTTTAGAGTGGTACTAGCAGGACTCTGCAAACCACACAGGTGCTAAACATTTCACTCAGCTGAAATGTCACAAAACATTGTACAAATCAACAGAACCCCAAAGGAGCCCTGAAACTGTTGGCACTGGCAGCACACAACATTTTTTTATAACAGGGCAATATACTTGTAGCTCCATGACACAGTGGGCCCGATTCCAAAACAACTTACACATGGCGCAAGGCACTTTACACCAGACCCAATGGCGTAAATCGCACCTTGTGCCATGCATTCTGCAAGTTGGTATTCCAAGTTGCGGCTTGAGCCATGACACATGCAGGTTGTGCCAAATGTGGGATATGCCACCCACTATGCCTGCAACCCACTGTGGCATGGCGCAAGGGTTGATTACGGCAGGAACTGCACCCTATTCCAGAAGGGAGGCTGCCATAACCCACTAATGCCATTCCAAGACCCGCTATGGCTCTGCGGACTAAGACCAACATGGAGGTGGTCTAATGGGCATCCATCCTTGCCAACTGACAGATCCCCACTCCGCAGCACTGCAGGAAGCACATATCCCTGCTCCACATCGCCTCCCAGCAAGGTCATGCCCCCCTTCCCTGAATGTCGGTGATCCCTCCCCGGGTCCATTTCCTGCACTGCCCCCTCAAACGCCTGTGCCACCCGGCCAGGTCCCCCCAATGCCCCAGGTGGTTGTGGGTGCATTTTGGGGTGGGGCGGCTCTGGGGGGCAGTAAGTCGTGGGTCACAGCTTTGCGGCACCCAGGTCTATTGCACCATTCCTGTGGCATTAGCTTGCGGCTGCCACAAGTCACGGGACATAGGTGCCGGGGACTCTGCCTGTCTTGGAATACGGCGCAGGGTCCTTGGGATAGCGCCGCATGGTGCAACTCGCATATGCCACTAGTTGTGCCTTGTGACTTCGAATTGGGCCCAGTGGCTTTACAAATTTGTAAGACGGCAGGGGTGCTGATGCCTGAAAATGCCATCAGCACAATTTACTGCAGATCTAGGATTTCTTTAGGGAGGAGAGAGTCTGGGGAGACAATCCTAGGGGGCTTGGAGAATGCAACGTTTTGCAACATTTGCATTTTTTTTTTGCTTCTTTCTTTATCCCCCCAGGGCCACTGATCTGCCTACCTACCACATCCTGGCCTCACCCACAGGTCTGTCCGGCCGCCTGTCCCCTTGGACTACCTCTCGGCAACCTCATTAGGCCCCGTGGCTTGCCCCCCGCGGCGGGGGGTGGGCAGCACTCCCTCCGGAGCTCAACCCACCCTCTCCGGATCCAGTAATGCCACGCACCCAGGTGCCGGGAGAGTCCGCGCGGAGATGTCCATCATGCCGCCGCGACCAGTGCCCTCCTTTTTTTCCACTTTTTCCACCACAGAGCCGGCAGACGTACAATGACGCCAATGGCCATGAGCGTGCGCGTGTCCTCCCACGTTCTGGCCAGGCATCTGCCTCCGACTGTGCTTGTGCTCCCAGCAGCAGAAGTACCTCCGGTCTCCACCGGGGGTCACTCCTGCACCGGGATGCCCCTGGATCCCCCCCCAGGGAGAGGAGAGCTGTCCTTCGGACGCTCAATCCTACTCCCTCCCCGCTGACCCCCAGCGCCCGGGCTCGCTCCCGAACCCGGGTCGCTGGCGTGACGCAAGGTGTGGCATCCAGCGCCTCAACCCTCAATGCCACTGGGCCGGCCTCAACATTTGCATTTATAATATACCAGGCACAAAGGTATTGATTTTAGCATGCTCTGCCCTCACAGCAACAGTATTTTTTTAAAAATGCTTCCCTTTCATCAGCCAAGGGAAACCAGTCCCAAGGTATGAAGCTCTGCTTCCTCTATTTAGGGGGATCTGTGCACCCCAGTAATGCAAGTTTTGGCCTTTCTAATTATCTGTTTTATGAGGGGTTACTTTTTGTACCATCCCTTCACTAAAACACTGTTTTTAGATGAATTGACACACTGGGTGTGAGAAGGGTGGGAGTGCGTGGATGGCATTGATTAGTGTGGTGTACTGGGAAAAGTGGGGGACCTCTACACATACCAGTAACAGCAGCAACAGGCCTATGGATGGTCAGTCCAAGCTAAGCCTGTCATTGGCCTGCAGTGGTGGCCAGGGAAGTACAGAGCTGGGAGATTGGGAAGGGAGAACAAGTAGCCATGGGGGAGGTTGAGATAAAATCTAACACATGCAGGGCAGATGTTGTATACCTCGTTGTTTTATAGGGCACGTACCCTTTATTCCACCTGAATAGACTGAGACAGACAATGAGCTTTGGAGAAAATGGCCACAACCATATATTTATTATGCATAATAAACAGTTACAGGCAAGTCAACGTGCCATGTGCAGCAAGGTAGTCATGGTTAGTAATCATTGCTCATCTCAATAGCATTTTATATAACTGCCATCCCCTACCCCAAGGGGGAGCTGACTGAACAGTACCAACACCGTGAGGTAACCTAACTCCAGGGCATGAGGGATGGCTAATGACCAGGTGCCAAAGTGTCCTCCCCTGTCGGAGGTGCACTGCCTGCACCTGCCCCAAATGGGACAACTTGACCTGGCCATCCATCCAAACCAAGATATTGCTGAAAATAATTTTTTTTTAAAAGTTGTTTAACCAGGAGTAGCACACTAAGCTTAAAGTTTTTTTTTTTAACGGGTGCATCCTAGGAGCACAGGGAAGTTAAGTGACTTGCTCAGGGTCATACAGTATGTAAGTGGAAGCTGTGGGATTCAAACCCAGGTTTGGTCTGTTGGATGTCACCAGATTTGCAGCTCAGAGCCTTAAACTACTGTGCTATAGTGCCTCCCTGCTTGATTGACCAACTAATAAAAGAATGTCCTGCACCTAATAATCAGATGGAAGGGCAAATGGACTATTTAGACCACCTAAAGGGCATGTTAAATAAATTGCAAATTGAATAAGAGCCAGAGTTTAACCACAAGCCATATCCAAGTAGCACAAAGACCAGGTACATAGCATTCTAGATTCTGCAAAGAACATTACAAGCAGCAGGACACGCTAAAGTAAAATTAAATGTTTTTTATATGCTCCAAATTAGATAAATTGCCTTTTAAAATTGATAGATTATATGCTTTTAAAATAAGTATGGAGGTAGTTATTTTCATTCCAACTTTTAAGTTGCTTACAGTCTAAGATTAAATATTTTGAATATAAAAATGTTAAGATTTTTTTTTTATCTATTTATGCGCCTCCCACACACCCCGACCGGCCACTCCTTCGGAGCGCCAGCACCTTCCTGCCTCCCTCCGACCTCCTGCCACCTACTCCCAGCCCCAATTGCAGCCTACCTTTGGGTAGCCCGGCATGCCGGGAGAGTCCCTCTCTTCCAGGGGGCAATGGCCTTATGGCCAACCTTTGCATCACAGGTGCTGCGGGGCTAGATCCGGGCTGGCTCTGGGGCTTTGGGTGGCAGGGGCTCAGGCGTTCGTCATCCAGTCGGCCAGGGGCATAATTTTCTGTTTTTCTGTGCCCGGCTATCGCAGTTCTTGGCTTTGCATAAGCACGCAGGGGATTCCTGGGGCGGGGGCGTGCCATGGGTGTGTCGAGGCCACACGTCCCCAAGCTTGCCACCAATCCACCCACAGGTCTCCAGGCAAAGCCCCCCCCCCCGGGAGGGAAGCGTCCAATGGACGCTTAGAACCCCTCCCTTGCCGGTCTCCACTCCTGGTACCCGGGCTCGGGGCACAAACCTGCAAAAACTGGGACATGACCACAAACCACAAGTCAAGGTTTTCAAGCGAATAAGAGAAATAGTATCATGCATTTTTTACAGAAAAACCACCATACTTGTCATGTTCTCCATGACGTCAATTTTTACCATTGACACTCCTGCAAGTCTAGCAGCCACCTTGTCAGATATAAAAATCATTTTTCAACACAGACAAGGTAAGGAGAGCAAACGCAAGACTGCCAGAGCAGTGCACTCTCTTAGGACCTCAGCTTGAACATCTGAGTACTTGTGGTGGGTAAGGTTGCCTTTATCTCTGTTATATAAAAGCAGGGACAAAGTTAATGCTTGGCTTATTTACTTTACTATTGTGTCTAAAGTAAGAGGGCCCGCCCCTCCGTCGTGATTGTATAGACTGTTTTTGTTTGCACTGCTGTTATGTAATATCATAGTATTACTTAAGAAATAGTAAAGTCTTATAATTACAAAATAGTATTCTCTGGTATTTCTTCTCAATCATATATAAAAGAGAAACAAGATAAAACTGCATATTTAAGTGATGTAATTACTTATCAGGCAAAATAATTGCAACAAAGGTTTAGGGTAAGGTAATTTTAAACAAATTAAACCATAATTTATATAGGGTGGTTATAAGATAAACCTAATTGAACATTCAGCCTAGTGCACTATCAAGCACACCTGGTTAGACCTCACCCTAGGCAAACTAAGTTTCTAAATAGGGTGGTTGTTCCCGCCGGTTCCGAGAAATTATTCCCGGGACACAGAACAATCCTTGGAGGTTGGGTCAGGGAACCGGACCTAAAGCGATTTCCTTGATACTTCAGAGGATGCTGCAATACTACAGGCAAGTGCCTGAAAAAGCTGTCCATCTGACTGCCCCCTTGAAGAGGGGAACTTCAGCCATCTGGCCCAGACCTCCTGTCAGCCTCAGGGTGATCTGGCTGCAAAAGACTTATGATCTCCTCTTACCCCTTCTGTACAGACCTTCCAAGACTATCATGCCACCACAGGGTGAGCATGGCTGCAATGCTCAATCTCCCACAAGCATGTCACACTACTACTTTCTCCACTGCCCATGGTGTGCCTTCTAAAATCCTATCTAATCCTATGTCAGACAAGCGCACCCTGTCCTTGGCATAAAACTGGGGCACTTTAATCAGAATCGTATTATGCCTTACAGCAGACCCCCTAACCCCCCTAGTGTCCATAAATGGTCACATGGCTATGTTGTGCAGTCTGCAAACTTTCTCAATGGCTCTGGGATCACAGGTGTGCTTCCACTGTTGTTTTTGAATAATGTCCGACAAAATAATATGCACATTCGGCTATGCTTGCCTCAAAAAGGCCAAGCCCTTCTTCACGTTGTGCAGCAGGGCAAGTAACTTGACAGCTCCCAGATCATTTCCTCCCAAATGCACCACCAGCATGCTGGGAGGGCCCAACCGCTGAGCTTTGGCTTTCAACCAAGGAAGCAGCTCACACCATCCCGTCCACTGGCATCTCATCTAATGCACTTCTCCATGCCGAGGATCCAGAAATAGATTTGCACCTCCATGGTAGTGCCTCACTCTGATAACAGCCTAATAGAAGAAGGGATGGCTGCATATACAGATCTGCACACCCCAGGAACTGTGTCCTGGCAAGAACAAAAACAAGGAGTTAAAGCATATGTGGTCTCACATACAATAACCTTTCAAAAGCTTGCAACCTCCAGTGGTCTAGGGTCTGAATCTATTAGTTCATTAACCCCTCTGCTCTGAAACATGAAGCAGATGTAAACTGAAAGGAATGAGTGTTGAAATCTTCCAAATCAATCCCCAACCTATGCAAGGTTTTGTGCAAAATGTGCCTGATCTGGAATACTGTGACCGGTGACCCATTATCATGCCAAAAGAATGATTCAGCTCTCACTGTCCACCTGGCCACATAATCGTGGACCCATGCGTGGATGTCCCATTTTTTTTTCTATAATCTGTTTATGATTCTGACCATGGCAGGGTTGGCTTCCCTTGGTTCCTGCTCCATCCCCCCCCAGCATCTATTATCTTCTCAGACTTACCTTGGGTGGCCAGCACCCCCACAGATTTCTCCCCATGATGAGGTCAAGAGGGGGAAGGCCATCCTCCCCCAATGCCTGAATGCAGTGCACTGACATGGCACCCTGATGATGTGACAGGTGGGGGCACAGTCAGCGGGCATCATTAATGTCTGCTGCACCTTCTGTTTTCTTCCAGTTTTCTCCCATCCCAGCCCCAGCTGTGGCCTGTCTGCAGTTGAAAAGAGCATTTCCAGTCGCTTTGTGTGAGGAGTTTGCTCAGTTCTTCTCTGAAAGGGTCTCCTCTATCCAGTACGGGATCTCCTCAGTGGGGCAAGATCAGCCCCATAGTGATGGGCCTTGTGTTGGCAGAGCCACTCATATTGTTTGGGGTGAGTTTCGGCCAGTGGGGGTGGCAGGGGTCATTGAGGTAATCTCGAAGTTCCGGACCACCTTTTATTTATTTATTTTTTACTTATATTCACATTGGAATTACAACCCTTTGAGTCAAGGACTCATTTCCAAAGGTTCCACATCAATAACAGAAGATATACTGAGTATACAGGATATACAAATAACAGACATTTCATGACAGAGACTTAATTACAGGCAATAGTAAAGTACAGAATAAAATTCAACAAAAAAACTTTATCACACACAGTTGAAACTGTAGTCCTATACAAGGTGGTAGCTAGGCAATTTGTCATAGTGCAGGTACAGTGTACTGACATGTTGCATAAGATGCTGCCTCACGAGAGACATTGTCACAGGAGGAGCATAATTTTGGACTCACAGTGGAGTGGGAGGTTCAGGTGGGTCTAGGACCTTGCCGATTGAGCACACGAGCACCTGTGGATGGAGAAAATGTGGTTCCTGAGTGCAACCTTAAAAGGATCGATTTTAGGCAGGGTGGCAATTGAGGTGGGGAGGGCATTGTACAAGGAAGGGGCCCTGTAGCAGAAAGATCTTTGGGCGAGTGAAGTCCTAACCCTAGGGACCAGAAGAGCAGTCTTGGATGCACTATGAGAGGAGACAGAGGGGTTAGCAGGATGGAGGGATGTGGACACCTCAGGGAGGGGGGGAAGGACCAAGGAATATTTTATTTTTGCCAGAAGGCAGGACTGATATTGTAGTCTCTAATCAAGATTGAGCATCTTGGGCCGGCTTGGTGGCACTAAGGGTTAAGGTGCTGGACGCCACGCAGACGACCCGGGTTCGGGAACAAGCCCGGGATGTCAGGGGTCGGCAGGGAAGGGAGAGGATTGAGCATCTGAGGACAGCTCTCCTCTCCCAGGAGGGAGGGGGGATGCACGCTCGATGCCTGACTGGCCTGTGGTGGAAGCCAGAGGCATAGCAGATACATGTGCACACAAGGGGTTGGGAAGCGGCGGATGTCAACGGAGACACCTTGACATCGGGGTGTAGGCCACTCCCTCAAGAACATTGGAAAAACACCCTCAGTACTCCCAGGTAGACGGAGCACTAGGCCGCAATCCCCAATACCCCTACCTGCCCTGGTGACAGGCATCCTGACAAGACAAGGAATTCAGGGTGCTTGCCCCCACACCTCGTCCACATGTGGGGGGTAAGCCATGGCTACATGGAGGACAGACTGCCATGGGATACAGGTAGGAGGAGGGGACAAGAATGGCCATGCACGTATGGGTCCGCCTGTCTGCACCGGTCAGGAGTCGGCATGCCTTGTTAATGGACATTTGGATTTTATTGAGAGTGGTGGCATTGGCAGCTGCATAAACAGGGAGACCGTAATCAACTAGGGACAGGACTGATGAGATGACAATCAGACAGAGGACTTCTGGTGGCAGGCAGCCCTTACGACTGTAAAGAAGGCCAATTTGAGCGTTAGTGGCTCATGCGAGTGTGTCGCTGTGTGAGTGAAAGGTGAGGGCAGGGTCAAATGTGATGCCTAGCTATCTATAAGAGGGGACCTGCTCCAGTGGGTGAAACTAGCTGGAAAGTATCTGGAGGGGTGAGTCTCTGGCCTTGCTTTGATGATGGGCAAATAACACAGCTTTGTTTTTTTTTAATATTACTGACCAGTCTGTGGTCCAACTACCAGCGCTCAGTCTGGTTGAAAGAGTACTGGAGGGAGATCTGAAGTGAGGAGGGGTTCAGATGGGAGGAGAAGAGGACAGCATCATCTGCATGAAGAAGAACTTTGCCAGCGCAAGAGATGGTAGGGCATTCAAATAAAGACTAAAGAGAAGCGGTCCCAGAATGGAGCCCTGGGGGACTCCTGAGCAGACTGGACAGGTGCTGGAGAGGGTGCTGTGTATTTTAACGCACTGAGACCTTGAAGAGAGGTAGCTGGCAAACCAGAAAAAAGAGGCCCTTGGGAAAAACCGAGTTGTAGGAGTGAGTCAAGTAGGATGGAGTGACAAACCACATCAAATGCCTTGGAGAGGTCGATGAAGACAGCTCCAGCTTGGTGGCCATTGTCTAGGGTTGCGTGTAGGAAGTTAGAGAACTCCATGAGAGATGTGGTCATACTATAGCCTGATCGGAAGGCAAGCTGCTCCCTGCATAGCAGGTCATGGGTGGCCAAGTATTTGGTAAGTTGGTCTGCCACTATTTTTTCCAGGGCTTTGGAGAGCGGGGGGAGGATGGAGATCGGTCTATAGTTCGTTGCCTGGAGAGGAGCTATCCCCACTTTTAAGTATGGGTGTGATGACTGCTGTTTTCCAGGTGAGAGGAAACTGTCTGAGACACAGAGAGTGGTTGAGTAGGTCTGTGAACAGAGCAAGCACTACATCTAGGATGAGTTGAAGAAGCCTCGTGTCTAGGGGGTCGTTACAGGGGCTAGTGCCACTGAGGGCTTTAGTCAGGTAAGGCCTGGCTTCATGTGGTGTGATGGTGCACAGGTAGAAAGGTGCACGGAGGAGAGTCTATGGCTGAGGGGGGGATCGTATCAAAGAAATTGCTAGGGAAGACTGTGCCGAGGTCAGAAAAGGCAGTGTTGAGGCAGTCTGCAATGCTTAGTGGGCCAGTGGAGATGACACCATTCATGTTAAGTTGGGATGGGGGAGGGGAGCATGACTTCCCATTAAGTTCTTTTATATTGTCCCAGAATATACGGGCAGTCCACCAGGAGGAGGCCAGAGTAGATCTATAGTAATCAGCCTTGGCCTTTTGAATGGCCCAGGTGCATCTGTTGCACTCAGCATTATAGGCTTGTCTATCCGCTGGCTTACCAGAAGCAATGGCTCTGTGCCAGAGGTTATCTCTGAGTCATAGTTGTTAAAGGAGCAAAGGTATGACCCATGGCTCATTACATTTCTTGGTGTGGGTTTTGACAAATGGGGCAAAGATGTTGCAGGCATTGTTAAAGGAGGCAACAAAGTAGTCGAGCGATGTATCAATATTTGGGGCACCGCATCAATCTTTTGGGGCCCGGTTTACAGGAAGAGAATCCTCAGGATTGCAGGAGCAACATCATGGGAGAGGGAACTAGACATCACTGTCCACCTTGGGACAAATGATTTAGCTGGGCATGGGATCAGTGCAGTGCAGGAGGAGTTTGTGGAGTTGGGGAGGGGCCTCAGACAGGTAGCACACACGGTAACCTTCTAGGAGGTGCTGCCTGTTTATGGCATGGGTGAGGCTAGGTTACTCTGCATCATGCAGTTCAATGAATGGTTGAAAGACTGGTGCAGAGCACAGGGTTTTGGCTTCATTGAGGACTGGGGGTCCATCTGGAGAGATGCGGGTCTATACTGGCACGATGGTCTGCATCTGTCCCGGAAGGGAACCAAGCTCCTAGGTGATAGGTTTAAATGCTTCATTGGCAAGCTTTTAAACTAGCTAAGGGGAGAGGTGCTGATAGGAAGCAGGAAATTCCAAGCTTTCCCCCACAAAACATGGTTGTTAGTAAGGTAAACACCAAGGTACAGAGTTTGTCAGAGGGTAGGACAGGGGTAAATAGAAAAAAAGACAAAGGCAATAAGGGCAGGGATGGGGCAAAAAAGGGTAATGCCAACATTAAATGGAGGGCAATGAGTACCAATGCCCATAGTCTGGGTAACAAGCTTCCTGAGCTAGTGGCCCTGATGGAAGAGGGACACCTGGATATCGTGGCAGTCACAGAAACATGGTACATGGAGAACCATGACTGGGATGTCAGTATACCAGAGTACACAATCTACAGAAGGGACAGGAAGGGTAAAAGAGGAGGAGGAAGTAGCTCTCTAGATAAGGGAAGGGATCAAACCACAGAACTAAAGGATAAATGGGGAGGACAGGAGGCACTGTGGGTCACCTTGGAGACAGGGAGTGGCACCACAATCTGCACAAGGGTTGTATACAGACCGCTATCTCAGGGGGAGGAAATGGACAAGGAAATGATGGAAAGCATTCTCAGAATGGCTGAAAAAGGGTGATATTGTTGATGGGGGACCTGAATATGCCAGATGTTAACTGGAACACATTTACTGCAGCCACATCCAAGAGCAGGTTCATTCTCGATGCCCTACAGGCGGCATGCCTTAGACAGTTAGTGTTGGAACCCACTTGGGAGGGAGTAATCTTAGACCTGGTACACTCAAATGGAGAGAGGATCACAGATTTAGAAGTGGGTAGCCACCTGGGAACAAGCGACCACCACACAGTGTGGTTCACGATAAACACAACCGTGGAGACAAGCCATACAAAAACGAGGATATTGGACTTTAGAAGGGCTGACTTTGGCAAAATGGGTGAATACTAAGGAATTCACTAGCAAATGGCCAGAAAGGAGGGGTGGAAGAACAATGGAGAAAAATCAAAACTGCCATCATAGAGGCAACAAGCCTTTGTGTGAAACATATAAAGAAAACAAAATGGAGTAAAAAACCACTATGGTTCTCAAAAGAGATGGCGGGGAAGGTTAGGGAGAAAATGATAGCATTCAGGAAGTATAAGGAATCTCAGAAGGAGCAGGACAGGGAACTGTATCAGTTGAAGCAGAAGGAAGTGGAGAAGGAAGTCAGAATAGCAAAGGCACAAACCAAGGAAAAGATTGCCAACTCAGTTAAGAAGGGGATAAAACCTTTTGTAGGTACATTAGGGAGCAAAGAAAGGTCATGGGCATAGGCGCAGACTACGGAGGGGCTGAGGGGTTGAAGCCCCCCCAGGGAAGATAAAGTGGGGGCTCTGCCCCCCGGCTGAAATTGTGTGTCTATATATTTTATTTGTTACTGGGCACTGGGAAGCCAAACAGCAGGATTTTGGAAGCTGGAGCAGGGGCAGAGGCCTTCGGGTCACAGACACGGACCACGGTGCCATTTCATCCTTATTGGTGTGGAACTTTTGGTTGGGAGAAGTAGTTTGCTCAGTCAGCTGCTGCTGCCTCCATGTCGTCACCGACAGAACTCAGTTGCAGACACAGCAACCTGGGATCAACCATGCCTGCGCGGCGCTCAGCATGAGCACAAGCAGCCACCAGCAACAGTGCCACTTCTGGCGTCAGAAGCCACCATTTGTTTGCTGCTCAACTGGTGCAGATGGACGGTAGTTGGCAGTAGGAGCCAGACATGCCACGGTCAGTCAGATTCAGTAGCGCTGAGCGCGAGCAACTCCACAAGCTAGAGTTTCCAGAAGGAGTCGGTCCAACAGAGCACACCGAACCTCACCAGAGACCAGGCTACAGTCAGCAGCGTGGGCGACGGTGAGGCGAGGCCTGATCCCTGTGGTGAGCTTTCCAAACTTCTTCTTCATGATGAAAGTTATTTTTATTTAAATACGTTTGATTTTTGCCCTATTTTTACAGAACCAGTAAGTTTTGTGAAAATAGGGCAAAATCAAACTTTGTATTTAAATAATAGACATTGACAGTAAGAAAAAGAGATTACAGGCCTGTGCAGAAGTTGAATTGCGACTGAATCCCTTTGCCCCATTAATCCACCTTAACCCTCCCTGAGGCTAAGTGAGTTCCACCCTAAAGTCCCTCTCCCTGTCCATGTTTTGAAAAGTCATGGTTCCTTCTCAGTTTATCAATACTTTCTGGTCCCCAGTTGTTAAAAATCTTATACAGTGCTTTACAGGGGTGTAGCCAGGAATTTCAGATCTGTACACAGAGCTGTCACACTGCTACCTCCCTTGTTCAACCCCTTCCTCCAGACTCAAACGTTATGAAGTCTGCGTCAGATACTGCAAATACAAATACAAATGTAAAGGTGCGCATACTTGCATTCCCATATTGCAAGAAAAACCTCTCACTCTGCTATGTCAGACTACAGACTGGTATTTAGTTACAATGTTTAGGAAACATTGCGACAAGCCTCTGTACCACATCAAGGTAGCCAGTCCCACAGAGATCCACTCACACCAGCCAAAAATCTCTCATATACTTCCGCATGCTCAAAATAAAGCAGCAATAAATCTCTCATACTTCCGCATACCCGAACCAGATCACGCAGTCTCGTAACATAATATTACACTGCTATTACTAACAATTACATTATTATAATACCCATTTACATTAGACTGTACAAGAGTGCTGGGGTGAGCTACCTGGTGCTCTGGTTTTGGTTCCGTTAGCACCTAAACCTTTCGCACCAAGCAGCTCCATGCCACCCATTCCCACATGTTGAAACCTTACCAGTAAAGCACTGACAATATCAAATACCAACATGAAAAGGAAACAAAGACATCCACACAGACACAACAGCAGAGCTATGACCGACCAACCAACCAAAAATGTGCACGAGCAGCCCACTCATACCCAAAGTACCTCAAATCACCCATTCAACAAATTTGTAATCTACCCAACTACCCAGAGCAGTGTTTTACTAATTACCTTCAAATCACAGTGCTTTACATCACAGTACAGGAGGGCTGTGGTAAGCTAGATGGTGCTCTGGTTTTAATTTACTCACCTTAACTGATTAAAACCATTTGTGCCAGAAGCCCCAATACACCCAAACTTTGTTTTACAGTTATACAATTACATTGATACAATTATGACATTACAATTACAGTTATACAATTACGTCATTACAACTCACATTTGATGCACATAGAAAGACATTACATGTGCTGCACTCCTACCCAAAGCAACCAAAATCATCCACTCAGAACAGTCACAGCAGTGTATAGCACCAGTTTGCAATTTAGAATACCAAGTGATGTGAACCAAAAAAGTAATACTGTGATACACATTGAAGCACCTTACAGCATACTCATGCTCACACACTATTTGCCATCTCAGGGAAGTTGATCACCCCAGATGACAATCATTCACAGTCACCCATACATATAGTACCTGAAGTCAGCCAGTCAACAGAATAAAATTGTAATGGACAGTACCCCACAAACAGTGTTCAATTACTGATTGCCTTAAATGTACAGTAACAATATAAGAAACCCAAAACACACATGAACCCAAATTAAAAAGGTATGATTACCTAGACATAGTGGCAACAAAATTAACTTTGAAATGACTAGAGCAGAGAAAGGGCTGTGGTGGGCGACATGGCTACTTAAACCACTCTGCACCAAATAGCCACAAACCATCCAACGTATGGTATGCCAGTTTACCACAATTTAAAAATTATGAATCAACCAAAGACACCATAATGAAACCAGGATTCACTGTAATTCTATAATACATCACCTTGTAATAAAGTTTATGCGGCAATCGTTGCATGGATCAAAATCTTTTAACACTTGAACAACATCAACTTCAATGTCTTGATGGATGTGTAGCAGAGCCAAACCAGTTAATCGCATTTCACTCATGGTGTTCCTTAGCCAAGTCTTTAATCTTCTCAGTGCACTGAACGACCTCTCTGCCGATGCAACACTGACTGGCATGGTAGCCAAAATGCATAGAGCAGTGTTGATTTCCAGATAGAATGCAGGATTTAATTTCTGTAGAGTATCGAGGATTGTAGTTGGCCACTCTTCCCTGCAGACCATTTTCCATTTTGCTGTCTATCTCTGCAGATCCCGTTTCAGGTTTGCAAGACCAGAAAGATCAGTTTTGTAAGCTTCATATAGTGCAGTCACCTTACTGTCATCCTGAAGAACATGCAGGGAACTGGGTACCAAATATTGTGCCAGGAAACGTGGGCGGCATTCAACGAGTTGCTCCCTTAGTTCAGATATAACATGATCCAAGAATGGTATGAAGGTGTTCCGGTGGTAGTACTCCTCTGGATCTGCTGCAGTGATGTTGCTCCTTTGAGTCTGCCTTCCACAGATTCTGGGAACTGATTCTTTGACTAGGGAACTGTCTGCTAGCTGCTTCACCTCTTCATACAGGCTTGCAAAACTAATTTCTGCATCATCCCTCATGCTTTTCAGTGTCTCGATGATGACATTCACTTCATCCGATGCCTGAATTAGATCAATTTGTTCACGTTGAAGGTACAAATGAAGTGGCTTTGTTGTTGCAAGCACAGATTCCACACACACCAAAGTAACAATAAAATCAAACTTCCTAATTGAGAATAAAAATCTTTCTGCATCATTGTCATCAAAGCCTGCAATCTTCTCCAAGGTGCTGGCTATCACAACATATTTATTTTTGAAACTGTGAAGTGAATCAGCTTGACTCATTCAACGTGTGTTGTCAGGTGCTCTTAAAGAAGTACTTCTATCCTCCTCCTCCACGTCTTCATATTCAGTTGGCAAGCTTGTAAATTCCTTAAATTCTGATAAGTACACATTGTGATGCTTCACTGAAGTCTTTAATGAAGAAATAACCTTTCTGCATGTGTCGAACATGTTGGACACTTGACGTGTTGCACAAGAATGAACAATGGCTGTGTTGAAGTTATGTGCCTTGCAAGCACTATACATTGCATCTGGAACTACAGCCTGAATTCTTGCCTGCGCCCCATTGAAATGACAACTCATATTACTTCCTCTGTCATAACCTTGGCCTCTCAGGTATTCAGTTTCAACACCCCAGGCTGTCATTCGCTGTAGAAAGAGATCTGCAAGGCCTTTCCCAGTAGTGTCAAAGGCTTCCACAAATTCAATAAAGTATTCTCGGAGTTCCACATTCCAATCTTCGCTTCTGTGTACATAACGCAAAGCCATGGTGATCTGCTTCTTGTGCGAAATATCAGTTGTTCCATCTGCTATTAAACTGAAGAATTTTGCATCTTTGACTCGGTTGAGAATTTTCCATTGAATCTGCACACCAATGAGCTGAATCAGTTCATTCTGGATTTGTGCTGAGATGTACTGTGCATTTTGTGGTGCTTCCTTCAAATGTTCTTCAAATACTGGGTCCAGTTCTGCAGTGTAGTCCAGCAAAGCCTTGAAGTTTCCTGTACTGAAGTCTCTTCCACGCAATGCAAATTTCATCTTCCACAAAGAATGATTATTTTCACAATCTGTCTCAGGGCATGCCTGGTGTGTTCAGTCAATTTTTTTTCCTGTTGCACAATGGACTGATATGCAGTCTTCATTCTGCCACCACAGACTTCAAGAAATGCCTCAGCCTTTACAATTGCATTCCCATGTTCCTTCAACTTGCTGTGCCGTTCCAATATCTTCTTTCCATTGGACTAGTCAGTTATGGGCTTACAGACCAAAACAGCTTCTTTACCTGTGTTGAACATGAAGCAGGGGCCACAGAAGACAGCATCTAATGTTTGAGAGTACCGTACAAACTTAAATTCGTGGAGAAGATGTGGATTAAATCTTCTGTACTGTTGGCTACCAGCATATTCCATAAGTCGTTTTGGGAACTGGAGATCTGGAGACGGTTGCCATTGTGTTGTTAGGATTTTCTTCTTCTCTCCCTCGGTCAGGTTCCTATGTTTATACAAACCGATGTCACCATCATTCTGCTGTGGGGTGTCATGGTCCTCATTTGTTCTGCTGCTTTCAGGAGCAGCTGGCTCTTCACACTCCATGTAGTTGGTGCAAGGAATACTAGCCGGTTCTTCATGACATGACACTCTGATGCATCCAAAGCAGTATGGCTGCTGCATGACATAGTATCCAGTTCTTCACACAGCAAGACTGGTGCATCAGAGGTGGTCATATTCCTAAAAGGAGAGTGAAAAAAAATAAAGAAAGACAGGGAGAGAAGACCTTGTTAAATTAACATTCTCACAAATAAAGCAACATACGAATTATAGCTTATTAAAATTCATACTTTACAAATATACCAGTAGCAATAAGAACATGCTCCTAGTATGACTTTGGCATCAAAGTTCCTATATTAAAACAAAACACTGTCACAAAGTCTGAATTACCATTGCAAACATGTTTGCATTATAAGCATGCAGTGAGACATGGAAATATTTAAGAAATACTACCTACAGCCAAATCTTGTTCAAGCTTATCTGCCTCCTCTACCAGCTCCCCCTTCCCCAGTTCAGGCTGGAATAAGTTGTATAGTTCCTGTCCCACCGAGTGTCCCAGTTAGCAGAAAGTCAATACACAAATTTACAAAAAAATGAGTACGCTTACTGAATCATGGATGGATCCTCAGGGAGATCTTGTGCCACAACAGGAGCAGGTTTCTCAGCAACAGGCCTAAAAAAATGCCAAGTGTACTATTATACAAACATTTATCAAGAAGACAAAACATTCACAGGTTAGTGATCGATTCAATCGGCCATTATATTTTGCCATAGGTCAGTAACAGTTTTGCAAGTTAATTACACAAATCTACCACTTGATCAAAAAGAATTCAGAGTGTAAAATCAGGCATACAGTTCCTGCAGAAAGAAAAGGGGGTCCCAGTGTGATAGCCTGGGTAAAACACTGGCTGGACAACAAGACACAGAGGATAATAGTAAACAGTTCACTCTGAAGAAAGTGGGGTACCGCAGGGTTCAGCACTAGCTCCAGTCTGATTTATTGCCTTAAGGTGACATTGTGGAGGGACTGGAAGGAAAAGTATATCTCTTTGCAGACACAAAGATCTGCAACAGGGCAGATACACAAGGGGGGTGTTAGAAAGGATGAGCAGGGACTTGGCAAGGTTGGAGGAATGGTCAAAAGTATGGCAGCTTGGATTCAATGTAAAGAAGTGCTAAGTAATGCAACTGGGAAACAAAAACCAAGGCTAAGAGTACACAATTGGGGGGGGGGGGTATGAACAACAAAAATGGAAAGGGACCTGGGGTAGTCATATCAAATTACCTAAAAGTTAAGCAAGTAATGTGGGAGGGCAGTAAGCATGGCAAGGGGAGGATACTGTAATGTATAGGGAGGCATCACCAGTAGAAAACAGGTGGTACAGACAGCTGAGACCCTAACTGGAGTACTGCATGCAGCTTCGAAGACCCCATCCCTGCAAGGACAGGAGGAAAGGAGGGAGGAGGAGGGACATGATAGAAACTTAAGTACCTCAAGGTAAGAAAGTCCAAGAAGGTAGCACCTTTCAGAAAAAGATGTACAAGAACAAGGAGATGGCTCAGGGGTAATGTGAGGAAGTATTTTCACATAGAGAGGTTGGTGGATGAATGGAATGGCATTCCTGAGGAGGCTGTGGAGTCAAAAACAGTGGGAGAATTCAAGAATGCATGGGACAGACATAAGGCAGTCCTTGTAAGGGTAAAGAAGAAGTAGACTGTTGGTTAGCTAGGATCTCCAGCTTATCCAATATAGGTAAGGAAATGGGCAGACTAGGTGGGCCAAGCAAACCCTTCCTTATCTGCTGTCAAAGTCTAGGTTTCTGTTTCTATTGTGAAACCTGCAAGGGTATGGCTTCTGCAAGCTTTCAGCACAGATACCCCCACCAAGCCTGAAATGACTGCCTCACCATCCTTTGCGTTATTTCAAAACAGTGCCCACAGGGAGGACTTTGATGTAGTGGCACTGCTTTTCACCAACACCCCCTTACTTTTCTTGGATTGGACAAGGTGGTAAACTGGATCAGAAATTGGCTTAACAGTACAGATGGCGGTGGTAAGAAGACTTCAATCTGAAGACAGGAGAATGCCCAGAAGTGTGCCACAGGGTTTGGTATTGTATTAACTGGAAAGGGACCTGGGAGGGTAGGTATGATAGAATCGATGATCTAAAAGTAGCCAGTGAGGCAACTCAGGGGGGGTACGTAGTGAGATTATCACAAGCAGAAAACAGAAGGTGGTGAGGATGCTGTACAGGCAGTTGTTGAGGACTCATCTGGAGTACTGTGTGCAGTTCTAGAGACTGCCTCTCCAAAAGGACAGTATTGCCTTCTCCACTACAAGCCCAAAGGGCTAGTTAAATGAAAATCTTACTAGCCAGATATAAAAAAAAAATCTGCCTGCATTTGGCTCATGGGCAGGTGTCAATTTAGACCCCTAAAGAGGGCAGCATCTCTCAGAAAAGATGTGCACAAAGGGTCACAATAGGAGGTTGTGTGTGTGTGTGTGTGGGGGGGGACCCGGGGCAATGTAAGGAGGTACTGTTTTAACAGAATGGATGGTGTATACAAGGAACAGCCTCACTGAGGAGGTTGTGGGGGCAACAGTGGGCAAATTAGGTCAGAATGCATGGACAGACAAAAGGACACCAGGGGCAGGAAGACAGAATGTAGGCTGCAGATCAAGTAGGATCTTGGGTTTATACAGTAGATAGGGAAATGGGCAGAGTGGGTGTACCAGGCAGTTCTTATTTGCTGTCAGATTCTAAGTTTCATTGTTACAGACAGGGCTCCAGATAAGGTGTGTACTTGCCTATTTTACTCACCTCATTTTAGGAAACACTCTCCAGAAATTTTTTTTAATGAGTACCAGTACTCACCCAACAATTGTAAGTACTCCACATGCCAAAAAATAGTGCTTCATAGCATAACTGGTGGTACAAAAGGAACAGTTTTTTGGCAGATTTACAGCACTTGTATGCATCCCACTTTTGTTTTACTCACTATGTTTTAAAAATGGTGAGTAAATTCCTACCTGCCAATATTATTTGGAGCATTGTTGGCACCTGAAATTCTTATCTAGAAAAAAAATAAAAATTTTTTTTTATAAAGGTACTCCTCAGTCCACTCTAGCAAGACATTTGCACACATCTGAATTTAGTTTTACTTTCAAAATGAGAAGTACAGGTACTCACCCCAAAAAATCTTCTCTAGAGCCCTGGTTACAGATATGATCTGGAGGGGCCTGACAAGGGGCGTGCCGTAAATCATCTACAATGATATGCAATAATAAAACAAATTGGTTTCCTAAGATGTGTAATTATGTTAGTTTCTGGATGGCTGCAGAACTGTTTTGGGGTGGTAATACCCTTTTCACCCACTCCACACTCCCAAGAGGATAAAAAAAGTAAAACACTACTTGTTACCAATTGAAAATGCTTGAATTCTGTTAGATTAAAAACCTTAGTAGCAAATGAAATGTAACTGAAGATTGCACTTCACTGTAACAGGGTCACACTTTATTTTACTGCATCAGCGTGAAAGATTAGGCTAAACATCTGCTAATGTACTTAATGGTCTGCTAGGAACCATCGGATAATGGGCTGATTAAAACCCCCAGCTCTATACTGGGGGAAAAAAAAGTGTTTGTAACTGGAAAGTAGGCAAGCACTGAAACAGGCTGAAAAACCCGACCACTGCAGAACAAGAATGGACTTTTTTTCTGTTGCCAACTTCTATGTATCTAAGTTTAAAAATAGAATTTTTTTTGGAGGTTAATATTAGCATTACTTTCCAAAATTCACAGCACTAGGTGATCCATCAACATGTGGCTGTCCCCAGGCCTGTTAACCTCAGTTTATGGCATTACAGTGCTAATGAGAGAAAGATGGCAAACATCTGTTGTGGTTAATGGGGGAGGAAAAATACAAGGGCAATCGCTGCTGCTTTATCTGCAATATTGGTCTTTACTTCAGCACCCCCCCCCATACACACTGCTGCTCCACAAGCAATACTTGATGTGCATACCAGATAAACCACGTCCCAATTTCCTGAACTAGCAGCAGGCCCCATCATGAATACAAGGAGAAAAACTTTCTGCTTCCCACAGAGCAGCAGGAGAATTAGACAGCATCACATTTAATCACCTAAACAAGGGGGAAGAGGGGCTGGAGAAACAGTGGTGAACACACACAAATGGAGGTGGCGGTGCAGACTTCATATGTGTCTTACACATCAATCATCCAAAACAAGCATGTTGAGGAAGTATTATTGAGGACAGGCCATTAACTGGAAGGCCAATGTAAGGTCACAGTCAAAGATCAGTCATTAAAAACACTTTCTTGCTCTACAGTAAGCAGGGACACCATCATTTTGTGGGTGTCCACTCTAAGCCAGTCTTGTCCCTGGGTGTGCCTCCTTTCTCGCTCTCAGTACCTAGGCAGTGGCACTGGAGTACTAGCAAGCATGTTTTTAAGACTTAAAGGGCCCATTTCCACCCAGTTTATTTATGGAAAGGTTGTGCCAGGACAAACACATACACACACACACACACACACACACACACACACACACACACACCTTTCCTCCCCCCAAGCATAGCCATAGTTTCATTTTAAATTCCTCACACAGTTGTGGGGCTGCGCCCCCCCATCATGCAAAAAAAATTATAAAAAGGGTCAGTCTCCACTGTTAATATTTTGCTGCTAAAACCAGTGGCTTCATTACACTACTGTCTGCTGCCTGCATCATACTAACGCAACCTCAGGGGGAGAGAAAAAGGTGGAGAGAATTACTTGTCAGGCCACATTTGCAAAGTTTTGTTAGCATAGCACCAAGCACACTACAGACTGAAACAGTCCAGACACCACAATAGTCTTAAAAAGAAACCAAAACTGCCATTTGCCTCTCTTTGATTCCCATCTGTAGCCATACATGGGCTAAAAACGTTGCCTGCTGTTCCCCACGAGAAGTATAGGGCACCTGGCGCTGCTTAACTTACTCTACCAATCTCTGGTGTACCACTGTACCAACTGTACTACAAATGAGTGATGCCTTGCTGGAAGGGAAAGCAGCCACCACCAAAAAGACCACCCGGGTGGTGAAGCTCCTCTCCAGATATAACATACAATCTCCCCCCCCCCCCCATTCAGGCAGTGGCACTGGTACTAGTATAAAAATGGCCATGTACAAAGTTACACCAGGTCAGGAAACAATTCTGCTGCCCCCCTTCCCCCAACAACAAACACACAGCATAGCCATGGTGCCATGTGACATTTTTTTTTCCTTTTGCTTAACCAGCTGAAAGCTTGTTTACAGGTGCAACCTGGGAGCGCAGGGAAGCTGAGTGACTTGCTCAGGGTCACACAGTATGCAAGTGCAGGCTGTGGCTGTGGGATTATTCAAACCCATATCTCTAGATTTTCAGATCAGAGCCTTAAGTCACTACGCTATACACCGCCTTCCCCATTTCCTACAAAAATCAGACTGTTCTGCCGCTGCTCTCTTTCTCCTCCCATAGCCATGGCACAAGTTGCGGTCGCCCATTTGCCTTCCCAAGCCCTCCTGACTCCCGAGTCTCAGTTGTGCCCCCCCCCCTTCAGTAAGGCAGGCAGGCTTACCTTATTAGCTGCTGTGCTGTGGGGTGCGGTATCGGCGCTTTAAAAGTTCACTTCACCAAGTCGCCACTTTGCTGTACAAGTTATCTGTCCCTGTGGACCTTCTCTGTCTGGCTCACTCTCTCAATCACTGCTCCTCCGTCTCCAGCGGTACAAAAACAGGTCCCTCCTGAGTCTTGACTCAATCACTCACTCCCCCGACACAAAACAAGGAAGCAAACTGGTAACATAGTGGACTCAAATAACTGGTGCTGCCGCAAACTGCAGATCAATCATCAAGCTAGGTCAGGTGACTGGGTCTCGTCTCGCTCACTGCCGTGCACTGCTACCGATCATCGAAATGTGTGCTGGTCTGCTGTGCTGCTGCCTCACTGTTGCTGCTGCTGCTGCCACCAATCAGCTCACACAAAGCCAAGGGTCACTCCAGTCATCCTCAGAATCTGAAAGGATAGGGAAAGCCAGGAACAAACACAGAAAAAACTTGCCTTTTTATCCTCTACATTTGAAAAGCCTGCTGCTTTGACCCCGGCCCTCAGCCAATCCCAGTAGGAGCTTGGGCTAATCTCTTTGGCATAGCCAATTGGGTTGTAGCATTGATATGCTGCCGCCCCCATGGATCGATCGACCAGCAAGAGTAATGCCTATTAACGGAGCTTAGTGACGTAATGATTACCACTCGACCGCCTCACCCCCTGCCCCCATCCAGTTTCAGCACAGAAAAGTGGCATTACTGTTTAGGCTGGTAAGTATGAGGTGCTCAAAAGAAAATATGAAGATTGTGTGGGTGGAATACATTATTGACAAAATGTTACCCCCTCTGGGAAAAGTGTACTCAGCTGAGTACACTGTGTATGCCTGCCGATGCCAGTAGTGTTTTAGCTTTTTTATTTAGTCAGTGTTCTGTATGATTTTTGAAAGGGATCTGCTGTGGGACTGAAGTTTAAATAGCCACTGTCATTTTAAAGAAGCTCTGCTTGTTCTCCCCAGTAATTAGAAGTGAAGGTTGTGGGAATCAAACCCAGGTCCTGCTTGACTCTCCTGGATATACCAAGCTCATTTAAAACTTATTATTCTAACCTCTAGACTATACTGCTAGCCAGTTCAAAGCAGTTGAGAGGTATGACTGAGTGAGGAGAATATTTTGGATCCAGAGTGTTCTACTGTGTTACCTACCAGGAGGTGGCAGGAAAGAGGGGAGAACAAAGCAGGGAGCTGCATTTTGTAAGGTGATGTGAGGTACTTGGCTCTGTTGTTTTGTTAGCAGTTATTACATACTGTAGATTTCTGTGATTGTTGCCTATAGAGGATAGTAGGGAAATCAACTAGGGCCCCCTCTGACTTTTGCGGGGCGGGGGGGCTCAAGGGCAATAACCCAAGATGGGGAGGGGTTGCAACATTGCAGAAAAATATGAAACAAAAAAACATTTTAATGATTTTTTTAAATGTTCATCCACCCCAGCACACGCCATGCTAGTACTGCAGAGCAGTGTGTCACTCAGTAGCATGGATTATCAAAAGCAGGCTGTCAGCAAAACCAGTTTAAATGTGCACATTACACATGACATGCTGATCTGAAGTATTACCACAGACAGACCATCAGTTGCATTATTTCTGGTGTGCAAAGTGTTATGATGTGGGTCATTTTTTACTTTCTTGCTGTTTATGTTGTCCATGCCTCATATACTGCAGTTGAAATCCTGAAATCGATCTGTTGGTGTAACCAGGACCTGGCTCTTTACTTTGTTAGTGTCTGTGTCTGTGTCTCAGTCACTGACCCCCCCCCCCATATTGTTGCAATGCCTTTCTAGAATAAAGATTTACATTTGACATTTGACAGACAATGTGAAGACTCACAACAAAGGCAAATGGGCAGCCTATCTGCCTCAGAGCACAATAATCTGCTATTAGAATAGGCATCATGGGAGTATTCTGATCTAAAATAACCCGCATATTAATTTGCTAGTGTAACTGCAGCATACACCTGTGGTCACCCGGCTTCCTGCAGTTTACATATTTTAGTTTGGAGGAGGAAAAGTGGGTGAGTTACATCACCTGTTTCTGCACAGTTTGCTGGGGAGTGGGTCAAAGAGGTGAAGCGATAACACAAGAGGCTATTCTAGTAGATTGGGAGGGGATCAGGGCGGGTATGTGACACAACTGGAGTCTGCAATACTTGCTGGGGAGTGGGTCAAGGTGGTTGGTGACAACACCAGAGGCTATGCCAGGACCTCGGGAGGGGATCAGGGTGGGTAAGTGACATCACTAGTGTCCGCAACCCTTGCTGGGGGGGGTCAAAGTGGTGAGTGACACCATCAGAGGCTATGCAGGTAGCTGGGGGGTCAAGGTGGTGAGTGACACCATCAGAGGCTATGCAGGTAGCTGAGGGGACAAGGTGGGTGAATGATACCATCAGTGTCCACAACACATGCTGGGCATTAGGTCAAGGTGGTGAGTGACACCATCAGAGGCTACGCCAATAGCTGGGGATGCGGGCAAGGTGGGTGAGTGACACCACCAGTGTGTGCAACATCTGCTGGGCAGTAGGTCAAGGTGATGAGTGACAAAATACAGGCACATTTGGGTAATGTGCTGGCATTGAAATGGTGTTTATTATGCTGTGCTATCTCTTCAGTAAAACCCCCAAAATGCACTACAGAGCACCAAAAACCCCTAGAGCTTCTGGGGGCCTTAGCGGACCCCAGGCCCCTGGCCATTTCTTCAGCCCCCCCGGCAAAAATAAAAGTCAGCTCCTATGGTCAAGGGAGGGAAGGATAGTGAAGATTAATAAAGATGAGGGAAGGTGGGCAGAGGGAGACAGTGAAAAGGCAGAGATACTGAATGAATACTTTTGCTCAGTATTCACAAAAGAAGAAGAAGAAGAAGAGGAGTTACCTAAACCAAACAATAGAAGCACTCTGGGCAGGGGGGTCGACACCAGTCCATTCACAGAAGAAAGGCTCCTGAAAGAACTCCTAGAACTCAAGATTGACAAACCAATGGGGCCTGATGGGATTCACCCCAGAATTCTAATAGAACTAAGGGGAGACCTAGTAACACCACTGACTACATTTTTAACAAATCATGGGAGGATGTGGTGGTTCCTGAGAACTGGAGGAGAGTGGATGTGATTCCCCTTCACAAAAGTGGGAGCAAGGCAGAGGCAGGAAACTACAGACCTGTTAGTTTGACCTCAGTGGTAGTGAAAATGATGGAATCTCTTCTGAAAGAAAGAATTGTTGAGTACCTAGAGGCCAGCTGGGCACAGGACCCAAGGTCATCCCAGACGAATCTAATAGATTTCTTTGACTGGGTGACCAAAGTAGTAGACCAGGGAGGGGCTGTGGATATGGCCTACCTAGACTTTAGCATGGCATTTGACACAGTCCCACACAAAAGGTTAATAAACAAGTTAGTCAGCCTGGGAGTGGGCCCCAGGGTGGTAGCCTGGGTAACAAATTAACTGCACAACAGGATACAGAGGGTAATGGTAAATGGAACTCACTCAGAAGAAAGGGGGGTTACTAGTGGGGTACTGCAGGGTTCAGTACTGGGACCAGTCCTCTTTAATGTCTTTATAGGAGACATTGCAGAGGGCCTCGAAGGAAAAGTATGCCTCTTGGGAAGCATGGGAGAGGCATCACCAGTAGAAAACAGGAAGTTGTTATCCCACTGCACAGACAGTTGGTGAGGCCCCATCTGGAGTACTGTGTGCAGTTTTGGAGACCCCATCTCTGCAAGGACATAGACATGATAGAGATGGTCCAGAGGAGGGAAACTAAAATGGTGCAGGGTCTGCATCAGAAGCCATATGAAGAGAGAGACTAAGTGAGCTTAATATGTGTACCCTTGAGGAAAGGGGGTTGGGGTGACATGATAGAAACTTTTAAGTACCTCAAGGGAATCAGCAAAGTCCAAGAAGGTAGCATCTTTCAGAAAAAGAGATGTGCAAGAACAAGGGGGCACAATTTAAATATACGGGGGGAGGGGGCAGCTTGGGGGCAACATGAGGAAATATTTTTTCACGGAGAGAGTGGTGGACATATGGAACTGCCTTCCTGAGGAGGTCATAGTCAAAAACAGTGGGAGAATTCAAGATTGCATGGGAAAACTATAAGGTAATTATAGTGGAGGTAGGAGGAAGTAGGCTGTTGGTAAACTAGATGCTGCAGCTTATCCAATAGGTAGGGAAATGGGCAAACTGGGTGGGCCAAGCAGTCCTTATCTGCCATCAAAGTCTATGTTTCTGTGTTGCTATGACCAATCCCAGTGGGCTAGGTACTGCTTGGATTATATTGAACTAGGCCTGGGCCTGACTTGTGTCCTAGTAGGCTGTGCCAAGCCCATTGGTCCAGTGTTCGCCAAGATAGTCCGGTATTTGCTCTCAGGAGGTTCTTCTTTGATGCCTTGAAGGAGGTGTTGGTGAAGCCCCTTCTGAAGAAACCATCTCTCCACCCTGACAACTTAGTGAATTATCGCCCTATCTGTACCCTCCCATTTTTGGGGAAGGTTGTTGAGAATGTGGCGGCTCTGCAGCTCGAGACACACATTGCGGCCTTTGACATTTGTGAGCCATTCCAGTCTGGGTTTGGAGCACGGCATAGCACTGAAGTGGCATTGGTCAGGGTGCAAAATGGCCTCCTCTGGGTGAGAGATAGAGGAGACTGGTCAATTCTTGTTCTCCTAGATCTCTCCACAGCATTTGACACCGTGGACCACACTGTGCTTCTGGATCACCTGAGAGAGCACTGTGGACTCACCGGTACTGTCATCAACTGGTTTGAGTCCTATCTCATGGGCAGGATGCAACAGGTAGTGATGGAGAATTTCTCCTCCTGTCCGAAGCCCCTGCCCTGTGGAGTTCCTCAAAGCTTGATCTTGTCGCCGATGTTGTTCGCAGTGTACATGCTACCACTTGGTGAGCTAATTAGATGTTACAGCCTGGGTTTTCACTGTTACACAGATGATACCCAGCTGTATATGTCTTTTGCTCCCAGGACAAATAATGCCATGGAAGTGCTAAATAAATGCCTGGCCAAGATCCAAGACTGGATGTCTTCTAACTGGCTGTGACTAAACCCCGACAAGACAGAGGTACTAGTGATTGATACTGGTCAGCCACGTGATTTTTTTTTTTTTTTTTTTTTTTTTTTTAGTCTTTGGTAAGTGGGTAAGGCCCACCAGGCACAAGTGCCTGTTTTCAGGGGCGACCTGGGTGCACTGGGCGGTTAAGTGACTTGCTCATAGTCACACAGTATGCAAGTGGAGGTTGTGAGAATCAAACTCAGGTCTGGTCTGCTGGATGTATCAAGCTCGTTCACACCTCATTCCTCTAACCTCTAGGCTATACTGCCAGCCCGTTGTTGCTGCCACCAGGTCAGGAACAAGGTTGTTTCTTGGACCTACTCCATTGGTGGCTGCCACTAGGGTGAGAAATCTGGGTGTCATCCTCAAAGACGGTTTGACATTTGAGTCTCAAGTGTTAGCCATTGTCCAGAGTGTTTTTTACCACTTAAAGGGTACCTAAACAAGCAGTTTTATTTATTTAGTTTTTGTTGACCGGGTAAGTGCACTAGACAAATCCTGCCTATTTTCAGGCACGACCCGGAGGGGGGGGGGATACAGATGAATGCCAACTGACCTTGAACCAGATTAAGCTGTTGGTGGTATTTTTTTTAGTGAATGAGGGAAATTTAGCCAGGACACCTGGGAAATTCCCCTACTCTTTTCGATAAGTGTCATGGGATCTTTAACATCCACCTGAACTACCACCAATCCAGGCAGATGGGACCTCGGTTTAACGTCTCATCCGAAAGGCGGCACCTCAGAAGTGCAGTACCCCTCTCATGCTGCACTACAGTGTCAGTACTTGGATATTAACCAAGTGCCAGATGTGGGAACTGAACCCACAACCCTCTGATCTCCCGGCCTCAGAGGCAAGTGTGCTACCTACTGAGCCACTGACACTGCAAACTCCAACATCTGGCTTCATAGTGAGGTAAAGTAAAGGCTGCTGTTTACATTTATGCTAAAACTGCATTTATATCAATAACATAAATGCAGTTTCATAGCTTTTGAAAACTATAAACATCAGCCTTTCACTTTCAAAAAACAGCTGTGCCTCCTCCCTAAAATGTCTGCCAAGTGTGTTAAGTGATGAGTCATGATGACATCATTGGAGCTATAGCAGAGACCCACATGGCTTCCTATAGTGCTAACTAGTTCTTCTTTCCCCCTTTGTTTTAAATTGTTTCACCATTATGATCAACACCAGGTGTTAACACGTGGCATATATTGATCAGTACACATGTAAGGCTATGGTTTTGTTCATTTTGTTTAGCTTGCTGAAAATGTTTTGTAATCCAGCTGACTTTCTCTTTGGCAAACTGCAGTACAGTACAGCACTTCAAATACCTGATGATCTAGTGGTTATGTGATGCCCTGAAATTTGTAGCGAAGTACTGGTCTGGTCCAATTCCAAAGCTCATGCTTTCTTGGTAATTGACAAAAAAACTTCTCTTGTAGTCTTTTTCCACGTGAACCCCCTACACCTTGCCTGCCTTCTGTTGAACACCCCACCATCCGTACTCTGTCCTTAGTACTGCCTGGGACCACATATGAGCTTGCAGTCTCATAAAGAGAATTATCACACCTCATAATGTAATCTTGTACCTCAGAGAGTTGTGCATACCTATACTGATACACTTCATCAGCTAGCACTGTTAAAAACTGTCTCCCAAATCACTCTCTAGTCCACTTTCTCAATGTTTGACTTCTGCTCCCACAGTAAACATTGAGTAGATCACCACCCTTCTGCACAGTGAAGGCAGTATGTACAGTCCCCCTGTTGTGTTTTTTTCCCGCCTCATTAACCGACAACTAGGTCTTTTTGGAGGGCCGAGCAATAAGCACCCAGACACATCAGAAGAACTGCTGTTCATACCCTCATAAGGGCTGCACTTACTATGGATAACAATATCAGCAGGAGAGGCATACTAATGCCTTGAGTGAATCCACCAGACTTCCAGTGTCAGTCTACTCCTTTACCTGTGATCTGCAGAACCCCACAGAACAGTTCCTAGCAATTCTTCTCCAGTACTTTTCTGTGCACTACTCCACAATGTGAGTTGGCCGGCTACCACCCTTCCGAATCTTGAATGAACTATACACAGCTCCCTCAATACTGTCCTAACAAACTTCAACATTCCCCCCACCAGAGGGTAATCTCCCTACACTAAATTCAAGTAACAGTTTAGGTGCAGCCCTGCCACTCTGAGTATTTGTTGTCACTGGCTGCTGTCATCCACAGTCAGGTAGATCATTCTGCTTATTATTATTTCCCATGGAAAAAGAAGCCAAGACAAGCATATTTTTGATTTCTGAGACAGTATGAACTCTGGCTTTGGACTACACATAAACTTTGCTACAAACAAGTGGTGGATATAGGGGGTGGTGAAGGGTGCAGCTGCACCCTCCCCCCATTGTAACTTACTTGTGTAACCCCCTGCAAATGGGGGTTCCCAAAAAGTCTTCCTTGAGCTTGCCTAAATGCTCACTGCCAGGCTAGAGTCCTGCATTTTAGCAGTTTAAATGTGATTACCAGTGCCTGTATAGCCTCTGTGTACTGTCTCTTTAAGAGCTGCCTGATTGCAGCCTAAGTAATCTGAGAGGGAGCTCTGTTGAAGATGTAACTATTTGCTGAAAATCATTTAGAGTGATAATGATAATGCAGTTTGTCTAACCTGCCTTCTTTATAGCAAGGACTGTTTTGTTTGTCTCCACTATCTTGGTCCTGGACTGCAAATTGGACAAATCAGTTCTGGTGGGACCTAAAATGTTGCCAGACTACAGGAGCTGTCTGACGTCAAAATCTGTAGGAATTGTAGTTTTGAACTTTTTGCGCCTTTTTTGCAACTGAAGGGGGAGCTCTTGTTTTGACTAACAGCCAAATCAGCCAACCGAATCTTTTGGATCTTGGGGAAGTCCAGGGCTGCTGGCAGTTTTCAGTTAGTTCTGAGCTGGGAAGTGAAATGAGAAGAGCTCAAGTGTATTTTGGGCAGCAATCCTGAGTGGATTCGCATTTAAAAACTGTGAAAGGGCTGAGTTTTTGGCTTGCATGTCTGCCAGCTGCTCCTGAGAGGGAGCGAAGAGAATTATTTTGGACTAAATCCAATTTTGTGTGACTAAAGTAAGCTACTGAAGTGGGCCAGGCTCAACCTGAAAAAGACCAAAGATTTTGCTGAATGCGATTGGCCTGTCAGGAGTTCCAGCTACCCCTAAGCTTCCGGTACGTGCAGAGACTTTGCGATTGTGACCGGGGAGTGCTTTGCCTGGTACAGTAGAATTCCTATACGTGTAAATGTGCTATGAGCTGCTAGTGGGTTGTGAGTTAGTTCCTCACTGTGTGAACTGTGTTTTGCTTGTTGGAAGCTGCATCCAGCCCAAAATGGACTGCATCTGAATTTGTCTCCATGAAGTCTGGGCCTTGCCAGACTGGCCCAGCCAGACTACCTACTGCACAGAGAAGCCATCGACGAGAGACATGCCTGGGGATCAGCCCCCTGCTCCACGTTTGAACAGGAACAATGCCTCTGCAACTCATGTGGGCCCTGCTTCTCCTGGCATTCCAGATCAACTACCTGCAGTCTTGATTTTCGTCCAGCCTGTGTCCAGTCTTGGGTATCATGAGTAAATACCAGAGTAGCTCCCTGCAACAACAGCTTAATCTGAGTGTGTTATCTGATTGTCTTGTTGTTTTGTTTCCTTTACGAACTGAGCCCTCTGGCTCCAGATTACAAATATTGTGTACTGTGCATGTTGTGTTTTCCATCACAGGGTCCCTAACCTACTGCAACCTTGGGCAACAGTCCTGGCTAGCTCATCTCTTCTCCACCTGGGTACCCAGAGGTGTGACTGTGTGGGGGGACTGAAAGTGCATTCATAACTGCTTGATTGATATAATCTTTAAGCTAATTAACCTGATTTTTACCCCTTTTTTGTTCAAGTCCCCTGAATAAATCAGATCTAACTTTTTCTGCATATAATCTGACTGTGGTTCTAGTTTGTGCTCAAAGTACTGTACTGTTGCTGTTTGCTGTGCATAATCTTGTTTTACAGGGGGTCCCCAGGGTCAAGCCAGAGGAACCAGCCCTTGTGGTCAGTGCAAACAGTGTGGGTACTTGTGTGGTGTAGCGGGGTATTGTGAAAGTGATTATTGTACAGTGTTCAGGCCACTAGAGGGGAAAGGGGGGGGGTTACAGTGTCCCAGAGGGCTGTGCCCAGGTTAGCTTGACCACTACCAACCCTGACCTCCGAGGGGAGGCACTCGTTTCTGAACTCAGTCCCCTTAATCTGCTACTAGCCAAGCAAGCAGGGGTAGTAGCCCTTGGGATAGCACCACCTAGGGGTTACACTTGCATGCTGCTGCTGCATTTCATTTTTTTGAAGAAGTCTGATTTATTGATTGTACAAATCTTTACATTCAAAACTATGGATTACATATGTAGGTTCTGACAAAAATGTACTAAAAAAGAATAATAGCAGACAATATAAAGGAAGGACAATATAAAAGAAGGACAAGAGTAGCTCTCTGCCCCGCCCCCAGCTGTTGGAGGTCTGCCTCTGAGCACATAAGGGGACTACTGAGAAATATAGGATCTTCTTGTCTTAGAACAGGAAGATCAGGTGCTTAAAGGGCACAGAGGCAGTAACTAAGTAGGGAGAAAAAAACAAAAAATTAAAAAACAGAGGAAAGAGTAAGTATTCCAAATAACAGTGAAGGGTCCAGAAATAAGACATGATGGGAGTGGTGCAGTGCAGTGGCTGTGGAGCAGCAGTCTTCTGGGAGACATTCTGTAGGTTGCAGTGTTGTCCCATCTGCAGGCACCTCTCTGGGCTGAGGGAGGAGGTTGCTGATCTCCAGGCTGAGCTGGCCAGGATTTGTGGGACCTCCTGTCCAATCCAGGGACCACCAGGGCCACTGCTGTTGCCTCAGAGGTTGCCAAAAAAGAGGAGTGGTTGGATCACAGTAGGCTCAGGGAGGGTGAGGGTGGTGAAACAGAGGTGCCTCCCTCAAGTTGTACCTCTCAGCAATTTATATGCTGTTCTGGCAAAGTGTGGTTTTTCTATGGAGGCACCCACAGTGGAGACCAAGGATGATGCTGGGAACCTCCACAAAAGACACCCAAAGGAGGGTGGCATGGGACCCCACAGGGGAAGGAAACAACTCCTGGTGGGGGACTCCATTGTTAGGAAGGTAGAACTGGGGCAGGAAGGGGAGAGGGAGGTCAGGTGCCTGCCTGGCGCCATGGCTTGGAGGGACAGGGACGAATCCTCAGGATCACAAGAGCAGCTGCACAGGTGAGGGAGCTGGATGTCATTGTCCACCTAGGGACAAATGATCTGGCTAAGAAAGGGATCAGAGCAGTGCAGGAAGAGTTTTTGGCATTGGGGAGGGGCCTTAGACAAGTAGCATGCACGGTAACCTTCTCGGAGCTGCTGCCTGTCTATGGCGTAGGTGAGGCTAGGGTGCTCCACACCATGAGATTCAATTAGTGGTTGAAAAACTGGTGCAGAGCTCAGGGATTTGGCTTCACTGGGGACTGGGGGTTCACCTGGAGTGATGCAGGCCTATACTGGGTGATGGTCTGCATCTGTCCAGGAGGGGAACCAGGATCCTAGGTGATAGGTTTAAGTGCTTCATTGGCAAGCATTTAAACTAGCCAAGGGGGGGAAGCACTGGAAAGGAGCAGGGAAATCCTAGCCCCCCCCCCCAAAAAGTCAGGGTGGTAAGTGAGGTAAACACCAAGTTAGAGATGTTGATAGGGAGAAGGGCAGGGGTAAATGGAGAAAATGACAAAGGCAATAAGGACAGGAATGGGGCAAAAAGGGTTAAGGCCATCAGGAAATGGAGGGTAATGTGTACCAATACCCATAGTCTGGGCAACAAGCTCCCTGAACTGGTGGCCTTGATGGAAGAGGGATGCCTGGATATCATAGCAGTCACAGAAACATGGTACACAGAGAACCATGACTGGGATGTTAACATATTAGGGTACACAACCTACAGGAGAGACAGGGAGGGGAGAAGAGGGGGAGAAGTAGCTCTCTATGTAAGGGAAGAGATAAAAGCAATTGAACAAAAGAATAAACGCGGGGAGAGGAGGCACTGTGGATCACCTTAGAGACTGGAATTGGCACCACTATCTGCACAGAGGTTGTATACAGACCCCCATGCCAGGGGGAGGAATGGACAAGGATATGATAGAAGGCATTCTTCGGATGACAGAAAAAGGGGAGATACTGTTGATGGGAGACCTCAATATGCCAGATGTTAACTGGAGCACATTTGCTGCAGCCACACAAGAGCAGGGCCATTCTCGATGCCCTACAGGTGGCATGCCTCAGACAGCTAGTTTCGGAACCCACTCATGAGGGAGCAATCTTAGACCTCGTGCTCTCAAATTTTTTTATTTTTATTTTATTTATTTATTTATTCAATCTAGGATTACAAATACCTTTGAGCGCCAAGCAGCTCATTTACAAAGGTTCCACATCAATGGGGGGCAGGGGTACAGATCAATAATGGAAAACAGACTGCTTTAGGCACTTCCGGTGACGTAGCAGGTGGGAATGGCTGCTTAACTCCTCGCTCCGGTCTCCAACATTAAAATAAAGGAGAATCCAGCATTTTTTGAAAACATCCTGCGTTCCTATACTTCGGTACAGGTGCAAGTAAGGACCCGTTATGGTTCACACGAAAAAAAGGGGTTCTCAGGTGGCAAAAATGGCTTTGGTAAACTCATCAGGCAGACAGTCGGCCGGCCTCAGCCCAGCTCCATTGCACTCATCAGTGCTGTCTGCATCAGGAGCGAAAGATTCGTGCTCTGATTCTGGCTCAATGAACACATGGGCAGAATTGAGGAAGATTATTAAGCTTCTGCACAAGACTGATGCTAAGGTATCGGACATTCAAAGGGATTTTAAAAAGCTGGAATCTAGAACTGCAGCAGTGGAGCAGCACGTAGAGGGGCTGCAGGCAGAGCACATGGCTTTTGGTAGATCATTGGCTTTCCTATACAGCAGGGAGAAAGCACTTACAGCAAAAGCAGAAGATGCAGAGTCTTGTTCCAGGCACAACAATATTCGGGTGGTTGGAATCCCAGAGGGGCTGAGCAGGCTGATATGATTGCTTTTATGGACTGTTGGCTCAAAACAGAGTTGCAGATTGAAGAGAACACTCCACTAGAGATTGAAAGGGCACACGGAGCCCTCGCCCCAAAGCCCAAACAGGATGCCGGCCCCAAGAGCGATTATAATTAAATTTATAAGGTATCCTACGAAGGGCAGGGTCCTGCGTTTGGCATGGGGAAAGAAAGACCTGAATTTCGATGGAGTGAAGGTGTTCGTGGATCAAGATTTCCCCCCTGCCCTGGCCCAGCGTCAAAGAAAAGTGCTCAGAGTTGTGAAACAGCTCAGGGAGAAGGGTTTCAGGGCCCAACTGCGTTATCCTGCTAGACTTTGGGTGGAGCTGCCAGAGGGTCAAAAAATGTATGATTCACTACTATTGGCCCGTGACTTTCTGATCTCGAAGGACATCCAGGTTCCCGATATAAAAGAAGAGGTTGCCGAGAGGGAGATTGAGAAGCTTCTCTGGGCAACAGCTCCAGGCTCAAGTAGTAATCGGCCCCACCTTAGAGCAGATTCAGTTTTGCCCTTACATGCAGACTTATCCAGATGGATTGCCAGAGGGAAGCTCCCAGAGTAGACTGTTTGAACTGGAATCTTCTAATGCATGTTGCATCCTCCCCCGGTTTTACTGGGGGACTTAATGTTTAAAATGCGTACATGTCGAATACTTTAATGAAATGCCCTTAAAGTATAGAAGAAGGGTGTTTATAGGGCCTACCTGGTTGGTTTTTCCTGTTTCCCTCCCCTGTTTTTGTTGGTTTTCTCAGTTTTTTCTGCAGTGGCCCAGGTCCTGGATGGTGTGGGAGAGGGGGGCTCTCTCTTTCTATAGGTGTGCTGAAAGCCCTGACATGCACATCGGAGGGTTGAGAGGGTGGCCCTTTTGGTTTTGGTCCTTAAGGGGGATGGGCTTTCTTTTTGGGTGGCGCCTTCCTGGAGTCCAGCATGGATATCAGTCCCTCTGCCTCCTCAGGGCCTTTTCAGTTTTTCAATCTTACTTTCCGCCCCCTCCACACGAATAACACGGACTAAATGGTGTGCTTCTCTGACAGATGATGGGGATACTCAAGGGTACATGATTTGGATACCCTCAATAGAGATTATTTCTCCAATTTACATCAAAGTAAGATAAAGAGTTTGATTTGGGTGGATTCCAGATTTGTTCTTTACTCCTCACCCTGTGAACTATAGTAATAAGTAGTCCCAGCTACCTTTGGTCCTGGGACTGGGGGTAGGAATGGGAGTAAGGGGAAGAGGGGGACATTTCTGGTTTTAACTCTGTTTTTTTCTTACTTTTTTTAGCCAGGTAATTAGCTTCTGTTGCCCCCCCCCAAAAAAAAAACAGAGTGGAAAGTGGGTCATTTGTATATAAAAAAAAATTTTTTTTTTTTTATTTATTACTATTTGCATTTCTTGAGGGGGAGACTCCCACCTGAGGGCCCTTTTTGTTCAATCGAATGGGATTTTGTCTCAGGCTGATCCCTCAATTTTTAAGGAGGGCCGGCCACTACAGTGTGAAGATTTATCACTTTCATACCCCTTATACCCCCTTTTTTTTTTCTTTCCTTCCCCTTCCCTCCTGCAGTTTGCGTTGCATTGGATTCTCCATCATAGGAGTGTGTCAGTTCTTGCAACTACATTGGAGACTCGAGGGGTGTTCTTGTTATCCCAGCCCCTTCCGGAAGTTTTTACCACTAAGAAACTTATAGAGGGCACAGGCAGGTGACTCTCTGGGCTTCTGGGGAGCCTTCCAGCCTTTTCACTCCTGGTGGAGTGTTGTTCCCTCAAGGGGGTGTAAGCTTTTTCCCCCCTACCCCATACTGGAGCGCCCACCAAGCTGACCAACATCGGCAAGGATGGATGCTTCGGTTGGTAAGCCAAGTTCTAGCAACGACTCATTGTCGTTGTGCTCCCGTACGGAAGGCACGTCCTGCGTTTTTAGTGCGGGACATGCAAGGTCTTTAGACCTAATAGGTATTACGAAGGTTGTGTTACTCGTTGTTCTGTTTCTTTTCTACTCTTTCTCTTTTCTCTATCATTACCTGCTCTGGGGAGAGTGCCTCATTGTACTAGTAGGATTCATGATCGTACAACTGGATGAAGGGTGTATAATAAGTTGTCGAAGTACTCTAAGACGGATAATATGGGTGATTTGACAATCTGTTCACTTAATGTTAAGGGTATTAATAATGTTGTTAAGAGAGCTAAAATACTAGCTGAATTTAAAAGGGAAAAGTATGATATTGCCTGTTTGCAGGAGACTAGGCTGGCCCTAGGAGATCACATGAAATTGCGAAGGGATTGGGTGAATACGGTGTGTTCTGACGAGCACCCACAATCTAAAAAGGGGGGAGTAGCCATTTTATTCCATAGGGGTCTCCCATTCCAGATTCATTCTGTAACTAAATCAGGTTCAGGACATCAACTGACAGTTTCTGGCAATTATAAGGGTTGAACTATACATCTGATCGGGGTTTATGCCTGTACCCCACCCTCTGTAGAGTTTTTTCATTCCCTTTTTAATTCAGTAGCTAATTTACCACCTGGACAAGTCATTTTAATGGGGGATTGGAATTGTGTGGAGGATGTCAGTCTGGACAGGAGCTCGGCCAAGATTCCAAATTCAAGGTCCTGCTCCCGATTACTTTGTAATTTGCTGGCGGAGGCAGGACTAATTGACCCTTGAAGGCAGTTCAAACCCTCGGTGAAAAACTTCACCTTTTTTTCACCGGCTTCCAAGATGTATTCCAGGCTGGACAGATTTTACACACACAGAAATGCTTTGCACCTATTTAGGGATATTTCTATCCTCCCAATCACGATTTCTGATCATGCTATGGTTAAGGCACAACTTCAATGGGGTTCAACGAAGGGGGGTGGCCTTTGGAGGTTCGACCCGGGGCTGCTCAATGATAAACAGTATATGGAATCCACCAAAAAAGTAATTCAGTGTTACCTAAAGGAGAATACAGAGGAGCTTTCTAAACCCAAATACTTATGGGATGCCCTAAAGGCGGTGGTGAGAGGACATACGATAGCATTCTCTTCTCATAAGCATAAACTGTATCAAGCTTGTATACGTGAAGCCCTTGCCGAAATTGCCAATTTGGAAGCAGCACATAAACATACAGGGTCCAACTCCACACTTAAAAAGTTGAGAGAAGCCAGGGACTCTTATAATTCTTTACTACATAGGCGGGTGGAAAACTCCCTTAGATACACCGGGCAACGTTATGGCAAACTGCTCGCCTTGAGGCTCCGCAGGCATGCCACTGACAGGTATGTGGCAAAAGTCAGCTCAGATCCCCCTAACTCTCTGTATAAGACCCTTCCGGGGGAAATTGCACAAGAATTTGCTAAATTTTATAGACAACTTTATTTAAAAGAAGAGACACATGAGCATGGGGAAAGAATTTTGAATTTTTTACAGGGCCTGGAGCTGCCTGCCTTATCAGAGACCCAGAGGGACTTCTTAGAGGCTCCCTTTACTGAGGAAGAGGTGAGAGCAGCTATTAAGGCTCTTAACTCTGGCAGGGCTCCCGGCCCGGATGGGTTCACCTCAGAAATCTACAAAGGATTTACGGACATTTTAACCCCGCTTCTTACCAGAGTTAGTAATGTGGCGCAAGAGCTGGGGGCCCTGCCAGATACATGGTGAGAGGCCCTTATTTCAGTATTACCCAAGCCTGGAAAAGACCATACTTCCTGTGCTGGGTACCGACCTATCTCGTTGCTCAACCAAGACGCCAAAATCTTTGCTAAGATTATTAGTGAACGTTTACAGAAAGTGGTCCCTGTCTTGGTTCACCCAGATCAAACCGGGTTTATACCCGGCAGACACATCCAAGACAACATTAGATTACTATTAAATGTGATTTCCTCAGCCCAGCTCCCCATAGATTCACCACTCTCAGCCATATTAGCTTTAGATGCTGAAAAAGCATTTGACCGTTTAAATTGGCAATACTTGGATTTGGTTTTGGGTGGTTTTGGGTTTGGTGAGAAATTTCGAGTATGGATATCTAATTTATACTCCAGGCCCAGAGCTAGGGTCCGGGTGAATGGGACGGTTTCCACCCAGTTTGGGATTGAGTGCGGCACCAGGCAGGGCTGCCCTCTCTCCCCTCTTTTATTTGCTTTGAGTTTGGAACCCTTGGCCATGTACATTCGGCAATCGGATTTTTTTAAAGGTCTTCAGGTTAGGGGCGTAAAGGTCAAGATCTCACTATACGCAGATGACACATTGTTATACATATCTGATCCTGTAAATGCAGTTCCCAGATTTCTCAATTTTCTCAAGAAATTCAGATCCCTCTCTGGCTATAAAGTTAATCCAGATAAATCTGAATTATTCCCTTTGGGTGGTGTCCTGGGCCAACCGTTACCGGGGGTGCAGCAAATTAAATGGTGTAAGTCAGGGTTTAGATATTTAGGGGTATGGATTCCTAGAGATCTCAAGGCCCTATACTCTACGAATCATTTAAGAGTACTTCAGGAGATCAGAGAGGACTGTATCAGATGGAGGGAGCTTCCTCTTTCCATTTCGGGCAGGGGAGCGTCTATCCACATGAACATTCTCCCTCGTCTACTGTTTATATTGGGTGCCATTCCCTTTAGGCCCCCGAGGAATTTTTGGCGGGACTTGAGATCCACCCTCTCTAAATTTCTTTGGTCAGGGAGGAGGCCACAGGTGAGATGGAAGACCATGGTGGCCCTTAAGGAAAGGGGAGGCTTCGGGGTACCAGATGTCCAGAAATGTTTCTGGGCCTCCCAGTTGCAGTCTTTGGTGACTATGGCCCGGGAACCCCCACCAAAATGGGTTCAGATTGAGGAGGCAGATTTTCCATTGGGGAAGGTTTCAGACTTCATTTATTTGGACATCCCCAGGTTGCGACAGCTTGATTTTAGAAATCCCTTTACTAGGGTGCTCCCCCAAGTTTGGAGGGATATAAATTCTAAGCTAGGTATCACCTTTAAGCTTAATCAATGGATAACAATATTGAGCTGCTCCGATTTTGGCCCACTTAAGTGGGATATGGGTTTTCAACGGTGGGCCAGAGTTGGCTTGATTAATTTGGGCCAGCTTTTTGAGCAAAACCTAGTTAAATCGTTTCAGCAGTTAAAGGCTGAATTTAATCTCCAACAAACTGACTTTTTCCGTTACCTTCAGTTAAGACATTTTGTCCAATTAAACAAAAAAGTGATTGAATTGGGTACGGAGTCTTCAAACAACCCAGTACAATCTATTCTATCCTCCCAGATTAGGTCTCCATATCAAAACAACTGATTTCTAAATTAATTAAAAGGATGCACAGTGCAGAGAGGGACTCTTTAATTTGTGTCAAAGATTCATGGCATAGAGACCTTGGAACGTGCTTGTCGGAAACGGATTGGACACTCATTTGGAAGGCGGTTCAAACCACTACATCATCCCTCTTTTGGCGGGAATTTAGATGGAATTTTGTTGTCAGATTTTTTAGAGTCCTTGTAGTAACTAAACATTATAGGTTACATCACTCCGATCTTTGCTAGAGAAAATGTCAGTTGGTTGGTACGTATTTCCAAATATTCTAGGAATGTAAAGTCATACAGGAGTATTGGAGGGAAATAAAGGGCATTCTCGAGAAGATTTTTGAGTCGGCACTGCCAGAGTCCCCTCAATACTGGCTGCTGGGTTTGCCCCCCCCTTCTGTCCTCTAGATCTTCCCTTCTTTTGTTCAGAATCCTGGTGGCAGCAGCTCATAAGGCCATTAACTTGTTATGGCTGACATCAAATAAGCCCTCCATCTCCTCCTGGTACAGTATCTGCACCAGGATTCTGGAAATGGAATATTTGACTGCCAAGCTGAGGTTTTCTTTGGATAAATTTAAGGAAAGATGGTTTCCTTTTATGCATTTCATGGCCTCCTGGGAGAAAAAATCAGTACTAGAATTAGTGGCCAGATATGCTTGAGGGGATTCTCTTGGTTTGGTTCAGATATGTGGACTGGCGAGTGGAGCCAGGAGATCCTTTCACATCTGTGCTTCAACTCATGTTAATAATTTCTGGTTATGGCTTCCCCTTCAGGGCGCTCATTAAATAACGGTAGTACTAAGACATCTGTGCTTGTCTAGGCCTCCAGCAGCAGTAGTGATTATGCTTTCAATTGTTAAAAGCAATGTAATACTGTATGCATGTATAATGTTCAATTGCTTTGTTACCCTGTTATCTTTTTCTCCTATTCTATTTCTCCTTTTCTCTTCGTTTCATTTGTATGCACTCTACCCCACGATTATCTTTTTTCCTCCTTTTCTTTCTTCTCTTCTCTTCTCTTCTCTTCTCTTCTCTTCTCTTCTCTTCTCTTCTCTTCTCTTCTCTTCTCTATCCTCTTCTGCTTTTGAATCTATTTTGGTGTAAATGAGCAGGAATGGACTTTATATTTGTCTGTTAATGTATGTACCTATTTGGAAAAAAGCTCTCCAATAAATTTCAATTTAAAAAAAAAAAGAAAACAGACTGGTTTCACAAACAGTTAAGCAAGTTGTATGACAAAATACAGAATAAGAGAACAGCAAATAAATACACATTAGTTTAGCAAGTGATTCAAGGCAGGGAGTGAGAAGAGGAGGGAATTAGGAGGGTAGCCAGATCAAGAAAGGGGAGAGCAACCAGGCGGCATTGTCAAGTAGCAGCTAGGATAGTAAGAGATGAAAAGCAAGGAAGACAGTGGGGGGGGAAGGGGAGAAGGGAGGGCAGGAAAGGGAGAGGAGAGTGAGAGGGCAAGACAAGTACAGAGAACAGTGGAAGAACGATTGGGGGGTTGAGGTCCCGGGAAGAGGGACAAGGATGTTAAGTGGTGCCATCACAGGAGTTTTCAGTTAGGATGTGTTGACGAAGTCTGAGTTTGAATTCACTGAGACTAGTAAGGTTAGCCAAACCATTGTGGAGGCCATTTAACCAGTATGGCGCTTTGATGCAAAAGGGGCGTTGGTACTGGGCAGTCGGGCACATCGGGTCTAGTAGGAGTACAGAAGATGAGGTGCGCATATGTTGGGTCTTGGGGGATTTGTGAAGTAAGCATCCTAATCCGGAAGGCATGAGTCCAAGGAGAATCTTTTTGGCAAGTAAGCAGATGTGGTATTTAATTCTCCCATGCAAGTTGAGCCACCCAGCCTGCATATAGACATTGCAGGTCTGGGTGAGGCAAGTTGCACCAATTAGGAGTCTACAGGCCTTGTTCAGTGCCACAGTGAGCCTTTTGAGTACAGTGATGGAAGCAGTTCCGTAAATGACAAGGCCATAGTCGATTAAGGAGAGCACCAAGCTGTGGACAGCAAGATTTAGGGCTTCAGGTGTTAGAGACTTTCTCAGTCAATAGAGGAGCCCAAACCTGCTATTGATGGCTCTAGCAACATTTTCGATGTGCAGTGAATAGGTGAGGTGTCTATCAAGGGTAATCCCTAGGTACTTGAAATGCTGTATTTGTTCAAGGGAGTCACCTTGAGAATTTGGGATGGTAAGAGCATGCTCTTTATGTCGACTGCGGGCAGAGGAGAACAACAGGACTTTTGTCTTCTTGTAGTTTAGTACTAGTTTATGGTTGCAGAACCAGTGCTCAATTTCCGTGAAGCCCTCTTGAAGGTTACTTTCAAGGAGGTAAGGGTCAGGCTGGCTTGCAAAAATGACAGCATTGTCTGCGTAGAGCAGTGTTCGCTGGTGGCAGACAGTCAGTAGATTGTTAAGGAAGATGCTGAAAGAGTGGTAGCAGGGAGGAGGCGGGGAACTACAGACCAGTCAGTCTTACCTCTGTAGTGGGCAAGATTATGGAGGCACTCCTTAAGGAAAGGATAGTGCAACACCTGGAATCCATAGGGGCACAGGATCCAAGACAGCATGGGTTTACAAAAGGAAGGTCCTGTCAAACTAATTTCATAGATTTCTTTGACTGGGTAACCAGAGTGGTGGACCAAGGGGGAGCAGTTGATGTTGCCTACCTTGACTTCAGCAAATCTTTTGTCACTGTTCCATAGAAGATTGATAAATAAGCTGGGTAGGCTTGGGGTGGGTCAGAAGTTGGTCAACTGGGTGGCAAACTGGTTGATGGGCAGAAAACAGAGAGTGGTGGTAAATGGTATACAGTCAGAAGAGATGCAAGTCACAAGTGGGTACCTCAGGGATCAGTCCTGGGGCCAGTCCTCTTCAACATCTTCATTAGTGACCTTGCAGATAGACTAGAGGTAAGGCTTGTCTGTTTGCAGATGACACCAAGATCTGCAACAGAGTAGATGATCCAGATGGGGTGGGCAGAATGAGAAGAGATCTGGATAAACTAGCAAAATGGTCAGAAGAGTGGCAACTGGGATTTAATGCAAAGAAGTGCAAAATCATGCACATAGGGAAGAGAAACCCTGAAGCCACCTATAGGCTGGGAGGGGAGTTGCTAGCAGTCACAAAGGAAGAAAGAGACTTGGGCATCATCATCACTGATGACCTGAAATCATCCAAGCAGACCTCTAAAGCAGTAGGTAAGGCTAGGGGGTGTTAGGTGTATTAGTAGGGGTATCACAAGTCGTAAGAGGGAGGTAATCCTTTTACAAGACACTGGTTAGACCCCACCTGGAGTACTGTGTGCAGTACTGGAGGCCACACCTTCACAAGGACATTAACCAAATTGAGGCAGTCCAGAGAAGGGCAACCAAAATGGTGCAGGGACTGCATCAGAAGACATATGAGGACAGATTAACAGAGCTCAATATGTATACCCTTGAGCAAAGGAGGGAGAGAGGTGATATGATCGAGGCATTCAAACACCTTAAGGGCATTAACAAGGTGAAAGAGTCTAACATGTTTAAATATAAGAAAAATAGCAGGACAAAGGACACAGCATGAGATTAGAGGGGCTGATTAAGGGGAATGTGAGGAAATTCTTTTCACAGAAAGGGTGGTGGATGCATGGAATGGCTTACCACAAGAAGTGGTGGCTATGAATACAGTGCAGGGCTTCAAACAGGCATGGGATAGGCATAAGGGAGCAATACAAATGACTATGAATAGATAGGCCACTGACAGAGCAAAGGCTGATGGCACATTTATAAGGTAGAAAAGAAATGGGCAGACTGGATGGGCCTTCTGTCCTTATCTTTAATCAACTTCTATGTTTCTAAGAGAAAGCAAATGGGGCAGTGAGGGATCTCAGATCTAGAAGTGGGTAGCCATCTGAAACAAGTGCCACCAAACAGTGTGGTTCACGATAAACTCAGCTACAGAGTCAAGCCATACAAAATGAGGGTACTGGACTTCAGGAGGGCTGACTTTGGCAAGATGGGAGAGTGCCTTAGAAAAGCACTAGCAAATAGGCTAGAAGGAGGGGTGGAGCAACAATGGGGAAACATCAAAACTGCCATGACAGAGGCAACAAGCCTTTGTGTAAAGCAAATAAACAAGTCAAAATGAAAGAAAAAGCCACTATGGTTCTCAAAAGAAGTGGCGAGGAAGGTCAGGAAGAAAAAGATAGCATTCAGGAAGTATAAGGAAACACAGAAGTAGCAGGACAGAGAGCTGTACCAGTTAAAGCAGAAGGAAGCAGGGAGGGAAGTCAGAATAGCAAAGGCCAAAACTGAGGAAAAGATAGCCAACTCGATTAAGAAGGGAGATAAAACCTTTTATTGGTACATCAGGGAGCATAGAAAGACAAAGGAAGGGATAGTGAGGCTGAATAGAATGGATGGTGGGTGGGCAGAGAGAGACAGTGAAAAAGCAGGGCTACTGAACGAATATTTCTGCTCAGTATTCACAAAAGAGGAGGAGGGGTGGTGCCTAATCCAATTAACAGAAGCACTCTGGATAGGGGGTCGATCCCAGTCCTTTCACAGAAGAAAGGGTTCTGAAAGAACTCCTAAAACTGAAGGTGGACAAAGCAATGGGGCCTGATGGAATTCACCCCAGAATTCTAAAAGAATTAAGGGGAGAACTAGTGAAACCACTGACTACCCTTTTTTAACAAATCATGGGAGGATGGTGCGGTACCTGAGGACTGGAGGAAGGCGGATGTGATTCCCCCTTCACAAAAGTGGGACCAGAACAGAGGCAGGAAACTAAAGACCTGTCAGTTTGACCTCAGTGGTAGGGAAAGTGATGGAATCACTTCTGAAGGAAAGAATTGTTGAGTACCTAGAGGCCAGTGGGACATAGGACCCAGGGCAGCATGGGTTCACAGCTGGAAAGTCATGTCAGATGAATCTAATTGATTTCTTTGACTGGGTGACCAAAGTAGTAGACTAGGGATGGGGCTGTGGACATGGTCTACCTAGACTTTAGCAAGGCATTTGACACAGTCCCACACAAAAGATTACTAGTCAAATTAAGCAGCCTGGGAGTGGGTCCCAGGGTGGTACCCTGGGTAAAACATTGGCTGGACAACAGGACACAGAAGGTAATTGTAAATGGAGTCCACTCTGAAGAAAGAGGGGTTACTTGTGGGGTACCACAGGGTTCAGTACTGGGTCCAGTCCTTTTTAATGTCTTTATAAGTGACACTGCAGAGGGACTAGAAGGAAAAGTATGCCTCTTTGCAGATGACACAAAGATCTGCAACTGGGTTGATACACAAGGAGGTGTGGAAAGGATGAGAAGGGACTTGGCAGCAGGAATGGTCAGAAGTATGGCAGCTTGGATTCAATGCAAAGAAGTGCAAAATAATGCACCTGGGAAACAAAAACCCAGGGGAAGATTACACAGTGGGGGGGGGGGGAGGTAATAACAACAAAAATTGAAAGGGACCTGGGGGTAATTATAACAGATGACCTTAAGGTTAGCAAGCAATGTGAGAAGGCATTAGGGAGGGCTTGGAGGATACTGGGATGTATAGGGAGAGGCATCACCAGCAGAAAACAGGAAGCTGTTATCCCTCTGTACAGACAGTTGGTGAGACCCCATCTGGAGTACTGCGTCCAGTTCTGGAGACCTTATCTCTGCAAGGACATAGATAGGATAGAGGCAGTCCAGAGGAGGGCAACTAAAATGGTGCAGGGTCTGCAAGAGAAGCCATACAAGAAGAAACTAAAGGAGCTTAATATGTATACCCTTGAGGAAAGGAGGGAGAGAAGAGACATGATAGAAACTTTTAAGTACCTCAGTGGAATCAACAAAGTCCAAGAGGGTAGCATCTTTCAGAAAAAGGGATGTGCGAGAACAAGAGGACATAATTTGAAGATGGGGGGTGGGGGACGGTTCAGGGGCAATGTGAGGAATTATTTTTTCACAGAGAAGGTGGTGGACGAATGGAACAGCCTTCCTGAGGAGGCTGTGGGGTCTAAAACTGTAGGAGAATTCAAGAATGCATGGGACAGACATAAGGCAATTTTTGTGGGGGGTAGGAAGAAATAGGCTGTTGGTTAACTAGGATCTGCAGTTTATCCTGTAGGTAGGGAAAATGGCAGACTAGCTGCGGTCAAAGTCTATGTTTTTATGTATCTAAAGGTTTAATAAAAGTCTTAAAAAGTGCATATCAAGTATGTACACCACCACAGCACCCCCATTGTAACATCCTGGATCCACCATGACCACTAGGCCACCAGGTTATTTAAGATTTGTACTGCACTGTGGTTTGCCAAAGAGAAAGTCGGTTGGATTAAAATAATTTCAGCATGTTAAAGTAAACAAAATGAACAGAACAGGGGAAAGACCAGACCTCGCCCAACAACTAACACACTGAAATCTGGCCAATGGAAAATCATGTACACAAATGCTCGCAGTCTAGGAAACAAGTTCCCAGACCTGCAGGCAATAATGGCAGAGGCTAAACTGGACATAGGAGTCATTAGTGAGACATGGTTTACCAGAAACCACACTTGGGAGACTTCTGTACCTGGCTATGTACTGTTCAGAAGAGACAAAGGTGCAAAAAGGGGGGTGGGGTGGCCCTTTATGTCAATGAAAATATCAAAGCTACAGAAATTCAGAATACACATAAGGAGCCAGAAGAACTGTGGGTCACCCTGGAAACAGGAAATGGGACAGCCATACAAACTGGCGTTGTCTGCATGTCTCCAGACCAGGGGGAGGACATAGACACATTACTGTTAGAAGATATACAAAACATGACAACTAAAGGGGAGGTTCTGATAATGGGAGACTTCAACATGCCAGATACAGATTGGTCAACACCAGCAGGAACATCTGCCAGAACTAGACACATAGTGGATTCCCTGCAGTGGGAGTGCCTCAAACATCTGGTACAGCAACCCACAAGAGACAGGGCTATCCCAGATCTAGTACTGACTAATAAGTAAAGGATCACAGATCTTCGGGTAGAAGGTCACCTGGGGGCCAGCAGTGACCATCTTATTCCAAGGCAAAAGTATGGGACTTCAGAGGAGCTGACTTTGATAAGATGGCCAACAGAGTTAAGCTAGCCCTGGCAAAAAAAAATACAGACGAGGGGGTACAGGCAAAGTGGGCAGGCATTAAGGATGCAATAGTTGAAGCAACATCCCATTGTGTTAGAGAGAAAAGGAAGTGCAGAAGAAAAAGGAAACCACTTTGGTTCTCAAAAACAGTAGCAGAAAAGATCAGAGCCAAAAGGGGGTATGCTAAGATCAAAGGTGATAAGGGGGCATATGGGGAGGAGGACCATGTAAAAGCATCTATCCTAAATGGATACTTCCGCTCAGTATTTACTCAAGATAAGGTAGGGCAGGGCCCACAGCTCAGCACCATGGACATAGGGGGAAGGAGGTGTGCACTAGTCCCTTCACAAAAGAAAGGGTCCTACAAGAGCTCGATAAGTTCAGGGTGGACAAAGCAATGTGACCTGATGGCATACATCCCAGGGTACTAGAAGAGCTAATTGTGAAACTAGCAGAGCTATTATCAGAATGGTTTAGTGAGTCTCTGAACACAGAAGAGGTCCCAAAGCCTGGAGAAGGGCTCATGTCATCCGGCTCCACAAGAGTAGTAGCAGGGAGGAGGCAGGGAACTACTGACCAGTCAGACTTACCTCAGTAGTGGGCAAGATTATGGAGGCACTCCTTAAGTAAAGGATAGTGCAACTCTTGGAATCCATAGGAGCACAGGCTCCAAGACAGCATGGGTTTACAACAGGAAGGTCCTGTCAAACTAATCGCATAGACTTCTTTGACTGGATAACCAGAGGGGTGTACCAAGGGGGAGCAGTTGATGTTGCCTACCTTGACTTCAGCAAAGCTTTTGATACTGTTCAACATAGAAGATCGATTAATAAGCTGGGTAGGCTCGGAGTGGGTCAGAGGTTGATCAACTGTGTGGCAAACTGGTTGACGGGCAGAAAACAGAGAGTGGTGGTTAACAGTTTACAGTCAGAAGAGATGCAAGTCACAAGTGTGGTACTTCAGGAATCAGTTCTGGGGCCAGTCCTCTTCAGTATCTTCATCAGTGACATTGCAGCTGGACTAGTGGGTAAGGTTTGTCTGTTTGCAGAAGACACCCATATCTGCAGCAGAGTAGATGATCCAGATGGGGTAGGAGAATGAGAAGAGATCTGGATAAACTGGCAAAATGGTCAGAAGAGTAGCAACTGGGGTTTAAAGCAAATAACTGCAAGATCATGCACATAGGGAAGAGAAACCCTGAAGCCACCTATAGGCTGGGAGGGGAGTTGCTGGCAGTCACAAGGGAAGAAAGAGACTTGGGCATCATCATCACAGATGACCTGAAATCATCCAAGCAGACCACTAAAGCAGTAGGTAAGGCTAGGGGGATGTTGGGGTGTATTAGTAGGGGTATCACAAGTCGTGAGAGGGAGGTAATAATCCCTCTTTACAAGACACTGGTTAGGCCCCATCTGGAGTACTGTGTGCAGTACTGGAGGCCACACTTTCACAAGGACATTAACCAAATTGAGGCAGTCCAGAGAAGGGCAACCAAAATGGTGCAAGGACTGCATCAGAAAACATATGAGGACAGATTAATGGAGCTCAATATGTATACCATAGAGCAAAGGAGGGAGAGAGGTGATATGATCAAAACATTCAAACACCTTAGGGGCATTAACAAGGTGAAAGAGTCTAACATGTTTCAATATAAGAAAAATAGCAGGACAAGAGGACACAGCATGAGATTAGAGGGAGGCCGATTAAGGGGTAATGTGAGGAAGTTCTTTTTCACAGAAAGGGTGGTGGATGCATGTTACAGCCTACCTCAGGAAGTGATGGATATGAATACAGTGCAGGGCTTCAAATAGGCAGGGGATAGGCATAAGGGGAGCAATACAGATTAGTATGAATAGATAGGCCAGTGACAGATCAAAGGCCGATGACACATTCATAAGGCAGAAAAAGAAATGGGCAGACTGGATGGGCCTTGCGGGTTTTTATCTGCCGTCAACCTCTGTGTTTTTAGAACCATAGCCTAACGTGTATTGATCAAAATAATGCACATGGTTTTCACCATTTTGGGGAAACAATTCTAAACAAAGGGGAAAAAAGAACTAGTTAGCACTCATGGAGAGCCATATAGCTCTCTAACTCTGACTCCAATGATGTCATCACGTAACATATTTGGCGGCCATCTTGGAATGCAGGTAAGGCAGTTTTTTTTAAATTGGAAGGCTGATTTTACATTTTTTAAAGTGCTGTGGTACCGCATTTAGGTAAATTATATAAATGTAGTTTTAGCATTAATGTATACAGCAGCCTTTCCTTTAGTCCTCTATGAAGTCAGATTTTTGATCAGTTTGTTGTCAAAATGTTGTTTAGGTATCCTTTAAGGAATATCACCCAGATTAAACCCCTAATTATGCCTGTTGACTTGCCCGTGCTGGTGCATGCCTTTATCACGTCAAGGCTAGACTACTGTAATACTCTTTGTCACAACCTGCTCAGCAGGTCAGGCCCTCTGCTCACACAGTGCCAACCTCTGAGCGCAGTATTGTGAACAGGTAACAGAACAGGGTAACCCTCCTGTCTACTTATGGGTTTGAATCACCTTTGGTCTCAAGTTCTGGGGGGGATTCAAGCTGTGAACCTTATGCTAGCGTAGCCAAATGTACAGGCTCAGGTAATCTGCTCTTCAGGGAATACCAGATATCTTTCGCCTAAGTGCACCTAACCAGGTATCCAAAATGAACCCTTAAAACTCTATAAAAGACCTTAGGTATATTCTTACCTTTTCCCAATTTGGTAACACCATTAAGCTTATGAACAGTTTTGTCAATCTTAACCCTCCATACATCACATGCAAAAGAAAGAACTTCAAACACACACCCAGACAGTCTTTTTAAATATAGATTTACTTAAAAATGGATACAAATATGTAAAATGTAAACACAGAACCATATGTCACAAAGCATACAATCACTAAAAAGAACAAGGTCAAAGTACAAACATAAACTCCTACCACAATACAATTAGACTTTTCTTTCTAATGTATTACCTTCTTACAGTGCTTATAGTTAATTCTTGTTTCTAAGAGCCCACAAAGAAATGTGTCTCAGTGGAAATACAGACTGCAGTTTAACCTCTGTATCCCCACCCCTTCTATGATGCCATCTAGCTCCTCCTTTTAGAATATAAAAATTATACAAAACAGGATGTACTATCGGGAGGTATATTAAATAAGGTGACATCAGTAAAAAGTCATTTCCCAATATGACTCTCTTTAATCAAGACTTTCATTTGATCTTGTGTGGTTTCCTGCTTCCAAGGATCAAAGGATTTTATAACTTTTTAGCACCATAGTGATATGACATGTTTTCTTCCTCTAAGATGTCATAAAAGTTTACGATCCCTATATCCTGGCAGCTGGTCAGCTTCAATTAAGTCAGATAAACAGGAGACCCTTAATTAAGGCTCTCTAGTCTTTTTAATTACCTCCTTGTTTCAGGTTAATATATCCAGTTATTTCCATTAAAACCTGACCCATGGCACAGCTGCCTTATGGAGACAAATCACACCCTACATTTTTATATTACAAATATTAAAGAACAAGCATAACCAGCTGACCAAGCGTCACACTCTTTACTTTGGGGTCAGTGGAGGGAACCTCGATTGACTCCAGCTGGTGCAGAACGCAGTGGCCAGGTTGCTGATGGGCCTTCCCAGGTCCTGTCATGTGACCATGGTCCTACGTGATCTGCACTGGCTGCCTGTTAGATCGAGGGTCATCTTCAAGTTGTGCTTACTCACCTATAAGGCCCTATATGGCTTGGGCCCTGTCGGGTCAGTCCTGCAGTCACCAGATCCCCTGGACCAAGGAGGGGGTAGCTCCCTTGTCCTACGGTCTCCAGTGGCCCCCCCCATGTTGGTGAGACCACTTTGGGAGGGGGATATTAAGAGACTGGCTTTAAAGTACCCTCAGTTCTTCTGCAGACAAGTTGTCCAAATCAGACCTACCTGGCTGAGGATCCAATGGTACAGGAATCACCTGCATAGGCTTCCTAGTCCTGACCTTCTTAGGCGGGGTGGATGTACCAGATTCTCTGAGAGTGGCTGTGTCACTCTCACTAGTGGAAGTTCTGCCATCAATAGCTGTGTCAACAGTTGTTGAATGTAACATGTTTGCCTCAAGGTTCCACAAGTTTAGAAGAGGGGATTTTCAATTTATTACATTTATCACCTAAGAAGCTTTGAGTGAAATACAAAAAGTTTGTTTCTTTAGCTATGAGATGTAGCTCCACCACCACAATCATAGAAAAATAGAAACAGACAATGACAGCAGAAAAAGACCCATGGTCCATCTAGTCTTCCCATGTTCCCTAAATCCCTGGGATCATTCTTGGAACCTAATGTTCCTCCAGGGTGTCAACCCTCTAGGACCCTTCCCTATTTTCATCTCTGCTCCTGTCAGCCCAGGTTACCACTATGCCCTTCATTCTATCCCATGCCTGTTTGAACCCCCTTACTGTACTTACTCCTACCACCTCTGCTGGCAGACTGTTCCAGGGCTCCACCACCCTTTCCGTAAAGAAGAGCTCCCTTACATCTCTCCTGAATATCCCTTCTGTCAACTTCCACTCGTGACCTTGTGACCATGAGTTGGTACGCAGGCTAAATAATTCCCCGCAGTTCACTGTATTAATTCCTTTAAGGAATTTGAAGGTCTCAATCATATCGCCCCTCTTCCTTCAGGGGAAGAGTACACAATGGCAATGGGGGGTGAGATACTAACAACAACAAAAATGGAAAGGGACCTGGGGGTAGTCATATCAGATGACCTAAAGGTGGGCAAGCAATGTGAGAGGGCAGCAAGGAGGGCTGGGGGGATACTGGGATGCATAGGGGGAGGCATCACCAGTAGAAAACAGAATGTTATTATCCCTCTGTACAGACAGCTGGTGAGACCCCATCTGGAGTACTGCGTGCAGTTCTGGAGACCCAATCTCTGCAAAGACATAGACAGGATGGAAGCTGTCCAAAGGAGGGCAACTAAAATGGTGCAGGGTCTGCACTGGAAGACATATGAAGAGAGACGAAAGGAGCTTAATATGTATCGCCTCAAGGAAAGGAGGGAGAGGGGGGACATGATAGAAACGTTCAAGTACCTCAAGGGAATCAACAAAGTCCAAGAGGGTAGCATCTTTCAAAAAAAGAGGTGTGCAAAAACAAGAGAGCACAATTTGAAGATGGGGGTGGGGGGAGGCTCAGAGGTAATTTAAGGAAGTATTTTTTCACAGAGAGGGTTGTGGATGCATGGAACGGCCTTCCAGAGGAGGTTGTGGAGTCAAAAACAGTGGTGGAATTCAAGCATGCATGGGACAGTCATAAGGCCATTCTAGAGGGTGGGAGTAGGAAGAAGTAGGCTGCTGGTTAACTAGGATCTGCAACTTATCCAGTAGGTAGGGAAATGGGCAGACTGGGTGGGCCAAGTGGTCCTTATCTGCCGTCAAATTCTATGTTTCTATGTTTCTATGGTTTCCAATGAGTACAAATGTAATGGCTTGAGATGCTGCTCATAGGATCTACCCTGCTGCCACTGGATCATTTTGGTTACTGTGTTGCACTGTTCTCTAACCTAGCCTTGTCTTTTCTGTGGTAAGGACTCCAGAACTGGGCACAGTACTCCAGGTAAAGCCTCGCCAGTGCTCTGTAGAGGGGCAGTATTACCTCTTTTCTCCTACTATCGATCCCCCTCCCAGTACATCCCAGCATCCTGTTAGCCTTACTGTAGGCCTTCTTGCACTGGTTAGTTTGTTTCTGAGAGTTAATGATAACTTCTAGATTCCGTTACTCATTTGTAGTGCTAAGTTTCTCTCCTCTCATCCAGTACTGTCATGGGGTTCTTTTTCCCTGGTTGCATTACCTTGCACTTTTTTGTGTTGAATTTTAATTGCCAGACTTTTGATCACCCGTCTTAACTTTAGCAGGTCCTTCAACATATTCCTTATTCCTTCTTCACCATCCACCCTCCTACATAGTTTTGTGTCATAGAAACATAGAATGTGTCACCAGAAAAGGACTTCCTGGCCCACTCAGTCTGCCCACACTCTCTACCTGGGGGTCAGATCTAAGATGCTAGCTTTCTTGGTTAAACATTCACTCATCCTAGGCCAATAATACCCTTGTGTCTATCCCACACTGTTTTGAATCCCTCCACTGTCCTTGCCCCCACCACCTGCTCTGGAGTCTGTTCCAGCTGTCTACCACCCTCTACGTGAAATAACATTTTCTAATGTTTCCTCTGAACCTACCCTCCTCTGTCTGCATATCATGACCACTAGTTTTTGAGTGCCTCTTCAGCTGTAAAATGCCCCTCCCAGGTGCTCTGTTTATACCCCTGTGGTACTTGAACGTCTCAATCATGTCCTCTCTTTCCCTTCTTTGCTCCAGGAAGCACATGTTAAAGTTCCTCAGCCTGTCTTCATATGACAAGTGACTAAAACCCCTCATCATTTTTGTTGCTTTCCTCTAGACCCTCTCCAATCTATCTATATCCTTTCTGAGGTATGATCTCCAGAACTGAACCCCATAGTCAAGGTGTGGCCTCACCAACTGCTTGTACAATGGCATTATAACTTCCCTCTTCCTTCTAGTGATCTCCCTGTCAATACACCTCAGCATTCTACTGGACTTTGACACTGCCCTCTCCATTGCTTTGTCACCAGCGGTCCCATAAACTGATTATACCAAGGTCCTTTCTAGCTCGATTGTTTCTAGGACTTGCTCTGCATTTCCACCCCATGTTTTCTTCCCTTGCGTGAGGCAGAGGAGCTTTTGGCATCAACTTTAAAAAAATAACACCAGCGCCTGATTGGCCCCTCTGCCTGCCACGTCATCTGAACAGCCCGGATTTAGGCTGCTTTCTGAGCCCCGCAACTCTTTGCTGCCTGCTGCGAGGGACTGAGGGAGGTGTGGGAGACCCTGACACAGTGGGTCCCCCCCTCCTGCACCTGGACTGTTAGACCTCCCCTGAACTCGGACCCAATAAAAAGACATATAAATTTCTTCAGGACTCATGGTTAAAGGTGTCTCCCTGCACTGCTTTGGGACAGGGGGTTGCTGTTTGTGGATGGTTGTGGAGGGTGTATTTAGGGACTTGTGCAGCACCAGTCTATATGAGGCAGAGGAGCTTTTGGCACAAACTTTAAAAAATAACACCAGTGCCTGATTGGCCCCTCTGCCTGCCGCGTTGTCCAACCAGTCTGGATTTAGGCGGCTTTCTGAGGCCCCACAACTCTTTGTTGCCTGCTACGAGGGACTGAGGGAGGTGTAGGAGACCCTGACACAGTGGGTCCCCCCCCTCCTGCACCTGGACTGTTAGACCCAAGACAGAATCCCGGGGTCTGAGGCACCAGTTTGTTGCCATGGGGGGGCAGATCTCCCTTGAACTCGGACCCAATAAAAAAGACATAAAAATTTCAGAAGGACTCGTGGTTAAAGGTGTCTCCCTGTACTGCTTTGGGACGGGGGGTTGCTGTTTGTGGATGGTTGTGAAGGGTGTATATTTCTCCTGGCCACCCACTCCGGTCCCTCCTTCCATTAAATGCACCCTAGCCCCTCCCCCATGGTGCCTGCTGTATTCTACCCTTCGACTGGCGTAGCACCTGTCCTATCACATGCGCTTGGTAAGCCTTGCACTGCCCCCCATCTAATGTGCATGTGTAGCCGTACACGGTTCTCACTAGTTCTTGCAATTACCTAATTACTGCCTATGTATGAATTGCAACTTCCAGAGTCTCTACAGCATCCTATTGTTTTTCCATAACTGAACCAGTTAATCCTCCTGTGTATGTACAGTAACTGTTCAAAAAAAAAAATATATATATGTATTTCTCACTAGTGCTTGCAATTAATTAATTACTGTCTGAACATGAATATCAGTCTTCTGGAGTTCATCAGACTGTTCTACAATCAACTAGAGCTAGTTAAATCCTCCTATGTATGTACAGTAACAGTTCTTAAAACTAGTGCTAGTTAATCTTGCGTTTGCTCAGTTACTCCAGAGCTGAAGCGGCAGCACTCTGATTTTTAATTTTTTTTGTGTTATCTGTTTTTCCCCAACTCCTGCTCGGGTGCCTCCCACTTCTTCAGGCACTCCTATGGCCCCACTGCTATACCACCCTACTACCTCACTCGAGTCCTGACTCACCCGCTAACCCCATATCACATCCCTCCCACGATATCCCGGTGTATCCCATCACCAGGCGGGTCCCCCCCTCCGAAGGGGAATGCACCAGTGGGGGCTGCCTGGCACTTACCTATAGGCCACGGGATGCTGCTGAGGTTGCAGTGAATGGCTCTCTGGAGGGTTCAGTGGTGCAGAGGACCCGAAGGTCATCATCCAGTGGGCACCCAGCCATTTTTCCTCTTTTCTGTGCAGGGTGGCATAGTGACATCATGGCTGCCGTCGACGTCTGCCGCTCCCTGATTTAACGTGTTGGTCCAACGTCCTGAGATGCTCCTAGCCTCTGCGAAGGAGCCGGCAGGTGCTGTAGCATTCCCCTGCCCTCACCCCTGGGATGCTCAATCCTTCTCCTCCCATCCAGCCCTCCAGCAACCCAGGCTCATTCCCGAACCCGGTTCGCCAGTGTCGCTAGCGGAAATCCAACCGCTGCACCGGCTGGCTGGCCACAACCCTCTGTCTTTAATAACTGCAATAGATAATCATCTAGGGTTTCCTGCCTCATGATCTGCTACCCACTAATCCCCTTATCTTGTGCTGGGGCTCTGTCTCAGAACAAATCCTACTTGGACATCCCCTTCCCATGGCCACACAGGATGCCACCTCTGAGTGGCTGCCTCAGGCTTCTTGGTCTGGCTGGGGCCCCAGCCCATAACCCTGGTCCACAGGCTGCCAGGTCCTGTCTAAGGTCCCCAACAGCTTGGCTGTCTGCCAAGGGCATGAAACTGGCACACCTGAACATACAAAGCTTGTTACCTAACCTAGCAGAGCTAGCAGCCTGGGTGGCACATTACAACCCTAATATCATGGGGTCATGGAAATCTGGCTGAAGCCCCACATCCCAGACTCTGCTTGTGCCTTCCCGGGCTACAACCTTGTTAGGCAAGACAGAGTGGGAAAAATAAGAGGGGGAAGGGTGCTCCTTTACTATAAGGCTCACTTAAATGTATCTGTCATAGGACATAACCCTGCCCACACCTGTGAGTACCTGCATGCCCTTCTCCTGCTAGGCAACACCAAAAAGGTTCACCTAATCTGTGCTTACAATCCTCCAATGGGTGGTGCGCTAGGGCTCTCCTCCCTCCTTGACAGTCTCAGCCCCATGGTTGGCTCAAATGAGCTATTAGTCCTAGGAGACTTCAGCCTTAACTGGGTGGGCCACAATGTCCAGCAATATGAGCTCCTGCTGGCTGGTCTTGTCCTCAGCCAACTTATTATGGAACCCACTAGACTCTCCCCACGCGTTGACAAGGGATCCCTCATTGACTGGGTGCTGAGCAACAGACTGGATAGAATTGTCTCCTGTGGTACTCTCCCTGATGTCATCTCAGATCACTCTCCCACCTACTGTATATGGGGCTTTTTCTCTCCCAAAATTTCCTGCAAAGTGATCCAGATGAGGAACTACTCCAAACTCGGTGTTGGAGACTACCTCACAGACCTGCAACAAACTGACTGGTCCCAGGTCTCTACCGCTACGGACCCCTCGGGGGCCCTTGACAACTTTCTCACTGTATTCACTCCCCTACAAGACAAGCATACCCTCCCTCACAAAGAAGAGGGTGAGGGGCACTGTCACAAAGTGGCTACATATGTGGATTTGGAGGGACCACCAGGTGGGGGGGGGGCAGGATGGGGCAGAGGCTGGAAACATTTGGGATGCCAAAGTGAAGGTTAGTTTTTAGATCATATTTCACTTGGTACAAACTAAGTAAACAAAGGACTAAGATCTTCACCCTACTTCCACCATTACATTTTAGTCAGTGGCAATATCCGGCAATATCAACATCAGAGAAGAATAAACAGATGTTGGCTTTGTGTGTTCTGGCCCCTGCTCGCAGGTTCATAACTCCCATACAGACAGGCAGAAACATTTTTTCATTACTCTCTCTTTATTCAGATGAAAACAAAAGAAAAAATGCTCTCATTAGTGAATTCTTGGAAGCATACTGCTGTAGTGCATGACAGCAATGCACTGTTAGATTTATAGGCAGCGGAGCAAGGGGGTCAGCTGACCCCTCATTTTCAAAAGTAAGGATTGGAATGTATATTTTGACCCCCACTTCTGATACAGGATTTACTAGCCTGTTATCTTAAGTCTATAGCATATACCACACACATTCACTGGAAGTCAGCGAGAGCAATGTAAGATGAGCTCACTGAATTGTACTAATTGCTATGTACCCCTCCCCCCGACACATAAAAACACATTTGTTCAGCCTTTCCATAGGAATGGACTGTGGAAAGGGCTAAAATGTCAAGTCCTTAATTGCCTCCCTGAAAATGGACACCAAAGTCTGTGTGTGTCTGTGTGCTGGAAAAGGCTCCATTGAGCAATGCTTATTTACAAGGTGGTCCAGGTTTTAGCACAACCACTGACCTGTAAAGTCATGGAGCACTGTCTGCTAGTTCGTTTTAGTCCCCAGAAACAATGTTAATGACTGTTCAAAAACAACATATTGAGAATACTGATGAAAGCTTATGGGATGCTCCTTTTATTTTGTTATTTTTATTCTCTGGTAACTAGGTAAGGTCAATTACACATCCTGGGTGATTTCGATTTAAACTGACTGTCCCCTAAGTCTGCCAAAGCATGTAAAGAAATAGGAGCCCTTAACCTCACCCAGCTGATCTCTAAACCACTCCCTGCTTGACTGGGCACTCACCTCTCACTCCCACAGAGTAATCAGATCTGATATCCTTCCTGATGCCCTCAGCGACCATAACACAATCTTTATAGTCAGAAAAGTCCACAGGCCTAAATCCCCACACAAAACCCTGCAAATACGCATTTTCAACTCAGTGAACCTTGAACCCCCACTGCGAAACCTCACCCTCTCTGACTGGCCACTTCTAGCTTCCACTTCCTCAGTGGACCAGGCCCTCACATACTTCAAAGGTATATTCCTAGATACTTGGGATACTTTTGCCCCACTTAAAGCATCCAGAGTCAGGGGCAGTAACTTTCTTTGGATTACTCCTGAACTTCTGGCCTGCCACAGGGCTAGAGATCGTGCTTGGAAATTTCATAAATCAACCCAGACCCCTAGAGACCTTACCACATACTGTATGCTTTGAAATGAATGCACCAGGGCTATGAGACTAGCCAAGTCTGAATACTTCAAGTCGGCTTTCCTCACAAACATAAATACTCCATCAAAATTCTGGAAGGTAGTCCATGCCCTTTTCACACCCCTATCCCACCCTCCACCCCGAGTCTTTAAAATAGACAACACTTTTGTGGCTGACCCGAACAAGGTGGCCATGGAATTTAACTCCTACTACACCACATGTGCCGCTGAGCTACTAAAATCCCTCCCCCAAAAAGGGAGGGAATAACCAGCAACCTGGAAGAAGTTTTTAAGGTGTTTGCCAACTACTATAAAAACCTATATAGTCAGGTAGCGATACCGGAGTTTTCTACTTTAGTAACCTCATTCTTTGAACATTTCATTCTTAAAAATCTCCCCACTCTCAATAGAGACCAGATAGAGACTGATATAACATTGAAGGAGTTAAAGACCCAAATAATAGGGTTGAAAAAATGGTAAATCTCTGCGGCTGGATGGCTTTATGTCAGAAATTTACAAGGCATTCGCAGATCAACAGCTCCTTGTGCTGCTGGCAGCTTGCCAGAAAATATAGGGGGTGGAGAGGTCCCAATGTCTGGAGGTTAGCCCAAATTTCAGTTCTTCATAAAGAGGGGAAAGATCCCTTAGATTGTGGGTCCTACGAACCCATATCATTGCTAAATATTGACCTGAAACTCTTCACAGAAGCCTTGGCAAGTAGATTACAAAAAGCAGATCCCTTGTTGGTACATGATGACCAAACCTGTTTTAGTTTGGGCAGATATCTGTCAGATAACATCTACAGACTATTAGATATACTCTCATCCCAAAAAACCAAATTCCATTTTCAAATAGTAATATCCATGGATGCTGAAAAAGCGTCTGACTGAGTGAACTGGCGTTTTCTAAAAGCGACCATGGAGCAAATGCAATTTGGCCCCAAATTTCTACAATTTCCCAGCTTTACAATTGCCCAAGGAGGCACTGAACAGAGCTAATGGAATCAATTCAGACTTATTTCCATTGTCCCAGGGATTGGGAACGAGACAGGTGTGCCCTCTGTCCCTCCTCTTGTTCGCCCTGAGTCTTGAGCCATTAGCAGCCAGGGTATGCAGTAACCCTGAAATAAGGGGGATTATGGCGGGGGGGAAGGAGCATAAACTCTCCTTGTATGTGGACGACTCAATATTTTTCTTGTCGACACCAGAAACATCCTTACTAACCCTTGTCCAGACTCTGCAATCCTCTGGTATCATATCAGGATGCACAATTAATTTTACTAAACCAGAAGCCCTGGTGATCAGTGGAAAGATACCGAAGAAGCAATTTAAACACTCATTTCCTTTTCGCTGGGCAGCTAAAAACCAAATTAGGTACCTAGGTATACAGATCACGATTGCTCTAACATGACTATTTTATTCTAATTATGATAAACTATGAATAGAAGTAGAAAGAGACCTGGCTAGATGGCAACTTTTACCCTTGTCCCTGGTTGTCAGAATTGCCATGATACAGATGAACGTACTGCCACATTTTTTATTTCTATTCCAGTGTCTCCCCATAAAAGTGCCACTAATTTACTGGAACAAAATACAGAAACAAATCTCTAACTTTGTATGGAATAATAAAAAGCCTAGAATAGCCATAACTATATTATACCTTCCAAAGGAGGAGGATGGCCTGGCCTTTCCTAACCTCCTTTTGTACTATCTAGCAGCTCAGGGTGCACAGTTAATGACATGGGCCAAGCAAAGAACCTCATTATTATGATATACAATTGAGGATGTGGACATGGGGGTCAAACCTTGTTTTCTTTGATTCAATCAGGGATCCCATGGAGTGTTGAAAAAACAATCCCCAACAGATGGGTCAGACACAGTCTATATATTCCAAAAAAAATCAAAAACCTTACAGGTACACCAGAAGATCTGGGTCCATTATCATTTATACGCTTTGAAGAATCCTTTTTTCCACCATCCCTTGACCCGGGCTATGCTAGGTGGGGAGTCCAGGGTTCCTTCAGATTTACCCAATTTATTGTGGGTTCTACCTGTATCACCTTCCAGAGAGTCAAAGAGAAGTTTCACTGGCAGAATACAGAATTTCTACGTTATATGCAGGTTAGGCATTTTGTAAACTCTGAGACCCACCTTCGAAGGCTGACGAGGCCATACAGTAGTTTAGAGGAATTTTTATACAGGTCAGTGATCATTAAGGGATCTGATAGATACATTTCACACATTTACAAAATGCTGGGCAGGGAAAGGGAAGGTTCGTTGCAGGGCATCAGAAAGGCATGGGAGAGGGAGGATAGTATTTCCATTGGAGAAGAGGACTGGTCTCATAGACTAAGATGGGGCTAGAAAGCAACCTCTGCTTCGATCTGGAGAGAAATCTTCTGGAAAATCCTCATCTGATTTTTCCACACCCCATCAGTAACAAGGTACTACAGCATCTCGGGTTTGGCAATATGCTAGTAGGCCTGTGGGCAAGTGGGCACTCCCTGGCATGTCTTTTGGGGCTGTCCAAGATGGCAGGCATTCTACAGGAACTACAGCGGGGGTGGAAACTATCACAGGTATTCTTTTTCCCTTGACATTTGAAGACTGAGTGCTGGGTCTCCCCACAGCTATGTGCCAAAAGGGGGACATTTGCAGTGTTCTCCTTACCTTTATAGTTGTAGCACTGAAATGCATAAGCCCCCAGCTCTGGCTGAATGGAAAAAAGAATGAAGGGAGTTCTGGAGATGGAAGTCCTCACTGCTAAGCTGAAACTTAGATATGAACTGTAAGAGGTGAAGTGGAGAGGATGGGAAATCTGGTTATTGGAGCAAGAAGAATAGGGCATATCTTGAAAGGCCAATAAATCATTGCCCGATACTCAGATGAAAAGGGTGACTGGAGAGAATAAAAGGGCAAAACTGATCTAAGCCCTTCCCAGGGAAGGAAAGAACCTATCTCAAACTGTTTGGGGGGGGGTCCACAAACATTCAGAAGAAAGGACCTGAATGGGGCCGTTGGGTTATTTTTAAATTTCTTTAAAGGAAAGCTGTCATTTGCAGGAGCTCCCACCCCTGCAAACGTTACCTTCCAGTAAAGCTTTTGACAGAAAAGCACATTTTTTATGCAGAGGAACAAAAGTTTAGTTTAAGAAGGAAAAGTCCTCTATGCAGAAGTATGGTGATAGTATTATTCTTACTGTATGGTACAGCAATTTATATATCATTTGAGCTGTTCTTACTCTATGGACTTCGCTTTTATAAGAAGTTATGTAATGCAAGCCAGATTTGTAGCTTCAAGTATAATCGACTGTTCTTCAAGACTTAAATGCAGCATGTCATGATTATAACCACAATGCTGTACTGTTGTGCAAGAATGCTGAATAAAGCTGATTTAAAAAAATATCAGTGAAGAAATGAGAACAAAAAAGGAAAAAAATAGCTCTCACTTCCTGCCTTCCAAACAGAGGGTGGGGGTGCAAAACTGTTGTACGCTTAATGTTTTCATTTCTATTTTCCTCTCCTCAGTCAGCCTTGCTGTGACAAGTTGAGCCACTGATTCTTGAATTCCCACTTTATATTATCAGGCAAAGTGATCTAGGGCACACTGCATTTCTCATGCAGCCACCCATCAACACTTCCTTGTCTTCCTTACATTTGGTTAGTGCACATGAAAACTGCCTTTGCCATACTACCCAGAGCTGCATCTCTCTCTCTCTGTTACCATTTCCCACTGTTTGGTTTAATTTTGTGTCATTCTGTTGTGTGCCATTTAAGTTATAATGTTACCTCTTTTTCCAGTAAAGAAGCCAGGGGCCTGGTCCTCCTCAGAGAAGCCACCTGCTCACTCTCCCACATTTTTAGCATGTACTTCAATGGCAGCATAGGTGCCTTTGGCACCTGAGTGAAGACATCCACACTTCTCAGGTGGTTGATGGCACTCAGCTCCACCTCGTGCCTCAGAACTCACCTCACAACCCACCTGGGGCCTACAATAATTTAGCATTACCACACATCCTGTTGTGTGTTATTGCTTACTTACAATTTATAATGTGATCCTATGGAAATGTTATATTGTACTTCCCAGGTGGTTGAAGACACTCAGCTGTGCCTTGTGCCTCACAACCCACCTGAGGCATGCATCAATTTAGGCTTGCTGCACACCTGCCTTGTGTTATTGCTTACTTACAATTTACAAAGTGATCTTATGGGAATCATTTATTTAGTTTTTGTTGACCGGGTAAGTGCACTAGACAGATTCTGCCTATTTTCAGGCATGACCCGAGGTAGTGGGATACTGATGAATACCAACTGACCTTGAACCAGATTTAAGCTGTTGGTGGTATTTTTAGTGAATGGGGGGAAATTTGGCCAGGGCACCGAGGAAATTCCCCTACTCTGCCGGTGGGGGGATCTCTGGTCTGCGCCATGGAGACCTCAGTTTGTGTTTCGTTGCGAGAGGGAGAGGTTGGGCACGTTTCTTCTCCGATGCAGTTGGCAGCAGCACATGATAATGTGGCTCCCACAAGAGTGCTTACCTTGGATTCCTCTAACCTACAGTGTGCGGCGGTTATGCCGCTTCCAGTTACTCTCTCCTTGGATGCTTCTCGATCTGTTCATAGCCGGGATGTACAATCTCCTGAAATGGAACCACTTTCAATGGATGCAGCCTGTGTCACAAGTGTTCTTCCCCCTGCGATTTCCGGGCAGGGATCTGAGAGTGCAGTTGCGGCTTCAGAGTTGCTTTCAGGTGTACTTCGCTTACCACAGGCACCAGTTAGTTTACTGACTACCTCTGCTCTCCTTGTATCACGCTTTGGATTGCCGGCACCTTCTGGGACTCAGGACACTGATTGGAATACTTCAGATGTGCTTATTCACGCGGGCTGGACTCATACTGCCATGGGTTCCTGGACTCCGGATCTTTCCTGGGACTCGGAGAAATATGGCATCCTCTATTCACCGAACAGGCCTGCACCGTTCTGCAAGAGCTCCACCGAGATACCTATTTCTGGGGACAATATTACTTCTCCTGACCAGGTTGTTTTACCTGATACTGCCTTACCTAGGAAAGACTGGGGGGATATTATGGACACTGTGGATACTATGCATACTGAAGCTTCTGGGATTCCTGTGACTGTTTCTGTACCTGTTCCTGTATCCAGGGAGGGTTGCTTCTCCACAGGGGGTTTTAGGACGTGGTATTGTGAATAATGACGACCTCCTCACGACGGCTTCCCCCCCATCAGTTCAGCACACCCATACGCCAGTACCGTTTCTGGTACTGCCTGAGTCACGGACTGATCCTCCCTTATCCAACGTCCCCCCCCCCCATCCTGTCTTCGAAGCCTGATTTAGACTCTGATGTTCCTCCACAATCTACTGATGTTTTGCCGCCCCCAGTTGGATGACCCAGGAAGGCCCTTCGGTGTTTCCTCTGCCCCCTCCTCAGCCTCAGCATTCTACTAGGGGCCAGGTTCTTTCAGACCTGTTTAAAAATAAATTCGAGCATGCCCCTAGACGCAATGCAGTCCGCCTTCGATATAGGGGTGGCCTGGACGATTTTCCAGATAGATATTATATTGCCAGAACATTACTAAAAGATTCCATGCATTTTCAGGTTTCAGAGATTTATGCTTTAATTCATATTTCAGGTGAGGAGACTTTTGACATCAGCTTTAAGACTACTGTGGGGCTGGATAGGTTTTGGAACAAATATGCAACTTTAAAGACCACACCTTTATGGATGCCCTTTTATGCCATCCCTTTTACGAAACCGGCAGTACGAACAGTTACTGTTATGTTTCGTAATGAAGGCATGAGCATTAGTGATATTTACCACTGGCTGCAGAATAGGTGCACGGTTTTATCCCCCCCAAGGCTATTATTGATACTGAGGGTTTGTGGACTGGGGGATGGAAATTCCGGGTCAAGCTTTTTCAGGTTAATTCTGAAGTCATACATCTTCCTAATAGCTTTTTCTTGGGCAGAGATAGAGGTGTTTGTTTCTATGGAGGCCAACCGAGAGCCTGCTACAAATGTGGTGCACATACCCATCTTAGTAGCACCTGTGATCTGTTAAAATGCAGTTTATGTGGGGGGTATGGACATCCGAGTATGGCTTGTGAAAATGTTTTTCAGTGTAACCTTTGCGATGAGAAGGGTCATGCCTATCATCAATGCCCATGGGCTAGCAAAAATCGTAATGAGGGATGGAATACTGATACTTTAATACAAAAAGCACAGGATAAGGCACAGAACACGACACAAGACCAGATACCACTGCCTGTCACGGTTCCAGATCCCCAGAAAGCTCCTCCCCCCACTCCCTCCCTGGCTCCTACCGTCCCCATGACTGTCCCCCAAGTGGACGTTAGACCTTCCATTGCTAATGATGTATCATGTCCATTACGAGATGAGATGCCTATACCTCGCCCTAGTCCTGTGCTGTCCCCTGAACAACCTGTTGGGGATCTGGAAGGATTTACTCAGTGTAGATGGGTTATCAGGGCGACTGCACGTAAATCTCAAAAATTAGGTGAGATACCCATTTCCAATTCCTTTGATCTGCTGAAAGGGGGAGGTGAGGATTCTGACGGAGATTCTGAGACGTCCTTCTTACCTTCAGATATGGAGGTCTCTGGATCTAAACCGCCAGACGTTGTTCGGAAAAAACTTACCAGTAAAAAGAAGGGTAGTAAGAAACGTAAAAATATGATCATTACGGATGGGAGTGGTTAATTCAACTTCCTGGTTCTGGCTACTCCAAAGCTTTCCTCCTTGAATGTCCGTAGTCTCAGAAACTACAAAAGACAGACCGCTTTTTTTCATTTTGTGACTTCACTCCATGTTGACATTCTTTTCCTCCAAGAAACTCGTCTGAAGTCTATTTTTGAAATTCAGCAGGTCAAAAGGGGTTGGATGTGGGGTCCTTCTTACTGGACTTTTGGTGAGGATGTCACAGATGGTATAGCCATTTTGTTCACTTCCACTGCTTTTTCCATTGCATGTATTATTGACCTTCTCCCAGATAGAGCTTTGGTATTGGATTGCACCTTTCAAGGCCATCCTTTTCACCTTATCAATATGGATGCTCCACAGACTAAAGCTGCCAGGATTAGTTTACTTGACTTAATTAAACCTTTTCTCTGTACTCGCAAACATATTTTATGGGGTGGTGATTTCAACTGTTCCATAGATATTTTGCGTAGGACTGCAGCGGGAAAGAAAGTATACTGTGATGCTCATGCCTTATGTACCTTGGTGGAGGATGTCGGTTTAACCGACGCCTACCGTGTCTTACGATCTGATGCTGGCTATACTTATCACAGGTCAGTCTATCACACTAGAATTGACTATCTTTTTTCTTCCCCTTATTGTATCCCGCATCAGATTTCGGTTCGACCTTCTGAGCTTTCGGACCATTCCTTACTAACTGGAATATTTTCTCTGGGTTCGATACCTCCGATTTTTTCACTCAACATCATGTGGAAACTTAATAATTTGTTTTTTTTCTCATTCTACTGTTTTGGCGCACGTACGATTACTTTTTCGAGCACGCGTGTTTGTCCTTTGTTGCTACGATTCTGTCTGGAATTGGTGGCAGGACACAAAATCTGATTTAAGGATTTTTTTTCAGACTATTGGCAAACTCATGGCCAATGACAAATACATTACTTATTTAGGATATAGGGACCAGTTGTATAAACTTTTATCTCTCTTTGTTTCCTCTTCTGTAGATTACACTTCTCAAATCAAAAAATTACGTAGTTGCATGTTTTCCTATCAATATGATAGTGCTCGCACTTTAGAGTTTATGATGAGAGTGGGTACATCAGCCTCCCCCTCTGCTAACCCTTTTTTAGTGTGTACAAAGCGATTACAAGCCACGGTCATGCAAGGTCTTTTTAACTCAGAGGGCACCATTGACTACTCTATCTTAGGAATGCTCTCGATTGTTGATTCCCATCTACAGTCCCAAGTTGGTGTAGCCCCCCAATGTACCTCAGACTTGTCTGCTGTTTTTACAGCACCACTTCCGACTGTCTCAGCACATCATGCTTCAGACACTATAGCTTTCATCTCACAAGAAGAAGTGACTCGTGCCATTTTACAGCTGAAAACAGGAGTAGCCCCTGGTCCGGATGGCCTTACACATGAATTCTGCAAAACATTCCAGACAGACTTAGCAGAAGTTTTAACGCAGGTTTTTAATTATCTTTTACAGGGACGAACAGAGACCTCAGACTTTGTTTTATCCCTTTTGAAATTTATATATAAAAAGGGAGACAAGCATTCTCTACATAATTGGAGACCACTACACCTCCTTAATACTGATTATAAGATTCTGGTAAAACTTCTTAGTACTAGATTACAACAGATGGCACCTGATGTTATTGACCTTTCACAGTCCTGTGCTGTTCCAGGTCGCTCTATCCACACAAACTTGTTTCTACTGCGGGAAATTTTTGAAGCAAAACAGATGCAACACATTCCTGGTTTTGTTCTTTCTTTGGATCAGGCAAAGGCATTTGACTCAGTACGTCACCCGTACCTCTTTCAGGTTATGGCCTTGTATGGTATCCCGAAAGTGTTTCTTACCTGGCTTACGCATTTATTTTCCATGGCACATTTTACTCCTTTAATTAACGGATACTTGGGGACTACTATTACACAGAGAGTTGGTGTTAGACAGGGCTGTCCATTGAGCCCTTTATTGTATACTTTTGCTTTGGACCCCATCATACGGCAGATTAAATGGGATACACAGATTATTGGGTTAGCTCCCCATTCCTCTCTACTTCCGGAGAAAATTTCTGCATATGCAGACGATGTAGTTTTATTTGTACAGGATAAAGACTCTGGAGATAGAGCTATCCGGATTTTTCAAGACTTTACGCCAGTGTCGGGCGGGACCCTTAACTTACAAAAAAGTGTCTCTCTTCTTTTGGATATAGAGTCCACATCTATTCCGGAAGTCGGTGGAATTAGAACCAGCACTGACCCACAACGAATATTAGGCATCTGGTTTAATGTTCCAGACATTGTAACATTTAATTGGGAAAAAAGACTTCTTATTGGGGAAAGCAAGGTACAGCAGTGGAAAAATTGGAAATTAGGGAAACGAAAAAGAGTTTTGATTGTCAAGAAGTTTCTACTACCTATTTTTTTATATCTCAGTCATATCTATGCCCCTCCACTACACTTAGACACTAGACTGTTTAGTATCTTCTTTCAAATGGTATGGGGTAATCGTCTTAATCCCATTAAAAGGGACATTACATATTTACCCATAGGGGAAGGAGGTCTTGGAATGATTCACCCCATAATTTTTTTTCTCTCCTTTTTTCTTTATCATCTTTTTCAAAGTGTTCGTTACACTACCCACAATTGTGATACTTGGGTAAGCATTGCTATACTGTCTGTTATGACTAAATGGGATACTATACCACCTAAACGTTCTTGTGATTTATATATGCTATCATATGCCATAGACGGTATACGTAGACTGCGATTTTGGAAATTACGGAAAACATCTCTCCTGCCCCTAACTCGCAGACAACTTTATCACACCCTTCTCGGTATTATGAAACCAATGTTGCTTTTCCCAGAATGTACCCCTTCCCGTATGCAACATGCTTTATTGTCTCTTACAGATAAATGTCTCCCGCTGCATATGTGGGATGTCACCTGGCTCTGCTGTCATGGCAAACTAAATGTAAGGGGTAATCTGAAACATAAATCATCGCAAGAGCGATTTTGTCCTAAACCTTCTTGCTTGCAGAAAGAGGAGACAATGACCCATTTCTTTTTTGAATGTGAGGACACCCGTTTGTTCTGGAAGACATTAGCAAATAAATGGAAATGGCCTTTCTTAAGCAGAATTACATATAAAACTTTAATTCCCAGTGATTTCTCTGGCCCCTGAAACAAATTTCATTATAGTACTTTACGGGTCATATTGTCTATGTGTAAATATTATTTATGGCAAGCACGCTGTCAGTTTGTTTTACAACAGATTTCAACCTTACCACATACTGTTATAATGTCAATAGAAACGGCATTGTTAAGCCTTATGGACCTTGAACATTGTACGCTTTCTCCACAACGCTTTCAATTACTATGGAAAAATATTGCCTTTCTGCATTGATGGTATCCCCAGCTGTTATGTTCCTTAATGATGTATTTTTTTTCTCCTCAAGCTGTATGCTATTTTTTTTGTATATTTTGATGTATGAGTGACATGTTTCTTTTATAATTTGATTATTTCCTTTCTACACCTGATGTTTTGATTTCTTTGTTGAATAAAATTCCCCTACTCTGTCAGTAGGGGAAACCTGCGGCCTGTGAGATGGCCACTTCCAACGATCCTCCAGAGGAGATGGACGTCTCTGGGGTGGGGGAGCTGGCCTCCTCTCCTACCTCGCTACAGCAAGAGGCTCACCATGAGGCAGCTAAGAGTATTGTTCTTCAGCAGAATGGAGTAGAAACTCCTGACATCTTTCTTTCAACTGAGGTTTTGAGCCGGGATATTTCGGGTCCCGACAATGTTTTTTCTACCACTGCACCGAGTTGGACTGAAGTGGAAACCCTCCTTTTGGACCAACTACAGCTTGAACGGATTCAGCATTGTACTGCGGACAAAGCTTTAAGAGACAAACTTACTTTGTTGCAAACCGAAGCTGCAGTTGTCATGGGTGTGTCCAAGCCTGTCAGTTCTTCCAGTGATGCAGCATCATCAAAGGCAGAGGCCCTGGACGAGTCGGGTGAGTCATTGTCCAAGAATGTTACTCCTTCTCATGTGGTTGCATCTAAATTGTCTGAGAAATCGGCTGCCATTTTAACCGCTGATCAGAGCGGGTGCCCACTATTGGAAATTACAGTGTTGTTTTAGCAGATCCTGTGAATGATATGCCAGATACTTTGAAATCCCAGCAAGTTACTGACTTAATAGACCCAGTTGAATTTACTGCTTTACCTCCTAGGACCAAACCTCCTGTCTCGGGACTCGGGGTTTGTTTTGAAGAATTTGGATTTATCTGTCCCTGTGATTTATCTGCACTCCCATGGGTTGCAGGATAGCACTGCAGTTTTTTCCTTTGGATCAAAACATGGGACTACTACCACCACGGGTAAAGATGACAAAAAGGTAGTAGGACTGCATTAACTACTGCTAATAGGCACATCCTTTTAGTGCCTGGCCCTGCTATGCAGCCTGTTGTTTCCCCTCAGTGCCTTCTGACCCTTCGGTTGGATAAACTACTGCAGAAGTGTTGCAAGCTGCATTTTCCCTTGACAAAAGGCATCCCCCCCTGCATTAACCCTAGTCCTCTCAACTTGCTCTGAGCGAGGTGGGCTGGAAACTTTCCGATAATGGTATTTGGATCCCCACTCCTGAATGGGACCCTAAACTGAACTTGTCTCAGGATCCCCATTCGTGGTGTCCTAAAGATCCTTCTAAGGGATCACCTCCCCCCAAGAGTTCAGATCGCTCACCACAGGGAGCTGTTCCCACTGTTTCCTCTGGGGCTCCTTTGCCTTCTGTTCCTCCCCAGTTGCCTCTGCTCCATGACTGCTCCTACAGAGCTACCTGCCATTCCAGGGATTCTCAAGTCGAAAGGTGATGTGGTTGTAGATCTGAAGGATCATCACCAGGAAGCCCCCCGACCACAGAAACCTCTCTTGTCTGTTTTCCAACATCAAACAAGAAGCAGCTCCTAGAAGAAATGCAGTCAGGATCCACTATAAAGGAGGCCTGGAACATCGACCGGATAGACATCATGTGGGGAAGTGCCTATTGAAAGACTCCCTCCATTTCTCCCCGAGAGAGGTCTTTGCGTTTATAAACATCAGTGGGGAGAATAACTATGATGTCAGCTTTCATATCTCCTATGCTTGGACCTCTTCTGGGAGGGGTACAATCAGGGGAAGTTTTCACCCAAGTGGACCCCCCTTTTTGGTTATACCACTTTCCAAACCTTTGATTAAATTCGTTACCGTTATGTTTCGGAACAAGGGGGTCCACATGGACAACATTACCTATTGGCTCTCCCAGAGATGCGAAGTGTTGAGTGACCTTGAGGCTATCCTGGATTCTGAATTATTTTGGACTGGAGGATGGAAATACAAAATTAAGCTTTTTCAGTCAGACTCTGATGTTACTCATGTGCCTAATTCCTTTATGTTGGGAAGAGATCGGGGTCTGTGCTTTTACGCAGGGCAGCCTCATGCCTGCGACAAGTGTGGTTGTTGAACTCACATTTCCAGCTCATGTGATAAGCCACGCTGTGATAACTGCAAGGAAGTGGGCCACATCGCATTCCAATGTGCCTCCCACAGGAAGTGTGACCTATGTGACGAGATCGGTCATGTTTTTGGTGCTTGCCCTTGTGCAGCCCGAAACAAGTCCTCTTGTCAGAGTCCGAATTTATTAATCCAGCATGCTCAAGACCTAATGCCAGTTCCATGCCCCCCCTTTTCTGGCTCAGTTCCATCCCTTCCTACTTCCCTTCCCTCTGAATTTGAAGCCCCCTTCTGATGTTTCTCTGCTGCATGATGTTCTACCAATCCACCCCCCCCCGCCCCTTGGGGTGGTTTCTATGGATATTGCTTCCATATTTCCTGTTTGTTATGAGGATCCTGATCCTTCAGAGCCTCCTGCTGGGGTTGCTGTGCCCCTTCCTAGATGCTCCTCTCAGAACTTAAAAACAAAACCTACTTCCTCTCAGGATACTATTGACTCCATGAACCCCTTTGAGGTTTTGGCCTCTGAAGAAGGGGGCTCGGACATGGATATGGAGGATTCTTCCTCCCGGCATCTTGAATCTCCCCACGGCCACTTACATCCTGAATTGGTAGGGTATGGGGTAAAAAGGAAAAAAAGCACAAAAAGACAGCTTGAAGCTGCTGTCTCTTTGAACGTGGCATCAGTTAACATTCATAGCCTGCTGAATCCTCTTAAGCGCCTAGCTGTCTTTGACTTTATTCATGACTCTGGTTTTGACTTCTGCTTTATACAGGAAACATGGATGTTTTCCTGTGACCAGATTAAATATTTTCAGGGGGAGTGAGTGTGGGGTCCTTCCTACTGGTCCTTTGGGCTAGACAGCGCCGATGATGTGGGCATCCTGTTTAATGAGTATAAGTTCTCCCTTCATAAATTAATTGACTTGTGTCTGGATAGACTGTTGATTCTGGATGAAGTATGGCATACCATGGCTTGCTGCCTAATTAATATTTATAGCCCACAGTCAAAAGGTGAGAGAGTTTCTCTCTCTTCAAAGCAATTCAGCCGTATCTGGTCACTTCACATGCTGTTTTTTTTTGGGGGGGATTTTAATTGCCCTTTCAAAAAGAAATGGGGCGCTTTGGAGAAAAAAGTATATTGTGATTCCAGTGCTCTTCAGCCGGTTATAGATGCAGCAGAACTAACTGATTGCATCACACTTCAGAAATCTGGGCCTAACTGTACATTTATGAGACAGAAATATTTTACCACTATCGATCATATGTTTGTTTCTCCAGCTTTGCAGTCTTTTTCTTTTCATATTCAGCCCACTGAACATTCTGACCATTTTTGTTGTTGCTGAAATTTGGTAACTTCCCAGGGGTTTCTCCTAGATTGAATAGATGGAGGCTCAACATATCCATACTTACTGATCCCTTGGTTAGGGAAGGGATCATGGGTATGATTGCTGCTGGCTGCTCAGTTAGTTTTCTATATTGGTGGGCAGATTCAAAAACTGATTTTAAATCATGGTTTCAGCACTTTGGGAAAAAAAAATCTGTCAATGACAAATGTTTGAAGTACCTATCACTTTGACAGCAATTGTTTAAATTGTTCTCTTTGACAAATACCACCAAATGGGATAATTCCTCCCAAATCCAAATTGTGAAAAAGGAAATGCAGCTTTACTAATATGACAGGGCTCATACTCTTCAGGCGGTTTTACATTCAGGGACCCAACCATCTCCTATTAGGGACCCCTTTGCGGCGTGTAAAACCTTGAGACACACTGTGCTGATGGACTCCTTGGTGACCCAGCAAGGGCTGATAGTTCACTCTACTGAGGCTATTCACAGTCCTATTGAATCCTTTCTCCACTCCCATATACCAGTTCGGCCACCGTCATCAAAATCTATTCACACTTATTTGGCATCAGTGGATATCCCCCAATTATCTGTGGATACCCCTACCATTCAAGAACCTATTGGGCATGAAGAAATTGAACAGATACCTGTAATTAAAATTCAAAAAAAGGGGTCTCCCCGGGAATTGATGGATTGCCCTTTGAATTCTATAAATCCTTCTCTGAAGAACTCTCTGTTTGTTTAGCACTGGTTTTTGAACATTTTTTTACTTCCCAGAAAATTCTTCCTGCCTTTTTGGAAGGATTATTGATGTTTTGTTCAGATCTGGTGATAAATCTCATCTTCACAACTGGAGACCAATTTCTGTTTTGAATTCCAACTACAAGATTTTGGCTGAAATATTGAATATGAGGTTGAGACGCTGTGCCTCTCAGCTCATCTCCCCCCACCAGTTTTGTGGTCTTCCCTCTCGGAAAATCCAGCACGCCCTCATGGTAATCAAAGACCTTACTGATACTGTTTGGGAAATTTGGCTTTATTCTAGCTATAGACCAAGAAAAAGCCTTTGACAGGGTTCATGCCCGCTTTCTATTCTTCACTATTCAATTTTATGGGATATCAGACTATTTGATTACACAGATTCGGTTATTGTATTCCTTGACTGTTGTTCATCCAGTTATTAGACGGCTAATTACTGATGGGTTTTCAGTCCCTACCGGTGTTCGTCAAGGGTGCCCCCTTAGTCCGCTCCTGTATATCTTTACCTTAGATCCCCTGTTAAGAACATTGACTCATTCCCCCACTTGGACTCTCTCTCTTGGAGTAGGTTCTGGGGAGGAACTGCGGGGTCCAGGCGTATACTGATGATGTTTGCCTCTTCTTTTCAAACCTTACATAGTTACCCTTTATCCTTAGAGATATCCAGGACTATTCTCTTTTATCGAATGCAAAGCTTAATTTAGTCAAGAGCAGGGGCTTGTTTATTGGCTCTGGGTCTCCCTCTCCTTTAAATATAGAAGGTGTTTCTTTTTTCTCAGACCCCCTTAAAATTTTGGGTGTCACCTTTGGGCCACAGAATCTGCCACTAGTTAACTGGGAGATGGGATTACATTTTTCAGATGCTTTGGGGTAATAGATTAAACCCCATAAAGCGGTGTTTTACACATCTCCCCAGGGAAAGGGGTGGTCTCGGGATGATTGATCCCGTGGTGGTTTTTCACTCTATTTTCATTTCTCAGTCTGTCAAATGTTGTTTAGTCCCCTCACAGGAACCCCATAATATTTTGATTCAATATAACTTGTCTAAGTATTTGCAGGCATGGAGAATTACCCCCCCCCCAAGCTATCTATTTATTTGCATCTTCCAGACTTTTCCTGACCTGTGGCTTCAAAATTGTATAAATGGGGCATTTCTAAGCAACTAATTCTACAGAGTTCAGGCCATCAGCTATACCATTCCATCATGACTTTAGTCTCCCCTACCGAACCCATTTTTAAAAATTGCTCCCCGCACCATACCAAATTAGCATTAATTCAGCTGCTTAATACTAGAATTCCTCCCCCTATGTGGGAACACTTGTGGTTATCTCTGTATGGGAGGCTAATTGTACAAGGCAATGCTAAACACAAGGTTTTGGAGGAAAGAACTGTCCCTATATGAATTGTATTGATGTAGAAGAAACTATAGAGCATTATTTCTTGCATTGCTCACATGTTACGCCATTATGGTACCATTTAGCCCAGTGCTGGACTATGCCATGGTTGACACATCTGACATATGAGTTGTTAGTTTTGGGTCAGTATGCTTCATTGGGCTCAGTGTATCAATGGTAATCAGAGACCTTGCTGATCATCTGTCCCTGTCTGGGAAATTTGGCTTTATTCTATCTATAGACCAAGAAAAAGCCTTTGACAGGGTTCATGCCCCCTTTCTATTCTTAACTATTCAATCTTATGGGATACCAGACTATTTCATTACACAGATTCGGTTATTGTATTCCTTGACTGTTGTTCATCCAGTTATTAGACGGCTAATTACTGATGGGTTTTCAGTCTGATCTCCCAGCCTCAGAGGCAAGTGTGCTACCTGCTGAGCCACTGACACTGCATAATGAGCATCATATACCACACTTCCCAGGAAGTTGAAGGCACTCGACTACACCTCATACCTCACAACCTACCTAGGCCATACAGCAATTTAGCATTGTCACACCTTGTCCATTTTTTTATGTTGCCTGAAATATTATTTATGGCAAGGCAGGTGCCAATGGGTGCTTCATCAGAAGATGATGCCGTATAATACTGTGTGTGTTTTAGTGTCTCAAGCTATAGGTAGGATTTAGGTTTCGGATGTTGCCCAGCATAAGTCACAAAAGGTGTTTCATTGGTGGAAGGGATTCACTATGTTCATTAAATACAAATAAGGCTTAGGTTTTGTATTTCTTTCTCATATGCAGTAATACGACAGTTATGATTTCTGTTATTTTTTTTATGTTTTTGGGGGAAATAAGTTAGAAACTGTAGTAATGTACCATTTATTTATTTATTTATTTTTATTTTTATTGAAATCTAGGATTACAAATACCTTTGAGCAGGAACTGCTTGTTTACAAAGGTTCCACGTCGAAGGAATGGGGTGTATACATACATACAAAGATCAACATAATAATACATAGTTACACAATAAAAGAAGTAAGAGACTGAGGCTTAGGAAATCCCAGTAATTCAAAATGTGCCAAATGTTAGGTAGCATGACATACCAGCCAAGGGCAATTTTAGAAATAAGCACTGCAGGTGAGAGGGAAGGGGGTATCCAGGCAGGAAGGCCATTGTCGGAGGATAGAGGGCGAGGGTAAGAGCCCTAAAGGGGAGGGAGGAGGGATAAAAGTCAGAAAATGCCCGGGGGGAAGGAAAGGGAGAGGGGGCAAGGGGGGTAGGCAGGTAGAAGGGGGCAAGGTGGGTTTAAGTTTTGGATGTATCTTTGTGTGACTTAACACTATTTAGTATTTATTTGATTTCCTTTTACTTTTTTTGGTTTGCTTTGTATTTTGTTTTGTGCAACTCAACACTGTTTATTATGATTTGCTTTTAATGTTCTTGTAATAAAAAATTCCCCTACTCTTTTCGAGAAATGCCATGGGATCTTTAACATTCACCTAAACTACCACCAGAACAGGCAGATGGTACCTTGGTTTAACATCTCATCCAAAAGGTGGCACCTCAGGAGTGCAGCAACCCCGCCATGCTGCAGTGCAGTGTTAGTATTGGGATATTAACCTAAGTGCCTGGTGTGTGGATAGAACCCACAACCTTCTGATCTCCCAGCCTCAGAGGCAAATGTGCTACCTGCTGAGCCACTGACACTGCATAATGAGCATCATATACCACACTTCCCAGGAAGTTGAAGGCACTCGACTGCACCTCATACCTCACAACCTACCTAGGCCATACAGCAATTTAGCATTGTCACACACCCTGCCATGTGTTATTGATTACTTACAATTTACAATGTGATCTTATGAGAATCATATGCCGCACTTGCCAGGTGGTCAAAGGCATTTGGCTGTACCTCATGCCTCACAGACCACTGAGGGGGTGCATTAATTTAGCACTGCTGCACATCCTGCCATGTGTTATTACTGTACTTACTGTACATGCCGTTCTTCCAAAAAAGTGAACAAAAAAGAATTTCCAGCCATATTTTGCTGATTATAAAAAATCTAAATGGTATCTATAATCGAAGCACCACTCAATTAACGGGATGGGGGAACTTAGGGGGGTGGAAAATATATGGGACATGATTAAGGGAGCAGTCATGGTGGCCACAGACCACTGCACAAAGAGGGTAAGCAAAAATAGGAAGAAAAGGAGGCCACTGTGGTTCCGTGGGGAAGTGGGGGCCAGTATCAGATCTAAGAGGTGAGCCTTCAGACAATACAAAACTATGCAGAGTGAGCTAGACCAGGTGGTATATCAGGAAAAGCAAAGGGAGGCCGGGAGTGTGGTCAGATGGGCAAAAGCTAGGAAGGAAGAAAATATAGCCAAGGCGGTCAAGAAGGAGGATAAGACCTTCTTCAGGTTTATTATTTAGTGGAGAAAAGGGGAAATTGTGATACCTAGTCTGCTAGCAGAGACAGGGGAAAGGGTAGAGCGGGACCGGGAGAAGGCTGAAAAAATGAACAATTACTTCAGTGCAGTATTCACGAGGGAGGAGGTATGGGTGGAAGGCAACACTAGAACAGCTGTTATGGAGGGGGTAGGGGTGGATGTGAGTTCCTTCCGGGAAGAGGAGATTTTGAGAGCACTTAAGGGCTTGAGGGTGGACAAGGCCATAGGGCCAGATGGGGGTTCACCCAAGAGTGTTGAGGGAGCTGGGGGAGGTGCTAGTGGCCCCCTTGACCTATCTGTTCAATGAGTCCTTACGCTCGGGGGAAATCCTGATGGACTGGAAATGCGCAGATATACTACCCCTGCATAAGGGAGGGGGGAGGCAAGGCATGAGCAATTACAGGCCAGTAAGTCTGACTCTGTGGTCAGCAAGCTTATGGAAAAACTGCTCAAGGACAGAATCACAGGCTACGTGGAGGCAAACGGCCTCCTTGTCCCAAGGCAGCACACCTTTTCCAAGGGTAGATCTTGTCAAACAAATCTGGTCAGGTTTTTTGACTGGGTCACTAGGGTGGTGGTTCAGGGTGGGTCAGTGGACATAGCTTACCTGGATTTCAGAAAGGCCTTTGATACGTTACCACACAGATGGCTATTGTACAAATTGGAGTGCCTGGGACTGGGGGGGGTGGTGGTTATAAGGTGGGTGCGCAACTGGTTGGAGGGCAGAACGCAGAGGGTGTTAGTCAATGGGTTCCCCTCGGGAGTGTCAGGGGTCACTAGTGGTGTTCCTCAAGGGTCAGTGCTGGGACCCCTGCTGTTCAACATCTTTATAAGAGACATAGCGGAGGGGTTGGAGGGTAGAGTGAGCCTGATTGCAGATGATGTAAAGATCCACAATAGAGTAGACATACAGGATGGAGCTAAGAGGATGCAGAGGGACCTGGGGAAACTAGAAGAGTAGGTCAGGAAGTGGAAATTAACGCTCAACACAGCAAAATGCAAAGACATGCACCTGAGCAGAAAGAATGGGAGAATGGAATAAAGACTGGGGGACAAACCGCTAGCGGTAGCCAAGGAGGAGAGGGAGCTGGGCATTATCTTCTCACAAAACTTGAATGTGGCTGGGCAGTGTGGTAGGGCAGTGGCAAAGCCAGCAGTGTGTTGGGTTGTATTGGGAGGAAGATCACCAGCAGGAGGAAAGAGGTCCTGATTCCCTTGTACACCCAGCTGGTCAGGCCCCATCTGGAATCTGGGGTCCAGCTCTTGAGGCCTTACCAAAGAAAGGATGTGGAGAGGATGGAGCGGATGCAAAAGGAGGGCAACCAAGATGGTGAAGGGGCTCAGTCACTTGCCGTATGAGGAGAGACTGGGTGCCCTTGGCATGTACTCTCTGGAACAGAGGGAAAGAGGGGACATGATAGAGACCTTCAAGTACCTATCAACAAATTGCCTTCAGAGAACCTGTTCCAATTGATGGGGTGTCCCAGGAAAAGGGGTCATGATCTCTAACTCGAGGGAGGTAAGTTTAGGGGTAACATCAGGAAGTACTTCTTTACCGAGAAGGTGGTGGACACCTGGAATGGGCTGCCTAGGGAAGTGGGGGGGGATTCAAGAGGGTTTGGGACAGACATAGAGGGCTGTTGAAAGAAGGGGGGAGAGAATCTGGAGGAAGTCTCTAGGATGCTAGACAAATGGGCAGACTAGGTGGGCCTGGTGGTCCTTTTCTGCCTTCACTTTCCTATGTTCCTACTCCCTTGTTGAGTCTTTGTGCTGTTGCCAAGACAGCTAAACTCTCCTTCATCTGCATTTCCTGGTACAAGGATCAATGACAGAACAAGCAGGGGTGTGGGTGGGATGTTTTTTATTTTAATGGGACTGGGCTGGTTAATGGGCTGGGAGAGTGAAGGGTTTTGTAGCAGCGGGTATGGTGTCTTGTTATGGGACTAGGCTCCAGTCATACAAGTACATTAATCCAGGTTTCCTGCACACCAATAAAGAAAAAATCAGGTTAGATTTTTTAAAAAAAGCTCTAATTTTTAGCCATGATTAATTGAATAAGCAATCTTGTCAGACTCTATTTGTAATGTAGGAGAAAAGACTCAAGACTGCACCAGTATAAACTTCTCACACAGTACCACAGGACCCTGTACATTCTGTTGTGTTCACATTTGCTTTCACCATATACTGTACAAGTAGGAGGTTTTTGTACTCCAGGCTGACCGAAACATAGAAACATAGACGTTGATGGCAAATAAGGGCCGCAAGGCCCATCCAGTCTGCCCATTTATTTTTTACCTTATGAATGTACCATCGGCCTTTGCTCTGTCAATGGCCTATGTATTCATACTCATCTGTATTGCTCCCTTATGCCTATCCCATGCCTGTTTGAAGCCCTGCACTGTATTCATACCCACCACTTCCTGAGGTAGGCCATTCCATGCATCCACCACCCTTTCTGTGAAAAAGAACTTCCTCACATTACCCCTTAATTGGCCTCCCTCTAATCTCATGCTGTGTCCTCTTGTCCTGCTATTTTTTTTATATTGAAACATGTTAGACTCTTTCACCTTGTTAATGCCCTTAAGGTGTTTGAATGTTTCGATCATATTGCCTCTCTCCCTCCTTTGCTCTAGGGTATACATATTGAGCTCTGTTAATCTGTCCTCATGTGTTTTCTGATGCAGTCCCTGCACCATTTTGGTTGCCCTTCTCTGGACTGCCTCAGTTTGGTTAATGTCCTTGTGAAGGTGTGGACTCCATTACTGCACACAGTACTCCAGATGGGGCCTAACCAGTGTCTTGTAAAGAGGGATTATTACCTCCCTCTTCTGACTTGTGATACCCCTACTAATACACCCAAACATCCCCCTAGCCTTACCTACTGCTTTAGTGGTCTGCTTGGATGATTTCAGGTCATCGGTGATGATGATGCCCAAGTCTCTTTCTTCCCTTGTGGCTGCCAGCAACTCCTTCCCAGCCTATAGGTGGCTTCAGGGTTTCTCTTCCCTATGTGCATGATCTTGCACTTCTTTGCATTAAACCCCAGTTACCACTCTTCTGACCATTTTGCTAGTTTATCTAGATCTCTTCTCATTCTGCCCACCCCATCTGGATCATCTACTCTGTTGCAGATCTTGGTGTCATCTGCAAACAGACAAACCTTACCCTCCAGTATATCTGCAATGTCACTGATGAAGATATTGAAGAGGACTGGCCCCAGGACTGATCCCTGAGGTACCCCACTTGTGACTTGCATCTCTTCTGACTGTATACCATTTACCAACACTCTCTGTTTTCTGCCCATCAACCAGTTTGCCACCTAGTTGACTCAACTTCTGGCCCACCCTGAGCCTACCTAGTTTATTAATCAATCTTCTATGTGGAACAGTATCGAAAGCTATATTTATTTATTTATTTATTCACGAGTTTTACCAGGAAAACAAATGGAGCAACATGCTCGATTCCAGATGCGACCTGGGGGCTGAGACCCACATACATAAATGGAAATACATTAGACAGTACAGAAAAGGCAAAGCTTATACATTGGCAATTTAGAAAAATATGGGAGAAAAATAGCAGCCAGGGTGGGATACATACATTCAGTGGAAAAAGATTCTTTAGTTGAAACAGGAGCAGCTGGAGGTGAAATGTGCTCTGAGTAATTTGTTACATAGAGAGGGGTTTGTTGCGTGTTGGATGGGGGCAGGTAGGGCATTCCAGGTCTGGGGTATGCGGTAATTAAAAGCGGCCTGGCCTTTGGTAGTACGCATAAACGGGACATGGAGTATTCTTGGGTCCGTGCTTCTAAGGGAGTATGCAGGTGAAGGTTGTTGGGAGAGGGCAGTGGTCAGGTAGGGGGGAAGGGAATGGGACCAATACTTGGCTGCGAGCCTCGCGCTGTTCATTTGTCTGCGTTCATGGAGGGACTGTAGGGTTAACGAGCTGTAGAGGTTGCAATGGTGTGTTGATTGGGGGCAATCAAGGATGAAGCAGCAGAAGGAGTGGAACAGGGTGTCTAGGCTGGCCAGGGTGGGCCCGGGGGTGATGTAGTAAACTATATGCCCGTAGTCGAGTACGGGAAGGATCATTTTTTGAACAATGGCGTGCCTTGTCTGAGTGGGGAGACAGCTTTTATTACAGTGTAGTGCGCCAAGTTTGGGGAGCAGCCGCTTATGTATAGAGGTGATGTGAACTGAGAAGTCTAGATATTGATCTAGCCAGATGCCCAGATATCTGAAGCTTATATAGTTTTCATGGGGAGTTCCATCCAAGGTTGTGAAAGGGGGGCTGAGGGCTTGGCGGGAGAGTCTTTGTGGGGAGCCAAACATTAGTGATATGGTTTTTTTAGAGTTAAGAAATAACTGGTTTGACCTGAACCAGTTTTGGATGGCATCAAAATCTTCCTGGAGGAGGGTTGCTATGCTATGTGTAGTGGGACCAGAGATGTATAGGACAGTATCGTCTACGTACATCTGAATGGAGGAGCAGGAGCAGGCTGCTGGGAGGTCATTCAGAAAGATGGAGAAAAGAAGGGGACCCAGGACTGAGCCTTGGGGGATGTCTGAAGGGACAGGCAGTGGGTGGGACATGTGAGAGGCTATTTTGACTACTTGTTTCCTGCCTACTAGGTAGTCTTGGAACCATTCAATGGCTGGTGTAGAGAGCCCTACGTTGGTGAGTTTGGTGAGGAGTAGGGAGTGGGAGACGGTGTCAAAAGCCTTGGCTAGGTCAATGAAGATGGCAGAGGTGATGTATCCTTTGTCCATACTCATGAGGATGTCACCTGTGACTCGAAGCAGGGAAGTGATGGTTGAGTGGGATTTCCGGAAGCCCGATTGGAAAGGTGAAAAGAAGGAGGAGGCATCTAGGTACGGAGTGAGTTGGGATAGGACCAGGCGTTTCTGTATTTTGGCCAGGATAGGAAGTAGGGAGATGGGTCGGTAATTTCCTTGGGAGGAGAGGTCACCTTCTTTTGGCAGAGGGATAACGGTGGCCAGCTTCCAGGCTGTAGGTAGCTTTCCCAGCGAAAAGGATAGATTGAAAAGGTCAGCTAGAGGTGCGGCTATTGCTGGGGCGGAGAGGTAAAGCATCTTGCATCCATGGACGTAGGGCATTTGCCTTTGTTTGGGTTTAAAGCCCGAAGGGAGCGAAAGACATCTGCTTGAGATACTGGGTGGAAGGAGAATGGTAGGGTTGTGGGTGGGGGGCATGCTGATGGGCACCTGTGCTGAGGGGGGAGCCAGGGGTGAGAATGTGGAGGGAGGAAAGGAGCTTTTCAGCGCAGCTGGAGAAATGGGTGTTAAAAGCTTCAGCTATGTGTCTTGGGTCGGAGAGGAGGGAACCCTGTGCTTGCAGTGTCGGTGGTGCAGGTTGGGGGGGGGAGCAGGATTTTGAGCGATTTCCAGAAGTCAGTTGGGTGATTTAAATGTTTGCTGAATGCCGATAGGAAGTATGTTTTTTTCGCTTGGCGAATACTGGTTGTACACGCGTTACGAAGGGATCTGTATGTGGTGAGGGAAGCCTGTGAGCCCATCTTCTTATAAGCTTTCCAGACATGGTCCCTGCCATGGCATTATCTGATAATTTCGGCCGAGATCCAGGGGAGATGTGCTCCTCTGACTCTTTTCCTTCGTAATGGTGCATGTTTGTCCCAGATTTTAAGGAAGTTTGTTTTGAATGCCTCAAAAGCTATATCTATGGAGGGTGCCTCTGGGATGAAGGACCAGTTTATCCGCCCTAGGTCCGACAGGAGGGAGACTAAGTTGAGGGAGTTATAGGACCTGGTGATTAAAGTCTTTGGTGGTGGGGCGGGGGGGTATACCTTCCTGACCATATAAATCATATGATGATCGCTTATGGAGTCAGGTAGGAGACCTGCGCTTAGAATTCTCTGTGGGTGGGAGGTGAGAGCCCAATCCAGTAAGGTATGGTTTTGAGTTTTGTGATTTAACCTGGTGGGGTCAGTGATAAGTTGAGATAGATTCTGGGCCTTAACTTTGGTCTTTAGGTGGACTTTATCTGGACCAAGCCAGTTTATATTGAAGTCGCCTGTGACATGGAGCTTGCCCCCAACCACTAGGGACTGTAAGTTGCCCAAGTGGGATAGGATGTCCTCGGGGGGAGTGCAGGGGGCGCAGTATGAGCCAGCCACATAGATGGGGATGGAACTAGGGGGAGAGATTTTGATGAGTATCGCATCTATGTTACCAGGGGATATGGGGATGTCCACTACAGTGAACTGACGACTGTTTGCACATAGCCGTGCTACCGCCTCGATTTTTACCTTGACGGTCACGCCTGCTTATAGCATACCCTGGTAGGGATACTTCCATATCCGTGTGATGCTGTTTTAACCAGGTTTCAGAGATGACTAGGATGTCAGGGTGCAGGGTTAAGGCAAGTGGTTGCAGCAGAGAGAATTTAGATAGAAGGCTGCAGGTGTTTAAGTGGATGATACGGAGGCCTTTGCGGAAAGAAAAAGGGGAGAGGGTGTTTGAAGCTGGGGTGTTTGGACCGGGGTTTACCTCTATGTCCCTGGACAGGAATAGGAGAAGGGTGATGAGGTGTTTCAATTTAACCCAGGGAGGTTTGGGGTAAGTTGTAGCGGGTCGAGAGGTAGAGGTAGTTGGGGGGAGATGGTAGGTTGAAGTGTGTAGGACCGAGTGGCACATGTGAAAGGATGGCGGTAGAATGGTAGCACTAATGAGACTGTAGTGTTCATTTGTTTTGGCTTGGGCAGCCATGTGTATGTGGTCAGTACAGCAAAGCTGTAGTGTTAGGCTTGGGGGGATAGACACCGGATGCCCATTGCATGACAGGATAGTTGTTGGCAGGGAGGATTTGCTTGCCAGTTGTAGAAAAATGAATAGTGTAGGCAACAGCAGCATCCTTGCTAAAGAATAAGTTGGGTGGGCGAGGATTTTAGTTCGGAGCCCTCTAGTGGCAGCAGCTGATAAGCTGCAAATGGAGAAGTGAGCTGATCGGTTTTGGGCAGTCACGTGACAAACCCTATATAAGGAGGAGCACACCAAGGGCGGTGGTGGGGAGCTGGTGGGTCAGAACCTCACAGACACTGGAATACAGAGCTTCCTAATACAAGCACTGTCCAGATTTGAAAATGGCACCTGTGGCGTCCGTGAGGGAGATTCCAAGGAAATCTTCGTCATACCTGTGCTGCCGGGGGGGCCATTGTAGTGAGCTGCAGGGGAGGGCAGAATCAGTCGTCCAGAGCCCTCGCGACCCAAATCCCGCTGTCTGTGGAGAGAGAAGAGGAATTTATAGGCAACTGTAGGAGTAACTACAGGTATGTCAAGCCTCTTTATTGGTTCTGTAAGTTTCTTTTGTACCTCATTTGCTCGCTTGATCAAATATGGCTAGTGGATTGGGGCCCTGAGTAGCTGCGTGGTAAATGCAGGGCTATGTTAGGTAAGACGTTGCCGAGTCAAACTGTACTAGGGTTTTGCTTAAAATTACACTTTTCCAGGTACAGGACTTAAATGCAGTTGCAGGTTGCTGGAATTTAACATGAGAGCACTACGTTTAAAACACTACGTTTAAATTACTTGCAGATTGCGTTTACCCGTGGAATTTCTGCAGCGAGTAGGGCAGGGAGGTAAATACTAGCACTACAGTTTTCCCCTCCAACTTTTCCCCGAGTTAAAATCAGTCTGTCTGCATTTGTCAGATTTTAACAGAAATACATCAGCAAGTAGCTAGCAAGGCAGGAGTTAGCAGATCTAAACTTAGCACTTTACAGTCTGTGAAAGCAATAAATGTTCCACAGTCAAAGGCACATGTTAGCAATGCGGTTTGGGCATGGTTCCTCAATACATTGTACAATTAAAGCACCTTACAGAAAACTATATAGGAGTAGGCAAAATGACAGTATTTCTGTGTTAATAAACTAACAGCACACCTGTGCCGACTGTTAAAACCTCACAGACACTGGAATACAGAGCTTCCTAATACAAGCACTGTCCAGATTTGAAAATGGCGCCTGTGACGTTCGTGAGGAGATTCCAAGGAAATCTTCGCGTACCTGTGCTGTCGGGGGTCCGTTGTAGTGAGCTGCAGGAGGGCAGAATCAGTCGTCCAGAGCCCTCGCGACCCTAATCCCGCTGTCTGTGCTGCCGGGGGCCCGTTGTAGTGAGCTGCAGAGAGGGCAGAATCAGTCGTCAGAGCCCTTGCAACCCAAATCCCGCTTGGTCTGTGCTGGCCGGGGGTCTGTTGTAGTGAGCTGCAGGAGGGCAGAATCAGTCAGTCCAGAGCCCTCGCGACTCCAAATCCCGCCTGTCTGTGTTGCCGGGGCCATTGTAGTGAGCTGCAGGGGAGGGCAGAATCAGTCGTCCAGAGCCCTCGTGGACCCAAATCCCACTGTCTGTGCTGCTGCGGGGTCCATTGTAGTGAGCTGCAGAGGAGGGCAGAATCAGTTGTCCAGAGCCCTTGCAACCCAAATCCCGCTGTCTGTGCTGCGGGGGGTCTGTTGTAGTGAGCTGTAGGGAGGGCAGAATCAGTCGTCCAGAGCCCTCATGACCCAAATCCTGCTGTCTGTGTTGCCGGGGTCCAGTGAGCTACAGGAGGGCAGAATCAGTCGTCCAGAGCCCTCGCGACCCAAATCCTGCTGTCTGTGCTGCCGGAGGGTGGGGTCCGTTCTAGTGAGCTGCAGGGAAGGGCAGAATCAGTCGTCCAGAGCCCTCGCGACCCAAATCAAAAGCTTTACTGAAGTTAAGGTAGGCGACATAAACTGCTCCCCCTTGGTCCACCACTCCGGTTACCCAGTCAAAGAAATCTGTAAGATTAGTGTAACAGGACCTTCCTTTTGTAAACCCTTGCTGTCTTGGATCCTACATAGAAACATAGAATTTGATGGCAGATAAGGACCGCTTGGCTCACCCATTCTGCCCATTTCCCTACCTAATGGATAAGCTGCAGATCCTAGTTAACCAGCAGCCTACTTCTTCCTACCCCCACCCCCTAGAATTGCCTTATGACTGTCCCATGCATGCTTGAATTCCACCACTGTTTTTGACTCCACAACCTACTCCGGAAGGCCGTTCCATGCATCCACAACCCTCTCTGTGAATAAATACTTCCTTAAATTACCTCTGAGCTGCCCCCCCATCTTCAAATTGTGCCCCCTTGTTCTTGCACAAATCTTTTTTTGAAAGATGCTACCCTCTTGGACTTTGTTGATTCCCTTGAGGTACTTGAAAGTTTCTATCATGTTCTCCCTCTCCCTCCTTTCCTTGAGGCTATACATATTAAGCTCCTTAAGTCTCTCTTCATATGTCTTCCGGTGCAGACCCTGCACCATTTTAGTTGCCCTCCTCTGGACAGCTTCCATCCTGTCTATGTCTTTGCAGATATTGGGTCTTCAGAACTGCACGCAGTACTCCAGATGGGGGTCTCACCAGCTGTCTGTACAGAGGGATATTAACTTCCTGTTTTCTACTGGTGATGCCTCTCCCTATGCATCCCTGTATCCCCCCAGCCCTCCTTGCTGCCCTCTCACATTGCTTGCCCACCTTTAAGTCATCTGATATGACTACCCCGGGTCCATTTCCATTTTTGTTGTTGTTAGTATCTCACCCCCCATTGTGTACTCTTCCCCAGGGTTTTTGTTTCCCAGGTGCATTATCTTGCACTTCTTAGCATTGAATCTAAGCTGCCATACATTTGACCATTCCTCTAACCTTGCCAAGTCTTTCTTAAGGAGTGCCTCCATAATCTTGCCCACTACTAAGGTAAGACTTACTGGTCTGTAGTTCCCTACCTCCTCCCTGCTACCATTCTCTAGTGCACACCTCCCTCCCCCCTGTGTCCATGGTGCTGAGCTGTGGGCCCTGCCCTACCTTCTCTTCAGTTAATACTGAGCAGAAGTATCTATTTAGGATAGATGCTTTTACATGGTCCTCATCCTCACATGCCCCCTTATCCCCTTTGACCATAGCAATACCTCCTCTGGACGTTCTCCTTTCACTAATGTATCTATAGAAAGTCTTGTCACCTTCTTTTACTGTTTGTGTTAGTGTTTCCTCGGTTTCTGCCTTTGCCTGCCTTACTGCCTTCCCTGCTTCCCTTAGGGAAGTTTGGTATGCCTCCCTATCATCATCCTGCTGTGTTCCCTTATATTTCCTGAAGGCCAGTCTTTTGGCTCTTACCTTTTCTGCTACTGTTTTTGAGAACCAAAGTGGTTTCCTTCTTCTTTTGTACTTCCTTTTCTCTCTAATACAATGGGATGTTGCTTCAAGTATTGCATCCTTAATGCTTGCCCACTTGGCCTGTGCCCCCTCACCTGTATTTCTTTTTGCCAGAGGTAGCTTAACTCTGTTGGCTATCTTATCAAAGTCAGCTCCTCTGAAGTCCCATATTTTTGCCTTGGAATGGGATGATTTAGTTCTATTGGCCAAATTGAACCATACCATGTGACGGTCACTGGCCCCCAGGTGCCCCTCTACCTGGAGATCTGAAATCCTTTCCCTGTTAGTCAGTACGAGATCTAGAATAGCCTGTTTCTTGTGGGTTATTGTACCAGTTGTTTGAGGCCCTCCTCCTGCAGGGAATCCATCATGTGTCTAGTTCTGGCAGATGTTCCTGCTGGTATTGACCAATCTGTATCTGGCATGTTGAAGTCTCCCATTATCGGAACCTCCCCTTTAGCTGTCATGTTTTGGTATATCTTCTAACAGTAATGTGTCTATGTCCTCCCCCTGGTCTTGAGGCCTGTAGACAACCCCAGTTGGTACGGCTGTCCCATTTCCTGTTTTCAGGGTGACCCACAGTTCTTCTGGCTCCTTATGTGCATTCTGAATTTCTGTAGCTTTGCTACATTGACATAAAGGGTCATTCCACCCCCCTTCCTTTTTGCACCTCGGTCTCTTCTGAACAGTACATAGCCAGGTACTGAAGTCTCCCAAGTGTGAATACTGACAAACCGTGTCTCACTAATGGCTACCATGTCCAGTTTAGCCTCTGTCATTATTGCCTGCAGGTCTGGGATCTTGTTTCCCAGACTGCGAGCATTTGTGTACATGATTTTCCATTGGCCAGATTTCTGGAATACAGAGCTTCCTAATACAAGCACTGTCCAGATTTGAAAATGGCGCCTGTGGCATCCGTGAGGGAGATTCCAAGGAAATCTCCTAGTACCTGTGCTGCCGGGGGCCATTGTAGTGAGCTGCAGGAGGGCAGAATCAGTCGTCCAGAGCCCTCGTGACCCAAATCCCGCTGTCTGTGGAGAAAAAAGAGGAATTTATAGGCAACTGTAGGAGCAACTACAGGTATGTCAAGCCTCTTTATTGGTTCTGTAGGTTTCTTTTGTTCCTCGTTTGCTCGCTTGATCAAATATGGCTAGGGGATTGCGGCCCTGAGTAGCCGCGTGGTAAATGTAGGGCTATGTTAGGTAAGACGCTGCTGAGTCAAACTGTACTAGAGTTTTGCTTAAAATTACACTTTTCCAGGTACAGGACATAAATGCAGTTGCAGGTTGCTGGAATTTAACATGAGAGCACTATGTTTAAAGCACTACGTTTATTTATTTATTTATTTAGTTTTTGTTAACCGGGTAAGTGCGCTAGTCAGCAAGTGACTGTTTTCAGGCACGACCCGGGAGGTACAATTACAATACACAAAGAGTGCAGCCAGATTATTAAGACAACGAGTACAAAAAATGCAGAGAGAAATACATATGGCAATGTAACATACATTAGTAAACAAAAATATACTTTAGCACTTGATCATGGAACATACTCAAAATGTGAATAGTAGAAGGCAGAAAATAAGAGAGGATAGGCATCAGTAGAAAAGACACAAGGAAGGAAAACTGGCAAATGGATGGGAGGGAGAGATTAAGTGGAAAGGAGGTGCCAGATACGGCAACAGCTGGGTGAGGTACCAACCCGGCCGGGCTCATGGAGCCGAAAGACGGGAGGCGAAGAGAGGTGGTAGGGGAGCGCAGTAGACGGCAACAGCGGTAGGAGGTAGGAAAATACAGCGGTCTGGTGGAACCGATAGATGGCAGGACGAGAGTGAGGATGCCGGTGAGAGGGGGATAGAGGCGAGGAGTTACGGCAATAGCGGCAAAAGTGTCAAAGTCAAGCCGAGCCAGTGGAACCAAGAGACGGCAGGGCAGGAGGGGGGGTCAGACGGTGGGAGTAGGCGGTAGTAGGTGGAGAGAGGTGACTAAGCACAGCCAGGAGGGGCATGGATGAGGTAGGAACAGGTAAAGGTGAGTTTGGTGGGGAGGCAAAAGGGGAAGAGGATATAACAGAAGAAGGGGGGGAAGAGAGCAGCAGTGGGGTTAAGTGAGGAGAGGCTGTGAAGTGAAGATAAGAATGTCATGGAGTAGAATAGCGACTTACAATTGTCAACAGCTAACATTAGGCTTATAAAGAAACAGGTTAAGGCAACATTAATTACAAGGCACAAAATAAAACATTAATTACAACGCACAGTATAGAACACCCATTTGGACAGGCAAAAGTACTAGCAATGAGGAAACAGTACAAATGCAGCGGATCAGGTAGGGTCAAAAGCAAACACATTTGTCCATAGTAGTGAGGAAAGTCCTGAGTTTGCTCTAAAAAGTCACATGAGTGGAGACATCTCTTAGATCCTGAGGTAGTAGGTTCCATAGGTGGGGGCAGCATGATGGAAGGAGCCCATGCCCTTTTAGTCCGACAAAGGGATGGATAGTAAGGTCTGATCAGCCGATCTAAGATTCCTTGTGGGAATGGCCGGCCTGAGGAGATCAGACAGGATAGCAGGCTTGGACGCCTTAGGATGGAATCAACTAAATTGTACAAGTAGTACTGCCTGGTAGAGGAAGGAAAGAGCCAACCAAGGTCCTGATATAAGAGACAATGATGCTGCAGCCGAGGTGCTTTGGTTGCATACCTACACACATTATTGAAGGTAGTATCCTATAGTTGCAGTGAAGATTTGGTGGCCAAGGACAGGATGGGACACCCATATGTAAGGGTTGGCAATAGAATGCCTCTGGCTATCGCCAATTTAGCAGCAGGGGTGAGCAGGTATTTGGTTCTATAGGCAGCCCCCAATTTGCAGTTAATTGACTTGCAGGTTTCCTGTATATGTGCTTTCAGGTCCAAGGTTTGATCCAGGTGGATGCCAAGGTAACGAAAGGAAGTGACAGTTTCTATAGGGTCCCCATCGATATCAGAGACAGAGATGGTCAGAGGACAGGATCTAAGCTTGTGATTGGAGCTAAACATCATAACTTTTGTTTTATTTGTATTTAAAACCAGGCGTTGAGTTCAACCAGTGTTGTACAGCACAAAAATCTGCAGTGAGGGCAGCATTTAGATCCAGGACCTTATCAGAGTGATAATAAATTACCAGGTCATCCGTGATAAAGAAGTGAGTGACCTGTGGTGACCAGCTCAGGAAGTTTATTGACCTAATAATGAGAAAAGAAGAGGGCCAAGTATAGACCCCTGAGGGACCCCAATGTTGATAACAGCACTGTCTGACATGGATGAATTAAACTTAACAGCTTGTGTTCTGTTGGAGAGGTAGCTTTGAACCAGGTAGTGACTGGGAGAGAAGCCCAAGGTACTGAGGCGTATAGTAGCAGAGAATGGTCAACCAGATCGAAAGCTTTGGTTAAGTCAATGAAGACTGCCCCTGTTAACTTTCTCTATCCATATTGGTAACGATATCTGAAGTGAATTTTGCAAGTGCTGTCATGGTGCTGTGATGCTTTCTAAAATCATGTTGTGCTGAGCTTAGTAAATTGAATTTCTCAAGGTATTCAGTGATTTGCATGGATACTACTTTTTCCAGGATTTTATTCAGAACAGACAAAATAGCAATAGGCGGTAATTTGATATGTCATTTTACTGCCTTTCTTAAATACAGGAGTGACTCTGGCTGCCTTCCAGACTTCAGGGACAATGCCATTGAGAGAGAGATAGGGTGAAGATGTGTGCCAGGGGCCAGAGATGTAGTAAGAAGCCATTTTAGTAGTCTTGGTTCTAGGCCATCTGAGCCAGTACTGGTGTTTTCAGAGAGTGACCTGAGCAGCTTTAGGACCTGATGCCTAGACACTTCCCTGAAATAGAAGGGATTGGTTAAGTTTGGGGTCCTTCAGATGCTGTGGGGTTAAACTGTGAAGCAGAGGATTGTGATGGGAGGGAAGCTGTGTAGGCAGATAAGTCAGAAAATTGTTGGTTAAAAGCATTTGCAATGGTAGTAGAATCATTACAGTGTACACCATGTAGGACCATATCTGAGGGAGTGACATCTTTAGCAGAACCCAAGAATGACTTAATGTGACCCCAAAACTTGCGAGGGTCATTGGAAGAATTAATCAGCAGGTTTTGGCAGTATTTACTTTTGGCCTGCCTGATGCATCTTTACAGTCATTTCTGTATTGTTTGTACAGAATGAGATCTGACTGCAGTCCAGTTTGTTTGTACTTTTCCATTGATTGTCTCTAACTTTTAACTTTTGAAGCAGGTCTTTTTTCAGCCACCTCGAATCGCTGGCCCCTTACCCTCCTTTTGACTGTAGGAGGTGCTTCTTTTGGATGTTGCCAAATTCAGTCAGAAATGAATTGAGGGCAGTATCAACATTGGTTGCGTATAAATGTTAGACCAGTCAACACAAGAGAGGTCAAATAGGAAGGCTTGTTTATCCAGGGCAGCATAGTTTGAAAACCTAATCAGATGTGGTGGAGGAGGAGGAGGTGGACAGGATCTGCCATCGACAAAGTGTGGGGAATGATCAGTGATTGAGTCAGAAGCACTGTGGCATCTAGTACATGATCAGGTCTGGTGGTGAGGACCCAATCAAGTAGGGACCCTGAGTGCTGAGTAGTAGTTCAGGTAAAGCCTGTGATAGTTTGGTGTAGATTGTGCTTCTGTATTAGAGATTCAAGGATGCTGTGCTGTGGACCCAGCCAGTTAAGGTTCAGGTCCCCAAGGAGAGAGCCTCATTTGATTTTACATTCTGGGAGACATATTGTAGCAAATTCTGGAGACCACTCATCCCGCTTGTAGGTGGATTGTAGACACAAATGATGTGCAGCAGTTTTGAACCCAGTGCCAGGGTAGCGTGCAGAGTTTCACAAGGTGTTAGGAATCAGTGCAGGGTAGGATGTTCAGGGATAGATGATTTTTGTACATAATCGCAACCCCCTGACCCAATACGATCTTTCCTTAGAATGCTATAACCAGGCACCAGACAAGTGGCATCAGGCACCCAAGGCTTCAGCCAAGTCTCTGATAGGCATAAAATGTCAGGGTTAATCAGTTTAGCCCAGGCTTCGAGCTCAGCCAGGTGACTCGTGAGCTATAACCAGACCCTTTTTTGTTGCAGCCGTTGCAGGGGGTTTAAATTGCCTACAGATTGCGTTTACTCATGGAATTTCTGCAGCGAGTAGGGCAGGGAGGTAAATACTAGCGCTACAGTTTTCCCCTCCAACTTTTCCCCGAGTTAAAATCAGTCTGTCTGCATTTGTCAGATTTTAACAGAAATACATCAGCAAGTAGCTAGCAAGGCAGGAGTTAGCAGATCTAAACTTAGCACTTTACAGTCTGTGAAAGCAATAAATGTTCTGCAGTTAAAGGCACATGTTAGCAATGCGGTTTGGGCATAGTTCCTCAATACATTGTACAATTAAAGCACCTTACAGAAAACTATATAGGAGTAGGAAAAATGACAGTATTTCTGTGTTAATAAACTAACAGCACACCTGTGCCGACTGTTAAAACCTCACAGACACTGGAATACAGAGCTTCCTAATACAAGCACTGTCCAGATTTGAAAATGGCGCCTGTGGCGTTCGTGAGGGAGATTCAAGGAAATTTCATTCATACCTGTGCTGCCAGGGGAGTCCATTGTAGTGAGCTGCAGGGAGGTAGAATCAGTTGTCCGTATCTCTTGCAACCCAAATCCTGCCTGTGCTGTGCTGGGGGTCCGAAGTGTAGTGAGCTGCAGGGAAGGCAGAATCAGTCGTCCAGAGCCCTCGCAACCCAAATCCTGCTGTCTGTGCTGCCGGGGGGGGGACGTTGTAGTGAGCTGCAGGGGAGGGCAGAATCAGTCGTCCAGAGCCCTCGCGACCCAAATCAAAAGCTTTACTGAAGTTAAGGTAGGCAACATCAACTGCTCCCCCTTGGTCCACCGCTCTGGTTACCCAGTCAAAGAAATCTATAAGATTAGTGTAACATGACCTTCCTTTTGTAAACCCTTGCTGTCTTGGATCCTGTGCTCCTATGGATTCCAGGTGTTGCACTATCCTTTTCTTAAGGAGTGCCTCCATAATCTTGCCCACTACTAAGGTAAGACTGTCTGGTCTGTAGTTCCCTACCTCCTCCCTGCTACCATTCTCCAGTGCACACCTCCCTTCCCCGTGTCCATGGTGCTGAGCTGTGGGCCCTGCCCTACCTTCTCTTCAGTAAATACTGAGCAGAAATATCTATTTAGGATAGATGCTTTTACATGGTCCTCCTCCTCACATGCCCCTTATCCCCTTCGATCATAGCAATACCCCCTCTGGACGTTCTCCTTTTGCTAGTGTATCTATAGACAACCCCAGTTGGTATGGCTGTCCCATTTTCTGTTTTCAGGGTGACCCACAGTTCTTCTGGCTCCTTATGTGTATTCTGAATTTCTATTGCTTTGCTATTTTCATTGACATAAAGGGTCATTCCACCCCCCCTTCCTTTTTGCACCTCGGTCTCTTCTGAACAGTAGATAGCCAGGTACTGAAGTCTCCCAAGTGTGATTACTGACAAACCATGTCTCACTAATGGCTACTATGTCCAGTTTAGCCTCTGTCATTATTGCCTGCAGGTCTGGGATCTTGTTTCCCAGACTGCGAGCATTTGTGTACATGATTTTCCATTGGCCAGATTTCGGTGTTTTAGTTGTTGGGCGATGTCTGGTGTTTCCCCAGTGCATCGTATGGGGGGCCGGACCTTTTTCCTTATCTGGTCATGCAAATGAACTACAAACATGCTGAACTCCTGTTTGACCACTAGCTGGGGGGGAGGGATCTTCTTCCCATTCGATGTATAGGGTGCTGTATCCTCTCCCTATTTGCTAGTTTAAATATTCTGCAAAGACGTTAAACTTCTGCCCCAATGCACTGACTCCCTCCTTAGTCAGATGCAGTCCATCAAATTTAAAGAACTTTTGCTCCCAAAACCTTTGCCAGTTCCCTACATATTTGTGTCCTTTTTCCTGGCTCCAGCCCTTGAGCCACATGTTTATGTAACCCCCTTGCAAATGGGGGTTCCCAAAAGTGTTCCAGGAGCTTGCCTGAATGCTCCAAGTCTGGGCGGTGTTTGTTAGCTGAGCTGTTTAAATGTGGTTCCAAGTGAGTGCTATTTGAGCCTCCACGTACTGTCTCTTTAAGAGCTGTCTGCTTGCAGACTTAATTAGTTTGTATGGGGGGACTGTGTATTTAATGCTCTAATCCCACCCTAGCTGCTGCCAATTTGCTCCATTTCTGCTGTCACAACATGTGCAGAGGGAGCCTTGTTGAAAGATATAAAGGTTTGCCAGAAATCATTTAGAGTGACTTGAGAAAATGTAGTTTGTCTAACCTGTCTTTATTTTAGCATGAACTGTTTCAGTGCAGCTCTTTCATTTTGGTCCTGAACTGCTGTGCTGGGCCAATTGGGTTAAGGGAGCCCTAAAATGGAGCCTGTGGACGAATCAGAACTTGGACTCTCAATTTTGAGCCAGCCACAAGGGGATTGTATGGGCAGTGACTCTGGGAAATGTAGTTTTGACCTTGGTGCCTTTTTCCACCAACAGAGGGAGTCTTATTGTAAGTGACAGCCGAACCAACCAACTGAATGGTGTGGAGCTAAAGGAAATGCCCTGCTCTGTGACTGGAAAGATCAGATCAGTTGTGACAGTGAAGAGAGAAGGAGCTCTGTGCTTCTGCGATGTATAGTTTTGTGCGGGAAGCACGTGTGAGGCCCTGAGGTTCAGCCTGCAGCCGTTGCAAGTGCCAGTTCGGACTGAATCCGATTGTGAGGCGAAAGAAGGAAGTCTGAAGAGTGGAAACCAGGCTCACCCTGTAGAAGACTGGAGAAACTGCTGAATTTAATTAATTTATTTATTTAAGAGTTTAACCAGGCAGGCATACTGAGCGGAGAACCACTCGTTTCCAGATGCGACCTGGGGGGAAACAGGGGAGGAGACATAGGGGAAGGTCAGTAATACACAAACATTCTGTACAATTGAGGAGGCACTGTTAGAGAGCCTATTATACAAAACTAAGACCAACAGAGTGAAAATTGCACTCGGTCTGTCAGGAACTGAAGCTGCTGTGTGCGCTCCCAGGTATTTTTGCAGTAATTGCGATCGGGATCGAGGAGCAGCCTGCCTGGTATAGTACTTTCCTTTTACATATGAATGTGCATAGTGCTTGTGGGGAATCACTATTCCCAATTCCCCGTGCTGTGTGCTGAAGCTGGAAGCAAACCCTAGCTTAGCTTGGACTAAATATGTTTGCTATCAACTGCAGTGGGGTCCAGTCAACAGGACCTTGTCTCCATGCCCTGTTGTTCTGGCAATCCAGAAGAACATCTACCATCCGGTCCTCAGCTTGGGTATTGTGAGTACAAATCAGGGTATTCCCCTGCAGTCTGTTTTCAATCACAAGTGTGTCATCTAATTCTTGTTGTTTCCCTGCTTCATGGACTGAGCCATCTGGCTTCGGATTACAATTAGGTGTTGTGCATATATTTTCTTCTACAGGGCCCTATCCATCTGCCGGCCAACCCCGGGCAACGGACCTGGATAGCCCCCCGACCCCCCAACCTGGGTACCCAGAGTGTGACTTTCAGACACTGTAGGTGTGCACAGTACTGTGATTTAATGCCACCAATTAACCTGATTTCCTCCTCCCATGTTACTGCCCCCTAAATAAATCAGATTTGTTGTTGTTATGTTATATACTGTCTGTGGTGTTGGTACTTATGGAAACAGTATTGTGTTTTGTTGTGTATATTGTTTAACCTTATTTTACAGTGGGTCCTCAGAGACATGCTGCAGAATCAGTCTCAAGGGTAAGAGGTATCTGTATGAGTGAACAGTGTGTATATGTGGGGTATTGGGGCTGTAACTCTGGTGTATTGTGTGAGCCACTAGAGGGAATAAAACAGGGTCTCAGTGACCCAAAGGACTGTGACCAAGCTAGTCTAACCACTACAAATCCTGACCTCTGGGTGAAGGCACCCGCCATAGGATCTAGGCCCCTCAACCTGTCCGTACTCAAACAGGCAGGGGTAGTAGCCCTTGGGATAGTGCCACCTAGGGGTTACATCTAGCTCCCCTATCTCCCCTTCTCTGACCTTCTGTCCATCTGCCCCTCTCTCCCAGACTGGCAGGATCTTAGAGTAGGAGATGCCAGCCGAAATGGATGATAGTTTGTCACCCAGCCTGGTCAGGTGTTCCTTGGTCTCCACAACTGACCAGCTGGCGAGATCATTAGTCCCTGTGTGTACCAGGATGTCAATGTTTTCTTCTGCTTCCTGAACAATTTTAGCAATGCAGTCAGTGTCTCTCCACACAGATGTACCTGGGAGACATCTGCTCATTACCCCGACTGGAGATAGGTATTAACTCCCCGAATCATGGCGTCTCCTATGATCAGAAGTTTTGTGGATTTCCATTTTGCTTTTTTTTGTTTTGGTTCCTGTTTTGGGTGAGTTTTGTTGTGCTAGCTTCTGTGTGTTCTCTGCCCCTTTATTTGATTTCAGAGCTAGAGGCAGATACCTGTGTGTAGTGTTTATATGGTTTGTGGAGGTGATATGTTGGAGAGCACCGAGTGATGGGGCACCTAGTTTGCCCCTCTAATCACCTGCCAAGCTCCTGGACCAACTACCCTCTGTGGTCGAGATGCTTCTGTTGGATGTTGGGGAAATGGCAGGCGGTTCTTATAATATATTTCCTCTTGAATATGCAATTTGAGGTGCGCAATCTCTGCCTATGCTGCCTGGAGCTGAGCCTTTAGATCTCCAATGACAACAGAAATCTGTTCAGAGGGGCAAATAACAGAGTTATGTTTTTTAATTGAAATCATTGCACCACAGTGTGGAAGCTTTGCTTAGAAATCATCCAGAGATGTATTCCAGTTAGATGTATGCACAGTGATGAGGGCACTTAAATAATTTTACATACAGAGTAAAGGAGGAATTAATGAAATAATGCCCTCTCAAAATAAATTTCAATGTTTTGTTGAATAGAGTAGCACTTGTGTATACTTGTAATGTTTTGAACTTTGGCTTTACTCTGTTCCCACCCTTGGTAGGGAAGCTGGGTAGTAGTGTGCAGGGAATAGAAAGCCCAGCACCAAGGGTGAGCAGAGCACCGGAGAAGGAGGAGGCAGGGGAGGATGGTGGGTGGTTCGCAATACGGTGAGTGGGGAACTGTAACAAGAGGCTAGCCTTTATTGGGGATGTGGGAGGAGCTATTCCCCCACATTGAACCTCGGGCTTTAGCCCTCCCATTCAGTGTTTTGGTGAATAGAATAGTGCTTGTGTATGTAACCTCTAAGTGGAGCTATCCCAAGGGCTACTACCCCTGCCTGCTTGGCTAGTAGCAGGTTAAGGGGCCTTGGTAATGAAATGGGTGGTCTCCACCCAGAGGTCAGGATTGTTAGTTGTCAAGCTAACCTTGGATCATTCACAAATCTGGACTGTCATGTACGGTATGGGCTGCACGCCCATTGGCTGTAGCTCTGCACCAATGGGCGTGCAGCCCTACCGGACAGTCAGTCGGCGGGCGGCGGGGCGGCAGGCGGGTGGATGCTGTCCGCCCGCCAGCTGCGGGGGAGCGGGTGGAGGGGCTTCGTGGGTGGGTGGGGACACTAGACACCAGGGAGATGTTTGGGGGTTCTGCTGTGACATTCTGCCCGCGATCGGGCTTTACGGTCCACTGGACCACCAGGGAGTTCGGGTTGGGGAGGGTTACATTCTGCCGCAATCGGGCACTGGGGGTTTATGCAGGTTCTGCCCGCGATCGGGCACTGGGGGTTTATGCAGGTTCTGCCGTGATCGGGCACTGGGGTTTATCATGGTTCTGCCCGCGATCGGGCACTGGGGCGACATTGCACGGTTCTGCCCGCGATCGGGCTATGGGTGATGTGGGGGGCGACATACGCGGTTCTGCCCGCGATTGGGCTATGGGTGATGTGTGTGGGGGCGACATGTACGGGTTCTGCCAGCGATCAGGCTATCAGGTGATGTGTGTGGGGGCGACATGTACAGGTTCTGCCTGCGATCGGGCTATGGGTGATGTGTGGGGGTCATGTAACTGTGATGCCCGCGATCGGGCTTACGTGTCACGTCGGTCCCCGGCGGCTGCTGCCTAGCAGGGTAGCCAGGAGCAAGTCCTCGAGGATCAAGCACCTACATGCAAATGGCATGCAAATGGGGCCATAAAGAGATGCAAATGGCCCCCTGTGCCTTGCATAAATTATGGCCCCATTTGCATGTCACCTTTTGAATATCGAAATTTGCGCGATAGGCGCCAATGGTGCTTACGCCACCGCAAGTTTAATGCTCAACTCTGGCAACTTGATGAAGCGCAAGTCCACTGCGCCATCAAGTGCTGTGTTGTCAGCGATATTCAAAGGAGTTGCTCAACAGCGCAACTCCTTTGAATATCACCCCGGCCACACCCCTGCGCAACTATTTTGAGCAGCGCAGGGGCTTGCGCCTCAGACTGGCGCAGTTTGAATATCTGGGTCACTGTTTGTAATCCGGAGCCGGAGAGCTCAGTTCATGAAAGAAAAGGCAACAAGACAATCAGATGACAACACTTTTAGATTTAGCTGTTGTTGCAGTGAGCTACCCTGATGTTTACTCACGATACCCAATACTGGATGCAGGCAGGATGAAATTGAGACTGCAGGCTGTTGAGCTGGAGTGCCCGGAGAAGCAGGACCCACACAAATCACCGAGGCATCGTTCCTGTTCAAGGCATTGAGCAGGGGGCTGATCCCCAGGCTGGTTTCTCATCGATGACTTTCTCTGCGTAGCAGGTATTCTGGCTGGGCCAGTGTAGCAGGGCCCAGGCAAAAGGAAATGGATACGGATTCAGTCCATGGAGTTGGATACAGTCTCCAGCAAGCAAAACACAGTTCAGACACACAGTGGGGAACCAAATCACGACCCACTATAAGCACACAGCACATTCACATGTAAGAAAATTCCACTGTACCAGGCAAATGGCTCTCCAGTCGCAATTACAGAGTCTCTGTGTAACCCCTAGGGGGCACTATCCCAAGGGCTACTACCCCTGCCTGCTCTGATATTAACAGGTTGAGGGGCCTGGATCTGATGGCGGGTGCCTCCACCCAGAGGTCGGGGTTGGAACAGTCTGAAATGACTCGGTTACAGCCCTCTGGGTAACTGCAACCCCCCCTTTCCTCCCCTAGTGGCCCACACAAGTCAGCCACAGTACCCTTGCCATATACGCTTACCCCCAGGCTTGGTTCAATCAGCTTAGCTCTGGGGACCCCCTGTAAAGTAAGATGCAGTTATATAATAACCACTGTACAGTAATTCAACATAGACACACATTTCAGTTAGTATACCTTTGCAAAACAACCAATCTGATTTATTTAGGGGGAAGATAACAAGGACTGGGGGAAATCAGGTTAATTAGCTTACCACTCTAATATATATATGTATATATATATATATATATATATATATATATATATATATATATGTGTGTGTATATATCTAGGGCACTGTACACAGGCCTAACCTATAAGTCATTGTCTCCGGGTACCCAGGCAATAGAAGGCTAGCCTCTCGTTGCAGCTGGTTGGGGCACAGACACAGAGAACAAGCATTTGATCCCTAAGTGGATTAAGTAGAGCCAGCAGGCTCAGTTCGTGTAGCCAGTAAAGCAGCCAGACAAATCTTGCCCTCACTATGAACATCTGACAGGGAGCTACCCTGATTTAGTACTCACGACTCCAGCAGAAAGATCACTCTCACACCACTTGCAGGACCGAGGCTGGACTTTAAACACTTCTCCACACATTTATATGAAGAGCAGAGGGGTACCATACCAGGCAGCTGCTGTATATTCCCTATCACTTTCACGGCACACACCAGGCCAAACAGCGCAGCTTCACTTGTCCTGACAGACCGAGCGCGATTGAAGCAGATTCTCCAGTCCTCTACAGGGTGAGCCTGGTAGGTAGCTATAATCGTACAGCCTCCTCCGCCTGCACTCCTCCATGGATCTTGTCCGTTCCTTCTGGTGTTGCTTTCACCCGACTTCTTGGCCTGCCACACGCGCTTCACACACAAAGACTTCCACAGCGCAGGAGCCAGAGCTCCTTCTCCCTTCACGATCACCAATGACTCTGTCTTGGACAGTTTGGGCAGAGCAATCTAGTGCGGGCGCCACCTGATCCCATTGGTGGGATACCGATGCCAGCTACTCCCTAATGCCCTCATTGGTGCAAAAAAAGCACCATAGTCCAGACTTCACTTCCCAGAATTACTAGTTGTGTCCCCATTGGTCAGCTGGCTCCACATGGGGTCCCGATTCTGGTTGGTCACTATCAACTCCATTTTAGACACCCCCTGGCTCCCATTGTTCCCCTCAGACAGTCCTGGTCCAAAATGGAGGGGCATAGCACACAGAGTCCCAGCTGCAACAAAGGCAGGTTAAACAGCTACATTTTCACTATTTCTCTAAATGATTACAGGCAAATAGTTACATCTTTCAAGTGAGCTCCCCTTGCGCTGTCAGCGGCGGCAAAGAGGGGCAATTACATTACAGCTCGAGCGGGACTTGAGCAGGGAAACACACAGTCCCTCTCATGAGCAATAATGGTGTCTGCAAGCAGACAGCTCTTAAAGAGGCAGTACGTGGAGGCTCTACAAGCACTCACAGAGCCATTCAAATGGCTTAAGCGCCGAACACCAACACCGGGGGGGGGCACTTAGGCAGCTCCTCAACAGCTTTTAGGAACCCCCATTTCTAGGGGGTTACACCCTTCCTGGCTTGGAAAGAACTTGGCGTCCGTGTCAAGTAGTTACCCTTAAATCACTTTAAGGCAAAACAATTTACACTAACAGCACATTAAACCTAGGGTTACCTACATTGGTACTGTACTACACAATTCACTATTGGTTATACAACATTACATATACAGGCAACCTTTTTCTTTCATAAATCAGGTCATTACTTCCTGCCCATGACACTTGGATAAAGGGAGCCCTTCCCTATCAGCTATGTGTAGGCTAAATGGGGCAGGGGCACCATACTCAGAGGGTGATACTAACAGTTGAGAATAATTTCCCAGGGTCAATTTAGGCAAGGAGCTTGGGGACACGTCACCCCTTTATGGACCACATTCAGAGGCAGATCCACAAGCTGACCCAGGGATTCATAACTCAACCTCACTACAGGCCGTACTTCTCGGCCAGCCCGTCTAGGAGTTTCGGATAAAATTTCTGAATGTTCCGACTCCTTCTCAGCCCCACTTGGATGGGTCGGTGGAAACCACTATAGGAGAAGGGGACCCGGAGTCCATAGTACCTGCAGGGCCTTGTTCTACCCTTTCTGAGCTTGCAGTATTAGGGTCAGCGGAGGGAATTTCTGGTACTGACAAGGAACCATCAGGGCACTCTAAATATTCTTCAGGTTCTGGCATATCACTGGCTTGCTCCCCCACATCACTTCCTTCTTCTGAAAAGTCAGACAGCTCAGCCAGGCCAGACAGTTCAGCCAGGCTCAAAGATCCCACCTCTTTGGCCTTGATGCCACTCACTTCATCCTCTGGGAGCATGGGCTCCGTAGACAAAGCTGGGGGCTCAGACAGTCCAGGAAGCCCAACTTTGTCCCCAGAGTTAATTAGGGGATTGCCCCTAAACAGTTGGCTCAGTTCATAACAGGGGTAATATTCAATGTTATTCTCACTGTCCTCAGACACAGACTGGCGATCAACTTCATCAGAGGGGGGTGGAAAAAGCCTCTTTAGTTTGATTTCTGAAGAATCAACCGATCTTAGTTTTTTCTTGGCAGCAGCTCTAGTTACAGGCCGGGGGGAGGGCACTGTAAGGTTCGGCTTCTATCAAAATTTGTCCGATTGGCAGCAGATGATTTATGTGCATAGTCTTTACGTCTTTTGAGTTGTTTTCAGGTCACAGTTATACAGGTACATCTTCCAGTTTTCCCACAACAATATGAGGGAGGTGATGCCATCTGTCAGCAATCTTATGTTTGCCATGCAGTCCCAAATTCCTCAATAGCACTCTGTCCCCTTCTCTCAGCTCCATTGCTTTCACTTTCTTATCATACCTTTCCTTATTGGTCAGGTTTTGCTTAGCAGCCATGGTCTGGGCTAGCTGGTACGCATGATTGAGTTGGGCCTTCAACTTTTGCACATACTGTAGATGATTAGCTGCTTGAACCCCATCAGGAGAAACCCCAAAACATACATCCACCAGCAATCTAGCTTGTTTCCCAAACATCAGTCTATACGGGGAAAATCCAGTGGCATCACTTTTGGTGCAGTTATAAGCATGTACCAAGGTGCTAATCTGCTGGCTCCATCTAGGCTTGTCTTTAGGTTGCAGTGTGCCCAACATATCAAGCAATGTGCGGTTAAACCTTTCAGGCTGGGGATCTCCCTTGGGTTGATATGGGGTGGTTCTTGACTTTCGTACCCCCCACAAGGATAGCATTTCTTTAATCAGGCAGCTTTCAAAATCTCTCCCCTGGTCGGAATGGATTCTTTGGGGGGCCCCATAGTGGACAAAGAAATTCTCAACAAGGACTCTAGCCACCATAGTTGCTTTCTGATCTTTAGTAGGGAAAGCCTGTGCATACCGGGTGAAATGATCGGTAACTACCAATATATTGCTGATGTTTTTCAGATCTGGTTCTAGACTCCAGAAATCAATGCAGACCAGTTCCATAGGGGCACTAGTAGTGATGTTAACCAGTGGGGCAGCCCTCTGAGGCAGGGTCTTTCTTTGTAAACATCAGCTACAAGTCCTGATATACTGCTCGACATCAGTACCCATTTTGGGCCAATAAAATCGGGACCGCACTAAGTCAAGGGTTCGGTCTATGCCGAGGTGTCCCATGTGATTGTGCAGGGACCTCAACACCAGTTCTCTAAAAGCAGTGGGCAACACCAGTTGTTGCTTGTCTACTCACCCCTTTGCCTATGATCTCCCTGTACAATAGCTTATTAACCAGTTTCAACTTTGATCCTTCTTTGTACAACAGGGCAGTTCTCAGGTTAGTGGAACGCAGTTTTGACACATCTCTCCCTCCCTGCAGAGCTTCCAAAACAGTTTTTATCATGGGATCTCGGGACTGAGCCCGTTGGAGGCTATCATTGTTGAATTGGGGCAGCGTACTAGTGTCTAATGCAGAAAAATGACAGTAAGCAGCGGGTATGCAGTTCTCGGATGACCCCAAGCAGTCCACCATGCAGTCCACAGCATCAGGAGACATCTGTTCTTCCCTGTCAAATTTTTGGCAAAGGGCTCTTGTGTCCGGTGCTGACAACTGGACCCAGACAGCTCGGGACTCAGGCCTCCGGGAGAGAGCATCAGCATCTATATGGTTCAGGCTTGCTCTGCATTGAACAGTGTAGTCGTAGGTAGACAACACGGACAGCCACCTATGGCCGGTGGCATTCAGCTTAGCTGAGGTCTGCATATATGTCAGAGGATTGTCATTAGTCTTCACCAGTATCTTAGCACCATACAAGTAGTCATGAAATTGATCAACAATGGCCCACTTCAGAGCCAGGAACTCTAGTTTGTGCACTGGGTAGTTCTTTTCTGAAGGAGTCAAACTTCTGCTGGCAAAAGCCACAGATCTTAGACCGTTTGGGTGCTCTTGATACAGCACAGCTCCCAATCCTTGCAGACTGGCTTCAGTATGGAGAACATACAGCTTGGCAGGGTCAGCATAGGCCAGCACTGGGGCATGGGTAAGTTGATATATAATGTCATGGAAAGCTTCCTCACAATCTGCAGTCCAGCGGATGCCAAACACATCATTTGGGTGGAAATATTTTTTCTGAGTCTCAGAGGGCACAGCTTTTTTAATACTTTTTGTGGGTTGGGGGATATCCCTGCGTAAGGTTAAGCAGAGGGTGGATCACTCGAGAATAGTCTTTGATAAATCGCCTATAATATCCACAAAACCCCAGGAACCGTTGCAGCTCCTTCAAATTTTTTGGTTGAGGCCAAGTAGTAAAAGCTTCCACTTTGCTGGGGTCAGTCTCTATGTCTTCAGTGGATACTATGTGCCCCACACATTTTACGGAGGTTTGAAAGAATTGGCACATATCTATAGATAATTTGAGACCAAAATCTTCCAGTCAATCCAGGATTTTGAACAACCTGCTTTCATATTCTTCCAAGGAGCTGCCAAACACTATGACATCATCTAGGTAGACTAAACATTCGTACAAATTCATGTCCTCCACAGCTTCTCCATCAAATGCTGGAAATAGCAGGGGAGCCTGAATTTCCTTGGGGCATCCGCATAAACTCATAGAAGCCTAGTGGGCAAATGAAAGCAGTCTTTTCTCGATCCTCCAGAGCCATCGGGATCTGGTAGTACCCACTGCGGAGATCTAACACTGAGAACCATTTACTACCATTTAGACAGTCCAAGGCATCCTGAATGTGTGGCATGGTATACTGGTCTGGTATAGTTCACCTGTTTAGAGTACGGTAATCCACACACATCTGAACAGCCCCATTCTTTTTCTCACTACTACAATAGGAGAGGCATAGGGGCTTCTGGATTTCTGTATCACCCCAGCTGCAAGCATCTCCTGCAGGTGTTGCCTCACATCATCTATATCAGCAGGGGCCAGGTGTCGAGATCGCTCATGGAAAGATCGCTCATCCTGTAGCCGAATGTGATACTCAGCTCCTTGCATACATCCTACATACCACTCCTTCAAGGAAAACACCTGTTCCCTCTGGGTGAACCTTTCACGGATCCTTTTCTTCCACTCTGCTGGCAGTGGGGAATCACCAAAATCAAACAGATCAGGGGTCACTAGATCATCTCTCCCTGGAGTCTTGTTGTGGGGTAGGACTTCAGTATCTGAACAGTGCACCATGGCCAGAGTGCAACCCCGTTTCACTTGAATCTCTCAATCAGATACATTATGCACTTGAACCATTACTCTCCTGGCAAAGGCATGGGCTCTAGCAGGTAAGATACTGGGGTTAACCAGCAACCCCTCTGGCAACTTTCCCTCGCCTGGTGCATCCAGCATCAATATTTTATTCTTAACATCCTTTTTAATCTGGACTTCCCCCTGTAGAACACACTGGGCATTTGGGGCTAGTAGTAAGGGTTCTGGATCCTTCTTCCAGACAACACCCACCGGGCCTTCGGGTTCCGCCTAGCTGACCTTTCTCTGAGTCTCATAGGCCTTCTGAATCAAGGCGGTATTCTGAGAGCTCACCCAGTCCTGGACATCTGTTTTTCAGAGCACAGCTGCACCAAGTGACCAAACATGTGAGCAATGGTTCCAATTAACAAGGGCACCCCATCATACAGTCAGGGGGGGACACACCAGTGCCAAGGTTTCCACTTGTTCAGCCACCCCAGTCACAGAAGTAGGAAAAGACAACCAGATCCAGATAAACCCAGAATAGAGGTAGGCCTTATCACTCAGCCCCCACACATGTAGGCCATCTAAAGGTTGCAGAGGCACCTCAGGCAAATGCTTCTGATACCAGTCCTGAAACATAATGGTCACTTGGGAACCACTGTCCAACACAGCCCAGGTGGGTACTCCATTCACTCTCATGGTAGTTTCCATTGAGGGCCCCACCATGTCAGACCATTCAGGGGGCATGGGTTTGGAGGTCGCTTGGGCATTGTCCCGGGTAACAAAACTCTTCTGAGGAGGCCCTCCCTGAGGTCTGGCATAGGTCGTTCGATGCCAAGCTACTAGCCTACTGTTGATCCTCCTTAAGTTCTCGGGTAACCGGCACTCTGTCTGAAAGTGTCCATCCTCCCTACAATGGTAACAGAACTTAGTATCTCGAGAGTCTTTGCTGGGAGGAAAACATCTTGCCTGCCAGGAAGCATCGGGGACTCTGGAGGGCTCCTCGTGGCTAGGTTGTTTATTTCTGGATAACTCAGTTTCCCCATATTTGGGGGGTTGGCAGTATTGTGTCTCAATTCTCTCACCATTTCCCGTAGATCTCTAATCTCAGCCTTCAAATCAATCTCCCCCCGGGGATCAGAGGAGACAGCATGCACCCCCACTCCACCCTGAGTCTCTGGGGGCACAGGAAAAGCATCAGGCCCCTGATTCAATCCCCTCGAGGGGTGGGTCTCATCAGGTTCACTGGGCTCAGGGGTCTGGCATAAATTTACAGCCCCCACATAGGGTTCCCACCCATCTTCAGTCTCAACCTCTCGAATCTCTCTCATCAATTGGCAGTATTCGGGGAGGGGGGCCTGTCGGTCATATAACTTGAGTTTTAACAATATCACACTGGAGAACCTTGCAGACTTCAAGATATGCTCCAGCCAGACCTGATTCAATGCTGGGACAGTTACCCCCCCTTTCGATAAGCCTTTTGCAATGCCCTTTCCATTCTGGTGACAAAGGCTGACAGTTTCTCATTCCTCCACTGTTTGACTGCCTTGAACTTCCACAGCAAGTCTTCCCCAGTTTCTGTACTCCGAAACACCCCCTTTAAGGTAGAAAGGTACTCTGTTGCAGTGGCTTCGGGGCTAGTAGCCCGCAAGAAACGAATGGCTTCCAAAGCTGGGCCCCTCAGGCTCTCCATCAGTCTCTTTCATTTCTCCCCCTCAGAGCACTACCTCTCTTGGACTGAAGGGGTAGCATAGTCCATCCAAGTCTCCAAATCATCTTCTCCCGAGGGCACAGGCACAGTACCAGAAAAAAGTTTTAGTCTTCGATAGGAGTCTTAACTGTATGGGGGAAACAACTATGGGTGGGGAAGCCAAGATGGAACTCTTGGAGGATCCGGGAGATGTACCCAGGGACGATTGGGGGTGGGATTACTGGAAAGGTCTAACACCTGCAGCAATTCCTGCGTGGTCCTCCCTTCTGCAGCTAACAGTTTAAGCAACTTGTTCTTAAAGCTATTAGTCTTGGGGGACCGCCCTGGGGTGACTGAACCACTATGGACATGAATAACCCTCCACCCCTTTGGAGCACTTTTTGGGTAAATCACTGGGGGCACCCTCTCTGGGTCTATAACTACACTGCATGACAGCAGCACCTGTAAGGTCTGGTCGAGTAGGTCGGCCATTCGCCCCTTCACTTCTACCTTGCCCAAACATTTAACATGCTCAACTGCAGAAACAAGGTCAGAGTTCTTTATCCCCAGAGGTACATCCAGTAGTAACACAATTTTCTGAGAATCCAACTCTTCAGCTTCACCCCACCCCATCAGTTTATGCACCATCATCTTAACAGGGTCTAACTTAATTATAGTCGTGATGTCCCCCTCCAGTTTTTCCTTGGGTTTGGCCATGGTGGGGAAATTCGTACATTTGGAAACTAGGGAACGCTAATCCCAGTGGTGCCTCCAAAATGTAAACCCTAGGGGGCGCTATCCCAAAGGCTACTACCCCTGCTTGCTCTGACATTAACAGGTTGAGGGGCCTGGATCCGATGGCAGGTGCCTCCACCCAGAGGTCGGGGTTGGAACAGTCTGAAATGACTTGGTTATAGCCCTCTGGGTCACTGCAACCTCTCTTTCCTCCCCTAGTGGCCCACACAAGTCAGCCACAGTACCCTTGCCATATACGCTTACCCCCAGGCTTGGTTCAATCAGCTTGGCTCTGTGGACCCCCTGTAAAGTAAGATGCAGTTATACAAAAACCACTGTGCAGTAATTCAACATAGACACACAGTTCAGTAGTATACCTTTGCAAAACAACCAATCTGATTTATTTAGGGGGAAGATAACAAGGACTGGGGGAAATCAGGTTAATTAGCTTACCACTCTAATATATATATATATATATATATATATATATATATATATATATATATATGGCACTGTGCACAGGTCTAACCTATAAGTCACTGTCTTCGGGTACACAGGCAATAGAAGGCTAGCCTCTCATTGCAGCTGGTTGGGGCCCAGATGCAGAGAACAAGCATTTGATCCCTAAAAGGATTAAGTAGAGCCAGCAGGCTCAGTTCGTGTAGCCAGTAAAGCAGCCAGACAAATCTTGCCCTCTCTATGAACATCTGACAGGGAGCTACCCTGATTTAGTACTCACGACTCCAGCAGAAAGATTGCTCTCGCACCACTTGCAGGACCGAGGCTGGACTTTAAACACTTCTCCACACATTTATATGAAGAGCAGAGGGGTACCATACCAGGCAGCTGCTGTATATTCCCGATCGCTTTCACTGCACACACCAGGCCAAACGACGCAGCTTCACTTGTCCTGACAGACCAAGCACGATTGAAGCAGATTCTCCAGTCCTCTACAGGGTGAGCCTGGTAGGTAGCTGTAATCATACAGCCTCCTCCGCCTGCACTCCTCCATGGATCTTGTCCGCTTCTTCTGGTGTTGCTTTCGCCCGACTTCTTGGCCTGCCACACACGCTTCCCGAGCAAAGACTTCCACAGCACAGGAGCCAGAACTCCTTCTCCCTTCATGATCACCAACCACTCTGTCTTGGGGCAGTTTGGGCAGAGCAATCTAGTGCCGGCACCACCTGATCCCATTGGTGGGATACCGATGCCAGTTACTCCCTACTGCCCTCATTGGTGCAAAAAAAGCACCATAGTTCAGACTTCACTTCCCAGAATTACTAGCCGTGTCCCCATTGGTCAGTCAGCTCCACTTGGAGTCCGATTCTGGTTGGTTGCTATTAACTCCATTTTAGACACCCCCTGGCTCCCATTGGACCCCTCAGACAGTCCTGGTCCAAAATGGAGGGGCACAGCACACAGAGTCCCAGCTGCAACAAAGGCAGGTTAAACAGCTGCATTTTCACTATTTCTCTAAATGATTACAGGCAAATAGTTACATCTTTCAAGTGAGCTCTCCTTGCGCTCTCAACGATAGTAAAGAGGGGCAATTACATTACAGCTTGAGCGGGACTCGAGCAGGGAAACACACTGTCCCCCTCATGAGCAATAATGGTGTCTGCAAGCAGACAGCTCTTAAAGAGGCAGTACGTGGAGGCTCTACAAGCACTCACAGAGCCATTCAAATGGATTAAGCGCTGAATACCAACACCAGGGGGGGCACTTAGACAGCTCCTCAACAGCTTTTAGGAACCCCCATTTGTAGGGGGGTTACACATGCAGAATCCGGGAGTTCAGAGGTAGCTGGAAGTCCTGACAGGCTGATCGCATTCAGCAAACTTCAGTCTTCTTCAGGTTAAAACCTGGTCACAATTCAGTGGCTTAATTCGCTCACCAAATTCGGATTCAGTCCGGAAAAAGCACAAGTTCTGTCTCAGGAACAGCAGGCAAGCTAGCAGGCCAAACTCAAACCTTTCCACAGTTCTCCTGCGTGAATCCACTATGGATTGCTGCTCGAACTATCTTGAGCTGTTACTTCTTCATTTCCCAACTCAGATCTAACTGAAGCTGCAAGCAGTGTGGGAATTTCCCCAAGATCCAAAAGGTTCAGTTGGCTGATATGTCTGTCAGTCACAACAAGGGCCCTCCCTCCAGGTTATTTTAGGTGCCAAAGGCCCAAAACTACAATTCCTACAAGTTCTGGCCCCACCAAGCTCCTGTAGGCAGGCTCCGTTTTAGAGTCCCAAATGTACTGATAGGGTATCTATTGATCTAGGATTAATAAATCCTTAAGGACTCTTGTGCATAGGCTTCGGAATGAGGACAGTATACTTGCTCCCCTGCCTAACCCTTATTCTGCTATGCTATCTAGAAATACCTAATACTCTACATGAGTCAGCTAGTGGTGAGTTCGGCCCAAAACTCATATTCGTGTACCAGGGGCTCTTTGACCACCCAGAGTTGCACATATGGGCCCTTAATATACCCAAGTTAGAACCTGTATTATATTTACTGTGGTCGGTTGGAACTGCTACAGAGACAGCCTTTAAGTTTATGACCCTATCCCCATTTGTCCAGGTGCTTTTGTGCTCTCAGCTATTCACAACTAGGGTACTTCTTTACACAGCACTAAGTACTCTAGGTATCCAGATTAGGGACCCTCCAATTACACTCGATAATCCCTGCAAACAGAAACCGTTCAGAGCACACAGGCTACTCTTAGGAGCTATTAAGAAACTCCTGCTACTGCTATTGTTCTGTTTAGGCAATGTCAAACTTAATCCTGGCCCTCCGGCCACGATCTCATTTCCTGCTGACCTACCCAGAATAAAAGGCATGAGCTTTATGCATGTCAATGCATGCAGCCTCTTGGAGAAGATTGCCTCCATTCAGGCTTGGGTATGCCACACTATATCTGATATCCTGGTGGTAACGGAGTCATGGCTCAGACCTGGCTCCTCTGACCGTGAGGTAAATATTCCAGCTTATAATTTGTTCAGAACTGATAGGCAGGCAACAGGGGGAGGAGTTGCCATATATGTTAAAGATAGATTTTCTACCTCAGTCATCGATTCTGCCTCGATGCCTAAAGAACTTGAAAACCTCACTCTCAAAATAGAGCTTACCTCTTCTGTCTCCTTCTGTGTACTAGGATTCTATAGGCCTCCTTCAGTGGGATTATTGTTACTTGACCATCTGAGAAACACACTTGGTTCCCTATCCTTGGAGATTATCGTATTAGGAGACTTTAATCTAGACTGGTTTTCCAGTGTTTCTACATCTCTTAAATCCTTCTGTGATGAATTTGGTCTATTACAACTCATTACTGAAGCAACACGCCCTAATAAGAAGAATCCAAATAACAGTACACTGCTGAATCTCATATTAGTAAACAAACCTTACCAGTTCTCTCACACTGGAGTGTTTTTCTCCAATATCAGTGACCACTGTTTTATCGCCTGTGTAAGAACCGCCTCAGTTTTGTTGCCTGCATCAAAATTCACCAGTAAGAGGTGTCATCGTAACTTTGACCCCTACAGTTTCATTTCTGACCTATGGAATTCATTGGGCTGGCAGAACTTCTACCTTGCAAAATCAGTAAATGCTGTGTATGACATCTTACAGGAGATCGTGCTTTGGGCATTGGATAAACATGCACCCCTGGTCAATGTCCGTACTAAGAAGGTGGCATGCCAGTGGTTTACAGTAGACCTGAGAGCTGCCCTGCTTAATTTTTGCTCTGGAAAACAGCCCGGAAAACTAAGCGCCCTGCTGACTGCATTGCATTCAGGAGGGCATTGAATCTATGTACCAAACTGGTGAGAGAGGCTAAAGCAAACTACTACCGGTATGAGCTTGATTCTACCTATAAGTGCTCTTCCAAATTCTGGAAAACCCTCAAGGAAATTGAAGATTATGCATCCCCTACCTCCCTACCCACAAGAATCACTATTGGATCTACCACAGTTTCAGACAATCTTAGACTCATTCAAGAACCACTTCACTACTGCAGGGTTAACCTTCGATACCTCCCCTGCCAACCACCTCCGCTCCCAAATCGGCATACAGGACCAAGATGTTCCAATAACCAAAAATGTGTTCTCCCTTCAACCTACATCCTTGAAAGAAGTAGAGGACCTACTGTTACACTTAGACATCAGGAAGAGTGCTGGTGCTGACCTCTAAGACCCCTTCTTCCTGAAACTTAGTCACCATATCCTGGCACTGCCCATTACTCATCTGTTTAACCTATCCCTCTCACAGGGTGAGCTTCCTCCCCTATGGAAAACTGCCCATGTGATTCCCCTTTTTAAATCTGGTGACTCTAGGGATCTTAATAATTACAGGCCAATCTCTCTACTACCCATACTTTCCAAATTGTTGGAGAAAATAGTGAGGACACAGCTTAGGAACTACCTGGAATCCTCAAATCTGCTTAATCCTCTACAATTGGGCTTTAGACCTCGTCATAGCACCATTTTGGCTCTTGCAAAGGTAACTAATGACTGGCAGTGTGACCTGGACTCCAAGAATTTTGTTTGTGCAATATTTTTGGACCTAAGCAAGGCATTCAACACTGTCGACCATGATCTGCTTCTAGTATCCCTTCACATGGTTGGTCTGGATACACTGTCTCAGAAATGGTTTGCAAACTATCTCTCAGGTTGTCAGCAGCAAGTAAAAGTGGATGGGGAATTCTCACAACTAAAACCACTATTGGGGGGGTACCGCAGGGCTCCATTTTGGGTCCACTGCTGTTTGTGATATGTATTAACCAAATCGATGCCAATATTAAATCCACCAACATACATCTTTTCGCAGATGATACGGTATTATACATTAGCAGATCTACTCCTGAGGCAGCATGTAGAGATCTACAACAAGAATTTAATCAATTGCAACTACAGCTATTGAACCAAAAACTTCTGCTAAATGCAAAGAAAACAAAGGCGATGCTCTTTTCTCCCTCTGTTTATGCACTTAATCAAGTCTCCCAAGGTTCCTTACCCCATATCACTACACTCTTAGGCGAACCACTAGAATATGTTACCAAGTTCAAATACCTTGGGGTCTGGATAGATTACAGACTTTCCTTTAACGATCCTATTGAAGAACTAATAAAGAAACGTAGGCAGCGGCTTGGTGTCTTCTACCGAATCAAATACCTACTCACATGGGCTACCAAGAAGAGACTAGTCCAAACCACCTTCCTCCCTCCCTCTCTACTGGATTATGCAGACTTTTTCTACAGCCAAGGCCCTGCCTCTGTGCTGGTCAAACTTGACACTCTCTATCATAGAGCTATAAGGTTCATTACTGGTCTACCTTACTCTATGCATCACTGCTCTCTTTATGCTGTGGTAGGATGGTCATCATTCAATTACAGAAGACAGAGAAATGCAGCGCTCTGGACCTTCAGAGCCATCATTAAGAATCTGCCTCAATACATCCCAGATTGTTTCTCAGTATGTACGGTAGGCAGGTACGCCCTGTGGAGTGCCTCCTATATCTCTCTTACTGTACATAAGGTCTCATTACGCTTTGGTAGGTCTTCCTTAAGCTACACTCTACCCATACTCTGGAATAACCTGCAAAAGACTTTAAAACTGGCTCACCCCATCAAACTATCAGCTTTCAGGTCATTTTATGACTGTTTCTTTAAGGATTCCTGTAACTGTTTCCTATGAATTTTATCTTAACTTAGTTTTAGAGTATGTTCCCCCTGAATTTAGCCATATCCATAGCACTGACCTTCTTTTAGGTACTCTTGTCCTGATATACTCCCAGTCTGTTAACTCCATCCCCCTACTGAAAGCTTCCTCTATTTGCTCTTCTTATCTAACACTTATAGATCCTGATAGGCTCTTGCATATTTTGTATACTTTGTATAATTTAAATAGGTCCTGTTGTCTTAACATTTGACACTCTTATGTTCTTTTTTGCACATTGCCATGTGCTCCTTGTAACCCTGTGTCATGGTAATGCTGTAATCATTGTATGTATAACCCACTTGTATGCTCTGCTTATGTATGTAAACCCTTTATGTGATAAGTAACCTCAGGTCCATCTTGAAAATGAGCTTTTGCTCAATGGTATTTGCCTGGCTAAATAAAGATGTTGATCGATTGATTGATTGAATGTCTGCTGGCTCAACTTCAATAATAACTTGGCCAATAGGCAGCAAGTGGTTACAGTGCATGGTCTTGACAGCTTTGGAGTTATTCTCTGGGTGTACCTTGTATACTGGTATATCATCCAACTTTCCAACTACTACTTGAGGAAGATGGTGCCACCTATCAGCAATTTTGTGCTTGTCATGTAGTCCCAAAATACGTAACAACACACGGTCTCCAGGCCGTAGCTCTTGAGCCTTTACTTTCTTGTGCCTCTCTTTGTTGGTGAGATTCGTTTTAGTTGCCATTGTCTGGGCCAGTTGATATGCATGGTTCAATTGAGCTTTCAGTTTCTGTACCTACTGCAGGTAGTTTTCAGCTCGGACCCCATCTGGAGAGACACCAAAACAGACATTAACTGGTAGGTAGGCCTCTCTCCCAAACATGAAGCGGTAGGGGGAGAACCCAGTAGCATCATTTTTGGTGCAATTGTTTGTGTGTACCAAGGTGCTAATCTGCTGGTTCCACTTATGCATGTCTTTTGGGTGGAGGGTGCCCAGCTTGTCTAGAAGGGTGCAGTTAAAATGTTCTGGTTGAGGGTCCCCCTTCGGGTGATAAGGGGTGGTTCTTAACTTCCACATCCCCCACAGAGACAGCATTTCTTTGATTAGCCTACTTTCAAAGTCTCTACCTTGGTCAGAGTGGATCCGCTGGGGGGCACCATAGTGGACGAAGAATTTTTCCACTAGCACCTTGGCCACAGTAGAGGCTTTTTGATCTTTAGTTGTAAAAGCTTGTGCATACCATGTGAAATGATCCGTAACCGCTAACACATTGCCAATATTCCGTTGATCAGGTTCTAAACACAAAAAATCTATGCAAACCAGTTCCATGGGAGCGCTGGTAGTGATATTGACAAGGGGGGGGCAGCCCTCTGAGGCAGGGCTTTTCTTTGAGACAACGACTACAGGTCTATACATGGTGCTCAACATCCACCCCTATCTTGGGCCAGTAGAACTGAGATTGTACCAGGTCAAGAGTCCTGTCAATACCGAGGTGCCCCATGTGATTGTGGAAGGACCTCAGTACCAAGTGCTTAAAGGCCATGGGCAGGACCAATTGTTGCTTGTCTACTTGACCACTATGATCCACTGTCTCTCTGTATAACAACTGATTGAGTAACTTCAACCTGGGGCCTTCTTTAAACAATAGGGCAGTTCGCAAGTCAGGGGAACGCATCTTAAACACATCTTTCCCTGCATGAAGGGCATCAAGTGCGGGTTGAATCATAGGATCTTGGGATTGAGCCCACTAAATACTGTCATTGTCAAGTTGAGGTAGTGCACTAATATCTAGAGCAAAGAAATGGCAATAGGCAGCCGGTATGCAGGTATCAGGAGGACCCAAGCAATCTACTAGCCAGTCCATTGTGTCCGCAGACATCTGTTCATTTCTGTCAAACTTTTGGCACAATGCTGGGATGTCAGGTTCAGACAATCTGACCCAATCCCTCTTGGAGACTGGCCTTCATGACAGGGCATCAGCATCAATATGGTTCAGTCTTGGCCTGTATTCGACAGCACAATCATAGGTTGATAAAGCAGAGAGCCGCCGGTGCCCAGAGGCATCCAACTTAGCTGAAATCTGTACATAGGTTAATGGGTTATTGTCGGTCTTCGACAATATCTTTGCTCCATAGAGGTACTCATGAAACTGGTCAACAATTGCCCATTTTAGGGCAAAGAACTCCAGCTTGTGCACAGGATAGTTTCGTTCTGATGGGGTCAAGCTCCTGCTGGCAAAAGCCACTGGTTTCAAACCATCCTCATGGTCTTGATACAGCACAGCTCCTAGGCCCTGCAGACTAGCGTCTATATGCAGCACATAGGGCTTGGTAGGGTCAGCATAGGCGAGGATGGGGATATGGGTGAGCTGGTATATGACTTTGTGGAAGGCTGCTTCACATTCGGGTGTCCAGCGGGGCCCAAAAGTTCACCTGTTTGGAAGTATACTTTCTTGGGTTCTTTGACAGCTCTTTTCTTGTATTTACAGTTGGTAGGAGGGTAACCCTGGGTGAGATTCAGGAGCGGGCGAATCTCCTTGGAATAGTCTTTTATGAACCTGTGGTAGTAGCTACAGAACCCAAGGAAACATTGTAGTTCTTTCAAGTTATGGGGCTGGGGCCAAGTAGTCAGTGACTCAACCTTACTGGGATTGGTCTCTGTCCCTTCTGCACATACTATGAGCCCCACATACTTCACGGAGGTTTAAAAAAACTGCCACTTGTCAATGGACAGCTTGAGGCCAAAGTCTTCCAATCAGTCTAGGACTTTAAACAGTTGGGTCTCATGCTCCTGTAATGTGCGTCCGAATACAATGACATCATCTAGGTATACTAGGCATTCCAGCAAGTTCATATCTCCCACTGCACATTCCATTAGTCACTGAAAGGTGGTCGGGGCACTCGTAATCCCCTTTGGCATTTTCAGGAATGCGTAGAACCACAAAGGACAGATGAAGGCAGTTTTCTGATGGTCCTCCATGGCCATCGGATTCTAGTAATATCCGCTGCGAAGATCCAATACTGAGAACCATTTGCTCCCATTCAAGCAATCCAGGGCATCTCATATACGGGGCATGGTGTATTGATCTGGGATGGTCCATCGGTTCAGGGTTCTGTAATCAACACACATCCTCACTGATCCATTCTTCTTATGCACAATAACAATGGGAGAGGCATATGGGCTCCTTGATTCCTGTATCACACCAGCAGTGAGCATTTCCTGCGGGTGTCTCCTCACATCATCTCTGTCCGCTGGGGCGAGATGTCGGGATCTCTCTTGAAATGGCCGGTCATCATGCAGGTGTATATGATGCTCTGCACCCTGGACACACCCGTGTCCCATTCTTTTAATGAAAAACTTGGTCTCTCTGGGCGAGTTTCTTGCTAATCCTAGCCTTCCATTCAGCTGGCAGCGGGGAATCACCAAAGTCAAATGAGTCCGGGGTCACTCTCTCCTTTTGGCCAGAGTACTTGTTATTGGGTAATACTGCAGTGTCTGCCCAGTGTACTGTAGCTAGAGTGCACTTTCTGTTCACCTGGACCTCCCGATCTGACACATTTCAAATATGAACCATCACTCATCATGCATAGGCATGGGGACAGGCAGGCAAGATGCTGGGTTTAACCAATAATCCTTCTGGCAACTTTCCATCACCTGGTGTATCCAACATTAATATTTTGCTCTTTATATTTCTCTTTAGGCAGACTTCTCCATGGATTGTGCACTGGGCGTTGGGGGCCAATATCAAGGAGTCAGGTTCCTTTTTCCACACTATCCCCACTGGCTCACCTGGGTCCTCTTCACTGGGATTCTGTTGTAAGTCATATGCCCTTTTTGCAAAGGCTGGAATTCTTAGGGCCCATCCAGTCAGTTGCCCTTGTTTCTCATGGCAGAGTTGTGCTAGTCTCCCAAACATGTGGGCATTTGTTCCAATTAACAGGGGAACCCCATCACACAGTCCGGTAGGGGGACACACTAGGCCAGTGTCTCTACTTGCTCCTCTACACCAGTTACAGTTGCAGGAAAAGACAACCAGAGGTGGACATATCCTAGGTAGGGACATGACTTGTCGCTCAGCCCCCACACATGTAGGCCTTCCAGGGATTGTAATGGCACATCAGATAAGTATTTGTCATACCAGTCCTAAAATACAATGGTCACTTGTGATCCACTGTCAAGCACAGCCCAAGTAGGAATTCCATTCACAGCCACAGTAGTTTTCATTGAAGGACCCACTATTTTGGACCAGTCTGGAGGGACAACAGCAGGGGAGTGGGCAGATGATTTAGCCACAGAGGGGTTTGAGTTAGGATTGCCAAAGCCTTTACTGCGATCATTTCGTGCACCCCTTGACCCATGACTCATTTTCCGGAGCGCTCCTTGAAGCCGGTTCATCACTTTCTCTAAGTCCTTCTGAGACTGACATTCCCTCTTTATTTGGCCATCCTTGCTGCAATTGTGACAAATGACAGGCTCTCGGGGCATCCTTGGGGAGAAGATAGCAAGGGATGCTGGAACATCAATGGACGATTGTGGTCTGACTTCCACTGGTAGTGTACGATGTCTCAAAAGCTCCTTTAGGGTGGCAGTCAATTCCTTGAGCTCAGCCAAGAAGCCAACCTCAGTAGAGGATGTCTGAGGGTGCACCCCCACTCCCATAACAGTCACGTCCTGACAGGGGCCAGGGTCTCTGTCAGCAGGGGATACCTCAGTGAACGCACCCAGTTGTTCTTTTCTGAATTCCTTCAGCAACTCCTCCCCCCACCATTTAGCCCATGGCAAGACACTCATAGTGGTCTCCACTTCGGAAGGGCCTTCGGGTGCCATGATCACTTGGGCTGCACTCACCCCATAATTACAATCTCCCTCTTCACCTTCTACCTCCCGGAGTTCTTTTATCAAGTCACAGTAGTCAGGTGGGTTACCTCTCCTATCTTGGAGCCTTAACTGGATGATCTGCAGTTTAGAATGCTTGGCATGTTGCAATATGTGGCCCAATCTCACATGGTTCAAATCGATGGCAGCTACCCCACCTTTCCGGTAAGCTTTCTGCAGAGCTCTTTCTAGGTGAGTAACATACACAGACAAACTTTCCCCATTCCATTGTTTGGTACCTTGGAATTTCCACATCAAAGTCTCCCCTGACTCAATGCTCCCAAAATTGCCTTCAAGTACAGATAGGTTCTTCTCAGCAGATGCATCAGGGTTCGTGGACCCCAAACATTTAATGGCTTCAGTGGTGGGGCCCCTCAAACTTTCTCTGATTCTTTTCCACTTCTCAGCCTCCACACACTGCCACTCGGATACCAAGGGGGCAACATAGTCAATCCAGGTCTCCCAGTCATCCTCCCCAGTGTTCATGTTATTTGAAGACTCAGTACAATGGTGGGAGGATACAAAAGCAGAACTTAGGAAATTGTGTTAGTATATAAGTAAAAACAATGCTAGGAAACATTATTTAACATACCTACAACACAGGAGAATATTGCAACAATTATCTTTTTCATATGATACAGGTCAAGATGTATCAGCACAAATATCTAAATTAAAACTAGAAACATTAACATTTCATAATAAAAAAGCAAAGGCTTTAGACTACAATCAGAAATTTAGTACACAAGGGATTAAAGAAAATGTATGCCCATATGAGTATTGGCAAAATCAAGCAAAAAAGAAGAATATTTTGAAATTAAAGGATAGGAATTGGGAAATTCAAAGGTAAAATTACACAGTTTGTGGTGGACTATACTAAGGAGATGTACAAGCAGTTAGATACAAAACTTGAGACTTTATCTGACTTTCTAAAAGATACTAAAGTGTCAAGTTTACAAAACACTGTATCTTCAGACTTAAATAAAGCTCGTTGAAGAATCTGAGGTAAAATGGGCTATTACAAACCTAGCAGGGAATAAATCCCCAGGACTGGATGGGCTTTCGAATGAAATATATAAATTTATTTATTTATTTATTTGCTTTTGTTTACCAGATAATCACACTAGACAGCCAAGTGCCTATTTTCAGGTGCGACCCGGGAGGGTTACAGGGTACATACAATGCATCAGACAGAGTCAAGGAAACATACAGTAGCATCCAGCATATACAAATAGGTGATACAGCATATGGGACATCAGGCATAAGCTGTTAAGTAGGCAGATAGCAACAAGATTCATATACAGAGTTGATTAGTAGAATACCATCTAAATAACATCAAAATGTAGTATAACATCACATTATAGAGAATACGGACAGGTGCCCACTCAAAACAAGAGGGCAGAAAGTGCCAAGTGCAGATTATCAGCAGAATTGAACAGCAAAATGGTAGAAACAGCACTCAGAGCGTCATCCCCAATCAGTCAAAAAGGGAAGAGATTTAATAGCATCATACAAGGATACCTGAACTCACGGTAGTTTTTAACACTATTCTATCTAAAGAACAGGTTCCTTTGCTGATGAACATGGGGGTTCTAACATACTTGTATAAAAAGTGAGATAGTACAGATATGGGAAATTATCATCCTATAACTTTATTAAATTCTGATTTTAAAATTCTAGTGAAAATTTTAGCAAACAGATTATCGAAAGCTGCAGTAAATCTGATATCACCAGTGCAATCATATGCAGTGCCAGGGAGGCAAATATATATAATCAATCAAAAAGATGGAGATTAGCGCCCAAGAGGTGGATAGGCAGAAAAGGGGCAAAATTCAGCAGAAGGGCAGACAGCAAGGAGAACCAGGGATAAAGGACAATCAAGGAAGGGGCTGGAGTAGAACAGCGAAACGGTCTAGGGAGGTCAAATCATGGAAAGCCATGTGAGCCAAGGCCAGGAGCCTTAGCAACAAGATGGAGGATCTGGAGACTGTCATGGTGCAGTCAGACCTGGACATTGTGACCATCACTGAAACCTGGTGTAATGATAACCACGACTGGGAGATGGCCATACCTGGCTACAACATATTCAGAAGAGACCGGGCAGGTAGGAAGGGAGGAGGAGTGGCACTGTATGTGAAAAATGACATAAGGGCCACAGAGATCCAGGAGGAACAAAATGGGGGAGAGATACTGTGGGTTAAGCTGGAAAGGAAAATGGGCCAGCCATCCCAGACAGGTGTGGTCTATAGACCACCAGCCCAGGAGGAAGAAACAGATAGGGAGCTGATGCTAGCCATCCAAAGGATGGCAGACAAGGTTGAGGTAGTACTGGTTGGAGACTTCAATATTCCAGACATGGACTGGAGCATCCCAGCAGCAGCATCAACTAGGAGCAGATTTATCCGGACTCCCTTCAGTGTGCCTTTCTCAAGCAACTGGTCATGGAACCAACTCGGCAGAAGGCAATGCTGGACCTTGTGCTCACAAACAGGGACAGTGTGATGGGGGTGACAGTGGGGGAGCACCTGGGGAACAGTGACCACCACTCATTGTGGTTTGAAATCACAGAAAGAGCAGAACCAAACCACACAAAAACACGTATCCTGGATTTTAGAGGGGCAGACTTTGGGAAAATGGGGAGATACTTGAAAGAGGCATTAAGGGGAATGGGGCAGGAATCAGGGGTTGAGGAACAGTGGGCAGTATTTAAAATGGGGATTACAAGAGCAACAGAATTATGCATTAAGCAGGTTAGCAAGAGGAAAGGAAGAGGAGACCATTATGGTTTTCCAAAGAGGTAGCAAAGAAAGTGAAAGCCAAAAAGATTGCATTCAGGCAATACAAAAAGACACAGGCAGAAGGGGATAGGAGAAGTACCAGGAGAGCAAAGGGAGGCAGGGAGGTCAGTAAGGAAACCAAAGCTCAGACAGAAGAACACATTGCAAAATCAGTGGGTAAAGGGGACAAAACCTTTTACAGGTACATAAGTGAAAAAAGAAAGGCAAAGGGAGGGATAGTGAGGCTGAAGGGGGAAGATGGGAGCCACGTGGAGGTTGACAACAGTAAAGCTAACATATTGAACAGGTATTTCTGCTCAGTCTTTACTGAGGAAGAGGAGGGTAATGGGTCTGAAGGGAGTACAAGGGGTGAGAATGGTGCAGAAATGGACACAAGTCCTTTTACATGAGAAAGAGTCCTGAAGGAACTGGAAGTAATAAGAGTTGATAAAGCAATGGGGCCAGATGGAGTGCACCCCAGGGTCCTTAAAGAACTAAGAGAGGTGGTGGCTGAACCTCTTGCTATTCTGTTTAGCTGATCACTGGAAACAGGGGAGGTACCCAAAGACTGGAGGACAGCAGATGTAGTCCCCTTATACAAAAGTGGGAACAAAGAGAAAGCAGGGAACTACAGACCAGTCAGCCTCACCTCGGTAGTGGGGAAGATCATGGAAGCACTACTGAAGGCAAGATTGGTGGAATACCTGGTTGTCAATGGACTACAGGACCCAAGGCAGCATGGTTTCACCAGGGGGAGGTCATGTCAGTCCAACCTCGTTGAATTTTTTGACTGGGTGACTAGGGAGGTGGATCAGGGGAGGGCAGTGGACATGGCCTATCTGGACTTCAGCAAGGCCTTTGACACTGTGCCACATAGAAGACTATTACACAAACTAGGGAATATGGGGTGTGGGCAGGACTGTAGTATGGTGGGTAGGTAACTGTCTGGGTGGTAGGACACAGAGGTGGTGGTAAATGGCTGTCACTCCACAGAGGGAAGAGTGACCAGTGGGGTACCACAGGGATCAGTGTTGGGACCGGTCCTATTCAGCATCTTCATCAGTGACATTGCGCAGGACCTAGAAGGCAGAATTTCACTGTTCGCTAATGACACAAAGCTCTGTAACAAAGTAGACACACCAGAGGGTGTAGACAGAATGAGAAGGGACCTGCAGAAACTTGAAGAATGGTCAGGGGTTTGGCAGTTGAAATTTGATGCAAAGAAGTGCGAGATAATGTGTATGGGGCACAAAAACCCTGGCACAATATATCAGTTGGGGGGGTGAGGATATAGCATGCACCAAGCAGGAAAGGGACCTTTGGGTTATCATCTCTGATGACCTCAAGGTAGGGAAACAGTGTGACAAGGCAGCAGGTAAAGCAAATAGGATGCTGGGATGCATAGGCAGGGGCATCACCAGCAGGAAAAGGGAGGTCATAATTCCACTATACAAGACACTAGTGAGGCTCCACCTGGAGTACAGTGTACAGTTCTGGAAACCTTACCTACGTAAGGACATAGACAGGATAGGGAAGGTTCAGAGGAGGGTAACAAAGATGGTACATGGATTGCATCACAAGTCCTATGAGGACAGGTTGAAGGAACTGAATATGTACTCCCTGGAGGAGAGGAGGGAGAGAGTGGATATGATAGAGACATACAAGTATCTTACAGGGAGGAACAGGGTACAGGAATACACTATTTTTAAGTGAAAAAGATGTTCCAGGACTAGAGGGCATGGGATGAAGTTGGAGGGAGGATGATTCAGAGGAAATGTGAGGAAGAATTTCTTCACAGAATGGGTGGTGGACAAGTGGAACACCCTGCTAGAGGAAGTGGTGGGGGCTGAAACAATCACGGGATTTAAGAATGCATGGGATAGACATAAAGGAATTCTGGAGGTCAGGGGTAAGAGGCAACAGACTTCTAGGAAAACATAAACTGAACTTACAAGCTCAAATGGGCAGACTGGGTGGGCCATAGGCCCTTATCTGCCGACACTGTCTATGTATCTATGTATACATGATCAGAGAACTAGTGGAGCAAGGGGTAATGGATGGTTTTCTAATATCACTATATCAACATAAAGCATTTGATCAAGTCAATCATAACTTTTTTTTCCATCCTTTTTTTGCCTCCTGCAGCCACTGACCTGCCAATCTCCAGCTATTGCTCCACCTCCGCTGTCGACCCCAGAGAGGGTCATGCCCAGCTGGCATATGCAGCTGTACACACAAAGAGGATCTCCTCATGTCCCCGTGCCAGGTCAGGATCCAATACCGGCATGCGACGGATCCAGGCATCATCAGCCAGCGAATAGCGGCTATCAAGCTACACGGACAGTGTTGCCATTTTTCCTCCGTTATTTGCCCCTCGGAGTGCAGGCATGCAATGATATCAGGCACTGAGTGCTGACATCTGCCGCACTCCAACCCTTTCTGGCACCACCCTGACAGCACCCTTGGTCATCACCAAGGGCTGCTGCTGAGTGGTAGCACCCTGGAACCCTCCCTGGGACAGGAGATCAGTCTTCCAGACACTCAATCCTATCCCTCCCCTGCCAACCCCTGATGGCCCAGGCTCGCTTCCAAACCTAGGTCGCCAGCGTGGTGTGAGGTGTGGCATTCAGCACTTCAACCATCAGTGCCACCAGGCTGGTAATCATAATTTTTTTATGGTGTATATTAGCACATTATAAAATTCTTCAGAATTTCATAAACTGGCTTAAACCTTATACAGAACAGCGACAATTAAGGTTATAACACAAGAATGGTTGGGTCCAATAATACAATTACAAAGAGGGGTAAGGCAGGGATGCCCTTTAAGTCCCATATTGTATACTTTTTTCATAGATCCATTACTGTGGAAAATTAACACATCAAAAATGGTTCAGGCCACATTATTGGGATCACAAGAAAGTCCCTTTTGTATTTTAGCATATGCAGATAATATGCATATCATTGTAAAAAATGAATCATCAGTTCTACAGGTATTAAAAATCCGTAATCAGTTTGGGCAACTCTCAGGGGTGTCTCTCAACTTAGGAAAATGTGTGGGGCAAAGGCTTAATTACTCTCTAAACTATGAAAGTATAATAGGTGGTATTAAGATAAAAGATGATCCACTGACTGTTTTAGGTATCTTCTTTGGAAACGTTTACCTGGATATATTTAACTGGGAGAAAAAAAATCAATATAGGAAAAATGAAACTGAGCATTTGGAACAAATGGAATTTAAGCAAACAGAAAAGGATTTACCTAATCAAAACACATCTGATACTAGTTTATATTTATATTATATATTTCCACCCCCAAGAGAATAGAAACAACACTCCTAAGTATATTTTTTCAGGCTTATTGGGGTAGCAGGCTGAATCCTATAAAAAGAGAGATTTTATATTTAGAAATAAAAAAAAGGGGGACTAGGGATACCAAATCCAATTTTGTTTTTCAACAGCTTCTTTCTACATAATACAATAAGACCACTAATAATGGGGGAATAGAATGGATGGGAAGTGCTCTTAAAGCCAAAATGTGCACAGTGGATAGATTTATGAGATAATAGAGGATTCAGTCCAGAATACATCAGAGAGACATTCTTATGAATTAAACAATGGAATATTACAACAACAATATTACAAAATCTCCAGAGAAAGCAATTATACTTTTATTTATTGGAAATAATATGCATTGTAGAAACTGTGTTCCCAAAATGCCCAATGCATTAAAAAGACACATTGATTACATTTTTAAATAATAAAAGAATACTGGAACATCTGTGGGACTTCCATTGGCAAGGCTGTCATGAGAAGATAAACATTAAAGCAAACCAGAAGCATAAGTCACAGCAAGAGTGGTATTGTTCAAGGTTAGATTGTGTGCAGGAAGAAGAAAACATTTTTCATTTATTATTTAATTGTTCCTTTATTAAAATGTTTTGGTAATATGTAGTACAGTACATCAATGGGGCGAGCTTGTGGAACATAAGCACACTACAAGTTTTGATGGTAATATTTAAATGGAATATCTGGTTAGTCAGATGCAATTTTGTAATTCAGCAGTAAAATGGAAATTACATAGAATTATAAGCAAAGTGGTAGCAGAAATGCTGAAGATATGTAATATGGAGAAAAAAAAAACTAAATCAGTAGAGATTATGGCTGAATTAGGGTTGGACTTCCGTGGATTACAGACAATGATGTTCCTATAACATAAGAATGTTCAAAAATAAAAAGTGAGGGAAATATAGGGAAATGAAAATAAAGTAAATAATTCTGAAGGTGTGAAACAAAATCTTTAAAGAGTGTTTAAGGGGAGTGAAATAATGAACAGGGGAACTACAGGGAGATACCTGCAGTATATCTAGTGGACTTTCAATTTTTACCTTCTCTGGTTTACCTCAGGTGTGCAGCACCCCCTCATGCTGCACTGCAGTGTCAGTATGGGGATATTAACCCAAGCGTCTGGTGTGGGGATAGAACCCACAGTCTTCTGATCTCCTGGCCTCAGAGGCAAGTGTGCTACCTGCTGAGCCACTGACACTGGCAAAGATGGTAACTGGACATCGATAGGAATTATTAGAAAACTCAGTACAATACGTTCAAGGGTTGAATAGCATTATTGTTGCTATAATGAGATTTGCATAGGATCATATTTTGAAAAGACTGATAGTGCAAAATGGTGGATATGGGTATTAGGAACATAGACTTTGACAGCAGATAAGGACCGCTTGGCCCACCTAGTCTGCTCATTTCCCTACCTACAGGATAGGCCGCAGAGCCTAGTTAACCAACAGCCTATTTCTTCCTACCCCCCACTAGAACTGCCTTATGTCTGTCCCATGCATTTTTGAATTCTCCCACAGTTTTAGACCCCACAACCTCCTCAGGAAGGCTGTTCCATGCATCCACTACCCTCTCTGTGAAAAAATACTTCCTCACATTGCCCCGGAACCACCCCCTATCTTTAAATTGTGTCCCCTTGTTCTTGCACATCTCTTTTTCTGAAAGATGCTACCCTCATTGACTTTGTTGATTCCACTGAGGTACTTAAACATTTCTATCATGTCCCCCCTCTCCCTTCTTTCCTCAAGGGTATACATATTAAGCTCCATTGGTCTTTCCTCGTACGGCTTCTCTTGCAGACCCTGCACCATTTTAGTTGCCTTCCTCTGGACTGCCTCTTTCCTGTCTATGTCCTTGCGGAGATGGGGTCTCCAGAACTGGATGCAGTACTCCAGATGGGGTCTCACCAACTGTCTGTACAGAGGGATAACAACTTCCTGTTTTTGCTGATGATGCCCTCCCTGTGCATCCCAGTATCCCCCCAGCCCTCCCTACTGCCTTCTCACATTGCTTGCTAACCTTAAGGTCATCTGATATGATTACCCCCAGGTCCCTTTCCATTTTTGTTGTTGTTACTACCTCCCCATTGTGTAATCTTCCCCTGGGTTCTTGTTTCCCAGGTGCATTATTTTGCACTTCTTTGCATTAAATCCTAGCTGCCATACTTCTGACCATTCCTCCAACCTTGCCAAGTCCCTTCTCATCCTTTTCATGCCTCCTTGTGTATCAGTCCTGTTGCAGATCTTTGTGTCATCTGCAAAGAGGCATACTTTTCCTTCCAGTCCCTCTGCAATGTCACTTATAAAGACATTAAAAAGGACTGGACCCAGTACTGAACCCTGCGGTACCCCACTAGTAACCCTTCTTTCTTCAGAGTGGACTCCATTTACAATTACCTTCTGTGTCCTGTTGTCCAGCCAATGTTTTACCCAGGCTACCACCCTGGGACCCACTCCCAGGCTGGTTAATTTGACTATTAATCTTTTGTGTGGGACTGCATCAAATGCCTTGCTAAAGTCTAGGTAGGCCATGTCCACAGCCCCTCCCTGGTCTACTACTTTGGTCACCCAGTCAAAGAAATCTATTAGATTCGTCTGACATGACCTTCCCGCTGTGAACCCATGCTGCCTTGGGTCTTGTGTCCCACTGGCCTCAAGGTACTCAACAATTCTTTCTTTCAGAAGTGACTCCATCACTTTCCCTACCACAGAGGTCAAAATGACAGGTCTGTAGTTTTCTGCATCTGTCTTGGTCCCACTTTTGTGAAGGGGAATCACATCTGCCTTCCTCCAGTCCTCAGGTACCACACCATCCTCCCATGATTTATTAAAAAGAGTAGTCAGTGGTTTTACTCGTTCCCCCCTTAATTCTTTTAGAATTCTGGGGTGAATTCCATCAGGCCCCATTGCTTTGTCCACCTTCAGTTTTAGGAGTTCTTGCAGAACCCTTTCTTCTGTGAAAGGGCTGCGATCGACCCCACTATCAAGAGTGCTTCTGTTAATTGGATTAGGCACTTCCCCCTCCTCTTTTGCGAATACTGAGCAGAAATATTCATTAAGTATCCCTGCTTTTTCACTGTCCCCCTGATGTGGCTTAATAATTAGTTACAATTTTATTTTTAAACAGGATAACATTTTAGGTCCAGATAGGACCTATCTACAAAGTTGTCCTCTGTTCATTCATACAGACAGTAAATGATACAGATGTAACATTAGTACATATGGACATAACAAAATACACAGCTGTTGCCAGGAACACAAAAGATAGTAAAAAAAGAATAGGTTAAATCAGTGGCAGGTACATTCTTGATGATACAAAACATCAATTTTTGTCTTAAAGGTGGATAGCCTGGGTTGATTCCTTACAATTGGGGGAATTTGATTCCATCGAACTGCAGCTGAATACTGAAAGGTCATTAAACCAAATCTGGTTCTTATTTTTGAAATGTTTAAGCCTCTATGTATCTGCCTGTGGCAGGAGCTTAAGTGGCCATGGCAGCTTTACATTGCTGAAGCATCCAATGTCAGAATGCTGCGGGGAGCCTGAGAATGGGTCTTTGGTTAAGTCTATAGACTGATGCGGCAAAGGGAAGTTAAGAGAACGTGTAGAATGCAATTGGTGCCAAGCATGCTTAGTCAGATACAGACCTGTTGTGGGGCATAACTGGGATGGCGAGAGAGCTAGGTCAGTTGCTGATGGGCAGATTGCAGAATCAATGGAAGCCTGCTCTCAGTGATGGTATTCACTGGAGGGAGTATGGGAGGGCATCTCAATGGATGAGTTAGAAGGACCGCTGGATGGGTAGCTGGCATGATTTAGGGTAACATGATGATGAGGTATAAATAAGATTAGAAATCAGTGGGGCTGGCAGTATAGCCTACAGGTTAGGGTAATGAGCTGTGAATGAACTTGGTACATCCAGCAGACAGACCTGGTTTGATTCCCACAACCTCCACCTGCACACTGTGTGGCTCTAAGCAAGTCACTATACCTCCCCAGTGCTCCTGGGTCGCCCCTAAAAACAGGCACCTGTACCTAGTGGGCATTTTCTGGTTACCAAAAGGAAAAAAAATCATGGTGATGTCCAGGCGCCAGGGAATAGTGGCTCAGATAAAGCAACTTTAGCAAGGCAGCTAGGCACCAGATATCAAATAATATGTGTTTTGGGATAGTAGCTGGAGAAGATCTTAGGAACATCCAATGGCTGTTTAGGGAATACAAGGTAAATAACATGGTCAAACAGAGTCAGCGCTTTTAGGAGAAGACTATGAGGAGAAGGTATAGTGAATGATGCCAGTACTGCTATGATGTATCCTGTAGTTCCCGTTATCCTTAACAGTGATGGTTACTGTGGAGTTGGTACATCTCGGAAGGAATTAGGGTCATGTTTCCAGGTAAGAAGACAGCAGTAAAGGAGATTCCACTAAATCGTTAATCCTACGAAGACATAGGAGGTAGTGATGCCCATACTGCTTGAATTAACAGAATATATAAGGAAGCATCTTGCAGAGTTGGTTGGGTGATGAGATCTTCTGTTGTCAAGTCAAATGAGATGATGAATGCATGGAACTGACTCCCAGCAGAGGTGGTGGGGGCAAACACAGTGGGGGGATTCAAGTATGCATGGGACAGTCATAGGTGAACTCTAGTAATAGGAATGAGGAGGTAAAGGTGGGGATCAAGTCTGTGGCTTTTACAGTAAGCAGGGAAAATGGGCAAACTGATACATAGATACATAGATACATAGACAGTGTCGGCAGATAAGGGCCTATGGCCCACCCAGTCTGCCCATTTAAGTTTGTAATTTCAGTTTATGTTTTCCAGGAAGTCTGTTGCCCCTTACTCCTGACCTCCAGAATTCCTTTATGTCTATCCCATGCATTCTTAAATCCCGTGATTGTTTCAGCCCCCACCACTTCCCTCTGGCAGGTGTTCCACTTGTCCACCACCGTTCTGTGAAGAATTCTTCCTCACGTTTCCTCTGAATTCCTTCTCCAACTTCATCCCATGCCCTCTAGTCCTGGAACATCTTTTTCGCTTAAAAATAGTGCATTCCTGCACCCTGTTCCTCCCTGTAAGATACTTGTATGTCTCTATCATATCCACTCTCTCCCTCCTCTGCTCCAGGGAGTACATGTTCAGTGCTTTCAACCTGTCCTCATAGGACTTGTGATGCAATCCATGCACCATCTTTGTTGCCCTCCTCTGAACTTTCTCTACCCTGTCTATGTCCTTACATAGGTAAGGTCTCCAGAACTGCACAGTGTACTCCAGGTGCGGCCTCACTAGTGTCTTGTATAGTGGAATTATGACCTCCTTTTCCTGCTGGTGATGCCCCTGCCTATGCATCCCAGCATCCTATTTGCTTTACCTGCTGCCTTGTCACACTGTTTCCTACCTTGAGGTCATCAGAGATGATAACTCCAAGATCCCTTTCCTGCTTGGTGCATGCTATATCCTCACCCCCAACTGATATATTGTGCCAGGGTTTTGTGCCCCATATGCATTATCTTGCACTTCCTTGCATTGAATTTCAACTGCCAAACCCCTGACCATTCTTCAAGTTTCTGCAGGTCCCTTCTCATTCTGTCTACACCCTCTGGTGTGTCTACTCTGTTACAGAGCTTTGTGTCATCAGCGAACAGTGAAATTCTGCCTTCTAGGTCCTGCGCAATGTTACTGATGAAGATAATGAATAGTACCGGTCCCAGCACTGATCCCTGTGGTACCCCACTGGTCACTCTTCCCTCTGTGGAGTGACAGCCATTTACCACCACCCTCTGTGTCCTGCTGCCCAGCCAGTTACCTACCCACCGCACTACTGTCCTGCCCACACCCATATTCCCCAGTTTGTGCAATAGTCTTCTATGTGGCACAGTGTCAAAGGCCTTTCTGAAGTCCAGATAGGCCATGTCCACTGCCCTCCCTGATCCACCTCCCTAGTCACCCAGTCAAAAATTCAATGAGGTTGGTCTGACATGACCTTCCCTGGTGAAACCATGCTGCCTTGGGTCCTGTAGTCCATTGACAACCAGATGTTCCACCAATCTCTCCTTCAGTAGTGCTTCCATGATCTTTCCCACTACCGAGGTGAGGCTGACTGGTCTGTAGTTCCCGCTTCCTCTTTGTTCCCACTTTTGTATAAGGGGACTACATCTGCTATCCTCCAGTCTTTGGGCACCTCCCTGTTTCTAGTGATCGGCTAAACAGGATAGCAAGAGGTTCAGCCACCACCTCTCTTAGTTCTTTAAGGGACCCTGGGTGCACCCCATCTGGCCCCATTGCTTTATCAACTCTTATTACTTCCAGTTCCTTCAGGACCCTTTCTCGTGTAAAGGGACTTGTGTCCATTTCTGCACCATTCTCACCCCTTGTACTCCCTTCAGACCCATTACCCTCCTCTTTCTCAGTAAAGACTGAGCAGAAATACCTGTTCAATATGTCAGCTTTACTGTTGTCATCCTCCACACAGCCCCCATCCTCCCCTTCAGTCTCACTATCCCTCCCTTTGCCTTTCTTTTTCACTTATGTACCTGTAAAAGGTTTTGTCCCTCTACCCACTGATTTTGCAGTGTGTTCTTCTGTCTGAGCTTTGGCTTCCTTACTGACCTCCCTGCCTCCCTTTGCTTCTCCTGGTACTTCTCCCTATCCCTTCTGCCTGTGTCTTTTTGTATTGCCTGAATGCAATCTTTTTGGCTTTCACTTTCTTTGCTACCTCTTTGAAAACCATAATGGTCTCCTCTTCCTTTTCCTCTTGCTAACCTGCTTAATACATAATTCTGTTGTTCTTGTAATCCCAATTTTAAATACTTCCCACTGTTCCTCAACCCCTGATTCCTGCCCCATTCTCCTTAATGCCTCTTTCAAGTATCTCCCCATTTTCTCAAGGTTTGCCCCCCTAAAATCCAGGATACGTGTTTTTGTGTGGTTTGGTTCTGCTCTTTCTGTGATTTCAAACCACAGTGACTGGTGGTCACTGTTCCCCAGGTGCTCCCCCACTCTTACCCCATCACACTGTCCCTGTTTGTGAGCACAAGGTCCAGTATTGCCTTCTGCCGAGTTGGTTCCATGACCAGTTGCTTGAGGAAGGCACCCTGAAGGGAGTCCAGGATAAATCTGCTCCTAGTTGATGCTGCTGCTGGGATGCTCCAGTCCACGTCTGGAATATTGAAGTCTCCAACCAGTACTACCTCACCCTTGTCTGCCATCCTCTGGATGGCTAGCATCAGCTCCCTATCTGTTTCTTCCTCCTGGGCTGGTGGTCTATAGACCACACCTGTGTGGATGGCTGGCCCCATTTTTCCTTTCCAGCTTAACCCACATTATCTCTCCCCCATTTTGTTCCTCCTGGATCTCTGTGGCCCTTATGTCATTTTTCACATACAGTGCCACTCCTCCTCCCTTCCTGCCTGCCCTGTCTCTTCTGAATATGTTGTAGCCAGGTATGGCCAACTCCCAGTCATGGTTATCATTACACCAGGTTTCAGTGGTGGCCACAATGTCCAGGTCTGACTGCACCATGACAGCCTCCAGATCTTCCATCTTGTTGCTAACAGTCTTTATCTGCCATCAATTTCTGTATTTCTAGAATAGTTAATCACAGCTTTTTGTAGCTCCTAATCCGTAAATGCAAATATTGTCATTTTGTGGGCTACAAAATTAACACTAGGGATACAGCGGGGGACCTCAACAATGTGAATTCAAGGAGAAAGGCGTTTTGAATTTAACAGGTACTATAACAACAAAACAAACAAAAAGTAAATATTACAGGAATGTTTTTATAATACTCTGAATTTGGGTACCACTGTTTGGGTTATGTTGAAACAATGTTTTCTTTTTCCTTTTTTTTTTATTTTGAAGAATATTTTCCTCAGCCTTTGTAGCATAACTAGAACAGGAAAATAATGCAACTCTGTGGGCTGGAAACTAGGAGAGGACCTTGAAAGTCTGATTTTAAGGAGAAAGGCTTTTAAGCTACAAAAAATGTAATTAACCATTATTGCCACACTATTGTTTTAATATTTAGTAAGGAGGTATATTTTGCAATTGTAATTATGCTACACATTAACATAGAAACATAGACTTTGACGGCAGATAAGGACCACTTGGCCCACCCAGTCTGCCCATTTCCCTACCTACTGGATAAGCTGCAGATTCTAGTTAACCAACAGCCTATTTCCTGCAACCCCCCACTATAATTGCCTTATGTCTGTCCCATGCATGTTTGAATTCCTCCACTGTTTTAGACCCCACAACCTCTCCAGAAAGGCGGTTCCATGCGTCCACCACTGTCTCCGTGAAAAATAATTTCCTCACATTACCCCTGAGCCGTCCCCCCTCTAACTTTAAATTGTGCCTCCTTGTTCTTACACATCTCTTTTCTAAAAGATGCTACCCTCCTGGACTTTGTTGATTCCCTTGAGGTACTTAAAAGTTTCTATCACGTCCCTCCTTTCATCAAGGGTATACATATTAAGCTCTCTCAGTCTCTCTTCATATGGTTTCTGATGTAGACCCTGCACCATTTTAGTTGCCCTCCTCTGGACTGCTTCCATCCTGTCTATGTTCTTGCGTAGATGAGGTCTCCAAACTGCACGCAGTACTCCAGATGGGGTCTCACCAACTGTCTGTATAGAGGGATAACCACTTCCTTTTTCTACTTGTGATGCCCTCCCTATGCATCCCAGTATCCCCTGGCTTTCCCTACTGACTTCTCACATTGCATACCGACCTTTAGGTCATCTGATATGACTACACCCAGATCCCTTTCCATTATTGTTGTTGTTAGTACCTCCCCTGCTATTGTGTTCTCTTCTCCTGGATTTTTATTTCCCAGGTGCATTACTTTGCACTTCTTTGCATTGAATCTAAGTTGCCATATGTCTGACCATTCCTCCAACCTTGCCAAGTCTCTTCTCATCCTTTCTACCCCCCTTGTGTATCAACTCTGTTACAGATCTTTGTGTCATCTCCAAAGAGGCATACCTTTCCTTCCAGACCCTCTGCAATGTCACCTATAAAGACGTTAAAGAGGACTGGACCCAGTACTGAGCCATGAGGTACTCCACTAGTAACCTCCCTTTCTTCAGAATGTGTTCCATTCACTATTACCTTCTGTGTCCTGTTGTGCAGCCAGTTTTCTACCCAGGCTACCACCCTGGGACCCACTCCCAGGCTGGCTAACTTGATTATTAATCTTTTGTGTGAGACTGTGTCAAATGCCTTGCTAAAGTCTAGGTAGGTCATATCCACAGCCCCTCCCTGGTCTATTACTTTGGTCACCCAGTCAAAGAAATCAATTAGATTTGTCTGACATGACCTTCCTGCTGTGAATCCATGTTGCTTTGGGTCCAGTGCCCCGCTGGCCTCTAGGTACTCAACAGTTCTTTCTTTCAGAAGTGATTCCATCATTTTCCCCACCACTGAGGTCAAACTAACAGGTCTGTAGTTTCCTGCTTCTGCCTTGCTCCCACTTTGTGAAGGGAATCACATCTGCCCTCCTCCAGTCCTCAGGTACCCACCCCATCTTCCCATGATTTGTTAAAAAGTGTGGTTAGTGGTGTCACTAGGTCCTCCCTTAGCTCTTTTAGGATTCTAGGTTGAATCCGTCAGGCCCCATTGCTTTGTCCACCTTGGAGTTTGAAGTTCTTTCAGTACTCTTTCTTCTTTAAATGGACTGGTATCAACCCCACTATCCAGAGTGCTTCTACTGTTTGGTTTAGGTAACTCCTCCTCTTCTTCTTTTGTGAATACTGAGCAAAAGTATTCATTCATTATCTCTGCCTTTTCACTGTCTCCTCTGCCTACCTCCCTCTCCTTTATTAATCTTCCTATCCTCCCTTAACCTTTCTATGCTCCCTAATGTACCTGTAAAAGGTTTTATCCCCCTTCTTAACTGAGTTGGCTATCCTTTCCTCGGTTTGGGCCTTTGCTTTTCTGACTGCCTTCCCCACTTCTTTCTGCTTTAATTGATACAGTTCCCTGTTGTGCTCCGTCTGTGATTCCTTATACTTTTTGAATGCAGCCTTTTTCTCCTTAACCCCTTCCTGACACTTCTTTTGAGAGCCATAGTGTTTTTTTTATTCCGCTTTGTTTTCTTTATTTGTTTCACACAAAGGCTTGTTGCCTCCATGATGGCAGTTTTAATTTTTCTCCATTGTTCTTCCACCCCTCCTTTCTGGCCATTTGCTAATGCATTCCTCAGGTATTCACCCATTATGCCAAAGTCAGCCCTTCTAAAGTACAGTATCCTTGTATTTGTATGGCTTGTTTCCATGGTTGTGTTTATTGTGAAGCACACTGTGCAGTGGTCACTTGTTCCCAGGTGTCTACTGACTTCTAAGTTTGTGATCCTCTCTCCATTTGAGAGTACCAGGTCTAATATTGCTCCCTCCTGAGTGGGTTCCACCACTAGCTGTCTAAGGCATGCTCCCTGTAGGGCATCGAGAATGACCCTGCTCTTGGATGTGGCTGCAGTCCATGTTGCCCAGTTAACATCTGGCATATTCAGGTCCCCCATCAACAGTATCTCCCCATTCTCAGCCATTTTGAGAATGCCCGCCATCATTTTCTTGTCCATTTCCTCCCCTTGAGACGGGGGTCTGTATACAACCTCTGTGCGGATTGTGATGCCATTCCCTGTCTCCAATGTGACCCAGAGTTCCTCTTGTCCTCCCCCTTTACTTTTTAGTTCCGTTCCTTTGATCCCTTCCCTTATGTAGAGAGCTACTCCACCTCCTCTTTTACCCTCCCTGTCCCTTCTGTAGATTGTGTACCTGGTATGTTGACATCCCAGTCATGGTTCTCATGTACCATGTTTCTGTGACTGCCACAATATCCAGTGTTCCACTTCCATCAGGCTACTAGCTCTGGAAGCTTGTTTCCAGACTACGGGCATTGGTACTGTTGCCCTCCATTTAATGTTGGCTTTATCCTTTTACCCCATCCCTGCTCTTATTGCCCTTGTCCATTTTCCATTTACCCCTGTCCTGCCCTCTGTCAAGCTCTGTACCTCAGTGTTTACCCTACTACCTGCCATGCCTTGCGGGGGGAGGCTTGAACTTTCCTGTTTCCTATCAGCACCTCCCCCCTTGGCTAGTTTAAAAGCTTGCCAAGGAAGCCTTTAAACCTGTCACCTAGGAGCATGTTTCCCTTCCTGGACAGATGCAGACCATCATGCCATTATAGATCTTCATCTCTCCAGGTGGACCCCCAGTCCCCAATGAAGCTAAAGCCCTGTGCTCTGCACCAGTTTTGCAACCATTCATTAAACTGCATGGTGTGCAGTACCCTAGCCTCACCCCTGCCATAGACTGGCAGCACCTCTGAGAAGATTACCGTGCTTGCTACCTGTCTGAGGCCCCTCCCCAACTCCACAAATTCATCCTGCACTGCACTGATCTCATGCCTAGCTAGGTCATTTGTCCTGAGGTGGGCAATGATATCTAGTTTCCTCTCCTGTGATGCTGCTTCTGCAATCCTGAGGATTCGCTTCCTGTTCCTCCAAGCCATGGCACCAGGCAGGCACCTTACTTCCCTCTCCTCTCCCTTCCCCAGGTCTACACCCCTAACAGTTGAGTCCCCTATCAGTAGCTGTTTCTTTCCATTGTGTTGTCCCTTGCCACTCTTTTGTGGGTCTCCCTTGTGGATGTCCCCAGCATTCTTCTTGGTCTCCAATGAGGGTGTCATCATAGAGGAACCTTGATTTGCCAGACCGACATATGATTTGTGTAGAGGTGCAACTCTGGGGGCTACGCCTCTGTTCCACCACCCTCACCCTTCCTAGAACCTACTGTGGTCCATCTGCTCTTCACACATGGCAACCTCTGAGGCAGTGGTTGTGGAACTGGTGCTCTTTGGGTGGGGGAGTCCTCCTTAGTCCTTGCCAGTTCAGCCTGGAGGTGGGCAACCTCCTCCCTCAGAGCTGACAGTTGCCTGCAAATAGGGCAGCAATGCAGGTTCCAGAATGTTTCCTGGAAAATTGCTGCCCCACAGCCAGTGCATTGCACCACTCCCCACATGTCCCTCTTCCTTACAATATACAATGGGTAATATACAAATTTTTTTTTGTGTGTGTGTGTGTGTATATACTTACGCTTAATGCACTGTGCTGGGTAATTAAGAATATGACAGTTCTGCTCCAAGACCTGTTGAGGAAGTGATGTCAGAACCTTGGCTATAAAGGAAATGCCATGCCTGGGGTGGGCGGGTGAGGGGAAGGGTGGGTGGGTAGGCCACAACCACTGGTGACTGTTAGAAACAATCAAATACACCACTGCTCCACCACCCTGGTGAGTACTGCCCTTTATAGTAAGTCAACCAACACCACAATGTACTAGACCACTGCTCCTACACAAACCACTCTACTGAGTCCAGGGATAAAAATGAACTCACTGTTCAGCCAGCAGGACACTTCCAAAATATTGCACAACTATCCTTCCAAATCCTATGTGTCTAGCACAGAAATCAAGCAACTTCAGTTGTATTACAACCCCTCTGGTTATAAAATTACTACACTTTAATGGAATCGTGCAATTCATAATGCCAATAAGAAAATAATGAAACTTTCTGTAGAAAGTGTAGCTTACCTTCCTAGTCCCCTACAATATTATGTTTTACCAAGTTACCAGTTCCTCAAATGCATTCTAGTTTGTTCTCTGCAGTATAGCCAGTTTCTCAGCTTCCAAAAGGAACAGGCAAGTCTTCTGACTGACTTTACTCTGTGTAGTATGCCTAAACAGAACAGTGATAAAAGCCCCACCCAGAATCAATTGATTGACTAGTGACACCTGTGATGTAAGCAGGCCTTTCAGTGAAGACAATTTGCTATGTCTGCTTCTAATACACACACAAACCTTTTAACTGAAACCAGGGATAAACTCACTGCTTAGCCAGCAGAACACTTCCAAAATATTGCACAAATATCCTTCCAAATCCTATGTGTCTACCACAGAAATCAAGCAACTTCAGTTGTATTACAACCCCTCTGGTTATAAAATTACTACACTTTAATGGAATCGTGCAATTCTTAATGCCAATAAGAAAATAATGAAACTTTCTGTAGAAAGTGTAGTTTACCTTCCTAGTCCCCTACAATATTATGTTTTACCAAGTTACCAGTTCCTCAAATGCATTCTAGTTTGTTCTCTGCAGTATAGCCAGTTTCTCAGCTTCCAAAAGGAACAGGCAAGTCTTCTGACTGACTTTACTCTGTGTAGTATGCCTTCCTAGTCCCCTACAATATTATGTTTTACCAAGTTACCAGTTCCTCAAATGCGTTCTAGTTTGTTCTCTGCAGTATAGCCAGTTTCTCAGCTTCCAAAAGGAACAGGCAAGTCTTCTGACATTGCCCTTCCATGTTCATGTAGCCCCATAAAGAGATTTTTTTCCACAAAAGTTACAAGTAATTGACTGTCTCCTTCATTTCTGCACTAAGGATCTCAGTAAGAAAAGGCTGTCATAAAATAAAAATATTAAATAACTGTGTGTCATGTTTGGAGCTGCATAATTTCCATCATGTTTTGCCCAAGCATACAGTAACAACTTAAGATCCAACACATCACAGATTTTAATTTGATGGGCTGGAAAAAGTAACATTGGGCATACAGGGAGGGGACCTTGAAACTATGAGTACTAGGATATATACTTTCTGGATTTATCAATTATGGGCTAAAAAACTTGTAATTACATGCATAATTTTAATATTGATTCCTTCCTACATGGAAGGTAAATATTAACCTCTTTTAAAAGTTCAATACAAGAATTTTCACAATTCATTAATGACATTTATTTCACACTTGTAATAATGACACACATACCCATTCTGTGTCGATGTGCTTCCATAAACACATTTTTCAGACAAAACTTAGAAAGGATTGACTTTTTTCTTCATTTCTGTATCAATGAGATCACTAACATGTGGATGTCATAAAATAAAGCACTTAAAAATCTGTGTGTCATGTTCTGAGCTGCATAATTTACAGTCTCACAGCCTTTAGCTAATAGGAGGTCACAGAGGTCAACTGGAGCCAATATGCTCCTGAAGCAAATTTATTAGAAACTCCATTCCAGCTGCAATTTTCATTGTATAATATTAACAACATAAACCTTTTTTTTACCAGCATATTACTTAATAATGACCCCATGACTACCCAGTTGAAGCCTGGGATGCTGGACATTATGCAGCTGAGAACATAATACACAGATATGTAATTGCTTTACCTTATGACAGACGTCCTACTGAGTCTCTTAGTACAGAAATTAAGAAAGTAAATTATTTATTTTCTGTGAAAAATCTGTTCATAGGGCTACATGAACATGGAATGACACTGTGTAGCATAATTACTATTGGGAAATACATGTCCTTACTAAATGTTATAAAACAAGGTACTATCCCAAGGAGGTGGTAGGGCAGGGCTGAAATGGTAGGGGGGATGCAAGAGTGCAAGGGACAGACATGTGGGGGGAAGGGGAAGGCTCATGGAAATGAGTAGGGGGGGGAGAAGAGGCAGACTTGATGGACTGTTGCAGTCCTTTTTTTTTTTTATTTCAGTTGTTTAACCAGGAGTAGCACACTAAGCTAAAAGCTTTTTTCACAGGTGCAACCTAGGAACACAGGAAAGTTAAGTAACTTGCTTAGGGTCACACAGTATGCAAGTAGAAGCTGTGGGATTCAAACCCAGGTCTGGTCTGCTGGATGTCACCAAATTTGCAGTTCAGAGCCTTAAACCCCTACACTATATTGCCTCCCAATGCCTTTTTTGCCTTTTTCTGCCTTTGGATTCTGTGATTCTGTGTGATAATGATTAATCATGGCTTTTGTGTAGCTCCTAATCTGTACATATAAAAAGCCTTTGTTCCTAAACTCATATTTTCAAGGTCTCCTGCCCATATACCCTATGTTACTTGTTTCCTGTCACAGATTAAAGCGATGCGGTTTGTATTAGAAATTGTGCAGAGTGACTCAGCTCCTCAGCAATCAATCTAGACTGTCTTTTCCTTTATTAAATCATATTCAAAAGGGACTATGATTAATTGTGAAACCTTTTTGGCCCACATTAAATTGGCATTAAAACACTTGATTAATGTGTGGTTAATTACTTTATATCAATGATGCAGACAGTGCTGTACTTTCTTAATGATTCCATATTCACTTTTCACTTAGTTTTGTACTTATTGAACATTGAAACATAGAAGTTGACAGCAGATAAGGACAGCAAGGCCGATCCAGTCTGCCCATTTTTTCTACCTTATGAATGTGCCATAGGCCTTTACAGTGTCAATGCCTATCTATTCATGCTCATCTGTATTGTTCCCTTAAGCATATGCCATGCCTGCTTGAAGCCCTGCACTGTATTCATATCCACCACTTCCTGAGGTAGACCGTTCCATGCATCCACCACCCTTTCTGTGAAAAAGGACTTTCTCACATTACCCCTTAATCAGCCTCCCTCTTATCTCATGCTGTGTCCTCTTCTCCTGCTGTTTTTCTTATACTGAAATATGTTAGGCTCTTTCACCTTGTTAATGCGCTTAAGATGTTTGAGTGTTTAGATCATATCACCTCTCTCCCTCCTTTGCTCTAGGGTATACCTATTGAACTCCATTCATCTGTCCTCATATGTTTTCTGATGCAGTCCCTGCACCATTTTGGTTGCCCTTCTCTAGACTGCCTCAATTTGGTTAATGTCCTTGTGAAGGTGTGGCCTCCAGTACTGCATGCAGTACTCCAGTTGGGGCCTAACCAGTGTCTTGTAAAGAGGGATTATTACCTCCCTCTTACGACTTGTGATACCCCTACTAATACACCCCAACATCCCCCAAGCCTTACCTACTGCTTTAGTGGTCTGCTTGGATGATTTCAGGTCATCTGTGATGATGATGCCCAAGTCTCTTTCTTCCCTTGTAATTGCCAGTAACTCCCCTCCCAACCTATAGGTGGCTTCAGGGATTCTCTTCCCTATTTGCATGATCTTGCACTTCTTTGCATTAAACCCCAGTTGCCACTCTTCTAACCATTTTGCCAGTTTATCCAGATCTCGTCTCATTCTGCCCACACCATCTGGATCATCTACTCTGTTGCAGACCTTGCTGTCATCTGGAAACAGACAAACCTTACCCACCAGTCCATCTGCAATGTCACTAATGAAGATATTGAAGAGGACTGGTCCCAGAAATGATCCCTGAGGTACTCCACTTGTGACTTGCATCTGTTCTGACTGTATACCGTTTACCACCACTCTCTGTGTTCTGCCCACCAACCAGTTTGCCATGCAGTTGACCAACGTTTAACCCACCCCGAGCCTACCCAGATTATTAATCAATCATCTATGTAGAACTGTAATGAAAGCTTTGCTGAAGTCAAGGTAGGCGACATCAACTGCTCCCCCTTGGTCCACCACTGTTGTTACCCAGTCAAAGAAATCTATGAGATTAGTTTGACAGGACCTTCCTGTTATAAACCCATGCTGTCTTGGATCCTGTGCTCCTATGGATTCCAGGTGTTGCACTATCCTTTCCTTAAGGAGTGCCACCATAATCCTGCCCACTACTGAGGTAAGACTGACTGGTCTGTAGTTCCCTACCTCCTCCCTGCTACCCCTCTTGTGGAGTGGGATCACATGAGCCCTTCTCCAGTCTTCTAGGACCTCTCCTGTGCTCAGAGACTCACTAAACAGTTCTGATAATGGCTCTGCTAGTCCCACCCTTACCTCCTTTAGTACCCTGGGATGGATGTCACCAGGTCCTATTGCCTTGTCCACCCTGAGCTTAGTGAGCTCTTGTAGGACCCTTTCTTTTGTGAAGGGACTTGTGCACATCTCCATCCCCCATGTCCATGGTGTTGAGCTGTGGGCCCTGCCCTACCTTATCCTCAGTAAATACTGAGCAGAAGTATCTATTTAGGATAGATGCTTTTCCTTGGTCCTCCTCCACACTCTTCCCCCCCTTATCCCATTTGATCTTATCAATACCCCCTCTGGACTTTCTTCTCTCACTACTGCATCTATAGAAAGTCTTGTCCCCTTCTTTTACTGTTCGTGCTAGTGTTTCCCCGGTTTGGGTCTTTGCCTTCCTTACTGCCTTCCTTGCTTCTCTTAGGGAAGTTTAGTATGCCTCCCTACCTTCATCCTGCTGCATTCCCTTATATTTCCTGAAGGCCAACCTTTTGGATCTGACCTTTTCTGCTACTGTTTCTGAGAACCAAAATAGTTTCCTCCTTCTTTTGCTCTTGCCTTTCTCCCTAACACAATGGGATGTTGCTTCAAGTATTGCATCCTTAATGCTTGCCCACTTTGCCTGTACCCCCTCACTTGTATTTCTTCTTGCCAGGGCTAGCTTAACAATGTTGCCCATCTTATCAAAGTCAGCTCCTCTGAAGTCCCATACTTTTGCCTTGGAATGGGATGATTTAGTTCTAGTGGCCAAATTGAACCATACCATGTGATGGTCACTGGCCTCTAGGTGACCTTGTACCTGGAGATCAGTGATCCTTATTGATTTGTGATTGATGTATATAAGGAGCACCTAATGATTTGTATGACCACAGTATTGTGGTACATACCTGTACTCATAAAAAAAACCCACCCCTCTTGTTCTAAATTCGTCATGAGAAGAAGGTTTCACAAGTTTAAAATTAACAACTTCCTAGATGACCTAAAACGTGTCAACTGGCAAAAATTCTACCTAGTCACCTCAGTGGCTGCAGCTATCACCATCCTAAATACTGGCATTACAGACTTAGCCAACGAGCACACTCCACTCTTAAAATGTAGGCTGAGGACACACGACACTCATGAGAGTGTATCGGCCCTGTGTCTGCCTCTTACTGCACCTCCAAGCACTGCAACGTCCTCCAGAGGAAGGTCCCACATAAAACAACACTTATTAAACAAGTCAGCAGTCCTGCTTAAAATTCTACAGACTAATAAGAATTTAAAGCTTATCCAGCTGCTAAAATCCCCAGCTGCTCAGCAAAAGCAGGTTCCCACAACCTCTACCAGACCCAACTGTTTCTGCAGTACTGCTATGTGAGAAGCCATGATATTTAAGCCTCTATGAGCTGTAAACTGATCCTGGCTGAGAAAGACAGAACCTTCTAGAAGCTGCCCACAATACCTGTAGAAAAGATAAATGAATATCCAGCTTCCTCTATGGATCTCTCACACAAAACAACACTTATTAAATAAGTCAGCAGTCTCGCTTAGAAGTCTGCAGACTGATAAGAATGTAAAGTTTATCCAGCTACTAAAATCCCCAGCTGCTCAGCAGAAGCGGGTTCCCACAACCTCTACCAGCCCCAACTGTTTTTGCAGTACTGCCATGTGAGAAGCCCTGGTATTTAAGCCTCTATGAGCTGTAAATTCATCCTGGCTGAGAAAGACAGAACCTTCTAGAAGCTGCTCACAATACCTGTAGAAAAGATAAATGAATATCCAGCTTTCTCTAAGCCCTTGTTGCTTGAAGCGTGTGCTGAGCTGCAGTTTGACTTCAATCAACTGCAACTCAATCTTGCTTACTTCAAACTGTTATTGACACTGTTCTGTTATCTTTCAAGCACCATCCCTTATGGTGGCTTCCTGTTTTTTGTTACATTTACCGCTCTCCTTATACAGGTTGGCAAAAAAAAAAAACACACACATTTACAGTAATTCTTTACACCATGTTAGTCTACCAGGGTAGCATTATAAGAATAAAAAAATAATTGACAAATGTTAGTAATATTACTCTATATTTTTAACACCATGGTTTACATCTAATAAAATAGCTTATTTTCACTGGGTTCTTGCCTGTAACAATGTATACAGTATTGGACTGGAAAGCTAAATGATCAACAGCATTGCAAAATTATGAAACCCTTTCATTGCAGATGTTGAAAGTGGCATACATTTTTTGGCAAGGGAGCAGAGATGGAGATGTAATTGCATAGTATCAGATATACAGTAGTACTCAGGAGGAAGGTACACAGTGACCATAGGATATAGAATAACAGGCATTTTGATTTCTTTACAATGTCACTACTATATAAACTACTGATTCTTTCACAACTGTGAACTCATGTTGTCTTTTAAAAGAAGTATTTGATTTCTTGCTCCACAGTATCAAGCGAGTCTCCCATTTCTGTGGTACTGGCCATGGTTGACAGAAGACTGGAATGAATTTCACGTGGTTATACTCAGTGTATTTCACATGCTACAAGTCTTGATGGTCGAGAGGGACCTGGGGGTTGGTGGTGGATGTCAAGATGAACAACTCTGAGACTTGTAGGAGGGCAGCAGCCAAGGCCAACAGGATGCTGGGATGCATTGCTAGGGGGAACACCTCCAAAAGGAGGGAAGTGATACTCCCTCTGTATAACTGCTTGGTGAGGCCGCACCTCAAGTACTGCATGCAGTTTTGGAGGCCACACTTAAAGAGGGACATTAAACTCCTGGAGAGGGTCCAGATGAGGGCAACCAAAATGATTTGGGGCCTGGGGAACAGGACCTATGGGGAGAGGCTTGAAGAGCTAAATATGTACACATTGGAAGAAAGAAGGGACCGGGGGGGGGACATGATAGAGGTCTTCAGGTACATGAAGGGGCAAATAAGGGAGGAGCAGTCAGGGTGCTTCGAAGGAAGGAAGGAAGAGGGGCAACTAGAGGACATGGGTGGAAGCTGGAGGGGGGAAAAGTCAGGGGAGAAAGGAGGAGGTGCTACTTCACTTAGAGGGTGGTGGAGCCATGGAATGCACTGCCCATGGGGCTGGTGAAGGCAGAGATGGTACAGGGGCTCAAGAGGGGGTGGAACAGGTACAGGGGAAGGGTTCTGGAAGCAAAATCCAATGCAGTGAGAATATCTGGAACTGGAAAGGGAGAAGCCAGAGAAGGCGAGGAGGGCAGCAAGGTCAACTCCCAGGGTGGGGGCTGACCAAACGAGCAGACGCGAAAGACCGTTAGGCCTATTCTGCTGGCATTTTAGTATGTTAGTATTTTTTAAGAGTAAACCGAGGAGTGGCACAAATTCTGCTATCAAGTGTCTAACACAAACAAACTTTATTGGCGAATCCTTCAAAATCCGTTGGTGTGCAAAGAACATATATATATATATATATATATATATATATATATATATATTAGCATTAAGAGTGATCTTGGGATCTGATAGGTGCTATCATGGATGTTGTCCAACTACTTTTATTTTGTTTACTTTAACAATATATATCTGTCAGTTGAACTAGCTAGTCTAGAGTGTATATTCTGAAATGTGCTTACTACTGTATGTTTCCCCTAGCGTCAAATGATGTATTTCCCACATGTTTGTTTACTGTGACAAAACACTGTACTCTCTTTGCCATGTCTGCTTGACTGTTGTTCCTCATGTTGTACTCTCCCGGGTCATTCCTGAAAATAGGCATAATACTTGTCTAGTGTACTTACCCGGTAAACAAAAGCTAAATAAATAAATAAATAAATAAAGTACAAACTGGCATTGCACGTTTGATATGCAGAATGTAAATGAAAGCTAACTTTTCTGTTTTTTTTTTTTTCATTCTGGGTTATGAAGACACTGGTGTACTCCCTTACCACCATGGCCTGCAGCAGTGGTTACACTCCCCCATTTACATCTAGCTACCCTGCCCAGCTAAAATGTACTTTATTTGAGCTGGAGGTGATCTAGTACAACAGCAGTGCAAGCAGCGGATATTTGGCTCTGAGAAATTCTTGTTTTAGTCAACTTAACTCCTGTGATTTTATGCTTTGGTGTCCTCGGTCTAATCAACACACTGTAGGTCAAATCAGCTGCACAGGATCACACAGGATAGAAGCTGAGGTCACAACAATTACGCTTTTTTTTTTTTTTTGCTAATCCCTAATAACTATTCATTTACTATCACAACTTCAATAAAATGCTGTCCATGGCAGCAAACTAAGTAGCACACATATTTTTAAATATATGTGTAACCCCCCCCACCACCAGCCCCTTATTTAACCAGTAGGCATACCTCCCATAGTCTAGGGGAAAAGAGTGGGGTGGGGGTACACAACAATAAAATGATAACTTTGCAGATGTAATAGAAAAACACAAAGGTGTGTACATACCAGACACAACCAGACCTATACCAAATCCCAGGTCCTGAGGAGAGAACGTTTGCACTTCTAGACAGGGGTACCCAGTAAATCCACACACAGGAAGCAGTAACTAGATTGTCCATACCAGGTTGGGATCCTAGAGCGTGGCTGTATTCTGACACACAGTTGGAAACACAGAAGTAAAGATGGACCCCTGAGAGTTTATACTGGCACAAGGCAATGCAGAACACATCTGTAGAAACAGTACTTCGAACCTTCCATATAGCATAGGATTAAAATCTGGAATGTGGAACTAGCTGCAGAGAACACACAAAATCTTCCTCAAATGGCACTAGGCCAGTACTTAGAACAGTTCCCATATTACATAGGCTTAGACATCTGGAAAATTGTGGAACTAGCCACTGTGAACACACACAAAATCTTCCGGAAAGGTGGCACTAGGCCAGTACTTGGAACATTTCCCATATTGCATAGGATAGGAATGTGGCACATGAGCCACGGTGGAGCACTCAAGGCTCAAAACTTGCGAAACCCACATACCAGGGGTAAACTGGAGAAAAACCCACATACCAGGGGTAAACTGGAGAAAAACCCACATACAAAGGGGTAAACTGGAGAAAAACCCACATACAAAGGGTGAACTGGAGAAAAACCCACATACAAGGGGTGAACTGGAGAAAAACCCACATACAAGGGGTGAACTGGAGAAAAACCCACATACGAAGGGTAAACTGGAGAAAACCACACACAAGGGGTAAACTGGAGAAAACCACATACAAGGGTGAACTGAGAAAACCCACATACAAAGGGTGAACTGGAGAAAAACCCACATACCAGGGTGAACTGGAGAAAAACCCACATACCAGGGGTAAACTGGAGAAAACCCACATACCAGGGGTAAACTGGAGAAAAACCCACATACAAAGGGGTAAACTGGAGAAAAACCCACATACAAAGGGTGAACTGGAGAAAAACCCACATACCAGGGGTGAACTGGAGAAAACCCACATACCAGGGGTAAACTGGAGAAAAACCCACATACAAAGGGGTAAACTGGAGAAAAACCCACATACAAAGGGTGAACTGGAGAAAAACCCACATACCAGGGGTGAACTGGAGAAAACCCACACACAAAGGGTGAACTGGAGAAAAACCCACATACCAGGGGTGAACTGGAGAAACCCCACATACAAAGGGTGAACTGGAGAAAAACCCACATACAAGGGGTGAACTGGAGAAAAACCCACATACAAGGGGTAAACTGGAGAAAAACCCACATACAAGGGGTGAACTGGAGAAAAACCCACATACAAGGGGTAAACTGGAGAAAACCCCACATACAAGGGGTGAGCTGGAGAAAAACCCACATACAAAGGGTGAACTGGAGAAAAACCCACATACAAAGGGTGAACTGGAGAAAAACCCACATACAAGGGGTAAACTGGAGAAAAACCCACATACAAAGGGTGAACTGGAGAAAAACCCATATACCAGGGGTAAACTGGAGAAAACCCACATACAAAGGGTGAACTGGAGAAAAACCCACATACAAAGGGTGAACTGGAGAAAACCCACATACAAAGGGTGAACTGGAGAAAAACCCACATACAAGGGTGAACTGGAGAAAAACCCACATACAAAGGGTGAACTGGAGAAACCCCATACAAAGGGTGAACTGGAGAAAACCCACATACCAGGGTAAACTGGAGAAAACCCACATACAAAGGGTGAACTGGAGAAAACCCATACCAGGGGTAAACTGGAGAAAACCCACATACAAAGGGTGAACTGGAGAAAACCCACATACCAGGGGTAAACTGGAGAAAAACCCACATACAAAGGGTGAACTGGAGAAAAACCCACATACCAGGGGTAAACTGGAGAAAACCCCACACACAAAGGGTGAACTGGAGAAAAACCCACATACAAAGGGTGAACTGGAGAAAACCCACATACAAGGGGTAAACTGGAGAAAAACCCACACACAAAGGGTGAACTGGAGAAAAACCCACATACAAAGGGTGAACTGGAGAAAAACCCACATACAAAGGGTGAACTGGAGAAAAACCCACATACCAGGGGTAAACTGGAGAAAAACCCACATACAAAGGGTGAACTGGAGAAAAACCCACATACCAGGGGTAAACTGGAGAAAAACCCACATACAAAGGGTGAACTGGAGAAAAACCCACATACAAAGGGTGAACTGGAGAAAAACCCACATACAAAGGGTGAACTGGAGAAAAACCCACATACCAGGGGCAAACTTCTTCAGGCACTGGCCACATGCACTAGAAGAAAACAGGTGCCCTTCCAGAACCCGAAGTGCTGAACTGGTCACTCCAGATTTGGGGGGGTCTCCCACCCTTTGCTTCCATTGCCATACTCAGCTATTCTTTCAGAGTTACACCACACAAACTGTCAAAAATGATGCTGTCTAGAAATGTTTATCACATTTAACATCAGAAACACCACTAGAGTGTAACATTAAAGTCCTGAACAAAGGACAAGCCATGTCTGGGATGTCCACTATTGTCAGAGATCTATAAAAACACAACGTTCTTGAGGGAATCCTCACAGAAATAAGTAAAATAATTGTTCCTTTAGCAGAGAGTCACCCCACAGAAAAAGGCAGGGACAACTCCTGGGTAACTCTTAGACAGAAAATCTACTCACAGATGTACACATACACATCTTCACCAAAGTTGTGGATTGGACCAGGGGATTGCCCCTAAAATACATAGTAGTCCCCTTCATCCCACATGGGATAAAGACACAGGAATTCCTGGAGATGGTTTCTACCACTTCAGTAGTCAGGAACAGGCAGTCCTCCACTAGGATGTGACAACTGATACTCATCAGAGCCCACACTGCTGACTTCAGAATTCTAAAGCTCCATACTCACTGTCACAAACACACTCCGCAGGTCAGGCCCTCTACTCCCACAGTGCCAAATCTCAAAGGGCAATATGTGAACAGAAGACAAACAGGGTAACCCTTCTGTCTGTTTTGGGTCCGAATCACCTACTAGCTTCGAGTCCGGGGTCAAATATGAACCTTTTTCTAGCACACCCAGTTAATAGGCTCGGATATGTATTCTCTTTGGGGAAATGCAATACAATACTTCACCCAGTGGGCACCCAGCTAGGTTCAAAAAGTGTACCTTACGACTCAGTATGAGACCTAGGTATATTCTTACCTTTAAAAAGATAAGTAACACACTTCCAAGCATGTGCAGTTGTCAGAATTTTAAACACTGTTCCAGCATTCACATGCAAAAGAAACTGAGAAGACACAGGCAGAATTTTAAGAAAAATAGTGTCTACTAAAAATAAAATAAAAAAAATGGATAAAATACAAAACACAGACCATCTAACAAAAATACGTACAGTCAGAACTAAATTAGAAATTACAGAACAAAAAGCACCTGAATACTTCAAGTTCTCGCTTAACTAATTTTTAACAGAAGTGCCTGCTTGAGTCCAGCAATCAAGTGTCTCACTCCTCTTAAGAGTCCTGAGATAAAATTTCTTTTCCCTCAGATGCCTGACAAATTGAAAGTCAATCTCTCCACCTCCTTGGGATGTTACAGCACACATGAGGTCACTGCTAGCTCTGTGATAAATCTGTAACCTGACTAGGAATATCCAAAAGGATGTTATTTTGCTGATGGCTGGACATCAGCAGCTACCAATTTTTTAAAATATGACAGCCTCTTTGATCAAAGCATTTCATCTGATGTTCTTAGAACACATATCCTGTCAACAGTTCCCTTCTAGGTGTGAAAGTCAACAGGAATCAGCCAAATGTCCCCTTCCCTCAAGGATCATAAAATGTATACTTTGTCTCTAGCAAATCAAAGTAGGAATATTTTACAATGTGTTATCACCTGGCATGGAAGGAGGCCCTATGTGTTAACAGAGAGCAGGAAAAAAACAGGTTATTCATCTGTAACAGTAGTTCTAGGAGTGGTATATGGTGTTCATCCACACTCTTTGGCATGTCCCCTTCCACCTTAAATCTTGCCAGAAGTCTTCAAGCTGGATCCTCCCACCCACCCAGGTGGTATAACCCTTGGCTCCACCCCATGATGCCAGATCTTAGTCTGCTGGAAGCCAGGTGTTGTGTGTCTGCAGCCGGGGAGGTTGGGTGGGTCCATGTGGATGAACAACATATACTACTCCTAGAACTACTTTTACAGGTAGGTAACCTGTTTTTCTAGGATTGTGGATATGTTGCTCATCCACACTCTTTGGCAGGCTCCTAGCAGTTCTCAGCAAGGAGGGAAGCAAGGCGTGCACCCCCTACTTGGGAAACAGAGATTGGAGAACTGAGGTCCAAAAACCAGCATCCTGGCATGACTCAAGGTCTATGTGGTAATGGGTAATGAAGGTGTTTGCTGACTTCCAGGTAGCAGCCTGGCAGATTTCCTGGATAGGGATGTCCCTGGAAGCAGCCACTGATGCAGTGGTATGGCGAGTAGAATGAGCTCTTATCCCTCTGGGAGGCTCCTTGCCCGCCAACTCATAACACAGCCTTATGCATGATGAAATCCATGATGCAATCATCTGCTTTGCTGCAGGTCTGCCTGAAGTGGCTTCAGCGTAGGTGAGAAACAGCTGACGAGCCTCTCCCTGAATTTCCGCCATCCTCTCTTTATAATAGAAGAGAGCATATCTTAGGTCCATAGTATGGAGCCTGTTCTCGGCTTCTGAGGTGTAGTTAGGGTAGTAAACTGGCAGAGTTAACACCTGGTTAAGTTGAAACTCTGACACCACCTTCGGAAGGAATTTCGAGTGGGGATGCAAGACAACCATGTCCCTGTGGAAGATCAGATAAGGGGAGTCCACTGAAAGTGTCTGAAGCTCCCCTGTCCTTCTGGCAGATGTGATAGCCACCAGGAAGGTCATCTTCCATGAGAAGTGTGACAAGGCACACTTGTGCATTGGTTGGAATGGCTTGCCCGTGAGCTTTAATAGTACCAGCAGAAGATTCCACGGAGGTTGAGGTTCACACACCGGAAGGGATATGTGATCCAGGCCTTTGAAAAAGTGCCCAACCACTGTCTCCTGCACCAACGTTGGCCTGGCCTGCACCTGGTAAGCAGAGATGGCTGCCAGGTGCACCCTAAGGGTCAATGACTGCAGATCCCCATTGGAGAGAGACCAGGTAGTCAAGAATGTTAGCCACTGGACAGGACAAAGGGTCCAGGCCCTGTCTGACACCAAATGGAAAACCTTTTCCATTTGAAGGCATAACATTACTGGTCAATTTTTCTGGATGCCTCCACCATGGTGAAGACATGCTCAGAAAGACCCAGAGCCTGGAACTCTAGCCGCTCAGGTACCAGGCTGTGAGGTGCAGAGATTGGAGGTCCAGATGGTATACCTTCCCCTGATTGAGAGATATTGGGTCAGGGCATGCTGGATGCCGCTCCGGGTGCCTACAGCTGAGGCTGAGGAGATATGGGTACCAGGACTGGCACAGCCAGTCTGGGGCTACCAGGATCACCTTCACCTTGTCCCTCTTCACCTTGATAAGCACTTTGTGGATCAAGGGAAATGGAGGGAAGGCATAGAGGAGGCCTGTGGTCCACAGTCTCAAGATGGCATCCCCCCCCCTGCAGCAAGCCCTTCTGAGGGGGGTGGGCATGAAACAGTCTCAGCTAGATGTTGTCCCTGGAGGCAAACAGATCCACCATCAGTTTGTCCCAGTAGGAAACAGGCTGCAAGCTACCTCTGGATGGAGAGACCACTCGTAGGATGTCTTGCCTAAGCAGCTGAGAGCATCCTCCAGATGGTTTGAGGCTCCTGCCACATGAACAGCTAGGAGATCTGCCTCCAAATGGCTGATGAGGGTCCAGATGCAGAGCACCTCTCTGCATAGCAGACGGGAGTGCATGTTGCCCTGTTTGTTGAGGTAGTACATGGTTGTGGTATTGTCCATTTGTACTTGAACAACTTGACTCCAGAGCTGAGGAGCGAAAGCTGACAGTGCCAGTCTGACTGCTTTTGGCTGATGTGGCACTGGGATTCCTCAGGGGTCCTTTTGTTTTTGTTTCACTCCAAGGATGGTATGATCTGGGACTGAGTGACCATCCGAAAGGTGCGTGATCTGCGATATTGATTCAGGTCGTGCAGATCTAGAATGGGGTACCAGCCTCCCCATCTGCTTGGGCACCAGGAAGTACCTGAAGACAAAGCCTGGGTCTACTGGAGGATCCACCACTGGAGCTACTGCCTCCTTGAGGAGGACCTAAGTGATGTCGTCTCGGAGAGCCAACTGAGTCTGGATGGATCCTCTTTCCTCCTGAGGGGCTTGGCTTAGCTTGGAGGGTATGGCTCGAATTCCAGAGGCAGTCCCTGACCGACCACTTCGAGAACCCACCTGTCTGAAGTGACAGCGGACCAGGTGGAAAGGAAGTAGCAGAGCCAGCCCCCCATGGGAGGACCCAGAGCTGACATGACAGGAGAGAGGAGGCAGCCCTACCCCGTCGCTGAGCAGGCTTGGAAGAGGAGGATCCAGGACCCAAACCTTGGCCTTCTTTATGGGACTGGGAGGGCCTGGGCTTAGGTCAGGGGTGCCAAGCTTGAGCCTGCTGCTGATGATGCTGCTGGCCTCCTTGAAAGGAGGGCTGCTGTGCCACAGGGAAGAGTGCCAAAAAGGCTTCTTCTTTTTCATCTGCTGGTTCTTTCCCAAAGAACCCTTGGCAGAAGTAGAGTCCAAGGTGGCATTGGACTGCTCAATACACTGGAGATGACTGGCCACACCCGGGCCAAAAAGATCGGTGCCCAGGAAACGCACATCAGCCAGTTTGTGCAGAGTATCTGCTGGGAGGAGGAGGAGAGTCTCAGCCAAGCCCTGCGACGAGAGGCAACTGCAGCTGCAATCGAATGGGCACAAGAATCCACAATATCCAGGGCTGTTTGAAGCTGCTGTTTGGCAACAGCTGGTCCCTAATCCCCGTACCTGCTTGACCGTGGTCTGCATGTCTGTGAGGAGGTGTGGGAGGACTTCATCCAAAGATGCCAAGAGGGCACAGGAGAAGTGTGCCATGATGATGGCTGGACTTGCCTGACGAAGGCCCAAGGAAGAAGCTACATAGACCTTCCTGGCTGAATGGTCCAAGAGTTTGGACTCTTTCTCGGGAGGTAGGTCAATGTCGGCAAAATTGCCAGTACACCTGAATGCAGAGGTGGTCACCATGCTCTTGGCCGAAGGGTGCTCTGTGAACCCCGCAAGGGACCCCATGGGCACTGCATACTTGCAGGCCATGCGAGCAGATGGTGCTGGACAAGAGGCAGGACACTGCCAGAGTTCTAAGGCTGGGCCAACAATGGCCTCGGCCACAGGAAAAGCCTCCATCAGGGTATCCCCTCTCTTGAGGGTGTCCGTGAGAGGGTACTCCGCCTTTTTTCTGGATTGGCTCCAGGGTTATCCCTGTGGACTCAGAGATGACACAAAGAATGCCTCGGTGTAAGAAGGACCTTCCTCTGCCTCGAATGCTCCAGCTGATTCATCATCCCTGGGATGAGAATGCAGGCCGGTCATATCTGAACCTGAGGAATCTGGATACAATGGCGACCGCCCAGGTCACCCTTGACCCTCCGAGGGCAGTCCGGGGTGACAGTGACCAAAAGATGCCAGGGAAGCCCAGTATCTGGCCTGTCTTCTTAAGAAGGAGCCTCTCCACAGGCTGCTTGGCGGTGGTTCCACCACTATTGGTGGAGAGACCGGGTTTAGGCGAAACAGAGGTTTGTCAACTCATCGGTGGGGTAATCAACTGATCGGCCCTGAATGAGTTGGCTTTGGTCTAGAGGTGAAAGCCAAGTAATGGCAGGGTGGAAGCCAGGGTTGGCTTGTACCCGGTCAAAATCAGCTGCTACCACGAGGTCCTCATAGTGCAGACGGAGTTTCCGTCGGAGCCTCTCCTCATCTGACAAGGACAACTGATGGCGTCGCCTCTTTTTAGTGCATTTGTGGTCCTTCCCTGGTCTTTTCTTTGAGGGTGTCCTGGACTTTGATCGAGATCGGATTGGCCGATTTGGTTGCTCGGGAGACATCAGTGGGATCGGTGATTTCCCGGGGTCGGGGACCACTTCCTCGATGGGGGTCCCAGCAGGCTGGGTCTCATCATCGGGGAAGGTAAGAACCGGAGTTCGATCGAGAGAATCATTGACCGGGGTCGGCGACAATGGGTCGATCGGGTTGATGTTGATTTCCACATCATCGATCGACACTTCAGTTGACTAGCCAGATGGCAAAGCCAAGAAGCCAGTGGCCAAAGAGGCAATTTTGACTGAAGTCGAGACTGCCGGTTCCTGGGACTGAGATCTCTCCCAATCCCAAGAGCGTCTCTGTTGGGACAAAGACAGATCCTGGTTCCTTTTCCCGCTTATGGGACTGAGAGGAGTGCATGCTGACAGGACCATCTCCCTTGGTCAGGAGAGACTGGCAAAACTATCTGAAGGAACCCGAAAAGGTGGAGCCCAGGTTGAGCAGAACAAAGAAGCTCCAAGTAGGTTTCTGCAACCCAGCTGCTTTTCTCGAATGCTTGCATGCATTCTAATTTTCTCGTGGATCCCACCACTGAAACCGCCCACCGAGCCTCTTAGATTTCACTGGAGGGATCCATTTCTCCCGCTTCCCCAACTTCAGCGTGAGAGATGGTCATCGGGGATGTTAGGATGAAAAGTGAGACAAAAATCACACTTTGAGGTGACATGGCCAACACCGAGACAGTAGACGCATGCAGTGTGGGGATCGGTGTGCGACATCTTCTGGCCGCAGAGACACTGGCAAAATTCTGGGGAAGACTTGTCTTCCATAATCGAAGGTAAATAGTCGTGATCACTAATGCGAACTAGATGGATTTTTGTAATAACCAAAGGTTTTGAAGCCAGGGCCTACAAAATGCATGAGCACAAAGGAGACAACCTGAATCTTCCAGTGGAAAGGAAGATCTGGTGTCATGGGGTGGAGCCAAGGGTTATACCACCTGGGTGAGTGGGAGGAGACAGCTTGAAGACTTCTGGCAAGATTTAAAGTGGAAGGGGACATGCCAAAGAACAACATATCCATGATCCTAGAACAACATCTACTACATTAGGGCTATGCTGAGGTCAGAAGGTCAAACCTCCTTACTTACTTTCTGGCTGTTATCCCCTAAGCAGACATTCACATCACATTTTTATATCAGAAATATTATATAGAGTATAATGGTTATGCAACTGTGTGTTATGGATTTTTTTCTACACACCTGAGGTGTGTGATGACCCATAAACCTGAAGAGCAAAGCTAAGTCATCACACACTGAGGGTGTGTTAAAAAAATCCATAACACCACAACTCTGTGACTGACTTCTTATGTGAGCTGCGATCTGTTCGGGCGTGGAGTCGGTGTCTGCCGATTCGGAGACATGGTGGGATCAACCAGATATTTTTTGTGCATTTTGGGAAGCAAGATCAACTAGATAATTCAAAAAATAGTGAGGGTAGTAAAGAAAAACGGCTCCTCGGTGAGCGAGATTCTGAGCCGCCATTTTTTACAGAATGCTGAGGCTGCCCACATGCAGAGAATGAGCCAATGGAGAGGCACAATAGAAACTGTACATGAAGAGACTGGTTCTGAGTTTCGAAAATACCGTAATAACTAGTTATTATGGTATTTCCGGTTAGTACGGCATTTGAAAATTACAGTTAAGCCATATATTAAAGGGGGTCACCAGTAATTATACAATAATTATTAGAGATTTTATCATGTTACACTCACAACAACAGCTGTGGCTTATGTTGCTGCGAGAGTTCTAAATATCATCACCTCTCCAGCTCTCAGCTGAAACCAACAACAGAGAGGAACAAAGTGAAAATCCATTTACTAGATAATCACTAGCTGCCTTCTCTACCTAACACTGATACTGATGGGATTCTAGTAACCCCAGGGAACAGGGGGGTTACATATGCATTTAAATAACTTTGTAGAAATATTACATTGATATGATTGTGCATTGTCAGCTGAGAGAATTACTAGATATTCATAGTAGTAATGCATAAACTTTCATGTGCTACATAGCAACATACTGTATGTAAAATAACTTATGGTACAGTATGATAGCTAGAGACATTGTTACAGGTAAAAATCATGGGCAAGGTGATAATATTTACTAGTATATTTAGCTATACCTCAGCAATACCAGCGTACAGACTGGAAAACAAACTAAAGGTTTTGTTAACATGCAAGTTAGCTGCTTGAGCTATCACCTCCTCAGATCAGGTTTAATGTGAAAAAGCCTTCCTTTTTACATTGACAGTTTTTGAGGGCTTTTCCACTAGAATTTGTTAGTTTGAGACACCAATGAATGACATATGTGTCAGTCATTAGTCAACTCTTCAAAAAGTAGTAGATCACAGTTTTACATTTGTTCGCATCACCTGTCACCATGGCCACCAGGAGTGTTGGTCGGCACTGTGGATCAAGAAATTAAATCATTCTTTTTAAAAATAACATTGGAGTTCTCTGGAGTTACAGAATCAATAGCTCACAATGCGTGTTGTGGACACAAAGAGCAGGGTTACCTATAATTACTGTGCACCTGCCTCCAGGGTACTATAGGCAATGATATCAGATCACATTCCCTCCTGTGCCCCCCCCCCAAAAAAAAAGTATACCAATTTCACACTCTGAAGTCAAATAGTTTCACATTTGCAGCAATACACTTAATCATGTAGCTCTTCAATCCATATTCTTACATTGTTGAGGACAAGACCCCAGTGAAAATGAGATGTTGCTTTACATTTAATCCATTGTGGTCCAACAAATGGAGCAATGTCACTAACATGTGACATTTTGAAATTTCTAATTGAGAAATAACGATATCAATAGCTAAACTTGTTGCTGCCGGGATGTAATAATTTAGTTCTTTGGGATTTTTTTGTTTGTTTCTTTTTTTATTGACAGGTCCTTGGCAGCAGAAAGTCTACATCACCTAGAATCAAGCAGTTAGAAAAAGAAACAGGTCAAAGTGAATATATATTACAATCTGTTAAAGGAGAACTGCTGTGAATCCAGAGGTAGTCTGTTTTGAGAACATGAGGTATTTTAGTACCAATGAAATGTGCCTGTTTACAAACAAGCCTGCCTTTTTTTTTATTTAGAGTTTGGAATGTTCACTTGCACATGTTGCAAACTTTCATACTTGATTCTGTTAACATAGTATTGACATACCTTATGTCACAAGCTGATATAAGTCTTAGTAGAAAGGGTGATGTATGTATATTAATAATATTGGTTTTGTTGTCTGATTTGTCTCACAAAAGCTTCCTGGATTGCTGAATGCATCAGATTCCTGTTATTCCCATTCCATACTGACATGTCAGTGAGCTCAAATGCTAATAACTGACATATTTCAGTGGAAGAGCTGATTGTGTTGGGTCTACCCTGGCCCTACTGCTCATTAATTGTGAATATGCTACTGCTCTTTCTTTCCAGTTGCCACTGGCCTCTCCTATCCCCCCTTGTATCTGATCGATGTTTCTGCTACCCTTATCCTTCGGGGTGCTGTTGCCCGAATATACTGATTACTGCCTGCCTCGTTTGTACCATGCTATTATCTTCCTCCCACTTGCTATGTAATCCCATGATGTTGCCGCATTGACCTTACTCTGTCTGTTGTTCTTGATTATACCTGCTCTTGTTGTAATCTGTTATGCCTGAATGTATCTCTGTAATCTCCCGGGTTGCACCTGAAAATAGGCACTTGGTTGTCTAGTGTGCTTACCTGGTAAACAAAAGCAAATAAATAAATACAATGAAGGAAACTAGTTAAACTTTCATTCACCATTTTGCAGAGCACTGTTGAATCTCAGTGTAAACGACTCCAAACAAACACAATGCATGGTCTTTTAGCTAGACACACTTGCCCACTCTTCTTTGCTGTCAGAGCTACAGCAGGTCCAGGATTAGGAGTGGAAATGGAGCCTTTAAACAAGGACTACAAGTGAGAAAAAGACAAGCATTACATTTTATTTAATTGGGTGCAAATCGGAAGACTCCTGCTCCAAAAGAGACTTTGGTTCCAACCAGGGGCAAAGTTTGATGAGAGGAGGAGTCCGATTACCGAAAGGAGCCACTGTTTAAAAAAAAATCTGATAAAGGCCCCAAGTTTAAAAACTCCAACTGTCAGCATCAGTTGGCAGTTCAGAGACCTGTCAGAGTTACAGCAGCCCTGGGATTAGGAGCACCATTGGAGCCTTGGTTATCTTTGAGATAGCAAGTATAATTTATGGAACACTTTAACCTTTAAATTACAGTGATTTTTTTTCTTTTGGCTAAATGTCTGAGTTGCTGCTTTTAGAATCCTATGCAGTGATTTTATTCCCAGTATGTGCATCTGCTCAAAACAGATTAGGAGCAGACATAACATTTAGGAAAGGGTCTGCTGGTGGGTATCCTACAAGAAACTCAACACATGGTACTAGCAAACAAACAAACAACAGCACCAAACCAAAATGTGTATTTATTTTTTTATTTCAGTTTGGGATTAATACCTTTGAGATAAGGGCTCATTTACAAAGGCTCCAAGTCGAAACAAAGTACAGAACAGAGATTAACAGTACCAGCAGTATACAAACAGAGACATTTGCATGCAACGATGTCATGATTACAAGGTTATATAGCCAACAAATAAAGTTTTATAGCATACATAAAAGAGGAAGTAATGTTCTTAACAGTCATTTTACAATTAGGTTACATATTAGTTATGAATTCTACGGTGAGAACTTCATCCTCAGTTATACATGAAAAAACAGTTAGTTCAGACATCTGCACAGTTCCACAGAAGCATTTCAGATAGCAAGTGCATGAGAGGGGTAAGGCCACCAAAAAGAAATATTTTTGTTCCTGCAGTGCTTGAGTAACAGCCTGAGGGGGCTTTGTCGCTGGGACAGGAGGGTCCGTGGTGTGGACTAGGGTGAGAGAAGGTTGAGGTGGGTAGGAAGTGATAGTGGGGGTGGGGTTAGTTGGGGTGGATAGGGTGAGGGAGATAGTAAGCAGGAGTAGGGGTTGGCAGTCTTAGGGGCTTTGTCATTGGAATAGGAGGGTCCATGGTGTGGACTGGGGAAGAGAGGGTAGAGGGGGTAGGAAGTGAAAGGGGGGAGTGGTTTAGGTGTGGGTGGATAGGGTGAGGGAGATAGTAAGCAGGGGGTTGGGGATGGAGTAGAGAGGAGAGGACTGGGTATGGGGTGGTGATGGGGTGAGTGGAGGAAGGGATAAGTAAATGGTAGTTATAGGAATGGTGGGTGGGGAGGAGACGTTTAGAGACAATTCAAGTGCTAGAGTCATAGTAGACAGGGCACAATGTGAGTATGTAAGTTTGACAGTTAGTTCTTGTTGGGGCACTCACAAATACAGGTGAGAGCTAGGAATGCTCTGAGTCCAGCTTAGAAGGAGCTGAGCTTGCCACATTCAAGAAGGTTGGGGTGGGGATTATTTACCCACTTGGGTCCTCTATGAGAGAGATCTCTGGGCAATTGAGGTATGCTTCAGGGTACCACCAACTGACTCTTTGATGCCCTTCATGTACTGACAGTTAGTTTATTTAGTTTGAATAGACAAGAGGTGGATTCAGGTGCCTCCCCTGAGCATGGGTTTCTTTGTCAGAAGGCAGGCCTGGTATTGGGCCCTGAGATGAAGGGGTAGCCAACCAGTTGCCTTATAAAGGTCACAAGTGTGAGTCAAACGGTCTGCTCCCATGACCAGCCTACATGCTTTAATGAGAAGGGTTTTTACCTTTTTGAGGGCTGTTTGGTGCCAGCACTGTAAATTGTTCAAGAGAAAAAGAAAGCTTTCAGAAAGTACAAGGAATCACAGAAGGAGCAGGACACAGAATTGTATCAGTTAAAGCAAAAGGAAGCTGGGAAGGCAGTCAGAACAGTAAAGGCCCGAACCGAGGAAAAGATAGCCAACTCAGTTAAGAAGGGGGATAAAACCTTTTTTAGGTATATCAGGGAATGAAGGAAGACCAAGGGAGTGATAGTGAGGCTTAATAAAGGGGAGGGAGTGTGGGCAGAGGGTGATGGTGAAAAGGCAGAGATACTAAACAAATATTTTTGCTTAGTATTTACTAATGAAGAGGGAGGGGTACCTAAAACAAACAATATAAACACTCTGCATACAGAAGTTGATACCAGCCCATTTATAGAAGAAAGGGTTCTGAAAGAACTCTTAAAACTGAAGGTGGACACAGCAATGGGGCCTAATGGGATTCATCCCAGAATTCTAAAAGAACTGATTGTAGAACTAGTGACACCACTGACTACCCTCTTTAACAAATCATGGGAGGATGGGGTGGTACCTGAGGACTGGAGGAGGGCAGATGTGATTCCCATTCACAAAAGTGGGAGCAGGGCAGATGCAGAAAACTGCAGACCTGTTAGTTTAACCTCAGTGATAGGGAAAATGATGGAATCACTTTCTGAAGGATAGAACTATCGAGTACCTAGAGGCCAGAGGGGCACAGGACCCAAGACAGCATGTATTCACAGCAGGAAGGTCATGCCAGACGAATCTAATAGATTTCTTTGACTGGGTGACCAAAGTAGTAGATCAGGAAGGGGGCTGTGGACATGGACTACCTAGACTTTAGCAAGGCATTTGACACAGTCCCACACAAAAGATTAATATACAAGTTAGCCAGTCTGGGAGTGGGTCCCAAGATGATAGCCTGGGTAAAGAATTGGCTGGAGAATAGGACACAGAGGGTAATAGTAAATGGAGTCCACTCTGAAGAAAGGGGGGTTACTAGTGGGGTACCACAGGGTTCAGTATTAGGACCGGTCCTCTTCAATGTCTTTATAAGTGACATTGCAGAGGGACTGGAAGGAAAAGTAAGTCTCTTTGCAGATGACACAAAGATCTCAACAGAGTTGATGCACAGGGTGGGGTGGAAAGGATGAGAAGGGACTTGACAAGGTTGGAGGAATGGTCAAATGTATGGCAGCTTAGATTCAGTGCCAAGAAGTGCAAGGTAATGCACCTGGGAAACAAATACCCAGGGGAAAAGTACACAATGGGGGGTGAGATACTAACAACAACAAAAATGGAAAGGGGACCTGGGATAGTCATACCAGATGACTTAAAGGTGGGCAAGCAATGTGAGAGGGCAGTAAGAAGGGAGGGGGGATACTGGGATGCATAGGGAGAGGCATCACCAGTAGAAAACAGGAAGTTGTTATCCCTCTGTACAGACAGCTGGTGAGACCCCATCTGGAGTACTGAGTGCAGTTCTGGAGACCCAATCTCCGCAAGGACATAGACAGGATGGAAGCTGTCCAGAGGAGGGCAACAAAAATGGTGCAGAGTCTGCACTGGAACACATATGGAGAGAGACTAAAGGAGCTTAATATGTATAGCCTCGAGGAAAGGGGGGTGTGGGGACATGATAGAAACTTTTAAGTACCTCAAGGGAATCAACAAAGTCTAAGAGGGTAGCATCTTTCAAAACAAGAGGTGTGCAAGAACAAGGGGGCACAATTTGAAGATGGGGGGCAGCTCAGAGGTAATGTAAGGACTTTTTTTCACAGAGAGGGTTGTGGATGCATGGAACGGCCTTCCAGAGGAGGTTGTGGAGTCAAAAACAGTGGTTGGATTCAAGCATGCATGGGACAGTCATAAGGCAATTCTAGGGGGTGGGATAGAAAGAAGTAGGCTGCTGGTTAACTAGGATCTGCAGCTTATCCATTTGGTAGGGAAATGGGCAGACTAGGTGGGCCAAGCGGTTCTTATCTGCCAAATTCTATGTTTCTATGATGGTAGATAGCACTGTACTTCTTGTGACCAGCTTTACGGCCTCAGATGGCAAATAATGTCAGTATCGATAAAGAACACCTAATTTCGTGTTGGCTGTTTTGACTACATGGTCAGCATGAGTTGTGAATGAAAGGGCAGTATCTATGTGAACCCCAACATATTTGAATGTGTCTACCTGCTCCAGTAGAGCTCCCTTACTACTCTGTACCTGCAGTTTCCCAAATTTCTTTTGGTTCTGTGGGACCTTAAAAAGCATGCTCTTAGTTTTTTTTATAATTGAGCATTAATTTATTACTAGAGAACCATGCTTCGAGTTGGTGAAAATTTGCTTCAGGTTTGCGGGTGATAGAGGTTAGGTTTTTGCCGTTATGGAGATGACCACATCATTGGCATATAACACGATGTGTGCTGGGCAGATTGCGGGCGGGGGGTTAATGAAGGGGCTGAAGAGGAGCAGCTCCCATATTCAGCCTTGTGGGACTCCAAGGCTCACCTCTCTTGGCTCAGACAGAGTGCCTTTTATTTTGACACATTGAGTCTGGCCCGAGAGGTAGCTCCTGAACCATGCAGCTGTGTCTGTGGACAGGCCTGCAGAGAGTAGGTACTGCAGGAGGAGCTGATGATTGACTGTAGCGAATGCCTCTGTGAGGTCAGTGAAGACAGACCCCACAGCCAGTCCATCATCAAAGGCATCGTAGATTTTGGAGGTAAAGTCAACCAGAGCAGTGATCGTGGCATGGTCTTTATGGAACCCATGTTGCTGCGCAGAAAGGAGGTTGTATTTCAAAAGGAAATCCTTGAGCTGGTTGGAAATGATTCATTCAAAGGCTTTAGACAAGGGGGAAGAATGGAGATGGGCCTGTAGTTGGACAGATTGATGGCGTCCCCTGTTTTAAGGACAGAGGTGACATGTGCTTCCTTCCACCTGTCAGGGAACACTCCTGGCCTTAGTGAGGCATTGAAAGTCTTTAGTGAGTGGATCCATCAGCTCATTTACTGGAAGTGCAGCAAAACTTCATGTCAATAAGGTTGCTCCCCATCCTTGTTTCCTAGTATGTGCTTAACATATTTGGTAGTGTGAGATCAGGTGATCAGCTTGAAGTGGAAGAGGGGTGCACTGCTCTTGGCCATATGAGTCGAGGGGGTGGTTGGGTCAATGATCAAGAGTTAAGGGGGTCATTTAATTGCTAGGGAGTATCAAGCTTAGATCAGTGAAAGTCAGGTTAAAAGTGTTGGCTACGTCACCAGGGTTTTGATGTGACCCAGTGTTGGTGATTATAAGCCCTGGTTCAGCTTTGGAGGGTTTCCCTGTGAGTGATTTTACTGAGTCCCAGAACTTCTTCCCATGGCCCCAGCCCCTTTTTAGATTATCGTTGTAGTAGGTTGCCTTAGCCTGCTGGATATGTTCGGTGCTACTGTTTCTGGCAGACTTAGAAGCCATGAGATCTGTCAATTTGCATGTTGCTTTGGCCTTATGCCAGAGATCATCCCTTTCTCGCATGAGCACAAGGAGGGGACCTGTGAGCCATGGGTTGGCAGCCCCTCTAGTTTGTTTAGTTTTATAGGGGGCAAAGCTGTCACAGGCCTTGTTAAACATTGTGGCAAAGAAATTGAGGGATTGGTTGCCATCCTCAGCTCTGTCTAGTGGTGACCAATCCACAAGCTTCAAATATTGACAATAGTAGTCCAGTTGCCTAGGTCTCAGGGAGCGATTTATCAAGACCTGGAGAACACTAGCGATGTTCTTATTCAACCATGTGCATATTACTGGAGAGTGATCACTGAGGGTGTCTCGAAGGACGGTGACCTCAGAGATGTGTTCTGGGCAGATTGTAAGGAGCCAATCAGTGTACTTATGCCAGTTTTGTAATTACATCTGGTAGCTTGTGAGACCAGTTGGGAGAGGTAGAGACTGGATACCTGATCGCGAACTGCAAGGGTGTCTTGGGATAGCCAGTTGGTATTAAATCACCAACAATGATAGGCTCCCAGTTCTGCCTTACCTGTTCCAGGTTGCTTAGCACTTGCTGAATTTTATTTATTTATTTAGTTTTTGTTGACCGGGTAAGTGCACTAGACAAATCCTGCCTATTTTCAGGCACGACCCGGGGGAAGGGGATACAGATGAATGGCAACTGACTTTGAACCAGATTAAGCTGTTGGTGGTATTTATAGTGAATGAGGGAAATTTAGCCAGAACACCGGGAGTTGTATGTATTTTGTGTGAAGAGATGAAGCAAACTAAAAGAGGACAATAGTGTGAATTTTATGTATTTATTTACTAATAGGTGATATGGAAGGTGAATGAGCCAATGCTCATTTCAGGTGTACCCGGGGAAGGGAAGGTAGTGAATACATTTCAAAATGTAACTGCAAAACAATCAAGAAATACACTGTGAACAATAGTGCAAACATATATGAACAATAAACTAATAATGAGTGCTGGTTATTGATCAATTTTTAGACTGATGGCAGAACAGCCCAAATGCAAGGGTTGAGCATAGAAGTGCTAAGAGCAATAGCAGGAAGGAGGAAAGTATACCCAGAGAAGTTGCTTAGGAGCAGGGAAGGAGGGGGAGAGGCAAAGTATGTAGGAAGGTTACTTCATATAGAGAGCAAACAGAGAAAGTAGTCTCACCCATGAAGGTACTGCAACAAGGGGTAACAATGATTCAAGAATGAAAATAGCAGAGCAAGTAGGCTGACTTGTGTGTGTGTGTGTGGGGGTTAACAAGCTGAATAATAATATTTGTGTATTTTATTTATTGTTATTCAGATAACACCTTTCAACACAGGAGCTCTTTTCAAAGGTGCCACATCAATACAAGACAAAGAACTGATGAAAGAACTGAATGTGAACCAAGTACTCAAAGGGGCTTCAATTCATTCTTGTAACGTGGCTCACCAGAGAGCAGTGAAATGGAGCAGTCCCATTGGCCGGAGTGGCACAGGTGACACAAACCAAGCGGGTATTAACCCACAGTTAATGCCCGCTCGGTTAGTACCACCTGTGGCCACCACAGCATCAGAGGGTACCCGACCGCTCCATCACCAACCCCTCACGCCACCTGCGGTGCTCGTGAGCCACAGCCTAGTAGGGCACAAGCCGGCACCGTTGTCCTGCCCACCACAGGACAGCCGACCTCCATGAGGAATGGTAGATGATGTTGTGCTTACCAGAGCGACGCACGGCCGCATGCCTCTGGACCCCTCCCCGCCATGAACAAATCTGCCTGGCAGGCACCCGACAGCTGGAAGCGTGGCGAATCTGTGTGCTTCACAGCTGTCCATTGCCCTGCACCTGTGTGACCGCTCCGATTCCCCCGGCCCCCCCCGCATCGTGACTGCTGATGCATGCTGGACTGAGCCCGGGCCTGTAGCCGGTTCTGGTGACTGCTGTCACTGTGGGTGACAGAAACCGTTGTCTGCAGTAAACTGTCCCTGTGCCCCTAGGTTCGCCGGCAGCAAGGTGCACACACCGGTAACATAGGCTCATTGTCGCCACAACGAGCCTATGTTACAAGCGCATTAATCACCTCCAGAGTCGGGCTCTACCGGTGATTAATGCCCACTGGGTGCAGCCTCGAATCTGGAGAAAACCCACATACAAAGGGGTGAACTGGAGAAAAACCCACATACAAAGGGTGAACTGGAGAAAAACCCACATAGAAAGGGTGAACTGGAGAAAAACCCACATACAAGGGGTGAACTGGAGAAAAACCCACATACAAAGGGTGAACTGGAGAAAAACCCACATACAAAGGGTGAACTGGAGAAAAACCCACATACAAGGGGTAAACTGGAGAAAAACCCACATACAAAGGGTGAACTGGAGAAAAACCCACATACCAGGGGTAAACTGGAGAAAACCCCACATACAAAGGTGAACTGGAGAAAAACCCACATACAAAGGGTGAACTGGAGAAAAACCCACATACAAGGGTGAACTGGAGAAAAACCCACATACAAAGGGTGAACTGGAGAAAAACCCACATACAAAGGGTAAACTGGAGAAAAACCCACATACCAGGGGTAAACTGGAGAAAAGCCCACATACAAAGGATGAACTGGAGAAAAACCCACATACAAAGGGTGAACTGGAGAAAAGCCCACATACAAAGGGTGAACTGGAGAAAAACCCACATATAAAGGGTGAACTGGAGAAAAACCCACATACCAGGGGTGAACTGGAGAAAACCCCACATAAAAAGGGTGAACTGGAGAAAAACCCACATACAAAGGGTGAACTGGAGAAAAACCCACATACAAAGGATGAACTGGAGAAAACCCACATACAAGGGGTAAACTGGAGAAAAACCCACACGCAAAGGGTGAACTGGAGAAAAACCCACATACAAAGGGTGAACTGGAGAAAAACCCACATACAAAGGGTGAACTGGAGAAAAACCCACATACCAGGGGTAAACTGGAGAAAACCCACATACAAAGGGTGAACTGGAGAAAACCCACATACCAGGGTAAACTGGAGAAACCCACAACAAAGGGTGAACTGGAGAAAACCCACATACAAAGGGTGAACTGGAGAAAACCCACATACAAGGGGTAAACTGGAGAAAAACCCACACACAAAGGGTGAACTGGAGAAAAACCCACATACAAAGGGTGAACTGGAGAAAAACCCACATACAAAGGGTGAACTGGAGAAAAACCCACATACCAGGGGTAAACTGGAGAAAAACCCACATACAAAGGGTGAACTGGAGAAAAACCCACATACCAGGGGTAAACTGGAGAAAAACCCACATACAAAGGGTGAACTGGAGAAAAACCCACATACAAAGGGTGAACTGGAGAAAAACCCACATACAAAGGGTGAACTGGAGAAAAACCCACATACCAGGGGCAAACTTCTTCAGGCACTGGCCACATGCACTAGAAGAAAACAGGTGCCCTTCCAGAACCCGAAGTGCTGAACTGGTCACTCCAGATTAGGTGGGGGTCTCCCACCCTTTGCTTCCATTGCCATACTCAGCTATTCTTTCAGAGTTACACCACACAAACTGTCAAAAATGATGCTGTCTAGAAATGTTTATCACATTTAACATCAGAAACACCACTAGAGTGTAACATTAAAGTCCTGAACAAAGGACAAGCCATGTCTGGGATGTCCACTATTGTCAGAGATCTATAAAACACAACGTTCTTGAGGAATCCTCAGAAATAAGTAAAATAATTGTTCCTTTAGCAGAGAGTCACCCCACAGAAAAGGCAGGGACAACTCCTGGGTAACTCTTAGACAGAAAATCTACTCACAGATGTACACATACACATCTTCACCAAAGTTGTGGATTGGACCAGGGATTGCCCTAAAATACATAGTAGTCCCTTCATCCCACATGGGATAAAGACACAGGAATTCCTGGAGATGGTTTCTACCACTTCAGTAGTCAGGAACAGGCAGTCCTCCACTAGGATGTGACAACTGATACTCATCAGAGCCCACACTGCTGACTTCAGAATTCTAAAGCTCCATACTCACTGTCACAAACACACTCCGCAGGTCAGGCCCTCTACTCCCACAGTGCCAAATCTCAAAGGGCAATATGTGAACAGAAGACAAACAGGGTAACCCTTCTGTCTGTTTTGGGTCCGAATCACCTACTAGCTTCGAGTCCGTGGTCAAATATGAACCTTTTTCTAGCACACCCAGTTAATAGGCTCGGATATGTATTCTCTTTGGGGAAATGCAATACAATACTTCACCCAGTGGGCACCCAGCTAGGTTCAAAAAAGTGTACCCTTACGACTCAGTATGAGACCTAGGTATATTCTTACCTTTAAAAAGATAAGTAACACACTTCCAAGCATGTGCAGTTGTCAGAATTTTAAACACTGTTCCAGCATTCACATGCAAAAGAAACTGAGAAGACACAGGCAGAATTTTAAGAAAAATAGTGTCTACTAAAAATAAAATAAAAAAAATGGATAAAATACAAAACACAGACCATCTAACAAAAATACGTACAGTCAGAACTAAATTAGAAATTACAGAACAAAAAGCACCTGAATACTTCAAGTTCTCGCTTAACTAATTTTTAACAGAAGTGCCTGCTTGAGTCCAGCAATCAAGTGTTTCACTCCTCTTAAGAGTCCTGAGATAAAATTTTCTTTTCCCTCAGATGCCTGACAAATTGAAAGTCAATCTCTCCACCTCCTTGGGATGTTACAGCACACATGAGGTCACTGCTAGCTCTGTGATAAATCTGTAACCTGACTAGGAATATCCAAAAGGATGTTATTTTGCTGATGGCTGGACATCAGCAGCTACCAATTTTTTAAAATATGACAGCCTCTTTGATCAAAGCATTTCATCTGATGTTCTTAGAACACATATCCTGTCAACAGTTCCTTCTGGTGTGAAAGTCAACAGGAATCAGCCAAATGTCCCTCCTCAAGGATCATAAAATGGTACTTTGTCTCTAGCAAATCAAAGTAGGAATATTTTACAATGTGTTATCACCTGGCATGGAAGGAAGCCCTATGTGTTAACAGAGAGCAGGAAAACAGGTTATTCATCTGTACAGTAGTTCTAGGAGTGGTATATGGTGTTCATCCACACTCTTGGCATGTCCCTTCCACTTAAATCTTGCCAGAAGTCTTCAAGCTGGATCCTCCCACCCACCCAGGTGGTATAACCCTTGGCTCCACCCCATGATGCCAGATCTTAGTCTGCTGGAAGCCAGGTGTTGTGTGTCTGCAGCCGGAGGTTGGTGGGTCCATGTGATGAACAACATATACTACTCCTAGAACTACTTTTACAGGTAGGTAACCTGTTTTTCTAGGATTGTGGATATGTTGCTCATCCACACTCTTGGCAGGCTCCTAGCAGTTCTCAGCAAGGAGGAAGCAAGGCGGCACCTCTACTTGGGAAACAGAGATTGGAGAACTGAGGTCCAAAACCAGCATCCTGGCATGACTCAAGGTCTATGTGGTAATGGGTAATGAAGGTGTTTGCTGACTTCCAGGTAGCAGCCTGGCAGATTTCCTGGATAGGGATGTCCCTGGAAGCAGCCACTGATGCAGTGGTATGGCGAGTAGAATGAGCTCTATCCTCTGGGAGGCCTTGCCCGCCCAACTCATAACACAGCCTTATGCATGATGAAATCCATGATGCAATCATCTGGTTTGCTGCAGGTCTGCCTGAAGTGGCTTCAGCGTGGGTGACAAACAGCTGACGAGCCTCTCCCTGAATTTCCGCCATCCTCTCTTTATAATAGGAGAGAGCATATCTTAGGTCCATAGTATGGAGCCTGTTCTCGGCTTCTGAGGTGTAGTTAGGGTAGTAAACTGGCAGAGTTAACACCTGGTTAAGTTGAAACTCTGACACCACCTTCGGAAGGAATTTCGAGGGGATGCAAGACAACCATGTCCCTGTGGAAGATCAGATAAGGGAGTCCACTGAAAGTGTCTGAAGCTCCCCTGTCCTTCTGGCAGATGTGATAGCCACCAGGAAGGTCATCTTCCATGAGAAGTGTGACAAGGCACACTTGTGCATTGGTTGGAATGGCTTGCCCGTGAGCTTTAATAGTACCAGCAGAAGATTCCACGGAGGTTGAGGTTCACACACCGGAAGGGATATGTGATCCAGGCCTTTGAAAAAGTGCCCAACCACTGTCTCCTGCACCAACGTTGGCTGACTGGCCTGCACCTGGTAAGCAGAGATGGCTGCCAGGTGCACCCTAAGGGTCAATGACTGCAGATCCCCATTGGAGAGAGACCAAAGGTAGTCAAGAATGTTAGCCACTGGACAGGACAAAGGGTCCAGGCCCTTGCCCTGACACCAAATGGAAAACCTTTTCCATTTGAAGGCATAACATTTCCTGGTCAATTCCTTTCTGGATGCCTCCACCATGGTGAAGACATGCTCAGAAAGACCCAGAGCCTGGAACTCTAGCCGCTCAGGTACCAGGCTGTGAGGTGCAGAGATTGGAGGTCCAGATGGTATACCTTCCCCTGATTGAGAGATATTGGGTCAGGGCATGCTGGATGCCGCTCCGGGTGCCTACAGCTGAGGCTGAGGAGATATGAAATGGTGACTGGCACAGCCAGTCTGGGGCTACAGATCACTCTCACCTTGTCCTCTTCACCTTGATAAGCACTTTGTGGATCAAGGGAAATGGAGGGAAGGCATAGAGGAGGCCTGTGGTCCACAGTCTCAAGATGGCATCCCCCCCCCTGCAGCAAGTCCTTCTGAGGGGGGTTGGCATGAAACAGTCTCAGCTAGATGTTGTCCCTGGAGGCAAACAGATCCACCATCAGTTTGTCCCAGTAGGAAACAGGCTGCAAGCTACCTCTGGATGGAGAGACCACTCGTAGGATGTCTTGCCTAAGCAGCTGAGAGCATCCTCCAGATGGTTTGAGGCTCCTGCCACATGAACAGCTAGGAGATCTGCCTCCAAATGGCTGATGAGGGTCCAGATGCAGAGCACCTCTCTGCATAGCAGACGGGAGTGCATGTTGCCCTGTTTGTTGAGGTAGTACATGGTTGTGGTATTGTCCATTTGTACTTGAACAACTTGACTCCAGAGCTGAGGAGCGAAAGCTGACAGTGCCAGTCTGACTGCTTTTGGCTGATGTGGCACTGGGATTCCTCAGGGGTCCTTTTGTTTTTGTTTCACTCCAAGGATGGTATGATCTGGGACTGAGTGACCATCCGAAGGTGCGTGATCTCAAGATATTGATTCAGGTCCGCAGATCTAGAATGGGGTACCAGCCTCCCATCTGCTTGGGCACCAGGAAGTACCTGAAGACAAAGCCTGGGTCTACTGGAGGATCCACCACTGGAGCTACTGCCTCCTTGAGGAGGACCTGGCTGTCATCTCGGAGAGCCAACTGAGTCTGGATGGATCCTCTTTCCTCCTGAGGGGCTTGGCTTAGCTTGGAGGGTATGGCTCGAATTCCAGAGGCAGTCTCTGACCGACCACTTCGAGAACCCACCTGTCTGAAGTGACAGCGGACCAGGTGGAAAGGAAGTAGCAGAGCCAGCCCCCCATGGGAGGACCCAGAGCTGACATGACAGGAGAGAGGGAGGCAGCCCCTACCCCGGCGCTGAGCAGGCTTGGAAGAGCCAACTGAGTCTGGATGGATCCTCTTTCCTCCTGAGGGGCTTGGCTTAGCTTGGAGGGTATGGCTCGAATTCCAGAGGCAGTCCCTGACTGACCACTTCGAGAACCCACCTGTCTGAAGTGACAGCGGACCAGGTGGAAAGGAAGTAGCAGAGCCAGCCTCCCATGGGAGGACCCAGAGCTGACATGACAGGAGAGAGGGAGGCAGCCCCTACCCCGTCGCTGAGCAGGCTTGGAAGAGGAGGATCCAGGACCCAAACCTTGGCCTTCTTTATGGGACTGGGAGGGCCTGGGCTTAGGTCAGGGGTGCCAAGCTTGAGCCTGCTGCTGATGATGCTGCTGGCCTCCTTGAAAGGAGGGCTGCTGTGCCACAGGGAAGAGTGCCAAAAAGGCTTCTTCTTTTTCATCTGCTGGTTCTTTCCCAAAGAACCCTTGGCAGAAGTAGAGTCCAAGGTGGCATTGGACTGCTCAATACACTGGAGATGACTGGCCACACCCGGGCCAAAAAGATCGGTGCCCAGGAAACGCACATCAGCCAGTTTGTGCAGAGTATCTGCTGGGAGGAGGAGGAGAGTCTCAGCCAAGCCCTGCGACGAGAGGCAACTGCAGCTGCAATCGAATGGGCACAAGAATCCACAATATCCAGGGCTGTTTGAAGCTGCTGTTTGGCAACAGCTGGTCCCTAATCCCGTACCTGCTTGACCGTGGTCTGCATGTCTGTGAGGAGGTGTGGGAGGACTTCATCCAAAGATGCCAAGAGGGCACAGGAGAAGTGTGCCATGATGATGGCTGGACTTGCCTGACGAAGGCCCAAGGAAGAAGCTACATAGACCTTCCTGGCTGAATGGTCCAAGAGTTTGGACTCTTTCTCGGGAGGTAGGTCAATGTCGGCAAAATTGCCAGTACACCTGAATGCAGAGGTGGTCACCATGCTCTTGGCCGAAGGGTGCTCTGTGAACCCCACAAGGGACCCCATGGGCACTGCATACTTGCAGGCCATGCGAGCAGATGGTGCTGGACAAGAGGCAGGACACTGCCAGAGTTCTAAGGCTGGGCCAACAATGGCCTCGGCCACAGGAAAAGCCTCCATCAGGGTATCCCCTCTCTTGAGGGTGTCCGTGAGAGGGTACTCCGCCTTTTTCTGGATTGGCTCCAGGGTTATCCCTGTGGACTCAGAGATGACACAAAGAATGCCTCGGAGTAAGAAGGTCCTTCCTCTGTCTCTAATGCTTCAGCTGATTCATCATCCCTGGGATGAGAATGCAGGCTGGTCATATCTGAACCTGAGGAATCTGGATACAATGGCGACCGCCCAGGTCACCCTTGACCCTCCGAGGACAGTCCGGGGTGACAGTGACCAAAAGATGCCAGGGAAGCCCAGTATCTGGCCTGTCTTCTTAAGAAGGAGCCTCTCCCACAGGCTGCTTGGGCGGTGGTTCCACCACTATTGGTGGAGAGACCGGGTTTAGGCCGAAACAGAGGTTTGTCAACTCATCGGGTGGGGTAATCAACTTGATCGGCCCTGAATGAGTTGGCTTTGGTCTAGGAGGTGAAAGCCAAGTAATGGCAGGGTGGAAGCCAGGGTTGGCTTGTACCCGGTCAAAATCAGCTGCTACCACGAGGTCCTCATAGTGCAGACGGAGTTTCCGTCGGAGCCTCTCCTCATCTGACAAGGACAACTGATGGCGTCGCCTCTTTTTAGTGCATTTGTGGTCCTTCCCTGGTCTTTTCTTTGAGGGTGTCCTGGACTTTGATCGAGATCGGATTGGCCGATTGGTTGCTCGGGAGACACCAGTGGATCGGTGATTTCCGGGTCGGGGACTCACTGATGGGGGTCCCAGCAGGCTGGGTCTCATCATCGGGGAAGGTAAGAACCGGAGTTCGATCGAGAGAATCATTGACCGGGGTCGGCGACAATGGGTCGATCGGGTTGATGTTGATTTCCACATCATCGATCGACACTTCAGTTGACTAGCCAGATGGCAAAGCCAAGAAGCCAGTGGCCAAAGAGGCAATTTTGACTGAAGTCGAGACTGCCGGTTCCTGGGACTGAGATCTCTCCCAATCCCAAGAGCATCTCTGTTGGGACAAAGACAGATCCTGGTTCCTTTTCCCGCTTATGGGACTGAGAGGAGTGCATGCTGACAGGACCATCTCCCTTGGTCAGGAGAGACTGGCAAAACTATCTGAAGGAACCCGGAAAGGTGGAGCCCAGGTTGAGCAGAACAAAGAAGCTCCAAGTAGTTTCTGCAACCCGAGCTGCTTTTTCTCGAATGCTTGCATGCATTCTAATTTTCTCGGCTGATCCCACCACTGAGGAAACCGCCCACCGAGCCTCCTTAGATTTCACTGGAGGGATCCATTTCTCCGGCTTCCCCAACTTCAGCGTGAGAGATGGTCATCGGGGATGTTAGGATGAAAAGTGAGACAAAAATCACACTTTGAGGTGACATGGCCAACACCGAGACAGTAGACGCATGCAGTGTGGGGATCGGTGTGCGACATCTTCTGGCCGCAGAGACACTGGCAAAATTCTGGGGAAGACTTGTCTTCCATAATCGAAGGTAAATAGTCGTGATCACTAATGCGAACTAGATGGATTTTTGTAATAACCAAAGGTTTTGAAGCCAGGGCCTACAAAATGCATGAGCACAAAGGAGACAACCTGAATCTTCCAGTGGAAAGGAAGATCTGGTGTCATGGGGTGGAGCCAAGGGTTATACCACCTGGGTGAGTGGGAGGAGACAGCTTGAAGACTTCTGGCAAGATTTAAAGTGGAAGGGGACATGCCAAAGAACAACATATCCATGATCCTAGAACAACATCTACTACATTAGGGCTATGCTGAGGTCAGAAGATCAAACCTCCTTACTTACTTTCTGGCTGTTATCCCCTAAGCAGACATTCACATCACATTTTTATATCAGAAATATTATATAGAGTATAATGGTTATGCAACTGTGTGTTATGGATTTTTTTCTACACACCTGAGGTGTGTGATGACCCATAAACCTGAAGAGCAAAGTTCATCATCACACTGAGGGTGTGTTAAAAATCCATAACACCACAACCTGTGACTGACTTCTTATGTGAGCTGCGACCTGTTCAAGGTGAGTCGGTGTCTGCCGATTCGGAGACATGGTGGGATCAACCAGATATTTTTGTGCATTTTGGGAAGCAAGATCAACTAGATAATTCAAAAAATAGTGAGGGTAGTAAAGAAAAACGGCTCCTCGGTGAGCGAGATTCTGAGCCGCCATTTTTTACAGAATGCTGAGGCTGCCCACATGCAGAGAATGAGCCAATGGAGAGGCACAATAGAAACTGTACATGAAGAGACTGGTTCTGAGTTTCTAAAATACCGTAATAACTAGTTATTATGGTATTTCCCGGTTATTACGGCATTTGAAAATTACAGTTAAGCCATATATTAAAGGGGGTCACCAGTAATTATACAATAATTATTAGAGATTTTATCATGTTACACTCACAACAACAGCTGTGGCTTATGTTGCTGCGAGAGTTCTAAATATCATCACCTCTCCAGCTCTCAGCTGAAACCAACAACAGAGAGGAACAAAGTGAAAATCCATTTACTAGATAATCACTAGCTGCCTTCTCTACCTAACACTGATACTGATGGGATTCTAGTAACCCCAAGGAACAGGGGGGTTACATATGCATTTAAATAACTTTGTAGAAATATTACATTGATATGATTGTGCATTGTCAGCTGAGAGAATTACTAGATATTCATAGTAGTAATGCATAAACTTTCATGTGAAGCATAAAGCAACATACTGTATGTAAAATAACTTATGGTACAGTATGATAGCTAGAGACATTGTTACAGGTAAAAATCATGGGCAAGGTGATAATATTTACTAGTATATTTAGCTATACCTCAGCAATACCAGCGTACAGACTGGAAAACAAACTAAAGGTTTTGTTAACATGCAAGTTAGCTGCTTGAGCTATCACCTCCTCAGATCAGGTTTAATGTGAAAAAGCATTCCTTTTTACATTGACAGTTTTTGAGGGCTTTTCCACTAGAATTTGTTAGTTTGAGACACCAATGAATGACATATGTGTCAGTCATTAGTCAACTCTTCAAAAATGTAGTCAGATTCACAGTTTTACATTTGTTCGCATCACCTGTCACCATGGCCACCAGGAGTGTTGGTCGGCACTGTGGATCAAGAAATTAAATCATTCTTTTTAAAAATAACATTGGAGTTCTCTGGAGTTACAGAATCAATAGCTCACAATGCGTGTTGTGGACACAAAGAGCAGGGTTACCTATAATTACTGTGCACCTGCCTCCAGGGTACTATAGGCAATGATATCAGATCACATTCCCTCCTGTGCCCCCAAAAAAAAAAGTATACCAATTTCACACTCTGAAGTCAAATAGTTTCACATTTGCAGCAATACACTTAATCATGTAGCTCTTCAATCCATATTCTTACATTGTTGAGGACAAGACCCCAGTGAAAATTAGATGTTGCTTTACATTTAATCCATCGTGGTCCAACAAATGGAGCAATGTCACTAACATGTGACATTTTGAAATTTCTAATTGAGAAATAACGATATCAATAGCTAAACTTGTTGCTGCCGGGATGTAATAATTTAGTTCTTTGGGATTTTTTTGTTTGTTTCTTTTTTTATTGACAGGTCCTTGGCAGCAGAAAGTCTACATCACCTAGAATCAAGCAGTTAGGAAAAAAGAAACAGGTCAAAGTGAATATATATTACAATCTGTTAAAGGAGAACTGCTGTGAATCCAGAGGTAGTCTGTTTTGAGAACATGAGGTATTTTAGTACCAATGAAATGTGCCTGTTTACAAACAAGCCTGCCTTTTTTTTTATTTAGAGTTTGGAATGTTCACTTGCACATGTTGCAAACTTTCATACTTGATTCTGTTAACATAGTATTGACATACCTTATGTCACAAGCTGATATAAGTCTTAGTAGAAAGGGTGATGTATGTATATTAATAATATTGGTTTTGTTGTCTGATTTGTCTCACAAAAGCTTCCTGGATTGCTGAATGCATCAGATTCCTGTTATTCCCATTCCATACTGACATGTCAGTGAGCTCAAATGCTAATAACTGACATATTTCAGTGGAAGAGCTGATTGTGTTGGGTCTACCCTGGCCCTACTGCTCATTAATTGTGAATATGCTACTGCTCTTTCTTTCCAGTTGCCACTGGCCTCTCCTATCCCCTTGTATCTGATCGATGTTTCTGCTACCCTTATCCTTGGGTGCTGTTGCCCGAATATACTGATTACTGCCTGCCTCGTTTGTACCATGCTATTATCTTCCTCCCACTTGCTATGTAATCCCATGATGTTGCCGCATTGACCTTACTCTGTCTGTTGTTCTTGATTATACCTGCTCTTGTTGTAATCTGTTATGCCTGAATGTATCTCTGTAATCTCCCGGGTTGCACCTGAAAATAGGCACTTGGTTGTCTAGTGTGCTTACCTGGTAAACAAAAGCAAATAAATAAATACAATGAAGGAAACTAGTTAAACTTTCATTCACCATTTTGCAGAGCACTGTTGAATCCCAGTGTAAACGACCCAAACAAACACAATGCATGGTCTTTTAGCTAGACACACTTCGCCCACTCTCTTCTTTGCTGTCAGAGCTACAGCAGGTCCAGGATTAGGAGTGGAAATGGAGCCTTTAAACAAGGACTACAAGTGAGAAAAAGACAAGCATTACATTTTATTTAATTGGGTGCAAATCGGAAGACTCCTGCTCCAAAAGAGACTTTGGTTCCAACCAGGGGCAAAGTTTGATGAGAGGAGGAGTCCGATTACCGAAAGGAGCCACTGTTTAAAAAAAAATCTGATAAAGGCCCTAAGTTTAAAACTCCAACTGTCAGCATCAGTTGGCAGTCAGAGACCTGTCAGAGTTACAGCAGCCCTGGGATTAGAGCACCATTGGAGCCTTGGTTATCTTTGAGATAGCAAGTATAATTTATGGAACACTTTAACCTTTAAATTACAGTGATTTTTTTTCTTTTGGCTAAATGTCTGAGTTGCTGCTTTTAGAATCCTATGCAGTGATTTTATTCCCAGTATGTGCATCTGCTCAAAACAGATTAGGAGCAGACATAACATTTAGGAAAGGGTCTGCTGGTGGGTATCCTATAAGAAACTCAACACATGGTACTAGCAAACAAACAAACAACAGCACCAAACCAAAATGTGTATTTATTTTTTTATTTCAGTTTGGGATTAATACCTTTGAGATAAGGGCTCATTTACAAAGGCTCAAGTCGAAACAAAGTACAGAACAGAGATTATAGTACCAGCAGTATACAAACAGAGACATTTGCGTGCAACGATGTCATGATTACAAGGTTATATAGCCAACAAATAAAGTTTTATAGCATACATAAAAGAGGAAGTAATGTTCTTAACAGTCATTTTACAATTAGGTTACATATTAGTTATGAATTCTACGGTGAGAACTTCATCCTCAGTTATACATGAAAAAACAGTTAGTTCAGACATCTGCACAGTTCCACAGAAGCATTTCAGATAGCCAGTGCATGAGAGGCGGTAAGGCCACCAAAAAGAAATATTTTTGTTCCTGCAGTGCTTGAGTAACAGCCTGAGGGGGCTTTGTCGCTGGGACAGGAGGGTCCGTGGTGGACTAGGTGAGAGAGGGTTGAAGTGGGTAGGAAGTGATAGTGGGGGTGGGGTTAGGTTGGGGTGGATAGGGTGAGGGAGATAGTAAGCAGGAGTAGGGTTGGCAGTCTTAGGGGCTTTGTCATTGAATAGGAGGGTCCATGGTGTGGACTGGGGAAGAGAGGGTGAGGGGGTAGGAAGTGAAAGGGGGAGTGGTTTAGGTGTGGGTGGATAGGGTGAGGAGATAGTAAGCAGGGGTTGGGGATGGAGTAGAGAGGAGAGGACTGGGTATGGGGTGGTGATGGGGTGAGTGGAGGAAGGGGATAAGTAAATGGTAGTTATAGGAATGGTGGGTGGGAGGAGACGTTTAGAGACAATTCAAGTGCTAGAGTCATAGTAGACAGGGCACAATGTGAGTATGTAAGTTTGACAGTTAGTTCTTGTTGGGGCGCTCACAAATACAGGTGAGAGCTAGGAATGCTCTGAGTCCAGCTTAGAAGGAGCTGAGCTTGCCACATTCAAGAAGGTTGGGGAGGGGATTATTTACCCACTTGGGTCCTCTATGAGAGAGATCTCTGGGCAATTGAGGTATGCTTCAGGGTACCACCAACTGACTCTTTGATGCCCTTCATGTACTGACAGTTAGTTTATTTAGTTTGAATAGACAAGAGGTGGATTCAGGTGCCTCCCTGAGCATGGGTTTCTTTGTCAGAAGGCAGGCCTGGTAGGCCCTGAGATGAAGGGGTAGCCAACCAGTTGCCTTATAAAGGTCACAAGTGTGAGTCAAACGGTCTGCTCCCATGACCAGCCTACATGCTTTAATGAGAAGGGTTTTTACCTTTTTGAGGGCTGTTTGGTGCCAGCACTGTAAATTGTTCAAGAGAAAAAGAAAGCTTTCAGAAAGTACAAGGAATCACAGAAGGAGCAGGACACAGAATTGTATCAGTTAAAGCAAAAGGAAGCTGGGAAGGCAGTCAGAACAGTAAAGGCCCGAACCGAGGAAAAGATAGCCAACTCAGTTAAGAAGGGGGATAAAACCTTTTTTAGGTATATCAGGGAATGAAGGAAGACCAAGGGAGTGATAGTGAGGCTTAATAAAGGGGAGGGAGTGTGGGCAGAGGGTGATGGTGAAAAGGCAGAGATACTAAACAAATATTTTTGCTTAGTATTTACTAATGAAGAGGGAGGGGTACCTAAAACAAACAATATAAACACTCTGCATACAGAAGTTGATACCAGCCCATTTACAGAAGAAAGGGTTCTGAAAGAACTCTTAAAACTGAAGGTGGACACAGCAATGGGGCCTAATGGGATTCATCCCAGAATTCTAAAAGAACTGATTGTAGAACTAGTGACACCACTGACTACCCTCTTTAACAAATCATGGGAGGATGGGTGGTACCTGAGGACTGGAGGAGGGCAGATGTGATTCCCATTCACAAAAGTGGAGCAGGGCAGATGCAGAAAACTGCAGACCTGTTAGTTTAACCTCAGTGATAGGGAAAATGATGGAATCACTTCTGAAGGATAGAACTATCGAGTACCTAGAGGCCAGAGGGGCACAGGACCCAAGACAGCATGTATTCACAGCAGGAAGGTCATGCCAGACGAATCTAATAGATTTCTTTGACTGGGTGACCAAAGTAGTAGATCAGGAAGGGGCTGTGGACATGGACTACCTAGACTTTAGCAAGGCATTTGACACAGTCCCACACAAAAGATTAATATACAAGTTAGCCAGTCTGGGAGTGGGTCCCAAGATGATAGCCTGGGTAAAGAATTGGCTGGAGAATAGGACACAGAGGGTAATAGTAAATGGAGTCCACTCTGAAGAAAGGGGGTTACTAGTGGGGTACCACAGGGTTCAGTATTAGATCTCCTCTTCAATGTCTTTATAAGTGACATTGCAGAGGGACTGAAGGAAAGTAAGTCTCTTGCAGATGACACAAAGATCTGCAACAGAGTTGATGCACAGGGTGGGGTGGAAAGGATGAGAAGGGACTTGACAAGGTTGGAGGAATGGTCAAATGTATGGCAGCTTAGATTCAGTGCCAAGAAGTGCAAGGTAATGCACCTGGGAAACAAATACCCAGGGGAAAAGTACACAATGGGGGGTGAGATACTAACAACAACAAAAATGGAAAGGGGACCTGGGATAGTCATACCAGATGACTTAAAGGTGGGCAAGCAATGTGAGAGGGCAGTAAGAAGGGGGGGGATACTGGGATGCATAGGGAGAGGCATCACCAGTAGAAAACAGGAAGTTGTTATCCCTCTGTACAGACAGCTGGTGAGACCCCATCTGGAGTACTGAGTGCAGTTCTGGAGACCCAATCTCCGCAAGGACATAGACAGGATGGAAGCTGTCCAGAGGAGGGCAACAAAAATGGTGCAGAGTCTGCACTGGAACACATATGGAGAGAGACTAAAGGAGCTTAATATGTATAGCCTCGAGGAAAGGGGGGTGTGGGGACATGATAGAAACTTTTAAGTACCTCAAGGGAATCAACAAAGTCTAAGAGGGTAGCATCTTTCAAAACAAGAGGTGTGCAAGAACAAGGGGGCACAATTTGAAGATGGGGGGCAGCTCAGAGGTAATGTAAGGACTTTTTTTCACAGAGAGGGTTGTGGATGCATGGAACGGCCTTCCAGAGGAGGTTGTGGAGTCAAAAACAGTGGTTGGATTCAAGCATGCATGGGACAGTCATAAGGCAATTCTAGGGGGTGGGATAGAAAGAAGTAGGCTGCTGGTTAACTAGGATCTGCAGCTTATCCATTTGGTAGGGAAATGGGCAGACTAGGTGGGCCAAGCGGTTCTTATCTGCCGTCAAATTCTATGTTTCTATGATGGTAGATAGCACTGTACTTCTTGTGACCAGCTTTACGGCCTCAGATGGCAAATAATGTCAGTATCGATAAAGAACACCTAATTTCGTGTTGGCTGTTTTGACTACATGGTCAGCATGAGTTGTGAATGAAAGGGCAGTATCTATGTGAACCCCAACATATTTGAATGTGTCTACCTGCTCCAGTAGAGCTCCCTTACTACTCTGTACCTGCAGTTTCCCAAATTTCTTTGGTTCTGTGGGACCTTAAAAGCATGCTCTTAGTTTTTTTATAATTGAGCATTAATTTATTACTAGAGAACCATGCTCGAGTTGGTGAAAATTTGCTTCAGGTTTATGGGTGATAGAGGTTAGGTTTTTGCCTTATGGAGATGACCACATCATTGGCATATAACACGATGTGCTGGGCAGATTGCGGGCGGGGGTTAATGAAGGGCTGAAGGAGCAGCCCCATATTCAGCCTTGTGGGGACTCCAAGGCTCACCTCTCTTGGCTCAGACAGAGTGCCTTTTATTTTGACACATTGAGTCTGGCCCGGAGAGATAGCTCCTGAACCATGCAGCTGTGTTCAGGACAGGCCTGCAGAGAGTAGGTACTGCAGAGGAGCTGATGATTGACTGTAGCGAATGCCTCTGTGAGGTCAGTGAAGACAGACCCCACAGCCAGTCCATCATCAAAGGCATCGTAGATTTTGGAGGTAAAGTCAACCAGAGCAGTGATCGTGGCATGGTCTTTATGGAACCCATGTTGCTGCGCAGAAAGGAGGTTGTATTTCAAAAGGAAATCCTTGAGCTGGTTGGAAATGATTCATTCAAAGGCTTTAGACAAGGGGGAAGAATGGAGATGGGCCTGTAGTTGGACAGATTGATGGCGTCCCCTGTTTTAAGGACAGAGGTGACATGTGCCTCCTTCCACCTGTCAGGGAACACTCCTGGCCTTAGTGAGGCATTGAAAGTCTTTAGTGAGTGGATCCATCAGCTCATTTACTGGAAGTGCAGCAAAACTTCATGTCAATAAGGTTGCTCCCCATCCTTGTTTCCTAGTATGTGCTTAACATATTTGGTAGTGTGAGATCAGGTGATCAGCTTGAAGTGGAAGAGGGGTGCACTGCTCTTGGCCATATGAGTCGAGGGGGTGGTTGGGTCAATGATCAAGAGTTAAGGGGGTCATTTAATTGCTAGGGAGTATCAAGCTTAGATCAGTGAAAGTCAGGTTAAAAGTGTTGGCTACGTCACCAGGGTTTTGATGTGACCCAGTGTTGGTGATTATAAGCCCTGGTTCAGCTTTGGAGGGTTTCCCTGTGAGTGATTTTACTGAGTCCCAGAACTTTTCCCATGGCCCCAGCCCTTTTAGATTATCGCTGTAGTAGGTTGCCTTAGCCTGCTGGATATGTTCGGTGCTACTGTTTCTGGCAGACTTAGAAGCCATGAGATCTGTCAATTTGCATGTTGCTTTGGCCTTATGCCAGAGATCATCCCTTTCTCGCATGAGCACAAGGAGGGGACCTGTGAGCCATGGGTTGGCAGCCCCTCTAGTTTGTTTAGTTTTATAGGGGGCAAAGCTGTCACAGGCCTTGTTAAACATTGTGGTAAAGAAATTGAGGGATTGGTTGCCATCCTCAGCTCTGTCTAGTGGTGACCAATCCACAAGCTTCAAATATTGACAATAGTAGTCCAGTTGCCTAGGTCTCAGGGAGCGATTTATCAAGACCTGGAGAACACTAGCGATGTTCTTATTCAACCATGTGCATATTACTGGAGAGTGATCACTGAGGGTGTCTCGAAGGACGGTGACCTCAGAGATGTGTTCTGGGCAGATTGTAAGGAGCCAATCAGTGTACTTATGCCAGTTTTGTAATTACATCTGGTAGCTTGTGAGACCAGTTGGGAGAGGTAGAGACTGGATACCTGATCGCGAACTGCAAGGGTGTCTTGGGATAGCCAGTTGGTATTAAATCACCAACAATGATAGGCTCCCAGTTCTGCCTTACCTGTTCCAGGTTGCTTAGCACTTGCTGAATTTTATTTATTTATTTAGTTTTTGTTGACCGGGTAAGTGCACTAGACAAATCCTGCCTATTTTCAGGCACGACCCGGGGGAGGGGGATACAGATGAATGGCAACTGACTTTGAACCAGATTAAGCTGTTGGTGGTATTTATAGTGAATGAGGGAAATTTAGCCAGAACACCGGGAGTTGTATGTATTTTGTGTGAAGAGATGAAGCAAACTAAAAGAGGACAATAGTAGGTGAATTTTATGTATTTATTTACTAATAGGTGATAAGGGAAGGTGAATGAGCCAATGCTCATTTCAGGTGTACCCGGGGAAGGGAAGGTAGTGAATACATTTCAAAATGTAACTGCAAAACAATCAAGAAATACACTGTGAACAATAGTGCAAACATATATGAACAATAAACTAATAATGAATACTGGTTATTGATCAATTTTTAGACTGATGGCAGAACAGCCCAAATGCAAGGGTTGAGCATAGAAGTGCTAAGAGCAATAGCAGGAAGGAGGAAAGTATACCCAGAGAAGTTGCTTAGGAGCAGGGAAGGAGGGGGAGAGGCAAAGTATGTAGGAAGGTTACTTCATATAGAGAGCAAACAGAGAAAGTAGTCTCACCCATGAAGGTACTGCAACAAAGGGTAACAATGATTCAAGAATGAAAATAGCAGAGCAAGTAGGCTGACTTGTGTGTGTGTGTGTGTGGGTTACAATAAGCTGAATAATAATATTTGTGTATTTTATTTATTGTTATTCAGATAACACCTTTCAACACAGGAGCTCTTTTTCAAAGGTGCCACATCAATACAAGACAAAGAACTGATGAAAGAACTGAATGTGAACCAAGTACTCAAAGGGGCTTCAATTCATTCTTGTAACGTGGCTCACCAGAGAGCAGTGAAATGGAGCAGTCCCATTGGCCGGAGTGGCACAGGTGACACAAACCAAGCGGGTATTAACCCACAGTTAATGCCCGCTCGGTTAGTACCACCTGTGGCCACCACAGCATCAGAGGGTACCCGACCGCTCCATCACCAACCCCTCACGCCACCTGCGGTGCTCGTGAGCCACAGCCTGGTAGGGCACAAGCTGCGCTTGTCCTGCCCACCACAGGACAGCCGGCCTCCATGAGGAATGGTAGATGATGTTGTGCTTACCAGAGCGACACACGGCCGCATGCCTCTGGACCCCCGCCATGAACAAATCTGCCTGGCAGGCACCGACAGCTGGGCGTGGCGAAGGTCTCTGTGTGCTTCACAGCTGTCCATTGCCTGCACCTGTCATGACGCTCCGATTCCCCGGCCCCCATCGTGACTGCTGATGCATGCTGGACTGAGCCGGGCCTGTGGCGGTTCTGGTGACTGCTGTCACTGTGGGTGACAGAAACCGCTGTCTGCAGTAAACTGTCCCTGTGCCCCTAGGTTCGCCGCAGCAAGGTGCACACTAGTAACATAGGCTCATTGTCGCCACAACGAGCCTATAAAGCAGCGTGACACTTCAGAGTCGTTTCACCGGTGATTAATGCCCACTGGGTTGGAAGCTCGGGCTTCGCCCTCGTGCACCAATCCCCCCCAGCAGGCATTAATCCACTGGTACAGCCCTCCTCTGTTGGTGATTAATGCTTACATGGTGTACTGCGCAAAGTACAGTATGCTATTTTTCTTTGGGGAGGCCCATGATTATTTCAGTTTTTGGGGGAGGCTCAAAATCTTTTCCATGGATTTGTGGAGGCTCACTGTGATGAAGTCTAAGAACTATTGGTAGAATGTAATAAATAGGATATTTTCAACTTTGCTGCATATCTCAGGCATTTTTGCGAATTTTGGCCCCAAATTATCAACATGGGGTTTTTGGGACCCCTTCTCGTGAATTATTGCACTGTCATGGCGTTATTCGGTCCCGAAAGGTGATTTCACAGTCACTGCATGGAATCACCTTTTGGGACTGCATAATGAAATGACAGTGCCACTGTTCATGAGGGGGGCTCTCAAAAAGCTTATGTTGCAAATTTGGTGGGAAAAATCCCAAACATGACTGTTTTACGAGGGTGCGTAACAACTGCGCAACACATGCTTGTAAGTTAGCGAATTCGCAATATTTTCACGCCAGATTCTCAACATTGGCATTTTACCACACCTTCTTGTGAACCTTATAGCTGTCATTTTTCACATCCTGGACAAAATGTATTTTCGCACTTCCGGCGTACAATAGCACGGTTGCAGTGCGAAATCAGTGTTCGGGACACATTACAAAAATGACAGTGACACTGTACATGAGCAGAGGTCCTAAAATGCCTGTGATGAAAATTTGGTGACAATACTCCATAAAATGACTGTTTTACGAGTGTGCGTAGCAACTGCGCAACGCATGCTCATAAATTAGCATATTCACATTGTTTTCATGCCACATTCTCAACATTGCCATTTTACCACACCTTCTTGTGAACTGTACAGCTGTCATTTTTTCACATCCTGGCCGAAATGTGTTTTCGCACTTCCAGCACAGAATAGCACGGTTCGCTTTATGAAATCAGTGTTCGGGAGACATTACAAAAATGACAGTGACACTGTTCATGAGCAGAGGTCATAAAATGCCTGTGTTGAAAATTTGGTGATAATACTCCGTAAAATGACTGTTTTACAAGCGTGCATAGCAACTGCACAACACATGCTCGTACGTTAGCGCATTGGCACTATTTTCATGCCAGATTCTCAACTTTGGCATTTTACTTCACCTTCTTGCGAACCATACAGCTGTCATTTTTCACATCCTTGCCGAAATGTTTTTGCACTTCCGGCGCAGAATAGTGCGGTCACTGTACGAAAATCAGTGTTCAGGACACATTACGAAAATGACAGTAACACTGTTCATGAGCAAAGGTCCTAAAATGCCTGTGTTGAAAATTTGGTGACAGTACTCCATTAAATGATTGTGTTTCGAGCGTGTATTGCGCAGTTTACACGCACTCTCGTACATTCGCAAACTTCTAATATTTTCACTCCAGATTTTCAACAGTGCCATTGTTCTGCACCTCCTAATGAGCAGTACAGCTGCCATTTTTCACATCCTGACCAAAATCTGTTTTCGCAGTTCCGGCGCAGAATAGCGTGGTTGCTGTGGAAAGTCCATGTTCGAGACACATGATGAAAATGACAGTGACACTGTTCATTAACAGATGTCCTAAAATGCCTATGTTGAAATTTGGGAGCGAAAGTCAATAAAATGAGTGTTTCTGACGTGTGTACTGTAGATTGCATGCGCTCGTGACTTTATAATTTGTAATAGTTTCACTCCAGCTGTTCATCACTGGCATTTTTCCATACCTCCTTATGAACAGTACAGCTGCCTGAAATGTGTTTTCACATGTCTGGCACAGAATTGCATGGCCGCTGTGCGAAATCAGTTTTTCTGACAGTTTGAGGAAATGACGGTGACACTATTCATGAGCAGAGGTCCTAAAATGCCTATGTTGAACATTTGGTGCCAAAACTCCATACAATGACTGTGTTGCAAGCGTGCATTATGCAGTTCCCACGCACCCTTGTAACTTCGTCAATCTGCAATATTTTCATGCCACATTTTTCACCACTGGCATTTGTGCACATCTCCTTATCAACAGTCCAGCTGCCATTTTTCACAGCCTGCCCGAAACGTGTTTCCACAGCTATGGCACACAATGGCATGCTCGCTGTGCAAAATCACCTTTTGAGACACATTCACAAAATCACAGCACTATGCGTTTCTAGCTCCGCCACTCCCACTGCCAATGCCAGCGCGACAACATTTGGCATAGACAAATGCTTGTTTTTCTTTTGGCTAAAAGACTGAGTTGCTGCTTTTGGAATCTTATGCAGGGGTTTTATTTGCAGTATGGACTGGATGTGCATCTGCCCAAAACAGGTTAGGGGCAGACATAATTTTTAGAGTTACAGTAGGCCCAGGAAGGAGTAGGGTACCAGAGCCTTGCAACAAGGGGTACAAACAAAAGAAAAAGCAAACTTAACATTTTATTCAATTTGATGCAGCTCAGGAGAGTCTTGCTCCAAAACAGACTTTTGTTTTCAGTCGGGGCAAAGTTTTGATAGGAGCCACAATTTAAAACAAGCAACCTAACAGACTACACCCTGAGATATATAGAGAAAGAGATGATGGATGGATAGATAGATAGAAAGACAGACAGAAGGACGGATGGATGGGATACCATTATACAGCTTACCAGGATTTTCTTCAGTTTGCGGTCAGCTTTGAAGAGTGCAGACGTGTTCCCGCTCCACTGAAGATCATGCGCCGGGCTCCAGAGGTAAGTATGGGTTGGGGGGGTGCAGAGGATGGGGTCGGGTTGGGGAAGGGAGGCGGTCGTGACCATAAGGGACCATTTTCTGTTTTACAGGGTAAAAAAATAAATAAATAAATGAACGTCTTGGGAAGGTTCTTTTCTTTTAGGGTATAACAACCACATTTTGGCACATTGGGGTGGGCTCCCAGTGTGCCTCCTGTGTTTTGGGGGGACAGGGGACTGAAACTAATGGGGATTGGGCCCCCATCGGCAAAGAAAGCATATCTGTGTTTTGGGGGGGCATGATGCTGAAAGGGATTGGGTCTCCTTGGCAGAAAGGGGGAACATTATGCAGACGGGGATTGGGCTCCCCTATCGGCAAACGAACTGGAGAGGGAGCATGCCGACGGGGATTGGGCACCCCCAAAGTCAGCTTGCTGGGGACTGTGAGAGGTGGACAGCAGCAGCCGCCGCCATGTTTATTGAAATGTTTCAGCAGGCAAGGCACGCCCTGCAATAACGGGGCACTCCCTCATTGCAGCAGCAAAATTCTTTCAAGTTAGTGGCATGCTTCTGACCTGCTGTCATAGACAGTGTGCTCATTCATTAGTGCCACAGAGACCAGCCCAAAAAAGCAGTGGCGCCATTGGCCACAACATGGCTGCACCTCCACAACCTGCTACTCCAGCAAGCTGTCACAAAATGTTGCTTGCGCTGTGTATGCAAGACAACATAAACAAATTATCATAACATATTGGACCATTATTTACCAGCAGTTTCAGTGGAGTAAATAAAATACCAAGCTTGTAGACGTGAACTGGGAAGGGAAAGAATCTATTCCTGATTGTAAAAGTAGCAAGAAGTGTAGGGCGGTCTAGTGTGTGGCGTGGTATGTAATCAACGAAAAAACAAACAGAAAGCAAAGTCAGGTCAGTGACTGGCTTGGCTCACAATGGGACCAAGGTTGTTTTAGTTCCTAATTCTTTTGTATGTCAGCCAGTCGATGATTTAAAATAAATTACATTTTTTTCTACCAGTCACAGTGTGGACTTAGTTTTAAGTTCACTACTGAGACTAGCACAGGTACCTGAGTGCAATGCTGATGTGTTCCATTGCTGCAATTTTTCCTTGGCTGATTTGTCTCAGGTCCTGTCCACACTACACTGGATCCACCTCTCTGTAATGTTACAGGAGGTCCAAACTGTTACTGCAATGGTTGCGTTTACACATGTAACGTTACAGGAGGCATTTCCATAACCATTGTTGAAACCACTCGTGAGGTGGTATCAACAACGGTTACAGAATGGGATCCGCTCCTGTACCATTACTGGCTGTAGTGTGGACGCATGACAATGGTCCCCTGCAGTATCCATAGCGCAACGCGAGCTGCACTGTGGGACCAGGTGACACTGTAATGGTCACCCGGATCCCGCAGTGTGGACCGGCGGTACTGGTCCCATACCAGACACTGCCACAGTGTGGACACACTGTACCGCTCCCTGGCTGTAACGGTTTGTATCCATTACCGGGTCGGAGTGGTGTAGTGTGGACAGGGCCTCTGTGTTTGTTCCACAGTGCAAACAACTGTCGGGGGTCTGTGGCTGCATATCCTCATTATAGCAGCAGATATATCTGCTACTTAAAGGCATTGTCAGTGCTAACTTGTCAGTTAATGAATCTTTACTGTTGGGAGTGACTGTCATGCTTAAAGGTGGTCACTTCACAGGTGCGCGTGTGTGTGTGTATGTGTGCGTGCATGTGTGTGAGTGTGAGTGACTGAGTTCTTTTGTTTTCTAATGGGCAGCTATCCCCCCAACCCCCACAGCTTCAGTGGCACTAATTTACTGGTGAGAGAGGTGCGGACACATATAAGTACATGTTAAGTGCCTGCCCTTAAGTGCAAGGAGGGGTAGTCTGGACAGTTCTTATCTCAGGAGGCAAAATGAAAAATGAAGCAATTTAAAAACAGAATGCATTATAATCCACATTACTAAATTGAGAAGAAACACCAGCACCACGATTTTTACAAACCAAGAACTTTATTCTAGGCCTGAAAATGACTAGACCCAGACCTTCTTAATCAAGCATAATTTAACTGGAGCAGCTCCATGGGGCCGAGAGCACAAACAGTACAATGGCAGGTTCAGGTATTATACTTTTCTTTTTCAACCAGCGTGCAGCAAGATTTTGTTTACATTGGTCTAAGAACAATTAGACCAAACTGGTTGCTTGAAATCTGACAGCTTCTTCCACAGAAACCCTTTTTCACATCGCAGTTGCCTCTCAACATCCCTTAGATCTCTTGCTGGGGGAGTGCCTTACTCCTCCCGAGCCAGCCGAGCCATAAAGACCTTGGGGCAGATTAGCAGCCTAAGCCTCCGTGGCTGCTCCCAAATGGACTTCCCACAACATCTCTCTGAGCCAAAATGGTGCACTTTACATTGGAGCTTCTCCACACTATCACAAAGTTGCAAATGTAACAATGGTGGCACCTTTTCTTCCCTAAATTACTGTTCTTACAGAAGACCCCGGCCCTTAATGGGTCTGATGGACCTACCCCAGACACGGGCACCGTAGGTCCCAGGGCCTGCCCCAGACACGGGCATGGGAGGCCTTCTGGAGAATCCCAGGCCAAAGCTTTCCCAGCCATCTGTACTTTCCCTCCCAGGCAGTGTATCACAGTGGATAAGCACCCCAGAGCTGCCACCTCCAGGGATGCCTTGCTACAGTTCTGCCACCACTGCTGCAACACCACTGCCTGGATACCCCTTACCTTGAAACGGACCCATACTCCTCTGAAAGATTGCTGCTGGCTCTTAGTTCTTGTGCCTACTGCTTACTGCACTTCTTGCCCTCTGCAGCAGATGTCCAAAACTCAAAAGAGGAAAATCCCTCCTGGACCCACTCAACCGCTGCTACCTTTTGCACACTGACCCTCGGAGCACTGTGCCCCACGTTGCACCGATACTGCTATCTGCCAACTTACTAGGCCAAAGGGCCCCCTCCCCCGCTTCAGGACACTGTCCCTACACTCACCACTGAATGCTGCACTCTCCCGGGCAAAACCTTAAATAACTTCCTTGCTGCTGCCCCCTGGTGGCAGCGTGGATCACAAGGCTGGAGGGCTCTCCCAGACTAAACAGCACCACGGGGGATGGGGGGTGGAGGAAAGAACAAGCACATGCTGGGGAGCTTACAGAGGCACAAGTCCACAGTCAGAGAGATGCCTGACCACCCCCCCCCCCGCCATAGCTCCACTTCTGCTTGTGGCTGCTTTTGCTCTCTTGTCATTGCCTTTGTGGATGCTTCCGAGAAAGTTCCCTTGGGAGATCTGCATGGTTGCATCTGGCATTCACATTCCCCTCTTGTGGCTCCACTGCTCAGTCACTGAGGTTCCGCACTGGGGCCTAGGTCCTCTAGTCTCATTGTTCACCATGCTGCGGTGTGCTCCTTGCCTCCTCCTCCAACTCCTGGACTACTGCTAGGAGTCTGCCAAAGTATGGGTAGTGATCTGTATCCATGTTGTTAGAAATACTGTATAGGTTTCTCACTTGCAACTGTAGATCTTCCAGGAATGAATCTTCACCATTGATTCCAACTTATGGGTCTGTGGCCAGAGGCACTAGGACTCTCACAGAGCAAATAATTTGCAGGGTGGTAGCCAATGGTAGCTACTGACATCACCTGTACATCACACGTGTTGCCATGCATGCCAGCCAGTAACTGTTTCCAACTCCTTCACACACCTCAGTTCTGTTCTTCCTGCCACAGAGCGAACACTGTGGGATCAAGAGCACCTCAGTTTCTCATTGCTGCCATTTTCTAACTTTGTCACTGCTGACAATTATTCACACTGCCTTGTTTTTTATTACTTTATTTTTTTCATGATGCTGAAGTTCAAGAAGAAGGGGGCAAAGAACATCAAGAAAGTCTGACAGTCTTCCATCATGTGTCGTTGCCCCTGTGGGAAGCAGATAGCTGTGGCAGACTGGCATCAGTGTTGTCTTGCCTGCCTTGGCCCTCAGCACAATGTGAATGAATGCAGCACCTGCTTTTTCATGGAGTGCCATACCCTCGAGAGCCACACAATGAGATAGGGATCAGCTAACCCCTATCTTTGGATGCAGGTATCATGCCTATGCGGCCAAGGTAAGGTATCTGGGCCTTTCCCCTGGGACCCTTCCTATCACCTCTAGTTCAGTGGAACTTCAGAGTCCTCCTCAATCTCACCCTGCTGAGGTGTCAGAGGCCCAGGTGGGTGGGTCTGGTGGACAGTCGTCTCCTTCTGGGCAGCCAGCTGCAAACCACCTCCTCCCAGTCTGTCTGCCGTAGCAGACACCCTTGGTGGTGAGGCCAAACCTATATGCTAGGTCTCCCTCAGTTGACATCTCGGAGTCATGGCTGGTATCACTCAGGCTCCTGTCACTGTTCGCAGTGACGGTGAGTGGGGCAGTATCAGATGTGATGCCGGCACCTCCGATACGGTGCTACGTCCTGTTGTAGAGGTGGAGGTTGTTCTTATCTCTCTCTTTTTTTTTTATAGCTTTCTTTATTTAGAAGAATTTTTTAAAGAACAAACATTTGTTCAGACAATAAAAACATCAACAATTTACATAGTTCATACAAGGGTTACATATAGGATCTATCAATCAGTTGTTATCAGGCGTTATCTCATCACTAAGAGGTTGTTCTAATCTCTAATTTATGATGGCTCCATTCAGGCAGTTCTGCCAGGCCCTCCCCTTGGGTGAGGCCACCTATGCAACCCGGCTGCCCAGGCAGAGACCCTAAAGATCCAGAGTCTCATCTCCCTCCTAGGCCTCTCCACCTCCTACAGAAGTTGCCCCACTCACAGGCCCTGAGGGGTCATTTACTTAGGAACAGCACATAGTTTGTTGGTTCTCTAGATTCCTTCTAAAGAGACTCAAATACAGGGCCCAGTTCTGGCCCTTCTCTCTGGCACCATCAAACTCTAGGGGCAGCACCGCCTCTCTGTCAACATCCTCCCTCAGAGGACAACAAATCTTATGTCCTGTTCTGCCTGCTATCCACTTCAGTCTCAAATGGGACTGCCCTACTTAGCAACCCCAAACAATGAAGAGATTGACCAAGAGCCTGAGGAAATATTGACCGGCTATTATTCACTTCAGCCTCAAATCCTAAATAATGAGGAGATTGACCAGGAGCTTGAAGAAACATTGGCCAGCTGTTATTCACTTAATCCCCAAATCCTAAATAATGAGGAGATTGACCAGAAGCTTGATGAGATATTGGCCGGCTGTTATTCACTTCAGCCCCAAATCCTAAATAATGAAGAGACTGACCAGGAGCTTGAAGAGATATTGGCCAGTTGGCCTATACCAGCTGCTCAGCCATAAGACTAATTTAGTGACTTTCTGTTAGGTATTATAAATGAATTCTAAACTTGAAAATGAAATGCATTTTGTGCTGTAATGAATTAGCAAGCAGTCTCAAGCATGAATACCCTGTAATTTGACGTCTCCTGCCTAGACCTATATTACTTAATGCTTAGTTTAACAATTTAGCTATTCAGTACTTATTCATTACTATTGAGCAGGGCCACTGGAAAATTGTGGAAAAAGTTATACAGAATTGTGGCGCTTTTGGCAAAAATTGTGGGGAAATTGCAGGAGCTCTTCTATAGACCCTGAGTGCTTCACAATAAATCTTTTAATATTTTCAGCAGCATGTATTAGTATAAACTTATAAATGAATACATTGCCACTTGAATATGTTTAAAACATAAAGAAAAGTTGATGTTCCTAAAATGAATACTAAACTGATAAGCTAGGATAAGCGTTGTCTGTCTTCCAAAATTTAAAAGCATCTGCCTCATACAGTGCTAAACAGATTCTATAAAGTGAACAACAGCCAATCAATATTAAATACACATTGGATCTGGTGTTCTCACTGGGGCTTAAGATAGATAATCTCAGGCTTGATTGGGTGGTCTGGTCTGATCATTGCATGAAATTCATGTTCAGAGCTCCCACGGGATGCTCTCCCCCTACTGAGATGATGAGTTGCCGCTCTTTACAGGGTTTGACCAGAGGGCTTTCTGATGGCAGCCGATCTATTTGACGTGGGAAATGTATGTGTTGAAGACGTTGGTTCTATGGTAGACTCCTATAATAGGGTTTTATCTGATGCCATTGACTCCCTCGCACCTGTCCATGTACGTCCCAAATCTTCATATCTGAGATCTCCTTGGTTTGATGGGGACCTCAGGGAGATGAAGAGAAAGGATCAGAGATTAGAGCACTGCTGGAGGAAATCCGGGCTGGATGCGGACAAACTGGCCCTGTATGTGCATCATAATGCATACCAGGGAGCAATCAACCATAAGAAGGCAGTATTTCTGTCCAGGGAGATTGCTGCTGGGAAGAGCCGACCAACTATACTTTTTCGGACTGTTGGCAGCCTGGCAGGTTACTCCATTCTGCCTGTCTGCAGCAGAAGAAGGTTTTTTCAAATCTTGAATGTGAAGAGTTTACTCGGTTCTCCTTGGACAGAGTGTTCAGTATTCGTCAGGGTGTTCCTCCAGTCAGCAATGTCATAGCTGGCAGTGGTCGCCAGAGGTACCCTAAGTGCACTCCGCCTGGTTGGGGGGAGTTTAAACCAGTGGAAGCCAGTGAGGTTATTGAGGTGGCGACCAATCTGAAACAACTTTTTGTGAACTGGATCCGGTGCCACACGTTTCTTGATGAGATGCATCGGCACCATTGGCCCGGTGTTTGCCCTGATTGTCCGGGTGTCCTTATTTGAGGGGGTCTTTCCCGATGCCTTGAAGAAGGCACTGGTGAGACCACTCTTAAAGAAACCATCTTTGGACCCTGAGATCAGGGCAAATTACCGACCTATCTTCAATCTTCCCTTTTTAGCAAAGGTTGTAGAGAAGGTAGTGGCGCTTCAGTTGGAGGAGCACTTCTTGACCCAAGAGTTGTACAAACAATCCCAGTCAGGGTTTCGAGCAAGGCATAGCACAGAAACCGCACTTGTCTCGGTGCACAATGACCTCCTCAGGGCTAGAGATCGGGGAGCAAGACAGTTATTGTTCTCCTCAATCTCTCATCAGCTTTTGACACTGTAGATCATGGTATGTTGCTTGATCGTCTCAGGGAGCTCTGCTGACTCATTGGCACTGTCATCTGCTGGTTTAAGTCCTTCTTATCCAATAGGAGGCAGCGGGTTGTGATGGGGAATTTCTCCTCCTCCTCCGCTGGTCTTCTTTCCTGCGGAGTACCTCAGGGTTCAGTTCTGGCCCCTATGTTGTTTGCAGTGTATATGCTGCCCCTGGGGGGTCATTAGGAAGTATGGCTTGGGTTTTCATTGCTATGCTGATGACACCCAGCTATACTTATCCTTTGCCCCAGGAACGTCCAACTCAGTGGATGTGCTAAACAGCTGCCTTGCCGAGATTAATGACTGGATGGCATCTAGCTGGTTGCGACTGAACCCCATTAAGACGGAGGTATTGGTAGTGGAGTAAAACAGAGTGCGTGATAGGGTGGCCTCTGATTCAGAGACTGGACTAGTTCTGGGTTCTGTCTCATTGAAGGCCTCCTCAAGGGTGTGAAATATTGGCGTTATTTTTGATAGGAATATGACTATGGAGACAGATTTCCTCCGTTGTCCGCTCCTGTTTTTTCCATCTTAGAAATGTCACCAGGATAAAACCCCTTGGTCTGCCTCTGGACCGCCCTACCTTGATACATGCCTTGGTTACTTCAAGGCCTGACTACAGTAATGCACTCAATCTGGGGGTCACGGGAGGATCTCTCTGCAGAATGCAGCTAGTGCAAAACGGAGCTGCCCGGTTACTTATTGGGCAGCCTAAGTTTTGCCATATTACACAGGTGTTGCATGAGTTGCACTGACTCACAGTCAGGTGGAGGATCCTCTTTAAGGTGGGGCTTCTCACCTATAAGGCCCTACACGGTCAGGGCCCTGGTTATCTGTTAGACCTCCCGGTTCCTGCAGTCTTGGCTCGCCTCCTCGGTTCCTCCCTTGGGGGCTTCCTAGCAATTCCAAGATCAAGGTTGAAATCGGCTGGCGACAGGTCATTTAGTGTCACCGCCCCGGTCTTGTGGAACTCGCTCCCTTTTGGGGTTAAGGAAGCTCCAACTTTGGAGGTTTTAAGACCTGCCTTAAGGCCCTCCTTTTCATTCAGGCTTTTTCCGATTGAATTGATGATTGAATGAACTCTGGTTCTAGATTAAAGTAAGTCTAGCTGATTTTTTTTTAATTTAATGTTTTATAATCAATACGTATAATTGTATTACATTATTTTATTGTTGCCTCTGAATATGCATTAATTTATTGTACGGCGCCTAGAGCCTCTGGGAATGGGTGTCTTTAAATAAAATTTTACCTTACCTTAAATAAATCCAGAAGAAATAAATTTGTCTGTTTCTGGATGTAGAATCATAAAGCCTAATCAACAGTGCTCTGCCAGCTATTCACCCACTTTAGTGCAAGACAAAATAAGCAGATAGGGTGGTGAATAATTGAGTTTTAGTAAAATGTTGTTATAGTGTTTAATGCTCAAAATTTGCACTGTAGGTACTGTACACTATTTTTGAAATCACATATTTAAAAATTAAATCTGGGGGTTATTGGGACTGGCAGTATAGACTAGAGGTTAGTATAACAAACTGTGAATGAGCTGAGGACATCTAACAGACCTGGGTTTGATTCCCACAACCTCCACTTGCATACTGTGTGATTCTGAGCAAGTCACAACCTCCTCAGTGTCCCTGGGTTGCCCCTGAAAACAGACTCTTGTGCATAGTGGGCCTTACCCCATAACCAAGAAATATAAAAAAATACCAATAAATTTTTACTGCATCATATAGAAGTCAGGGTACCCTCAAATTTACCTTTCTATGATTGTGGATATGTTTTTCTAGCCACACTGTTTGGCATGTCCTTTGCCTTTAAGAATCTTGCCAGAGGATCTTGATGCTGGCTCCTCCCACCCATCCAGGTGGTATAAACCTTGGATCAGTCCTATGATGCTGAAAGATTCAGGTCCCCTCCTTGCCGCTCTCGAGTTCAGTAGGCCCTCGGATTTGCTAAAACTTAAACTCATTAGAGTTAATAACGATTGCATCAAGATTTAGACCGTCATGGAAGATAAGTCTTCTCCCGGTTTCCACTGCTGCCCGTGCATGCAAAAGATGTCTCACACAGACCCACATGCCATGTGCCTATATTGCCTGGGTGTCAGCCATGACACTCAGGCAAGTGAAATATGCCTCGCGTTTCACCCGGACATCTTGGCCGACTGTCTTACATGGTTAAAATTGGGCAGGCCATAGAAACGGAACCCGCCAGTCAAATCTAAAGAGGCCCAATGGGCAGTCTCCAAGGCTGCGGGATCCACTGAGCAACTTGAGCAAATGCAGGCCTTTGAGGAAGAGGCAGCTTGGGCCACAGATCGTTCCTCAAAGCCCTTTTTTGTTCCGCTCAACCTGAGCTCCACTTTCTCCAGTTCCTTTTAAGAGATGTGCCTCTCCCTTCCTACCAAGGGTGAGGGGCCTTTGGGCTTGCATGTTTCTCCATCCCGTTAAAAGGACAAGGAACTGAGAGAACCTTCGTCTCACCGATGATATTCCTGGGATCGTGAGAGGTCTTGGTCCCAGCAATCACCTGTCTTGACTTCGGTCGAGGTTGCGGCCTCAGCCGCTGGTTTCATGGTTCCACCATCTGGCCAGCTGGCTCAGACACTGGACGACGATCCGGTTGAGATAATTCTTGATCCAGTTGACCTGTTATCGCCTGACAAGGCCAACAACTCCTTTGTTAGGACCCTGGTCCTGCCTCTCCCCAATGAGGAGACCCAGCTCACTGGGAAACCCATCAAGGACCCAGTCCCGGACCTAGAAGTTCCACCAGTCTCCCCGGTGCCTTCCAGTTGACCCCGTCTGTTCCCCCAATGATGGAGGGTGAGGTCTCAAACTTCTTCAACCGGGCAGCCAAAGAAGGCGTACAAGCTGTCTAAGAAGAGGCATCGCCGACATTCTTCTTCTTCTTCTTCCTCCTCGGATGAGGGGAGGCTTCAACTGAAATGCCGTAGACACTATGAAGACCTAATGTGGCAATGGCTAATTTTGTCTGGTCAAAAGCCAACCCAGGCTTCCACCCCGGCCATTACTTGGGTATTGCCTCCCAGGCCGAAACTGACTCCTCTGGAGCCAGCCTGCACCGTTCCTCCTCCTTTGGAGCTGGTCAAAATGGTCAGCCAAAATTGACCACTTCACCGATTTTGGTGGAGCTGCCACCTAAACAGCCCCAGACAGGGGTACTTGCCAAACAGTCTCGGCCTGTTCTGGGCCTCCCGTGTAGGCTGTCTGTTACCCTCACTCCTGACCATCCTAAGCAGGTGGAGGGAAACTCATGTGGCTGGCTGATTTATCCAGACTCCTCGGAATCCGATGATTCGGACCTTAATGCCCATCCCTTGTATGAGGAATTGGTTGGTAGTCACTTGTCAGAAGAGAGTCCCTCTTCCTTCATGGGCATCCTTTGGCTTATCTCTGAATCCACGGAGATGTCTCTTGAGCCCATGCAGAAACGGGCTGAATATCCCCTAACGGATATACTTAAATGAGAAGATTCTCCGACAGAAGCCTTTTCAGTGGCCGAGGCCATTGTTGGTCCGGCTTTGGAGCTGTGGCAGCTTCCTTCCTCCTGCCATGCACCTTCCGCCTGCATGGCCCACAAGTATGTGGTGCCCATAGGGTCCCTTTTGGGGTTCACAGAACATCCCTTGGCCGAGGGTTTGGTGACCGAATCTGTGTTCAAATGCTCAGGTAGTTTGGCAGATACTGATAGACCTCCAGACAAAGAGTCCAAAAAACTAGACCATTCTGCCCTCAAAGTCTATGCCAGCTCTATGCTAAACCTCCGTCAGGAAAGCGCGGCCGTCATCATGGCACATTTCTCTCACACCCTGTTGGGCTCCCTCGATGAGGTTCTGCCTCACCTCCCCGAAGACTTCCAGACCACGGTCAAGCAGGTCTGGGACAAGAGTCGGGCTGTTGCCAAGCAGCAACTCCAGATGGCTCTGGACCTTGTGGGATACATGCATCTGTTCAGTGGCAGCCATGGTTGCCATGTGATGTAGGGCTTGTTTGAGGGTCTCCACATTCACGGCAGATACCCAACACAAACTAACGGACGTTCCTTTCCTGGGTATCGACCTCTTCAGTCCAGGTGTGGACGGTCACCTCCAACACATTGAGAAGTCCATTGCCACCTTGGACTCCATCATTTCTGCACAAAAGGAATCTCAGGGTTCCAAAAAGCAGAAGAAAAAGTCATTTCGGCACCCTGCCCCTGTGGCCAAGCAGCCCCATGTCTAAGTGGGGCAACAACAGCAGGCACAATCTTGGCACCCTTGGCCCAAGTCTGGGACTCCGGTGGCCCATAAGCCTGTAGGTCGAGGCTCCAGTGGCCCTCACTCTGGACCCTCTTCCTCCAAGCCTGCTCAGTGACAGGACGGGGGTGGCCACCCTCATACCTGTCATGCAAGCTCTTGGTCCTCCCATGGGGGTCCGGCTCCTCCACTTCCTTTCCACTTGGTCCACTGTTACCATGGACAGGTGGGTTCTAGAAGTGGTGGGCCAGGGACTGCCTCTGGAATTTGAGCAGTACGCTCCAAGCCAAGCCAAGCCCCACAGGAGGATATGGTGTCTGTACACACTCAGTCGGCTCTTTCAGACGACATTGCCCAACTCATCCACAAGGAGGTGGTGGCCAGAGTCACAGACCCCGCAGTCAACCCAGGGTTCATATCTAGGTACTTCCTGCTCATGAAGCAGATGGGGGGCTGGTGCCCCATTCTAGATCTGCATGACCTGAACCAAGTACTCAGGTCATGCACCTTCAGGATGATAACTCTGTCCCAGATCATACCATCTTTAGAGCAAAACATGTGGGTTTGCTATTTGGTTCTCCAGTACGCATTTTTTCACATCCCGATCCATTCATCTCACCAAAGTTTCCTTCGCTTCTGGGCAGAAGGAGCCTTATCTAAGTTCTGAGCCATGCCGTTCGGCCTGCCATCAGTCCCATGGGGCTTCACCAAATGCATTGCAGTGGTGGTGGCCCATTTTCAGTGTCAAGGGGTCAGGGTTTACCCATATCTTGATGACTGGCTCTTGACAGTTTCCACCCAGCAAGAGGTGGAGAGGTCCAGGGACCTGGCCCTCCAGACCTGCACTGACCTTGGTCTCCTGATCAACGAGGCCAAGTTGAAACTTGTACCTTCACAGGTGATATGCTTCATCGGGGCAGAGCTTGACTCTTGCCGAGCCAGAGCCCGGCTCTTGCCGAGCCAGAGCCTGGCTCCCGATGGACAGAGCAGAGGTTATCTCCTCCTTTGCCCAATAATTTCTGGTTGGGCACTTGTGCCTGCCCAGGACTTTCTTCACTTTCTGGGGTACATGGTGGCCTGCACCACCGTGGTCCAATGGGCCTAGTAGCATATGCTCCCCCTTCAATAGGAGCTGGCCAGCCAGAGGATTCAGTGTCTCGGTCATTTCAACCAGCAGGTCACTGTGATCCAGAAGATGTGGGACGCTCTCCAATGATTGATCATCCTGGATCACTTGCAGGAAGGGATCTTGTTTGTCTGTCCTGAGCTGACAGTCGTTCTCATGACCGATGCCTCTCCCACAGGCTGGGGAGCCCAATTGAGGAACCACAGAGCCCACGGGTTCTGGACCGCTGAGGAATCCCGATACCATATCAACCTGCTGGAGCTCAGAGCAGTCAGACTGGCACTGTCCGCATTCGCTCTGCTCCTTTGGGGTCAAGTGGTGCAAGTCCAGATTGACAATACCATGACCATGTACTATCTCAACAAACAGTGCAGCATGCATTCCTGGCTATTGTGCAGGGAAGCACTTTGTATCTGGACCCTCGAGAGCCAACTGGAGGCAGATCTCCTAAGTCATCCATGTGGCACTGCTTCAAACCAACTGGCGGATGCGCTCAGCTGTGTTGGCCAGGCATCTCACAAGTGGTCCCTCTATTCAGAGGTAGTATACAGCCTGTTCTTCCACTGGGGCAAACCTCAGATGGATCTGTTTGTCTCCAGGGAAAACATCAAGCTGAGGCTGTTTCATGCCCACCCCCCCCAGCAGGGCTTGCTGCAGGGGGGTGCCTTCTTAATGCTGTGGACCCCAGGCCTCTTCTATGCCTTCCCTCCACTTCCCTTGGTTCACAAGGTGATCCTCAAGGTCAGGAGGGACAAGACACAGGTGATCCTGGTAACTCCAGACTGGCCTAGCCAGTTCTGGTATCCAGATCTCCTCAGCCACAGCTCCAGACCTCCATGACATCTTCCAGTACACCCAGACCTGTTGTCTGTTAATCAGGGGAAAGTATTCCATCTGGACCTTCAATCCCTGCACCTGACAGCCTGGTTCCTGAATGGCTAGAGTTCCAAGCTCTGGGTCTGTCTGAGGATGTACTCACAGTAGTAGAAGCATCCAGAAAGGAGTTGACTAGGAGGTAATATGCCTTCAAATGGAAAAGGTTTTCCATTTGGTGTCAGGGTAAGGGCCTGGACCCTTTGTCCTGTCCCGTGGCTAGCATCCTAGACTACCTTTGGTCTCTGTCCAAAGGGGGTCTACGACCCTTAAGATGCACCTGGCAGTTATCTCTGCCTACTGGGTGCGGGCCAGTCAGCAGACAGTGGCTCTGGAGAAGGTGGTCTGGCATTTCTTTAAAGGCCTCAACCATATATCCCCTCTGGTGGTGAACTTCCACCTCTGTGGTATTTACTGCTGGTATTGGCAAAGCTCATGGGCAGGCCATTTAAACGAATGCACAAGTGTGAGATGTCACATTTGTCATGGAAGACCACCTTCCTGGTGTCTATTACATCAGCCAGGACTGGCGAGCTCCAGGCGCTCTCGGTGTAGTCTTCTTACCTGGTCTTCCACAGGGACAAGGTTGTCCTGCACCCCCATCCGAAATTCCTTCCGAAGGTGGTGTTGGAGTTTCACCTTAACCAGGTGTTGACTTGCCGGTGTATTACCCCAATAACATCTCAGAGGCCAAGTACAGGCTATATACTCTGTACCTGAGACAAGTGCTCTGTTACTACAAGGAGCGGATGGCTGAAGCTCGGGGAGAGGTTCGCCAGCTGTTTGTCATGTACACTGAAGTCGCACCTGGCAGACCTGCAGCAAAGCGTACGATTGTCAGATGGATTACATCCTGCATTGATCTCTGCTGTAGGTTGGTGGGCAAGGAGCCTCCCAGAGGGATAAAAGCGCATTCTACCCGCTATACTGCTGCTTCCGTGGCTGCTTCCAGTTACGTCCCTATCCAGGAAATCTGCAGGGTTGCTACGTGGAAGACAGCAAACACCTTCATTACCCACTATCACATCGACCTAGAGTTATGCTGGGATGCTGGTTTTGGGGCCTCAGTTCTCCAATCTCTGTTCCCCAAATAAGTATATCAGAGGGGGTGTGCGTCGTCTTGCTTCCCTCCTCCCGGAGAACTGCTAGGAGTCTGCCAAACAGTGTGGATAGCACAACATATCCACAATCCTAGAAAAACAGGTTATTCACGTGTAACAGTAGTTCTAGGAGTGGTATATGTTGTTCATCCACAGGAACCCACCGACCTCCCAGGCTTCAACGCACAACCTGAGCTCCCAGTGGGCTAAGATCTGGCGTCATGGGGCGGAACCGAGGGTTATATCACCTGGGTGCGTGGGAGGAGCCAGCTACAAGACCTTCCAGCAAGATTATTAAAGGGTAAGGACATGCCAAACGGTGTGGATGAACAACATATACCACTTCTAGAACTACTGTTACAGGTGAATAACCTGTTTTTTGCTTTACTCTGGTTGCAATGATTTTGTTTAGTTGAAGATATATGTTCAGATAAATTTTATGTGTTTTATAAGCTTGTTTTTAGACTTTAATGAGGTTTTTATTGTAGTCTTTGCATGTGAGCATCTAGGTGGTAGATTGCTAACAGCAAGATCACTGTTAGCAACTAACTTTTTCAAATTTAAAATTGGCAGTGCCATCCAAAAATCTTCAGCTGTTTGAATCAAAACTAGTCTGAATAAAAAGTATGCTCACAAGGAAAAACTTGCCCTACCACTTACAAAAAGGCTTCGTAGTTAGCACCCCATTTAAGTGAATGGGATAATTTGCACCTTTTCTCCCATCTTTGTTTCAGTCTCTGTGGCAACAAAACATTTTCTGATAGACTACTTCAACACAAATGTTAAGTGTTTAAGTGTACTTATGCTTGGCCAGTGGATTTTGAAACCAAACAAGATAAGGATTCAAAAGAAAGCAGTGTCACATAAAACCCTTGCCCTTCCTTGCACTTCATTGTTTCGGTCAAACCCAAGACTGCATGCAAAATTAGCAATATATTTGTGAGTATTTTATTAACATTTTTAATTTTTTTTAGTTATCATTTGGAAAACATCTAAAAATGTTAATAATTTTTACACAGTTCAATGTAAAAACTCAAAATCTGCAAGAAATTTTGGAACATGTCAGAGAATGGTGAAAATCTCGGATTCCGCAAAAAATTGCAGGTGCAATTTTCCAGTGGCCCTGCTATGAAGGCACATTAATCACTTACAATATGAACATATGAATGTGCCAGCAGAAGCAAACCTTCTGGTCTATCGATGTCTGCTCGATTGTGCAGTTAACTCCCTAGGTTACAGCTGCCCCTCCCCCATACCTCTCAACCTTTTGTCCCCCAAATGTGGAACATTGCCTCTCAAAATGTGGAACAAATGAGCAAAATGTGGAACACTTAATCAAATCTTTACCTAGGATGCTCAGGACACTGTTAAAATGTTTGCATTTATGTTCAGAAAGTCTGTTATTAATTGAATAATGCATTTTTTTGCATCATTTACTATAGACTTTTGCTTTAAAATGTTAATACTGAATGTGGGACAAGTCCTCACAATGTGGAACAGGGAGCTTTTGTGAATTACAATGAGGAACATTCCTTGTAATGTGGTACAGTTGAGTGGTATGCCCTCCCCCAACCCCTTGTTCTCCCTTAGTTGTCCACTGCCTCACACACCCTTACCCACCCTTTGTAAAAAAACAAAGACAAGGTGCTGCGTCAGCATGTGGTCTAAAAGCAAAACAAAATGGTTATATTAAATGCACGCTGAAAATAGAAAATAGAGTTAAAAATCTACGTTTCGACCTTAGGTCTTCTTCAGGAAATATCTAAAAGAGAAAAAAAACAAGTTAGTGTCCCACCCTTGCTCCATATCCCATGCCTTCTTGAAGCCATTCACATTTTTGCTTGATATCACCCTTCTGGTAGAGCATTCTACCTCGACACCACTCTCTCTGTGAAGTAATGCTTCCTCATCTCCCTCCTGAATCTACCCTCTCTATTCTTAGCCCATGCCCTCTACTGTCTCTTCCATTCCTTAGCTTAAATGCCCCATCTTCTCCCCCCTTAATGATTCCCTTTAGGTGCCTGAAGGTTTCGATCATGTCCCCCATCCCTCCTCTCCTCCAGAGTGATAATGCAAATCTATTTACAATTGTTTTATGCCTAGTACTTTTATTAAGTGCAAACCTTTTCACTTTACAAGTATTAAATATCTTAGAATTTTACAGTAATGAACTACGTGACAGATATTTTTTCTTTCTTGTAAAAAGCCTAACCACAAAGCAACCAGATGTCGCGGGCCACTGCACTCCTCTGTCTCCTTACTACTCTAGGTAGTGCATTTTTTTGCAAATGTTATTATATTTCTGTGACCAGCTGAGTCTCCTCCACCACATGAAGGTCTTAGCCATGAAGTCAAAAGTAAAAACAACATTCTATTTTTTTTTGCAGTAAAACCCTTCTGGCCAGATGATATAGGTCACTGTGTTGAGTAGCGATCTAGAGAGCTGTATTAATAGGGATCTACCCACCTAGCAGACTGCCTTGATAAAATCAACTCAGTCAAGGTAAGAGGAGGACAGAACAGAATCCTTTATTCCCAGGGCTTCATCTTGACATCTGGCTGACACTGGTGCAATGAGTTTTGTCTATTAACTCTGGCATAGGAACAGACAGGAAATATTTGGCATGGTTTTTATTTTATTTTTATTTATTTATTGTGTCTAAAGGAGCCTGTTTCTTCTTCAACAAAATTGTTTGTTACATTTTGCTTGTACTGCTGTTCAGAATATTAAATTTTCAAATATAATAGGGAAAAGACAACTTTTAAGTCAGTATGGCATCGCCTGGTATTCCTTCTCGATTAAATAGTCTTGCAGTTTATAACTCCATAGATGTATCACGTAAAGGCAAACTGGTCTTTAATTGTTGTTATGTATGCCATGCAGGCACTTTAAAATTAACCACCAAAAATTATGCCCATCTACTATAATTGTGAGAGTTTATAATGTACAGCACTATTACATAAATATGTAGGATGGTGTGTTTATGATCCATCCAGGTCTGACCTCTGCAGGGTATTACATTGTCCCAGACATCACAACAAAACTATGGACAGTATACAGGTTAGGGTATTTCAACACATGGGTAAGTCACACTGTCCCAAAGCAAATGTCCATTGCCACGACCATGACGGTGACTACAGTAAATTCAACATTTACAGTCACAGGGATAAAATAGTTGGAGTGAGTCAAACAGACGGAGACATTTTATTTATTTAGTTTTTGATTACCAGGTGGGTGTACTAGACACATATAGTGACTATTTTTAGACACGACCCGGGAGGTTACAAGGTTCCAAACAGTGTTACAAAGTAATACAGTTTCAGTTAGGAGCAACAACACAGTATAGTACATAAGGCAGAAAAGCAAGGTAAGGAATACCAGTTAAAGATTACATTCGATCGTAGGCAAATATTGATACCACAGATTGTGAGGAAAAATTCAAAACACAGAAAAATACAAAGCGATGAGCAGACAGTGTATTTAAGGTAAGTGCTAGTAATAGTTGTCGGCAGTGGACCACATCATACAGCATATATACATAATTACCACTGACTCAGATCAAACTGGGCAAAAACAGAAACAAATGGCAGATAGATTACAGATAGTATCATGAGTACTGTGACCAAACGCAGTGGCCTAAGTGAGGGTTGACAGTGGAAAGGGAAGGAGATAGGCATAAGTGTGTGTGTGTGGGGGGCTATGCTTCAGGTGGGAAGGAGGCAGGAGTTTCAGAGAGGTAGATATTAGTGATAGGGTTGTAGTGGAGAAGGTTAATGTGGTTTGAAACAAGTGCAAGATTCAGGGTTAACGAGGTAGTTTTGTAGCTTGTGTTTGAAGATGGTATGTGTGGGTGCAATACGATCTTCCATGGGTATGGAGTTCCAGTGTTTTGTGGCCGCATGAAAGAAGGCAGTGCCACTCTTTGCGGTTTTACACCTGGGCATGTATAGTAGGGCTAGGTCAGTGGAACATAGGCCATGGGTGGAGGAGTGAGGCATTAGAAGGGTGCTTAGTGACATTGGGGTGGTAGACCTGATTATGTTGTTGACCAGGGAGCAGAGGGAGAGGAACCGATGAGCAGAGGGGGAAGGCCAGTTGAGGTCAGCATAGAGTTGACAGCAATGCTTTAACTGAGGTGAAGCAGAGGCATATCAGCAAATGTTATTGTAGGTGGTGCCCATTTGTGAAGTGAGGCTTTAGAGGTATTGATGTAGGTGATGGCACCATAGTCAAGTGATGGTAATAGAATACCACATGCAATGGCCAGTCTAGCAGAGGGAGTGAGCCCATGACTTGTTTTGTAGGCAACGCTGATTTTGCTGTTAACCACATTGCAGGTGGCCTGGATATGTTGGTCAAAGTCTAGTGTTTCATCGAGTAGTACCCAAGGTATTTAAATGTACTCACAGTGTCCAAGATGGAACCAGCCGGACTAGGAATTTTAAGCTGACCACAACAAGTTTTCAGTTTGGTGGCAGAGCCAAAGACCATACCCTATGTCTTGGAGACATTGAGAAGAAGTTTGTTGTTCGAGAGCCAGGACTGGACATGAACAAAAGCAGAGTATAGTTTCAGGATTATGTCCTATGTAGAAATGGAGCTGCAATACAGGACAAGATCATCTGCATAGAGGGAGGTCGAGCAAGAGGAAATGTTAAGCACAATCCTATTTATGAAAATAGAAAAGAGAAGCGGGCCCAGTATGGACCCCTGAGGGACGCCAAGTTTAATAGGGGATTGACCAGATTTGAGGACTTAAATTTAGCAACTTGATATTGATTGGATAGGTAGCCATTGATCCAGGTGACAGAGCTTTGTGAGAAGCCAAGGGATATAAGATTGGCCAGTAGAAGAGGGTGGTCAACCAAATCGAAAGCTTTTCTGAGATCAATAAATATGGCCCCAGTTAGGACACTAGTGTCCATAGCGTGAAGCATGTCATTTGTGAGTTGGAGCAGGGCAGTGGAGGTGCTATACCTTTTGCAGAAACCATGCTGATATGGTGAGAGCAGGCTGTGATTGGAGAAGCTACAGTCTTTTCAAGGATCTTGTTCAGCACCAATAGAATGGCAGTGGGATGGTAGTTGGAGATGTTCTTATCTCCTTTGTTGAAAATTGAGGTGACTCTGGTGATTTTCTATATCCCTGGGACATGTCCTTGCAAAGAGATGGTGCAAATTCTGGTTAGAGGTGCTGCAATGAAGGGGGCCACCAGTTTAAGCAGTTTGGGCTCAAGGCCATCTGACCCGACACCAGTGTAGTCTGAGATGGAGCCAAAATGCTTGAGGATGTCTAGTCTGGAGATGGCTTTAAAGTGGAAAGGGGGGGAGGTGTTTAGGCAAGTGGTTTTCAGCAGCAGAGCTGGTCATGAGGGGTGATGATGGGAAATCTGCCATGTATTTGGAGGGGTCAGAGAAATTAGCATTAAAAGTGGGCCCAGAACATTCTAGAGTCTCCAGATGCATCCAGTAGGAGTCCCTCGTAATAGGAGCTTTTTGCTTGCCTGATTTGCTTTTTGCAGGTGTTTTGTAGGACTCTGTAGTTATTATTATCAGACATGAGGCCAGATTTTTTAAAATCTTTCCAGCTTTTGTCCCTGGCCCTAAAGGAGGCCAGAAGATCTTTGTGAAGCCATCTAGTTTGTTTTGCTCAAACACGCCATGAGGTGAGGGGAAGGTGTTTATCTTGCAGGGTCATAAACTTTTCAACAAAGAAGGCAAGGGCAGCTTGAGTATCAAGGGTTTGATAGAGGTAGGCCCAATCAATAGAGGAGATACCATTAAAGAAGATAGTGTGGTCTAGTTTTACATAGTCACAGAAAGTAATTAAATGTGGTGGAGGGGAGGGAGCTGCAGAGGGACTCCAAATGCACAGGATAGGAGAGTGGTCAGAGATAGCATAAAGTAGAGTACCTGCAGCTGTGATCCTGTCAATGTGATTAGATAGTATCCAGTCAATAAGTGTGCTAGATACAGAGGTGGCTGTCACTCTGATTGGATCAGAGATGATTTGGTATAGGTTAAAGTCTTGGACCAAGGAGAGAGAGGAGGTGTTTTGTGTGTACCCCAGTCAGTTTAGGTTCGTATCACCAAGAATGAGCAGTTCATTATGGCCAGCAATGAGACAGAGAGTTCAAGCAGCTCAGTGAGACCCAAGGGGCCGCTACAGGGTGGGTTGTAGGCACATACTATGTGCAGCTTTTTTGCGTCTAGTAGGAGGATGGTGTGGAGAAATTCACATGAATGCTCTGAGGGGGTAGGGACTAGGGAGAGATTAAGATGGTTTCTAAAACAGATTGCCACTCCCTACGCTCTATTATTCCTAGTAAGGTTGTAGTTAGTTAGTGCACATACTACATAAGGGGATGGAGGGCTTGAGCCAGGTCTCGAATAGGCAAAGGAAGTCAGGATGATATAGAGCCATGAAGGCCTCCAGTTCAGAAAGATTTTTCATAAGGCTTCTAATATTAAGGTGGATGATTCATAGCCCTTTACATTGGACCAGTTTCCTATTGCACCTCCAGTCAGTGTCAGAGGGCCCGGGTTCATTTCTATGTCCCCAGACAGTAATAGTGCAAGGAGCGGCAGGTACCAGAGCTTGAGGTGTATAAACGAGGGGGTCAGGAGAGATTTGTTCCTTAGTTGTTTGGCAGTATATAGCAAGGCATGTTACAGTGGGAACCGCGGGAGGATCATAGGGGTAATATCAGCATGGTTGCGAGCGGCAGCAATCATGTTGGAGAAGGTAAAGCCATTAAAACTCAAGGCTGATTTGGACGTGCCTAGAGGCCAAAAGCTGACAGAGAGCAGTTGTAGGACAAATAATGTTAGCCCAGTGATCAACGAGGATCTCACATTTTTGGCCATGCTAACATTAGGGTAGGCAGGGATCCACAGGAATTGCAAGAAGTACAAGCACCTGTAACAGAAACAGGAGGGGCAGACAGCAGGTAGAGACAAGAAGCAGGATGGGCAACAGCAGGTGGAGAAGGGTTAAAGAAGGGATTAGCTTGGATTCAGGAAGTGGGATTAGAGATGAAGGAAGAGCATTTAATAAGGACCTGAGGTGGAGGAGAAATAGCACAAAAGTAGGTCAGGTCAAGGGAATAAGGAAAATGGTAATATAAGGTACAGATCAAGTGAAAGACAGGCAGAGGTAGGTAGGTGAGGAGAAAGACAAGTTTCAGGAGGAGAGACCAGATAAGTAGCAGGCACAACAGACTAAGTAAAATTTTGCAGGATAGTAATAAAGTTGGTGTAATTAGACAGAGACAATATCAATTTTAAATCTAGGCAGCTCACTGCAAAGAAGACATAGTTTATAGACTGCAATAGTAGGCTAGCAGTACAGTTAGAGCAGGCAGCACAAATGGTTTAAATAAGACTGTTACAATTAAATTACTAGCAGGCAGAAACACTGATTTAAATTATACTGTACACAAAAACTTGTGAGCACTAGTTGTTTGCTAGAAATCACGCTCTAAAGTGCCCGCAGGGACAGTGCCAAAAGCGGCAAGGCACAGCTAGTTTAAAATAAAATATTGGGAGAGCTGTAGTCAATGGCAGGCCAGTCACTCGGAGCCAATAGAAGAACCGGTTTTGAAGCCGGGAAGAGCCCAGTCAGATCAGTACCTGGATGATCTGGGATGGCTTCAAGACCCCACTAATACATTAGGACTCCCAGCCATGCTTATTAGCACACCTGTTAGACTTTATCCCAATCTAACTAAAATGGTAGGTGGGATGTCATCTACCGAAGATCAAGATGTGGCTGAAAGGTCACGCTTTGTACATGAAGATGAACCTGAAAGTCGTGCCAGGGAACAGGGTAAAAATCCTGGCATTTCACGCTACTGCAACAACTTTATCCAGACTGGACACCATCCTAGATACATAGATACTGTTGGCAGCTAAGGGCCTATGGCCCGCCCAATCTGCACATTTGAGCTCATAGGATCACTTTAAGTTTTTCTAGAAGTTTGTTGCCCCTTACCCTTGACCTCCAGGATTCCCTTATGTCCATTCTATGCATTCTTAAATCCTTTGATTGTTTCAGCCCTCACCACTTCCTCAGGCAGGGTGCTCCACTTATCCACCACCCTTTCTGTGAAGAAATTCTTCCTCACTTTTCCTCTGAATTGCCCTCCCTCCAACTTCATCCCATGCCCACTAGTCCTGGAACATCTGTTTTGCTGGAAAATAGTGTTTTCCTGTACCCTGTTCCTCCCTGTAAGGTACTTGTATGTCTCTATCATATCCCCACTCTCTCTTCTCTCCTCCAGAGAGGACATAGTCAGGTCCTTCAGCCCGTTCTCATAGGACTTGTAATGTAATCCCTGTACCATCTTTGTTGCCCTCCTTTGAACCTTCTCCACCCTATGTCCTTATGTAGGTAAGATCTCCAGAACTGGACACTATACACCAGGTGGAGCCTCAGTAGTGTCTTGTATAGTGGAATTATGACCTCCCTTTTCCTGCTTCTGATGTTCCTGTCTATGCACCCTAGCATCCTATTTGCTTTTCATGTCTCCTTGTTGCACTGTTTACCTACCTGGAGGTCATCAGAGATGATAATCCCAAGGTCCCTTTTCTGCTTGGTGCATGCTATTTCCTCACCCCCCAACTGATAAGTTGTTCCAGGGTTTTTGTGCCCTATTTGCATTATTTTGCACTTTTTTGCATTCAATTTCAACTACCAAATCCTTGACCATTCTTCAAGCTTCTGCTGGTCCCTCCTCATTCTGTCTACATCCTCTGGTGTGTCCATTCTGTTCCAGAGCATTGTGTCATTAGCGAACAGGGAAAGTCTGCCTTCTAGATCCTGAGCAATGTCACCAATGAAGATATTGAATAGGACCAGTCCCAGTACTGATCCCTATTGCACCCCACTGGATACTCTTCCCTCTGTGGAGTGATAGTCATTTACCACCACCCTTTGCGCCCTACCACCCAGCCAATTACCCACCCACTGCACTACTGTCCTCCCACTCCTATATTCCCCAGTTTGTTTAACAGCAATCTATGCAGCACAGTGTCAAACACCTTGCAGAAGTTCAGATGGGCCACCTCCATTGCCCTCCCCTGATCCACCTCCCTTCTCACCAGGTCAAAAAATTCAATGAGGCTGGTCTGGCATGACCTCCCCCCAGTAAAACCTGCTGCCTTGTGTTCTGTAGTCCATTGGCAACAAATGTTCTACTAATCTCTCCTTTAGTAGTGCTTCCATGATCATCCCCACTACCGAGGTCAGACTGACTGGTCTGTGGTTCCCCGCTTCCTCTTTGTTTCCGCTTTTGTAAAAGGGGACTACATCTGCTGTCCTCCAGTCTTTGGGTACCTCCCCTGTTTTCAGTGACTGGCTTAACAGGATTGCCAGAGGTTCAGCCACCGCCTCTTTTAGTTCCTTTAGAACCCTAGGCTGTACCCCATCCAGCCCCATTGCTTTGTTGACTCTTATTCCTTCCAGTTCTTTTAGGACCCTTTCCTGTGTAAAGGGACTTGTGCCCATTTTCATGCCCTTCCCACTCCTTGTACTTCTATCAGGCCTGTCACCCTCCCCTTCCTCAGTAAAGACTGATCAGAAATATCTGTTCAGTATGTCAGCTTTACTGTTGTACTCCTCCATGCTGCCCCCATCCTCCCACTTCAGTCTCACTATCCCTCCCTTCGCCCTACTTTTTTCACTTATGTACCTTTAAAAGGTTATTCCCCTCTAACCACTGATTTTGCAATGAGCTCTTCTGTCTGAATTTTGACTTCCCTTACTGACCATCCTGCCTCCCTTTGCTTCTCCTGGTACTTTTCCCTATCGCCTTCTGACTGTGTCTTTTTGTATCGCCTGAATGGATCCTTTTGGCTTTCACTTTCTCTGCTACTTCCTTGGAAAACCATAATGGCCTACTCTTCCTTTTCTCCTTGCTAACCTGCTTAATGCATAATTGTGTTGCTCTTGTAATCCCTGTTTTAAATATTGCCCACTGTTCCCCGATTCCCTCCCCATTCCTATTAGTGTCTCTTTCAAGCATGTCCCCATTTTCCTAAAATTTGCCCTCCTAAAATCCAGGATAAGTGTTTTTGTGTGGAAAGAGTCTGTTCCTTCTGTTATTTCAAACCACAGTGACTGGTTGTAACTGTTCCTTAGGTGCTCCCCCACTGTTACCCCTATCACACTGTCCCCGTTTGTGAACATGAGGTCCAGTATTGCCTTCTATTGAGTTGGTTCCATGACCAGTTGCTTAAAGAAGGCACCCTGAAGGGAGTCCAGGAAAAATCCTCTCCTAGTTGATGCTGCTGTTGGGAAGCTCCAGCCCATTTCTGGAATACTGAAGTCTCCAAACAGCACCACCTCCCCCTTGTCCGCCATCCTTTAGATGGCTAGCATTAACTCTCTGTCTGTCTCTTTCTGCTGGGCTGGTGGTCTGTAGACCACCCCTGTGTGGATGGCTGACCCCATTTTCCTTTCCAGGTTAACCCACAGTATCTCCCCACCCATTTTGTTCCTTCTGGATCTCTGTGGCCCATATGTCTTTTTCACATAAAGTGCCACTGCTCCTCCTTCCTGCCAGCCCTGTCTCTTCTGAGTATGTTATAGCCAGGTATGGCCCTCCTTAATGCATTCTGCCATTGTGCTACAAACTCTCCCCTCTGAACACACCAGTGCTCCTAAATGCCTCTCTCGGTATCACACCACTATCCCATCACCACCACATCCACTCTTTTACTCTTGTATCCAAATACTGTTTCAGCTTGCTACCTCCCTACCTCTCAGCAAGTCTATCCCTGGCAAAACAATCCCCATATGGCATGCTGTCCAGTGATTCCAGGCCTTTCTCACTGCATCAACCATCCTGTTCATCTGGTAAGTCTGCCTTTTCCAATGGGCCCCCCTTCCTGTGGAGCAAACTCTCTCCTCCCATCCGAAACTCTCCCTCGCACTACTCTATCAAACAGCAGCTTCACCTACTGCCTTCCCTCATGTGCTCCTGCTAATCCATCCCCACATCCAGTGTACAACACTGAAGCAGCTGAAACTCACTAAATAACCGTGAAAATGCAAAGGTGCATACAGTACTGCTGTGTAATATAACTGCCGAGTATATCCTGCTCATTGTAAATATTTAAACACAATGTACTTACAGGGCCAGATATTCATAAATGCGCCAAAGGATGGTGCAACCCAGGCACAGCGCAACTCAACTGTGCTATGGTGCAGTGATTGTGATATTCACCAGTTGCACACTGCGACATGCGCCAGCACAACATGGCTGAATATCACAGGGATACGCTATGGTGCAGTCAGAGGTGTGCCAGGGAGCAACCCGACATGCACCATAGCACAACCAGGGATGTCCAAGGGGCAGAGGAAGATGTGCCAAGGTACAGCAAGAACAGCCACAGGCACAGCAGGGAACCAAGCAGTGGGGAAGGTGGGGGGACAACGGGGTGAGGTGGGGGAACCAGGCCAGGAACACAGGCAGGAACACATAGCCAGCCCACAGGTGACCACTGCCCATGGAGTGCAGTCATGCAGCCAGCCCCCCACCGCAAGGGGGTGGTGGATGCATGGTACAGGCAGCACTCCCAGTCAAGGGAGAGCCCCCACTGGCCATCTCTTGCTGGATGGCACGCTCCTGCCTGCCCGGACAACAGCATTCCACAACCTGCCACACGGCACCCGAGACACACACCACACAGCCTGAATAGCCAGCCCATGCCACTCCAAGGCACAGCCACTGACCGAGGGGTATGTCACCATCATGCATGGTCCACACAATGACACTGGTGCACCACACAGTCACCCACCACACCACTGCAGCATGGACCCACTCACCAGCTGCAAAGCAGACATGGACACAGACGGGTAAACAAGTAACAAATATATTTCGAATTAAACAGCAACAATGGAGCCAGGGGACAGGGTCTGTACAGTTGGACAGGGGAAGGTAGGGGAAGGGAGGTCAGAGGTGGGAAGGGAGCTGAGAACATCAAGGCCGGTCACAGCTTCCCGCTGCCTGCCACCTCCCCTTGCACTGGTCCCCGAGCAGCATCCACCTAGTTGAGTCCGCGATCTCCATTGTGTGTGAGGTAATAAGGATAATCTGTCATAGGAGGTGACAATACAGTGGCAGGCAGGAACCCCTCCAGACACAAATGACAAAGAAAGGGACAGGTGATCAGTGCCCGTCCATAGCACCCTAGCCCCCCACTGTGCACAACGGACAGTGGGAACACACGCCCCTGGAGTGGCACCCTGGCAACCCACAGTGGGTGGGCCTATGCCTGCTGCCAATCTGGCAAGCCACGGCAGTGTACAGAGCTGGACACTGCCGACCAAGGGCCACCCAACTGCACAGTGGCAGGTGGGAGGCTGGGTGCTGCAGCAGAACCACAGTGGCACTGGTGGCAGCCGGACGCACATGCAGCCCACCAACAGCTACTACACATGTGCAATGCCCCCCCCAACGGTGACACGCACCCTGCACCATGTACTGCACACAGCTGCCATGGCACAAGGTGTGGGAGGCCATGGCCACACACCCCATCCCGCTGACCACCCTGCACAGAAATGTGGGAATTCACAGTGTCTACCTGCCCACCATTGCGCTGCATGTGTCAGACCTGCTGCTGCACCTCTGCCACTTCTAGGTCCTGCTTCCCCAGTCGAGGGGCCCGCCAGGTGCCCCTGCCACCCTGGCACGTCTCCAATCTTCGAGTCCTAGGACAGGAACACAGACAGGCACACATCAGAACACAGCCTACAATTCCCATGCACAGTGTGCCCCCCCCAGCTGGGCAAGGCTGCAGGGCAGTGGCGCAGCACACCCAGTGACTGGCAATGCCATGCCATAGGGCACACAACGACAGGTCCCCCCAGCATGGCATGCAGCCCTGCCAACACCATGGTACAGTGGTTGTGCACAGATGCAGTATGAGCCCACTTACCTGGCCGTGGCACGGTTCCCCTGTGGACACACACCTGCAGCGCCCTCAGCTGCTCTGGGTCCCTCCTCACCAGATCACTGTACCAGTGGTGGCACTGCTTCCTGGTGCGCTACACCCTGCTTCCTGGTGCGCTGCACCCCTGTGGCCTGGAACAGCCCATCAGCAATGCTCTGCCACACCTCTGTCCTGGGCCGCTGCAGGGGCTGCTGCTAGAACAGGCTGGCAGCATGAGACTCCACCTGGTCCACCAGGTTGACAAGTTCTACCTAGCTCCAGTTCCTTGAGCATCAGACAGCATGGTGCGCCATGGTGCAATATGAAACCAGCGATACAAAATAGCACCCAGTTGTGCATGTGCACAACGTGCACGGGATGCACACCTTGCGAGCAGTTGCGCTGCCACCGGCAATTGCACATCTCCAGAGATGCATGGCATAGGCATGGCTATGCAGGCACATGGAGCAGGGGTCCAAAGAGGGCATAGGGCAGGACGGGGGGTCAGGGGTCAGCCCGCGCAATTTTTGCATGGGTGCCATAGGGCCCTCATGGCGATGGTAGGGCTAGTGTAGAGCACTATGCCCATGGGCCCAATAGTGCCCGAGCGCCATAGGCCCAAATAGCACACATATGCCATAGGTTCCAATAGTGCCCTAGCACCATAGACCCCAATAGTGAATGAGAGCCATAGGCCCCAATAGCACCCAAATGCCATAGGCCCCAATAGCACCCGAGTGCCATAGGCCCTAATAGCGCCCGAGGGCCATAAGCCCAATAGTGCCCGAGCGCCATAGATTCCATGGTGCATAGGGTACAATGGCCCCCTATAGCACTTCCAGCGCAAGTTACACAATAGGTGGTAGCAAATGCCACAGTGCATGTGTGCTGATGAGGGCACACTGCGCATGTCACAGCATTGCGCCACGACATGCACTAGAGCAAGTTCATTGCATAAGCTGCAAGAGCATGATATTCAGCCGTCATATGCAGATTTGCTCATCAGCCTATCCACGGTGCAATGGGGATATTTGCATGTCATTGCTGTTGCGCAACAGCCCATTTGTATACGATGCATTATAAAGGTGCCATACAACAGCACAGGCCATGGACTGGTATTGCAACCATCAGATGTAAGTTGCACCTACCATGGGGACGGCCAGCACAGTGGGATGGATGGCTGGGGTGGGCCGCTGCAGACACAAACCACATGTCCATGTCCACAGGTAGAAACATGTCTGATCATGAGGAGGGTGAGGAGCGTGGGCCTGCCTGCAAGCACAGGCCCAACTTTACTAAAGTGGAGGCAGATGCCCTGTTCAAGGCATACCTCAACAGGGAGCCATTGCTGAGTGGCGCCACTGGTGCACCCCAGGCCAGGGCTGCAGCCTGAGGAGGTGGTGGTGGCATGAACCAGCAGGGCAGCCACCAGCATTCTGCACAGGAGTGCAAGAAGAAGGTGGGTACTGACAATCAAGGAGAAGGTGTCGGACATATGGGCTGCCAGGTCAGCCACAGGTGGGGGTCAGTCTGCCATGCCACAGCTCATGGCAAAGTAGGAGCTGGTGGTGGCCACCATGCGGTGCAGCACTGTCGAGGGTGTGCCGGGTGGTGGCTTCCAGACCAGAGGGAGCCCAACACTGCATGGTAGGTATGGCGGCTCGGGGAGGGGCGTGGATGTTTCGGTGGCACTAACGCATCTGTGTTCCCTTACAGTGCCAGCTTGCCAGCATGCAGTGGCAGGGGTCCCTGCGGCTACCATGGGGGCATGCCCAGCCCCGGAGGACAAGCCATCCACCACCACGGGCATCCGAGGACCCGATCGGCTGCAGCACACCACCGCCATCCTGCTGGATGTCCTGGATGTGGTGGCATATGAGGCCTTGGCTATGTTCCCCAGGAACACCAGCCATGGTGTGCTATGTGTGGAGACACAGATTGGAGCTGGGTTTGACACCGATGCTGGGTTCGACACCGACGATGAAGTGACCATAGTTCTGCACAGCGGGGGTCTTGTCAAGGGGGGGGACACCCATACCATCCACCATCACTGGCAGCGCGGTCAGCGGCCTGTTGGTGGTGGAACAGCTGCCCACCACTGCCCCTGGTACCACTGTGTAAGCAGGCACAGTGGCACTGGGTGGTGGTGGTGGTTCAACCACACAGGTACTGGCCAGCACACTGGGGATGGAGGGGCAGCAGCAGCAGACAGCTGGGGATGTTAGGTGGCCGGGTGTAGCGTCCACCACATATGCGCCTGACATTGTCCAACCCCATGTGGACCCGCTGTGCAGCGCCCACCTAAGTGGGGGGCTGTGCAGTATGGTCATATGCCACCAGTGGGTCGGTGCCACTTCCATGCATCCCTGGGTGCTGACCTCTTCACCGAGCACACCCAGTTGCTGTGGGCCTCCATGGAGCAACAGGTGCTGCTCGTAGCTGGGGTGCATGCACTCCATGCAGAGGTTCACCAGGCAGCTGAGCAGTGTGACAGGGGCACTGCGCAGGTCCTGAAGACCATACATCACCTGCGGGAGGACATGACCGCAGCCCTGGACTGCATTGCCATTGCAAGCACGGTGTCATTGCACCACTGGCTGCCACTGGGCATTGATGCCTGCCACAGACACCGCAGAGTGCAATGTCCACCCCATGGCCCTGGCATCGAGCAAGCCCCTCAGTGTCGATGCCGGGCTCCACTGTGGCCATCCCAGGCATGCCTGGTGTGGGCCTGTTTAGGAGCCTGCAGACCCCTGTGAGTCCCTGGTCGCATTCTCGCAGTCCCACCCCTGTGGGGTGGTCATAGACCCCACCCCATGGCCATTGCAGAGCCTGGAGCTGCTGGGTGGCCAGGGTGTGGCCGCACCCATGTCCATGGCAGCCGTGTATCTGTGTGGCAGACCTGATGTGCATGCTACCCTGTCTGCAGCCACTGCCCTGTACACACATGGGCATTGTGTGTGTGTGCATGATACAGTCATGGCATCTATGTGTTGTGCCACACGCTGCCCATGTGTGCACTTGCCTGGCCACTGGCCCATGTGGCATGTGCATGATGATGCCATCACAGCACTGGTTGTGCATGTGCACTGGTGCCCTGCGTCTGATCCATCCCACGTGCTAGCGCCTGGGCGCGTGTCTGCGGGTGCCTGTGGGTGTGTGTGTGTGTTGGTTGCTGTACAGTGCTGCATGGTGTTGTGTGTGGCTGAGTGGCATGGCCCCCCGCCACTGCCCCAAGCCTGTGTGTGCATGCACATGGCCATTGTGTATGTTCTGTGCATGGATGTTTGTCCACCCTCCTGCATGCGCCATACTGCTCCTGTGAAATTGTGTTGCGCTGCTGGCATGCCATCCTCTGGAGCGGGGACACCTCTGCTTGAGGGGGCTGCCCACCACCCCTCAGCCCATTGCTCACGTCATCCCCACTGCTGTTCCCCTCTTTGACCTCGACAGCTATCCCACGGTCAATGGCCATGTTGTGCAGCATGCAGCAGGCTAGGAAAAGGCCGCAGGCCTTCGAGGGGCTGTACTGTAGGGCACTGCCAGACCTGTCTAGGCAATGGAACTGTGCCTTCAGCATCCCAAACACATGCTCAATGATGTTCCACATGCTGGCATGTGCCTCATTGTACCACTCCTCTGCTGGGAATGACGGGCGCCGGTAGGGGGTGAGTAGCCAGGGCCTGAGTGGGTAGCCACTTTCACCGGTATGGATAGAGATATGGTTAGCCTGATGACCTCTGCCACTGTGCCCCATGCCCTTCCTGGGTGCACTCACCAGCGCCCCGGCCCTGCCCACCCTCCTTCCATGCCCTGCTGTATCCGGCTGTCCATGGTCATGCCATATTCACCCACTAGGTGACCTGTGAGGATGTCCCCACTCTCGAACCTGTGGCACAGTGCTGAGCTGTGTCAGATGAAGGCATCATATGCGCCCCAGGGTTTATGGCATAGATGTTGGTTATGCGCCCCCCTGGCATCGCACCCCACCTGGCAGTTGATACTGGGGTAGCCCTTTCTGTTGACATATGCAACCCCCTCCAGGCCAGGTGGCATGTAGATGCCCACATGGGTGCAGTCAATGGCCCCTAGCACACCAGGCATCCATGCTACCCTGTGGAACTCCTGCACGGTTGCTGTACACTCTACCTGTGTACTGGGGAAGTGGATGTATTCCACAGCATGTGGCAGCAGGGTGTTGAGGAATTGTGTGAGGAGCCGTAATGTGGCCGACTGGGTTATGCCTGTGGTGTCCTCTGTTGGTCTCTAGAAGGTGCCCGTGGCAAGCAGGCACATGACAGCTGTTACCTTTGTCTCCACTGTAAGGGCATAGCTCCGTCTAGTGGGTGCCTGCATCTCCTCACTGCACAGCTCACACAGCTGCCTCAGAATCACCCGGTTCAGGTGATACTGGCTCATGATCTCCATGTCAGCATGGGTCTCAAATCTGATGCGGGACCGGTACTGCCTGTTCCGGGCATACTGCCGACAGGCCCTTCCATGGCCACATCGCTCTGCCTCCTGCCTCCTCACAGCCCTCATTACAGCCTCCAACTGGAAAGCCACACTGGCTGTGGCCCCTTTTGTCCTGTCACCCTCTGGGTGTCCTGCTCCACTAGCCCACCTGGCTCTGTGAGGCAGTGCCTGTCACTTGGCAGGGCCCCCTCCTGCGTCCCCTGCCCCTGGCTGGCTGTTGCCTGTGGGCTCTGTCCCCCAACCCTGTGGGTGCCTGTGTTGCTCCCTTTTGGTCTTGTGGCTCCGTCACATGCCCACTCTCTCTCACTCCCTCCGTTGGCCTCCCTGTCTGTCCCACTCTCTCTCTATCTCTCTTTCTCTCACTCTCTCTCTGTCTCCTTCTTTCTCTCTCTGACAGCCTGTCTGTCTCCCTCTGTCCTGCTCCCCTCTGGCAGAAGTGCCATCCCCCTGCTTGCTCCCTGTTTTTATTGGCTCACGTCTGCTCCGCGCATCTGGCAGTTGCTCCTCACTTGTGCCATTGGTCGGGGGTTGAATATTGCTCTGTGCCGTTTATTCATGGGTACGCCCCCTGCCCTTGCGCATGTATTCATTACTATTGCGCATTGATGCACTGCTACCTGCACTGTGCAGTTGCTCCTGCTGAATATAGCTCTATGGTGCATCTCCGCAATTGCACATGCGCAACTCTGTTGTGCCATATGCAACTGCTTTGAATATCCAGGCCCCAGTGTTTTATATATGTTGTCACAGCATTAACTATTGCTGTCTTATTTATACCGTACCTATGAATTGCACTGCAATGTCTGTACAATTTCACACAAAGAAATAAAGCTACTACTACTAGGGTTTTACCTGGTAAAGAAAAACTAAATAAATAATTCAATGAAAATAACACTTCTACTTTATAGCTGACTTTATTGTGATGCTCCGCAGGAGCGAATGAAGACCATAACTCCTTCAAAACTGCTGCTTGGTTCTGCAGTTATCTTTTTCACAGACGACAGTCCATCATTATCAGCAAAACCACCTCTGCTGCCGTACCCATACACATGGGAGCCCCCAGGACTTTATACTCATCCCATTACTTTTCTCCTTATTCATAAATGCTGTTCCTGTGGACAGCCTTGACTGTCAGGCACTCCTCTAAGCAAATGATTTAGTCCTGTATCACAGCTTAAAATCATTTGAAACCATCTCCTCCACTCTCACTTGCAACTATGTCTTGGCCCTCCGATGGTTTCTCTGAAATAAACTCTTAGTCAATGGGAAGAAAACTTCCTTGTACTCTCCTGGGTCACACCTGAAAATAGGCATCTGTTTTGTCTAGCATGCTTACCTGGTTAAATAAATTGATGCTCTTTGGTTCTAAACCTTTCCTTGACAAAATCGCCAAAGTAAATTCCTCATTCCAGGTGCTCACTCCAGCAGGCCCTCCACTAGAAAATGTCCCCTTCTTTAAATACCTGGGTATTACACTTGATCCCTCCCTTACCTTCAGTGATCATATTAACTGTACCATGAGGAGAATCCACCAAAAGCTAGGTGCTGCCTATCACTTTAAACACCTTCTATCTGTGGAGGCATGCCTTGCCATTGCCAGAGAAACCTGCTACCCCTCCTCGACTACTGCTCTCCAGTTTACTTCCCTGTTTCCTCATATGAACATATGAAATTGCCAGCAGATATGGGCCACATGGTCTATCTAGTCTGCTTGAGTGTGCAGCACTTCAGCCCATTAGACTGCAGCTGTCCCTCCTCCCATTAACTCTCCCCTCCCCCACTGCCCCCCTGGTATGTACGTTCCCCTTGAATTTGTCCCACCCCATCTTGAAGCACTCCACAGTTTGCTCTGATACAAGTTGCTCATGCAGTGCGTTCCACACTGTTGCTACTCTTTCAGTGAAGTACTGCCTCCTCCTTTCCCTCCCGAATCTGCTCCTCTTTAACTTCAGAGAGTGTCCTCTAGTATCTCTTCCATTCTGGAGTGTGAACCCACCATGGAAGTCTACTCTGTTCATCCCCTTCAGGTACTTGAAGGTCTCAATCATGTCCCCTCTCTCTCTTCTATCCTCCCGGGTATACATGTTTAGCTCTTTTAGTCTTTCCTCGTAAGTTCTATCCCCCAACCCCTGGATCATCTTTGTTGCTGTTCGCTGCACTGACTTCAGTAGTTTGATATCCCTTTTCAAGTACGGGCGCCAGAACTGCATGCAGTACTCCAAGTTCGGCCTCACCAGGGACATGTACAGGGGCAATATGACTGCTACATCTGGAAGTAATCCCCCTTGCTATGCACCCTAGTATCCTGTCAGCCTTAGCTGCTGCCTTCCTACACTGGGACGAGTGGTTTAAATTCCCTGTTCACCAGCACCACCAGATCCATCTCTTTGTCAGATGTGGACAGCTTGATGCCATCCATCCAGTAGCTGTATCCCAGGTTTTTGGCTCTGAAATGCATCACTTTGCACTTCATAGAAACATAGACTTTGACAGCAGATAAGGACCGCTAGGCCCATCTAGTCTGCCCATTTCCCTACCTACAGGATAGGCCGCAGATCCTAGTTAACCAACAGCCTATTTCTTCCTACTCCCCACAAGAATTGCCTTATGTCTGTCCCATGCATTCTTGAATTCTCCCACAGTTTTAGACCCCACAACCTCCTCAGGAAGGCTGTTCAATGCATCCACTACCCTCTCTGTGAAATAATACTTCCTCACATTGCCCCTGAACCGCCCTCCTTCTATCTTTAAATTGTGTCTCCTTGTTCTTATAGAAACATTCTTGCCATTGAGCCTAAGCTGCCAGGTATGTGACCACTCCTCAAGACTTGCCAAGTCCTCCTGCAGTAATTTGCCACCCTCTTCCCCATCCACCTCAGCACAGATCTTGGTGTCATCGGCGAAGAGGCTGATCTTATTCTTGATCCCAACCGCTATGTCTGTGATGAAAATATTAAACAGGGCTGGTCCCAGTACTGATCCCTGTGGGACACCACTTGTCACTGCCCTGGATTCCGATGCTTCTCCCCCCACAACTACCCTCTGTTGCCTGTCCCGCAACCAGTTTTCTACCCATCGGGCTAGCTTCCACCCTATACCAAGACTCCTCAACTTGCAAGTCAACTTTCCGTGTGGCACTGAATAGAAGGCCTTGCTGAAATCCAGGTAGACTACATCTACTGTGTGGCCCCCGTCCAGTGCCCTCATGACCCAGTCAAAAAAATCAACCAAGTTAGTCTGACAGGATCTGCCAGCAATGAACCTGTGCTGGCTGTTGTCTTGCAGATCATTATCCACAAGAAACTTAACCAGCCTTTCTTTGAGGATAGATTCCATCAGTTTCCCCACAACAGTGAGGAGGCTCCTCAGTCTGTAGTTCCCTGGTTCATCCTTGGGCCCACTTTTGTGGAGAGGTACCATGTGTGCCTCCCTCCAATCTCTGGGCACACATCCCATACTTAGCGGAGTGATGAACAGATCTGTCAGTGGCTCTGCCAGGACTTCTTCCAGCTCCCTCTGTACCCTGAGATGTACCCTGTCTGGCCCAGGAGCCTTGTCCACCCTCAGGGACCTAAGGCCCTCCAGCACCCTTTCTACCATGATGACCCCATCTGTGGTCATCTCTCCCCCATGCCTGCACCCCCTTTCCCTGCAGGAATGGGCCCATGCCTCTCCCTTGAGAACACTGAACAGAAGTACTTCTCGGATCTCTTGTCTACCCACCCACTGCCTTTCCTGATCCTGACTATTTGATCCTTGCACTTCCTCTTTTCCCTAATATACTGCACCTGAAGAAATCCTTTTCTCCTTCCTTAATCCCCTGTGCTAATTTCCTTTCCCTGGCTGCCTTTGCAGTCCTGACCACTCTGCTCACTTCCCTGGATTTCCTCACATAGTTCTCCCTATCCTCTGCCCTGTTGGTTCTCTTGTAGGTTCAGAAGGCCCTTCTCTTATCCCTCGTCTTCTCCGTTACCTCTGGTCATCCAGCTTGGATGCTTGGTCCTTGATTTCTTTTGCTGGCTCTTGACACAAGTTTTAGTGGATTTGATCAGCCCTAGTTTTATGATCGCCCATTTCTGCTCTGCATCCATCTTAGGGTGGATGCCATCTATGTGTGTTCTCATTAATTGCCCCATCCTGCCAAAGTCTGCCTTTCTGAAGTCCAGGACCTTTGTTTTTGTACTGTGGATCTCTCTACCCAAACTGATAGAGAACCACACTGTGTGGTGATCGCTACCAGCCAGTGGTTCCTCCACCCTTACATCTGTGACTTGTTCTCCATCCTCCAGCACCAGGTCTAGAATATTTTCTTCCCTTGTTGGCACTGTCACCCTTTGGGTCAGGAAGCCAGCCTGGATTGCTTCCAGGAGGATCTGCTCCCTGGCACATGTGGTGGCTGGGATGCTCCAATCCACCCCATGAAAACTGAAGTCTCCCACCACCACAGTGCTCCCTTTGCCACAGAGTCACCTTAGTTGCTCCCCAGCTCCCTATTCACATCCTCTTTCTGGGTTGGGGGCCTATAAAAAAAAAATTAATAATCTGACCCTAACCCCCTTTGGGGCATGGAGTTGTATCCAAATGACTTCTGACCTCCCTTCTTCCCCCTCTTCCCATATGCATCCAATCCCTTCCCTTATGTAAACGCCTACTCCCCCCTTTTGCCTTTTTCTCTGTCCCTCCTGAATAATTTATATCCTGGGATGGCCAGGTCCAGTCATTGTTTTGGGTTGCCCACGTCTCAGTGATGGCTGCTATGTCCACCTCTCCTTCTGCCAGCAGTGTCTGCAGCTCTGCCATCCTATTTCCCAGGCTCCTAGCATTTAGTGATACCACCCTCCACCCTGACTGTCTCCCAGCTGCCCCCTTGTTCTTCCCTCTCCCCATCCCAGACAAAGTAGGCTGTATCATTCCTATGGGGGGAGGTCCTCTGGACCTCCTCTCCTGATTCACTCCACCTCCCCAGTACCCCCATTGCAGGTTTATTTATTTTTATTTTATTTAAACAGCAGTTTGGAAAACCTTTGAGCCATAGGCTCATTTACAAAGGTACCTTGTTTAAATTATACTTTGTGGTGATAAATTCCCTCAGTCTCTGCTTTAACACCCCTGAACCCTCCTTACTTAGATGTAGCCTGTCTTCTGCACAGGGGTCGATCTTAACATTGTTTTACTAGCCCAAACACAAGTGCAAACTGACCAGGGCTAGTGCAGCTAACTCTTTACTTGCCCATCTTGACTAGTGTAGATTTTCATGGCTGTTAATGAAGTTAAAAGTCTCTACTTTAGCATTCTGTAGTCCTCATGCTAATCTCTCTCAATGTTCCAGATGGCCTGGTGTGATTAACAGCTCATTAAAAGCTGCAATTATCTGGCAGTTCAAGATAGGGATCCCACAAAAGACTCAATGTGAGTCATTATCACTCCACTGTTAAGACTTTCAGCTAGTGTCCAGGGTGTGATCAAGGGTAGAGTGCTGTCACTAGGTTCCAGTTTTCTGAATGTGTCTATTTTCAATAATTTGTCCAATATTATTAAGACCAGTGTCCCTCATTTAGAAACATAGACTTTGACGGCAGATAAGGACTGCTTGGCCCATCTAGTCTGCCCATTTCCCTATCTACAGGATAGGCCGCAGATCCTAGTTAACCAACAGCCTATTTCTTCCTACCCCCCACAAGAATTGCCTTATGTCTGTCCCATGCATTCTTGAATTCTCTCACAGTTTTAGACCCTACAACCTCCTCAGGAAGGCTGTTCCATGCATCCACTACCCTCTCTGTGAAATAATACTTCCTCACATTGCCCCTGAACCGCCTCCTTCTATCTTTAAATTGTGTCCCCTTGTTCTTGCAAGTCTCTTTTTCTGAAAGATGCTACCTTCTTGGACTTTGCTGATTCCACTGAGGTACTTAAAGGTTTCTATCATGTCCCCCTCTCCTTCTTTCCTCAAGGGTATACATATTAAGCTCCTTTAGTCTCTCCTCATACTGCTCTCTTGCAGACCCTGCACCATTTTAGTTGCCCTCCTCTGGACTACCTCTATCCTGTCTATGTCCTTGGAGATAAGGTCTCCAGAAATGGACACAGTACTACTCAGATGGGGTCTCACCAACTGTCTGTACAGAGGGATAACAACTTCCTGTTTTCTGCTGCTGATGCCTCTCCCTATACATCCCAGTATACCCCAGCCTCCCTACTGCCTTCTCACATTGCTTGCTAACCTTAAGGTCATCTGATATGATTACCCCAGGTCCCTTTCCTTTTTTGTTGTTGTTACTACCTCTCACCCATTGTGTATTCTTCCCTGGGTTCTTGTTTCCCAGGTGCATTATTTTGCACCTCTTTGCATTGAATCCTAGCTGCCATACTTCTGACCATACCTCCAATCTTGCCAAGTCCCTTTTCATCCTTTCCACACCTCCTTGTGTATCAACCCTGTTGCAGATCTTTGTGTCATCTGCAAAAAGGCATACCTTTCCTTCCAGTCCCATTGCAATGTCACTGATGATGACATTAAAAAGGACTGGACCCAATACTGAACCCTGCAGTACCACACTAGTAATCCCTCTTTCTTCAGAGTGGACTCCATTTACAATTACCTTCTGTGTCCTGTTGTGCAGCCAGTGTTTTACCCAGGCTACCACCCTGGGACCCACTCCCATGCTGGTTAATTTGACTATTAATCTTTTGTGTGGGACTGTGTCAAATGCCTCGCTAAAGTCTAGGTAGGCCATGTCCACAGCCCCTCCCTGGTCTACTACTTTGGTCACTCAGTCAAAGAAATCTATTAGATTTGTCTGACATGACCTTCCTGCTGTGAACCCATGCTGCCTTGGGTCCTGTGCTCCACTGGCCTCTAGGTACTCAACTATTCTTTCCTTCAGAAGTGACTCCATCACTTTCCCTACCACAGAGGTCAGACTGACAGGTCTGTAGTTTCCTGCCTCTGTCTTGGTCCCACTTTTGTGAAGGGGAATCACATCCGCCTTCCTCCAGTCCTCGGGTACCACACCATCCTCCCATGATTTATTAAAAAGAGTAGCCAGTGGTTTCACTAGTTCCTCCCTTAATTCTTTCAGAATTCTGGGGTGAATTCCATCAGGACCCATTGCTTTGTCCACCTTCAGTTTTAGGAGTTCTTGCAGAACCCTTTCTTCTGTGAAAGGACTGGGATCGACCCCCCTATCAAGAGTGCTTCTGTTAATTGGATTAGGCACTTCCCCCTCCTCTTTTGTGAATACTGAGCAGAAATATTCATTCAGTATCCCTGCTTTTTCACTGTCCCCCTCTGCCCACACACCGTTCATTCTATTCAGCCTCACTATCCCTCCCTTTGTCTTTCTACGCTCGCTGATGTACCTATAAAAGGTTTTATCCCCCTTCTTAACTGAGTTGGCTATCTTTTCCTCAGTTTGGGCCTTTGCTATTCTGACTTCCCTCCCTGCTTCCTTCTGCCTTAACTGGTACAGCTCTCTGTCCTGCTCCTTCTGTGTTTCCTTATACTTCCGGAATGCTATCTTTTTCTTCCTGACTTTCACAGCCACCTCTTTTGAGAACCATAGTGGCTTTTTCTTTCATTTTGATTTGTTTATTTGCTTCACACAAAGGCTTGTTACCTCTGTGATGGCAGTTTTGATGATTCCCCATCATTGCTCCACACCTCCTTCTAGCCTGTTTGCTAGTGCTTTTCTGAGGCACTCTCCCATCTTGCCAAAGTCAACCCTCCTAAAGTCCAGTACCTTCACTTTTGTATGGCTTGACTCTGTAGCTGAGTTTAACCTGAACCACACTGTTTGATGGTCACTTGTCCCCAGATGGCAACCCACTTCTAGATCTGAGATCCTCTTACTGCCCCCGTTTGTGAGTATGAGGTCTAAGATTTCTCCCTCACGAGTGGGTTCCGAAACTAGCTGTCTAAGGCCTGCCACCTGTAGGGCATCAGGAATGGCCCTGCTCTTGGATGTGGCTGCAGCAAATGTGCTCCAGTTAACATCTGGCAGATTCAGGTCTCCTATCAACAGTATCTCCCCTTTCTCTGCTATTCTAAGGATGCCTTCTATCATATCCTTGTCCATTCCCACCCCCTGACATGGGGGTCTGTACACAGACCCTGTGCAGATTGTGGTGCCCTTTCCAGTCTCCAAGGTGACCCACAGTTCCTCCTCTCCTCCCTGTTTACTCTTTTGTTCAGTTGCTTTTATCCCTTCTTTTACATAGACAGCTACTCCTCCCCCTCTTCTCCCCTGCCTGTCTCTCCTGTAGGTTATATACCCTGGTATGTTAACATCCCAGTCATGGTTTTCTGTTTACCATGTTTCTGTGACTGCTACGATATCCAGGCATCCCTCTTCTATCAAGGCCACCAGCTCAGGGAGTTTGTTGCCCAGACCATGGGCATTGGTACTCATTGCCCTCCATTTCCTGGTGGCCTTACTCCCTTTTGCCCCATCCCTGTCCTTCTTGCCTTTGTCACTTTCTCCATTTACCCCTACCCTTCTCCCTATCGACACCTCTGTGTTGGTGTTTGCCGACTTACTACCGTGATTATTTGGGGGCTAGGATTTCCCTGCTCCTTTACAGTGCCTCCCTTGACTAGTTTAAAGCTTGCCAATGAAGCATTTAAACTGATCACCTAGGATCCTGGTTCCCTCCCGGACAGATGCAGCCCATCATGCCAGTATAGGCTTGCATCACTCCAGGTGGACCCTCAGTCCCCAATGAAGCCAACTTCCTGAGCTCCACACCAGTTTTTCAACCACTGATTGAATCCCATGGTGTGGAACACCCAGCCTCTCTATGCCATAGATGGGCAGCACCTTCTAGAAGGTTACAGTGCGGCAACTTGACTAAGGCCCTCCCAATTCCACAAACTCTTCCTGCACTTCTCTAATCCCTTTCTAGCCAGGTTATTTGTCCCTAGGTGGACAATGACATCCAGCTCCCTCCCTGTGCAGCTGCCCAGTAATCCTGAGGATATGCTCCTGTCCCTCAAGCCATGGCGCCAGGCAGGCACCCTACCTCCCTCTCCCCTTCCTCCCCCAGTTCTACCTTCCTAACAATGGAGTCCCCCACCAGGAGTTGTTTTCTTCCCCTGCAGGGTCCCCTGCCACCCTCCTGTGGGTCTTCTTTGTGGAGGTTCCTAGCATCCTCGTTGGTCTCTACTGCGGGTGCCTCCATAGAGGAACCACACATTGCCAGAATGGCATAGGAATTGTGGAGAGGTACAACTGGAGGGATGTGCCTCTTTTCCACCACCCTCACCCTCACCCTTCCTGAGCCCACTGAGGTCCAACCGCTCCTCTTTCTTGGCAACCTCTGAGGCAACGGCAGTGGCACTGATGGTCCCTGGATGGAAGAGGAGGTCCCACAAATCCTGGCCAACTCAGCCTGGAGATGAGCAACCTCCTCCCTCAGCCCAGAGAGATGCCTGCAGATGGGACAACACCGCATCCTCCAGAACGTGTCCTGGAAGACTGCTGCTCCACAGTCACTGCACTGCACCACTCCAATTATGTCTTATTTCTGGCCCCTTAACTGTTTGCAATCTTTACTCTTTCCTCTGTTTTTTTTTTCTCTCTCTCCTTACATTCTGCCTGTCTGCCCTTTAAGCTGCTGATTGTCCTGTTCTTAGACAAGAATTTTCCGTATTTCTCAGTAGACCACTTTCTTGCTCAGAGGCAGACCTCCAGCAGCTAGAGGGGGCTGGAGAGCTACTCTTGCCCTTCTAGGATGGTGAGTCTTTGGTGGTTCTGTGATCACTCACTTCCTGCTCCCAAACAGAAAGTTCCTGTTGTCAGTCAAATCCTGTGCCTATAAAAATAGCACTAGCTTTGGCTGGAGGGCAATATAGTCTCAGTACAGAAGTTCAGTCACACAGCAGTCCTTTCTCCTGGTGTCTTCTGCCAAGCTATTAGGAGAATCTTTCTGAAGCAGTCTTTAAATGTAGCTTCCTTCTAGCTAAGCCACTCCCCCCTACTTATTAGATCTTTCTACAAGTCATTTCAACCTCACAGCTATTAAGTCATTTCAATCACCTGAGATTTACATAAGTCCTTTCAATCACCTGAGATTTACTTAAGTCCTTTCAACCATCTGAGATTTCTCTGCATTTTGAGTGTTTGTATCCAACATTTCAGTGACAAAATGCAGAGAGGTATACATGATCGGCCCTGCAGGTGGTGGGTTTAATCCCAGTCTCACCATAACTTCCCTTTCCCCTCCAAATCTTTTAACTCTGTTCTTTCCCTGGACACCACTGCAGACCAGACTCTGAAGTGAGCATCCATAGATCCATAGCTGCCATTACTGGAAAGTGTAGGGGGTCCCCAGCTCTTCTAAATGGACCATGCCAGCCATCACCATCCATACAGTCCCACCCTTATCCCACGCAGCATGTGTTTTCATCCTAAAAACAAAGCTTTGGATCATTTATGGTACAAAAAGAAACCTTGATCAAATACATAATTTTAAACCTTGAAATAGGCATTCCTGGGGTGCATAGATAATCCTATACAGAAATAGTATAGTGTTATGCCTGTGTACTGTTTTTCCTGGGCTGATGAAAGGACAATGTTAAAGAAAAATATGTTATTGTTGGGGCAGAGCATATTAAAATCAATGCTTTTACAAATAAACATGTCATAGTTTTCTATTTCCCCAAGCCACTTGACTTAGGGTTGTCTAGCCCCCACCCCAAAGAAATCTTAGATGTGCTCCTGGCCCACTTGAGACAGTACAAAAACTTTCAGAAGTGCAGGTCTCTAGTTGACTATGGGGTGGGGACCGAGAGTTTCTTTCTTGCCTGACTCTGTTCATTGCCCTGTGGGTGGCGGAAACAGTGTGGTGAGGTGCATGATGATGTCAGCTATTGTGTGTGCAGAGCTAGGACTGTTTGATTTAACATTTGCTGTTGTGATATCCTCTCTCTGTTTGGAGTGGGGGAGGAAGAGGAGAGGCCATGGTACAAAACAGTGGGGGGGGGGGGGACTCACTGTCAGTGATGGCATTGCAGTCTTTTTTTTCTGCTGGGGAGCTGGAAGCAATGTGGAAGCAGGATAAATTGTGTAATAATAAGAATATTTCTTGGCTTTGCCTGCATTGTTTCCTGTATAAGTGATCAATATTTTCCATTTTAATTAAGGGCTAGTGCAACCATCTGTGGGCTAGTGCAATTTTGAATCAACTTGCCCTGCTGGCTAGAGCAAAAAGAGGTTAAGGTTGACCTCTGCTCCTACATATAGATCTGGGTTTCCCATGTGTTGCCCCACTCTCCCACCCAACCATGCCCCGTGAACTCACACCACTCTCTCAGCCACCTGTTGAAGTCCATTATTCTGCTTTTTCTGTCTGTACTTGCCCCTTGGCACTGGCAGAACTTCTGAGAATTCCACTGTGCTTCCCTGCTCTTTGCATTGCTTCCCCACTTCTCTGAAGCTGTCCTGAACCTCCTCTGTCTGCCTTCCTTCCAGATCATTTGTTCCCAGGTGAACAATGAGGTGTGGTCCCCCCCCCACCTCCTGTACACATCTACCAATGTGCTGCTGCACCCTACCTGCTGTCATGCCAGGCGTGCACTCTACTGAGATGCTGCTTTTCCTGGCCCTCCTTCCCCCCATCTGACCCCCTTAACTATAGAGTCCCCCAGAATTATGACTGACTCCTTTATGTGCTCCCTCTCTTTTTGCAGGCTCTTTTCCTTCCCCCCAAAATGCTCCCTTCCCCTATCTCCCCAGCTATTCCACCTTCTTCCTCCTCCATTCTGTGTCCCAACTTCTCCCCTTTCGAACTATGGCTGGCACATCAGCTTTACTTCCTAGACCAGCCCCCTTGTGGCCCCCCTTACCTCCCCCTTGCTGTTTTCTCTGCCCCCCATCCTGCCACCCTCCCCACTATGGTTTTCCTTGAGTAGTGTGTGCCCCCTCCTCAAGGTTCCTTCCTCAGCCTTGTTCCATCCTCACCCTTGCTACCTTCTGTTTCTAGTTTCACTGCCTCTCCCTGCTCAATTGTGCCTGGTTTTGTTTCCTTATCACCTTTCTGCTGCCTCTTGTCTCTAGGGCTGTAGGTAGCACATGCCACTTCTGTGATGCTTCCTTTTTCCCTGGTAGTGAACCCCCCCCTTTAACCTTCTCAGCGATTCCACTACCTCCCCCCTCCTGATGCTCCCAGATAGCCATACCATTGACTTGCTTTGCTTTGGTGATCCCCTTTTCCTGTCTTTTCCCGGACCCCCTGTCTGTGGCTTATGACCTTGCACTGGCTCTACTGTAGTCTTGTCTCAACTGCTCCACCCCATCTCCCCATCCTGCATGTGCCTGCACTGGATTTTGCAGCCCACCTCCCCCATTCCTCTGGAATGTCCTTGTGCTGACCTGCTAGAGGCTGTATTGTGTGTCCCAGCAGGTTTCCCTTACATAGAAACATAGACTTTGACAGCAGATAAGGACTACTTGGCCCACCTAGTCTGCCCATTTCCCTACCTAATAGATAAGCTGCAGATTCTAGTTAATCAACCGCTTACTTCCTCCTACCCCTCACTAGAATTGCCTTATGTCTGTCCCACGCATTCTTGAATTCTCCCACTGTTCCTGACTCCTCAATCTCCTCAGGAAGGCTGTTCCATGCATCCATAGCCCTCTCTGTGAAAAAATACTTTCTAACATTATCTCTGAGCTGTCCCCCCTCTATCTTTAAATTGTTACAACCCCAGTCTTCCCTACCTTGCTGTGCTCACGGTTAGATGGTTAGACGGACAGATGGACTTACAACTCCATCTGTCGTTTCATCCTTCAAGCTCCCTATTCTATCCACCACTGCTCTCTGCCAGGCCCTTGGGTGGCTCCCACTTCAAGGCCGCTTTGATTATGCCACTGGCTGCCTGGTGGACAACTCACTCAGAAACCATAATCTATCCCATTACTCACCCCTCCTGACTAGCATGGAACTCACCTGATCCCTCAGGGCATCCTCGGTCCCTCTGCTGGACATCTCTTGTGTCTCCCCCTACATTGGCAGCAAAGCTTTTTCCATCTTTGTACCCTCTGTGTGGAACAGTCTCCCTCCCACCATCCACTCATCCACCTCTCTTTCAAACAGCAACTAAAGTGCTGATTTCTGAGGGAATACACCTGCCACTGCTAGGACTGGAATTAACCAGCCCTCACATGCAAATCTATATTTATCAGCACTATTTTATTTTTTATTTATTTATTGTTGACCGGGTAAGTGCACTAGACAAATCCTGCCTATTTTCAGGCATGACCCATGGGGAGGGGGATACAGATGAATGCCAACTGACCTTGAACCAGATTAAGCTGTTGGTGGTATTTTGAGTGAATGATGGAACTTTGGCTAGGACACCGGGGAAATTCCCCTACCTGGATGGTAGAGGGCCCCTGACACCACGTCAGTTGGAGGACAGCTATGGAAGGGGAAGGAGTGCTGGAGAGAACTGTGGTGGCCCAGGAGCTTGAGTGGCCAGAAAGTGTACAGCAGCCGGGATCCACTGCAGAGGTGGCGAAGATGCACCTTGTGGGTGGCCAGCATGTCACCAAAGACAGCGGTCCCGTTTTACAGGATTCAATTCAGCCTTTGAGTTTGGAAGAGCAGCGTCGCTGCTTGGAAGAGGAATTATTACGAGTTAGTGAATTGTTGGCGATGGATGGATGGAATCAGAAGAATGAGGAGGATCGGAAGCGGAAACATGATGCAACTTCCCCTAGTGCTGTGTTTACGGAAGGATCACAAAAGCTGCATCCACCGATGGAGAAAGTGCATTCAAATCAGCCGATGGCAGGAGAGTCCTGGGGTGACATAATGGATGCTTCATGGTCCCCGGAGCGGGCCATGCACGAGGCAGGTTGGGTCCCTATATCAGGAGGCAAGTGGAAGCCGGCAGAAGAGGAGACCAGAGGTTTATTTACCAAAGAGAAGATAAGTACTGTTTCTTCTGTTTTTCCACAAGATGAGGTAGTAGGTGGTGGTGATTTACCCCCCCTTCCCCAGAGTCCTCCTCCTTAGATCCCGCTCCCTGTGGTATCCCAGGGGAAGAAGAGCAGGTTGGGGAGAAAGTTACAGCGGCCCAGTCTAGGCCCACTTATGCCAGCCACTTTCATCAAACGGTAGAACAAGCAAAACGGCGTAACACCATCAGACTACGATATATGGGACCAAGGGACAATCCCCTGGATCATTTTTTTGTGGGAAGATATTAATGAAGCAAAGCATGGGGTTTATCCCAGCAGAAGTGTATGCCCTGATTCACATTCAGGGGGAAGTCTCTTTTGACATTACTTTTCGGACACCTACCTTGCTAGAGACATTTTGGTGTTGCTATTTAAATTTAAATACAAATCCTCTTTGGTCTGACTTTATTGTAATCCCCCTCACGAAGCAACCTTTTCAGGTTATTATCATTCTGTTTCGAAATGAGGGGGTAAATATAGTAGACATAATGCATTGGTTGGGAAGCAGATGTGACATACAAGGAAATCCAGTCCCTATTTTAGATGATGAGGGATTTTGGAATGGGGGCTGGAAATTTAGGGTTAAGCTACACTCTACTGATACTGATTTGATTCATTTACCAAATTATTTTTTTGGGGGGGACAGATAAGGGGTTTTTGTTTTACCCGGGACAGCCCAGGGTATATTTTAAGTGTGGCTCTAAAAAACATGTAAGTACGAATTGTGATGTATTGAAATGTGTTTACTGTGGGGAGATAGGCACCCTAGTGCTCACTGTTTTTAGCAAGCAAAATGTAATTTGTGCGAGGTGGTTGGTCATGACTTTACATCCTGCCCTGTGGCAGCACAAAACTCGGAGGAGGCAGATTTTGGGGTGCAAGACCATTTTATTAGAACAGCCATAAAACAGGGTCAGAGTCCTAGAGGGCAACCTGAGAAGGGAGATTTGGGTGGGGTAAAAGTGGTGGGGAATCAGGCCATTGAGGCCATCAAGACTCTTGTTGTGGATGGTGTACCTGACCCCTTAGCTTCATCATCTTTACCTAAGGTAACAGGAGATTTAGCAGAGGTGCAAACTGGAAACCCCTCTCCCTTGATCCCACAGTCTAGGGTGGAGGATTTCACTATGGTAAGTGGGAAGAAAGATAGGTAAAGGGAAAAACAAAGGGAGCTAAGAAATCTATTTCTTCAACCCTCCCCCCCCCCACTCTGGTAGACCCGAATCCTTTTGAAGTACTTTTGGTAGAGACATTAGGGGAGGAACAGGCAGCACCCCATTCACAACCACTATACAGACTGTGATGGAGGGCCAAACTGATGTAAGACCTCAGGATATTACCAGTGGTAGGGTGACAAAAGCCTCAAGTAAGGTTAAGTGAGGTACTTGGTTTTGATGGTGGAGCCTTTACAATTTCGGGTAGCATCATTAAATGCTAATAGTATTAAATCTCCTGAGAAAAGGAGGAACACCTTTTTTCAATTCATGCATGAAAATTTGGACTATGTGTTTTTGCAAGATATTCGTTTGCATTCCTCGGAAGACTTAAATGCTGCAATGAAGGGTTGGGTGTGGGGAGACTGCTTTTGGTCACAGGGACAAGATTTGTGTAGTGGGGTTGGGATTTGTTTTTTTGTGTCTCATGTTAAGATGATACATCATCTTGAAATAGTGGAAGGTAGGGCCTTGCTTTTGGACATTAAATGGGGGGATAAATGCATACGGTTATTGAACATATATGCTTCTCAGACTAAAAGTGATAGGGTGGCTTTATTTAAGACTATTTTTCCCTTATTATATATATCATTTCCCCTTATTTTAGGGGGTGATTTTAATTGTAAATTACTCTTAGGGTTATTGATGGAAAAGGGGAAAAAAATATACTGTGATACTTTATGTTTGGCACAGGGTATACGGGAGGCTGGGTTGGTAGATGTGTTTGGAGCTTCCTTGAAGGGCAATCAGAATACTTATTACTGTGGACCTAGGGCCTCAAGAATTGATTATTTTTTTCTTTCCCCTGAGTTAGTAGTTCAATCTAAACATCTGCAGGAGATGTCCACTTCTGATCATCTAATGTTAAAAATTAAGGTAGGAGATGGGCCGGAGGCACAAAGAGACCCAGAGGTTTGGAGACTAAATGTTTTATTATTGGGTATACCTAGTATAAGGGAGGGGTTGTATGCTTTGTTGGTTGCCCGGGAGTCTGTTTGTTGTTTATATGATAATCTGAATGAATGGTGGGAGGATACTAAAGAAGAGATTCGAAGGTATTTTAAGAAAGTAGAGTGTATAAATGGAAAATTGAAATATGACAAATTAAGGTATCTAAGGCACTATATTGCTACCTTGTCCACTTTAAGACAAAGGGGTGGGGACCATAAAGATCGGATAGCAGAATTAAAGGATGAACTGGCCCATTTACAAAAAACCACGGTGACTTAAACTAGAGAAAAAACAGAAATATGGGATTTCTGGGAAAAAAGGGGAGACTGCCATTTGAAAATACTAGAGAGTCTCGAGGAATGTTATATTTGAACACTGATCAGGGGGGCAAAACTATTTCTAGTGAAGGTATTCTGTCAGAAATACATACTTATACATCTAAAGCTTTTGAAAGTATACCCTTGTCACTTACTACAATACAGACTTGGTTAAAGGAGTGTAAACTACCTCAGTTGTCCCCAATTTTAAGTAATTTGTTGATGGTGCCTATCTCCTTGAAGGAATTAAAATCAGTTATTTGGGCATTAAAGGCAAGGACGGCACCAGGTTCAGATGGCTTACCTCATGAAATATATAAAATCATTTGGGAGGTTTTGGGAATAGAATTACGGAACATACTTAATGAGGGTTTACAATCTGGGGAACTCCCTGAAAGTATGCAGATAGGTCTTTTGTTATTACTATATAAAAACGGGGAGAAAGGGGATCTGGAAAATTGGAGACCCTTAACATTATTGAATACTGATTATAAAATATTAATGAAAATTCTGAGTAATAGATTAAGAGGGGTTTTGGATACACTGATTCATCCTTCCCAATACTGTGGAGTTCCTCAGAGGTGGGTGCAAGATGCTCTTATTTTGGTAAGAGAGATTCTACAGAAAGGTGCCTCAAATGAAATGTATGGTCATTTAGTACGCTTGGACCAACATAAAGCATTTGATCATATTGAGTATGCTTATCTTTGGGAAGTGATGCTGAGTTATGGGTTCCCTGAACAGTATATAGTATGGTTAAAGACTTGTTATAGAAATATAAGTTTAGTGCCCAATATAAATGGCTGGCAAGGGAACGGGATAATGGTACGTAGGGGGGTACGTCAGGGATGCCCTCTGAGTCCGTTGTTATATGTGTTGTCACTAGACCCCTTATTATATGCTCTTAATAGGAACCCATGGATTCTTGGGCTATCTATAGGATGTGAGGATAATCCCATTATTACAATAGCATATGCGGATAACTTGGTCCTGGTTTTGGCAGATAGGTCTTCGGCAAGGGCAGCCCAGGCAGAGCTAAATATTTTTTCAAGAATTTCAGGCTCTTTGATTAATCCATTAAAGAGTGGCATACTGCTGGTGGGATATGATGCCGTTGATGTTGCCTTGGTCTGGCAGATTCCTATTGAAACTGGATATAGATGGATTTAAGGGATTTATTTCGGGGGCAGGAAGCTCCTAGGTATTACTGGGAATTACAGTTAGGTGCAGCTAAGGATAGAGTGAGTAAGTGGAACAGGTGGCAAATGACTAAGGCTAAGCGGGTTTACCTGATAAAAACTTATTTGGTACCTTATTTCTTGTTTTTGGCGGCAGTCTACCCTCCCCCGCTAAATTTGGAAACCTCTTTGTATGCGTTTTTTTTTTCCTGCCTGTGGGGGAGCAGATTGAACCCAGCGAAAAGGGGTATTACATATTTACCAATTAAAGAGGGTGGAGTGGAAATGATGAATCCAGTAGTGTTTTTTTTATGTTACATTTCTATTTTATAATATAAACCCCCTTTTGAAAGAAGAGTCAAGGGTATGGTCCCCATGGGTAGCTGATGTGATAGGGGGTATAGTAGAAAGATGGGCTTTTTTGGAAATCTTGCCCCATCAGACTAAGGTGTCACAGCTTCCTGGATATTTTAGAGAAGTGATCGGGAAATTGAAAGTTTGGAAACTCCCTAAACAGGCCATATGTATTACATCATGGAAAAATTTATATTTTGGGATACTTCAGTTTTTTTTATGATGATTATTGGTTTGTAGACCTGCCTTTGGCTGTACACCATGCAAAATTACAAGTATTATCAAGTAATAGGGTTCCTAAATATATATGGGATTTTATGTGGCTTTGTATGCATAAAAATTAGGTGTAAAAGGGAACTGGAAGCATAAACAACTGACTGAGAGATTTTGTCCCAGGGAAGAGACCTGTTTGGGTTTGGTTGAAACTTTAAATCATTTTTTTTATGAATGTCCCTTTGTTAAATCCTTTTGGGCTGCCTTTCATATGGCATGGCCCTTGAATCCCTTTAAGGGGAAGCCTGTTGAGATTTGAACGGAAGGAGTGTTACTTGGGGCATGGGTGATTTATGATAACATCATTATCAGACTTTTGATGGGATTTATAGGGTATCAGCTCTGGCAGGCACGTTGTAGTTTAACGATAAGAAAACAATTGAAAACAGAAGCTCAGATTGTACAAAATATTAAAAAAGCTATAGTAAAGTGGCAATTGTTAGAAAAGGAGAGGGTGCATCAGGATTTGTATAGGGTATGGTGGAGGAAAATGACATGGTTAGACACAGGGTAAGGGGGTGATTAGACAGGAGATATGGACATTTATGGAGGACTTTTATAGACTGTACAAAGTGGTCGCAATAAGTGGGAGATTTTTTTAGTTTCATTATAAATTTGAATGAAATAATCTAAGGTTTAAGTATGAAATGATCAATTTCTTACTCTTTGTGGTAGGGATAGGGACAGGGGTAAGGTATACATATGGAATATTTAGGATGTCAGTTATGTAGGTTGTACTGCTTTTTATATTTGTGACTGCAGTTATTATGATTTTGTATACATGTGTACCATTGTTTTTAAGTTGTGAGTGCACATCCCCTTACTTTTTTAGTTTTCCTACATGTAGGTTATAATACATATTTTTTTTTGTTTTGATTTTGTATGAAGTAATACAGTTTTGTACATAGAGGTTGTTCCGTTTTGAATAGCAAATTCCCTACTCTGATTGGGGGGGTAAGCTGGGGGTTACGTGCATATACCAAATATTTCCGGTTGCAGTTCCGGTATACTGTATTTATTTTGTGTTCTTTTCTTGTATTCCTGTATTATGTTTTTGTATGATGTGATATATTGTCGTATATTGTGGTTTAAGTTTTGAATAAAAATTTCCCCTACTCTTTTCGAGAGGTGCCATGGGATCTTTAACATCCACCTGAACTACCACCAATCCAGGCAGATGGGAACTTGGTTTAACGTCTCATCTGAAAGACAGCATCTCGGAAGTGCAGCACCCTTCTCATGCTGCACTATAGTGTCAGTACTGGGATATTAACCCAAGTGCTAGATGTGGGAACTGAACCCACAGCCCTCTGATCTCCCGGCTTCAGAGGCGAGTGTGCTACCTACTGAGCCACTGACACTGCCGCTGCTTGTTAGCATACACTGTGGCCTCTGTTATATATATTGCTGTGAATAATACCCCTACTGTCTACGTGCTCCTGCTGTAAACACGGTTTTGTATATATTACTACTACTGTTAAGGTGCTTTCATCCTCTTATTGGACTTAGTATTGTATCTCGGGGAGCAAAATTGCTATCACTGTACTTCCCCTGCCTCCTTGATGACTGCTGGCCATTTAGCCATATGTGCTCTGTACTGTCCATTGCTAATGTGTATCAAGTTTTTGTTTTTTTTTCCTCCGCTGATGTGCCACATGTGTGGCCCAGGGTCATGACTGAAAACAATCCTTTGGATCAGTGCGCTTAGCTGGTCACGAAAAACATAAATAAATAAATAAATAAATAAATCAATAACCCTCATTGTGACACCACAGTCTGTTGCTACAGCTGATTGTGCTGTCACGTGGTGAGATTACAACATCATCTCCTGAAAAGTATAATAAAATTAAATTTAAAGGGATTTTCCAATTTTCTGAAAAACACTGACAGTTGGCATCAGTCGGACTCAAACCTCATAACATTAAAAAAAAGGAATTCCAGCACATTCCATTCTTTATTACTAAAGGTACTGTATATGCAGGAAGTCAAACATCCCCCCCCCCCATTAGCTTCATCAGTTCCTGCTGCTTTTGCTGCCTTGAAATCATAATCCATTGCTGTGCCATCACAACCTGTTGCCTCAAAAAGGATTCTGAAGTCACACACACAGGTTTGTGACTTCAAAGCAATTAAAGCAGTAGGAACAGATGCAGTCTATACAGACCAACGCTCCTGTGCTCATGCAAAGTTCAATTCAGTTTAGTTTATTGGAAGGGATAACATCCACTGAGCAAGCTCATTTGTGAGGCAGTCCCTTTTACATGACCACAGCATACCAATGACAGTACAAAATGTTCCGGGTTACAAGGTTAGCGTTCACAGCACAATTGCAAAGTGTATACAGTGATAGAAAACTGAAATGCCTAGAGAGTCGGAGTTTGGGAAATTCTCATGTAACTGGGTTCTGCTGATGCCAAGTGTGAACTGTTTGCTGGAAATCAGAAAACCACATAAAGGCAGCAGTACAACAAGACATGTTTTCCAAAAAGGCTAGTTTTAGCTACAGTTAATGAACATATTGGTATACTTCAAATCTACTTTTCTAGATGCCGCACAGCATAATTTCTTTTTTCTTTCTCAGCCCTAACCCATACCAGTAGGTTTGCAATGATATTTCCATGGCAAATGTGGCAACCATCTTTTTTTCTTGAGAAAAAAACTCAAAACATTTATAAAATGCTCAGGTTTCGACGGAGCAAAAACATTTTACCGCACCCAAAAAAAATTGGAACATGTCTGTCTGGAATCTTTTATTGTGAGGAAAAAAAAGGTAGGGCCAAAGTTTATGCCCAGTTTCATTGCATGGATTCTTTACAGGACAAGGATCATGTTCTGATGTACAACTCGTACATTTTAATGAACATAAGTACTGTGTAGCATAACATTTCACATTTAACATCAAATGTCCTATGATAACCTCATTTAGGATGGTGTGCACTTGTTAAGGAAGGTGCATGCAACAAAGAGGGTTGTGTGCATCAAACAGTGTTGTGCAAGAAATGTAGTAATAGCTATGTTCTAAGGAATAATGTACACCACACCCTAATATCAACATGGTATTTTGTTTTATGATTGGCTTATAATGGGGTGTTGGCATTTTCAAGATAACAATTAGCTTATATAAACATTGTATGTAAACTAAGTAAGCAGCACCAACATTGATGAAAAGAATCAACATGCATGTGAAGATGAATAACCACAATAAACTCCTAGAAGTAATCTGAAGGCTCAAGTGAAATTCTTTCTTAAACACAGTGCAACCTTACATACTGGAATCCAGTGTTACTTTGGATTATTGTGTAACTAGGATCTACTGAGGCTGACAGGAATTGCTTTACTGGTGACAAGGACCCACAGAGCTCAACTTCTAATTTACAGTCTCTTTTGTCTCCATGAAATAACCTCAAGGCATTTCAGATTCCAAAAGGGGGCCATTCCTGTGAGAGCTCTGGTATTTCCTAGAAAGAAAGCTCACCACTTATTTTTGCTTCGGGGTATATGTTTTATTCTGATATAAGGTACGACAATTAGTACAGACAGATCACAGCACTGTAGAATCACGTTTCTGTTTGGGTCAAACTGTATTCCAAAGGCAACACTTCACATGAAATCCTGCAGAGAATTGGTAGGCCTGTGTATTCCAAAGAATACAGCAGCTTGTTAAATCCAGAGCACAGTGCCGGTCAGAAGTTTGCATTTGTCTGGAAAGCTGTAGGACAAGGGCACAAGACCAAAAGAAACTGAACAAACTAGCTGAAGTATAAAGGTACACACATGCGCCACTGTTATTTTGGAGTAAGCTTATATTTGTATGGACAAGCCACATGACATCCAACATCTGGGATTCCTTATTTGTTCTGTGCAGGTTGTAGAGAAGGGACACACAAGCCACTTTCTGCAACATGGCACCGCCATCATGGACCTCTCTCAAAAGACAGTTACTCTGCTCCGTTTGCCATGCCGTCATCACTGAGACCATTGCCCTCCAGAGCTGTGGGCACAGCCTCTGCCAGCACTGCGTGTCCCAGTACCAGAAGGGAAGGGAAACCCAGGCTTGTCTGGTTTGCTTCACACTGCAGGAGGTTGCAGACACTTGTAAGGTATGTGTTTCCTTTGTAATATGGGATTTTTAGGTCTTTAAGGAAGAGTTGCCATGAACTTATGTGTGTGTGTGTGTGTGTGTTTGTTACTGCTCCATATGTGCTTTCTTTAGTTACTTTAATGTATATTTCTGATTTATACAATCTACGTGAGAGAAGACTGCAGGATAAATACTTTTATTTGGCCAGGTTATACATTTTCAGTGAGAATAAACAGTATTCTGTCAGTGTAAATTCATCAACACACTCTACAAGCCAGTAGCCTTCCTTCCCTGAAGCAGCTGTAGGATCACAGTCAGATTCCAGAATTATGTGGACCATTCAGAAGGCTCTGCATTCCATGCATTCAATAACAGGTGTAAACAGCGGCACAATACTGGCAAATTAACAAAACAGTTCCATGAATTTTGTTTGCAATCATCAGTAGTACATATACATAAACAATACCTAAAAAAAAAAAGCATTGCATAAACACGATATAAACTGTGAGAACAACCCCCCCCCCAAAAAAAAAACAGGTTCTGTGTCAGCATGTTGGCAGAAAATAAAACAAAAAGATAATATTAATTGCATGCGGAAAACAGAAAATGAAGTCAGGCCAAAACATAGGAGGCAGTATAGCGTAGTAATTTAAGCCTCTGAACTGCAAATCTGGAGACCTGAGTTTGAACCCTGCAGCCCCCACTTGCATACTGTGTGACCCTGAGCAAGTCACTTAACTTCCTTGTGCTCCCAGGTTGGACCTGTAAACAAGCTAGCAGCGGTAATACCAGACGATTATGGATCCCTCTTGTGTTCTTGGATAATTATGGCACTTTCAGATGCAGTCCACATAGCACTGCTCTGCCCACCATAGCATCCGATGTCAGCAGTTCACGCCCACCATGAGCGGTACATTGGAATAACTAGAAAACTATTATAATATAAAACAAAATAACGGAGGGTGTGGGAGGCAGAGCCCTCCAAATACAAAACAACTATTACAACAATGCTTAACAGCACAAATACTTCATTGGTGCCTCCAGGAGGCGTGGGGGTGGGGTGCCCCACATAAAATTATTCCAGAGGTTGAAATAGACCCATTTTCATCCTTCTCTGACAACTTAGCAAACCTATGACATTGTTTGCAGTAAGATGTTTTGAGATCTATCGGCTCACAGAAACAAGAAAAGTTTACAGAAACTTGGTTCATTACCTGCTGCAGCTTCTGCCCACACCTTAGGATAAATATTTTTACAGAGACTAATACAATGCTGATATCGCTGAGTGTCTTTTTTTTTCAGACCTTTTTGAGCTTGTGCAATACTGCATTTCATACTTTTTCAAATTGTGTGACTAGACTGTGTGCAATAAATAGCTTTTTGCTAAGCTGACAGTGTTGGGCGTGTCTGTGTATGCCATTTCAGCCTGTGGAGGCATGTGCGTGAAGTTGCTAGCCCCTTAAGTACCGTAGTGTATTAAAATAATTTTTTCATGCAAGTGGGGTCCTTAATCCTCCGGTATCGCCGCTTCATGTGTCTCTCCTGGATAAAACAAAACATAGATTCTATCTTCATTTTCTATTTTCAGCATACATTGACTATTCCCTTTCTGTTGTGCTATAACTAGAATATGCAGCAGGAGCAGTTCTAGCAGACGTTTTTCATACGTGACATCAGAGACACTCCACTCATGGTTATGCATTGCTCTGACACTCGTAAACTCATCAGAGGTCATCAACACAGTTCCTATTGATAAAACAGGTATCTGGCATTGCCTTGGTACATAGCCCCTGTTACACAGGTGGTATGGACCATTTCAGATAAAATGGCCCATAGTTTTTGCCCCTTGGCCTTTCAATTACAGTGTTCGGCAGTAGAACTCAGATGCACTATGCCAACAGTTATTGCCACTTGGGCGTTTGTGGAGGACATTGGACTGCGGGCGCATATTAGGTTACTTACGGTGCCAGACGCCAAGAGCGTGTCTAGGTGTACATGATAATTATTGTAAGCCCCACCAGAGATGCACAGCATTGTAATCCCTGCAAATAATTTGAATTGTTGTTATTAGGGGGCTCCGCCCCCACACTGCCCCCATCAATAATTTAATTGATATTTCGGTATGTTAACTGAAATTGTTATTAAATTATTGACCGGAGGTGTGGGGGTGGAGCCCCCCCAATAAAAACAATTATAATAATTCAAATTCCAGGCAGAGAAGAATGAGGAAAATGAGGATGCACAATAATTTAAGTGCCTAACTAGTTGCGAGGTTGCTTTATGTTTTGTAATATTTTGTGATATTATTCGTTCTGTAGGAGCGCTCTGAGCCCCATACCCCTGCGTAAAAAATACAGCTTCATCAGTGCACCCGGGGGTGTGTGGGGGGTGGAGCGCCCCCACAGAAAGAATAATATCCGAACTGAAAAACATTACTGTAACTGCACATCAAAGTTGCGTTTATGTGGTATGAATGCTATGGACGTTCGACCACTGAAGCATTTAACAATTTGCTTGAGAACATCGCAGTGTACAAGGCTGCCAAACAAGCAGAGGAGAATGAGGAAAATGGAAACCCAGAGTAATTTAACTGCCTAGCACAGAGACACTAACAATATTGCAAAAGAGTAGCAGTGGTGTTGGGTTTGCTGGAGTCAGGAGGTGTGTGCTTGTAAATATGTGTTTTGAGACACTGTGCAATAAATGTGTAATATTCCAGAACGTGTAAATATGTGTATTTGGGTACTGGTGGTGTAATAAATTGTGTTCTTGTTTGTATTTTTTCTGTACATGTGTTCTTATTTCATTTTTAACTACAACTGTGCAACTGTGTGGAGGACGTTAGACTTCACGACTGCGCGATTACGTTCCCACCGTAGTTTATTTATTTATTTATTCAACTCTAGGAATTACAATACCTTTGAGCACCAGGCAGCTCACTTACAAAGGTTTCACATCAGTAGGGAGGGATTACAAATGGTTACAGGGAAACAGATAAGTCATACAGAATATTTCAGAGCATATGTACAGGTGTTACATTATAGTATAGGACAATTAAGCCTTAGTTATATTCACAATTGTGCAAAACCTGATCAGAGACAGAGGGAAGAAAAGTAGAGGGGAGAAGAGCAGCCAGGCAACCTTGCCAAGTTGCAACTATGCTAGAGGGAGGAAAGACTCTTAGATATGGGAGGGAGAGGGTAAGAGGGGATAAGAGGGGCAAAGGCAGGGAAGAGGGTGGTAAGATGGAGATGAAAGATGTATCAGTGAACATAGAAACACAGACTTAGATGACAGATAAGGACCACTTGGCCCACCCAGTCTGCCCATTTCTCTACCTACTGGATAAGCTGCAGATTCTAGTTAACCAACAGCCTACTTCCTGCAACCCCACTATAATTGCCTTATGTCCGTCCCATGCATGTTTGAATTCCCCCACTGTTTTAGACCCAACGACCTCCTCAGGAAGGCGGTTCCATGTATCCAGCACTCTCTCCGTGAAAAAAAAAATTCCTCACATTACCCATGAGCCGCTCCCCCCCTCTATCTTTAAATTGTGTCCTCTTGTTCTTGCACATCTCTTTTTCTGAAAGATGCCACCCTTCTGGACTTTGTTGATTCCCTTGAGGTACTTGAAAGTTTCTATCATGTCCCCCCTGTCCCTCCTTTCATCAAGAGTAAACATATTAAGCTCTCTGTCTCTCTTCATATGGTTTCTGCTGCAGACCCTGCACCATTTTAGTTGCCCTCCTCTGGACTGCTTCCATCCTGTCTATGTCCTCGCGTAGATGAGGTCTCCAAAACTGTACACAGTAGTCTAGCGGGGTCTCATCAACTGTCTGTATGGAGGGATAACCACTTCCCTTTTTCTACTTGTGATGCCCCTTCCTATGCATCCCAATATCCCCCTGGCTCTCCTTACCGACTTTTCACATTGCTTACCCACCTTTAGGTCATCTGATATGACTACTCCCAGGTCCCTTTCCATTTTTGTTGTTGTTAGTACCGCCCCTGCTATTGTGTACTCTCCTCCTGGGTTTTTGTTTCCCAGGTGCATTACTTTGCACTTCTTTGCATTGAATCTAAGTTGCCATATGTCTGACCATTCCTCCAACCTTGCCAAGTCCCTTCTCATCTTTTCTACCCCCTCTTGTGTATCAACTCTGTTACAGATCTTTGTGTCATCTGCAAAGAGGCATACCTTTCCTTCCAGACCCTCTGCAATGTCACCTATAAAGACATTAAAGAGGATTGGACCCATTACTGAGCCCTGAGGTACTCCACTAGTAGCCCCCCTTTCTTCGGAATGTGTTCCATTCACTATTACCTTCTGTGTCCTGTTGTGCAGCCAGTTTGCTACCCAGGCTACCATCGTGGGACCCACTCCCAGGCTGGCTAACTTGATTATTAATCTTTTGTGCGGGACTGTGTCAAATGCCTTGCTAAAGTCTAGGTAGGCCATATCCACAGCCTCTCCCTGGTCTATTACTTTGGTCACCCAGTCAAAGAAATCAGTGAGGGGAGGTCGGGGGGGGGGATGGAATGGTGGAGGTTCTGAAAGGGACCTGGAATTTAGGTGGAGTATGTGGAGTTTTCAGAAAAGCGCACGAGCGGCCCAACGTTCTCCACAAATGCTGCCACTTGAATCGAAACCACATGGAGCTGACTGCATTTTTGGGATTTATTCCTTTTTGGTTTTTTCTGCGTTCAATTTTCACCAAAGTTACATTGTGTGACCTGGAGGCAGTCACTGAACCTCTCACTGCTTCAGTGAGAATGATACACTGTATCTTAGTTGTGCTATTCTAAGTAACTAAACTGCTAACACACACACGCACGCATGCACACACATACGTACACACCCACACACAAAAGAGTTGGAAATAGCTAATGATGGTGCTGCTTTTGAACTGTCTTGTTTTTAGGAAGCTAGGCCCTGCTTTTACAGTGAAGCTCAAATGCAACATCTCATTTTCATTGGGGTCCTGGATTCACCCAGTTTTGCAACGTATTTACCCTGGATCCAGCTGACATGCAATATGTCATTTTTGTTTGGGTGCTGCTTTTACTCACTGTTATACTGTATTTACTCAGGATATCCAGGCTAAAATCCAGTATGTTATTCTCAGTGTGCTCCTGCTTTCACCCATTTGCACACTGTATTTATCCAAGGTAATAAAGCAGAGGTTCAAATACTAGTTTTTAAGGCCCTACTTGTAACCAATTGCACAGAACCCTGGGTAGCCAATTCTGGATAAGATGCAATACCTAGTTTTTATTGTGGTCCCACTCCTGTTTTGACATACTTTTATTATGTATTAACCCAAGATAACATCGATGAGATGCATCTTTTTTTTACTGGGGTCCTTTTTTCACCCATTATACATAGTATTTTGCATGAGCAGCTAAGCTGAGATGTTGTTATCAGTGAGGTCCTGCCTTTACACACTTTATCCTGTGGCTACACAAGATACAGTGATACAGATGAGATGCAGTATATCACCTTCAAAGGAATCCTGCATTTACCCATTTTTACACTGTATGTATCAATCAGATCAGCTGCAATGCAATATCTCAATTTTTTTTTTTTTTGTGGTGTCTGTTTAAACCGCCACCATTTTTTCCTTGGAAGTGTATCCCAGAAGATTTGGTTGTAGTTTCTGCAGCCCAGAGACTACTATCCCAGCAGGTGCTGGGACACCTGCCTTCACTGCAGGCAATAGAAACATAGGTTGTAGTTTCTGTAGCACAAAGACTACTATCCCAGCAGGTGCTGCGACACCTGCCTTCACTGCAGGCAACAGAAACATAGACTTTGATGGTAGATAAGGATTGCTTGGTCCATCCAGTCTGCCCATTTCCCTACCTACAGAATAAGCTGCAGATCCTAGTTAACCAACAGTGTATTTCATCCTACACCCTACCAGAATTGAGTTATACCTGTCCCATGCATTCTTGAATTCATCCACTGTTTTTGACCCCATGACCTCCTGAGGAAGGCCGTTCCATGTGTCCACCACCCTCTCCATGAAAAAAATACTTCCTCACGTTGCTCTTGAGCCGTCCCTCCCTCTATTTTCAAATTGTGCCTCCTTGTTCTTGCACATCTCTTTTTCGGAAAGATGCTACCCTCCTGGACTTTATTGATTCCCTTGAACTACCTGAAAGTTTCTATCATGTCCCCACTCTCCCTCCTTTCCTCAAGGGTATACATATTAAGCTCATTTAGTCTCTCTTCGTATGGCTTCCGGTGCAGACCCTGCACCATTTTAGGTGACCTCCTCTGGACTGCCTCCATCCTGTCTATGTCCTTGCAAAGATGAGGTCTCCAGAACTGTACACAGTACTCCAGATGGGGTCTCGCCAACTGTCTATACAGAGGGATAACAACTTCCTGTTTTCTACTGGTGATGCCTCTTCCTATACGTCTCAGTATCCTCCCAGCCCTCCTTACTGCCTTCTCACATTGCTTGCTTACTTTTAGGTCATCTGATATGACTTCCTCCAGGTCACTTTCCATTTTTGTTGTTGTGAGTACTCCCCCACCCCCCGTGTACTCTTCCCTTGGGTTTTTGTTTCCCAGGTGCATTACTTTGCACTTCTTTGCATAGACTCTAAGCTGCCATGCTTTTGACCATTCCTCCAACATTGCCAAGTCCATTCTCACCTTTCCACACACCCCCTTGTATATCAACCCTGTTTTGGATCATTGTGTTGTCTGCAAAGAGGCATACTTTTCTTTCCAGACCCTCTGAAATGTCACTTAAGACATTATACAGGACCAGACACAGTACATAACCCTGCCATGCACCGCTAGTAACCCCCCCCCTTTCATTGGAGTGGATTATGTTTACTATTACCCTCTGTGTTCTGTTGTCCAGCCAATTTTTTACCCAGGCTACCACCCTGGGAGAACTATGTAGTGTCCCAGCAGATGCAGAAAAAGTTCTGTTCCCACAGGCACTACTGTTCCAGTAGGTTTGCTTCTGTCGGGATGCTTTCCTAGCATAGCCACTACTGTCCCAGCTGCTGGGACATTTGCCTTCACCACAGGTACTAGTGTCCCAGTAGATGCAGGAAGATGGTGGAAGGCTAGATTTGCTGGCAAATGCACCTAGCTTCACCTGAACTCTTTTCTTCTAGGTTGCTTGTAAGGACAGAGCAAAGAACCTTACCAGAGCAAGGAAAAGGATTAAGGCTTCTTTTGGCTAGGCAGATTTACTGTGTGTTATTATTTTCTTTTGTATTCACAGGGATTGTTACTGTTTGTTGCTAACATTTTATTGCTTTATTTTTCCTCTGATTCAAATTGTTGTTGCCGGATATACCTTCTGCTGCATTATTACAGGGTATGCCTACAGGTGTGTGCTTACAGATTACTGCTGTAATCTTCTGATTCAAATTGTTTTTTGCAAGGTATAACTTCTGTTACTGCTTTATTTTTCTCTGTAGCAAAGTGTTTCTTACAGGGTATATCTTCTGTGAAATTATTACAGGTGGTGCTTTACAGGTTTTATAGTTTTATCTGTCATTAGGATAAGCTTTCAGAGCTACTGCATTTGTTGCTGGCTGATTGTTTCTGCTCTTACCTCCTTGTTTCTTTCATCCGTGGTTCTTCTTTTTTGGCAGGGGAAGGGCCCAGCCACCCACCCCCATCCCCAACCACCCCATGCTACACTCCTTTTATAGAGCAGCACAGTCATGACATTTCCTGTAGCAAAGCAGGAAGGGGCGGTCAGAGTGGTATCCACACAGTGACCTCACGTACAGGGGCACTAGTAATTTAACTTGTTATAACAAGTTATACAAAAACAAACAAACAAAACACAAAATCAAACTTTTGCTTTCATTTTCCTCCTTCTAATTACTCTGACCAGGTTTTAAACCCAGCAACTTACCTGGAATGGATATAATTAACTACAGGTACTGTGGGACACTTTTCAAAAGGACAGCTATATAGGATTTAGGACACTGTCCTATATGCTGGGCCATTGGAGATCTAAGGGCTCAGCTCCAGGCAGCATAGGCAGAGATTGCATGCCTCAAATCACATATTCAGGAGGAAATATATTATAAGAACTGCCTACCATTTCCCCAATATCCAAAAGAAGCACCTCGACTGCAGAGGGTAGTTGGTCCGGGAGGTTGGCAGGTGGTTAGGAGGGGCAAATCAGGTGCCTCATCACTTGGTGCTCTCCAGCATATCACCTCCACAAATCATATAAAAACAACAAATAGGTATCTGATTCTATCTCTGAAATCAGAGGGTGAGAGGACACTGCAGAGCAGGAGACAGCAGCACAGGAGCTAGCACAACAAAACTCACCCAAAACAGGAACCAAAACAAAAAAAAAAAAGAAAAAAAAAGGAAATCCAAAAAACTTCTGATCATAGGAGACTCCATGATTCGGGGAGTTGATACCTATCTCCAGCCAGGGGTAATGGTCAGGTGTCACCCAGGTATGTCAGGGTGGAGAGACACTGACCGCATTGCTAAAATTGTACAGGAAGCAGGAGAAAACATTGATGTCCTGGTACACATAGGGACTAACAGTCTCACCAGCTGGTCAGTTGTGGAGCCCAAGGAACACCTGACCCTGCTGGAGGACAAACTATCACCCATTTCATCTGGCATCTCCTTCTCTGAGATCCTGCCAATCTGGGAGAGGGGGGCAGATGGACGGAAGGTTAGAGAAGGGGAGATAGGGGAGCTAAACATGTGGCTCAAGGGCTGGTGCCAGGAAAAAGGACACAGATGTGTAGGTAACTGGCAACAGTTTTGGGAGTGAAAGTGCTTTAAATTTGATGGACTGCATCTAACTAAGGAGGGAGTCAGTGCATTAGGGCAGAAGTTTGATGTCTTTTCAGAATATTTAAACTAGCAAATGGGGAGAGGGGTGCAGCACCCAATATGTCAAATGGGAAGAACACCGCTCCCCCTCAGCTAGTGATCAAACAGGAGCTCAGCATGTTTGTAGTTCATTTGCATCACCAGGTAAGGAAAAAGGTCCATCTCCCCATACGATGCACAGGGGAAATGCCAGACCTCGCCCAGCAACTAACACACGGAAATCTGGCCAATGGAAAATCATGTACACAAATGCTCGCAGTCTGGGAAACAAGATCCCAGACCTGCAGGCAATAATGACAGAGGCTAAACTGGACATAGTAGCCATTAGCGACACATGGTTCACCAGTAACCACACTTGGGAGACTTCAGTACCCGGCTATGTACAGTTCAGAAGAGACCGAGGTGCAAAAAAGGGGTGTGGAGTGGCTCTTCATGTCAATGAAAATATCAAAGCTACAGAAATTCAGAGTACACATAAGGAGCCAGAAGAACTGTGGATCACCCTGGAAGCAGGAAATAGGACAGCCATATGAACTGGGGTTGTCTACAGGCCTCCAGACCAGGGGGAGAACATAGACACATTACTGTTAGAAGATATACAAAATATGACAGCTAAAGGGGAGGTTCTGATAATGGGAGACTTCAACATGCCAGATACAGATTGGTCAATACCAGCAGGAACATCTGCCTGTACTAGACACATAGTGGATTCCATGCAGGGGGAGGGCTTCAAACAACTGGTACAACAACCCACAAGAGACAGGGCTATCCTACATCTAGTACTGACTAACAGGGAAAGGATCACAGATCTCCAGGTAGAAGGTCACCTGGGGGCCAGTGATCATCACATGGTATGGTTCAATTTGGCCACTAGAACTAATCATCCCATTCCAATTCAGAAATATGGGACTTCAGAGGAGCTGACTTTGATAAGATGGCCAACAGAGTTAAGCTAGTCCTGGCAAAAAGAAATACAGGTGAAGGGGTACAGGCAAAGTGGGCAAGCATTAAGGATGCAATACTTGAAGCAACATCCCATTGTGTTAGAGAGAAAAGGAAGTGCGAAAGAAGAAGAAAACCTTTGGTTCTCAAAAACAGTTACAGAAAAGGTCACATCCAAAAGGCTGGCCTTCAGGAAATATAAGGGAACACAGCGGCATGAAGATAGGGAGGCATACCAAATTTCCCTAAGGGACGCAGGGAAGGCAGTAAGGCAGGCAACGGCCCAAACCAAAGAAACACTAGCACAAACAGTAAAAGAAGGTGACAAGACTTTCTATAGACACATTAGTGAAAGGAGAAAGTCTAGAGGGGGTATTGCTAATATCAAAGGGGATAAGGGGGCATGTGAGGAGGAGGAGGACAATGAAAAGCATCTATCCTAAATAGATACTTCTGCTCAGTATTTACTGAAGAGAAGGTAGGGCAGGGCCCACAGCTCAGCACCATGGACACAGAGGGGAAGGAGGTGTGCACTAGTCCCTTCACAAAAGAAAGGGTCCTACAAGAGCTTGATAAGCTCAGGGTGGACAAGGCAATGGGACCTGATGGCATACATCCCAGGGTACTAAAGGAGCTAAGGGTGAAACTAGCAGAGCCATTATCAGAACTGTTTAGTGAGTCTCTGAGCACAGGAGAAGTCCCAGAAGACTGGAAAAGGGCTCATGTGATCCCTCTCCACAAGAGTGGTAGCAGGGAGGCAGTAAAGAACTACAGACCCATCAGTCTTACCTCAGTAGTGGGCAAGATTATGGAGGCACTCCTTAAGGAAAGGACAGTGCAACACCTGGAATCCATAGGAGCACAGGATCCAAGACAGCATGGGTTTACAACAGGTAGGTCCTGTCAAACTAATCTCATAGATTTCTTTGACTGGGTAGCCAAAGTGGTGGACCAAGGGGGAGCAGTTGATGTCACCTACCTTGACTTCAGCAAAGCTTTCGATACTGTTCCACATAGAATATTGATTAATAAGCTGGGTAGGCTCGGGATGGATCAGACGTTGGACAACTGAGTAGCAAACTGGTTGACAGGCAGAAAACAGAGAGTGGTGGTTAACAATATGCAGTCAGAAGAGATGCAAGTCACAAGTGGGTACCTCAGGGATCAGTCCTAGGGCCAGTCCTCTTCAATGTCTTCATCAGTGACATTGCAGATGGACTGGAGGGTAAGGTTTGTCTGTTTGCAGATGACACCAAGATCTGCAACAGAGTAGATGATCCAGATGGGGGTGGGTAGAATGGCAAGAGATCTGGATAAACTGGCAAAATGGTCAGAAGTGTGGCAGCTGGGGTTTAACGGAAAGAAGTGCAAGATCATGTACATAGGGAAGAGAAACTCTGAAGCCACCTATAGGCTGGAAGGGGAGTTGTTGGCAGTCACAAGGGAAGAAAGAGACTTGGGCATCATCATCACAGATGACCTGAAATCATCTGAATCAGACCACTAAAGCAGTAGGTAAGGCTAGGGGGATGTTGGGGTGTATTAGTAGGGGTATTACAAGTTGTAAGAGGGAAGTAATAATCCCTCTTTACAAGACACTGGTCAGGCCCCATCTGGAATACTGCGTGCAGTATTGGAGGCCACAACTTCACAAGGACATTAACCAAATTCAGGCAGTCCAGAGAAGGGCAACCAAAATGTTGCAAGGACTGCATCAGAAAATATATGAGAACAGATTAATGGAGATCAATATGTATACCCTTGAGCAAAGGAGGGAGAGAGGTGATATGATTGAAACATTCAAACACCTTATGGACATTAACAAGGTGAAAAAGTCTAACATGTTTCAATATAAGAAAAACAACAGGACAAGAGGACACAGCATGAGATTAGATGGGGTCCTATTAAGCGGTAATGTGAGGAAGTTCTTTTTCACAAAAAGGGTGGTGGATGCATGGAACGACCTATCTCTGGAAGTAGTGGATATAAATATAGTGCAGGGCTTCAAACTGGCATGGGATAGGCATAAGGAAGCAATACAGATGAGTATGAATAGATAGGCCATTGACAGAGCAAAGGCCAATGGCACATTCATAAGGTAGAAAAAGAAATGGGCAGACTGGATGGGCCTTGTGGTCCTTATCTGCCGTCAGCTTCTATGTTTCTATGTTTCTAAGAGTTTCGTTCCCGCTGGCACTACTGTCCCAGCAGATAGGCATCTGCTGGGATATTTTACCTAGCACAGCCACTACTGGCCCAGCAGATGCTGGCACAGTTCTTTTACCACCGACACTATTGTTCCAGCATATGCACATCACATCCACAGTTCTAGAATGCCATGCTGCTGCTGGGACACCCCTATACTTGTGAATGTAGTTACCAAGTAACAAAATAACCATTAAAAAAATTATTACAATGACTTTACTGAAGCAGTCAATCAGAGAATACTTCTTTGCTAGCCTGCCAGGGGGAAACGTACAGAGGGGAGCAATGGAGCCTGGAGTGCGATATCACGCCAATTTTCAGTATTAGTTTAAAATATATAAAAATGAAAACTTTTCTGTCTGGGCAGGTGGACAAATGAACTCATTAGTAACCAAAATAAAAATCTGAAAGTAAAACAAAACTGCCGATTGTGAAGCTCCCCGGCCACATTGTGCCTATTAGGTGAATTACGATATGTGGTCCACAAGCGCGGATGCGCTCTCGGATGTGTCGTTACAGTTGCTAATAGCAATTACAGGTACAAACTACAATACGGAAATCCAGCTTATAGCGGCTATTGAAAAATCAACAATATTCAGTGATATTAGTTTTTCTGTGGGGGTGCTCCACCCCCCCCACACCTGCCGGGTGCTCCAATGAAGTTGTGTTTGTGACCAGGGTTGTGGTGGGCAGAGCGCCCCCACAGACAGAATAATATCACTGAATATTGTTTCTTTTCCAATTGCTGCTATAAGTTGGATTTTCACATTGTAGCTTGTAATAAACATCTTAAAATGTTTACTCAGAATCTTTTTTGGGGGCACAGTTACGATTTATTGATTTTTTAGGCTTACCGATCGCTAAACATTTTCCCGGTGCAGCTATGTTTTTTGTTTCTTGCACTGTTTCGGCATTAACACGTCATCACATAGGCACCGTAAAACACCGATTACTAAAAAAACCAGAGCAACAGGCTGGAGATCTTCAAAATTGCCACAAAAATGATAGTGACGAATTTCCCAAAGGACTTGCCAGATTTGTCTGTGTGCACCACAGTGTACCTAAACATTATGGAAAAGAGTTCATCAGTTTACGAGATAAACATAATAGGATTTGTTCTTATCACAGTGAAGTGCTATGTTTTGCTGTTCCTTGTTCTAACAGTTACTTTTTTGTGTTCTGAATTAGCTAAATCTTTCCAATTTATTTATTTATTTCAGAGAATCAGATACACCTTTGAGCCAGGGGCTCTTTTAAAAAGGTTCCTCGTCAGGATACTTGAAACATTAGGCCAGGCAGTGGTTTTGTGCAAAAGAGAAATAAACATACTGTAGTAGCCGGAGGGCTTTGTCAATTACCAAAACATCACAACTGTGCAAATCACTTCTATAACAATTTAAACAATATAGATTTGAATAGATAACCATCCGACAGAGGGAGGCGAGGCCAGAGGCTGGTGTAAAGAGGGAGAAAGAGAGGGAGTGGGGGGGCAGGGGCAAGGACAAGGCTCAGGGGCAATGAACTTACTAGACATGCCTAAACTATTTCTCAGTGAAAAATATGTTCCAGGACTAGAGGGCATGGGATGAAGTTGGAGGGAGGCTGATTCAGAGGAAATTTGAGGAAGAATTTCTTCACAGAACGGGTGGTGGACAAGTAGAACACCCTGCAAGAGGAAGTGGTAGGGGCTGAAACAATCACAGGGTTTAAGAATGCATGGGATAGGCATACGAGAATTCCGGAAGTCAGGGGTAAGGGGCAACAGACTTCTAGAAAAATATAAAGGGAACTCACAGGCTCAGATGGGCAGACTGGGTAGGCCATAAGCCCTTACCTGTTGACGGTGTCTATGTATCCATGTATCTATGACTATGCTAATTATTGTTTCATTTATTGATCATTCCTAAAAGAAGACTTATGATCCAAAAATGGATTTTACTTTTGTAATTAACTTTTGTTTTGTTGGCAGCTAACACATGGATGCAGCAGCCTGTTTTTTTGTTTTACTGCCTATTGTGCTGTTTTTATCTAAACCCCTATGTAACAGTGTTGTAGTGAGCCAAGACTTTTGGGGAACACTCAAGAAAAAAAAAACTCCAGGCAAAGTTCAGTGATACAAAAAGTTGCTTTACTTCAGCACCAAATAAAGGTTCAAGCAGCTTACTTTAGCAGAGAAATGCAGAACAAAAAAAGACTTTTAGCTTGATTCAGTTGTGCAGCTCACAGCAGCCTTGCTCTCCGTCTCTTTTGAACTGCTCAAAACTTTCTCACATTTTTTCCTTCTTGCTACAATTTGTGTCTCTCAAACCCCCAAATTCTCCACCCATCTTTTTGTGTTTTTTTCTCAGTCCTCTTGAAGCTCATTTGTGTAAAGCTACAAACAGTCCCTATTTTCCCAGGACAGTCCCTATTTAAGGCTGCATGTCCCAGTGTCCCCACAAGTTTTGCAAAATGTCACTTTTGTCCTGGTTTTTGCTTACGTGTCCCAGTTTTGTCCTTTTTTTTTTTTTTTTGCTGACTGCTAATCCATGAGTGACAGTTATTTCAGCACCACTGTGGCGCTGCTTGCGCTGGACAGCAGTTTGCAACTTCAACCCCTGGGCCTGTGTTGCACTGCAAACATGTCAGTGGGAGCACAGCAAAGCATGCTCCTTCCTGTTAGATTTGACTGGGTAGTAGTGTAAACAAGCACATGTGGATGTCTGACTGCTAGCAGCTGACAGGGACTCCAGAGAGAGAAGAGACTGGCAGCAGGGAACTAAGCTACCTGAACCTGATCAGCTGTAGGGAAGTGTGTGAAAACAATCTCCTGCGGTGGTGAGAGTCTTTGAAGGGAAGTTTGCTCAGCAAATGAGGCGAGTGTAAATGGGTTGGATGGTAGTGTCAGGAGGAGTAACACATGCAGCTCGAATGTCTGATCACAATTTAAAGCAGGTTTGCTTCTAATGATCTTTATGTATATCATGATTTGGAACTTGCTGCAGCAGAATGATGTACTGTTCTAATCTGAATGTTTGCTTCTAGTGTTACTGTGGGCCAACATGGCCAGAGCAAGCAGCAAAATGCAATCGATTATGCGCAGTATTGTCTGCGGCGGTGCCCATGGGACTGACACAGTTTGGGGGGGTCATGGTCAGGATGGACTGTCCCAGTTTTAGGCGTCAGAAAGTTTGTAGCTTTACATTTGTGTCCCTCCCCCACAGGGATTTCCAAGCCTCTGTATAGATAGTTCATTGAGCTTTTAAAGGGCCAGGCCAGAAGTGACCAGGGCTGGGTCTCCATTTTCCTGCTCATATATATTGGGTCCCATCAGCACTGGCATACATTTTACAAAACATTTTTTAAAACGTTTTAATGTCCATGCTTAAACATGGTTGTTGGAGTGACACTGTGCTTGTCTGCTAGAGTTCTCAGGCATGATTGCGGAAGTACAGCACAGCATTGTGGGTGGCACAAGGCATGTTGGGATACTAGCGATTGGGCACAGCAATGGAGTTGGAGTACAATTACTAACATAGTAAAATGCCAGACTAGGCCTAACGGTCTTTCGTGTCTGCTCGTATGGTAAGCCCCCACCCTGGGAGCTGACCTTGCTGCCTCCCTCGCCCTCTCTGGCTTCTCCCTTCCCAGTTCCGGATATTCTCGCTGCACTGTATTTTGCTTCCAGAACCCTTCCCTTGTACCTTTTTACAACGTTTGGTTCGGAAGCTCATTGAGAGCATGGCAATGTCTGTCTTATTTTTTTCTTCCTAGCTGCCCAAAAACAAAGATTACAGTGTAGTGGTTGCCTTAAACTGTGTTACTGCACGGATTGCATCCACACTGTTGTTAACACCATTTAAGGCAACTGTGTTGGTCAAAAACCATGCTGAAACCCTGCTCAGAGCACTAAAACCCTGTTTAACACAGTTTTGGAACACGGATTGTAACACGGTTCTACTGTGCTACAATCTGGAGCCAATACTTTTAAACTATGTTAACATAGTTAATACAGTTAAAAACATGGAAAAACTGCTTGTGTGGACAGAGCCTTAGTGGAAAGGTGGTCCCTGGTGAAGGCTGTATAGATTCCTTCGAAGGTTGCATGAGGGAACAATATACTAACATACTAAAATGCCTGCAGAATAGGCCTAAAGGTCTTTCGTGTCTGCTCGTTTGGTCAGCCCCCACCCTGGGAGCTGACCTTGCTGCACCCCCACAATATATTGTACACCATACATTTTTTATCCTGGTATTGTCTTTCCATTAAGTTCCCTGCAGTAAATACCTTTATTGGATCATTCTTAATGTTTTGATTGGCAGAGGTACATGAACAGAGTACAGTACTGTATACACATTTCTAGGTTAAGTTTGTATTAAAATCTGAAGGAATGCCTGCAGTAACAGAACTCTGCCAGCATCTGCTGGGACAGTGGCACCTTGTGGTGAAGGAATGTGCTGCCAGCATCTGCTGGGACAGCCGTGCCTTGTGGCGAAGGAACATGCTGCCAGCATCTGCTGCGACAATATGCCTTGAAGGAAAGTGCCCCAGCAGGTGCTAGAGTTGTGTGAGCTGTAAGGGCAAGTGTCCCAGGTGATTTGAATCTGCTTGAATAGTAGTTCCTGTGGTAACAGAACCCTGCTTGCATCTCTTGGGACACTATAGAAACATGGAAACATAGACTTTGACAGCAGATAAGGACCGCTTGGCCCACCTAGTCTGCCCATTTCCCTACCTACAGGATAAGCCGCAGATCCAAGTTAACCAACAGCCTATTTCTTCCTACCCCCCACAAGAACTGCCTTATGTCTGTCACATGTATTCTTGAATTCTCCCACAGTTTTAGACCCCACAACCTCCTCAGGAAGGCTGTTCTACGCATTTACTACCATCTCTGTAAAAAAATACTTCCTCACATTGCCCCTGAACCGCCCTCATCTTTAAATTGTGTCCCCTTGTTCTTGCATGTCTCTTTTTCTGAAAGATGCTACCCTCTTGGACTTTGTTGATTCCACTGAGGTACTTAAACGTTTCTATCATACCCTCCTCCTTTCCTCAAGGGTATACATATTAAGCTCTTTTAGTCTCTCTTCGTATGACTTCTCTTGCAGACCCTGCACCATTCTAGTTGCCCTCCTCTGGACTGCCTCTATCCTGTCTATGTCCTTGTGGAGATGGGGTCTCCAGAACCGGACGCAGTACTCCACATGGGGTCTCACCAACTGTCTGTACAGTGGGATAACAACTTCCTGTTTTCTGCTGGTGATGACTCTCCCTATGCATCCCAGTATTACCTCAGCTCATCCTACTGTCTTCTCACATTTCTTGCTAACCTTAAGGTCATCTGATATGATTTCCCCAGGTCCCTTTCCTTTTTTGGTTTTATTACTACTCCCCTTCCCCCATTGTGTAATCTTCCCCTGGGTTTTTGTTTCCCAGGTGCATTATTTTGCACTTCGTTGCATTGAATCCTAGATGCCATACTTCCGACCATTCCTCCAACCTTGCCAAGTCCCTTCTCATCCTTTCCACGCCTCCTTGTGTATCAACCCTGTTGCAGGTCTTTGTGTCATCTGCAAGAGGCATACTTTACTTCCAGTCCCTCTGCAATGTCACTTATAAAGACATTAAAAAGGACTGGACCCAGTACTGAACCCTGCGGTACCCCACTAGTAACCCCTCTTTCTTCAGAGTGGACTCCATTTACAATTACCTTCTGTGTCCTGTTGTCCAGCCAGTGTTTTACCCAGGTTACCACCCTGGGACCCACTCCCAGGCTGGTTAATTTGACTATTAATCTTTTGTGTGGGACTGTGTCAAATGCCTTGCTAAAGTCTAGGTAGGCCATGTCCACAGCCCCTCCCTGGTCTACTACTTTGGTCACCCAGACAAAGAAATCTATTAGATTCATCTGACATGACCTTCCCGCTGTGAATCCATGCTGCTTTGGGTCCTGTGCCCCACTGGCCTCTAGGTACTCAACAGTTCTTTCCTTCAGAAGTGATTCCATCACTTTCCCTACCACAGAGATCAAACTGACAGGTCTGTAGTTTCTTGCCTCTGTCTTGGTCCCACTTTTGTGAAGGGGAATCACATCTGCCTTCCTCCAGCCCTTGGGTACCACACCATCTTCCCATGATTTGTTAAAAAAGGGTAGTCAGTGGTTTCACTAGTCCTCCCCTTAATTCTTTTAGAATTCTGGGGTGAATTCCATCTATACTATAGCCTGTGGTGAAGAGAAGTGCTGGGACAGTAGTGTCTGTACTGCTGTGACAGGTAACGTGTAACTCTGGTGTAGCCTAGGCTATTCAGGAATATTAAATCCTATCATTTTGAAAGTTCTAACACCTAAATGCTTTATTTTACACTTGTTTGAACATTTCAAAACTAAAGTTTCTTTTCCAGTTTTCCAAAAAAATCTCTCATTAGCAAATTCCCTTCTTTTTTTTAACTCTTTGTATCCTCCACAGCAGACACTGCTGATCTCGACCACCCTACTGGACCCGTTCAGGACTTACCAGCTCTGCGCATCCCGGCAGAACTCCCGAGCTGCCCTGGAGGCATCATCGGGCGGTGTTCCCGATTTCCACTTTTCTTCCTTACTATCTTCCCGGGACCCCAGAAGCGGCTCCACATTTGTGTGGAGGCACTCATGTGTGCTACAGCTCCAGACAACAGCCTCTTCCGACCTCCCCCAGCCTTGTACCCAGGCTCTTGGAGGCAGCATCACCACTCAGCCTCCACTGGGTGGCAGCCAAGCACCGAGAGGCCCGCCAGATCCCTCCCGAGGTGGAGAGCCACCCGCTGGCAGCAACTCATGCTCCTCTCCCTCCCTCCCTCTCCCTGCTGACCTCTGGTGACCCAAGCCCATTCCTGAACCCGGGTTGCTGGCATGGTGCAATGTGTGGTGTCCAGAGCCTCAGCCCTCTGTGCCACTAGGCCAGCTAACTTCAGTTCCCTTCTGTATACATTAAGAACTGAAAACCTCTCTCTGATCTTCTCTGGTGACTAACTCTAGGGCCCCAGTTCGGCCTACACTGAATTGGTTTTCTCTGTCTCTCTCAGGGCTTTCTTTATTTTTTCTGGCCACCAACACTATGGCCCCATTTCAGCCTACATACTAACATACTAAAATGCCAGCAGAATAGGCCTAACGGTCTTTCGTGTCTGCTTGTTTGGTCAGCCCCCATCATGGGAGCTGACCTTGCTGCCCCCCTCACCTTCTCTGGCTTCTCCCTTCCCAGTTCCAGATATTCTCGCTGCACTGGATTTTGCTTCCAGAACCCTTCCCCTGTACCTGTCCCACCCCCTCTTGAACCCCTCCACCGTCTCTGCCTCCACCAGTCCCTGGGCAGCGCATTCCACGGCTCCACCACCCTCTCAGTGAAGTAGCACCTCCTCCTTTCTCCCTTGAATCTTCTCCCTCCAGCTTCCACCCATGCCCTCTAGTTGCCCCCTCCTTCTTCCTTCGAAGCACCCTGACTGCTCCTCCCCTGTTTACCCCCTTCATGTACCTGAAGACCTCTATCATGTCCCCCTGGTCCCTTCTCTCTTCCAATGTGTACATATTTAGCTCTTTGAGCCTCTCCTCATAGGTCCTGTCCCCCAAGCCCCAAATCATTTTGGTTGCCCTCCTCTGGACCCTCTCCAGGAGTTTAATGTCCCTCTTTAAGTGTGGCCTCCAAAACTGCACGCAGTACTCTAGGTGTGACCTCATCAAGCAGTTATACAGAGGGAATATCACTTCCCTCCTTCTGAAGGTGATCCCCCTAGCGATGCTTCCCAGCATCCTGTTGGCCTTGGCTGCTGCCCTCCTACAAGTCTCCGAGTTGTTCAACTTGACATCCACCACCACCCCCAGCCTATACCGAATTGATTATTTCTCAAGGCATTCTTCATGATTTTTGGCCACAAACTCTAAAATCCCAGTTAAGCCTATACAGAACTGGTTCTTTCTCTCAAATCTTTCATCAGCTGTCCCTACTTTTCAAACAGGCCTCCAGCAGACTTTCCAGCTCTGCCCATCTCAGCCTTACAGGGTTCTTATCTCTTATATGTTCAGCACACACTGTCTTTTGAACCCCCCCCCCACCCCCAGCTCTGTATTCTGCAGGGTTTCTATATCTCTGCCTGTAGATTCTAACCAAAATAAGTAACCATTTCACACAGAGGTATAGGCTTTTTATTCAACTCCTCAGCCTGCAGGTGCTCACAGTTATCAGCTGACTGCAAGTCTGCAGGTCTCCCTGCACGGTCTTCTTAAAGGCCAACTCCAAAAAGATATCTCTTGGCAAATCCTAGTTTGGCTCCCACCAGAATTCCTTACAAACCCCTCTCTGGACCTGAAAGTGATGGGGAAGGGAAAATGGCAGATCTACCCTGTCACATACCCATGCCCTCAGAGCCATGCCCAGGGAATGCTCAGAAATTACCACCAGCACCATCCCCTCCTGGGAAGAAAAAGGGTTCTTGCTTTGTACTCTGCCAGCACTGTACGATATTGTACTGTAGTTATCTGGTTGAAGCTTCTGAACCCAACCTCCTTCGGTATACAGAGCCACCTGAATGTGTTGTGAATTTGTCCAGTTTATTTTGGCAACTCTGCCAAATGTGTATAGCACATCGCTCCTCCTTAAAATAGACTGCAGCTTCTTACTGTGGACTACAATATATGCCTGTACTCACACCATAATGAAGTGTACCATTCTGTGGGACAGCTGGCCATAAACTAGGTTATGTGGTGAGAGCCCCCTGGGGTTTGGAGGCACCTGCCACATTATCCCCTCTGGTACAGCATTATATTGTCCCAAATATTCACACATGGCATCATAAATTTGTGCAGCTTGCTCTTTACATGTTTTGGGTATTGTTTTTTTTTTTTAATTGATTAACCAGGAGTAGCACACTAAGCTGAAAGCTTGTTTACAGGTGCAACCTGGGAGCACAGGGAAGTTAAGTGACTTGCTCATGGTCACACAGTATGCAATAAGGGTGTAGGCAGGCATACTCCAAGCACTCCATGGTGTGCAATTTTATTTAAGGAGGATAGCAAATAGGCTCTGAACTGCTTCCTTTTTTCATGAAAACTAACAAAGAAAATACTGAACCTTTCTGTAATTTTGTTCATAGGAGTAGAAAGTAGAAGGACTGGTCACTAATACTCTCTTTGCATCCCAAGGACCATACAACTTTACAGGCTCTGGGCTGGTATGTGGGTGTCTTAGGGAACAATGCATGGCATTTGTATTTACCCATGCATAGCAACAGCCACTGTCATGAGATACAAAAGTTCTATTTATTGTGCCAAATGAGGCAACTGGGAGGCAGTATAGCGCCGTGGTTTAAGACTCTAAGCTGCAAATCTGGAGACCTGGGTTTGAATCCCACAGCCCCCACTTGCATACTGTGTGACCCTGAGCAAGTCACTTAACTTCCCTGTGCTCCCAGATTGCACCTGTAAACAAGCTTTCAGCTTAGTGTGTCTCACCTGGTTAAACAATTGGAAAAAAAAAAACAAAAACACAGTCCTGGTGGACATTTGTATATTGTTTGGCTACACAGAAGTAAAGCTCACCCTAACAAAGGGGGAGCGGTGACTTGGTGTGCAGATCTGAAATCCCTGGCTGCACCCCTGGACTATGCAAGTGGAAGCTGTGGAATTCAAACCCAGGACTGCTCTGCTGGATGTCTCCAAATTTGCAGCTCAAAGCCTTAAACCACTGTGCTATACTGCTTTGTTTCATTGGAGCATTAGTCTTACAATTTATCAGGGCACATATTTCCTTCAGAACTCTGGCAGGATGGGACTGCTGAGATGAGGCATCTGTGGTATGGGCAAGGGGATATGGGGTCCTCCAGGGGAGGCACCAAAGTAGGAGGCAGAGGATCCCAGCAGAAGAAGAAGCAACTTCTGGTGGGTACTCAACTGTTGGGGGGTAGTTTGGGAATCAGCACAGTAAGTAATGAGGAGGTGAGGTGCTTACCTGGCGCCTGTGCATGGAGGGATGACGAGTGGATACATAGGATTGCTAGGGCGGGGGGGGGGGAGCTGGATGCATTTATCCAGCTGGTGACAAATGTCCTGGCAAGGGAAGCAGCAGGAATAGTACAGAATAGGTTTAGGGTACTGGGGAAGGGCCTGAAGCAGGTAGCATGCACAGTGGCCTTCACTAAGGTGTTATGTGTGTATGGCTGGGTGAAGGCTAAGGAACATGGCAACAGTCTTCAACGACTGGTTGAAGGCACAGTGTAGGGAGGAGGGATTTGACTACATCAGGAACTGAGGTTCTACCTGGGAGGCTAAAGGCCTGTACAGGGGAGTGGCCGGCATCCATCCAGGACAGGAACAACATTTCTGGGTTTAAATTCTACTTTGGTGGGCATTTAAACTAGCAAAGGGGGAAGCAAGGAAAAAAACAACAAGGTAGGCAGTGAATGCCCCCCCTACTCCGAAAATGGAATAGCAGAGAGGAAATGCCCAGGGGGAAAAAAATTCCCCAGGGGTAGAGGGGCATAGGGGCATGGAAGAGAGAGAGAAGGTCGGGAGATGGATCTAAGGCTGAGAGAAAAACTAACAAATGGGCAGGAAGGAGGGGTGGAAGAACAATGGGGAATAATAAAAACTGCCATCGCAGAGGTAACAAGCCTTTGTGTGAAGCAAATAAACAAAACAAAATGATGTAAGAAACCACTGTGGTTCTCAAAGGAAGTGGCAGTGAAGGTTCAAGAGAAAAAGAAAGCATTCAGGAAGTACAAGGAATCACAGAAGGAGCAGGACAGAGAACTGTATCAGTTAAAGCAAAAGGAAGCTGGGAAGGCAGTCAGAACAGCAAAGGCCCAAACCGAGGAAAAGATAGCCAACTCAGTTAAGAAGGGGGATAAAACCTTTTTATAGGTACATCAGGGAGCGAAGGAAGACCAAGGGAGGGATAGTGAGGCTTAATAAAGGGAGGGAGGGTGGGCAGAGGGTGACTGTGAAAAGGCAGAGATACTAAACAAATATTTTTGCTCAGTATTTACAAAGGAAGAGGGGGAGGTAACTAAAACAAACAATAGAAACACTCTGGATACAGAAGTTGATACCAGCCCATTTACAGAAGAAAGGGTTCTGAAAGAACTCTTAAAACTAAAGATGGACAAAACAATGGGGCCTGATGGGATTCATCCCAGAATTCTAAAAGAACTTAGGGTAGAACTAGTGACACCACTGACTACTCTCTTTAACAAATCATGGGAGGATGGGGTGGTACCCGAGGACTGGAGGAGGGCAGATGTGATTCCCCTTCAGAAAAATGGGAGCAAGGCAGAAGCAGAAAACTACAGACCTGTTAGTTTAACCTCAGTGGTAGGGAAAATGATGGAATCACTTCTGAAGGAAATAATTGTTGAGTATCTAGAGGCCAGAGGGGCACAGGACCCAAGGCAGCATGGATTCACAGCGGGAAGGTCATGCCAGACAAGTCTGATAGATTTCTTTGACTGGGTGACCAAAGTAGTAGACCAGGGAGGGGCTGTGGACATGGCCTACCTAGACTTTAGCAAGGCATTTGACACAGTCCCACATAAAACATTAATATACAAGTTAGCCAGCCTAGGAGTGGGTCCCAAGATGACAGCCTGGGTAAAGAATTGGCTGGAGAATAGGACACAGAGAGTAATAGTAAATGGAGTCCGCTCTGAAGAAATGGGGGTTACTAGTGGGGTACTGCAGGGTTCAGTATTAGGACCGGTCCTCTTCAATGTCTTTATAAGCGACATTGCAGAGGGACCGGAAGGAAAAGTATGTCTCTTTGCAGATGACACAAAGATCTGCAACAGAGTTGATGCACAAGGTAGGGTGGAAAGGATGAGAAGGGACTTGGCAAGGTTAAAGGAATGGTCAAATGTATGGCAGCTTAGATTCAAGAAGAAGTGCAAGGTAATGCACCTGGGAAACAAAAAGCCAGGGGAAGAGTACACAATGGGGGGTGAGATACTAACAACAACAAAAATGGAAAGGGACCTGGGGGTAGTCATATCAGATGACCTAAAGGTGGGCAAGCAATGTGAGAGGGCAGCAAGGAGGGCTGGGGGGATACTGGGATGCATAGGGAGAGGCATCACCAGTAGGAAGCAGGAAGTTGTTATCCCTCTGTACAGACAGTTGGTGAGACCCCATCTGGAGTACCGCGTGCAGTTCTGGAGACCCAGTCTCCGCAAAGACATAGACAGGATGGAAGCTGTCCAGAGGACGTCAACTAAAATGGTGCAGGGTCTGCACCGGAAGACATATGAAGAGAGACTAAAGGAGCTTAATATGTATAGCCTCGAGGAAAAGAGGGAGAGGGGGGACATGATAGAAACTTTCAAGTACCTCAAGGAATCAACAAAGTCCAAGAGGGTAGCATCTTTCAAAAAGAAGTGTGCAAGAACAAGGGGACACAATTTGAAGATAGAAGGGCGGCTCAGAGGTAACTTAAGAAGTATTTTTACAGAGAGGGTTGTGGATGCATGGAACGGCCTTCCGGAGGAGGTTGTGGAGTCAAAAACAGTGGTAGAATTCAAGCATGCATGGGACAGTCATAAGGCAATTCAAGGGGGTAGGGGTACGAAGAAGTAGGCTGCTGGTTAACTAGGATCTGCAGCTTATCCATTAGGTAGGGAAATGGGCAGACTGGGTGGGCCAAGCGGTCCTTATCTGCCGTCAAAATCTATGTTTCTATGTTTCTACGGTTGGACAGAGAGAGAGGATAAAAGGTGAAGTCTGGTATCAGGGAAAAGAGAAGGCTGAAGGATGGACTCAGAAGGGGAGGGCAAAGCAGGGGCAGGGAAGGATATAAGGGGTGGAGAGCCACGTGTGCCAATGCAAGGAGCCTAGGAAATAAAATTCCTGACCTTGAGGCTACCATAGCAGAGGCTGACCTGAATCTGGTGGCCATAACAGAATCTTGATGCATGGAGGTGGCTAAACTGGGTTACAACATGTTTTGAACAGACAGGGCAGGGAGGAAAGGGGGATGTTTTATAAATAAGGAAAGGTATAAAGGCCATGGAGATACAAGGACGCAGTGGGGGGAAAAGGAGGTGCTGGAGGTTCTTTAGGTTGGCTTAGAGATGGGGTCCAGGGCTTTTATATGCATGGGGGTGTTGTGCAGACCACCAACAAAGGAGGAAGAGTTGGACAGGGTTTGGGGGGAGGCCATTAGCAGAATGGCAAGCAGTGTGGAAGTAGTGATTATGGGAGCCTTCAATCTGTTGGACTGGAACTTTCTGGCTGCAGCTACAACTAGGAACATGGCCATCCTAGAATCCCTGCAAAGGGCCTTTTTTTAAGCAGTTGGTTACAGATCCCACTGGAGAAGGGCCAATACTGGATCTGATACTTAGGAACAGGGACAGCATTGTAGATGTCACAGTGGGTGGTCCCTGGGTCCTAACAATCATTATACAGTGTGGTTTGGCACAAAGATTGGGCGGGCAAAACATCACACTAAGATGAGGGTCCTTCAGGTATTCCGATTTTAAAGAAATGGGCTGGCGGTACAAACTAATGACAGCAGTGCATAACAGAGCACAATTGTAAGTGGTAATAGGGCAGGCTAGGTGGGTCGAAGGCCCTTATCTGCTGACAATTTCTATGCCTAAAGAAATACTTGGCGGGGGGGATAGCCAGGGGTTTGGAGGCACAATGTAATAGAATGAAGAGGGAACAATTAAGGTAACGGCAAGCTGTTTAACATAGAAACATAGAATTTGATGGCAGATAAGGACTGCCTGGCCCACCTAGTCTGCCCATTTCCCTACCTACTGTATAAACTCCAGATCCTACTTGATCTGCAGCCTACCTCCTCCTTAATGCCCCTAGAGTTGCCCTCTGCCTGTCTCATTCATTCTTGAATTTGCCTACCATTGTTGCCCCCACAGCCTCCTCAGGGAGGCTGTTCAATGCATCAACCACCCTTTCTGTGAAAAAATACTTCCTCATGTTGCCCCTGGGTCTCCCCCCAAGCCTCATATTGTGACCCCTTGTTCTTGCACATCATCTTTTCTGAAAAATGCTGCCCTCTTGAACTCTATTGATCCCCTTTAGTTATTTATTTTTTTATTTATTAAATCTTGGATTAACACCTTTGAGCTAAAAGCTCTTTACATAGGTTCCACGTCAGAATTAATATGAACAGGAGAGTATACATATCTTGAGGAGGCTAATACAAACAAGTCTAAGTCTAAGGAATAGATTCACATTTGGAGCAACTAGCTAACAACACGCGGCATTGTACAATGTATGCCATGGGCACACAAATCATAGACTGGGAGAGCTGAGGGCAGAGGCAGCAGCAGGAGGGGGGAGAGGTGCAGCCCATAATGCTAAGTCAATGAGGGCCTTTGAAGACAGGTGGAGAGAAATATTATGGGAGAGAGAAATGCCAAAGGTCAAGGTATAAGGGTCAGGAATAAGAAGACAGGGAAAGGCAGGAGGGAGAGACAGAGAAGCAGCCAAGGAGGCCTTGTGGGGAGATGTTGGAGGGTGCAAGTCAGGGAGGGTAGGAGGAGAGAGAGGGGGTAGGATGGTAAGGTAGGTGAAGAGCAGGAGCACGTCAAGTTGACTGGGGTAGATCAGGGCACAAAGAAAGAGCTGGAGAACTGTTGGGATTGATTTAGTGGAAGTAGTCACAGCTGGCAGTAACAACAAGGTGTTCTCTGAGCATTCGTTTAAAAGAGCCCAGAGAAGGTGCAGTGGAGATGTCGATGTGGAGAGAGTTAAACCATTGTGGAGCCCGCTAGGCGAAGGATCTTTGACCTTGGGACGGGCGACAGTGGGGTATTTTGACGACCTGGCTATCAGCACTTCTGGTGTGATGAGGGTTGTTATATGGGGTGAGGAGTTCCTGAGCTCCAGGTGGCATCAACCCAAGGCTTACTTTTTTTGTGAGCAAGCAGGTCTGGTATAGCAGTCTGCCTTTGAGATGGAGCCAATTAGGTATTTGAATGTCTTTATCATATCCCCCCCTCCCTCCTTTCCTCCAGTATATACATATTGAGTTCCCTTAGTCTCTCCTCATATGGTTTTTGGTGTAGCCCTCTGCACCATTTTCGTTGCCCTTCTCTGGACTGCCTCCACCATGTCAATGTCCTTTTGGAAATGAGGTCTCCAGAACTACATGCCGTACTCTGAAGGAGACCTCACCAACTACCTGTACAGTGGCATCACCTCCTCCAACTGTTTTCTACTGGTGATACCTCTCCCTATGCACCCCAGCATCCCCCCGGCTTTCCTCACTGCCTTCTCACATTATTGTGGCTACTTTTAGATCATCTGTTAAGACTACCCCCAGGTCCCTTTCCAGTTTGATGGTTGTTAGTACCCCCCCCGGCGTGAATTTCTCCCCTGGGTTTTTGTTCCCCAAGCGTACGATTTTGCACTTCTTGGCATTGAATCCGAGCTGCCGCACTATTGACCACTCCTCCAACTTGGCTAAGCCTCACCTCATCTTCAAAGTATTAAGCAAGGGTAAGAGGAGAATGATGTGACTGTGGTTCTCAAAAGAGGTGGCTAAGGTAATAAGAGAGAACAAGCATTTGTCAATGCCGAACTTTCACTTGCAGGTGTAACCCTTAGGTGGCGCTATCCCAAGGGCTACTACCCCTGCCTGTCGGACTAGTGACAGGTTAAGGGGCCTAGGTTCTATGACGGGTACCTCCACCCAGAGGTCAGGGTTAATAGCAATTAAACTGGCTCAGGTACAGCCCTCTAGGACACTGCAGCCCCCCTTTGTTCCCACAAGTGACCCACACAGTACATGGGAGTTACCTTCCCAATACCCCTCATATGAACACTTTTCACATATATAGATACCACTTACCCTCGAGACTGATTCTACAGCACGTCTCTGAGGACCTCCTGTAAAACAAGGTTAAACAACATACACAGCAAAATGCAATACTGTTTCCATATGTACTGACATCACAGACAGTATATAGTATAATAACAACAAATCTGATTTATTTAGGGAACAGCAACATGGGAGGGGGCAATCAGGTTGATTAGTTTTTGCAAAGTTCAAATCACAGTACTGTGCACATATATAGGGTCCCAAAAAGTTACACTCTGGGTACCCAGGATGGTGGGGGGCTAGCCAGGGTCGGTGCAGCTGGTTGGGGCCTTTTGATGGAAAAAACACAAGCACACACAAATTATAATTCGGAGCCCTGGTGCTCAGTTCGTGAAGAAATGAAACAGCAATAATCAGATGACACACTTGTAATTGATAGCAGGCTGCAGGGCGAATACCCTAATTTGTACTCACAATACTCAAGCTGAGAACTGGATGGTGGATGTTCTTTCTGGATCGCCAGAAACAACAGGGCATGGAGACAAGGTCCTTGCGACTGGACCCAACTGCAGTTGATAACAAATGGATTTAGTCTGACACAAGCTGGGGTTTGCTTCCAGCTTCAGCATACAGCTCACAGTACAGAGGACATGAAATAGCGGTTCCCCACAAGCACCATGCACATTCATATGTAAAAGGGAAGTACTATACCAGACAGGCTGCTCCTCAATCTTGATCGCACTTACTGCAAAACACCCAGGAGCACACACAGCAGCTTCAGTTCCTGACAGACCGAGCGCGATTCAGCAATATCTCCAGTCTTCTACAGGGTGAGCCTTGTTTCCACACTTCTGGTGCTTCTTTCTCCTCACAACTCGGATTCAGTCCAAACTGGCACTCACAATGGCTGCAGGCCGAAACTCAGGGCCTCACACACGCTTCCCACGTGAAACTACACGCTGCAGCAGAAGCAGGGCTTCTTCTCTCTTCACTGTCACTACTGAGCTGAGCTTTCCAGTAACAGAGCAGGGCATTTCCTTTGGCTCCACACCAGTTCTGTTGGCTGGTTCAGCTGTCACTCACAATAGGGCTCCCTCTGTTGGTGCAAAAAGGCACCATAGTCAAAACTACATTTCCCAGAGTCACTTGTCCTTGTGGCTGGCTCAAAATTGAGAGTCCAAGTTTTGATTCATCCACAGGCTCCATTTTAAGGTCTCCCTATCATCCTGATTGGTCCAAGTCAGCAGTTCAGGACCAAAATGAAAGAGCTACACTGAAACAGTTTGTGCTGAAATAAAGACAGGTTAGACAAACTACATTTTCTCAGTCACTCTAGAGTCTAAATGATTTCTGGCAAACAGTTATATCTTTCAACAAGGCTTCCTCTGCACATGTAGCGATGGCAGAAGCAGAGTGAATTGACAGCAGCCTGGGCGGGATTCGGGCTTTAGAACACACAGTCCCCCCTTTTCAATTAATTATGGCTACAAGCAGGCAGCTCTTAAAGAGACAGTACCAGAGGCTCTAAAAGCACTCACACTTAAATTGCTTAAACGCCAAACACCTCCAGACTTGGAGCATTCAGGCAAGTTCTTGGAAGACTTTTGGGAAACCCCATTTGCAGGGGGGTTACACCAGTATTTGCAGTGGTGTCTGACACTTCCGGCACTAAATTCAAGCCCCTCTGTAACAACTGTGCCGAAAACCTGTTTCTTCAGTTCATGATTCAGCTTTGAAAAGTGAAGACATGTCTGCGGTCAGACAGCATTATGGTGCTGGACCTTCCAGTGGGTAAGTAAGGGCTTGTGGGGGGATGAATAGATGGGTTGGGGGGATAATGGTGTAACAGAGAGCGATGGATGGTTTTCTTATTTTGGGATGTAACCAAAAAAAATATAAAGGATTCCTGGTCACATCGGAAATTGGGCACCCCAGTGTCATTGTAAAAAGAAGGTGCACCGTGGCTAATGTAGCTGGCACATTTGCTTGCTTGTCACTGTGTACTCTGGCTACCCCTATGTGCAGGTTTGAAAGTGTATACAGTGAATGCCCCTACTAATCACAGTCCTGCCCTGCACCCCCAATTACTGCTTCCTATTCTGTATAGTAAATAGTGTCTCACACAACCAACACCAGCATAAACTTTGAACCCCCTTGCCTCACCTGTAGGGTGCCCCTCCCCTTGCAGTTAACCCCTTTTCCAGTTCTGCAATAATTGTGGGGAGGCATCCTGTTCCTCTGCAGTTCACTGCAGTGGAATATGCAGGTGTGGAGGTGTGCAGGCTTAGATGCAGTCATTAGATTCACTATAAATGAGACCCAATCTTCCATTCATTTCTGTCACAGGAGAACAGAGTAATGTTAAAACGTTAGTAATTTAGCCTAGGCTATAAAACAGTAAATGCACTGTCAAACTTCAAAATAGTTGAAGATGTTACCAGATGTAGCAGAACTCAGGCACTCCCAGCTTTGACTAGAAAGCAGCCACTAGACAAATGTGAAGTATTTAAGTCAAAGTAGGAAAAAAACAGAAAACACTCTGGTGGCTTGGTTAACAGTCAGAGGACTGAATACCACACTGTGGTGCACTGCAACTAAATGGAGGCCAGGAATGAAACAGAAAGGGTGAACTGTGCTAGAACAGCACACGCTGCATGGTTCTTTATGTTACTCACTTGTCAGGGCTTTGCTCTCCTTTACTTGTTTATTTATTGAAATGTTTCACCAAGAAGGCATGCTGAACAACAAGTGCTCATCTCCCGGGGTGACCGGGGTGGGGGGTGGGGTAGGGGAACATGAGGATAGTTTACAGAGTTTTGTTACCCAATATAAATTTACAGTACATTACATTCAAATCATTTAAGCAGACCATACAGGAGTAATGAAATAGCAGGGTGCTAACAGTTTTGAATTAGATAGCTACTACACCAACGCTACTGGACTAGATAGATACAACACAAAATAACATTTAGACATACACTAAGTGACACATAACTGTGTAACTAGAAAATGGCTGAATAGAATTGTTGTAGTTTGGTCTAGGGGAGTTAGTGAGGAGTAAACACAGGCAGAACAGGTTGGTTAAGTTATAACAGAAGTGCAAGTTAACTACAAATGCAGTAGATATTAGGGGTCAGCCATAGATAGGGCTACATAAGGGGGAGAAGGGAAGGTGAGAGGTAGGTATGTCAGTAGGCAGAGAAGCAGGATGGTGGTGGAAGTGGATGGAACAAGGAGGCAAAGAAAGAGGTAGGAGGAGAAAGGTCTGCTGGGGCTTGACCCCTCTAGTATGCTGAGGACCCTGGCTGCATAAGGCAGGGGTCAAGCACAACAGGAAGGGAGCAGGTTGTGGCAGCGAGAGATAGAGTACAGTAGGAAGGAAGCAGGTTGTAGGCAGCAAGCTGGAATAGGCTTTGGAAGGACAGGAGAGAGGGTGAAGGTGAGAGAGAGAAGGGAGGCTGGGATCCCAGCCCTTCAGAATCTGGAGAAGTAGAGACAAGTTGGGTTAATGGTGTAAGGATGGGGTAGGGACTGGCCCATGGTACAACTTTGTATGGTACAGAAATCACAGTAAGAGAACAGTGGAAGGACTGAGGGGAAGGAATTGGAGAAAGGCAAGGAATGCTAGTTTTTAAGTGAGAGGGGGTAGACCTGCAGTAGGGGCAATGCATGGGTACTGAAAGTGGTAGGGTTTGTCGGGCTTGGGGGGAATTAGGCTGGGTTGTAGCAGGAACAGCTAGGTGCAAGGAAGTTTTTAAGGGCACAGCTGATGGAGTACTAGAAGGATGAGTGATGAATTTGAGGAGGGTGGTTCTACAGGGGATCGCCAGAGTACAGGAGTCAGATGATCTGAGGGAGTGGGGGGTGTTTTAAATGAGGGGGAGAAGTAGGAGGGGCGTTCACCCAGCCAGGGCTTGGAGGTTAATGTAGCGCAATTTAGTGAAATTCTGTGTGGATTTAGTTTTTATAAAATGCATACCCTAAACTGGCTTCAGAATTAAGGGATGCATTTGCCTCTTGAAATTTAAACTTAGTCCAGTGGAACATTTATGCAACTACAAGATTTAAGTCACTAACTATTGTAACCGTACTTGCTTGGAGCAGATCCATCGATTAACATGAACTGCTGCTTTAAAGTCTTAGTAGGCAGTGTGGAAAGTGTCTTTTCCATGTGTCACAGAAGGTTTGTAAGAAATAAAATGAATGATCTACCCTGTAATGTCTGAAAGTTGAAAGATAGCTTCTGTGAGTCAACTTCATGGGTAATGTGCATATAACCTGGACACCCACATCTACTGCTACACAGATCCTCCTGGAGATAGTAGGCAGTAATAGGATGTCCTTACCTGGAATCTGGGAGCCTCTGGTACTGCAGAAAGACAGATAAAATGTTTTTTCAGGAAGTAGCATGTTCCTGTGACAATCACAGCGTGCTCCTAGTGAGCACAAGTTGAATAATGTCACTTACCTATTGTAAACTATATTAAGATATCTTTATTTTTCAAAGCTCAGATTGAAAAAAAACATATGACCCCATCAACATTTTGGGAAGAGAAAGGCCCTTCAACAGGGTGTATGTTTACTATGGTAGGGTGCAGTTCTCAAGGCTCCTACTTTCCCAATTCAGTGGACTGCCTAGAAGGTTATGTCCAGCTGCAAGACTCTCATTTCAGTGCCTGAGTGAGATTGCCCAGCCACTGAGCTCCAGAAACCCTTGCTCCTGGACATAACAGTCTAGGTGGTACGCAGTAAAGGGAAAGCAAAAGGCTTGAGAAGTGCATCCCTCCCTAAATAAACTGTCCACCCTAATGAAGAGGATTTCTCTCCCCAGAATGTTGCTGTGGACATATTTTGTTTATTTGAGCTTTGAAAAGAAAGATATCTTAATATGTACACTGGGTGAGTGGCATTATTCAATCGGTGCTCTCTAGGGATAGTAATGGGGTGCATCTGTGCTGAGCAATAAGCTTCCAAATAGAAGCCTCAGCTTGCCTTCCAGTGGATCCCCCGGTTCCCTGTGAACAGGAGAATTGGGTTAATGATAGTCTGCCTCAAATGCTGTCTCCCCTTAAGAGGGCAGTACCTTTCTTTCTCAAATTTGAAAAGTTATATGATGTCCTTACTAGCCACCCCTTGACATAGGAGTTCAGGTTCAAGAACAGCAAGCATCCCCTTAGTAGACAAGGGCATGGTGGGGTCATACCAGTGGTTTAATCCATCAAACTGCTGTGCCCTCCTTTACCACAAACCTAGTTGTACCTTGCCTTGAGGGAGACATGGACAGTTGTGTGGCATTTCCCCTTGAATGCTTGCTGACACACTCCAATATGTCAGGTGGTGGTGCAGAAGAGGTTGTGGGGCCTTAGAGCTAGGGGACATGATGGCTTTCAGGATGCCATGGGGTGCTCTGCAGATGCAGAGAAGTACTCTGTGGCAGTTAGATCCTATGGAATGTTCTGTGGAGTGGGAAAACCTCTCAATTGTCACTAGTATCTCATCACCTCCCCCACCCCAAGTTTGCTCTGTCTCATATAGAAAATGTGCTGTCCACACAGGTAGGTGCTGCAAACACAGGCTTTAAAAGGAGACATTCATAATATTCTAATTTGATAAATCAAAGTTAAACATTGTACATATGACAGTACTTTTTTCATAGTACTCTGAGCTTTTATCTACAGGTTTAATGATACCAGTGTCCCACATTTCAGTGTCAGCGTTCCCTATGTCATTTACAGAAGACTGAGAGGTATTGGGGTTGGCCATTGTGGTGTTTTTGCCATTACCAGCTACTGCATACTAATCGCAAACCAGTCACATTGAAATGTACTGTAGATCTTAGCTTCCCAGCAGAAAGTATAGTATAGTCATAATTGCTGCAAGTAAAGATAAAACTCAGAATTGCTTTTAGCCACAAGAGCAGGTGGCAAGTTGCAACCAATGGGATAGCAGCACAAGCAGCGTAGGGAGGTTAAGATGCCCTTGTACAAAACTGCCTCATCCTGCACACATGTGCTTCATTTATTTCAAACATCCAAAGCCTTTCCATAAAGTTAGCCAACAATTATTCTCTGTTCATGGCTCCTGAAAGCACTGTGGAGGTTGTTGTTTATTCAGATAAGAGACATTAAACACAATAACCCCTTTTATGAGCCCCCCTCCCCCCACTTATCTGTTTTTCCAAAGGCATTTATTTAGAACCTTGAAACATCCTGCTGTGTCCGGGAATGGGAAATTAACAGCAGTGAGGTTAATAACTGCTTTCAACAGAGACTATTTGTGTGATGCAGAAATCTTCTCAAGTGTAATATGGAGATCGGAGCAGATATCAAACCAACGAGGTCTGACCTTGCTGGCCTAAACAATGCACAAGGGTTTGTTTCACTACCTACTAAATGTACAGTAGCTGTCCACTCACACACAAAAAAGAAATGCTTGTGGGCTGAACGAAAAGAAAATTAGCCTGTAACTGTTACAGACTGTCAGTTTATGCTTACAGATGCAATCCCTACCTTCCGTCTCCAAAAATGGGGGAAAAACATTAACTTTAGGGACTGACGAGACAAATGTTGCAAAAAGCAGACAGCTGATTACTGCATCCCAAATCCCATCCCTCTCCTGCCTCACACTGCTGCTAGCTCCCCTGAATTTGGAGTGAAAACATGCTGATTTGGTGAGTGTGTCTGTGTGTGAGACTTTCTCTGTACTATCACACTGCAGTTGGACGGCTCCCACCCTGTCCAGTCTCTTGCTCTGTCTCAGAGGGTGGGGCGTGGAGCCTTGCTGTCTCTGAGACTAAACCCAGCCGTCCCCCACCCCAAGCTTCATAAGGGATACCTGGGGGCTGCAGCTAGGAATTTTGGGGCCCCTGAAAGTTAGTTTGATTAGGGCCCCTGTATCCCTAACCAACTAAGCAGCGGGTCTGGGACCGCTAGGCTCCCAGAAGCTCTGGGGTTTTGATGCCCTCTGGTGAATTTTGGGGCTTTTATTGAAGCTAAAAACAAGATTTTGTGAAGCAAAACTACTATAGATATATACAATATAAATAGAAAATATGGGGAAGATAACCACAGGAAATCTAGGGAAAACAACAGAAATTACATGGAATGTCCAACGTTTTCCCAGAGGTGGCACCTTTTCTTTTTTATGTATAGATTTTTACACCCGACCAACACCACTTCAGCCCCCTTCCCCAGGGCTGATGTACACCCAGCTGCAGCCTTCATAACATGACCCTTCTATCGCTGCTTCCCCTGTAGCTTACACCCCCACCCTTGGCAGGGCTCCAAAGGAGGGCCTTTCTACCCCAGATAAGAAGCTTCAAGATCTAGTGACAGGCTGGTGGCAGGCCTCATGGCATGGGGTGGAGACTGGTGTTTTCTTCCCTTGGCTTTCCTTTCCACCCTCCCACTAGATGGCACCACAGATGACCTTGAACCCCACAGCAATGTACCTGAGGGAGGCAAGCTCCCTTGCCAGCCACATCATCATCCCCTTCCCAGACTAAGGAGCTCACCTAGCCTTGGCCAACCACCTGCACATCCTAAGTCTGTTGCTGAACCCAGGTCAACGACATGGCTGCACACTGAGCCCACAGGTGGCCCAATGCCCATGTTACTCACTTGTTTTATTTTTTTTAATTTGTACCTTTTCCATCCTTGCATGTCTAGAGTCGACCCGTACTTTCCCAAAATAGCTGACAACTGGCAGAAGGAACAGCGGGTTATGTCCACATCCTCGATGATCCCGCTACAATTTACATGTCATGTAGCGAGAACTGGAACAGCTATGGTCTGTGGGAAAGGGATTATAGCATTTAGATCTACTTAGCTTTTTTTTACCTGGATCGTGAATGCTGGGCTAGCCTGGTGGAGGGTGGAGAACACAATGGAGACACACACACAAAAGAAGTAAAGCTAGGACCTTTTAAATCTAAACTCTGTATGGCCCTAGCCTCAAACAGCAAATGCAATTGTGGGACCTGATCGCCCTCCCATCTACTCTCCTGTCATCAGTCTTCCACCTTCCTACTTGCCCGCTAATCTTGCTCCTCTCCCCTCCCTACTTTCTGTTGTACCCCCAACTCTCCTCCTCCCCCGCTGTCCTCTGTCCCAGCAACACTCCTATTTCCCTCATCCCCTCTCCTCTCCCTCCCCCTCCCCGTGTACCTCCTCCTTGTTTCCTTCCTTTGTTCCCCCTTCCTCCCACCCCCACTACCTCTCTGCCACTGGCTTTCCCCATGCTCTCCCATCCTCCCACCCCTCTCTGTCCATAATCATTCCTTTGCCCCTCCTCCACCCTCTCTGTCCCCATTTTCTCATTTCCCTGACCCCTTCCCATTGCCTCAATTTTCTCTTGTTATCCTTCTCTCTCATTTTTACTTTTGTTCACCTTCCCCTCCGACCCTGGTAAGTCACTCCTCCCCATAGGCTTCAGGGTCTCTGCCTTATCACTTCTTATCTGGTAACATGGGCCTACCTGCTGACTGTTCTTATTAGCACTTCAGACAATAGAACTGACGCTTTAACATGTTCTGGCAACCTAGATAAGTGTTTTCATAGCTTACCTAATTCTAGTTCTGACGCTCACTGTGTTTCCTGAAACATCCTATATTGCTAACTGCCTTATTTTCTTAACTGGGCCAAGTGACCTTGTCCTGGTTTTACTACTGTGTAGACCCTGACCCCAAAGCAACTGTCTATATCTGCAAAAGTGCATAACTTTTACCAACTGAACCTGTTCTAGCATTTTCTGCTCAGTATTTTGCACTCCTCATTTGATACTTTTACTGGTTGTAACATTACTTTACTGTAAACTGAAAATGTGATGATTGTGTATATGTAACCTCTGTATTTTGAATTTATACATATGTCATTGCTATGACATGAAACCTTTGTAAAAGAGTCTTTGGCTCAAAGGTACTTTCCCAGATAGTAAATAAATAAATAAAAATAACGCTGCATGCTCGTTTAGGTTGTGAGAGGGAACTACTTGAGGAGTCTTTCTCAATGAAGTGACGAGGAGCCGCCAGTCCCTCACATCACCGGGCTGCAAGTGAACCCACATGACTTAAGAATTGATGTCCCACTCCTGTACTTTGGTGGCAGCTGGCGATACTTGCCTCGTGCCCAAGGACTGCTCTCATCATGCCACAACATCTTCTATGCTGCTGCTAGTGCTACTTCTAAGCCCAAGTGATATTCAGGGTGAGTGAATCACAGCAGCACGCGCTAAGCGCTCTAGAGGAGTTGCTCCCAATCCTGAACTTATGAAACATGCCTACATCATGTGATTGTAACTACACGAATAATTTATAGACCCACCCCCCCTGACCCCTGGGCCCAGATGGCAACAAGGAAAATTACTCTGGTGCAGGTGGCAATAAAAAAAGTAAATAAAAAAAAGCATATAAGCACAGGTGGGCCCCACAGAGCTCAGGGCCTGAGGGAAAAGTCGAGTTCATCGCCACATAACGGCGGTCCTGTTAGTGTTCACCAGAAACGCTGAGCGAATGAAATGATCAGCCCTGGAGCTGCAGCAAATGCTGGATGGACACCTACTTCTGGTCTAGCTGCTATCGATAACACTTCTAGTCCTGCTCAATGCGATTGGCCTCACAACTGCTTATGTCGGGTAGGTGCAATGTGAGCACAAGGTTGTTTTTCATTTTTTTCTTAATTTTTGTTTTCTTTTTTTGTAGCAGTTTCCTATGCCTGTCAATCACATCTGGGAAGCATTATTATTATACTTATTTATTTTATTATGTTTATCTGTTAAAAATCATTGATCTAAGATGGGGTGTGGGTGCTATTTGGCTTATGCTGCACAGTTATGACTGCAGACAGTCTCAGCCGGTTGGTGTTGCTGAGGGCGTGCACTTTGCAAGTTGTTTTAATAACTTTGGGAAAAGTTTTAAAAACTGTGTGTTGGGGAAGGGGGTGCAGTTACTGTCTGGCAGGCAGCCAGTTCATCGTACACATGATTACTGTATTTACAGTTCCTTGATTCTGATTCTTGAGTCTATGAAAACTTCCATCCATATGAAACACTTTGCACTGCTTTGGTTTATTACACAGATGTGTACTGTAGATGCTCTTCCAAAAATGCAGTGTGTGTCAAGTGCGCTTTTCTGGGATCTCCTCAGTTGAATGAAATGGGGAGTAGGCAGGCACTGGAGGAGCGGGGAGAACAGCAGCAGAGGGAGGAAGTGGGAGGGATTTTGTTTGCGGCCGGTCTGACAAAGACATCGACATGCTAAATACACACACATTGCCAACACTGATTACAGTGGTGGTTCTCTTTGAACTGCAGCCCAACTGCGGTCATAGACAGTTTGCACATCCATTGTTGCGGTTTGGTCACGCCTGCTACACATTGCACTGCATTGCACAGGAGGGTCACACACCTCCAAAAAGTCTTATTGACACAAAACTTTCCTTGCACATGCACGCAAGTAAACGTAATAACAACTCTGAAGGTCAAAGTAGGGGCTCTTGATAATGGGTTTAATGAACAAATGATTTATGACTTAGTTATATAGAAAATACCAAATCACACATGCCCCCACAATGCAAAGCATCATGGGCTGCATATGCAAATCACCACAGAATGTTATGCTGGTCCAACTTTAAGCAGAATTGCATGGTGCCGAAAGGCCTCTCACACAGTTTGCAAAGGGTGCTAACAGAAAACATAGACACATGTTTCATCCTACCAGGACTCATCAGTATGCCTCGTCTGTTTGACACCCCAGTGGAATGGACCAGCTACCCTAAGGCAGTGTGCCTGGGATATATTGTGGTGAACCCATTAAAATAAAAAACTATTTAAAAGACAAAGAACCTCTGTGCATAAACACTGAGGCAAGGGTTACCCCAAAGGGCATTTGGCTGGGAAGCCAAGTTTCAAGAAAATACAAAATCACACATGCCCCCACAATGCAAAGCATCATGGGCTGCATATGCAAATCACCACTGGAGTCTGCATAAACCATAAATATTTGCAACATTTTGAAGTGTCCTAGCACCTGAGATCTCAAGTTGGAATGTCAAAAAAGCAACAATAGTGGCAGATTACACAAACAAATCAGCCTTGTCAGTTTGCACATAGAATATAAAGAGACATTTGTGGTGGTGTGTGTGTGCGTGTGTGTGTGTGGGGGGGAAGGAATGGAGAATTACATGTTTCCCTTGCTGCCGCTTAATTATTTATAAAAAACAAAGTACAGTATATCCGATAGCATTATAAATGAGTAGCCTGTTTGAATAAATGCTAGTAGCAAATAAGCTAAGATAGGATTGATGTTTCAATAATAATGTCAGAAAAGATGAGCTTCTAGGACATGGGTATTTTTGCTATACACATAAAATCTATTCTATGGAACAGAATCATTGATTGCTGCGTAATGATTGTGAATACTGAAGTTCAGGGAAGGATAATCTGACTTCTTTGGAACAGTCAGGGATAGAGAAACTACACTGGAAATCACATATTGTGCGTGCATGCATGTGTTACAGATTGTGTTGGTTAGTGACCAGCATGTATGGAAGACCCCTGACTGCACCGGTTTGAGACAATCACGCGAATACTACTGTACAATAACACCAGTGCCTTAGCTTTTCCTGTTCCAAGTGAATACCAGATGCGTTGTCCTTTAGAGTTTTATTTGATTGCTTCCGTTCAAATTCACTTTTTTTTGTATGTGTCTTTCTCCTCCTATACTATTACCCACTGAGTGCCCTAGAAATTACAATTGCACATTTCCACTCAGCAAGCCCATCTGCAGTGCAAAAATTGGGTTTAAATAATGGCTGAACTAGCCCTACTGGACAGTTTCAGATGTAACACTCCATAAAAAGTATATTGCCGGCTGGATTAGAATGATATTATCATAATCTGGACATTCACAATTATCTATAATTAGCAAAGATGTGCCAGGTCTTGATTACGGCTGTTTTTTTTTTGTTACCAAGCTTACCATCATTAAACAGTGACAGTAATAACAGCTGATTTTGCTGGCAATACAAGAGGTGCTGGGTGTGCAAACAGTTTCAGACCTGGATGTGCTCACTCACGCAAGAATGGGGGGAGAGAGAGGGAGAGAGCTTCTGCCCATAGACACCACAAAAATATGCCGACAACGCTGTTGTGCATAAGGGATTGCGGGACAGCTGCAGGGCCAGGGAGAGCGCTGCGGCGCATAATGGATTGCGTGAGAAATGAGGAGCCAAGGTTCTGCGGTCGACTAAGCTGTGACATTCTGCTGGTAAAAGTTGTTCTTGTATCAAGGAATGTCTTTGTGTTTGCGGGGTCAAGGTAACTTGCACCAGTGCTAGAAGCACTTCAACAAGGTGCTGTCAATTGAGTAGTCCAGAGCAGGCAGATCCAAACGTATAGCTTATTAAAACAGTTCCACTTCAGTGAAAGGGCAGGGCAGCTTTTGTAGTTCTCCTAATCCACTGCTGTTTTGTGTGCCATCATGCATAGGTATTTGAGCCGGTTGTGCTGATTACTGGAATACTACGTAGTGGGGTTCATTGATAATTGGGGCAGGCAGAGAAAGGGTATGGTTTTTAGTCTATGTGATTCAGTAACAATGGCACTCAAGGTATTATTTTTTTTTAAAGTCTGACTCATACACAGGTAAACATGTGAAATCAAAACCGAGGTTCCCAGTAAATGAATGCTATTGCATGCCTTGTATTTTTTTTTCCTTTCTGGTCATTAAAAGTGTGGTAGTCCCAAATATTGGCATATCCAACTTATAATGCTCGTGTCACTTATGCTTGTTAAGTGATGCAATAAGATTGCGTTTGGACACAGATGAAAAGCGCTATTTTATAAGAGGCAATCAATATAAGAACACCAAAGGACCCGTGTATCTACACATACACACACACTCTTACTTCCCGGATTTTTATATATGGACTTTCTGTAATCCTGTGTATCTAATCAACAGTGTTCTAAGTACTGGGGGTTGGGGGAGAACTCACTTTTTCTCCTTGTCCTAGGGGGGGCAAATATTTTGAAGTTATTGTCACTAAAGCAGTATAGATTTTAGTTACTATGCATATGTATACTGTAATTACCCCGAGACTCTGAAACAGGCAAGAAAGAATGGGAAGAAGTATTGTTTCTTGCCTATCTATAGATGTCGCTGTTTCAAGGAAAGTGCTTATTTTAATGACAGCTACACATTTTGTGAGATGGCCTTTTTATCTCTTGGATTTGCAATGTTAATAAAGAAACAGCATTGGCTTTTAAATGTTCTCCACGATAACCTGACATCTGTATCTGTCCCTATCGAACTAGAACATTAAGTAATAAGTACACACTAAAACGCGTCTTAACACATGGGTGAAGATGCATTTGCATCCGATGTTGATCACTTGGCATTTTGACAAGCACCTGAGTTGTTTTAAATAACTTAGGGAAACGTTTTAAAAAGTGTCTTTTGGGGAAAGGGGTGCAGCTACTGTCTGGAAAGCAGCCAGTTCATCTTACACAGGACTATTTTATTTACAGTTCCTTGATTCTGATTCTTAAGTCTATGAAAACTTCCATCCGTTTGAAACACTTTGCACTGCTTTGGTTTATTATACACTTGTGTACTGTAGGGGCTTTTGTAAAAATCTGGTGTGACTCAAGTACTCTTTTCTGGGATCCCCTTAGCTGAACGAAATGGGGTGTAGGCAGTCACTGAGGTAGCGGGGAGGACAACAACAGAGGGACGAAGCGGGAGGGATTTCATTTGTGGCAGGTCAGACAGAGGCGTCATTATGCTAAACACACACACGTTACCACCACTGAGTGCAGCAGTGGTTTTCTTTGAACTGAAGACCACTGATGTCATAGACAGTTCGCGCATCCATTGGTGCAGTAGGGTCACGCCTGCTGAACGGAGCACTGCATTGCACAGGAGAGTCGCACACCTCCAAAAAGTCCTACTGTCTCAAAATGTTCCTTGCGCATGCATGCAAGCGAACATAAAAAACAGCTTTCAGGAAGTACAAGGATGGTGGGCAACTGGAACATCTTGCCTGAGGGACTGGTGGGGGCAGAAACAATTAAGGGATTTAAGAATGCATGGGATAGACATAAGGGAATCCTGGAGGTCAGGAGTAAAGGTCAACAGACTTCTAAAAAAACTCAAAGTGATCTTACAAGCTCAAATGGGCAGACTGGGTGGGCCATAGACCCTTATCTGCTGATAGTATCTATGTAAGGAGACCGAACAGAGGCAGACAGGGGGGTATATCTAGATAAACAAAGGGAGGCAGCAAGGAGGGTAAGGACAACAAAGTCTCAAACTGAGGAGAAGATCACTCATGGGGTCAATTTTAACATTGTTTTACTAGCCCAAGACCTAGTACAAATTGACCAGAGCTAGTGCAGCTAACTCTGTACTTGTCCACCTTGACTTCTGCAGGTTTCCATGTCTTATTTTATTTATTTTTTGTTTATTTTATTTATACAATCTTGGATTAACCCATTGTGTCCTAGCCGCCGCCTGGAGTTGGCAGATCAAGTGCTCCAGTGTGTCCGAGGACGAATACAGACGTCAGCTGTATAGTCCTTGTGTGCTCTTGCTACTTCTGGAGATGTCAGTAAAATATTGTAATATTATTTGCCAGCCAATCCTGATACTGCTTATTAACCCTCTCTGGGTCATACCCCACATTTTAAGCCTCCCGGGGTTGGCTGGCAAGTGTAGGGTTCCCATTTGAAAATTTTGAGAAAATGCCATTTTTGTGTCGGCGTCTTCACTTTGCTGCTGTATGCAGGGAGAGCTGGATTGAGCTGCCTACAGGTGCGATTTTAGTGTTTCCTGTCTGCTGGATATTACCTCCTGATTCATCGTCTTTTTCATAGGTATTTATATTTCTCTGTATTTTCTCTGTAGCTAGGGATATTGTGTTTATGAGAGCGTGTCACCAAGAAGTCTGACATTCCGGAAGTACTGCTTCTTGGTGAACGTGACTCTCCAACTTCACTTTTCTCTTGTTTTCAGTGGAAAATATAATATTTCTTGTTAGGGGAGTGGGCGACCGACCATGGAGCCATCCTCATTTTTTTAGCTACCCTGGTGGATTGTCGGGATTGTCGGCACCCCTTGAAAACATGCAGCCCTTCAGTGCAAGTAACGGTGTGATAGGAAGCTAGAGGTTTGGAGTCTTTGTGAGGTAACGGTGTTGACTTTCTGTGGCGGGGGGAGTTTATCAAACAAGTCTTCTACTGGGCTGCTCGTGTTTTTTTTGTTTTTTGTTTACAATTTACCATCCAAAAGCTGATTTCTGACATGGGGTAACGCTGTTGGCTTTCTGTGTGGGGGGTGGAGTTTATCAAACAATGCTGCTACTAGACTGCTCGGTTTAAAAAAAAATGTACCTGCAAAAAAGCTGATTTCTGACATGGGGTAGCGACCATGGAGTCATCGTCTGTGTGGGCCATCTAGTCCAGGTAACGTTTTTGGCGTTTTGTGCGTGTGTGTGCCTCAAACAATGCTGCTACTTGGCTGCTTATTTTGCAAAAAAGCTGATTTATGACATTGCGGGGCAAGCGACCATGGAGTCATCGTCTGTGTGGGCCAACCTAGTCCAGGTGTGTGTGTGTGTGGGGGGCTGCTACTGGGCTGCTCATTTTTTCTAACAATATCCCCATGGGCTGTGTAAATATTTTGTAAGTAGATCTGGGGTGGGGGGAGGACATGGGTAGGGCCTGCTGGACACCAGGGAATGTTTCTGTGAGATGGGATTGGGTCTTGCAGAGTGGCATCAGAGGATGCTTTTGCATGGCTTTGGTTGTTGTAGGATGGTTGGAGCCCCTAGACATAAGTCAGTACCATTTGTGGGTTGGTGCATCATCTCACAAAATGCAATCCCTGGTGTCCAGTGGATCTTCCCCCAACCCTGAGTGTCTCGTGTTGGGTATTTCAAGTTTATTGCAGGAAAGCTCCATTGAGCAAGCTCATTCACAAGGAGGTCCTGAGACGTACATACATTACAGTGAAGTCCTGTGACTGACTTACAGACAAATAGTTAAGTGCTTGCATCATAAAAAACAGAGTTCACAGTGATAAGAGCTTACAACATCATACACAATAGGCAAAATGATAAAGAGCACCCAAGATGCTCTCAGTTCATGAAGAGAAATTTGTACTGTTTTTAAAGGCAATACATTACATACATTGGAAAATAACAGTAATTCCATAACAATTCAACAAAGATTCCACCTAAAGCACTGATAGTGGTACGAAACAGAGTTAAGGAAGTGTAGAAATGGAACCTGGGAAATCACGTGATCACTAGTTTGAGTCCTAGTGAAGGCAATTCATTAAAGACAGTTGCAGGTGTCTTTTAATTTAGCCAATACTATCCTTTTGAAAAAGTTAACAGGGACAACACTGGCTAATTTCAAAAATGATTGTAGTCGATTCCAAATAGTTGGCAGTGAGCATGAAATAGCACGTTTCCCAAAAGAGGTGCGGGTCCTAGGTACGTCAAGTAGGAGAAACTTGGACTTCCTAAGTGAATAGACACTGCGCGCTATAAGTATTAAGGAGGATAGGTATTGCGGTAGTTTATTCTGAAGAAGTTTTAAAGTCCATTTGGGACTGGGTGATTGATTTTTTTATTCGTACTGGGTGTCCAAGGGTTGGAGTGGGACCACTGAACAGCAGCAAATGTTGCCGGGTATGGAGACTGGTGTTTTGACATTGGGGTGGGAGAACCCAGACACCTGGGCATCCATTTTTTGTGATGGCACCATGTGTTTGCTGGTTGGAGGGAGGCCCGTGTCACCAGGGAATCTATTTTGTGTGATGGCAATAGGCATCAGAAGGTGGTAGGAGCCCCTGACAACAGGCAATACTGTGTGTGTGTGTGGGGGGGGGTCTCAAACTAGGCTGCTACTGGGTTGCTCGTTTTTTCTAACAATTTCCCCATGGGCTGTGTAAATATTTTGTGAGTCGATCTGGGGTGGGGGGAGGACATGGGACATGGGTAGGGCCTGCTGGACACCAGGGAATGTTTCTGTGAGATGGGATTGGGTCTTGCAGAGTGGCATCAGAGGATGCTTTTGCATGGTTTTGGTTGTTGTAGGATGGTTGGAGCCTCTAGACATAAGTCAGTACCATTTGTGGGTTGGTGCATCATCTCACAAAATGCAATTCCTGGTGTCCAGTGGATCTTCCCCCTACCTCTGAGTGTCTCATGGTGGGAAGGAACTGGAAGGGGACAGGATCAGTTGTGTTCCAGGACAGTAGCTGCTTCTTGTTGTTTTCACAGGGTTCTTGTGGATTTTACTTGGTAGAAGGTTATTTCTTTTCTTTCTTACTTCTAAGGGGCTAGCAGGGTATTGTTTTGGGGGCTGTTGGAAGTTTGAAAACTGATTTGGTGGCTGTAAGTGGGCTCATTTGTTGGATGTTTCACTGTGTAACAGGCTGCGCTGGTGGAGGCCTATTTCTTCTGATTTAAAACCTATTTGGTGGGAGTTGCTTGGGCCTGGTTATTTGAATTGGAGACCTATATCTGTTAATTTCAAACCTATTTTGATGTGTTGTTAGTGAAGCTGATTAAATTGGAGACCTGTTTCCTTTGACAGCAAACATATTTTGGGGTCTTTGAGTTGAATTTTGATTCCTTGTTGTTGACTTCAGTAGCTGCAAAGATTACTGCATAGTGGGGGAAGGGTGTTAATGGTCTGGCCAGGTCTCACTCAGCTAATTAACTGGAGGCAGAGCTGAATCAGGTTTGTGGTGTTGGCTGCTTTGTCTTCTCAGAAGGAACTGGAAGGGGACAGGATCAGTTGTGTTCCAGGACAGTAGCTGCTTCTTTTTGTTTTCACAGGGTTCTTGTGAATTTTACTTGGTAGAAGGTTATTTCTTTTCTTTCTTACTTCTAAGGGGCTAGCAGGGTATTGTTTTGGGGGTTGTTGGAAGTTTGAAAACTGGCTTGGTGGCTGTAAGTGGGCTCATTTGTTGGATGTTTCACTGTGTAACAGGCTGCGCTGGTGGAGGCCTATTTCTTCTGATTTTAAACCTATTTGGTGGGAGTTGCTTGGGCCTGGTTCTTTGGCTGCTGGGCTTGGAGGGGAGACACAGGGCTGATACACTCTCTCTCGAGTGGGGTCTGCCCAAACCCACCCTCCCTCTCCCAGAGTTCTGCTAATGTATAGGGAACACCTGCCCTGCAATTGGAGGAAAAGGCTGCAGTGCAGCTCATGTAGTTCTAGCCACTGGGGGTTGGATTTAAAGGCTGGGAGAGAGGAGCTTAGGGAGTTGTTCATTTCCCTTATAAGGTTACTGTGTTGTACTGCACCTAGTAACAGGGTTACCGGTGTACTGTGAGACTGTATCTAAGATTAGTGGGAGACCTGATTAGGCAGTAGGGGTGTATCTTGGACTGGGGGGAACCTGGTGGCTCACCCAAGGAAACCTACTTGGAAGGGGATGGAACCACACGTCATTAGGGCTGGCATCTTTGGGAGGTGGTGGGGTGCACAGGGTGTGGAGCAGCCATGATACTGGACTGGGCTTGGAAGTTCGGTGGTTGCCCAGTGTGCTATCAGCTGGCACAGCTTAGGGAGGAGGTTGGGGATTAGGAGACAGCTGGGGAAGGGGAGGTATGGTTGGGGAAGGGGCAGGGGATCTCCCACGGGGTTGCACCAAGCACTGGGGGGCCGGGGTATAGTGAAAGGAGTGCAGGAGAATACTCAGGAGTCACATATGGACCCTGGTAGAGGGGGTCCAAAAGGACACTACCATGGAAGCAGGCAGGTAACTGGGGACCCTCACAAAGGAGGGACAGAGGGACAACATTCTCAGGGAAGTAGGCAGATGGCCAGGGCTGGACAGAAGGAAGCAAGGCGGGGAGGTGGATCAGACCTTATAATCCGTAACCGCTTCAATTCTCTTCTTCTGCTTGAGGATGAGGGGGGCGATGTAGCCATGACAGGGGTTGTTAGAGACGGAAAGGGAGTGGGGGGCAGGAGGCAGGGGCCGGATAGCAGGAAGAACAGGGGAGAACCGGGAATGCAGGAAAATGTGGGGAGCAGTGAATCAAAGCAGGAGGGGCAGGGGGAAGAGGGAGGAAAGCGCAAGGAGAAGGACCAGTTGGGAGGAAAGGTAAAGGAGAAGGACCAGAAGTACAAGGAGGATTCAATAAAGGAAGCTGAGGGTTTAGGCCAGGGGAGCAAGAGAAGCAAAGAGGGACTAAATGGAGACAGGAAGGAAGGGAGGACGAGCCAAGCTAGTTTAGCAGATGGGGGAGAAAGACCAGTCGCGAGCAGTGAGGTGGGAGTTAGCAAGGTACAGAAGGATACTCAGGAGGAGGAGAGGCATAGGATTGGAGGGAGGGTGGCCAGGGTAAAAGGAGGGGTGGCATGTGGCACCAGATAGGGGAGAACAAGGAGTCGGGCTGGGTGCAGGGGCCGTAGAAAGGATGAGGGACATGGAAGGGGGGAAATGGAGGAAAAGGGGTGGTCAGAGTGCTCCTGTTGAGATTCTATGATCAGGGGTATCAAATGGGATAGGGAGGAAGCCTGGCCAGTTAGAACAAAATGCTTCCCTGGACTAACGGTGCACAGGGCTAAGCACGAGGTATATCAGCTGGCAAAGGATTGTGGGGGTTCCCCGGACATAGTGGTCCACCTGGGTACAAATGACATTGAGGGAAATAGTGAGCTAGAGATACAGGCAAGATTCAGGGAGCTTGCCAGGGTCTGTCATGACATAGGATGCATAGTTTCCTTCTCAGAAATCCTGCCGGTGTCAAGGGCTAGTGGGGAACACAAAAGGAAGATTAGGGAGATAAACCAGTGGCTCAGGGAGTAGTGTGATGCCAGAGGGTATGGGTTGATGGGGGATTGGGGGGAGACCTGGGAGGATAAAGAGCTGTATGCTAGAGACAGACTCCATCTCAATTTGGAGGGGAAGGGAATCCTTAAGTTGAAAATAGAGGGGTTCATTGGTGAAAAGTGGGGTTTAAACTTGTGAAGGGGGGAGGGATGGGAGAAAAAGCTGCCAAGGGTGCAATAAAGGAGGATTCTGTCTCCACCCCCTAGGGAGCTGGAGGATTTTGGGAAAAAGGCCGACTGGTAAAGGGCAGAGCAGGGGAAAACAGAATCCCCATGGGAACACGAGCAGGGGAAATGGAAGTATAGGGAAAGGGTGGAAGGTAGTCCTGCTAAATGCCAGGAGCTTGGGCAATAAAATGCCTGAGCTCCAGGCGATGCTAACTGAGAGAGCAATGGATGTGGCAGCGGTCGCTGAGACCTGGGCCACTGCAGGACACAACTGGGACCTGAACCTGGAGGGTTACACTATGTTCAGGAAGGACAGGGGGGAGGGAAGGGGAGGAGGGGTAGCAATGATAGTCAAAAACTGCATTGGCATAGGGGGAGTAGAGGAGGTGGAGGGAACCATGGAGGCGATTTGGGTCACCTTGATAACAAGGGGGGGCAAGAGAGTAAAAATAGGAGTGGTGTATAGACCCCCTGCCCTGGCGGAGGAGCTGGAGGAGAGTCTGGTGGCAGATGTTGGGAGACACTGTAGACTAGGCAGAGGAACGGTGGTGGTGTTGGGGGACTTAAACATGCCAGGAACAGACTGGGAGACTATGACATCCTCTGTGACCAGGGAACAGAGGTTGTTGGATATCTTTCAAGACATGTTCCTAACTCAGCAGGTGGGGGAACCGACCAGGTAGGCATGGGTACTGGATGTGGTCCTGGCAGACAGTGACCAGATTGGGGCCTGGAGGTAAGGGACCCATTGGCGGGGAGTGACCATGCCACGGTCTGGTTCTGCCTGGACCTAGGAGGGCTAGAAGGCTGCACAAAGACGGAGGTAACTGACTTCAGGGGGACGGATTTTAAGAAAATGGGAAGGATCCTTAAGGAGCATTTGGATGTGATTGGGTTAGACATGGACGCTGATAGTAGGTGGGAAATCATCAGGAGAGGTGCAGGATGCTACCAACACCTGTGCAAGAATAAGGCGAAATGCGGTGAGGGCCCAAAAACCCTGCTGGTGGACCAGGGAGGTCCAGGAGGTGGTGCGGGAAAGAGGCAGCCTATAAGCAATTCAAGTGCTCAAGGAGTGAAAGGGATTGAGGGGAATATGAGCTGATGGCTAGAAGGGCCACTAGGGTGGTGACGGCGGCTAAGGCAAGGAAGGAGCAGAACCTGGCCAGGGAAATTAGGAGAGGAAACAAGGGGTTCTTTAGATACATTGGGGAAAAACGAAGGGTGAAGGGGCAGATTAGCAGGATTAAATCAGGGGAGAGATGGGCACAAGACCCAGGGGAGCAGGCTGAGGTACTAAATAGTAAGAACTGGAAGGGGACAGGATCAGTTGTGTTCCAGGACAGTAGCCGCTGCTGTTGTTTTCATAGGGTTCTTGTGGATTTTATTTGGTAGGTTAGTTATTTTCTTTCTTACTTCTAAGGGGCTAGCAGGGTAGTGTTTTGGGTGATGCTGGATGTTTGTAAACTGATTTGGTGGCTGTAAGTGGGGCTCATTTTGTGGATGTTTCACTGTGTAACAGGCTGTGCTGGTAGAGCCTATTTCTTCTGATTTAAAACCTATTTGGTGGGATTTGCTTGGGCCTGGTTCTTTGGCTGCTGGGCTTGGAGGAGACACAGGGCTGATACCTCTCTCTCGAGTCAGGTGTCTGCAAGACCGCCCTCCCCACCCTCCCTCCCCAGAAGTCTGTGGATTTATAGGGGAACACCTGCCCTGCAATTGAGGAAAAGGCTGCAGGTGCAGCTCATGTAGTTCTAGCCACTGGGGGTTGGATTTAAAGGCTGGGAGAGGAGCTTTGGGAGTTGTTCATTTCCCTTATAAGTTTAATGTGTTGTACTGCACCTAGTAACAGGGTTACTGGTGTACAGTGGACTGTCTCTAAGATTAGTGGGTGACCTGATTAGGCAGTAGGGGTATCTTGGACTAGGGGGGAACCTGGTGGCTCACCCAAGGAAACCTATTTGGAAGGGGATGGAACCACACATCATTAGGGCCGGCATCTTTGGGAGGGTGGTGGGGTGCACAGGGTGTGGAGCAGCCATGATACTGGACTGGGCTTGGAAGTTCGGTGGTTGCCCAGTGTGCTACCAGCTAGCACAGCTTAGGGAGGAGGTTGCGGGGATTAGGAGAAAGCTGGGGAAGGGGGTGGTATGGTTGGGGAAGGGGGCTGGGAATCTCCCACAGGGTTGCACCAAGCACTGGGGGTGGGGGCATAGGGAAAGGAGTGCAGGAGAATACTCAGGGGTCACAAAGGGAACCTGGCAGAGGGGGTACAAAAGGACACTACCAAGGAAGCAGGCAGGTAACTGGGGGCCCTCACAAAGGGGGGACGGAGGGACAACATTCTCAGGGAAGTAGGCAGATGGCCAGGGCTGGACAGAAGGAAGCAAGGCGGGGAGGTGGATCAGACCTTACACTCAGTAACCGCTTCAATTCTCTTCTTCTGCTCAAGGATGAGGGGGATGATGTAGCCACGACAGGGGTAGTTAGAGATGGAAAGGGAGTGGGAGTGGGAGGCAGAAGGCAGGGGCCAGATAGCAGAAAGAACAGGGGGACCTGGAATGCAGGAGAATGGGGGGAGCAGTGAATCAGAGCAGAAGGGGCAGGGGGAAGAGGGAGGAAAGCGCAAGGAGAAGGACCAGTTGGGAGGAAAGGTAAGGAGAAGGACCAGAAGTACAAGGAGGATTCAGTAAAGGGAGCTGAGGGTTTAGGCCAGGGAGCACGACTAGCAAGGAGGAACTAAATGGAGACAGGAAGGAAGGGAGGATGAGCCAGGCTAGTGTAGCAGATGGGGAGAAGGACCAGTTGCGAGCAGTGAGGGGGGAATTAGCAAGGAACAGAAGGATACTCAGGAGGAGGAGAGGCATAGGATTGGAGGGGAAGGGGTGGCCATGGTAAATAAGCAGGGGGTGGCATGTGGCACCCAGAAAGGGGAGGAACACGGAGCCAGCTGGGTGGAGGGGCCTGTAGAAAGGATGAGGGACATGGAAGGGGGGGAATGGAGGAAAAGGAGTGGTCAGAGTGCTCCTGCTGGGGGATTCTATGATCAGGGGTATCAAATGGGATAGGGAGGGAGAAGCCTGGCCAGTTAGAACAAGATGCTTCCCTGGACTAACAGTGCACAGGGGCTAAGCGGTATATCAGCTGGCAAAGGATTGTGGGGTTCCCAGACATACTGGTCCACCTGGGTACAAATGACATTGAGGGAAATAGCGAGCTAGAGATACAGGCAAGATTCAGGGAGCTCGTCAGGGTCTGTCATGACATAGGATGCACAGTTTTCTTCTCAGAAATCTTGCCAGTGCCAAGAGCTAGTGGGGAACACAAAAGGAAAATTAGGGAGATAAACCAGTGGCTCAGGGAGTGGTGTGAGGCCAGAGGGTATGGGTTGATGGGGGATTGGGGGGAGACCTGGGAGGATAAGGAGCTGTATGCTAGAGATAGACTACATCTCAATTTGGAGGGGAAGGGAATCCTTAAGTTGAAAATAGAGGGGTTCATTGGTGAAAAGTGGGGTTTAAACTTGTGAAGGGGTGGGATGGAGAAAAGGCTGTCAAGGGGGTGCCGATAAAGGAGGGACTCTGTCTCCACCCCCCTGGGGACCAGGAGGATTGCAGGAAAAGGCCAACTGGCAAAGTGCAGACCAGGGGAAAACAGAATCCCCATGGGAACACGAGCAGGGGAAATGGAACTATAGGGAAAGGGTGGAAGGTAGTCCTGCTAAATGCCAGGAGCTTGGGCAATAAAATGCCTGAGCTCCAGGCGATGCTAACTGAGGGAGCATTGGATGTGGCAGCGGTCACTGAGACTTGGGCCACTGCAAGACATGACTGGGACCTGAACCTGGAGGGATACACTATGTTCAGGAAGGACAGGGGGGAGAGAAGGGGAGGAGGGGTAGCAATGATAGTCAAAAACTGCATTAGCATAGGGGGAGTAGAGGAGGTGGAGGGAACCGTGGAGGCAATTTGGATCACCTTGATAACAAGGGGGCAAGAGAGTAAAATAGGAGTGGTGTATAGACCCCTGCCCTGGCGGAGAGCTGGAGGACAGTCTGGTGGCAGATGTTGGAGACACTGCAGACTGGGCAGAGGAATGGTGGTGGTGTTGGGGACTTAAACATGCCAGGAACAGACTGGGAGACTATGACATCCTCTGTGACCAGGGAACAGAGGTTGTTGGATGTCTTTCAAGACGCATTCCTAACTCAGCAGGTGAGGGAACCGACCAGGGAGGCACGGGTACTGGATGTGGTCCTGGCAGACAGTGACTAGATTGGTGGACTGAAGACTGGTTGATGGCAGGGGAAAGAACTGAGGTATGATGGGGCTGCTTACTTTATATAGGTGGTAACAATGCACATTAATGTGGGCGGCTCCAGCTAGCAAAAGTTTGTGGGTGGTCCTGGCAGCTTACAGTTCGTACATGTGGCTCAATGAAGGGAGATATCCACGAGGAAGATCCTGCAATTCCACCAAATTCCATGGAAGAAGAACAACCCTATTCTGCATGGATTCCGTCACTAGTAGTTTGGGGAACATGCTACCCTACTCATTAATGAGCACTATATGCTGTCTAACTCCTCACCTTCCATGGGTCCTATTGTATATACTGTGTATATTATGTATATAGTGTGCTGTATTACTTGATGACTCCACATTGCTTTGCTATTCTTTGCTACTTCACGTGTTGTATATTTTGCTCTGTGATGTTTACTGACTCCAAATTGTTGTTTCATTGCTGACTTATGTGTACAGTACCTTGCCTAGGTGCACCTTGTAAATGAGTTCTTCTCAATGGTATTTCACCTGGTAAAATAAAGACTGATTGATTGCTTGCTTGGTATGCTAACATATCAAATTAGGCTGACTTACTTATCTTTGTCGTGTAAAGTTTACTGCACCAACTCCAGTTTGTAAAAATAGATTTTGAAAAATACAGCCCATGCGTTGACGCTGACAATATGAAAACAGGAATAGCAACTTAATTGCAACAGGTACTCATATCTCAGAGTATACCACTGAACCAACAGCGGACTAGAACTGACGTTTCGCCTCTGCAAGAAGGGTCTTCCTCAGAGTTAGCAACTGGTAACCATTACAGAGTTTAAATAATCCGATCAGTTAGCATGAGGATATGGTGTTATGTACAATTAGGGTGCCACAGTGCTGCACGTAATTTAATGTGCCTCTAACTGACCCCATGCATGAATGTTAAAACAAGATTTACAAACCAATCAGTAAGATGCTAAAGCTGTAATTAGTTATAATATATCCTTTAAATAACAACATACTGCTCAAATGTATTGTATGTTTATTGTGCATCATATTAAAAACTTCTGTTGCAGGAGCACAAAACTAAGCTTGATTCATGTTTGATAGATTCTGTTTCACTACCTCAGCCAACCAGTTGGTAACGGTGCATAATATAAATTAGAGTCCTTTTTAATTTTGTCATGGACTCTTCACATATTCCAATAATATTGTATCAATTTCTTGTCTCTGTTGGTGCTGTTTATTTGTGGTGAAAGTGTGCATGCCATTCGACTGAGCCATATTACATAAAAGTTGGAATCCTTATAAAAAAGATATATTTCAGCATACAGACATACAGCAATAACACAGTCTTCTTTAAAATATTAGTTCATACTCGTGCATCACTGATATAAATGTGGCGCCAGACTTCTGTCTATGATACTCTACAATATACACCCTGATTTGAACCAACAAAAGACAGCTTTAAAAGCTGTATTGCTTTAGCGAAGTGAAGAGTTTTCTAGGCAGCACCTTCAAATTCCCCTAGTGGAGTGGCTAATTCAGTCAGTGTGATGTCACTTGAGTTGTTTCAGTTTCCCAGAACACTAATGAAAATCGTGACTCAGGAATACTGAACCTTTCAAAATGGGATACCTAGCTGAAAATAATATAACAGGGACTAAGGAGACCTACTGTAATGGTATTGTGACAGTCACCACATGATTTATTTACAGGCTGAATGGAAGGCTGCCCTCAAGCCACTGCAGGACAAAATGGCAGAGCTGATGCAAATGAAAGAACAGTATGGACAACAGTTGCACTATATTCAAGTAAGTTTTGACATTTGCTTATTGCAGCTGTAACATGCAAGGACAAAGTTGGCAAACAAGTCACTTTAGCTCCAAGGCATGATGTTTAACAATCTCCTGCCAACAAGCACCCATATACAATTTGCATAAATGTGCATATGGATGTTTCTGAAATGTGTACTTCCTTGTTAAAAACTAGTGGGGGACAAACCATGGGTAGAACAAAATGATTATGATGGTGCACAGTGTGTGTGTGTGTGGGGGGCACTTAAGAAATTAGCAAATAATAGAATGTATTGTTTATACAGAGCAAAAATATACATATTGCATATATAGCTAAAAATTTATTTTGACTATACAATAGTTGGGCCCATTTTGGTAGTTCCTGAAAGGTGCAAACAAAGTAATTGCGAGGGACTATTTAACATGAGCAACAGTTCACATACACAAGGTGGTGGAAACTCAAACCATAAATGTATACAAGCACGGCTGGGACAGAGTGAAGTGTATAGTTGTTGTTTAGGGTGCTAGTGGTAAGGAGTGGAATGGGTGGGTGCATAGTTATGCTAGTACCCTGAAAGGACAGCAGGTGCTGGGGTTTGATAGTGAGCTATGTGCAGACTGCATGAACCACTGGTCTTTTTCTGCTGCCATTGTCTATGTTTCTACCAAAACATAGCTCACCTGCACATAAAGGCAACACAGTACTCATCAAGCCAATGGCTGGTGCTGCACACAACATTTTTTCTTTTCTTTTTTTTTACATTTTTACCAACTATTTTAAATACGGGTTTTTTTAGGGACTCCTCCCTTCTGATCACGACAGGAGTCATTTAAAAAATAAATAAATAAAACTGTTAGCCAAGCTGTCATTTCACACCTCACATGCAAAACGTTCTTTGGGCAGGATTTGAAAAACACCTCCTGTAACATTCATACCCTCTCAGGCCAAACACACACACACATGCAGACAGGCAGACAGGAACACACACACACACACACACACACACACACACACACACACACACACACTGTAATGGGTGAGGCCACACTGTTACTGTCAAACCAACAAGTATAGGTATAAGTTGAGAGTCTCTTATCTAAGTACTGTACTAGGGAGCCAGAGGTAGGAGTATTTAAGGGACGATGTCCTTGGAACCTGTAAAATAAAATACAGAAAAGTGGGTCACAAAGGATCCACAGTTCTTAGAGAGTAAATAGAGTGGAAAGGAAAAGTTAGGCATGGCATAGAGTGATACTTATCTGATGGGGAAGGAAGGAGTCAGCATCCTGTCAGACCTGTTAAATAAAGAAAATTAGATTAATACAGTAGCAGCAAGAGCAGAAACAGAACCGAGAGATGCAAGAGGTAGAGGACAGCACAGAAGGAAAAGGGGACATTTAGAATTAAAGGTTACAGTTGGATCAAAGTAGGAAAAACAAGCATTTTTCAATGCAGAATGTTTGCTTGCTGATATTAGCATTTGAAGTGCAGGAGTTAGAAAGATGAAGAATAGGAATGGCAGTGAAGTATTGAACTCACTCCAACCCCACCTCCACCCTGCAGAGATGGACAGGCATTGGGGTGTGCCTTTGGGTCATCACCCATAATACCCATGCCATGTCACCTCACCCTATCCTGCAGACACTGACAAGTGCTGAGGTGTGCCTTGGGGTGTTTGGCTTTACAGTCACCCCATTCCATAAGGACATACGGTGAAATGGGTGCAGTATAGGAGAATGGGGTGAACTTTGGGGCCGAAGAGTCCAAGGCACACCTCGATGCCTGTCACTGGCTTTGGGGTGGGGTGGGGTGGAATGCATGAGCATTACAGCTGGCAATCCAAAGGCACACCCATGACGCCTGTCAGTCTGTACAGGATGGGACGCTATGGTTAGAAACCCTAACGCCCTGGGCTTTTGTTGGTATTTGCACTACAAATTTTCAACATGGACTTTTTGTGACACCACCTGATGAAAGCATTTGGGACCTCTTCTCATGAACAGTGGCACTGTGATTTTGTGAATCTGCCCCGAACGTTGATTTCCCACAGCGATCACGCCATTCTGCCCCAGATGTGCAAAACCACAGTTTGGGCAGGATGTAAAAAATAACAGCTGTACCATTCATAGGGAGGTGTGAAGAGATGGCAATGTTGAAAATCTGGAGTGAAAATATTAAAAGTGCTCGAACTTACGAGCGTACGTGGAAACTGCGCAATGCATGCTCGTAATACAGTCATTTAGTGGAATTATTTAACCAAGTTTTCAACATAGGCATTTTGTGACCTCTGCTAATGAACAGTGTCACTATGATTTTCTTAATCTGTCCCGAATGTTGATTTCCCACAGCGACCATGCCATTGTGCGTCAGATGTGCAAAAACACATTTAGGGCAGGATGTGAAAAATGACAGCTATACTGTTCATAAGGAGGTGTGCAAAAATGATGATGTTGAAAATCTTGAGTGAAAATATAAATTCTTGAAGTTACCAGTGTGCGTGGAAACTGCGCAATGCACGCTCGTAACATAGTCATTTTATGGACTTTTGTCACCAAATTTTCAACAAAGGCATTCTAGAACCTCCGCTTATGAACAGTGTCACTGTGATTTTCTTAATCTGTCCCAAACACTGATTTCCTACAGCAGCTGCGCAATTGTGCGCCGGATGTGCGAAAACATATTTCGGCCAGGATGTGAAAAATGACAACTGTATTGTTCATAAGGAGGTGTGAAAAAATGCCAATGTTGAAAATCTAGAGTGAAAATATTACAAATTTGCGAAGTTATGAGTGTGCGTGGAAACTGTGCGATGCATGCTCGTAACAGTCATTTTTTTGGAATTTTTTTCACCAAATTTGCAACATAGGCATTTTAGGAGCCCACCTCATGAATAATGACACTGTAGTTTCGTTAATCAGTTCCAAAAGGTGATTCCTCACAGTGACCTCGTAATCACCTTTCGGGACCAAAAAATCAGATGACAGTGGCTGAATACATAAGGTGAGGTCCCAAGAACCCCATGTTGAAAATTTGGTGCCAGAATTCACAAAAATGGCAGAGATATCCACCCAAGTTGAAAAAAACCCATTTATGCCATTATACAGCTTACCAGCATTTCTTCAGTTCGTGGTCGGCTTTGAAGAGTGCAGACATGTTTCCGCTCCACCGAAGATCATTGCGCTGGGCTCTGGAGCTAAGTATGGGGTGGGGGGTGTGGGGAGGTCAGGTGCACAGAGGATGGATGCGGGTTGGGGTAGGGGGTACTGGAGACAACGAGGGACTGTTTTTTCAAGTAAAAAAAAAAATAACATTGCGGGAAGGTTTTTCTTTTATAGGTTTGTTTTTGGTACACTGGGATGGGCTCACAGTGTACCACCTGTATTTTTTGGAGGGAGGACTGAAGCCAACAGGGACTGGGCCCCATCAGCGCAGAAAATGGGTCTGTGTTTGGGGTGGTGCATGATGCTGAGGGGGATTTGGCATCCCCTCTGCATACAAAACTATTACACGGGGGACATTATGCCAACAGGGATTGGGCTCTCTCGTTGGCAAATGAACTGGGGAGGGGGCATGCCGACAGAGGGATTGGGCACCCGCTTCAGCTTCCATGGGGATAGTAAGAGGTGGCTGGTGACAGCCGCTGCCATGTTTATTGAAATGGGACACCAAACAAGGCAAGCTGTGATTCGCCGCTGGAATCAGGGACCACCCCAGCAGCAAAAACAGTTGATTGTTAAATGATGGGGCGTTTCCTGATTGCAGCGGCAAATTTCTTTTAAGTTGGTGGCACGCTGCAATACTGCTGTCATCGATAGCGTTCTCCTCTATTGGCACCACAGAGACCAGCCCCAAAAAGCGCTACCGGCATTGGCCACAACACTGCTGCACCTCCACAACCCACTACTCCAGCAAGCTGCCACAACATGTTTCTTGCGTATTTGTGTAAGCAAACATAAAAACATAAAGAGAAAGGAAATAAAATAATAAAGATATGAAAGAGTAGAGAAAGTGCTGTATTGGGAGGGGCTCAGCTAAAACCCCTTAGTGCACTGGATGGCCAGGTGGCCAGTATTTTACAATGGTAGCCCAGGTGGGCTAGTGGAGCCTATTTTGGGCTAATGGCCCAGTTTTAATGAAAAAGGGAAAGGGAAAACTGTTTAACAAGGAAAGGCACAGTAAGCTGAAGCCTGGTTCCAGGTGCGACCTGGGAGCACGGGAAGTTAAGTGACTTGCTCACGGTTACACATTATGTAAGTGGGGGCTGTGGGATTCAAATCCAGGTCTCCAGGTTTGCAACTCAGTGCTCTAAACCATAGTGCTATAGTGCCTCTTAAAAAAATACAGTTAGCACTGGTGGTCCCTTGGGCTAGGAATGCCTAGGAGGCCTGCTTCCTAGAACTGGTTGCCCAGGTGGGCTAGTTCCCTGCAGACCAATTGCCAACGATGTTAAACAATATTAGAATTCCTCCCTGTGGTCAAGGGGGCTCCCTGAGCCCTGATTTTGTGTTGGAGAGCAGGGAGGAGAGTAAAGGAGGAGGACAAGCTTGGGCTGCTGCTGCAGCAGCCATCCCTATAGTGTAGCCACGCTAAAAATGACAGTGCCTGAAGGCACTTGCTACTCCAAGCCCATACAGAGCTCAGACTGCAGCCTGCTCCATGTGGGTGGGAGAAGGGGAGACAGAAACTCAGAGGAGGTGGAGAAGACCATGGTAGGAGCACCTCCTCCATTCTCCAGCTGTAGTTCTGTTAAATGCCTTAGGGCTTGGGAGGCAAGAGGAAGCCGGGGGGAGCTACACTCAGGCTAGTTGAAGCTCCCAGCCTGGAGCAGGAAAATGACAAGAGTTGCCAGTATGTGAAGCCACTCCTGTGGCAAACATAAAGTGCTCTGAGAGGGCTTTGCGGCTGCTAACAGAAAAAAAAAAAAAAAAACTGAAGAAAGACCACAACCACGTAGGCTGTGAAACAAAAAAAAGAACAGCAGTGCACACCTGTAAATGCTGGCAGCCATGGCTCTGACGGCTTCCCGAAATTTAAATTTAAGCACCACTATATATTGATCTCCATCTCAGGCATGTTTTGACATGCATAACGGGGAGTGGGGGGCACGCCCCATTGATATGAATGGGGTTCATTACTATTTTATCAATCAATCAATCAAAATCTTTATTTTGCCAGGCAGAACATCATTGAGACAAGCTCATTTACAAGATGGACCTGGGACAAAACGGTGAGCTGAAGAGTAATGAAGGCCACCGCTTGACTAATGAGGCCCTTGTCAGACAAAGAATCTCCAACTCACCATCATAATGTATCCACCAGAGTTAGATGTTAAAGTGCTGTTCATCTGCCAGCATGTAGACCTCAGGCCCTGCTCTCACATGCATATTGCTCTCTCCACCTGGTTATCGTAAAGATGGCGAAAAGGGTGAATGGATATTGCCGAAAGGGAATTTTGGTGATGTCTCCATAACCCCCCCCCCCCAAGAGAGGCAGTATAGCATAGTGGTCTAGGGCTCTAAGCTGCAAACCTGGAGACCTGGGATTTAATACCACAGCCCCCACCTGCATACTGTTGTAATACTGAACAAGTCACTTAACTTCCTTGTGCTCCCAGGTCGCACCTGGAAACAAGCTTGGCTTAGTGTGCCTTTCCTGGTTAAACAACTTCCCCATTCCCCTTTCCCAAGGTCCACTCCCCCTGGAGTTAGTAAATATAGTAAGGGGGTGGGGGCACAGACCCCCACATGGGGAGTGTGAGGGGCACTTCCCCCAGCAAAAAGAGACCACTGAATTTCCCTTTCAGCATTATTTATGTGCCCTTTTGATGTTTGCCGTACTTTCGTTGCCGTGGTCTGACTCAGTCTGGTGCAAACACACCGGCCCAGGCAACAGTGGCTGCTTCAGTTTCTGTTGGTTACCAGGGCACTGGGTGGGTACTACAGTTGGCAGCCTGGGCACTTATAAAAACTGGAATGGAAGGTACATGTGCATATTCATGCGTGCCTGCCTCTTTGGGTTATTTGAACAAATAATGAATGTTAAGCGTCTGCAATAAAAATGTCATTCCCATTTTTATGTTGGCTCACGCTTGCACGCCAGCCAACATATTGCGGTAGTAGCAGATTTGGAGGTGCGGTCACTGTGTGCGAATGCAGGGCACATATCAGTAGGTGCGTCCCTCATTCCCCAATAAGGCAGCATGCAGGTGCCACACTAGCAACATGTAATGTGGCGAGCACATCTAAGAGAAGGTCCGCTGTAATGAGAGCCAAGCTTGTCACGCAGTGACACCTACCAATGTGCCTTTCCTGGTGAAGTATTCTAGTAAACATGATGGCAGTCCTGCCACAATGCTGACTTCGAGGGTGCCCAATCCCCTTGTCGGCATGCCCTGACCCAGTTCATGTGCCGATGGGGGAGCCCGCTCCTCATCAGCATAATGCCCCCCAATTTGTTGTGTGCTGAGAGGGGTGCCCAATCCACCTCAGCTCTAGCTCCCCCTTCGTTATGTGCCAATGGGGGTGCCCAATCACCCATCGGTTAGCCCCCCCAAACACTCAGGTGGCACGCTGGGAACCCACCCCAGAGTGCCAAATGCCCCTGTAAAAAAAAAAAAAGTCGTGTGATTTTTTTTAACTTGTAAAAGAAGAAAACGGTTCCTCGAGGTATGTCCTGCTCCCTTCCCCAACCCGCGCCCACCCTCTGCGCACCCTGCCTCCCCACACCCCACTGCATACTTACCTCCGGAGTCCGGCGCGACAATATTCTGTGGACTGGGAACACGTTTGCATTCTTCAAAACTGACCACGAACTGAAGAAATGTCGGTAAGCTGTATAATGGCATAAATAGGGTTTTTTCAACTTTGGTGCATATCTCGGACATTTTTTGAAATTTTTGCACAAGGAAATTTTCAACATGAGGTTATTGGGGCCCCTCTTCATGAATTCAGTTACTGTCATGGCATTATTCTGTCCCAAAAGGTGATTTTGCAGTCACTGCACAGAATCACATTTCAGGACTGATTAATGAAATGAGAGTGCCACTGTTCATGATGTGGGCTCTCAAAAAGCCTATGCTGCAAATTTGGTGAAAAAAATCCAAAAAATGACTGTTTATGAGAGTGCATTGTGCAGTCTCCACGCATACTCATAACTTTATTAATTTGTAATATTTTCACTCCAGATTTTCAACATTGGCATTTTTCCACACCTCCTTATGAACAGTACAGCTGTCATTTTACATATCCTGGCTGAAATGTGTTTTCGCACTTCCGGCACAGAATAGCGTGCTCACTGTGCAAAATCAGTTTTCAGGTCAGTTTAAGAAAATGACAGTGACATTGTTCATGAGCAGAGGTCCTAAAATGCATATGTTGAAAATTTGGTGATGAAAGTCTATAAAATGACTGTGTTACAAGCATGCATTGTGCAGTTTCCATGCACCCTTGTAACTTCGCAAATTTGCAATGTTTTCATTCCAGATTTTCAACGCTGGCATTTTTTCACACCTCCTTATGAACAGTACAGCTGTCATTTTTCACATCCTGCCCCAAATGTGTTTTCACACCCATGGTGCACAATGGCAGGGTCGCTGTGGGAAATCAACTTTTGGGACAGATTAACAAAATCACAGTGCCACTGTTCATGAGGGGAGGTCCCAAAATGCCTATGTTGAAAATGTGGTTAAAAAAATCCCAAAAATAATTGGGTTACGAACATGTGTTGCGCAGTTTCTATGCATGCTCATGACTTCACCAATTTCTCATATTTTCACTCCAGATTTTCAACGTTGGCATTTTTTTGCACCTCCTCATGAACAATACAGTTGTCATTTTTCTCATCCTGCCCGAAATGCGTTTTTGTGCCTGTGTCGCCAAATGGCATAGTCACTGTGCAAAACCACCTTTCGGCTAACAAACTGATAGTGCTGCTCTTCATGAGGTGGGGTCACAAAAAGCCCATGCTCAAAATTTGGAGTGAAAATACCAACAAAGGCCTATGGCGTTAGGGTTTCTAATTGTAACACCCCTCCCCGGAAGAGACTGATAGGTGTCAGGGTGTGACTTGGGATCATTGGCTATAATGCACATGCCATTCCACTCTCTCACCCCCATCCTGCAGCCAGTGATAGGCATCAAGGTGTGCCTTGGAGTGTCTGGCCCTAAAGTTCGCCCCATTCTCCTATACTGCACCCATCTCAGTGTGTTTCCTTATGGAATAGGGTAAGTATAAGGCCCAAAGACCCCAAAGCACACCACGACACTTGTCAGTGTCTACAGGGTAGGGTGAGGTAAAATGGCATGAGTGTTATAGCTGATGACCCTAAGGCACACCCCAATGACTGTCACTCTCTGCAGGGTGGGGGTGGAGTTGGCGTCAGGTCAATACTTCACTGCCACTCCTATTATGCATCTCTAACTCCTGCACTACCAATGCCAATGCCAGCAAGACAACATTCGGCATTGACAAACGCTTGTTTTATTTTCCCATGGCTGGAGAACCAGGAATTCTCTCCAACCCTCTTTCCAGCAGGCATCCACCTTTCAGAGCTGGTCCCCCATGGATTGCCCACAGTGGCAGGGCCAGAAGAAGCAGGGCCACCCCCCTGAGCAGGGAGAAGTAGGGCCATACTCCTAGAGCAAGGAGAAGCAGGGTCATCCCCTTGAGCCAGAAGGAGAAGCAGAGCCATTCTCCTTACCTCCCCTGCCTGAGTCAGGAGAAGCAGGATAATTGCCTTCACCAAGCCAGGGGAAGAAGGGCCATCCCCAACCCCAAGCCAGCAAAAGCAGGGTCATCTCCCTGAGCCAGCAGAAGCAGGACCATCCCTTTCCTTGACCCAGGAGAAGCAGCACCACCCCTCCTCCGAAAGGCAGGAAAAGCAGGGTCATCCCCTCTGAGACAGCAGAAACAGGGAAATCCTTCCCCAGGCCAGAGAAGTAGGGCCACTCCCTGAGCAAGAAGAAGCAAGGACATGCCCCCTGAGCCAGAAGATGCAGGACCATCCCCCTGAACCATGACAAGCAGGGCCATCCCCCTGAACCATGACAAGCAGGGTCATCCCCTCTAGACTAGGACAAGCAGGGCCATCCCCCCTGAACCATGGCAAGCAGGGCCACCCCCCCGAACTAGGACAAGCAGACCCCCCCCCGAGTCAGCAGAAGCAAGTCCATCCCCCTTAGTCAGGAGAATCAGGGCCATTCTTCTTAGTCAGGAGAAGCAGGGCCATCCCTACCTCTCCCTGAACCAGGACAAGCAGGACCATTCCCCCCCTCTGTGAACCAGCAAGCAGGGCTATCCCCCTTCCCCGAGCCAGCAGAGGCAAGGTCATCCCCTTTCACCAGGAGATGCAGGGCCATTCTCCCTGAACCAGGACAAGCAGGCCAGTCCCCCTCCCCTTAACCAGGAGAAGCGGGGCCATCCCTATCCCTTTCTAGCAGGGGTCCACCTTCCACAACTGGTCCCCCGTGGATTGCCCACAGCAGCAGGGCCAGGAGATAGATGGCATGCGTTCTCACCCCCCCAACAGTACTGAGACAGACATTTCCAAACAAATAAATATCTTCAGAAAAAAACCCCAAAGAACAGCCACTTACTTCTGTAACCCCTCACCCCTGACTTTTAGCAAAAACGACAGGTGGCATGCTGTTGAAGCTGACAGCAGTACCTGGTGGGGACTGGGTTTGGGGAGGATGAGGTTACTCAGCACAGGGGACCTAGGTTTGGCTACTCTGCACAGGGGCACCCAAGTAAATCCGAACACAGGAAGCAATAACTGTAATGTCCAGAACCAGGTATGGGATTCTACAGTGTGGCTTTTATTCACATCTAAGCTGAACAAACAAAGCATAGACAGACCCCCATGGGGCTACATTCCTGGTAATGCAGATTAGAGTCAACAGAACACTTCTTTACTATTTCCAGCCCTCAGGCTCTGAACCCACCAGGCACACAGTCCGGACTTGCACGCAGCTTGGGGTACACAGCCTGACTTGTACACTACTTGGGTTTTACCCACTGGCCCGGCTCCCCCACCAGCCACTTCATCCGTGGTCCATTTTGGGAAATGAACCAGTTTTCCTGTTGTGGCTCCCCAAACCACCTTAGAGCCTTCGACTCCTAGAGGTAATTTTCCTTCCAATCCCACATCTGGGTACTTCCTTCATCACTGGCCAAGTGCATGAGGCAAAGTAGAAATCCACAGAGCAAATCCATAGAGGTGGACCTGGTCACAAAAGATGGGGGGTCTCCCACCTCCAGCTCCCACAATCCATACCCGGCCATTTCTCTGGAAACTAAACAACTTTTCTGAAAGCCTGGCAATGTAGATTACTGGGTAGACATATGTCGCATCTCCTCTACATGTCTTGACTTCCACTATGTGCTGGACTTCAACTTACTTTTACTTTTGCCTAAGCCTATTACTCTAGGCCTCCCACTCCTTCAGTAGTCCAATCCCCACTATCACACAAGTCCTAGGGTGAAAAACATAGGCCCTTTAGAAAGAGCAGAAATTCACCCTCTGGTTGCAGGTGCCCCACAGGCGATTCACAAATCTTCTTGTTTCCCAAAAACTCTTGAACAAATAAGGCAGCTTCTCCACTAGCAGAAAAACCAGGGGGTTGCCCCTGGAATAAGCAGGACAACCTTTCCTGCCCCATCCCCTGAGGGATGGGGCAATGAGACCCAAATCAGCGGTCTTCACCACTTTAAAAACTATCTTTTGTGTCTCTCTTTTGGTGGAAACACACACCCTTTTCCCAGAATGGTAGCCCTATGTCAGGGCTGAGGCTCCATGAGCCTACACAGAGCTGCTGTGCTCCTACCTCAGCAAGCTCCAAACTCCAACTGACCTACAGACTGACTACTGTTCAAGCCTCCCAACATTCTATTCCAACTCCCTGCTGCAGATTCCACTGTGGCTCATGTAGCTGCGACAGTTCTATGGTGATGTCATCCCTCAGTCTCAGCTGAGACGAGAACAGAGTGAGACAGTGTGAAATCCATTTAACTGGAGTTTCACAAGCTGCCTTCCCTGCCTACCACTAGGTCTTACTGGGATTCTAGTAACCCCGGGTAACAAGGGGGTTACACTTGCCCTTGACCAGGAAAATGGCTGTCCGCAGTCATTGTTTACCCGGCTTTAGGCCATCCCACCCTATGTGCTACTTGCGGAGGGGGGTGATCAGGCCCCCTCCTACCATGTGTGAGCATGGGCAGGCAACACTAATGGCCTAGAGGCCTTTAACTGACATATCAGCCTCTACACTACCCACTTACTATGGACACCTAGTGGCTCTTGTAGAACTGTCCAGAGCATAGCCCTAATAGCTCAGCACTGCAACCCCTACTGCAGGTCAGGGCCACAGCCTGTCTGTCCCCCCCCAGCCCTCTAGGGAAAACCTATCTGTCTCTAAATTAATACCCCAAAAACAAAAACAACCCAGGGACCTCCCTGACCTTGGGCAACCTGCAACCACACACCAAGAATACCACATTATTATATCACTTTACTGCCTATTCCCTACCCCCACAACCACACCTGTGGAAGGAAAATGTTAATACAGTAACAACAATAACCACACCACAGTACTTTAAATCACTACACACTAAAGTACTAATGAGGAACTCCGATGAGCCCCTTCTCCTCTTCTTGTCTTCTCTTCTATCTTCTCCAGGAACACCTGCAAGAAAAAGAAAGACAACACACACTCCTAATCTGCATACACAGTCTACCTAAACCCCTACCATCAAAACACTGAAGAATCCCAAAAAGATTTTTTTTAGAAAAGGTAGAAAAACAGTATATACATTAGAACACAGTAGAAAACAACGACATTATTTACAATACACTTTGGGGGGGATTGAGTGCCGTAAAAGTCCCAATTAGTGACCACAATGCCCGAAGGCTAGTCCAATAAAGAGTCTCTCCTGGGCCGGAGCCTGGTGAGGCACAGTTCTAACAGGCCAAAGTCCTGAAGGGGAGAGTCTTTGAGGACAGTTCACACATTTTGGAGTCTGCTAGTGTAGGGTGTGTACTGCAGTGTCATAAAGATAGAAAAGTTCAAACTTACCAGCCCCTCATAGAATGGAAAATTATGAACCGACCTGCACCTCTGACGAAGACTCTCCCTGGAAGCATTTCTTCTGATACAGCTGAGTGGACATCTTCTGGGAACTACAGGAGGGCACATCTGGGAACTGCTGGGCTGATGTCATCTCTGGAGATGGAACATTAGAATAGGAACAAAAAGAAAACAGCTGGTCTGACATCATCCGATTACCAGGCGATGGCTCAGGATACAGATGGGCTGGTGTCCTGTCTGGATGTGAAGTCATCTGGTGGGCCACTCAATGGATTCTGGAAAGGCCAGTACACTGTAGAACTGATGAATGTGGGGCACCTGAGTCCTGGATGTCCATACTGGAGGATCCATAAAGGCACTTCACAGTCTGGTGTGGCAGTATTGACTACCACTGCTCGGCTTTCCATTTAGTAGGCATGGGCACATTTGCTGGGAGGTCCTTGCACTGAGGCCAATAGTACTGGGGGGTCAGGAGCTTGAATTATTACCCTGTCTGGGCGCACATAATTCACACAGTGGGAGATTTCATGTCCCTCTCGGTCCACTATTCGCACTCTGTCCATAAACAGTGTCCTGCCTCTCTTCCACTGGGTATATTTCTCATGAAAAAGTCTGTTCTTTACATGCTTGTTTGCCCCAGGATGCACACCTTTCATTGCTTCGGCCCAGATCCAGGATTTCCTGCTGTTCTCAATCTCCTCCCAGACTTTCCTATGAAAGGTCATACCATAGATCTCATTTGCCTTTCTACGAACCAGTCTCTCCTCTTTACTAGCTTTGGTCAACCTGAGACTGCCGGCCTGGCTTGGGGGCAGCCGGTCCTGGTTCTGCCAGCTATGCATCCGTAACGAGATCAAAAATGGATCCCTGACTTCTTCTTCTTCTTGCATAGCCAGGGCAGTGGCATCACCACTCTCTTCCATGCATTCCTCCAAGGCAAGATCTTGAGGCTGTGTACCCGTTCCTTTTTCACAAGGCCACATAGGTTCCCCCTCATCTTCCTCTTCACTGAGGATCTGAGCCCAGGAGTGAGCAGTCGTTCCCATTCCTGAGACTATCCACTCATCATTAGGCGTGGAGGTCGACACCTCCCACTCAAAGGCCTCCGGCATCTCATCTTCTCCTATGAGACTTGGCTAGGCCCCTGGGGTCTACTGATGCTTTATCCGAACTTGCCTTCTGGGATCCAGCATCCGAAACTTCAACTTCTGGTTCTGTCTCTAACTCTGCACCCTCTAGCTTTGTACCACACTCACCCGAGGGGCCTTCTTCCACAGGCTCTGCCTGTTGCTGTGTGCTGCCAACTGCAGATTCCTGAACCTTTGTCCATTTGGGAGCCAAATGAATTTGAGGTGCTTTATACAAGCCATATTTTTCTAGGCATCCAGCACAGTGAGGAATCATGAAGACGTCCCTTCCAGCTCCCAAGCATATTTGACACACATGCACTGGAAAACCAGGAATCGCCACATGAGGAGGCAGTTGTCCTCCATAGCACCACTTTTCAATATCCCTCAGTCTGGTGTGTGGTGTTTGGTCGAAGTGCCGCTCATTAGCGGCTGGAATATTATCAGCTGGCAGATTCGAATTTGTCTTTGTCCTATACCGTTCGTAAGCGGCAGCATATTTGAGTGTGGCTTCTGGTCGAGTGCCACTTGTTAGCGGCTGGAACTTTATTAGCTAGCAGATAAGCTTCGATTGTGTCCCTACCTGTTGACTTCCCTCTCCCCTATTCGTTTTAATCTGGTGAAATCACAGCGTGAGAGGCTGTGTTAAATTGCCTGGTTTGGCTGATATTGGAGGAGTGGGAGGGAACTGGTTCTGCTGTGAGGGTTGGGGAGGAGTGTCTGCATATAAGGAAGCACCGCTCGCAAGCAGCAGCTGAGTGTGTGGTGTTTGGTCGAAGTGCCGCTTGTTAGCGGCTGGAATATTATCAGCTGACAGATTTTAATTTGTCCTTGTCCTATACCGCTCGTAAGTGGCAGCATATTTGAGTGTGGCTTCTGGTCGAGTGCCGCTCGTTAGCGGCTGGAACTTTATTAGCTGGCAGATAAGCTTTGATTGTGTCCCTACCTGTTGACTTCCCTCTCCCCTATTCATTTTAATCTGGCGAAATCACAGCGTGAGAGGCTGTGTTAAATTGCCTGGTTTGGCTGATATTGGAGGACTGGGAGGGAACTGGTTCTGCTGTGAGGGTTGGGGAGGAGTGTCTGCATATAAGGAAACGCCGCTCACAAGCGCGAGCATTGTGAGTGGCGTGAGCGCCACTCGGTGCCAGAATTATCTCTGCTTGTAATGAAGAGTTGGGAAGCAGTGCTGTCTATTGAGGGTTTTTAGATTGTGTTAGGTTTCTAAATTAGGAACGTTTTAAATTTGATGAATTAGTCTTAATTAAAGCCTATTTGTTATTTTTATATTTTCAAACTAGGAATGTGTAGGGGGTCTGAAGGGCAACCTGCGGGGGTTAGGATTATTTATGGGAAGGCACAGCTGCATGCTTTGCGTCCCTTTGTCCCTCTCCCTGTGCCCAATGTTACGAGCAGGCGTTGCAGGGAGGTGGGGATCGTAAGGGACTGTTTGGCTTGCGAGCTTGGGCTGACCAGGAGCGGGCTGAAGGTAGAATAGAGGTGGTTGGATCGAGGAGACGCCCTGGCTTATTTAGGGCACCTAGGCGACGCCAGACGTGGTTGGTGCCCATTTCCAGGGAAACCACCAGACCGAGTAGTCAAGTAACCCGAGGGGTTACACCACCTGTTATTCCTCTGTTGGCAGTGCTGTGCAATGCCAGGTCGATTAGAAACGCGAAGGCAATTATTGCCACCTTGGTTTCCTCAGTCGACCTGGCTTGCATAATGGAGACCTGGGTGGGAGATGATGCCGGCCCTGTTTTTGAGGCTGCAGTCCCCCCAGGTTATACCGTCTTGCACTGCCCCAGAGGAAATCACAGGGGTGGCGGTGTAGCCATCTGTTTTAAATCTAGCCTGACCTTCACCGTGCACCCGGTGGGAACCCCGGATTCATTTGAGTGTGTGGCCATCCGTGGAGGACTCGGCATTGGCTGCAGGATCCTCCTCATCTATTGCCCTCCTGGCCCGGTGGGGGGGTTCCTGCAGGAATTTGCCGAGTTCGTTGCCAGTGAGACATTGGACTCCCCTAGATGTGTTTTTCTGGTGGACTTCAATGTCTGGGCTGAGGATAAAACTCAAAGATGTATTGATGAATTTCTGCAGAATATGTCCTTATTAGGGCTTTTGTAGTTCGTTGATGCACCTACCCATCGGGATGGCCACACACTGGACCTAGTGTTCTCACTGGGGATTGAGATCTTGGATCTCATGGTTGATCAAGTACTTTGGTCTGATCATAGCACATTGAGGTTCATGCTTGGGACTCCCACTGTAAGTTTCTCCCCTGCTGAGATGATCCGCTGCCGCCCTTTAGGAGATCTTACCCCTGTGGGTTTCATGGTGGCTGCTGATCTATCTAGTTTAGGTGATGTATGCGTCAGAGCTGTTGGTGTCGGTGTGGATACCTATAATAAGGTACTATCCGATCGCCATCAACTCTCAAGCACCTATCCGTATCGACCCAGAACTGCATTCTGAGGTCTCCATGGTTTGATGGAGATCTCAGGAAATGAAGAAGATGGGTCGGAGACTGAGCGCTGCTGGAGGAAATCCTCCTGGAGACGGACAAACTGGTCCTGCGTGTGCACTATTGTGCATACCAGGAGGCAGTCGACCGAAAGAAGACATTGTTTTTGTCTCGGGAGATTGCTGCTGGGAGAAACCGACCAGCCTCGCTCTTCCGGACTGTCGACAGACTTCTTCATCCTATCTGTCTCCAGCCTGGAAGAGTTCCCTCTAATGAGGATTGTGAGGATTTTGCTTGTTTTTTCTTGGACAGGGTGTCTTTGATCTGGTGGGAGGTTTCTTCAGCCAGCAATACCATTGCTGTCAGTGGTCGCCAGTCATGTACTGAGTGCACTCCACCTAACTGGGGTGAGTTTAGGCCAGTGGAGGACCGTGAGGTAATTGAGGTGGCGGTCAATCTGAAGCATACCTTTTGTGAACTGGACCCAGTGCCAACGCGTTTCTTAATGAGATGCATTGACTCTGTTGGCCCGGTGTTTGCCCTGATTGTCCGGTGCTCCTTAAGTCAGGGTGTCTTCCAGGATGCCTTGAAGGAGGCTCTGGTTAGACCCCTTTTAAAGAAATCTTCTTTGGACCCGGAGGTCAGGGCAAATTACTGTCCTATCTCGAATCTCCCATTTTTGGGGAAGATTGTTGAGAAGGTGGTATCGCTTCAGTTGGAGGAACATCTCATGACTCACGAGTTGTACAATCCCTTCCAGTCGGCTTTTCGGGCCAGGTATAGCACTGAAATTGCGTTAGTTCGGGTGCAAAATGACCTCCTCAGGGCTAGAGACCGAGGAGACAAGACAATTCTTGTTCTCCTCGATCTCTCTTCAGCATCTGATACTGTGGACCATTGTGTGTTGCTTCTCTGCCTGAGGGAGTTATGTGGACTCACCAGTACTGTCATCAAGTGGTTTGAGTCCTTTCTCACAAATAGGATACAGCGGGTTGTGATGGGAAATTTCTCATCAACACCCAGTCTCCTTTTGTGTGGAGTCCCTCAGGGTTCGGTGTTGGCCCCAATGTTGTTCGCAGTATATATGCTGCCCCTGGTGGGGATCATTAGAAAGTATGGACTGAGTTTTCATTGCTATGCTGATGACACTCAGCTATACTTATCTTTTGCCCCAGGAACACCCAACGCAGTAGATGTGTTGAACATCTGTCTGGCTGAGATTAGCGATTGGATGGCCTCCAGCTGGCTTAGATTGAACCGTGATAAGACTGAGGTATTGGTAGTGGAGTCGAACAGAGTTCGTGATGGGATGGCCTCTGATTCTGCAACTGGCCTTGTGCTAGGGGCTGCGTGATTGATGGCCTCCCCTCGGGTGCAAAATCTTGGCGTGATGTTTGACAGGAATCTGTCCATGGAGGCTCAGATCTCTTTCGTGGTCCGTTCCTGTTTTTTCCATCTTTGAAACATTGCCAGGATTAAGCCCCTTGTTCCGCCTCTGGACCTCCCTACCTTGATACATGCCTTAGTCACTTCTAGGCTTGATTACTGTAATGTCCTCTATCTCGGGATCTCTGGGGGTTCTCTCCGCAGACTGCAGCTCATGCAGAATGCTGCTGCCCGGCCTTTAACTGGGCAGAGTAAATTTTGTCACATTACACCTGTGTTCGCGAACTGCACTGGCTGCCTGTCAGGTGGAGAGTGCTCTTCAAGGTGGGGTTTCTCACCTATAAGGCCCTACACGGACAGGGCCCTGGTTACCTTCAGTTCTCCTGATACCCTCCTCCTCTTCCACATTCTCGGCCTCTGGTGCTGACCTCCTAACAGTCCCAAGAGCGAGGTTAAAATCTGCGGGAGACCGAGCATTTAGTATTGCCGCCCCCGCTTTTTGGAATTCTTTGCCAGCTGCAGTTAGGGAGGCCCCTAATCTAACTACCTTTAAGGTTTGCCTTAAGACCTACCTATTTCTACATGCTTTTGGGGTTTGATTTTGACTATGTATATGTGTTTTATTCTTCTATGTATTTATATGGCATGAAATGCTATAAATTTTTCCATTTCTTCTTTTATTGTGCGGCGCCCAGAGCCTTTGGGATTGGGCGTCTTTTTAAATAAACATGACTTGACTTGACTTGACTTGTTCACTGCTGCTGTTACTGCAACCCGGGCATGATCTGGATAGCGAGCTGGTCCTGAGGCCTTAAATACGGAAAAACAAACAAAAGCTCACTGTAACTAAAAGTCCCAGTTTACTGAACACTTTCTTTAGTTTTAAAATGGCTCCTCTGCTGCTGTGTTTACTTTACTACCCCACCCTGTAATGGTGGCGGCAGCACTCCTGTGCATCAACATTCAGAAATTGGGTCAAGCCACTGCACACCCGATTTACACATACCACTGATAACCTTTGCTCAAACTGCACAAACTTGCACTGTTCTTGTTCTGAACACATTTACATGATTTTCCACAGACTTTTCACATGCTGGAAACATTTCTTTGACTCACAGTCCCTTAAAGCTTTAGATTTTTAAGCACAGGATTGCCTGTAAAACTAGTGCTGCACATTTGGCTACAACTCACAGTCTCTCTCTGGCTTTAAACTGAGGCTGAACTCATTACTATGCACACAGTCAATGGCTTAACAGACTTGCACTTGCTGGCAGGATTTGACACAGTCGTTACTTGCAAAGCAACTACACTGCTGCACACATATTTTGTTGGCATTTGGCAGAAAATCACTGTTTGAGCAATTTCACTGTTAGTATTTACTGTTATCAGTAGCAGTTTGTTGCGATGGGGAAAAACGGCCTGCAGCCAGTTCTTGGAGGCCTCAGAACAGAAACGGGTGGGCAGTCCTGCCGATCATCTCCTCGACCACCACACTTGCAATTCAGATGATCGATTAGCGGGTTGAGCCCGATTTTAAACAAACAAGTCTAATTTTGGAAGGTTTACAATGTTTTTAACACTCTGCGATGCTCCTCCACAAGCCAGTACACACACTCCACTCACACTCCCTCTTGAATGCTGGGGCAGTCACTCTAGAGCTGGCTGAGAGGCGGGACTGATTGCAGCCTCACCAATTACAAGATGCCATGCAAATGAGCCTCTTCTTCCTTGCGAGTGCTCTTCTCCTCATGACGATCGTCGAGCAGGCAAATTTAAACTGCAGAATGCAACTTTTTTTTTTCAACTGACTCCACGGCAAGAGCGCATTTCAGCCATTTAACATAGCCATTCACACTGCAAGTCTCTCAGTTCATTCAAAAAGCATTTCCAACGTCCAGGGCACAATTTTCCTGTTGCTACCCCTAGTCTTCCACACTTTTCTTTACCACAGTTCATTTTAAAAGCAGGCAAAAATGTTGTAAACAATTTGATGCAGGACAAGGGCACACTCTTTGGCTTTACTGCTCCTTGGTAAACAGTTGGTATTTTAAACAGCAGCATAAGATCCACAGCACACAGCAACACTAGTTAACTTGCTTCAGCTTTTTGGGCTACCCACTGCCAGATAGCCAAAATGCTAGCCCCTTGCCTGAGCACCTTCCTGCCAGAATTAAAATCCCAGCGGTGCCTCCATTTTTGTAACCCCTCATCCCTGCCTTTCAGCAAAAATGACAGGTGGCATGCTGTTGAAGCTGACAGCAGTATCTGGTGGGGACTGGGTTCGGGGAGGATGAGGTTACTCGGTACAGGAGACCTAGGTTTGGCTTCTCTGCACAGGGGCACCCAAGTAAATCCGAACACAGGAAGCAATAACTGTAATGTCCAGAACCAGAAATGGGATTCTACAGTGCAACTTTTATTCACATTTAAGCTGAACAAACAAACAAAGCATAGACGGACCCCCACGGGGCTACATTCCTGGTAATGCAGATTAGAGACAACAGAACACTTCTTTACTATTTCCAGCCCTCAGGCTCTGAACCCACCAGGCACACAGCCTGGACTTGGATGCAGCTTGGGGTACACAGCCTGACTTGTACACTACTTGGGCTTTCCCCACTGTCCGGCTCCCCCACCGGCCACCTCATCCGTGGTCTATTTTGGGAAATGAACCAGTTTTCCTGTTGTGGCTCCCCAAACCACCTTAGAGCCTTGGACTCCTAGAGATAATTTTCCTTCCAATCCCACGTCTGGGTACTTCCCTCATCACTGGCCAAGTGCATGAGGCAAAGTAGAAATCCACAGAGCAAATCCGTAGAGGTGGACCCGGTCACTAAAAGATGGGGGGGTCTCCCACCTCCAGCTCCCACAATCCATACCTGGCCATTTCTCTGGAAACTAAACAACTCTTTTCTGAAAGCTTGGAAATGTAGATTACTGGGTAGACATATGTCACATCTCCTCTACATGTCTTGACTTCCACTATGTGCTGGACTTTAACTTACTTTTACTTTTGCCTAAGCCTATTACTCTAGGCCTCCCACTCCTTCAGTAGTCCAATCCCCACTATCACACAAGTCCTAGGGTGAAAAACATGGGCCCTTTAGAAAGAGCAGAAATTCACCCTCTGGTTGCAGGTGCCCCACAGGCGATTCACAAATCTTCTTGTTTCCCAAAAACTCTTGAACAAATAAGGCAGCTTCTCCACTAGCAGAAAAACCAGGGGGTTGCCCCTGGAATAAGCAGGACAACCTTTCCTGCCCCATCCCCTGAGGGATGGGGCACTGAGACCCAAATCAGCGGTCTCCACCACTTTAAAAACTATATTCTGTGTCTCTCTTTTGGTGGAAACACACACTCTTTTCCCAGAATGGTAGCCCTATGTCAGGGCTGAGGCTCCACGAACCTACACAGAGCTGCTGTGCTCCTACCTCAGCAAGCTCCAAACTCCAACTGACCTACAGACTGACTACTGTTCAAACCTCCCAACATTCTATTCCAACTCCCTGCTGCAGATTCCATTGTGGCTCATGCAGCTGTGACAGTTCTATGGTGGTGTCATCTCTTAGTCTCAGCTGAGACTTAGAACTGAGTGAGACAGTGTGAAATCCATTTAACTGGAGTTTGACAAGCTGCCTTCCCTGCCTACCACTAGGTCTTACTGGGATTCTAGTAACCCCGGGTAACAAGGGGGTTACACTTCAAAACAAACAAATAAAAAAACAAAACAAACACAAGCAGTCAGAACCCTGTCTCTGGTTCTGCAGACAGTTTCTCTCTCTCTGGCTGTTGTTGCTGCTGGACATAATTTACCCAGGGGCTGGGCAGATGGCTAATTGCTGCTGCTCCCTCTTGTTACCGACTGCTTTTTTTCACAAAACAGCACAGACACAGTACAGCTCTTTTTAAGGTTGGCTGTTCTGCTGGGTCTGTCTGTGCTGCAAGCAGTGTAGTTCTAGTTTTGGCAGGCAGCTCCCAATTCAGGCGCGAGGTGAGGTAGTGTCTGATTTCTGCCGTATTACAGCAATCCTTGGACTTGGCAGCAACACTACTCTGATCCTCAAATGGTAGCTACTTCTGGGGAACTTCCCCAATCTGTGCTTACTATTCTTGGCAGAGAGATGACTTGCATTGTCCAAGAGCACGGGAGGCAATTATGGTGTGTGCAAAACATGCCCCACTCCAAAGCCCTGTCAGCACAACCACTACAGCCATGAACACTGCTCGGACAATGCCACAGCTAAACAACAAGAGTGAATGGGATCAAATGCAAGACACTCCAAAACTAGCAGGATCATCCAGACAAGCCCTTTTCTCACTTTTTATTAAAAAAACCATGGCAGGATCAGAGGTTAGCACATGTGTAGTGACAGGCAGGGCCTTCAGATTCGGGATCCGAGTGTAGCTGCCAGTAACTTTTAAGCAGTAGGGACTCAGAGCACTGGGGCTCAGCATTTATACTGTAACACTTTTATGACAGACAGAATTAGAAGAGAAGGTGCACTGGCATACTAACCTCATCTCTGGACATTGTGTTCTTCTTATAGGGTACTGGGGTTGATAAAACGATACCCCTTGTTGCTTAACTTTAGTTTTCTTGCTCCTTCCGCTGCATCAAGAAGCCGTTGTCTGCATCAGCAGCCCACTTATAGATACTGTGTGTGCTGCAGGACCAAAGAGCATGTAAGGAATTGTACTTTCTCTGTGTCCAGCTTTGAAACCTTGCAAAAGAGGACTTTTCTTCTGGTTCTAGGCATAGAATTAAGAGTCTCAATGGTGCTGCACTGGCGCCAGCCCGGAAGTACTCAACTTTTCAGCATTCTGCAGCTTGAAGATCAAATAATTTTATTGTAGTATGAATCACTTGGCAACTGCGGGCTAAAGGTCATGCACAGTGACTGTTTCACTAGGTTCAATCCGTAGTAGGATTTGAAAAGTCTGAGTACTCGTATGCTATCGCTGTGGATTGAAGGTGCCTTTATTTAGTTTTTTCATAAATTAATCAAACCTCTTCCCGTGACTAGCTATGCAGCCATTTGAAAAAAAAAGTAACTCTGTTGCACACTAGTTAGTTTTTAATAACTTACATGGCAGTTCAGCCATTCTGTGCCCTCTTATTATGTCATGAGCAGATAAGTGCCTGCTCCCCAGGCTCATAGTGGGTGGGATAGTTGTTATCTTAATTACACAGAGGCTGTCTTAGTGGATCATGGGCAACTTAAACACACCCACACACACAAAATTAAATCAGCCTGACAAAAGTACACATAAATACTGACAATCCACAGTGGTTTTAGAGGGTGGATACGTTTAGGAACATGTCTGAAAGCAGCTATGGCTTGGGCTGTGCAGGGGAAGGCAGTTATTCTGCAAGGGATTTGTGGTGGAGCTACTGGCTGCAGTGATGTTAATTGGAGCAGCTGACTGTATGGGAGGTTTCTGTGCAAAATGTAAGGTTATTTACTGGGCACAGTAGCTGCTGGTGGGGGCTGCTTAGGCTTCTGGCAACTTGTTTGGGCAGAATGCCTAAAGTAAGCATATGTTTTTCCCTGCAGTGCACCTCTCAACACCATGGTGCTCCTACAGACATCTCTCTCCCTCAGGCAAACTAAATTGGCCCAAAGGGCAAGGTGTTTTTTTTTTTAGTAGGGCTCCTGGACGCTGCTACTTGGAGACACTACGTACTATATCCTACCCCACCCCACAGCAGGAACGCCTCTTCCATAGAGAAGCCACCTCCTGCAGCTGCCACTCCCTCTCTCCCATCGTTGTATTTATTTGTTGAAAAAGTGCAAAAAAAAAACCTTAACTTTCTGCTGTTTTTTGCTAATTCTACAAAAACTAAAAGGTATCTATAAATGAAACACCACTCATTTTGTAGATATTTTTGTGCTGGACAATTTTTGTGCTCACAGTACCATGCTATCTTTTTTCATTTTAAAGGTATTTACATTTGAATATGATTAGTGCTGCTACTGAGGCCAAACATTCTAAATTGGCTGATGACATTGCAACTGTGTATATAAATGAATGATGACATAGTAATTATGTACGTAAATGAGTGATAACATACTTATTATGCACGTATATGGTTTTATTTACACAGTAGCTACAATACATATTATTTATGGCATGCATTTATTGTTCACACCTGTTGCATGGATATATATATATATAAGCTTGCTGGGAAATTGCATTGTCCCTTTAAATGTCTTACCATTAAGCACTATAAATAGAGGGTTTTGCATTCTCGACATTACGCTTTGGGAAAATGCATAGAGCATCTGTGAAATATCGGCTGTGGGAGTGTGTGATGCTGTATGTTGAATTCAGTAAATCTAATTATTGTCCTGCAACACAGCAGTGTCCTTTTGCATTTGATGAACATTGGTGAATGATGAGCCAACGTCTTGTAACTGTTAGAGCCAGAAGTGATCACATTGACACACCCATGTGTAGTGGCCGTTGTGTGGAGTCCCAGCATGGGCTAGAGGATGGGTCTGGGGAGCCTGCAGCGAAGGAGGGGGGGAGGCAGATTCAATGGCTGGCTGTGAGGGGCTTCAGGCACTAACAACCAAGGCTGAGTGGCATCAGTATCCAGCTGCAGTTGTTGGAGGATGGGGACTATAGGAGCCTGCAATCGGGCAAGCTGAGTTTTTGTTGAGTGCTTTCTGAAAGTTTAAGATCTCAATCTGTGCTCAAATGCATCTCTAATTAAAATATTCTGAAACTAAAATCATCAATTACTAATTTAAATACTCAACAAGCATTCAACTGCACAAGTTGAGTTTTTGTTGGGTGCTGGTTTAGTTCAAGTGCTCAACACCTAGCTATCAACTAAATTTATCATGTCAATGCATTTTTTTATTAATGCTCAACCTACTATGGGTAAAGCGTTGGTGAACCACACATTTCTGTATGGGTTGTTCTGTGGAATCTTTATACTGCTTCTGATTGTTAATAACAGTAAACATGGTTAGCAGTATTTAACATTAGCATCATCTCAGAATGACTGCTAAACTGAATGCTAAACTGATTAACTGCTAAAATACTACTTAAGAACTTCATTGTTGCAGTCAGAAGGCCATCTGCATGCTAATATACTGTTAATATAGTAGTCTGCTTGGGTAAGGGATATGTGAAATATATGAAATTGTAGGAACATTTATGATATATTCATTGCAAAAAAAAAAACTACATTAATGCACACGGGGTTGCAGCACAAAATGTAAAAAGTGGGAAGATGCAATGGTAGGACAAAAAGTTCTCTGGGCTTTGTTGAATGTGTAGCATTATGTTCCTCAGAGTTTAAAAGATCATGCAGTCAGCCCTGGTCTAGCCCTAACGTCAGCACCATGTCTCCAGGCGTTGGAGTTTGACTGTTGTCTCTGCCTGGACAAGCAGTGCCCAAGTTAGGACAACAACACTTTGTCATGTGATAGTTCTACCCCTGAGGAAAGTAACACCACAGATTCAATCAGGCTCAGTGCACTTATTATCCTAATGTTGCATTTCCGTACTTTAACTTGTGTATGTTGTTTTTATAAAAACTATTGTTACCTTTTCAAGGTAGATAGTACCCAACCCATGCTGTATGTGAAGTAAGTAACTCATGGGACACTGTCCTGGACCTGTAGTTTCATGCACAGTCCTACGGGCCACATGCCAAGCAACTGTCCTGCTCTGCATTACCCCAGCCATGTAGTTTGCTTCCAGCCGAGGGGAAAATGAAAATAAGTCTGTACTCACGTGCAGTTTGCTTATTTCAGACTTATTTTTCTGCATCTTTTTTCAAAAGGAGGTGAGAAATCTTAAGTCCAAAAAAGTGACTGTGCTTCAGCATGTGTACAGACCTTGATTTTTGCCACCTGACTTTATTTTATTCATAACTACTACACTTTTAAATATTTTTTCATACAAATATTCACTAATATGCAAGTTACTACCCTACCTCTTGACCACTCAAGTGATTATTTTTATGTCCCACCCAAATGTGTTTTCTGAGTAACACATTCAAGTGGGATCTGAAAGTTGCCACTTATGTGGTCATGAGGGAGTGGGGTAACATGCATACTGGTAAACATTTGGTGAAACCATATTAAAGCTAACATAATAATCTTTAATAACAGTAATCTTTATTTATAAAGCACCTTTCAAATGTCAAGGCACTGAACAATAAAAAAAACAGATAAAACAATAAAATACCCAATAATCAGAGTTGCAACTTAGATAAAATAGAAAGGTTATTCTGAGTATGCTTTATGCTAGATGTGTGTTTTCAGGGCCTTCTTGAAGTCCTCCACGGTCGTGCACTCACGTATCTGATGGGGTAGCGAATTCCACAGGGCTGGGGCTGCATACATAAACGCATTTCATGATATAATTGTACATTTGTGCCTGTGTGACGTCTGTTTAATCACCCCAGTGTATTGTTTTGTGTGTCTGTTTTGGCATAGTCATATATTTTCCTTATTTAGGGCCCCATATTAACGTAACCTTTTCCCCACCCAATACTCATTTTTGTAGCTTATATGTTATTGGCTTTATAAGAAGAACTTATACTTTTGATCCACAGTGAAAGTCTATATACATTAATTACACAGTTAATTACAGTAGGAGTATGGCACATTCCGCCTAGACTGTTACGTCATGGAGAGCTGGTATTAGCATAAAGTACATTTCAAAGCCCTGTAATGAGCTATAAACTTTATCTTTATTCTTTACCTTTTGTGCATATACTCAACTTCCTAAGAATGAATGTAACATTCTCATAGCTTTGAACTTTACTCTGGCTGAGCTAGAGTTAACTTTCCACTTTTAAGTGACGAATACCCCTGCTGCAGCAGTCTACAAGGTGTAGCAAATTATTAGCAAAGACTGGTAAATAGAACTAAAATGAAATATTTAAACATTTTAAATTTCAATTGCAGTTGAATGCTCAGGCTTAAGTAACATTTGTACCCTGACTTCCACCTTTCAATTGATGGAACCACGAGTACACAGTTAAGCAGTGTGCAAGAGAGTCATTCAATTGCCAAATGAAAAACTTGCTGTGTGTGAAAGAGGAGAGGAGGGGTCTAATGGAAACAGCCATGAGGTTGGTGCCATCTTAAACAGATCCAGCCACTACCCTGAATTACCCAGTGTGTCTTGAGTTTGCAGATCCAACATATTTGTGTCAAATAACATTAGAAAGAAGTACATGGGCCGGCCCAGTGGCACTGAGGGTTGTGGCACTGGACGCCACACCTCGCGCCATCCCGATGACCCTGGTTCAGGAATGAGCCTGGGTTGTTGGGAGTCGGTAGGGGAAGGAGAGGATTGAGCATCTGGAGGACAGCTGCCCTCTCCTGGGAGGGTGGGGGTCCTGCTCGGTGCTTGGCTGGCCTCTGCAGAAGCTGGAGGGACAGCAAGCACAGGAGCGCAGAGAAGGGGCCGGGAGTGGCAGATGTCGGTGGCAACGCCTTGACATCAGGGTGCTAGCCACTTCCTAGAACAAGGAAAAATGCCCTTCCAGCTCAGGTGGAGATGGAGCACCGGAGCTTGCCCTCGATTTATGGCCATCCTCCTGGCACCTTCCCGACTGACACTACCAGAGAGTTCGGGGTGTTGGGGCCCACCTTGTCCCGGCCGGGGGGGGGGTAAACCGTGGCTACATGGGCGAAGGATGGTTGGCCAAGGTGAAGCGGACCATAGAGGGATGACTCCTAGGTGCTCCTGAGGAGACTAGAGCTGGAGGGAGAGAGGAGGAAAAATAGAAAGTAAAAATTAAAAAAAGTGCATGATAACTAAAAGTATTATTTACTTACTGAGACCTGACCTTAGACTATTCCTTCCCCACAACCCTGTACCTGAGGCAACAGAAACAATTCCATCCTTGAGTTGGAGCATTTAAAGTAAACATCAATCCTCTTTTCCTTCTGATGCCTCTGCCCTGGAATGAAAGTCCTTCTTTATTGTGGCCAACAAATTCCCTGCATTATTTGGATCATTGTTAACATAGGTTTTGCCAGAATAAATTATTTTAAGTTTAGCAGGGAATTACAGGCTATGTGATACTCACAGTTCTCTAAATGTAGCATGGATAGAGTCAAGACCACATGGTGAACCTGAGGTCTGGGAACATAGACATTTTCTGACCATCATGCAGTGTCACTGGTCATTGTCTGTGTGCTACTGCTAACAGTTTATCTCTGTGTTGGATACTCAAAAGCAATGCCATTAACATTCTAACTCATTCAGCTCTCTCAAGGGCATAGCAGGGTTTAAATCGGTAAGCCTTTAGCACAAATGGAGTTGGAGACAGGGTGGTACACTGGGTTTGGAACTGGTTAATACCGTAGCCAGGAGTCCCATTGAATCGAATGGGCAGAGAGCCGGAGGACTGACAGTGCCTTCTAATCCTCTTCAGATAGTGCTATGCAATGCCAGATCGATAAGGAACAAGACAGCAATTTGTGCAGACTTGATTTCCTCTGTTGACCTTGCTTGCATTACAGAGACCTGGCTGGGCAATGATGTCGGCCCAGTTAAGAGGCGGTTGTCCCCGCTGGGTACTCTGTAGTGCACTGTCCGAGGAAGGATCGCAGGGCCGGGGGAGTGGCTATCGTTTTTAGATCTAACCTGGGCTTTGCAGTGCATCTGATTGGAACTGCCAAATCTTTTGAGTATGTGGCCTTGTGTGGGGGTCCAGGTGCAGGTTGCAAGATCCTCCTTCTTTACCAACCCTCCTGGGTTGGGGGGGGGGGTTCTTGCAGGAATGGCAGATTTTGTCATCGGCCTGGTGTTGGAGTCTCCCAGGTGTTTAATCCTGGGGGACTTCAATGCATGGGTCGACGATGAATCCTCGCATTTCAGTTACAACCTCCTCCAGTTGTTATCACTGGGTCTGACACAAGTAATTGCTTCTGCGACCTACCAACACGGACACATGCTTAATATGGTGTTCCAACTGGGTCTTGAGGTTGATAGCCTCAAGATTGATCAGGTCTCTTGGTCTGATCACTGCACTGTGAGGTTTATGCTTTGGGCCCCTCTGAAAGTCCCTCCCCTGTGGAGATGATCAGCTACCACCCTTTAAGGGGTCTGTCCCTAGAGGGACTACTGGCGATAGCTGGTGTATCTAGGGTGGACGCTGCTTGTGCAACTGGCACCAGTGAGGCTGTGGCCACCTATAATAAGGTGCTTTCTTACCCCAGGAATACTCCAATATTCCTAACTCTATGCAGTATGCCTTTAAGTCAGATCTGCCCGGAGATGGAGTGTTATGCTAATGATGGAACATCATTGGCACGTGACACTTTTCAAATGCTGCCCTTATCAACTGTGTACATTCTAACCCCTCAGATTTCACTCTCCGCCTATCAAGACTAGACAATTGGAGATCCTCTCCTCAACATCTCGTTCTGATGTAAAAACTTATTTATTTATTTTTTTCCATTAAAATTTTATTACAGTTATAGTTACAGAGAATGCATCCAGGAGAAACAAGTATAGCCATAGAAGTACACAATCATACATATTACAGATAATAACAGGATCCATCCTCTGCCATAACCCCAAAACTCCCTCCCCCCCATCCCTCACCCCCTACCATCCCCCGCCAGCAAAAGACAACCTATTGTGCTCTCCTTACCCAGAAGGGACCTTTATATCCTATAATGAGTAAGTGGTGTAAAGGGACCCCAGATCCTATCAAACCTAGAGAGTTTGTTTTGAAGGACGCTATCATCCTTTCAACCCTCAGGCTGGCAAGTAATTCCTCCAGCCATTCAGTATAACTGATCACGACAGAGTCTTTCCAGTGTCTAAGAACAACTTTTTTAAGGGTAGCTGATATTAGCGCCATATGGAACTTCCTATTCCTGACTGAGATACGAGTTACATGCCCCAACAGGCATATTTCGGGTGTGAAGAGGTCCTCCAGACCCAGTAATGGATCTACTCCATTTTTAATGGCTGCCCAAAGCGGGATTATCTTCGGACAGTTCCAGAAAATATGCATCAGATCCCCCTTCCCTAGATGACACCTATTACATGTTGGGACTGCAACCATTTTTAAACTCGCCAGCTTCTGTGGAGAGTAGTAAATGTTATGGAGGATTTTAAATTGCATCAGTCTCAGACGATCTTGCAGGATGCATTTGTGGCAGTTTTGCCAAAGGGCAGTCCAATTAAGTTCCTCCTTGGGGAACACCGAGGCCCAATAAGAGCACGGAGCCAAATTCTGAGAGTAGGCCCAATTAAATAGAACGTTGTATAACCTGGAGACCACATGCGAGAGGCCTACCAGAGGACTCAGGGTCCCATAAAATTCTTCTCTCGGGGTCTGTATTGGCATCATGCCCATTTTGCTAAGTAAAAGGTGATGAAGCTGATACACTTTAAAAATCACCGTAGTGGGCAATTTAAATTTATTCAGGATCTCCAGCGAGGAGAGTACCTTTCCATCAATTGCGAGGAGATCTTTTAAACGGCACTCATCAGGCTGGGCCAGCCAAGTGGAACTAAGGAGCTTATTATCAATTAGGAAGCGTGGGTTGCCCCTAATGGGTTGTGACCAATCCCTGAGATGATCATATTTTAGAAAGCTACAAAGCTGCATGTGGATCCTCACAGAGATCCCTATCGGAGATTTTCTATGGGGGGGGGGAGTTTAGTACTAAGGTAGAGCAAGGCCTCCGGTGCAAGACCATGTTTCTTAATGAGAGCTAACTCAATTTGTATCCATAACGGTACATACGGTAGCTGAGTTGAATGATCCGTGCCCTGTATCCACCTAAGATATTTATTAACATGACCCACCCAAAAATAAAGAGCAAAGTGTGGCAACCTTAACCCCCCAATGGTTTCAGTGCAGCCAACTTATGGTAGGCCATCCTCGCTTTCTTGTATCCCCACACAAAATTGGCTATAAGACCGTGGAGTTTTTTGAACCATGAGAGTGGTAACCAAATATTTAACATACTAAGGGGATAAAACAACCAGGGGAATACATTCATCTTAACTAAATTTATCCTTCCCCATAAAGAAATTGGAAGCTGCGCACATCTTTTCAAATCTAAGTCAATTGTATGCACCAGGGAATCCAGATTTAACTGGCGCATTCGTGTCATACTCCTAGTCAGGGTAAGGCCCAAATATTTAATGGATTCAGACTTCCAGCTAGGCCTAGCTCTGTAATCTCTTGTTGAAAAAGATTCTTATTGAGGGGTTATACCACAGATTTGTCTAGATTTAATTTGTAGTTGGCCAAATGACTATATTCCCGTATGGTTTCCAGTAAAGCTGGGATGGATACACTTGGCTTTGAAATACGTACCAAGAGATCATCTGCATATGCTGTTACTTTGACAACGTTGTCCAGAATTTTAATGCCACTTATTTTTTGGTTATGCACTATACTTCTAATGAGGGGCTCCAAATACAAATTAAAGAGGAGGGGGACAGAGTGCATCCTTGCCTGGTACCCACATGCAGAACAAAGGGATCTGAGATAGCCCCATTGCAAGTGACCCTGGCTGTGGGGTTTAAATAAAGGGAGCCTACCCATTTTAGGAACACCTCTGGAAATCCAAACTTTCCCATTGTGGTTAACAGGAATCCCCAGTGGACCCTATCAAAGGCCTTCTCGGCATCCAATGAGACCAGGGCCATGGCGGAGCTGCTCTCCTCAGACACCGAGAAGACATGAGCCAACATCCTGAGGTGATCAGTGGCAGATCTGCCCCTCATAAAACTGACCTGTTCCGCTCCAATAAGTTTGGGTAACACCCTATTTATTCGGTCCGCTAATAACTTCACCAGGATTTTAATATCATAATTAAGCAATGAAATAGGGCTATAACTAGCAAGTTGCTTGGGGGTTTATCTGGTTTTGGGATTAGAACAATGAGTGCCTCAAATAGCGACTGGTCCAACATCTGGCAGTTGAGAATATACTGGAATAACATAAGCAGTAATGGCGATAATTGCTTAGAGAACTTTTTATAAAAATTGGACGAGAATCCGTCCGGGTCCGGTGTTTTATCTAGCGGGAGGCCCTTAATGACCAACTCAATTTCATCTTGAGTAATATCAGCAGTCAGCTGTGCCCGTTGGGACTCTACCAGCGAAGGGAGGGCCAGATCCTCCAGAAAGGATAGTATCTCCATTTCGGTAGAGGGGTTCGCCATAGCACCATACAGGGATTCAAAGTAGTTTCTGAATTCCTGTGCTGTCTCCCCGAGGGAGGTCTTAATCTGGCCATCTTCCCTGGATTGAATCCCTGAAATTATTCGAGAGGATTCTAACTGTTTAATACATCTCGCCAGGAGCCTACCTGCTTTTCCCCCCTGATCCAGGTAGTTAGCTTTAGTTTTAATTAATGCTAGCTCAGCTTATTCCCCTAGCAGGTTTAGGTACAAATCTCTCAATTTAACTAGTTCCTGTTTATCCTTCTCCGAGGAATGAGGGAACATGTTGGCCTCCCTGAGTTTTATCCGGGTTAGTAAATCTGACATAACTCGCTCCTTTTCTCTTTTCTTTTTAACTGCCTGTCCAATTAAGATGCCCCTCATAAAAGCCTTGAATGCCCCCCAAACCATGTCTGGCCGGATATTATCCCTCAAGTTATTGGATATAAATTCTTCTATTTGTATCGAAATGTATTTAACTGTATTGGGGTTCCTCAAGATCTGGTTGTTTATCTTCCACCTACTACCCCTCTTAGGTAGGGATGAGAAGGAAATTGACACCGACACTGCCGCATGGTCTGAGGGAGGTCCTGCCAAAATTACCGTATCCATCACCCCTGGAAGGAGAGTTCGGGAAAGTAATATATAATCGATACGGGATGCCGTACCATGAACTTGAGAAATAAAAGTATATTCCCGAGACTTTGGGTGGACGACCCTCCACACGTCTGATAGGCCGAGCTGGTCCAATAGTTCACTGAAGGCCCGTTGGGCCAGAGAGAGAGCCAGATTAGAGGGTTTGGACCTGTCCATTAAGGGGTCCAAAACAAGGTTAAGGTCTCCCCCTAGAATTATGGGGACCTGTACAAAGGGCATTAACGGCTCCAACAATTTTACAAAGAAACCCTGCGTGTTGGTATTGGGGCCATAAACAGATCCCACTAAGATCTCTGTGTTTTGCAATTTCCCTTTAACAAAAGCGTATCTACCCTCATTATCCTGAATGACCTGGAGGGGGGTAAAGGGGACAGATCTATACACTAGCATCATAATGCCCCTACTCTGCATGTTGCCTTGTGAGGAGAAGACCATTCCCATTTGCAAACGTCTCATACTATTGCTCTCCGTGTGAAGTAAATGTGTCTCTTGTAAAAACACTATATCTGCTTTCACATCTACATGCTTCAGAATTCGATACTGTTTAGACTTCTGTCATGCTCCTTTGACATTCCAGCTTAGAAATTTAATAACCTTATGTGATGCCATGATCCTTAGAATTAACTCGGTACAATGACCTACTAAGTCCTACCCTATATCCCCAGCTTCTAATCCTAAAGTCTTGTGCTCCCTCCCCCCCCATCCAAATAAAGCCCAAAAATAAAATACCCATCCAGTAACCTCTAAACCCTCAACCCCTTCCCCCCATCCCCCTAGTCCACCCACATTGTCGCGGTCCCTGACAACAGCTCGCACCGCTGTATCCCCTCCCACTCCGCCACCCTCCTGTCCCCTTACAAAACTGGACTATTGCACGCCCTTAACTTACTAAACCCTAAATAAAGTACCAATAAACCCTTAACAACTGACATAGAACTATTACTCGAGGGCACTGGACATAAAATCCAAAACCTAGGCCAGGGCCCTCCTAACTGACATCTAACTGAACTCAGGTTTGTATCCCTAGGGCATTCGTGTTTTCTGGACTCATTTATCAACAGCTCTATGCTGCCTCCCATCTTAGTTTGCCCGGATGAGCTGCAGCTCTGGAACCGTGGGCTCGAGAATACTCACAAAAAGTAACATTCAGCCCACTTGAAAACAGCCAGTGCGCCCCAATAATGCCCTAGGGTAACACGAGCACCATGAGCGACCGTGCTCCAATGCTTATAAGATTCATTTTAACCAGAAAGGGGATGGAAATGCCCATCCCTTGGTTGCAGCACCCAAACATACCCACAGCAAATTAAGATGAAGGTATGCCTATATGCATGGTTCTGGCTCCCTCGGACTACGAAACCCCAGTAATGCAATGGAAAAATAATGGAGGGACCCATGTACCACCAACCCATTAAACGCTGCAAGTTCCACCCCCAAAAACATTGATTACAACCGTCCCATTATTTATACATCTATCCAAGTGATGCCTCTGAGCTCAGAAACGAGTAGACAGTTTTAAGTCTCGGAAGCACTCCTCCGCGGCAAAGTTCCGATAAACAATAGTCAGAATTCACGTAACGCCACCATACACACAGTTCCCTGGTATCCAAACGGACCATCGAGAGATTCCAGCTCACCAACTGGATCTTCCTTAGTAACCTTGCTCCAGGTAACTCAGGAGGAGATCGCACCTCTTTTCCTTAATACAAAAGGTCAGAAAACTCAAAAACTTTTAACCAATGAGGAGAAAAGGTTCATAATGGGAGCAAACTAAACCCTCATTTAGGCTTAAATAGGGTGGGTAATGCTAGTTGAAGTGCAGCCGAGGCCACTTCTGAATCTTCGTACATCTTCCAGGAGTCAGCCGTGTAGACGTGTAATTTGGCCGGGTATGACATCTTAAACTTAATACCTGCCACGATTAGCTTGGAAACAAGCGGGTGAAAGGAGGCTCTCCATTGTCAAACCGATAGTGGTAGGTCTTGAGCCACTCTTTAGACTTATGCCTTCCCATTGCAGGTCTTTAGCCTCCTTTACTTTCTGCAAGAAGATCTGTCTCTCTTGGTAGTTTTGAAATTTGGCCATAAAGATGCGAGGGGGTGCTCCTTGAGGTGGAATGGGTCTGAGGGCACGATGTGCTCTTTCAATGCTATGGCAGGGGCCAAAGGGCAAGGGAACTGCTATTTTCTCAACAAACTTTTAAAAGAATTTCACTGGGTCTCCTCCTTCCTCCTTTTCAGGTAGGCCAATAAGGACAACATTATTTCATCGACTTCTGCCCTCGAGGTCTTCCACCTTTGAGTCCAGTTTTGCAATGCGATGATTTATGTGCGCAATCATTGGATCAATCTTATCAGCTTGATTATCCAGGGATCTTACCCTTGCTTCATTGTCTGAGATTTTCCTTGCCAGGTCGTCTAAGGTAGAGGTAATATTCTTAATTTCAGAGGCCATTTCTGCCATTTCAGCCTTAAATGGGTGGAATTCCTCAAGGAATCTTGCCGCGGTTAGCGGCTCCTCTCCTCCAGTGCCAGGGCTGCAGGACTGGGAAGGCTGCTGCAGTGAGGCCCGTGATTTCTTCGGGGCCTTCTCCGGGGTTGCTGGTGGGGTATGTTTAAGGGGGTGCTTTCGGCATTTCTGCTTCCATCAGCGTCCCAGTCAGATGCTCCGTTGTATCCAGGCTGCAATTAGTCTGATTTTGAATGCGGGTTCACAAATGATAAGTAATTAATACCGATTTTGGGCAGGGGTTAGGCAGAGCTCTCTGAGAGTGCAGCTAGCAAGAGCACTGCATCACATGACTCCTGATGTGAAAACTTATAAAAAACATATAAGTGTTCCTTTATTTTTCATTTTCTGCCTTTATCTTTTGTTTTTAGCTGAACTGCTAGTTAGTTTTAGTTAAATTTATTGTTTTCTCGGTTTCTCTCCCTTCGGGATAACCAGAGGGGAAACCAGGAATTTTTAGCTTAGTTACAGAGTTTTGTGACTAAAACTCCTTTATTTTAGTTTAAATTTGTTCAAGTAAACTTGTTTTTAGTAACCGCTAATACCGGTTACTGAGCCGATAACCATGGTTCTTTCTGAACTTGTCCCGGTTCCGATCGGTTCATGAACTAGCCACAAACGCTAACTAACTTTTAAAAATGTAACAACCTTTTGTGGTTTGTGTTTTCTGTCAGTTTTGGAATATGTCAGAAAAAACGGTGAGCCCGGTTTCAGAAATTGTACTGGGTGTGGAGAGGTGTTTGCCAAGGCAGATAAGCACACTTCATGTGTGGCCTGCCTGGGTTATGAATATCTAAAAGCTGATTGTGAAATATGCAAGACCTTTCCTGAGAAAACGCTTAAAAAATACTTGAAAAGGCTTAAAAAGAAGTTGTCTGCACCTAAGGATCCCTTAGGCTCTGACCAGCCAGCACCCTTGGTTCCTGTTGATGAAACCACAGCAACTACAACCTGTACCCCTGATATGGGTACCCAGGTCCTTGGAAAAAGGCCTGCTGAACCATCTAACTCCCCGGTTGCTTTAAAGAAGACAAAGAAAACTAAGCCCACAGAACCCCTTGCTGGACAGCGTTTGGGGACTTCCATTGTTACTGCAACTATGCCCTCTCCCCAGGAGAATGCACAGGCCTTCAAAGTCATACAGACCTTACAGGGGATGCTGCCTGCTGGCCAGCAGGCATCGGTTGGGACCCCCACCAAACAACCCTCTGTCCAATCTTCCTTCCAAGAAAAAATGGAGGAATATGGGGAGTATGAAGAAGAGGGTGAAGGGGGCATATAGAGCCTGAAGTCTCCCCTGAACATGAGTTTGGCTCACCCCCCCCAGGGCTTCAGGGGATTACTCATCCCACTTCACTTTTGTCAGAAGGATTGTGGATGCTCTTGACATAACCACCACTGAAGTAATAGAGGATGAGGAGGAAGCAGAATACTTAGAGGTGATGGGTCTAACACCCACATAAAAACTATTGCTCCCTGTAAACAAGTTTAAAAAAAGGACATGTTTAAAATCCTCCAAACTCTGGGTTCTGTCCCTCCCTTGGACAAGAGTTTGGACAAGAAATACCAGCTGGGCAGGGAGGGGGCTGAATTTTTGTTCTCCCACCCTGACCACCAGGGGGTGGTACAAGCTGCAGCCTGTGACAGGGCAAAGGTACCTCTGGCATCTCATCCCCTGGAGAAAGATTACAGAAAAATTGACAGTATGGCCAAGAAAGGCTGCCTGTCTACCTCCTTGGCCATCAGGCAAGCAACTTTCAAGGCTTATGCAGCCCAATATCAAAACTCTCTGACAGTCTGCCATGTCTATGGCAGACAAAGCCCCAGCTAGTCTCTCAGCTGATTTAGCTGAGACTGCTAAGTTTGGCTGGGAAGCAGCCAAATACTAATTTCAGATGGCAGCAGGCACTAATGGTACTGCTACCAGGTAGATGGCTAACACTGTCACACAGAGGAGGTTTGTGTGGTTGAGAGCCACAATTCTCACTCAAGATACACAGGCCAAGGCTATGGACTTTCCTGTGGAGGGTCATTCCCTCTTTGGAGATAAGACAGAGGCTTAGATGAAAAAGTGGATGAATACAAAGCCACCTACAAAAGCAACTCTGCTGAAGAAAGGGCCTCTCCCCCCACCAGGCCCTATGGAAGGGGAGGCAGGGGTAGAACTTTCCACACCAGGCCTTTTAGCAGACCATGACTGTACCCCAGGTTCAGCAGTACCCACAACAGGGTTACTTCAGGGGCAGGACAGAAGGGGTTCCAGACGTGGTTCCCAGTCTCAGCCTCAAGCAAAACAAGACCCCTGATATGTTTTCCCAGGCCGCCTCCCCACTACCAGTAGGGGGCAGGCTGGCTTAGTATTTCCAGGCTTGGCAACAGATCACCACAGACAAGTGGGTCCTGGAGGTAGTGAGTCAGCGTTTGTCCCTAAGTTTCAAATCCCCCCCCCCCAACGCTAAGAACCAGAGTGTTCAAGCCAGCTTCCAATGCAGAAAGGAGGCTGCTGGAAAAGGTGGTACAAAACCTACTGTTGTCAAGGGCAGTAGAACCTGTGCCCCCATAACAAAGGGGAAAAGGTTTTTATTCAAAATGCTTCCTCACAACAAAGAAAAATGGGGAGTGGCATTGGTACATGCCTTTGTTACCTCCAGGCTTGACTACTGTAACTCTCTTTACTTTGGGGTCATGCGAGGCACCCTCTGCAGACTGCAGCTGGTGCAGACAGCAGTGGCGTGGTTACTGACGGACCTGTCCAGGACCAGTCATGTGACCCCAGTCCTGGCTGCTTGTCAGGTGGAGGGTCTATTTCAAGGTGGGCTTGCTCACCTTTAAGGCCCTTTACAGACTAGCCCTGGCTACATGACAGAGCTCCTAACACCTGCAACCTCTGTCCTCTCCCTCTGCTCCTCATCGAGGGGCCTCCTGGAAGTTCCCAGGGTTCTGCTCAAGATGTCGGGCGACCATGCATTTAGTGTCGTTGGGCCAACCCTGTGGAACTCACTTCCTCCTGCAGTCTGGGAGGCCCCTTCGACCGAGATGTTCAAACAGAGGCTTAAGACCCACCTCTTCTGCCTGGTGTATTTGGAATAACTGCCCTACCTGATTAATTTATACATTTTCCTCATTTTTGACAAGCTGTAATCGTGAATTTTAAAATGTTATATCTATCTTATTGCCTTGTATTTTATTGTCTATACTGTTTTTGCTGTTAGACACCCAGAGCCTCCAGGAATGGGCTCCATAGAAATAAAAGTTGCCTTGCATAATGGACAGGAGGCAGAAGACAGTGGTAAATGGGGTATAATCTGGGGGGTGACCAGCGGTACCTCAGGGATTAGTCCCAGGGCCAGTCCTGTTCAATTCCTTCATTAGTGACATTGAAGAGGGGCTGGAAGGAAAAGTCTGCCTGTTTGCAGACGACACCAAAGATCTGCAACAGGGTGGATTCTCCAGAAGGGATGGAGAAAATGAAGAAGGACCTGGAGAATCTTGAGAAATGGTCTGAGGAATGGCAACTGAGATTTAATTCAAAGAAGTGCTATATCATGCACCTGTGGCATAGAAACCCTAGGGAGAGCTACAGGATGGGGTGGGGGTGGGGGAAGAGTTGCTGACAGCCACCAAGGAAGAAATGGACCTGTGGATTATTATGACCAGAAAATGTCAAAACAAAGTACTAAAGCGGCAGGGAGGGCCAGTGGCATACTGGGTGCATAGGCAGGGGTATCACCAGCAGAAGGTGGGAGGTAGTGATGCTGTTATGTAAAACCAATGTCAGGCCTCACATGGAGTACTGTGTGCAATTCTAGAGGTTGCACCTTCGAAAGGACAGTAACAGGCTGGAGGCAGTCCAGAGAAGCACGACTAAGATGATACAAGGCTGCACCACATAACTTATGAGGCGAGATTAAGGGACCTCAATATGTACTCACTTGAGGATAGGAGGGTAAGAGGGGACATGATAGAAACATTCAAGTACCTCAAGGGCATAAACAAGGTGCAGGGGAAGACATCTTCCAATACAGAAGGAATACAAGAACGAGGAGGCATGACATGAAATTGGAAGGTGACAGGTTTAGAGAAAATGTGAGGATGTTTTTCTTCATGGAGAGGGTGGTAGACGCATGGAATGGTCTGTCTCAGGAGGTGGTGGGAGCGATCACTGTGGTTGGATTTAAACATGCATGGGACAGGCATAGGGGAACCATAGAGCTAAAGCAGAGGGAGTGTCAGAAGCCATATTCAAGTACAGAGGTCAACCTTAACCTTTTTTACACTAGCCAGCAGGGCAAGTTGATTCAAAATTGCACTAGCCCGCAGATGGTTGCACTAGCCTTTAATTATAATGGTAAATTTTGATCACTTATACAGGAAACAATGCAAGCAAAGCCAAGAAATACTCTGATTATTGCACATTTATCCTGCTCCCACATTGCTTCCAGCTCCCCAGCAGAAAAAAGACTGCAACGCCATTACAGTGTGCTCCCCCCGTTGTTTTGTACCATAGCCTCCTCTCTTCCTCTTTCTGCACCCCCCCCACCAAACAGAGAGAGGATATCACAATAGCAAATGTTCAATCAAGCAGTCCTAGCTCTGCACACACAGTAGCTGACATCATCATGCACCTCACCACACTGTCACCACCACCCACAGAGTAATGAACAGAGTCAGGCAGAGAAAGACACTCTCAGCCCCCACCCTATAGTCAACTGGAGACCAGCACTTTTGAAAGTTTTTGTACAGTCTCAAGTGAGCCAGGAGCACATCTAAGATTTCTTTGGGGTGGGGGCTAGACAAACCTAAGGGGCTTGGAAAATAGAAAACTGACATCTTTATTTGTAAAAGCATTGATTTTAATATGCTCTACCCCAACAATAACAGATTTTTCTTTAACATTGTCCTTTCATCAGCCCAGGGGAAACAGTGCACAGGCATAACACTATAGTATTTCTATTTCTGTATAGGATGATCTATGCACCCCAGGAATGTCTATTTCAATGTTTCAAATTATGTATTTTATCAAGGTTTATTTTTGTACCATATGTGATCCAAAGCTTTGTTTTTAGGCTGAAAGGACATGCTGAGTGGGATAAGGGTGGAAATGTATGGATGGTGATGGCTGGCATGGTCCATTTAGAAGAGCTGTGGACCCCCTACACTTGCAACACCTCCTACAATGGCAGCTCTGGATCTATGGATGGTCACTTCAGAGTCTGGTCTGTAGTGGTGTCCAGGGAAAGAACAGAGTTAAGAGATTTGGAGGGGAGAGGGAAGTTATGGTGAGGCTGGGATAAAACCCACCACTTGCAGGGCCGATCCTGTATACCTCTTTGCATTTTGTCACTGAAATGTTGGATACAAACACTCAAAATTTAGTGAAATGAGGGGCACTGGTCTTAATAATATTGGACAAATTGTTAGACATAGACACATTCAGAAAACTGGAACTTAGTGACTTAACAGCACTCTACCCTTGATCACACCCTGAACACTAGCTGAAAGTCTTAACAGTGGAGTGATAATGACTCACATTGAGTCCTTTGAGGGATCCCTCTCTTGAACTGCCAGATAATTGCAGCTCTTAATGAGCTGTTAATCACACCTGGCCATCTGGAACATTGAAAGAGATTAGCATGAAGACTAGAGAATGCTAAACTTCACTAACAGCCATGAAAATCTGCACTAGTCAAGACAGGCTAGTAGAGCGTTAGCTGCACTAGCCCTGGTCAATTTGCACTAGTGTTTGGGCTAGTAAAGCAATGTTAAGATCGACCCCTGTTCAAGTACAAGGCTTACGAGCAAACTGGGTGGGCCTAGTGGTCCTTATCTGCCGACAATTTCTGTGTTTCCATGAGAAATATCAAATTACTTTAAAAGCTTTCTTGCAAGAATGCAGTCAGACTGTCCCTTTCCATGTGCTTGGGTATGCCAGCGATTCTATGATTAACAGCATGGACCTGGTTTTCTACATTCTGCAGTCTCAATCATAGCATATAATCTTTAATTAGACCTGTTGTTGCCATGAGCTATATCCCTGAGATGCCAAATGCCTCTTTTACCTCTGATACAACATGAGTGCTTTGTTGTTCCCGTAGAAGGAGCTTTGCTTGGATGTCTGTCACTTTTATGTCCAGTGCAATGAGTTGACTATCCATACCCTTCAAAGCTTGGAGAAAATTCTGCTATGTTGGCTCCATGTTGAGAGGGTCTGCTGCTAGTGCTGCCTGACAGCTCGGCCTACTGTTTTTTTGTTTTTTTTTATGGCCCATGTCTGCAGTCTGTTTCTGTGGATTTTTCTTCTCAAGACCAGTATCTTTGCTGAAATTCTGTTACCAGATGCTCTTTGCTATTAAGTATGACAGTCTTAGCTGAAAAATTGTAAAGTAAATGTTACTTTGGTGAGTTTTTCTTGGCATGCAGCCTGAAGCTCAAGCTATGCACATCCAGTCATGTTGGTAGCTGCCCCCCCCCCAATTCATTTTTCAGTTACTTAGCAGTTCCAGGTTTCAGTGACATCTGTTGCGCTGAAGACCACAGTGATGCAGAGCCCAGTGACATCAGCTTTGTTGAGGTCACCGGGTGCCAGTTTAATGCAATCTTCAGCTCAGTTGATGTCACTGGATTCCACATCATTGTAGTCTTCAGCTCAACTGGTGTCACTGGGTTCTAGAACTGCTAAGTAATTAAAAAATGAATGTTGGGCAGGGAAAAAGGCAGCAGCAATGTGGGGATCATAGGACTATTTCAAAACAGGAACACAAAATGATACACTGGGGTGATTAAACAGACTTCACACATGCCCACTTGTACAATTATATTGTAAAATGTGAGCAATGGGGTTTATGTTCCCTTTAAAAAATAAAGTTATGAGTAAAGGAAAATCAAAGTGAAAAAAATGTAAGTCCATTTAAGATTTAGTTATTTTTCTGACCTCAGTCTCGATTTGTTTCTGTGGATGACGGCCAGCCCAGGTGGAGGGAGGGCTGTGCCAGTCACCCACAAGGGACCAGAAATCTCATTTGTTTAGGGTGAGGGTGAGGGGGGTTGCAAGTGCTGGAGGAGAGACAGAGATTTTGACAAGGTGGCAACAATGATGGTACTGGTGGAGGAGATGGGCTCCCAACTGCTGGTAAAATGGCAGACAAGCAGCTTTCAAGGGGGAGGCAGGAAGGAGAGAGAGATGCTCACCAGAGAGAGTACTGGTAGTACGGATTGATTTGCAACTGCCAGTAATCGGACTGGAGCAATATGGCTTTAAAGTTTGCTTCAGAGTCCCCTGATAATGGCAATTTACGTGCCTCTTACTGCTCTGCTCTTGTCCGAGGCAGTGGCAAGTGAATTGCACAAAATTTTGAAAAAGCTGGTAATTTTCATGTCTTATTGCCCATCTCTAGACAAAACTAGCTACATTTGGCAGAATAAGAGATGCTGTGCTAAGATATGCTTTCAAAATGTATGTGAAAATGCATAAGGGAAAGGCTGAGATGTAATTATCTGAAAAGCATACTTCTCAACCCTTACAAAAGTGTCATTACCTTGTCACTATGATATTCCCATGCCACTATAGTTAGGGTCCAGAAGGCCTTCTGTACAAAACCCCCAACATCAACTGTCTATATCTAGGCCATTTCTTGATGTGCAGCCATGAACTTACAAAGCACACATTCTGGGCCAGTGTCATGGGACCTGCCAATTGTGAGAAAATACTGTATTGTTCAGTGTTTTGTTGTGCTAAGCAGTAGCAAAATGTAATATAAAAAATTGCTCCAACAAGATCAATTCTGGACTGGGTTCTGTTCTCCATTGTCATAGGCTAATGCACATTAAAGCTGAATTTCCCAGCAGCTTGCAACATTGGGGATACAGTAGATGCAAACCAAAATATAAATAATTATGTAGACACTGGGAGCCCAGCCCTAGTGTCACCAAAGAAGATGCCTCCATTTTGAAACTGGGTACCCAAGCCTGGTGTCAAAAAGATTTAATTTAGAAAAAACATGGTGTACATTAGGAACCCTACCCCACTACTGTGAAAGTCCCCACCCCCATCCATTCTGTCACTAGGTGCTCAACCCTGGTGCCAGAATTCTTATACTGGATTCTTATACTGGAGGATAGAGTAGTAGGAGACTTTGAAGCCCATATGACTACTCCCCACACAAATGGGCCATTTACCGTAATTTGCTAAGAGCCATGCATCAACCCTTTTTTTAAATATGTCTATTGACTCGATGTCTACAGTATCTCTTGGTAACGTATTCCATAAGAACATAAGAAAATAATCCTCAGCTCCACACACGCGTTCCAAGTAGTAGTCCAAATTCAAAAAATACAAAAACAACGGCACCACAGGTGTACGTGAAAAGTTTATTTATCAAGCAATCGCAAGGCCACCCATGCAGTACAGGCTCCAAACCTCAACTAGTTTTGCACTACATGTGTGCCATCAGGAGGATGAAAAAACACGTATCCATAAATAGCCCAGATTTAAAGTGACAGCACCACAAATAACATAACCATGGCTATAGAAGAAACAACAATTAAGAAAGTAGCAAAAATGCAATATTAAAAAGGTCTCAAAAAATCAGCATATCATCACATAGTCATTTATACTGTGAATGAAATATCCATCCCTAGAAAGGTTATATTTGAAATATTCACATAGTATGCCGAAACACTAAACATATTTAAAAAAAAGGGTTATCTCATGTCTTTTTTATTTTTATAATAAAAATATATTTAGAAATATTTATAGAAAAAAACATATACATACTTGTTCAGCTTTAACTGTTAGTTTTACTCATTCGTTGTAATGACCAGTATAAATTAAACTTACTAGCCAAAATCCATTGTCTTGAATTTGTGCTGTTTTAAACTATTTGAAAAGAAACAAATGGAATGAACACCATCTAGAGGAAAAAGGGGAAAAGAACAATAATTAGTGCTGATACTAGAAAAAAAAACAGAAGAGCTGCATAACAGCGTCAAACAAGCATTTGTCAATGCCGAATGTTGCTTGCTTGTATGTGCTGTTTAGGCATTTGGAAGTGATAGTTCCATGCCTTCCTCCCAAGACATCCACTGTGTCTTTCTGTTCAGTATTCAGAGAAGAGTGGGAGGGACAAGGGCCACAGCAGTACAGCAGTTGCCAAGGGGGTGAAGAGGTGGACAATAGTTCATTCATAGGCAAAAGAGTCCTGCAGGAGCTCACTAAAGTGAAGGTGGATAAAGTGATGGAACCAGATGGCATACGCCCAAGGATATTAAGAGAACTGCGAAGGGAGATAGCAGTACCTCTGGCAGCCATGTTCACTGAGTCATTCAACACGAGTGAATTGGAGGAGGGCACAATGTGGTCCTTCTACACAAATCTGGCAGCAGGGAGGAGGCAGGGAACAATAGGCCGTTCAGCCTCACCTCAGTAGTGGGGAAGAACATGGAGACATTGCTTAAAGAAAGGATAGTGGGGCATCTAGAAGCCATCAGAGCCCAGGACCACAGACAACATGGATTCACAGTGGGGACATCATGTCAGACAAATCTGGTTGATTCCTTTGACTGGGTGACAAAGGAAGTGAATCAGGGTGGGGTAGTGGACAACGCGTACCTTGATTTCATCAAAGCCTTTGACACTATCCTATATAGGAGGCTGATAAACTAGCTGGGTAGGCTGAGCATGGGGGAAAGGGTGGTAAACTGGGTTAGAAACTGGCTAACAGATAGGAGGCAGAGAGTGGTGGTAAATAGTGTGCAGTCTAGGGAGAGGGGGTGACCAGTGGGGTGCTGCAGGGATCGGTCCTGGGGCCAGTCCTGTTCAGTGTCTTCATTAGTAACATTGCAGAATGTCTGAAGGGAATTTTTTCACCAAATTTTCAACATAGCCATTTTAAGACCTCTGCTCATGAACAGTGTCACTGTGATTTTCTTAATCTGTCCCAACATTGATTCGCATACGAATGCCCCATTACGCACTACATGCAGGAAAACACATTTTGGGTGAGATGTGAAAAATGACAGCTGTACTGCTCATAAGGAGGTGTGGTAAAATGGCAATGTTGAAAATCTCGAGTGCAAATATTAAACATTTGCGAACTTATGAGCGTGCGTAGGAACTACGCAACGCACACTCGTAAAACAGTAATTTTTAGGAAATTTTTCACCAAATTTTCAAAATAGCCATTTTAAGACCTCTGCTCATTAACAGCGTCACTGTGATTTTCTTAATGTGTCCCATACATTGATTTCGCACACCGACTGCGCCATTGTGCAGTACATGGGTGGAAACATGTTTTGGGCGAGATGTGAAAAAGGACAGCTGTACTGCTCATAAGGAGGTGTGGTAAAATGGCATTGTTGAAAATCCGGAGTGCAAATATTAAAAATTCACAAACTTACGAGCGTGCGTAGGAACTGTGCAACTTTCACGCTAAATAAAACAGTCATTTTAGGAATTTCTTCCTGAAATTTGCAACAGAGGCTTTGAGAGCCCACCTCATGAACACTGGCATACGCTTTGTCAATCGGTCCCGAAAGGTGATTTCACGCAGTGATCACAAATCACCCTTCAGGCTTGATTAACGCCATGACAGTGACAGAATTCATGAGGAGGGGTCCAAAACCCATGTTAAATTTGGTGCCAAAATCAAAAATGGCTGAGATATCAGCAAAGTTGAAAAACCCTATCTATCCCATTATACAGCTTACCGGCATTTCCTCAGTTCAGCGGTCGGCTTTGAAAGAGTGCAGAGCGTGTTCCCGGTCCACGAAGATCGTTGTGCGAGATCCGGGAGGTAAGTATAGAGTGGGGGAATGGGAGGCAGGGTGCACAGTGGATGGGTGCGGGTTGTGGGAGGGGCAGAGAGAAGCGTCCGGGGACAGTTTTGTATTTACAGTTTTTTTTAATAAGATGATGAGGACATTTGCCATGCTGGGGTGGGCTCCCAGCGTGTAGCTAAACTGTTTGGGGGCCTGGAACCGATGGGGATTGGGTGCCCCGTCAGCCATAACACATTTTGCCATGAGTGCTGCGCTCCCAGCATGCCTGGATGTTTTGGGGGGTGGGGCCGACCGGGAGTTGGGCACCCCATCGGCCGGCACAATGTGCATGGAGGAGGGAGATTACATGAGCACGCAGTGTGTGTGTATGCAAGGCATGTGTGTGTGTGTCGTGTGTGGGGGAGCTCTGCTCACTGGGCGGAGCTCTCCCTTTCAACTGTCGACCACTGCATTTTCAACTGCTGTCATAGACAGCTGCAGCAGTGATTGGGGAACTGGGGCCGCGCCTGCAAACACACTGACTGAATTGGAAGATGGGTGCCACACCTCCGAAAGCTCGGATGATGGCACTATGTTTTTTGCACATGCGTGCAAGCAACATAAAAAGGATCAGTTACACATATAACAGCTTAAGATTTTAACATTTCTAATTTCTCAAAGCAATATTATGCATGTAACATCAGTTATTAACATTTCTTCCTTCTCATATTATGCATGCAACATCAGTTATTAACATCTCTTCCTTCTCATATTGATCAGGGGCATAACATCAAATTTCTCATTCAGCCCAGGTGACTGTAGACCACCAAGAATGTAGATCCAGTGTACCTCCTTGTTTAATAACAGGTCATTGATGTTAACCCCCTGAAGACCCAGTTTAACCAGTTAAATCCCACAGAATTTAAATTAGAAACATAGAATTTGATGGCAGATAAGGACTGCTTGGCCCACCTAGTCTGCCCATTTCCCTACCTAACGGATAAGCTGCAGATCCTAGTTAACCAACAGCCTACTTCTTTCTACCCCCCACTAGAATTGCCTTATGTCTGTCCCATGCATTCTTGAATTCCCCCACTGTTTTTGACTCTACGACCTCCTCAGGAAGGCTGTTCCATGTATCCACAACCCTCTCTGTGAAGAAATACTTCCTCACATTACCTCTGAGCCATCCCCCTCTGTCTTCAAATTGTGCCCCCTTGTTTTTGCACATCTCTTTTTCTGAAAGATGCCACCCTCTTGGACTTTGCTGATTCCCTTGAGGTATTTGAAAGTTTCTATCATGTACCCCCTCTCCCCCTCCTTTCCTCGAGGCTATACATCTTTAGTTCCTTTAGTCTTTCTTTATATGTCTTCTGATGCAGACCCGGCATCATTTTGGTTGCCCTCCTTTGGACAGCCTCCACCCTGTCTTTGTCTTTGTGGAGAGGGGGACTCCAGAACTGCACACAGTACTCCAGATGTGGTCTTACCAACTGTCTGTACAGAGGGCCAACAACTTCCTGTTTTCTACTGGTGATGCCTCTCCCTGTGCATCCCAGTATCCCCCCAGCCCTTCTTACTGCCCTCTCAAATTGCTGGACCACCTTTAGGTCATCTGATATGACCACCCCAGGTCCCTTTCAATTTTTGTTGTTGTCAGTATCTCACCCCCTATTGTGTACTCTTCCCCTGGGTTTTTGTTTCCGAGGTGCATTACTTTGCACTTTTTTTCATTGAATCTAAGCTGCCATACATTTGACCATTCCTCCAACCTTGCAATGTCCCTTTTCATCCTTTCCACCCCACTTTGTGTATCAACTCTGTTGCAGATCTTTGTGTCATCTGCAAAGAGACATACTTTTCCTTCCAGTCCCTCTGCAATGTCACTTATAAAGACATTAAAAAGGACCGGCCCCAGTACTGAACCCTGCGGTACCCCACTAGTAACCCTCCTTTCTTCATGAGTCCATTTGCTATTACCCGCTGTGTCCTGTTGTCCAACCAGTGTTTTACTCAGGCTACCACCCTAGGACCCACTCCCAGGCTGGCTAATTTGTTTACTAATCTTTTGTGTGGGACTGTGTCAAATGCTTTGCTAAAGTCTAGGTAGGCCATGTCCACAGCCCCTCCCTGGTCTATTGCTTTGGTCACCCACTCAAAGAAATCAATTAGATTTGTCTGACATGACTTTCCCACTGTGAATCCATGCTGCCTTGGGTCCTGTGCCCTACTGGCCTCCAGGTACTCAACAGTTCTTTCCTTCAGAAGTGATTCCATCATTTTCCCTACCACTGAGGTCAAACTGACAGGTCTGTAGTTTCCTGCCTCTGTCTTGGTCCCACTTTTGAGAAGGGGAATCCCATCCGCCCTCCTCCAGTCCTCAGGTACCACCCCGTCCTCCCATGATTTATTAAAAATGGTAGTCAGTGGTGTTACTAGTTCTTCCCTTAGTTCTTTTAAAATTCTGGAGTGAATCCCATCAGGTCCCATTGCTTTATCCACCTTCAGTTTTAAGAGTTCTTTCAGAACCCTTTCTTCTGTGAAAGGACTAATATCAACCCCCCTATCCAGAGTGCTTCTATTGACTGGATTAGGTATTTCCCTCTGCTTTTCCATTGTGAATACTGAGCAGAAGTATTCATTCAGTATCCCTGCTTTTTCACTGTCGCTGTCTGCCCAACCACCTTCCTCTTTGTTCAGCCTCAGTATCTCAGTATTCATGCTTCATTTTGTCTGTACTGTGTTTACATCCATGGACAGCCAGTGCACTCTTGTCATCACCTTTTGAAATGCTATGCATATGTTCATCTATTCTGACTTTAAATTGTTGTGTGGTTTTACCAATGTAAAATTCCCCACATGTGCACATAGCCAGGTAGATCAAATTCTCTGTGACACAACTAAAAAAGAACCTCATGGAATACACTTTAGAGGCATTGACGGATGTAAAAGTAGAGCTTTTAAGAACAGTGGCACAGTATTTACAGTTTCCACATATAAAGGTACTCATAGGCTTACATGGTAGCCACATGTTCCAATCCCTTTCCACCTTTGGGGTTGGCTGATAACTATTGGTGAGTATATCACCTAGATGTTTTCCATGACGATAAACAATTCGTGGCATGTTCTTTCCTGTTTCCTTAAGTTTAGAATCCAAACATAATAATGGCTAATGTATTCTGTTAATGTCTGTCAAAGATTTAGGCTGCTTGCAGAAGGTAGTAACAAAATATGTATTTTTATCCTTATCATCCACTTGTTTACTTTTTGGTGTCATAGCTTCTTCTCAATTTTTTTAACCTATTCCATAGCCTACCAGATCTATTTATGTAGGTGTAGTGTCTCATATTATTTTTTTGCAGTTTTTACTTGAATTTGCTTTTCATGTCTTCTCATACACACAGTTTTATTTTATTTTATTTTTTTTAAATAAAAAAAGACATTTTCAGATACTAGGAGCTGAACCCTAATGATGCTGAAGAACCCCCATTCTGACACTGTGTGCCCAACTCTGATGTTTGAAAGATCTGGGATCCCCACCCTGTTGCTGCTGAACATGTCAACCCATCCCCCATTTTAATACCAGGTTCCTAATGCAGTTTAGTGCTGAGCATCATTGGGAAGACAAAAGGATCTAATGGCCCATTTTCCATGTTTGAGTCTGTGAATGATGACTCTTTCTTCCTTTTTATTCGTTGAGATGTTCTCAGTTGTTTAGAGGCCTTACTCCTGATTTCCAAAGGTATGGAAGGAGTATTTTTAAAGAGAGGATCAGAGCACTAGTGTAACCCAAGCTTCCTCACCATTTGCCAGATTGGAGCCCACAAAATGTATTTCTAAGTAAATTTATCTTGGTTTCCATATATTAATATACAAAACGGAAACTGTATCCCCATCATATAGTGATATGTAAAAATTAGTGATATATAAAAATTATACTGATATGGTGATAAGAGTATAAGATGACATACAATCGATGGTGATATAGTCAGAAGTAATATACAGGTATTACTTCAGAAACTGAAATAATGTATCAATATTGCTCCAGAAACTTAATAGCCTTGCTGTGCTGTGGCAGATATATCTGTCCAGAATTCCTATGTGTTCTAATTTTGTCAGCAGTCTAATAAATAAATATTTATTTTACTATGTATCTGTACATGGAAGCTGTATCAACAGATACATTTTATGTCAACATGATTCCAAGCTTTCATTAACAACAAACAGAAACAAAAAAATAAAATTACTGTAACTTCTTATCTCTAACAGTTCCAAAGTTAACTCTTTTTAACATACTGTAATTTCTTTTAAAAGGGCTAAATGTGGAACCCTGAGGGATAGGAACATAATTTCTTTTAAATGAAAGCTTTGAATCATGTCAGTATGGAATTGGTCTGTTGATACAAAGTGTTATGCACAACAGTTTGCATAACTGTAATGCCATGTACTGGGTTTGAGGCTTTAGAGTATTCTTGGGGTTTGGAGAGAAGCCAAAAACCAAGCAAGTGTTTAGGGAGACTCACCTTGACATTTACTCCTGTTGCCTCAGCTGCTTATATTTTGGTTCTGGCCTGGGCCATGCATTTTGCCATAATCCACCCATCCAGCTGCGTACATTCTCCCAAAGACTGCTGCACTTCTGAACACTTGGGGCCAGCTCTTCCCTCCACCCAGTCTCACCCTGAGTCCTCTTTTTATGTTGGCTTGCGCATGCGCAGCCAACATATTGCGGTAGTAGCAGAGTTGGAGGCGCGGTCACTGTTGGGCGAATGCAGGGTATGCATCAGTATGTGCATCCCTCATTCCCCAATAAGCCAGCAGCAGGCACTGACATCGTGCATCCCTAATGTGGCCACCAGATCTAACAAAAGGTCCGCTGCAACGAGAGTGAAGCTGTCATGCAGCGGGATCACAACACGCCTCCCGACATGCGTGCAACATGGCGGCACTGACTGCCGCTGCTGCCGCCGCCTGTTACAATGCCGACAAGGGAGCCCACTCCCCATCAGCATAATGACCCCTGGCATTTAAATGTATGCCAAGGGGTTCAATCTCGGCATCATGCGTCTCCAACAGTCGTCTTTCGTCAGGGCCAATCCCCATCGGCTTTAATCCCCTTCATCTTTATTTTGCTGATGGGAGATCCACACCCTGTCATCATAATGTTCCCCCACACTTTTGTTGTGTGCGGGGGTGCCCAATCCCCCTCAGCTCTTGTCCCCCGCTTCGGTATGTGACGACAGGGGTGCCCAGTCCCCTGTTGGCTAAAGCATCCCCCCCAAAGAAAAACACTTAGGTGGCATGCTGGGAGCCCACCCCAGTGTGCCAAATCTCCTAGAAAGAAAAAAAATTCCACAATGTTTTTTTTTGTTTAAACCCTGAAAAAAAGAAAATAGTCCCTCGACGTCTCCCTGCCCCCTCCCACAATCCGCGCCCACCCTCTGCTCACCCTGCCTCTCCACACCCACCTCACCCCATACGATGCTCTTCAGTGGACCGGGAACACGTCTGCACTCTTCAAAGCCAACCGCCAACTGAAGAAATGCCGGTAAGTTGTATAATGGCATAAATAGAGTTTTTTCAACTTTGGTGCATATCTCAGGCATTTTGGGGAATTTTGGCACCAAATTTTCAACATGGGGTTATTGGGACACCTCCTTATGAATTCAGGCACTGTCATGGCATTATTCAGCCCCGAAAGGTGATTTCATGGTCACGCGTGGAATCACCGTTTGGGACTGATTAACAAAATGACAGTGCCACTGTTCATAAGGGGGGCTCTCAAAAAGCCTATGTTGCAAATTTGGTGGAAAAAAACCCCAAAATGACTGTTTTACAAATGTACATTGCGCAGTTTCCATGCACGCTCGTAACTTTGTGAATTTGTAATATTTTCACTCCAGATTTTCAAAATTGGAATTTTTCCACACCTCCTTATGAACAGTACAGCTGTCATTTTAAATATCCTGGCCGAAATGTGTTTTTGCACGTCCAGTGCAGAATAGCGCAGTCGCTGTGCGAAATCGGTTTTCCGGACAGTTACAGGAAATGATGCTGACACTGTTCATTAGCAGAGGTTCTAAAATGCCTATGTTGAAAATTTGGTGATGAAATTCTATAAAATGACAGTGTTACAAGTGTGCATTGTGCACTTTCCACGCACCCTTGTAACTTCGCAAATTTGCAATAATTTCATAGGACCCCACGCTGTAGATACTAACAGGCATCAGGGGTGTGACTTGGGATCATCAACTGCAAAGCTCATGCTATTCCACCCCCACCTGCAGCCAGTAACAGCCATCGTGGTGTGCCTTGCAGTGTTCGGCCACAAAGTTCACCCCATTCTCCTATACGGCACCCAACTCAGCATATTTCCTTATGGAATGGGATACATATAATGCTCAAAGACCCCAAAGCACACCATGACACTTGTCAGTGTCTATAGGGTAGGGTGAGGTAAAATGGCATGAGCGTTATAGCTGATGACCCAAAGGCACACCCCAATGCCTGTCGGTCTCTGCCATTCCTATTATGGATCTCTAACCCCTGCACTACCAGTGCCAACACCAGTGAGACAACATTCGGCATTGACAAATGCTTGCTTTTAATGTGGAGAAGGCTGGTGAGATACAGCACCTGCAGCCATGATGGGTGAGTTGTCCCAAGACTCCATACTTTGAGTTAGTGAGAAAGAACTGGACAGCTCACAGGTTTCAAACAGAGCTGCTTACTGACCTGCCAATGCCACACACATTCAGGACAGTCATAGCTTCTCCCTCTTTTCAGAAGGATGGAGAGGGTTGGTTATTGTCCAGTATGGTCAACCACAAGAGATGGGGCATTAACAAAAGGAGCTCACTGCCCCTTCTTATTGGGGGTATTTAAATTAGAGATGGGATGGACTGAAATATGAAACTTTCCTAGCAGAAACTTACACTCTGAAAATTAACCTAAATATTGCAGAGGAGGCCCATCCAGACCTGTACCCAAATTCCAGGCCCTGTAAAAACCCTACTGATTTGTTTCCATAACATCTAATGGGGTAGGGTGGCCTTCAAATGTTGCACACAACTTCTTTTGTTAGTATAAAACAAAGGTATTACCCCCAAGTGTTTGTACCTGAGGACTCTTTTCTGGCTCACGATAGCACCCCAGATCTGTCTGCAGAGTTGAAGCCTCATTCCATTATTGTTATGCATTTACATGTGCAGCGATACATCCCTACATGTTTTCAGTCTTCCTTTCCTCCTACTCCCCTCAGGATCAAGAAATCAGAATAGAAAAACAGATAAAAGAGGAGTTTAAAAAGCTTCATCAGTTTCTGCACAATGAAGAAGAGAGGTTGTTCGCTGATCTTAGAAAAGAAAAGGAGAAAAAAAGCCAGAAACTGAGCCGCATTTATGAACAGGTCTCTCAGGGAACTGCATATCTCTCAAACATCATTATCAGAGTTACGTAAAAGCTCAACGCCGGGCTCATGTGTCCAAAGGTAAATTGAAAAGCATTTTTACTGTTTTTACTGTTATCATCATCATCATAGTATGTTTATTCACCAACAGGAAGAAACATTGATCTGATTCAGATATAAATATGAAATACATAATAGGTTGCTATGGAAAAAGTATGCCCAGAATGGAGAAATGACTAACTCACGAGTGTCCTTATTAAGTATTCATTGAATAAAAATTCCAAACAAATGTTTATATATATACAGTACACTAGACAAAGCAGTCCACAACCTGATCTAAGCTTCATGGTTTTTCCCCACCAGAAAAGGAAACAGCAAGTACCAGAGAGTGAGGGATGAATACAAGTTGAAGACTTGAGAGATAGTGTACTGCCTAAAACTAATATTAGTTTTCAAAAGCAGTCAACCATTATCTTTTATAACTGAGGTACTTTTTCTTTTCCCTTTGGATAATAAGATTTTTTCACCTTATGTTAGTAGGTGTGATGTGTGGAACAGCACTCTGCCTGGCAGCTGACATATACAGCTCTGTTACACCCACTACATCATCAGCATTGTGACGTCACTAACTGTGACATCGCTGCTGCTTAGGAGCAGCCACTCAGTAGCTGCCAGGTCAGTCACCAGTGATGTCATTGCCAGTGAGATCACAATGCTGATGATGTACTGGGGTGCCTAGAGATAGATTTGTCAGCTGCCAGACTGAGAGCTATTCCACACATCCAATGCTATAGCATCACAAACAAAAACGTTCTAATGAGCAAAAAGGAAAATACTTCAGAAATAAAAAATTACATCTGACTGCTTCATAAAATTTGTATAATTTTCTTGTCTGTTGTGGTTCCACTAGCTCTTTAATGGAATACTACATAAACTGAAAAAGAATAAGAAATTACCCTAAACTGTGACTGAAGAGTTACAAGACATATACCGATCCTGAGGAAGTGGTGGGAAAACCACAAATGTAATCTGGCTTTGGACCGCTTGATGAATAACATCTCATTTCTTCATTCTGGACATACATTGACATTTGAGGCTGTAGGGAGCATATCCCTCCCAGTAGTTTGTTTTACCATGCAGGTGCCTGGTGGGCCACACTGCTACGATATACTGTTCAAACAACAAACCACCCACAGCAAATACATTAATTGACAACAACCTGTTCGACACCCACCGTGTCAAATGGGTGTGTGCAGCGATGTATGGATACAGTGACTTCTCTGTAAGTCGCTCTCCCACGTAATCCCCCCTCCTGGAGTTGACAGTTATTAATTCATGGGGGGGTGCAGGGAGTAGAGACCTCAGTGTTGAGGGCAAAGTCTCTCCCCCCCCCCCCCGTTCACAGTCAGAAGAATCCTATCGCATTGTGGGTCATTGACATATTTGTTGGGTGATGTGATCACCGTCGGCAAAATGCTGTAGATAGAAAGTATGTCGACAGCTTTGTTGTCGGTGTGACCTGGTGGAACCCACTGCCACAGTGTGTGTATGCCAAAAGCACATTTATTTCCACTAGTGGGTAAGAAACATCTGGTGAAGCTGCAAGTTAGTTATGAAGGTATGACCACTCATCTTTGTTAATAAATGTGTTATTTCACTGTAGCCCATTATGTTTATAAATAGAATAATGGATAGGAAATCATCGGGAGCAAGACTGTAATTCCATCGAAGGATTTTGGAGAGATTTATTTATTTATGTTTTTGGTAACTGGGTGAGCAAACTGATCCAAAGGACCATTTTCAGTTGCAACCTGGGATGTACAGTGTCACAGACACCAGATACAAGTTATACTACAGTAGGTACATATAACACAGTGAGTACAATGGTATCAGAAACAGTGATACATAAACATCGTATCTTAAAAATAGAGGTTAATGTCATAAAAAACAAGTTCATGATGAATAAAGCAACGCTTCTCTGCTTGCAGAGAACTAGGACATACACTTACAGCAAATCAAGACATTATTCAGACAGATCAAAAACCACAAGAACAAAGCTTGAGTGGTTTATGATGTCAAGAGAAATGGAGTGCACACATGGACAGTGGTGCTTAAGGAACCACTATACAAGCAAACAAAATAGTTCCAAACACACACAAATCTGATAGAGTGACACCAAGGTGGTCAAAACAAAGACTTTGTTTATTGAAAAAATCCTGGACACCTTGTCCCGCCTAACATTTTTTATTTATTAATTTATTATTATTATTATTTTTTTTTTACTTTAGTTTTTGTCGACCGGGTAAGTGCACTAGACACATTCTGCCTATTTTCAGTCATGACCTGGGGGAGGGGGAGGTGAATTCCAACTGATCTTGAGCCTTGTTAGACATGTTTCGAACTTAACATCCTTTCTCCTTTGAATAAGGACTTTAAGTCCGAAACATGCCAGGCGGGACAAGGTGTCCAGGATTTTTACAATAAATTAAGTCTTTGTTTTGACCTACTTGGTGTCCCTCTATCAGGTGTGTATGTGCTTGGTTTATGATGTTACCAGAATCCCAAGATGGAATTGCATGCCTAGTTACTACTGGTTTTCTATCTGTTATTTTCTGTAATATATGGAACACTCCAAACATTCTATCTCATAATACCATAGATCTGATGTCAGAATGACTATACTGTGATTTTCTGATGCCAGAGTGATGGTATTATGAGGTTCTGATGTCACTAATCCCTATGGGAAAAATGACAGTGATATATTACATGATTATAATACACGTGAACCTTCTCCACTAATCATAAGTCACAACTGGAAACAGTTTCTCCTAAAAGCAACCCATCATTGTCATTTCATGGACAATAAAATGACAGTAGTGACATCATCATCTTACCTTTCATTTTAATTGGGGTAAAAGTACAGACAAAATTGAAATAAGTATTTTTATAAAATATGTAGCATACTATCAGTTAAATGAAAGTGGATTCACTGTCCTCAGCAAAAATCTAATTTGCTCATGGAACTAAAGTATTTAGCCTTTGGTCTTGTACTTTATCCATTCCACAACTGGATTATTGCTTTATATGGTGAATCATAATATTTCTTTAATATGTACACACTATGTAGTACTGAGACAACAATCATGTGGTACACAAGCCTGCTTAACAAACCATGTTGTAAGAAATGAAAGCATTGGAACGTGAATCTGTCTGGGTCTTATAGCTATGGGAACAGATTTCCACACAAGGGAGCCCATGTAAGAAAAAGTGCCTGGTGGCAGGCAGTGTAAACATAGGTCTAGAAGTAAAGGAAGGCAAGACAGTTTATTTGTTGGGCACCCATTCTAGAGGCTCTAAAGAAGATAACATGAATTAGTAAGCAACATCAAATCAAACAGAGAATATGACAGGTAAGACAAAACCAATTTAAAACTTCAACAGTGAAATACTTTTTTTGTAGAATAGCAGATCATAAGTCTGGCCTAGTGGAGTTTTAAACTGAAATAACTACACTAACAGTCAGGCACTTTCAATTTAAAGGAGTGCTACAGTAAAAATTTGCAAAAACATGTTTTACAGAGTGTACTGATTTTTATTGTGTATTGATGTGTCCTTCCCTTTGTTTACATACAATAAATACATAGTTGTTGTTGGCAGATAAGGGCCTTTGGCCAACCTAGTCTTTACATGAATGCTAGTAACTAAGCGTCTTCAAGTTTCCATGGAACTAGGTTGTCCCTGTCCCCCGACTACCACGATCCCCCATGCCTATCTCATGCATTCCTGAATCCTGTAATCATTTCTGCCCCCACCACCTCCTATGGCAGGCTACTCCATTTGTCCACCACCCTCTTTGTGAAGAAGTACTTTCTCACGTTCCTTTTGAACCTCCCTCCTTCCAGTTTCATCCTATGTCCCCTTGTCCTGGAGCATCTTTTTCTTTGAAAAATTGTATTTTCCTGCACCTTGTTCTTCCCCACGAGGTACTTAAATGTCTCAGTCATGTCCTCCCTCTCCATCCCGTCCTCCAGAGAGTACATATTCGGGTCCTTCAGCCTGTCCTCATAGGGTTTGTGATGCAATACCTGCACCATCTTTGCCCTCCTCTGAGCTGCCTCCACCTTATCTATGTCCTTATATAGGTAAGGCCTCCTATTTGCTATTAGGAGTTGTTTTCTTAATTTGCCTACATGTTTTATGGTCTCTCCTACTAGTTTTATGGCCTGTGGAGATCTCCATATTACCATGGTTTACTGATTTTCTTTTTCCTATAATGCATCCTGTCCTATGTGACAGTTATGTGTCTGTGACCATAGATTCATTAAATACTGGTTAATGGTCAATTTTATAGCAATACAGCTGTGATTTTTAGTCACGTTTCTTATCCAGTGGACATTAAAGGCTAAATATACAGTTTAGCAATTGCTTGAGGTTTAATTCAGTGGGTAGTCTATAAGAAAAGTGCTAGAGTGTTTACTAAATATGGCACTGATGACCTATGGTGATTTGTGTGCTTTTTATGGCTGGGTCAATAAAGGAATAATGCATGCCAGGGTGTGTGTCATGCTGGGATAACGACACGCCTGGGGGGGGGGTTGGGCACGAGGCCACAGTTCGAGTGCATCCAATTCCCCAGGTGTGGTGTTATCCCAAACAACACACTCTCTGGAGTGCATTATTCCTATTATACAATGGCTTGTTATTATACAAAATAAAAATAATTTTTAAGATGTTTTTGTGTGGAAAAATATTTTTGTTTTTAAGAGAAGATGAAACAATCAATCAAAGGCTCAGTAAAACAATCAATCAAAGGCTTCATCGAATGCTCATCTATAGGTTCACAGTGAGGCTGAGACTAGACCCATGATGTTGTGCTGGGATAACGCCATGGGTCCAGCCCCAAATTGACCAATCACAGTCCAAGATTCTTTCTTGCCATTGTATAATATAAATTCAAAGCTTTAAAGAGAACTTTCCCCAGTCCTTTTAACATTCGTACATACATTTCTCCTTCATGCATTGATTCTTGTTTTGTTTTTCTGTAATGTTCTTTGCAATTCGTTTTTGCATTCTGAGCTGCTAAAAACTATGTGGTGCACCACAGCTTCTACAGTAAGCCTGGTGTTGCTGCAGACCCTGGGCTGTGCTGCTGACATCACTATATGGAGAAGGAGTGAATCACATTGTGCTGTACAATGAAGATGCAGTGGTTTCAGTAGGGAAAACTTCCTTAACTTGGTGTACATCCTATGTTCAGCATTGTTCCTCTTCCCCAAAACACCCTGTTATCAATGCAATATGCCAACTCTGGTGGGAAAGGAATTCCTTGTGTGTATGTCATTTTATAAAGTGGATTATTTAGTGCCTTGGTAGCAAAGCATGGTGAATTATAAAGAGTTGCTGTCAGCCAAGACAGCTCAGTGTCAGTTTTTTCATCTGTGTTAATGCTTTTGTAATCTGTACTCAGTAATGTCTCCTTGTCAGTTTGGGATTTGTGCCTTTTTAAAAAAAATTTGTTTCTGTAATAAAAATCCCAGTTTCACTTTTCAAGAAATATTTCTCTAGGAAATAGCCCTCGGTTTTAAAAGCCATATCTATAGTGGTCATAAGGAAATGTAGGATAATTCGACACCATATTTATTTTACATACCACCAAAATCTGAGTTTGGCATCCCGCGGTGCCATTCTGATGTCGGGGAGGCACATAACATTTGAGGTGCATTACTGCATAAAATGACTGCAAGAATTAATTTTTTGGATCATTGGGGAAGGTCCTCTTTAAAAGCAAAACATTTACTCCTGCTGGCTAGACCTAGACAAACAGAAGACAAAAATACAGAATTAAAGTTATTTCAGATGAGGCCAGATCATCAAGCTCCTATCTACAGTACACGTCCTCACTGAATTAGTGGCCCCAGGTGTTACTGTCACATGAGACAAGGAGGCATTGTAGGGCAAAGAACAGCAATGAACCTACTGGCCTGGCATCATTGGGCCAGCCTTGAAATGTGTAGCTTTTGATTACAGCTGGCAGTACAGCCTAGAGGTTAAAGCAAAGAGCTGTGAACAAGCTTCTTTCATCCAGCAGAACTGGTTTTGATTCCAACATGCTCTTGAATATTGTGTGACTAGAGCAAGCCACTTAGCCTACCTGTGGTCCCAAAACACACCCAGAAATAAGCTGTAGTTGTGTGCCTTTCCTGAACAAAGACAGTAAAAATAAGGCAACATTAATTAAAACACATAGATGGACAACATTGTTAAAACATGTATAATCTGAACTGCATTATTAAAATATAGAATAATATATGGGTGGGTGTGTATAACCAGAATTTTACACACACGAAGTATGGGATGCTGCATTAACCTTGAGGGCAAAGTCCAAGGAGTTTATAAAAACATCCCACACCAAGGATGTGTGCAACATTCTGGTTTTTACACCCACCCACTCATATATTATTTTATTTAATTAATGGTGATAATTTTATTCCCTTTCAGCACAGTTCAGTTTATTTATTTATTTATTTATTAGCTTTTGGTAACCAGGTAAGTGCGTTAGGCAAAAGACCTGCCTATTTTCAAGCACGACCTGGGAGAGTACGACAACAAGGGAGAATATTACAGTGGATAATGCAAGTATATGCACAGAAACACTGGGTCACCATGCAGGGTGGTCAAACAAGGGTACAGAAAAACATCCATGTATGCATTGGCAACAACAAGACATCCAGGTAATTATATAGGAACTTAGTATGCCTAAGTTAGCAATATTAGGATTATACAGGAACTGGGTATGATGACTTAGCAATATTAGCATGGAGTGAGCCAAGGAGGACCAGAGAGGTGGTTAGGGCAACTGCAGACACCAGGAGAGATCAAGTAGGAGAAAAGTGCTTTTTTAAATGAGCTGTGAGTTGGGGAATGCTTCAAGTCAGTGAGGAGAGAGTTCCAGAATTTGGGAGCAAAGTGGAAGAAGGCTTTCTCACCCATTCTTGTGGAGCAAGGAGGAATGGCAAGCAGGGAAGAAGTCGAGGACCTTAGATGACGAGCTTGGGTAAGAAGTTCAAGCATGGCTACAAGTGCATCAGGACGTGGTGAGCGGGATAAGAAATCAATAAACTTACCCAGAGTATAGGAGCGTAGGCTGTCAGGAGACAGCCGGTTCAATATAGAGTACAGATGGCAGTGATGGGTGAGACGGGGAGCTGACAGTGCAAATCTGCATATGTTGTTGTATGTGGTGTCCCATTTGTGTAGGTCTGCTACTTTCATATGAGAGAAGACAGGGAGAGCATACTTCAGCTGTGGGAGCAAGACCCCCTGGGCTACGGAGACCTGGGCTGAAGCAGTGAGTGAATGACATACCCTGTAGGCAGCTCCAGTCTTTGAGTTGACCTGCTGACAGATCTCATTGATATGCAAGGTGAAGTTGAGTTGTGGGTCAAGAGTCACCCCTAAATATTTGAAGGTCTTAGAGTTTGATAGTACAGATCCATCAGGGCATTGGACCCTCAGGTAGTGGGATTTGACACTGACTTTCCTTTGTGAGCCAGAGAGCATGGCCTGAGTCTTAGACTGATTGAGAAGTAATTGGTTAGAGGAGAGCCAGGTCTGGATTTTGACTGAAAGAGGATGATAGGTGACTATTGATATCATTGACAGATGTGGAGGTAGTATAAAGAAGCAGGTCGTCAGCGTACATGATAGATTTACAGTGGGTGGTGGAGGCAGGAATAGAGTTAATGAAGATGGAGAATAACAACAGTCTGAGTTTAGAGCCCTGATGTACACCACAGGAGATGGCAGAGTGAGATGATTAGACTTTGCAGTAGGAGGTAGTTTGGGAACGACAGTCAAGATAGCTTTTGAACCAGGACAGGGTGAAATTAGTAGCACCTAGGCCTTGAAGTTTGCCTAGCAGGAGGGAATGGTTAACCAGGTCAAATGCTTTCGTAAGGTCAGTGAATATGGCACTGGTGAGTAGTCCGTTGTCCATGTTTGTCTTAACATCACTGGTGAACAAGGTTAGAGCTGTGGTGGTGCTGTGTCCCTGCCTAAAACCATGCTGAGTAGGAGACAGAAGATAGTGTTCAGTCAGTTGGGAGATGGCCTGGCCATGAACTAGTTTTTCAAGCAGTTTGCTAAGGGTAGGCAGGATAGCAATGGGCCTATAATTAGTTAATCTGTTAGGGTCACCTTTTTTGAGCACAGGAATAATCCTAGCCAATTTCCATATGAGGGGCACAGCAGATGTAGAAATAGAGTTAGAGTTAGAGTTAGTGCAGCACTTCTGTAAGAGATAGACACACAAACGCACACACACTTCACACACACACGTGCGCACAGGCACTTGTGCACACGCGCACACATACACACATAGTCTGTCTCTCCCTTTTTCCTTTCTTTTTTTACATGACAGTGGGAATTGCATTCTGGAAAGTTATAGTCCATTGGCATAGCTGCACAGTGTAAGATGCGCTCGCAGGGCATGAGTGGCAGGATCAACCGGATTCATTGTTTCCTTTATGGTAGAAAATCCCATTCCATCCAAAGTATTTCAGTAAGAAACTGTTATATTTTTAACTTCATCAAAAAAAGTAAAATACTCTTTTAATAATGCATTTCAGGTTGTGCATGTTTTAACAATGTTTTTGCAATTAATTAACAGTTAATGGTGTCCTATTTTTTTTCTTTTCAAGTCAACATGCTGAGATTGTTCTCACTGTTTTTGTCCGGGAAAGGCACACAACTACAGTACAGCTTGTTTCTGGGTGTGTTTTGGGACCACAGGAAGGATAAGAGACTTGCTCTGGTCACATATTATATAACGGGCACAAAAAAATTGACAGAATCCTGCATTTTGATTGGCTGGCTGGCACCTTTTCAGTGTTGTAAATCCTCGAGTACCCACTGGAAAAGGTGCCAGCCACCACTCAGCCGCATCAGGAACTCCCTGGCAAATCCCTCCGTTCATCGCAAACACACCACTGCCAAGCACACGGACAGATGGCGAGATTACCTGATCGTTAATCCTACAGCCAATACTCCGACACTACCCTCAAAACTTCACAACAAGTGCTGCACCATTCCAGAAAAGTGACTTGTGCCTTTTTAAAAAAAAAAGTAAAAAAGAAAAGAAAATGCAGTGCATTCTCTCGACAGCAAATAAGCTGAAATAAATTGTAACAGTAGCGGTGGCAATCAGCGATCCTCTGGCACATGCGCAAAACTCACAAAAAAATCCAAGCAGTGCGTCCGAAGTAAAAAACAAACAAGCAGCAATTTTGAAAACGAACGGATGTTTTATATATATATATTTTTTTTACACAAACAAACAGGGCCTTTGTATAATCTCAATATACCCCTCCAGGGAGTGGGTATAATGGAGGATTTACCACTACTGGTGTGGTTAATTCCCTCGGCTGTGACCAAATCACATCAGCTGTGGTAAATCCTCCAGTATACCCACACCCTGTTGGGGTATATTGCTGTAATATATAAGAAGCATGTTGAAATCAAAACCCATTCTGCTGGATGAACGAAGATTGTTCACAGCTCTTTGCTTTAACCTCCAGGCTATGCTGCCAGCTGTTAATCAAAAAACTACACATTTCAAGGCTGGCCCCATGATGCCAGGCCAGTAGGTACACAGCAACATTTGCATCTTGTAGACCTGAGTTCACACATGAAATTGTAAGAGAAAAGGCGGTAACAGTGAGAACGGAATAAGACAGAAGTCGGTGCTGTAGCAGCAACAGAAATCTGTACTGACACGAACACAGCCAGGGTTTAGAAATCCTGATATGGGGCCCCAATACCTGTTGACACCACAGAGCCAGCCTTGTGATGTGTAGCTTTTAATGATCATCTGGACTGGCAGTATAGCCCAGAGGTTAAAGCAATCCTAAAGATGGATTATTTTTACTAACAGTTTGAAATGTAAAGGTGACAACTCACTAGTTTTAATGCATATACAAAACAATTATTATAAATGTAGAAAGTGTTATAACACCTTAAAATACACTTAATAAAACAGATGATTTCCTATTTAATCTACAGTGAATGGAGGGCCAAGTTCCTCAGTGACATAATTTCCTGTCAGGAGCCTGAGACATATGGCTGCCCCCAGCCCTTAATTACAGGCTGATTTACATATGAATAACTCTGGACTACAAAAACTCACTCACAAACGCAATGGCTCACTCAAATTAGCTTTTTATGAGCTTTCAGACATTAAGAAACCCTGTTGATGACAGTTCCCCTTTAAATATCAACTATCATTAGATGTGTAAAGTAAATAATTTTTCAATTTAATTTAAGCTGTTTGCTTAATAACATACTTAGGCTTGAACACAAGTCTCTCTTATTTACTCTTGTTGAATTCAGGGATGAAACTAGAAGACTTCATTCCTCTTCCCTTTCTTTTTTGGCCCTGCCCAGAGTTAAATCTTGTATGGGTGGGCAAGCTTTTTCAGTCACCTGTCCTAAATTGTGGAATTCTTTGCCCCAGTATTACAGAAATGCTACTAGTCAGTTTATTTTTAAGAAATGTTTTTTCAGTTATCTACACGCTCAAGCTGCTTGTAAATGTTTTTAAATTGTTGTGTTTGTTATTATATTTATTGTATGTGTGTATTGTTGTATTATATATTGTACCATGCTTCTTAGCCTCTTTATGAGGCTCCGGGTCATTCCTGACAACAGGCCTTGGCCCAGTATACTTACCCAGTAAGTAAAGTGATTGATTGACTGATTGAATAACACAAATGTACAATACACTTTTTTAACATGATTATGTATAAATGTTCAAGTAAATGAACCAGTACAAAATGGACTTTACTTAATGAAACAGTATAAAAATTAGCAAAACAGGCATCTGAACACTGACAGAAAGGAAAATACTCATAGCCATCTACAGTTAGAAGGTATAAAATCATCTGTATGATCTTGTCTGAACTATCTGCATATAAGATGTTGTTTTACATATCTATAGGCAATGTGTACAGTCAACCACTGCTACACACATTCATTCTCTGTTTAACTGTAGCATAGAGGGGGGAATTATGAGGGTAGCATTTAGATCTGTATTTTACATTTCCAATGCCTTGCCAAACAAATGAAGGTGTTTGGCCTCAAGGTGGCATTTTCTGAATAATGCCTGTTTGAGGGATATGAAATACTAGACTACTATTTACAAAGTGCTTCCTTTTTTTTCCTACAGACCCTTCATGAAACAACAAGACGGTAAGGCTGCAAATCCAAACTATTTTAGATTAACAGTATTGATTGATTTTACAAGCCAGTTTGTCCTTCTTCAAAGACTGAAAGACCCATCACACACAGCTAACTGTACTTCAAGGTCCTACTCATCTAATTTTACTTCAAGATCCTACTTATTGAACCATGCATCAAGGTCTCACTCCTCTAACCACAACTCAAGATTCTAATCCTTTTAGTCATGTTTCAGAGTACTACTTATCTGGCTACAGCTTAGTTTCTACACATCTAACCATACTTCAAAGCCCTACTCATCTATCATGCTTCAGAGTCCTACTCATTTAACCACACTCCAGGGTCCTACTCATTTGAGTACCAACAAAAAGATGGCACCAGTCTATCAGTTTTAGCAAAGCACCACAACTTAGTAAAGTGTTATGTGCAGTAAATAAATACAGAATACTGCATTTCAAAAAAGTACTCCTGCGGAAGCCTGAGCGCGAAACCACTCGAGTCCATAGTTTGTGAGTAATGTCTCTACCTAACTATGCCTGCTTGAGCACTTTTCCATATTTATTTACTGAGTGCAAGTAGCACTTATTAAGTTGTGATGCTTTGCTAAGACCAGTAGACTGGTGCCAGCTTCTTTTGTATCTGTTGGATTTTGTTTCTTGCCTAGCACTATCTCTACACTGTGGCATGGCTTTTTCCTATTGCAGTTGTAGATTGTTAACAATGAATAAAGGTTTTGCACATCTAACTACACTTCAAGGTTGTACATGTCTAACTGCACAACAGTCCTACATGTCTATTTATATTTCAAGGTCCTGTGCATCTAACTGTGCCCAAAGACCTACACATCTAATCATACTTTAAGGTCTTACATATCTAACTAAACTTCAAGGTACTACACAGTTAACTGTACACAAACCTATGCACATCTAATACTTCAGGTTCCTTCACATCTAACTGCACTTCAAGATCCTATAAATCCAACTACACATGAAGGTCCTACACGTGAAAATGTACCCCAAAGTCCTACTCAACTAACTAGGATTCATGGTTTTACTTATCTGACCATGTTTTAAGGTCCTACTAAGAACCATGCTTCAGGGTACTACACATCTAACCATATTCTAAGGTTGAATACATATTACCATGTTTCAAGATCCTGCACATCAAAGTACATTTCAAGGTCCTATACATCTAACATGCTGCAGGGTACTACTCATCAAACCATTGTTCAAGGCCCTGCACATTTAACCATGTTTCAAGTTCCTGCACATCTAGCCATGCTTCAAGGCCCTACACAGATACCCATGCTTCAGGATCCTTCTCACCGAACCATGTTTCAGGCTCCTGCTCATGCTTCAGGGTCCTACTCACCTAACCATGCTTCAGAATCCTACACATCTAACCATTCTTCAGGTTCCTACTCATCTAACCATACCTCAAGATCCTACACATCAAACTATAACTCAAGATCCTACACATTGTACCATAGCTCAGGATACTACATATATTCCACAAATCAAGGTCCTTTTCATCTAACTATGCTTCATGGTCCTACACATTCCACCATGCTTCTAGGTCCTACGCACCTAATCCTGCTTCAAACTTTGTTTATTGGTTTACTTCTGTGTTATCATCAGAATCTGCATTATTTAAAACTGCATTTGCTGTAGAATGCATTGCTTGCAGCTATTTACTTATGTGGCATTTTCCCCAACCAGTCGTAAGGTTCTCGCCACTACCTCACTGTTCTACCATCTGACATGTTGCACCTATTGTAAGTGCTCCAGCACAGGGTGCAGTGCATTCCTCAGACTGGCCCAGTTGCATCTGATGTCCACAGCTGCACCATCATTCAGCACTTAGCTGTCTCAGGCACTCATCAAAAGTTGGCCCTAGGGAGTATCCCCTCAGCATGGCTACCCCTCTCAAATCTTTGATATGCTGCTACCAGCTGGGATAGACATCACTGGATTTTCACTTCATGTAGTTTCGTTGAGTTCATCTGCATTGACCAGTGCCCACTAGAACATATTCACATTGATTTGGGGATTAGGATCAAGACAGGAATGTTGAAGCAGTTACAGATCAAAATCAGCTTACATAATGCAAAATAGGCACCACAGAGCTTCCACTGGTGACTGGGTATTAGCAAACTAGGATTCAAATAAAAAAAAAAAAAAGAGAACTCCCTGCTTTGCATCCTGCAGCCAGAGAGCACAAAACTACAACACCTCCTATTTCTCATATCACATAAGGCTCATTTATACTAATCTGACTGCAAGGTGCTGCTCCACCATGAGTGGATCAGTACAGACTTCTCCCGTGTGGAGGTGCTTCATTGTGTTTAAGATTGCTGCTGTGGTGGGAAGTAGAAATGATGTAGGCATTTTCTGCCTGGGTTCAGATGCTGTCCACACCTGCAGTCGTGTAACCATGGTGGATTTGGGGTGAGAAGTCAGAGGAGGGAGCATGCTGAGGGAAAGATAAAGGCACATTATAAGGGCAAAGATAGGATCATTTTCTGGAGGGGTGGTTCAGTCAATCAATCAATCAAAGTCTTTATTTATCCAGGCGATCGCCATTGAGCATGCTCATTTACAAGATGCACCTGTTACAGAAAGTAAGATATAACAAACACTTTCCTAACAATGTACAATATATACAGTTACAAACATTACAAAAACAGTAATACAGTGCAAAATTAGCAAATAATAGTAATCATATATGAGAAAGAGGGATAGCATGGGCTAAGGGTTCAGTACGGTGAGGGATAATTATGGCCTTTCCATAAGCTGAGGGGTGACATATAATGGTTTAGGTGATTTTGAGAATCATGCCTGTCCTCTGGGAGCCAGGCGGGCAGTAGATTGAGGGGAGGATAAGGACGGAAACAGGGCAACAAGGGAGGGGATAGGAAATGTGGCAGGAGAGGTACCGGCAAAGTGTAGGGGGACAACTCGGGACAGAAGGCCACAGGAGGGGCACATAGCAGGTGGGCATATAATGCCATTGATAAATGGAGAAGGTGCAGGGAGGGCCACATAATCCAGGATGTAGCGTGGGGCCATGTCGGCCAAAGTGCAGGTTTTAGAGATGGGGAAAGCAGTTGCAGATTTCTTTAACTGGTCATATAAGGTCTTAAAGGAGGATATGCTGATTGGAGAGCTAAGCTTCAGTGTTTTTTGTAAAGTATTCCACAAAGAAGGCAGCGCAAAACTATAGCCATTCTCCCAAAGCTTTTTTTGCATAGGTACCTTCGGATAAATGAGAAAGTAGCTTCTCAAGGTGTAGGTTCCAAAGGTTGGAAACTTGGCAAGTGAAATTCAGTGCCAAAAAGTGTGCTGTGATGCACTTGGTGTGTAAAAACCCACAAGCAGCTTACACTTTGGGGGGTGATCAAAAAAACAGAGCAAGAGAAGGATCTGAGGATTGTAATATCAAGCAACCTTAAGGTAGGTAGCCAGTGCAGCAAAGCTGTGGAGAAGGCAAATGGAATGTTGGCATGCATTGGGATGGGCATAACTAGCAGAAGGAGGGAGGTATTGATCCCTCTTTACAAAGTCATGGTGAGGCTGCATCTGGAGTATGAGGTCCAGTTCTGGAGGCTGCACCTACACAAGGACACTATCAGTGTCAGTGGCTCAGTAGGTAGCACACTCACCTCGGAGGCTGGGAGATCAGAGGGCTGTGGGTTCAGTTCCCACATCTGGCACTTGGGTTGATATCCCAGTACTGACACTGTAGTGCAGCATGAAAGGGATGCTGCACTTCTGAGGTGCTGTCTTTTGGATGAGATGTTAAACCGAGGTCCCATCTGCCTGGATTTGTGGTAGTTCAGGTGGATGTTAAAGATCCCATGGCACTTATCGAAAAGAGTAGGGGAATTTTTTTATTAAATCATAACAAAATATGAACAGATCAGTATTATGTCATACAAAGCAGTGAAAGAAAAACAAACATAAATAAGTTTTAATTCATACATGTAAGACAATCATTATAAACAATATACACAATTTTGAATTACCCCCCCACCTCTCTCTAAAAAACAGGGAATTTTCATTTAAATCTCAACAAATCATTACAAAGTTGTACAAATCAATATTATATTATACATAATCAAAAAAAAGGACAGAAACTAAAAGAAACAGAAATAAGTATTAATTCATACAATACTGTAAACATAAGAGAACCAATACAAAACCACCCCCTCCCCTTCCGTCTCCTCCCCTCCCCATCTATAAAAGTTGAGGAATCTTGTATTATGTTTTAACTCTTAACAGAGTATAAAACCAACCCTTCTTATGTTACTTCAAATCAGACAGAAAAAAAATCAAACATAAATGAGAAATATCTCATACTAATCCTAAAACATGAGAAAATACAGATCATGTCAATAACTTTGAGAAAGAAAGAAAGAACTCCCCCCCCCCCCATGACCTGCCATGAAGCTAGGGAAAAATTCCCATTCAAACCATCGTCAGGAACATTTATCTGGGGATCAGTAATATACTATACAAAAACCAAAAAAAATAAGAAAGGCAATAAAAACATAACTAAATATTGCCATAGACAAATAACTCATATCGACCATAAATTCCATTACAGGTCCACCAAATCTAATAACATAATTGTCATAATAATAAATGATAACCAGATTAAAGTAACTCCTTGGTGAAGGACTGAGTTTTATAAAAAAATCAAAATTTACCCACCAAGTTTGGGATTCCATTTTATCTGTCCTTCTTAATTCTTCCGCTTTCTATCACCTTAAATCAGTACTAAACATCACAAACAATTCTTGACTTGAAATTTGTTGTTGTTGCAATGCTAGTTGACAACGGCTAATCCATAACCAGTAAACTAAATAAGCACATAATACACGTAAAGTGCTGTCATTTAAAACAGGTAGTATGATGCCAAAAAACAGCAGAGATGGATCAGGAGGTATAGATAAGCCTTTTTTCCCATCTATTTTTTTTTTACCACATCCCAAAATTGAATCGCATAGGGGCACTGATAATATAGATGATTTATTGTTTCAATTATTTCAAAACAGCCTTCCCTAGGACAATATCTATTAGTAAGGGGCTTGTGCTTATGATTACCCCTGACATTAATCTTAGAATGAAGTCCTAACCAGACAGTATCCCATAAATGTTCTGGAATTCTCTTAGCTTTAATATACTGGGTAATATGAGTTTGATCTATTTGTGTAAAACCGGAAAAAGTATGTTCTATAAAATGAATGGACAAGACCTCCTCATATAACAACTTGGTAAATGAAGGACTGTTTTAAAACTGATTCCCCATTTTATAATGTTATCAAAAACACCAATCCAGCGTTTAACCAAACAAGGATTTCGTTTATTTTTATGTTGAAAACAGTTTTCTTTCCATTCTATTAACACCCCCTGCACCAAATTCATACTCTTTACCCCCCATCCTCTGGTCAAACCTTTCATAAGGGGAAGCAAATTAGAATAAAGAAAAGTAGTAAAAAAAATAATAAAGGTTTCAACATATTCATGCCCCCTTCCCTATTTCTAAATATAGAATATTCCTTTTTACAGGGTTCACTCTATTACCCCAAAAGCATGAAAAAAATACAGCCCATCAAAGGTACCTCTAACTGCTTGGATATAAAAACTGAACTTATATACAAAAACAAGGAATCGTATAGTATGTATTAAATAAACTCTCTTTCTTTTGACAGTTTCCAACGATTCCAGTTACCTACCAGTTCCTTCCCTTTACAGAGTGCCTTTTCCAATTATAACTGCCATATCTTCTCCCCATAATAGATACCAAAATTGTTATAGGTTCAACTGCTACCAGAATATCCCCTATAACCTCGTGGGTGGTATCTATCCCTTGTAAATTTAAACATTTAGATTTCGCAGTATTCAGATGTGCTCCTGTAACTATGCCCACCCCTTGCAGTAAGCAATTTGCTCTCTCAATTGACTTTTTATCTTTTATTATGAGACACAAATTGTCCGCATAGGCAAGAATTTTGTTTTCTAACATAAACCCTCCTGTTAAACCAAAAATCAAAGGGGAACACTGTAAAATTCTCAAAACTGGGTCTATCATAAACACATAGAGAAGGGGGCTCAGAGGACGACCCTGTCGAACCCCACGCTTTATACTACATTTTGAGCCTTTATAACCATTTTCATAAGGGCATACATAAGCCAAATCATAGCATAACTTGATCCAAATTATAAATTTATCTGGTAAACCATATGCTGCCAAACAATGCCACAAAAAAGAGTGTGAAACACTGTTGAAAGCTTTTGCCTGATCTAAACTGACCAGAAAGTCCACATCATGCTGCCCCCTAACGTTTTCTATCAATTCTCTAAGGAGAAGCAATATATCTGTAATCTTTCTACCCGACACTGAACTATATTGCATTGGGCTAATGAGCTGCCCCATTATATGAGCCAATCTATTTCCCAGTAATTTGGCAAACAGTTTAAAATCTGTATTCAACAACAAAATTGGCCTCCAGTTATTTATTTCTGCCCGGTCTCCTGATTTGAAAAGAAAAATCATAAGCCCTTCATACATGGAAGTGGGTAAAAAAACTTCTTCAAGAAAAAAATGATAAACTACCAATAGTTCTACTGGAATAACCTCCCATAACAGATTATAAATTTCCCCTGGCAGGCCATCTGAACCTGGTGAAATACCATTCAAAAGGCTTTGAATGGCTGTAGTCATTTCCGTACCTGTAAAAGGTTCTATCAGCCACCGTGCATCGTTCAAGGCTACTTTCGGGACTTCGGCTGCTTGTAACAACTGATGTGTATAGTTATATTCAGCTACTGGTTCCCCAAATAAACTATCTATATGGGATTATAATGTCTCTATTATTGCCTGATTACTCATAGCCAATGTCCCTTTAGTGGAAAGTAAACTTAAATTTTTTTTTCCCTCCTCTTTTGACTGCTTATAAAGGGGTTAACATCCACCGCCTTCCCTTGTGTCCCATAAGCTTGTTCTCTTTGCAAGGATTTAAGCCTGTCATATTGGAAATTCCTCATTTCATTTTTTATCCTGTCAATCTCCTCATTTAATTCAATTCCTTCCGTACATTGTCTGGAAAGTAACTGACCCAATTCTCCCTTTAATTGTAAATAATTGTTATAAGAAATTGTAGCCACCTCTTCTCCTTGTGTGCTTTTCAAAAAGTAATCATTATTTCTTTTAAACTATCCACCAATCCACTATATTATATAGAGAAAAGTTGAGCGCTTATCAACAAGTAACGCTTTTAGACGATTTAATATAGTTTGGTCTTCTAACAGGGAGCAATTTAGCCTCCAAAAACCTTTGCCTGTCAATCTAGGAGGAGGGGTAACTATAAGGACACCTATAAGAATATGATCCGGGGTTTCCATTGGTATAGCAAATGTCCAAGCCACTGGGAGTATATGTTTAACAAAAATAAAATCTATACGCAAAGGTAAGCGGCCCTTAAAAAAGGTAGAAAGCGCCCCATTTTTCCCTCCCTCATAAATGTCTTTTAACCCTGCACAATGAATTATCTGTTTTAGAAAAGATTTGTCACAATACTGTTTAGTACTCTGTTTATTTAATTGAAAATTTATGTTAAATTCGCCCCCCCCCCAAAAAAAAATTTGCCTACTAGTATTTAGGTAAGGTTGTACTTTTTTCAACAGTTCAATACGTAAAGCTTTCATTTGGGGTCCATAAATATTTATAAGTCTACACGGAAATGAATTAATCTGGACATCTATCATAAAAGCCCGCCCTGGTTCTACATCTACTAAACATAGTACTTCAATATCAGGAGAACAAAAACCAAAACCCAGTCCAGAACAAAGATCTTCCCCCATTGACCAGAAAGACTTGCCCCAACACCAATCTTTTTGTGCCTGGGCTATGTCTGATATGGTATGCAGTCTAACATCCTGCAAAAAAAAAAAGACATCAAAATCTAATTGCTGTAAAATACTAAAAGTTGTAAGCCGCTTGTAATCAGATTTAATACTATTTACATTAATGCTTGCTATTTTCAGCTGATGTTGCTCAAGGAGGAGGTTTAAATACCTCTGTACTTGATCTTGTTATTCTTTTCCCCACATCTTCTCTTTTTTGTTTCCCCTGGTGCCCTGTGTCCACAAGAAGTGGAACACTTTGTAACACTGGCGATGCCTCCCCTTCTAAGGGTGTTTCCATGTCAACTTGGTCCCCCCATGTTGGAAGAACCGAGTACATGTTTGAAAGTATCAAAGGCGATAAAGGAACAGATATATTCACTATCATGGAGTTGGTTCCACCTGCCTAGAAGGCTGGGGTGGGGGGGCTATGTCTATAGACATTCTCCGACTATGCAAAACAGGTGGAGCTTTTGGATCTAAAGACTGTTGTTCCTTATCTGGATGTAGCTTTTCATTACTTCTGTTCTGTAAGACCCCTCCCTATCTATCTCTACATCAGTTTTGTGCAAGGGGCCCTGCCAGGATCCTATATTTTGTTCTTTTTGGTTCCTATCCTCCATTCCCCTACCAGTAGGGTTACCACGAACCCTACCTCAATGTCTGGGAGGAAACGGAGGAACCCCATCCAAACTGGAAGGATTCCTATCCATACGCCTAGCCTGAGAAAGAAAAAAATCATGCTCTGGAACATCTTCTGAATTATGTGCCACCCAAGGACATTCTGAAAACGCATGATCCTCTTTCCCACATAAGTTACAGATTGGAGGGGCTGTACATTACATTGCAGAATGTCCCAAAATTCCACACTGAAAACACTTCACACTATCACAATCAATGTTCAGGTGGGACAAGGAACCACACCTATAACAACTATTGGGCTGGCCTGGATAAAACAATATACCCCCATCACGTCCCCAAAAAATGAACTTGGTAAATGCTGAATTCCTTCCTCTGTTTGCTTAAGCTGTATTCTGAAATTTCACCCTCCGGTCCAAAACTTATTATCATCCATAATGGGCATGGGGTGCTCAAGGATTGTGCATCGCTTTTCCAACCAGAAACAATGTTTGTCACATCCACCCCTTCATTCCGGAAAAGAACTGTTATTATTTTAATTGTGGGCTTGGTAATAGGAATGGCAATAAATTCAGTCCAACAGTCAGTATCCTTAACTTCATAATAAAGTTTCCAAAACTTGTCCAAAAGATTAATAGAGGAGAAGCTAATGTCATATACCCAATCACCTGGTGCATGGATAAATGCATAAATTTCTGAGGGAGAAAAACCCATTGAATCTTTTATTAGAGCCTTTCCTACCCATAGTCTATCCAGGGGAATAGGTGCTAGCCCCTTATATCTGAGTCTTACTAGAAAACAGCGTTTGGCTGCTTCAGCTAGTTTATGAAACAACCCAGCATAGGAGACTGGCCTACGATCCCCAGAAGGTGGCCCCCGCCCTGAAAGTTCAAGATTCTCTCTTACCTCTTCTGGCAGAGTTACATAGGAAAGTCCTGTTTTACAAGATCCAGTCTTCAGCTTGAGGTTGCCTTCTCACTTGGGACAGGCCATGAAATCTTCTCTGTGTCTGTTGGGTTAACCTGAACGCCAGCCTCGTCTTCACTATGCATGACTGCATCAGTGTCTGAGACCATAGTCAATACCCGATCTTGTGTTGCCATTGGATGTAATTGTGGTGTAGTTAAATCTTCTTGTGAAAGTGAAGCTTGATTATTAGAAGCTCCAGGAATCGGTATTTTAGGGTCAGCGATCAATTTTATTCCATTGTAGAACCATCCAGCCTGCTGTAAAGCATCTCCAGGAGACCAGTTTTCCGGAGTAGCAGGCATTTGTCCTGTCAAGTTCTCCTGCCCCTCAACCTGTTCCCCATTGTTCTCAGGACCATAACTTAAATCAGGTATCTGAATTACTGGTAGTCATTTACCTTGACCTTGTAAGGGGCTAACACCAGTCCTTTTCCTTTTCTTCCTTTCTTCATCCAATTTTGATTGACTTAATTGAAATTCTTGCTCTGCAGCTGAAATCATTTCCAAGGGTTGTCTTTTTTTCTCTTCCATGTCAAGCTGGAGCTTTAATTCCTCATTTTGAAAACTACAATTCTCATCCATTGATTCTGCAAGAACCTCTGCTTGAGGGGAACAATATTCCTCAGCCTGCCTTATTTCTCCACCATTTCCTTCAGTATCACTTGTAGATAATACTGGAGCTCCTGGAGACCAACCTCTCTCTCTCCTCACTCTCCTGGTGACTTCTGAGACTCTCCATACTCACCAGCAAAGGGTCCTCCTACTGGTGAGTAGGGGTATTTCCCCGGTGTCCTGGCCAAATTTCCCTCGTTCACTAAAAATACCACCAACAGCTTAATCTGGTTCAAGGTCAGTTGGCATTCATCTGTATCCCCCTCCCCCGTGTCGTGCCTGAAAATAGGCAGGATATGTCTAGTGCACTTACCTGGTCAACAAAAACTGAAAAAAAAAAGGACATAGATGGGATAGAGAGGGTTCAGAGAAGGGCAACCAAGATGGTGCATGGTCTGCAGGGGAAGCCATATGAGTAGAGGTGTAGGGAATTGGATCTGTACCTATTGGACACCAGAAGGCAGAGGAGGCACATGATTGAAACTTTTAAATACATGAAGGGAATCAATAAGGGGAAGGAGGGGAGTTTATTTAAAAAGGAAGGAGGGGGCTAAAACTAGAGGGCATAGCCCAAGATTGGAGGGGAAGATGTAGAGGCAATGTGAGGGGGGCGATTCTTCATGGAGAAGATGGTGGAGGCCTGGAACAAACTACCAGAGGAGGTGGTGGGGGATGGAATGGTGGAGGGATTCAAGATGGCATGGGACAGACATATGAGGTTGGTAAGTGGGGGAAAGGGAAGGGCACGTGGAAAAGGAGATGAGTGCGGGTAGGATGCAGATTCGATGGACTGTTAGGGTCCTTTTCTGCCATCAGATTTCTATGATTCTATGGTGAGAGTAACTTTGAAAGTTTTTTTCTTTTAATTATTCAGGATCAGGCAGATTGTGGGGAAGGAGCACACACAGCAAGAGAGTGTGAGATTTTTAAAGTAAAAACTACACTGGGATGGGGCACAAGTTTATTTTTGCTTAAGGCAGACAGGGCTGGTATAGGGCATAAAATGGCTCACATGAGTCCACAGCTTCTGCATGTGTATGCTCTGGAAATGGCAGCAGCATGCATTCCACACACAGGAGCACATTCATTACCAAAATGAGGCAGTAGTGCCGGCCTGGTGGCACTGAGGTTTGAGGCGCTGGACGAAACACCTCATACCATGCCAGCTACCCAGGTTTGGGAAAAAGTGTGCGTCATCGGGGTTCAGCAGGGGCAGGAGAGGATTGAGCATCTGGAGGACTGCTCTCCTCTCCTCTCCTGGGGGTGGGTAGTGTACGCTGCAGTACCAGTGGCTCTCTGTGGTGACTGGAGGCAGTGCAACTTGTGGTGTGCTGTAGCAGGGGATGGGGGTGTCGGCAGATGCCTTACGCATGGGTTTGGGAGCATGCCCATCATGTGCATGGCATCATTGCACATCCACACCCTCCACCAGAAAAAGAAAAATCCCTGGAACCCGGGAAGGTGAGGGTGAGGACCCATGACCAGCATCCCACTCAGTGCTGGATCTGCCCTGCCATCCTCTGGCTCCTGCCCTCCCTCTGGCAGTCCACTAGATTACAGATAGAGCTCCAGAGGAGTTGGCGGTCCCACCTCGGGCATCTCAGAACTGGAGGGTCGGTGAGTCAGGGATGAAGATACGGGAGCATGGAGGTACGGACAGGGGGGATCTCAGTGAGTCGATGAAAGCTGCTGAGTGGGTGTTCCTACTGGAGAGAGGTATTATGGGACCAGTGAAGGGGGTTATACATAAAGTTTACAAAAACAAAATGAGGCAGTGGTGTTAACATACTAACAGGCTCCATCTTTGAAGATGAGCAAAACCTTTTTATCCAGCAGCAACAATAGGAGAGAAATCAGCCTTTTCCCTTATTCTCCATTGAAGCCTACCCCTGCCAGCACTGCAGTGTTTCGATATCATCTGCATCTTCTTCAGGCAAGTGGGTCATGGTAGGCCTATAAGACATAGATGTCAAAACAGTGTGATGCTGTTAGGGGCAGCTTGTGAATATCCTGCCACTGATCCTGGCTGTGGCATCAGCTGTGAGAGGTTCTGGAATACCACCTAAAGGGGCGGCCATCTCTAAAGTCAGGCTGGGGATGGCAGAATCAACCAGATAAAGGAAAATTAAACTGCTTAAACAGAATTAAAAATGTATCGATGCACTCAAAGTGCAAATCAGGGGCAACCCCGAACTTAGATGTGGGACTTATGGGTATGGATGTTACCCTTAAAAGGGTTCTCTGGGTGGAGGCACCACTGTTTTTATTGGAAAGAACCAGAATTCCATCCAGGTTCCCAGGTCCCACTGCCTTAAAGCAGCAGTGCAATGAAAAAAGTTATTCCAAAAAGCTAATTTTCTGCTATGGTTATAAAAAATATTGGCAGAACTGTTGATTTGGGTTTTCTGGATGCTTCCTATGCTGCGTACTGTGCATCTGCATTTTTGTCTGGACTCTTATCCTCCTCAGGTCCTCAGTATTATTTCTATGCAAAAATTAGGCAGCCATCTTTTTTTCTTGAGAAACGATTACCTTAAAATGTTCCTAAAATTCTAAAATGATAATGAAAACTGAAAATTTCACCACCAAAATAAATTGGAAGACACCTAGCATCAATTAGGATGAAAAAAAGGTAGGGTAAAATTGTAACCCATTTTCGTTGCACTGCTGCTTTAAGGGTTAAAGACCATATTCCAACAGCTGCCAGTGGACTGTCACATATCTAGTGGGTAAGGGTGGCATCAGATGTTACCAGGTTGTTTTGTGTTACGAGAGGACAGCACTAGGGAAGGGAGGGAAAGGGAACATTTTTTATCCAGGAGTAGCACACTAAGCTGAAGCTTGTTTCCAGGTGTGACCTGGGAGCATAAGCAAGTTAAGTGACTTACTCAGGATCACACAGTATGCACCTAGGTGTCTGTGGGATTCAAACCAAGGTCTCCAGATCTGCAGCTCAGAGGCTTAACCCACTGTGCTATACTGCCTCCAAAGCACAGAAAGGCAGTGCAGAATACTGGGACCGGTGTTATGTTATGTTCTTAACTTTTAAGAATGACTGAGCCCACATGCTGGGTTAACTTCTAGTAGCTTCTAGCTGCTTCATTTATTAACTCCATCACACAGGATGCCCAAAAACACAACACAACAACATGTCCACCTCACACTACGACTTCCCCTAGTCACACGATCCTGGTTCTGTACCTTGAAAATCTTAAAGGTACAGTACCATATACTACACTCCCCTCTTTAGTTTTAAAGCTAATAACAAGCAGTGTAGAATATTAGTAATAATTACATTCTGTAACTCTTGTAATTTTAGTAACTTAGGAACCATGCCTTACAACATGGCTCAACATTTTTTCTTTTAAAGTCAGTTTCTATAAGTGTCTCTTTATAACTCATAGTCTTTGAGTCTCTGGAGTAGATGCACAGGTCTTCCTCTGGTTGTAACCTTCGCTGGTTCTGGTAGTGGCTCAGTTGGCTCACAATGCAGCACTGCATCAAGGTGAGATTCGATATCTTCTGGATAAGGCTCTTCTGCCTCACCTGTTCCATTATTTGGCAGCCCTTTAAATTTCTGTAACTGTCTTCTCTTTCTTCTGAAAACAGTTCCTTCAGGAGTGACCACTTTGAAGGACCTAGGTTGTGAACAGTTCGATTCTACTCTGGCGGGTTGCCATCCATGATCTGTTTCCATCTTGCCCAAGTCACCAGGGTGCAGTGGTGGTGAAGGCTTTGCTGTGTGATCATAGTATTTTATCTGATAGGATTGTGCTATTACCAGCTTTTCCCTGGCTCTGATAGGGATCTTTGGTCAAAGTAGGCCTTTGGTCACTGGAAGTCATGCCCACAGCATCCTGCCCATCAATATTTGAGCTGGCAAGTAGAGTATTCCTGCTACTGGAGTGTTTCTGTACTCTAACAGAGCCAAGTGAGGGTTTATACCTACTTCCTCGGACTTTCTGAGCAGAGCTTTTACAGTCTGAACTGCTCTTTCATCCATTCCATTAGACTGAGGATATGTAGGGTTTGAGATAGTGAGCTTGATTCCCCATTCATTTGCAAAGTTGTGGAATTCTTGACTGGCAAATGGCACATGATCGCTGACAAACTCTTTTGGTATGCCATGTCGGGTAAATACATCTTTCATCTTGGCAGTTCTGACCATGCCATATTGTCTGTCATTTTTAGAACCATGGGGTACTTAGAGAAATAGTCTACAATGACTAAGAATGGGCAGGCCTTGAAGTCAAAAATGTCAGCTGCTACGTTTTGCCATGCAAGTTCAGGAATGGGATGGGGTAAAAGTGGTTCATTTTGGTTCCTGTTACAATGCCTTCTGCAAATGTTTCATCCTTCCACCATGCACTCTATTTCGCTTGAAATTCCTGGCCACCGCATCGCTGTTCTCGCTGTTGCTTTTGTTTTTTGTATGCCCAGGTGTGCCTTATGCACTCTGGTTAGCATGTTACTTCTCATGTTTGCTGGATTTATGACTCTTCCTCCTCGAAATAGAAGTCCTTCCTCACACTGCAATATATCACGGAATGACCAGTATGATCTGACTCTGACGTCAACCTTCTTTCTGTATCGCGGCCAACCTCACCTGACTAGCCCTTCAAGTAACTGCAGTGTACTGTCACTCCGAGTATTCATCTTGAGTTCTTGCATCACTTGACCTGCCATGACTGGTTCACTGTCAGTGGAATGAATCACTCTCTCATCTTGGTCACTTACAGTTGCTTCAGAGGTATCTGATGATGGTGCTCTTGAGAGTGTGTCAGCGATGTGCATCAATTTCCCAGGTGTGTATCGTATCTGTAAATCATATTTCTGGAGCTGCAATAGCATTCTTTGAAGTCGAGCTGAAGCTAGTCCTAGAGGTTTGTGAAAAATGACTCTAGCGGTTTGGGGTCTGATTGCACTTGAACCTGTTTGCCAAACATGTATTGGTGAAATCTGGGAGTAGCAAAGACTACTGCTAAAAGTTCTTTCTCTATTTGGGCATAGTTTTGCTCCATGCTTTTCAAGGCTTTGGAAGCATATGCGACTGGGCTTCTATTCTGTCAGAGACATGCACCAACTCCATCTTTCAATGTGTCTGCTTGGATAGCAACAGGCTTTTTCACATCGAAGTACCGGAATACTGGAGCTCTGCATAGAGCTTCCTTTAATCACTTGAAAGCTTGGTGATGCTCATGTTCCCATTGCCACAGATGATGCTTTTGAAGAAGTTTTCTTAGTGGGGCAGTGATGTCTACCTCTCTTAAGATGTACTGGGATAGGTAGCATATCATTCCCAGTAGACGTAACAGTCCTGATTTTTCTGTTGGTGGGGGCATGTCCACAGTTGCCTTCACTTTGGTTTCATCAGGGCGAATCCCTTTTGCAGTCACCATGTGACCCATATATTTGACTTCTGAAACTTTTAATTGTAACTTGTTTTTATCGAGTTTCATATTTTCAGCTCTTGTTCGGTCCATGACCTTCCTTAAAATCTCATCATGCAGTTCTTGACTGGCTGCAGCAATTATCATGTCGTCAGCAATGATGTATACTCCCTTGATGTGGCCAAACATTTCTTCATTCTTTTATTGAAACACTTTGCTGGCTGACTTTATGCCAAATTGAAGTCTACAAAATATGTAGCAGCCCCATGGGGTGTTACATGTACAGAGGTGCAACGACTTCTCATCAAGCTTAACTAGCTAGTAGCCATCCTTCTCATCTAGAATGGTGAAAACTTGCTTTCCAGCGATTCGACTTTGTACTTCCTCTGGTGTTGGTATGCTGTAATGTTGTCTCTTTATTCCTATATTTAATTCTCGTGGGTCAAGACAAACATGCAGTTCACCATTTTTTTATGAGTAATCATCAGGCTGTTTACCCAGTCAGTGGGCTCAAGGACTTCGACAATTATGTGAGACATTTCTAGCTTGTCTAGTTTCTTTTAGTTTGTCCATGATTCCAAATGGTTCTCGTCTACAGCCATTTATCACTGGTGGTACTTCAGGGTCGATGTGAATATGATGCTCCCATTTGACCTGTCCTACCCCAGTGAAGACATCCTGATATGTTTCAATTGGGCCTTCCTTTGTGAGAGGTTTAGGAAGCACCACAGTTTCGACTCTGCGCACCAGATCACGTTTTTCACATGCAGTCTTGCCTAACAGTTGTATGGAGGACACATCTGTGATGTAAAATTGGAGATCAGCTTCTTTATTTTGTGTTTTGCATTTTAAGTTGATCACGCCTTTGGGTTTTATTCGTGCTCCTCCATATGCCACCAGTACAGCTGATGATTCTGTCAGGCTTGTGCTACCTAGTATTTTCTCTGCCACAGTGATTGGCAACACATTGGCATAGGCCCCTGTGTCCAGCTTGAACTCTACGGGTGTTCCTTCTACTTCCATGTGCACATACCAGGCATCTGTGTCATGGTCATTTTGCTCTTGCTGTGTCTGAGTTATTTGTCCTATAAACAGACTCTCCATATTAATTTCATGCAACTTACTGCTTTTTGTGGTCTCAGTTCATGCATGACATACTTTTGCAAAGTGATTTTTTTTTTTATATTTGTGGCATGTTTCTCCATAGGCTGGGCAACTTTGAGGTGCATGGGTTTGCCCACGGCGGCATGTCTGAGCTGAGTGCCGTCTGTGTTCTGAATATACTAGCTTGCCCTCATGACCTGATGTGTCCCTTTTTTCCTGTGGTTTGCCTTTTTTCTGTGGTGCAACAGCATGCAGCACGTTCTCGGAGACACCATGCATCATGGCTTGGAGCTGCGTCTTTGTGGCCTCTGCAGCTCTGCAAATATCAACTGCTTTCTCTAAAGTTATGCCTGACTCTCTCAGGAGGCGCTCCTTTAATCTGCCATCTGAAATCCCAAAGACTATTTTGTCTCTTAACATGAAGTTTAGAATTGTACCAAACTCACAGGTCTTAGCTAGGGTTCTAAGTTCTGTCAGGTGCAGATCAACAGTTTCACCTTCTGCTTGCTTTCTGTCCCAAAACTTGTAGTGTTCAAAAACAGCATTTTTACTGGGGTTGCAGTACACTTTATTTTGGGCTATCTTCCCCTTCAAAGCTGAAAGTGTTATATACATCTAGGGCTTCCTACCCTATTGTATGAAGTAAAATTGCTGCTTTCATTTTTTGGGATTTTCCAACTGCACCAGATGCTTCCATGTACAGCTTAAACCTCTGTTCCCATCTTCTCCAATTCTCTGACAAATTACCTTGCAGGGCCAAAGGCTCAGGTGGCTTGAATTGCTCCATTTCTTGTTTTATTTTCCTTTTTTTTGTTGCAGAATTCAGCTACCTTACTGAGGAGCTTTTTGGTTCACTGCTTCTGACACCATGTTATGTACTTCACTTTTAGAATGACTGAGACCACATGCTGGGTTAACTTCTAGTAGCTTCCAGCTGCTTCATTTTTTAACTGCATCACACAGGACTCCATACAACACAACACAATAACATGTCCACCCCACACTAAGACTTCCCCTAGTCACATGATCCTGGCTCTGTACCTTGTAAATCTTAAAGGTACAGTAGCCTATACTACAGCCAGGAACCAGAGGCACAAATCATTGAAACTGACACAGGAACAAGTGCTGATCATTGTTTATTGACAGATGGATAATGCCAGTCTGATTACTCCCGGTACGTTGTCTTGCACTAAGGCTTCATCCAGGGGAGGAGAGGGGTTGCTTGATTTTTGTTACCAGGGGCTCTTTAGTGAGTTTGGATTAATATGTGCTGAAACTGTGTGTGTTTTCTTTTTGTCCTAATTGCTCTTGTTATCTGCCTTTGACAAAATAAAAAATATAAAACACGCATGTTTTAACCACCGGTTTCACATGTTGCTATAGTGTCAAGGATGCTGATCGCTGGTGAGCCCACATTCCTGTCGAAAGCAAGCCGTGCATACAAATGAGTATTTAGAAACACCCATTGTCATGACAGTGGCATTGACTGACAGCCTGTGCTAGAGTTCACACTCTCTTCGTCATGTCAAAACAATGACAGAGCTCGTCTGTGCCTGGAGCTCCAGCACGTTTGTCATGCCCCTTTTAAGTGCTATCTGTGGGCTTATGTAAATGTTGCTTTCCTGTCCCTATCTCCTTTCTGACAGTCCCTGGATAATCCAGTGACTCCCTTTCCCATCTCTGCCATAGTCTCACTTGAAATGGCAAGTCTCTTACTGTTCCCAACCCTCTTTCAAGAAATGTCTGTGGGTTTATGTAGAATCTGTTTCCTCCCGGTGTCCTTGACCCCTTTCAAGTTTGAGCTGTGTATTTATGTGAAACATAGATCTTCTGTATTTCATTGCCAATGAACCCTAGTGACTAGTGCCCTGTAGGAACAATTAATCTGAGATAAGACATATTTTAATTAGTTAGAGACAGTACCCTGGGTTTTATGATTTTATTACAATCGTGCCTTATCAAAATTCTAGAAAAATGAAGGAATACATGACTGAACATTTGAAAGGCTTATAATGGTAAAATCTTTGAGGATATGTCTTCCATTAGGCCACACCTTTGGAACTTGGGTTGAACTTCTGGGTTCTAGTTTTAGTCTAGAACTTTTGAAAAAGTTCTAGGGTTCTAATCTTTTTTAGAACGCGATCCCTAATTGTGCTGCCAGTAATGAAGATAATAGTGAAATACATGTGAAATTGAGGACAAAAAGAAATAAAATCTATTCAGTACACACACATTGGGTACAGAGCAGCAGTCAGAGGGCATGCAACAGGATGATGGCCAGTACACCACCTAGGAGTCACACACACAAAAACTGGGTACAGTGCAACAGTCAAAGGGCACACAGCAGGATGATGGCCAGTATGTCACATAGGAGTCACACACACATACACACAATGGGTACAGTGCTGCAGGATGATGCTGGTATGCCACATAGGAGTCACACTCACACACTGGGCACAGTGCAGCAGTCAAATGGCACTCAGCAGCATGATGGCTAATACGTTATGTAGTAGTCACACACACACACACACACTGGGTACAGTGCAGCAGTCAAATGGCACATAGCAGGATGATAGCCAGTACACCATGTAGGAGTCACACACACACACACAGGGTACAGTGCAGCAGTCAAATGGCACACAGCAGAATGATGGCCAGTATGCCATGCAGGAGTCACACACACACACTGGGTACAATGCAGCAGTCAAAGGACACACAGCAGGATGATGGCCAGTACACCACGTAAGAGTCACACATATAAACACTGGGTATGGTGCAGCAGTCAAAAGGCACACAGCAGGATGCTGGCTAGTATGCCATGTAGGAGTCACACACACACACTGGATACAATGCAGCAGTCAAAGGACACACAGCAGGATGATGGGCAGTACACCATGTAAGAGTCACACACATAAACACTGGGTGCAATGCAGCAGTCAAATGGCACGCAGCAGGATGATGGCCAGTACACCACGTAAGAGTCACACACATAAACACTGGGTACGGTGCAGCAGTCAAAGGGCACACAGCAGGATGCTGGCCAGTATGCCACGTAGGAGTCACACACACACACACTGGGTACAGTGCAGCAGTCAAAGGGCACACAGCAGGATGATGGCCAGTACATCACATAGGAGTCAGTCACACACACTGGGTACAGTGCAGCAGTCAAATGGCATGCAGCTGGATGATGGCCAGTACGTCATGTAGGAGTCACACACATACACTGGGTACAGTGCGCAGTCAAATGGCATGCAGCAGGATGATGGCCAGTACACCATGTAGGAGTCACACACACACACTGGGTACAGTGTAGCAGTTAAATGGCACACAGCAGGATGATGGCCAGTATGCCATGTAGGAGTCACACACACACACTGGGTACAGTGCAGTAGTCAAACAGCACACAGCTGGATGATGGCCATTATTCCACATAGGAGACAGAGTCATGAAAGACACAACACACATATATATTTTTTTTTTTAATTGAGTAAGGGATTTTTCTCCCTCCTTCCCCCAAAGTCCACTGAGAAAATATTTCTAGCATGTATTTAAGAATACCACACAACTGGCTGATGTGTTGCACACAGTCACACACATTGAGTAGGGTACAGTGCAGTCAAAGTGAACACCACAGGAAGATGGGCTGCCCACAGTACGCCACAAGGAGATGGAGTCTCACAACACAGTGAAAGGGATTTTTCTGCCATTCCTCCCAACAGAGAAATATATTTCTGGCATGTATTTAAAGGGAAACTGGATATATATAAAATCTGCTGTAATATCGTGGTATAGGTTGCACTTTTGTCTTACTGTCCAGCTATTTTTAGCCTGTCTTTACTTCGGTCTGCCTAATTAGGTTGGTTTCACTTTGGCCTGTACTGCACCATGAGGAGCTGTAAAGCCACTCGCTCTGAGCTTGCAGAATGCAAATTACCTGGAGGCTGCGAGAGATGTTCTCACTCCATGAGTAGGAAACGGAGAGGCAGCATGAAAAGAAACATCTTTCACAGCATCCACGTGTATCTTTGCCTGCTCCCTTTTACATAGTTTCCTTTCCATAAGTGTCCTTTGGCTACTTACTGAATTTAAAATGTCGCATGTTACTTACTTTTGATGTTGTGAGGCATAGTTGTCTCTGTTTTCACTCTAGAGCCTTTCTACTGTGCAGTGCCATTACGCATCCTTTTTTGTTTAGAGTGCTTGTCCTTTTGTGCATGCGTGAAGCGTGTTCCTGCGTCCATTCCCTTTCATGCACATAGTGCTCTGGGTGACTTGCGAAAAGGACAGTTATGGTGAGGAGACATTTTGCGAGCTTCCTGCCACTATAACCAGTAATAAACTATACTTTATATGGTGGCACCATCTGATATTGCTGTCACGGGGATGGGAAAGGTAGTTCAGTCAGTCCTTTGTTAGTCCTTTTCCATGGTAAAGACGATCTGCTAGCCTTCCTTTTTGGAATGCATTTTCCCCCATGTGCCCTTCCCCAAAACAAAAACATTTCCATTGTACCCTTAGTGTTCGGTCTGACATCTCTGTGGCTGAGGACTTTGATGATGCCGGAAGGAATGAAAGTGCTGCTTGCTGTTGCAAGCTTCCTTCCTCAGTCTACTGTTGCTCTGCTGTGGAAGGGAACGGTAGTTCAGTTATTCCATTCCCATCAGGAAGAATGTTTTGGGCTGTCTCCGAGGGTGAGGAATTTTGAGGATGTTGGCTGCCTCTATGGTACTAATGAATGCTTCTTGGCCAGACATCCCAACAACAGAAAGTTGCACCATTCTAGAGAAAAGATGTTGCCCCCATCTGATAATAAATGAGACTGTGATTCACAGAACTTTTTAATTTTACACAGGGGCCAGTAGGATTGCTTCATTCCATTTGACCAATCAAGTCCATTGTTAGCAGTGAGTTAGTATGTCCCTATGTGTCTCATGCCTACTCTCCCATGTTTAAAATTGCTCTGTCACTTGGAATACTGACCACTTGTCCACAGCTTCTGACTGATTATTTTATTTAATATTAAACCTACAATGCCTCATTGCAGATGTGTGGTCTGGCTGGACATACATTGCAGTCTGTGCAGCAAGAAATAAAAAAATGTAGGGAAACCAACAGAGGAAGCTGGGCAGACAGAGTGGGATGACTGAAATGGGAGACCAGCAGGGGAAATGGAGCTAAAGGGAAAGTACACAGGAAGATGCACATATAAAACACCACAAGGCATGCCAGTGAGCACTACAGAAACAAAGGGATGCCACAAAGAAGAGGCACAAACTGCAAGTGCCGAATATGCATGCATGCATGTGACACGAGGAAACACGCCTTCTGATCTATGCATGTGCGGTAACCGGCATGCAACATGCACCATGCACCATGCTGTGACCCCAAGCAGACAGCATGAAGGGATATGGAGATGTAAAATGGTGGCCCACAGTTTAGATGCGCAGCTATACCGCGTGTAAACAAAGAAGGAATTCAACTATGGTGAGTAAAACACAGTATTACACAGGGGGTTCTCCTAAGGTAGTTAAAGTGTGAGCAACATACATTTTACTTCAGATTTCTATGGTTTTCCTTTAAGGATACCACCACACAACCGTCTGCTGGGCTGCACAGTCACACACACTGGATAGGGTTTAGTGCAGTCAAAAGGGCACACAGAAGAATGATGATCTGGTGGCCAGTATCCCATGTAGGAGTCACACATTGGGTACAGTGCAGCAAAGTGCACACAGCAGGATGATCCTGTACACACTGAGACTCCCAAGGCTCCCAGTCAATTCATCACCAGTACCCGGCCTCCCCAACTCCCATCCCAACAAAGTTGCCACTTAATGCCACTGCCCTGCCTGGCTGCTCCTTGAGACCCTTTTTCCTTTCTGTAATTTCTGCCACAGTGGCCAAAAAAGAGGAGGGAGGCATTGGTGTGGCCACTGGCCTTGGGCAACCTGGTGGCCAAAAGAAATTGGGGGGGGGAAGGGGATGGATCTGTATGCATACCTCTCAACTGTCCCTGATTATGAGGGATTTCCTCATTTTGACCCAAAACATTGCTCTGATCCTCATTTGTCCCTCATAGAAAAGGTCAGCCTACACAGAGAATGTGCTGAAAATTTGGATTTTAGAGCAGAAATGTATGATATTTTAAGATGCAAAATCAAACATAAACAGTGTACAAGTGAAGATACTTGTTTCCACACTGTTGTGAGCTAGTATCTCTATGTAGCAGTAGACCATATTTACAACATATTTCCAATAAAATTTACAAGCCACCCAGTATTTTATTTGAGAAGCCACAGTGAGCCCACAACCTCGGTGCTTTGCATGCAAACTGAGATAGTGGCTCACTTGTAAATTTTGGCAGTAGTAAGTACATTTTTTTAATCTATGAGTTTTTTGAGTACAGCTTTTTTATGGTTTTGTGGATAGTACTCGGTTTAACTGCACCCGTCCCGTGAATTCCTGTAAGTGCAGTTTTGTTTGTGTGCCAGTTCAGATCCCACCACCTGGGAGACTTCAGGACTGGGTTCTTTGCAGGGGGTCTGGGCAGACTCAGTGGGGATGATGGAAATGAGGTCAGTAAAGGTTGTGTTGAAGTAATTGGCAGTCTCGGTGGGATCAAGGACCTCTCAAACCTCCACCATGAACATTTGAGGAGTGATTTTGACTCCCTTGCCATTGCTCAAGTTCTGGGTCTGTTGAACCTTATACAGTAGTAATCGGATTTGGCCTTTCTAATCATATGAGTGCAGTTATTGTGGGCTTTCTTGTACCTTTGCAGGTAGACAGGGGACGCTGTGCCCCTGGCCAGTGCCCACAGTGTGTACTTGTCCCTCATGCAGGCAAAAAGTTAGGGGGTGGTCCATCCTCATTGGTGCCAGAACGAGGGGACCACTACAGCCATGGCCTTATCACTTTCATAAGTGGCCCTAGCAGTTTTTGCAATCATGTTAATGTATTTAATAGGGGAGAATTTACTCCTTACATCCTTGGCCCTGCCACTTTTCAAACTGTTCCTGCGCCAGTGTCCATCTGGACTATGTTCCTCTTGCCTTGTGTTTTTTTTAAAGGGTGCAAATTTATCACAGGCATGTAAGAACTCAGAGGCAGAGAATTCTAGGGACAAGTCAATATTGGGAATGGCATCTAAGAAGCTCTAGTCAATATGGGCCAAGTAAGATTTAAAGTCAGACATACTCATTTTGATTGGAATTCAGCTAACTGTGATCAGGGGGGAAGGGGTGGCCTTGTCTATTTAACTGCCTGTAGATATTGCACCGGGGAGTGGTCACTTAAGGTATCTGGCAGAACTTTGACAACTTTAACTCTATCAGGGTGTGACTAGTATCCAGCTGAGTAACATCATGGTACCTGTTTTATAATTCGTCCTAGTGTGCTCAGAGACAATTTGCATGAGAAATAAGATGGACATCTTATCCCTATAACCTGTGCTGAGTCCCCTCAGCCTTTTATTTTTTCCATGTGTAGTTTGTAGGCTTGCACAATGAATGCCTCTATTGCACCATCCTAATTTCTTCAGGATTTAAATGTAAATGAAGGTAAAGTCTGGTGTAAAAAGCTGCTTGAGTCCATGCAAAGGTCATGACCTGACTCATGTAAAGCAGCCTCTAATTTTATGATGTTTTGGTGCTGAAGTTTGCAGTAGTTGTATTAGTCTGTGCTGTTGCTTTCCTTTGCAGTCTCTATTTTCTTGTCTTACGCTGGCCATGAACATTTTCAAGGCATAGTAAGTGTCCTGCTGTTTTCAGTAGTTGTTTAAAGTGTATCTGAGTTAGAAAAAAAATGCTTTTAGAGATACCAGCCCAGTCCTCCTCCCAGGTTCTCAAGGTGGGTGACATCACCTTTTCTAACCCCCTCACTGTTGCCTCAGAGTTCAACTCATTATCTTCTGTGCCTCTTCCCTTCTCTCCTCCTTCTCTCCTCCCTCTGTCCTACCACCCCATGTCTCCCCTTCTCCTTCTCTCCTATCACTGCTGCTGACACTTTCAAGGCTCTTTTAGCTCTTTACCCTTTCAAGTTCAGGAGCCCTGACAGTATCACTACTACAACCTGACACACACATGCTTCCCCGACACGCTGTTGACAGTGGGATTTTGCCAAGCCCCTCCCCCCCGCTCTCCGTAGTTTTTTTAAAATAATTCCAGGGGCAGTGGAGTGGGCAAAGGCCCCCAAAACATGGGAAACAAACAAAATCCCACTGTTGGGATTTTGCATTCGGGATTCCGGGCTTGGATAACAGTGTGTCAGAGAAGTGCGTGTCGGGTTCTAGTAGTAAATCAGCCCTAACGGGCTTGACCCCAAACTCCTCCATCACTCCACCTTGCCTTTATCAGTCACCTCCCTTCTCAACCTCTCTTTCTCCCTTGCCTCTGTCACCGACACTTGGAAACAGGCCACTGTCATACCCCTTCCCAAAGAAAGTGACCTGTCCTGTCCTGGCAGCTACCATCCTATCTTACCGCTCTCCACTTTAGCTAAACTTCAAGAACACCTCGTATCATCTCAGCTCTCCTCCTTCCTTGATTCCTTTTCTTTCTTCACCTCTCTCCAGTCTGGGTTTTGAAAATCCTACTCCACCTCCTCCTCCCCTCTTCGGCTTACCGATTCCGTTCTCTCATACATGGATCAGGGCCTTATCACCTAGAAACATAGAAACATAGAATTTGATGGCAGGTAAGGACCGCTTGGTCCACCTAGTCTGCCCATTTCCCGACCTAACAGATAAGCTGCAGATCCTAGTTAACCAACAGTTCACTTCCTCCTAACCCGCACTAGGACTGCCTTATGTCTGTCCCCTGCATTCTTGAATTCCCCCACTGTACTTGACTCCACAACCTCCTCAGGGAGGCTGTTCTATGCATCCACAACCCTCTCTGTGAAAAAATACTTCCTTACATTACCTCTGAGCCGTCCCCCCTCTATCTTCAAATTGTGCCCCCTTGTTCTTGCACATCTCTTTTTCTGAAGAATGCTACTTTGTTGATTTCCTTGAGGTACTTGAAAGTTTCTATCATGTCCCCTCTCTCCCTTCTTTCCTCAAGGGTATACATATTAAGCTCCATTAGTCTTTCTTCGTATGTCTTCTGGTGCAGACCCTGCACCATTTTGGTTGCCCTCCTCTGGACAGCCTCCACTCTGTCTATGTCTTTGCGGAGATGGGGTCTCCAGAACTGCACACAGTACTCCAGATGGGGCCTCACCAACAGTCTGTACAGAGGGATAACAACTTCCTGTTTTCTACTAGTGATACCTCTCCCTACGCATCCCAGTATTCCCCCAACCTTGCTTACTGCCTTCTCACATTGCTTGCCCACCTTTAGTTCATCTGATATAATTACCCACAGGTCCCTTTCCAATTTTACTGTTGTCAGTATCTCACCTCCCACTGTGTACTCTTCTCCTTGGTTTTTGTTTCCCAGGTGCATTACCTTGCACTTCTTTGCATTGCATCTGAGCTGCCATACATTTGACCATTCCTCCAACCTTGCCAAGTCCCTTCTCATCCTTTCCACTCCATCTTGTGTATCAACCCTGTTGCGCATCTTTGTGTCGTCTGCAAAGAAACATACTTTTCCTTCCAGTTCCTCTGCAATGTCACTTATAAACACATTAAAAAGGACCGGTCCCAGTACTGAACCCTGCGGTACCCCGCTAGTAACACTCCTTTCTTCATTGTGGACTCCGTTTGCTATTACCCTTTGTGTCTTGTTATCTAGCCAATTTTTTATCCAGGCTACCACCTTGGGACCCACTCCAAGGCTGGCTAATTTGTGTATTAATCTTTTGTGTGGGACTGTATCAAATGCCTTGCTAAAATCTAGGTAGGCCATGTCCACAGCCCCTCCCTGGTCTACTACTTTGGTCACCCAGTCAAAGAAATCTATTAGGTTCGTCTGACATGACCTTCTCAGTGTGAATCCATGCTGCCTTGGGTCTTGTGCCCCATTGGCCTCTAGGTACTCAACAATTCTTTCCCTCAGAAGTGATTCCATCATTTTCCCTACCGCTGAGGTCAAACTAACTGGTCTGTAGTTTCCAGCCTCTGTCCTGCTCCCATTTTTGTGAGGAGGAATCACATCTGTCCTCCTCCAGTCCTCAGGTACCACCCCATCCTCCTATGATTTGTTAAAGAGAGTAGTCAGTGGTGTCACTAGTTCTACCCTTCGTTCTTTTAGAATTCTTGGGTGAATCCCATCAGGCCCCATTGCTCTGCCCACCTTCAATTTTGTTAGTTCTTTCAGAACCCTTTCTTATGTAAATGGACTGGTATCGACCCCCATCTTCAGAGTGTTTCTCTTGTTTGGTTTAGGTACCTCCTCCTCCTCTTCCTTTGTGAATATTGAGCCGAAATATTCGTTCAGTAGCCCTGCTTTTTCACTGTCACCCTCTGCCTTCATTCCCTTCCCTTTATTAAGCCTCAATATCCTTCCTTTGGTCTTTCTTCACTCCCTAATGTACCTATAAAAGGTCTTATCCCCCTTTTAACAGAGTTGGCTATCCTTTCCATGGTTTGGGCCTTTGCTATTCTGACTCCCTTCTCTGCCTCTTTCTGCTTTAACTGATAAAGTTCTCTGCTCCTTCTGTGTTTCCTTATATTTCCTGAATGCTATCCTTTTCTCCTTGACCTTCCCTGCCACCTCTTTTGAGAACCATTGTGTTTTTTTCCTTCATTGTGTTTTGTTGATTTGCTTTACATAAAGGCTTGTTGCCTCTGTGATGGCTGTTTTGATTACTCCCCATTGTTCCTCCACCCCTCCTTCTTGCCTGTTTGCTAGTGCTTTTCTGAGGCACTCTCTCATTTTCCCAAAGTCAGCCCTCCTAAAGTCCAATACTCTTGCTTTTCTATGGCTTGATTGTATGACTGTGTTTATCGAGAACCACACTGTTTGGTTGTCGCTTGTTCCTAGATGGCTACCCACTTCTAAATCTGAGATTCTTTCTCCATCCCCATTTGATAGTACCAGGTCTAAGACTGCTCCCTCCCAAGTGGGTTCCAGTACTAGCTGTCCGAGGTGTGCCCCTTGTAGGTCATCAAGAATGACCCTGCTTTTGGATGTGCCTGCAGCAAAGGTGCTCCAGTTAACATCTGGCATATTCAGGTCCCCCATCAACAATATCTCCCCTTTTTCTGCCATTCTAAGGATGCCTTCTATAATTTCCTTGTTTATTCCCTCCCCCTGAGACGGGGGTTTGTATACAACCCCAATGCGGATTGTGGTGCCATTTCCTGTCTCCAGGGTGACCCAGAGTGCCTCATCTGCTCCCTGTTTACTCTTTAGTTCTATTGCTTTGTTCCCTTCCTGTACATAGAGAGCTACTCCTCCTCCTTCTCTTTTACCCTCCCTGTCCCTCCTGTAGATTGTGTATCCTGGTATGTTGACATCCCAGTCATGGTTCTCTGTGTACCATGTTTCTGTGACTGCCACAATATCCAGGCAACCATCTTCCATTAAGGCCACTAGTTCAGGGAGCTTGTTACACAGACTATGGGCACTGGTACTCATCACCCTCCACTTTTTGATGGCCTTACCCCTTTTAGCTCCATCCCTGTTCTTACTGCCTTTGCCTTTTTTTACATTTACCTTTGTTCTGCTCCCTAATGACTCCTCTACCTTGGTGTTTACTTCACTAATTACGATGTTTTGTAGGGAGAGGCTGGGACCTCCACAATCTTTGTTGATTTGGCCAAAGCCTTCGACAACATAGCCCACCCCCTTCTCCTCGACAAACTTACAACAGCAAGGCCGTCCAACTCTGCTACTAATTGGTTCTACTCCTACCTTGACAGTAGGACTCAATCTGAATTTGGGACTTCTTATCCCACCCCCTACTTCCTATCAGCACTGGTGTCCCCCAAGGGTTCATCCTTTGCCCAGTACTCTTTTCAGTCTTCCTAAATGATGTTCAGCACTGGTTCCAGTCAACCCAGCTATGCCTCAATGCCAAGAAAATGGTCTCCATGACCTTTGGCACTAGGTAGACGCTCACTAGGCTTACAGCCCTCCCCTGTTTCCACACCTTAGATGAGACCACAATCGATGATGTTCCTGCATTTAAGTATCTTGGAATCTGGTTCAACCAGCACCTTGACTTTTCAGAGCATGCGGATGCCATCCCAAAAAACTTCACCCTAAACTCGGTGCGTTATACAGGAATAGAAGTTCCACTTCTCTTCCGGCTTGACAAACTGTTGTCCTGAAAATGATTCTCCTTATGTTCAACTATGCAGACACTGTCTACGGTGCTGATCCTAAGACCACCCTAGCCACACCGGATTCCCTCTTTTGCTCCTACCATTGCTTTGCCTTGAACTGTCCACCTCATACCCACCATTACTCCCTGTATTTCTCACTCTCCCTCCCCTTCCCTCCTTGAAGCCAGACATCTTGCTCATTATACCTCCTTTATCCCTAGATACTGGCTTGGCTGTCTCCCCTCTTACCTAAACTCTCTCCTTCCCCCCCCTCCACCTTCCTCTCACACTCTTCACAACCCTGGCTATCATTCTCTTGCTGTTCCTTCAAAAAATCATCAGTTGGCCAGTCTGCCTTCTACCCCTTCCCCAAACTATGGAACATCTTTCACTAACCATCTGCTCTGCCTCTTCCCAACACTCACACTCCTCTCTTCTCCATGATTCACTTCTCACTCCTGCAATTGTACCTGATCCCTGTCCTTGTTCCGCTACTCACTACCCTCCACCCTCTTCCTCTTCCCTCCTCCTGATCTACACTTGATTACCCCACCTTTTTTTCTACCCCCTCTAGCAACTAGCCCCTGCTCCTACTGTTAACCCCCATTTACCTCTGCACATTGAATTGTATTTTCCTTAAAACCCACTGGAGAGCTTATCTTCCTCTTTCCTTGCATAAATTGCACTGTGCACTTTATTTGTATTTCCTTGATACCCACTAGACTGCAATGTCTGCCTTATCCTTGCTTAAATGCATACTACCTTTTGATTGTAGCTTAGTATATGATTCTTAGTTGTTATTATTACCTGCTTTGTAATCTATGTATTTATTTATAGGGGATGGGGTGTGGTTGCTCTGGATGCCAGGGACTGTTTTTTCAGATTGCAGGTGAACAGATCATGCCAGCTGTTTGATTCAGATCCAAGATCCGCAATCTGAAATCTGATACAACCTTGACTTGCATTTTGGAGCAGATTTTAGGTTTAACATACTGTAGATAAGATACATAGCCTCTAGAAGCAATGGCAGAAAAAGGATTATCCATCAAGTCTAACCTGTAATAGTTATTAAATATGTGATGTCCCCTAGGCTGGATGCTTTGCCAGACTAGCCCTTCTTCTCTTGTGCTGCCCTCCCCTCCTTATTATCCATTATAAGCTTGGATTATCTACTTAAACTTAAATAGAGACAAAACTATTTTATTTTAAATAATATAAATGATATAGACATATAATATGCATCATTTTAAAGGTCTTGGTGTGACTGACACTCGACTGTACTTTTTGGTAATATTGTTCAATGCTGGAAGAAGTTTTTTGAACTTATACAATTGGGAAATCTTTAGACATTGTTTTTATAACAGGACCATCTAGAACATAAAACTTACTACTTGCCAGCAGAAACAGGCCACAGGGTCTATCAAGTCTGCTCAAGTGTGCAGCTAGCACCCCACTTGCAGCTGCCCCCTCCTCCCTTGACCCCCCTTCCACAGATGAGTACCAACTGACTTTGAATCAGATTAAGCTGTTGGTGGTATTTCCAGTGAAAACATGATTTGACAGGTGCAAAGTCATCTCATGTATATGTAATGAAGTAGTTGGCACTGAATCACTGATTCTCTCCCAGGTCCCCTCCCACAACCGTTATCTTCCTGTCCCACATCATCCCCCCTTCTTCTTGAACCCCCCTCTAAACCCCCACCTCCCTGTCTCCCATTCCATTTAGTCTGGTGGCCCTCCTGCCCAGCCCCTCTCACGCTCTTCCTCACCCCTGCTTCTCCCTACCTTCTTCTCTGAAGACAAGGCCTAGGTAATTGAGGCTGCTCCCTCTGCCTACCCTTCTTCTCCTCCCCCTAGCCATGCTGCTATCCTGCAGCATGGCTGATATATTATACCTTCCTCAACCTACTGCAGTACTCACTTTAGTCTGATGTATTTTGCTGGAACAATGTTCTTAAGACAACTGATCTCTGTAAATAATTAAGCATGTTGTAGATTGTGTTATTTTTATATCTGTGCATTGTATTGTATTGTGTCTCACGATGTGGAACCTTTGTAAATGAGCTCTGGCTCAAAGGTTGTTTCTGAAAAACTAAAATATGAACACCGAAACAATTTTATAGGCAGAAAAAGCTCCTTGATCCATTAAGTCTACCTGTTCTGATCTTCTGCAGCAACCCAATCAAGCAAAATATTATTTAAACATGCAACTATTTTTCTTGCATATAAATAAAAAACAAATACAATTACATTAAAAAAAAAAACATAGAAATCCAGTAGTTCTTTTAAACACTAAAACTTTTATTATTACAGATTAGGTTGTCTTTCCATATAAATAAAAAAATAATATGTAACAATTATAAAATTCTACTTTTGTGTTATTTTATTATCATATTACTATTTATTGTCTAATATATAAACTCCATACCATAAAATAAATAATAAAAACGACAATAGAAAATAATAATATGAAAAATAACATTGTAAAATCTATGAAGCAGCAAGGGAGAATATAGTAATTGGCATGAGGTAAAGTGGAGAATCAGAGACTACCGGGGGATACTCACCTTAAGGTCAACCATGAACAGTAACTGTTACTGTAGCTGGCACTGGGTCATGGTGGTCTTGGCTGGTTTTGAAGACTCTTGTCTCAACATCACAAAAAGTAATCCACAGTAAATGCATGCCAACAGCACCTGCCACAAATGAGCTACAGTAATTCATATTCATTGCTGACCTGAAGGCTGTTTCCCCCTATTTGTAGTCTGTTTGATACTATGCCAATTTCTACATTGGAAGCCAAAATTGCTCTGCTGATTTGGTGAAGCTGAACTGGATTTTCAGGCCCAAGTCGAAGCTCACACGAAGTTACTGTGGTCCACTTCACTCACCCTTACTAGAAATATGTAGTTTATGTAAGGAATAAGACATGACTGTTTAAATTTTTATTTTTATGGTTAAATAGTTCAGCTTTCACACTTGAATCAATGTAAAAATGTACTCTTCTGCCAGTAGAGGGTGCCTGTAATGGGGAAATTACTGTGGTTATTCACCCCCGCCCCCCACTGTATTTGTCAACATCTCTTCCCTCCAGTATTCTGTCCTTTACAACAGGACTACTTACCCCAGTACTCTCTTGAGGGTGGGTTGCTGTGCATTTCAGCAAGACAGCAAATGAGTGTTAGAGGGTGAGTTACTGTTCAGTCAGCTAACGTGTCTCATAGTGACCACAGCTTTTGGCGTTGAGCAAACCAGTGAGTGTTTTACAGTGGATGAGACCAAGCTTCTCAAAATGGCCATTGCTGTAACAGAGTAAGTGGGAAAAACATTAGGTGATTGCAACCTATTATAATAATTAAAAAAAAATGCTATTCTTTTTTTTATTTACTGTGTCTTGGATGACACCTGTGAGCGGGTGATTGTTGAGAGGTTCCACGACAGATACATTAACACAAGGGCTCCATGTTATCGATGGATAGTTATGTTCACCCCTACTAGGGGTAATGGCACAGCCCAAGGCTGAAATCAGGATAGAATCCTGGGCACTTGAACATTCTGGACAGCAGCAACTCCCCGGTCTTTACTGTGCCATCAAAGGTGAAACAACTAACAAGCTTCTCTGAAGACAAATTGGCTTCTAGCTTTTGGGGCTGCATTTCTGCATAGCAGGTTGGGCAGGGCTACCTGGTGACAGAGAGCACCATTAAATTAAAACTGTGTCTGTTAAGCTGCGGCTTTCAAATTGGCTAACTTGTTCTCCCCATTTCCACTGCCTGTGCTTGTATTGTGGTTCATGTCTGCTGCATAGTTTAGATGTGTATATTTTAATAGGTGTCCGATCACTTAAAAAAAAAAAAGAAGTGCCTCAGGAAAGTACCTGTTTTTCATTGGGATTTTCGGATAGGGTGTTCCCTGGGGTTTCTCTCCATCTTTTGGGCATCAGTACTCCCTACACCAGTTTTATAGGGTCTTTTTGGTTATGTGTTTTACCTGGCAGGTGCATAATTTTGTACTCTCTTTGAGGGACATTTCCCCTTTAATTTGTCTCACTTGTTGAGAGGGATATTTCCCCTTTAATTTTCTTCTGTAGTTACAAAAAAAAAAAAAAACGCCTACTGGAGCATGAGCCTTTAGACTCTGGGTAGGATCAGAGTCCCTTCCACGAATTAGTGGAGTTTTTCCTTTTTCAGGCTGTGTGGCATTTTTTTCTCTGCTCCATTGAGCCAAGCAGCTTCCGGCCATTTTTCCACTCCACACTTCATCTGTTGGGCATGTGCCCTTTTTTTTTTCAGAGGCTTCCTTAGCCTCAGCACACCTTTTGCACACGTGTGTTGTGAATGCGCCCCCTCTGGCATGCCGACATCAGGCACAGCATCATGATGTAACGCGCATGCTCTTTTAAGAAAGCGTACATGTGCTTGCACTTCTCAAGTGCTAATTGCAGTGGTGCTGTTTTTTACATGTATTTTCTCCTACTGGCTGCACGAGTTTTCTCTCCTGGCAGTTGGCTCGACTGTGAGGCATGCTCTATTCAACTCTTTGCCCTTTTCCCCACAATTGGAGGTGGGGATAGCAGCAGTACTCAACTATATTTGCTGTTGGGACAATGTTAGTACTTTAACCTTGGGCACCTGCAGGACTATTTTACTTTTGGCACCATGGCTTGTTGGAGACCTTTAATTTTCAAAAGATGTAAGACCTGCAAAAGGGTAACGTGACCCTCTCCTCTGGGTTCCTAGTGCCCCTTTGTGTTACTCAAGCAAATATGTCTCTTACGGTTCTCCCCACTCGCACCTCAGAGTTGGGGGAGGGGTGCACCTGGTGTACCAGTTGGCAGCAGCAGAGCAGAATTGTGTAGATCCTTCTTGTTGCTCTTAGGAGAGCTTATTTATTTATTGAATTTTGGGAACCAAATAGACCCTCTGAGATGAGACAGTCCCTTTTCAGGGGCGACCTGGGAAGTGCAGTACATTGATAGTGCATTCACTGATATAAGAAATTAGACAAGGAGTAGTCATACAGTAAAGAGTACATCAGTTACAGTCAGTTATGAAAAATAAGCAATTTAAAGCATAGTCAACAAAACCTTACATGCATGCAGACATCATTTACATTTTTTTTGTTGTCTTGGAGAGCAGGAGATAGAGAGAGTGGAAAATGTTGCTAGGAGAATCATTCAAGGAGTGAACGGGTTAGTTCTCTAGTGCTAGTTGCAGTGGTGTTGTTTTTTACATGTATTTTCTCCTATTGGCTGCGCGAGTTTTCTCTCCTGGCAGTCGGCTTGGCTGTGAGGCATGCTCTGTTCAACTCTTTGCCCTTTTCCCCACAATTGAGGTAGGGAAAGCAGCAGTCCTCGTCTGTATTTATTGTTGGGGAAAACTTTAGTACTTTTAACCTTCGGCACCTGCAGAACTATTTTACTATGTCTCCCTTATTGTTGCCAGAGCCTTAAACTTGTGGGTTAGGATCCTGGGCAACTTCGTACCTCAGGATTCAGAAAGGGCAAGCATTTTGCAGTTGGTTTCCACAGTCTCTATGGACCCCGATGTTCTGCAGGGCATAACATCAGACACACCCGACCCCAAACCAGGCTACTCAGGTCGGGGGGGGGGGCACACAGGCACATTCAGGTGCGCCTGAGCAGGACAGGATTGCTAACATGGCTCTGAAGACAGACCCCGACCCTGACCATACAAAGGGATAGGAAGAGGATTTCAGGGATCTTGGGGAAAATCCTGACCCAAAGAAGTTACTTGATGATAAGGAGGACAAATCATCTGAGGAGAAGGAGGAAGGGGAGTGGATGGATCCAAAGAGGAGGCTTCTTATCCCTCCCCTCTTTGATACAAAACCTTTGTCCTATCTGATGAGAGAGGTGTGTAGGAATTTACAGCTGAAGGAGGTGCAATCCATGGAGACATTATATATCAACCCTATCCTGTGCACATCCTCTTCCACTCCAAAGTGTTTTCCTAACTTTATTCACTGTGACCAGGTTACTGAACAAGAGTGGGCAGGTGTGGACCAAAGAAAATATCTGCTGAAGCTTAAAGTGGGGTGCTTCCCCTTTTTGAAAGAAAATACCCACAAGTAGGAAACCTCTTCTATAGCAGATAAGGTGGTTCATAATTCTGTCAGACGCACCATTATTCCTAGTGAAGGGTCCTTGGCCTTAGTGGACTTGTGAGTGGATTAGAGTGTCAGTGGCTCAGTACGTAGCACACTCGCCTCTGAGGCTGGGAGATCAGAGGGCTGTGGGTTCAGTTCCCACATCTGGCACTTGGGTTAATATCACAGTACTGACACTGTAGTGCAGCATGAGGGGGGTGCTGCATTTCTGAGGTGCTGTCTTTCAGATGAGATGATAACTGAGGTCCCATCTGCCTGGATTGGTGGTAGTTCAGGTGGCTGTTAAAGATCCCATGGCACTTATCGAAAAAGAGTAGGAGGAATTTCCCTGGTGTCCTGGCCAAATTTCTCCCATTCACTAAAAATACCACCAACAGCTTAATCTGGTTCAATTTCAGTTGCTTACCATCTGTATCCCCCCTCCCCCCGGTCGCCCCTGAAAAAGGGACTTATAGGACCAGTGGGTTTACCGGGTCAACAGAAATTCAATAAATAAATTTGCACAAGTGAGTGGATGCTTCCATGCAGAAGAGCCTTCACCTCCAACAACGCAATGCAAGCTTCTGCACTTCCTATGCCTCCCTTATTGTTGCCAGAGCTTTAAACTTGTGGGATAGGACCCTGGGCAACTTCATTCCTCCGGATTCAGAAAGGGCGAGCATTTTGCAGTTGGTATCCACAACCTCCACCTTCTTAGGGGATGCCACGATGGAGAACTTACACATGTCAGCTCACTCTGCTTTTCACATTGTGTCTGCTATGTGAGGTGTGTGGCTTCGACATTGGGTCACTGAGCAGACTTCGAAGGCCAATCTGTTTAACTTAGCCTTCAAAGGAGGCTTGTTTGGTTCTGATTTGGATGATATATACTTTTTTAGCCCAATTTTACCCTTGTTTTCTCCAGACCCTCTCCTGGCCACACTTGTGCAGGTGTGGAGACACGTGCATGCTGCGGTACTAGGATGCCCTCCCACTGTTTGGCACCCGCTCACCTGCACTGTCCACAGACCTCTATCCAGGGGCACTGGAACTGTGGCAGGCAACAGACTCCCTTCCGGGACAGGAGATCTGCCTTTAGACTGTTAAATCCTGCTCCCTCCCTCCCCCTTGTGTCAGCTCTCTGATGACCCAGGCTCGTTCTCGAACCTGGGTCGCCAATGTGATATGAGGTAAGGCGTCCAGCGCCTCAGCCCTCAGCACCACTGGGCCAGCCCTGAATAATATTTTGAAAGATATCCAGGATAAAAAGGATCACTTCCAGTGTCAAAGCAACAGCCTTTGGCTGGTTCAGCTTCAAAAGGTCAAGGAGGTGGCTGACAGAGGCAATATCAAGAGGGTTTTCACCTCTTTCAGAACTTTGGGAACTAGAGGAGTAAAGGAGCCTATTTTGGTTTCAAGAGCAATAGTAGCAGAAGAGCCCTTGCCTGAAGATGCAACAGAGGCCCAGGGCGAAAAGTGGGTGCCTCGCAATGAGGGTATATGAGCCTATCTGTGTGTCCCTTCCCTTGATGGAAGCCTGCAAAATCTTTACACAATATGGGCTCAGATAACTTCAGATGATTGGCTTCTGGACATTCTGGCTTTAGGTTATGCAATAGAATTTTTAACAATTCCTTTAAAGAGAAGCTTTCTGCCATCCCTGGTTCCAAAGGACCCTGTGAAGAGACAAGTGATGTTACAGACACTAGACCACCTCACTCAGATTAGGGCAATTGTTCTGGTGCCTCCCAGCAAACAAGGCCAGGGATTCTACTTCATAGTTCCCAAGAAGTTGTGGGGGTCAGGCCTATACTGGATCTAAAGCACCTAAACAAGTTTGTTTGCCACACAGCCTTCAAGATGGAGTCTGCCTGTCCAATCATCCCAACTATTCAGCTGGGGGATTATCTAACTTCCATAGATCTGAGGGATGCATATCTCCAAATCCCCATCCAACAGTCTCATCAGAGGTTCCTCAGGTCCATGGTCCTGGGACAGCACTTCCAGTACAAGGTGCTCCCATTTGGGATGGCAACAGCCCCCAGGATTTTCTTGAAGGTGCTCATAGTCCTGGTGACTCAACTCTAACAGGAGGGACATCTGGTCTGTCTCTACCTGTATGATCTGCTCATTCGAGCGCCATCTATGTCTTTGGCAAGGAAGCCAGTGACCAGGACTCTGGAGGTGTGGAGTCCCACAGTTGGGTGGTGAATCGGGAGAAGAGCTCTTGTGAGCCATCACAGATCCTGGAGCATCTGGGAGCAGTGTTCAAGATGGGTGGGGGAAGGTCTTCCTCTCGTCAGCCACGAAGGGGCCCTGTTGAGAGTGATTCAGTGGCTGAGGAGCCAATCGTTGGCTTCAGCACACAGCCTTCTGTGAATTCTGGGCCTCATGAAGGCTATGATAGAACTAGTTCCATGGGCTCATCTTCATATGCGGCCTCTACAGGTCGAGTTGCTGTCAGCCTGGGAATCCAGCCTGAGAGAATTATCAGGCCAGAATCCCAGTTTCACCACTTCTGTAGTAGTCTCTGAGTTGGTGGGTGAGTTTGGAGAATCTGAGTAAGGGGTCTCTCTTTCAAGTCCCCCATAGTTGATTCTGACATCCAGTGCCAGTCTGTCAGGTTGAAGGGCAGTACTGGACCACATTCCTGTTCAGGGGACTTGGTCAGCACAGGAACAGCACCTACACAAACATTCTGGAGACGAAGGCTGTGCACCTCACTTTCCTTCATCTTTAAGTTGGTTGCAGTCAAAAACCATGAAAATAAGGTCAGACAATGCTGTCACAGTGGCATACATAAACAGTAAAGGGGGCACGAAGGGCAGAGAGATGCTGTGGGCTGAGGAGAATAATCTCTCTGTCAGCAGTTCACTTAGCGGGGGAGATGAACATTCAGGCCGATTGGCTAAGCCACAAAAATGTCCATCCAGGGAAGTGGATGTTGAACCTGGAGGTGTTCGACTTTCTGTGTCAAAGGGTTGGTCATGCTCAAATCGACCTGTTTACCTGCAGCCAGAATGCTCAAGTTCAACAGTTCAGAGCCAGTGGATGCCCTGTCACAAGCATGGAATTTTAGCAGAGCGTATGCCTTCCCTCCTCTGCTGCTCCTACCCAGGGTTATATGCAAAATAAGGCACTCAAGAGGAAGCATTTTTCTAATAGCTCTGTAATGGCCCAGAAGACTGTTGTTCTCGGATTTGGTGAACCTAGCTCAACGCACACCATTTCGCCTCCCAGTGTAGGGGGACATTTTCTCACAAGGCCCCATTCTGCATCCAAATCTGGAGGTGATGCAGCTCATGGCCTGACTCCTGAAAGGAGGAGACTCCTAAAACAGCATTTCTCTAAGAAGGTGGTAGACAACCTGATGGCTGCTAGGAAAAATTCCATGTCGGTAGCTTATGCTTGCGTATGATCCACCTTTTCGGCTTGGGCCAGGGAAAAAAATATCCGGTCTTCTAAAGCCATGGTTCTGCAGATTTTGGATTTCCTGCAGGAAGGAGTGGATAAAGGTTTGACCTTGAGCACCTTGAGAGATCAGGTATCAGCCATTGGAGTCTCCTTGGGTTTATTCCCTAGGGACTAACCAGGAGGTTATTCATTTTCTGCAGGCTGTCAGCAGGAGTTGACCTCTGTTACTATCCCCTGTCCCTCCACAGGCTCTGACTCTTGGTTCTGAGTACTCTTTGTAAGGAGCCTTTGAAACTGCTTTCGTCGGTACCATTGGACATGTTATCTTACAAGGTGTGTTTCCTAGTTGCTATGTGCTCAGCCAGGAGGATTGGTGAGCTTCAGGCTTTGTCCCACAAAGAACCATACCTTGTCATGCATAAGGACATGGTGGTACTCAGAACAGTCCTGTCTTTCATTCTGAAGGTCCCCACGGCCTTCCATGTGACCCAGGAAATCTACCTCCCATCTTTTTGTCTGCAACTTACTCACCTAAAGGAGAAGGAGTTGCACAAGTTAGATTTGTGATGGGCCATTAGGACATACCTTAGATTAACTGCTAAGTTCTGAAAATTGGATAGGTTGCTTGTTCTTTTAGAAACAGCCAAAAAGGGACAACAAGCATCCAGTGCCACCCTAGCAAGGTGGGGAGGGCCTGCATTTCTAAGGCTTATGTTGCAGAAAAGAAGAGGCCTCCAACTCTTATCAAGGCTCACTCCACCAGGGCTATGGCCACCCCTGGGCAGAAAGAGACGAGGCGTCTGCTTTAGAATTGTGCAAGGCAGCTACATGGTCCTCCATCCACACATTCATCAAGTTCTACAGATTGGATGTTCAAAGCTCTGCTGATGCAGCCTTTGGTTGTGGAGTTTTGCATGTGGCAGTTAGCAGGTAAATTCCTTTCCTGTTTGTGGCTGATGAATGGGACAATATTCTCCCCCACCCATTTTTTTCATTGGTACCGCTTCTTAGAACCCATCTGTTCTGAATACCCATTGACAATGTGGAGCACTACAGAAAGAAGAAATTTCTTCATACTTACCATAACTTCCTTTTCTGTTAGCTCCAACATTGTCAGTAGGGCCTGCCTGGAAGCTTTGCTCCTTGGGTAGAGTATTCCCTGGTATGCCAGTGCAGGGATGTCCATTGTTCTGTTATAAACTTTGATTGTAAGTCTATCTGGACATCCCTCTATAGTTTACCTTCTGTGCTTGTGTTTAGATAGATATGCAAAAAAAGAGAGAATTAGAGAGCAATTCCACATCAGAATTTAAGTGCTATCATACAGATTTTACAGGTTCAAGTCTGATATTAACCAAGTGTGCCTTCTTTGTTGCAGGTGAGTGCTTACACCATATGCAGTCCTTTTTCCAGTGCTATCTGTTTACACTGATTCCTTTGATAAGTCTGTTCTAGTTGAATCAGTGCTCCAAGACATTTGAGAGTCAGAAGATAAGCCTTGCTCCCTTACCTCTGCCATCTGATGAGGTAGGCTACTGTTTACTAGGTCCGGTCCTGGTGGGGAGTTGGGGTCTCTCCGCCATGGGGGGCAAGCCAAGGGGGTAGCAGGGTGGTGGCCTGAATAGGAGATGGGTGTGGACGGATGGCGGCTGGAGGATGAAGGGGATGCCTGGACATAGATGCCAAATGGGAGCCAAGGGGAGAAAAAGGCAAGGTAAAAAAAAAAAAAGAAAAAGAAAAATTGAACTCTGTGGTTGGAAGGGACATAAACTACATCATACAGTTCTAAACTCACCCCTAGTGTGGAAGTTGCAAACACCCATCAAGTTTGCTAAAAGGCCAGTAGAGTTGGAACAGTAACAGAACTGGAACCAGAGTTTATCAAACTCTGGTAAGAGGCAAAATGGCTACATGTGAATCTGATAAGGGATGTGAATTAATTTTTGGCTCAATTTGTAATTCAGCCTGCAGCCAGTATTGTCAATTCTTTAAGTGGCAAGCAGTGGCTGGTTTCCAGGGCTAGTCTTTCATCCCTTAGCATCCAGTGATATCCACTCTTTGCCTTTCCCCCCTTCCCCCATGGCAGCTGGCAATTACCCTCCTCTCACCTGCTCAGCCAGTATAACTAACTTCAAAATCTACACAGTGATGGCAGGAAAAGATTTGAAGTCCATCCAGTCTTCCCTAAGTTACTGCCTATTGATCCATCAGCCTAATGCCTGAAAGAGTCTGTCTGTCTGTCCTTCCTCCCTCCTTTATCTGAATCATCAAGCCCTTGAGTCTGTACAATCCAGTCTTAAATCCCAATACAGTTGTAACCCCTAGATGGCGCTATGCAGGTTGAGGGGCCTGGGTACTGAAAACGGGTGCCTCCACCCAGAGAACAGGGTTAGTGGTAGCATAGCTGACCTGCGTACAGCCCTCCAGGACACTGTTACCCCACTCTTTTCCCTCTAGTGGCCTAAATGGTTCATGGAATACACAGTTGCAACTCATACTTGACAACAGATTCAACCTCACACTTGTTGCACTTACTAGCAGGGTGGGTTCAGCTGGCTCAACCCTGGAGACCCCCTGTAAAATAAGATTTAGCACACCAGCCAACAGTATTTCAATGCTGTTTGTACAGAGGTACACCACAACCAATTTTAATGCCAAAAAGATTCAGATCTGGTTTATTTCGGGGACAGTAACAAGGAAAGTGGTGAAATCTGGATGATTTGAGTAATTCAGGTTACAAGGCATGCACTCAAAGGTCCCTGTAACACAGTCACACACACTCTGGGTACCCAGCTGGAACTACAGGCTGGCCAGAAGCGTTGCCCGGGGTAGGCCAGCATTGCATCTGTTGTTGGGGCCCTTAGAAAGAAAGAAAAACACAACATGCACTCTAACCCTTAATTTGTAATCTGGAGCCAGATGTCTCAGTTTGTGACAATCAAACAAAACAGTTAAATCAGATGACACACTTTGATTAGACTATTGTTGCAGGGAGCTACTCTGTGATTTACTCATTATACTCATATAGGTTGCAGGATGGATGAAATTGGAGACCTCAGGATGAAGTGCTGGTTTGCCAGAAGAAGCAGGGCCCACACGATTCACAGTGGTGTCGTTCCTGTTCATTGGAGCTGAGCAGGGAGCCAAATCCCCAGGCGGGTCTCTCGTCGGTTGGTCTCTGTATTGTTTGCAGCTGTCTGGGCCGAGGTGGCAAGGCCCAGACTGGGTGAACAGTGTGGAGACAGTCAGGTAAAGTGCTGGATGCAGCTTCAAGCAAGCGTGATGCATTAAGCAAGGTGGGGAACTAAATCATGACCCACATTCCACAATCAGCGCACGTATAGTAAAGCAAGTAAATACCACAGTTCAGATGACAGTCCGGTTGCAATTCACAGTGTCTATATGCAAACTGTATGCTCTGCAGCAGTCTCAAGTCCTGACAGGTTGATTGCACCAAGGCAAATCTTTGGTCCACTTCAGGAAAATTCAGTTAATCACAAATCAGGTTCCAATTGCAAAAGCTGCTTTTTGGAAGAAGTCTGATCTCAGGCTCAAGGTCTCTGCACTTAGGAAGATGGTAGCAGGCAGGCCAAACACAGCCTTCCTGCTGATTTTCCCTGTGCACCACGCAGGAGCATCTCCTTGAATCTCTCGAGCTGTTCACTCTTTCAACTCTAGCTCCACACTGACACTGTGCTGCAGGCAGCACCGGGACTTCCTTCTGATCCAAAAGGGTTCAATTAGTTGATTCATCTGTCTGTTAAGGCAAGGGCTCCCCCTCCAGGTCCACTTAGGCGCCAAAAGTAAAAACAACAATTCCTATAGAAATTCACTACCACAAGACCTCTGTGGACAGACTTCATTTTAGGGTTCCCAAAGGTACTGATTGGTCCAAACTGACAGTCCAGAACCAAGATGGTTAGACAAACTACAATATTATTACTACAGCAGATAACCAGCAAATAATCATAATTCCTAATTGAGCTCCCTCTGCACAATTAGCGATGGCAGAATGAAGCAACTATACTGCGACCAGGTGAAACTTGAGCCTGAAACTACTCGGCCCCTACCTAGATTAATTACAACTACGAAATAGGCAGCTCTTAAAGAGACATGCATGGAGGCTGACAGGGCACTCACATGCAAACACTTTTAAAGTGATAGGACACATATCACCAGCCTGGCAGTGGGCATTTAGGCAAACCCAAGGAAGACTTTTGGGAACCCCCACTGGTAGGGGAGTTACACCCTTCCCTGCCTAGAAAGAACTTGGTGTCCGCATCAAGTCTACACTCTCAACCAGCTTACAGAAGACATTATACTATGCAAAACATATGGTTAATCACTATACGAGGCAGAATAAGGACTGATATAACAGTGAACGTTTACTTCTCACATTACTATACTTGTTCAGTATACTCTACATATTCTATAATGACAACAGTTATGCATTTTCCATACACTTAATGATTTTACTATGATTTACACAATAATATTACTGTACTCATTCATGTTACAGTTTCTTGCATTCTAAACAGCATAGATGGGGTCCCATCCCTATCAGCTAACTTGAAGCTTGATGGGGCAGGGGCACCATGACCTGAAGTATGGACAGTCAACTTGCAAGTAGCAGAGAGGCTCAGTTTGGGCAGCAAACTTTCTGAAACAGACATCCTTGTGAACAACATTTAAAGGGAGACCTACTGGCTTTCCTGAGGAGTTGTAGCTTAGATGTATTATGGGCTTAATCGCCCTCCCAGACTTCTTTGGGGAGACAGGTACAGTCTCTGCAGTTCCAGCATTTGTGTCAGTCTCTTCTTCAGTAGAAAGGGGTACCTCTGCACTGGGTGAAGTGTCCAGTAATGGAACATTATCAGCTCCTGACTCTGTTAACTCTGTATCCACCACATTAGACACATCGGCATTCTCTGTAAGGGGTCCAGATAGGTCATCCAGGGAAGATTCTGGGATGATTGCATTTTGTGGCACTGGAATAGTACTTTCAACATTTTTGTACAGTTCCTCAGGTTCTGGCATGTCACCAGGGAGACTCACAGCATCAGATTCCTCCCAAGGTAATTCAAATAGTTCTACTAGACACAAAGAATCTGTACTTCAGATATAATATTTTTCACCTCACTTTCAGGGTGCATTAGCTCCAGGGAAGAAGCTGGAGGGTTAGGCAGTCCTGAAGTCCAGGTTCCATCCCCATGATTATAAATAGGGTTACCTCAAAACAATTGACTCAGCTCTTAGGAAAGGTAATAAGAATTGTCGCACTCACTATCGTCAGAGGTGGACTGACAGTCACTATAGTTCTGGACCTGCCGGGGGGGGGGGGAGGCCTTGGGTCTGGAACAACTGGGGCAGGTTGACTCTGACTCTTTTTAGCAGCAGCACGAGTCACTGGCCCAGGTGGGCTAACAGCTGATGGTTCAGCATCAATGATCACTTGGCCAATGGGCAGTAGATGGTTCCTGTTCATGGTCTTGAGAGCTTTAGAAGCATTCTCAGGGTGCACTTTGTACACAGGTAAATCATCCAACTCGCTGACTATTACATGTGGAAGATGGTGCCACCTGTCAGTGATTTTATGCTTGCCATGCAATCCCAAGGTGTATTATAGCACTTGATCCCCAGGCAGCAACTCCTGAGCCTTTACCCGTCGATCATATCTCTCTTTGTTAGCAAGGTTTCATTTGGCAGCCATTGTTTGAGCCAGTTGGTACGCATGGTCCAATTGAGCTTTCAGTTTCTGGACATATTGTAGATAGTTCTCAGCTCTGACCCCATCCGGGGAGACTCCAAAGCAGACATCCAAGGCAACCGGGCTTCCCTCCTGAACATGGGATGATGGGGAGAAAACCCAGTAGCATCACTTTTGGTGCAATTGTAAGCATGTACCAAGGTGCTAACCTGCTGGCTCCGCTTGGGATTGTCTTTGGGATGAAGAGTGCCCAACATGTCCAAAAGAGTCCTGTTAAAATGTTCAGGCTGGGGGTCTCCCTTGGGGTGGTAAGAAGTGGTTCTAGACTTTTGCACCCCCCACAGGGAAAGCATCTCCTTAATCATTCTGCTTTCAAAGTCCCTTCCTTGATCAGAATGGATACATTGGGGCACACCATAATGGACAAAGAACTTTTCTACTAGCACCTTGGCCACCATAGAGGCCTTCTGATTCTTGGTCGGGAAAGCTTGTGTATATTGGGTAACGTGATTGGTTACTACCAATACATTGCCAATGTTCTTTTGATCAGGCTCCAGACATAAAAAGCCTATGCAAACCAATTCCATGGGGGCACTGGTTGAAATGTTGACAAGAGGAGCGGCTTTCTGGGGCAGAGCTTTTTCTGAAGGCACCGACTACAAGTTTTGACATGGTTTTCAACATCAGCCCCCATTTTGGGCCAGTAGAATTGAGACCTCACCAAGTTAAGGGTCCGATCAATACCAAGGTGTCCCATGTGATTGTGCAGGGACCTCAGCACCAGCTGTTTGAAGGCTGTGGGCAGTACCAATTGCTGCTTGTCCAACTGACCTTGCTGATCTACTGTCTCTCAACAGAGTAACTGGTCTCGCAACTTTAGTCGGGGGCCTTCTTTGAATAACAATGCAGTCCGTATGTTGGTAGAATGTAGTTTAGACACATCTTTCCTCACACAAAGGGCATCAAGTGCGGACTGAATCATGGGATCTTGGGATTTAGCCCACTGAATGCTGTCACTATCAAACTGGGGCAAGGCACTGATGTCTAATGCAGAAAATGACAATATCCTGCAGGTATGCAAGTATCGGGGGGGGGGGGGCCCAAACAGTCCACCAGACAGTCCACTGTATCTGTGGATGGCTGCTCGTCTTTATCAAATTTTTGGCACAAGGCTTTAATAGAGTGTTCTGATAGCCTCACCCACTTGTCTTGGGGGCTTGGCCACCATGAGAGAGCATCAGCATGAACGTGGTTCAGTCCAGGCCGGTATTCAACCACATAATCATAAATCAACAGGGCAGAAAGCCACCAGTACCCAGTGGCATCCAGTTTTGCTGAAGTCTGTACATACATTGGGGGGGGTTATCAGTTTTTACCAATATTTTAGCTCCATAGAGGTACTCATGAAATTGGTCAACTATGGCCCACTTTAGAGTGAGAAACTCCAATTTATGAACAGGATAATTTCACTCAGATTGTGTCAGGTGTCGACTGGTGGCAGGAAGGCAGGATGGGAGGAGGGGAAAAGGGTGGAAGGTGGTTACCCTTAATGCTAGGAGCCTTGGGAGGAAAACTGCAGAGTTGCAGGTTCTCATGGCAGAGGGAGAGGTGGACATTGCAGCCATCACGGAAACATGGGCCACCCAATATAATGACTGGGACCTGTCTGTACCAGGGTACAGGTTATTTCGTAGGGACAGGGTGACTGGGAAAGGAGGGTGGCACTATATGTGAAGGAAGGACTGAAGTGTAAGGGAGGAAGGGAGGAGGGCAGTACAGAGTCACTTGGGTGCAAATCCAGGATTCAAGAATAGGAGTCTTAGAATGGGAGTGGTGTACAGGCCACCATCTCAGATGGAGGAGTTAGACAGGGAACTAGCGGGACAGATCAGGAGGACCTGTGAGAAGGGTAGTGTGGTGATTGTGGGGACTTCAACATGCCAGAAGTGGACTGGAGCACCCCAACAACCAGGAACAGAAGGGCAGGTACTGCTGGATGCCTTCAGGACAGCTTCCTGCTGCAAATGGTCAGTGAACCAACCAGGTTAGGTAATACCCTTGACCTTGTGCTGGCAAATGGGGACTTTGTGAGAGAACTTACAGTGGAGGAACCGCTGTCAGGGAGTGACCACCACTCAGTATGGCTCACATTGGATATGGGCAAGGAAGGAGTGGAATCTGGCACAAGAGTGCTGGACTTCAGGAGGGCTGACTTTGGGAGGATGGGGGAAGTGGTAAAAGGGTACCTGGCCAGAATTCAATCTAGTATGGATACTAACCAGAGATGGGAGCTCATAAAGTTGGGGATAGTGGAGGCAACCAAAACCTGCTGCAAAGCCCAGAGCAAGAAGGCTAGAGCTAAGAAACCGAGCTGGTTGAGCAAGGAGGTCATGGAAAAGGTAAGGAGGAAAAGAGCTGCCTTTAGGAAATACAAGAAAACAGGGAGGGGGGAGGACAGAGAGGAGTACTTGACAGAATCGAAGGAGGTGACAAGGGCAGTAAGGGGAGCCAAAGCATCTCGAGAACTCAGGCTGGCACAAGGCATTAAGAAGGGGAGAAGGACTTTTTAAGTACATCAGGGAGAAAAGGGCTGTAAGGACCACATAGTAAGGATTAGGAAGGAGGGGTTGGGTGGAAGCAGGGTATGATAAGGCGGAAGCACTAAATGAGTACTTCTGCTCAGTATTTACTAAAGAGAAGAGGGGTGACACCCAAGATGGGTGAAATGGCAGGCATGGGGGGAAGTGGTGACAGATGGGAAATCATGGAGGACAGAGTTCGAGAGGGTTTGAAGGCACTGAGGGTGGACAAGGCACCAGGCCCAGATGGCATCCACCCAGGGTACTGAAGGAGCTGGCAGAGGTCCTTGCAGGACCTGGCAGACCTATTTAATGCCTCACTACATTCGAGGTGTGTACCTCAGGACTGGAGGATGGCTCATGGTGCCCTCCACAAAAGTGGCCCCAAGGATGAACCGAAACTACAGACCAGTGAGCCTCCATCCATCGTGGGTAAGCTAATGGAGACTATCCTGAAGGAGAGGCTGGTGGCCTCTTAGAGGCCAAGGACTACAGGACAGCAGACAGCATGGCTTCCATACGTGGCCGATCCTGCCAAACCAACCTGGTCGGGTTCTATGACTGGGTAACTAGGCAACTGGACGGGGGACATGCAGTGGATGTCCTGTATCTGGACTTCAGTAAGGCATTCGACCCAGTGCCACATGGAAGGCTGGGAAGGAAGTTAGTAGGCACAGGGCAGGTGCAATGCTGGTGAGATGGGTAGGAAACTGGCTGCAGGAAGGCAACAGAGGGTGGTGGTGGGTGGGAGCTCTCACCAAGGGCAGTGACGCAGTGGTGTCCCACAGGGCTCGGTGTTGGGACCAGTGTTGTTTGGGATATTCATTGCAGACATATCATGGGACATCAAGAGCAAGATCAGTCTGTTTGCTGATGATACCAAGGTTGGCCGTGTGGTGGATGACCTAGGGGATGGCAGGGGTTGCAGGATGATCTGGCAAAGCTTGAAACCTGGTCAGACACCTGGCAACTGGGCTTTAATGCCAAAAGTGCAAGGTGATGCATTTTGGGATGAAGAACCCAAGGAGGACTTACCAGCTAGGGGGAGTGCAGCTAGCCCAGACAGAGGAGGAGAAGGATCTGGGTGTGCTCATCACAGGGTCAATGAACAACTCGGCACAGTGTAGGAAGGCAGCTGCAAGGCCAACAAAATGCTGGGTTGTATTGCAAGGAGTATATCCTCAAGGAGGAGGAGGTGATTCTGCCACTGTATAGGTCATTAGTTAGACCACACCTGGAGTACTGCGTGCAGTTCTAAGTCCGTATCTGAAAAGGGACATTAAGTTACTGGAGGAGTGCAGCGCAGGGCAACAAAGATGATCAAGGGTCTGGGGGACTTATCATATGAGAGGAGGTTGAAGGAGTTGAACATGACTCACTGGAGGAAGGAGAGACAGGGGAACATGATTGAAACCTTTAAATACATGAAAGGAATAAACAAGACAGGTACAGAGGGCTGTTCAAAGTAGGGAGGGAGGGCCAAGGGGCCATGATATGAGACTGGAGCGAGGAAGGTTCAGGAGGAGATGAGGAGACACTTTTTACAGAGAGGGTGGTGGCTGGGTGGAATGCATTACCTGCAGAAGTGGTATGCAGTAGAACAGTGGACTGCTTCAAACGAGGATGGGACAGGACAAGGGGGAGGGTTAATGAAGGGGAAGGGTGGAAGGGAGGGGCAGCTGCAGAATAAGGGGTGCTAGCTGCACATTCGAGCAGACTTGATAGACCTCTAGGCCTTTATCTGCTGGCAAATTTCGTATGTTCGTATGTTCGTATGGTGAAGGCCACAGGTCTCAGGCTGTCTTCATAATCTTGATACAATACAGCCCTGAGTCCCTTCAGGCTGGCATCCATATGCAGGACATATGACTTGTTAGGGTCAGCATAGGCAAGTACTGGGGCATGAGTAAGCTGATAGATGATCTCAAAGAATGCCACCTCACGCTCAGGGGTCCAGTGGGCTTCAAATGGTTCACCTGTTTGGAAATACACCTTTTCTTTTTCCTTGAGGGATCCCTTCTTGTACCTGTGGTTGGTAGGAGGATAGCCTTCAGTGAGATTGAGCAGTGGCCGGATTACCTATGAGTAGTCCTTGATGAACCGGCGATAATAGCCGCAGAATCCCAAGAAACACTTCAGTTCTTTTAAGTTAGTTGGCTGGGGACAGGTGGTCAGGGACTCTACTTTACTGGGGTCTGTCTGTATCCCCTCAGCTGACACTATATGTCCCACATATTTTACAGATGTTTAGAAAAACTGACACTTATCTATAGATAGTTTGAGGCTGAATTCTTCCCAGCGGTCAAGAACTTTGAATAATCTGGTCTCATGTTCTTCTAGGGTGCGTCCAAAGACAGTGACATCATCCAAGTATACTCAAGGCCCCTGGAATTCTGCGATTCTGTGGTTGCGGAATTTTCTGCAGAATTTGCATCATGTCGCAGAATATATATAGTGCCATGGAATTCACTGGTTTTGGTGAATTTCCATTCAAATTTACTGTTTTTCCAAAGTGTCAGGCTTTCTTTCCCATCACGTTTATCCTGAAGCCCCTCCTCTATGTTCAGCATATGATGTCATCGATGACATCACAGCATATTTAGCCAATGGCAGGGCTGCGTTCTGCCAGAGAAATTAATAAATCATGCCGCAGAAAACAGAAAATGCTGTTGCAGAAGCCAAGGAGCCCTGCCACAAAAATTAGAATATTCTGCCGCAGAACACTAGGGGCCCTGAGTATACTAGACATTCTAACAGATTCATGTCTCCTATTGCACGTTCCATCAACCTCTGGAAAGTGGCAGGGGCACCCAAAATCCCCTGAGGCATCCTCAGAAATTGGTAGAACCCCAAAGGACAGATGAAGACTGTTTCTCATGGTCCTCCGGGACCATCGGGATTTGATATTATCCACTTTGTAGATCAAGTACTGAAAACCACTGACTCCCATTCAGGCAGTCCAAGGCGTCCTGTATGTGGGGGGTGTATTGATATGGTACAGTCCATCAGTTTAGGGTCCGATAATCTACACACATCCTTATGGACCCATTCTTCTTGCGAATGACTATGATGGGAGATGCATAGGGGTTTCTTGAATAATGCCAGCAGCTAGTATCTCCTGTAGATGCCTCCGAACATCATCAATGTCATCTGAGGCAAGGCAGTGGGACAACTCCCTGAAAGGCCTGTCATTGTGAAGTCTGTTAGTATGCTCAGCATCATGGACACACCCCACATCCCACTCCTTTAGGGAAAATACTTGGTCCCTCTGGGCAAGTTTCCTACTGACCCAGGTCTTCCATTCAACAGACAGTGGAAAATCACCAAAGTCAAACAGGTCTGGAGTCACCTCCTCATTTTCACCATAATATTCGTTGTTGGGCAGTACTGTAGTGTCTGCAAAGTGTACCAGAGCTAATGTGCACCCCCTGTTCAGTGGAATTTCTCGATCAGACACATTTTGTATTTAGACCATCACTTGCCATGCATAGGCTTGGGCACAGGCAGGTAAGATACTGGGTTTAACCAATAACCCCTCTGGCAACTTCCCTTCACCGGGTGCATCCATCATCAATATTTTATTTTTTATGTCCTTTCTAAGATGAACTTCTCCATGAGTGGTATACTGAGCATTGGGTGGTAGTACCAGAGAATCAGGATCTTTCTTCCACACTATCCCCACTGGCTCATCTCTGTCTGGTTTGGTAGACTGTTTTTGCAGGTCATATGCTCTCTTTATCAAGGCTGGAATTCTCAGGGCCCGCCCAGTCCATTACCCTTGTTTCTCTTGACACAGCTGTGCTAGTCTTCCAAACATGTGGGCATTGGTTCCAATGAGTAAGGGAAGCCATCATAAAATACTGTAGGAGGGCATGCCAGAGCTAGCGTCTACTTGTTCATCCACTCCAGCCACTGCAGCAGGGAAAGACAGCCAGATCAGAATATGTTCCAAGTATGGGTAGGACTTCTCGTTTAATACCCACACATGCAGACCCTCCAGGGGCTGCAGGGGCACATCGGTCAGGTGTTTTCAGTACCAGTCTTGAAACACTATGGTCACTTGTGATCTGCTGTTGAGTACAGCCCTTGCAGATACACCATTCACAGTTACTGTAGTCTCCATTGATGGGCCTACCACCTTGGACCAATCTGGAGGGATAGTAGCAGAAGCCTGAACAGACAATTTGGCCACAAAGTATCTTGAGTCAGGATTGCCTGAACCTTCACTGTGGTCATATTGGGCACCACTTGGCCACTGATTTGCTTTCTGAAACTCTCCTTGAAGTCTGTTCACCACTTTCTCTAAGTCTCTCTGAGACCGACATTCTCTCTTCATATGGCCATCCTTTCCGCAGTTGTGACAAATGACAGGCTCTCGGGTCATCCTTGGCGAGGACATGGCATGCGGAGTTGGTCTCCATTCACAACTGGAAGGTTGGGAGGGATATACATTTGCTGCTGAGGCTGGGGTTCTAATGACAGAAAATCTGGGTTCAACCTCTGTCTGTGGGGTTGAAGGTGGTGGGAGGCATCTCAAATACATCTTTCATTACCATCATTAATTCCTTGGTTTCCGTCCTTGAGCTGTCATCGGCGGGGGCTGCCAGAGCGTGCACCCCCACCCCATAGCAGATGCACTCTGAGCAGGATTGGGACCTACAAGAGCAGCCTTCATAAAGAGACTGACTTTCACTTCTCTGAATTTACTCAGTAGTTCATCCCATGGCTGGGTATCCTTGGCAACCCCTGAGTGCTCAACTGGCGCTGTATTTAACCCTTGAACTTCACCTGCAGGATCATCCTCTGTCACCTGGGCAGCAACAGTAGATGCGTGAGGGGCACTTATTCTCGACCCTCCAAATTTCTTTCATCAGTTCATCATAGGTGGGGGGGCATTATCTGGAGCCATGCTACCTTTCTTAAGGAATTCCTGTAATTTTATTTCAAATCAGGGTACATACAATAATAAGGGCTCCCCTTGGTACTGCTGAGTGTCTCTTACCCTCCCCAAAAATCCTCATCTAAATCTGGGCTCCCATACACATTTCTCAACACAGCCAAATAATCCTGAGCAGTTGCTCCTGGGTTACTTGCCTGTGCAGCATGGATAGTCATCTGGGCAGGGCCTTTAAGGCTTTCAACCAGCCTTTTCCTCTTCTCTGCCTCAGAACATTGCCATTCGGTTACTTGGGGGGGCAACATAATCTCTCCAGGTATCCCAATCGTCCTTCCCCTGTGGGGTGGGGAAGGTGCCCGAAAACATCCTCAACTTATGGTAGGAATCATGACTTACTGCAGGCACAGATATGGGTGCCAACACTGATGCAGGCACAGGAGCTGGGGCAGGGGCAGGTACTGGAGTGGACGGAGGTGTCAGGGAACGGACACCCCCAGGTAATAGGAATACTTTCTTAAAGTCCTCTAGGGTTTTTTCCTCCTCCAGTAACCACTTAGCAAACTTCTCCTCGAAAGTCTCAGACACTGGTGGGGGCTCATCCTCCCTGGGGTCTTTACTGTCTTTAGTTATCACTCTCCAGGTGGCTTTTACCCCTTTTGTGGCAGTAGTCTGAGGCACTTTAGTGCCATCCATGGGGTCACTATGCTCCACCAAGGCCATAAAAGTTTGGGCAGTTAAATCAGCCTGTTGACTCACCACCACCACATTTTTTAAATATTCAGCTTTAGAAAGTGTCCCTTCTACAGTGTCCTTGCTAATGCTCAAGGGAATATCCAGTATAAGCAAGGCATTGTGGGGTTCAATCTCCTGCCCCGTACACCACCCCACCAACTGGTGCACAGCCACTTCTACTGGGGTAGCCATTAACCTTTAACAATAATTCTTAATTTTGGCCACAAGGGGGTACTAATCCCAGTGGTTGCTGCCAAGGTGTAACCCCTAGGTGGTGCTACCCAAAGGATACTACCCCTGCCTGCATGACAAGATGCAGGTTGACGTGCCTGGGTACTGAAAATGGGTGCCTCCGCCCGGAGATCAGGGTTAATGATAGTGTAGCTGACCTGGGTACAGCCCTCCGGAACACTGTTACCCCCTTTTTTTCCCTCTAGTGGTCTAAATGGTTTACAGAATATACAGTTGCAATTGATACCTGACAACAGATTTAACCCCACAGTTGTTGCACTTACCACCAGGGCGGGTTCAGCTGACTCGCCCCTGGAGACCCCTTGTAAAATAAGATTTAGCACACCAACCAACAGTATTTCAATGCTGTTTGTACAGAGGTACACCACAACCAGTTTCAATGTAGAAAGATTCAGATCTGATTTATTTAGTGGACTGTAACAAGGAAGGGGGCGAAATCTGGAGGTTGATTTTAGATCTGAATATTTCAGGTTACAAGGCATGCACTCAAAGGTCCCTGTAACACAGTCACACACACTCTGGGTATCCAGTTGGAACTACAGGCTAGCCAGAAGCATTGCCTGAGGTAGGTCAGCATTGCAGCTGTTGTTGGGGCCCTTAGAAAGAAAGAAAAACAGAACATGCACGTTAACCCTTAACTTGTAATCCGGAACTGGATGTCTCAGTTCGCGACAATCAAACAAAACAGTTAAATCAGATGACACACATTGATTAGGCTGTTGTTGCAGAGAGCTACTCTGTGATTTACTCACGCTAGCCAGACAGGTTGCAGGATGGACAAAATTGGAGACCTCAGGGTGAAGTGCTGGTTTGCCAGAAGCAGGGACCACATGATTCACTGTGGTCTCTTTCCTGTTCGTTGGTGTTGAGCAGGGAGCTGAATCCCCAAGTGGGTCTCTCGGTTGGTTCTCTGTGTTGTGAGCAGCTGTCTGGGCCAAGGTGGCAAGGCCCAGACTGGGTGAACAGTTCGGAGACAGTCCGGTAAAGTGCTGCATGCAGCTTCCAGCAAGCGTGACACATAAAGCAGGGTGGGGAACTAAATTGCGACCCAAACTCCACAATCAGCACACTTACAGTAAAGCAAATAAATACCACAGTTTGGATGACAGTCCAGTTGCAATTCACAGTGTCTCTGTACAAACCGTATGCTCTGCGGCAGTCTCAAGTCCTGACAGGCCGATCGCAGCAAGGCAAATCTTCTGTCCACTTCAGAAAAATTCAGTTCATAACAAATCAGGTTCTGATCGCAAAAGCTGCAATTTTGGAAGAAGCTCGATCTTAGGCTCAAGGTCTCTTCACTTAGGAAGATGGTAGCAGGCAGGCCAAACACAGCCTTCCCGACGATTTCCCTTGCACACCATGCAGGAGCTGCTGTTTGAATCTCTCAAGCTGTTCACTCTCTCAACTCTAGCTCCACACTGACACTGTGCTGCAGGCAGCACCGGGACTTCCATCTGATCCGAAAGGGTTCAGTTGGTTGATCCATCTGTCTGTCAAAGCAAGGGCTCCCCCTTCAGGTCCATTTAGGCACCAAAAGTAAAAACAACAATTCCTACAGAAATTCTCTCCCAGAAGACCTTTGGGGACAGACTCCATTTTATGGTCCTCAGAGGTACTGATTGGTCCAAACTGACAGTCCAGAACCAAGATGGTGGTGCAATGCAGAAAGTCCATGCTGCAAAGGAAGGCAGGTTAGACAAACTACAATATTATTATTATTATTATTACTACCACAGCAGATAACCAGCAGACAATCATAATTTCTAATACAGCTCCCTCTGCGCAATTAGCGATGGCGGAATGGAGCAATTGTACTGCAGGCCAGGCGGGACTCGAGCCTGAAACTACTTGGCCCCTACCCAGATTAATTACAACTATGAAATAGGCAGCTCTTAAAGAGACAGGCACGGAGGCTAACAGGGCACTCACATGCAAACACTTTTAAATTGCTAGGACACATATCGCCAGCCTGGCAGTGGGCATTTAGGCAAACCCAAGGAAGACTTTTGGGAACCCCCATTTGTAGGGGGGGGTTACACAGTACCTGCCTCTAGCACCCATTTTGGCAGTCCAGTTCACTGACCCACCATGCCTTTGTGTAGAACAACTTACAAATGTCCTTCTTAAACTCCCCACTCACCAATCTTCAGTCATGCCCCCTAATTTTTCCTAATTAACAGGTCTTTGTCATCCACTCTGTTGATACCCTTTAAAAACTTGTGTATCATTGTTCCCCTCTCTTTTGTAGCCGCCAGTGAGTACACGTTAAGGCCTTTCAGCCTTTCTTTGTATGACCACCCTTGTTGCCCCGGGTCATTCTTGTAGCCCTTCATTGCACCATCTCCAGGCTGCTCATGTCCTCATTCAGTTATGGGTTCCTGAACTGGGCACAGTATTACAGATGAGGCCTCACCAGGGTCATACTGGATGACTAACTCCAAACTGCACTTATCAGAGGTTTGAGATCCTTCCTGCTCCTCAGCCAGATGCAAACCTGCTGCAATTAGTTTGTCAAACTCTCTTTATACTTTGTGCAGTTCAAGTGACCTTTCAATCACAGACATATGTAAGCCCAGGGCCCTCAAGGGAGTGATCAATATACTGTGAAGGGGGAAGGTCTCCTGGGTTTAGGTTTTATAGCTGGATGCAGTATCTCGTCTTGATGAAGTCCCTCGAATTACCTGTTGGCACTCAGAATGTTACTCCATAAGAAACAATATGTTTACTTAGTCCACACAATCCCACCCCACAGTATACCTAAAGATACACAAACAATAAACAATAGTACACAGGAGAAAAATGCAAACAAAGGGTTAGATTTATTGATTAGGGCAGTAAACAGGATCTGAGAGAAGGAAAGGGTAGCATTAAGGCAATCAGAAGCAATATCAGTAGCTATACCCCACCCCCCACAGTCATTCCCACAATGTCCTAAACTGGTGCACTGGCTTTCCTAATCTAAAAAGCCCGTTGGGAGCTCCCTAAGGTTCTGGGCATCTTAGTAGTTGCATTGAAGCAGGCCGGACTCCTGAAGTAGATGAGATTTTACTGCCAAAGTTAACAATTCTAAAAGGTTATAATGATCATTTGTAATACACAAAGAGGCCTAATGACCAAACTACGGATCTTATACCTGGGCACTCCCACACCAGTCACAGTCCTGCCCAGAGCTTCCATTGCCTTCAATACCCTAATTATTTAACTAGCTAATTAATAGTTGCAGAGCCACGTTCCTAATATGGTAATCATGGCTGTTGACCAGTTCAGACTACAAAAGGCGTTAGATGCTGAATGCTGGCATGTAACAGCCGTAGTGGGGATACTGTCCCTCTGTGCAATGTCTCAGCAGTCACTGCAGCATGAGGGGCATGCAGAAGTGAGCTGTGAGCTTGGCTGCAGTTCATCCCCACAAAATGGCAGCTGAGACTTCAGACAAAATTTTGACTGCGATTTCAAATGCAATTTCGGATTACCTCATGCTCACCTCTTATCACACAGCTCTACTGTACCTGATCCACAGTGCTTTATTCCTAAAGAAATTTGCCTTGTCGTATTGGGATAACCTAAGGTGGACCTGGCCCAAATTGTTCTGAATATGATACAGTGTAATGAATGACGCCAACCTCCTCTTTTTGTCACAGTTTGTTCGTCTATGATTGTTTATGCTTATGGAATACCCCACTGTTGTAACACACAAATGTCTTACTTGGATTAACCAATGTCAATTACTGTTGTATGTTGTTATGTAAACAATTACTGTATGTGACTTTGAAATATGTTCCAGTTCTTGTAATTATTTATTTATTTAGTTAAACATCAGTTTAGAAACCTTTGAGCCAGAGGCTCATTTACAAAGGTACCTCGTCACAAAGAGGACATCAGAACAGTAGTACAAGGGACACAGTACTTACAAACAAAAAAGTTACAGTTCAATTACAATTTTGTTACAATAGAGTACAATCTCCAACGAGCAAAAGATAATAAAAGGTGCAAAACTTATGGTCGGGGGAGAGCTGGTGGGGGTAGAAGGGAGGGAGATAGGGGAGGAGGAATAAGTAGGGAAAGGAAGGGGGGGAGCCACTCAGTGAGCATTGTCAAACAGAGTATATATATATATATATTTTTTTTTACACTAGGCTAGCAGCAGTTGCATTTGCGAGAGCTAAGCAGGAAGTTTCTGAGCCTGGGCTTAAAGCAAGCTAAGGTTAGAGAGTTTGAGACACTGGCAGGGAGGGAGTTATACCAGTGGGGCGCACGGTAGGGGAATGCCCTCTGACCTTGTGAGGTTCTGGCTCTCAGAATAACTAGGGTAGCTCTTGACGAGCTGCACGTGATCAAGGTCGGTGCAGTACGGCGAATGGAGTTGGATAGGCCTATGGGGGATAGGCCATGCAGGGCTTTAAAGGTGAGCTGGCATGTCTGATACATGAGTCGCTCTTCCAGGTTGAGTAGGGTAGCCAGGGTGTACAGCTCACATGTGTGAGTGAGTCTGGGAGCACCAGTGATAAGTCTGCAGGCCTTATTTACTGTGAGACGAACCTTGTTGAGGGCAGTCTGATCTGCTGAGCCATAGACCGGAAGGCCATAGTCAATGAGAGACATGACAGAGGAGGTGACAGCCAGGCAGAGGGCATCAGGAGGGAGGCATTTCTGTGCCGGTAAAGAATGCCTAGCCGTGAGTTGGCGACAGAATTTAGGGCAGATATATGTCCATGGAATGAAAGTGCAGGGTCAAAGGTTATACCAAGATATTTATAGGATTGCACCTGGTCAATGACGAGATTGGGTGTGGAGTGGACAGCTAAGGGAAACTTGCTGTACTTATTTTGGGGGTGGGAGAAGAGCATCGTTTTGTTTTCTTAAGGTTGATAACAAGTTGGTGCTCAGTGAACCAGGTAGCTGCAGAGTCAAAGACTAGTTGGAGGAGTTCTGTAGCATGGGGTCATTGTGGGAGGCAAGAGAACAGCATCATCAGCATAGAGAAGCATCTTACCCATAAAACTGCTGGGTAGGGAGTTAAGAAAGAGTGAGAATAGTAGAGGTCCAAGAATTGAGCCTCACGGCCTCCAAGAGCAAATGGGGCATGTTTCAGAGAGAGCACCGCTGATTCTCACACAATGGGAGCGGGCGGAGAGATAGCTGGTGCACCAGAAACAGGTCCTGAGGCAAAGCCTATTAGGGTCGAGGGTGGAGAGCAAAAGAGGATGTAAACAGCATCGAATGCTTTAGACAGGTCAATGAATATAGCACCAGCCAGGGCACCAGAGTCCAAGGAGGCATGGAGGAAGTTGGAAAATTCCAGGAGTGCTGTATTGGTACTATGACCTGCTCTGAACCTGTTGTTCATGGCAAAGAACATTGTACTTACAGAGGTAGTCAGAGACTTGGGACGCTACAATTTTCTCTAACGCCTTAGAGAGGGGAGAGGATTGAGATGGTCGATGTTACCGGAAGAGTCCTGTCACCACCTTTATGGACAGGGTAACTGTGGCAATCTTCCAGGCAGAGGAATTTTCCGAGACAGAGTGATTTGTTGAAAATGCATGTAATAGGTGAGAGGACCTGATCCAAGACCTGACGTAAAAGGCAGGGATCAAGTGAGTCATTACCGATGGTGTTACCTTTTTAGGCTTTTAGCAAGTAAGGCCTAGCTTCTTGCATGGTGACAACGCGCAGGTGGAAAGAGGGCGGCAATGGGTGGTGGTACAGATGGAGGAGGTGGACTGAAAAGTTATAAGGAAGCACTGAGCTAAGGTCTGCAAAGGAGTTATTGAGGTGGGAGGCAATGAGGGCAGGGTCAGAGGAGACGGTACCATTGATGTTGAGAAGAGAAGGAGAAGGGACTGGGAGTGACCATTCAGTTGCTTGATGTTGTCCCAGAAGCACCTGGGGGTCCCCCAGGAGGAGGTAAGAGAAGCTTGGTAGTATTCCCGCCTTTGCTGCGGGTGGCCCAGGTGCACTGGTTACGGGCAGCAGCATAGGACTGCCTGTCAGCTGAATGGCCAGTAGCACAGCAAGGTGCCAAAGATTGTCACGCTGCTTGCTGGCCACAGAAGGGCAGGGTGATCCAAGGGGCATGTTTCACTTTGGACCTCCTAGCAGTTATGGGAGCAAAGATATCACAGGCAAAGTTGAAAGTGCTTACAAAGAAGCCCAGGGCCAAGTCAATGTTGGTTGCCCTTGTTAGAGGGGACCGATCAGTGTGGGCAAGGAAGCGCTAAGGCCTAGGAGTCCCCAGGCTCAAGCCACCTTCGAGGTGGTTTTGACCGGGATGAGAGCCGAGGGTTCCCAGTTGAAAAGCACAGGGAGTGGTCACTGAGGCAGTCAGGGAGGATTTGGATGTTATGGATGCGATTGGCCTGTTGGTGAGGACCACATCCAGGAGGGTGCTTGTCCCCTCAGGGTTTTCTAGTAGGCTGTGAGACCAGTTGAGTTAGGTCAATTGAATGAAAGCCTCACAGTGGGAGGAAGATGAGGGGCAGAACCAGTTTATATTCAAGTCGCCACCAAGATTTGGTCCGACGAGTTGGGTAGGGAGGTGAGGTAGTCAATTAGTGGGCCCAGGGCCTGGGATTGGTTCTTGGGGGCATGTAGGCTACGGTTAGGAATAATGGGCCTCTAGCTGGGTCCAGGGACAGCTTTAGAGTAAGTGCCTGGGCCTTATGGTCGAGATCAGGCAGGGGGAGTGGTAGCCCCACGAGAGAATCCTTCAAATAGAAGACACAGCCCCCACCTCTCCTGCTGACATGGTCCAACTGGTGGAGAGTGTAGCCGGGGAGAGAGACATGAGAGTTAGGAGTGGAGGGAGACAGCAAGGTTTCAACAAGGGCAACAACATCAGGTTTATGAAGAGTCACCCAGCAGTGCAGAGAGTCCAGTTTTTTCAGGAGGCTACAGATGTTCATAGAAGCAATGCGCAGCCCAGGAGATTTCAGGGGAGGACCAGTGCTGCCAGGCCCGGATTGGGGTGGACATTGCCTGACAGGAGCAGGAGGAGGAGGGCTGATCTGGGAGTGCACAATGGCAGGATAGCTTCGACGATTGGAGAGGGGTGATGAGGGAGTGATGAGGGGTGATGACCATGAAAACAACTACTAGAGAGCAGTAAAATGTGACAAGTGAGGTACTGGGAGCAAATTGTTCAAACTAATTAGGCTCCCTCTAGTGGCAAAAACAATATAAGGAGCTAATGGAGAAAAAAAAATGGAAATAGTTTCAAAATCAGGCACAAAAGTAACAGTTCAGCTCCGTTTGAGCCTGGGCAGCAACTCGAGGTGCTACTCTGGCCGGGATTCATGCGCTGAGCAGGGGAGCTTGTGGCCATTTCAGAAAAGACACCAGATGGCCAACGATGGTGGCAGCAGCCTGGATCAAGGTAGAAATTACCTGGTGTGTCTCGGGTTCGAGGCTTCTTTGGGCAGGGAGGGCTTCAGAGCAGGCCCTCACGACCTCCGGTCTCCTCAGGGGAGGGGGGTGGTCTCTGCAGGAGAATGAAGAGAGAGGGGATTAAATAGGCAGCCCAGGCAAAAGATTAACCTGCTGGGGGCGGGCTGGTAGTGGGTGTGGGGAGAAGAGCAAATGGGCTGTTGGCTATCAGGTACTATTGTGATTCAAAAAACGAAGGCAATCACTAGCAGGACAAAACTCAAATTCTAAACACTGGAATAGCACTTAGAAGTTAAACAGTCCCCGAATGAGTTTCTCACAGGGGGGTAATTCAGTTACAACTGGAAATGCACTTTACAAATTAACAAACAGTCCCCAGTCCGATTTGCACAGGGGGGGATTTCAGACAGAACACAGGTCCTGGGCTTGCAGTGACTCTAAGCTTTTAAATACAGTTATAGGCAAATGGAAATAGTTTCAAAATCAGGCACAAAAGTAACAGTTCAGCTCCGTTTGAGCCTGGGCTCAATTAATAAATTAATTCCGGGTCACCCCTGAAAAAGAAACTGTAATGGTTCCAGTGGGCCTACCTGGTTACCAAAATTAAATAAATAAATACATTTTTGATTAGCTTATGCAAATTTTGTATTTGTAATATTTGTAAATGGGGACAAGTGGCATGCTGACGCACAACAGAGAAGGCAGTCAGGCTGCGTTCATCACAGAGGAGACTGTATCTCAAGTCTTGACAAAATCAGGAGCTTCAACTCATGGATGAAGAAATGGTCCAGAGAGGAAGGGTTCAGTTACATTGGAGACTGGGAACCTACTTTGGAGGATAAGGGCTTATGCAGGATTGATGGCCTGCATCCATCCAGGAGGGGAACTGCAGTCTTCAGTGGATGGTTTAAATGTTACTTCGATAAACATTTAAATGAGCCGGGGGGGGTGGGTAACGGAAGGAATTGGGGAGTCAGAAACTGCCCCCCCAACAGGCTGAAGTAGGGAGTAAGGAGAACCTGAGTGGAGAGGACTCCCCAGGGTGCAAATTAATAAAAGAAGCAGGGTGGTAGAATAAAAGGGTAAGGGAAAAGGAACATTAAAGGGAGGCAACAAGCAGAGTGGAAACAAAATCTGGGAGGCCATGTGTGTGAATGCTAGAAGTCTAGGAAATAAGATTCTGGACTTAAAGGACATCATGCCAGAGGCCGATCTGGATATTGTGGCCATTACCATGACATAATGCACTGAAAACCATGACTGGGACATGGCCTTACCAGGCTATACTCTGTTCAGGAAGGACCAGGTGGGAAGGACAGGAGGGGGGTTGTGCTTTATGTGAAAGAAAGCATAAAAATGACTGGGATACAGGAAATATTGGGGGAGGCAGAGGTACTGTGGGTCATGCTGGAGATGGGGAATGGAGCCATTATTTGCATTGGAATGATCTACAGACCTCCAACACAGGGGGAGGAATTAAAGTACTGGTGGAAGCCACTGGCAAGATGGCAGAAAAGGGGGGGGTGCTGCTGTTGGGGGACTTCAACCTGTTAGATGTAGATTGAAACCTCCCAGCAGTGGCTTCAGCTAGAAGCAGGGACTTCCTGAACTCTCTGCAGAGGGTGTTCCTCAAGGCAACTAGTCAGCGAACCCACTCATGATGGGGCAATATTGAACCTCATACTCACTAACAGGTACCGAGTTGTAAATATCAAGATGGGAGGCCACTTGGGGACCAGTGACTATCAGAAGGTGTGGTTCAATATAAGGACATCTGCAGAATCAAACCAAACAAGTATGAGGGTCCTGAACTTCAAGAGAGCAGATTTTATAAAGATGGGTGAATCCCTCAGGCATGACCCGGCGGGGGGATGGCCTGGGTGGGGTGGAGGAACAGTGGATGAAGATAAAATGGAGCATAGTAAAGGCAACAAACCTCTGCAGAGATGTATCAGGGTAAACAGAGGGAAGCGGGGAAAGCAGTAAGGAGCACAATGGTGAAAAGTGAAGAGAGAATAGCCCAGGAGATAATGAAAGGAGACAAAACATTTTTTTAGGTATGTAAGTGAAAAGAGGAAGACCAGAGTGAATTTGTAAGGTTAAAAAGGGAAGGGGGGGAGACCAGGATAAGGCAGACATCCTGAACTTTTGTTCAGTGTTCACAGAGGAAGTAGAAGGAGAGGAGCCACTAAAAAGTATAAGAAGCTTTAGAGGGAGAGAGGTGGACACCCGTCCTTGTTTGGAGGTGAGAGCCCTGAAGGGAACTCACTAATCTGAGTCTGCACAAACCATTGGGGCTAGATGGGGTGCATCCAGTGGTATTGATGGAGCTCAAAGAAATACTGGCTGCACCTCTGACTGTTCTTTTGAGCAGCTCACTTGAAACAGGAGTGGTTCTGGGGGACTGGAGGAGGGCAGAGGTAGTCCCACTGCACGAAAGTGGTAGCAGGGAGGAGGTTGGTAAATATTCATTTATTTTATTTTATTGAATTTTATTGACCCGGTAGGCCCACTGAGACTAGAAGTCCCTTTTTCAGGGGCGACTTGGGGGAGGGGGGATACAGATGGTAATCAGCTGAAATTGAACCAGATTAAGCTGTTGGTGGTATTTTTAGTGAATTGGGGAAATTTGGTAAGGACACCGATATGACAAATGATAAAACTGAAATGCAGACTTTTCAATATGATAGGGCAAGTTCAATCAGGGCAGAACTATCCTACGGAACCCAGAAATCCCCAGTGTTCGATCCATGTGAAGCATGCATAGCTAGGAGGCAGGCCTCCACAGTTTCCACTCTAATGAACAAGGAGGGTAACCTGGTTACATCTGTAAGAACATTTTGGTATAGTCACAGAAATGGGAGAAGTAGAAGACCCCCTACTCAAGATATGATTGCGTATCTTTCCCAGATCCCTAAAATTCACCTGACACAACAGGACTCTTGTTCTCTTTTTCAAGCAATAACAACCCAAGAGATAACTGAAGTTGTTCAAAATAGGAAATTAGGGGCAACCCCCGGTTTGGATGGCTTACCATTTTAATTTTATTAAATATTTCTTACTGAAGTAGTTCTCTGTCTAGTACAAGTATTCATCTTTTTTTCTCGAAACTTAGTCCCGAAACATTTTTCAAAAAGTTTAATAACTTACTTATTTAAAACTGGGGATAAAACACTTATTCAAAATTGGAGACTGATAAGTTCGCTGAACATGGATTTTAAAATTTTCTCACAGATTCTACACCTTAGGTTATGACACATAGCAGGAAATATAATTCATTCACTCCAATATTGTAGACTGCCAAACATAAAAACTCCTGGTTAAACAACTGAAAAAAAAAAGAACAATCCATCATCCCCAAATATTATTATGGGATATTTGGGAATATTCCCCAAAACAACAACAATCAGTATGGATCATATCACCAAAAGAAAGCCTTTAATAAAGTGAATCACAGCTTCCTGTTCCATATGTTAGAGGCATACAGCATCCCACAATCATTTATTAGTCAAATTAAAATGCTATACAAGGATGCAACATGGTGCCCATATATTCAGGGAGAAATAGGCCCAGAATGTAGCATAAAGCAAGGGGTAAGACACAGATGCCTCTTGAGCCCCTTACTTTATATTTTTTCCCCTCAGCCCACTCTTAGGAAAAATCATAGAGAACCCAGTAATGCAGGGGTTGAAAGGCAACATCCAGGAGGATGAAGTAAAAATTGTAGCATATGCGAACGGCACATGCTTATTATTAGAAGACACTGAAAGTGTATTAGAGGCTAGTAGAGAGCTGCAGTTCTTCTCAACAGCCTCAACAGCAAAACTGAATTTAATAAAATGTAAGGCTGTTCAGTTAGGGCCCAGGACTGAAGACCTTACAATGGTGGGGGATTTTCCAGTAACTCCAGATCCAGTTAACATTTTGGGGAACATATTTACAATGCAAAATCTACCCTTAACTAATTGGGAGCAAGCTTTAAGACAGCGCGAGGCCAAGGTGAACACTTGCAAGGGTTCGAAACTGTCCAAGTTAGAACGCATACATATTATAAAATAATTTTTAATCCCTAGCTTAATTTATATAGGAATGGTATTCCCATTATTACTGTCCCTCGGGACACGTTTGTATAGCATTTTTTTTCGGCATGTTATGTGGGAGCTAGCTTTATCCTATAAAGAGAGGTTATACGTAATTACCTAGGAATAAAGGAGGGCTGGGTATGATAGACTCAGTGGTATTGCCTGGGGTTGGCCGGGGGAGACGGGCTGGAGCGTCCGATGACAGCTCACCTTCTCCGGGGGAGGGAGTGCTCTTCAACCCGGCAAGCAGTGACCCCTGGTGGAGGCTGGGGGTGTGACAGCAAGCTGGGGTCCCAGGGGCTTGATTGGTCGAGGGCGTAGGTCAGCGACCAATCAGCCACAGGGGCTACTCCTTTGAGGAAGAAGGGGGAGGGATGTTGCTGATGTCGGCGCTTGCACCTTGACATATGGGCCAGCAACGTCCCACAGAAAAGTGGAAAACACCGCCACTGGAGCCGGGAAGATGGAGCGCTGAGCCTGGGTCTCAATGTGCTGGTGCCTGCCTGCAGCCTCTGGACCCTAACACATGCAAGATTCGGGGGTCCGCCCCTACCCTGGCCCCACCCAGGGGGTATCCAAGACAGGATGGAGGAACCAGGACTAGCAGGTAAGGCATTGGCAGAGACAGGCTTGATTGGTGACTCCCGATGGTGCGGCTCCAGTGGGGACTGCAGGTGGGGATAAACAGAAATTTCAACAAAAAAAAAAAGACCCAGTGGTATTTTTTCATTTTCTGTTTTGGTACCACTGTTTAAAAATAACATGGAAATGACTGATTCCCCAGTTAACAAATGGCTGTGGAACAACTGGCAAACTTTCTTTTCCATATGGGATGATTTGTCCCGAAATTTTCAAAATTGTTATTGATTCAGGAGTCTATGAAATGTACAGTTCAGAAACTGAACAAATGGAAGATCTCAAAATTATTCTTTGAGACTTCATCTAGGAATCAACCGTAGCAACACATACTAGATTCAGTGGGTCCTTCACAACCTGAATTTAAAAACTGTAGGTCACAGAAATGGTAAAAAGTATTAACACTTCTAAATGAAAAATGTTTTCCAGAACATATATGGGAAATCCAGTGGTTAAGTGCATATGGGAGGCTAAATGTTCGGGGTAATAACAAGCACAAACCGATGGAGGAATGAACATATCCATATACGAGTTGCGGAGCCACAGAAGAAACAATGCAACACTTTGTCCTCTATTGTGTTTATGCCCAAAATTTATGGGAATTTATTGCTAGAGTTTGAACTTACCCTGGCTTCAAAATTGTACATATGAGGCTGTGATATTGGGGGATTACTCTCACAGATTACTTAGATACAATGCTGGGTCCCTAACATTATTTTTTTGCAGTATTGAAATTCTATTTATGGAATGCTAAAGTACAATGGGTAATTAGGTAACAATGTATGCCTTATACAGTCTTTAGAGAGATTTGTGAGAATGTGTTAAATGCAATCTATACTGCAGAAATAGACAAATATTTTATTTTTATTTTTGTATTTTATTGTATTTAGATCTCAGATTACAAATACCTTTGAGCTTAGAGCTCTTTTACAAAGGTTCCACGTCAGCAGCACAATACAACAGGTTAACAGAACAAAAAGTATGGCAAAACAGTGTACATAGAGAAAGAAGATCAACAATTTTAAAGACTTAACAGGGTATGGTAAAATAATTGTAAATAAGAAAAGAAAGCAATAGTTGACATTCACAGTGAGTTAAGAATAGAAACGAGTAACACTAAGCAGGTTCATGCACAGGAATGCATACAGTAAATTGAAAATCAGCCAAAACAAGTGTTGCCATTTACTGGTAAAATCATAAGGTAAGTGAAATCAGCCAACAGGCCTTGTCAGGACACTTGTGTGTGTGTGTGTGGGGGGCATTAGGTAGAGGGAGGAAAAGTGAAGGGGGTAGGGTAGAAGGGGGGAGGGGATGTCAGAGATGGTGCTAAGGAGATTTAACAGTAATTAAGTGCTAGGGTTTTAGATTGCCAAAAAGGGTTTAGCGGAAACAGTCACAGGAGCGAGTAGCAGAGAGTAGTTGCTGTAGCTTGGATTTGAAAGGGCCCAATTTGGATTTGGAGGAGATGTCACAGTTGAGGACAATCATCCAAAGGGGGGCTCTGTAGGTGAACGATCTTTGTCCCTGGGAGGTACAGCAGTGAGGGACCAGAAAGAGCTGGGATTCAGAGCCATGGGTATGGTGGGTATTGAGAGAGACTGAGAAGATCTTGAATTCCAGGTGGTAGGAGGCCTAGGGTTATTTTCTTGCCCATCAGGCATGTTTGATATTTGATGCAATCTTTGAGCTGGAGCCAACAAGTTTGGGAATAGAGGTCGTAAGAATGGGTGTGATGGTGGGCTCCTGAGATGAGGCGACACATCTTGTTTAGAGCAGTGGAAATGCACTGGAGGGCAGTTTCAGTGGCAGATCCATAGATTATCAATCCATAGTCAATAATGGAGGTAACACTGCTCTGTACGGCCAACCTTAAGGCTTCTGGTGTAAGGGAGTTCCTGTGTCTGTAGAGGAGGCCGATGTACATATTGACTGCTTTGGCAATGTTGTCAATATGCACCCCATAGGATAAGCTGCTGCCATTGGTGACGCCGAGATACTTCAAATATTGTACCTGCTCAAGAACGGTCCCAAGGTGGTTAGAGATAGTCAGGGGATGATGCCTGTATTTATTGTGGGAGCAGCTGAAGAGCATGAGCTTAGTTTGTTTTTATAGTTTAGCACCAGTTTGTCATCACAGAACCATTTCTCTACTGATGCAAATCTGAGTTGCAGCTGGCTTTCAAGAGGCATGGGGTCTGTGTGACTTGTGTAGATAACAGCATTGTCCGCGTGTAGTAGGATTTGTTCGGGGCAGGATCTTGGGAGATTGTTTAAGAAGAGACTAAATAGTAGAGGGCCCAGGATGGACCCTTGTGGGACACCTGAACAAACTGGTTTAGAGTCTGAGATGACATCGGCAATTTTGACTTGTCGAATGTGGTTCTCCAGATAGCTTTTAAACCAGGCATTAGAGTTGGGGAAAATTCCAGCGTTGCTTAGCTGTTCCAGTAGTAGGGGGTGATGGACCGTGCTGAACACTTTTGTCCGGTCAATAAATGTGGCCCCAACTATCTCTCCATGATCCAAAGATTTGTGTATAAAACCAGCAGCCCTGACTATCTCTCCATGATCCAGAGATTTGTGTATAAAACCAGTGAATTCCATGAGAACTGAGAAGGTACTGTGTCTTTTTCTGAATTCATGTTGTTGGGTACATTAGATCTTATGTTTATCAAGATAATCTGTAAACTGGTCGGCTACAATGCGTTCAAGTGCCTTGGAGAGAGGTGGAAGTATGGAGATGGGCCGGTAGTTCACATGGAGAGACCTGTCACCACTTTTATGTACTGGTGTTACCATAGCTAATTTCCGTCTCTTGAAGAACTGGGCAAGGCTAAGTGAGAGATTAAAAATCCAGGTAAGAGGCACTAGCACTTCCTCTAGTGTGAGGGACAACAGTTTATGATCGAGGGAATCCCTGCCGTGTCAAGATTTACCAATTGCCTTGAGGATATATTTACATAGAAACATAGAAGTTGACGGCAGATAAGGACTGCAAGGCCCATCCAGTCTGCCCATTTCTTTTTCTACCTTATAAATGTGCCATTGGCCTTTGCTTTGTCAGTGGTCTATCTATTCATACTCATCTGTATTGCTCCCTTATGCCTATCCCATGCCCGTTTGAAGCCCTGCACTGTATTCATAGCCACCACTTCCTGAGGTAGGCCGTTCCATGCATCCACCACCCTTTCTGTAAAAAAATATTTCCTCACATTCCCCCTTAATCGGCCTCCCTCTAATTTCATGCTGTGTCCTCTTGTCCTGCTATTTTTCTTATATTTAAACATGTTAGACTCTTTCACCTTGTTAATGCCCTTAAGGTGTTTGAATGCCTCGATCATATCAACTCTCTCCCTCCTTTGCTCAAGGGTATATATATTGAGCTCGGTTAATCTGTCCTTATATGTCTTCTGATGCAGTCCCTGCACCATTTTGGTTGCCCTTCTCTGGACTGCCTCAATTTCCTTGTGAAGGTGTGGCCTCCAGTAGTGCACGCAGTACTCCAGATGTGGCCTAACCAGTGTCTTGTAAAGAGGGATTATTACCTCTCTCTTACGACTTGTGATATCCCTACTTATACACCCTAACATCCCCCTAGCCTTACCTACTGCTTTAGAGGTCTGCTTGGATGATTTCAGGTCATCAGTGATGATGATGCCCAAGTCTCTTTCTTCCTTTGTGACTGCCAGCAACTCCCCTCCCAGCCTATAGGTGGCTTCAGGGTTTCTCTTCCCTATGTGCATGATCTTGCACTTCTTTGCATTAAATCCCAGTTGCCACTCTTCTGACCATTTTGCTAGTTTATCCAGATCTCTTCTCATTCTGCCCACCCCATCTGGATCATCTACTCTGTTGCAGATCTTGGTGTCATCTGCAAACAGTCAAGCCTTATCCTCTAGTCCATCTGCAAGGTCACTAATGAAGATATTGAAGAGGACTGGCCCTAGGACTGATCCTGAGGTACCCCACTTGTGACTTGCATCTCTTCTGACTGTATACCATTTACCACCACTCTCTGTTTTCTGCCCATCAACCAGTTTGCCACCCAGTTGACTAACTTCTGACCACCCAGCCTACCCAGCTTATTTATCAATCTTCTATGTGGAACAGTGTCAAAAGCTTTGCTGAAGTCAAGGTAGGCGACATCAACTGCTCCCCCTTGGTCCACCACTCTGGTTACCCAGTCAAAGAAATCTATGAGATTAGTTTGACAGGACCTTCCTTTTGTAAACCCATGCTGTCTTGGATCCTGTGCCCCTATGGATTCCAGGTGTTGCACTATCCTTTCCTTAAGGAGTGCCTCCATAATCTTGCCCACTACTGAGGTAAGACTGACTGGTCTGTAGTTTCCTGCCTCCTCCCTGCTACCACTTTTGTGGAGCGGGATCACATGAGCCCTTCTCCAGTCTTCTGGGACCTCTCCTGTGCTCAGAGACTCACTAAACAGTTCTGCTAATGGCTCTGCTAGTTCCACCTTTAGCTCCTTAAGTACCCTGGGATGTATGCCATCAGGTCCCATTGCCTTATCCACCCTGAGCTTAGCGAGCTCTTGTAGGACCCTTTCTTTTGTGAAGGGAGTAGTGCTCACCTCCCTCCCCCCTGTGTCCATGGTGCTGAGCTGTGGGCCCTGCCCACCTTCTCTTCAGTAAATACTGAGCAAAAGTATCTATTTAGGATAAATGCTTTACAAGGTCCTCCTCCTCACATGTTCCCTTTTCTCCATTGAGCTTAGCAATACCCCCTCTGGACTTTCTCCTTTCACTCATGTATCTATAGAAAGTCTTGTCACCTTTTTTTTTACTGTTCGTGCTAGTGTTTCCTCAGTTTGGGACTTTGCCTGCCTTACTGCCTTCCTTCTTCCCTTAGGGCAGTTTGGTATGCCTCCCTATCTTCATCCCGCTGTTTTCTTATATTTCCTGAAGGCCAGCCTTTGGCTCTGACCTTTTCTGCTACTGTATTTGAGAACCAAAGTGGTTTCCTTCTTCTTTTGCACTTCCTTTTCTGTCTAACACAATGGGATGTTGCTTCAAGTATTGCATCCTTAATGCTTGCCCACTTTGCCTGTATCTCCTCACCTGTGTTTCTTTTTGCCATGGCTAGCTTAACTCTGTTGGCCATCTTATCAAAGTCAGCTCCTCTGAAGTCCCATATCTTTGCCTTGGAATGGGATGATTTAGATTTAGTAGCCAAATTGAACCATACCACGTGATGATCACTGGCCCCCAGGTGACCTTCTACCTGGAGATCTGTGATCCCTTCCCTGTTAGTCAGTACTAGATCTAGGATAGCCCTGTCTCTTGTGGGATGTTGTACCAGTTGTTTGGGGCCCTCCCCCTGCAGGGAATCCACCATGTGTCTAGTTCTGGCAGATGTTCCTGCTGGTATTGACCAATCTGTATCCGGCATGTTGAAGTCTGTTATTATCAGAACCTCCCCTTTAGCTGTCATGTTTTGTATATCTTCTAACAGTAATGTGTCTATGTCCTCCCCCTGGTCTGGGGGCCTGTAGACAACCCCGGTTCTTATGGCTGTCCCATTTCCTGTTTCCAGCGTGACCCACAGTTCTTCTGGCTCCTTATGTGTATTCTGAATTTCTGTAGCTTTGATATTTTCATTGACATACAGGGCCACCCCAACCCCTTTGCACCTCGGTCTCTTCTGAACAATACATAGCCAGGTACTGAAGTCTCCCAAGTGTGGTTACTGGTAAACCACATCTCACTAATTGTCTACTATGTCCAGTTTAGCCTCTGACATTATTGCCTGCAGGTCTGGGATCTTATTTCCCAGGCTGTGAGCATTTGTGTACATGATTTTCCATTGGCCAGATTTGTGTGTTAGTTGTTGGGTGAGGTTTGGCATTTCCTCATGCCGTATGGAGAGACGGACCTTTTTTCTTACCTGGTGATGCAAATGAACTGCAAACATGCTGAATCCCTGTTTGACCACTAGCTGAGGGGGGAAGGGTGTTCTTCCCATTTGACGTATGGGGTTCTGCACCCTCCCCATTTGCTAGTTTAAATATTCTGCAAAGACATCAAACTTCTGCCCCAATGCACTGACTCCCTCCTTAGTCAGATGCAGTCCATCAAATTTAAAGAACTTTCGCTCCCAGAACTGTTGCCAGTTCCCTACAAATCTGTGTCCTTTTTCTTGGCACCAGCCCTTGAGCCACATGTTTAGCTCCCCTATCTCCCTTCTCTGACCTTCCATCCATCTGTCCCCTCTCCCAGACTAGCAGGATCTCAGAAAAGGAGATGCGGACGAAATGGATGATAGTTTGTCACCCAGCCTGGTCACGTGTTCTGGTCTCCACACTGACCCGGCTGGCGAGATCATCAGATCCTATGTGTACCAGGATGTCAGTAATGTTTCTCCTGCTTTGTGAACAATTTGCTTAATGCGGTCAGTGTCTCTCCATGCTGATGTACCTGGGAGACATCTGACCATTACCCCTGGCTGGAGATGGGTATCAACTCCCCGAATCATGGAGTCTCCTATGATCAGAAGTTTTTTTGATTTCCTTTTTGCTTTTTTTGTTTTGGTTCCTGATTTGGGTGAGTTTTGTTGTGCTAGCTCCTGTGCTGCAGTGTCCTGCTCTGCAGTGTCCTCTGCCCCTTTGTTTGATTTCAGATTTGATTTACGGGCTTCCTGTGGTGAGATAACTTTAAAATAGGATGGAGGGTGGCTAGTAGGTGAGGGAATGCTGTCAGAGGTAGGCAAGGTGACATCTGCATCAAAAAAGTCCAGTGGTAGAACACCGCTGAGGTTGGTTGAATGCGTTATTGAAAGTATTGGCAATAGTTACACGGTCAAGGGTAAAGATCCCATTTAAGTCTAGTATGGTAGGTGCCGATTTCAAGGTTTTACCTGTGATTTTTTTAATATTATCCTAGAAAGCTTTTCCTTTGCCCCAGGTATCAGTAAGCACTTCCTGATAGTGTTTCATTTTTGCTAGAAGGATGGACCTAGTGCAGTCATTTTGCACTCTTTTGTAGTTCTGGATGTCAGATTGTGTGCCAGTGGCTTAGACACGGTGCCAGAGGCAGTCCCTTATTTTCTTGTGAGCTAGGAGTTCTACAGAGAGCCAGGGGTTGCAAGGGCCTTTGATTTTGCGTGTTTTTAGGGGTGCGTGAGAGTTGTAAGCAGAATTACAGGTGTTGATGAAGTGTTCAATTGCTGTGTCAACATCTTTCGCTCTGTAGATTGGAGACCAATCTTGCACTCTAAGGAGGGATTTAAGAGGTTCCAGGTGACCTCAGGCAAGGACTCTGCTGGTAATTGTCCATGGTGGTGGCTTGCAAAATTTGAGTCTCCATGTGCAGATGACAGGGGAATGATCACTGAGCGTATCCGGGAGGACGGTGGTGTTAGTAAGGCGGTATGGATGACTGGTTAGGACCCAGTCCAAAAGGCTTTTAGTCCCTGTTTTGTAATTGGATCTGGTTGGGGAGTCAACCAGCTGGGAAAAATTTATAGCAGAGATGGTGTCCTTAATGCTCAGATTTTCAGGTGCAAGTCAGTTTATATTGAAGTCTCCCATCAGAATTGACTCCAACCCAGGTGGCTGGTAACGTGTGAAGTCCAGTACTGAGCTGAAACTAATCCCTTGCTCTTTTGGAGGGATGTATGAGGATGCCACAGTAAGTGCCTTATTTTGGGCACCAAGCAGAATTCTGATGGTGAGTAATTGAGTGGTTGTAGCAGCCACAGGAACAGGCAAGAGGTGTTCCATGAGTGACTCTTTCAGATAAATTGCACTTCCACCACCTCTTTTGGTTGTCCTATCTTGTCTGAAGATGTTGTAGCCTGGTATGGCAATAGCTAAGTCAGGGATTTTTGGTAAGAGCCATGTTTCAACAATTGCCAGAACATCCGGGTTGTGTAGAGTAGCAAATACTTGTAGAATGTCCAGATTTGGTAGGAGGCTGCAGATATTTAGGGATGCCAAAGTGAGCGTCCCAAGTCGTTTTATGGGAGTTGCCATACGTGGCAGGCCAGGGCCAGGATTTGAGTGAATATTACCAGACAACAGTAATAGCAAAAGTAAACGTTTGAGCAGGCACAGCCGTAACTGCCTGTAGGTGAGTCCAACCCTCAGCAGGAACACGTTAGGTTGCATTCTTGATGTAGTAATATTAAACCATGCAGATAGTTATGTTCAGGGATATGTAATATAATAATATTGACCAAGGTACCAGAAGTCAAATTATGAAAAATAATCAAATCCACAGGAAATGGTGAACTCAGTAAACTGTTGTTATTGTAGATCAAAGACCCAGACTGTGTTAAATTCCTGAAGGTGATGAACAATGGCTTGGGGCATATGCAGGATATAAAAATCCTTTGTTAGTGTCTTCCCTTTGTTCTCTGAAATGGTTGAGAATAGACCTCAAAGACAAGCACAGATCCGGTAAGAACAAGTCAGATGGAAATGTGGATTCAATGCAGCACTCCACAACTCAGAGCTTGTGTAACAGATTTACTGACCTTACTTTTGCTTTTGATGGGTTCCAAAAAAAAGCTGATTTATGATGAGAATGCCAATACTTGGTGGTGATATTTTGTAGTTTCTTAGTCCAGGAAACGTTCATAGATGTCATGTCCAAGAATGGTCCAGTTCCTCCAAGCAGAAACACATGAAAATCCACAAAACTAAACTACTGACAGAGATGGACACAAACAACCAGCCACTTTGGTGCTCCAGTGCATATGTACAGCAATATGGGGTACAAATGTTAAATCATGATGGAGAGGCCTCTCCTTTTTTGTAAAGTACAAATAATTTCTTGAATATGAAAGAAAGTTTAAGGAAATCATATGTCTAAATGTTAACTGATAAGACCAAAACATATATTGTAATGGTTATTGTTTCTCAGAATTTCTTTAGTTTTTTATTTTAATTTTCTATTTTTTCTTGACATTTTCTGTTCTTAGGAAATCACATGGTTTCTTACATTGTATAACTATGACATTGTTATTTTTTCATGCACATCTGTTTCTTGTATATAGAATTGTATAGTTCAATAAAACACATCCCTACTCTTTTCAAGAAGTGCCATGGGATCTTTAACGTCCACCTGAACAACCACCAGAACATGCAGACGGGGCCTTGGTTTAACGTGTCATCCGAAAGACAGCACCTCAGGAGTGCAGCACCCCCTCATGCTGCACTGCAGTATCAGTATTGGAATTTAACCCAGATGCCTGGTGTGGGGATAGAACCCCTACAGCCTTCTGATCTTCCAGCCTTAGAGGCAAGTGTGCAACCTGCTGAGCCACTGACACTGCACAATTATAAGCCAGTCAGCCTGACATCGGTGGTGGGAAAGTCAATGGAATCGCTGCTGAAGTAAAGCATTGTAGAATATCTTCAATCCTGTGGGTTATAAGACCCAAGGCAGTATGGTTTCACAGAGGGGAGGTCATGTCAAGTGAATCTGGTAGATTTCTATGGGTGACCAAGGAACTAGATCAGAGTGGAGTGGTGAACATGGCCTACCTGGATTTCAGTAAGGCCTTTGACACAGTTCTACATAGGAGACTAGTAAGCAAGTTGGGTAGGTTAGGAGTGGGTTCAGAGGTGGCAAACTAGATAAGAAATTGATTAGGGGATAGGCATCAGAGGGTGGTGGTAAATGGAGTTCACTTTGAGGAAGAGAGGGTGACCAACAGGGTGCCTGAGGGATCAGTGCTGGGTCGATCCTCTTTGAAGTCTTTATAAGTGACATTGCAGAGGAGCTGGAAGGGAAGATCTGCCTCTGTGCAGATGACACCAAAACCTGCACTAGGGCGGAGACTTCAGAGGGATGAAAAGGATGAGTGGAGACCTGAGAAAACTAGAGGAGTGGTCAAGGGTGTGGCAGTTGGATTTCAGTGTGAAAAAGTACAAAATAATGCACTTAGGGCACAGAAATCCAAGGGTGGAGTACAAAATTAGTGGAGTGGTACTAACAACCACCAAGCAGTAAGAAATCTGGAGGTAGTCATATCAGATGACCTAAAGGTGGCCAGACATTGTGGCAAGGCAGTAGGTAGGACTAGTGGGATGCTGGGGCAGATAGGGAACAGGTATCACCAGAAGAAAGAGGGAGATGGTGTTGCATCTGCATAAATTGCTATAAGACCCCACCTAGAATACGGTATCCAGTTCTGGAGACCACGGGGTGGGGAGTGGGGTGGGGGAATTCACAAAACAAACTGAAGGTGCAAAACCTTCCCCAAGTCCCCAGAAGTTCCATAGCTGTGGAAAAAAAGGGAAATTGCTCTGAGTGCTATACACAAAACTTCCACAGCTGAGGAAAAAATACACTACGGACTGTGGAAAAAAGTACAGTTGCAGAAGTTCCTGAGGGAAAAAAAGTCATTGGTAGGTATGGCACATCCCCTTAAATGCTATTCTCAGCCAGTGTTTTTCCAGTTGTGGAAAAATGTTGCATACATGAGAGTGAGGCATAACACTCCCTGAGCAAAATGCAGTGCCCCAACAATTGAAATACAATTATATTGGAGGCAGGCACAAGTAATAGCAAACCAGTGGGTGTGTATCAGTGGCAGTTGTTATAGCAACACTAGCACACATTGTCATTGAAAGACAACAAAAACCACCAGACCCAGTACAGCCCATGAAGGAGCCCCACAGGCAGTAGAGGCTGAACAGCCTACAATGAGTGTTACTGCAGCAGGCAACAGAAACACTCCAGGGAGAGAGACAGCCATCAGTTACAGATAGCCACTGTGGTACATGGTTTTGCTCGTACCAGTGGTGCTGCAGTAGTCCCAGTTGAAGGAATGGTTGCTGGTCTCTCTGTGGGTACTTTCAGCTACCTCTATGGCAAGGCTGTCAAAGTCTGTGCTCCAGCTAATATGGATCACCCAATGTTGTGCCATCTAAGCCTTTTCCACAGCTGTGGATCCACAGTTGCGGATTTTCAGCACTTACGGAATTTCTGCAGCTGCTGAATTTCCGCACCGCTTTTTTTTTTTTTTTTTTATGAATTTCTGCACATGTGCACTTTTTCTTTCAGAATATCCCACGTCAGCATTTCCACAGTGCTGTAGGAATTTTCCCTGCAGCTGCGGGATTTTTGGCTGTCTTTGTGAATCCAACTGCACATCTCTAGAAGGACATTGACAAGGTGGAGATGGCCAGAGGAGAGCAACTAAAATGTTGCAGGGTCTGCATCAAAAGGCCTACAAGGAGTGGCTAAAGAACTTCAATATGTACACCCTGGAACAGAGAAGGTAGAGGGGATGTATGATAGAGATCTTTAAATACCTCACAGGGGTAAATAAGGTACAGCAGGGAAGTATTTTCCAGAAGAACATATGATCAAGAACAAAGAGATGTGCTACAAAGCTGGATGGGGTAGATTCAGAAGAGTTGTGAGGAAGTACTTCTTCACAGAAGGAGTAGTGGATTCCAGGAAAAGCCTTCCAGCAGAGGTGGTGGCGTGAAAGTAGTGGTGGGGTTCAGTCACGTATGGGCTAAGTACAAGGGAATCATAATGGAAAGGGGGGGGGAGACAAAGCTACAGATCGGGCACAGTCTGTGGTAATAGTATAATTAGGGAGAAACTGACAGACTGGATGGGCCAAGCAATCTTTATCTGCCATCAAATTCTAAGTTTCTGTGTTTCAGTGCAGTTACTTCTGGGAGCGAAAAACTGCAGCCTCTCTGAGCTGTGGCCAAGTGATCCCTTCTAAAAAGACTTTGGCCCACATGGGGACTTTTTTCCTCCACCTTTTCTTCTGTCCCTACTGTGTAGGGGGTTTCCATGATGAACTGCCTGATTGCAGGATCAGTCTGTTCCAAATTGTCCGTCTTTGAATGGGTTCCCACTTGAACACTTTTCGGCAGGCAGTGATCCCAAACAGTCTCTGTCTCTGATTTGGAAAAAAATACACCATGTGGGGAAAGTGCTGGGCAGACCTACCCAGCTCCAAAAAATTTGCGTTTATTCTTACCATCTCCAAAATGGAATTGCTTCCTTCAATGGATCTGAATGTGCACACTTGGTCTGGCTTCCCAGCCCCTTATGGGATACTGGCAGCATGGCTGGTGCCTTTCAGTACTCATCAGGAACAGCCCAAATGCTCTGGCTTCACAGCTTCTAATACTGTGTGAATCCTGGCTCCTGATTAGTTGAAAACTCCTGAACATAGTGGCCCTGCAGAGGGTATGCAGGTGGAGGGGTAATTTTGGGGAAATCATTGGAAGAGAACTTGAGCAACCGTACTCAGTTGCAAAAGTGAAATACATATTTCCCTTGCATGACCGATCATGGTTTGTTCATTCACATAGCGACCAACTGAAGAGGTGTGAGAAGGGTAATTAATCCGCAGTGATCTAGGGGATTTGGTGGTTATAAGCAGTCTTCTGCAACCTGGGGTAGGCTCCTAGTGCCAGCCAAGCAAACCTTTGGAGAGGTAGGGGAGGAAGGGGTAGTTTATTTTCAAAATAAAGTTTCCATAGTCATGTCAGAATTGGGGGGGGGGCAGGGTCTTTCTTGGTACTAGGGTCAGGCTCCTGTTACAGGCATTGGAAAACTTGAGGGGGGAAGTCAAGGCTACAGTTGTGCCATAGTGGTGGACTTCCAGTGACTGCTGTCAAAAGCCATGTTTAGGTGGCTACCTGGCTTACCTTGCGCTGCTGCTCCTGCGCTGCTCTGACCTTCCACTGCACTTGTGTTGTGAGTTTACATGACCCCCTCTCAGTACCAATGCAAGACGTATTGGTGAGGGGCAGTGATTGGGGGGGGGGGCTCACCTGCTGCTTGACTTTACATCAAAGCAAGTGCGCAGCCTGTCCAAATGGCTGCGTAAACCATTCTCTCCTGTCAGCTTCCCCAAGTTTTGTGGGATCTGGAAGTGGCATACTGAGTGACTTTCCATAGTCTGGTAAGTGTCTGTATGGATGTCTTTGTGCCAGAGCAACACAAGCACTCACATTGCTCTGGTGAAAATGGAGCCATATAAACCGGACTAAAAACTAGACACCAGGAACTGCTCAGTACAGAAAAAATAAAAAAATGTAGATGACCCAGGTTGGAGAATGATCCTGGGAATCAGAGGGCCACCTGAGGGGAGGAAGATTGAACATTCCAAGGACTGATATCCTCCTCTAGGGGTAAGAGTGAGACAGCCACCAACACTCGGTAGACCCCTCACAGAAGTCTAGGGTCCGACAGCCAGTGCTTGCTAGATTGGGATGCGAGGCAGATGTTGGCATAAACACCATTAGTGTCATTGCTCGCCATGCCTCCCGGGGAGAGAAACAAGGAAAAATGCCGACTGTGCAATATGCTGCCCGCCTCTCCTGGCGGCTCCTGCACCAATGCCATGTGGCACTCCCTGGACACCAAACTAAAAGGTTTGATGGAGAAGAGGGGCTCCCGAAGGTCCTGCCTTGAGGGGAAGCCAGGGAAGAACACCAGGGTGGTAATTCCCAGTAGACGGGTAATGGGGCTGGGAGCAGAGGTTGGGCCGATGTGGTCCAGTCTGTGAGGATAAAGCATACTAAATAAAAAAAGCAGAAATAAAAAATGTAAAATGCACTCAAGAGTCAAAGGTGCAAAACACATTTTATTTTAACACATAGTAAAACAATTAAATGCGGTAGTGCATCCCTGCATGACAAACAACCCCATGCGCATTTGGAGCCACTACTCCTTCATCAGGGGGAGTAGCTCTGAATCAGAACAAGACCCTTTATAGGGCAACAGGCTGGCTACCGAAGAATAAATTTAAATATTATAAATATATTAGCACATTAATGTTAGAGGTCAGCATGTTCACCAAAAGGAAACAACGCTGTAAAGGAAATGAGGGGGGAGGGGAGCACCACAAGATCAGCAGGCCCCCTACCACCAACAGTGCAAACCAAGGTCAAGGCAACAACAAAGGAAAACAAGGAGAGGAAAAAGAAAGCAATCAATTTGCAAATCAATGAGAATGGTGAATCCAAAGAAGTGATTAATACATCAGACTGAACTGAAAGAAACACAGATATTTGTGGTATTTGTAATGCTGTTAGTCAGTCACAGAGAGAAGCACTGCCACATTTTATTGCTTAGTTTGCACCTTTGACTCCTGAGTGTGGGTTCCCCTTCTTGTTTGTTCTGGTTATTACTGGAACTCTGTGCTTGAAGGCTTACTGTTTGTGACTGCTCAGTACAAGTAGGCCGAGGTGGGGGTGGGGGTTGCTTTCTACCAGTGTGTTCTGGTCCCTTCTGGACTCTCTCCCCTGAATTTATGGGATGTCAGTGGGGAGCAGATGTTGGTGGGAAGTTGGGCTGTCATTAGAGTGTCCTCCTAATTGGCTCAGGACAAAATAAAGAAATAAAATGAAAAGTTCCTTTCAGTATGTGTGTAATGGGCTTTCCTGGCTTGTATAGTGAGTATGAAGTCCTGCAGCATCTTTGGTGGTTCTGCCTCCTATGCAGGTTGTGGGGGTTGTCTGGTGTCCTTGCTGAAAAGTTGAGTGTAAGGAGTGCCAGTTTTGAGGCATCTGGGATTTTGAGACTGGGAACCCTGTTTAGATAAGGCTGGGAGAGGCTCTGTTGTGCTGCCCCCACTGTGAACTGTGGTGTGGGGTGTCCCTCACCCAACTGGAGCAGGAGGCTGACTGGTACTGTAGGGCACAGAGGACCTTTTTTTTATGTTGCTCCCTGCCACTCACTGTCTGGATCCTTGGTGAGACGCAAGGGGAGAGAGTCTATCTACTTAAGTCAATGGCCATGGAGGAGTTGAATTTGTGGGTTCTCTCACTGTTCCATGATGCTTGCTGTGTAAACCAAGGAAGTGCAGTTGGTGGTGGTGCTTGCAGTCTTGTAACAAGTGGCCACAGCAACTACAGTAACCAGACTATGCAGAGTGCCCTAAGAAATGAGTAGGAAAGGGGTTTACCAAACAGGTACATTGTTGCTAAAAAAGAACTTGCAAGTGGAAACACCTTAGAAAAAAACTCAGGGTGGGTACAAAATGCATGTTACTTATTGTTAAAGTTACGAATATTTTCAGAGTATTACTTGTTTTGGAAGGAGTTTGCTCTACCAACTGGGTGACTGGAAGTGATTTATAGATGTGGGGGTCAAGGGTTGTTCTTCAAAAGATTTGGGAACAGGGTACTGAAGAATTTGGATTTTGTTAACAGCATGGCAGGTTGGAGAATTTCAGAAATACCTCCCCCACCATTCCTGTCCCCATTACTTTCACAAGGGTTCAGTAGACATGCGCCGGGTCAAGCCAGGGAGGAAGTGAGACCAGTTCAGAGACTGCTAGGTGCAGGTCCTGCCTCTTGCTTCTGACCCTGTACCTCTCAAGCACTATACATTTTACAGTTAAATTTGTTCTTGCTGCGCTATGATGTACTAGTTTGCCACACATTTGAGCTATTTCTGCACAAACAGACCAATAAACAGTTATCTAACTACCCAGCCTGGTGGCGTGACAGTAGCATTACCGCTCACCATGCTGGTGACCTGGGATCAGGAGCAAACTCAGGTTGCTGAGGGTCGGGGAGAATGAGATTCCAGTGGACTGCTGTCCTCTTCTGGGAGGGAGGTGTGCTGTTCCTGCTGAATGACTGCCACCAGGTAGAGGCCTGGTAGCAGTGCGGGTCTGCAAAACAGCACAGAATGGGAGGGAGCTGCAGGACATTGGCGACGAGTGCGCATGCCTCTACATGCATGCAGAGAGAAATCCTCAGGGGACTCAGCTCATGAACCAGAGAAGGTAATGGTTGACTGCCAAGAATGGGGACAGGGCTCATAGACACCCATGTATTCTAGGGAGGATAAAAATGTTTTTTGGAAAAAGAGGAAAAAAAAATAATCTTAACTTCATAGAAATATTTTCGCGCATGAGACCTGACACATGGTGGGTAGCTGCTAGGAGGCAACCAGTGTAACAATGGTTGTACTCAATGTCTCTGGCTCAGTAAGTAGCATGCTCACCTCAGGCCCCAGAAGATCAGGAGGTTGTGGGTTTTAGCCCCACACCAAGTATGGTGCTTGCGGTAATGCCCATAGCTGATATTGCAGTGTAGTATGAGGGGGCTTCTGCACTGTCAAGGTGCTGTCCTTGAGATAAGATGTTAAACCAAGATCATGTTTGCCCATCTCTGATCATTCTGGCCAAGAACCCACAGTACTTATTGTAAAAGTAGGAGAGTTTTCCAGATTTTATGTCCAACATTCCCCGTCAGTGTAACCAGTCCATGAAACCCTTCCCTCAGGATGCATTTAGAAATGAGCTTTAAATATAACAAATCAATAAAGACATACATACATACATATGTATTACATATGTACGTACATACATGCTTATGTACATACATACATAAGATAAAAAAATGAATAAACAAACAAATGATGATTAACATTTGTGCTGAAAGGAGAACAAACAAGCCAACAGATTGGTTAATACATTTTTACTGTGCTGGATAGTAACTAAAGCATGGTCCCCCCAAAAATGCATTAGTCTAATATTGACATTAAAGTTATATCAGACTGATACCCTAATCACAGGACTCCACAGGCCTTTAGTCTATATAAAAGTCCTACTCTTCTGTGGGCTTGTCTTGTAACATAATCTAAGTAAGGATTAACCCACAACAGAGCATGGGTTACTGGGGAATTAATCCATTCCTAGGGGAAGGGTTGTCACACGAGGCTGTAGGCTGAGGGCTAACAACCTTCAGGGTGCCTTCCTCAAGCAACTGGTCATGGAACCAACTCAGCAGAAGGCAATACTGGACCTTGTGCTCACAAACAGGGACAGTGTGATGGGGGTAAGAGTGGGGGAGCACCTGGGGAACAGTGACCACCAGTCACTGTGGTTTGAAATCACAGAAAGAGCAGCACCAAACCACACAAAAACACGTATCCTGGATTTTAGGGGGGCAAACTTTGGGAAAATGGGGAGATACTTGAAAGAGGCATTAAGGGGAATGGGGCAGGAATCAGGGGTTGAGGAACAGTGGGAAGTATTTAAAATGGGGATTACAAGAGCAACAGAACTATGTATTAAGCAGGTTAGCAAGAGGAAAAGGAAGAGGAGACCATTATGGTTTTCCAAAGAGGTAGCAAAGAAAGTGAAAGCCAAAAAGATTGCATTCAGGCAATACAAAAAGACACAGGCAGAAGGGGATAGGGAGAAGTACCAGGAGAAGCAAAGGGAGGCAGGGAGGTCAGTAAGGGAAGCCAAAGCTCAGACAGAAGAACACATTGCAAAATCAGTGGTAGAGGGGACAAAACCTTTACAGGTACATAAGGAAAAAGAAAGGCAAAGGAGGGATAGTGAGACTGAAGGGGAGGATGGGGCTGTGTGGAGGATGACAACAGTAAAGCTGACATATTGAACAGGTATTTCTGCTCAGTCTTTACTGAGGAAGAGGAGGGTAATGGTCTGAATGGAGTACAAGGGTGAGAATGTTGCAGAAATGGACACAAGTCACTTTTACACGGAGAAAGGGTCCTGAAGGAACTGGAAGCAATAAGAGTTGATAAAGCAATGGGGCCAGATGGGGTCAACTCCCAGGTCCTTAAAGAACTAAGAGAAGTGGTGGCTGAACTCTTGCTATCCTGTTTAGCCGATCACTAGAAACAGGGAGGTACCCAAAGACTGGAGGATAGCAGATGTAGTCCCCTTTATACAAAAGTGGGAACAAAGAGAAGCGGGAACTACAGACCAGTCAGCCTCACCTCGGAGAGGGAAGATCATGGAAGCACTACTGAAGGAGAGATTGGTGGAACATCTGGTTGTCACTGGACTACAGGACCCAAGGCAGCATGGTTTCACCAGGGGAGGTCATGTCAGACCAACCTCATTGAATTTTTTGACTGGGTGACTAGGGAGGTGGATCAGGGGAGGGCAGTGGACATGGCCTATCTGGACTTCAGCAAGGCCTTTGACACTGTGCCACATAGAAGATTATTGCACAAACTGGGGAATATGGTGTGGGCAGGACAGTAGTGCGGTGGGTAGGTAACTGGCTGGGCAGCAGGACACAGAGGGTGGTGGTAAATGGCTGTCACTCCACAGAGGGAAGAGTGACCAGTGGGTACCACAGGGTCAGTGCTGGGACGGTACTATTCAATATCTTCATCAGTGACATTGCACAGGACCTAGAAGGCAGAATTTCACTGTTCGCTGATGACACAAAGCTCTGTAACAGAGTAGACATACCAGAGGGTGTAGACAGAATGAGAAGGGACCTGCAGAAACTTGAAGAATGGTCAGGGGTTTGGCAGTTGAAATTCAATGCAAAGAAGTGCAAGATAATGCATAGGCACAAAACCCTGGCACAATATATCAGTTAGGGGTGAGGATATAGCATGCACCAAGCAGGAAAGGGATCTTGGAGTTATCATCTCTGATGACCTCAAGGCAGGGAAACAGTGTGACAAGGCAGCAGGTAAAGCAAATAGGATGCTGGAATGCATAGGCAGGGCATCACCAGCAGGAAAAGGGAGGTCATAATTCCACTATACAAGACACTAGTGGGGCCGCACCTGAGTACACTGTGCAGTTCTGGAGACCTTACCTCACGTAAAGACATAGACAGGGTAGAAAGGTTCAGAGGAGGGCAACAAAGATGGTGCATGGATTGCATCACAAGTCCTATGAGGACAGGTTGAAGGCACTGAACATGTACTCCTGGAGGAGAGGAGGAGAGAGGATATGATAAAGACACACAAGTATCTTACAGGGAGGAACAGGGTGCAGGAATGCACTATTTTAAGCGAAAAGATGTTCCAGGACTAGAGGCATGGGATGAAGTTGGAGGGAGGACGATTCAGAGGAAACGTGAGGAAGAATTTCTTCACAGAACGGTGGTGGACAAGTGGAACACCCTGCCAGAGGAAGTGGTGGGGCTGAAACAATCACGGATTTAAGAATGCATGGGATAGACATAAAGGAATTCTGGAGGTCAGGGGTAAGGGGCAACAGACTTCCTGGAAAACATAAACTGAACTTACAAACTTAAATGGGCAGACTGGGTGGGCCATAGGCCCTTATCTGCCGACACTGTCTATGTATCTATGTAACCACCCAGGCATGGATTCCCGATGTAACCCATGCCCTGGAGTGGGTTAATTCACTTATAACATGGCCAGGGAAAATGGGGACTGTGCAACCTTGTGAATACAGAGCAGAACGCTATTTTCCCTGGACATGTTATAATTCAACTTGTGCCTGGGACAGCTACCTGCATGGTCATCTCTGGAGCTGCTGTAAATGACTGCTTTTACTTAGGCTGCTGAAGACTGTGGTAGCTAGCAGGTTAGAGGGGTGTCGCTGTCACTTTTACTGCCTGGTGTGTCAGACGGAGCTCTGATTCCTCCTGTCCATGCCTTGATATGGAGAAGGTGCCAGGCGCTTAATCACTCGCTTGGGAAGCCATTATGCTGAGTGACCGTTCTGAGATGCTGACTGAGTTAAAAACTTGCCCTGGCTTTTCCTGAAGATGCTGTCAAGTAATACCACTCCAGTGGCCAGGGAGAATTGGTAGGCAGCTTTGTGTTATGGAGCAGAAACAACATTGCTGTATCTCCTCTCCCTGCTGACATCAGCGATCAGTGGTTTTGAAAAGAAACCCTCTTGTTTTTCAGAAGGCAGGCCACAACTCAGGAGGGAGGAAGGCAGCAGACGGGTAGGTGACGGCGAGGCAGGTGGGATCGGTAGCAATGGATGGGACTTTTTCAAGTGTGGAAGGGGGCACTACATAGCTCAGCTTGTGGGAGCACCCCACAACCAGTAATGCTGGGTCTGAGCTGTGCAGGAAGCAACAATGGATTAATTGAGAATTAATCCATGGTCACCTGATGGCTCCTGACAAATGGGAGCAAGCCATTTTCTCTGGCCATGTTATATAAACAAGATGTAAAGTTCACACTAGAGTCCATATAATGTCCACATAATGCACTTTTACACACAGGTTTCTATAATAAAATGATGATTACCTGTGTGGTGCTGTGCTAGTCCATTCCATTCTGTGTTCACTTTGCATACAGCAAGTATGTCAGTAAACCCCGCCTTCCTTTTGTATATTTTCATTCCAGCTTCTCCACGGAGTTTGCTGTGATCTGAGATTTCCTCAGAAGGTAACGGAACCTCCTGATTACACGCCAGGATGTACCAGCACACATCGGCGTGAACCGTGGCAAGCAGAGAAGACGTTTTGGCCGAATGTTCACTGTGGTAGCGGAAGAGATCCACTTTACACACGAATGGGGGCAACGTTACTCTGGTTCCGTAATGATCATTCTGTTACAGACAATGTGTGTAAAAGCGCGTACAAACCCAGTCAGGTTTCCAGTCACAGTACTCTGCAGTCATAACACTTCTAAAAGGGAATAACCATATAGCAAACCCCTGTGACAGAAGGCCCCTGCTGCCCAATGCACTGATTTTAACAGAGCTTAGAAAGTTATTTTACTTGATGAGCTACAACATCCTGTGCAGCAAGCTCCAATTTATAGCTACGAATTATGGCTCATTACAGTTGGTGAGACTACTTGTGTGTGAGATTCAAGGTCCTACCATATAATAAGGTAACCACTAAACCAGTGGCTTATTGTTGGAAGTCTCCCAGAGTTCAATCCAGGGGCAGTCCCTTCTCTTTAGGCACTTTAACACATGCACTACTGTACAGAAACCAGCGTTACCTGTCCGGCTCTGATACAGCCTGTTGCGCTTCACGTCCTTATCAGACGAGCTCCTGTTCCACCACAACATCGCACAGCCCTCCATATCGGTGCAGTACTCCTTGCCAGGTAGAACAGTGGCTGTGATGCAATAACTGAAGAGCTGGAGGTCTTGAGCCGGAATGGGCACTTTACACTGCCCGCTGCAATGGCACACTTGGGGACAAACCACCGATGCCAGGGAATGCGGTTCAGGCGAACGTTCGTTTTACAACGGAACAAAAGCGTTTAGACAGCATGGGATGGAGCGGTAGGGTCCTTCCATAATACTTATTTCGTTGTAAGACTGCGTGTGTAAAAGCGCCTTTTGTTGATCATTTCTCTGTCACCTTGTCAAACAATAAGGTCCTTTTATATGCAGATAACACCATTGTCTACACAAATGTTTTCTCCTTAGACATGTTTAACAACTTCATGCAATAAGGATGTTGTTAAACAATAAAAAGACTAAACTGGCTCCCAGCAATGGAACAAAATCACACTGGGCGACATAAAAAGATTGCTACTTGCTTTACATTTGATTTGATGGAAGCATCTTCTTATATGCTTATCACATTGACAATATTCACAACACAGAGCAACACACCAAAAGCTACTGTATGCCTGCACTGTATAAATCATAACTGATTTAACCCCAATGTGAGAAATCTGCTTATGAATTAATGTCTACTTTATTCTCTAAATATGCAGATGTTGTGTACAGAGGCCAATGCATAAGTGGAATGGAAGTCCACAGTGAATTGCAAAAGCCTTTGTACGTATGTACTCCTGTATCTGTACCCCCCATGGGGGGAGGTTACCTTTAAGGCTTCCTTGCACTCACACATCAAAAGTGCCAGTTGCTGCCACCTCAGTGCTCTTGACAAGACCAGGATATATCCAATCACTGGCTCAGCTGAATTGGATTCGACAGTGCACCCATGTAGGACTGGTTTCGGGCTCAAACTGTTATGCAACTGCAGGGTTTCGTGTAAATATGGACATTTATGGGGGTTTCATGTAAATATGGACATTTATGGAATAACTGCCCATGGACTGCAGAACAGTAGCCATTTTCATCCCCTCTGGCACTGGTGGGGGAATGGAGAGAGAGCAGTAGCGGCCACATCTGAACAGGAGGATGACTGAAGTGAAGTACTAGGAAGGGAACTCTTCTGGTTTCATAAGGTACAATACTGGTAAAGGGGACAGAGGTTTTTAATTATTTCTTAAGCAGCTTTTGCCAGTTGTATAAAAATTGAGGGAGGGGGGATTTGCTGTTGAGTTTTCTGACTCTAAACTCTATCATTTTTACTTTCAGTAATGACAAGCAATGTACCTAATTTGTAAGGGGCGTTCTTTACTGATATTATGTTTGCGGAAGAATTCATTTTCTGGCCTTACCAGAGAGTGGTTAATGCAATATTTATTTTTATTTATTTATTACACATTCAAGTCCTTTTCCTCTGGAAAGGGTCCTAAAGGGACTGGAAGGATTAAGAGTCTATAAAGCTATGGGACCGTATGGGGTACACTCCAGGGAGCTGAGGGAGCTAAGAGCAGTGGTAGCAGAACCTCTGGCAACCCTGTTTAGCCAGTCACTGGAAACAGGTGAGGTACCCAAAGACTGGAGGACAGCTGATGTAGTCCCAGTGTACAAAAGTGGGAACAGAGAGCAAGGGGGAAACTACAGACCAGTCAGCCTGACCTCAGTAGTGGGGAAGATCATGGAAGTACTACTGAAGAAAAGAATAGTAGAACACCTGGTTGCCAGCAGTATACAGGACCCAAGGTAACATGGTTTTACTGGGGGGAGGTCGTGCCAGATTAACCTCATTGAATTTTTTGAGTGGGTGACAAGGAAGGTGGATTGGGGGGGGCAGAGGGACGAGGCCTACCTGAACTTAAGCAAGGACTTTGACACTTACCACATAGAAGACTATTAAAAAAGCTGTGGAACATAGGAGTGGGTAGGACGGTGGTGGGGTCGGTGGGAACTGGCTGAATTGCAAGACACCAAGGGTGGTGGTAAATGGACGTCACTCCGCAGAGGGAAGGGTGACCAGTGGGGTGCCACAGGGATAAATGCTGGGTCCAGTCCTCTTTAAAATCTTTATCAGTGACATTACAGAAGACTTAAGAGGGGATAATTTGCTTGTTCACTGATGACATGAAGCTCTGCAACAGTGTGCACACACCGGAGGGTGTGATAGAATGAGAAGAGACTGCAGAAACTTGAGGACTGGTCATGGGAGTGGCAGTTGAGATTAAATGCAAAGAAAGAGGTGATGGGTGCAAACACAGTGTGGGAATTCAAAATAGTATGGGAGAGGCATAGCCCTAGCAATAGGAACAAGAAGGTAAAGCCAGAGATCATAGATACATAGATACATAGACAGTGTCTGCAGATAAGGGCCTATGGCCCACCCAGTCTGCCCATTTGAGCTTGTAAGTTCAGTTTATGTTTTCCTAGAAGTCTGTTGCCCCTTACCCCTGACCTCCAGAATTCCTTTATGTCTATCCCATGCATTCTTAAATCCTGTGATTGTTTCAGCCCCCACCACTTCCTCTGGCAGGGTGTTCCACTTGTCCACCACCGTTCTGTGAAGAAATTCTTCCTCATGTTTCCTCTGAATCGTCCTCCCTCCAACTTCATCCCATGCCCTCTAGTCCTGGAACATCTTTTTCCCTTAAAAATAGTGTATTCCTGCACCCTGTTCCTCCCTGTAAGATACTTGTATGTCTCTATCATATCCCTCTCCTCCTCTCTTCCAGGGACATGTTCAGTTCCTTCAACCTGTCTTCATAGGACTTGTGATGCAATCCATGCACCATCTTTGTTGCCTCCTCTGAACCTTCTCTACCCTGTCTATGTCCTTACATAGGTATGGTCTCCAGAACTGTACACTGTACTCCAGGTGGGGCCTCACTAGTGTCTTGTATAGTGGAATTATGACCTCCCTTTTCCTGCTGGTGATGCCCTCGCCTATGCATCCCAGCATCCTATTTGCTTTACCTGCTGCCTTGTCACACTGTTTCCTTACCTTGAGGTCATCAGAGATGATAACCCCAAGATCCCTTTCCTGCTTGGTGCATGCTATATCCTCACCCCCAACTGATATATTGTGCCAGGGTTTTGTGCCCCATATGCATTATCTTGCACTTCTTTGCATTGAATTTCAACTGCCAAACCCTGACCATTCTTCAAGTTTCTGCAGGTCCCTTCTCATTCTGTCTACACCCTCTGGTGTTTCTACTCTGTTACAGAGCTTTGTGTCATCAACGAACAGTGAAATTCTGCCTTCTAGGTCCCAAGTAATGTCACTGATGATGTTGAATAGGACCAGTCCCAGCACTGATCCCTGTGGTACCCCACTGGTCACTCTTCCTCTGTGGGAGGACAGCCATTTACCACCACCCTCTGTGTCCTGCCACCCAGCCAGTTACCTACCCACCACACTACTGTCCTGCCCACACCCATATTCCCCAGTTTGTGTAATAGTCTTCTATGTGGCACAGTGTCAAAGGCCTTGCTGAAGTCCAGATAGGCCATGTCCACTGCCCTCCCCTGATCTACCTCCCTAGTCACCCAGTCAAAAAATTCAATGAGGTTGGTCTGACATGACCTCCCCCTGGTGAAACCATGCTGCCTTGGGTCCTGTAGTCCATTGACAACCAGATGTTCCACCAATCTCTCCTTCAGTAGTGCTTCCATGATCTTCCCCACTACCGATGTGAGGCTGACTGGTCTGTAGTTCCCTGCTTCCTCTTTGTTCCCACTTTGTATAAGGGGACTACATCTGCTGTCCTCCAGTCTTGGGTACCTCCTGTTTCCAGTGATCAGCTAAACTGGATAGCCAGAGGTTCAGCCACCACCTCTCTTAGTTCTTTAAGGACCCTGGGGTGTACCACATCTGGCCCCATTGCTTTATCAACTCTTATTACTTCCAGTTCCTTCAGGACCCTTTCTCGTGTAAAGGGACTTGTGTCCATTTCTGCACCATTCTCGCCCCTTGTACTCCCTTCAGACCCATTACCCTCCTCTTCCTCAGTAAAGACTGAGCAGAAATACCTGTTCAATATGTCAGCTATACTGTTGTTATCCTCCACGTGGCCCTCATCCTCTCCCATCAATTTCACTATCTCTCCCTTTGCCTTTCTTTTTCACTTATGTACCTGTAAAACGTTTTGTTCCCTCTACCCACTGATTTTGCAGTGTGTTCTTCAAGCTCAAGTAGGGTCTGCGGCTTTTGCAGTAGGTAGGTAGGGAAAATGGGCAGACTGGATGGGCCTAGCGATCCTTATCTGGCATCAATTTTTCTGTTTCTCTGTTTCCCAGGCAGGGCTTTAACCTCTACAGTTGAAGAGCTGAATTTCACTGCTGTGCCAGCTTGATGGCATAGTGGAAAGGTCTACAGCCTGATAAACAAGAAACTGGGAGATAAGGGTTTGAATCCAGACACGATCCTCTCAGTTTTCATTTATCAGAATTTCACTAATGTGGTAATCCATGGTGATGTGGAGTTAAAATAGGAAAAGGGAGATGTGAGAAAGAATAAGTGCAACAGTAAAGTGCTGTTTCAGAGGCAAGGCTGCCTTGGAAAAAAATGTTTGTTTAAGACATGAGTCGTGGCATGCACGCAGGTGTGCGTGTGTGTGTCTGCATCTGTGACTATGTTTGTTTGTGTTTGCTGGCATAAGGAGTTGGGTCCAGAAGAACAAAGAGGCCATTGTTGGACAGGATGAACTGGTCTGTCTGATAGTCTTGATAGCCTAACAGACTACACATTGGACAGCTGTCCTCCGCTCATTCCTACTCACAGGAGATTTATTATCAGTCAGCACAGCATGACTGATATTTACATGAATTCATCTTATTAATTTAGTTATTTAAAAACTGGTGACTGGGAAAGGCACACTGAGCTGAGGCTTGTTTCCAGCTGTGTCCTGATGCTGGCTTGGGTTTTATTTAGTTTTACCACTCCCTACTCCACATCCCATGTGCCCTTACTCCTGCATAAGTCACCTCCCCCTTACACTTCCACCTTACTCCGTACCTGCTGTGCTCAGTGGTGTCCTGCTTGCCCTGCAGTTTTGGCCTCCATCTGCACTTTTTGCTGAACCCACTAATGCCTTGTTCACACTACAGTTTTGATGCCATCTGTAACTTTATTGCACAGTTAGTTCTTGTTACTGTTTATTGTTATCTTGTAGTTTTGATTATTGTAACCTGGTATTTGTCGTAACATATTGTTGCACTCTCCTCTTCCCTCTCCCTCCAGGATGCATATGCAAATAAGCTATTATAGCTCAACATGTCTTCCCAGGCAAATCTTTTGAAATAAATAAATAAAAGAGCAACAGTATTTATCAATGAACAATACTATTTAGATATGGCATAAAAATATAATCCTAACATGATAGTATTTACCAATAAAAAATAATATTTAGAAATGGCATACAAATATAGTTCTAACATGATTTATAAAGCAACACTGTACTTGCACCTTAAAAACCTGTACAATGCAACAGACAGACAGATAGGTGAAGTGAAGATTTTTTTTTAGCTGTTTTTTACAGAGTAGGTCACAGAACATATTCACACAACAAATAGGTTTCCTCACTCATTCTGTAAAGACCTGAAAAAACAAACATACTCCATACCAAGCACTAAGGTAACATAGCAAACATCTTCCCTGGGTTCATGGGGGAAAAAAACACTTAAAAAATATCCACGTCGAGAACAGGGTTTGGAAGAACAGTAAAAACACCAGGGGGTGAAAAAGGCTGACATTTTTTAGGACCTGGAGAAAGAAGTGTTAAAACAGGTCAAACAGGCATAAACAACTATACCATAGGTCTAAATGTGAGAATGTAAAAAAATCACAGATCATGCTGGAAGGTAGTTAGAGATTTAATTAGGCAGTTAGCTAATGGTAATTCAGTTTTCCTTAAAATTCTAGGAGAATGTTGTCAGAGCCTCGTAAAGTTGCAGGTATTTTTAATGATTTTTTTGTTTATATTCCAGAGTTACAGAACATTGAGGATAGGGGCCTGAAAATACACATGTCTGGAATTTGGGTGAATGCCCAGTTACCACGATTTAGATTTCATATTTAACCCATATAAAACCGTAAAGGGGTCAGTGGAATAAAGAGAGGATTATTGAAATTGGTAGAAGACCCCCTAGTCTCTATTATTTTTAATTGGAGTTGAATGGAAAATTGTTTTCCAAAAGCGTGGAAACAGTCAAAGGTTATCCCCATCTGGAAGGGTGGTGCTCTGCTCCTCACTCTTGTAGTCCTATCACCGTATTACTAACATTGGCTAAGCTTTTGGCATGCTGGGTGCATTCACAACGTTTGGGGTACCTGGAGCAACTAAACCTTTTCAGTATGGATTTAGGCCTGGACCCTCCATGAATACAGCACTCCTTGACTTCTAAAGCATTTTGTGCTCTGCACTGGATAAGAGGTTGAAGGTGGGTGCCGTGTTCATGCACATGTTCAAGGCATTTGACATGGTAGGTCCTAATATCTTAAAGTCTAGATGGGGGAAGGTGGGGGCTTCTGATAGACTTCATTGTTTGCTTCTTATTTAGACAGACGTGTTCATCAGGTTCAGGTCTTCAACACATTATCTAGTTGTAGGGCTATAGACAAGGCGTGCCTTCAGGATCCACACTGGGCCCCCTCTTGTTCAGCATCTTCATGAATTCATTCCTCACTTGCATTGCCTCTGCCCAGACATGCTTATATACAGGCAATACAGTTTTGTTGGATGTGGGTTTTTTGTTTTGAAGTTATGAGGGAAAACTTACAGGTTGATGTATTACATGTGGGTGGTTCCAGCTGGTCCATTGGTGCAACTATAAGGGCTTCTGCCTGAGATGCTGACATGCTGGGTTCAGGAATGGACCTGAGAGTTGGAGGGCCAGCTGGTGGCAGAGGGAATGAGTGCCCTAGGGACTGCTCTCCTCCTCCTCTAGGGTGGGGGGTTGAGTGATCAGTGCACAACTGACCTCTGGCAAAGGCCAGAGAGGAGCAGTTGCTGGCACCCGCATCGTTGCTGGATTTGGGACAGATGTTGATGTATGCGCCCTTGATATCATTGCACGTTCCACCTTCTAGGGCTGAAAATGCAAAAAAATTGAGCCGAGCAGGATGCCTCCTGCCTCTTGCCACAAGTCCTAACCCACTGCCCATGGCACCACCAGAGATGAATGCTGGCATCCAATGGGGGCAGAGCTTCCTGAAGTCCCTTCCTGGGGACAGTTAGGGTGCATAACCACAGGATGGAAGCATCCTGGGGCCGAGTAGCAGTGATCAAGAGATGGTTGGGATCCCTCCGGCAGCCCCACTGTGGGGGGGGGGAGCCAGAGCATATCTCCAGTTGGGTAAGTCTGCAGGGGGTAGTTGACAGGGATGAGCACGGGGCTGGGCTGATGGGGTCCAGTCCTTGGAGTAGAGAAAAAAGTAGAGTAAATAAAAAACAAATGAGTCAGTGGTTCCAGGTGTCTAAATTAAATGCAAAGAAGATTCAAGCATTGATTTTTGATGCTAGAATTAGGACTGAATTATATTCAGAATATATCCTGAACTAAAAATTCTCTACTAGAAAGAGAATAGCCGAGACTGAATTGTATAAATATCTTGGAAACACACTCAATAGTTCCCTGATCTATAAGGGTCTTATTGTAAATTTGGTGACTTGGATTTAGTTTCGCTTGGGAGAATGTAGAAAGACTGCACCATTATTAAATCATGATACAAGATTACATATTGCACAGCAGTTGATTTTGCCAGTGATCATTATGGTAGCAGTATTTACAGACATGCTCCTAAACTGCACCTTGATAAGTTAGATAACATTTATAGGAAGGTTCTCCGATTTGTTTTGTTATGTCATATTGACATGCATTCGTGTGTTATGTTAGAAAACCTGGGATGGCCTCTAGGCTATCTGAGCAAGTTTGGGTCAAATCATAATTTAAAGGGGCACTGTCAGCTCTGTCCCGACGTTTTTGCTCATTTCTAGTCAGTGTTCCCCGAGGCACGTACTAAACAAATTACGAAAGTAAAATGCCCCTGCATGTGCCAAAAGTAATAATTTTTGCTCATTACCCTTTACTTTTCGTTATTTTATGTTCGTGTGGTCCGAACGAAAGTAAGCTGACCTCTGGAAGCACATCCATCCTGACTACACGCATTTGTAACAGAGCGCTGTCGCTAGGTGCAATTTTTAGCATGGCTCATAAACTAAGCACTTAGATTGTATATTTCTTCATTTGAAATTGAACTATGCCTTTCGTAACAAAAAATGAACAGTAATATAACTAAAAAACACAATTGAAAAGTGGAGCTGAAATCCTACGCATGCGCACTAGGGCATGGTGTCTGCTCAAAGCCGCTAGTGCGCATGCATGGGATTTCGGCTCCACTTTTCAACTGTGTTTTTTAATTATAGTATACCTGGTCTGTCTTGGTCCCACTTTTGTGAAGGGGAATCACATCCGCCTTCCTCCAGTCCTCGGGTACCACCCCATCCTCCCATGATTTATTAAAAAGAGTAGCCAGTGGTTTCACTAGTTCCTCCCTTAATTCTTTTAGAATTCTGGGGTGAATTCCATCAGGACCCATTGCTTTGTCCACCTTCAGTTTTAGGAGTTCTTGCAGAACCCTTTCTTCTGTGAAAGGACTGAGATCGACCCCCTGTCAAGAGTGCTTCTGTTAATTGGATTAGACACTTCCTTCCTCTTTTGTGAATACTGAGCAGAAATATTCGTTCAGTATTCCTGCTTTTTCACTGTCCCCCTCTACCCACCCACCGTTCATTCTATTCAGCCTCACTATCCCTCCCTTTGTCTTTCTACGCTCACTGATGTACCTATAAAAGGTTTTATCCCCCTTCTTAACTGAGTTGGCTATCTTTTCCTCAGTTTGGGCCTTTGCTTTCTGACTTCCCTCCCTGCTTCCTTCTGCCTTAACTGGTACAGCTCTCTGTCCTGCTCCTTCTGTGTTTCCTTATACTTCCGGAATGCTATCTTTTCTTCCTGACTTTCACAGCCACCTCTTTTGAGAACCATAGTGGCTTTTTCTTTGATTTGATTTATTTATTTGCTTCACACAAAGGCTTGTTGCCTCTGTGATGGCAGTTTTGATAATTCCCCATTGTTGCTCCACACCTCCTTCTAGCCTGTTTGCTAGTGCTTTCTGAGGCACTCTCCCATCTTGACAAAGTCAGCCTCCTAAAGTACAGTACCCTCACTTTTGTATGGCTTGACTCTGTAGCTGAGTTTAACGTGAACCACACTGTTTGATGGTCACTTGTCCCCAGATGGCACCACTTCTAGATCGGAGATCCCTCACTGCCCCGTTTGAGAGTATGAGGTCTAAGATTGCTCCCTCACGAGTGGGTTCCGAACTAGCTGTCTAATGCCTGCCACCTATAGGGCATCAAGAATGGCCCTGCTCTTGGATGTGGCTGCAGCAAATGTGCTCAGTTAACATCTGGCATATTCAGGTCTCCATCAACAGTATCTCCCTTTCTCTGCCATTCTAAGAATGCCTTCTATCATATCCTTGTCCATTTCTTCCCCTGACATGGGGGTCTGTACACAACCCCTGTGTGGATTGTGGTGCCCTTCCAGTCTCCAAGGTGACCCACAGTGCCTCCTCTCCTCCTGTTTACTCTTTTGTTCAGTTGCTTTTATCCCTTCCTTTACATAGAGAGCTATTCCTCCCCTCTTCTCCCTGCCTGTCTCTCCTGTTGGTTATGTAGCCCTGGTATGTTAACATCCCAGTCATGGTTCTCTGTGTACCATGTTTCTGTGACTGCTACGATATTCAGGCATCCTCTTCCATTAAGGCCATCAGCTCAGGGAGCTTGTTGCCAGACTATGGGCATTGGTACTCATTACCCTCCATTTCCTGATGGCCTTACTCCCTTTTGCCCCATCCCTGTCCTTCTTGCCTTTGTCACTTTCTCCATTTACTCCTGCCCTTCTCCTATCGACACCCCTATGTTGGTGTTTGCTGCATTAATACCATGATTATTTGGGGGCTAGGATTTTCCTGCTCCTTTCAGTGCCTCCCCTTGGCTGGTTTAAAAGCTTGCCAATGAAGCATTTAACCTATCACCTAGGATCCTGGTTCCCTCCGGACAGATGCAGCCCATCATGCCAGTATAGGCTTGCATCACTCCAGGTGGACCCCAGTCCCCAATGAAGCCAAATCCCTGGGCTCCACACCAGTTTTCAACCACTGATTGAATCCCATGGTGCAGAACACCCTAGCCTCTCCTATGCCATAGATGGGTAGCACCTCCGAGAAGGTTACCGTGCATGCTACTTGACTAAGGCCCCTTCCCAATTCCACAAACTCTTCCTGCACTTCTCTAATCCCTTTCTTATCCAGGTCATTTGTCCCTAGGTGGACAATGACATCCAGCTCCCTTCCCTGTGCAGCTACTCCGGCAATCCTGAGGATTCGCTCCCTGTCCCTCCAAACCATGGGCCTGGCAGGCACCTTACCTCCATCTCCCCTTCCTCCCCCTGTTCTACCTTCCTAACAATGGAGTCCCCCACCAGGAGTTGTTTCCTTCCCCTGCAGGTCCCCTGCCACCCTTCTGTGGGTCTCCTTTGTGGAGGTTCCCAGCATCCTCCTTGGTCTCCACTGTGGGTGCCTCCATAGAGGAACCACACTTTGCCACAATGGCATAGGAATTGTGGAGAGGTACAGCTGGAGGGATGCACCTCTGTTCCACCACCCTCACCCTCCCTGAGGCCACTGTGGTCCAACCGCTCCTCTTTCTTGGCAACCTCTGAGGCAATGGCAGTGGCACTGGTGGTCCCTGGATGGAAGAGGAGGTCCCACAAATCCTGGCCAACTCAGCCTGGAGATGAGCAACCTCCTCCTTCAGCCCAGAGAGGTGCCTGCAGATGGGACAACACCACATCCTCCAGAACATCTCCCGGAAGACTGCTGCTCCACAGCCACTGCACTGCACCACTCCAATCATGTCTTATTTCTGGCCCCTTAACTGTTTGCAATCCTTACTCTTTCCTCTGTTTTTTTTTCTCTCTCTCCTTACTTTCTGCCTTTGTTAATCAAAAACAGTAATGGCCCCAAAATAGAGCCTTGAGGGACTCCTCTCAATACAGATATTTTGTTGGATAGGACCCCATTTATGTTAACTTGCTGTTTTCTATTTTCTAAATAAGATGTAAACCAATTATATGTTTCGTTAGTTAAGCCTACCTCTGCTAGCCATTCTCCCAAAAGTCTATGAGACACCATGTCAAAAGCTTTGATAAATCCACGAACACCGCACCCACCGACAAGTCGTCTTCCAACCTTGTGGCTAAATCATCGATCATTACGGTGAGTGCGGTGCTCGTGGAATAGCCTTTTCAAAACCCAGATTGATATTTTGTTAACAAAGAATGCTTCAGCAGGAAATCAGTCAATTGTTCCTGAACCAGTCTGTCTAGGATTTTTGATATGCTTGATAATAGAGCTATTGGCCTGTAGTTTGTGGGTAGATATATATCCCCTGTACCCTTATATATTGGTATAATTTTTGCACTTTTCCAAACCTCTGGAAAGATTCCCTCAGCCAAACTCCAATTAAACAGTTTTGTCAGTATTGGGGGCAACCACTTGAATAGCATCTTTCAGAAAATGATTTTCTATTAAATCCAACCCGTAAGCTTTTTTTGATCTTAATTTTCTAATCTCATTCTTGACCTGTCTTCAAGTAATACCCTTAAATCTAAATTTGGGTGCGTTCGTGTTTTCCATCCTTTTACCAGGGTCTGTAAGTATCAAACCAGAAAAATTAAAATCGGGCAAATTTACAAAATAATCATTCAATGTGTTTGCTGACTGATAAATTGATTGAAGTACGCCTCTACTTATCATTTGGATAGGAGGGCCCTGAATTTGTGGTGATTCAAAAGACGTTATCAGAGACTAACATTTTTTTATTATCTGTAGTGCTATTTGATTTCTCTTCATAATATTTTTGTTTTCTCTTTTTTATTTGTGATTTCAAATTATTTCTAGCCTTTTTATATTTGTCCCAATCCTCAATCTTTAATGTTTTCCCAGCAATTTTCCACAACTGATCTTTTACACGTATTAATTTCTTCAGTTTTTCTGTTATCCAGGGCACATGAGACTTTCTTTGTTCACATATTTTATAAGGGGCTAATTCGTTACATACATCTAGAAACCACTTTGTGAATTCTTGGACTGCTAAATCTACAGATGGTATTAGAAATAATCTATCCCACTTAACTTGAGATAATCTTGCAACAAAAGCCTCTTTCTTATAATTTTTAAAGTTTCTACACTTGATTTGTAATGAAGGATTTAGTATTCGGTTGTGCCTTCTTCCCCCAAGTCCAAAGACACAACTTAAAAAACTATGATCCCCCAATATAGGACGACTTGCTTCAATTGAATCAATCAGAATTTTCGCTGATACAAAAACGAAATCCAATATGTTTCCTTTACTTTGTTGGGTAGTTTTCCTAGTAGGGAGAAATATTTTTTTGATTTACATCTAACAACTTAAAACTGTTTTCCAAAGCTAAACCTCGTGGCTTGCCCCAGGCTGCATTAAAATCCCCAATGATTAACAATTCACAGCCCATTGAGCACTTTTGGATTACTGAAGCTAAATTATCAAATTCTCCTAGTACTGTTTTGGGGGGGGGGGCATAAACAACTCCTAAGATTAAATCCAATTTATGAATGTTTACCAATATACAGTCTACTAAACCTATTTGGTTTGCAAATAACACTGTTGTTTGACCAAGTTCCCATTTAGTAAATAGGATAACTCCCCTTCCTCTACGACCAGTCCTATCAAGTCGATGGCTAAAAAAGCCCTCCGGCTTTACCTCCTCTGTTACAATCTTGTCATTTAACCATGTTTCTGTCAGGGCGACTATATCTGGAGATTCAGCATTAATCCAAGTTTTAAATAAGTCGATTTTCTTCCTTAAGCTTCTGGCATTATCGTGAATAATCTTACTAGATCCAAAATTTCCTGGACCAGGGTTAATTTCAATGTCTCCTCCCAGGAGTAACGAAATTAATAAGCAATTTCTCAATGTTTTAGATCCATGTCCCAATAACCCTAATAAATGATATTTATTTTTAAATTGAATCTTTATTTTTGAAAAAGAATTCCTACCCCACCCCTTATTTTTCGGACCCTCATTCGTAAAAATGTGTCCCCCACTAGTAGAAGTCCCTATTACAATTGCTAAAGTGCTAGTTATCTCTAATTGATGTGCACTTGTTAACTTTCCATAAAGTAAAATTGTTGTGCAAATATACACCAACATCCTGTAAAGCAGCTTCATTTTGACTACATAAACAGTCTAAAACTTACAATAATCCCTAAGTCTTTACCTATATCTATTATTTGTACTTAATGTTTAAGGGAATTACAAATTTACAGCCTTTACAAGCTTATTCACAACTGTGTTCATGTTAATTAACGTGTTCAGCACGATGTGCCGGCAATTCAATAAATCTTTAATAATGCGTATCATAAAATACTATCATTTATATAAAAAACCTTCAAACAGTTTAAATTATATACTATACTGTTCAAATTTACCTTCAGTCCCTTAACTTTTTGATGCAGAAATTATTTCATACCATGCCTTTCATGCTAACTCGCATATAGCAGCGCGAGTTCTTAAATGCAGTCCTGCCCTCCTTTTGCGTGACGCGGATGCCTGGCTTCCGCTTCTCTCAGCTGTTCTTAATGCCGCAGCGATTAACCGGAGCACTCAGGGAGGATAGGCACAGTATTTGGAGGCAAAATGAACAGTGTCCCACAATCATGTAGTAAAACTGGCTATTCACCTTCAACTGCAATAGCAGCGCGAGTTTTTAAATGCAGTCCTGCCCCTCCTCTGGCAGTGACGTGATGCTCCGGCTGCCGCCCCCTCTCAGCTGTTCTTAATGCCGCAACGATTAATTGGAGCACTCAGGGAGGATAGGCACAGTATTTGGAGGCAAAATTAACAGTGTCCCACAAACGTGTAGTAAAACTGGCTATTCACAAGTTCCACTTCATTCACATTATCTTGTTTTTACTATTTGCCCAACACCACAACATTATAGTTTAAATGTGTTAACTACATTATGTTGACATTTCCCAAAGTAAAAATTGTGTATGGGCAAGCCAATATAGCATTTGGTGGATCCAGATCTTTGAACTGTCTGTATAGAAAAATAAGAATTATATAGAGAATAAATGATGGGGATATGTGAGTTACTAGGTGATAATTTAATCAAAGGGTTTATGGAACATTATAATCAATGAGGCCAGAGGCTGAATTTATTGTGATGTTCCTTAAATCCTTAGATTGAATTGTCACCCTCTGTCTCACACTTACTCATCGTTTATAGTCGGGGTGCCTGGATGATAGACAGCATGGATTCATCCCGGGGAAGTCATGTCAGACAAACCTTGTGAAGTTCTATGACTGGGTGATGAGTGCCTCGGGCCTGGGTAGACCAGTGGATGTCCTCTTTCTTGACTTCAGCAAGGCGCTTGACTCTTTTCCTCATGGGGGCCTGTTGGATAAGCTGTGAGAAATGAGGGTGGGGAACCGGATGATCAGATAGATAGGCAATTGGCTCCAGGACTGGACCCAGAGGGTGGTGGTTAGCGGGTTAGTCTCATCCCCAAGGAGGGTCATTAGTGGGGTCCCTCAGGGATCGGTCCTTGGGTCCCTCCTGTTCAATGCCTACATCTCTTGACATAAGGAAGGGTATCAGGAGTGAGATGAGTCTCTTTGCAGATGACTCAAAACTGGGGGCGGTGGTGGATGGGGAGGAGGGGAGGGTGACCCTACAGGGGGACCAGGAGGCTCTAGAAAGGTGATCTAGAAAATGGAAGCTGAGGTTCAGTGCAGGGAAATGCAAGGTACTGCACCTGGGAGCCAGAAACCTGGGCCAAGTGTACACCCTGGGGGGGATGCTACAAGTCTCGATCACTGAGAGGGACCTAGGGGTGGTGGTGGATGTCGAGATGAACAACTCAGAGACTTGTCGGAGGGCAGTGGCCAAGGCCAACAGGATGCTGGGATGCATCGCTAGGGGGATCACCTCCAGAAGGAGGGAAGTGATACACTCTCTGTATAACTGCTTGGTGAGGCCGCACCTAGAGTACTATGTGCAGTTTTGGAGGCCACACTTAAAGAAGGACATTAAACTCCTGAAGAGGGTCCAGAGGAGGGCAACCAGAATGATCTGGGGCTTGGGGGACAGGACCTGTGGGGAGAGGCTCGAAGAGCTAAATATGTACACATCGGAAGAGAGAAGGGACCGGGGGGACATGATAGAGGTCTTTAGGTACATGAAGGGGGTTAATAGGGGAGGAGCAGTCAGGGTGCTCTGAAGGAAGGAGGGGGGCAACTAGAGGGCATGGGTGGAAGCTGGAGGGGGAGATTCAGGGGAGAAAGAAGGCTGTGCTACTTCACTTAGAGGGTGGTGGAGCCATGGAATGTGCTGCCCAGTGGGCTGGTGGAGGCAGGGACGGTGGAGGGGTTCAAGAGGGGGTGGGACAGATACAAGGGAAGGGTACTGGAAGCAAAGTCCAGTGCAGCGAGAATATCTGGGACTGGGAAGTGAGAAGCCAGAGAGGATGAGGGGGGCAGCAAGTTCAGCTTCCAGGGTGGGGGCTGACCAAACGAGCAGACACGAAAGACCATTAGGCCTATCCTGCTGGCAGTTTAGTGTGTTAGTATAAGTGAATGATGCTTCTCGCTCCTGTTTGAAATGAAAATTCCAATTCCTAGCTCAGAAGTTAAGTGAAGACATGGGAGGGTCAATAATCTGTTGCTCCAGTATTGTCTGGCCCCTATATGTTATCTGAATTAAGGAAATATGGTGGTAGTGGAGAAGAGCACAGACGTTGCCTAATTTGCAGTGCTAAATTTAGTGCAGTGGGTGGGAGCAATGGAAACTGAATGAGCAGCGTGTTCTATCAGAAGGGTGGGGCCAGAAGCATGCTATGATAAGTGTCGATGTAAATCAGGGATGTGCATGGAAATGAACAAGCAGCGAGGTGGACCACGTACAGGGTTGGAACTGAGCTGCAGAAAAGTGACAACCTAATTTCTTGTATACAAACAAGAAATTGTGTGTACACTATCAGATTTCCGTGAAGTGAAAGCAAAAGCGACTAGCACATGACAGAGGCAGTTTGAGCAAAATTTGTGCTGAAGTTGACTTTCAGTGGTGCCAACGCATTTTTTGTCAGTTTGTAATAATCCACTGTTGGTGATTGACAAGTAGCAATAATCCACACTTAGAAATGGATTATCACTACCTGTCAATCGAAAAATGTGTATTATCACATTTAGAAAAGTGTTACTGGTCCTGGGTTAACCCACTCAGGGAATTGTGAATTAATGAAAGGGCCCTTAATCCTAGTCCATGTTCACAGGAGCTGAAGAGCTATCCCCTGTATGCTTGCTCCATTCTAGGGTGGGATCCCAGCACCCAACATGTAACAGCTGCCCTGGTGGCTGGGGGAATAGGGAGTAATTTGACAAGGAACAGTATCAAATCCCACCTCCAGCCTTGATGTCAGGGTTTACAGGGTCCCATTGGTTGGAGGGTGCGAAGTGCTGTTACCAGTCCCCACCAATGTCAAACACATACACAACACTCTGAGGGCCAACAGTGCTCGATTTATGGTGCTGCCCCCTGCCTAGGGCCAATGACTTTTCATTTTCCATGGTAAACACAGGTAGGAAACGGAATTTGTCATTTACAGCCTGGCAAGGGGAGATTTGGGAGCTCCACTGTAGATTAGGGAACTAGCAACAGTTCTGGGAGCGAAAGTCCTTTAAATTTGATGGACTGCATCTGACTAAGGGGGGAGTCAGTGCATTGGGGCAGAAGTTTGATGTTTTTACAGAATATTTAAACTAGCAAATGGGGAGAGGGGTGCAACACCCCATACGTCGAATGGGAAGAACACCCCTCCCCCCTCAGCTAGTGGTCAAACAGGGATTCAGCATGTTTGCGGTTCATTTGCATCACCAGGTAAGTAAAAAGGTCCGACTCCCTATATGACGCACAGGGGAAATGCCAAACCTCACCCAACAACTAACACACCGAAATCTGTCCAATGGAAAATCATGTACACAGATGCTCACAGCCTGGGAAATAAGATCTCAGACCTGCAGCCAATAATGTCAGAGGCTAAACTGGACATAGTACATTAGTGAGACGTGGTTTACCAGTAACCACACTTGGGAGACTTCAGTACCTGGCTAGTGTATTGTTCAGAAGAGACCAGGTGCAAAAGGTGGGTGGGGTGGGGTGGAGGGTCCTGTATGTCAATGAAAATATCAAAGCTACAGAAATTCAGAATACACTTTAGGAGCCAGGAGAACTGTGGGTCAACCTGGAAACAGGAAATGGGACAGCCATACGAACTGGGGTTGTCTACAGGTCTCCAGACCAGGGGGAGGACATAAACACAGTACTGTTAGAAGATATACAAAACATGACAGCTAAAGGGGAGGTTCTGATAATGGGAGACTTCAACATGCCAGATACAGATTGGTCAATAGCAGCAGGAACATCTGCCAGAACTAGACACATGGTGGATTCCCTGCAGGGGGAGGGCCTCAAACAACTGGTACAACAACCCACAAGAGACAGGGCTATCCTAGATCTAGTGCTGACTAACAGGGAAAGGATCACAGACCTCCAGGTAGAAGGTCACCTGGGGGCCAGTGACCATCGCATGGTATGGTTTAATTTGGCCACTAGAACAAAATCATCCCATTCCAATGCAAACAAATGGGACTTCAGAGGAGCTGACTTTGATAAGATGGCCAACAGAGTTAAGCTAGCACTGGCAAAAAGAAACACAGGTGAGGGGGTACAGGCAAAGTGGGCAAGCATTAAGGATGCAATACTTGAAGCAACATCCCATTGTGTTAGACTGAAAAGGAAGTGCAAAAGAAGAAGAAGGAAACCACTTTGGTTCTCAAATACAGTAGCAGAAAAGGTCAGAGCCAAAAGGATGGCCTTTAGGAAATATAAGGGAACACAGCGGGATGAAGCTAGGGAGGCATACCAAACTGCACTAAAGGAAGCAGGGAAGGCAGTAAGGCAGACAAAGTCCCAAACTGAGGAAACACTAGCACGAACAGTAAAAGAAGGTGACAAGACTTTCTATTGATACATTAGTGAAATGAGAAAGTCCAGAGGGGGTATTGTTAAACTCAAAGGAGAAAAGGGGGCATGTGAGGAGGAGGACCCTGTAAAATAGTTTATCCTAAATAGATACTTTTGCTCAGTATTTACTGAAGAGAAGGTAGGGCAGGGCCCACAGCTCAGCACCATGGACACGGGGGAGGGAGGTGAGCACTACTCCCTTCACAAAAGAAAGGGTCCTACAAGAGCTCACTAAGCTCAGGATGGACAAGGCAATAGGACCTGATGGCATACATCCCAGGGTACTTAAGGAGCTAAGGGTGAAACTAGCAGAGCCATTAGCAGAACTGTATAGTGAGTCTCTGAGCACAGGAGAGGTCCCAGAAGACTGGAGAAGGGCTCATGTGATCCCACTCTACAAGAGTGGTAGCAGGGAGGAGGCAAGGAACTACAGACCAGTCAGTCTTACCTCAGTAGTGGGCAAGATTATGGAGGCACTCCTTGAGGAAAGGATAGTGCAACACCTGGAATCCATAGGGGCACAGAATCCAAGACAGCATGGATGTACAAAAGGAAGGTCCTGTCAAACTAACCTTATAGATTTCTTTGACTGGGCAACCAGAGTGGTGGACCAAGGGGGAGCAGTTGATGTCGCCTACCTTGACTCCAGCAAAGCTTTCGACACTGTTCCATGCAGAAGATTGATAAATAAGCTGGGTAAGCTCGGGGTGGGTGAGAAGTTTGTCAACTGGGTGGCAAACTGGTTGACGGTCAGAAAACAGAGAGTGGTGGTAAATGGTATACAGTCAGAAGAGATGCAAATCACAAGTGGGGTACCTCAATGATCAGTCCTGGGGCCAGTCCTCTTCAGTGTCTTCATTAGTGACATTGCAGATGGACTAGAGAGTGAGGCTTGTCTGTTTGCAGATGACACCAAGATCTGCAACAGAGTAGATGATCCAGATGGGGTGGGCAGAATGAGAAGAGATCTGGATAAACTAGCAAAATGGTCAGAAGAGTGACAACTGGGATTTAATGCAAAGAAGTGCAAGATCATGCACATAGGGAAGAAAACCCTGAACCACCTATAGGCTGGGAGGGAGTTGCTAGCAGTCACAAGGAAGAAAAGAGACTTGGGCATCATCATCATCGATGACCTGAAATCATCCACGCAGACCTCTAAAAGCAGTAGGTTAGGCTGGGGATGTTAGGTTGTATTAGTAGGGGTATCACAAGTCAGAAGAGGAGTAATAATCCCTCTTTACAAGACACTGGTTAGGCCCCATCTGGAGTACTGCGTTCAGTACTGAGGCCGCACCTTCACAGGACATTAACCAAACTGAGGCAGTCCAGAGAAGGGTAACCAAAATGGTGCAGGGACTGCATCAGAAGACATTATGAGGACAGATTAACGGAGCTCAATATGTATACCCTTGAGCAAAGGAGGGAGAGAGGTGATATGATCGAAACATTCAAACACCTTAAGGTAATTAACAAGGTGAAAGAGTCTAACATGTTTAAATATAAGAAAAATAGCAGGACAAGAGGACACAACATGAGATTAGAGGGAGGCCAATAAAGGGGGAATGTGAGGAAATTATTTTTCACAGAAAGGGTGGTGAATGCATGGAATGGCCTACCTCAGGAAGTGGTGGCTATGAATACAGTGCAGGGCTTCAAACAGGCATGGGATAGGCATAAGGGAGCAATACAGATGAGTATGAATAGATAGGCCACTGACAGAGCAAAGGCCAATGGCAGATTTATAAGGTAGAAAAAGAAATGGGCAGACTGGATGGGCCTTGCGGCCCTTATCTGCCATCAGCCTCTATGTTTCTATGCGACTATGTCACCTTTATCAAAAATAGGGAGAAACATCTCTAAAACAATCTCAGGACAGGAAGTGGGATTCTCGCTTTACTCCTGTACAGTGCACCAAGTGTAGGGTGAAGATTTTGGTGCATGGCATCAGTATGTATTGAGAAATCAAGATGATGGTCAAGCTGTCAAAACATGTTGATTTGCCCTCACATTTGGGGGAAAAATACAAAAAATAGATTTTAAGATTTTTCAAATGGAACTGGTCATTAAAAAAAGGGAAAACCATTGCCCCTACTTACCCTCTCAACTGACTGAGAAGTGTCCCCTACTTCTACGGTCTGCTGCCACTCAATATCCCTGGGAAAGGGCTGAGAGGTGTGACCAGCCCCATCCAGTTCTGCACATTGCTGTGAATGGTCTGGGAGCCTGCTCTAGCATTTCTCAGTCTGTATGAATGGCACACAAGATGATAGACCAGGGCCTTGGTGGGGTCCCTTCTGGCAGATAGACACGGCATAGTTGGGGTGAGTTGTAGGGTGGAAACAGAAATACAAATGAAACATGACAATAAAAAAGAGACTTGCCACAGTTCATTACATATTCTGTAGTAGTTTATTCATCTGCCTGTCTGTCTATCTCTCCGTCTGTCTGTGTGTCCATCCATCCGTCCGTCCATCCATCCATCCATCCATCCATCCATCCATCCATCCATCCATCCATCTTTCTATCTATCTATCTATCTATCTATCTGTCTGTCAGACCTCTTGGCCTGTCTGGTCTGCCCTAATGTCCCAACCTACTGTGCTACCGTGGACCCTAATTGATCTCTGGCCTTATCCACCACCAGCCCTGTTACTAAGGTCCCCCTGTGTCTATCCCATGCATTTTTGAAACCTGTTATGGTTTTGGTACCCACCACCTCTGCTGGGAGACTGTTCCAGGTGTCCACCAACCTTTCTGTGAAGAAATATTTCCTCACATCCCCTCCAAGTCTTCCCCCTTCCATCTTCATATCATTCCCTCTTGTCCTTGAGCATCGCTTCCTGTGCAATATGCCACTTCCCTTACCTTATTGATACAGTTAATGTATTTGAAGGTTTCTAGCTTGTCTCCCCTTTCTCTCCTTTCTTCCAATGAGTGCATATTTAATTCCCTGAGTCTTTCCTTGTAGGGCAGCTGATGTAGGCTATACACCATTTTGGTTGCCCTTCTCTGTACCGCCTCCACCCAGTCTATGTCCTTCCTGAAATGGGGCCTCCAGAACTGGACACAGTACTCCAGGTATGGCCTCCCCATTGAACTATATAGGGGTAACACTACCTCCCTTTTCCTGCTGGTGATACTCCTCCCTATGCAACCTAGCATTCTACTAGCCTTTCCCACTGCCATATCACACTGCTTTGCAACCTTGAGGTCATCAGATATGATGACCCTTAGATCTCTTTCTTGTTTCATTGTTCTTAACACCTCCTCCCTAAGGGTTATGTTGCCCATGGGTTTCTGTGCCCCATGTGCATAATTTTACATTTTTTGGCATTGAAACCCAGTTGCTAGACCCTTGGCCAGTCACCCAGTTTTTTAGATCTTCCTTCATTTTATCCCCCCCCCTCCACCGGTGTATTCATTCTGTTGCAGATTTTTTGTGTCATCCAAAAATAGGCATACCTTTCCTTCCAGCCCCACTGCAATGTCGCTAACAAAGACATTGAAAAGGACCGGTCCTAGCACTGACCCCTGTGACACCCCATGGTTACTGTACCTTCCTCCGAGTGAACTCCATTTACCACCGCCCTCTAAGTTCTGTTACTTAGCCAACTTTGTACTCATTTTGCCATCTTTGGACCCACTCCCATGCTGCCTAGCTTGTATACCAGTCTTCTGTGTGGAATGGTGTCAAAGGCCTTACTGGAATCCAGGTAGGCCACATCCACCACTCCTCCCTTATCCACCTTCCCTGGTAACCCAGTGAAAAAAAACTATCAGGTTTGTTTGACAAGATCTACCTCCTGTGACCCATGCTGCCTCAGATCCTGCAGTCCGCTGGTGTTAAGGTATTCCCCAGTCCTTTATTTAAGTAGAGTTTCCATAACCTTGTCCACCACCAAAGTCAGGCTTACAGGTCGGTAGTTTCCTGCCTCCTCGCTATTCCCAGCTTTGTGTAGTGGGACCACATCTGCCCTCCTCAAGTCCCCCTGAACTTCTCCTGTGTTCAGTGATAGACTGAACAGGGCCGTAGAGATGGGCGAAGTGGCCAAAATTCGCTCTTCAAAGTGATTCGCGGGTAATATGGAATCCGATGAAGTAATCCATAGCATAAGCGGAGTACCTCACATCATAATAAGAATGTGAAGTCCATTGAAACCAATGACTTTGCGTTACTCCGCCTTCTGCCAACAACTTCTGCACCAATTTTAATGCGAAGTACATAGAAATCAATGTACTTCACAACACTTTGCCTTGTAATTGAGCTCCAAGGTGAATTTTGCAGTGATTCATGGAATTGCAGGTCACATGGGCTCTAGATTGTTCTGCACAGCTTCAGTTCTGGGTAGTGTGTGTGTGTGTGTGTGTAGTGGTAGCTCAAGACAGTTTGCTCTCAGAGCTCTGCGATTCAAAACTTCTAAAAGCTGTTAAAAAAGCCTTTTTGAGTTTTTTTTTTTGGCTCAAAATTTAGTACATCGATTTTAGGAAACCCTCCTGTGCTCATCTCATCGACTGTTTATTGTTTGTGTGTGGATTTTGAATGTTAATTGAGAACATTCAGTCTGTATACTGACAGTCACTTGATGTGTGCTTTTGGGGAGGGGTGTATCTGTGGCATAGGTAGATTAACTGGGAGAAAAAGGCAGTCTTTCTGTTTTGGTTGTTTTTTTCTTGTATAACTGTACATGCCGTAATATTTTCAGTAATTCTTGAAATGTTTTTGTAGATAGTTGTGCTGCAGAAGTGCATAATTTCAGTTTGTTTTAAAGATTCGGTTATATTACTGAAGTTTTCAATTTGCTATGCATTACTTGTAGTGTGTGTGTGAGTGTGTGTGCGATGCGTGCCATCAAATCAGACACCTTTTATTGTGCCGCAGAGTAATTGCAGCAGTGTGAACCTACTGTCCACTGCACCTGCATGATTTTGTACTACTTTGTGGTATCATGGTTTTGGACTGTTACTGCAGTGCATGGCCACCCTCCCCCAACCGGCAAAAGGTATTCTTTTCCAGATTAGATTGTGATTTGTGAGCACTGGTTAAGATGTTGTTGTGACTTTGTGTCTGCATCTCTTCTTGATTGTGCAGTGCAATTTTAATCTGTCTGTGCTTTTGCATCTGTTTAGTGCCCAATCTCCATCTGCAAACCACAGTTGTTTTTTTTGGCTTCACATCCACCAGCCCAGACTGAAAGTTCAGAAATCTAAATTTGTTTAGAATTTTCTTGGTGATCCTCCAAAATGCCTGCAAAGAGACGTGCAAGCAAAGCTGTTTCTGGCTGTGGCACTGCTGCCAGTGGCAAGATTGTTTGTGGGTGTGGTAGTATGCAGAAGTGCATAGCTGATGTCAGTAAAGGGATTTCTCCATCAATGTTTTTTACAGAGCCATCTGTAGATTCACTCATAGTTGGAGGAAATGATGTTGTACCAGCTGGTGGTGCTAGTGCAGTTTCTGCTGTCATGAGTATTGCTGCCTTAAGTTCCACTTCTGATTAGTTAACCATGTCAAAAAATATAGTTGAGTCTAAAGCTGTGACTGACAGTGTAGATGATGTCATACTCCCCAGTAACATCCCCATGCTAGCTGAACATGATTCTGATCCTGGTGACGATAACTCACAATGTCACATTTCTTCCAGCACAGTTGAGGTCATGCCTTTGCCATCCAATGATTCTAAGTGTGGCGCAAGAGTATTGGGTGATGATGATGCTTTGGTTGGAGCATGTTCTCCGCATGACAGCATCCAAGCTGAAAATGTGGATGTGGATGATGTTGATGAATATGATGATGATGTCAGTGACCCATGTTGGGAACCAGAGAAAAAGAAAGTCAAGGTGACTGTGTCTGGGTCTGTTGGCATTAAGCACCCCCCCCTTCAAAAATGTTGTAATTTAGTGGTTCCTGTTGGTGATAATGTTGATGACCCAGTAATAATCATAGGTAGTTGTGGTGGTCAGTTGGAGTCCAAGTGTGACCAGCCTGAAAAATCATTTAGCACCCCCCCCCCATTTCAGGGGTTAAAAAAAACAGAGTTCGATAAGCAGCATCAGTGACATGTTAAAAGTAGGGGATCATAATCCCTTGTTTGGGATTTTTTGGCCAAGATGCAAATGATGAAATCTGCCAGCTTTGCCATGCATGTGTGAGTCGAGGTAAAAAGGGGACTCATCTGGGCACGGGGGCCCAGCAAATGCATCTTAAGAACAGGCACGTGGCACTGTGGACCTGGTGCCAGAGGACAGCTAATTCCATAGTGTAGCATTCACCCTTGTCATAAACCTTACTAAGCATGTTATCCCCTTCCATGAGTGTAAGACCAAGTAGGAATGTCTGTAGCAGCGATGAAGTAACACCAGAGGATTACTACAGGCATGATGAGGGGGAGGATTATGATTTAGAAATCTTGGTATGTGGTGGTCAGAGTAGCAGTGGTGGTCAATACTGTACATGTAGTGCAAGTGGTACATCAACCCTGTACATAAAACAATGAAAATAACTTCATTTGGGGACTTGTCACCTGTGCAACCCTCTTCATTACATGTCCACACCCCACTCCAGCCCTTCGCAGAGCAGAACCATTTGTCACAACCTGTGCAAAATGTGTAAGTCAGTCCATGTTGGAGAGAGTATTTGCCCATAACCTCCTGCCTGCCTGAAGCATGTGACCTACACTGTGCAAGTCACGTGAGGTGTGTGGGTTGCCTGTGAATTCTTTCTCCATCTTAAAGCAGAATAAGGCGGAGTGTACAACATGAAATCTTAATTACAATGCGAAGTGGTGAAGTGAGGGTTTAAAATGGGCACTTTGTGTAGCGGAATACTATCACGAAGTGTCCACTTCGTGGGCATAATTTTACTTTGCTGCATCTCTACAGGGCTGTAAGAGGTGCAGACAGTTCCTCTTTTAATTCCTTCAGTATTCTAGAGTGAACCCTGTCCAGGCCAATAGCCTTGTCTACTTTTGGTTTTGCTAGTTCTCTGGGACTCTCTCCTCCGTAAAAGGGCTAGTGTCCACCTTCCTTCCCTTAATGCCCTTCTGCACTATATGTGGCCCATCACCTACCCCTTCCTTTGTGAATACTGAACAAAAGTACTTATTCAGTATGTCAGATTCCTTCTGGTCCTCTTCCACACTTCCCCTCTTCCTATTTAATCTCACTGTCCCTTTCTTCTTTTCACTTATGTAATTGAAAGTTTTATCCCCCATTTTTGCTGATTTGACAATGTTTTGTTCTATTTGCACTTTAGCTCTCCCATGATTCATTACTTCCAGAACTGCAATTTTTCTTTTACTTTTGCACATTTTTTTCTGCTACTTTAATATCTCCACTAGTTAAATGATTTGAAGATTTGTTACCATTAACACTGGAAATATTTGCTGCTTTTATGAATTTGTGCATTTTTCTCTGTCTGAGATCCTGCATTTGTTATTTTGCATTGCAGTTGCCACTTTTTGTTTGTTGTATTACTTCACAAATACTGATCCCCCCTAGTCACAGCTAGAAATCAGCTTCAATTAAGCTTGTCTCTCATGGTCAGCACACTGTGAATTGTCTGTCTGCCTGCCTGCCTAGCTATTTATTTATTTGTCTGCCTGCCTGCTTGCTGGTTGGTCTATCTATCTGTTCTATATTATCTCTCTGTCTATGTATTTCTCAGCTGTCTGTATGTCTGTGTGTCTGCTTATCAATCTGTGTCACAATATCAGCATTATTAATCAAACTAAAAAATGTGTAGCTGCTTACTGTTTAATAATGATTAAAATATATGTACAAGTTGACAGACATACGGTTAACATATTCAGCTGCTGATACTTGTCATATTTGCGTCTTTAATTTTTTTAGAGCAGCATGCAAAATTACCAAACCAGAGGCATTCTCAGGTGCCTTGATAGATGTTGCCAAATACCTCGGAAACCTGCAGTTCAGAGTCTGGGAAAAGATGCTCACTATCATCAAAGTAGGTACGTCAGAATCCTCTTAGATTACAGGCTGTCTCACTATGGAATCTCAGGTAAGCCCAGCACCTTACCTAGCACCACTGCACATTGCTGTGACATTTTCCACTTCCCATCAGTGATGACCCTCAGGTCCTTTTTATGGTCCATGTCTGGAGTCATTTTCTACTTAAATAGTTATTCCAACTGTAATTATATGAGTCTAAGTGAAGAACCATACAATTATCCATGCTGAATTTCATTCTCTACTTTGCCACATTGGACAATGATGTATTATTTATTTAGTTTTTGTTGACCGGGTAAGTGTACTTGATAAATCCTGTCTATTTTCAGGCACGACCTGGGGGAAGGGGATACAGATGAATACCAACTGACTTTGAACCAGATTAAACCGTTGGTGGTATTTTTAGTGAATGAGGGAAATTTGGCCTGGACACCGGGGAAATTCCCCTACTCTTTTTGATAAGTGCCATGGGATCTTTAACATCCATCTGAACTACCAATCCAGATAGATGTGACCTCAGTTTAACATCTCATCCGAGAGATGGCACCTCAGAAGTGCAACACCCCTCTCATGCTACGTTACAGTGTCAGTACTGGGATATTAACCCAGGTGCCAGAGGTGGGAACTGAACCCACAGCCCTCTGATCTCCTAGCCTCAGAGGCGAGTGTATTACCTACTGAGCTACTGAGCCACTGACACTGACATATTACAGACAGACACACACGCACACACACACGCATGCACATTAATTTATGGATGAGTTCTCTCCACTCTAGAACCATGCCACTGAAATTGAGTGACTGATGAGCACAACATACTGTACATGATAACCACTACTTGATCATAACAAACTGGACTGTAATCTGAGTTTTTGTGTGACATTAATAATTGACACAAAAATGAGGTAGATTACTGGCTTCTGTTTATTATGAGTGGGGAACAGCTGTTTTGTATAATGTATTGTTTTTAAAAGTCAGGTTATCAGTTCTTCCTAACCTGCTGGCACCCAAGGGAGTGCTGATCCAGAAACAAATCATGTTGGTGTTTGCTCTTGATGCATGTTCCTCCATGAGATGCCTAGGAGGGTGGAAAGACAGGATGACATGCCCAGGTAAACAGAACAACTGGTGATGTGTTCAGGAGCAGAAATACAGGGTTAGAATCTAGGGGCTCAATTTTCAAAGTGTGGCGCATGGCTTGGGTCAAGCCCTATGCCATGGCATGTAGTGTCTGGCGGTGTGTCGAACTCCTTTACCACAACTGTACCTAGTTTTCCAGTCTTGGGTTCAGTTGTGACAGTTTCCACATTTCACAGCAGCTTACGCCAGATATTTAGTGCAAGCTCCGTAAAAACGGCCCCCACGATTGCTGTATACTAGACCAGAAAAAGTTGCTGTAACTTGCGGCACCAGGCGCATGGGATCGAAAATCCCAGTCGCTGGCTGGTTAATTGCCTCAAGCCCCATGTGCCATATCTTTGGTGCATGCAACGCTCGTGGCAATTGGAGGCTTTGAAAATCAAGCCCCATGTGCCAAATCTTTAGTGCATGCAGCGCTTGTGGCAATTGGAGGCTTTGAAAATCAAGCCCCATGTCTTTTCAATCAGTATTTGCTTTATAAATACATTCTAGCCTCACTCAGTCTAAGTTGCCTGGAACACTGAATGTAATCATAGGTCACATACCTATGGCAAAACGTGAAGAGTAGGAGAACTAGATCCGCGTAGGCACTAGGGGCCAAAATATGATGGCAAACATAAGTATTACATTGCCATGGCAACAGAATGCTACAGTTACAATCAACAGACTCACACTAGCAGAGCTGGTAGCTTATATTTTAAGCATACTTTCCAATGTTAGGGATCCTGTTCCTACTTTTTAACTTTTAAATTGGGACTGAACATTCTCTTTCCGCTTACGCTACTCCTGATCATAGTTTAAAAGTTCATATTTTAAAAATTATTTTATGCCTACTGTGAACCTCCCTGGAAGGCTACTGTTTATAGCTGACTAAATTAATTCTTGGCCAGGAATTTTAGAGTGGGTTCAATGTTCAGTACTGTCTTATATACAGCACTTATCCTGGAATTTACTGTTCAGTACTGTCTTATTGTATATCCTTAGCCTGGAATTTACAATTTGTGATCTGCAGCACCCTTAGTTACCTAGCCACATTAATTTGCTGTTTAAAGTAATTAGAAGAGGAATTTCCTACTGCCTCTCTCTGTTGGTATCTGTATAATTTCAGTTAACCAGGCAGTTAATGTATGTTTCTCGATTTTGCTACTGCATTACTTGTTGAGCCAGGATTTTGCAAAAGTGAAAACAGCTCTTTTATCCCACTTTCTCTGTCCTTTTCTAGACTTTGACCTATTATTCTCTGGGTGAAGCTGACTGCTTAAAGTTTTATTTCCCCAGAGATTGAAAGTTCTTGATTCCTTGTCTGTCCCCCTTGCTCTACCTAACTTCATCTAAGTTTCACTCATCCTAGCACCCCTCCCCCCCGCTATCTCTCTCACGTAAACTAACTGCTATTTTCTCTTAACAGTTGCTACTGCCTCTCCCATCTCAGACCTCGGAATACCTGCCCCTCCCTAGCCTGTTCTGGTGGTCCTCCCACCAATTCTCACCTCTTTGCCTCCCTACTTACCACCTGCTGCTACTCAGTCTCTCTGCCCCACCCACCCTCCCATTGCTGTTGCTCAAAGTAATCCCCTCTCCCTTTGTTTCATCTTCTACAGGAGCCCAGCAGCCCAGAAGCAGCTTACTGCCACGGACATAGGCTCTTCTGTGGCTGCCATCCCCTCCTCTCCAGTGGCTGTAGGATTCAGGTAATTACTGCGCTCTCAATCGGAGCCCCATTCAATGCCCCGAATACAGCTCATTCCACCATTGCCTGGCTACTGGAGACCTCGGCTGCACCATTGGTTGTTCCCGGACCAGGCTCCCAGTGATCAGCTGCCTGTGGAATCCTCTCTTGCTTGCAAGCTCGGTCCCCGAAGGCAACTTTTAAATTGGGACCATGCTTTTTTTGCCGCTTACGCTACTCCTGATCATGTTTTGTCCCGCTGCCCACCCGACCCCTGCCTCTATTAAATACAATATAGCCACATGCCCTACCTCCTAACAACCTTACTGAATGGGTCCTTTTTCTAGTGACCCTCCCTCACAGCTCTGCATAACTTTCCTCACTCTCCTTTACATCTTTATAACTTTCTGAGAGCCTGCTTGGATTTTACTGCCATGGTGATCTTCATCACCATGTTTAAACAAGTGATTAGCTGTCTCTCTAGTATCGCCTCATCAGCTTTGTGTGACTCTCTCCACTATCCACAGATCTTTACAATTCTGTCTTCACTCTCTCCACTCTCTTCAGCACCTTAACAATTCTTCCTCTCCTTCCCACTGCCCTTTGTGAACTCACCTCTACGGTGAACGCTCCGCCCTTTTTGATCCCACCACCACTCAGCATCTTTATAACTCTTCCCCAACTCTCTCCACTCTCCTCAGCATCTTAACAATTCTTTCTCTCCTTCTCTCTGCCCTTTGTAACCTCACCGCTACTGTTTTCTATCTACCCCCCCCCCGAGTTTTACTATGTCTTCTGGTTTGTCCTGCAGAATGCTCCTCTTAAAAACTGCTCGACTCCTATTAGTGTGTCAAATACTGGTACCTGCCATCACTGAGCCTCTGGATACTACCTTAAATAATATGTTTTCAATAATAAGCAGTATCTCTTACTACCTACACCACTCTAAAGCAGCCTCAGCCTGTGTGCAATGTACATCTTACAGTGACTCACCCTACCTCGCATCAAGTGTGAACACAGAGCACATCATGCTCCCCTTCCTGCCACCTATTACAAAAATATTTTACACCAATACCATAGTCAGTTACCACACTGCCAATAAAAGATACCGGGACCAATTACTAGCGAACCTAAAGAGGCAGGCTATATATACATATGGCTTGGTTACTTTTGCTTCTCTCTGGGAATATCCACCCAAACCCAGGCCCTTGGCAAATTTCTCGATGCAACCGTCTACCACAGCTCAGCCTAGAAGGTGCAGTGGGCTTACCCTCACCTCCTTCAATATCTGCAGCCTCTTGACAAAACTAGACACGCTCCAAGTTTGGATTTCCCAACACCAGCCGGATATTGTGTCAGTGGTTGAAACCTGGCTCAACCCTAGGATTGCAGATTTTGCCACCCAAATGCCAGGGTACACCTCATTCAGGATTAACAGAATAGGTAAGTGTGGGGGGGGGGCTGTGTTCTTTACCTGAAGGAGCACATATAGGCCCAAATCTTATCATCCATAGCCACCAACTGTAGGACCCAACTTCTAGCATTAAAAGTATTACTTGGCACTAATGGCAAAACAACAGCAGTGGCGTTGGTTTATATCCCCCCCGAGGACTGACCTAATGGTTTCAAAATCATCCAGGACTACCTTGCTGTCCACCGTTAGAACTCAAAACTAATAATGATGGGGCATTTCAATATTACTGTGCCTCCCCTGATGTAGCACCTTATAAAGATGCTTTACCTTCCCTTAACATGACTCAAATTGTGAACTCCTCAGTCACCAAAATTACCTAATGGGGACAAGTTCCCTGATTAATTGGATTATCATCAGCTGGCCAGAAAGAATAACTCACACCGCAGTTCTCCTGGATAGTCTCAGTGATCATTCTCCCATTCTATTTAGCTGGTCAAACAAGTCCCCCAAAGTACCATCTAGAACAGTCTCACACAGGGTGTTGGGGAAAAAAAGTAAACTAGCTGCCCTGAAAATACACCTTAGCCAATACTGGAGCTTCCTAGACAACACAGCAGACGTTGACACCGCTTTAGAAGGATTTATACTCAATTTCAATGAGATCTGCAATATCTGTGCCCTGCACACCAAACAAAAGCTTAGGGACATCTGCAATTCCTGGAGCTCTCCCCAGCTCCTAGATATGATGAACACAGAGATGACCTTTGGGTTAAGGCTAAAAGTAATGGGTCCCCAGCAGACATCAAGCACTAAAAAACTGCTTGGAATGAGTGCAGCTGGGCTATCAGGAATGCAAAAAGCCAACATTATAGAACTGAACTAACCAACTCATGGGGTGACAGTTGTAGGTTCTGGGAAAACATTAAAAACCTATCAGGTAAACCTAATAATAAATCTCCCTCACCTTACTAAATGTGAATAACACCCCCACCCAGGACCCTAATATCATTGCTAATACTTTTAATAAGGCATTCTCTGACCTCAGCAGTGTGCTTCCCTCTGCCCTCTGATTTCCTCCAACCCCCGAGCAATGGCAATATCTTGGAGGAGTCCTTGCCCATTACCAGTCCACCACTGCCACCTTTCTACTTGAAAATCATTACTCCAGCTACGGCTAAAAAGTACCTCATTAAAGTGATCAGAAATACCAGAGCCAGTAATGACATGCCTGACCTTAAGCTCACCCTCAATATTATTCTTATCCCTTTGACCAAGATCCTGATTCTGTCCCTTATGACTAGTAAATTCCACCCGTCTATGGGAAGCAGCTCTGGTCACTCCTGTCCACAAAAACAGTGACCGCACCCTCCATTCTAACAAAAGGCCCATTTCCATACTCCCCCCACCCCCCATAAGCACTTGAGTGCATATTATCAGACCAACTGTCTGACTACTTGGACAAATATCAGCTACAACGCCATCAGCAACACGGTTTCTGTAAGCAACACAGCACTGCAACTGCCCTTGTTGAATTCACGGCTTACATTCACAACACACTAGACCAAGGACTCTTGGTGGGGGCAACCTATATAGACCTCACAAAGGCCTTCGGCATTGTTAACCATGAACTGCTTCTGCACCAACTCCTACGAATAGGACTTTCTGCAGACTCAGTATCCTGGTTCAGAAGCTACCTATCAGAGAGAGCACAAAGAGTGAAAATACAACCAGTCCTCTCAGATAGCTTGCCTGTTACTACAGGAGTGCCCCAGGGCTCAATTCTTGGCTCACTCCTCTTCAGTTTGTTTATTAACAACCTTCCCCAGGCAGTGAAATACTATGTTTTAGTTTACACCGACAATACAGTCCTCTATTCCAGCCACCACAACACCGCGGCGCTTGAATGTCAGATGCAGTCTAATTTCTCTGCAGTAGAACAATGGTTTCTCAAATCCAAATTACTACTTAACTACAAGAAAACCAAAACCATGTTGTTTGCTTCTGCCCACAATAAGCACAAATCCTATTAACTACAAATTTGCAACAACCTGTATTCCCCCCTAGAAATGGTACAAAGTTTCAAATATCTCAGTGTAGCACTTGACTGCACACGCTCATACATATGCCACATTGATAATGCTGCTCACACGGTCATGCCAAACTGGGTCTACTGTACCGTAACAAGACCTGCCTTAGTACGAAGCACAAAAAATTGCTGTCTTCAGCTCAGTGTTGTCACTCATTGACTATGGTCTTGCGGTATATGGTACTGCAACTCACACTGCACTCCTACGGGTTAAGACTACACTTAAAAAAGCCTGTAGACTTGTAATGGTGTCAGACAGGCTGACTCATGCTTGTGCCTTGTACGCCAAATCTGGCTGGTTCAATCTGGAGTGTAGACTAAAATACCAGGTCTGCCTCCTGGCTAAAACGTCCGCCCTAGGCATCCCCCCCCCAGGAGTGCGAAATCTCCTCACTACTCCCAATACAGCTAGAAGTACTAGAGGCATCAACAACCATACCCTTAAAATCCTCTTCTGCTATACCTCTCAGGGCCAACATTCATTTGAATACCGGGCACTACTCTGGCTTAACTTCCTGCGGGAAGACTTTCATAAAGGAACTAGGCTGGGTCCATTTAAGTCAAACCTATGGATCCTTTTAGCATCCACCAGTAACTGTGACTATGGAAACGAACTCCCTAGTTTTACTGACCTCTCCAGCGCATCATATCCATGTATTACCTACCACTGCCTCTATCCTTGCCCCTCCTCTACTCAGGTCCCCCTCCATTTCCTACTGACTCGTTTCTGCCATTGTCTTCTCCTATTCTATCTCTGCCGCTTCCTCTCCCCTCCCGAACTTCCTTCCCCCCAACTCTCCTCCTCTTTATTTGCTCCCCTTCTTCCTGTATCTTGGCTCATTCCCTTCCACACCCCCATATTGCCACAACTCCCATCTAGTTTCTGCCTCACCCCGTCATTCTCTCCTATTCCCCCTCCCTCTCTTCACCTTACCCCCCTTCGCTCTCTTCTCTTCATCAATCAACGTATTAGCTATGCTGTCCTATTTAGTACCTTGACAAAAGATCTGTTTTTAAAATGTCTTGCAGTGTCCTCTGCACTGTTTATTGTACATCATTGCTTATTTTGTTTAGTAAATTGTGTTTATATTTGCAACCTTTAAATGCCCATTGTAGCTTACTTATATATATGTAATCTGTTATCGCTTGCTCTGTTTGTAATCATGTTTCGTCTTTGTAATGAAGTGGAACATCTGTAAACAAGCCTGTGGCTCAAAGGTAATTCCGAAACAACAAATAAATAAATAAATACTAGTACCCCTTATACATTTTTACCAATCAGTGCAACCTGAAAAGCTGGGGAAACATTTTGTGTGTGTGTGTGTGGGGGTGGGGTGGGGCTGGGAGCCAATCAAATATGAAACCTGGAACAAGTGTATGTTCTAACAGGGAGTCATACATTATAAAGATCTATGAAATAATAGATAGCCAGCTATGACAATCTAAGCAATAATTTAATTGAGGGATTTATGTGACATGATGCTTGAGTGGTTTGAGAAGACACTTAAACCCCTATATTGAATTACTGTATGGCCTTGGAATTTATAGGTGGGTAATATGGCCTTGGAACTTATAGGTGGCTATGTTTTATTTTATATAATGCATCGGTAATCTTAGTGTCCTAAACTGAAAGTTATTAAAGATGTGTTGAAACAAAATATTTGTCCTTCTCTCTTCCCCCAACAAAGTTACCCACCCGCTTTGGCCTTTACAAGTATTTTACTGAAAACTCTTTTCTGTTCATATTTATTGCTGGTGTGGTTCAGTATAAAATCAGTGCTACTCTTTGAGTCATCTGTAGTGTGGTCACAGCACTGACTAACATTGCATTGGCACTTTTATGAGCTTGTGTATGCTATGAATAAAGAAGAAGGGCCTCATATTCAAAAGTGGCAGGCAGCATCGTGCAAGTGCATGTGCTGCGAAACTCAGCTGCACCGGCACAAAAAATGGTATATTCATGAGATGCATTATAATATGCAATCACACATGTGTGGCTGAATATCCTGAACATGCGGGATCATGCTGTGTGAGATGCGTGGTGCAGCAGGAGCCTAGAGCCCAGTGCAGAGCATATGGAAATGTATGATGTAAAGCCACTTGCACAGCATGCAGATTTGCAGTATTCAGCCAGGATATGCAAATGGCCTAATTGCACGGTCTGTGCCCAAACAGAACATTTGCATCTCATTACTGGAATGTATTCAGACCATTTGCATACCACTGACATGTGCAGTTCCAGCATTCCAGGGCAGCGCCACCACTCCACAAAGGTGTTCAGGAGGTACTGCAGCCTAGCAGGCAAGTGTGAATGCATGGTTGTGTGCTGGTGGACTACAGTGGCCTGTGTACAGTGCTACATAACCCCCCAACCTTTTAGCACCCAAATGTGTGCCAAGGTGTGTGGCAACTGGTTGGAATGTGTGGCACAGCAGCAGACAGGACAATGCAAGCTAAGAAGTCTGTGGGAATAAGTGCATCAGTGTTGCTACTGTGTGCTGATACCTGGTATTTCATATTATCATACAAGTCTGCATAACAATCTCAGTGGTCGGTGTGTAATGTTACCCACTCTATGTGGGTAAGGGGGTGTCTGAGTGATAACATGAGTGCCGTACCCCATACTGTGTGACAGTTCAGAGATTTTCAGTGCTATTACCCGTGGCCATGTCCGTGCCCTAGGTAGCTGCACACAAAACACTGGAAGGGTTCAGTTTTCTTGGGGCATGCCCCTGACACCTCCAGGCCACAGCTATGCCACCCATGCTCCATGTTACTCACAGTTGTGCACTGTCTACCACCAGTACACCACAGTGACCTGAACCCAGGGCCCCTGTGGCATTGTCACACTGCGGGGGTGGCTTCGGTGATATGTATGTGTTTCCTGGTGGTGTGAGTCTGGCACGGGTGTGCTATGTTCACCTGTGGTGTTCCACCGTAGGTGTATGCCACTGGGTTGTCCCTGACTGATGCCATGCTGCCACCATTACTGCCATGCAACATGATCCCCATTGTTCCAGTTGCCACCATGGGTGCATGCCTCCACCAGGTGGCACTATGGCAGCCACATAAGTGCAGACCATGATACATTGTACATGTGCCACATTATGGCTGTCTGCTCTGCTGGTGTGCTAGGGGGCACCTGACTGGCATGTGGTAGCTGGGCATCCCCGACATAGGTGTGATGAGGGGAGTGGCTGACTGGGCAGTGCCGGTGGTGTTAGGTGAAAGGTGTCCAGTGAGCAGGCACAGCACAGCTGTGGCTGTGTGTACTACTGTCCTGGCTTGACTGCTGTGTGTGGGTACCTAGATCACATCCTCGTGCACCTCTGAGGGCTGTCTCAGGGCCACCTGTCTGTAGTTCTGCAGCCTGTCTGTGGGTGGCTGGCTGATTTAGGCCATCTCTTTTCATACATATTGCGTGGCACATTTCTGTGATGTGTGACACATGTGTAGCACATTTTGGCTGAATATACACTTGCATGGCATATTCAGGTGCCCACCTCTTGCTTTTGTGCTCTATACATTATTTCTGCATGATCGCATATTCGATTTCATGGCCCATTTCCTTTCAAATATCATGTTTTACGCACTTGGAGATGTGCTGCACATCTCCTTATCTCCCTGTATCTCCATTGAATATGTGGTCTGAAGTCTCTCTTTAAATAGGACGAGAAAAATACATTTAAGTAAAATACTTGTGATAGTGAGGATAAGTGTTTGCAATATGGGTGGGGAAATAGGTGATTTATTTATTTTTTTAACCAGGACTAGCACACTAAGCTGAAAGCTTTTTTTACAGGTGTGACCTGGAACACAGGGAAGTTAAGTGACTTGCTCAGGATCACACAGTATGCAAGTGGAAGCTGTGGGAATTCAAACCCAGGTCTGGTCTGCTGGATGTCACCAGATTTGCAGTTCAGAGCCTTGAACCACTGAGCTATACTGCCTCCCAAATAGCGATGATAGCTAGGGGAATATTACATTTTGAGATAGGTGATAGCTAGGGGAATATTACATTTTGAGATAGGTGATAGCTAGGGGAATATTATATTTTGAGATAGGTGATAGCTAGGGGAATATTACATTTTGAGATAGGTGATAGCTAGGGGAATATTACATTTTGAGATAGGTGATAGCTAGGGGAATATTATATTTTGACATAGTGGGGTAAGCAAGAGTAACCAAACAAAACTCTGTAGAATAAGCTTGAGGGAAATAGGGTTTCTAAACAGATTAATTGAGAGAAAGTTGATGATCCTGAGTTAAGAAAGTTCAGTCTTGAATTATCACACTTGAACATTCTAAAGTGTGGATTAACAGCTTTCAGAATGACACTCTACTTGGTGATTACCGACAATGGCCATATGTATTATACATAGAATAATGCTCAGGCATGTGTGTGTTATGAATTTTTTTTTACACACCCGAGGTGTGTGATGGCCTATAAACCTTGATAGCAATGCTCTAGAGATGTATGAGGTATTTACACATGGAGGTTATGCAAAAAAGAACCTCATTAACACATGCATGTAATGTGTTTTATTTTTTTAAATAACTGACTCCATTTTAGTTACAATGATGTGCCATTCATGCTGACAGCTAACAGTGCCACCGAGACTCAAGCTGGTTAACTAGCAATAAGAGTGCTTAACCTGTGTAAAGAAATAAAAAGTAAATCTCAGTTTTTGAAAGTGTTCATTTGGCTTGGTATTTTCTTGTATTATCCGCCCCCCCCCTCCCCATTGCATGTTCCTGTGGTCTTGTCAAAAGTGTTGCTATGGAAACTGCCAGGACCCTGCTGGTAATTTGTTGGGAGAACAAGGGACTGCCTTACACATGCTGGTTTTCAGATGCTTTCCCTTTCTTTGTTTGCTGTATGTGTTTCTTTTTTTAACATAACTGACTCCTCATCAGAAGCAGCATCTGCTTTGACAGGCGCCCAAATGAGACTCACTGTGAAGTTTCCCACTGAGTGTCTCACATCTCAGAGCAACTGCTGTGGCTCTCGCTGTTAATATCAACTGCTTTTAAATGGGATTCAGTGGTAGCACTGAAATTCCCAATCGAAATGGCATTTTACAGCAGCTGAAATTCAGTTGCTATAGAAGCTCCCCAGTTATTATACAGTATATAGAATAATGCATGGAAAGGTGTATATGATGAGGAACTTTGTATACACACCTGAGGTGTGGGATACCTACTAAACAGAGCTGTAGTTTGTCATTAAAGGTAAGAAAGTCATGGATATCATTATTGTTTCCCATTTGTATTAAAACTCAGTGGATTGTGGCATTTTCCATAACCATACCATGATTATTTAGCATTTTCCCTGAAAACAGCATCATTTTTGGTGTTTGTAAATGAAAGAACCATCAGTTTTGTGGCTTATCACTGCAATGCACTTGGTTCCCAGGTAACTTCTGTGGGGATTCTGGTGCTTGCACACGAGTCCCCGACTCTGAGATACACTATGAAGCCCTCTAATGCTGAGCCAGCCTAAAAATGTACATTTTAAAACATGTATGTCATTGTTGGTGTGCTTGTATAAAATAGTTCAAAACAGAGGCATTTTGTTTGAACACAAGGGAACCTGACTTTATGTTTATGACTTCCATAATTTATGTTATTTTTACCATGACATTACTAATATTTTCTCTAATATTTTTTTTATGCATATTTTATTCTCCCCCTTCCCCTTCCCCACCGGAGTCGCCTCTTCAGGAGAGCCAATTAAACCTGTCCCTACCCCGTCCTACCTGACTGATTGGGGTCCTCCATCTTGCTGCGGTGTGCCCCATTGGGGTCCGAGGTGGGAGCCCTGCTCCACCCAGCCCACCCCCCGAACCTTCAGAACTCATCATGTCCCCAATTTAGCTGGGCAGGCAGTGGTAGATTGGGACCCAGCTCGGCTTTCCATCTACCCAACTCCAAAGGGGCTGTTTCAGTTTTTCTAGGATGGACTGCATGCCTTAGAGTCAAGGCGTAGGTGCTAATGCTTGCAAAGTCCACCCGCCCTTCCCCCCAAGAACCCGTCACCGAAGCTGGTTGGTCCAAGGCTTACGCCCCCCACCAATCATGCCCCAGTGACTCCAGCAGCTGTTGTGCCCCCAGCCTCTGCCAAGGTCACTGCTTGCTGATGTGAAGAACCCACCCATTCACCCCCCTGGAGAAAGCGAGCTGTCGTCGGACGCTCTAGCTCTGGCTCTCCTCCCAAAATATTCTACTCTGGTAATTGTGACCCAGTTATGGCTCTGGCTCTCCCATATTGTTTCACTTCAATAATCAATGCAACCTGCTATGTAATATATCACTGCTATGTATATATGTTAACATGTCGCATGCCATAAGCTATATCTGTACTAATTGTGTACCCTACTAGTCCTGTAGCTCCCAGATCGCCCCTGAAAAAGGGACTTCTGGGGCCCAGTGGGCCTACCCGGTCATCAAAATTCAATAAATAAATAAATTATTTACTTGCTGCTGTACACGGATGTGTAAGACAGAGTTTGATAGATATGGATTTCTATGTATAACTTAGGGTCACCAGTTATTATAACATGCTAACAAATGTGTCCTGTCTTTTCTTCAGATTCTTTCGGTGGATTTTTATGAATAATTGAGGTTCACTAGTTATTAACAACATGTTAATAAATGTGTTCTGTGTTTTTCTTCAGATTCTTTCATTGGATTTGTATGAATAATTGCGGGTCACCAGTTATTAACAACATGCTAATAAATGTGTTCTGTTTTTTTCTTCAAATTCTTTCAGTGCCAGTCATCCTGGACCCTAGTACAGCTGCCCCCTGGCTCATATTGTCGGAGGACCTGACCAGTGTCAGGCATCGTTCTGTAAAGCAACAACTGCCAGATAACCCAGAGAGATTTAATCCCTGTGTGTACATCCTAGGCTCTGAGGGCTTCACATCTGGGAGACGCAGCTGGGAAGTGGAAGTGGGACACAAGACTGAGTGGGCTGTGGGTGTAGCCCGAGAGTCCATTCACAGAAAAGCAAGTGAAGGATTGAGCCCCAGAAATGGATACTGGGCCATTGCCTTGAGAAGTGGGGAGGAATATTTTGGGTGCACCTCACCATGGACTCCTTTAAATCTACCAAGCAAACCTCGAAAGATTAAAATCTCTCTGGATTATGGGAGAGGAAAACTGTCATTCTATAATGCAGAAGACATGACACATATCTACACCTTCACAGAGAGGTTTATGCAAAAGCTGTTTCCGTACTTTTCTCCATGTCTAGACGAGGAAGGTAAAAACTCTCTACCCATCCAAATCTGCCCTCTGAAGCTGAGGATATTGAAAGCATAACCCAAACTGGTCAATTTGTTCTACCTATACCTCATACTGTTTGTTGACCGTCACAACAATACAATCAACCTTTGGAATATATTGGAGATGTTGGACAAGACTGGTTCACAGATGATTCTGAAGATGTTTTTTTTGAAAATTCCAAAAACAGCATGAAAATCTGCATTTGTTTTAGGAAAAAAATGTTTATAAATCATAGAGTTTGCACAAAAATTGCTGTTGTGACTTCCAGTGACATCAGAACCCGGGACACAGCTTTAAATCATAGCACCACCACTTCCTTGGATATAACAGCCTACATTGTGATTTTTTTCCAATAAACTCGATGTATTTCCTAACACCAGTTTGTTTTACCTTTAATCAGTAAATGATCAATGCCGAATGTTGATGCAGTGAGAGTGGATGCCTCCAGATGGGAGACGGAGAATTTGGTTAGTGAGGCCTCTTCAGTCAAAGATATGGTGCCCAGGCTGGCCCCCAAAACATCCACCTCAGCCTCATCAGCAAAAAATAAAAAAGTTGAAACAGTTTTGGATGAAGTGCAAGCATTTTGTACTGAAAACAAGACAGACTTTTAGCAGGTTATGTGCTGAGGTGGAAATGCTGAAAAAAAGCTAACAAATGTGAAACCGAGCTCATGGGCTTTGACACTCAAGCCAACCGCACTGAACAAATTTTAGTTGACACACTGCAAAAGTGGAAGCCACTGCAACTAAATGAAACCAGTAGCTAGACAGACACCAGATTTAATTAACAGTTACCAGACTGGATCTGTATGAACTCATCAGATGCAAGATATTAAACGTGTCTTGCATCTGTTACATCATGCCACACAGTTGAATACTGCATTGTTTTTGTTTTTTTAGTCTATCTTTATGCATCTTTCTTGTCTCTGGTCCTTGATGCTCCTTTGAGATCCCCATGGTATCTCTGTGGAGATGCTGTCTCCGCACCAGTGTGCCACCTTCTCCATGGTGCCACTGGATTACCCCTCGGGTTGAGTTGGGTGAGGGATTTACCCTCGAACAACAGGGGTTTCAGTTAATTTATTTTTAATGGAAGTCTAAAACTTCCAGGAGTCGAAATCTGGAATCATTCCAATTTTTTGGAAGTCAAAATACTTCCAGGATCCCACTTTTGTAAGTCAATATTCTAGGACAAACAAGTTTATGTATGTTAATAATATATACATAATAAATAATACATAATAAATTAGTGGTAAAATACAATTTCTTTCAGAAAATCTTTAATTTCGGACTTCCATGCCTGCAATTTTGGAAGTCATCTAATTCTTGATTTTATATCTGGAAGTCAATGATTTCCTCCCTCTTTATTTTGGAACTTTTTGCCTTAATTTTGGAAGCCAGATACTCCCAAAATGGAGTTAACTGAAGCCCTGCCAAACACACTGTGCATGTCAGGAGGAGCGTGTCTGGCCAGAGGAGTGGATTCTCAGATAAACTAGTGTCTGTAATCCTCGTGGTCTGGGGCCATTTTCCATCTACTGGTCACCTCCCTGGCAGCTTTGTAATGCTATGACATCAAGGGAGGCGCACTTGTGATGGGCACAGTGACGTTCTGATGTCATACGGAACTCCTACTCACCCTTCAGTCCTCCGATTGCACTGCCACCAGTGGTCACCCAGGTGACAGTATTGTGGAGGAGGATGGGAACCCACCCTTCTGGGAGAACATCCTGTGGGGCTATCAATCCCTTCTCCCCAAGCCAGTCCTCAGCGATCCAGGCTTGTTCCCAAACCGGGATCACCAGCATCGTAGCATTAGCACTACCGCTGCAGCAATGGGGCTGGCAGGAATACTGCATTGTTTATGCTAAGCCTTGATGCAGAAAGAGCATTTGACTGGGTGGCATGGGATTTTCTGTTTGCTGCACTGAGACATGATTTTCTCTTTCCCTTTATACAAATACTGCAGACCTTATGCTATCAACCGCAGGCATATGTTAAAGTCAATGGTCACATTTTTCAGACTTTATTTCACTTTAATGAGGTGCAAAGCAGAAGACAGGGATGTGTCCCATCTCTCTATTATTGTTTTCACTCTGTCTGGAATTGCTGGCACAAGTCATTCGTCTCAACCCAGGTATTTGTGGCCTTACCCTTGACGGCCGCCAGCAATAACTGTTTGTTAGGAGGCAGTATAGTGCAGTGGTTTAAGGCTGTGAGTTGCAAACCTGGAGACCTGGGTTTAAATCCCACAGCCCTCACTTGCATACTATGTGATCTGGAACAAGTCACTTAACTTCCATGTGCTTCCAGGTCACACCTGTAAACAAGCTTCAGCTTAGTGTGTTTCTGCTAGTTAAAAATAAAAAAAAGCATTAGCTGGTGCTGTATACTAATGATTTATTAATGTATCTGACTTCCCCTGACTCCTTCCTTCACTCTTTATTGGATACCCTTACCACCTTTGGCACCTATACCACAAAGATATAGGTGTTACAAATTCATTGTTTACTCCTCTTCACCCATGATTAGGCAGGCTACTGACTTACAGTAAATACAGTATGCCAGTGTTTAAATATCTAAAGGTCATCTTCCTTATTAAACACGAAGCCTACTTTATATCTATGATCCCCTAATGCAGCAGTTTACTAGAGTTCTAGATGCATGGCAATTGGTACCCTTATGTTTGCTCTAGAGAATAGAAACTAGTTTTTACATTGTATTTTTGCTCCCCAGTTTCCAGCTTTGCGATGGCTTTACTGTTGCTCAGGATCAACAGCCTGTCATCTAGCGGTGGTGGTGAGGATTTAATCCTTTTGTCATTGTCCCCATGTTCTCATTTCCAGAGTGAGGAAGTACAGCATGCAGTGACGCCACTGGTGGTGCCACGCACACTTCCGCATGCACTGGTGGTGTCTGCTGTGATCCTCCCCACCCTCAGTGTGTGGGCCTGTGCCAACCCCAGCCTCTGCTAAGGGTCAGGTGTGCCCTGGACAGCACAGCCCACCCCTCTTGGGGAGGAGAGTGGTCATGGGTTGCTCAGTCCTTCTCCCGCCAGCCCTCCAGCGACCCAAGCTTGTTCCTGACACCATATCACCAACATTGTGAGCGGTAGCACTACCGCTGCACTGGCAGGCTGGCTGGCCAATAGATTCTGTAGTGTTTTCATGACTCTTGTGCCACATTTTCTATAGCTTGCAGAGATACTTCCAATCTCTGCTTTGGAAGCATATTTTAGGAAGTGGATAGATTTATGTCCGCAATGTGTGGAAAGAGGATGCCCATGTGCCATACTGCATGCCACAACGTTTCAAGCAATGGGGGTAGGCTTGTTAAGTGTCCACAATATCATATAGCAGTGCATCTATGTACAGTGCTTTTCTTGCCATCACCATGATATAGGGTGAACTGGAAAGACCTCGAACCCCTGGAGGAGGATCTCCTACCCTTACCTAAATTTTTAGCCTTACCTCCCCATACCATCTCAATTACCTTTAATATTTATACACTGAACATGCTGCAGCACAGATAGGGTTAGCAACCATGATCACTTACATTGTACCATGTTTCCTGTGCAGACCCTCCCTTATAGTGCCCATTTCTCTTGTGCTAGGCTAGACAATACCTTTCTGCACTGGGATAGGGTGGGTTCATGTTTTCCCTATCTGTTTTGAAGGGTAGGGATCTTATCCCTTTGCTAACCTGCAATGTGTTTATGGTCTGCATCTGATGGATCTTCTTTGTTATTTAAAAATGGACTATTTTATTAAGCCCAGTTGCAGCTGTGGCCTGCAGATCAGGAAGTGCCTCTGTTTGACACCTTCTTTACATCTATACTAGAGGGTTACACTCTAATGCCTTAATATCGCAACTATACAAAGCTCTTTCAGAGCTTTCATAACTCTCAACTAATGGAGTTCGAGTGAAATGGGAATCAGACATTGCTGTTGTCACCCCCCCCCACCAATGGCAAAAATATAAAGGAGAGTACATAGAGTGACATCTTTGCATACCTGCAAAAAATTTTGCTAGAAGACAATAATTTAATATTTTATGAGCAACAGGTTAAATACATGCCTCAAGGTGGGGTGGGGGTATTGTTGGAGAAGGCCGTGGTGTGCCTAAGGCGTCGCACAGCCATATCTTCAGTATTTTTCCTCACTTCCTTTCTTATTGGAGCTAATTGACTATAGATTTTCTGAATATTTTGGGGACTTATATTCTCTTTCAGTGAGGACACTCTTGTTTCTAGACACACCAAGAGGTGTTTGAGCCTCCTCAACACATAATGTAGCTCCTACATATTTCTTTGTTAGCTGCAGAAAAACTGTTACAAAAATTGGTTGTCCCTGATTATACAAACAGTTCGTTTGTGAAGGCATAATGTTAGGTATTTACTGACCAGAAAAGCTTACTGCAGTAGTGAACCATGCTTTCCTGAATTTGAAATATTATGGCACAGATAGGTGGTTTATCTGTTAGAAAAAGAAAAACTTGTACTGTAAATGCCTATACCATCTGCTGCTGTATCTGCGGGATACTGTTTCAGTAATGTTTATTTGTACTACTCCTCTACACGCACACACACACGCACTGTGTATGACATTCTCTGCAGCTTGTTTATTGTTCAACTGTTACATAGTTGTGAATTTTTTAGAAATTTTCAAAATAAATTACTGTTGTTTTATGAAAACTAGTGAATTGGGGGCCCAACATAGTAATTTTACTTGAAACGGTTGATTTTCTGTTATTTTTTCATTAAAAGTGGTGACTTTTACGATTTCACTATTGTGAAAAAAATTGTTTATTTATTTATTCATTTATTGAAAATTTGTAACCAGGAGCCTGGGCTCATTTCCCAGTGTGACCCAGGGGATGGAAAAAGGGGACAATCAAGTGTAAGAACCAAAAACAATATGTAAAAAAGACAGAGAAGCAGCATAATAAATACAGGAACTTGGTATACACAGAAGATCTTGCCAAAGTAGCTTTGGTACATCATTATAACAGCATCGAGCCACTGGTTAAGCAAATGAGAACATGGTGTCTACCGCATATTAAACTATGGTGGAAACAGGTGTACACAAGGGCAAATGGTAGAGTACCCTGGCATAATAGGTACAGCAATTACACAACAGTGAACAGAAGAACATTCCTACAGTAGGTGAGAGTGCACAGTGCAGGAGAACAGCAGTCTGAGGAGAGCCATAGAAATGGAGTATAGGGTTAGGAAGGTAGGCAGGAGAGCACAGGTAGTTGCCTGAGGTGACGTGTAAAGGCAGGGAGAGAAGGGGATAGGTGGAGGGAGAGGGGGGGAGGAGGTTCCAAAGGGAGGGAAAGCAATGGGAGAAGGCTGTGTGGCCAGCTGAAGAGTGAGGTGGGGGATGAGTAAGGTGCAGGAGTCCCTGGACTGAAGTGAATAGGAGGAACTGGGAGCAGGGGATAGTAGGAAGAGATAGTAGGAGAGGGACCCAAACCAGAATTTTCCAATGAAGGTGGTGCAGTGAGCCTGGCGACATGATGGCAATGGGGAATAGATAGGGAAGAATAGAGGAGCAGTGATGGGTATGGAGGGAGAGTTGGTGGTGAAACAGCAGAAGGTGTTGCATAGGGTATCCAGCCTGGCTAGATAAGAGGATGGGGCAATGCCATATGACTATATCTGCATAGTCAGAAACTGGGAGCACCATTTTGGTTGCTAGTTCCTTCTGGACCTGCAGTGAGACAGTCTTTGTTGCAGAATAGGGTACCCAGTTTGGGATGGAATCTGGTGTGAATAGCATCAGTGTGGGCGGAGAAATCAAACTTGCTGTGCAACCAGACTCCTAGATACTTGAATGCAGGGACCACCTCCATGGGGTACCATCAAGAAGGGTGAAAACAGGGGAACAATAGTCTAGTCAATTTCTAGAAGATGACAAATTCATGATCACTGGCTTTTGGTGTTGACCTTGAGCTGGTTATCTTGGAACCAGTGCAGGATGTTGTGGAGGTCCTGCTGGAGTGGCACGTGCAGAAGAAGCCATTGTGCCAGATACATAGATAACTGTGTCATCTTCATACATATGTGAAACCCTAGATGGCACTACTCCCAGAGCTGCACCCCTGCTTACTACCTGTGATGTAGGCTGAGGGGTTTGGGTTCTCAAATTTACATTACGTTCTAAATTGCCTCCACTCAGAGTTCAACTTCAACGTGGACTAGCTGTTGCCTAGTGCAACCCCCGGAGATGTCATGTCACCTACAATTGCCTTTTGCCACCCCAAAACATGACCTATTAGCGCGTGCCCACATTTCAAACATTTTGCAATTAAAGGCTCTCGCTAGTAATATGCTCATGACAACCATTTGCAAAAAGCAATAACAAATAATATTTATTTAGGGGACGAGGGAGCTAAGAAGGGGAGACAGAAGGAATCGAAGTTATGCAGTGATTCTTATTTACAAATGTACAAATGATTTGCTTTGTTTGTGCTGGTGAAACCCTCCAGCTGGGTGACTACCAGATTTTTCAGAAACAGAATCACATTTTGCCAGCCCAAATGATACCCAGTGCCCTGGCTATCTAAATTACATTAAATTAGATGTTACATGTTTAATTTCCCCACCACTTGTATGAGTTCCCAGACATGTATAAAACCCCGCAATCTCACATTATACCCTGGGCACCCAGTTACCAAAGTCCTGGATGGTTGCAGGCCTGGTAACGCTGCAGCTGGTGGCATTGGCTGGATTTGATTTTCAAATAGAAAGAATTAACTTACATACTGACATACTAAAAAGCCAGCAGAATAGGCCTCATGGTCTGTCATGTATACTTGGTAGCCAGCCCCTACTGGGTGCTCGCTTCACCCCAATCCCAGAGATGGTCTTCTCTGGCTTCAGTTTCCCCCTGTACCTGTTCCAACCATTCTTGAATCCCTCCACTGTACTCTCTCCTATCAGGCTCCTTGGCAATGCGTTCCATGGCTCCACCACCCTCTCAGTGAAGTAGTGTCTCCTATGTCCCCCCCCTGTAATTCCCCTCCTCCAGCTTCCACTCGTGGCCCCTGGTTCTTCCTCCCTTCTTAAGCCTGAACACCTCCTTGGTTCCCCTATACTTATCCCTTTACATATTTGAAAACCTCTATCATGTCCCCGTCCTCCTCTCCTCTAATCGTACAGCTTTAGTTCCTCCATTCTCTCTCTTCATAGGGCCTACCCTCGCCCGAACTTGGAAGACAAATTAACAACAACTTTTACTTTTGCCAGAAGTGCAGGGGTTGCCCTTCTTTTGGCAGAAGAGCAGGGGGTTGCCCTGCTTACTGCAGACTGAACATTTTAGGAGAAGGTAACCTGCCTGGTTACATTGTATGTAACGTGGATTGGCAGTCCTGGATATCCAGCACTTTCATGTGGTTGTCATATCCAGTACATTTAAATCTCTAGTACATCTATATTTCCAGACATAATTTAAGCAAGGTGGAATACTAGTTTCCATTTTATATAAGCCAGTCTTAGTTGACTGTGAGTCTCATTACCTTAATGTGGCAATGCAGCAATGGCTGTCGGCTCCACAGGGCGGCCTTGATGGATAATTAACACAAATACATTTCAGCACCTTTACACTAGTCTGTCCTGGATCTTAGGTACCCCAGAACCGACACAGTCGCAAACAGTTCTACTAAAGTGATCCACCCACTGGGCTAAGGTTATGCACAGCTGCAGAGTGCAAACCCTGGAACATGGTAGCAGAACAGTCATTGTGGCATGATGGCTCATATTTACTTAGCTTGCTTTCTGGTCACTTGAACAGTTACTGGGGCATGGTGACCCATAGCTATAACGCTTTCTCTCTTGCACGGGGTGGGGTACAGAGTACTTACTCAGGCTCCTCACGGATGCCCCTGCTACAAAGGCTCCTGATGGTCTTCAGTTCTCTCACAAGTGAGGATTTTCAGCTCTCACAGCTGCTTGATGTCATCTGGTTTCAGTTCACATATTTCCCCAACATGGAAGGGAGGATAGCACCTGAAGAACATTCTGGCAACCTTCAGGCTAGCAGTTTAACAAACTACATTACTTCTAAAGTTTAACTGGAACTCCAGGCTTGGCAGCATGGGGTTGGGGGGCTCCTGCTCGAATCTCTCTCTCGATCTCCCTCTCTTGAATCTAGAATCTGGCAAAATGCTGGAAAACACAGTCTCTCCCGAGACTCCTGATTGGCTTAAGTTTTTGCTTGCATGGCCTCCGATTGGCTAGAAGACCTGTCAATCATAAAAATGAATTATGCATGAACCTCATTCGATGCACTGTTGGTCTGCTGTTTCGGTGCCTAGAACTAGGTCCTTGTAAGTCCCCATGAGCACTTGACATTTACCCATGAGCTTTGGTGAATGTCCCACAAGTTTTGGCTTTGTTATCCTGGCTTTCCAATTGGCTGAGCTACTTGCAATGGCTGCTAAAATTCACAGTCCCTTAGCAGAATAGGTACAGTCCCAAATTAAAGTTTTGGTGCAGCCAGGAACAACCAAATATTTGCCCCAATGCACCACGGTTCATTAGCACTGATGGTGTACTTGCTGTCACTGCACAGAGCTACTTAATTGCTCAGTCTGTTTTTCTGTCACTGCTGCCAATATTTTAGCTCCCTGAAATGCAGCAGCAGACAGGCTGTCACTCTGAGTCTCATTATTTGTCTGGTGCAGCCAGGAGCAAAGCATTTTTATTTAGTTAAACACTTTCCTCCTTTGCCATTTTTCCCCCAAACATTCATTGCAGTAGTTACAATACTACATACTTACATTCTAAAATGCCAGCAGAATAGGCCTAACGGTCTCTCGAGTCTGCTGGTTTTTCAGCACCACTGAAGGGCCAATTTTGGTGTCCCCCTCCCCTTGGGTTATACCATCCCCAGTCCCAGATGTTCCACCTGTATTGGACCTGGTCAGATTTACCTCCTGTACCTGTCTGATCTCTTTAAATCTGTCCACAGTCTCCACCTCTACCAGCTCCTGGGCAGTGCATTCCATGGTTCCACCACCCTTTCAGTGAAATAACATCTCCTCCTCTCTGCTCTGAGCCTGCCCTTCCAGCTTACACCCAATCCTCTTGTTGCCCCACCCTCCTTCCTTTGGAGCACCCTGACTGAGCCTCCTTTATTGATCCCTGTCATGTACTTAAAGACCTCTATCATGTTCCCCGTCCCTCCTCTCCTCCAGGATGTACATGTCGAGCTCCTTGAGCCTCTCCTCATGGTCCTCTTCCCCAGGCCCCAGATCCTTTTGATTGCCCTCCTTTGGACCCTGTCTAGAGTGTTATGTCCCTTTTAAATGTGGTCTCCAAAACCGTACATAATACACGAGGTGTGGCCTAACCAAGCAGTTGTACAATGGAAGGATCACTTTTTGCTTTCTGGAGATAATCCCCTGGCGTGCATCCCAGCATCCTATTTGCCCTTGCTGCTGCCCTCCTACAGGTCTTTGAGTTGTTCATTTTGACATCTACCACTACCCCCAGGTCCCTCTCACCCTTCGTGACTTGAATCATGTGTCCTCCCAGGGTATACCCCTGGCCTGGATTTCTGACTCCCAGGTGAAGAACCTTGCACTTCCCTGCATTGAATTTTAGTTTCCATTTTTTTGACCACCTTTACAGAGCCTGCAGGTCCTCCTGCAAGGTCACCCTCCCCTCCTCCCTATCCAGCACTGCACCCAGTTTTGAGTCATCTGCAAATAGACTCGTCTCACTCCTGATCCCCCTCCTGATGTCAGAGATATAGGTGTCAAACAGGAGTAGCCAAGCACTGACCCTTGGGGAACCCACTAGCAACCCACCTTGGGGTGAGGCTACCCTCAACCACCACCTTCTGAATATGCTCAGAGGCCAGTTTCCTATCCATCTTAACAACTGTCTCCCTACCCCCATTTCCTTCAGCTTAGCCAGCAGGCTGCTGTGGGTACCGAATCAAATGCCTTGCTAAAGTCCATAAAGAGGACATCCACTGGCCTACCCTGGTCCAGGGCCCTCGTCACAGTCATAGAACTCAACAAGATTTGTCTGGCATGATCTTCCCATGACAAAGCCATGCTGCCTATCATCCAAGTACCCAGTTTGCTCCAGTAACCCCCAGCTTATCCTGACAATACCCTCCATCACTTGCCGACCACCGACGCCAGGCTAACGGGCCTGTAATTTCCTGCCTCCTCTTGATCCCCTTGTGGATTGGCATGACATAGGCCACCCTCCAGTCTTGAGGCACCACCCAGTCCTTAGAGATATGTTGAAAAGCTCCACTAGAGGGACTGCCAGGACATCCGCCAGTTCCTCAGCACTCTGGGATATATCTCATCTGGTCCAGGTGCTTTCTCCATCTGAAGGGACCGAGGGCTTCCTTCTCTCTCTACTGGATTTCAGCCTCCACATCCTCCCCCTTGTCACCCTGCACTGCTGGGCCCCCACCTGTCTGTGGTGGCCACTCCATTTCCTCAGACCCATCAGGGCCCCTGGTCTCTACCGGTCCCACCCCTTGCTCCGGTTTGCCCCCGCTCCCCTCGTAAGACCTAGCCCCTCCATCCCCCCGGTAAAAACTGAGGCAAAGTAGTCTTTTATGGCTTCTGCCTTTTCCCCCACCTCCTGTGCCCAACCATACCCTATCCTTATCTTGCTGATCTGCCCCCTTACTTTCCTTTTTTCCCCTATGTATCTAAAGAACCCCTTGTCCCCCCTCCGGATCCCATTGACGAAGGACTGCTGCTCCTTTTTTGCCTTAGCTGCTCTCACCATCCTGGTGACTCTCTTGACTGTCAGCTCATATTCCTCCTGATCTCTTTCACTCCTTGAGCACTTGAAGCGCCTATAGGCCACCTTCTTTTCCCTCACCACCCCTGTACCTCCCGGTCCACCTGCAGGGTTTTCTGGCCCACCGAACTTATGCCTTTTCCTGCACAGGATCTGGTAACCCCTGTATTCCTCTCCTAATGATTCCCCACCTGCTGTCAGCATCCATATCTGGCCTTATCCTGTCCAGGTGATCTTTAAGGATCCTTCCCATCTCCCTGAAGTCTGCACCCCTAAAATCAGTTACTACCATCATTGTTTGGCTTTCCTCCCCCCCTTCCCGGTCCAGGAAGAACCAGACTGTGGTGTGATCACTCCCAGCCAATGGGTCCCTCACCTCTAGGCTCCTAATCAGATCACTGTCCACCAGGACCACGTCCAGTGTCCGGGCCTCCCCAGTCGGCTCATTCATCTGTTGTGTCAGAAATGCATCCTGGAAGACATCCAGCAGCCTCTGCTCTCTGGCCACTGGTGAAGTCATAGTCCCCCAGTCTGTTCCTGGCATGTTGAGGTCCCCCATTACCAGTACCCTTCCCTTTCCCAATCTATGGTGTCCCTCGAGATTTGCCACCAAACTTTCTTCCAGGAACTCCGCCAGTGCTGGTGGTCTGTATACCACTCTGACCTTTACTCTCTTACCCCCCTGTGTCAGCAGGGTGACCCAAATAGCCTCCACATTCCCTCAGCCTCCTCTACCCCTCCAATACCCATGCCATTTCTGACTAACAGTGCTACACCACCCCCTTCCCTCCCCCCATCTTTTCTGAACATAGTGTAGCCCTCCAGATTTAGGTCCCACTTGTGCCCTTGAGTGGCCCAGGTCTCAGCGACTGCTGCCACATCTACCTCCCCTCAACTAGCATCCCCTGGAGCACAGGCATCTTATTTCCTAAACTCCTGGCATTTATCAGGACCACTCTCCAGCCCTTTTCCCTCCTCTCCTTTCTCCCCCTTGAGCTCCCATTTCTCTGCTCCTGCACCCTACCTGGTGACCCACTTCCATATCTCCCTAGCTCCCTAGAGGAGTGGTGACCATGTCCCTCATTTATCATAGAAAACAGACATTTATTTTCCTTCTTACAGCTGTAGCTGAGAACAGCTGCCCTGAGGGCAGACAGACCTTCTTTAATATTCATAATGATTGGGGCCCAGGCTCATGAATATTTATGAGCCCCTATCGAAACACCCTCGTAGATCTCTTTTAATTTTTAAGAGAGCGGCCGCTCAGAGGCCTGTCCATGGTCACTGGGTCCCATTTATCTGATGGGGATCCCCAGACCGACGGAACACTCACCTGTTCAACCGCAACACTCGTGGTTGAAAGATCAAAGGTGCCGCTCATGCCTGAACGATCCCCCACTGCCCCGAGGGCATAATGTGAGTAGGTGATCATGGCTGAGCTCTTTGAGCCCCAGAGGGCTGGATTTTACAGGGACTATGACTGGGGCACCAGAAAAGGTCAGAAACAGGACCATGGGGTCCAAACAAAAATGCAGGCCAATCAGGAGGTGCCCCGGGAAGAGAGGCTGGAACAGGAGCAAATGGGCTGCAGGTAAGACCCCATTTGGAAGGGGGATTACATATGGATGTTTGAGGAGACACACACAGAGGGGAGGCCATTGGGAAAAATGGAGAAAAGGATTGGATGTAGTATGCAGCCCTGTGGGACTCCGGCTAGGATGGGGAGAGAAAGGAACAGAACACCCCTACCTGAACTGACTGTTGATAGCTTGAGAAGTAAGATTGGAATGAATCAACAGTTCATTTGAGAAGCTGGTTTGGAGTACAGTTTGTTAAGGAGGAGGAATGAGACATTGAATCAAAAGCTTTGGCCAGATTGAGCGAATACAGCTGAGGTGATGTGGCCCTGGTTAATCTGGGAAGGATAGAGACAGTGTCAGTGGCTCAGTAGGTAGCACACTCACCTCTGAGGCCGGGAGATCAGAGGGCTGTGGGTTTAGTTCCCACATCTGGCACTTGAGTTAATATCCTAGTACTGACACTGTAGTGCAGCATGAGAGGGTGTTGCACTCTGAGGTGCCATCTTCGGATGAGACGTTAAACCAGGTGCCATCTTCCTGGATTGGTGGTAGTTCAGGTGGATGTTAAAGATCCCATGGCACTTATCGAAAAGAGTAGGAATTTCCTGGTGTCCTGGCCAAATTTCCTCATTCACTAAAAAACCACCAACAGCTTAGTTTGGTTCAAGGCCAGTTGGTATTCATCTGTATCCCCTCCCCGGGTCATGCCTGAAAATAGGCAGGATTTTTCTAGTGCACTTACCTGGTCAACAAAAACAAAATAAAAAAAATAAAGTAACACACGGTAGGGAGTATGCATTACGGAGGAGGGAGATGGGCTGATAGCTAGCAGGGGTCACCCTCTTTATGTAGGGGGAGTACCTTAGCAACTTTCCAGGCCTCAGAGGACAGCACAGAGGGAGAGGTTCATGATGTGGGCTGGGGGGGGCAATGGCTGGGGCTGAGATAAGTAGGAATTTAGGGTCCAAATCATCAGGGCTGGACTTGGAGGGGTTGAGCGAGGTGAGGGCAAAGAACATTTCATAGGGGTGTGGGGGGAGAAACTATTATTTATTTATGATCTTGAAGCACATTTTGAGCTGGAAGCTCTTTACATAGAGCTCCACGTTATCAAAGTTACAGTACATAATAGGTAAGGTATGTGGCCAGCAGAAAGCTGGCAACATTTATGATGTCTAAGGAAAGATAGAGGTTACAATAACAATATAAAGAGCAGAACAACTAAACATCATATCCCAGTCTACATTGAGTAGGAAGTACAAAACAGTTTAAAATGTTGACAATATAATACCAGAAGTACAGAACAAAATAAGAATCAGCCCATGAGGCCTTGTCTGAAGCAATAGGAGTATATAGTAACAAAAAGGTAGATTGGACAGAGGGCATGAGATAGAACAGAGGAGGAGAGGTGAATACCTAGGCTTTGTCAACAAGGCAAACTGGAGTAGGTGAGGTGGGGAGATAGGGGTGGGGTGGGAGGAAAGGGATAGAGGAGAAACTGAGTGTGTGGAATGGGGTGCAAATGTATCAAAAACAAGGGAAGGTTGAGGGGCTAGGAATAAGAGGGGGTGGGGTGGCAGGGAGAGAATGAGGAGAAGAATGAGTGCTTTCAAAGGGGAAGAGGGGGAAGATTGGATGGGTAGAATAAGTACTAGGATAGAGCTGGATTACTAGAAGCAGTCGCAGGTGGAATCTGCTACAAGTTGTTTCTGTAATTTCCTCTTGAAAGAGCCCAGGGTATAAGCTAAAGATGTATCCCTACTGAGTGAATTAAACCAAAGTGGAGCTCGATGAGCAAATGCCCTTTACTTAGGGAAGTATGGCAGCAAGGTATCTTAAACCTGGTGGTAGTCATATCAGACAACTTAAAGGTGGGCCAGCAATGTGAGAAGACAGTAAGAAGGGCTGGGGGAATACTGGGATGCATAGGGAGAGGCATCACCAGTAGAAAACAGGAAGTTGTTGGCCCTCTGTACAGGCAGTTGGTAAGACCACATCTGGAGTACTGTGTACAGTTCTGGAGGTCCCATCTCCGCAAAGACATAGACAGGGTGGAGGCTGTCCAGAGGAGGTCAACCAAAATGATGCAGGGTCTGCGTCAGAAGACATATAAAGAAAGACTAAAGGAACTTAAGATATATAGCCTCGAGGAAAGGAGGGAGAGGGGGGACGTGATAGAAACTTTCAAATGCCTCAAGGGAATCAACAAAGCCCAAGAGGGTAACATCTTTCAGAAAAGAGATGTGCGAAAACAAGGGGGCACAATTTGAAGATAGAGGGGAGATGGCTCAGAGGTAATGTGAGGAAGTATTTCTTCACAGAGAGGGTTGTAGATACATGGAACAGTCTTCCTGAGGAGGTTGTAGAGTCAAAAACAGTGGGGAATTCAAGAATGCATAGGACAGACATACAGCAATTCTAGTGAGGGGGGTAGGAGGAAGTAGGCTGTTGGTTAACTAGGCTCTGCAGCTTATCCGTTAGTTAGGGAAATGGGCAGACTAGGTGGGCCAAGCGGTCCTTATCTGCCGTCAAATTCTATGTTTCTATATGTTTCTATGTTAAAGGTTATACTTTCTGTGCTTCTAGTATGACGCTGGTCGTCGGAGGAAGTGAGGGGCTTCTTGATACCCCAGGTGGCATAAGACCTAGTGTGACTTTTTTGCCAGCAGACAGGTATGGTACATAAGTCTGCCCTTAAGCTGGAGCTAGTTAGCCTGAGTGTACAGGTCACAGGTGTGGGTCAGACACCCAACCCCCGTTAGAAGGTGGCAAGCTTTTTTTTTTTTGCTATACTTTTTCTCCCCAGACAGCCAGGCTTCCTACCTGCTTCCATGTTCAGGCAACCTCCAGGGATTCTGGCCACCGTCTCGAGGATTCCTCGGCTTGGCCCACAGCCTACTCCCACAGATTACCCCCTGCAGCAGGGAGGCGGAGAGTCCCCCAATACTCATCCACCCAGACCGGATCCAGGTGGCAAGCTTTGTTTAGGGCAACTGTAATGCAATGCAGTGCAGTGTCTGTGGCTGCACAATAAATGACCAGTTCATAACCTATGAGCAAGACAACCGAGCTTTGGATGGCAAGGTGAGGGTCTCTGGGGATAGGCAATGCTTGTGCCTATAAAGTAGTTCTATTCGCATATTGTCTGCCCTGGTAATATTGACAATGTATGGAATATAAGATAAGGTACTGTCTATTGTAATCCCCAGATATTCAAAGTGTGGAACTAGCTCCAAAGGGCAGCCCTCAGCATTATTGATAGTAAGAGGGTAGTTTCTATGTCTGTTTTGGGGCTTGGTGAATAACATCGATTTAGTCTTCTTATAATTCATGATGAGTTTGTGGTTTGGAACCATTTATCAATTTCAACAAAGTGTTGTTGTAGTTGGGTCTCAAGGGCCCTGGGCTCAGGGTCACTGGCAAAGATGACTGCATCATCTGCATATTAGAACATGCCTGGAAGGCATTTGAGAGTGAATTGAGAAAGATACTAAAGAGGAAAGGTCCAAGGATGAACCCATGTAGTACTCCTGAGCAGACGGGTGTACTATCCGAGAGGAGGACTGCATCAATCTTTGCTTGGTGCATACAGTTGTGTAAATAGCTTCCGAAGCAAGCCAAGGTATCATGGGAGAGACCGATAGTTGCAAGCTGGTCAGTGAAGAGGGCATGGTGCACTGTATCAAAGGCTTTCAATAAAAGCTGCACCTACAAGATCACCGTGATCAAAAGAGTTAGGTATGGAGACTGTGAATACAAGTAATGCTGTTGTGGTGATGTGTCCATGCCAAAAACCATGTTGTTGTGGGCATTGGAGTTGGTATTTTTCCAGGTAGTCAGCCAACTAGTCCACTACTATCCATTCCAAGGCTTTAGGTGATGATGGGGTGGGAATGTTGGGGGGAGGCCAGAGGGGAAGGCAGGGTACAGGTGGAGAAGAAATTACTGAGATAGCCAGCAACTGAGGAGGGATTGGAGACTAAAGAACTGCTCACCATGAGTAAGGGGCGGGGGGAAGGGGGATTGGTCTGGGAGGTCTAAAATGGAGTGGATTACTTTCTATGAATTTTGCTGGAGAATTGAGGTTGGACTGGAGGTTGTTTTTGAAATATAGGGCCTTGGCAGCTTGTGTAGCCTTGGTGCATGAATTTCTGAGTGACCTGTAGGACCGAAGATTGGGAAGGGATTGCGAGGATTTATAACAAGCCAGGCCTGTGGATCTGCACAAGGGAATAAGGTCAGGAGTGATCCGTGGACGGTGGGCTCATTTCACCCTCAGTTTTCTTTGGGGGCATGAGAGTTCCACATGTAAAAGAGAATGGCTAGGAAGTGGGACAGGGCAGTATCAACATCAGGGGAGTGGTAAACAGGGATCCTGTCTGAAGCAGTGAGGTTATGGAGCAGGGCATGAATGACAAGTTGTCTGAGAGATCTTTAATTTTTTTTAATTTGTTTTAGTCTAGGATTGTTACACTTTTGAGCACAAAGCAGCTCATTTACAAAGGTTCCACATCATAGGGGAAGGTTACAAACAAGAAGGAGGACTAGCAAATACATAATAGTTATAACATTTGCAGCAACACAATTGGCTATAATTTGACTACAATAGGAGCAGACAAGAGGTCGCATTAATTAACTTAATAAAAATGGCTGTACTAGTTAGGAGGGGGAAAGCTGAGTTAGGGGGAGAGGGGAGGCAAAGGGGAGAAATGGTACCAGTAATGGCAGGGAAGAGAAAGGCAGCCAGCAGCTTTGTCAAACTAGTTTGTTGAGGAAGGAGGGTGAATGGGGAGGGATGGGTGAGAGGGAGAGAGGAAGGTGGAGGGGTGGTGGACAGGTGGGTGGAGGGGCAGTCAGCTGTAAGATGGGCAGAGGGGGTGTGTGGCTCAAGGGGCACATTAGGTGCTCAGAGGGGCTTTTTATTGGGCTGGAGACAGGTTTTCACTGAGCCGGCAGTCACAGGAGCTGCTAGCGACAAGATACTGCTGGAGCAGAGACTTAAATTGGCTGAGCTTCGGAGAGGAAGATGTATCTAAATCCAGGGCATTTAGCAAGAGTGTGGCTCTATGAGAGAAGGATCGCTGACCTTATGTTGTCCGACATCTCGGGACAAGGAGGAGTTGATTGGCTGATGCACAGGTGTGTTTAGTGCCATGGTAGGGTGTCAGTAGCTCAGTAGTCCCGGGGGTGGGGCAATAAGCCAAGAAGGGCTTTTTTGGCAAACAGGCAAGTCTGATATTTAATCCTTCCACTGAGCTGAATCCAGTCAGTCTGTGTGTAGAGGTCACAAGTGTGTGTCAGGCGATGGGAGCCAGTAAGCAGCCTGCACACCTTGTTGAGTGCTACTGTGATTCTACTAAGGGAGGTAGTGGTAACAGTGCCATAGATAACGAGCCCATAATCAATGACTGATAAGATGGAGCTGTATATAACTATTTTGTGAGCTTCTTTAGTCAGGCTGTGCTTGTGTCGGTGAAGGAGCCCGATCTTTATGTTGACTGCCTTGGAGACATTCTCTATGTGGCAAGCATATGATAGGTGGTTATTCAGGGTGACCCCGAGATACTTAAAGTGCTGGGTGAGATCAAGTGGGGTTCCAATGCAGTTTCTTATGGTTAGTGGATAGGCTTTATGTTTTTTGCGGGAGGAACAAAATAACATCACCTTGTTTTTTTTGTAGTTCAGGACCAGTTTATATGTACTGAACCATTCTTCTACTTCGAGCTGAGTTGCAATTGCTGTTCTAGTAAAGTGGGGTCCAGGTGACTTGTAAAAACAATGGCATCATCAGTGTATAGTAGAATCCTTTGGTGGCAGGAGCAGGATGGGTTGTTGAGGAAGATACTGAATAAAAGGGAGCCTAGGATGGATCCTTGAGGAACTCCGGAGAGCACATTCCATCAGTCTGAGGTGATGGTTGAAATGTTTACATGTTCGGAGCATTCTGTGAGGTAATCTTTGAACCAAAGCATAGCTTCATTAGATAGGTCAAGTGTAGTGAGCTGTTGCAGCAGTAGCAAGTGGTTCACAGTGTCAAAAGCCTTTGTTAAGTCAAAGAAGGCTGCTCCTACAAGGTTTCCTTGGTCAAATGACTTGTGGATGTATCCAGTGAATTCAAGGAGAGCAGTGGTGGTGCTGTGCCCATTCCTGAAACCATGCTGCTCTGGGCATTGGATGGAGTACGTTTCCAGGTAGTCTACTAACTGGTCAGCAACTATGTGCTACAGTGTTTTTGATAGAGGGGGGAGGAGAGAGAGTGGTCTATAGTTGGAGTGAATGGAGCGGTTCCCAGATTTATGTATCCAGGTGACCAAAGTGGATTTCCAGATGTGGGGAAAATGTGATAGACGAAGCGAGAGGTTGAGAATTCGAGTTGTGGGGACTATGACCTCATCAAGGGTAAGGGCGATAGGTTTAAGGTCAAGTTTGTCTGCGCTATACCTTGACTTACCCAGTACTTTTTTCAGGTGTTTTCTGACCAGAGACACTGGTACTTCTTTGAGATAGAAGGGAGGATTGGAGATGTTATTTATCATCATGATCCTGAGATGAACTAGTTGTGGTGTGAATGAAGAAGTCGAGTGGGAGGACATTGCTGTTGGCAATAGTAAGTGGGTCCATAGTCAGTGTACCATTCTGAATGAGCATAGTGGGAGATACCTTAGTAGCTCTGCTGGTAACATCCTTAATGTTTGACCAGAAGTTTCTGCTATCCCCCCAGGAGTTAGCCAGCATTTCTGTATGGTATTTGCTTTTTTCTTGATGGGTGATTTGGGTGCACTCGTTCCTAGCAGTCTTGCATGCTTTACATCCAGTTGTTGCCCTGAGGCTTTGGCCTGTTACCAGAGGTGATCCTATAATTTCATTTTAGAGAGAAGTTTGGCAGTAATCCAGGAGCTGATTGTTCCATGTATCTTCCTCTTTTGCTGCATTGCATAAATGTCACATATGGCATTGTATCGCGAGATGAAGTGCTCGAGGGGGATGTTGACATCATTCTCAGCATCAAGTCTGGACCAGCTGAGGTAACATAGGTGCTGTTTTAGTGGTTCGAGATGTCCAGGTTTAAGTACCCTGATGAAAATGGTTTGTGGAGGTGGCTTGATGAATTTATTGGACCAGTCACTGGAGAGGTGATCACTTATTGAGTCGAAATGTACAGTCACATTTGAGATATGCTCAGGGCAGTTTGTGAGTATCTAGTCCAATAGGGTGCTATTTTCTGTCTTGTAGTTGTGTCTGGTGGGTGAGTTAACCAGTTGTGAGAGATGGAGCATTGCTATGGTATCTTTGACTTGGCCATCGTCTGGTGAGAGCCAGTTTATATTAAAGTCTCCCAGCAGTATTGACTCAGTGGAGTGTAGTTTGCTGCGGGTATAGTTGAGGAAGGGGTGTAGACCTTCAACTTGCCCGTTAGGTGGTATGTACAGCAGTAGCGCTGAATTAGTCAAGGGATTTTATGAGAGTCCCCATTTATCCTTCAGGAAATTTAGGGAAAAAAACTCACAAAATCTCCTTTGTTATACCTAGAATGGACACAAGATGGCATACATGTTTTACTCTTGCTATAAGTGGCATGCTTTTTGTCAGACCAGAGATAGAGTTTAGAAATGCCCACCAGGCGGCACTCTAAAAATCAGGTGATAACGAAAGAAACTATCAAAAGTATTCCTTCCCCAGTACAGTCTACAGTAGCAGAATTTAATTTTGCCTGAAGTTTTATACTATGTGTTACTTTAATCTTGATGGCCATATTATTGCATTTTGTGGTTAACTGTCCAAATCCAGATGATGAGATTTTTGCTAATACCATTTGTTTCTCTAATGTCGCTATGTGTTATTAAATGTTGTAGTCAATGGTTCATTTCATTTCATTTTAATTTTTATCTTATAACTTGGTAAGCTTCACATAGCATAAAAATGCCTTTTTGGGAGACACATGTACTATTATTCTTTTTAGAAATCAGTTTACAGAGTTTGATTGTGGCACATCATAAGTGTATCAGTGCATATTTTAGCAGTCTGTGGTTGAATCCAGCAGATGTTATTTTTTCCAAGAATAATATTTTTTCAAAAATTCTTTCTGGTCATCTATCTGTTTTGTTTTTAACATATGTCAGGAGTGTGTCTCTAGGCACATATTTGTGAAGTAGTTACTGTAAAATGCCCCAGAATTGCATGAAAGTAATTTGTTTACCTTTTTCAGGCAATAGTAGCCTATCTTTCTTTTTAGTCGGTTCGTACTAAACTCTGCTACCACCAGAACCATATCCACCTCAAGGACACACATCTGCCAGCAAGCGCTGTCCCAAATCACAACTTTTCACAAGCACATTGTAAAATCAAGTTAATGCTTTAGGAGTTCTCGACCTCAGTCGCCCCTGGTGTCTGTAAATTAAAAATGAGCACTACTTCTGCTGCAAAATACTTTCACAAATCGGAGCCGAAATCACACACCTGTGCAGGAGGGGTACTCTCTTGTGCATGTGCAATATCTTCACTCCATACCCTCTTGCACAGGCACACAATTTCAGCTCCGATTTGTAAAGGTATTTTGCAGCAAAAGCAATGCTAGTTTTTAATTTACAGATGCCAGGGGCGACTGAGGTTAAGAACCTCTATAGCATATACTTGATTTTACAATGTGCTTATGAAAAGTAGCGATTTGGGACAGCGCTTGCTTGCAGACACATGTTCTCGAGGTGGATATGCTTCCAGTGGCAGTGGAGTTTAGTGTAGACCGACTAAAAAGGAAGATATGCTAATATTGCCGAAAAGGTAAAAAAATTACTTTTATGCTACACAGGGGCATTTTGGAGTAACTCCTTCACAAACATGTGCCTAGAGGCACACTCCTGACATGTGAAAAAACGGAGGGATAAAGCTGACAGTGCCCCTTTAACTATCTGTTTTGTTTCAAACTGTGAATATGGCACTTTAATTCATCTTTCTAGAAGCCAGGTTTTAGAATTCTGTGGTGCACTGTGCCAAGCCTATAATTATATGTTTTTGTGGTCAGTGGTTCTAATCCATCTGATGCTATTTTTCCAAGATTAACATACATTAATTCTTGTATAATTTCTAAGAGTGCTGTTTTCTCAGATATACTTCTGGTGAATATTGACTTTATTTCAAACCATGTATATGGCAGTTTCATTCTTTTTTTAGAAATCAACTTACAGATTTTTAATTGTGGCACAAATCAGAGCCGAAATCATGCGAATAACATAAATTCATTTTTTCAATAATTTTTAAGAGTGATAGTTTTCCAAAAATGATTTCTTGTTAACTATTTGTTTTGTTACAAACTCTGCACATTGTGTTTTGATTAATCTTTTTAGAGGTTAGTTTTCTGAGTTTTACTGTGGTACACCATGATAAGTCAGTATTAATACATTTTTTTGGTCAGCAGTTCTAATCCAGCTGATGGTATTTTTCCAAGAATAACAAAAATTCATTTTTTCTATCATTTTTAAGAGTAATTGTCTTCCAAAAAAATGATTTCTGGTTAACTATCTGTTTTGTTACAACTCCGCACATAGTGCTTCAATTAATCTTTTTTAGAGGTTAGTTTTCAGAGTTTTACTGTGGTGTATGATGCTAAGTCTGTGATAATATGGCATAGAGCATTGAGGCCTAAGCGGCATCAACACAGCAGCAGCACCCCCTGGCATCAGCAATGACAGCACTGGCCGGGGAACAAACTGCTGAACGAGGGCTGTGGTAATGGAGAAGAGCAGAAAATTGAGGTCGATGGAAGGTGGCAAGTGGAAACACCACGGAGACTGTTGGCGATGGGGCAGGCACAAGCTCCTGCATTGCAAGAGCACAGCTGGCAGAAGAAGAAGTGGTGTAGCTCATCACTGGTTTACTATGTGATATTGGTGGTTGTAGTGGCTGTGCTAGTGTCTATGACATGGGCAAACCCGAGGTTGACAGTCCCTCGCTGGCCAAGGAAAAACTGGGGAACTCCCTGCCGATGGCAGCCTGGAAGAAGCTAAGGCTGGGGTGGCAGGGAGGGTTGCCAATGAAGAGATCAAAACAGGGGTCAACCTTAACTTTTCTTTGCTCTAGCCAGCAGGACTAGTTGATTCAAAATTGCACTAGCCTGCAGACAGCTGCAGTAGCCCATGATTGTAATGGTAACTTTTGACCACTCACACAGGAAAAAATGAAAACCAAGAAAATACTATCGATTATTATACATTTAACCTGCTCCCACATTGCTTTTGGCCGCAGCAGAAAAAAAACTGCAATACCATCACACACAGTGTGCCCCCCACCTTTGTTTTATACCATGGCCTCCTCTCTTTCAGCATCCCCGAACCAGAGCATAACAAGGTAACAAATATTCAATCAAGCAGATCTAGCTTTGCACACACAATAGCTGGCATCATCATGTACCTCACCACACCCTCACCATCACCCACAGGGCAATGAACAAAGTCAGGCAAAGAAAGATACTATCAGCCCCTACCCTGTGATAAACTGGAGCCCAATACTTTTGGAAATTTCTGTACAGTATCAAGTCAGCCAGGAGCACTTCCAGGATTTATTTGGGGAGGGGGCTACAGAAATCTAAGGGGCTTGGGAAACAGAAAACATTATGACATTTATATGTTTAAAAGTATTGATGTTAACATATTAACAAGTATTGATTAACATGTATTAACAAATGGGGAGGCTGTAAGGGATCTGGGAGTGGTGGACTCCCTGTCTGGGAGTGGCCATTATACGGTGTGGTTCATACTCAATATGGGAAGAGTAACAGGAGGAACAGGTACCAGGGTGATTGATTTTAAGGGAGCAGATTTTAAAAGGATGGGGGACATTTTGGTTGAGCATCTGGTGGGAATGCAGACATGCATGAGTGCCAACCAAAAATGGAATATCATTAAGAAAGCACGCTGGCAGAGGCTACTGAGACCTACACTAGGATGTGAAGCAAGAAGGAAAGAGCAAAGAAGCCAAGCTGGCTAACTCAGGAGGTAATGGAAGGGGTGAGGGCCTAGAGAAAAGCATTCCAGAGGCTTAGGAAATCAGGAGGGCAAGGGGACAGAGACTAGTAACACAAAGAAGTCCAGGGAAGTTACCAGGCTAGTCAGTGTGGCCAAGGCTTCCAGAGGGCTGAGACTGACACAGGGAATCAGAATGAGGAAAAGGACTTCTTCAAATACATTGGTGAGAGAAGAAAAAAAAAAACAAAGACCAGATTGTGAGGATTAAGAAAGAATGGGGTGGATGGAGAAGGGGGAAGACCAGGCAGAGGCACTGAATGAGTACTTGTGCTCTGTGTTCATGAAGGAAAAAGGAGGGCAGATACCCCATGGGAAGGGGGGAGTGGGAAGGGGGGTGAGGGTGACTGACATCAGAATTATGGGGCACAGGGTGCTGGAGGGACTAAGGGCACTGAGGGTGGACAAGGCTCCAGGACTGGATGGTATTCACCTTAGGGTACTTAAGGAGCTAGCATAGATCCTGATGGGTCCACTGGCAGACCTGTTCAGTACATTACTGTACACAGGACTGGAGGATGGCCCATGTGGTGCCCATTCATAAAAGTGGCCCAAAGGATGATCCAGGCAACTACAGACCGGTGAGTCTCACTTCAATCATGGGGAAACTCATGGAGTCAGTCCTAGAGGAGAGACTGGTGGCCTTTCTGGTGGACAGTGGGCTCCAAGACAACCATCAGCACAGTTTTGTTTTGGGCAGATCCTGACAGATGAAGCTAGTTGAGTACTACAACTGGATTACCAGGGAACTGGATGGGGCCATGCAGTGGACGTCCTATATTTGGACTTCAGCAAGGCCTTTGGCTCAGTGAAACATGGGAGGCGGGGGGGGACTGGAATACATTGGGGTTGGGACAAAAATGGTCAACTGGATCACCAACTGGCTGAGGGGTAGACAGCAAAGGGTGGTGGTGGTGCGGGAACTCTCATCACCAAGGGACGTTAGGAGTGGGGTGCCCCAGGGTTCAGTACTGGGACTGGTGCTGTTCAGGATATTTATATTTGATATCTCAAATGGGATCCAGAGTAGAATCAGTCTGTTTGCAGATGATACTAAGATCGATGCAGTGGTAGGTGGCATAGAGGGGTGGAGGGGACTGCAGTAAGACATGACCAAACTACAGGAATGGTCATAGACATGGCAGTTGGGGTTCAACACCAAGAAGTGCTAGGTACTGCACTTCAGAGCAAAGGACCAGGGGAGGAAATATCAGTTGGCAGGGGTACAGTTGGTAAGCACAGTGGAAGAAATGATCTAGGGGTACTAATAGCAGGGAGTATGAACCACTCAGCTCAGTGCAGGAAGGTGGCTGCAATGGAAAACCAGATGCTGGGGTGCATAGTGAGGGCAATGTTCACCAGGCACAGGGAAGTGATTCTAACCCTGTACAGGTCACTGGTCAGGCTGCATTTGGAATACTGCGTGAAGTACTGACTGTGACGCTTGGCCAGCTGGTTATGATTATTGTATGATATTGGTATAAAAAAATGGTCAGTGTATGAAATGTCAGTCTGTGAGATTTGGCCCTTTAAATTACAAGGTGTCAGCAGCTGAACCCACAGGATATAATTAAAACTGATAAGGGAACCAGTTAATTAACTACCTTCCTTACAGTGGGCATTTTATTACCTTTCATGACATGCCTAGGCTTTTTGAAGTTGAAAACCAAATGTAACTTTATGAGTCTGCCAGAGGTTGGGCCTAATAAACTTTTATGATGTCTTAAGAGGAAAAGGCCATTTGATACCAACATGATGTGAAAAGTTGTAAATCCTTAGGTGTTCCTTGGGAAAACAGGAACCAGCCACCAGTTCAAAGGAAATGCTTGATTAAAGACTGTCATAATTTAGGAATTTTTTTTCTTCTGATGTCACCTTATTTAAAATACTTCCTGGTAGGAAATCATGTTTATAATTTTATATTCTAAAAGGAGGAGCTAGATGACCCACAGAAGGGGTGTGGAGACACAGAGTTTAAACTGATATTTGTGTCTGAAATGTAGGTCATATTATTTTGGGATCTCTCCACTGGACGCACTGGCCCTGTACCCGGTTCCAAAATCTGGTCCTCTCTCCTTCCAGGAACAGTCATTGAATGGTCAAACATCTGGCAAGATTTATATACATACCTCTCCCAAGATAAACTGCGACTTACCCAATACCATATACTACATAACCTATATTACACACCAGTAAAATGAGCCAAAATTGGCCACCTGCCCAACTCTAATTGCTCCAGATGCGGTAAAGGTGAAAGAAATTTAGTGCATATATTCTGGAACTGTGCTAAAATTGCTCCCTTGTGGCTGTCGATTCAATCCAAATTGGACCCAATACTTGGTCTAGGGGACATCTTCACTGTGGAGATCTGTATCCTAGGGATTTACACCACTATCTGGATTAAAGAACGGAAATATCACATGGCACTAATTTCCATGGTGGTAAAGAAACTAGTGCTTAAACACTGGTTTGATCAATTACCTATCACCTATAATGAATGGCTAAATGACCTCTCAGCCTACTTTAGGATAGAGCGCTTGATTGCTGGCTCCTGTAATAATCTGGCATCATTTGATAAAAAGTGGGGCAAATTGTACACCTTATATCTGCACTGAGGTTATTAACATTCAATTTTTCCAGGTCCGTCTCAAGATGTTTCTATGTACAAAATATTTCTGCTCAAGTATTGTACTATATGTATTGACACACTCGGGGTTGGAGGGAGGGTGGAGAATGGGATGGGAGGAGGGTTTTACTTTCTCTTTTCATCAGCTTTCCATAATATACGCTAAGTGGATGGTTGCATCTATGTATCATACCTGTTATGACTACTACTATGTTTATAATTTAAAACCAATAAAGAAGTTGAATTGAAAAAAATATATATATTATTTTGGCACTTCGAGAGAGAAACAGTTCTCTGATCTAACTAAAAGCACTTCAAGAGGTAATACCTTAGATAGCAAAGATCTAAATGTATTGTGGTAGGAGTTTTGTAATTTTCCCCTTGTTCTTTTATGTGATTGTGAGCGCTTTGATATATTATTCTGTGTTTACATTTTTCATATTTTTATCATCTTTTAGTAAAAAACCTTTTCTTTGAAAGACTGCCTGGGTGTCTGTCAGTTCTTTTTGCATGTGGCATATAGGTGGTTAAGTCTGACAACCATTCAACCACTTGATTGTGTTACTAAGCTTGGTAAAAGGTAAAAATATACCCAAGGTCTCTTATAGAGTTAAAAGGGTTCATTTTGGATACCTGGTTAGGTGCTCTTAGGTGAAATATATGTTGCATCCCCCCTGAAGAGAATATTACCTGAGCCTGTACATTTGGGTATGTTAGCATAAGGTTCACAGTTTGAATCCCCCCAGAACTTGAGACTAAAGGTGATTCAGACCCAAAAGCAGACAGGAGGGTTACCCTGTCTGTTACCTGTTCACACTATTGCACTCTGAGGTTGGCACTGTGGGAGCAGAGGGACTGACCGGCGGAGTGTGTTTGTGACAGATTCGGTTGGCAGCAATTGGATAAATTTGGTAGCACAAGCTTTAACTGTTCAGTGTGTCAGCTTAATACCATACGGCTCACTTGCAAAATAAGGCAGTGATTTATTTTTAAAAGAGAAAACAGAACAATATCATTTTGCTTACAGTCAAAGTTCCTACTTGTTTTATATTTTTTTAAAGTGCAAGTTAGAGTAGCCGTAGTTAGAGAAGAAGATGGCTACCAACTACAGTAAGCACGCTGCAGACTATCTGAAGCAGTTTTGCAAGGAGAGAGGAGTCCTGCATGAGGGGAGAGCCACCAAGCAGAACCTAATGGACGCTCTGATGGCCGCTGATGCCTGGTGTCACGTCACAGACTGTGACTGTAAAGGACCAAATCTTTGGTGTGGAGCGGCCAGTGCAGTGTCCAGATCCGGTGAGGAGGACAACAGGGCCAGTGCAAGGCAAGGGCCACAGCAGCAGGGGAAGATCACCAGCATTCTGGAGCCAGAAGCCATCAGGCTACAGATGGAGTTGAGGAGGATGGAGCTGGAGTTCCAGAGAGAAGAGACGCAAGAGCAGCGAACTGCAGAGGAGAAGAGGGAGCTAGAACAGTGAGCCGTAGAGGAGAAGAGGGAGTGAGAACAGTGAGAAGCTGAATGTGAACAGCGAGAGGCTGACCGTGAAGAGCATGAGCACCAGAGACAACATGAACTGGAGAAGCTACGACTCCAACCACCAGCACCAGAGCAGGTAAGTGGCTTGGGTTTAACTGGAACTACAGGACTGAGTTACAAATTAAATTCCAAATTGATAGCTGAATTTAAAGAGGGGGATGATATGGATGCCTTTTTAAATTCTTTTGAAAAAGTTTGTATTCAGGCAATGATTCCTAGAGGGTCCTGGAGCTTCTAGCTATCTCTGCTACTTACCAGGAAAGCTTGGGATGCATTAGGTCAAATGGACAATGAGGACAGTAATGATTACAGCAGACTTAAAGCTGCACTTTTAAAAAAGTTTGATTTAACTGCAGAAGCACAGAGAGCTAAATTCCGTAACCTCAAGAGAAGCCCTGACATGAGCTATGAGGAGCTACCCATGAAAAAAAAACGTCAGTTTTTAAAACGTTGGTGGGAAGAAATTGCAACAAATTCTGTAGATAAAATTAAAAATGCTGTATTGTTAGAGCAGTTTTTTGGGGCATGCCCAGCAGCGCTGAAAACCTGGCTGGAGGACCAAGATCCCAAAACAGTGCAAGAGGCTGCTGAACTCTTGGACCACTATGCCAAGAGCAGACCTGCTCTGAGAGTGAATGGGGTGGGTGTGGCAGTGCAGAAAGGGAAAAGCACACCTTCAGGGCAGCTAAAACCCTCACTGCCTCCACCGAAACCAGATAGCCCCAGGTTTCAAAGAAAATATTTTTCTGAGAAAAGAAACAAATGCTGGGTTTGCTAAGAAACTGGGCATATTGCCAGACAGTGTCCCATAAGGACGAGCAATATGCACAATGGGGATAGGTAAGAAGTGGGTTGTTTGTATGTCCCTGGAAGCATGCCTGTGAACATGAGGGAACACATGCACCCAGTCACTGTGAATGGTGTACAGACACAAGGGTTAAGAGAGACAGGGGCATCCCTGACATTGGTAAAAAGGGATCTGGTAGAGCCTGGTCAGCTTATACCCAATAAATTTGTAACTGTACAAGGCTTCACTAGGGAGGAGACCACATTGCCACTCGCTAGTGTTCTCCTAGACTGGGGTGAAATGGGGAACTGTGCAACAGGTGGCTGTAGCCAAAGCATTAGCAGTTGATGTCATCCTTGGCAACAGTCTCAAACAGGGGATGGTGTATGTAGTTACCCGTAGCCAAGTGGCAAGGGAAAATTGTAGTTTCCTGGACCCCATAGAAGCCACTGTGGAAACCACTGTGAGGCTGGTTCCCCAGCCTGTGTCTCCTGATATGGAGACTAATGAAAAAGGGGTAGAAATTTCCCCAGTAGCAGTTAACCAAACAGCTATGGAGGGTTACTCCGAAGAAGGAGGGGTGACCCATTGTCAGAAGGTTAGGGATGACAGTAATCCAGAGTGCCCTGATGCTAGAGCTAGGGACCCTAGTTTAGATACTGATGGGGACCTGTCCCATGCCTTGGGAATGTGTAAGGAGTTTGCAACTGCTCAGAAAAGTGACCCTAGACTAAAGAAGCTGAGGGCTTGGGCAGACTCTGATGGAACACAGGGAGGTAACAGAAAACATAAAGTTTATTGGGAAAATGGACTGATGGATACTCAGGATGCTAAGACAGAGGGAGGGGTGATAAGCAGGCAGCTTGTCGTTCACCAGGGGTACCGTGAGCAGTTGCTCAAGATTGCCCATGATATTCCCATGTCTGGTCATCTGGGAATTGCACACACTATGCAGTGGTTGGCTCAGAATTTCTATTGGCCCAACTTCACCCAGCAGGTGAAGGAGTACTGCAGGTCTTGTCACCGGTGCCAAGAAATAGGGAAGGCGGGTAAGAAACCCCAAGCCGCCCTAATTCTATTGCCCATAGTGGAGGATCCATTCCAGAAGGTGGGAATGGATATTGTGGGGCCTTTAAATGCCCCCCAGCTCCTCCGGGAAGAGTTTCATCCTGACTATGGTGGATTTTGCCACCCGGTACCCTGAGGCAGTTGTCCTATTCTCACTGAGGACAGACAAAGTGGCAGATGCCTTACTTGGGTTTTTCTCCCGTGTTGGGTTTCCACAGGAAGTTATCACTGATCAAGGGGATTTCTTCATGTCGGACCTAATGAAATGTTTGTGGGAGAAGTGTGGAGTGGTGCAGAGATGCACAACACCTTATCACCCACAAGCCAGTGGGCTTGTGGAAAGATTTAATGGTACCCTGAAGTCAATACTCCAAGTGTTTGCTGAATAGCATGGGAGGGACTGACAGAAATACCTTTCCCACCTGTTGTTTGCATACAGGGAGGTACCCCAAGAGTCAACAGGGTTTTCCCCCTTCGAACTCTTATATGGATGCCGGGTGTGTGGGCCTCTAGACTTGACCCAGGAGGACTTGGAAGACAAGCACACCACCCAGGGAACTCCCATAGTGAATTACATCTTTAGGTTTAGGGAAAGGTTGAAGGAGTTTATGGGGACAGCTCAGAGCAACCTGGCAGCTGCCCAACAGAAACAAAAAGTGTGGTACGACCGCAGAGCCAGAGCTCACTCATACACGGTGGGTCAGGAAGTCATGGTCCTTATCCCGGTCTGGAAAGACAAGCTGCAGGCTGAGTGGGCAGGACCGTACAAAGTCGTCAGAAAGGTAAATGACGTGAACTATTTCATAGAATTACCTGACAGAAGACATACAGAAAGAATGTACCATGTCAACATGATGAAGCCATATGCTAATAGGGCTGACATGGTGTTTGTAGTGTGTAGTCCTGGGGAAGGGATGGACAAAGGAGACCCCCTTCTGGACTTGCTGGAAGAAAGCAAGCTGGAGTCCTTTGTGGAGGCAGTTAAATTGTCACCCCAGCTGGCCCCGGACAAGATCCAGGAAGTAAGGGAGGTTTTAGCAGACTTTGCCCCACTGTTTAGCGCCAAGCCTGGACTAACCCCCTTAGCGACACACGATGTAGAGTCAGGGACACAGATGCCCATATGTGTCAGAGGCTGTCCAAAAGGGTATCAGGAGGGAGATGGAGGAAATGCTGGATTTAGGGATAATCCAGAAATCCCACAGCCCCTGAGCCTCAACCGTAGTCCTTCTGTCCAAGCCAGATGGCTCTACTTGTTTCTGTGTGGACTGTCATGGACTGAATGCAGGCATGAAGTCAGACATCCACCCAATGCCCCAAACGGATGAACTCCTGGACAAGTTGGGAGGGGCGACCTACCTTACGGCTATTGACCTGACAAAGGGGTATTGGCAGGTAGAGTTAACTGGCAGAGCTAGGGAGAGGTCGGCCTTCATCACTCTGATAGGTTTATTTTAATTTAAAGTGATGCCTTTCGAATGAAGAACGCCCGGCACTTTCCAAGGTTGGTGAACCAGGTGTTAAATGGTGCTCAGGAGTACGCCGTGGCGTACCTAGATGACATTGCCATCTTTAGTGCCAGCTAGGAGGAACACCTGTTCTACCTGAGAAAGTGCTGGGAAGGATACAGAGGGCTGGGCTAACTGTCAAAGCTGAGAAGTGCCAAGTGGCCATGGCTGAAGTGGCATACCTCAGGCATGTTGTAGGCCAGGGACAGCTCCATCCTAGCCAAGTAAAAATAGAGGTGATCAAGGCATGGCCCAGACCAGAAATGCAGAAGCAGGTCAAGAGTTTTCTAGGGACAGCAGGGTACTATAGAAAATTTGTACCCAATTACAGTGCCCTGGCTGCTCCACTATCTGACCTGGTGAAGAAGAGGATGCTTAAGAAAATTACCTGAGAACCAGCCTGTGAAAAAGCCTTTACCAGACTGAAAGAGACACTATGCAGTGCTCCTGTATTGGCAAGTCCTGACTATAGCAGACCCTTTACAGTCCAGACTGATGCCTCAGACATGGGTATTGGGGCAGTACTGAGTCAGACATCCAACCAAGGGAAAGATCACCCCATAGTGTACCTGAGTAAAAAGTTACTTCCCAGGGAGTAGGCATACTCTGCTGTGGAAAAAGAGTATCTTGCCATAGTGTTGGCCCTAAAGAAGTTAAAGCCATACTTACACAGGCAGCATTTTGAGGTACAGACTGACCACAACCACCTGGTTTGGCTGACACAAATGGGAAAAACAAATGGTAGACAATTAAGATGGAGTCTTGCCTTACAAGGGTATGACATGACAATCTTACATAGGTCTGGAGCAACCAATCAGAATGTGGATGGCTTGTCACGTCTATATGAGGAGTGAACTGACTTAAGGAGCTCATCCCACGCAGGGAATAGAGCCCCCAAATTCAGTCTAGGTGGGGAAGATTGTGACGCTTGGCCAGCTGGTTATGATTATTGTATTATATTGGTATTATAAATAAATGGTCAATGTATGAAATGTCAGTCTGTGAGATTTGGCCCTTTAAATTACAAGGTGTCAGCAGCTGAAACCACAGAATGTAATTAAAACTGATAAGGGAACCACTTAATTAACTACCTTCCTTCCAGTGGGCATTGTATTACCTTTTATGACATGCCTAGGCTTTTTGAAGTTGAAAACCAAATGTGACTTTATGAGTTTGCCAGAGGATGAGTCTAATAAACTTTTATGATGTCTTAAGAGGAACAGGCCATTTGATACGAACATGTTGGGAAAAGATGTAAACCCTTTGGTGTTCCTTGGGAAAACAGGAACCAGCCACCAGTTCAAAGGAAATGCTTGATTAAAGACTGTCATAATTTAGGAAATGTTTTTTTCTTCTGATGTCACTGTATTTAAAATACCTCCTGGTAGGAAATCATGTTTGTAATTTTATATTGTAAAAAGAGGAGCTAGATGACTCACAGAAGGGGTGTGGAGACACAGAGTTTAAACTGATACTTGTGTCTGAAATGTAGGTCATATTATTTTGGGACTCCAAGCGAAAAACAGTTCTCTGATCTAACTGAAAGCACTTCCAGAGGTAATACCTTAGATACCAAAGATCTAAATGTATTGTGGTAGGAGTTTTGTAATTTTGCCTTGTTCTTTTATGTGATTGTTAGCTCTTTGATATATTGTTCTGTGTTTACATTTTTCATATTTTCATCATTTTTTAGTAAAGAACATTTTCTTTGAAAGACTGCCTGGGTGTCTGTCAGTTCGTTTTGCATGTGACATATAGGTGGTTAAGTCTGACAACTGTTCAACCACTTGATTGTGTTACTAAGCTTGGTAAAAGGTAAAAATATACCTAAGGTCTCTTATAGAGTTAAAAGGGTTCATTTTGGATACCTGGTTAGGTGCCCTTAGGCAAAATATATATTGCATCCCCCTGAATAGAATATTACCTGAGCCTGTACATTTGGGTATGCTAGCATAAGGTTCACAGTTTGAATCCCCCCAGAACTTGAGACTAAAGGTGTTTCAGACCCAAAAGCAGACAGGAGAATGACCCTGTCTGTTACCTGTTCACACTACTGCACTCTGAGGTTGGCACTGTGGGAGCAGATGGCCTGACCGGCGGAGTGCATTTGTGACACTGACGTCCATTCCTGAAGAGGGACATCAGATTGCTGGAGGGGGTGCAGCATAGGGAAACCAAGATGATACAGGGACTTGAGAGTAAATCCTATGAGGAGAGGCTGGGAGAGCTGCAAATGTATTCCCTGGAAGAGAGAATGAATAGGGAGGATATGATCAAAATCTTTAAGTACCTAAAGGGTATTAACATGATTAATACAGAAGAGATTCTTTAAATCAGATGGGGGAGGGACACGAGAGGGTATCAGCTGAGATTGGAGGGGGGATTCAGGAGGGAAATCAGGAGACCCTTTTTCACAGAAAGGGTGGTAGATAAGTGGAACACTCTGCCCGAGGAGGTGGTATCGTGTAGAACAGTGGGAGGATTTAAAGAGGGTGGGACAGAGTGAGGGGTTAGTTATGAGGAAGGGAGGGAGGGTGGGGCAGCTGCAGGTTGAGGGCTAGCTGCACAATTGGGCAGACTCGATAAACCATGAGGCCTGTTTCTGCTGGCATTTCATATGTTCTTATGTAAAATGCTGTGCCCCAACAATAACAGATTTTTTAAAAAGCATTCTTTCATCAAGCCAGGGTAAACAATACATAGGCATGATACTGTACTACCCCTGTTTCTATATAAGATGATCTGTGCTCCCCAGGAATGCTCATTTTAACCTTTCAAATTAAGTGATTTATAGAAACATAGAAGTTGACGGCAGATAAGGACCACAAGGCCCATCCAGTCTGCCCTTTTCTTTTTCTACCTTATGAATGTGTCATTGGCCTTTGCTCTGTCAATGGCCTATCTACTCATACTCGTCTGTATTGCTCCCTTATTCCTCTCCGATGCCTATTTGAAGCCCTTCACTGTATTCATATCCACCACTTCCTGAGGTAGGCCATTCCATGCATCCACCACCCTTTCTGTGAAAAAGAACTTCCTCACATTACCCCTTAATCAGCCTCCCTCTAATCTCATGCTGTGTCCTCTTGTCCAGCTATTTTTCTTATATTGAAACATGTTAGACTCTTTCCCCTTGTTATTGCCCTTAAGGTGTTTGAATGTTTTGATCATATCACCTCTCTCCCTCCTTTGCTCAGTCTAGGGTATACATATTGAGCTCCGTTAATCTGTCCTCGTATGCTTTCTGATGCAGTCCTTGCACCATTTTGGTTACCCTTTTCTGGACTGCCTCAATTTGGTTAATGTCCTTGTGAAGGTGCGGTCTCCAGTACTGCACGCAGTACTCCAGATGGGGCCAAACCAGTGTCTTGTAAAGAGGAATTATTACCTCCCTCTTACAACTTGTGATACTGATACCCCTACTAATACTGCTTTAGAGGTCTGCTTGGATGATTTCAGGTCATCGGTGATGTTAAGATATTTTGTACCATACATGCACCAAAGATTTGGCAGGATAAGGGTGGAACTGTATGGATGGTGTTGGGTGGCATGGTCATTTTGGAAGAGCTGGGGACCCCTACACTTGCCAGTAATGGCAGCTATGGGTCTAAGGATAATCATTTTAGAATATGGTCTGCAGTGGTGACCAGGGAAAGTAGAGTTGAAAGATTTGAAGGGGAGAGGGAGCAGCTATGGTGAGGCTGGGATAAAACCCACCACCTGCAGAGCTGACCATGTATGCCTCTTAACATATTTTCAGTGAAATGTTAGATACAGACACTCAAAATGTAGGGAAATGAGGGGCACTGGTTTTAATAATGTGGGATAAATTGTCAGACAAAGTCAGAAAACTGGAAACTAGTGACTTAAGAGCTTCTACCCTTGATCACACCCTGGACACTAGCTGAAAGTTCAAACAGTGGAGTGATGACTCACATTAAACATTTTGTGGGATCCCCTTCTTGAACTGCCAGATAACTGAAGCTCTTAATGAGGTGTTAAAGGGGCACTGTCAGCTTTGCCCCTCGGTTTTGCCTCAATTTGAAATAATGATTTCACAAGCACATACCCCTACCAATGTGAGAGTAAAATGCAGCTACATAAGCAAAAAACTCAACCGGTTACCTGTTTTCGTAAAAAAAGCATTACTTCAGATAAATTTTGGCCCGAAAGCAAACCCGCCCCACCGGAAGAAGATTCCATGCCGAGAACGCGCATGTAGTCGGCGCGCGGTGCCAAAGTGCATTTTTTATGGTCCCCATTAGAACAACTACATCATTTAGTAGAACTCCGTAATACAAAGTGCTGCTGGTATTTAAAACTTAAACCCGAGCACGGTTCAGCAGCAAAACACTTTCAAACTGTGGCACCGAAATCCCGCGCATGCGCAATAGCAGCACGTTCTTGCGCATGCGCGAGATCTTTTCCTCCTGCTGCTATTGCGCATGCGCGGGATTCTTGGAAGGCAGCTCTCAGGCTGGTCGCTCTTTGTCTTTTCTGGGCTGCCGAAATTAAAAGTCGATGAAATTCGGCACAGAACAGACCAGCAACAGGTTGTAGCTTTGCTCTCTTGGATGCCTGGGTACCGGTCGGTGAAACAAATGCCGAAAACATGTCGCAGGCTGAGGCAGTGAGGAGCTATGGACAGACAGCGAAGATATCTCCTCTCTCTCTCTCTTGGTGGCAGCAATATTAAGCGAAGCAGGAATTAAAGCGCACTAATTGCCAGTTTAAATATTCCCGGGCAGCACTCTGCATCAAACATTTGCAGCATAGCCAATCAGAGACCACAGTCAGTGCATGGTCATAACATGACTGTGGTCTTTGAACCAATCAGGGGTCAGGCTTGTGGTAATCACGTCTGGGAACTGATCCAGGATAAACTCAAAGACTCTTGCTGCAACATACCCCAGATTCAAAGTGACGTTGCCAATTTCTCCCGTATATTTTTCAAAATGAAGAATTCCTTCCCGTACCCCATTTTGAGCCATGAAATCCCATAAAATACGGGAATCCCCATAGATCTGGGAGCACTGTTAAATGGGCTATCTGAGACACTGTTGATAAATGTAAGATGCAAACACAGAGCTAGTGTTATCAGATTGAAGTGGAATATTGATACGAGTGTGTCAACCTGGGCCCTCCTCTACTGATTTTCCAGGTGGGCCCTTGTATCTTCTTTCCAGGTGGGCCCTCTGTACCCCAGTCCGACCCTGCCCAATGGTCCCTGTTCTTTCCTGGCAACCTGTTGCTTTAAAACAAAATGACTGCAGGGTTTTCTTTCTGTGCGCTGGGTAGCAAGGCTAAACTTCAAGCAGAGCTCACAGGCTAGGACGTCATGGGTAGACCAACGGCAGCAAATGCAGATGTCATGTTCATCTTTAGAATAAAGCTTTTTTCCACAGCAGCAGCAGCAATGAAATAAATTAGAAGAATATTTTGTTCTAGACATGCAAAACAAATAGAACCACTTTAAACTAAAGTGATTTCCCTATTAAAAAATAAAACAAAGTTTTATTTATTTAGTTTTTGTTGACCAGGTAAGTGCACTAGACAGATTCTGCCTATTTTCAGGCACAACCTGGGGGAAGGGGATACAGATAGAAACATAGAAGTTGACGGCAGATAAGGACCGCAAGGCCCATCCAGTCTGCCGATTTCTTTTTCTATCTTATAAATGTGCCATTGGCCTTTGCTCTGTCAGTGGCCTATCTATTCATACTCATCTGTATTGCTCCCTTATGCCTATCCCATGCCCATTTGAACCCTGCACTGTATCCATAGCCACCACTTCCTGAGGTAGGCTGTTCCATGCATCCACCACCCTTTCTGTGAAAAATAATTTTCTCACATTCCCCCTAAATCGGCCTCCCTCTAATTTCATGCTGTGTCCTCTTGTCCTGCTACTTTTCTTATATTTAAACATGTTAGACTCTTTCATCTTGTTAATGCCCTTAAGGTGTTTGAATGTCTCGATCATATCACTTCTCTCCCTCCTTTGCTCAAGGGTATACATATTGAGCTCCATTAATCTGTCCTCATATGTCTTCTGATTCAGTCCCTGCACCATTTTGGTTGCTCTTCTCTGGACTGCCTCAATTTGGTTAATGTCCTTGTGAAGGTGTGGCCTCCAGTATTACACGCAGTACTCCAGATGGGGCCTAACTAGTGTCTTGTAAAGAGGGATTATTACCTCCCTCTTACGATTTGTGATACCCCTACTAATACACCCTAACATCCCCCTAGCCTTACCTACTGCTTTAGAGGTCTGCTTGGATGATTTCAGGTCATCGGTGATGATGATGCCAAAATCTCTTTCTTCCTTTTGTGACTGCCAGCAACTCCCCTCCCAGCCTATAGGTGGCTTCAGGGTTTCTCTTCCCTATGTGTATGATCTTGCACTTAATCTTGGTGTAATCTGCAAACAGACAAGCCTTACCCTCTAGTCCATCTGCAATGTCACTAATGAAGATATTGAAGAGAACTGGCCCCAGGACTGATCCCTGAGGTACCCCACTTGTGACTTGCATCTCTTTTGACTGTATACCATTTACCACCACTCTCTGTTTTCTGCCTGTCAACCAGTTTGCCACCCAGTTGACCAACTTCTGACCCACCCTGATCCTACCCAGCTTATTTATCAATCTTCTATGTGGAACAGTGTCACCTCCCTTGGTCCACCACTCTGGTTACCCAGTCAAAGAAATCTATGAGATTAGTTTGACTTGACCTTCCTTTTGTAAACCCATGCTGTCTTGGATCCTGTGCCCCTGTGGATTCCAGGTGTTGCACTATCCTTTCCTTAAGGAGTGCCTCCATAATCTTTCCCACTACTGAGGTAAGATTGACTGGTCTGTAGTTCCCTGCCTCTTCCCTGCTACCACTCTTGTGGAGCGGGATCACATGAGCCCTTCTCCAGTCTTCTGGGACCTCTTATGTGCTCAGAGACTCACTAAACAGTTCTGCTAATGGCTCTGCTAGTTCCATCCTTAGCTCCTTAAGTACCCTGGGATGTATGCCATCAGGTCCCATTGCCTTGTCCACCCTGAGCTTAGCGAGCTCTTGTAGGACCCTTTCTTTTGTGAAGGGAGCAGTGCTCACCTCCCTACCCCCTGTGTCCATGGTGCTGAGCTGTGGGCCCTGCTCTACCTTCTCTTCAGTAAATACTGAGCAAAAGTATATATTTAGGATAGATGCTTTTACAGGGTCCTCCTCTTCACATGCCTCCTTTTCTCCTTTGAGCTTAGCAATGCCCCCTCTGGACTTTCTCCTTTTACTAATGTATCTATAGAAAGTCTTGTCACCTTCTTTTACTGTTTGTGCTAGTGTTTCCTCAGTTTGGGACTTAGCCTGCCTTACTGCCTTCCCTGCTTCCCTTAGGGCAGTTTGGTATGCCTCCCTATCTTCATCCTGCTGTGTTCTCTTATATTTCCTGAAGGCCATCCTTTTGGCTCTAACCTTTTCTGCTACTGTATTTGAGAACCAAAGTGGTTTCCTTCTTCTTTTGCACTTCCTTTTGTGTCTAACACAATTGGATGTTGCTTCAAGTATTGCATCTTTAATGCTTGCCCACTTTGCCTGTACCCCCTCACCTGTGTTTCTTTTTGCCAGGGCTAGCTTAACTCTGTTGGCCATCTTATCAAGGTCAGCTCCTCTGAAGTCCCATATTTTTGCCTTGGAATGGGATGAGTTAGATGTAGTGACCAAATTGAACCGTACCATGTGAATGTTACTGGCTCCCAGTTGACCTTCTACCTGGAGATCTGTGATCCCTTCCCTGTTAGTCAGTACTAGATCTAGGATAGCCCTGTCTCTTGTGGGTTGTTGTACCAGTTGTTTGAGGCCCTGCCCTGTAGGTAATCTACCATGTGCCTAGTTCTGGCAGATGTTCCTGCTGGTATTGACCAATCTGTATCTGGCATGTTGAAGTTTCCCATTATTAGAACCTCCCCTTTAGCTGTCATGTTTTGTATATCTTCTAACAGTAATGTGTCTATGTCCTCCCCCTGGTCTGGGGTCCTGTAGACAACCTCAGTTCTTATGGCTGTCCCATTTTCTGTTTCCAGAGTAACCCACAGTTCTTCTGGCTCCTTATGTGTATTCTGAATTTCTGTAGCTTTGATATTTTCATTGACATACAGGGCCACTCCACCCCCCCTTTTTGCACCTTGGTCTCTTCTGAACAGTACATAGCCAGGTACTGAAGTCTCCCAAGTGTGGTTACTGGTAAACCACGTCTCACTAATTGCTACTATCTCCACTTTAGCTTCTGACATTATTGCCTGCAGGTCTGGGATCGTATTTCCCAGGCTGTGAGGATTTGTGTAAATGATTTTCCATTGGCCAGACTTCAGTGTGTTAGTTGTTGGGTGAGGTTTGGCATTTCCCCTGTGCGTTGTATGGGGAGACGGACCTTTTTTCTTACCTGGTGATGCAGGTGAACTACAAACATGCTGAATCCCTGTTTGACCACTAGTTGAGGGGGGAAGGGTATTCTTCCCATTCGACTTATGGGGTGCTGCACCCCTCTCCCCATTTACTAGTTTAAATATTCTGCAAAGGTGTCAAACTTCTGCCCCAATACACTGACTCCCTCCTTAGTCAGATGCAGTCCATGCCAACTGACTTTGAATCAGATTAAGCTGTTGGTGGTATTTTTTGTGAAGTTGGCGGTTGACTGAATGATGAAGCTTCCGTGGAGTCCGTGGGAGTATGGTCGGTGGCAGGAAAAAACAGAGGTAGCAGCGAGGCCGCCCATACTTATATACAGGGATGTCATGATAGGACGCAGCATAGGTGGCCCTTACTAGACTGCTACAGAAAAGTTATGCAAAATAATGCACATGGGGCACAAAACCCAGGAACATCATATCAGCTGGGGGATAAGCAGGAAAGAGACCTAGGGTTTATCATCTCTAATGACTTCAAGGTAAGGAGACAGTGCGACAAAGATGAAGGAAAAGCAGAATAGGATGCTGAGATGCATAGGCAGGGGTATCACCAGCAGGAAAAGGGAGGTCATAATTCCACTATAAAAGACATTAGTGAGTCCACATCTCGAGTACAGTGTCCAGTTCTGTAGGTCTTACCTATGTAAGTGTAACCCCTAGATGGCGCTATCCCAGGGGCTACTACCCCTGCCTGATTTGCCACTAACAGGTTGAGGGGCCTGGATCCAATGGCGGGTGCCTCCACCCAGAGGTCAGGGTTTGCAATAGTTAAACTAACTTGGTCACAGCCCTCTGGGACACCGCAACCCCCCTTTCTTCCCACTAGTGGCCCACACAATATATCAGAATTACCTTCACAGTATACACTTACCCCAGGTCTGGTTCCGGCACTGGGACCTCCTGTGAAATGAGATACAGTGCAACAATCACAGTACAGTACTTTAACATAGACAAATACCTCAGGCAGTATAACTTTGCTGAAACAAGCAGCTCTGATTTATTTAGGGGATATAACAAGGACAGGGAAATCAGGTTAACTAGCTTATCACTCTAATAATCTACCTATGGCTCTGTGCACAGGCCTATCCCTATCAGTTACTGTCCTGGTACCCAAGCCCTAGTGGCTAGTCCAAACCGTGGCAGCTGGTAGGGCCCTTTCACACAGAGAAAAGGAGAATTAAACAGTCAGCAGTACAGTAATTCCATTTGGATTTAATGTGGCAATTCAACAGGGGCGACCCTGAATTAGTACTCACGACCTCCAAATAAGATAGGGTCCTTCAATGTCAGCAGGGCTCACTTGAGGTGCACAAACCTCTTCACACATCCATGTAAAAGAAAGCACTATACCAGGCAGGCTGCATCTGTATCCCGATCGCAATTACTGCACAATACCCGGGAGAACACACAGCAGATTCAGTTCCTGACAGACCGAGTGTAATTTTCAGCAATTCCTCCAGTCTTCTACAGGGTGAGCCTGGTTTCTACTCTTCAGAGATCCTTTGATTCTTTTCACAGGACGGATTCAGTCCCAACAAGCTGCAGACCGGAACTCTGGGCCTTACACACGTTTTTTGACTAAAACTGCACACTGAAAAAGCACAGGGCTCCTTCCTTCTTCACTGCCAAAGCTCAACTGAAACTCCAACCGACAAAACTGGGCACTTCCTTTGAGTTCCTCCCAGTTCTTGACTGGATTGGCTGTCACTCACAATAGACTGCTGCTGTTGGTCCAAAAAGGCACTGAAGTCTAAACTACATCTCCCAGAGTCACTGCCCATACAATCCTCTTGTGGCTGGCTCAGATTATGAGTCAAGTTCTGATTCGTCCAAGGCACCATTTTAGAGCTAGCCCCCCACACTGATTGGTCCAGTTCAGCAGTTCAAAACTAGAATGGGGAACTAGCAGATACAGTTCTGACTACAAAGAAAGCAGGTTAGACAAACTGTAATTTCATTATTACTCTAAATAATTTCTGGCAAACAGTTACATCTTTCAGATAGGTTCCCTTTGCACTCCTAGTGACTGCAAAAATGAAGTGAATTGGCAGCAGCTCGAGTGGTACTCAGAGAAGCACACAGTCCCCCATACAAACTAATTATGTCTGCAAGCAGACAGCTCTTAAAGAGACAGTACCAGAGGCTCTAAAACACTCACTGATAAATGGCTTAAATGCCAAACACCATTCAGGCTTGGAGCATTCAAGCAAGCTCCTGGAAGTCTTTTGGGAACCCCCATTTGCAGAGGTTACACCCTTCCTGGCCTGGGGAAAGCTTGGCGTCGCGTCCAAGCAAGTACCATAAGTTTCAACTGCAACCATATACATTTGCATTAGGCTCGCACATGTAATCATCAGTCAATATATCATTTTACCAAGAACACATTTCTGAAACATTGCAGTACGTCACTCTTTACACGGTATTACATACAATTGTACCATAACTCAAGTTATTACCTCTTGTACATGAAACCTGAAGAGAGGGCCTTCCTATCAGTTACCTTGGGGCTGGACGGGCAAGGGCACCATACTTAGAGGGCAACACAAGTAACTTGGAGTTAGCACTGACGCTCAGTTTGGGCAATGAGCTCGGGACACATACACTCCTTTATGGACATTGAGAGGCAAGTCCACAGGCCTCCCAAGTGAATCATAACTGAGGTGCACCACAGGCTTTACAGCTCGACCAGTCTTTCTAGGGGGAACTGTTACAGTCTCTGCACTCTGAGCCTCATTTTCAGCATTGTCCTCACTTGTCAGGGGAGTCTCCATGGGGGTAGAGAGGCTAGAACTTGGGGCACTTTCAGCTCCAGGAGTTACAGTTTCTGAGTCCACAACATTTGGCTGCATGGAGAGCTTTCGGACACTGGCAGTGGACTGTCAGGGCACTCAAAATACTCTTCTTGTTAGGTGTATCACCAGTCTGCCCCAATCTATCATTTTCCTCCCTGAAAGCTCAAACAGTTCAACCATGCACAATGATTCCATTTCATCTGATCTGATGCTTTGCACTTCACTTTCTGGGAGCATTGGCTCAGGGATGAAGCTGGGTGCTAGACAGTCCAGAAGGCCCAGCTTCATCTCCGGTATTGACTAGGGAATTGCCCGAAACAATTGACTCAGTTCGTAAGAAGGATAGTATTCAAAGTCACTCACACTTTCTTCCGATATGGACTGACAGTCATGCTCAACTGGGACTTGTGGAGGGAACACTTTAACTTTGCTTCTGGTGCAGACTTTCTTGATCTTTTCTTAGCAGCAGCTCTAGTCACTGGTCAGAGGGGGCATCTTCTAGGGCTCAGACTCAATTAAGATTTGTCCAATGGGCAGTAAATGATTTCTATGCATTGTTTTACATCTTTTGAATTATTCTCAGGCCTTACTTTGTACACTGGCAGATCATCTAGTTTGCCCACTACAATGTGAGGGAGATGGTGCCATCTGTCAGCAATCTTGTGCTTGCCATGCAGTCCCAGATTTCTTAGCAATACCCATCTCCCTCCTGAGTTCCTGTGCTTTCACCTTTTTATCATACCTTTCTTTGTTGTCGAATTTCTTTTGGCAGCCATGGTTTGAGCCAGTTGGTACGCATGAGTTAGCTGGGCCTTTAACTTTTGCATACTGTAAATAGTTGTCAGCTTGAACCCCATCAGGAGACCCAAAACACACATCTACTGGTAGTCGGCTTCTCTTCCAAACATCAGGCGGTAGGGGGAGAATCCAGTGGCATCACTTCTGGTGCAGTTATAAGCATGTACCAGGGTGCTAATTTGTTGGCTCCATCTAGGCTTGTCCTTTGGGTGCAGGGTGCCTAGCATATCTAGCAAAGTGCGGTTGAAACGTTCAGGCTGTGGGCTCCCCTGGGGTGGTAAGGAGTGGTTCTGGACTTCGCCTCCCCACAGAGAAAGCATCTCTTTGATCAGACGACTCTCAAAGTCTCCCTTGATCAGAATGGATTCTTTGTGGAGCCCATAGTGAACAAAAAGTTTTCTACAAGTACTTTGGCCACAGTGGATGCTTTCTGGTCTTTGGTGGGGAAAGCTTGGGCATATCTCGTGAAATGGTCAGTGACCACCAGCACATTACTGATATTTCTTGATCTGACTCCAAACTCAGAAAATCAATACAGACCAGCTCCATGGGTGCACTGGTGGCGATGTTAACAAGGGGCAGCCCTCCGGGGCAAAGCCTTCCTCTGCAGCAGCGACTACAAGTTCGAATGTGTTGTCCACATCAGCCCCATCTTAGGCCAATAGAATCTGGATCTCACCAAGTCAAGTGTTCTGTCTATACCAAGGTGCCCCATGTGGTTGTGCAAGGACCTCAGTACTGAGTCTCGAGAAGGCAGTGGGCAGCACTAGTTGTTGTTTGTCTACTTGTCCCCTCTGTCTACTGTTTCTCTGTATAACAGTTTATTGATCAGTTTCAACTTAGGACCTTCTTTGTATAACAGTGCAGTTCTCAAATCAGTGGGCGTAATTTGGACACATCTTTTCCTGCATAGAGGGCTTCTAAAGCTGCTTTGATCATGGGATCGCGGATTGAGCCCGCGAAACCATCATTGTCCAGCTGAGGCAGTGCACCAATGTCTATTGCAGAAAAGTGGCAATAAGCAGCAGGTATGCAATTCTCAGAGCTCCCAAGCAATCCACCATGCAGTCCCAGCGTCCGTGGACATTGTTCCTCCCTGTCAAACTTCTGGCACAGTCCCGAATGTCAGGTTCGCCAATCGGACCCAATCATTCTGGGGAACAGGCCTCCGGGAGAGCATCAGCATCTATGTGGTTCAGACCTGCTCGGTATTCGAGAGCATAGTCATATGTAGATAATGCAGAAAGCCACCTATGGCCAGTGGCATCCAACTAGCTGAGGTCTGCACATAGGTCAAAGGATTATTGTCAGTTTTTACTAGTATTTTAGCCCCATACAAGTACTCATGGAATTGGTCAACAATAGCCCACTTCAAAGCTAGGAACTCTAACTTATGTACAGGATAGTTCTTTTCGGATGGGGTCAGGCTTCTACTGGCAAAGGCCACTGGTCTCAGGCCATTCTCGTGCTCTTGGTACAACACAGCCCCCAACCCTTGCAAGCTAGCATCAGTGTGCAGGACGTAAGGTTTTCTTGGATCGGCATAGGCCAGCACTGGAGCATGGGTAAGTTGATATATGATCTCATGAAAAGCAGTCTCACAATCAGGAGTCAGCGGGCCCCAAATACTTCACTCGGATGAAAATACACTCTTTCAGTCTTGAGGGCGCTGACTTTTGGTATTTTTTGGGTTGGGGATACCCTTGAGTAAGGTTAAGTAAAGGGCGGATCACTCTTGAATAGTCCTTGATGAAGCGCCGATAATAACCACAGAATCCCAGGAATCTTTGCAGTTCTTTTAGATTTTTGGGCTGTGGCCAGGTGGTCAAGGCCTCAACTTACTTGGTCGGTCTCTATTCCTCGGTGGATACTATGTGTCCCACATACTTTACTGATGTTTGAAAGAATTGACACTTATCAATGGACAGTTTAAGGCCAAAGTCCTCCAGTCGGTCCAATACCTTAAATAATCTGCTCTCATGTTCCTCCAGCGAGCTGCCAAACACAATAACATCATCTAGGTATACCAGGCACTCTAGTAAGTTCATGTCCCCCACTGCACGCTCCATCAATCGTTGAAAAGTGGCTGGGGCACCTGAAATCCCCTGAGGCATCCTCATGAATTCATAGAAGCCAAGCGGACAGATAAAGGCCGCTCTTCTCACGGTCCTCTGGGGCCATCGGGATCTGGTAGTACCCACTGCGGAGATCCAGCACAGAGAACCACTTGCTCCCGTTTAGGCAGTCAAAGCATCCTGAATGGGGCATTGTGTACTGATCAGGGATAGTCCGCCGGTTTAAGGTGCGATAATCCACACACATCCTTACTGTTCCATTCTTTTCCTCACTACCACAATGGGGAAGCATAAGGGCTTCTGGATTCTTGTATTACACCACAGCTAACATCTCTTGCAGATGCCGTCTCACATCATCTATGTCAGCAGGTGCCAGGCGTCGAGACCTCTCACGAAATGGTCTTTCGTCATGCAGCGGATATTGTGCTCAGCTCCTTGCACGCATCCTACATCCCATTCCTTTAAAGAAAACACCTGGTCTCTCTGGGCAAGCTTCTCACTGATCCTCACTTTCCATTCAGCTGGCAGCGGGGTGCGCGAAATCAAACAAGTCAGGCGTTACTCTGTCATTCTTCCTTGAACTCTTGCTGCTGGGTAGCACTGCAGTGTCTGCACAATGCACATTAGCCAGGATGCAACCTCTGTTTACTCGAATGTCTCTTTCAGACACATTATGAACTTGGACCATTACCCTTCTGGCAAAGCATGGGCTCTAGCGGGCAAAATACTAGGCTTGACCAGCAGTCCCTCTGGCAATTTTCCATAGCCTGGTGCATCCAACATTAATATTTTATTCTTAACATCCTTTCTGATACGGACCTCTCCCTGTAAGGTACACTGGGCATTTGGCGCCAGGATCGAGACTCAGGATCCTTCTTCCATACAATTCCGACGGTTCCTCTGGTTCTGTTTTCAGCATCTCTCTGTGCCTCATAGGCCTTCTTAATTAAAGCGGAACTCTTAAAGCTCTACTAGTCTTTGACCCCTGTTTTTCATAACACAACTTGCCAGCCTTCCGAACATGTGAGCATTTGTTCCAATCAACAAAGGGACACCATCATACAGTCCAGTGGGGGGACACACTAAGGCTAGGGTCTCTACTTGTTGGCCACTCCAGCACGGAGGTGGGGAAAGACAGCCAAATCGGATATACCCGGAATAGGGGTAGGCCTTCTCCATAACCCCCATACATGCAGTCCTTCTAATGGTTGTAAGGGCACGTCTGACAAATGCTTCTGATACCAATCCTGGAACATAATTGTCACTTGGGAGCCACTGTCTAATACAGCTCTTGTAGACACTCCATTCACCTTTACAGTGGTCTCCATGGAGGGACCCACTATTCTGGACCAGTCTGGAGGCGGTAGTGGGGCCTGGGCAACTGACCTTGCCACAAAAGGACGTGAATTAGCATTTTGGTGCCCTCACTGGGATCATGTCGTGCACCTCTTAACCACTGATTTCTTCTCCAAGCTCTCCTTGTAGCCTATATGCAACTTTGTCAGTGTCTTTTGGGGACTGGCATTCCTTTTCATGTGCCCATCTTTCCCACAATTATAGCAAAACATACTTTCTGGGTTTGAGCTGGCGGGCGCCACACTGGGAGCCAGGCGGGGGTATTACTAACTGGAAACCTGGGTGCCATCTCTGTCTCTGGTGATAAGCATTTGGAGACATCTCGTCAGTTTCTCCACTTCCATGGTCAAGGAATTGAGTTGGAGCTGTTATCAGCAGGAGATACATGGGTAGGTACCCCCACCCCACCAACAGATGCAGTCGGATATAGGTCAGGGCCCGTACTTGCAGGCGTGGCCTTCATAAAGGACTGTTTTGAATTCCGGATCTCTCTCAACAGTTCGCCCCATTGTGGCATATCTTTTCCTTGTCAGAGCACTCATTGACTGTCAACCTCTGCCCCTGAACTTCACTTGATGGGTCACCCTCAGTCACTCGGTCGTAGCCACAGCTGTTGGTGCAGGTACCTCCCGGTCGCCTTTTCTCAACTCCTCAATTTCTCTCATTAACTCATCATAGGAGGGTGGGATTCCAGTCGATTTGCCAGGCGTAACTGAAGCAACAGCAGTTCTGAGAAGGGGGCAGACTAGAGATTCTGTCCAGTCTGGTTCGGTCCAGTTCAATCGCTGGCAAACTACCCTTTCTGAGGCATTCTTGCAACAATTTTTCCAGCGAGAGACATACACAGACAACAACTCCCTTGGTACTGTTGTGCATTTCTTACTCTCCACCATAGGTCCTCATCAGAATCTGGGCTCCCATACACATTCTCTAAGGCCTCAAGATAGGCCTGTGCAGTCGCTTCAGGGTTACTGGCCGTTTAGCACGGATGGTAGCCAGGGCAGGACCTCGGGGCTCTCACTAACCCTCTTTCGCTTTAGCCTTCCGAGGCATTGCCATTCTAGCACTTGGGGGCAACATAGGTCTATCCAGGTCTCCCAGTCATCCTCCCTTGGGGTGGGAGGTGCCAGAGAAGATCCTCAACCTTCGGTAAGAGTGTGACTAATGGCAGGTGCAGAAATAGGAGTCTGCATTGGTTCAGCCACCATTACGGGCACTGGAGCAGGAGAGGGTGTTGGGGAGGAACACCCCAGGTGGCAAGAATAGTTTCTTCAAGTCCTCCACAGTTTTCCCTCTCCCAGCAACCATTCAGCAAATTTCTCCTCAAAAGTTTCAGATAGTGGTGGGGCTGATTCCCCGGGTCTTACTGTCCTTAGTTATCACTCTCCAAGCAGTGAGGGCTCCCTCTGGGGTAATGGTCTAGTGGCACTTTGGAGCTATCTATGGGATCCTTAAACTCTACTAGGGCCAGGAAAGTGTGGGTGAGCAGATTAGCATGCCGACCCACCACCACAGGGTTTTGTAAACCTTCCACCTTGGAAAGTACTCCCTGCACAGTGTCCGTATTGATACCCAGGGGATGTCCAGGATAAGCATAGCATTTTGGGGTCGATCTCTCCCCAGTACACCACTCCACCAGCCGGTGCACAGCCACTTCTGTCGGGTACCCATTTTTTTCTTAACAGTGGTTCAGAAATATGGCCACTAGAGGACACACAATCCCAGCGGTGAGCCTCAAGATGTAACCCTAGATGGCGCTATCCCAGGGGCTACTACCCTGCCTGATTTGCCACTAACAGGTTGAGGGCCTGGATCCAATGGCGGGTGCCTCCACCCAGAGGTCAGGGTTGCAATAGTTAAACTAACTTGGTCACAGCCCTCTGGGACACACCACCCCTTCTTCCCACTAGTGGCCCACACATATATCAGAATTACCTTCACAGTATACACTTACCCCAGGTCTGGTTCCGCACTGGGACCTCCTGTGAAATGAGATACAGTGCAACAATCACAGTACAGTACTTTAACATAGACAAATACCTCAGGCAGTATAACTTTGCTGAAACAAGCAGCTCTGATTTATTTAGGGATATAACAAGGACAGGGGAAATCAGGTTAACTAGCTTATCACTCTAATAATCTACTATGGCTCTGTGCACAGGCCTATCCCTATCAGTTACTGTCCCTGGGTCACCCAAGCCCTAGTGGCTAGTCCAAACCGTGGCAGCTGGTAGGGCCCTTTCACACAGAGAAAAGGAGAATTAAACAGTCAGCAGTACAGTAATTCCATTTGGATTTAATGTGGCAATTCAACAGGAGGCGACCCTGAATTAGTACTCACGACCTCCAAATAAGATAGGGTCCTTCAATGTCAGCAGGGCTCACTTGAGGTGCACAAACCTCTTCACATCCATGTAAAAAGCACTATACCAGGCAGGCTGCATCTGTATCCGATGCAATTACTGCACAATACCGGGAGAACACACAGCAGATTCAGTTCCTGACAGACCGAGTGTAATTTTCAGCAATTCCTCCAGTCTTCTACAGGGTGAGCCTGGTTTCTACTCTTCAGAGATCCTTTGATTCTTTTCACAGGACGGATTCAGTCCCAACAAGCTGCAGACCGAACTCTGGGCCTTACACACGCTTTTGACTAAAACTGCACACTGAAAAGCACAGGGCTCCTTCCTTCTTCACTGCCAAAGCTCAACTGAAACTCCAACCGACAAAACTGGGCACTTCCTTTGAGTTCCTCCCAGTTCTTGACTGGATTGGCTGTCACTCACAATAGACTGCTGCTGTTGGTCCAAAAGGCACTGAAGTCTAAACTACATCTCCAGAGTCACTGCCCATACAATCCTCTTGTGGCTGGCTCAGATTATGAGTCAAGTTCTGATTCGTCAAGGCACCATTTTAGAGCTAGCTTACCCCACACTGATTGGTCCAGTTCAGCAGTTCAAAACTAGAATGGGAACTAGCAGACACAGTTCTGACTGCAAGAAAGCAGGTTAGACAAACTGTAATTTCATTATTACTCTAAATAATTTCTGGCAAACAGTTACATCTTTCAGATAGGTTCCTTTGCACTCCTAGTGACTGCAAAAATGAAGTGAATTAGCAGCAGCTCAAGTGGTACTCAGAAAGCACACAGTCCCCCATACAAACTAATTATGTCTGCAAGCAGACAGCTCTTAAAGACAGTACCAGAGCTCTAAAACACTCACTGATAAATGGCTTAAATGCCAAACACCATTCAGGCTTGGAGCATTCAAGCAAGCTCCTGGAAGTCTTTTGGGAACCCCCATTTGCAGGGGGGTTACATAAGGACATAGGGTGGAGGCAGTTCAGAGGAGGGCAACCAAGATGGTCCAAGGATTACATGATAAAATGAATGAGGACAGGCTGAAAGACTTAAATATGTAATCCCTGGAGGAGAGGTGGATATGACAGGGACATACAAGTACTGGATGGGGAGAAACAAGGTGCAAGAAAACAATTTTTCATTGAAAAAGATGTTCCAGGACTGGGGGACATGGGATGAAACTGGAGTGGGGCGGGGGAGTTCAGAAGGAACGTGAGGAAGTATTTCTTTACGGAGTGGGTGGTGGACAAATGAAACTCCCTGCCAGACGAGGCAGTGGGAGCTGAATGATCACAGGATTTAAGAATGCATGGGATAGGCATCAGGGGATTCTGGTAGTCGGGGGAAGGGAACAACCTAGTTCTACAAAAGCTTGAAAAAGCAAAGTTACATGCGCAATATGGACAGAGTAGGTGAGCCGTGGGCCCTTATCTGCCATCAACATCTGTTTATCACCAGTGCAGCGGTAGCACTACGCTTGCGATGCCAGCAACCAGGTTTGGTAGAGAGCCTGGTTTGCTGGAGGGCGGCGGGGGAGAAGGATGGAGTGCCAGATGGACTGCTCTCCTTCTCCGGGAGGGGTGGGCTGCAGGTCCCGTTGCTATACCACCACCTGAGTGACCACAGGTGACAGTGCAAGTCAAGGAAAGCAGAGAACGTATAGGGCGGGCTAGATGTCGGCCAAGGTGTGGAGCGGCGGCACTTCTCACCGTGCCCTCGCCTCCTTGAACCTCCCAGGTTGCTGTCATCTGGGGGCAGAGTCAGAACACAGGAAATACCCCGCATCTGCACCAGGAGACAGGCCCCGTAACCCAGCGGGCACGGATGGACCATCCAACACATTGGATGGTGGCTGGGGGAAGGATAAATTGGGGGTCCCCCTTCTATCCCACCCATGGGGTTATCCAAGGCTGGGGGTGGGTCCACCATAGTATGGCTGGGTTACCATGGGAGTCCCTAAAGGAAGGTGCAGAGGCCGCAAAGAGGGGGCATAAATAGCAAGTAAAGAAAAAAAAGCATCTGTGTATCAAGTCATAAAAACACTGAATCCCTCCTAGCAGATCTCAACTTCGCTGACTGGAACCCTGTTTACTCCACAAGTAAAAGAGAAAGCTCTATCCCTGTTTATTTCAGTGTTCATCAAGCTCTGGAATACTGCACCCCTTAGAAAACTAAGGGTCAAGCGGTTCCACCACCCATGGGTTACCACCGACCTCACTGCACTCTTCAGATATCACGACTGGGCATGGGCAAACTATAAATCCACCCTCACTGCTGCTGACTATCAACTCTACCAGTCTATTAGGAGCCTCTGCACCAAATCTGTTCACACTGCCAAGTCCCAGTACTACACAGCTCATCTCCAATCCAACCTAAGGTCTCCAGCCAAGTTCTGGAAAGTTCTTCACTCCCTCATCGACCCACCTACCCACCCCACCCCCAGTCTGGTGGCAAAGTAGTACCTGACCCATGCACAGTTGCCTCTCCGTTCAACCAATTTTTTTACCACCTGTGCCCTACCTAGCTAACCTATCTCCAACATAACCCCCTATATCCTCTCCCCTTCACAATGACATATTCAACTTTCCACCAGTCACCTCTCAAGAAGTCTTCAAAGCCCAATCATCTCTAAATCCTTCAAAGCACAGCCCAGACAGGCTGGATCCTTAGCTCCTACAGTTCTCTTCTCCAGCCATAGTCGTCCCCCTCACACACATCCTGAACCTGTTCTTTTCACTCGCAGCTGTTCCCAAAGCCTGGAAGTTGGCTAAAGTCCCCCCACTCCACAAGGGCAGTGACACATCTTTCCCTTGGAACTACAGACCTATCTCACTACTCCCCTCCCTTGCAAAACTCCAGGAATTCTTAGTGCTCTCCAGAATTACCTCTTTTCTCAATTCCACATCCTTTCTTTCCTCCTACCAATCCAGTTTCAGGAAACAACACTTCACTGTATCCTCACTCCTCAGAGTAACTGACTCCTTCCTCTCAGGAATGAAAAAAGGTCAGGTCACAGCCACTATTTTTGTAGACCTGGGCAAAGCTCTCGATTCTGTTTCTCACTGACTCCTTCTAAATAAATTAACCGTAGCAGGTCTCTCACCCCACACTATTAACTGGTTCTGATAGTACTTCACAGGCTGTCAGACAATTCAATGTCCACTATATGAAAAATACAGAGACACACTCTTAGGTAGTATTTAAGCATCACTGGATTTGCAGCCCCACAACATCACCACTTACTTATTCAAATCTACATCTAAAGAAGTCTTAGAACCTGTGGTCTCTCTCCTAAAGGTAATCTCCCAGAAAAGGTTACACATTATAGACGAGGATTCCAGACAGGATCCTGGTGTAAGAACCACGTGATAGATAATTTAGTGAAGGTATGCACCCTGATTATTTTTTCAGCAATTGTTATTTTAATCTTTAGATTTTTACATGTTATTTATACTATGTCTCAAAATGTTGTTTTTTTTTTTTTCCCTTTTATGCTGATTGTGTGTAAGAGAAACACACACTGACAGGCTGTCAACAGTCAGTTCAGCTGGGTGATATACTGTCACCCCCACTCCCCATCCTGACCAGTGTCACCCAAGGTTATATCCTCCGCCACATCCTATTCTCCATCTTCCTTAGTAACCCTCCCTCAGCCTGTGTTTCCTCTAACATACACATGTATGCAGATGACACCACTGTCTACACTTCCACCCCAACAACTGCAGCTGTCAAAGTCCTTCTCTAGTGTGACTTCCTCAGCATGTTCCGCTGGTTCAGGGCTAATCAACTAACAATGAATACAAAAAAACAGTATCCATGACCTTTGGAACATTCCAAAAGCTTGCAAAACTCCCTGCCCTTCCTACCTTTTTTACTTGAGATAGCACACAGCTTGAGACAGTCTCTGCCATTAAATACTTGGGTATTTGGCTCAACAGCAGTTTAGACTTCTCCACTAATTTCGACGCAACCCACAACATGCTCCATCCAAAACTTGGCGCCTTATATTGCAATAAGGACTGCCTCCCACTCCCGATATGCCGAGAACTTGTCAGCAAACTGATACTCCCTATCATTGACTATGCTGATGTGGTCTCCAGTTCTGCCCCTTCCACATCCCTTGCCAGATTAGATACTCTCTACAATTCATTTTGTCGATTCACCTGCAACTTGCCCCCCACGACCACCACTGCCCACTGTATAACACACTCTCTCTGCCTCCTCTAGCTCATTGCTGCTCTATCCACAGCTATGTCCTCATTACCAAATATTGGTTTGATTCCTTACCCTCTTGCCTATCCTCACTTCTGTCATCCACAGTTGTGTCTGATTACACTCGAAGTTGAAGGGACCCTCGCATTTTCTCCTTTCCCTAACCCACTCTTGTGCAGTACCAAATCACCTTCTCGTATCAGCTCCCCGCTATCTGGAATCAACTTCCCTCCAGTTTCCCCCCTCCCTCCTCTCTTAAGCATCTCCTAAGGCTCTCCTCACAACCCACATGCTCCTACCGCCGCCTCCTCTGACTCCAGAGCTACTACTACTACAGGGTGTATCTACTGACCTTTCCATTGCTGAACTGGTTTCCTAGCCCTGTTACACTATTGTTGTATTACTACTATGCGAATGGATGTGTTGCCAGAATGTTCCACACTTGTATATATTGCTATATGAAATGCTCCTGCTTGACTGTAATTACTTAAGTTTTATGCTGTCAAATGATATTACGTTTACCCTGTTCTCCAATTGTCCGTCTTGTACTCTGTCCCCTGGTCACATCGGGAAATGAGCCTCAGCTCAGTGTGCCTTTCCCGGTTACCAAATTTTAAAATAAATAGAAATAATGTCAGACTAGCTGACCAAGTCCTTCAAGGGCATAGAAACTCGCACAACCCAAAAGTCGCTAGACACTCTTAAAGGTATGTAGCTCCTGAGGGGGGCTGCACATAGAATTTGATGACAGATAAGGACTGCTTAGCCCACCCAGTCTGCCCATTTTTTCTCTTCCTACAGTGTCACTGCAGAGCCTACTTGATCTTTAGTTCTCTTCCCCACATACTTTCCACCAAGATTCCTTTATGTCTATCCCATGCATTCTTGAACCCCACCAATGTTTTTGCATCCACCACTTCTGCTGGAAGAATATTCCATGCATCCACCATTCTGTCTATGAAAAAGCATGTCCTCACATCCCTGCTGAATTTACCCCCTCCAGCTTCATTACATGTCTCCTTGTCTTTGAGCATCTCTTTTCTGAAAAATACTCCCCTCTTGTACCTTATTGACTCTTGGGAGCTATTTAAAAGTCTCCATTATATCTCCCCTACCTGGCTGACCCCCCCACTGAAGACTGAATCCAGTACAGGGGTCGGCGCTGTGGCTATTCGGGAGCGAGACCTGAGAGCTCCCTCCATTATCCACCATGAGCTCTTTCCGCCTGTTTTTTTCTCCCCTCAGGGGCAAAGCATGCAAGGATGCTAGTAACAGTACCAAGCACACTCCTGTGTATGCCTCCCCGTCAGACATCTGCCCTGCCTCTGACCCGCTGTCTGCAGCATCGGTGTGCCAGCCCCCAGCCTCTGCCATGGGCCAGGCATGTACTGACAACTGGTCACCCCCTCTTCCCCAGAGAAGGAGAGCTATCCCTGGGATGCTCGATCCTTCTCCCCTGCCAACCCCCAGTGGCCCGTGCTTGCTCCCTAACATGGGTTACCGGTGTGGCATCCAGTGCCTCAACCTTCAGCGCCACTGGGCCAGCCTGATTTTTTTTTTTTTTTTTAAAGGGATACTGCATCCTTTCAGTCCCATCTCCAAGTTGCTCTGTGAGCTACTTCTCCATAAACAGTTTAGGGTGGTTGAGTTCTGCTCCATCCAGTAGACCAAATACTCAGATGTTGGCCAACCACACCTGGTTCTCCAGTGTCTCAACTCTGACTTTTAGATGTTGTGTCTCTTGGATGTGCATCACTGTCACCCTTGTAGCTGTGTCCGTCTGATGCTTCACTTCTACCGGCTCTGTTTTAACCCTATCCACTGCAGACTTAGTGATCACCATTTTTATGTGGGTCACAACAGACTTATTAGAAAGTACTCCTACCAAAACCGGCAATGCTGCACTTTCTTCCTGACAGATTGAAGACACTTCCTCCATGGGCTTCCAACCACTGGGGCTGCCAGGCCTCTAGCACTTCTTGTTGCTACTGCTACTCCAGATCTACCCTTGCTTTTAGCTTCCTCAGGGCGCTGCTTTTCTTTATGGGATTTCCTGTTTTTCTCTCTTCTCATCCAGCAACTTTAGAGCCAAACTTTGCTAAAAAGTGGTGAAATTTAAGTCTTTAAGCCCACAGTGTAGCAGAACAAAAACTTGCCTATCCATTTTGCTCGGGCTCACAGTTACACCTCCTTTCTATGTTTCTGTGTATCAGGCCCCAAGTTTCTTAAAAATAATCCTTAAATACATTTATTACAAAAAATTATGTTTTATGTTATTCGTTTTTTTACTTTATTTAGTCTACTTTTTTATCATTTCCTTTTTTTATTAAACTTCTTAAAAAGCAAATATGTCCATGTAGTTCATAGTGATGGCAGAACACTGTAAGACCATAATACATAATATATAGAATAAAGTATGGGGTTGTGTTTGTAATGAAAAGTTTACACACACACGAGGGGTTAGATGCTACATAAACCCAGAGAGTGAAGCTTGAGAGGTTTGTGAAAGCATCTAACCCCTAGGATGTGTGTAAACTTTTGAGTTTATACACACCACCCCATATTTTATTTTTCATAATTGCTGGATTTCCCTTTTTTTACCTCAGCAATTCTAGAAAATAAAAGACACTGCTGTGCAGCTGTGGTCTGGTTAGGTTACACCACGCAGCCGCAGTTGTCTTTCTTTCATTATTTAACAGTTTTTATTTTTTTATTTTGTGGGAACCGAAAGTGAATGCATGTCCTCCTGGTATATTTTTGTTTTTAAATTAGTTGCCACCGACTCTGGGTGGCAGTTCACTGTCCATTTGTGGTTTGGCGAGGAGAGCTGTCGGTAAGTGAAGAACTGTGGCGGCGCATGAGCAGAGTAAGGGAAACCATGCGCATGTTTGCCATAATAAACACTCCTTTATTGCGACAAATTACGCCAAGGTTTCCCTATGGGGAAAAAAAGGAAAAACAGTTATTATAATGCAATAACAAATGCTGTAGGACAGCAGATCTTCAATATAACGGGAGTATCTGTTACTGAGTTGCCATTAAAATGGTCTTGTACATTACAGACAAAATAGTAAAAAATAATAACAACTTACAACTTGCTTGGATTAGTCGATAATTGTAAGATTATCCAACATACTGACAATTTTTTAAAGTAACAGTGTGGGCCTTGGAGTGGGGTAGGGTTGTAGAAAAAGAACACAGCACCTGTCACCTCCGTGGATACAGAACATTGCAGGATTTGCTGATAAGCGTTCCAGACCTTGGATCAGCAGGGGGATGATAGCAGGCAACTCCAGAGGATGTGTGAAATGTTACTGGCTGATGCATGCCATCACCAACAAGTATCTGACAGAGTAGATTGAGACGTTTGAGAATTTTAGTTTAGTTTAGGTTTGAAAAACTTGGTAAACCTATGGGCGGAAACCCCATTTTCAAGGGTGACCAGGATTATGGAAGAGAAAAGAAGATATATCTGTGGACAAATAGTAATAAATATTACTACAATGATTCAAGCACAAATACAGATATTCTGGGATAAGATGTGCTTCTTAAGCATATACTTTACTAATTCTGTATAGAACAAACATTCTTAACAGCAAGAGGTGAAGCATCAAACATTGTTGGGGATCTGTACAACCTAAATAATTGGCCCTTCATAGAAAACACTGGAAAAGCTGTAGTAAGATTAGCTGTGAGCAATCTAGTTGGAAAATAGTTACTGTCTACAATTTGTCAACAATAATGGTAACAGGTTTAAGACAAACATATGTATGAGCATGGTGGCTTGATACTAAAGTGGTGGTCAAAAGTAGGCCAATTTAATTTGGAAAGTAAGGAACTGTGATGTGTTTGAGGAGGTATCTATGTGGCAAAGGTGCTATTTTATTATACAGTAGCCTTGTCCTTGGGAGTCACCCCTCATTATCAGAAAAATAAAACAGCAAACCATAATCCACTGATGAAAGCAAAAAAACTTTGTGTTAATAGTTTTTTTGTAGTGGGAATAAATAAAGAGTTGAAATTAATGATTCCAAACCTCTGATGCAATGTCTTAATTCTAAAAGGTGTGCTTCATAAGTTAGGGTGCTATCCAGGGTGAGTCCTAAGTACTTGAACTCCTTCACCTGCTCAGTCACATCCCTATCTAATTACCTCAATACAAAATCAGTGGACTTCAAACTTTTTTCCTTTTTTTTGTACTGAATGCATTGTTTTTTTCTTATAAATATTTAAGTCAATTTATGGTCTCTAAACCAAGAATATATAGCAAAGACATTTTACTGGACACTGGTTGAGACAGCATGAATGTTTGATCCAGTAGTGTATACAGCTGTGTAGTGTATAGTGGAATGCTGCTATAGTGTATGGTGGAACACTGTCCCGCATGGAAATCCATGCCTGGAACAGCGTTAGTGTGCTGCACTGTGACGTCACAATATTGTGCTGCACCGAGTACGCCAACGTGCAGCACAACAAGATCGAACGATTTACATGTGCAGTTGAGCAGCCAACGCAACACGGAAGTAAGCTTGCTGGTACAGATGCAAGTAAGCCTTATTTTTTTCTAGACTTGCTTGGGGATCGCAGTGCTAGTTATGGTTACCCATACACTATGAAAGACTGTCATAGGCAATATACACAAACAAAGGCAAGTTGAAAGATCTCTCGAGGTTTCAGTAGTAAGGGACCTTCGAACTGTGCTCTCAAGGTCTCTGGTTACCATGGAAATCTCTCGATTACAACTGCCTTGTTGTGTACGCTTGCGCACACACAATCCTCTATATGCATGGAGTTCCATGCCTGGAATATGCTTGTTCTGCTGCAGCAGTGACATCATTATGTTGTTCTGTTGCAGTAACATAGAAACATAGAAGTTGATGGCAGATAAGGACTGCAAGGCCCATCCAGTCTGCCCATTTCTTTTTCTACCTTATGAATGTGCCATCGGCCTTTGCTCTGTCAATGGCCTAGCTATTCATACTCATCTGTATTGCTCTCTTATGCCTATCCCATGCCTGTTTGAAGCCCTGCACTGTATTCATATCCACCACTTCCTGAGGTAGGCCGTTCCATGCATCCACTACCCTTTCTGTGAAAAATAACTTCCTCACATTACCCCTTAATCGGCCTCCCTCTAATCTCATGCTGTGTCCTCTTGTCCTGCTATTTTTCCTATATTGAAACATGTTAGACTCTTTCACCTTGTTAATGCCCTTAAGGTGTTTGAATGTTTTGATCATATCACCACTCTTCCTCCTTTGCGCTAGGGTATACATATTGAGCTCTGTTAATCTGTCCTCATATGTTTTCTGATGCAGTCCCTGCACCATTTTGGTTGCCTTTCTCTGGACTGCCTCAATTTGGTTAATGTCCTTGTGAAGGTGTGGCCTCCAGTACTGCACGCCATACTCCAGATGGGGCCTAACCAGTATCTTGTAAAGAGGGATTATTACCTCCCTCTTACGACTTGTGATACCCCTAGTAATGCACCCCAACATCCCCCTAGCCTTTCCTACTGCTTTAGTGGTCTGCTTGGATGATTTCAGATCATCTGTGATGATGATGCCTAAGTCTCTTTCTTCCCTTGTGACTGCCCAGCAACTCCCTTCCCAGCCTATAGGTGGCCTCAGGGTTTCTCTTCCCTATGTGCATGATCTTGCACTTCTTTGCATTAAACCGCAGTCGCCACTCTTCTGACCATTTTGCCAGTTTATCCAGATCTCTTCTCATTCTGCCCACCCCATCTGGATCATCTACTCTGTTGCAGATCTTGGTGTCATCTGCAAACAGACAAACCTTACCCTCCAGTCCATCTGCAATGTCACTGATGAAGATATTGAAGAGGACTGGCCCCAGGACTGATCCCTGAGGTACCCCACATGTGACTTGCATCTCTTCTGACTGTATACCGTTTACCACCACTCTCTGTTTTCTGCCCGTCAACCAGTTTGCCACCCAGTTGACCAACTTCTGACCCACCCGAGCCTACCCAGCTTTTTAATCAATCTTCTATGTGAAACAATATCGGAAGCTTTGCTGAAGTCAAGGTAGGCAACATCAGCTGCTCCTTCTTGGTCCACCACTCTGGTTACCCATTCAAAGAAATCTATGAGATTAGTTTGACAGGACCTTCCTGTTGTAAACCCATGCTGTCTTGGATCCTGTGCTCCTATGGATTCCAGGTGTTGCACTATCCTTTCCTTAAGGAGTGCCTCCATAATCTTGCCCACTACTGAGGTAAGACTGACTGGTCTGTAGTTCCCTGCCTCCTCCCTGCTACCACTCTTATGGAGCGGGATCACATGAGCTTTTCTCCAGCCTTCTGGGACCTCTCCTGTGCTCAGCGACTCACTAAACAGTTCTCATAATGGCTCTGCTAGTTCCACCCTTAGCTCCTTTAGTACCCTGGGATGTATGCCATCAGGTCCCATTGCCTTGTCCACCCTGAGCTTATTGAGCTCTTGTAGGACCCTTTCTTTTGTGAAGGGACTAGTGCACACCACCCTCCCCCCCCCGTGTCCTTGGTGCTGAGCTGTGGGCCCTGCCTTACCTTCTCCTCAGTAAATATTGAGCTGAAGTATCTATTTAGGATAGATGCTTTTACATGGTCTTCCTCCTCACAGACCCCTTTATCCACTTTGATCTTAGCAATACCCCCTCTGGCAGCATTTTTCCTTTCACTAATGTATCTCTAGAAAGTCTTGTCACCTTCTTTTACTGTTTGTGCTAATGTTTCCTCAGTTTGGACCTTTGCCTGCCTTACTGCCTTCCCTGCTTCCCTCGGGGAAGTTTAGTATGCCTCCCTAGCTTCATCCCGCTGCGTTCCCTTATATTACCTGAAGGCTAGTGTTTTGACTCTGGCCTTTTCTGCAACTGTTTTTGAGAACCAACGTGGCTTCCTTCTTCTTTTGCACTTCCTTTTCTCTTCAACACAATGGGATGTTGCTTCAAGTATTGCATCCTTAATGCTTGCCCACTTTGCCTGTACCCCCTCACCTGTATTTATTTTTGTCAGGGCTAGCTTAACTCTGTTGGCCATCTTATCAAAGTCAGCTCCTCTGAAGTCCTATATTTTTGCTTTGGAATGAGATGATTTAGTTCTAGTGGCCAAATTGAATCCTACCATGTGATGGTCATGGCCCCCAGGTGACCTTCTACCTGGAGATCTGTGATCCTTTCCCTGTTAGTCAGTACTAGATCTAGGATAACCCTGTCTCTTGTGGGTTGTTGTACCAGTAGTGATGTCACTACTGCAGCAGAACAACTTAGAATTCTGCCACATAGTTGCTTTCATCTATCCAATTCTGTGGTAGAACAGCATTCTAGAACCTCAAGAGACTTCACAAGTCAGTTTCAGTGTGAAAGAGAAAAAAAACACAATTCCCACATTTCACATAATATTATACACTATAAAAAATACAGGATGGGCAACTTTATTCATAACCAGTGTGTTCTGTCACTTCGAGGTCCTGATTCCCATGGACCTCTCAAGGTCAGAGGGAATCAGAACCCCTCTTTGGTAAAACACACGGGTTGTACATAGTTGCCCATCCAGTATTCTCTATATCATCAGCATAAAGCAAAACTTTGGCACTGTTGCATAAAGTTGGTAATGAGTTAAGAAAAAGACTGAATAGGAGAGGACCCAGTATTGATCCCTGGGGAACTCCTACCTCCATAGGTAGAAAGCAGGAGACAGAATTTTATCTATTTTTTGTGCACTGCGTATGGTCATGTAGGTAAATTGGATAACCAAGAAATGACTTCTCCTGACATCCCAAGGGAGCCAGGGGTAGCCAGCAAAAGCGTGTGATTCACCAGATCAAAAGCCTTGGTGAGAGCCACAAAAACAGCTGCTACACAATGACCTGAATCCAGGGTCCTGAGTGCTGACTGGGTGAACCTCACCAAGGCTGCAATGGTGCTATGAGCAGGCCTAAATCCATGCTGAGATGAGAATAAGGTTTCATATTTGGTATGGTACTCTAATAACTGATCAAAGACTATTCATTCAGTAACCTTTGCCACTGGAGCCAGCAGAGAAATGGGACAATAGTTTGTAAAATGTACAGTTTTAAAGTTGTGCTAACCGAGCCTTTGTTTCTTTGCAGGCTTGAAGGGTGGAGGTCCAGCGGCACTCCCTCTGAACTGGGGAGGGAGATACCTGTCCCAAGCTTGGTGGACCAGCCTCTCCAGAGTTTGTCTAGTGGACAGGAGGTTGCCTCCAACATGCGGAACATAATTATCACTTCCCCCCAGTATCTATAATGGTGTGTAGTTTGTGGGGTGGAATGAAGACTAAACCAGGTGCTATGGGAGTTCTTAAGAGCACTTTGCAATTGTATATATTGCCAGAAGTTTGTATGGGGGAGCCCAAATTTTACTGCAATTTGTACAAAGGACATCAGAGCACTGGAGTTTGGATCAATGATATTTCTTATTATACTTAGCATACTGCAGCCATAGCAACAGCCCTGGTGACTAGCACTGTTTTCTTCCGGTGCAGTAACAAATGCAATAAAACTAAATTAAAATGACCCCCCCCCCCAAAAAAAAAAGCTTAAGGGGGGGCACTGTATAATCGCGATATACCACTCCAGTGTGTGGGTTATGCTGGAATTTACCCACTTCTAGTGTGGTTTTCTCACTTGGCCTGCTGCATCATGACCGAGCCACACCAGGCATGGGTAAATCGCAACATAACCCACACCCTGTTATGGTATATTGCTTAAATAAAAAAAAATACCTGCAGATTCCCATGTGTGCTAGTGAATTGTTTTGTTCTGGAATGCTATCAGTTAGCTGTTCTGTAGCAAGAGATGTTAAGAATGACTCCCATTCCAGCTTTAGATCCTCAAGAGCCATGTTCACACTTTCTGGTGTTGGGATAACAAAAAAGGGTGCAGAAGACCAGTCAAAAGAACAAAGATAATGGGGCAGGGCCTAGGGTGGGTTGTTCCATCTGTAGCCAACCTGATTGTTTAGGAGGACTTTAAAGATCCCATGGCACAGCCGGCTCAGTGGTGCTCAGGGTTGAGGCGCTGGATGCCACACTTCATGCAATGCCGGGGACCCGAGTTCAGGAATGGACTTGGGTTGCTCGGGGATCGGCGGGGTGGGGAAGGATTGTGAGTCCGTAAACAGCTCTCCGTCCTTAGGGGAGGGGGGATCGCACAGTGCACTGTAAACTAACACCGAGCAGTGGCTGTCTGTCAGCACAGATGCGCCGGCAAGACATGGGGAGTGCCCACATCCAGGGCGTTAGGCTGCCTTCGTGGAGGCGGAGCCAGCCACTCCGACCATTGCATGGTAATGTGCTCAGGAGGAAAAACAGCAGAAATTGGGAGCCGACGGTCAATGATGACCTGATTATCAGGTCGGAGGACAAGTCCCTCTGAGGGAGGGACCGGAGCTCCCTGTCGGCATCCCACAAAAAAAAAAAAAAATTCCATGGCACTTCTTGAAAAGAGATGGGGAATTTCCCCGGTGTTCTGGCTAAATTTCCCACTTTCACAAAAAAGACCATCAACAGGTCCCGGGAGTGGGCTGAATAGTAGTGCAGTGGCTGGGTAATTGGCTGGGCAGCAGGACACAGAGGGTGGTGGTAAATGGCTTTCATGCCACAGAGGGAAGTGTGACCAGTGTGGTATCACAGGATCAGTGCTGGGACTGGTCCTATTTAACGTCTTCATCAGTGACATTGCACAGGACCTAGAAGACAGAATTTCCCTGTTCGCTGATGACATGAAGCTCTGTAACAGAGTGGACACACCAGAGGGTGTAGACAGAATGAGGAGGAACCTGCAGAACCTTGAAGAACGGTCAAGGCTTTGGTAGTTGAAATTCAATGCAAAGAAGTGCAAGATAATACATATGGGGCACAAAAACCCTGGAACAACATATCAGTTGGGGGGGGTGGATATAGCTTGCACCAAGCAGGATAGGGACTTGGGGTTATCATCTCTCTGAAGACCTCAAGGTAGGGAAACAGTGCAACAAGGCAGCAGGTAAAACAAATAGGATGCTGGGATGCATAGGCAGAGGCATCACCAGCAGGAAAAAGGAGGTCATAATTCCACTATAGAAGACACTAATGAGGCCCCACCTGGAGTACAGTATACAGTTCTGAAGACCTTACCTACATATGGACATAAAGTAGAGAAGGTTCAGAGGAGGGCAACAAAGATAGTACAGGGACAGCATCACAAGTCCTATAAGGACAGGCTGAAGGACTTGAATATGTACTCCCTGGATGAGAGGAAGGAGAGGGGATATAATATAAGCATACAAGTACCTTGCAGGGAGGAATAGGGTGCAGGAATACACTATTTTCCATCAAAAAAGATGTTCCAGGACTAGAGGCAGCAAAAAAGGTATTCCAGGACTAGAGGGCATGGGATGAAGTTGGAGGGAGGGTGATTCATAGGAAACGTGAGGAAGAATTTCTTCACAGAAAGGGTGGTGGACAAGTGGAACACCCTGCCAGAGGAAGTAGTGGGGGCTGAAACAATCACGGGATTTAAGAATGCATGAGATAGACATAAGGGAATTCTGGCATCCAAACACAATGACATCATCTAGGTACACTAGACATTCCAGCAAGTTCATATCTCCCACCGCATGTTCCATCAGTCAATGAGAGGTGGCTGGGGTGCCCCAAATCCCCTGTGGCACTCTCAGGAACTCATAGAACCCCAAAGGACAGATGAAAGCTGTTTTCTCATGGTTCTCTGAGGCCATCGGAATCTGGTGATATCCGCTGAGAAGATCCAATACCGAGAACCATTTGCTTCCATTCAAACAATCCAGGGCATCTTGTATATGGGGGCATGGTGTATTGATCTGGGATGGTCCGCCGGTTCAGGGTTCGATAATCAACACACATCCTCACAGACCCATTCTTCTTACGCACAACCACAATGGGAGAGACATATGGGCTCCTTGATTCTTGGATAAAGCCAGCAGCAAGCATTTCCTGCAGGTGCCTCCTAACATCATCTATGTCCGCTGGGGCGAGGCATCGGGATCTCTCTTGAAATGGCCAGTCATCATGCAGGCGTATGTGATGCTCTGCACTGTGGACACACCCCATGTCCCATTCTTTTAATGAAAACACTTGGTCTTTCTCGGCGAGTTTCTTGCTAATTCTGGCCTTCCACTCAGCTGACAAAGGGGAATCACCAAAGTCAAATAAGTCCGGGGTCACTCTCTCCTTTTCGCCATAGTTCTTGCTACTGGGTAGTACTGCAGTGTCTGCGCAGTGTACTGTGCACCCTCTGTTCACCCGGACCTCCGATCTGACACATTTTGAATCTGGACCATCACTCGTCATGCATAGGCATGGGCACGGGCAGGGAAGATGCTGGCTTTAACCAATAATCCTTCTGGCAACTTTCCATCACCTGGTGCATCCAACATTAATATTTTGTTCTTTACATTTCTCTTTAGGCGGACTTCTCCATGGATTGTGCACTGGGCGTTGGGGGCCAACACCAAAGAGTCGGGTTCCTTTTTCCACACTATCCCCACTGGCTCATCTGGGTCCACTTCTTTGGGTTTCTGTTGCAAGTCATAAGCCCTTTTGACTAAGGCTGGAATTCGTATAGCCCGTCCGGTCAGTTGCCCTTGTTTCTCGTGGCAGAGTTGTGCTAGTCTCCCAAACATGTGGGCGTTTGTTCCAATTAACAGGGGAACCCCATCATACAGTCCAGTGGAGGGACACACTAGGGTCAGTATCTCTACTTGCTCCTCTACACCAGTTACAGTTGCAGGAAAAGACAACCAGAGGTGGACATATCCTAGGTAGGGATAAGACTTGTCACTCAGACCCCACACATGTAGGCCTTCCAGGGATTATAATGGCACATCGGATAAGTGTTTGTCATACCAGTCCTGGAATACAATGCTCACTTGCGACCCACTGTCAAGTACAGCCTGAGTATGAATACCATTCACAGCCACAGTAGTCTCCAGTGAAGGGCCCACTATTTTGGACCAGTCTGGAGGAACAGCAGCAGGGGCCTGAACAGACGATTTAGCCACAAAGAGATTTGAGTTAGGATGTCCGACGCCTTCACTGTGGTCATTTTGTACACCCCTTGACCACTGATTCATTTTCCGGAGCTCCCCTTGAAACCGGTTCACCACTTTCTCTAAGTCCTTCTGAGACTGGCATTCCCTCTTCTTATGGCCATCCTTGCCACAACTGTGACAAATGACAGGCTCTTGGGGCATCCTTGTAGAAAACATTGCAGGGGTGCTGAAGCATTGATGGGGGATTGTGATCTGACTTCTGCTGGTAGTGTGACATGTCTCAAAAGTTCGTTTAGGGGGCAGTTAATTCTTTGAGTCCAGTCGAGAAGCCGACCTCTCCCCCATGGCAGTCACATCCTGACAGGGGCCGGGGTCTTTGTCAGTGGGGAATACCTCAGTGAAAGCACCCAGTTGTATTTTTATGACTTCCTTCAGCAACTCCTCTCCCCAACGTTTAGCCCACAGCAGGACACTCTTAGTGGTCTCCATTTCGGAAGGACCTTCCGGTGCCATGATCACTTGGGCTGCACTCACCCCATAATTACAATCTCCCTTTTCACCTTCAACCTCACAGAGTTCTTTTATCAAGTCATAGTAGTCAGGTGGGTTACCTCTCCTATCCTGGAGCCTTAACTGGATGATCTGCAATTTAGAATGCTTGGCATGTTGCAGTATGTGTCCCAATCTCACACTGTTCAAGTCATTGTCAGCTACCCCATCTTTCCAGTAAGATTTCTGTAGAGCTCTTTCTAGGTGAGTAACATATGCAGACAAACTTTCCCCCTTCCATTGTTTGATACCTTGGAATTTCCACATCAAAGTCTCCCCTGACTCAATGCTTCCAAAATTGCCTTTTGAGTACAGATGGGTACTTCTGGGCGGATGCATCAGGGTTCGTGGACCTCAAAAATGTAATGGCTTCAAGGGCGGGTCCCCTCAAACCTTCTATGATTCTTTTCCACTTCTTAGCCTCCGCACACTGCCACTCGGGTACCAAGGGGGCAACATAGTCGATTCAAGTCTCCCAGTCGTCCTCCCCCGGTGGGGTGGGAAGAGTGCCTGAGAACATCCTCAACTTGTGATATGTGTCATGACTAACTGCAGGCATGGGTGGGAGTGCTGACACAGGAGCAGGGGCAGGACCCGGTACTGGTGTGGGGGAAGGATCACCCCCAGGCAGCATAAATAGTCTCTTAAAATCCTCTACAGTCTTTCCCTCCTCCAGCAACAATTTAGCCAACTTTTCCTCAAAAGTCTCACATAGTGGTGGGGGCTCATCCCCCCCCCAAGGGCTTTACTGTCTTTAGTTATCACCCTCCCGGTGGCTGGGGCCCCTTCTGAGGCAATAGGCCATGGCACTTTGGAACTGTCCACTGGGTCACTACAGTCTTCCAAGGCCATGAACGTCTGGGCGGTCAAATCATCCTGTCGCCCCACAACCACAGTGTTTGTTAAAGATTCAACTTTGGAAAGTACTCCTTCTACAGTGTATTTACTAATGCTCAAGGAAATATGCAATATAAGCAAGGCATTGTGAGGATCAATCTCCTGCCCCGTACACCACCCCATCAACTGGTGCACAGCCATTTCTGTTGGGGTAGCCTTTTATGTTTGACAATAATTCGTAATTTTGGCCACTAGAAGGCACAAAATCCCAACAGTGCCTCCTAGGTGTTACCCCTAGGTGGCACTATCCCAAGGGCTACTACCCCTGCCTGTGTGGCTAGTTGCAGGTTAAGGGGCCTGTGTACTAAAACGGGTGCCTCCACCCAGAGGGCAAGGTTGTTAGTGGTCAAGCTAACCTGGGCACAGCCCTCTGGGACACTGTAACCCCCCTCTTTCCCTTCTAGTGGCCTGAACAATATACAATAATCACTTTCACGCTGACCCTTATTCACCATACAATTACCCTTACTATTTGCACTTACCACCAGGGCTGATTCCTCTAGCTCGACCCTGGAGACTCCCTGTAAAACAAGGTTGTGCACAGCAAATAGCAACAGTACAGTAATCTTGGCACAAACTGGAACCACAGCCAGGTTAAATGCAAAAAGAGTTAGATCTGATTTATTCAGGGGACTTGAACAAGGGAGAGGCGTAATCAGGTTGATTTGCTTAAAGGCTACATCAATCAAACAGTCATGCATGCACTTCAGAGTCCCTACACAGTCACACACTCTGGGTACCCAGGTGGGGAAGAGGTGGGCTAGCCAGGAATGTTGCCCGGGGTAGGCCGGCATCACAGCTGGTTGGGGCCCTGTGATGGAAGAAAATAAAATGCACAACACACACTATTTGTAATCCAGAGCCGGAGGGCCCATTTTGTGAAGGAAAATACAACAAGGTAATCAGATGACAACAGTTTAGATTCAGCTGTTGTTGCAGGGAGCTACCCTGATGTTTACTCACGATACCCAGTACAGGACACAAGCAGGACGAAATTGAGACAGCAGGTTGTTGGGCTGGAGTGCCAGGAGAAGTGGGGCCCACACAAATCACTGAGGCGTTGTTCCTGTTCACAGCGTTGAGCAGGGGGCTGGTCCCCAGGCAGGTCTCTCATCGATGGCTTACTCTGTGCAGCGGGTAGTCTGACTGGGCCAGTGTGGCAAGACCCAGACCAAATGTAGAAGCAAACAGATTCAGTCCGTGGAAGCTGGATGCAACCTCCAGCAAGCAGAACACAGTTCAGCACACAGTGAGGAACCAAATCACGACCCACTAACAGCACATTTACATGTAAGAAATTCCACTATACCAGGCAGATTGCTATCCGGTCGCATTTACAGAATCTCTGCACAAACAGGAATTCAGAGGTGGCTGGAAATCCTGGCAGGCCGATCGCATTCAGCAAATCTTCGGTGGTCTTCAGATTAAAGCCTGGTCACAGTCCAGTGACTTAAATCGTTCCCACAACTCGGATTCAGTTCGAATCAACTCTGTTTTCCCTCTCGGGGACAGCAGGCAGACAGGCAGGCCAAAAACTCAGCCCTTTCACAATTCTCCCGTGCGAATCTATGCAGGATTACTGCTAGACTATCTCGAGCTGTTACGTCTTTCACTTCCCAATTCAAACTGAACTGAAACTGCAAGCAGTCTGGGACTTTCCCCAGGATTCAAAAGGTTCAGTTGGGTGATCTGTCTGTCAGTCACAACAAGGGCTCCCCCTCCAGGCTCATTTAGGTGCCAAAATGCAAAAACTACAGTTTCTACAGAATTTTGCTCCCACAAGACCCCTGGGGACAGGCTCCATTTTAAAGTCCCTAAAGGTACTGATTGGCCCATTTCAGCAGTCCAGGACCAAAATGGTGGAGATAAACAGAACTGTCCGTGCTGCAAAAAAGGAAGGTTAGAACAAACTGCAATATTACTTTTCTAACAAATGATCAGCAAATAAGTACATCTTCTAATAGAGCTCCCCCTGCGCTAATAGCGATGGCAGAACGAAGTGAGTATCTGGCAGACTGGGCAGGACTCGAGCATAGAAACACTCAGCCCCCTCCCAGATTAATTATAACTGCAATCCAGGCAGCTCTTAAAGAGACAGTACACAGAGGCTATACAGGCACTCTCTGGCAATAACGTTTAAAACTGCTAAAACGCAGAACACCATCCTGGCAGTGAGCATTTAGGCAAGCTCAAGGAAGACTTTTCAGGAACCCCCATTTGTAGGGGGGGTTACACAACTCCAAGCACTCCTCAACCACAACTGTATGCTTCTGTGCCACATGATGCACCACAGAATTCACTGTTTGCTGTAGCACATCTAAAGTGTTTTTTATGTCAAGTAAGTCTTTAGACATGTCTGTTATAAATCTGCAGATCGACTTCTCATCAGGCAGTGAGCTGGAGGCATCAGGTGGTTAAGCGACTGCAGTCATTTTGGTGGGAGTGGTGAGTCCGTGTTTTCTTTTTTTTTATTTAAAATGTTATTCACAAGTTACAAGTTCAAGCTGCCTGTTGGGCAGGTGCCTACCTGGTGCTATGGTGGTGGACACTCTGCAGGGGGCATTCCTCAGGCAACTAGTCAGTGAACCCGCTCATGAGGGGGCAATACTGGACCTGGTACTCACAGGGACAGTGCTGCAGACATCAAAGTGGGAAGCCACTTGGGGACCAGCGATCACCGTACAGTGTGGTACAGTGTAAGGACAGCTACAGAATCAAACTACACAAGGGTGAGGGGCCCGGACTTAAAAGAAACTTTTGACCCAGTCCCACCAAGAAGCCCAAATAACCCTTACCTGTCCCTAAATTGAATTTGATTTTAAATTTATTTTATGAAGTGTCCCAATTTAGGAAGGGAAGGGAATGTAATTTTGTTCCGTCAAGCTCCATCTCGCTGATCCCTTCCACTTCCTTGTACTGCTGAACAGTGCACTCCTCCCCCGATCCACCCCAGCGCTACTACGTTTTGTGACGTAAGTGTATGAGGAGCATGGGGGCGAGCATCCATTGCATTGTATGGGGCTGCATTTAAAAGTTTAAATTTTGTAGTTTAGATGGCAAGCTGGAATAAATCATGGCTACCGCTTAACTTCATAAAAGAAATTGAAATCAAATTCGATTTAGGGGCAGGTAAAGGTTCTTTGGGCTTCTCGGGGGGAATTGAAGAAAGAGTGCGATAATTGCTCTTTAAGGAGGGCAGATTTATGCCTCATGGATGACCTAGCAGGGGTGGGTGACTTGGGTGGGGTGGAGGAACAGTGGGTGAAAATAAAAGTGAGCATTGGCGAGGCAAGTGCCTGCCTGGTGTTTATGTGCTTCCCTCTGAATTGTTCCCCCGTCTGCCCTCCCCTGCCTGCTCCTGCCTTCTGTGTTCTCGCTGCTGTACTAATACATGCTCTAATTCTTACCCTTGTCCTCCCTTTCTCATTAACCCCCCCAACCCATTCTCTGTGTTTTATTTTTTCTCCTTGCCCACCCCTAGAAACTTCATAGCCACTATGTGACAATGTCCTCTAGGCTGCCACTCCCTTGTAACCCGTGCATCCATAGCCTACATCTCTCTTCTGTGATAATACACTCTTAATTTCTCAACTTATATGCAAAAATTAGTATTTTCATGTTTAATCTACTTTTTGTTCTCACCAAACCTGTATTATGTTATTTTGTATCCTCCCTCCCCATAGGCACTTATTTTTTCCTGTAAACTAATGTATACTGCACCCTCCTGTCATGTTTGTACTACTATGATGCTGCATTATGCATTGCACTACTGTATTTTATTACCTCCTTATTTACTCCTGTTGTAATCACATTGTTTGTTGTCTGCATTATTCTGTTTATCTTGTATACTCTTGACATGTAGCCTTTTTAAACGTGTACCTGACTTAAAGGTTTGTAATTCTGAGATTTTAATAAATAAATAAGGGAGGTAAAGTTTATTTTTATGATACCCAATCCCGGAGGCTCAGGCTTTGGGCACCTCACATTCAGAACAAACAAGGGAGTACAAAAACACACACAGATACAGTTAAAACAATAAGAATAGTAAAGGCAACAAACCTCTGTGTCAAACAAGTGAGTAAAAGCAAGAGGGAAAAAGAGACCGCTATGGTTCTTGAGAGAGGTGGCTGAAATGGTAAAGGCTAAGAGGGCAGTATTCCAAAGGTGTAGGGACATGCAGATGAAAGAGGATAGGGAGGTGTATCAGGGAAAACCCATAGCACAGTCCACCCTATGGCGGCGCCTAAGACCAGGTGGTCTGAAAAACCTCAAGGAACTTCTGTCCCAAATTAATTGGTATCCTATACAGTATGCCCCTGACATCGATATGGCGCTAACTTTCTTCACCCAAACCTTCAATAAAGCCTGCGACATCTTCGCACCTCTGACAGCCCTCTGCTCCAAAGTGCAGAATGCTCCCTGGGTTACCACCGTCCTGCTTCAACAACTTAAGCACAGGGATAATTTATGGCACCTGGCTACTGAAACTGGCTGGCCCAGCGACAGACAGGCGTATGCTGCTGCAAGAAACAAGTGTACCTAGGCCATCAGAAAGGCTAAGGCTGATCACTATCAGTCTTAGCCACCTCCTCCTGGGGAATGCCAGAACCTTCTGGGACAATATCAAACAGTTAAATGGAGCACACTCTCCCCCCACCCTCCCAGACCAATATCAATAGCCCTATCTCCACCGACCCAGCCCTTATATCTAACTGCCTCAATACTTCTTTACGGATCTTAGCCCAGTCCTCCCTAGCGACTTTTCGACCCTCCCCCATCTGCCCCAGTCCTCACACGCTCTTACTTCCATCTACGCTGGGTCTCTGCCCAAGAACTCAGACCTCACCTAATCAATGCCCTTAAGTGCAATAGTACTGGCAGTGACACCCTGGATCCCTGGATCCTTCGCCGGGTATTGGATCTGGTCCTCTCCCCAATCACTAGTCTCCTTAATAAATCCTTCTGTCTGGGGCAATTTCCTTCAGCTTGGAAAATTGCCACAGTCATACCCATTCACAAAGGTGGAGACAGGTCCCTAGCCGGAAATGACTGGCCTATCTCCATTCTCTCACTGCCCTCCAAAGCATTAGAAAAAGTGGTGGCCACTCAAATTTCGGATTACCTAACCAAATAAAAACATCCTCTGCCCTGAACAGCACGGTTTCCATGCTGGTCATAGCACCAGTACTGCCCTCCTAGAGTTCTCAAATTTTCTCCACTCTTCACTGGACTTGGGCTCTCTGGCTGGTGCAGTGTTTGTAGGCTTATCAAAAGCCTTCGACACTGTCTCCCACCCCCTCCTACTGGATGCCCTCAGCCACTCCGGATTTGCCACTGGGCCTGTCTCCTGGTGCGCCAGCTATCTGTCAGCCCGCTCCCAACGTGTTAAAATTAACGGGACTCTCTCCGACACTTGTCCCATCCACTCTGGTGTTCCCCAGGGCTCCATCCTTGGACCCTTACTCTTCTCACTATACCTCAACACCCTACCAGGTCCCTGTACTGGAAAAGTTTTGCTGTATGCAGATGATGCCATCATCTTTGCTTCTGATTGAAACCCTATTGCCCTCCAGGACTCCTTACAAAGATCATATAATGATGCCGAAAGCTGGTTCAAGGAACATAGACTTGTAATAAATCTCAAAAAGACAAAAACCATGATCTTCGCCCACCCACAAAACAAAACCAGCAATTTCAAACTCCGTATCTCCTCTAGCACCAAGTTTCCACTCGAGCAAGTCTACTCATATAAGTACCTTGGGATCTACTTTGACCCTGCTCTCTCCTTCCATGATCACATCTCTGCCCTAGCCTCAGCTTCAAATATTCAGCTGGGCATCCTATACCGGAACAAAAACTGTCTCCCCCCTGAGGCCCTCCGACTTGCAGTCACATCTTCTATACTGTCCCTTGTGGATTATGGGCTGATGTTGTATGATGCTGCAGATCAGACCGCCCTCAACAAAATTTGCATTACACTAAACAAGGCCTGTAGGCTAATTTCAGGGGTCCCTAGGTTAACGCACACTTGCCAGCTATATGCAAAGGCCATGCTGCTTGACCTAGATGAATGTCTCAGATATCAAACCTGTATCATAACAAAAAAAAATCTCCTTGGTCTATCCCACCAGGTTTGACAGCCTCCATCCACCATGCAAAATCCCTAGTACAAACTTCGAACCTCTGGCAAAACCACCCTGTCAATTCCCAGGCTAAGACCTGCTCACAGTCAAAGGGCCTATTGCTACAGAGCCCCATCCTGGCTCAACACGCTTCCCCCTCTATCTCTGATGCTCCACGATTTCCAGTTTCAAAACCTCCTTCAAAATCACCTATTTAATACACAAAGCTGTGACTGTTACTAAGTTGGTCTTGCTCATATGCTATGACAAAGCTCCCTGAGTGGCTGCACCCAACCTATTACCAACCACCACCTGTTATGACTTCAATCATCGGCCCCACTTTTCTGAACCCCCCATGCATGTAAACTAACTCCATTGTTTTGCCAATCAAGTACTAAAGATCTGTACCTACCTTTCTCTACTGAACCTGAAACCTAACATTTCTATAACTAGTAGAATACAGCTTGATTTTACTAATTTAATGTATACCACATTGTTGAAACATACCTGTTGAACTAATTTGTTGTAAACCACATTGTTGTAACATACGGTTGTACTGTGTTTGTCTTTTTTTGTGACGAGGTACCTTTGTAAATGAGCCCATGGCTCAAAGGTTTGTAAACCGATGTATAAACAAATAAATAAACAGAGAGAAGCAGGGAAAGCAGTAAGGAGTGCAAACACACAAACAGAAGAGAGAATAGTCCATGAGGTAACACAAGTAGACATTTTTTAGATTTGTAAATGAAAAGAGGAAGACCAGGGGTGGGATTGTAAAATTAAAAAGGAAGGGGACTGTGTAGAGAGGACCAGAAAAGGCAGACATCCTGAACAAATACTTTTGTTCAGTCTTCACAGAAAAAGTAACAAAAGCTTGGAAGGGAGATGGACACTAATCCTTTTTTAGCGGATGAGAGTCCTGAAGGGACATGCTAATCTGAAGAGGGACAAAGGAAGGGGTTACAGGAGGACCTGACTAAGCTGCAGGAGTAGGCGGAAACATGGCAGTTGGGGTTCAGTGCCAAGAAGTGCAAGGTTATGCACTTCAGAGCCAGGACCCAGGGGAGGGATTATCACTTGAGTGGGGTACATGTGGGGAGCTCCACAGAGGAGAAGGACCTAGGAGTGATCATTACTGGGAGCATGAACGACTCTGCTCAGCGCAGGAAGGCAGCAGCAAAAGCCAACACAATGCTGGGGTGTATTACAAGAGGGCTCTCCTCCAGACGGAGGGAGGTTATCCTGTCCCTGTATAAGTCATTGGTCAGGCCCCACCTGGAGTACTGCATGCAGTTCTGGAGCCCATTCCTGAAGAAGGACATCAGATTGTTGGAAGGGGTGCAACGAAGAGCCACAAAGATGATCCAGGGATTGGAGAGCAACGCCTATGAGGACAGGCTAGGAGAGTTGAATATGTATTCACTGGAGGAGAGGAGGGATGGGGGGATATGATCAAGACCTTTAAGTATCTGAAAGGGATAAACAAGACCAACACAGAAGGGAATTTTCAGATGAGAAGGAGGAGGAACATGAGAGGGCATGGAATGAGACTGGAGGGGGGAAGATTCAAGACGGAGATGAGGAGACCTTTTTCACAGAGTGGTGGACAGATGGAACACCTTACCAGACGAGATAGTTTCCTGTAACACAGTGGGCAGCTTTAAGAGTGATTGGGACAGGGTAAGGGTAAGGGATACTGGGAAGGGGGGTGGGAGGGGCAGCTGCATGATGAGGGGCTAGCTTCACGCTCAAGCAGACTCGATAGACCAGGAGACCTGTTTCTGCTGGCAATTTCGTATGTTCATAAAGCAGTGGGGCTAGATGGGGTACATTCAAGGGTATTGAGGGAGCTCAGGGAAATACTGACTGCACCTCTGACAGTTCTATTTAATAGTTCACTGGAAACAGAAGTGGTTCCAGAGGACTGGAAAAGGGCAGATATAGTCCCAGTATACAAAAGTGGTAGCAGGGAGGAGGCTGGCAATTATAGGCCAGTCAGCTTGACATTGGTGGTGGGAAAGTTAATGGAATTACTGCTGAAGGAAAGGATTGTGGAATAGCTTGAATTCAGTAGGGTACAAGATCCAAGGCAGCATGGTTTCACAGGGGGGAGGTCAAGTCAAAAAATCTGATATTGTTTTGACCGGGTGACCAAGGAACAAGATCAGGGTGGAGCAGTGGATGTGGCCTACCTAGATTTCAGTAAGGTGTTCAACACAATTCCACATAGGAGACTAATAAGCAAGCATAAGAGTGGGTCCAAAGGTGGTAAACTGGATAAGAAACTGGTTAGGAGATAGGCGAGATAGGGCGGTGGTAAGTGGAGGGTGACCAACGGGGTGCCTCAAGGATCATTACTTGGACCAGTCCTCTATAGGTGACATTGCAGAGGAACTGGAAGGGAACATCTGCCTCTTTGTGGATGACAGCAAAATCTGCAATAGGGTGGACATTCAGGGAGGGTTGAAAGGATGAACAGAGATCTGAGAAAACTCGAGTAGTAGTCAAGGGGATGGCAGCTGGGTTTCAATGAGAAAAAGTGCAAAATAATGCTCTTAGGGCACAGAAACCTGGGGTGGGGTGGAGTGGTATTGATGACCACCAACTGGGAAAAGAAACCTGGGGAATCATATCAGATTACCTAAGGTGGCCAGGTAGTGTGACAAGGCAGTGGGGGGAGGAGGTGGGGTGCATGGGAGATATCACCAGCAGAAAGAGGAAGTGGTGTTGCTCTGTATAGCTGACGAGCAAGACCCCACCTAGAATACTGTGTCCAGTTCTGGAGACCACATCTATGGAAGGTCATAGACAGAGTAGAGGCGGTCCATAGAGGGGAACTAAAATGGTACATGGTCTGCATCAAAAGTTCTATGAGGACAGGCTAAATCACCTCAATATGAATACCCTGGAACACAGGAGGGAGCGAGGCAGGGTTTTAAATAATTGATTAGCAGTTTTTTTCTTGGGACGATACTTACTGTACAGAAAGTATTTATATAGATTTTCTAGAGGTGCTGTGTTTGTTAAACAGAGTGAGGCAAGAGATATGCATTTTCACAAAGTTTTAGCACTTTTATGAGCAAAACGTTAATCAATTTTTAGAGTTAAATAAAACCCTGCGAGTAGATATGATAGGGATCTTTAAATACCTCACAGGGGTAAATTAAGTACACGAGGGGAGTAGTTTTCAGAAGAAAAGGTGCTCAAGAACAAGGGGACATGCTATGAACCTGGAAGGGGGTAGAGTCAGGAGCGATCTGAGGAAGTACTTCATCACAGAAAGAGTGGTGGATTCCTGGAACAGCTTTCCAGCGGAGATGGTGGGGGCAAAAACAGTGGTGGTGATCAAGCACGCTTGGGATAAGCACAAAGGAATCATATTGGTAAGGAAGGGGGGGGAGAAGGAAAAGCTGTATATCAGGCATGGTCTGATGTAATAGTGTAGGAAGGGAGAAACGAGCAGACTGGGTGGGCCAAGTGGTCCTTATTTGCTGTCAAATTCTGTTTCTATGGGCTGCTGTCCTGCCATTCTAGTGCTGAATATGTGCAGGTAGAGCTTTAGGCGACCTCAAAGGAGGGCCAATGTTTTTTTTTTTTTGGGGGCTTCATGCTGCACTGGGTCCGGGCCAGGACCTGTATTAACCAACCACCAATGCCCTCCAGCGCATCCCCAGGAACCCTACAACTAATAGTCCTGGGACTTCTTTGCCCACCAACCGCACACCGCTGTGCTGCCCCTGGGGCTTGGGTTGGCATCAGCTCCATGACTACTTCCCCGCACTATCTGGCCACCCACTGAGAAAGTGGAGGCCAAGAACACCTTCAAGAGTTGGCTACTAGGGAGCAGTATGGACATGGATAAGAAGGAGGCTTCATCTGCCTGTGCCAGTGATATTTTCTCCCTTTTAGTCTACACCCACCCCCAAGGAGTGCAGTGACATCATCAGATGCTGACATGCCTGACACGGGCAACAACAGCTGTGGTCCAGCTCCATCACTACCACCACTTCCCTGCACCTCCACCTGTGGTCCCCCAGGTGGTGGTATTTTATTTTTTATTTGTTTAAAAGTTGATAACCGGGAAATGCACCACAGGCAAGCTCATTTCCAGATGCAACCGGGGAGAGACAACAGGAGAAGTGCAAGGAGAGCAGCGTAAAAATATATAGACAAGGATCACTCGTGAGTCATGGTTACAAGACCCATGTGCAGTGTGAAAAAAAAAACTACACTCATTAAGAACAGCAACAACATACAAAACAGGTAAGAGACTGGTACTCTATATTGAGAGATTAAATTAATACAAACCCCCAAAACAAGTACTAAAGCAACACCATGTAAGGCAGCAACACAGTTATACATAATTAAGGCGGGGGGGTAGGGAGCACTGGGACCATGGCTAATGGGGATGATGTCTAAGGGGCCTCTTAACAGAGAAGAGGGAGGAACACTTTTGGAGGTTAGAGGGTAGTTTGTTCCAGAGAGAAGTGAAGTAGAAGGAAAAAGCTGATTGACTGGAGACAGAGTGAGGGAGTGGCAAGGAAAAGGAACAAAAGTCCTGGTGAGGAAGGGACTAGTTAGGGCAGTCAGCTTGGGAGAGTCGAGAGGAAAGGTAGAAGGGGAGGGAACCAAACTAGAATTTGGCAATAAAAGTGACACAGTGAACCACGCCTGTGAGGTAGGGAGTAAGGGATAAAGGAGGCTACAGAAGACAGTGATGTGTGAGGGAGGCAGTAGTAAAATGGCGGAATGAGTTTAGGAGATGTCTAATTTGCCTAATGAAGTCTGAGAAGCAGTTCTATATACCACGTTGGTGTATTCAAAAGATGGTAGTATAATTCTGGAGACCAACTCTCTACAGGTAGGTAGGGGGAGGCCATCTTTGTGTTGGAAAAGGGCACCAAGTTTGGGGTGAAGCTTGGCACAAATGGCATCCACATAGGTTGAAAAATCCAGGTTTCCATCAAACCACACCCCTAAGTATTTGAAAGCCACCACATTCTCGAGGGCGGAACCATCCAAGGCTGAGAAAGTGGGGAGGTTCTGTAGTGTGGCTAGGGTTGCCACCTTCTAAGAAGCCCAAAGTGGGACATTTCTTACTGAAACTGGGTTTTTCGCAGGACAATGTCATCTTGACCAATGTAACAGACATGTTTTCTCTAAATAATCAGAAATAAGACTAAGTGTTGTAGTTTTTAGTTGTTTCTTGTGTTTTTTTATTATTTTAAGGTATTTTAGTTAAGGTATTATAGTTTTTTGCAACATTTAGAGGAAAATCAGAAAATATTTTTTCTACTATAATGTCAGGACATTTAGTATTTTTCCTGTTTTTCTGCAGGACACAGCTGCCCAAATCAGGACTGTCCTGCGAAAATAGGGACAGGTGGTAACCCTAAGTGTGGCCAGCTTTTGTCTGGTGCCAGAGGTCATGGCCACTGTTTTTTGACACTGAGTTTAAGTTTATTGTCCTTAAACCAGGACTGGACTCTATTGAAATCATCCTGAAGTGGGGACTGTACACTAGCAACAGAGGGCCCAGAGAGGAAAAGAATGGTGTCGTCAGTGTACATTATAGCAGTGCTATGCGGATCTACCCCCACCCCCGGAGACACACTGGGACACTGAATCTACGTCCCAGGCTCCCTTCCAAAGCAGGGTCCCTGGCATCACATGCGTAGCACTACCACTGCACCAACAAGCTGGCTTGCGACTAACATTTATAATACGAGTTAGAGCACTGTTGTATAGCAGATTGTGAATAAATTTGGCAAGACAGACGGGAGCTCCAGCCTAAGCTGCTACCATGCTCACCAGCTTGCATCTTCCGTAAAATATGTTATAATCTGTTCCCTGTGCCCATTTGTCTTGCCTTAGCCCCTATCCCCACAGTTCAGGCCCAGCCCAATCTCTCCCTGACCTCCCCACCGCTTACCTGGTCTTGCGTTTTAACCCCATGGGTTTGCCACTCCTCCTATTGTTGGGGTCCAGCCAAACTGGATCCAGCATCCTGCCTGCTTCTAGACATGGGAGTCAGGAGTTCCCAGGGTTCCAGATCAGTGGGCAGTGGTTGGGGTCCACATGTGCCCGGCTCATTCTGCTCGAGGCAGGCTTTTCCCTTTTTGTCCTGTCCCAGCCACCTAGGACATGTGTGCGCTGCGCGGCCCAAGCTGGTGCACATTCAGTGAGCTTAAAGCGGGCCCTGTCCGGCGTCCTCCCCTCCCACTTTTGCTACTGTGGTTACCCAGATGACAGTGTAGTAGTAGCAGCAGGGGCAAGACAGTGTCCTCTGGGGCACTTGATCTTACTGTCCCTGGTCAGTGCTCAACAACCCAAGCTCATTCTTGAACTTGGGTCGCTAGCATCGTGAGTGGTAGCACTATCACAGCGCCGAACGTTCGTCTGCTAAATGTTTTAGATCATGCTGTTCTTCTTTCACTGTCTTTCAAAGAGCATCTGACTGCCTGTTCCTTACCTCACAATTGCTCTTTGTGACATTACAGTATGCTGTCAAGGTGAGCAGTGTTCCGTTAGACAGTATACAGTACAACAGGCACAGTGTGGCAGCCCATACAGACTTTCTAGCTAGCCTACAAGAGTCCTTCCATGTTAGCTGGCTGAACACTCAAGGCACCTACCTTACCTGTGGCAAGAGTCCAAAATAGCTGAAGCCTGCATATGAGATAAACCAATATGAATGCACCCTCCTCCGCATTATCATTAAACTGTAATGCCACATGCTTGAGCTACTAGAACTGGACCCTGCCTCACAGGGCCGAGGCCCAGTGTAAATCCTTCCCTTTCCACGGAGGCCGAGCCCAATGCAAATCCCTGGATTCCCTTCCCTTGCCACGGAGACCGAGCCCAGTGTAAATACCTCCCCTTTCCACGGAGGCCAAGCCCAGTATAGATCCCGGGATTCCCTCCCCTTTCCATGGAGACCGAACCCAGTGTAGATCCCTTCCCTTTCCATGGAGACAGAGCTTAATGCAGATCCCTGGATTCCCTCCCCTTTCCACGGAGCCCGAGCCCAGTGTAGATCCCTGGATTCCCTCCCCTTTTCATGGAAGACCGAGCCCAGTGTAGATCCCTCCCCTTTCCATGGAGGTGGAGCCCAGTGTAGATCCCTGGATTTCCTCCCCTTTCCACAAAGGCTGAGTCCAACCAGGTACAGAACCTCGGATTCCCTCTCCTTTCCAGGGGCTTGAGCCCAGTGTATATCTCTCCCCTTTCCACGAGACTGAGCCCAGTGAAGATCCCACCCTTTCCATACCACTTGTGAATGAATTTATGAAATGGGTGGTAGAAAAGCAACATTCTGATTGGCTGCTACGAGGTGTGCTAATATGTCTAACACCATGGGAAAAAGATCAGGTTGTGTGCAAGCTATGGCAAGCGGGCATTGATGTGGGTGATGCTGCCACTCATAACCTTGAGAAAAGCAAGAGCCATCTTGTTTCTGCCAGAAGTGGTGCCAGCCTAACTGTAAAAAAAAAATAAATACATCTGACTGACTGTTCACTTGACCTCGGTCTTTGAGGGTTTCTGTTTATAAATCCATGTAGCATGTAGAAAAGTGAAAAAAAAAAAAATAGTCACGATCTGTCTCCCAGTCCGCTCGCACGCTCTCCATCTGAATCGAAAAGCGATCTCTCTCTCCCAGCCCGCTCACTTGCTCTCCTCATCTTAATCAGAAGCTGATTGCCAATTACAGCCAGTAAAACATTTAAACTAAGTACGGCCACAATCTCTGTCCTTGCCTGTCTGCTCAGTGGCTGTTTAGATCAATTGCTAACTTGCAGCGGGGTCACAACTTCCACTGTCATAGCGCCTAATTTCTGATTTATGTAAAAATAATGTATTTACTGTATTAGTTACAGAATTACTTTGCTTGTGTGTGTGGGGTGGGGGTGAATACTGCCATGACAACCAGATGTAAACTATAGAAGCTTTTGTGCCAAAATTCCTTAAGTCAAAAAAAAAAAAACCAGGCAGAGGAACTATTCTATTAAAATAAAGACAAACATTAAACTTTTTCACTTTAAGTACTATACATTTTTATTTTATTAGCTTTTTGTTGACCGGGTAAGTGCACTAGACAAATCCTGCCTATTTGTCTACTTTCAGGCACGACCGGGGGAGGATACAGATGAATGCCAACTGACTTTGAAACCAGATTAAGCTGTTGGTGGTATTTATAGTGAATGAGGAAATTTGGCCAGGACACCAGGAAATTCCCTGCTCTTTTCGATAAGTGCCATGGGATCTTTAACATCCACCTGAACTACCACCAATCCAGGCAGATGGGACCTCAGTTTAACGTCTCATCCGAGAGTCAGCACTTCAGAAGTGCAGCACCCCTCTCATGCTGCACTACAGTGTCAGTACTGGGATATTAACCCAAGTGCCAGATGTGAGAACTGAACCCACAGCCCTCTGATCTCCCAGCCTCACAGGCAAGTGTGCTACCTACTGAGCCACTGACAACTGATGCACTCATTTTAGCTATCACATGCATCTGTATCTTTGATAGCCATTTCATTAAGTGCAATAAGCCACTCCAGGGTCTGTGTGTTAGACACTTTAACACAGGGCTAGGAGGCTGGACGCACTCGGCCAGTGGCCTCCTGCCTCACTACGCCTCCTTGCCCTGTGTTAAAATGTCTTAATACCCGCCCTGTCCTATTGCTTACATGCCGAAGTCTAGTCCTCATTTGCATACACAGGTCACAGGCATAGCACCTGAGTACGCAGTATGACTTCACGTGTTCACCCCTCCCACTGTGTAACTAGACAGGTTATATATTATTCAGTCTGTTGTGTTATGTTTCTGAATACTTTGATCCCGATTTATCAAATCGATACTTAAATGTATTGTCGCTCTGTGGTGGAGGGGCGCCTCTAAGAACACATCTTTCAGTTTCGCTTCCTTTTTGCATTGCTCGGTGTTTCTGTCTGTAAAATGGCCACTGCTTCACTTCGGGACTCGCTAGAGGAAGAGCTAACGTGCTCTGTCTGCCTACAGATCTACACCGATCCGGTGATACTGGCCTAAGCACAGCTTCTGCAGAGAGCTGCATCGAGGAACAGCGGCGAACGCCCGGTCAAGGCGAGTCTCGCCTTTGCCCGTGTGCCGGGCACCGTACAGTATCACACACCGTTTGGAAAGTAATTTCCACCTGGCAAATATTGTCGACAGGTATCTTTCCCCGACACCACCCGGGGACAACTGCGTGCAACTACTGTATAAAGACCCCGCTTCCAGCCGTTAAAACGTGCCTGAAATGCGAAGCGTCCATGTGCCACATTCATTTACAGCCTCACACTGCGAACTCTGCCCTCAGCAACCACCCTCTGGTGGAACCCGGAGCGGACATCTCAGCCTGGAAGTGTCTGGAGCACCAAGAAATATTAAAATTCTGCTGCAAAGATGACGACATGTGTGTCTGTACCGTTTGCATTTTGGTGGGAAAACACAGAAACCATAACTGCGTACCCATAGCTGAGGGTGTGAAAGAAATCAAGGTAAGGGTATGTCCTAGCAGATATCTGGACAAATGGGCAGATTAGGTGGGCCTGTCGGACGTTTTCTGCCGTCATACTTCCCATTACTTCTATGAAATCTATAAGGTGGTATTAAAAAAAAAAAAAAAATACTTATAGTATTGGTCATATACATGACAGTCATAACTGCTGAAGTTCAAGACGATACAGAAGTACAAAAATAAAGTAAGCAATAACCCACAACATGGTGCGCTGTTATTGGGGATTAATGCAGACCTGGGTGCGTTGTGACGCATGAGGCCGCAGGTCGAGTGTCCTCGCAGCACCTGATCTGCATTAGTCCCCAATAACAGCACACCCTGGAGTGGGTTAATGCACTTATAATATGGGGTAACATCAGCACATAGAGAAAACAACATAAAGGGGGTTTCTCCCTCTGTAAAAAACAAAAAAGGGAGTGTATCCCACCACCACACAAAATAGTCCCTCACAAATAAACTACATGTCACTGGTTTTCTGCACATACAAATGTCAGAAACACAGCACTGACCTGATTTCTGACATGTGCATAAAACACTTGCTGACAAGCCGCCCGCCGGGCGCAGTGAGTAGAACTACCACTCATGGCGCTGCCCAACAACCAGGTTCGGGAACAGACTTGGGTGGTTGGAGGGTCGGCCCAGTGGAGGGCATTGAGTGCCCAGAGACCGCTCTCCGGGGATGGGTGGGCTGCTTGTCCCGCTGCTCTACTGCCACCTGGGTGACCATGGGTGGAGGTGCAGCAGGACAGCAGAAAGAAGGAGGGGACATCCGGGGGCTGGAGTGCTTGCACGTTTCAACGTGCACCGCCCCAAGGCTCCCCTAGCATGCCAACGTCCTGAGGGAAGGGCCAGAAAAAAAACAAGGAAAAACCCTGCAGTGCTCTCTGTAGATGGAGCTCCGGGCCCCGATCCCAGTGCCCCTGCCAGCGCCAGGTGACGGCATGCCCGATGAAAGACAGAGATGTCAGGATGATGAGGGGGTCTGGCCCCGTACTTGCCTTGGAGGTACAGCCAAGGCTGCATGGGGGATGGACTGCACCAGTGCTTGGTCAGATGAGCGGGACGTACAAGGCCACAGGAGTCTCCCGAAAAAAGGGAGTAAGGTGGTGGGGGGGGGGCATAAAGAATAAAAAAAAAAAACACTTGCTGACAGTTGCCACCATGCCCCAAAAAAAACCTACAGTTCTGAGCTGCACAGAGTACCGTGGGAAAACAACAAAACACATTGCTGTCTCTGTACCTTGCAAGAGGGTGGTGCTGCTGCCTGCACATCGGACCTGCTCACTGTCTCAGTCTCTGTATGTGACTCTGTCTCTGAGCATAACTACAAGTTTGAGGCAGATATAGTTCAAGTTTATTGCAGGAAAACTCCATTGAGAAAGCTCATTCACAAGGAGGTCCTATGACATAAACACTTAAAGTACAAACATAGAGAGTAATAACAGTATATACATGAAATATACGTTACATGATACAGGCTGGATATACATACAAAGGGTACCACATAGGGTGACCGCGGGTGGTAAACATTGATATGAGACAGGAAGCGACTTACAGGTCGCATACTGGTAAATGAAACATGATGACTGCTGTGTGCAATACTATTTTGGCAGCTAGAACAAACAACAGACTACAACTGATATGGGGGGAGGTGATTTGATAGAGTAGCAGTGGGCGTAAGCATAGATAAAACCAGGAGTAGAAGGGAAGGGATATATATAGATATAGAAGCGACACACACAAAACCTGTTCCTTGAATGGAGCACGGATGACGTAGACAGAGATAGAAGGCACTGATCACCTTACACAAACAAAATAAATTTAGCTCTCTGTGTTACTCTATCTCCCCCCAACGGCTTGCACGGAAAGACACAACAGAGTTGTCCCAGCTCACTTCCCAGCAGATCTCCATGATATTGTCACCCCTGTGTCTGTGCTGCCACTGATCTGCTATGTGTGCCCCTTGCTACTTTCTCTCTTGGGGTTACAGGAGTCGGACACTTTCTTGCAAGCTATGGCACACACTTCCACACAGCACACTCCCTGTCAGAACAAGTATGCATAATGTCACCCCTTCCCTGTTGCCCTGTGCAATTGTCTCCATAGGTCTGAGTGACTGACATGAAGGCTGTGTCTGCTGCTCTGGGTGATAGAAGTCAAGTGTACACAGAGACAAATGGAAACCACAGCACTCGCTGCCCAGCGATTGCAGCTGTGGGACAAGTGCCACTCTTGCTGCCACCCTCTGTCCCATTGTCGCAGCTGAAGAGTGGAGGGGCAGGAGCACTTTTGGAAGCCACCATGGACAACACTGTTTCCCCGCTCTCTGCATTGGGACTACCTCACTGTCTTTTGCTGTGCTGGGTCACCGGGGAACAGTACTGATGGTGCTGCAGATCTAACTGTGGGGAACAGCCGCAAGTTACACACATCGTGGGTCACTACATTGCAGTGCAAATTGTGTATTTTCCTCAGTAATGCCTTGGGGGCAGGGCCTTATCCACACCTGTTTCCTTCTTATGATAACATGGGTACCTATAACCGTTCCGGGCTGTCACAGCACTGTAAATGCAACACATCCTGCAGCATGTTTCTCTACCTTTCTCTCTACTGCTTTTGGCTACAGTACAGACACACAGTGACGGTGGGTTCGCTGTCACATCGCGGGCAGGGGTAGGGCCCCAAGACAGGACGGTGGCCACTTGTGCACTCACTGTCTACCACTGGCACTCCAACATGCAGTGGCAGGGTGTTCCAGCTGTTAGGGCTACAGCACCAAACGCACAGATTCATATCACAGGAGCATGATGGCATGTGAAGCAATGGGATGGGGATGACGACAAACACTCTGGGTCCGTCTCTGACACACAGAATTGACTGGCACAAAGGCACCAGTAGCAGACTTTGGCAGATAGAGAGGCACTCCCTCTGCCACTCACTGTGCAGTACCTGGTGATCCGTGGAGCGGGTGGGTGGGCAGGACAAGCTGCTAGGGACAGCACAGTAGAGTGGCACATTCTCCCTCTCACTACTCAGTGTTAGCGGGGGATGAAATGGCTGCCGTTCACTGTTGCTCTGCCTACACAGTAAACAAGTGTGGGTTGTTAGCAGGGATCCTGCCACCAGGACTTCCCGCATCAACTGTGCCTGTATTGTGAGTTAATACATCTTGCCACGCATCCTGAGTGGACCAATAGGGTTCCACGTTTTCAGGAACCCATGTTGTAAAGAGTTATATACTTAAATCAATATATTATTTTCTGCATGAAAGTGCCCCACTGCCCAGTGCTTGGTTTTATGTCAGAGCTGGTTTTAACAAAAACTTCAATGGCAGTTATAGTGTAATTGTCATTTTCTAACAAAACCAATGGAATTCTGTGGGACAGTATTTTGTAAACTGACAAGATGACCTTGTAGGAAGACCAATTTTAATGGGTTATTTCTAAATGGCAAAAGATCTGAATAGTTGTATAATAATCATTCTTCATTCTAGATTGAATTAAAGCAATCTTGAAAAATCAGAGAAACCACTGACTCTCTCAAAGCCTCAATGGAAGCGTTGAACAAAGGAAGTTTGATATACAGGTAAAATATTGAAACGATGTTGACTGTGAAAAATAAAGACAAGGTCCTTTCAGTAATCTCATTTGTTCATATTGTTAAAAAGCGAAATGAGCTCAAAATTTTTCCTCGAGAGGAATCTGGAGAACCCACCTCCAATTTTTCCCTTCAAATCCCAGCTGGAATGAAAGCTTGGGTGTTTGACAGGTGAAGGTCTGCACCTTCTTGTAGAACAAAAGGAGACTAATTTGATTTCCCAGCAGTGCACCTCTCCCATCAACACTGCACGCCACAAATATTTAATATATGTCTAAAACCAATGCCGATTAACCTCTCTCCATCCTCTTCCAGAAACTCCTGGTGTCCTCCTCCCCATCCCATTCTCAGCAGCCCCAGCTGTCCAGTGTCAGAAACCAGGCATTTCTTTAATATTATAAATGTGGTGTTTGCTATTGACTGGTAGCTAACTCAAGAGGTGAGTGGAGGTCTGTTCTGTTCCTTGTTGGTGCAATGGGGGATGCACCTGGAGTAGGGATTGGGATATTTTTAGTGGTCCAACGCTGGGTGGGGGAAGTAGGGAGGGATTAGAGACAGTGGGATGGGCAGGGAAACATTTTCCTTTGAGGGGAGTCTGGGGCCGGGTGGGGGGAACTGGTGAGGAATCAAGTTACACATAGGGTGGAGTAGGGAAATTGTACTTTGTGGGGGATCTAGGCTGAGAAGAGGAGCAAAGAAGGATCAGGGATACTGCAGCAAAGAGAGAGAGAGCAGGGGTCATTGGTGGGTAGAGGGGAGCAGGGAGGGATTGGGGACATTGTAGTACAGGGGAGAGAAATGTTTCTTTTGGGGGCTCTGGTGAAAGGTGAGGGAGCCAGGAGGGTTTGTGATGTAGTGGGAAGGGGAGAAGGAAAAACTGTACTTCTCTAGGAGAGGCAAGTTTTGTGAGAGGTAGGGAACGGGAACACTGTGAGATGAATGGCAGAAAATTATACTTTTTGGAGGGTCTGGGCCAGCAGGGGAATGAGAAGGACTGGGGACACGGTAGAATGGAGGAGGGAAGATTTATCTTTGGGAGGGTCCAGCCCAAAAGTTCAAATGAGGAGGGGTAGGGGACGAGTGAAAAGGGGAAGGGAAAATGTTTACTTTTAAGGGGTCCAGGCGGGGAGCAGGAAGGAATCAGGGACGCAGTGGGATGGAAGAGCGGAACCTTTTACTTTTCAGAGAGTCCCAGGTCAAGTGAGTGATTGGGAACACAGCAGGCTAGGGAAGAGGAAAAGTTTACTTTGGGGGGCTGGCAGGATGCAAGGAGAGACTGGGAATGCAGCAAGAAGGGTGGAAGGGAAAATTGACTTGACAAGGGGGTTTGAGGCTGGGTAGTGGAGTGGGGAGTGATCAAGGAAGCAGCAAGAAGAAGAGGATTTCATTTACTTTTCAGAGGCCTGCATCTGGTGGGGACAGCAAAGATATAGCAGCAGCCAGCCTGTCAGCACAGCAGTTGGATTTCATCATGACGCCCAGCGACCCAGGTTCGGAGCGGACTTGGGTCACTGGAGGGCTAGCTGGGGAGAACGCTTGGAGCGCCCCACAGCTTGCCTCTCCTCGGGGGAGGTGGGGCCAATGCCTGCAACTCTCCGCTCGGGGTACAGCAAGCCCCATAGGGAAGGTGGCCAAGACACACAGTGTGCGTTGGAGCATTGCGCCATGATGTCAGGGCACGCACTGTGTGGGGAGAAAATGAGAAAACACCTGCTCGCTCCGGGAAGACGGACTGCCTGGAGTGTGCCTCTGATGTGCCCGCTCACCCAGCCACCTCTGGACCGACGAAATGCAGAAGTACGGGGTGTCTGGCGCCCCACCTCATCCCTGCTCGGGGGGACTGCAGCTCTATGGGGCTGAGGAGGTAGGGTTTGGAGAGGGGAGGCAGGAGAATGACTCCTTGGCAGGCCTGAAGGGTTGGAGTCGGCAGGATGTGGGGAATACACAGCAATTTAAAAAAAAAAAAAAAAGATATAGCAGCAGAGGAAATGACAGTTTCTCTGGAAAAAAGTAACTGAGCAGCTAAGTGTATTATGGGTGTTTCATATGATTATGGACCTAACCATGGTACATTCCAGTGGTCTTGTGCCATCACGATTATGGTCTTGTGAAAATGTGCTTGGCGTGCAAGCGCAAATGGATATTTTTGCAACTAGGATAACTTTTAATTTTAACTTGCTATAAAAATTATAACAGCACCACCTTTGGGTAAGGTTTCAAATTATTCTGGGTTTTAGAAATAGCTTCCCAAAAGAAAATCATAAAAATGTATAATTTTGCCTTTTAACCCACCCCAATCTTTAAAACTACTTGACTGATTTTTACCAAATTTGTATGGTTTCCTGATCCTATCTAAAAGGCGTGCATGATAAGCTTTAGATGGTCCTATGTGATAATCGTGCCTACAGGACCGTGCGGTCAAGAAAAGTGATAGCAAGAAGCGAAAGTAAAAGCACAAATGGGAAAAGTGCTGAGCAAGACGGCAAAACCCCCAATGGGATTTGGCTGTCATGGGTGGAAGTCATGACAGGGGATACCACCAGAGCAGATTAACTATTCTGACTCCAGGAGGTGAAACTCAGGGAGAGAGAAAGCGTCAGTCACCGAAATTACAAGCACCATAAATACCGTGTCACTCAAATAACAGGGCTGATTTGCTCTTGCTGTTTTCCCTTCGCTCTTTTGACGGGACACCACTTTGGATACTGCGCTCGAAAGAATGCGGAGTTATAAGCTGTTGCAACAATAGAGTGTCTACTCAGTCCCAAAGAACAATGGAATCGAAGGGGTAAAAGGAAAGAGAGAGTAAAAAAAAGTGGAGAAAATAAGGAAGGGTAAATGGAAAATGGGGGGGGGTGGCAGGACAATCTGGAAAGCCACATGTGTAAATGCTCCAAGTCTGGGCAATAAGATTGCAGAGCTAGAGGCCACGATGATAGATGTGGACCCGGACATAGTAGCAGGTACAGAGTCCTGGTGCAGTGAAAACCAGGATTGGGATGTAGCCATACCAGTGTATAGTCTGTTCAGATAAGACAGAGTAGTTAAAAAGGGGAGAAGTGGCTTTTATGTCAGGAACAACATAAAAACTGTGGAACTAGGGAGAGCAGGGAGTAGCTGAGGTACTGTGGGTCACCCTGGAGACACGGAGGGTGCCGCTATTCGCACAGGCGTGATCTGACAGACCTCAGCACAGAGGAGAGAGGTGACAAAGATATGATGGAAGCAATCCAGTGGATGGCATGCAAAGGAGAGATGTTGCTGGTAGGGGACTTCAATCTACTAGACATGGATTGGAGCCTACCAGCTGTGGCAACAGTCAGAAGTAGGGACATCCTGGACTCCTTGCAAGGGGCATTCCTCAGGCAACTAGTTAAGGAACCCACTCGTGGGGGGAGGGGCAATACTGGACCTGGTACTGACAAACGGGGACAGTGTTGCTGACATCACAGTTGATGGCCACGTGGGGACCAGTAATCACCATACAGTGTGGCTCAATATAAGAACTGGGTCAGAATCGAGCTGCACTAAGATGAGGGTCCTGGACTTCAGGAGGGCCAGTTTTAAGAAAATGGGAGAATGCTTCACGGGCACAAACTGGGGGGGGGGGGGTTGAGGAACAATGGGCAAAAATAAAGGGGGGCATTGAAAAGGCAACAGCCAGCCCACTGGTGCAGCAGTTGGATTTCCGCTTGTGATGCCGGTGACCCAGGTTCAGGAGTGGACCCAGGTCACTGGAGGGCCAGCTGGGGGAGAAGACTGAAGCTTCCCAATTACTGCTTGTCTTTGGGGGGAGGGGGAATCAAGGCCTGCAACTTGTTCGACTCCAGGCGGAGGCCCCAGGTATGACAAGTCCTGCAGATAGTGAGATGGGACAGGGAGCTGCGTGGTAGATGTTAGCGCCCAGCACTTGGACATTAGGGCGTAAACCACCCAGGAAGGCAGGCAGAACATGGAAAAGGGGCATCAGAGCACCGAGAAGAAGGAGCACTGGTACTGGCCCTGATGGCTCCTGCCTGCTTGGTCGCTGAGGGGACCTGACAAGACAAGTATCAGGGTGTACAGGCCCCAGCTCGGACCCCACCTGGGGGGCAAACCATAGCACTGTGGGGTCTTCTGAGATTACAGGTAAGGCAAGGAAGCAGGACAGATACATGGGTCTCCTGATGGAACAGAGCTCTAATGTAGAGGTGAGGAATAAACGAGGTAAAAGGCAACAAATCTGTGTCAGGCAAGTTAACTAGGACAAGAGGAAAAAAGAGATTGCTATGGTTCTGAGACAAGTAGCAGAGAAAGTAAGGGAAAAACCTATCATTTAGAAGGTGCAAAAGGGCACAGGAGGAGGAGGCTAGGGAGCGTTAACAGGAGAAACAGAGAGGCATTGAGAGAAGTTGGTAGCTCAGAGGTGCAAATGGAGGAGAATATTGCCCAGTAAGTAGAAAAAGAGAATAAAACATTTTTTAGATACTGTATATAATCAAGAAGATAAAGACCAAAGGAGGAATAAAAAGGCTAAAAGAGGAAGGAGGAGTTTGTGAGGAAGAGGACCAAAAAAGAGCAAACATATTGAACAATTGTTTTGTTCGGTATTTATGGAGGGAGGGGTAAGTGATGGGCCAAAGATAGGGGACAAGGGAATTAAAGGAAGGGAGGTGGACACTAGTCCTTTTACAAAGGAGGGAGTCCTCAAGGAACTGGCACAATTAAAGCAGACTTGGCAATGGGACCTGATGGGGTACACCCTAGGATACTGAGGCAGCTCAAAGAGGTGCTGGCTGCACTTCTGACAGCTCTGTTTAGCCCATCACTAGAAAAGGGTGGTTCTGAGGACTGAAGGAGGGCAGATGTCTCACTACACAAAAGTGTGAATAGGGAGAAGGCAGGAAATTACAGACCTGTCAGCCTGACTTTGGTCGTGGGTAAAGTAGTAGAATCACTACTGAAGGGAGGGATTGAGGAACACCTTGTAACCAGTGGATTACAGGATCTGAGGCAACATGGTTTCACGGGGGTAGGTCTTGCCAGACAGACCTGATCAAATTCTTTGACTGGGTTGTCAGGGAAGTGGATCGGGGGGAGTGGAAGATGTGGACTACCTGAATTTCAGTAAGACCTTTGACATCGTTCCACATAGAAGACTGGTGAGCAATCTGGACAACCTAGGAGTACGTCCAAAAGTAATAAAATGGATAAGTTGTTGGATAAGCAATAAGAGTCGGAAGGTAGTAGTAAATGGCTTCCATTGTGGAGAAGGCAAGGTGACCAACAGGGTGCCACAGGGGTCAGTACTAGGCCCAGTCCTCTCCAGTGTCTTTATTAGTGACATTGCAGAAGCCTGGAAGGAAAGTATGCCTGTTCTCAAATGACACAAAATCTGCATTACAGAGTAGACACACTGGTGTGTGTGGGGGGAATGAGGACGCATCTAAAAAGTTGGAAGGATGGTCAAGGAATAGCAGCTGGGTTTCAGTGCAAAACGCAAAATCATGCACTTGGGGCAAAGAGACCCAGGGGCGACATACCAATTGAGCAGGAAGGTATTAGCAACCACAAAACAGGAAAGGGACCTGAGGTAATCATTTCTGATGACCTGAAGGTAGCTAAGCAGTGTGATAAGACAGTGGGGAAGGCTAGCAGGACAGTCAGATGCATAGTGAGGGGCATCACCAGCAGAAAGAAGGAGGTAGTATTATCCCTGTACAGATCACTGGTAAGACCCTACCTCGAGTACCATGTCTAGTTCTGGATGGCCCGCCTCCAGAAGGACATTGATAAGGTGGAGGCGGTATGAAGGAGGACTACCAAAATGGTGCAGGGTCTGCATCAAAAACCCTACGAGGAAACGTACAAGGATCTAAATATGTGCTCTCTAGAGGAAAGGAGGGAAAAGTGGGATATGATAGAAACGTTCAAATAGACCTACAAAAAAGACCAAAACAGCGCTCTTCTCTTTGCCCCTAATGGAGCCTATGCGCAAATGGGCTGAGTGCGGTGCATAGCCACTCTACCATTGCCCCCCGCGGGATACACTAACTGGGGTTCGCAGCCCCTACACATGATCTCCGGCTGCATGGACAGCAATGTGCTGGGAATGGGTGGGGTGTGCTGGCACTATGTGTCATGCATTATGGCGAGTAGTGCCATGCAGCGGGGGCATAGGAGGGTGCAGTTTATGCCAGGGGGAGACCCTGCCGTAGGCACCCTACACGCCTAGCCCCACTCATGGTGTAACCTGCATATGCCCCAGCGGGTGTAAGGGACACCCCCCAGGCCAGATGGCAGCCTCCCAATTGCAGGAGGCACACTCCACCGTGCCCCCGACATGTGGCCGCACATGTCCCCTGGTCACACCTGGACTCGAGCTTTGGCACAGTGTACCATTTCCATCTACCATAGTCACTATCATGACTACTGACATGTAAGGCCCCTGTTGGCAGGATAGCATCCCCCCTGCACGCAGGTGCCCCAGCCATAGCGTCCCAGCACCTGCCCCCGGCACCGCCCCCACATTGGTGGTCAGTGGGCTGCCCCTCCCGGGCAGCAGCAACCCACCCCCGCTGCCATACCTCCCTGTCGGTGCTAGCTAGAAACGATGGCGGCACAACCCTCCACACACTTCCTCAGCCACCAGCCGTCCGAATGGTGCTGAGCATGCTACCTATTTATAGGGCTGCACTCCGGCATCATTTGAATGGCGGCATCTGAGGAAGGTGTGTGGAGGCTGTCCATGGCCAGTCCCAACTTCTGACACCGAGAGGGCCGGTACAGGGGATGGGGGTGGTGTTATCGGTGCCGGGGCGGGGTCTGATGACCACCAATGCTGGGGAGGGGCATTCGGGTTTGACAGGAGGGTGTGGAGTACTGGCCAATGCCAGGCACAGATACCCTGCTGTTTTGGGGGGGCGTCGCAGACAGGGAGTGACAGTTGGGGGGAGTGGGAGGTCCTGTACAGCACCAGGGCCTGGACTGCCCTGTGTTGGTATTGGGGGCACTTGCAAGGATGTTCCGGGGACAGGGCTGCCATGTGTTGGGGCAGTGGAGGGGGGTTTCTGACAGGAGCGGGGACGGGGTGACACTGTGTCAGGGTGGAGGGAGCCCATGGACATATGGGGTGGAAAGTTCACACAGGCAGCACTCTCTGGCAGAATGAATGCAGTTCAATCAATAAATTTCAGCAAAATGAATTTATTGAACCTGGGCTCTCGAAACCCAAACCCAGCGCCCTTGATGAAGGCTCTTGCTGAAGCACTGGGGTCTGGATTTTGAGAGCCCAGGTTCAACAAATGCATTTTGCCAGAGAGTGCTGCTTTTGTGGACTTTGCATTGTTGTGGGTTTGCTACCTTCTTGCAGCACCTACCCGTATGCTTTAGGGCAGCAGCTAGCTATTTTCACGGGACTTCCTGATATATGGAGTGGGCCTGCTGTGTGCCAGGATACAGATTGGAAGCGAAGACCACAGGGGGACTACAGTGATCGTGGCCACGCAGGTCCAGGTGTCTGCTGGTGCTATTCAAGCACCCGGATGCGTGCCCTGCCATGTAAAGGATCCACTGTGGCATCCATGCTGGGCATCCCTTTGGATGCCCGAATGGGTCTGTGACTGCCCCCAGTCGCCCTGCGTAGTACTGCACACTGGTGGGGGCAGAGCCGCAGACAGGTAGTGGCTGATGGTGACTGCTGGCTGTGCACACCTGTCTGTTGGTGTGGAGCTCTGCATATTTACTGCCTGATTGTGCATAGGCCCCATAACGAACAAGACGCAGCCATTGAGCATCATAATGAGGAGGGTAAGCCACTTGAACAAGTGACAACTTTCAGGTACCTGGGGTAACATATGAACATACAAAATGCCAGCAGATACAGGCTTTACAACCTATCTAGTCTGCTCAAGTGTGCAGCACTTCAGTCCATTAGACTGCAGCTGCCCCCCTCCTTCATTTACCTTTTCCTCCTCCTCCCCGCCCTTCCCCAGTTTGAACCCTCCCTTTGAATCTGTCCCTCCCCCTCTTGAAGCTCCCCACTGTCTGCAACGATACAATTTCCACTGGCAGTGCATTCCACACTGCAACCACCCTTTCGGTGAAATAGTGTCTCCTCATCTCCCTTCTGGACCATCTCCCTTCCAACTTCAGAGAGTGTCCTCTGGTCCCCCCCCCTTAAGATTGAACATACACTTGATGGCTACTTTGTTCATACCCTTCTGGTGCTTGAAGGTCTCAATCACATCACCTCTCTCCTTTCTCTCTTCCAGAATATAGAAACATAGAAACATAGAAGTTGACGGCAGATAAGGACCGAAAGGCCCATCCAGTCTGCCCATTTCTTTTTCTACCTTATAAATGTGCCATCGGCCTTTGCTCTGTCAGTGACCTATCTATTCATAGTCATTTGTATTGCTCCCTTATGCCTATCCATGCCTGTTTGAAGCCCTGCACTGTATTCATAGCCACCACTTCTTGTGGTAAGCCATTCCATGCATCTACCACCCTTTCTGTGAAAAGAATTTCCTCATTCCCCTTAATCGGCCTCCTCTAATCTCATGCTGTGTCCTCTTGTCCTGCTATTTTTCTTATATTTAAACATGTTAGACTCTTTCACCTTGTTTATGCCCTTAAGGTGTTTAAATGTCTCGATCATATCACCTCTCTCCTCCTTTGCTCAAGGGTATACATATTGAGCTCCGTTAATCTGTCCTCATATGTCTTCTGATGCAGTCCCTGCCATTTTGGTTGCCTTCTCTGGACTGCCTCAATTTGGTTAATGTCCTTGTGAAGTGTGGCCTCCAATACTGCCGCAGTACTCCAGATGGGGCCTAACCAATGTCTTGTACAGAGGGATTATTACCTCCCTCTTACGACTTGTGATACCCTACTAATACACCCTAACACCCCCTAGCCTTACCTGCTTTAGAGGTCTGCTTGGATGATTTTAGGTCATCAGTGATGATGATGCCCAAGTCTCTTTCTTCCTTTGTGACTGCTAGCAACTCCCTCCCAGCCTATAAGTGGCTTCAGGGTTTCTCTTCCCTATGTGCATGATTTTGCACTTCTTTGCATTAAATCCAGTTGCCACTCTTCTGACCATTCTGCTAGTTTATCCAGATCTCTTCTCATTCTGCCCACCCCATCTGGATCATCTACTCTGTTGCAGATCTTGGTGTCATCTGCAAACAGACAAGCCTTACCCTCTAGTCCATCTGCGAGGTCACTAATGAAGATGTTGAATAGGACTGGCCCCAGGACTGATCCCTGAGGTACCCACTTGTGACTTGCATCTCTTCTGACTGTATACCATTTACCACCACTCTCTGTTTTCTGCCAGTCAACCAGTTTGCCACCCAGTTGACCAACTTCTGACCCACCCGAGCCTACCTAGCTTATTTATCAATCTTCTATGTGGAACAGTGTCAAAAGCTTTGCTGAAGTCAAGGTAGGCGACATCAACTGCTCCCCTTGGTCCACCACTCTGGTTACCCAGTCAAAAAATCTATGAGATTAGTTTGAAGGACCTTCCTTTGTAAACCCATGCTGTCTTGGATCCTGTGCCCTATGGTTCCAGGTGTTGCACTATCCTTTCCTTAAGAGTGCCTCCATAATCTTGCCCACTACTGAGGTAAGACTGACCGGTCTGTAGTTCCCGCCTCCTCCCTGCTACCACTCTTGTGGAGTGGGATCACATGACCCTTCTCCAGTCTTCTGGGACCTCTCCTGTGCTCAGAGACTCACTAAACAATTCTGCTAATGGCTCTGCTAGTTCCTCCTTTAGCTCCTTAAGTACCCTGGGATGTATGCCATCAGGTCCCATTGCCTTATCCACCTGAGCTTAGCAAGCTCTTGTAGGACCCTTTCTTTTGTGAAGGAGTAGTGCTCACCTCCCTCCCCCTGTGTCCATGATGCTGAGCTGTGGGCCCTGCCCTACCTTCTCTTCAGTAAATACTGAGCAAAAGTATCTATTTAGGATAGATGCCTTTACAGGGTCCTCCTCCTCACATGCTCCCTTTTCTCCATTAAGCTAGCAATACCCCTCTGGACTTTCTCCTTTCACTAATGTATCTATAGAAAGTCTTGTCACCTTCTTTTACTGTTCGTGCTAGTGTTTCCTCAGTTTGGGACTTTGCCTGCCTTACTGCCTTACCTGCTTCCCTTAGGGCAGTTTGGTATGCCTCCCTATCTTCATCCCGCTGTGTTCCTTATATTTTCTGAAGGCCAGCCTTTTGGCTCTGACCTTTTCTGCTACTGTATTTGAGAACCAAAGTGGTTTCCTTCTTCTTTGCACTTCCTTTTCTGTCTAACACAATGGGATGTTGCTTCAAGTATTGTATCCTTAATGCTTGCCCACTTTGCCTGTACCTCCTCACCTGTGTTTCTTTTTGCCAGGGCTAGCTTAACTCTGTTGGCCATCTTATCAAGTCAGCTCCTCTGAAGTCCCATATTTTGCCTTGGAATGGGATGATTTAGATGTAGTGCCAAATTGAACCATACCATGTGATGGTCACTAGCCCCAGGTGACCTTCTACCTGGAGATCTGTGATCCCTTCTTTGTTAGTCAGTACTAGATCTAGGATAGCCCTGTCTCTTGTGGGTTGCTGTACCAGTTGTTTGAGGCCCTCCCTGCAGAATCCACTATGAGTCTAGTTCTGGCAGATGTTCCTGCTGGTATTGACCAATCTGTATCTGGCATGTTGAAGTCTCCATTATCAGAACCTCCCTTTAGCTGTCATGTTTTGTATATCTTCTAACAGTAATGTGTCTGTGTCCTCCCTCTGGTCTGGGGGCCTGTAGACAACCCCAGTTCTTATGGCTGTCCCATTTCCTGTTTCCAGGGTGACCCACAGTTCTTCTGGCTCCTTATGTGTATTCTGAATTTCTGTAGCTTTGATATTTTCATTAACATACAGGGCCTCTCCCCCCCTTCACCTCGGTCTCTTCTGACAATACATAGCCAGGTACTGAAGTCTCCCAAGTGTGGTTACTGGTAAACCACGTCTCACTAATTGCTACTATGTCCAGTTTAGCCTCTGACATTATTGCCTGCAGGTCTGGGATCTTATTTCCCAGGCTGTGAGCATTTGTGTACATGATTTTCCATTGGCCAGATTTTGGTGTGTTAGTTGTTGGGTGAAGTTTGGCATCACCCCTGTGATACATATTGAGCTCTCTGTCTTTCCTCATAGGTCTAGCCTCCAACCCCAGTATCATTTTTGTCACTCTGTGCTGTACCCCCTCCAGTAGTTTGATGTCCCTTTTTAAGTAGGAGTGCCAGAACTGCATGCAGTACTCCCAAGTGCAGCCTCACCAGAGACCTGTATGGGGCAGATGATATCCCAATTCTAAAGTAATCCCCTTGCTATGTACCCTAGCATCCTGTTGGCCTTTGCCAGTGCCTTCCTGCACTGTGCTGGGTGGTTTATTTCCCCAGTTACCAGCACCCCAGATCATTTTCTTCCTTGGATGTGGCTAATGGGACCACCCCAGCCAGTATATGTATCCTGGGTTCTTATCTCCTAAGTGCATCACTTTGCATTTCTTGGCATTGAATCCAAGCTGCCAAGTACGAGACCATTCCTCCAGTTTTTCCAAATCCTCCTGGAGTACCCTACCTTACCACCTCCCCCCCATCCTCCTCTGCACAGATCTTGGTGTCATCTGCGGAGAGACAGATATTGTCCTTGACTCCTACTGCGATGTCAGCATTGAAAATGTTAAAAAGCACCAGTCCCAGCACTGAGCCCTGTTGGACACCACTTGTTACTGCCCTGGGTTCTGATGCCTCATCCCCCACTACTACCTCCTGTTGTCTATCTTGCAACCAGTTCTTGATCCATCTGACCAGTTTCCTCCCTACCCCCAGACTTCTCAGCTTATTGGTCAACTTGCTGTGTGGCACTGAATCAACGACCTTGCTGAAATCCAGTAGAGTACATCCACTGCATGGCCCCTGTCTAGTAGCTGCATAACCCAGTTGAAAAAGTCAGCCAAGTTCGTCTGGCAGGATCTGCCTGAGACAAACCCATGCTACCTGCTGTCCTGGAATTGTTATCCTCGAAATTGTATCTGTCTTTCCTTGAGTATAGTCTCCATCAGTTTTCTCACAATTGCGGTAAGGCTCACCGGTCTGTAGTTCCCTGGTTCATCCTTGAGGCCATACTTATGGAGAGGTAGCACTTGCACCTCCCTCCAATCCCTAGACACGCACCCCATTTCCAGAGAGGTGTTGAACAGGTCTGCCAATGGGCTCGCCAGGACCTATGTCAACTCTCTCAGTAACACTGGATAACATACTCTTGTTTGGTTCACATATGGACAGCATTGTAAACTCAGCCAACAGAAAACTGGGGTCCTTCTACAGACACAGGCACGACCTCACCATGGAAGCCAGGAGAGCCACAGTCACTAGCTCACGCCTCCCCATCATTGACTATGGGATAACTATCTATGGAGCAGCCTCAGACACCACCCTCAACAGGGTCAAGCTACTCCTGAACACCTGTGTATTCGGGAGGGGGCATTGTTGGGCCTTTATGTACTGGGGACGGGAACCTACTATCACCTCTGAAACCCCTTACCCCACTAGGGCCATGACCAAAAACACCCTTTAGATGCCTTTCCTCAAAACAGCACAAGTGTTGCGAGCCTTAGCGTTAAAGCCCCTCAGTGGATAAATGAGCTCCCCGGAATCCATGCTAAGTCTAGATGTTCTGGACCATTTAAGAAGCAGCTTAGACATATCTTACACCCCCAGTCACCTGTCAATGCCTGTGACCCCTTCCCCATCCACAATGACGGTGCCCGTGGAGCTGCCTATAACCAGCAGGCAGTATAGCGCAGTGGGTTAAGGCTCTGAACTGCAGATCTGGAGACCTGGATTTGAATCCTACAGCTGCCTAGGTGCATATTGTGTGATCCTGAGCAAGTCACTTAACTTTCTTGTGCTCCCAAGTCGCATCTGGAAACGAGCTTCGGCTTAGTGTGCTACTCCTGGTTAAACAATGTTCCTTTCCTAACCCCACTATAGCCTCTTCTTCTTCTCCTCTCTGACAAAGCCCTGGTTGCTGCTACCTTTGTAATGAAAATAAAAAAGTATGTATAATTGTAATATAACTCAGTTCATGGCTGTTGTTTGCTGTATCATTGTTACTTCTGTACATCTTGTTGAACTTAAAAGTATGCTTATGAGTTGTAACTGATGTGGAACTTTTGTAACCGAGCTTATATGCTCAAAGGTGTTTGTCCAAATTAAATAAATAAATACCTCACAGGTATTAATAAAGTACAGGAAGGTAGAATTGTCCATAGAAAAAGATGCTGCAGGACAGGGGATTGCCCTGTGAAGTTGGAAGGGGGAGGCTTAGGGGAGATGTGAGGAAATACTTCTTCATGGGGAGGGTGGTGGACACCTGGAACAGCCTCCCAGTGGAGGTGGTGGGTGCCAAAATGGTTACAGAATTCAAGCATATATTGGATAGACACAAGAGGACGTTAGAAGTAAGGCATGGGGGTGGAGAAGGCTGGAGATCGAGTAGAATCTGCAGTGGCAGAGTAGGTAAGGAGTATAAGGCGGACTAGGTTGGCCAAAGATCCTTATCTGCCGACAACTTCTATGTTTCTATGTTCTAACCTTTATTTTGTCAACTGTTTTTCTCTCTGGCTCCTGGGAACTCTGTCGGGCTGACCCTCACACTTCCGCCGCTCTACCACCCACCTGAAGCCCCGGGGCCTCCAAGAACCAGGGACAGACACCCACACCTATCTCAGACCAACGGGGGTCTCTGAGGCAGGGGCCGGCTTCCACTCCCGCGTCTATCTGAAATCTAGTGCATCAGCCCAAGCAGAATGGAGGATCGGAAGAGAGGAGGGACAGATTCGATATTGGGTGATGTGGTGGCAGGGCACTGGAGGTAGCCGTCGCCTATCCCAGGACCAGGGCTTTTACGGGAGAGGTCCTCCTGGAGCACAGATGTGCAATGACATCTGCACAGGCACGCTGCCTGACATCCACTTCCGCTCCACCCTGAACAGTGTCGGCACCTGTGGTGCCCCAATCTCCATCAGAGGTCGCTAAGGCACTGAACAAGCCTGAAACCCTCCTGGGAGGAGGCAGTCCTCCGGATGCTCAGTTCTCTCCCTCCCCTGCAGAACCCCGGCACCTGAATCCGTTCCTGAACCCAGGTCACCGGCATGGCGCGAGGTGTGTCATCCAGCACCTCAATCCTCCGTGCCACCAGGCCGACACTCTGTGTTCTAATTGTAGTGGTGTGGTATGAGAGCAACACCCTTTGGGCTTTATATTGTCAATCTTTTATTTTAAGGTGCACCACCCTATATTTGGGAGGTGGGAATAGCCATTTCTTATAAGCAACTCTAGTAAACAGGTAAGCAAAAAACACAACAGGGTGTGTAGCTATGTTTTTTTTTTTTTTGTTGCTTTAGCGTACTTTATGGTGCCTGGACAGTCCCCCGCCCCATCAATCCTGCCTTAGACCTGACCACTGTCATCGCACTGGGACCTACCTTGCCCGGTGGTACTCCCTGGCTTACCCCCTAGGGTGGGGCCTCCCCTTTCCCCCGTTGGACGCCACGCTTGGTGTCTGAGGAGGCAGCCCCAGGTCAGCTGCGCGCTGGCGGTGTTGCAAGGTGGCATCCAGCTCATCTGGCAGTGTTTTTTCTGGTGGTGACTCTGGGAGGTGTTGTGTGCAATGATGCTGCGGCATGAGAATGCCATGCATCTGGCATACCTCCTGTCCACAACCTGGCTTCTGATAGCGCGTCCTGTGTTCATTCACCCAGGAGCATTGTACTGGAGACCCCCCAAAAGGTGGAGAACGTGCAAAGACCACTCAATCCACCTACCTCCTGGCCAGTCTTTAGCAACCCTGGTCCGTTCTCGAACCTGGGTCACCAGCGTCGCAAGTGGTAGTGCTGTTGCTGCACTGGTGGGCCAGGGAAGGCTAGTAGTTATGTTGTAATAACCACAAACCATGTGTGGATAGGATTGGATTGTGACCACCTGGGAACTACATTTAATTAGTACAACATAACCAAACACCCTGGAGAGTGTTATAGCTGTTATAGAACAGTGAAAAAAGCCCCAACATAAATGAAAAGACATTTTAAAGGCAATGTGTAAGATTAATGAACACCAATTTCAGTGCTTTTCTTTGCTAATATATAAAGCTCCCACACCTCTGCGGGAGTCGATTAGATAGATTTGCAAAATGTTTTATTTGCTCAGCTTTGGGAGAGAAGGTTGTAATTTGGCTGCAAGGAGGTGGGAAGGTGATCCCTTCCACTTCCTCGTTTTCCCTGTCCCTGCACTCAGATGTGTAATGACGACTAACCAGAGAGAGTGTGGGGCCTGCACCATTGAAGTTGATGAGGCATGTTACCTACTAACTTTATAGTTGTAACGTTTGATTGTGTTTTGTCAGAAATGAAAGCCAACAGTCAAATATCAAAGCTTATGTTAGTTGAGTGGTGGGGCTGATTACTGCAAAACACGATCAAACTATATAAACTGGAGTTGGAACCTGGCCCCGTACTTGACTGGATACGTCTTATACTCTCCCTGGTTAGAGGTCACTGTCAGTGCAGGGGTGGGGCTGAGAAATGGGGATGTAAAAGGGTCGTCTGGCTGCCTCCTCAGGGCCAAACTACGACCACTTCCACCAAAGCTGAGCAAATGAAAATGTTGAAAACCTGTTTAATCAACTCCTGAAAGGTAAGGAACTTTGTGTCTGTGTAGATATATATATATATATATATTTATGCATAGGTATGTAGAGATAGACATTATTTGCAAAAAACTGCATTAATGCACCAGTTAGGGTTCAGATTAAAGTGACAAAAGTAGGGAAATCTGATGTTAGGGTTTCCAACACTGACTCCCTACCCCCCAAGCAGCAGAAGCAAAAACATTACCACTGCTGGGTCTTCTATGGGGTTCTCACCCCTAATGCTTACCCCATTCTCTGAGCCAACAAGATCAGATGTGCTGTTTGTTCTTCAGGCAGTGACGACTGTGTTTTATCAAAGTCCATTTTTCTATGTTTTATATGAGAATGGGGTGAGCATTAGGGTTGAGAATCCCAAGGAAGACCCCAGCAGTGATTCACCATCAATGTTTTGCTTTTGCTGCTAGGGGTGGGGTGGAGACTCAGTGTTGGAAACCCTAACATCACATTTCCCTACTTTTGTCACTTTAATCTGAACCCTAACTAGCATTAGCGTAATTCTTGCAAAGAGTTTCCTTTCTTTTGAGACAGAATCATATCTTCATCCATGTGGTCATGGAAGAGCAGGGACCACAGGGCCCTGGCTTCCTTGCCTCCATGTTGCAAATAACCAGACAACAGGTAAAAATGACATGTCGTGAATGGTAAATATGCGAGGAATGCAGAAGGTAATCCTGATGCATAAAGATAGGTTTTTTACCAGATTGAGGCAAACTACTGTTAGCAAAATACAGGTTTTTGGGTCTGATTTTACCTCAGTATTTGGTTCTTATGCCATTTTGAATGCGGTTGGTAAATAGTATCGCTCAAATGGTAAATAAAAAGACATGTCACAAATTAGCGCTTAACAGGAAGCAATTACATGTTACGAATGATAAATATCTGAGAAATGGCTGAAGTTAATCCTGATGCATAAAGATAGGTTTAGGGAGCTATTTGTTAAAAATTAAATACCAGAATTGAGTTAAACTGTCCTTGACCAAAATACAGGTTTTGGGGTCTGAATGTACCTCAGTATGTGCTTATTATGCCATTTGACAATAGGGTTGGTAAGTAGTATCGCACGAATGATAAATATGAAAAACCTATTGCATAGTACTGCTCTAACGGTAAAATTATATTTCATGACCGGTAAATTTCTGCATGAAAGGTAAAATTGTATGTCACGAGCGGTAAATTTCTGAGGAATGACCGAAGATAATCATTATGGTAAAGATAGGGTTTGTAGGGTAGTTGTTAAAATAAAATTTCAGAATCGATTTAAAGAACTGTCCTACCAAGATACCGGTTTTGGGGTCTGATTGTACCTCAACATTTGCTTATTATGCCATTTTACAATGTGAGTCTTGATACCTGAAATATTACTTATGGCAACAGCCTGTCCAGGTGTTGCCATAAGTAATGATGAGAGGTATCAAGACCTCTGTGGAAGCAGTAAAATAAATATATTAAGTTAACGCCACTGCTGTTACAATAAGGGCAGTGGTGTTTGACATGTCACAGAATGGGTGGAATACCCATGACAACTTGCGCCTTTTGAATTGGGTCCTGCGCAGCACTTCACGTTCCGCTTCTTTTAAATAGCAAGGTTGATTTGAAAATTATGATAATAACAACCCCTGACTCCCACAGCTACATTGAAAGATATATGGGGATGGGAGCGGGCTATGCGTCTTCTTTACATGTCACCTTTAAAATCTGAGAACTGAGCTGAAGAACTGTCCATTACCAAGACTCCGGTTTTGGAGTCTGATTGTACTTCAGTATTTGCCTATTATGCCATTTTACAATGCGGTTGCTATATAGTATTGCTTGCTCGAACAATATCTAAGGAAAACCTGTTGCAAATTACTACATGAGCTGTAAAATTTATATGTCGCAACTGGTAAAATTCTGCACAAACAGTAAAATTACATGTTGTGACCGCTAAATTTCTGAGGAACGAATGAAGGGAATCGGGACGGGTAGAAGACAGGTTTGGGGAGGTAGTTTATAAACTTAAATTCCAGAATCAAACTAAAGAACTGTCCTTTAGCAAGATACAGGTTTTGGGGTCTAATTTTACGATAACATTACCTTCTTAATACCATTTTTCAAATTGTAAAAAAAAAAAAAAAAAAAAGATGGTGGCTGTCACAATCAGTATTTTTTCCAGCATGAGAGGTAAATCATGAAAATAAATAGTTGCAGTCTTTTGTTTTCATTTTTTTACTGTTTGTGTCAGGATGTTAACTCTAAAATCATTATAACTCTGGAGCCATGCAGTATTTTTTCACAAAACCTTCCAAAGGCACACCCTTGACATGGGCCCTTTCAGTCCTGAAAATTTCATGAAAAATACCACACTGTCTAGACTGTAGGTGAAAGCAAAAATACCCAATGTTAAGTATAGGGAAACCAAACTTATTTGTTTCCATTTTCTGGTACTCTGTATCTTGAAAACCGAACAAGATGGCATCATGAAACTTTTCATGCTTGAGACTCTGGCAGCCTGATTGAGCATGCCACATTTTGGACTATTTCATCAAATGACACCAACGTTATTAAGGTGCAAAACTTGGGGTTTAATATTAAACAGCCTACTCAACCGTAACTATAGGGACACTACTGCACTCCTATAATATGTCTGTGGAAAAGCACCGGAATTGGTGTTCATTAATCTTATACATTTTCTTTAAATTATCTCTATGGTTAAACTATAATAATAAGAATGGTCATGTGACTTGATTCCACCAATCAATGTACAGGGTTACTCGTATCCATTTTATAAATAATGGATAATCCACTATAGGGTGTATGGTCATGCTGTAATAGACGCAGGGCTTGATGTACATTGAGCCACTCAAAGTGTGTGTGTATCAGAGCATAACCGCGTGCCCTGTAGTGCACGATTTGTCTTATACATTACCAGAAGGTTCTGAGGGATGAAGAAGAAGTGCAGGCTTGTGGTCGTTGTGGAGCACAGTCATGTGATGCATTTCATTCAATCAGGAGACTGGATTTTCACTGTTTTTCTTACCCATTTCATTTTGTTTGACAACAGAGACACACTTCATATTACAATAAATTACGAATTTTAAATCAACTTAGAATTTCGAAGTATGAGCATCCCTCTTAGCTAGATAAGAGATATGGTAATGTTAGGCCAAGTGGCATGGTGACAGGGCTCTACCCTGTTATCTGAGAGACTGAGGTCAGCTGGGGACTGAGTGAGCCACTCAACTCTGGGAGGAATGGCACTGACTGATTGGCATTCCCACGCCTCTTGCCAGCCAGTCAAGGATCAGCATTGCCTTTGGCTGTTAAGGCATTTGCTCACTCTCCCTCCCGACAGGCGGAAAGGTGCTGCTGTCCCAACATAAAAAAATTCATGGTACGAGAACCTTAGAAAAAAAAAATATGATTATCGTGTTATTGCAGCGTGTAATGGCTAGGGATGTAAGTTTGTCATGGATGAGGTTTTAATGACTCATTGTTTGTTCATGAAATCATTAGTAAACAGTAGTAAATGTTGTGGCAATGTCATCATTGCTACATTCTGATGACACTAGTGAAAGTCATGGAAGTCCTGAATAAAGATCAAACGTCATGGAATCAATGACGTGTATGACTGCCATGACAAACTTACATCCCTAGTAATGGCATCTGGTTTCAGTTTTGTTGGAGGGACCCTCTGTGCCCTACATTTTTAGGGGGAAAATTGGGGAAGTGGACTGAAAAACAGAATTTTTCCACACATTTCTGCAGTATAGCATGGCATACTGTAAAAAACGGTAATTTCTAAACACAGTTCTCGTCAGCTCAGCAGTAACGCTGCCACTTCAGACACCATCAGCCCAGGTTCAGGAACGACCTCGGGTTGTCAAGGGAGGTGGGCAGATGCTTACCACCTCTGGGGGCTGAGCTTGCCGCTGGTGGAAGCATGGGCAGGCGGCATCTGCTCCAGAAGTGAGCACCAGGAGGGGCACTTTTAGGCACTTAATGGTAGTGAGCTTCCACTTGTCATCTGCCTGGACTTCTGTCCCCTGCACCAGCACCATCACAGGGTGGGAGCTACAAAGAGAAGGGGGAAAACCATGGGATCTTGCCGGCCACATGACATTGGATCCCGGTAAGCCAGGACCGTGGCCTGCCCAGACTGGCTAGTGACCCACGGTACGCCGGGTACAGCTGATGACTTCAGTGGGTAAGTACTTGGAGATTCCCCTGAGGGTACAGTCCAAGATCCTGGGGATAAAAAGTAAGTAAAAAAAAAAAAAAAAAACGGTTATCATGAGACCTCTAGCTCTAGCAGTCCCAGTTGTCAGGGTGGAAGTGAGGGTAATTAAAGGGGGGAAAAATGAGAAAAAGAGCTACAGGAATGTTACAAAATTAGAAATGAAGTACCCTGATGATGTAAGAATGAGTCTATGATTTATAATGAATCCCAAAAGGAAGTTGAATTTCATAAAATTTAGATACAGAAAAACTGCTTGGTTGCCTTTTTGTCTCATTTCAGAGAACAACAGATGCAATAAAACAGTCCACGAAAAGAGAATCACGACGCTATAAAAAATATGCAGACACTATAAGGAGATTACTGAGAGAGCCCAGGATGAAGAAAAAAGCTGCATGGTGTTGCGGGTTGAGTCAGAAATCAGAGAGGTCGATAAAAGATGCAGCTATGTAAGACTACTGCCGACATTATTAACAGCCTCCTTGCGAAACCTGCTGACCTTTCATTCATTCAGGTATACCTCGAAATATACTGCTGTGGTGATGTAATCCAGGGATGTACTGTAAACGGTGGACAATTAATACTCCAACATTAGTAAACGAAGAAGAGTAATACAAAGTACTTCACTCTGTTTTTCTTTCCAGCGCCCCAGTTTTGTTTAACATAGCAGTTTGGCCCTCAAACTGTAACCTACTTCTTACTTTCAGGCATCTACCTGCCAAACCCTGCTTTGTAATTTGCTACCCCCACTGTCGAGTCTCTGGGGACCCACATGCAGCATGGCCAGAGGGAGCCATGGACTATCAATTAGACGGCTCAAGGCACAGTTTTCTAGTGTCTTCTCCCTTCCCAAGTCCCAACCACGTCCCCTGATGTCAGGCCATACCTCTGGCAGCCTCAAGTGTCTGTGTTTTGAGAATGTAGTGGCTCTGTGTCCAGTACTAAAAAGCACAAATTGTCCAATTTACTAGTATGTTAGAGGACGCTATCCCACTAACATCTGTATCAGCACTTTACATTACACCACTTTCCCAGGGAGTTTTCTGCCCCTTCACTGTGGGCACACTGCTGGTCATAGTTGTTTTGGTACCTGGTATAGCGTTGCAGCTACACAATGCCCATTTTCTGCCAGATCCAGGATGATCTGGACATTGGGTCACTAGTTCAAATTTTAGTTGGAAAAGTACAGGAATTGCATTCCTGTGTGTTCCTCTTTCGGTCTTCACTGATGTAATAAAGCTGTTGACCAACTGGGTTGGCTTGCCACTACAGCGGCAGTGTTGCTCAAGAAGCCAGTGACCTGGGCTCACATCCCTAGTCTGGTTTACCTGAAGGATCAGCAGAGTAGAACTGAGTATCCCAGAGAGCACTCCATTGGGGTGGGAGAGAGAGATCCTTGTGCCAATGCAATATTACCACCAGGGTAACCAAAGGTGGTAGCACAGTGTTGCAGCATTGTGTGCATGGCTCCAGATAAGGTATGTACGGGGCCAAATTGCACTTCTTTATGTTTGATAAGTGTATCAAATATGTCTATTAAAATGCAGGAACTGTTCTGTGTGACCTTGCTTGTACTCCCCCTCCCCAAATCTTTCTTGTGCATGGAGTTCTGTTTGTCTGGAGTTCAACTTTTTTTTTTTGACCGCCCCACTCTTTCCTCAGCTGTTGTTGCAGGGTGTAAGCAGACTTTTTGTGAGCTCATTGGCTGCCTGGACCCAGAGCTACAAACTGCACAAGTAGTACTTGTGCCTTTCACGTGCTCTCCTTCTTCCTCCTTCTCCAAAAAGTTAACAGACATTCTTACCGGTTTGGTGATGTAGCTTCATGTGTTAGGGAGAGCGCGGGAGTAACGTGTCAGTGGCGGTGCACTGTGTAGCCAGCAGAGGCAGCAAGGGATCAGCAGTGTACACAGCAGTAATATGGGGAAGAAAAACCCTCATAAATTTGAGGAGTCACATTGCCAAACTGCTAAGTTAAATCTCAGAGTTGGGTCCCAGGGTATTATCTGACGTAGGTGCAGCAGAGATCGCTAAAGTGTTTATTTACAGCAGCGTGGTATGTCACATCACTAAACAGAAGAGAGGGGGGGATATTTAGGAAGGAAATGAGGAGAGACTATTTCACAGACAGGGTGGTAGCAAAATGGAATGCCCTACCAGAATGGGTGGTATCATGTAAATCTGTGAACAGCTTCAAAGGGCATGGGACAGGGCACAGGGAGAGTGAGGGTGGGGAGGTGGCAGTGGGATGACAAAGGGAGGGCAGCTGCAAACTAGGGAGTGTTGGCTGCACTCGAGCAGACTTAGATAGAACGGGTGATCTGTTTCTGCTGGCACATTAAATGTTAAATCTGTTTCAAGTTTATATCCCAGAGTTGGGTCTCAGGATACTATCTGAGGCAGGTCAGCTGGTTGAAGTTGTAACAGAGAGTGCTCAGCATGAAATGAGAATTGTTCTGTCTGGCTGCAGAGTTTGTTGCATAAAGCACAGCAAGGAGCTCCCTTCTGAAAGGGAGGAGCACTGGATAACTAAATAGGGACAGAAAACCCAATAGTTGTTCTCTGTGTTTGTGCCGAAGCTCGAGTCTTGGTGAGATCAATAATAAAAAACAGACTTGGGCTTCACGTGCAGTGATGCGGCTTGGCAGGTACTAGGCTGGAGCGATCTGCTGTTTCTCCCCAGTGGCACACTTTTTCTCTCGTGAGTGAACTTAGATACAGTTGATTGCGATAGGAATCCGGCAGTGAAGGTAGCCGCCAAAATTACGATGACAGCTGTCAGGCTGTGCAAGGAAAGTTTACTGAGACCAGGTTATTTAAATTGTTTAATTAGTGGACTTTCACTTTATGTGCAACTACAGTAAAGTGCTTTTTGAGTGTGAGGGTTTTCAGAACTGTGATGGAGATCTGTAGCTAGCAGCAGCAGCAAGGTGTGGCTGAGATGCCACTTTACAAATTAAAATGGATTTCCACTGGACAGCAATTCAAATGTTCTATTTAAAACAGGAATCACGTATCAGATGAGCATGGTTCAGTTGCCAAAACTGATTAGTGCATCAATCTAACACCCAAGATGCACTAATCAGTTCAGGGTGCTCATCTGATACTTGATTCTTGTTGAAAAGAACTCTGTGGATAAAGGTCGCACAGACCAAGAAACACACAGACTTAGTAAGAAAGAAACATTTATTAGGTTAGCTCGCCACGTACACTACCCTAGGGGTAATTAACAGACTTAATCTAACCCCTGGTCAGGCCTTATTGCTCATCAATACATATGCATGTATATATGTGTGTGTGTATATATATATATATATATATATATATATATATATATATATATATACATATATGTGTATGTATATATACAATAGGGGTGAGTGGTAAATGAGTGAGATAAAACAGCGTATCATCCACTGCAGTGTGATATTTTTACCCTCTGCTCTACTGTGATGATATGAGACATTTATACACACAGGTCACTAAAGGTTACTGATATCATCACCCTAGGCAGCGTTCCCCTCAGCATGAAAGAAACACCTGTGCTGTTACCATAGACACAAATGCAGAACTACCTGAGAGGTCTCACTGCTGCCTACAGCTAACTTAGTGAGCATTACAAAACACACTTATTCTCCCCCCCCCCCGCAAACTTCCAGCTCATTACTGTGATGCTCTCAACTTGATGCAGCCAGAATTCCAAACAGTACAGCTTCACAGAACAGTCTAAACTACTGCCTGCAGCTAACTCAACTACCACTGAAACACACTCTCACTTGTTCCTCAAACTCTGATTCTCACCCATTACAATTACTGTGACAATTTCAACTTCACTGCAGCCAGAATCCTAAAGAGCACAATTTCACAGAACACTCTGCCTGCAGATATCTTAATTACCACTGAAAACAGTATCAGCTGTTCTGACACTCTGCCTCTCAGTTCATTACAATTACTGTGAAGCTTTACTTCACTGCAGCCAGACTGCTAAACAATACAGCTTCACAAAAGTATGTTTCTCATTCCTATCTAAAGCTAACTAATTTAGCATTGCAAAACACACTCATGTGTATCAGAGTTTATAGCACTGCCAGCCCATTCAGAAAAGCTCACACACATAATGAGCAAACACATTAACAGGAACAGAACACAAGACAGCATAACAAACACTGAAACTCTTGGCCTATTGTATATATGGAATACATGATGGGCAGATTGTGTGCTATGGCAAATATTGTCACTCCTGCATCGTGAGCTTGGATATCTCCTCGTGCCTTGGCGCTCATGGGAATATCCAGAGCTCACTCTGCGAGTGACAACAATTACCATATCACTCATGCCCATCATGTATCCCCTATTGTAACTGCGGCATTTATGGAGAGCCATGCCCAGGCGCCCACGGTCGGCGGGAGGGTGTCACGTGGTGCAGGACAACACGGCATTGTGAGCGATAATGCCGTGTTGCTCTTAATGAAGACGGCGTGTTCCACGAGCCCAGCACGGCATTATTTCTCATAATACTGTGTTGCTATTCTTGGCGTTCCACGAGCCCAACACGGCATTGTCTCATAATGCCGTGTTGCTCCTGCAGTGGCCACGACAGCCACTGGGTCGCAAGTGGCGCTGTGCCGGCTGGGTGTTAGCGAGAGAAATGGGGGATGGAGCCAGCGAGACTGTGCCGCAGGTATGCAGAACACACATACGGAGAGAGAGGTAGGGAGCCTTAGACCTTCTCCGTGTTACAAGGGCATTAATCACCTCCAGCGTCGGGCTCTACCTGTGATTAATGCCCGCTGGGGGGTTGAAACCCTCGGGCTTAAGCCCTCGTGCAGCAGTCCCCCAGCGGGCAATAATCCACCGGTAGAGCCCTCCTCTGTCGGTGATTAATGCTTACATATACACACACACACATATAGACTATGCAAAAAACTGCGGTAATGCATCATTTAGGGTTAAAGCATAAAAAGTCAAGAAATGAGACCTTTAGGGTTGTCCCTCCACCCTTCGTGTAGCCCCTCCCTTCTCCCGAGATTGATAGACAATAGGGTGTGTCATTGGGGTTGTGAGGCCTAAATGTCACCCCATTCCATGTGTAATAATATTCACAAGCCACAGTAAAGAAGAATGGGTGACATTTGAGGCCTCACACACCCAATGACACACACCATTGTCTGTCAATCTTGGGAGGAGGGGCTATGAAGGGGGAGGGCAACCCTGAAGACTCTAATTTCCTGACTTTTATCTTTAATAAATGACTCATTATGATTTTTGCATAGAATTTCCTTACTTTTTGAGAAAGAATAAAACAGTAGAAAGTTGCACAAGTTGGTGGGAGTGCGGGGCCCGAACATAACAGTGGAACTACTGGATATAATATGTATTGGTGGTAGCACATATGCATGAGAGCGTGGGGCCCTTGAAACAAAACAAAGTTTCATTCATCAGAGTGGCATAATTCCACACCTGTTTACATGTCAGACACCTAACCACTGAAAATCACCTCCATGGCAGTAATGCTAGGTACCCTATAAATGTGAAGTCACTAGAACAATGCAAAACACCATACAGAAAACATAAAGTGTGTTATGCAATATGTGTGCAGCAAATTAATTTAACAACAGCTAAACACCATAATTCAGATGCACAGGGCATCCCCTGAAGACGCTACAAATTCCAGTGTAAAAGAGCAAACCATCTCCTAGATATAACGTTTGAAAGTTTGAGATTTTCATTCGTTGGAGTGGCAGAATTCCACACCTGTTGACATGTTACACACCTAACGGCTAAAAGGTACATCCACGGCAGTAAAGCCAGCTACCCTACAAATTTCAAGCCACTACCACAATGGAAAACGTTGTTTACAAAACGTAAACTGCTTCATGCAATACCTGCGTAAATAATTTATTGTCCGACATGTAAACATTATAATTCCATGTGCAGGACATCCCGTGAACACCCTCCAAATTTCAAGTAAAAGACTCAACTGTTTCTGAGATATTTAATTTTAAACATTGTTAAAATTTGCCTATCTGTTGCATTCAAATCTGGCCATCTAGTCCGCCCTCGCCATCAAAGTTCATGATGAAAGAATCTCACAACAAAGAATTTGCAGGCTCACGATCAAAAAATTTGCAGGCTCACGATTAAAGAATAGAAAATGATGTAATTCAAATTTTACACATAAATACATGAAACCACCAGCATGGTTCAATAGCAAAGCTCCTCATAAACCCATCCTAGTTTATATTTCTAGGTCACCCCTGGGCTGAGAAATTTAATTTTTTCATCTGGCCATCTGATCGTCACCTCATGATCAAAGGTCGCGATCAAAGAATCTCACGATCAAAGAATTTACAGGCTCTCGATCAAAGAATTTGCAGGCTCATGATCAAAGAATAAAAAATGGTGTAATTCAAATTTTACACAGCAATACATGAAACCTCCAGCATGGTTCGATAAAACGAAGCCCCCTGAGCAAACCCATCCTAGTTTGTGTTTCTATGTCACCCCTGGGCTGAGAAATTAAATGTTTTCATCTGGACATCTGGTCTTAATCTCACGATCAAAGAATTTACAGGCTCACGATCAAAGATTGTTAGCGAGCCGCGATCAAAGAATAAAAAAGTGTAAAACTCTATTTTTTGACCATTTTGAAGAAAACCACAGACATGGCTCAATAGAGGGAATAACCTGAGTAAAACCCACCATAGTTGTACTTCAGAAGTCTCCCCTGAGCTGAGAAATTTGAATTTTTCCAGCCAGAAAGTGATAACAAGATGGCCGTCATAATCAAAGAATTTCTTGGGGTCAAAGATATTTGATCATGAGCCTGCAAATTCTTTGATTGTGAGGAAGGACCAGATGGCCAAAACTCCATTCTTCATTTGCAAAATAACCTTATAAATTTTCCCATTGACTTATAATGAGAACATAAAAGTTTAATAACTTTTGAATGGCTCAATATTTTTCACCACATGAAAGCGGCATGTTCCTTGCCCAAGCTCTTTCAGATGAGCCAAGTCACAGAGCAGCATGGCACACAGCGACCACCAGCGCCCGCATGCAAAATCGAAAAACTGCTCACATAACTGGCGAAAAGTGCATTTTTCAGCATTTTGATGCGTACAAAACGTAAGTCCGAGCGAAATGAAATTTGACAGATCAAGAGATTTACCATGCCCCACCATGCATACCAAATTTCATGCAAATCCATTGACCGGGTCCAAAGTTATTAATGCGCAGAATTTCGAGTTTAACATAGAAGTGCCTTCATAACTCTAAATATAGGGGCGCGACCGTGCCCCTATTTTATTTATATATATATATATATATATATATATATATATATATATATACACACACACACACACACTTCTCCTTGACTACTGCTCCCCAGTTTACTTGCAGCTATTCACCCTGCAAAGTTGATTCATCCTTCAAGACCCTTACCGCTCACCACTGCTACTCTACCAGTCACTTGGTTGGCTCACCTACAAGGTTGCTTTGACAATACGATGGGCTCTCTGGTGGACAACTCCCTCACGAACCAACATATGTTCCTTACTCACCTCTCTTAACAGGTAGAGTAGTCTGTAGGAATCTCAGGGCATCCTCAGTCCCCTTGCTAGAAATACCCTGTGTCTCCACCACCATGAGAACCTGACCTTTCTCAGTCACAGCACCCTCCCTATGGAACAAGCCCCCTCCTCGTCTGTTTGTGCATCCCCCTCCCACCTAGCTTTTAAACATAACCTGAAGACCTGGCTCCTCACTGCTGCAAAATGTCACTGTCCAGTACAGCAACACTAGGGTCTACAACTCGACTATGCTCTAATCGCACTCAGATTTTCACCTGATGCACTACAGCACTTATACCTCATCCTGCCCCCACTAGCCTGACCCTTTTCCCCACCTCCTCTCCTTCCTGCCCCACCCATAAACCTACCCCTGCCCCCTTTCCTCCTGTCTTGCCCATTTGATGTTATGAACTGTGGTTGTTTTTCTATTTTAATTTTTATTACAGCAACTGTATTTTTTCTCACTTGTTCTTGAATTGGACTGTGTACTTGTATACCATGATTGCTTCTTGTGTCTTGCACTGTCTGTATTTTGGCTCTGCTTATGTACATACTCATATAGCATTACCTGTCTACCCTGCATTGCAGGGTATTACCGCCGTTCTCTCTCTCTCTCTCTCTCCACCCTCGCTGCCAGCTGTTGGGCGTGCATGTACTGTATCTTGTAATTGACTGTTTGTACCTGTATCTACTTTTTGCCACCTTGTGGCCCGGGTTGTGATTGAAAACGGTCCTCTGGATCAGTGCACCTAGTCGGTCACCAAAGACATAAAAATATATATATATATTTATGCATAGGTGTGGAACCAAAACCCATTGTATAAATCCATTTTTCTCCACATATGTGGGATAAATCTAAGCGCCTAAATGTATCCATATATGTGGGATGAACACAAACTGTCAATCACCCCCCACTGGCACTACTTCATCCAAATCTCACTTTACATCCAGCTTTCCTTTACCCACAGCTCTCTCAAAACAGGTACTGTTACACAACTGTTGTCCCTGTTAACTCTTTTTTTTTTTCCCACTAAATAATGTTGTCTCTTGTCTCTACTCCCAACAACCAGCTCCACACAGAAACACATCTTTTTTTTTTTTTGTAACACATTCCAGTCGCAAGTTGCAGAACGCCTCATACTTCCAGTTCGCCTCCAATCCCCATTCACTTCTGTAGACCGCACCACTATCACTTGAACACCTAGCACATTCAGAACTTGTATGCAAAAAAATCATACCAAACCCAGTCAAAAATTGTTACAAACTGCTACCTTTACACAGTTTCTCTGAAACTGCCAAAATAAAAGTTTGACACTCGCCTCTCATCTCCACCTCTCATTGCAGTTTCTAGCCTCTCCAGGTCTTCCAACATGACACAGCCCAACGCAGCTACATCGCCACTCCTTTCGGCTACTCCCTGGAACGTGCACCAGCTGTACCGAAATGGCTACATCCCCTCTCCCTCTTGATACTACTTCAAACACCTTTTCAAATTTATCACAAAAAAAAAACTGAGTCCTTCATGCAGTGTCCTTCGCCAAGATCAGCCGCCATATTTTTAAAAAATTTTCTGTGGAGACGCTCGCTCCACCAATCAACAATGACACCGCTATGTCATTATGCTGCAGCATCCATGACAACCCCTAGCAACCACTCTGACCAGTGTAAGAACACCACTAAAAAGTCCACTACATTCTCACTATTTTTAAACAAAAAGCCAATCAAAAACTGTTTTTACTGCCGCTACCCAAACCTGTGCCTGTTGCATAAATTGGGTATGCGATGAGAGGCCGTGGGATAAAGAATTTATTTTCACTCGTCCCCTGATGACCTCAGGTAAATCACTTGTGACTCCGCTGTGCCCCACCACTCGTGAGGTTACCCGAGGTCACTGGGGCACTCATGAACATTTTTATTTTATTTTTTTATTTCAGTACTTGGAAAACCATTTGAGCCCAGAGCTCTTTACACAGGTTCCACGTCAGGACATTTCAGTACAACAGATAGGTGAAATTATACAAAGGGTTGCAGAAATACAACAGTAAACAAACAGGATTATATATCAAACACAGTACAGGTCACAGGAAAACAGACAATTACAGTGCCCAAAGGTGAAACCAGTCAGTTGTCAGCAAACAAGCAGGGGCGTAGCTACAAGGATGCAAGGTGTGCAGTGGCACCCGGGCCCACGAGGTCTGAGGGGCCCAAATCACAATTTTGATGTTTATTCAAAACTGGGGAAGGGCCCTGTAACATCGCCTTGCACCCAGGCCCTCTGGGAAGTTGCTACGCTACTGCAAACAAGAGGTTGTTTGGAGCATTGCTAAGTGCTAAAGAAAGAAAGAAAAAGAGGTGTGGGGAGGCCCAAGTGCAATGTGCAAAAGGAGAGTGTAATATTAGTAGGGATTGGAGGAGGTGACTAGACTGGAGGCAGAGGGAGAGGGTGCTAGGTGTGGGGAGGCAGGAGGGCCTACTCGGGAGAGAGGAAGGGTTGAGAGGGCAGGGGATGGAAATAATGATGGGTGGGTGGAAGGTGGTGCTATCGATGGCAGAACACATTGAGATTAGCATCATAAGAAGCTTCAAGTTCGTTTTGAAAGTACCCAGTGTGGGCAGGTGTGCAGTATTCTCCTGGAGGAATTGAACCACAGTGGTGCAAGGTAAACAAAGGACCTTTGTCCTTGAGATGGTCAACATTTCGGAGTTAAGAAGGACTGGTATTCAGAGTTACGGGTATGCCGTGGATTATTGCTGGGAACCGGAAGTTGTTGGACCCTTGGCGGTAGCTGACCAAGGCAGATCTTTTTGGCCAGAAGGCAGGATTGAGATTTTAGTTGGCCATTGAGCATGAGCCGGTGTGCCCTGGCATAGAGATCACAGGTGTGAGTCAATCGGTGTGCACCTAAGGTGAGCTGGCAGGCTTTGTTGAGTGCAGTTTTTATGCACCGGAGAGCAGTATCTGTGGCAGAACCATATATAGGCAGCCTGTAGTCCACCAGGGAACCCACAGAACTGTGAACAGCTATGCTGAGGGCTTCAGGGGCGAGGCTATGTTTGTGGCGATAAAGTAGCCCTGTGCGCATGTTGATGGCTTTGGCCGTGTTGTCAATGTGGAGAGTGTAGGAGAGTGAGTTGTCAATCGTGATACCGAGGTATTTAAAGTGTTGAACAAGTTCAAGGGAAACCCCGCCACTATTGCATATTGATAGTGGGTAGTTTGTGTGTTTGTTTAGAGAGCTGGAAAACAGCATGGTTTTTGTTTTCTTGTAGTTCATTATCAATTTATGATCTTTGAACCACGTCTCTACACTGGTGAAGTCACTCTGTAGTTGCTGCTCAAGGGCACTGGGGTCTAAGCCATTTGAGAAGACAACCGCATCTTCTGCATAAAGGAGGAAGTGGCCTTGACTGGCTTGGGGGAGGCAATTCAAGAATAAGCTGAATAGGAGGGGACCCAGTATTGACCCCTGCGGAATGCCTGAGCTGACAGGTTTGCTGTCTGAGAGGACAGTATCTATCCTGACTTGCTGGGAGGCGGCAGTGCAGGTAAATGTGGAACCATGCAACTGCCTCGGGCGCAAGGCCTGTAGCAGTGAGTTGGTCAACTGGGGGCGTGGTTGACCTTATCGAAAACCTTTGTTAGATCAGTATAGATTGCCCCAGCAAGCTGTCCAAGATCGAGATTTATGGATGAAGCCTGTGAATTCCAGGAGGGATGTAGTGGTGCCCTCCCTAAAGCCATGCTGCTCAGGCGTAGGAGCTTATGTTTGTTCAGGTATTCGTCAAGTTGGTCTGCGACGATTCGGTTTCAGGGCCTTGAAAGTGGTGGAAGTATAGAGATGGGTCTATGGTTCTCAGGCATGGCCGGACCCGACTCTTGTACACAGGGATAACTACTGTGGCTTTCCATTTTTAAGGGAATACTGCGAACTGAAATGATAGGATGAGGATATGGGTAAGGGGAGACAGGATTTCTTCCAGAGAGAGCAAGATTAGTTTCAGATCAAGGTTATCTTCATTGTATCTCCCCTTACCCGAGCACCTTACGCAGGTGTTTCCTGGCTTCACCGATAGTAATAGTCTTGAAGCGAAAAGGGGGATGCACTGGGGTCTGTGAAGGAGCAGCAGGGTTGGTAAGGGAGAAGAAGTCTGTAGGAAGGACATAACGGAGGTTGGTGAATGCAAGGTTGAAGGTGTTGGCTATAGATTTAGGATGAAGGATGGGGGATCCATCAACACTGAGCATGGTGGGGTCCGTTTTGGGCTCACGTCCGGTGACCTCTTTTAGGTTTGCCCAGAATTTGTGACCATCATTCCAGTTCTTGGCTAGGGCCCCCTTGTAGTATAAGTTTTTGGCTATTCGGATGGTCCTGGTACAGTTATTCCTGACCCGTTTGTAATTCAGGATGCCAAACTGCTTCCCTGTGGCCCTGGCTACATGTCAGAGATGGCCTCTATTTTTCATAAGTTCAAGGGTGTCTGGGCTCATCCAGGGGTTGAAATGACTTTGATTTTATGCTTTTGGAAGGGTGCGTGAGTGTTGCAGATCATATTGAATAGGAGGATGAAATGGTCGAGCGCGCTATCAGTGTCAGAAGCTCCAAACACTGCTGAACAGTTAGCATTGAGGAGATCGGCTTTAAAGCGGCCTGTACCAGGCTTGAGGACCCTTTTGGTGACTGTTCTTGGAGGAGGTTTGGTGAAATTATTAGCCCAACTGAACATGACAGGGGAGTGGTCACTGATGTCGTCCGGGAGGGCAGAGGCATTGGAAATATGCTCAGGTCGGTTCGTGAGTACCCAGCTGAGCAGAGTACTAGTGCTCGTCTGTAATTGGTTCTAGTGGGGGCTTCAGTGAGCTGTGTAAAGTGGACAGCCTGAATGCATCTTTGAAGTGGTTAGCTTGAGGCAAGCCAATTAATGAAATCACCAAGAAGTATAACCTCGGAGCTTAGGGTCAGGCTTTCAAGGCAGTCTATGATGGCTTGGAGCCCTTGGGCAGTTCTTTGGTGGGATGTAGACTGATAACAGTGTAATTGTTTTGTTATGGGCCCCAAGAAGGACCTTAATGGCAAGGAGCCTTGGAGAGCGGCCCTAGGCTGGGTAAATTGGGACTATGCCCTGTAAGCTATCCCTTAAGTAGAGTGCACAGCCACCACCTCTTTTAGATACTCGATCTTGCCTAACAATTGTGTAACCCAGTAGACTGATGGCACCATCGGGAATCCTGGGAGAGGGCCATGTCTTGACAACTGACAGCACATCAGGATTATGGAGGACTGCCCAGGCTTGTAGGTTGTCAAACTTTGCTGCCAGGCTGCGGACGTTTAGGGATGCAAAGGTTAATGTGCGTGGTTTCTGGGCAATCGTACCCTGATTTTGAGGGGGGCCCGGATTGGGGTGGATGTTGCCTGAGAGAAGTAGCAACAGGGAGGGCTAGTCTAACTAAGTAACTTTTAAAGTATTCGGTGTTAGCTTTGTGCTGTCTTCTTGAGTTTATTCTGATGGCGTGCTTGTCAGAGAGTGAGGGCAGTCTGAGCAGGAGTGTGGGAGGAGGAAGCCGTCGCTGGGTGCGCAGAGTTCTGGATCAGGCGTGCCAGGCTGTGTTGTCAGGCCTGCAAGTGGCAGGTAGGTCGGAGTCAAGCACCGATGTTATGGTGCAGTAAGTATTGCCATAGGTATGCTCAGTGATAAGGAGGGTAGGCCCTGAGAGCATACATACAGTGGTCAGAAGAATATAAAAAGGCATTAATCTGGTTACCAAAGTCACGGTTGGGGGGGGGAGTCTAAGATTAATACTACTCTAGAAAAATGCAAGGACTAAAGGACTGATAAAGATAAGGCAGTAGCAATGTCTGTTAAATTTCAGCACGAGAGAGGATCATCCTTTTAAGAAGTTGCAGGAAAGGAGAGCCCCTTTAAGAAGTTGCTGTAATTGACTAGCATGAGGCCTCAAGGGGCAGGGATCACTGGGGAAGTGGATTTAATAAAGGGGGGTGGGCGGTGGGTGAAAAAACTGTCCAGAGAGTAGTACAGCAAGGCAGTGGCCGAGCTGTGATTTGAAAAAGGTGCCTTGGGCACTTGCTTTCTCAAGGGATATGCAGCATCCAATTGGGAAGGGCCACAGTCCCAGAGCCAGTCCAATTACAGGGATTGAAGCCTGGCAGTGCTGAGCTACAAGCTGACCCGATCGTACCTGCTTTCCTTGGTCAGGGTGGTGGGCTCGATGCAGAGGTCTGGCCGCCAGCAGGTAGCAGTGCCGGGGCCGCTCAGCTGAAGTGGAGAGCCTGATTTGGGCTTGTGGCTAAAAAAGAGCAGAAGAAACAGGCGGGCCGTTAGTAAATCCTAATAAATCCTTTATCCCATGCGCCCACCAAAATAGTGCTAAAATAAATGGATAACAAAATATTATGAATAATGCTACAGTGCAACAGCATGCTACCAGACAATGAGTGGCATCAACCATAGACAACACACAGTATAACATGTTAAAATAACAGTTACACAACACAAAAGACAAAATTCAAAGTGTGGCCATCAAGTATTCCTATAACTGAGTTTTATTAGCAACCAAATGGCTCGCTATTTTCAGCGTTCACTAGCGATCATAACGTTCACTATTTGATAACCCCCCAGCAATACTACTTTTCATTTGTCCGCCTGTCTTTTAAGTATCCTAATTGCTCCCAGCTTCCCTAAAAATCTTGCTGCAGATCGGAAACCTGGTCTGTAAAATGCTGACCAGGTACTCTACTCGATGATACTTGCTGTGTGCTCCTCTGGCCATGTCCTATCTGCATAGTTTGTTGCATTTGGCAAACTGAACATTCACGGCTGAGTAGGCTGTGCTAATTTCTGACTGCATGTCCTTGTTCAGAATCTGGGCAGAGGAATAGACCATGCTTGCCATAGCATCTGTCAGCCGTTGTAGCATGTCTGCTGACCAGCCGCCTCTCTATCTAGTCTCCAGTGGAGAAGGTTGCAGCAAAGGGAATTGGAGTGCCCAGTTAAAAGGTAACTGGATTTGCCTTTTATGCAGCTTTGGCACTATGCCACGTTTTGAGATAAGTGAAGAGCTGGCAAGATGCTGGGGCGTGAAAATCCTCTGCGAATAAGGGACCATCTGACAGTTGAGCTAAATATAAGGGACACGATTTTAAACAGTTGTACAGTCTATCGATCTACCTATATTTTACAGGTACTTTTATCCCGACCCCCCCCTCCCCAAAAGTATGTGAGCTCGGTGCCTGTCACACTGTATAAACCTTTACTGAAGGAAAAATAACTTTTTTTTAAGGTCTGTGGTGGTTCACTGTATAGAAATGAAAATAAAAAAAGCAGTTTTAAGTATGTAATACTTCTTATTCTCAAATCCTTAACTTCTAAAATTTAGACTTCTAACGATACTGACAGTACCCCGTGATGAAAGGATTATCTGATAATGACTGTTGTTTTATACACCATGTGCAAGACAGTGTAGCTTCGTTATTAACTGTGGGCCTGGAGACTCGGGTTTAAATATCCCCACAGTCATTTACTTACTGCTTCACCCTGAGCAGGTCACGTAACCCCTACACTTACGCTCTCATCTCTCTCTGCCTTTCTGCTTCATCTCCCTGTGCTTACCTTTAACCACACCATGTCAATGTCCTAGCTGTTCACAGCACACCATATGCTACTTTGAACTACCTTTGGAAAGTACTCGGTATCCAGTGTGCATGAAAGGTGCCTACATAAAGCCAAATTCTTTCTCCTTTCCCGTCTTCAGTCTGGACACCTTTGAGAGTTACTGCTTAAATATTAAAGAAATTTAACTGCCTAGTGATTCAGGAGCAGACCTGGGACGATGGCAGTGAAGCAGCCAGCTTGTGAGAGCACTGCCCATGGCATCATGTCCCAGCCAGGGAAGGGTTAAATGTAAAGTCTGCTGCCTCAGCAACCCCAGTGGAGGGCCCAGGGCGTGCTTTCCACCTGGAGTGCAGCTGCAAGTGGAGAAGGCCCAATATAGGCTGCATGTGCTGCAACAGGACATGGGTGGAAACAGGGGTCAGGGTATAAAGCTAGAAGAAGCATGCTGTCCACCAGAATAACGCACCATAACACTTGGAGCCCTGCATGTCTTGCTGTTCGCATCAGGTCCAACTGTAAGCAGCGGAGGTGAAACACCTCCTGCGAGACCCACTATGGAGAGGAAATTCTGTGGAAGAACAGAAGCAGCAGCAAGGGGAATTTTGGGGCTGTGTGGTACGCTGAAGAAACCCGTGGCAGGGCATCCAGCCAAGGATGATAAAAATTTTGTTGAAAAAAATTACAGAATTAAAGAATTACAGAAGGGCAGTCCAGTGGTTTGGCAGACATGCATTGCACAGTCACCTGGTAGAGCAGGGTTCATGTGCTTTCCCTAGAATCCCATGCTGAGTCTGACTGGAGGCCAGGTGAGTCATGAGGTGACGCAGTCGGCACCCAGTAATAGGGGGCCATTTGCAAATCTCTTGCTGGACGATCATAGAAACATAGAAGGAGCTTGCAGGAAAAGCAGCCTATTCAATCGGCCTAGCCCTACTTACAGTAGGATATGATGGTCCTAGTGGCCAGTCAGTCCTCCCCTTCCTTTTTCTCAGTGTCCTTACCAGTTCCTTGCGTCTGTCCCACCCTTTGTTTAAATTCATCCACTGTATTAGCACAGGCAACTTCACTTGGCAGTTTATTCCACCTATCCACTACTCTCTCTGTGACAAAATATTTCCTAAATCTCCCCATCCTCCAGTTTCATTGAGTTACCCCTAGTGACAGTACTCCCACTCAGAGTGAATAGCTCCCTGCTATATACCTTACTTATCCTATTAAAGTCTATACATCTCTGTCATGTCCCCCTCCCCCCCTTCTCGCCTCTACAGTGGACATACTGAGGTTCTCTAATCTCTCCATATAGGACTTCCTTCAATGTCCTTGAACCATCTTGATCATCTTTCTCTGTACTGCCTCCACTAACTCTCTGCTAAATACTTTATTTATCCTGTTAAGGTATTTTTACTGCTCCATCATGTCCCCGCTCTCCTTTCTCGCCTCTACAGCGGACATGTTGAGGTCCTCAATCTCTCTTAATATAGGACTTCCCAAGATGTCCCTGAATCCTCTTGTTCACCCTTCTCTGCACTGCCTGCACCCTGCCCCATCCTTCCCAATGTGGGCTCCAGAACAACACACAGTAATCCAGGTGAGGTTGAACCAGGGATTTGTACAGGGCAGGATTACACCTCTTCTCCTACTCTCGCCCGTGCATCTCAGCATCCTGTTTGCTCCCTCCACTGCCGTTATTACGCTTAGCTGATATTTCATATTGTCTGCAGTTATCACCCTCAGATCCTTCTCAGTCATTCTCTTCTATTAACCTCCTGTCCTGAGGACAGCTATAGATTGAGAGGAGGCGGCACACTGCGCTGAGATGGCACTAGCAGGGACCTTGAGAGGCTTAGTTTTATCTACTAAAGGTGTGCCACCATTGCCTTAGCATTTAAACAGCATTCAATACTGAGCTTTAGCTGTGGGTTAAAAGCTAAAGCTCCTTTCCAGAAAATCTTGTGCCCAGAGTTCGGTCTTTTCCTTTTCTGTTCTGTGTTTCTTCCCAGGTGCTTGGAATCTGTTCAGTGGAGGAGCCTGCACTGTAGGAGGGATGAACAGTGATCCCCGGGGGGGGGGGCACAGAACACAGCGAAGTGAGAACTCCGTTTTGGGATCTGCAGGGAAATCTGCAACTATAGCAGCTTACCGGATCTGTTAGACTGCTTTTTAGTGCACACTGCATTGGAACCATGGAGAGACTTTCAGAGAGGTTCGGATTGCAAATAGAAAATCTATAAGAGTAGTCTATAAACGCAAGAACTGGAACATTTATAATACAGCGGGTCATACAGTGTGTTGTGCTTTTTTTTCAGTCTGGGTTGGTTGGAATAGCTGAGTTTTACTTAGATAATATTTAATTTTTAATCCAAGAAAGTTTGGAGAACCACCACAGAAAGTCACAGTTGCTTAGTTGTATAGCAAATAGGGGGTGAAGGTAAATGCAGAGCAATATAAGGCAGCGTTTATAGCAACCCAGTTTGTATCCTATTGTTTTTCAACCTACAAATTACAGTATTGTTGATGTTATAATTTAAAACTTTTAAATGTTGGCATTAAGTTGGCCCGTGACCACTCTGCTTTGAAGTGCATCGCTAGCATTCTGTATTCAGAGACGCCATTCCTGAGCACCAAAGGGTGAAGAGAACAGAGCCACAGATTGAAGCAGAGTGCAGCTGACAGTTGCGGCTATCAGGATTTTCTAGCTTCAGTACAGAGAATAGAAGCAGGAGTTGCACTTTTGGGCCGACTTATTTGTGGGTTTTAATCATGAAGTTTAAACCTACATGGGAAGTAAGTAGAAACGAGATTATATCGAAGCAATTGGTGGGACAAAATTGTAGTAATCGTGGTGCGCCAAAATATTGGGTAAAGGGTACAGAGTTATTAACATTTAGTAACATGTAAAGTGGTCTGAGGTAAAACTTCGCTTTTGGGATGTCATCAGTGGCATCACATTTTAACCAATGGCGAAAGTGCATTATGCCACAGAAAGGTATAATTCATGCGGGAATGAACAGTCAGCGTTGCAGACGCTTTGGAGTCCTGCTGCAGAAATCAGAAACTTAAGTGTGGCGGGAACTAGGGCCTGTCTGTTGCTCACTGTTTAACTCTGCCCCAGTTGGTAGTGGCCAAAAGCCATTAACTGAAAGCTATGTGGTGGCCTGTTTAGAAATAATTATGGTGGTCACAGCCCTGTTCCCAGATTTACCATTACACATGGCGTAACTGGAACCCTTGCTGGCAGTTTCTCAGAACTAAGATGCCATGGACTGAATCTGCACGAGTGTGAAGGGTCCCCTTCCTCAGTGGAGGTCCCTCCGGGACTCAGTTAAGGTAAAAGGGGGTGAGAGGCAGAGTTGTGAAGTTTGCACCTCATCCACTCCTGATTACATGACTAAAGAGTACTTTAGTCTCTATTCCTGTTGAATGGGCGCCTTCGACAGGCACCAATATCTACTACAAAAAAATCCAACGGGAACTTAAGGAAATTATTTACTTTACGGAAGCCAGGTAAAATCAGTAGAGTGAGCAACTAGCAGAACCTACTAAACTTCTTAATTTCGTTGAAATGATATTTCCAATAAACTGACTGCAACTGTAAAGTGTTTTAACATATATCCATTTTGTTCTTTTGTAGGCATATCGTGCAGAATGTGAAAGGTAAGTACAAGTAACCCATTTTTATTTCACAAAAATCACTTTTTGGAAAATTACAGTATAGCTGGGATTTATATCTGGAAATTAAGTCAGTTCTTTATATTCTTTTAAGTAGACGTAGTTTAGATGTGGATCTGGTCCCATGCCTTCAGGTGCCACCTGATGAAGACAATAAAAAGCTGGCAAGCCTAAGGAACTGCTGCCATGAGTTATGCCAGATGATCTCCAAAAGGGACCGAAAAGTATTTATCATATTATGTAAGTAAATTAATATATTTCAGTTAATTGAACCAGATTAAAGGTTTCTTAAGATGTAAGTTGCGAATTTTATTTAAAGATTTGACCAGGCCAGGAGGCATCAGAATGGGTACGTAATATAAAAAAATCCAACAATAAACTGTTCAAACATCTAAAGCATACGAGTAATAAACTTTGTAAATGACCAAACCTAACCTGTGCATCAGTATGTTCACTGAGTCAGTAACAGGATTGTGAAAGGGTTCCATGTAAGAATGTCGACAACAATGTTATCAACATCCTGAGCAGCGACGGGAACAATGCCAACAGTCAGCATTGTTCCCGTTGGGACAAAGTGTTTTTTGTTGGGGGGGCTTCACACCCCTCCATCTCTAAATATCCAGTTCCGAGTTGGAGTTGGTTCGAGGGGGGTGTGCGAAACACTGGGAGTTGCGGTGCTATTGCACAGTGGACCACCACAGCGACAAATCTTGCCAGGTCGCTGTATTATTTTTGTTGTGCTGATGTGCTACCTTATGTAAGTAAGCAGTAACACACGACATGGTGTGCATAAAAAGATCACTCTCAGCCAGTCGGAACAGAGCGCTAATTTCCAGTAGTTCTGTGATAACCGTATAGTATACTCAGTAATGGGACTGTATGCTAGTCCCTGTGTTCTGAGTGGCTGAAATCAATGCCTGTGAGAAAGTGTCTGACATTTCCCGGTTTCTCACAGATGTGCTGTTGTGCCCCTACCGCTGCAACTGCGATGAATTTGCATAGTGCTATGAATTTCACACTCAGATTTACACTTGCTTCACAAAGGTATAATGATGTTCCTCATAATGGTGCCTCTGCACCCGTGCGGGCCAGGTATGTGCAATAGGCACATACCCGGCCTGCGCTGGTCTGTACCCATGGACAGGCACGCAGGGTGTAGCCAGGCACCACAGGGTACCTGTCCGTAGCCCCACCCTTAAAGTGTTTTTGCATGGGGGGGCAGATCAGCAGACACAAGCGTCATCCAGTCAGATAGCTATCCCAGTCTGAAAGTGGATCCTGCCCTGTGTGAAGCAGAGGATTGTGAGACACTGTGCATCCTGGGAAATGTAGAAACATGGCAATTGCCCAGTGGTTGCCCCATCCTCTCTGCTGGACCAGAGGGTTGGGGTAGTATGGGGGCTTCTGGTCCTGCTTCGGTCATTGGGTGATTACTATGGGGGGTGTACAGCAGCTACAGCAGGGTCCCTGCCCACATAATCGCCACGCCTTCACCCAGCACCTTAGTGAATGTTGTGGAGGCAGGCACACACCTTGCCACTTCCCTGGACTGTCCACATGTGCAGCTGTGCAAATGGCCAGGAGATTAAATGGGGAAGGATGTGCTCTTTGGTGCATGCTTAGAGGTCCATGGGACCCACATTGTGCGACTCACTAACTTAGGGTTGCCTATCCACAGTGCATAGGCAGTCTACTTATATGTTCATGGGGCCTAATGTTAAAGCTATTTCTAGGACACACACACTATTAAAGCACTGAACTAACTAGATAGAAACATTCTTTACCACTAAACATATGGGGTCTGGTTTTCTTAGATATATAATTCTTTAAAATAAGAAAGTGCTACACATTCTGCCATTTGCTGTGAATTGTGAATGCTAGTGCTATCCAATTTAATGCTGAGAGGTTGAAGATATGGTTGAGTAGATTTCAGCAGGTTTTTTCAAATCTGTTTTTCTTTTGTCAGTATACTAGCGATAACAGCTATAGTCGTGGGGTTTCCTTGGTAATAACTGGATCAGGGGGTTAATAACACTTCGGCCATGTTGTTTATTACTCGCTGATACAGTTATTACCTCATAAACCCCAGTCACTGTGCTGTTATTGCTGTATTGCCGCACGCCCCCAGTGCAATGTGAGGAACAAAGCCACAGGGCAATTGCATGTAACTACTCAGGAAGTGCAGCAATACAGAGAAGAATGTATAGGTAGCAGTGTGTAAGGAAATGTTACTCACTGTAGTAAGAGTTTTTCTTCTAATGGTATTAGAACAGCCAGCAGAACTCGTTGCAGCATGTCTGTATGGAGAACGGTGCCCCAGAACCTCAAGGAAAGCTGTCCTTTAACACTAAACCCCCACCCCTCAAAACTATACCCCCCCCCCAATTAGGCTTTTCGGCCATAATACATATTTTTTTCCACTCCGAATTTACTTTCTTTTATTTTGAAAGTCTACAGTCTCCTATCATGGCTGACGCTGCGTGGATCCATTTCCTAATAAACTGCGGTGCTGCACCACCCACTTCAGTGCATTTCTATTGAGGTGAGCGGTGCGGCGCTGCAGTTTCTTAGGAAATGGACCCACGCAGTGTCGGCCATGGTAGGAGATCGCAGACTTTTTCAAAATAAAATAAAGTAAGTTCAGAGTGGGGAAAATATGTATTATGGCTTAAAAGCCTAATTGGGGTGGGGTGTATAGTTTTGAGGGTGGGGTTAGTAATAAGGACAGCTTTCTTTAAAATGCTTTTCAAAGATTCTCTGTGTTGGTCTGGAGCCTCCCAGCATTCTGTCACCAGATCTTTGAGCTGAAGAGTCTAGGAGTCTTGAGTCCTAATTTGAAAAATATTCCTAGTAGTAATTAATGCATTTCAGATTAAAATAAAATAAAATATATATATATGTATAAAACACGTAACAAGCTATAGCAGCCATTTAAAGTACAAGATTATCAATAACATAACTAATTCTGAATACCCTAATTTTCTATCCTAAAAAGGGAGGCAGGGAAGGGAATTTGTATTTGTTGTTCTAATGCCATTAAAAGATTAGCTTTTATGGTGGCGAATAATGTTTCTTTCTGTCTATCTGCATAATCAGGACTCGTCAATGGTCTACACAACTAACAACGTTGACATTGCCTCGACCAATTCATTCTTCAGTTCAACACTATATGTGATAGGCACGCCCCCCATAAAAAGCGTAAAATCAAAGGCCGCTGTAATCCCTGGTTTTCTTCAGACCTCCTTGAGCTTCTGAATGCCAGGGACCATATATGGCACAGGTCTAGGTCCCTGTGTAATCAGGCTGACATCCAGAGGTACAGAACTGCTAGAAACAACTGTACGAGGGATATTCGTGCAGCTAAAAATCAATATTATAAGGAAGTGCTCTCTTGGACTTGGAATGATGGCAGAAAATTTTGGACTAACCTTAAAGAGGTCACTGGGAGAGACCTCAGATCTGCCCCTACCATGCTTAATATTGATGGTGTACCCTCCCTTGACGCCAAACTTATTGCTAACACTTTTAATAATGCCTTTATGGACCCGAGTGGTGTCCTACCACCTGGCTACTTCTCTCACCCCCTCACAAGTGACTTCTCTGGGAAAGAGACTCTGCACCCTTCTCATCCTCCTTTCTACTTCAAAACCCTCTCAGCCCATGAAGCCAGGAATTACCTACTCAAGGTTTTAGGGAAATCAGGATTTAGTGGTGACACCCTGGATCTTAAGTTTGTAGTCCTTACGCTGTCATCTCTAACACATATTATTAACATGTCGCTTGGATACTCTCAGTTTCCTCAGAAATGGAAATCTGCCACTGTGACATCAGTTCATAAGTCTGGGATCGTACAATTACTGGGAACTACAGGCCTATCTTTATCCTGCCCTCACTCTCAAAAGCTCTTGAGCGTATAGTGGCTGACCAACTGGTTGAATACTTAAAAAATATCAGCTACAATGCCTGCAACAACATGGGTTCAGAAATGGTCATAGTACCACTACCGCCCTTCTGGAGTTCACAGGCTTTATTCACCACGCCTTAGATCAAGAACACCTGGTCAGTGCTGCTTTCATTGATTTAACCAAAGCTTTTGACACAGTGAATCATGCCCTCCCGGTCGAACAGCTTACCACCATTGGCCTAGCTCGTGACAGCGTAGCCTGGTTTGAAAGTTACCTGCACAACTGTACACAGCAGGTGAAGATTGGCAACACCCTCTCGGATAGCAGACCTGTCCTATCTGGAGTTCCTCAAGGGTCCATCTTGGGCCCTCTTTTATTTAGCATTTTCCTCAACAACCTTCCTTACTCCTGTCAGGATCACATCCTTTTATATGCTGATGAAGCTGTCCTGTTTACCAGTGATCCAGACCCTAAGGTTCTTGAATCTAGGCTACGGAGTAATTTCGTAGTTGTAGAAAGATGGTTCCATAAGCACAAGTTAGTTATGAATTACAACAAGACTAAAACTATGCTGTTCTCCAGCTCCCAAAATAGGCACAGAACTTACCCTCTTTCTGTCACCAGTGAAGAGGGTCTCACCCTGGAGCTAGTTCAGCTCTTTAAATACCTAGGGATTACTATTGACAGTACGATGATGTATGCCTATCACATTGACAACATTGCTAAGGCTGTTAACACCTGCATTGGGCTACTTTATAGGCATAAGCAATGTTTGACCCCAGAGGCTCTTAACCTGGCCGTTCAAAGCTCTCTTGTCTCACTTATTGATTACAGCTTACCAATCTATGGATCAGCTACTGAAACAGCTCTTCGCCGCATCATAGTTGCACTGAACAAAGCATGCCGGCTCCTTACCGGCTTAGCCCGTCTGTCCCATACCTGTGACATGTACACTCAGGCTAACTGGCTCCAATTCAAAGGTAGACTCGTGTACCAAACATGTTTACTGTCTTAGGCTTAGGCAAAATACCTCCAGGAGTGCAAAAGCTTATTACCCCACTATCAACCATTGTTGCACCAGAAGCTCTGCTAGCCAGATTTTTTAATATACTCGCTGTCGCACTTCTCTGGGACAAAGGTCCTTTGCCTACTGTACCCGCTATGGATGAACTTGCTGCACCATAACATCACTTTAGCACCCACCTTGGGCTCCTTCAAGGTTAAACTTAAGCAACAGCTAGTTCCAGATGCCAGTTGTGACTGCTTCCAATACCCTTCCTTCTTGTGACTAGCACTTAGTCTAACCTTATGTTATCCTGACCTTATGCATAACTGTTCTCAGCATGCAACTGTTCAAAGTTGCTAATCATTCTCCTTCACATTTCCTCTTGATTCCTTCCACTCTTTCCCTCACCCTCTATGGCTTCCCCATCCCCTCCTCCCCGTTATATCTCCTGGGCCTTGCTCACTTTAAAATGCTTTGTCCCATACCTTCTCACCTCTGAAGAGGCCCCTGGGCTGATGCCATCCCTTACCGTGTTGATTATTAGATATTAGGTTGAGTTTATTCTCATTTTCCTGTAAAGGGTCGTTTCATAATACCCCACCCCCTCTAATATGACCCTTTGAATTCCAGGTTTTAATCAAATATGCACCATGGCATACATTGTACAATGCCACACATACTGGAACTTCTCTAGTTATACACTCTTGTAATGTCTTGTATAAGTTCTTGTTTTGTTTGTTCTCCGTCTTATACTTTCCCAATATGTATTGTTCGTCTGCAGTGGAACCTATGAAATGAGCTTGGTCTCAAAGGTGTTATCCAGAATTTCAATAAAAAAAAAAAGCATGGATTAGAAAGGCCAGTCCAATTTGTTGCAAACTCCAAACAGTACCCAGGGCTGGAGGGTTTAGGATTACCTTGGGAATAGATTCTGAGTACAGAAATCCCAAATCTAGCCTCCTCTGTTGCCCGAGTTTAGGCAGTAGTGAGAGTGAATGTGTGGACTGTGGACCAGGTAGCAGTTTCACGGATTACCACCAGTGGCACATTTCTTCATGCTGCCACTGGTGCTGCTGTATTTCTCCTGGAGTGTGCTTCAGTGCCATCCGGGGGGTACTTTCCTTACCTTGGTATACTAGAATTTCTTTGTAGATACTGTATTGTCTATTGTGAAATAATCTGTTTAGAAGCTGTGTGGCCTTTTGCCTCCTCTCCATATGTGACAAAAACGTGTGTGTTACTACATCAGATGTCCTCTAATCCAAGTATCTCCTAACATCCAAGGTATGTACATTTTCATCATCCCTATTGGTATGGTGTCTGGAAAAATACATTGGCTTGGGAATGGAATTCTAAGGCCAGCTTAGAAAGGAATTGAATACTTGTCCTCAACACCACCTTTTCCCTAGCAGTGCTTCCCTGCAAAGATTAGAGGATCTCGTATATCGCCCTGTATGTTGAGGTATTACATCGTAGTGGTATTGCCTGTCCTCATTGCCAGGACTTTATCCCTGACTAGGTTTGAGAATGACCTCAGGAAGAGACAGACTGCCCTAAGTTGTGTGGTGTGCTCTTACTGGAATATGGAAGAAGCATCCTTTAGATGCAGCAAGCAGAGTCCGTTTTCATTCTACAAGGATGGCATTACTGTCTATAAGGTGACTGTTTTGAATCTTTATTTTTTATGTCCCTGTTCAGACACATTTGGTCAAGAATATGCTATCACTCCCCTGATTTTTTTCTTTGTGAGAAACAATCACTCTGTCTGGAATTGCTGGCACAAGTCATTCGTCTCAACCCAGGTATTTGTGGCCTTACCCTTGACGGCCGCCAGCAATAACTGTTTGTTAGGAGGCAGTATGGTGCAGTGGTTTAGGGCTGTGAGTTGCAAACCTGGAGACCTGGGTTTGGATCCCGCGGCCCTCACTTGCGTGCTGTGTGGTCTGGAGCAAGTCACTTGGCTTCCATGTGCTTCCGGGTCACGCCTGTGGACAAGCTTCAGCTTAGTGTGTTTCTGCTAGTTAAAATAAAAAAAGCATTAGCTGGTGCTGTATACTAATGATTTATTAATGTATCTGACTTCCCCTGACTCCTTCCTTCACTCTTTATTGGATACCCTTACCACCTTTGGCACCTATACCACAAAGATATAGGTGTTACAAATTCATTGTTTACTCCTCTTCACCCATGATTAGGCAGGCTACTGACTTACAGTAAATGCAGTATGCCAGTGTTTAAATATCTAAAGGTCATCTTCCTTATTAAACACGAAGGCCTACTTTATATTAACTATGATCCCCTAATGCAGCAGTTTACTAGAGTTCTAGATGCATGGCAATCGGTACCCTTATGTTTGCTCTAGAGAATAGAAACTAGTTTTTACATTGTATTTTTTTGCTCCCCCAGTTTCCAGCTTTGACGATGGCTTTACTGTTGCTCAGGATCAACAGCCTGTCATCTAGCGCGGTGGTGGTGAGGATTTAATCCTTTTGTCATTGTCCCCCATGTTCTCATTTCCAGAGTGAGGAAGTACAGCATGCAGTGACGCCACTGGTGGTGCCACGCACACTTCCGCATAGCACGCTGGGTGTCTGCTGTGATCCTCCCCCCACCCTCAGTGTGTGGGCCTGTGCCAACCCCCAGCCTCTGCTAAGGGTCAGGTGTGCCCTGGACAGCACAGCCCACCCCCTCTTGGGGGAGGAGAGTGGTCCATGGGTTGCTCAGTCCTTCTCCCCCTGGCCAGCCCTCCAGCGACCCAAGCTTGTTCCTGACACCATATCACCAACATTGTGAGCGGTAGCACTACCGCTGCACTGGCAGGCTGGCTGGCCAATAGATTCTGTAGTGTTTTCATGACTCTTGTGCCACATTTTCTATAGCTTGCAGAGATACTTCCAATCTCTGCTTTGGAAGCATATTTTAGGAAGTGGGATAGATTTATGTCCCGCAATGTGTGGGGAAAGAGGATGCCCATGTGTGCCATACTGCATGCCACAACGTTTCAAGCAATGGGGGTAGGCTTGTTAAGTGTCCACAATATCATATAGCAGTGCATCTATGTACAGTGCTTTTCTTGCCATCACCATGATATAGGGTGAACTGGAAAGACCTCGAACCCCTGGAGGAGGATCTCCTACCCTTACCTAAATTTTTAGCCTTACCTCCCCATACCATCTCAATTACCTTTAATATTTATACACTGAACATGCTGCAGCACAGATAGGGTTAGCAACCATGATCACTTACATTGTACCATGTTTCCTGTGCAGACCCTCCTTATAGTGCCCATTTCTCTTGTGCTAGGCTAGACAATACCTTTCTACTGGGATAGGGTGGGTTCATGTTTTCCTATCTGTTTTTGAAGGGTAGGGATCTTATCCCTTTGCTAACCTGCAATGTGTTTATGGTCTGCATCTGATGGATCTTCTTTGTTATTTAAAATGGACTATTTTATTAAGCCCAGTTGCAGCTGTGGCCTGCAGATCAGGAAGTGCCTCTGTTTGACACCTTCTTTACATCTATACTAGAGGGTTACACTCTAATGCCTTAATATCGCACTATACAAAGCTCTTTCAGAGCTTTCATAACTCTCAACTAATGGAGTTCGAGTGAAATGGGAATCAGACATTGCTGTTGTCACCCCCACCAATGGCAAAAATATAAAGGAAGTACATAGAGTGACATCTTTGCATACCTGCAAAAATTTTGCTAGAAGACAATAATTTAATATTTTATGAGCAACAGGTTAAATACATGCCACGGGTGGGGGTGGGGGTATTGTTGGAGAGGCCGTGGTGTGCTAAGGCCGCACAGCCATATCTTCCAGTATTTTTCCTCACTTCCTTTCTTATTGGAGCTAATTGACTATAGATTTTCTGAATATTTTGGGGGGACTTATATTCTCTTTCAGTGAGGACACTCTTGTTTCTAGACACACCAAGAGGTGTTTGAGCCTCCTCAACACATAATGTGCGCTCCTACATATTTCTTTGTTAGCTGCAGAAAAACTGTTACAAAAAATTGGTTGTCCCTGATTATACAAACAGTTCGTTTGTGGCAAGGCATAATGTTAGGTATTTACTGACCAGAAAAGCTTACTGCAGTAGTGAACCATGCTTTCCTGAATTTGAAATATTATGGCACAGATAGGTGGTTTATCTGTTAGAAAAAAGGAAAAACTTTGTACTGTAAATGCCTATACCATCTGCTGCTGTATCTGCGGGATACTGTTTCAGTAATGTTTATTTGTACTTACTCCCTCTACACGCACACACACACGCACTGTGTATGACATTCTCTGCAGCTTGTTTATTGTTCAACTGTTACATAGTTGTGAATTTTTTTTAGAAATTTTCAAAATAAATTACTGTTGTTTTATGAAAACTAGTGAATTGGGGGCACCAACATAGTAATTTTACTTGAAACGGTTGATTTTCTGTTATTTTTTCATTAAAAGTGGTGACTTTATGATTTCACTATTGTGAAAAAATTGTTTATTTATTTATTCATTTATTGAAAATTTGTAACCAGGAGCCTGGGCTCATTTCCCAGTGTGACCAGGGGATGGAAAAAGGGACAATCAAGTGTAAGAACCAAAACAATATGTAAAAAAGACAGAGAAGCAGCATAATAAATACAGGAACTTGGTATACACAGAGGATCTTGCCAAAGTAGCTTTGGTACATCATTATAACAGCATCGAGCCACTGGTTAAGCAAATGAGAACATGGTGTCTACCGATATTAAACTATGGTGGAAACAGGTGTACACAAGGGCAAATGGTAGAGTACCCTGGCATAATAGGTACAGCAATTACACAACAGTGAACAGAAGAACATTCCTACAGTAGGTGAGAGTGCACAGTGCAGGAGAACAGCAGTCTGAGGAGAGCCATAGAAATGGAGTATAGGGTTAGGAAGGTAGGCAGGAGAGCACAGGTAGTTGCCTGAGGTGACGTGTAAAGGCAGGGAGAGAAGGGGATAGGTGGAGGGGAGAGGGGGGGAGGAGGTTCCAAAGGGAGGGAAAGCAATGGGAGAAGGCTGTGTGGCCAGCTGAAGAGTGAGGGTGGGGGATGAGTAAGGTGCAGGAGTCCCTGGACCGAAGTGAATAGGAGGAACTGGGAGCAGGGGATAGTAGGGAAGAGAGATAGTAGGAGAGGGACCCAAACCAGAATTTTCCAATGAAGGTGGTGCAGTGAGCCTGGCGACATGATGGCAATGGGGAATAGATAGGGAAGAATAGAGGGAGCAGTGATGGGTATGGAGGGGAGAGTTGGTGGTGAAACAGCAGAAGGTGTTGCATAGGGTATCCAGCCTGGCTAGATAAGAGGATGGGGCAATGCCATAGACTATATCTGCATAGTCAGAAACTGGGAGCACCATTTTGGTTGCTAGTTCCTTCTGGACCTGCAGTGAGAGACAGTCTTTGTTGCAGAATAGGGTACCCAGTTTGGGATGGAATCTGGTGTGAATAGCATCAGTGTGGGCGGAGAAATCAAACTTGCTGTGCAACCAGACTCCTAGATACTTGAATGCAGGGACCACCTCCATGGGGTACCATCAAGAAGGGTGAAAACAGGGGGGAACAATAGTCTAGTCAATTTCTAGAAGATGACGAAATTCATGATCACTGGCTTTTTGGTGTTGACCTTGAGCTGGTTATCTTGGAACCAGTGCAGGATGTTGTGGAGGTCCTGCTGGAGTGGCACGGTCGCAGAAGAAGCCATTGTGCCAGATACATAGATAACTGTGTCATCTTCATACATATGTGAAACCCCTAGATGGCACTACTCCCAGAGCTGCACCCCTGCTACTACCTGTGATGTAGGCTGAGGGGTTTGGGTTCTCAAATTTACATTACGTTCTAAATTGCCTCCACTCAGAGTTCAACTTCAACGTGGACTAGCTGTTGCCTAGTGCAACCCCCGGAGATGTCATGTCACCTACAATTGCCTTTTGCCACCCCAAAACATGACCTATTAGGCTGCCCACATTTCAAACATTTTGCAATTAAAGGCCTCGCTAGTAATATGCTCATGACAACCATTTGCAAAAAGCAATAACAAATAATATTTATTTAGGGGACGAGGGAGCTAAGAAGGGGAGACAGAAGGAATCGAAGTTATGCAGTGATTCTTATTTACAAATGTACAAATGATTTGCTTTGTTTGTGCTGGTGAAACCCTCCAGCTGGGTGACTACCAGATTTTTCAGAAACAGAATCACATTTTGCCAGCCCAAATGATACCCAGTGCCCTGGCTATCTAAATTACATTAAATTAGATGTTACATGTTTAATTTCCCCACCACTTGTATGAGTTCCCAGACATGTATAAAACCCCGCAATCTCACATTATACCCTGGGCACCCAGTTACCAAAGTCCTGGATGGTTGCAGGCCTGGTAACGTTGCAGCTGGTGGCATTGGCTGGATTTGATTTTCAAATAGGAAAGAATTAACTTACATACTGACATACTAAAAGCCAGCAGAATAGGCCTCATGGTCTGTCATGTATACTTGGTAGCCAGCCCCCTACTGGGTGCTCGCTTCACCCCCCCAATCCCAGAGATGGTCTTCTCTGGCTTCAGTTTCCCCCTGTACCTGTTCCAACCATTCTTGAATCCCTCCACTGTACTCTCTCCTATCAGGCTCCTTGGCAATGCGTTCCATGGCTCCACCACCCTCTCAGTGAAGTAGTGTCTCCTATGTCCCCTGTAATTCTCCTCCAGCTTCCACCGTGGCCCCTGGTTCTTCCCCTCCTCTTAAGCCTGAACACCTCCTTGGTTCCGCCTTACTTATCCCCTTTACTATTTGAAACCCTCTATCATGTCCCCCGCTACTCCCTCTCTCTAATGCGTACAGCTTTAGTTCCTCCATTCTCTCTCTTCATAGGGCCTACCCTCCATGCCCCGAACTTGGAAGACAAATTAACAACAACTTTTACTTTTGCCAGAAGTGCAGGGTTGTTCTTCTTTGGCAGAAGAGCAGGGGTTGCCCTGCTTACTGCAGACTGAACATTTTAGGAGAAGGTAACCTGCCTGGTTACATTGTATGTAACGTGGATTGGCAGTCCTGGATATCCAGCACTTTCATGTGGTTGTCATATCCAGTACATTTAAATCTCTAGTACATCTATATTTCCAGACATAATTTAAGCAAGGTGGAATACTAGTTTCCATTTTATATAAGCCAGTCTTAGTTGACTGTGAGGTCTCATTACCTTAATGTGGCAATGCAGCAATGGCTGTCGGCTCCACAGGACGGCCTTGATCGGATAATTAACACAAATACATTTCAGCACCTTTACACTAGTCTGTCCTGGGCTCTCGCTGAGTACCCCCAGAACCGACACAGTCGCAAACAGTTCTACTAAAGTGATCCACCCCCACTGGGCTAAGGTTATGCACAGCTGCAGAGTGCAAACCCTGGAACATGGTCGCTTGAACAGTCACTGTGGCATGATGGCTCATATTTACTTAGCTTGCTTTCTGGTCACTTGAACAGTTACTGGGGCATGGTGACCCATAGCTACTTAGCTTGCTTTCTCTCTTGCACCGGGGTGGGGTACAAGAGTACTTACTCAGGCTCCTCACGGATGCTCCCTGCTACAAAAGGCTCCTGATGGTCTTCAGTTCTCTCACAAGTGAGGATTTTCAGCTCTCTCACGGCTGCTTGATGTCATCTGGTTTCAGTTCACATATTTCCCCAACATGGAAGGGAGGATAGCACCTGAAGAACATTCTGGCAACCTTCAGGCTAGCAGTTTAACAAACTACATTACTTCTAAAGTTTAACTGGAACTCCAGGCTTGGCAGCATGGGGTGGGGGCTCCTGCTCGAATCTCTGTCTCGATCTCCCTCTCTTGAATCTAGAATCTGGCAAAATGTTGGAAACACAGTCTCTCCCGAGACTCCTGATTGGCTTAAGTTTTTGCTTGCATGGCCTCCGATTGACTAGAAGACCTGTCAATCATAAAAATGAATTATGCATGAACCTCATTCGATGCACTGTTGGTCTGCTGTTTCGGTGCCTAGAACTAGGTCCTTGTAAGTCCCCATGAGCACTTGACATTTACCCATGAGCTTTGGTGAATGTCCCACAAGTTTTGGCTTTGTTATCCTGGCTTTCCAATTGGCTGAGCTACTTGCAATGGCTGCTAAAATTCACAGTCCCTTAGCAGAATAGGTACAGTCCCAAATTAAAGTTTTGGTGCAGCCAGGAACAACCAAATATTTGCCCCAATGCACCACGGTTCATTAGCACTGATGGTGTACTTGCTGTCACTGCACAGAGCTACTTAATTGCTCAGTCTGTTTTTCTGTCACTGCTGCCAATATTTTAGCTCCCTGAAATGCAGCAGCAGACAGGCTGTCACTCTGAGTCTCATTATTTGTCTGGTGCAGCCAGGAGCAAAGCATTTTTATTTAGTTAAACACTTTCCTCCTTTGCCATTTTTCCCCCAAACATTCATTGCAGTAGTTACAATACTACATACTTACATTCTAAAATGCCAGCAGAATAGGCCTAACGTCTCCGAGTCTGCTCGATTTTCCAGCACCCAACTGAGGGCCAATTTTGTGTCCCCCTCCCCTTGGGTTATACCATCCCAGTCCCAGATGTTCCACCTGTATTGGACCTGGTCAGATTTACCCTTCCCCTGTACCTGTCTGATCCCCTCTTTAAATCTGTCCACAGTCTCCACCTCTACCAGCTCCCTGGGCAGTGCATTCCATGGTTCCACCACCCTTTCAGTGAAATAACATCTCCTCCTCTCTGCTCTGAGCCTGCCCCTTCCAGCTTACACCCAATCCCTCTTGTTGCCCCACCCTCCTTCCTTTGGAGCACCCTGACTGAGCCTCCTTTATTGATCCCTGTCATGTACTTAAAGACCTCTATCATGTTCCCCCGTCCCTCCTCTCCTCCAGGATGTACATGTCGAGCTCCTTGAGCCTCTCCTCATAGGTCCTCTTCCCCAGGCCCCAGATCCTTTTGATTGCCCTCCTTTGGACCCTGTCTAGGAGTGTTATGTCCTTTTAAATGTGGTTCCAAAACCGCATATAATACACGAGGTGTGGCCTAACCAAGCAGTTGTACAATGGAAGGATCACTTTTGCCTTCTGGAGATAATCCCATGGCGTGCATCCCAGCATCCTATTTGCCCTTGCTGCTGCCCTCCTACAGGTCTTTGAGTTGTTCATTTTGACATCTACCACTACCCCCAGGTCCCTCTCACCTCCGTGACTTGAATCATGTGTCCTCCCAGGGTATACCCTGGCCTGGATTTCTGACTCCCAGGTGAAGAACCTTGCACTTCCCTGCATTGAATTTTAGTTTCCATTTTTTGACCACCTTTACAGAGCCTGCAGGTCCTCCTGCAAGGTCACCCTCCCTCCTCCCTATCCAGCACTGCACCCAGTTTTGAGTCATCTGCATAGACTCGTCTCACTCCTGATCCCCTCCTGATGTCAGAGATATAGGTGTCAAACAGGAGTAGCCCAACACTGACCCTTGGGGAACCCCACTAGCAACCCACCTTGGGGTGAGGCTACCCTCCAACCACCACCTTCTGAATATGCTCAGAGAGCCAGTTTCCTATCCATCTTAACAACTGTCTCCCTACCCCCATTTCCTTCAGCTTAGCCAGCAGGCTGCTGTAGGGTACCAATCAAATGCCTGCTAAAGTCCATAAAGAGACATCCACTGGCCTACCCTGGTCCAGGGCCCTCGTCACCCAGTCATAGAACTCAACAAGATTTGTCTGGCATGATCTTCCCACTGACAAAGCCATGCTGCCTATCATCCAAGTACCCAGTTTGCTCCAGTAACCCCCAGCTTATCCTTGACAATACCCTCCATCACCTTGCCGACCACCGACGCCAGGCTAACGGGCCTGTAATTTCCTGCCTCCTCTTTGATCCCCTTGTGGATTGGCATGACATAGGCCACCCTCCAGTCTTGGAGCACCCACCCAGTCCTTAGAGATATGTTGAAAAGCTCCACTCAGAGGGACTGCCAGGACATCCGCCAGTTCCCTCAGCACCTGGGATATATCTCATCTGGTCCAGGTGCTTTCTCCATCTGAAGGGACCCGAGGGCTTCCCTCTCTACTGGGATTTCAGCCTACATCCTCCCCTTGTCACCCAGACTGCTGGGCCCCCACCTGTCTGTGGTGGCCACTCCATTTCCTCAGACCCATCAGGCCCCTGGTCTCTACCGTCCCACCCCTTGCTCGTTTGCCCCGCCCTCAGAAGAGCCTAGCCCCTCCATCCCCCGGTAAAACTGAGGCAAAGTAGTCTTTATGGCTTCTGCCTTTTCCCCACCTCCTGTGCCCAACCATACCCTATCCTTATCTTGCTGATCTGCCCCTTACTTTCCTTTTTTCCCCTATGTATCTAAAGAACCCCTTGTCCCCCCTCCGGATCCCATTGACGAAGGACTGCTGCTCCTTTTTTGCCTTAGCTGCTCTCACCATCCTGGTGACTCTCTTGACTGTCAGCTCATATTCCTCCTGATCTCTTTCACTCCTTGAGCACTTGAAGCGCCTATAGGCCACCTTCCTTTCCCTCACCACCCCCTGTACCTCCCGGGTCCACCTGCAGGGTTTTCTGGCCTTACCGAACTTATGCCTTTTCCTTGCACAGGATCTGGTAACCTCCTGTATTCCTCTCCTAATGATTCCCCACCTGCTGTCAGCATCCATATCTGGCCTTATCCTGTCCAGGTGATCTTTAAGGATCCTTCCCATCTCCCTGAAGTCTGCACCCCTAAAATCAGTTACTACCATCATTGTTTGGCTTTCCTCCCCCCCTCCCCGGTCCAGGAAGAACCAGACTGTGGTGTGATCACTCCCAGCCAATGGGTCCCTCACCTCTAGGCTCCTAATCAGATCACTGTCCACCAGGACCACGTCCAGTGTCCGGGCCTCCCCAGTCGGCTCATTCATCTGTTGTGTCAGAAATGCATCCTGGAAGACATCCAGCAGCCTCTGCTCTCTGGCCACTGGTGAAGTCATAGTCCCCCAGTCTGTTCCTGGCATGTTGAGGTCCCCCATTACCAGTACCCTTCCCTTTCCCAATCTATGGTGTCCCTCGAGATTTGCCACCAAACTTTCTTCCAGGAACTCCGCCAGTGCTGGTGGTCTGTATACCACTCTGACCTTTACTCTCTTACCCCCCTGTGTCAGCAGGGTGACCCAAATAGCCTCCACATTCCCCTCAGCCTCCTCTACCCCTCCAATACCCATGCCATTTCTGACTAACAGTGCTACACCACCCCCTTCCCTCCCCCCATCTTTTCTGAACATAGTGTAGCCCTCCAGATTTAGGTCCCACTTGTGCCCTTGAGTGGCCCAGGTCTCAGCGACTGCTGCCACATCTACCTCCCTCAACTAGCATCCCTGGAGCACAGGCATCTTATTTCCTAAACTCCTGGCATTTATCAGGACCACTCTCCAGCCCTTTCCTCCTCTCCTTTCTCCCCTTGAGCTCCCATTTCTCTGCTCCTGCACCCTACCTGGTGACCCACTTCCATATCTCCCTAGCTCCCTAGAGGAGTGGTGACCATGTCCTCATTTATCATAGAAAACAGACATTTATTTTCCTTCTTACAGCTGTAGTTGAGAACAGCTGCCCTGAGGGCAGACAGACCTTCTTTAATATTCATAATGATTGGGGCCCAGGCTCATGAATATTTATGAGCCCCATCGAAACACCCTCGTAGATCTCTTTAATTTTTAAGAGCGTGCCGCCAGAGGCCTGTCCATGGTCACTGGGTCCCATTTATCTGATGGGGATCCCCAGACCGACGGAACACTCACCTGTTCAACCGCAACACTCGTGGTTGAAAGATCAAAGGTGCCGCTCATGCCTGAACGATCCCCCACTGCCCCGAGGGCATAATGTGAGTAGGTGATCATGGCTGAGCTCTTTGAGCCCCAGAGGGCTGGATTTTACAGGGACTATGACTGGGGCACCAGAAAAGGTCAGAAACAGGACCATGGGGTCCAAACAAAATGCAGGCCAATCAGGAGGTGCCCGGAAGAGAGGTTGGAACAGGAGCAAATGGGCTGCAGGTAAGACCCCATTTGGAAGGGGGATTACATATGGATGTTTGAGGAGACACACACAGAGGGGAGGCCATTGGGAAAAATGGAGAAAAGGATTGGATGTAGTATGCAGCCCTGTGGGACTCCGGCTAGGATGGGGAGAGAAAGGAACAGAACACCCCTACCTGAACTGACTGTTGATAGCTTGAGAAGTAAGATTGGAATGAATCAACAGTTCATTTGAGAAGCTGGTTTGGAGTACAGTTTGTTAAGGAGGAGGGAATGAGACATTGAATCAAAAGCTTTGGCCAGATTGACGAATACAGCTGAGGTGATGTGGCCCTGGTTAATCCTGGTAAGGATAGAGACAGTGTCAGTGGCTCAGTAGGTAGCACACTCACCTCTGAGGCCGGGAGATCAGAGGGCTGTGGGTTTAGTTCCCACATCTGGCACTTGAGTTAATATCCTAGTACTGACACTGTAGTGCAGCATGAGAGGGGTGTTGCACTTCTGAGGTGCCATCTTTCGGATGAGACGTTAAACCGAGGTGCCATCTTCCTGGATTGGTGGTAGTTCAGGTGGATGTTAAAGATCCCATGGCACTTATCGAAAAGAGTAGGGGAATTTCCCTGGTGTCCTGGCCAAATTTCCCTCATTCACTAAAAATACCACCAACAGCTTAGTTTGGTTCAAGGCCAGTTGGTATTCATCTGTATCCCCCTCCCCGGGTCATGCCTGAAAATAGGCAGGATTTTTCTAGTGCACTTACCTGGTCAACAAAAACAAAATAAAAAAAATAAAGTAACACACGGTAGGGAGTATGCATTACGGAGGAGGGAGATGGGCTGATAGCTAGCAGGGGTCACCCTCTTTATGTAGGGGGAGTACCTTAGCAACTTTCCAGGCCTCAGGGGACAGCACAGAGGGAGAGGTTCATGATGTGGGCTGGGGGGGGCAATGGCTGGGGCTGAGATAAGTAGGAATTTAGGGTCCAAATCATCAGGGCTGGACTTGGAGGGGTTGAGCGAGGTGAGGGCAAAGAACATTTCATAGTGGGGGGGAGGAAACTATTATTTATTTATGATCTTGAAGCACATTTTGAGCTGGAAGCTCTTTACATAGGCTCCACGTTATCAGAAGTTACAGTACATAATAGGTAGTATGGCCAGCAGAAAGCTGGCAACATTTATGATGTCTAAGGAAAGATAGAGGTTACAATAACAATATAAAGAGCAGAACAACTAAACATCATATCCCAGTCTACATTGAGTAGGAAGTACAAAACAGTTTAAAATGTTGACAATATAATACCAGAGAGTACAGAACAAAATAAGAATCAGCCCATGAGGCCTTGTCTGAAGCAATAGGAGTAACGTATAGTAACAAAAAGGTAGATTGGACAGAGGGCATGAGATAGAACAGAGGAGGAGAGGTGAATACCTAGGCTTTGTCAACAAGGCAAACTGGAGTAGGTGAGGTGGGGGAGATAGGGGTGGGGTGGAGGAAAAGGGATAGAGGAGAAACTGAGTGTGTGGAATGGGGTGCAAATGTATCAAAAACAAGGGGAAGGTTGAGGGGGCTAGGAATAAGAGGGGTGGGGTGGCAGGAGAGAATGAGGAGAAGAATGAGTGCTTCAAAGGGAAGAGGAAGATTGGATGGGTAGAATAAGTACTAGGATAGAGCTGATTACTAGAAGCAGTCGAGGTGGAATCTGCTACAAGTTGTTTCTGTAATTTCCTCTTGAAAGAGCCCAGGGTATAAGCTAAAGATGTATCCCTACTGAGTGAATTAAACCAAAGTGGAGCTCGATGAGCAAATGCCCTTTACTTAGGGAAGTATGGCAGGTATCTTAAACCTGGTAGTTCATATCAGACAACTTAAAGGTGGGCCAGCAATGTGAGAAGACAGTAAGAAGGGCTGGGGGAATACTGGGATGCATAGGGAGAGGCATCACCAGTAGAAAACAGGAAGTTGTTGGCCCTCTGTACAGGCAGTTGGTAAGACCACATCTGGAGTACTGTGTACAGTTCTGGAGGTCCCATCTCCGCAAAGACATAGACAGGGTGGAGGCTGTCCAGAGGAGGTCAACCAAAATGATGCAGGGTCTGCGTCCGAAGACATATAAAGAAAGACTAAAGGAACTTAAGATATATAGCCTCGAGGAAAGGAGGGAGAGGGGGGACGTGATAGAAACTTTCAAATGCCTCAAGGGAATCAACAAAGCCCAAGAGGGTAACATCTTTCAGAAAAGAGATGTGCGAAAACAAGGGGGCACAATTTGAAGATAGAGGGGAGATGGCTCAGAGGTAATGTGAGGAAGTATTTCTTCACAGAGAGGGTTGTAGATACATGGAACAGTCTTCCTGAGGAGGTTGTAGAGTCAAAAACAGTGGGGGAATTCAAGAATGCATAGGACAGACATACAGCAATTCTAGTGAGGGGGGTAGGAGGAAGTAGGCTGTTGGTTAACTAGGCTCTGCAGCTTATCCGTTAGTTAGGGAAATGGGCAGACTAGGTGGGCCAAGCGGTCCTTATCTGCCGTCAAATTCTATGTTTCTATATGTTTCTATGTTAAAGGTTATACTTTCTGTGCTTCTAGTATGACGCTGGTCGTCGGAGGAAGTGAGGGGCTTCTGTACCCCAGGTGGCATAAGACCTAGTGTGACTTTTTTTGCCAGCAGACAGGTATGGTACATAAGTCTGCCCTTAAGCTGGAGCTAGTTAGCCTGAGTGTACAGGTCACAGGTGTGGGTCAGACACCCAACCCCCGTTAGAAGGTGGCAAGCTTTTTTTTTTTTGCTATACTTTTTCTCCCCAGACAGCCAGGCTTCCTACCTGCTTCCATGTTCAGGCAACCTCCAGGGATTCTGGCCACCGTCTCGAGGATTCCTCGGCTTGGCCCACAGCCTACTCCCACAGATTACCCCCTGCAGCAGGGAGGCGGAGAGTCCCCCAATACTCATCCACCCAGACCGGATCCAGGTGGCAAGCTTTGTTTAGGGCAACTGTAATGCAATGCAGTGCAGTGTCTGTGGCTGCACAATAAATGACCAGTTCATAACCTATGAGCAAGACAACCGAGCTTTGGATGGCAAGGTGAGGGTCTCTGGGGATAGGCAATGCTTTGCCTATAAAGTAGTTCTATTCGTATATTGTCTGCCCTGGTAATATTGACAATGTATGGAATATAAGATAAGGTACTGTCTATTGTAATCCCCAGATATTCAAAGTGTGGAACTAGCTCCAAAGGGCAGCCCTCAGCATTATTGATAGTAAGAGGGTAGTTTCTATGTCTGTTTTGGGGCTTGGTGAATAACATCGATTTAGTCTTCTTATAATTCATGATGAGTTTGTGGTTTCGGAACCATTTATCAATTTCAACAAAGTGTTGTTGTAGTTGGGTCTCAAGGGCCCTGGGCTCAGGGTCACTGGCAAAGATGACTGCATCATCTGCATATAATAGAACATGCCTGGAAGGCATTTGAGAGTGAATTGAGAAAGATACTAAAGAGGAAAGGTCCAAGGATGAACCCATGTAGTACTCCTGAGCAGACGGGTGTACTATCCGAGAGGAGGACTGCATCAATCTTTGCTTGGTGCATACAGTTGTGTAAATAGCTTCCGAAGCAAGCCAAGGTATCATGGGAGAGACCGATAGTTGCAAGCTGGTCAGTGAAGAGGGCATGGTGCACTGTATCAAAGGCTTTCAATAAAAGCTGCACCTACAAGATCACCGTGATCAAAAGAGTTAGGTATGGAGACTGTGAATACAAGTAATGCTGTTGTGGTGATGTGTCCATGCCAAAAACCATGTTGTTGTGGGCATTGGAGTTGGTATTTTTCCAGGTAGTCAGCCAACTAGTCCACTACTATCCATTCCAAGGCTTTAGGTGATGATGGGGGTGTGGAAGTGTTGGGGGGGAGGCCAGAGGGGAAGGCAGGGTACAGGTGGAGAAGAAATTACTGAGATAGCCAGCAACTGAGGAGGGATTGGAGACTAAAGAACTGCTCACCATGAGTAAGGGGCGGGGGGAAGGGGGATTGGTCTGGGAGGTCTAAAATGGAGTGGATTACTTTCTATGAATTTTGCTGGAGAATTGAGGTTGGACTGGAGGTTGTTTTTGAAATATAGGGCCTTGGCAGCTTGTGTAGCCTTGGTGCATGAATTTCTGAGTGACCTGTAGGACCGAAGATTGGGAAGGGATTGCGAGGATTTATAACAAGCCAGGCCTGTGGATCTGCACAAGGGAATAAGGTCAGGAGTGATCCGTGGACGGTGGGCTCATTTCACCCTCAGTTTTCTTTGGGGGCATGAGAGTTCCACATGTAAAAGAGAATGGCTAGGAAGTGGGACAGGGCAGTATCAACATCAGGGGAGTGGTAAACAGGGATCCTGTCTGAAGCAGTGAGGTTATGGAGCAGGGCATGAATGACAAGTTGTCTGAGAGATCTTTAATTTTTTTTAATTTGTTTTAGTCTAGGATTGTTACACTTTTGAGCACAAAGCAGCTCATTTACAAAGGTTCCACATCATAGGGGAAGGTTACAAACAAGAAGGAGGACTAGCAAATACATAATAGTTATAACATTTGCAGCAACACAATTGGCTATAATTTGACTACAATAGGAGCAGACAAGAGGTCGCATTAATTAACTTAATAAAAATGGCTGTACTAGTTAGGAGGGGGAAAGCTGAGTTAGGGGGAGAGGGGAGGCAAAGGGGAGAAATGGTACCAGTAATGGCAGGGAAGAGAAAGGCAGCCAGCAGCTTTGTCAAACTAGTTTGTTGAGGAAGGAGGGTGAATGGGGAGGGATGGGTGAGAGGGAGAGAGGAAGGTGGAGGGGTGGTGGACAGGTGGGTGGAGGGGCAGTCAGCTGTAAGATGGGCAGAGGGGGTGTGTGGCTCAAGGGGCACATTAGGTGCTCAGAGGGGCTTTTTATTGGGCTGGAGACAGGTTTTCACTGAGCCGGCAGTCACAGGAGCTGCTAGCGACAAGATACTGCTGGAGCAGAGACTTAAATTGGCTGAGCTTCGGAGAGGAAGATGTATCTAAATCCAGGGCATTTAGCAAGAGTGTGGCTCTATGAGAGAAGGATCGCTGACCTTATGTTGTCCGACATCTCGGGACAAGGAGGAGTTGATTGGCTGATGCACAGGTGTGTTTAGTGCCATGGTAGGGTGTCAGTAGCTCAGTAGTCCCGGGGGTGGGGCAATAAGCCAAGAAGGGCTTTTTTGGCAAACAGGCAAGTCTGATATTTAATCCTTCCACTGAGCTGAATCCAGTCAGTCTGTGTGTAGAGGTCACAAGTGTGTGTCAGGCGATGGGAGCCAGTAAGCAGCCTGCACACCTTGTTGAGTGCTACTGTGATTCTACTAAGGGAGGTAGTGGTAACAGTGCCATAGATAACGAGCCCATAATCAATGACTGATAAGATGGAGCTGTATATAACTATTTTGTGAGCTTCTTTAGTCAGGCTGTGCTTGTGTCGGTGAAGGAGCCCGATCTTTATGTTGACTGCCTTGGAGACATTCTCTATGTGGCAAGCATATGATAGGTGGTTATTCAGGGTGACCCCGAGATACTTAAAGTGCTGGGTGAGATCAAGTGGGGTTCCAATGCAGTTTCTTATGGTTAGTGGATAGGCTTTATGTTTTTTGCGGGAGGAACAAAATAACATCACCTTGTTTTTTTTGTAGTTCAGGACCAGTTTATATGTACTGAACCATTCTTCTACTTCGAGCTGAGTTGCAATTGCTGTTCTAGTAAAGTGGGGTCCAGGTGACTTGTAAAAACAATGGCATCATCAGTGTATAGTAGAATCCTTTGGTGGCAGGAGCAGGATGGGTTGTTGAGGAAGATACTGAATAAAAGGGAGCCTAGGATGGATCCTTGAGGAACTCCGGAGAGCACATTCCATCAGTCTGAGGTGATGGTTGAAATGTTTACATGTTCGGAGCATTCTGTGAGGTAATCTTTGAACCAAAGCATAGCTTCATTAGATAGGTCAAGTGTAGTGAGCTGTTGCAGCAGTAGCAAGTGGTTCACAGTGTCAAAAGCCTTTGTTAAGTCAAAGAAGGCTGCTCCTACAAGGTTTCCTTGGTCAAATGACTTGTGGATGTATCCAGTGAATTCAAGGAGAGCAGTGGTGGTGCTGTGCCCATTCCTGAAACCATGCTGCTCTGGGCATTGGATGGAGTACGTTTCCAGGTAGTCTACTAACTGGTCAGCAACTATGTGCTACAGTGTTTTTGATAGAGGGGGGAGGAGAGAGAGTGGTCTATAGTTGGAGTGAATGGAGCGGTTCCCAGATTTATGTATCCAGGTGACCAAAGTGGATTTCCAGATGTGGGGAAAATGTGATAGACGAAGCGAGAGGTTGAGAATTCGAGTTGTGGGGACTATGACCTCATCAAGGGTAAGGGCGATAGGTTTAAGGTCAAGTTTGTCTGCGCTATACCTTGACTTACCCAGTACTTTTTTCAGGTGTTTTCTGACCAGAGACACTGGTACTTCTTTGAGATAGAAGGGAGGATTGGAGATGTTATTTATCATCATGATCCTGAGATGAACTAGTTGTGGTGTGAATGAAGAAGTCGAGTGGGAGGACATTGCTGTTGGCAATAGTAAGTGGGTCCATAGTCAGTGTACCATTCTGAATGAGCATAGTGGGAGATACCTTAGTAGCTCTGCTGGTAACATCCTTAATGTTTGACCAGAAGTTTCTGCTATCCCCCCAGGAGTTAGCCAGCATTTCTGTATGGTATTTGCTTTTTTCTTGATGGGTGATTTGGGTGCACTCGTTCCTAGCAGTCTTGCATGCTTTACATCCAGTTGTTGCCCTGAGGCTTTGGCCTGTTACCAGAGGTGATCCTATAATTTCATTTTAGAGAGAAGTTTGGCAGTAATCCAGGAGCTGATTGTTCCATGTATCTTCCTCTTTTGCTGCATTGCATAAATGTCACATATGGCATTGTATCGCGAGATGAAGTGCTCGAGGGGGATGTTGACATCATTCTCAGCATCAAGTCTGGACCAGCTGAGGTAACATAGGTGCTGTTTTAGTGGTTCGAGATGTCCAGGTTTAAGTACCCTGATGAAAATGGTTTGTGGAGGTGGCTTGATGAATTTATTGGACCAGTCACTGGAGAGGTGATCACTTATTGAGTCGAAATGTACAGTCACATTTGAGATATGCTCAGGGCAGTTTGTGAGTATCTAGTCCAATAGGGTGCTATTTTCTGTCTTGTAGTTGTGTCTGGTGGGTGAGTTAACCAGTTGTGAGAGATGGAGCATTGCTATGGTATCTTTGACTTGGCCATCGTCTGGTGAGAGCCAGTTTATATTAAAGTCTCCCAGCAGTATTGACTCAGTGGAGTGTAGTTTGCTGCGGGTATAGTTGAGGAAGGGGTGTAGACCTTCAACTTGCCCGTTAGGTGGTATGTACAGCAGTAGCGCTGAATTAGTCAAGGGATTTTATGAGAGTCCCCATTTATCCTTCAGGAAATTTAGGGAAAAAAACTCACAAAATCTCCTTTGTTATACCTAGAATGGACACAAGATGGCATACATGTTTTACTCTTGCTATAAGTGGCATGCTTTTTGTCAGACCAGAGATAGAGTTTAGAAATGCCCACCAGGCGGCACTCTAAAAATCAGGTGATAACGAAAGAAACTATCAAAAGTATTCCTTCCCCAGTACAGTCTACAGTAGCAGAATTTAATTTTGCCTGAAGTTTTATACTATGTGTTACTTTAATCTTGATGGCCATATTATTGCATTTTGTGGTTAACTGTCCAAATCCAGATGATGAGATTTTTGCTAATACCATTTGTTTCTCTAATGTCGCTATGTGTTATTAAATGTTGTAGTCAATGGTTCATTTCATTTCATTTTAATTTTTATCTTATAACTTGGTAAGCTTCACATAGCATAAAAATGCCTTTTTGGGAGACACATGTACTATTATTCTTTTTAGAAATCAGTTTACAGAGTTTGATTGTGGCACATCATAAGTGTATCAGTGCATATTTTAGCAGTCTGTGGTTGAATCCAGCAGATGTTATTTTTTCCAAGAATAATATTTTTTCAAAAATTCTTTCTGGTCATCTATCTGTTTTGTTTTTAACATATGTCAGGAGTGTGTCTCTAGGCACATATTTGTGAAGTAGTTACTGTAAAATGCCCCAGAATTGCATGAAAGTAATTTGTTTACCTTTTTCAGGCAATAGTAGCCTATCTTTCTTTTTAGTCGGTTCGTACTAAACTCTGCTACCACCAGAACCATATCCACCTCAAGGACACACATCTGCCAGCAAGCGCTGTCCCAAATCACAACTTTTCACAAGCACATTGTAAAATCAAGTTAATGCTTTAGGAGTTCTCGACCTCAGTCGCCCCTGGTGTCTGTAAATTAAAAATGAGCACTACTTCTGCTGCAAAATACTTTCACAAATCGGAGCCGAAATCACACACCTGTGCAGGAGGGGTACTCTCTTGTGCATGTGCAATATCTTCACTCCATACCCTCTTGCACAGGCACACAATTTCAGCTCCGATTTGTAAAGGTATTTTGCAGCAAAAGCAATGCTAGTTTTTAATTTACAGATGCCAGGGGCGACTGAGGTTAAGAACCTCTATAGCATATACTTGATTTTACAATGTGCTTATGAAAAGTAGCGATTTGGGACAGCGCTTGCTTGCAGACACATGTTCTCGAGGTGGATATGCTTCCAGTGGCAGTGGAGTTTAGTGTAGACCGACTAAAAAGGAAGATATGCTAATATTGCCGAAAAGGTAAAAAAATTACTTTTATGCTACACAGGGGCATTTTGGAGTAACTCCTTCACAAACATGTGCCTAGAGGCACACTCCTGACATGTGAAAAAACGGAGGGATAAAGCTGACAGTGCCCCTTTAACTATCTGTTTTGTTTCAAACTGTGAATATGGCACTTTAATTCATCTTTCTAGAAGCCAGGTTTTAGAATTCTGTGGTGCACTGTGCCAAGCCTATAATTATATGTTTTTGTGGTCAGTGGTTCTAATCCATCTGATGCTATTTTTCCAAGATTAACATACATTAATTCTTGTATAATTTCTAAGAGTGCTGTTTTCTCAGATATACTTCTGGTGAATATTGACTTTATTTCAAACCATGTATATGGCAGTTTCATTCTTTTTTTAGAAATCAACTTACAGATTTTTAATTGTGGCACAAATCAGAGCCGAAATCATGCGAATAACATAAATTCATTTTTTCAATAATTTTTAAGAGTGATAGTTTTCCAAAAATGATTTCTTGTTAACTATTTGTTTTGTTACAAACTCTGCACATTGTGTTTTGATTAATCTTTTTAGAGGTTAGTTTTCTGAGTTTTACTGTGGTACACCATGATAAGTCAGTATTAATACATTTTTTTGGTCAGCAGTTCTAATCCAGCTGATGGTATTTTTCCAAGAATAACAAAAATTCATTTTTTCTATCATTTTTAAGAGTAATTGTCTTCCAAAAAAATGATTTCTGGTTAACTATCTGTTTTGTTACAACTCCGCACATAGTGCTTCAATTAATCTTTTTTAGAGGTTAGTTTTCAGAGTTTTACTGTGGTGTATGATGCTAAGTCTGTGATAATATGGCATAGAGCATTGAGGCCTAAGCGGCATCAACACAGCAGCAGCACCCCCTGGCATCAGCAATGACAGCACTGGCCGGGGAACAAACTGCTGAACGAGGGCTGTGGTAATGGAGAAGAGCAGAAAATTGAGGTCGATGGAAGGTGGCAAGTGGAAACACCACGGAGACTGTTGGCGATGGGGCAGGCACAAGCTCCTGCATTGCAAGAGCACAGCTGGCAGAAGAAGAAGTGGTGTAGCTCATCACTGGTTTACTATGTGATATTGGTGGTTGTAGTGGCTGTGCTAGTGTCTATGACATGGGCAAACCCGAGGTTGACAGTCCCTCGCTGGCCAAGGAAAAACTGGGGAACTCCCTGCCGATGGCAGCCTGGAAGAAGCTAAGGCTGGGGTGGCAGGGAGGGTTGCCAATGAAGAGATCAAAACAGGGGTCAACCTTAACTTTTCTTTGCTCTAGCCAGCAGGACTAGTTGATTCAAAATTGCACTAGCCTGCAGACAGCTGCAGTAGCCCATGATTGTAATGGTAACTTTTGACCACTCACACAGGAAAAAATGAAAACCAAGAAAATACTATCGATTATTATACATTTAACCTGCTCCCACATTGCTTTTGGCCGCAGCAGAAAAAAAACTGCAATACCATCACACACAGTGTGCCCCCCACCTTTGTTTTATACCATGGCCTCCTCTCTTTCAGCATCCCCGAACCAGAGCATAACAAGGTAACAAATATTCAATCAAGCAGATCTAGCTTTGCACACACAATAGCTGGCATCATCATGTACCTCACCACACCCTCACCATCACCCACAGGGCAATGAACAAAGTCAGGCAAAGAAAGATACTATCAGCCCCTACCCTGTGATAAACTGGAGCCCAATACTTTTGGAAATTTCTGTACAGTATCAAGTCAGCCAGGAGCACTTCCAGGATTTATTTGGGGAGGGGGCTACAGAAATCTAAGGGGCTTGGGAAACAGAAAACATTATGACATTTATATGTTTAAAAGTATTGATGTTAACATATTAACAAGTATTGATTAACATGTATTAACAAATGGGGAGGCTGTAAGGGATCTGGGAGTGGTGGACTCCCTGTCTGGGAGTGGCCATTATACGGTGTGGTTCATACTCAATATGGGAAGAGTAACAGGAGGAACAGGTACCAGGGTGATTGATTTTAAGGGAGCAGATTTTAAAAGGATGGGGGACATTTTGGTTGAGCATCTGGTGGGAATGCAGACATGCATGAGTGCCAACCAAAAATGGAATATCATTAAGAAAGCACGCTGGCAGAGGCTACTGAGACCTACACTAGGATGTGAAGCAAGAAGGAAAGAGCAAAGAAGCCAAGCTGGCTAACTCAGGAGGTAATGGAAGGGGTGAGGGCCTAGAGAAAAGCATTCCAGAGGCTTAGGAAATCAGGAGGGCAAGGGGACAGAGACTAGTAACACAAAGAAGTCCAGGGAAGTTACCAGGCTAGTCAGTGTGGCCAAGGCTTCCAGAGGGCTGAGACTGACACAGGGAATCAGAATGAGGAAAAGGACTTCTTCAAATACATTGGTGAGAGAAGAAAAAAAAAAACAAAGACCAGATTGTGAGGATTAAGAAAGAATGGGGTGGATGGAGAAGGGGGAAGACCAGGCAGAGGCACTGAATGAGTACTTGTGCTCTGTGTTCATGAAGGGAAAAGGAGGGCAGATACCCCATGGGAAGGGGGGAGTGGGAAGGGGGGTGAGGGTGACTGACATCAGAATTATGGGGCACAGGGTGCTGGAGGGACTAAGGGCACTGAGGGTGGACAAGGCTCCAGGACTGGATGGTATTCACCTTAGGGTACTTAAGGAGCTAGCATAGATCCTGATGGGTCCACTGGCAGACCTGTTCAGTACATTACTGTACACAGGACTGGAGGATGGCCCATGTGGTGCCCATTCATAAAAGTGGCCCAAAGGATGATCCAGGCAACTACAGACCGGTGAGTCTCACTTCAATCATGGGGAAACTCATGGAGTCAGTCCTAGAGGAGAGACTGGTGGCCTTTCTGGTGGACAGTGGGCTCCAAGACAACCATCAGCACAGTTTTGTTTTGGGCAGATCCTGACAGATGAAGCTAGTTGAGTACTACAACTGGATTACCAGGGAACTGGATGGGGCCATGCAGTGGACGTCCTATATTTGGACTTCAGCAAGGCCTTTGGCTCAGTGAAACATGGGAGGCGGGGGGGGACTGGAATACATTGGGGTTGGGACAAAAATGGTCAACTGGATCACCAACTGGCTGAGGGGTAGACAGCAAAGGGTGGTGGTGGTGCGGGAACTCTCATCACCAAGGGACGTTAGGAGTGGGGTGCCCCAGGGTTCAGTACTGGGACTGGTGCTGTTCAGGATATTTATATTTGATATCTCAAATGGGATCCAGAGTAGAATCAGTCTGTTTGCAGATGATACTAAGATCGATGCAGTGGTAGGTGGCATAGAGGGGTGGAGGGGACTGCAGTAAGACATGACCAAACTACAGGAATGGTCATAGACATGGCAGTTGGGGTTCAACACCAAGAAGTGCTAGGTACTGCACTTCAGAGCAAAGGACCAGGGGAGGAAATATCAGTTGGCAGGGGTACAGTTGGTAAGCACAGTGGAAGAAATGATCTAGGGGTACTAATAGCAGGGAGTATGAACCACTCAGCTCAGTGCAGGAAGGTGGCTGCAATGGAAAACCAGATGCTGGGGTGCATAGTGAGGGCAATGTTCACCAGGCACAGGGAAGTGATTCTAACCCTGTACAGGTCACTGGTCAGGCTGCATTTGGAATACTGCGTGAAGTACTGACTGTGACGCTTGGCCAGCTGGTTATGATTATTGTATGATATTGGTATAAAAAAATGGTCAGTGTATGAAATGTCAGTCTGTGAGATTTGGCCCTTTAAATTACAAGGTGTCAGCAGCTGAACCCACAGGATATAATTAAAACTGATAAGGGAACCAGTTAATTAACTACCTTCCTTACAGTGGGCATTTTATTACCTTTCATGACATGCCTAGGCTTTTTGAAGTTGAAAACCAAATGTAACTTTATGAGTCTGCCAGAGGTTGGGCCTAATAAACTTTTATGATGTCTTAAGAGGAAAAGGCCATTTGATACCAACATGATGTGAAAAGTTGTAAATCCTTAGGTGTTCCTTGGGAAAACAGGAACCAGCCACCAGTTCAAAGGAAATGCTTGATTAAAGACTGTCATAATTTAGGAATTTTTTTTCTTCTGATGTCACCTTATTTAAAATACTTCCTGGTAGGAAATCATGTTTATAATTTTATATTCTAAAAGGAGGAGCTAGATGACCCACAGAAGGGGTGTGGAGACACAGAGTTTAAACTGATATTTGTGTCTGAAATGTAGGTCATATTATTTTGGGATCTCTCCACTGGACGCACTGGCCCTGTACCCGGTTCCAAAATCTGGTCCTCTCTCCTTCCAGGAACAGTCATTGAATGGTCAAACATCTGGCAAGATTTATATACATACCTCTCCCAAGATAAACTGCGACTTACCCAATACCATATACTACATAACCTATATTACACACCAGTAAAATGAGCCAAAATTGGCCACCTGCCCAACTCTAATTGCTCCAGATGCGGTAAAGGTGAAAGAAATTTAGTGCATATATTCTGGAACTGTGCTAAAATTGCTCCCTTGTGGCTGTCGATTCAATCCAAATTGGACCCAATACTTGGTCTAGGGGACATCTTCACTGTGGAGATCTGTATCCTAGGGATTTACACCACTATCTGGATTAAAGAACGGAAATATCACATGGCACTAATTTCCATGGTGGTAAAGAAACTAGTGCTTAAACACTGGTTTGATCAATTACCTATCACCTATAATGAATGGCTAAATGACCTCTCAGCCTACTTTAGGATAGAGCGCTTGATTGCTGGCTCCTGTAATAATCTGGCATCATTTGATAAAAAGTGGGGCAAATTGTACACCTTATATCTGCACTGAGGTTATTAACATTCAATTTTTCCAGGTCCGTCTCAAGATGTTTCTATGTACAAAATATTTCTGCTCAAGTATTGTACTATATGTATTGACACACTCGGGGTTGGAGGGAGGGTGGAGAATGGGATGGGAGGAGGGTTTTACTTTCTCTTTTCATCAGCTTTCCATAATATACGCTAAGTGGATGGTTGCATCTATGTATCATACCTGTTATGACTACTACTATGTTTATAATTTAAAACCAATAAAGAAGTTGAATTGAAAAAAATATATATATTATTTTGGCACTTCGAGAGAGAAACAGTTCTCTGATCTAACTAAAAGCACTTCAAGAGGTAATACCTTAGATAGCAAAGATCTAAATGTATTGTGGTAGGAGTTTTGTAATTTTCCCTTGTTCTTTTATGTGATTGTGAGCGCTTTGATATATTATTCTGTGTTTACATTTTTCATATTTTTATCATCTTTTAGTAAAAAACCTTTTCTTTGAAAGACTGCCTGGGTGTCTGTCAGTTCTTTTTGCATGTGGCATATAGGTGGTTAAGTCTGACAACCATTCAACCACTTGATTGTGTTACTAAGCTTGGTAAAAGGTAAAAATATACCCAAGGTCTCTTATAGAGTTAAAAGGGTTCATTTTGGATACCTGGTTAGGTGCTCTTAGGTGAAATATATGTTGCATCCCCCCTGAAGAGAATATTACCTGAGCCTGTACATTTGGGTATGTTAGCATAAGGTTCACAGTTTGAATCCCCCCAGAACTTGAGACTAAAGGTGATTCAGACCCAAAAGCAGACAGGAGGGTTACCCTGTCTGTTACCTGTTCACACTATTGCACTCTGAGGTTGGCACTGTGGGAGCAGAGGGACTGACCGGCGGAGTGTGTTTGTGACAGATTCGGTTGGCAGCAATTGGATAAATTTGGTAGCACAAGCTTTAACTGTTCAGTGTGTCAGCTTAATACCATACGGCTCACTTGCAAAATAAGGCAGTGATTTATTTTTAAAAGAGAAAACAGAACAATATCATTTTGCTTACAGTCAAAGTTCCTACTTGTTTTATATTTTTTTAAAGTGCAAGTTAGAGTAGCCGTAGTTAGAGAAGAAGATGGCTACCAACTACAGTAAGCACGCTGCAGACTATCTGAAGCAGTTTTGCAAGGAGAGAGGAGTCCTGCATGAGGGGAGAGCCACCAAGCAGAACCTAATGGACGCTCTGATGGCCGCTGATGCCTGGTGTCACGTCACAGACTGTGACTGTAAAGGACCAAATCTTTGGTGTGGAGCGGCCAGTGCAGTGTCCAGATCCGGTGAGGAGGACAACAGGGCCAGTGCAAGGCAAGGGCCACAGCAGCAGGGGAAGATCACCAGCATTCTGGAGCCAGAAGCCATCAGGCTACAGATGGAGTTGAGGAGGATGGAGCTGGAGTTCCAGAGAGAAGAGACGCAAGAGCAGCGAACTGCAGAGGAGAAGAGGGAGCTAGAACAGTGAGCCGTAGAGGAGAAGAGGGAGTGAGAACAGTGAGAAGCTGAATGTGAACAGCGAGAGGCTGACCGTGAAGAGCATGAGCACCAGAGACAACATGAACTGGAGAAGCTACGACTCCAACCACCAGCACCAGAGCAGGTAAGTGGCTTGGGTTTAACTGGAACTACAGGACTGAGTTACAAATTAAATTCCAAATTGATAGCTGAATTTAAAGAGGGGGATGATATGGATGCCTTTTTAAATTCTTTTGAAAAAGTTTGTATTCAGGCAATGATTCCTAGAGGGTCCTGGAGCTTCTAGCTATCTCTGCTACTTACCAGGAAAGCTTGGGATGCATTAGGTCAAATGGACAATGAGGACAGTAATGATTACAGCAGACTTAAAGCTGCACTTTTAAAAAAGTTTGATTTAACTGCAGAAGCACAGAGAGCTAAATTCCGTAACCTCAAGAGAAGCCCTGACATGAGCTATGAGGAGCTACCCATGAAAAAAAAACGTCAGTTTTTAAAACGTTGGTGGGAAGAAATTGCAACAAATTCTGTAGATAAAATTAAAAATGCTGTATTGTTAGAGCAGTTTTTTGGGGCATGCCCAGCAGCGCTGAAAACCTGGCTGGAGGACCAAGATCCCAAAACAGTGCAAGAGGCTGCTGAACTCTTGGACCACTATGCCAAGAGCAGACCTGCTCTGAGAGTGAATGGGGTGGGTGTGGCAGTGCAGAAAGGGAAAAGCACACCTTCAGGGCAGCTAAAACCCTCACTGCCTCCACCGAAACCAGATAGCCCCAGGTTTCAAAGAAAATATTTTTCTGAGAAAAGAAACAAATGCTGGGTTTGCTAAGAAACTGGGCATATTGCCAGACAGTGTCCCATAAGGACGAGCAATATGCACAATGGGGATAGGTAAGAAGTGGGTTGTTTGTATGTCCCTGGAAGCATGCCTGTGAACATGAGGGAACACATGCACCCAGTCACTGTGAATGGTGTACAGACACAAGGGTTAAGAGAGACAGGGGCATCCCTGACATTGGTAAAAAGGGATCTGGTAGAGCCTGGTCAGCTTATACCCAATAAATTTGTAACTGTACAAGGCTTCACTAGGGAGGAGACCACATTGCCACTCGCTAGTGTTCTCCTAGACTGGGGTGAAATGGGGAACTGTGCAACAGGTGGCTGTAGCCAAAGCATTAGCAGTTGATGTCATCCTTGGCAACAGTCTCAAACAGGGGATGGTGTATGTAGTTACCCGTAGCCAAGTGGCAAGGGAAAATTGTAGTTTCCTGGACCCCATAGAAGCCACTGTGGAAACCACTGTGAGGCTGGTTCCCCAGCCTGTGTCTCCTGATATGGAGACTAATGAAAAAGGGGTAGAAATTTCCCCAGTAGCAGTTAACCAAACAGCTATGGAGGGTTACTCCGAAGAAGGAGGGGTGACCCATTGTCAGAAGGTTAGGGATGACAGTAATCCAGAGTGCCCTGATGCTAGAGCTAGGGACCCTAGTTTAGATACTGATGGGGACCTGTCCCATGCCTTGGGAATGTGTAAGGAGTTTGCAACTGCTCAGAAAAGTGACCCTAGACTAAAGAAGCTGAGGGCTTGGGCAGACTCTGATGGAACACAGGGAGGTAACAGAAAACATAAAGTTTATTGGGAAAATGGACTGATGGATACTCAGGATGCTAAGACAGAGGGAGGGGTGATAAGCAGGCAGCTTGTCGTTCACCAGGGGTACCGTGAGCAGTTGCTCAAGATTGCCCATGATATTCCCATGTCTGGTCATCTGGGAATTGCACACACTATGCAGTGGTTGGCTCAGAATTTCTATTGGCCCAACTTCACCCAGCAGGTGAAGGAGTACTGCAGGTCTTGTCACCGGTGCCAAGAAATAGGGAAGGCGGGTAAGAAACCCCAAGCCGCCCTAATTCTATTGCCCATAGTGGAGGATCCATTCCAGAAGGTGGGAATGGATATTGTGGGGCCTTTAAATGCCCCCCAGCTCCTCCGGGAAGAGTTTCATCCTGACTATGGTGGATTTTGCCACCCGGTACCCTGAGGCAGTTGTCCTATTCTCACTGAGGACAGACAAAGTGGCAGATGCCTTACTTGGGTTTTTCTCCCGTGTTGGGTTTCCACAGGAAGTTATCACTGATCAAGGGGATTTCTTCATGTCGGACCTAATGAAATGTTTGTGGGAGAAGTGTGGAGTGGTGCAGAGATGCACAACACCTTATCACCCACAAGCCAGTGGGCTTGTGGAAAGATTTAATGGTACCCTGAAGTCAATACTCCAAGTGTTTGCTGAATAGCATGGGAGGGACTGACAGAAATACCTTTCCCACCTGTTGTTTGCATACAGGGAGGTACCCCAAGAGTCAACAGGGTTTTCCCCCTTCGAACTCTTATATGGATGCCGGGTGTGTGGGCCTCTAGACTTGACCCAGGAGGACTTGGAAGACAAGCACACCACCCAGGGAACTCCCATAGTGAATTACATCTTTAGGTTTAGGGAAAGGTTGAAGGAGTTTATGGGGACAGCTCAGAGCAACTTGGCAGCTGCCCAACAGAAACAAAAAGTGTGGTACGACCGCAGAGCCAGAGCTCACTCATACACGGTGGGTCAGGAAGTCATGGTCCTTATCCCGGTCTGGAAAGACAAGCTGCAGGCTGAGTGGGCAGGACCGTACAAAGTCGTCAGAAAGGTAAATGACGTGAACTATTTCATAGAATTACCTGACAGAAGACATACAGAAAGAATGTACCATGTCAACATGATGAAGCCATATGCTAATAGGGCTGACATGGTGTTTGTAGTGTGTAGTCCTGGGGAAGGGATGGACAAAGGAGACCCCCTTCTGGACTTGCTGGAAGAAAGCAAGCTGGAGTCCTTTGTGGAGGCAGTTAAATTGTCACCCCAGCTGGCCCCGGACAAGATCCAGGAAGTAAGGGAGGTTTTAGCAGACTTTGCCCCACTGTTTAGCGCCAAGCCTGGACTAACCCCCTTAGCGACACACGATGTAGAGTCAGGGACACAGATGCCCATATGTGTCAGAGGCTGTCCAAAAGGGTATCAGGAGGGAGATGGAGGAAATGCTGGATTTAGGGATAATCCAGAAATCCCACAGCCCCTGAGCCTCAACCGTAGTCCTTCTGTCCAAGCCAGATGGCTCTACTTGTTTCTGTGTGGACTGTCATGGACTGAATGCAGGCATGAAGTCAGACATCCACCCAATGCCCCAAACGGATGAACTCCTGGACAAGTTGGGAGGGGCGACCTACCTTACGGCTATTGACCTGACAAAGGGGTATTGGCAGGTAGAGTTAACTGGCAGAGCTAGGGAGAGGTCGGCCTTCATCACTCTGATAGGTTTATTTTAATTTAAAGTGATGCCTTTCGGAATGAAGAACGCCCCGGGCACTTTCCAAAGGTTGGTGAACCAGGTGTTAAATGGTGCTCAGGAGTACGCCGTGGCGTACCTAGATGACATTGCCATCTTTAGTGCCAGCTAGGAGGAACACCTGTTCTACCTGAGAAAGTGCTGGGAAGGATACAGAGGGCTGGGCTAACTGTCAAAGCTGAGAAGTGCCAAGTGGCCATGGCTGAAGTGGCATACCTCAGGCATGTTGTAGGCCAGGGACAGCTCCATCCTAGCCAAGTAAAAATAGAGGTGATCAAGGCATGGCCCAGACCAGAAATGCAGAAGCAGGTCAAGAGTTTTCTAGGGACAGCAGGGTACTATAGAAAATTTGTACCCAATTACAGTGCCCTGGCTGCTCCACTATCTGACCTGGTGAAGAAGAGGATGCTTAAGAAAATTACCTGAGAACCAGCCTGTGAAAAAGCCTTTACCAGACTGAAAGAGACACTATGCAGTGCTCCTGTATTGGCAAGTCCTGACTATAGCAGACCCTTTACAGTCCAGACTGATGCCTCAGACATGGGTATTGGGGCAGTACTGAGTCAGACATCCAACCAAGGGAAAGATCACCCCATAGTGTACCTGAGTAAAAAGTTACTTCCCAGGGAGTAGGCATACTCTGCTGTGGAAAAAGAGTATCTTGCCATAGTGTTGGCCCTAAAGAAGTTAAAGCCATACTTACACAGGCAGCATTTTGAGGTACAGACTGACCACAACCACCTGGTTTGGCTGACACAAATGGGAAAAACAAATGGTAGACAATTAAGATGGAGTCTTGCCTTACAAGGGTATGACATGACAATCTTACATAGGTCTGGAGCAACCAATCAGAATGTGGATGGCTTGTCACGTCTATATGAGGAGTGAACTGACTTAAGGAGCTCATCCCACGCAGGGAATAGAGCCCCCAAATTCAGTCTAGGTGGGGAAGATTGTGACGCTTGGCCAGCTGGTTATGATTATTGTATTATATTGGTATTATAAATAAATGGTCAATGTATGAAATGTCAGTCTGTGAGATTTGGCCCTTTAAATTACAAGGTGTCAGCAGCTGAAACCACAGAATGTAATTAAAACTGATAAGGGAACCACTTAATTAACTACCTTCCTTCCAGTGGGCATTGTATTACCTTTTATGACATGCCTAGGCTTTTTGAAGTTGAAAACCAAATGTGACTTTATGAGTTTGCCAGAGGATGAGTCTAATAAACTTTTATGATGTCTTAAGAGGAACAGGCCATTTGATACGAACATGTTGGGAAAAGATGTAAACCCTTTGGTGTTCCTTGGGAAAACAGGAACCAGCCACCAGTTCAAAGGAAATGCTTGATTAAAGACTGTCATAATTTAGGAAATGTTTTTTTCTTCTGATGTCACTGTATTTAAAATACCTCCTGGTAGGAAATCATGTTTGTAATTTTATATTGTAAAAAGAGGAGCTAGATGACTCACAGAAGGGGTGTGGAGACACAGAGTTTAAACTGATACTTGTGTCTGAAATGTAGGTCATATTATTTTGGGACTCCAAGCGAAAAACAGTTCTCTGATCTAACTGAAAGCACTTCCAGAGGTAATACCTTAGATACCAAAGATCTAAATGTATTGTGGTAGGAGTTTTGTAATTTTGCCTTGTTCTTTTATGTGATTGTTAGCTCTTTGATATATTGTTCTGTGTTTACATTTTTCATATTTTCATCATTTTTTAGTAAAGAACATTTTCTTTGAAAGACTGCCTGGGTGTCTGTCAGTTCGTTTTGCATGTGACATATAGGTGGTTAAGTCTGACAACTGTTCAACCACTTGATTGTGTTACTAAGCTTGGTAAAAGGTAAAAATATACCTAAGGTCTCTTATAGAGTTAAAAGGGTTCATTTTTGGATACCTGGTTAGGTGCCCTTAGGCAAAATATATATTGCATCCCCCTGAATAGAATATTACCTGAGCCTGTACATTTGGGTATGCTAGCATAAGGTTCACAGTTTGAATCCCCCCAGAACTTGAGACTAAAGGTGTTTCAGACCCAAAAGCAGACAGGAGAATGACCCTGTCTGTTACCTGTTCACACTACTGCACTCTGAGGTTGGCACTGTGGGAGCAGATGGCCTGACCGGCGGAGTGCATTTGTGACACTGACGTCCATTCCTGAAGAGGGACATCAGATTGCTGGAGGGGGGGTGCAGCATAGGGAAACCAAGATGATACAGGGACTTGAGAGTAAATCCTATGAGGAGAGGCTGGGAGAGCTGCAAATGTATTCCCTGGAAGAGAGAATGAATAGGGAGGATATGATCAAAATCTTTAAGTACCTAAAGGGTATTAACATGATTAATACAGAAGAGATTCTTTAAATCAGATGGGGGAGGGACACGAGAGGGTATCAGCTGAGATTGGAGGGGGGATTCAGGAGGGAAATCAGGAGACCCTTTTTCACAGAAAGGGTGGTAGATAAGGGAACACTCTGCCCGAGGAGGTGGTATCGTGTAGAACAGTGGGAGGATTTAAAGAGGGTGGGACAGAGTGAGGGGTTAGTTATGAGGAAGGGAGGGAGGGTGGGGCAGCTGCAGGTTGAGGGCTAGCTGCACAATTGGGCAGACTCGATAAACCATGAGGCCTGTTTCTGCTGGCATTTCATATGTTCTTATGTAAAATGCTGTGCCCCAACAATAACAGATTTTTTAAAAAGCATTCTTTCATCAAGCCAGGGTAAACAATACATAGGCATGATACTGTACTACCCCTGTTTCTATATAAGATGATCTGTGCTCCCCAGGAATGCTCATTTTAACCTTTCAAATTAAGTGATTTATAGAAACATAGAAGTTGACGGCAGATAAGGACCACAAGGCCCATCCAGTCTGCCCTTTTCTTTTTCTACCTTATGAATGTGTCATTGGCCTTTGCTCTGTCAATGGCCTATCTACTCATACTCGTCTGTATTGCTCCCTTATTCCTCTCCGATGCCTATTTGAAGCCCTTCACTGTATTCATATCCACCACTTCCTGAGGTAGGCCATTCCATGCATCCACCACCCTTTCTGTGAAAAAGAACTTCCTCACATTACCCCTTAATCAGCCTCCCTCTAATCTCATGCTGTGTCCTCTTGTCCAGCTATTTTTCTTATATTGAAACATGTTAGACTCTTTCCCCTTGTTATTGCCCTTAAGGTGTTTGAATGTTTTGATCATATCACCTCTCTCCCTCCTTTGCTCAGTCTAGGGTATACATATTGAGCTCCGTTAATCTGTCCTCGTATGCTTTCTGATGCAGTCCTTGCACCATTTTGGTTACCCTTTTCTGGACTGCCTCAATTTGGTTAATGTCCTTGTGAAGGTGCGGTCTCCAGTACTGCACGCAGTACTCCAGATGGGGCCAAACCAGTGTCTTGTAAAGAGGAATTATTACCTCCCTCTTACAACTTGTGATACTGATACCCCTACTAATACTGCTTTAGAGGTCTGCTTGGATGATTTCAGGTCATCGGTGATGTTAAGATATTTTGTACCATACATGCACCAAAGATTTGGCAGGATAAGGGTGGAACTGTATGGATGGTGTTGGGTGGCATGGTCATTTTGGAAGAGCTGGGGACCCCTACACTTGCCAGTAATGGCAGCTATGGGTCTAAGGATAATCATTTTAGAATATGGTCTGCAGTGGTGACCAGGGAAAGTAGAGTTGAAAGATTTGAAGGGGAGAGGGAGCAGCTATGGTGAGGCTGGGATAAAACCCACCACCTGCAGAGCTGACCATGTATGCCTCTTAACATATTTTCAGTGAAATGTTAGATACAGACACTCAAAATGTAGGGAAATGAGGGGCACTGGTTTTAATAATGTGGGATAAATTGTCAGACAAAGTCAGAAAACTGGAAACTAGTGACTTAAGAGCTTCTACCCTTGATCACACCCTGGACACTAGCTGAAAGTTCAAACAGTGGAGTGATGACTCACATTAAACATTTTGTGGGATCCCCTTCTTGAACTGCCAGATAACTGAAGCTCTTAATGAGGTGTTAAAGGGGCACTGTCAGCTTTGCCCCTCGGTTTTGCCTCAATTTGAAATAATGATTTCACAAGCACATACCCCTACCAATGTGAGAGTAAAATGCAGCTACATAAGCAAAAAACTCAACCGGTTACCTGTTTTCGTAAAAAAAGCATTACTTCAGATAAATTTTGGCCCGAAAGCAAACCCGCCCCACCGGAAGAAGATTCCATGCCGAGAACGCGCATGTAGTCGGCGCGCGGTGCCAAAGTGCATTTTTTATGGTCCCCATTAGAACAACTACATCATTTAGTAGAACTCCGTAATACAAAGTGCTGCTGGTATTTAAAACTTAAACCCGAGCACGGTTCAGCAGCAAAACACTTTCAAACTGTGGCACCGAAGTCCCGCGCATGCGCAATAGCAGCACGTTCTTGCGCATGCGCGAGATCTTTTCCTCCTGCTGCTATTGCGCATGCGCGGGATTCTTGGAAGGCAGCTCTCAGGCTGGTCGCTCTTTGTCTTTTCTGGGCTGCCGAAATTAAAAGTCGATGAAATTCGGCACAGAACAGACCAGCAACAGGTTGTAGCTTTGCTCTCTTGGATGCCTGGGTACCGGTCGGTGAAACAAATGCCGAAAACATGTCGCAGGCTGAGGCAGTGAGGAGCTATGGACAGACAGCGAAGATATCTCCTCTCTCTCTCTCTTGGTGGCAGCAATATTAAGCGAAGCAGGAATTAAAGCGCACTAATTGCCAGTTTAAATATTCCCGGGCAGCACTCTGCATCAAACATTTGCAGCATAGCCAATCAGAGACCACAGTCAGTGCATGGTCATAACATGACTGTGGTCTTTGAACCAATCAGGGGTCAGGCTTGTGGTAATCACGTCTGGGAACTGATCCAGGATAAACTCAAAGACTCTTGCTGCAACATACCCCAGATTCAAAGTGACGTTGCCAATTTCTCCCGTATATTTTTCAAAATGAAGAATTCCTTCCCGTACCCCATTTTGAGCCATGAAATCCCATAAAATACGGGAATCCCCATAGATCTGGGAGCACTGTTAAATGGGCTATCTGAGACACTGTTGATAAATGTAAGATGCAAACACAGAGCTAGTGTTATCAGATTGAAGTGGAATATTGATACGAGTGTGTCAACCTGGGCCCTCCTCTACTGATTTTCCAGGTGGGCCCTTGTATCTTCTTTCCAGGTGGGCCCTCTGTACCCCAGTCCGACCCTGCCCAATGGTCCCTGTTCTTTCCTGGCAACCTGTTGCTTTAAAACAAAATGACTGCAGGGTTTTCTTTCTGTGCGCTGGGTAGCAAGGCTAAACTTCAAGCAGAGCTCACAGGCTAGGACGTCATGGGTAGACCAACGGCAGCAAATGCAGATGTCATGTTCATCTTTAGAATAAAGCTTTTTTCCACAGCAGCAGCAGCAATGAAATAAATTAGAAGAATATTTTGTTCTAGACATGCAAAACAAATAGAACCACTTTAAACTAAAGTGATTTCCCTATTAAAAAATAAAACAAAGTTTTATTTATTTAGTTTTTGTTGACCAGGTAAGTGCACTAGACAGATTCTGCCTATTTTCAGGCACAACCTGGGGGAAGGGGATACAGATAGAAACATAGAAGTTGACGGCAGATAAGGACCGCAAGGCCCATCCAGTCTGCCGATTTCTTTTTCTATCTTATAAATGTGCCATTGGCCTTTGCTCTGTCAGTGGCCTATCTATTCATACTCATCTGTATTGCTCCCTTATGCCTATCCCATGCCCATTTGAACCCTGCACTGTATCCATAGCCACCACTTCCTGAGGTAGGCTGTTCCATGCATCCACCACCCTTTCTGTGAAAAATAATTTTCTCACATTCCCCCTAAATCGGCCTCCCTCTAATTTCATGCTGTGTCCTCTTGTCCTGCTACTTTTCTTATATTTAAACATGTTAGACTCTTTCATCTTGTTAATGCCCTTAAGGTGTTTGAATGTCTCGATCATATCACTTCTCTCCCTCCTTTGCTCAAGGGTATACATATTGAGCTCCATTAATCTGTCCTCATATGTCTTCTGATTCAGTCCCTGCACCATTTTGGTTGCTCTTCTCTGGACTGCCTCAATTTGGTTAATGTCCTTGTGAAGGTGTGGCCTCCAGTATTACACGCAGTACTCCAGATGGGGCCTAACTAGTGTCTTGTAAAGAGGGATTATTACCTCCCTCTTACGATTTGTGATACCCCTACTAATACACCCTAACATCCCCCTAGCCTTACCTACTGCTTTAGAGGTCTGCTTGGATGATTTCAGGTCATCGGTGATGATGATGCCAAAATCTCTTTCTTCCTTTTGTGACTGCCAGCAACTCCCCTCCCAGCCTATAGGTGGCTTCAGGGTTTCTCTTCCCTATGTGTATGATCTTGCACTTAATCTTGGTGTAATCTGCAAACAGACAAGCCTTACCCTCTAGTCCATCTGCAATGTCACTAATGAAGATATTGAAGAGAACTGGCCCCAGGACTGATCCCTGAGGTACCCCACTTGTGACTTGCATCTCTTTTGACTGTATACCATTTACCACCACTCTCTGTTTTCTGCCTGTCAACCAGTTTGCCACCCAGTTGACCAACTTCTGACCCACCCTGATCCTACCCAGCTTATTTATCAATCTTCTATGTGGAACAGTGTCACCTCCCTTGGTCCACCACTCTGGTTACCCAGTCAAAGAAATCTATGAGATTAGTTTGACTTGACCTTCCTTTTGTAAACCCATGCTGTCTTGGATCCTGTGCCCCTGTGGATTCCAGGTGTTGCACTATCCTTTCCTTAAGGAGTGCCTCCATAATCTTTCCCACTACTGAGGTAAGATTGACTGGTCTGTAGTTCCCTGCCTCTTCCCTGCTACCACTCTTGTGGAGCGGGATCACATGAGCCCTTCTCCAGTCTTCTGGGACCTCTTATGTGCTCAGAGACTCACTAAACAGTTCTGCTAATGGCTCTGCTAGTTCCATCCTTAGCTCCTTAAGTACCCTGGGATGTATGCCATCAGGTCCCATTGCCTTGTCCACCCTGAGCTTAGCGAGCTCTTGTAGGACCCTTTCTTTTGTGAAGGGAGCAGTGCTCACCTCCCTACCCCCTGTGTCCATGGTGCTGAGCTGTGGGCCCTGCTCTACCTTCTCTTCAGTAAATACTGAGCAAAAGTATATATTTAGGATAGATGCTTTTACAGGGTCCTCCTCTTCACATGCCTCCTTTTCTCCTTTGAGCTTAGCAATGCCCCTCTGGACTTTCTCCTTTTACTAATGTATCTATAGAAAGTCTTGTCACCTTCTTTTACTGTTTGTGCTAGTGTTTCCTCAGTTTGGGACTTAGCCTGCCTTACTGCCTTCCCTGCTTCCCTTAGGGCAGTTTGGTATGCCTCCCTATCTTCATCCTGCTGTGTTCTCTTATATTTCCTGAAGGCCATCCTTTTGGCTCTAACCTTTTCTGCTACTGTATTTGAGAACCAAAGTGGTTTCCTTCTTCTTTTGCACTTCCTTTTGTGTCTAACACAATTGGATGTTGCTTCAAGTATTGCATCTTTAATGCTTGCCCACTTTGCCTGTACCCCCTCACCTGTGTTTCTTTTTGCCAGGGCTAGCTTAACTCTGTTGGCCATCTTATCAAGGTCAGCTCCTCTGAAGTCCCATATTTTTGCCTTGGAATGGGATGAGTTAGATGTAGTGACCAAATTGAACCGTACCATGTGAATGTTACTGGCTCCCAGTTGACCTTCTACCTGGAGATCTGTGATCCCTTCCCTGTTAGTCAGTACTAGATCTAGGATAGCCCTGTCTCTTGTGGGTTGTTGTACCAGTTGTTTGAGGCCCTGCCCTGTAGGTAATCTACCATGTGCCTAGTTCTGGCAGATGTTCCTGCTGGTATTGACCAATCTGTATCTGGCATGTTGAAGTTTCCCATTATTAGAACCTCCCCTTTAGCTGTCATGTTTTGTATATCTTCTAACAGTAATGTGTCTATGTCCTCCCCCTGGTCTGGGGTCCTGTAGACAACCTCAGTTCTTATGGCTGTCCCATTTTCTGTTTCCAGAGTAACCCACAGTTCTTCTGGCTCCTTATGTGTATTCTGAATTTCTGTAGCTTTGATATTTTCATTGACATACAGGGCCACTCCACCCCCCCTTTTTGCACCTTGGTCTCTTCTGAACAGTACATAGCCAGGTACTGAAGTCTCCCAAGTGTGGTTACTGGTAAACCACGTCTCACTAATTGCTACTATCTCCACTTTAGCTTCTGACATTATTGCCTGCAGGTCTGGGATCGTATTTCCCAGGCTGTGAGGATTTGTGTAAATGATTTTCCATTGGCCAGACTTCAGTGTGTTAGTTGTTGGGTGAGGTTTGGCATTTCCCCTGTGCGTTGTATGGGGAGACGGACCTTTTTTCTTACCTGGTGATGCAGGTGAACTACAAACATGCTGAATCCCTGTTTGACCACTAGTTGAGGGGGGAAGGGTATTCTTCCCATTCGACTTATGGGGTGCTGCACCCCTCTCCCCATTTACTAGTTTAAATATTCTGCAAAGGTGTCAAACTTCTGCCCCAATACACTGACTCCCTCCTTAGTCAGATGCAGTCCATGCCAACTGACTTTGAATCAGATTAAGCTGTTGGTGGTATTTTTTGTGAAGTTGGCGGTTGACTGAATGATGAAGCTTCCGTGGAGTCCGTGGGAGTATGGTCGGTGGCAGGAAAAAACAGAGGTAGCAGCGAGGCCGCCCATACTTATATACAGGGATGTCATGATAGGACGTCAGCATAGGTGGCCCTTACTAGACTGCTACAGAAAAGTTTCTCTGTGGTCCTAGTGCTGATATGGGTATAGATCCATAGGTATGACCTGATTAGAGAGATTTCCTTGAAGAAGGTCAATGCCCTTTCTGAGGTGGGGCCTCCAATTTAGACAAGTCTTATGTATTGGTTAGAGCATGGAACTGTATTATTCCAGCATCAGGGTGACTATGAAACTGCCCTATTCTTTGAACATAAGACAGTACCGGCTGAAGGGGACCTTGCAATCCATCTAGTCTGCCAGTGAAAGCTAATGCCCTCCCAGTCTCTTTACTGCGCTGCCTTATGTTTCCACAGTGCCTATCTCATGCTAGCTTGAACTCCCTCACTGCCTTCACTGCCACAACCTACGGGCAGACTATTCTAGGTCTCAACCACCCTTTCCGTGAAGAAAAACTTCCTGCTTGTTTTGAAATTACCTTCCTCCGGGCGCATGTTGTGCCCCCTTGTCCATATATTCCTGTTTTGCCCCAAGAGATCCTGTGTTTGTACTGAGTTGATACCTTTGAAGTATTTAAATGTCTCTATCATTTCTCCCCTGTCCCTGCTCCTCTCCCGTGAGTACTCCTAAGATGGTTTATTCTCGATTGATACTTTTTTTGTGTAGTCCATGTATCATCTTCATAGCGCTTCTCTGCACCGTTTCTAGGTGATCCTTGTCCTTCTTGAGGTGCGGTCTCCAAAACTAGACACTGTGCTCCACTGAGGCATCACCAAGGACCTGTACAGCAGGACTAGCACTTCACTCTTCCTTCTTGTGATACTCCTTCCTATGCTTTCAAGAATACTGCTAGCTTTTTGCACCTCCTTTTCACTCTACCTGGTTGTCCTTAAATCATCAGATATGAGTACCCACAGATCCCTCTCTACCTTAGTTTCATTGAGATGCCCTCCCCAGGGTGTATTTCCAGCCCAGGTTCCTCATCTCCAGGTGCATAACTTTGCATTTCTTGGCATTGAATTTCAACTGCCACTGTTTTCACCATTCCTCCAGTTTTTTTAGATCAGCGATCATTTCTGTGACCCACTTTTGTGTGTCAACTCTATTGCAGGGCTTGGTGTCATCTGCAAACAGGCAACTCTCGTAGATTTCTTTGACTGGGTAACCAGAGTGGTGGACCAAGAGGGTGCAGCTGATGTCGCCTACCTTGACTTCAGCAAAGCTTTCGATACTGTTCCACATAGAAGATTGATTAATAAGCTGGGTAGGGTCAGGGTGGGTCTGAAGTTGGTCATCTGTGTGGCAAACTGGTTGGCAAGCAGAAAACAGAGAGTAGTGGTAAACGGTATACAGTCAGAAGAGATGCAAGTCACAAGTGGGGTACCTCAGGGATTAGTTTATGGGGCCAGTCCTCTTCAATATCTTCATCAGTGACATTGCAGATGGACTGGAGGGTAAAGGTTGTCTGTTTGCAGATGATACCAAGATCTGCAACAGAGTAGATGATCCAGATGGGGTGGGCAGAATGAGAAGAGATCTGGATAAACTGTCAAAATGGTAGGAAAAGTGGCAACTGGGGTTTAACACAAAGACGTGCAAGATCATGCACATAGGGAAGAGAACCCCTGAAGCCACCTATAGGTTAGGAGGGGAATTGCTGGTAATCACAAGGGAAGAATGAGACTTGGGTATCATCATCATCACAGATGACCTGAAATTATCCAAGCAGACCACTAAAGCAGTAGGTAAGGCTAGAGGGATGTTGGGGCATATTAGTAGGGATATCACAAGTCGTAAGAGGGAGTTGATAATCCCTCTTTACAAGACATTGGTTAGGCCCCATTTGGAGTACAGCATGCAGTACTGGAGGCCGCACCTGCACAAGGCCATTAACAAAATGGAGACAGTTCAGAGAAGGGCAACCAAAATGGTGCAGGGACTGCATCAGAAGACATATGAGGACAGATTAACGGAGTTCAACGTGTATACCCTAGGACAAAGGCAGGAGAGAGGTGATATATTTGAAACATTCAAACATCTTAAGGGCATTAACAAGGTGATAGAGTCTAACATGTTTCAATATAAGAAAAGTAGCAGGCCAAGAGGACACAGCATGACATTAGAGGGAGGCCGATTAAGGGGTAATGTGAGGAAGTTCTTTTTCACAGAAAGGGTGGTGGATGCATGGAACGACCTACCTCAGGAAGTGATGGATATGAATACAGTGCAGGGCTTCAAAGAGGCATGGGATAGGCATAAGGGAGAAATACAGATGAGTATAAATAGATAGGACATTGACAGAGTAAAGGCCTAAGGCACATTCATAAGGTAGCACAAATGAACAGACTGGATGGGCCTTGCAGTCCGTATCTGCCGTCAACATTAATGTTTCTATACCCTTCCTTGCAAACCCTCCGTGATATCACTGATGAATATGTTAAATAGAATTGGCTCCTGCACAAATCCCAGAAGGCCCAGACCTAGGAGTGGCTCCACAGCCCAGCTCCCATGATGCGCCACAGATACCCTAGAACCCCAGCAATTGCCGGTGACCTCCTGAGACAGTGAATCCCGAGTGGAGGGGGTTAGCATGTTCTCTCCCTTGCTCTGGATGAGGACTCCCTAGCAGAGGGGGTCCTCCTGCAGTCCCTGTACTGAGTTCTCAGCAAAGAAAAGTTTTCAGGCAGTTGTTCCAATAAAGTCCAGTGCTAGTCAGTGTGGGTGCTAGCCTCAGGTTCAATAAGGGCAAGTGCAATTCAACAGGGGCTTTCAGCAACAGCAACTTCCTGCACAACAGTCCACACCTTCCAGTTTAGCAATGTCTCCCACCTTTTCTTTGGCTGCGGCTAGACCTCAGCTCTCAGACACTTTAACCAGTTCACACAGGACACACACAGCTTCAGCTAGCATCCCGATGACCAGAGACGCTCTGCCTCTTCAAAATCTCTTTCACAGTCCCACACAAACAGTCTTATCAGCAATTCTGACATTTCAGTGCAGGGTTTCTGCAGCATTCACTCTCTCCCCTGAATAGTAAGTAACTCTTCCCTATCTGAGGAATCAGCATCACAGTTCAGTCTCTTTCTCTCTTTCCCCTTCTCCCTCTGTTTCTGCCACACAGCAGTCTCCATTTCCAGCAATCTTCAATTCTGTAATACAGCAGTCTCTACATAGGGCCTGGGTAAACCCCTCACATCTAAAGTCCACTCTCACAGAGTACTCCTGACTCATGCAGAGCCCAAGAACAGACTGAAGAAATCACAGAAAGTCCACACTGTTTCAGCCAAAAATCCAGAGTCCTGGTTGACTGATGGAGCTCATTAAAGAGGAACTTTCATGATGGTCCAAAACATTACAGCTTATATTCATTATATGCAGTACTAGACCTGAGAAGGTATGTGCATTTGTTATTTTTGGCCAGGGTTTACTCTGCCTTTCATAATTTGGATTCCTTTGTGAGCCCTGCTGCACTTGCCTTTGCTGTTCAACTGCTGGGCTGCTAGCTCCTGATGACATCACTGTAGGGTAGAGGAGTGACTCACACTGTGCAGTACCATGCAGTTGCAACAATGTTGCAAGGGTAAACTACCAGTATTCGGTGTACGTACTGTGTTTCCTCTTCCTCAAGACACCCTGTTAGCAATGCATTATGCCAAAATCCAAATGCCTTGTCAGTATGATTTTTTTTCTTTGTGAAATTGACTCTGCCCTATAGTGATGTCAGCAGTACAACCCTGGGCCCACAGCAACACCAGGCTTGCTATAGAAGCTCTGGTACACCCTGCAGTTTTTAACAGTTCAGAGTGCAAAAACTAACTGCAGTGGACAGTAATGAAATACAGTTCCAGAATCAATGCAAGAAGGGGTAATTTATGCATGAAAGTCAAAAGGACTGGAGAAGTTCCTCTTTAATAATCTATATCCATAGCGATCAATATTTCCTGCTGATTTATTGGGGCATGATCTAGGCACCTAAATTAGTTCACTTTTCCCAGGAGTCCCTCTGTCCTAGATTTGGGCGCCTAGATCACAGATTGGCTGTTAGAGAGGGGTCAATTGTCAGGAACATGTCAGCTCCCAGTTATTTATATGGAGTTCATATAGTTCCCTTAGCTTCATAAAACTAATGCAGTTTAACACAATGCTTTAGCTACACAAACATCCCACCGGTTTGTTGCCCAAATGGCCCCTGTTAAACAAGCCCACTTTTGGGCAATAGCTCCCAGTACTTTTGCTGTCACTGCCACCTAAATTCTGTCACCCTAAGTGGCAGGCAGCAACCTCACTGATATTCATGCGGGCTCATGAATGATTCATGAGCCCTCATTCATGCCGCAATTCACTCTTTATTTGAAAACTTCTCAGTGGCTTCTCCACTGCCTCCTGGACATCACCAGTCCATGTTTAGATTAAGAGTGGCACCAGGACTGCCAAGGAACTCTGCAAAGGACTGCAACCCAGTGGTCGGCACATGAAAGGTGCTACTGTGTGGCTGTGTGAGCGCTGGTGCACAAGGGATATGCCAGTGACTTGCGAAAAAGGATTTAAGCCTGGATAGGGCTAATCAAATACAGGGCTTGCTTTGGGACTTGGGGAAGCAATTAAGCACTTGGGCAGTGGTGGATAAATGGGGGAACTGCCCACAGCACAGCAGTCGGGGGAAATGGGAGAAACGTTGGGCAATTCAGGTAAGCCCCAAAGGGGGGTTATAATGCATATACCCCATAGAAAATCCACCCTAAACAAGAAAACCCCTGAACCCCTTACCATAGCTTGAATGGCATACCAATAAAAACATAGAATACTACTTTCCCACAGACAGAGATTAAGGGGTTTCCCAACCTTAATCAGGTTCATGACATTCATCCCCAGAAGCAACACTTAACCACCCCATGCCCCCGCCACTGCTCCAAATAACCTATAATAATATTACATCAATTCAACAAGAAAATAACTATATAACCATGTAAAATATATAGAACTAACCCTGCAAATACAAAATGTACATGTTCAGCTAATATATCTCCCTGAAATCTGCTCCATAGCTAACCAAAATTAAGACAGTAACAAAATTAGAAAAGAAATATATGCACATATACATATACAGTATGTGACAGTAGTTGTCCAAGCACAACCAAAATGCAGAGTCACAAACTAAGGTTCATAGTAGCAGATTGCGGAGCTAGTAATACCCAGTGTCAGCTAAGAAAATGAACATCTAGTCCACAGTACAGCGATCCCACTCCCACTGGCAAAGGCAAGAGAACAGCAACTCCTGGGAGGCTGTCCATATCTAAACCATAAAGCCAGCAAAAATCATTATGAGAAATCAAAGAACAAGTCCCAGTAACCACCAGGATCAAAGCAGTATCCTGAACCGGCAGTAGATCAGGTGAGCTCTAACAGAAATCCCACTTTGGATGAAGCCTGTGAGTTGCATGTCGAGCCAGACGACTGAGATGGTATGGCTCACTATCTTAATGCCCAATTCAGTCCTGCTAGTGATGGTGGAGGAACAGAACACAGTTTAGGGTCAAGCAATAAACTTATTGTAGATTCAAAAGTAAAAAGTGTCGGAGGGGTGAATTCTTAAATTCCCATCATTCAAACTGAAAGTCATGAGGTACAGTAGTCCCAGTTCAATACATAATTAGTATTCGAAACAAAAATCTTTATAACCAATAGGTAAGCCAACCCTTATCAATCGAGTCAGATAGGCTTTTGAAGGAGGCCCATGTTTCCAAGAATGAGCTGATCTTGATTAGGTGAACCTGATGTTTGAATGAAGACACCCGGTGCACAAAACCATAGCCCAACTGAAGGAGAGCACCGCAAACAATTCAGGACCACTGAAGGGTATATTACCATAGAATTAATAGATCCAAGAAGAAAATAGAAGCACATGCATTACCTGACCTTCCAAAGGAGTAGTTTCAGCTCAATCACATCCAGCCCTTACCGCAGCAGAATCATAGTTCGATGGAAGAATCCCACTGCAGTGATTCCACTGGGAGCTTCCACTAGGAAGAAACAAACTGCTCTTGATAGGCATCATTTCTCCTTGAATAAATCTGGGAATTATTGTTTGAGTTCTGGAGAGGCTTGTTCTGCAAAGTCGAAAGAAACCCAATTGCCCTGGTTGAAGACAAATAGTCTGAGATGATAAATGCAGCCATAATGTAATATGGTCATATACCAGACTCACGCAAAGGTGCAGTGAAAGAGGGGGTGCCAAAAGTCCTGGCAAAGCTAGGGAGGGGTGTCTGCTGCCCCCCCCAAATTTTTATACTGCACTGTAAATGGTGCAGTATCCTGTGTTTCAGAGTGCAAATATCCATAAATAATCTGGCAGAGAGAGGAGACTTACCCTCCCCCCAAGAGCTGAGTCTGCAGGCAGAGCAGCCTGCTAGCCGGTAATATTAACAGTGTATGTTCCAGCCATCTATCATTATCAGATAGTACAACTGGTGCTTGTTGTCATGTACAGTATGGGCCCTATGCATAACGTGGGTGCAGGTATGCAGAACAAGCATGTACCCAGCCTGCATAGTGGTGCACCTGCAGACAGATGTGCCCATGCTGACATTCACCAACACTGGCCACCTGTCCCTGGCCCCTTTCCCCCCTGGTGAGCAGGACTCCTCAGGGCAGCTGGGGGAGGAGTCACAGACCAGAGTGGGCATCCAGTCAGATGCCTGTCCAAGAGTAGACCCATTGTGCCTGTAGGTGAGGATCCAGGTCTTGCATAGCCCCTGTGGGCACCTGGACCCGCATGACCACACACACCGTGGACAGTCTGGCCCAGGAAACTTACACCCCTGCGTGGTGCAGCCATGGCCCAGGAGTCCTTTGGTGACCCACCACCCCTATAGCACCAACACCCCTGGACTCCGGACAAGCTGCAGGTATGTGGCTTAGCTGCCCCAGCCCTCCCATGCACCCTCATTGGCCGGGGCCACACAGCAGGATGTTTCCCAGACCACTCGCAACCAGAGGGTGGCATCTGTGGGGGTGTGTACTGGGTTATGCCTGGTCCTGGCTGACATACTAGTCGCAAACCTCTGCACCCCTGCAGCCAGCACTACATGGTTTAGTGAATACTGCGTAGTGCTGGCATGCCCCGGAACACCTCCGGCATGGTGCAGTCCATGGACATAGGGGATCAGGTGCATTGGGTCCCTGCAACTCCCCCTTAGTGCATCCTGCATGGGAGTTGCAACAGATGCGGGTGGCTACTCACCCAAGATATGTGGCGCGTAGCCACTCTGCACCTTTATGCATAGGGGTCGGTGTTCAAAGCCAAATCATTTATGTGGTAGTGGTAGGACTCAGAGACTGAAAACCTGTATTTTTTTACCTAACATTTTTCTTATGAGCAGTGAGCAGCAGATGGTCTGGTAAACTTCAGCAGTCCCAGGCTGGGCGTATTGTCCTCTTTATTATGGCCCAGTTCTGTTCCACATCAATCCCTACTCTGATCCCAGAAAGGTGTTATAGAAACATAGAACTTGTTGACAGATAAGGACTGCTAGGTCCATCCAGTCTGCCCATAAACCCTAAACTTGATTATGGCTTCTGACCCTTCCTTTGCTTTACCTCTGTGTTTCTCTTATGCCTGTCCCATGCATGTTGAAATCCAACCACAGTGTCCTTGAGGAACTTCTGCTGTCCTGTCAAAGTCAGTCCTCTAAAAGTCCTGGACCCTCGTCTTAGCTCTACCCATCCTTCTGGCCATGTCCAGGTGAAACCACGCTTGCACCTTTTAGACATTACCTGCCTTTTCTAAATTAGCACTTGATTATAAGTGCCAGGTGCCCTTCAAAATGTCACACCCCCACACTATTTATGATGTTCTGACACTCTTACCTGTCAGTGTAATGCCATTTTCATTTTTTCTTTATTTATAAACTCTTTATCTTCTGTATTTAAAGGTGCACTGTCAGCCCATTGTTTTTTCCCCAAATCTAAAAAGTGTGCCTCTTGGCACACACCTATCACACATCTAAAGCATAATGCCCCATTATGTAAAAAACATAAGCATTAGTACCTTGTTTTGTATGTTTTTGGGAAATATTGTTTCACTCGAGTCGACAATAATTGACCTGCATCCCAGAAGCACATCCAAGTCGGGGACGTGGGTCTGCTACGGGCGCGTATCTGAAGTGCTATTTTTTTCACAAGGTGGCATTAAAACCAAGTAAATCCTGGCACTTCTGGTATAACAAAATGCTCCTGGCATCTCTGACAAAAAAATGAACACTGGAAGGAGTACAAGTTACATTTTGAAATTATTACCCAGATCCTATGCATGCATGCGAAAGGCACGAACAAAGATCCTGCACATGCACACTCGGGATCTTTGTTCATATGAGATAGTCATCGCTGCTCATTATTACATGATTTGAACTGGTTGTCATTGTCTCACAGAAGACAGTAGCGAGGGAGAGAGAGAGTTACCATGACAAAAACACCTGTTTGAGGTGTACTTGCATTCATATGTCTGCTTTTATGGTTTGGTAATATGGTAATGCTGTTTTGAAGCAGACTACTCCAGCACACCTATAACATATCCCTGGACATCATCAGGTAAAAGGCACTAAAGCAGTAGTCTTAATTTTATACATTTAGGTAGCCCACTAAAGGAATTATAGCTACCTATTTAAAAATCTTAATAAACTGTAGCAGCATCAAGCTATACTGTACAGGCAGAATCCTTAACTTGCCACACATAGAATTCTATGGTTGCATGATATGGTAATAACCACAGTCTGAATATTATACTGTATAATATTATAGCAGCTTTCCATTATGCCATTGTACTATGGTGGTGAAAACACCATCCAGTATTCTGGTTTACTTTATTTAGTCTAGTTTTTGTTTACCTGCTAAGTAGTCTAAACATAATTGATACCTAGCACGATCTAGGAAGCGCAAACGTAGAATATAGGATACAACATGCAAGGACAGTCGAGTACCCTCCCCACCCCTCCCTCCCTTCTTCTATTTCCACCTAGCACTCAATATCCCCTCCCTCTTCTCTTTCTCCTGCCAGGACCTGTCCCCCGCAGGTTCTCAGCATCCTGAGGATGTATAGTTTTTGCCTCCCCTCCCCTCCAGCTTGCTCCATCCCACTTCTCTACAACCCCTACCCCGTCCTTCACCCCCTTTCTTTCTCTTTGGCCACCTAGCGCTTATTATCCTTATTGATCTATTTAACATTTTTAATGCACTATGCTCAGCCTGGCACTTTTTATTACCTATCTGGCATATTCCCCATGGGTTTCCCCTACTGGGTTGTCACCATACAAACTTTATCTGCATATTGTTCTGTCTGCACCGCTTGCCTCGCCTTCTATCTCTGGCTATTACCTTGCCATCAGACACTCTCTCCATACTTAATCTGTCTGTTGCCTAGGATTGAGCTGAATTGTATTAGTTCCTTTCTTTATGTAACTGTACTTCACTGTATGTATTTTTATGCTATTATGCCTTTGCTGGTTCTCCTCCACTATGTAACCCCCCAGGATGCTTCTGGAAACGAGTTGTTTACAGCTCATGTTGTCTTTGCTGTTGAAATCTTTCAAATAAATAAATATGTATTATTCTTATAAGACACTATAGTGGCACACTAGGGTCCCTGGCTTAGTCCATGAGGCATGCCATCAAAGGACTAGCCATGGGGGACTGTGGAACAGTAACAGTGGGCAGAGGGTCGCAGGCTTAGCCAGAAAAATGATAATATTGCAGCCTTCTCAGTTATTAAAAAGAATACTTACAGTTTGTTTCAGCTCAGCAGGACCAGTAGGTCCCATTGTCTTCTTACCAGGAAGCTGACAGTTTCCCTTTAATGGTGGCAGTGCGGTGTAATATGGCAGTCAGCGCAAACGTGTGTGGAGCCTTGAAGGCTGCACCTTAAAAAGGACCGTGGCAGGATAAAGGCTGTGCAGAGGAGGGTAAACAAGATGATACAGGGTGAGAAGGAGGGCTCTGCAAGAAAAGGCTTAATGATCTCAATGTTTATTTCCTGGAGGACAGTAAGGGAAAGCAAGGTGTGATGGAAACCTCTATCTCTGAGGGTGGACAGGGTGCAGGAGGATGAACTGTTTATGTACCCCTCTAACGTGGTTCCATGTAGTAATTCAATGAAACTGTCAGGATGAATACTCCAGAGGGAGGTGAGAAAGTACTTCTACAAAGAAAGAGTTTTGGACAGGGATGCTAAAAGAGGTGGTGGGGCTAAATTATTAACTGGCTTCAAGCATACTTGGGATAGACACTGAGGATATTAAAAAGACTGCTAATCAGGGAAGAGGAGATGGATGCTGATGGCCAAAAAGGACCCCTAGAATAGGACACCTAGCCATACCATAAGTTATGAAAGAAAGGGCAGATGGCATGGACCTTTTCTGATGACAGATTCTATGCTTCTATAGTATGTTTCTCACAGGACAGAGGGTGAGGAGTTATTCAGGTACAGCATAGATGTCTGGAAAAGGTGAAATACAATGAAACTGGTGAAGGCAATTTTAAAGGAAAAGTTAGAAAAAATGTCTTCACAGGGAGAGTAGAGAATAGCTGAAACAGGCTGCTTAATGAGGTAGTGGGAGCTAAGATATTTTAGGTTCAAGTATGCCTTTGGCAGGCACTGAGGCCTAATCAGATGACCAAGTCAGATGAAGAGGGCAGGGAGCCAGTAAGACTGATAGAATCTTTCTACGGTAGTTACAGGTCATGCTAGCTGGGTCCGGGGGCCTTTATCTGCTAACATAATTAATGTCACAGAATCAGTCTTCTGAAGTACTTGACTTCTTGAAATATTTGACTATATAATTTGAAACATGGAACACAGAAACACAGAAACAAAAACAAGGTGTTGCGTCAGCATATGGTCTGAAAGCAAAATAAAATGGTAATATTAAATGCATGCTGAAAATGGAAAATAAGAGTTAAAAATCTACATTTTGACCTTAAGTCTTTTTCAGGATATATCTAAAAGAGAAAAAAAAATGAAGTTAGTGTATAGGAAAGATAAAATAAGGGATATGTATGTGGGGAAAGAAAAAAAGCGAGCCTCTGGGAGAAGCAGTAAATGGAAAGAGAAACAGAGAATCTGGAAACCAAAAGGTGATGATGGGAGTGACAAGGCTAAATAGCAATGAATGAGCTAGAGAAGTCCCCATGTGGGAACTTATTAACAGGATCTAGTAAGAAGGCTGAAAGGTGACAAGTGTGGGGGAAGGGGCAGAGATGGAGACATATGGTGACAAGCATTTGTCAAAGCTGAATGTTTGCTTGCTGGCTTTAGCATTAGAAGTGCAGGAGTTAGAAAGATGCAGAATAGGAATGGCAGTGAAGTACTGAAGTGACGCCAACCCAACCCCCACCCTGCAGAGATGAACAGGCATTGGGTTGTGCCTTTGGGTTGTCCCCCATAATGCTCACACCATTTCACCTCACCCTACCCTGCAGATACCGACAAGTATCGAGGTGTGCCTTAGGGTGTTTGGGCTTTACACTGACTCCATTCCATAAGGAAATACACTGAAATGGGTACGGTATAGGAGAATGGGGTGAACTTTGGGGCCAAAGAGTCCAAGGCACACCTTGATGCCTGTCACTGGCTGCAGGGTGGGGATGGAATGGCATGAGCATTATTGTCGACAGTCCCAAGTCACACCCCTGATGCCTGTCAGTCCTTACAGGGTAGGGCATTATGGTCAGAAACCCTAATGCCCTGGGTGTTTCTTGGTATTTTCACTCAAAGTTTTCAACATGGGCTTTTTGTGACCCCACTGCATGAACAGTGACAACTATCAGTTAGTTAGTCAAAAGGTGATGTTGAACAGCAACTGTGCCATTTGATGCCACATGTATGAAAACACATTTCGAACAGGATGTGAAAAATGATAGCTGTACTGTTCATGAGAAGGTGTAAAAAAATGGTAATGTTGCAAATCGAGTGAAAATATAACAAAATTTGTGAATTCACGAGCATGCATAAAAACTGTGCAACACACACCCTTAATGTAATAAATTTTGGGGATTTGTTACACCAGATTTTCAGCATAGGCATTTAGGGACCTCTGCTCATGAACAGTGGCACTGTGATTTTCTTAATCTGTCCCGAATGTTGATTTCGCACAGTGACCATGCCCATTGTGTGCCACAGGTGTGAAAACATGTTTTGGGCAGGATATGAAAAATGACCACTGTACTGTTCATCAAGCGACGTGCAAAAATGATAATGTTGAAAATCTGGAGTGAAAATATGAAAAATTGGCGGTTACAAGCGTGCGTAGAAACTGCGCAATGCATGCTAGTAATGCAGTCATTTTGGGGAATTTATTCACCAAATTTGCAACACGGCTTTTTGGGGCCTCTCCTTATGAACACTGTCACTTTGGTTTTCTTAATCTGTCCCAAGCATTCATTTTGCACAGTGACTGTGCCACTTTGCGCCTCATGTGCGAAAACACATTTTGGGCTGGATGTCAAAAATGACAGCTGTACTGCTCATAAGGAGGTATAGAAAAATGGCAAAGTTGAAAATCTAGAGTGAAAATATCAAAAAAATTCTCAAAGTTACAAGTGTGTGTGGGAACCGTGAAATGCACGCTTGTAACAGTCAGTTTTGGGAATTTTTTCCTCAAATTTGTAACATAGGCTTTTTGGGAGCCCACCTCATGAAGAGTTACACTGTTGTTTTTTTAATCAGTCCCAGAAGGTGATTCTGCCCAGTGACCATGAAATCACCTTTTGGGACTGAATAATGACATGACAGTGACTGAGCTGATAACAAATGATACATATGCACCTTGTTTCTGGACCTCAGCAAGGCTTTTGACACGGTGGACCATGCCTTTTACTTGGTGACCCTGAAGAAAGTTGGGGTGGACAACTGGGCCCTAAGCTGGTTCACAAACTATCTTGTGGACAGAGAGCAGGAGGTCAAGGCTGAAGGAGACCTATCGCCCAAAAATATACTCCTTAGAGGTGTCCCCCAAGGATCCATACTTGGTCCACTTCTCTTTGCCATTTATAGTAATCAAATTGGCACTGGCCTAGAGTCATCTAGTATCCATCTCTTTGCTGATGATACAGTGCTATACATTGACAGATCAACTCCGTATCATGCATTTTGGACCTCCAGAATGATTTTGACATCCTCCAAAAAAATCTACTCAACTTGAAACTCCTGCTCAATGCCAAACAAAAAAACTAAGGCTATGATTTTCTCTCCAATGGCTCCTCATCTCAAAAGAAAAAAAAAAAAAACAGATAAGATTCCTCACATAAGCACCCTTTTGAGAGAAGCCCTGGAGTTTGTGGAAAAATTCAAATACCTGGGGGTCTGGATTGACTACAAATTGTCCTTCATTGATCACATTGAAGAACTCACTAAGAAACCTCGTCAAAGGCTCGGTATTTTCTTCAGGATCAAGCACTCACTAACCCAGGAGGCTAGAAAACTCCTAGTCCAAGCTACCTTCTTACCTCTCCTAGACTATGCGGACTTCCTATATGGCCATAGTACTAGCACAGCTCTGTCCGAGCTTGATACCCTATACCCAAGGCCCCTGAAATTCTGCGGTTCTGTAGTTGCGGAATTTGCAGCAGATTTTGCATCATGCTGCAGAGTATATATAGTGCCACAGAATTCATTGTTTTTGCTGAATTTTTATATAAATATACTGTTTTTCCATAGTGTCAGGCTTTCTTTCCCACTTCGTTTATCCTGAAACCCCTCTTCTATGCTCAGCATATGATGTCATAGATGACATCACATCATATTTAGCCAATGACAGGACTGCATTCTGCCAGAGAAATGAATAAATCATGTCACAGAAATCAGAAAATGCTGCCGCAGAAGTCAAGGAGTCCTGCTGCAGAAATCAGAAAATTCTGCCGTAGAACACCAGGGGCCCTGCCTATACCACAGAGCCCTTAGGTACATTTCGGATGCCTCTTATGACATGCACCACTGCATCCTTTATTCTTCCATAGGCTGGAGCTCCCTTAGCTTCAGGAGGCAAAAGAATGATATTCTATGGACGTATAAGGCAATCACTCATAAATTACCTCAGTACCTCACAAGCTGCCTAACTCCCTGCATCCATAGTGCCTATTCTCTCAAAAGTCTTACCATCTTATCTCTGGCTACCCCTAAAGTTAAAACACACTTTGGTAGAGCCTCAATAAGATTCACTCTTCCTACGCTCTGGAATAAGATCAAGAAAACCTTAAGGCTCGCTTCCCCTGTTACGTTCTCCCTCTTCCAATCCTTGTTCCTGAGGACCTTCTCCGAGGTCTGTCATTGCTTCAAGTCAAGGTCTTAACATCATGATTTGTTACTGCTTTAAATTCTGGACTTAAATCTCAACCATTGCCTGGGGTGTCATTTGAGTTCTCCCTTCTGTCATTGTCCAAATCAAGATCCCAACATCACGATCTGTCTTTGCTTCAAAAATTGGACTTAAACCCGGACCACTGCCTGTGGCATCTGTCGTGTTTCTCCCTTAGAACAGTCCTTCCTCCCTAGGCCATCATGTCCAACTCTCTCCTATCTCATCTGACCTTCCCTCCCCACTCCTTATACCCCCTTCCCTTCCCACCCCACTTGCCAGGCCATGCCTACAGTACTTATCAAAGGACTCTTACATCTCAAGCTTCTTCACCTTTGACACTAGAGGAACTGCCACTCCTCCAATGATGTTTACTGTATAAACTTTAGCTCATTACCTTACATCCCTATATTTGTATCTATGCAATTGTATTTAAATGGCTCTACCTCTTGTTGAACCTATTGCTATGTTCTGGTGGAAGTGTCTTGTTACATGTGATGGTTATATGTTATTATGTTATTATTACTGCTATGTAATTGTTATGTACGTTCACTCGACCTGTTATGTCTTAAGCCTGTTGGCAATTGTTTTGCCCCAGGTCCATCTTGTAAATGAGCTTGTCTCAATTATGTTCCGCCTGGCAAAATAAAGATTTTGATTGATTGATTGAGTTCATGAGGTGGGTCCCAAGAACCCCATGTTGAAAATTTGGTCCTAAAAGTCACAAAAATGCCCAAGATATCCACCTAAGTTGAACCTTCCCCCCCATTTATGCCATTATACAGCTTACTGGCATTTCTTCAGTTCACAGTTGGTTTTAATGGTGCATACATGTTCCCGCTCCACCGAAGATCGTTGTGCCAGACTCTGGAGATAAGTATGGGGTGAGGGGTGTGTGTGGGGAGGTGGGTGCACAGAGGATGGGTGTGGGTTGGGGGAAGGGGCACTGCAGACAACAAGGGACCATTTTCTTGTTTACAGGTTTTAAAAAAACAACTTTGCGGGAAGGTTTTCTTGTTGTACAGGTACATTTGACACGCTGGGGTGGGCTCCCAGCATGCCACCTGTATTTTGGGGGAGGGTGGACTGGAGCTGACAAGGATTGGGAACCCCATCAGCAAAGAAAAAGGGTCTGTGTTTGGGGGGCATGATGCCAAGGAGAATTGGGCAGTCCCTCGGCAGACAAATTATGGAGGGACATTATGCTGATGGGGATTGGGCTCCCCCTCAGCCAATGAACTGGGGAGGGGCCATGCCGACAAGGGGATTGGGCACTTTCCACATTGGCTTTCCTGGACCTGTGAGAGGTGGATGGCGACAACCACTGCCATGTTTATTGAAATGTAACATCAGGCAAAGCATGCCCTACAATGAGGGGGCGCTCCCTCATTGCAGTGGTGAAATTACTTCAAGTTGGTGGCACACTTCTGAGCTGCTGTCATAGACAGCATGCTCATTTAATGGTGCCACAGACACAAGCCCCCAAAAGCAGTGGTGGCATTGTCCTCAACACAACCGTACCTCCACAGTGGGAGGGCTTGACCGAGGTTCAATGTAGGGAATAGCTCCTCCCACAGCCTCTTCATAAGCCCTCCTCTAACATGCCTCCCTTGCTTAGGGGGTGTTTTTCTGAGCTCCTGTGTGGCTGTGCCTGGCCCATCTGCTGCCTGGTTTATTGTGTCTCCTTCTCTCCCCTTCCCTGTCTTGTCTTGTGCTCCATTGTTTGTTTCTCTTTCTTCCCCTTCCATTTTCATCCCCCAAGCCTCCCCCCTGCTCTGCTTTTATTTTGTTTCTTCTTTTGGGCTTTTTCACTTGCTTCCTCCTTCCCCGTAGGCCCCTTTATCTGTATCATGTCTTTTGCATGTCATTTGTTCTCTTCCTGGGAGTGGGCATTCCAGGATAGTTCGGTACACTTGCTCAACATTCAAATACACACTGCACATTCATGGAGGCCTTACCTACTGTGTGCTGCCAGGACATCTGTTGCAGGTTTGACACCATCACATATATACTGTTGTCAGGAGGATTACAGAGTCTCGACCACCTTGGCTGTCCATTTCTGCATTCTGCAGTCCATCTCCTTCTTGCTCTGTCAGTGTCTCCTTGCCTACTCAACTGTACCTCCAGGTATTCGGCATTCCAGCACAATTCCCATGGCCAGGTATATTTCTATTGCCTCTTAACATTGCAATATTTAACCTCATTCTCTTACACCTGTAAACCTACTTTTCCATTTATTACAGTCACTCATTTCCTAAAGGCCATAGGACCATGTATGATTTAGGATGCTGTGGGATACTTCCACTTCCTGGGTCTACTAATGCAAGTACTGTCGTGCTTCAAAGCCATTTTGCTCATTTGTTTCCACATTGTTTAATCACAGTCCAGGATTCTCTTTTTTATTCTCCATGTACCATCTTCCCCGACTAGGAGTGCCTATGTATTATTTGGCTGCAGTAGTCTGAATTGAGCAGGTGTCCTGCCATACTCGCATCCCAAGGCTGGATATTGCAGCTCCTTATACTATTTTGGAATTGTGCTTCTCCAAAATGGATCTTCGCTGCCTTTCAGGAGGGACTGTCTTACTACAGCACACATGAACAAAATTACTAAACACATACTGTTACTTCATGGGGGGGGCAGTCTTCTTACAGTTATAAGCTTGCCTGCCATCCATCGGCCATTCCTGCACGTGCCTTTCTCTACTTGTACAGGTCAGGGGAGCACATGTAAGGAACCATCATAATTCTTCTCATGCATACCACTAACAAACGCTACCTGTGTGATACCACCTATGCTTACCACTAGTTATCTCACTACGATTGCCTTCCTTGTGTACTATACCTAAGCATTCATCGCTCTCTGTATCTGTCCAGTTCATGTATCCCACCATATTCTGCTTATAGTTCTAGTTCCAGACTGCATCCATTCCCATTCATTACTTGTCTGTCTCTCATCCTTGCAGCAGTTTAGTGCTTCGTTCCACCCATACCAGCAGTACTCTGGTCTCTGTCCCTAACTCACACTTTCTGAGGTGCTGAGTGAAGGTAGGCTTCCCCCTGTCTACCGGGGATGGGATTCCATTTCATTCTCTACCTTGTACTACTTACCAACTGGTCCCTGGGAACCCTGTCTATGATCTATTGAATTATACCACACCTTACTTCTGCCAGTTGCCACTTCCCTTTGGGAACAGAACTATCTCCTGCTTACCAACCTGACATCCTCTGTCCCCAACTCTGCTGGAATGCATCGAGTGAAGGTTTGCTGCCCTGACAAACGGGGGATGGGAGTCATGTCTCCTGTATCTGAGCTGTTATCATACCTTCTCTACGTCATCCAGTTGCTGCTTCCTTTTGGGAACAAAACTACCTACTGCTTGCCAACTCGACATCCTCTGTCCCTAACTCTGCTTGGCTGCATTGAGTACAGGTTAGATCACCATGACTACTGAGGATGGGAGCTATGTTTCCAACCTACAGACTTATACCATGCCTTCTCTACCTTATACCAGTTGCCGCTTCCCTTCGGGAATGGAACTCTCTCTCTCTGCATATCATAATCATGCTACTTATGTTGCTTCAGGTTATTGCTTCTCTGCCTGATGCCTGGCTGCATCTCCCTTCAGGATCAGGACTTTGCCTACCTGCTTCTACATCTTACCTTGTCCACAGCCTTGACTCGGCATCCTAGCTGCTGCCTCCCAGCTGGGAGCATGATTTTACATGTACTATCTCCACCATTCTAGCTTCACCGATGCAGATTGCCATCCATGTATGGATTTTCAACTTTGTTCTCATTGTCCTGTATCTCCTAGCTGCATCTACTCTGGATAGTCATGCTTCGCTCATTCCTTCTGGATGCTTGTTCTCCATTCCGCTGCTTCACATGTGTTTTCTCCATCACTACCGATGCTCTGCCTGTGCCTTCAATGCCAATCCAGGACCTCATCGATTGATTTGCCTCCAAACTGCCAGTTTGCTACTTCCTCTGCATCACAGGATCCTTCTGCTTTGACCAATCCACTCACCATCCAGTTCTTCCACAGACCTTCGTTTCTAGCCCCTGGGCCTTCTTTTCTCATCCTGTAGATCCTGCTGGCCTGTTTGATCCCTATATCACTCCAGGTAGATTGCCTCATGGACTTCCTTGCTGCAGGTCTCCTGTCTGGCTGCTGTATAAACTTGTTTTCTTTGCAGTGTTGGTACCTTGTCCTTCGTCGCTTCAGCATCTACCATCTTTTTCTCTGGTTGCTTCCACCCTTCGTCCCATGTGGGACTCCTGTTACTCTTGGTGCCTGACTTGGCTCCTCAGCCTTCCGTGGATCGTCATTCGATGCCTCGCTTCAGCTTTCATGCAGTTCGCTGCTGATCCCCATGGACCTGACCTAGTCCTGCTTCTTCCTGCTCTGGACACCTTACGGCTTTGCCTGGCCCATAGCTTCCTCTGCTTATTCCTTCAGTTCCTCCAGATCACTCAGTCAAGTCACTCAAACTTTATTTAACCTGGCTTTTCACCTCTGAGTGAGCTCGTTTGCAGGTGGTCCTGAGACATTTCCATTGGACAACAATACAATGGTATTGATATACCGGTACTCAACTTGTACTACATTTGACTGCAGTCGATGATACCTTTCGTGCATTTGCAGTATATTTGGATTACAGACACAAGGGATCCCCCCTGGACTTTCTTCCCATTGTCTGGCTGCCTTCTCCTCTTCACCTTACTGGCTCAAGGCTTTGTGTTGTTTGCTGTGGCTCTTTTGGGCCTTACATCCTATCTCTTACTAGTACTCCTGATGAAACATAGAAACACAGAAACATAGACTTTGACGGCAGATAAGGACCGCTTGGCCCATCTAGTCTGCCCATTTCCCTACCTACAGGATAGGCCGCAGATCCTAGTTAACCAACAGCCTATTTCTTCCTACCCCCCACAAGAATTGCCTTATGTCTGTCCCATGCATTCTTGAATTCTCCCACAGTTTTAGATCCCACAACCTCCTCAGGAAGGCTGTTCCATGCATCCACTACCCTCTATGTGAAATAATACTTCCTCATTGCCCTGAACCGCCCTCCTTCTATCTTTAAATTGTGTCCCTTGTTCTTGCAAGTCTCTTTTTCTGAAAGATGTAACCCTCTTGGACTTTGTTGATTCCACTGAGGTACTTAAAAGTTTCTATCATGTCCCTCCTCCTTTCCTCAAGGGTATACATATTAAGCTCCCTTAGTCTCTCCTCATACGGCTTCTCTTGCAGACCCTGCACCATTTTAGTTGCCCTCCTCTGGACTACCTCTATCCTGTCTATGTCCTTGCGGAGATGGGGTCTCCAGAACTGGACACAGTACTCCAGATGGGGTCTCACCAACTGTCTGTACAGAGGGATAACAACTTCCTGTTTTCTGCTGGTGATGCCTCTCCCTATACATCCCAGTATCCCCCCAGCCCTACCTACTGCCTTCTCACATTGCTTGCTAACCTTAAGGTCATCTGATATGATTACCCCCAGGTCCCTTTCCTTTTTTGTTGTTGTTACTACCTCCCCATCCATTGTGTATTCTTCCCCATGGTTCTTGTTTCCCAGGTGCATTATTTTGCACTTCTTTGCATTGAATCCTAGCTGCCATGCTTCTGACCATTCCTCCAACCTTGCCAAGTCCCTTTTCATCCTTTCCACGCCTCCTTGTGTATCAACCTGTTGCAGATCTTGTGTCATCTGCAAAAGGCATATTTTCCTTCCAGTCCCTCTGCAATGTCACTGATGAAGACATTAAAAGGACTGGACCCAATACTGAACCCTACGGTACCCACTAGTAACCCTCTTTCTTCAGAGTGGACTCCATTTTACAATTACCTTCTGTGTCCTGTTGTGCAGCCAGTGTGTTACACTCAGCTACTACCCTGGGACCCACTCCCAGGCTGGTTAATTTGACTGTTAATCTTTTCTGTGGGACTGTGTCAAATGCCTTGCTAAAGTCTGGGTAGGCCATGTCTGACCCCTCCTGGTCTACTACTTTGGTCACTCGTCAAAAAATCTATTAGATTGTTCTGACATGACCTTCCCACTGTGAACCATGCTTGCCTTGGGTCCTGTAGCTCACTGGCCTCTAGGTACTCAACTATTCTTTCCTTCAGAGAAGTGACTCATCACTTTTCCTACCACAGAGGTCAGACTGACAGGTCTAGTTTCCTGCCTCTGTCTTGGTCCCTTTTGTGAAGGGAATCACATCCGCCTTCCTCCAGTCCTTGGGTACCACACCATCCTCCCATGATTTATTAAAAGAGTAGCCAGTGGTTTCACTGAGTTCCTCCTTAATTCTTTCAGAATTCTGGGGTGAATTCCATCAGGCCCCATTGCTTTGTCCACCTTCAGTTTTAGGAGTTCTTGCAGAACCGTTTCTTCTGTGAAAGGACTGGGATTGACCTCCCTATCAAGAGAGCTTCTGTTAATTGGATTAGGCACTTCCCCCTCCTCTTTTGTGGATACTGAGCAGAAATATTCGTTCAGTATCCCTGCTTTTTCACTGTTCCCCTCTGCCCACCCACCGTTCATTCTATTCAGCCTCACTATCCCTCCCTTTGTCTTTCTCACGCTCACTGATGTACCTATAAAGGTTTTATCCCCTTCTTAACTGAGTTGGCTATCTTTTCCTCAGTTTGGGACTTTACTATTCTGATTCCTCCCTGCTTCCTTCTGCCTTAACTGGTACAGCTCTCTGTCCTGCTCCTTTTTGTGTTTCCTTATACTTCGAATGCTATCTTTTCTTCCTGACTTTCATAGCCACCTCTTTTGAGAACCATAGTGGCTTTTTCTTTCATTTTGATTTGTTTATTTGCTTCACACAAAGGCTTGTTGCCTCTGTGATGGCAGTTTTGATGATTCCCCATTATTGCTCCACATCTCCTTCTAGCCTGTTTGCTAGTGCTTTTCTGAGGCACTCTGCCATCTTGCCAAAGTCAGCCCTTCTAAATTCCAGTACCCTCACTTTTGTATGGCTTGACTCTGTAGCTGAGTTTAACGTGAACCACACTGTTTGATGGTCACTTGTCCCCAGATGGCAACCCACTTCTAGATCTGAGATCCTCTCACTGCCCCCATTTGAGAGTACGAGGTCTAAGATTGCCCCCTCATGAGTGGGTTCCGAAACTAGCTGCCTAAGGCCTGCCACCTTTAGGGCATCAAGAATGGCCCTGCTCTTGGATGTGGCTGCAGCAAATGTGCTCCAGTTAACATCTGGCATGTTCAGGTCTCCCATCAACAGTATCTCCCCTTTCTCTGCCATTCTAAGAATGCCTTCTATCATATTCTTTTCCATTCCCTTCCCCTAACATGGGGGTCTGTACACAACCCCTGTGCAGATTGTGGTGCCCTTTCCAGTCTCCAAGGTGACCCACAGTGCCTCCTCTCCTCCCTGTTTACTCTTTTGTTCAGTTGCTTTTATTCCTTCCTTTACATAGAGGCTACTCCTCCCCTCTTCTCCCCTGCCTGTCTCTCCTGTAGGTTATGTACCCTGGTATGTTAACATCCAGTCATGGTTCTCTGTGTACCATGTTTCTGTGACTGCTACAAAATCCAGGCATCCCTCTTCCATCAAGGCCACTAGCTCAGGGAGCTTGTTGCCCAGACTATGGGCATTGGTACTCATTACCCTCCATTTCCTGATGGCCTTACCCCTTTTGCCCCATCCCTGTCCTTCTTGCCTTTGTCACTTTAAAACATTTAAACATCTCCTTATAAAGCTGTCCTTACCCCATACACTATCTGTATTTATAGCCAGCACTTACTGCAGCCCTGGTCTTCCCAGTTCAGCAGTCACTGAACTCATCTCCACCATCGCCACACATGCCAGCTCGGGTGAACTGTCCATTCTAGGTACTGTAACTTTAATATAGACTACTGTAGCTGTTAACTACCATAGCACAATCTGTTCTGATTTCAAATCTTTGACCCTCACTCTTAAATCTCATAACCACTCCCTCATTGAGTGGGCTCCTATGTCCCCCCCCCCCGGAAAAATAAACATCATACATGCATTTGTACTTATATTATGGATGCCATGGTACCTCAGAAATAAAATGATTAGGGTTGCCACCCGTCAGGTTTTAGACTGAATAATCCATTTTTTAGGGTCTTTATTTGGTCATCTGGTTTTACTTAAATGTAGTCTGATTTTTGGGCTAGTCTGAGTACTCACATACTCTAAATTATTGTATCAAATCATTCACTCTTTTGGCTGCATGTCCAGGTTACAAGGAAGTTCTGATGTCACAGACCTTTGTAAAACTAGTCTACCTCTATATGGGAGGTGTAAAGTATGGCCATTAAGACCATTAGCAGTAAATCAACTTAACCTATTCCACTCTGAATTTTAAATATGGTCTTTTACTGCTGGGAAGGAAACAGTTCTTATACTGTTACATGCCCTGCTGTGTTCCTTCCTTTTTGTTTGTGCAATCACATCGCTTCTCCATTTCGCTTCAAGACTATTACCTTTGGAGAAACCAGGAAATATCTGTGCAAAGTGCCTGGAAAGGGGAGATTCAGTGGGGATAACCTCAACCTGAAACTAATCTCACTCTCACTCTCACTCAAAGAAATCCTGTCCCCTCTCACTCATATCCTTAGCCTCTCACTCTGTCTCACAGTATTCCCCCAAAAATGGAAGCTGCAGTAGTCACCCCTGTGTACAAGAGTGGGGATCGTGCCCTCCCCGGGAACTATAGACCCATCTCTACACTACCACCACTCTCGAAGGCCCTTGAACGAATTGTTGCCGACCAACTTGTCCATCATTTGGACAAGCACATGCTCCTATGTGCAGAGCAACATGGCTTTAGGGCTGGGCATAGCACCACTACAGCCCTCCTGGAATACACAGGCTACATCCACAAATCCCTTGATCTTGTCCAGCTCATTGGGGCTATCTATATTGACCTAACAAAGGCCTTTGACATAGTCAAGCATGCCCTGCTAATTGACCAATTCACTGCCATAGGCCTTGCCCCTGTGGCGGCTGTACGGTTCTGCAGCTACCTACACTGTAGTTCACAGCAAGTCAGGATAGATACCTTTCTCTCTGACACCAAGCCTGTGTGCTCAGGCATTCCACAGGGGTCAGTATTGGGCCCCCTCCTCTTTAGCCTATTTCTGAATTGCCTCCCCCTAGCCAGTCAATGCTGTATCCTCCTCTACGTGGATGATGTGGTTATCTTTTCTAATGGCTCTGACCCCACTGCTCTTGAGCAACAGCTACAACGTGACTTCACCAGCGCTGAGTTGTGGTTCAAAAATCATAAATTGATAATGAACTACAAAAAAACCAAAACCATGTTTTTCACCAGCCATAAGAACAAGCACAAAAACTACCCACTATCAATATGTGATGGGGTGGTGTTCCTCTTGAACATGTTCATCACTTCAAATATCTCGGAATCACTCTTGACAGCTTGCTCTCCTATGCCCTCCACATAGACATCACAGCTAAAGCAATCAACAATGCTTTGGACTGCTTTATCACCATAGGCAGAGCCTGACCCCTGAAGCCCCTCAGCATAGCGGTCCACAGTTCAGTGGATTCCCTAGTGGACTACGGACTGCCGGTATATGGCTCTACCACAGATACTGCCCTCTGACGTATAAAAACTGCCCTTAACAATGCCTGCAGACTCACCTTAGGGGCACGCTGACTAACCCACACTTGCGATCTCTATGCAAAGGCTCACTGGCTAATGCTCTTTGGTCGTTTAAAATATCAATCTTGCCTCCTGGCCAAAAAGATCTGCCTTGGTCAGCTCCCGACTGGGGTCCAACAACTCCTAGTTCCCAGTGCTAATCCCAGGCCCACCTAAAATTCGGAACTGCAGTCCTTCCTGACCCTAAAATGTGGGACATCTCAAGGACAGAGGTCCTTGGCCTATTGGGCACTGTTGTGGTTCAACTCCCTCCATGAGAACATTATTATCCTGACCACTCTGTGGACCTTCAAAAAGAACCTAAAGTACCATTTAATACAGGAATCTCAATGTGTCTGCCATCGCTAGCACCTAGCAAAGGCATCTCCTACCATCTGCCCTTCTGCCAAACAGATCTCTCTCTCTCTCTCTCTCTCTCTCTGTCTCGGACACCGTGCACTTGGGGCTCAACCCCCCACCCCGTCTCTCCAGCACTTCTATGCGCTAACTCCCTTGTTTTGCTGACAACTAACAGGTTCCTTGTTGGGCACAGTTATTTAGTCTGTTCCTGTATCTATCTGACTGTGTTTACTTATTCCAGTTTTAGTTTTCGCTGTATTTTTTGCATTCCTTTGTTTAACTCATTCAGGCCTAGAGACGTCTGTAGGCGGTGTCTGAAAGCATAGCCCCTCAGGACAATAACGCCTGTAGACGTACTCAACTGACTTTCACTCAGGCCCAGAAACGTCTGAGGAAGTCAGCAGTTTTCACCTAACTATTAAACAAACCAAATTGCTTAGAATTGAATGCATAGCACCGTTAGAAAGGCAATTTTGCTCTGAACAATTTTGCTGCAGATACTTTGTGTCTATCATGTATACTTTAGGAGTTATTCATATTTGTTTAAGGTATGGTGTGCATGACTAACATTTGTCTCTCAAGCCTCACCTAAGCACCTTGAATAAATCTGAAAAAAAAACAGTTGTTTGGTATTTCAGCTACTATAAAATAAAAACTAAATGGACTACAATTGATTGCATAGCACCATTAGAAAAGATATTTTGTGCTGAATAATTTTGCCACTGATACTTTGTGTCTACCACATATACTTTAGGAGTTATTTGCATTTGTTTAAGGTATGGTGTGCATGGCTAACATTTGTCTCTCAAGCCTCACCTAAGCACCTTGAATAAATCTGAAAAAAAAAACAGTTGTTTGGTATTTCAGCTACTATAAAATAAAAACTAAATGGATTACAATTGATTGCATAGCTACATTAGAAAATATATTTTGTGCTGAATAATTTTGCCACTGATACTTTGTGTCTACCACATATACTTTAGGAGTTATTTGCATTTGTTTAAGGTATGGTGTGCATGGCTGACATTTGTCTCTCATGCATCACCTAAGCCTATGAAAAATCAGAAAAAATCAGTTGTTTGGTATTTCAGCTAGTATAAAATAAAACTCAATTGATTACAACTGATTGCATAGCACCATTCGAAAGATAACATTGTGCTGAACAAGTTTGCCACTCATACTTTGTGTGTAGCACTTACGGTTCAAGAGGTATTCACATTTGTTTGTGGCATGCTGATTATGGCTTGATTTTGCTTAGAAAGGCCCAGGATGCAGTGCTAAGAGTATACAGGGCACAAGTGGCAGAAGTCTCAAAGAGCTCTTGTGGTGTGAATGAGTTAAAGACCAAATGTACCTAAATGTTCTCATTCTAATTCTATTGCCTTGTTTGTCTCAATCCTCTGTATAATCACCTACTTGTTCTAAATGTACTAAAGTGGAACCTATGTAAAGAGCTCTGAGCTCAAATGGTTAATCCGAGATCTGAAATAAATAAATAAACAAATATTCTGATGTGTTTTAGATCCATTCTGTTCGCCTTTATTGCAACATTGATTCTATTTCTCCAGAGTTCTCAGCTGCTACTTGTGCTCTCATTTTTGATACTGCTAGACCGTTCCATGATATTAGTTTCACCATTACAGGCCATTCAGTTGAATAGCCTGGAATGGTGTGTCCGAACATATGTAATGTCTTAGAAATATGAAAAGAAACAGCAGTACCTGCTGAGTTAAAGGGAACACAATGCAGAAGTGAGGTTATCACAAACATTGATATATAATGTTTCAAAAATGGGTCAAAGCTTATCAAAATGCATGATTAACATGAAAATGTAAGTGAAAGAGTTTAACAGGGTTAGAACAATGAGCTATGAATAAGCTTGGTACATTCAGCTGATCTGGATTTGATTCCCAGTCTTCCGTTGCATCTTGTGTGATCTTGAGCAAGATGCTTAACCTCTCAGTGCTCCCAGTTCACCCCCGTAAATGAGCCTTGTGGTCAATGGGCCTTACCTGCTTACCAAAGGACAAAAATTACTAATGCATAAAACTAACATTATAGAAATGACTTCCTATCACTTTTAAAACTCTTCTCTGATATTAAAATGGCTTTGAAGTAGGAATGATATACCTGTCAGTCATAAAGAAGGGTGGAGCAAGGGGTGGAGTTTGGATGTGGTTTAGCATACGGTTTTCACCTCATGCATGGGTGGCAAGCGTAATAATGATACAATGTAATATTAATACCTACACTGTCAAGCAAACTGTATAAGCAATAATATTAAGGGGGTAAGGAAGGTGCACCGACTGCACAACAGAAACATTACTAAGTCCATTACAGCAACAGTTTCACTGTTGTCGCTGTAATGGACTTCAAGGCATAATTTCACCCTCCCCCCTTCCCCATAAACAAACTCTGACCTGGAGTTTGTATCTAAAAATAGAAGGATGGCATAGGGACAAAGCCCTAAGAAAAACCTCAATACTCGAAAGGTAGAATTTCATACTCATACTCATACCTTCGCCCTGGTGTTTCCAGTACCCGACATACGGGTACACCCACCATGTTACACCCCAAAGACTTATGTGGGCTTCTGGCAAAGCTCCTATTGTGGTGGATATATTCAGTGTTAGTGTGCTTGCAGAGATTAATCAAATTATAATGTAGCAATAACATAACAACAAAGGAGGCCCTCTTTGTAGTCCAAATAAGGAGGGCCCAATGGCCTAGCAGATCTTTCACTTGGGTCAATAGGTATACGACAGCGTATTTATACAGGGCTTGTATCTGCTTAACTACTCTCTGATGTAGGGGGTAGACTTTCACGCAGTTTCCCTCTTCTTCTCCTCCTTGGCTGATTCACCCACATTGAACCTTGATTATGAGGTCCAAGATTTGCTAAATTACTACGGCCTGCAAATGTGGAATTTCCAACTAGGGATCAGTTCTTTGGAGCAAAAGTCTCCAAATGTCTATAGAAATTGCTTTCTTTTATGTTGCAGTTGAAAATCTTTTTCCACTTTTCTCACAAATTGAAGGGCACTTCAGCAGTGCAAAAATAAACATTAATCTGTTACCTAAATTATAAAAAAATATGAGCATACTTGTCAAGTCTGCTTTGTGAGGAAGCAAAGGTGACATGAATATTTCCTTTTATAGAAACATAGAAACTTCTAGCACAAAAGGACCCCAGGCCCATCCAGTCTGCCCTAAAAACATATTACCTAATGCATCACTGCAGACCCTAGTTGATCTGCAGCCTTACTTACCGCACCCCAGCCCTGTTACTAAGGTCCCCCATGTCTACCCCATGCATGCTTGAAACCTGCTACCATGTTGGTACTGTACCTACTACCTCTGCTGGAAGTCAGTTCAAGTTGACCACTACTCTTTCTGAGAAGAAGTACTTCCTCACATCTCCTCTGAGCCTACCCCTTCCAGTTGAATATCGTAGCCTTGAGTCTTTTCTCGCGGGCCCTCTTCTCATTTCCCCTCTCCTCCAACTTTCTCCCCACTTCCTCTTCTTCGCAGCCCTCTCTGCTTACTCCTGTCACTGCAACTTAAGTGACAAAGCTGTCTCCCAGCTGCTCCTGATGCACTACAGTGGATCTAGCAACTATTCTACTCTTTGCGGGATTGCCTTTTAGTGCAGGATAAATGGTAATGGAAGGGATGGCGGTGCTATCCCCCTGCTTGCAGCATCCCTGCTGGAGGAAACAAAAATAAATGGAGAGAGTTGTCTGTAGTGTAACGCTAGCTTACGGTGGTCCCCACAGTCTGTTTGTGGTTGGTGGAGACCGGGTATCTCTAAGCTACAGATTCAATCCGCCACTTCAGATGGTCCACAGGGAGGGAGCTCTGTCATAGTTAAACTCCATCCCCTCCTTAGAGGCTCCTTGTGCTGTTCTGCAAATCAGGACCCTGAGCCTGCAATTTAAGGACAGAAGTCCTTTGTTGGTACCTGCCGCCCTTTTCTAGGAGATGCTATTGGTTCCCAGATGCCCACGTCACTGAAGGGATCCCCTTTGTTCAATGTTATTGTAGCACAATTACCTCCATGAAGCTGCCCCTGCTGAAAATTAGAGAAGGACCGCATTTGCCAAAAAACAATCTGCTGCCTGGTGTCGCTACCTACTATAGCCCCCCTAGAACTCTGAGAAGGTAGGGAATAATTGTGCTAGATAGGAGAGTGTACAGTAACAATATTAAGTGCTCTGCAATGATAACCTGTCTGTAGAACTTTACAACCATTGGTTACAATGATATGGAAGTACACAGTTATAGCCCAGAGTCCTGTAAAGAAAACCTGCTTTGAAAAGTGAGAGACCTGTTGGTTAACTGTGCCTGAAACCCACAGTTACAGCTCAGTGTAGTTACTTAAATCAAGCTTGCCTTATAATAACTGCCATACAAGTACCTGTATTTTAGAAGCCGATGCGTGCTGTAGTACAGAATAAATAGTAATGGAAGGGATGTCAGGGGTATCTGCCCGCTTGCAACTTCCCTGCAGCAGAAAAAAAATGTAGAGAGTTTCCATAGTGTACTGCTTGACTGCGGCATCCCCTACAGTCTGGTTGTGGTTGGTGGAGGCTGGGTAGCTCTAAGACACAGAGTTTATTAATTCCCCTTAGCCTTTTTATCCTCTAGCGTACCTATTTAAGTCCTTGAGTCTTCCCTTGCAGGGCCTCAGATACAGGCCATGCACCATTTTGGTTGCCCTCTTCTGTACTGCCACCACTCTTTTTATAAACATGTTTTGCTGACATCTTCTTAGTACAATTGGTCAAGAAGCAGACTAGACTGGGAAACACTCTGTACCCGGTGCTATCGAATGAGGAGGTTGTAAGGGATCTGGCGGTGGAGGACCAAGTAGCTGGGAGTGACCACAACATGGTGTGGCTCAAGCTCAGTATGGGGAGGGAAACAGGAGGTATGGGTACCAGGGTGATTGAATTCAATGGTGTGGACTTTAAAAGGATGGGGAAAATTTGGGGCTGGCACCTGGTGGAAATTAAGGCACAAATGGATGCTAGACAAAAGTGGGATATTAATAAAAGGGGGCTCATGGTGGCCTTAGGACACATGCTAGGACAACAAGTAAGAAGAGAAGGGAAAAGAATCCCAGTTAGATGAATCAAGGGGTCCTGTAAAGGGTGAGGTCCAAGAGAAAGGCATTTCAGAGACTCAAGAAATCGGGGGAATGACATAGAAGAGCACAAGAGGAAGTCCAGGAAGTTACTAAACTGGTCAGAGCAGCCAAGGCTTCCAGATACATTAGAGAGAGAAGGAATAATAAGGACCAGATTGTGAGGATCAGGAAGGGCGGGGGGGGATGGAGAAGGGGGAAGACCAGGCAGACGCACTAAATGAATACTTGTGCTCTGTGTTCACAAAAGAGAAAGGGGGCATGCCTTAGACAACTAGTATCGGAGCCCACTCAAGAGGGAGCAATCTTAGACCTGGTTCTCTCAAATGGAGATAAAGAGAGGATCACAGATGTAGAATTGGGTAGCCATCTGGGAACTAGCGACCATCGAACAGTATGGTTCACAATAAACACAGCAATAGAGTCAAGCCATACAAAGGCAAAAGTACTGGACTTTAGGAGGGCTGACTTTGCCAAAATGGGTGAGTGCCTAAGGAATGCACTAGCAAATGAGCAGGAAGGAGGTGGAAGAACAATGGGAATAATAAAACTGCCATCACAGAGGTAACAAGCCTTTGTGTGAAGCAAATAAACAAAACAAAATGATGTAAGAAACCACTATGGTTCTCAAAGAAAGTGGCAGTGAAGGTTCAAGAGAAAAGAAAGCATTCAGGAATACAAGGAATCACAGAAGGAGCAGGACAGAGAACTGCATGGTTAAAGCAAAGGAAGCTGGCAAGGCAGTCAGAACAGCAAAGGCCCAAACCAAGAAAAAGATAGCCAACTCAGTTAAGAAGGGGATAAAACCTTTTACAGTACATCAGGGAGTGAAGGAAGACCAAGGGAGGGATAGTGAGGCTTAATAAAGGGAGGGAGGAGTGGGCAGAGGGTGACTACGAAAAGGCAGAGATACTAAACAGATATTTTTGCTCAGTATTTACAAAGGAAGAGGGGGAGGTACCTAAAACAAACAGTAGAAACACTCTGGATACAGAAGTTGATACCAGCCCATTTACAGAAGAAAGGGTTCTGAAAGAACTCTTAAAACTGAAGGTGGACAAAGCAATGGAGTCTGATGGGATTCATCCCAGAATTCTAAAAGAACTAAGGGTAGAACTAGTGACACCACTGACTATCCGCTTTAACAAATCATGGGAGGATGGGGTGGTACCCGAGGACTGGAGGAGGGAAGATGTGATTCCCCTTCACAAAAGTGGGAGCAAGGCAGAAGCAGGAAACTACAGACCTGTTAGTTTAACCTCAGTGGTAGGGAAAATGATGGAATCACTTCTGAAGGAAAGAATTGTCGAGTATCTAGAGGCCAGAGGGCTCAGGACCCAAGGCAGCATGGATTCACAGTGGGAAGGTCATGCCAGACAAATCTGATAGATTTCTTTGACTGGGTGACCAAGTAGTAGATCAGGAGGGGCTGTGGACATGGCCTACCTAGACTTAGCAAGGCATTTGACACAGTCCCACACAAAAGATTTAATATACAGGTTAGCCAGTCTGAGAGTGGGTCCCAAGATGACAGCCTGGGTAAAGAAATTGGCTGGAGAATAGGACACAGAGAGTAATAGTAAATGGAGTCCACTCTGAAGAAAGGGGGTTACTAGTGGGTACTGAGGTTCAGTATTAGACCGGTCCTCTTCAATGTCTTTTATAAGCGACATTGCAGAGGGACTGAAGGAAAAGCATGTCACTTGCAGAATGACACAAAGATCTGCAACAGAGTTGATGCACAAGGTGGGGTGGAAAGGATGAGAAGGACTTGGCAAGGTTAGAGAAATGGTCAAATGTATGGCAGCTTAGATTCAATGCTAAAATGTAGGTAATGCACCTGAGAAACAAAACCCAGGGAAGAGTACACAATGGGGTGAGATACTAACAACAACAAAAATGGAAAGGGACCTGGGGTAGTCATATCAGATGACCTAAAGGTGGGCAAGCAATGTGAGAGGGCAGCAAGAAGGGCTGGGGGATGCTGAGATGGATAGGAGAGGCATCACCAGTAGAAACAGGAAGTTATTATCCCTCTGTACAGACAGCTGGTGAGACCCCATCTGGAGTACTGTGTGCAGTTCTGGAGACCCAGTCTCCGAAGAACATAGACAGGATGGAAGCTGTCCAGGAGGGCAACTAAAATGGTGCAGGGTCTGTACCAGAAGACATATGAGAGACTTAAGGAGCTTAATATGTATAGCCTCAAGGAAAGGAGGAGAGGGGACATGATAGGAAACTTCAAGTACCTCAAGGAATCAACAAAGTCCAAGAGGATAGCATCTTTCAAAAAGAGGTGTGCAAGAACAAGGGCATAATTTGAAGATAGAGGGGGCAGCTCAGAGGTAATTTAAGGAAGTATTTTTCACAGAGGGTTGTGGATGCATGGAGCGGCCTTCCGGAGAAGAGTTGTGAGTCAAAAACAGTGGTGGAATTCAAGCATGCATGGGACAGTCATAAGGCAATTCTAGGGGTGGGGTAGGAAGAAGTAGGCTGGCTAACTAGGATCTGCAACTTATTCATTAGGTAGGGAAATGGGCAGACTGGGTTGGCCAAGAGGTCCTTATCTGCCATCAAATTCTATGTTTCTATGTTTCTATGGGGGGCAGATACCTCAAGGAAGGGGTGGTGTGGGCAGGGGGATAGGGGATGACTGATTCAGTAATTACAGAAGACAGGGTTCTGGAAGGATTAAGGGTACTGAGGGTGAACAAGGCACTGGGTTCAGATGGCATTCACCCTAGGGTATTCAAGGAGCTGGTGAAGATCCTGGCAGGACCACTGGCAGACTTGTTCAACATCTCCCTGGATACAGCATGCATGCCACAGGATTGGAGAATGACCTATGTGGTGCCCATTCACAAAAGTGGTCCTAAGGATGAACCAGGCAACTACAGGCCAGTGAGCCACACATCGATTGTGGGGAAGCTCATGGAGATGATCCTAAAATGAGCTGTACATTTTGCTACCCACCCCAACCCCCATCATACTACAACAGTCTCTACAGCAGTCCTTTAATGAAGCTGAAACATGGTTCTCCAAGCACCGTTTAGTGCTAAACTATAAAAAAACTAAAATAATGTTATTTGCTAACTCTCGGAACAAACATAGTGGCCAGACCCCGCAAATCCTCAATTCCAATCAGGACCCCCTGGAACAGGTAACCTCCTTCAAATACCTTCGAGTAACCCTAGATGCTACTCTTAACTACCATGAACATATCTGCCTCCTTAGCACCACTGTAAACACATGCATTGGCCTATTGTACCATCATAAGCACTGTTTCCCGCTGGAAGTCCTAGAGCTTGCCATCTCTTCATCCATCCTGTCCCTCATAGGCTACGGGATACTGTTGTATTGGGCTACTGACTCCACTGCCCTTCAAACAATCAGGATATCATTAATTAAACAAAGGCAAAAAAATTTCCTGGACTCTGATTGGTCAGTGTATGCCTAAGACAGTGATGTTATTACTCAATAACATCACTGTATGGATTTGTTGGATGATATGGATTTATTTTTTTCAGAAACAAAGATATATTGCTACACTAAAAATCTAGTAAAACCTTTTATAAATATTTTTTATATTTTGTATAACATCAAGCCATTGTATAATTGCAATAAGGCACTCCAAGGTGTGTGTTATCGAGTAATAACGTCACTCCTGGGGTGGTGGAAGCACTTGGCTTCACCTCGTGCTTCAACTCACCCCAGGAGTGACGTTATTACACAATAACACACACCTTGTCGTGCTTTATTGCTTAAACAAGACCTGTCACCTTGCCACTGGCTGTGAGCACCTGACCCACACCTGCTCTCTCTAAACCCTCACAAACTGGCTTGACTTTGACAGAAGGCTTAAATACCAGACCTGCCTTTTGGCAAAGAAAATCACTAATGATAGTGCACCTCATGGCCTCTCACCTCTTCTTCAACCTGCTCCTGCCCCTAAATGTACCCATAGTTCCAGTAAATCCTGTTACCAGGTCCCCCTCTGCAGATCAGTGATGGGCCAAAGAACCTTTCGTTACAGGGCACCATTCTGGCTAAATGCCCTCCCCAATAACATCCTCACTAAAACAAAAATTGGACACTTCAAACACCTCCTTAGGGAACAGATTAGTTGTGAAGGGGCATGCAACTGCCTCCAGCCAAACCCTTTGGTATGCCTGCCTGCCCTTAGGCTCACTTACAGACACTCCAACCTTAAGTTTTACTGCCTCCGTGCTAAGGCACACCTGGAATGCCAGTCCTCCAACCTAAACACCCTCCCAGCTTGGTAAATTATATCCTAGTATTGACCATTGATACCGCCTATGACTAAGCTACTAGTGGTAGCTGCTATATACCTAGGACTAAGCTACAACTGGTAGCTCCTATACACTTGATGGAACAAAATGTAATTTGCAATGTAATTTTGAATAAATATGTTCATTGTACAGCCTGTTGTACGGCCATACTTCCTGCTGGCAGTTGTAATTTTACTGTATATAAGACCGTGTAACCTGTATGTAATGTAAATAATGGATAATTGTCCACAATGTACAACCTGGATGCTATCATGACAATGCTACCTGCATGCAGCTGCTCTTCGCTGTTTGTAACTAACTGTAATATGTGAAGTTAATGTCGAATATCTGTATGTTTTCTGACATAGAGTGTTTGCAAATGAGTCTCTGACTCAAAGATATGCAATGCTGATACAATAAATAACTAAATAAATGAATAAAAGAAAGGCTAGTGATCTTTTTGGAGAGCAATGGACTCCAGGATGGTTAACAGCATGGGTTTGTCTCGGGAAGATCCTGTCGGACGAACCTAGTTGAATACTATGACTGGGTGACCAGGGAACTGGACAAGGTCCATGAGGTGGATATGATGTATTTAGATTTCATCAAGGCCTTTGATTCTGTGCCACATGGGAGGCTAGGAGGGAAAGCAGAAAACATTGGTGTGGGAACAAAGATGGTTAAGTGGGTCACTAACTGACTGAAGGGAAGGCAACAAGGGTGGTAGTGGGGGAGAACTCTCATTACCAAGGGATATGATGAGCGGAGTACCACATGGATTGATATTGGGACTGGAATTGTTTGGTATATTTATAGCTAATACATCACAGGGTATCTGGAGTAAGATCAGTCTGTTTGCAGATGATTTGAAGATGGGGGCTGTGGTGGATGACTTTGAAGGGTGGAACAGGCTACAGGAGGACCTGACCAAACTGCAGGAGTGGTCAGAAACATGGCAGTTGGGGTTCAACACCAAAAAGTGCAAGGTACTGCACTTTGAGACTAGGAACCAGGTAAGCAGCTATCAGCTGGGAGGGGTATAATTGGAAAGCACTGAGGAGGAAAAGGATCTAGTCTTATAACAGGGAGTATGAACAACTCAGCTCAGTGCAGGAAGATGGTGGCAAAAGCTAACAAGATGCTGGGGTGTATAGCAAGGGGAATATCCTCCAGAAATATGGAGGTTATCCTCCCCCTGTATAGATCTTTGGTAAGGCTGCACCTAGAATACTGTGTGTAGCATTGGCGCCCATTCCCTGAAGAAGGATATCAGATTGCTGGCAAGGGTGCAGCGTAGGGTGACAAAGAACGATCCAGGAATTGGAAGGGAAATCTTATGAGGAGAGGCTGGGAGAGCTGAACAAGTATTCTCTGGAGGAGAGGATGGATAGGGGAGATATGATTGAAACCTTTAAAGGGGAAATGTCATCAGCAGGATTTCTTAATGTCTGAAAGCCCATAACAAGCTAATTTGATTGAGCTATTGTGTTGATCTGTGAGATTTTGCAGTCCAGTGTTATTCATATGTAAATCACCCTGTAATTAAGGGCTGGTGGCAGCCATATGTTTTGGGCTCCAGACAGGAAATGATGTCACTGATGGCCTAGGGTCTCCTTTGACTGTATTTAATCCAACAGGTTAAATAGGAAATATACTGTTTTAATAAGGTGTTATTACAACACTTTCTACATCTATAATAATCCTATTGATGACAGTTCCCCTTTCAGTATTTAAAGGGAATAAACAAGACTAACACAGGGTTCATTTTTCAGATTAGAAGAGGGAGAGACATGAAGGGGCATCAGTTGAGATTAGAGTGGGTAAGATTCAGGGGGGAAATTAGGAGACATTTTTTCTTGAATGGGCCTCCAATGCCTCCCATCCACCCACTAGTCTTGCCCCTCACTACCACATCAGGGATACTGTTCAGACCTTGTCCATACTTCCAAAGGGTCCAACTTTCTAGCGGGGCCTCCTCCCGTCATTGTAGAGGTGTGCTTCCTGGAGTTCCTTTACTTTCCTCCAAATTACATTTGTATTTTTACAGCTGTAAAAGCTATCTTACCAATAAAAATATTATGAACATATGGCAAGTGCCAGCAGATGAAGGCCTAGTGGTCTATCAAAGTGGCTCATACTGTGAAGTGCCAAATGGCAACTAAGGAGTGCTCCCCCTCCTTGAATGCTACCTCCCTTTCTGTCCGCTCCCCTTTTGGCCCTGACTTTACCCTGTCCCACCTTCTTATGAAGCCCTCTACTGTCTCCAGTGAGACCACTTCCTCATGGAGGTTGTTCCACCTTGCAACCATTCTCTTCATGAAGAAATGCTTCCTGAACTCTCTCCTGAACCTCCCTCCCCCACCTTAAGGCAATGTCCCCTGCTACTTGTATTGACACTGGTACTGAAGAGGCTTTCTTGGCTCACCTTGTTAATGTCCTTCATGTAATTAAAGATCTCAGTCATGTCTTCCATCTCCCTCCTCTCCTCCAGGAGAACATGTTCAGGTCCTCCAGCCTCTCCTCATATGTTGTGCTTTGCTGACCATTAACTATCTTAGTCACCCTCCTCTGGTCCACCTCTAACAGGTTAATGTCCTTCTTCAGGTAAGGACACCAGTACTGCACGCTATACTCCAGGTACAGCCACACCAGTGATCTGTATGTCAAAATGACTTAATCCCACCTGCTACTGATCCCCCTGGTGATGTGACCCAGCATTCTGTTGGCTTTTACAACCACCTTCATGCACTGTGAGGAATGCTTTAGATCACTAGTGATCATCACCCCCAGGTTATTCTCTACTTTGGATTTGGTTACCAATTGCCTCTTAATCCTCCTGACAAAACCGAATGCACTTTATCATAGATCAGTTTGTTTCAGAACTGGATTACCTTATGGAACTCATCACTGTGTGTTATCCTTATTCTTAAACTGGACTCCTTTAACTAATGGAAGGCTTAAAAATATTTACTTTTTTTTTTTGTCCATTGTATTGCGGCTGCCTCCATGCCCACGAGGACCTCTCTCCTTCGGGCCTTCGCAGAATGGGTAGTGGACAAATGGAATACTCTACCTGAGGAGTTGGTATCCTGTAGTATGGTGGGAGGTTTTAAGAGGGTATGAAGCAGAGTGGGGGGGGAAGGTAGCACAATTGAACAGACTTGATAGACCATGAGGCCTGTTTCTGCTAGCATTTTCAGATGTTTGTATCTGCAGAAATAGTTTTTTTTTTTAAACAAGATTAAATTTCTGGTAAAATGTACTGTTCTTAATAATTTCATGGATTGTTACTAAAGTTTATTTGTAACAGAAATAAAATGTTTGAATACAAATGTTTAAAAAAAGGAAATAACTTTAATCCATATCAAGATTAGAACCCATTACCTCCTGGTTGGAAGTAAAAAAAAAACAACATACAAATGGACTGCTTATCAGTAGGGAAAATATTTGCAGCTCTAGTGATCTAGAGATTTTCAGGACTATTGAAATCTGATCTGGTGTTTAAACACCGGTGCACTGTTTGGACAATATTTAAAGCAGCAGTGCAATGGACTGTGTATAAAATTGTGTTAAATGATTTTAGCTTACTGAGATGTTAGGGTGATATTCCGGTTCACAAATATGTATTTATGTTCAGTATTCAGTACTTTGTTGCAGTGTGATTTTTACTTTTTTATTTAATTCACACAATTTAACTAATCACTCACCATGTTGAATCTCCATAGTAAGCATCCCATGATGCATTTGTTGTCCTGTAAGTCACGGCTGGTGTGCATGTTCATGTGATGAAAGCAGGAATCTGTGGAGTGGTCAGTAGTTGAATTTAGCTTTTGGCCATATAGTATGTTAGAGTTTTTCAACATAGACACATAGAGTAGTCCTAGCCTCCTTATTTACTTTTGTTTTGGCATTTTTGGGCTTTACTTTATCTTTTTATATGGATATATTTTTTTGTGAGCTTGTTGTACGTGACAGTTTCTCACAGGAAACAGATGCTCTGAGAATCGTGCTCATATTTGTATAATTTGTTAACAAGTTTGTGTTGGTATTATTCCTTTTTTTTTAAATAGGATATTCAAATTCAGGACTGATGTCAGCATGTGGCCAGTGGGGCATCATTAACCCCATACCATCAGTCTATCTCACCATTTGACTCTTACCATTATCTTGTCTCCATTTCGTGAAGGAGCCTTGTCATCAGTGACTTGGCGAGAGCTAGATTCTAACTGGTGGCAGCACTGACTGAAATAAATGTAACATCACAAGGGAGTTAAGAGTAGCAGTTATTCTAAAATGGAAACAAGCACTTTATAAAGAGAATGGGGGGAATGCAGCTATCACCTGCAGACTGATTATTTGATAAAATCAGGTTTCCTAGCAGTTGTAGTTTGTACAGTTATATCGGTGTAGGTTAGTGCAGTAACCTCTGTTTTTTGTCTGCCATGTTACAGGGATCGGATTCAATTCCCACCCACAATGCTTCCATTTTTTATTGGCATGGTAAAAGTCCTCATTTATTTACATTGGAAACTTTCAGGTCAAAATGCATGCCTTTTGATATGTCATAGCTATGTTCAACATGCAGTCTAATTAAAAACTCATAGTATACATGAAGGAAATGCTCTACTGCTGGTATCACCTACAAGGTGACGTGATGTGCACTGTGAACATCATCCCAGTTTCCCTAGTCATTGCTGATCAGTTGTGTGTTCATAGTCTTCATTATCCTCTGCAGCTAAAGATAGCTAGTTATTGTTCCTGACCTGTAGCAGCTCTGTCACAATGCTCCCCATGGGGCAGCAATTGTTAGAGAGAAAGGAAAGCTAATTAACCTCAACTCAGTTTGGTGGTATTCTAATGATTTTTTATGTTATAAATGTGTTTGCCATTTGTATCCTTTTGTGAATATAAAAATCAGGGCATCATAATAAGTACCATCTGGTCACGCTATCAGTTAAGAGCTGCAGACTGATCATTTGATAAAAGCAAGTTCCTCACAGGTAAAACATGTGAAGCAGGTTTGTTGTAGTGGATAAAGCACATGCCCCAGGTGTTTTTGCTGCACTGTCACAAAGGGTCAGGTTCGATCCTCACTCTAAGCAGATTTTTTTACATAGCATGGTAATATTCCACAATCAGTCAGATTAAAAATGTGAAGTCCTGAATGTATGTTTTTTTCAAAATATCATGGTTATGTTCCACATTCATCTTGATTGAAAACTCGTTGTGTAAGGGATGAAAATGCTGTTCAGCTGGCATCACGTACAGTATGATGTGACATGATGTATACTGTGAACAGCAACTTGTAAAGCTTTTTTTTATGTTCTGGCAACCTTCCTGGACATTGCTAAGCATGTGTATGATCATGATCTGCATCCTCTTCTTCACTAATGATAGCTACTGGCAGTTACCGATTTGTAATACATTCTTTCACAAAGCTTCTCATTGTCAATGTTTTTCAATTTAATTTTTATTTTACCAGGAAAACACCATTGAGCAGGCTCATTTACAAATTGGTCCTGGGAGGACTGTTCCATAGCAGTACCTCAGCTTCCCAAATTGTATTTATTATTAAAAAAAATAGGTGTTTCGCACATTTTTTTAATTTTTTTTTATTTATTAGAATTTCGGATAAATACTTTTGAGCCAATGGCTCTTTTACAAAGGTTCCACGTCACTATACAAAGAATAAAAGTACAGTTTGTGTGAAATTAGCAGGCACGCAGTTTGAATACAAAATTCAGTACAGGGTATACATGGTCTAAAAGCTACAGGTAATATAAATAACAGTAAGAACAACATAATCAAGCATACATTTAAGAATGATAAGTCACAACAAACAATATTTACATGAATTAAAGCTGCCTGAAGGGCATTGTCAAAGGGAAAGGTGGAGTGGAAAAACTGAATTGCTACCAGTTGTGCCAGGTAGTGTAGGAAAGTGGAAGAGAGAGTAGGTGTAGAGGGGTAACTGGGAAGGAGGTAAAAGGAGAGGTGGGTGGGAGGCAAGGATCAGAGAACAAGTGCATCAGTGGGTGGGTGGGTGGGGTGAGCAGATTAGAAAAGGGAGCTGAAGGAGGGTAAGAGAGGAAGGTGGTGGACCGGGGCTTGGGAGAGAGGCAGGGGTATATATGGGGAAGGGGAAGGGTGGTGGCAGACAGAGGTGGTGATAGTAGAGAGGTATGAAGAACAGAAGTGACTGCCAGGGAGGTTAGGAGAAATAGTCACAGGTGGCTCTGGACACAAGCATTTAACGTAGCTTGTGTTTGAATGAGCAGAGGATGCCTAAGTTGGTAAGTTCGCTGCCCAGGGAGTTAAACATCTTAGGGGCTCTACCTGCAAAAGACCACTGGCCTTGGGCAGTGTGACAGCAGGGAACAGATAGAGAATAGTTGTCAGAGCTTCTTGTGTACTGGGGCAGTTGGCTAGGCTTAAGAGAGACTGGACCTCAGGGGGCATGAGTCCCATCAATGACTTTTTTGCTAGTAGGCAGGTTTGGAATGTAATCCTTCCCTGAAGTTGTAGCCAGTTTGACTGTTCGTAGAGGTTGCAGGTACGCGTGCGGTGGGCAGCATCAGTAAGGAGTGTACAGGCCCTATTCAGCACTGTAAGAATTCACCGTAGTGCTGTAGCTGTGGCTGCTCCATAGATAACAAGCCCATAATCAATGATGGAGACAATAGAGCTGTGTATTGCTAACTTAAGGGTGTCAGGTGTCAGGCAGTGTCTATGTTTATAGAAAAGGCCTATACGGATATTTATGGAATTTGCAACTGAATTGATATAGCTAGAGAAGGACAGAGTAGAGTCCAGGGTTATACCAAGGTATTTGAAAGTCTGCGTCTGGTCCAGGGTCACATCCGATCTGTTTTTGATAGCCAACTATTGGTGTTTATGTTTGTTATGTGTGCCGTGGAATAGCATAGTCTTTTTATTTTTGTAATTTAGCACTAGTTTCTGTGAGACGAACCAGGCCTCAACTTGCGTGAAACTTTCCTGCAGTTGTTTCTCCAAGAGGGAGGGGTCAGAATTCTTAGAGAAAGTCACTGTGTCATCAGCATTTACTGATTTTGAAATGCTGGATTGTGCACTTTGTCTATCTAAAAACTCACTAAAGGTACAAAAATGCTTGCTAAAATCCTAAGTGCACTCACACTGAATCTGAGGTGTTACAGTGTGAAATGCTACTGCTAATGAGAGCCATTTTTTCTGCATGTGAGTGGTTCAAAACTGTTAGCGGGAGCGTGCTTGAACAACAATAAAGAATTGCATCAAGGTAAGCCTTTTCGTCCAAAAAAATACCATGATGCAACTGGATACAAAATGGTGATCCTGGCAAGGGTGTGTATGAGTCAGCGTAAAAAACTGAACATAGAACTACAATCCTATGCCATCTGATTGCAATAGGTACATAAATTAACTATTCCAGACAAGTTCAGAGTAAAAAATATGTGAACACAGTGTTATTGATCCATTGCACTGCTGCTTTAAGATAAAAAAACAGAGAAAGAGAGCACCAGGAATCAATGGATGGTGCTATGTACTAGGCAAAACATACAGTTAGAAAAGCTAAGCACCCTTCTCTCGGACAAAAACAGACACATCATTTGTGTGTCAATAAATATTTATTTTACACTGTGGCAAACTGCACCCGGTAAAAACTAAAACCGCTGGTGCAGCCAAGAGAAAACACTTATGTTAGCTGGGTGAAATGTAAATTTTTCCCATTGGCTACATCAGCCTTTTAGTTTTTACTGGGTGCAATTTGCCACGATGTAAAGTAAATATTTATTGACACACAAATGAAGTGTCTGTTTTTGTCCATGAGATGGGTGCTTAGCTTTTCTGACTGTATGCTTTATGATAATCAGCAGCTCAGCACAGATCACGTGCACTGAATTAAGTAAGAGTGAAAGAAAGAATTTAACTTCTCACTCTATGGTTAGAAGACAGTAACCCTGCTAGTGTACTGCTGATTAGCAGGAAGGACACCTGCTGCTTAAGTGCACTTTGAAATGTGATCAACTGTCTAGGTGGTGGCTATATGAGATGTAAATGTAAGGAGCATATGTATAGTACTTTATCAGACCTTCTTAGTTTGCTTTTGACAATATTTTGATAATGAGTGTCCTTGTACTGAATTTAGTAAAACATGTCGTATCAAAACTCTTCTATACAGAACAAAAAAATAATAAAAATTGATGATCAAGATTTGATCCCTTTATCTTCTGGTTAAAAGACAAACACTCTACCAATGGTCTACTGATCAGCAGTGAAAATGGGAACTTCTCTAGTGAACTGTATACTCTCAGGATACTTTGAAATAAAATCAACTTGCAGAATTGTTTTAATTGAGGAATATATGATTGCCAATGTTTCAATATGTAAGATAATCAGCTCACTTGCACTGAATTAGTTAAAAGGTGTTAATATCAAAACTCTTCTTTTTGTAAGAAAAAAACAAACACTTTTTCAGGTTAGAACTCCTCACTATGTGGTAAGGGGATAGAACCCCTGTTGGTGTACTATTGATTGACAGAAGGATTAACACTGTTTTAGTGAACTAGACATTCTTAGAGCACTTTAAAATTTACACACACATTTCCAATCAGTAACTTCATGCTCTAACACTATTTTGTCCCTGTTCAGATTTGTGATATTCAGTATGCAGTTTACAGTTCTTATTCCATGGCTCCATAGATCACTACTCAAGTAAAAAGTAAAAAAATACGATTGCAGATGTGCAAAAAGCATTTTTCTGCTTCCTGTACTTTTTACAGAAATACTGTATTAGCATAAATGTCATGGGCACTTTTCTAGGCAGCAAACATTATATGCATATTTTCTTTCATGAAGTCTCTGTAATGAAAGGACAACCTCCTGTCTGCACATATTGTTACAGTCAGCTTCTGTTTGATAAAAATGTACTATTCTCATTGCTTCCATGGATCAAATGAAGTTGCAATTGATATATGAATACTTTAATACAAATGTTTAAGCCTCTGTTAAGATTTAAATCATGTTCTCTGGTTGAAAAGTAGGGGAAATAAATGACAATTCTTTCCTCTTGGTTTGAACCCAGCAACCTTGTTTTCACAGGCAGACACGCTTACTCTACACCACCAAACAATTTTGTTAACATCTGCAACTTTAGGGAACTAGAAATTAGCATATAAAAAACAATTAAGACACACTTCTCACTATAGAAAGAGACCAGTTATATTACAGTACTCTAGTGCCATCTGTTGGATCTTCAACTAGACTATCAGATCCAAGCGCCCTCTCCTGGTAGCAGTGAACACATTACCAAACAAGAAAAAAAAAGGTTTCACAATGTTTCACCATTCTCAAAAGCGATTTTTAAAAATCCTGAAAAATCCCTTGACTAATCTGGTACTGCTACTGTAGATGGAGAGCACCATTAGGGCTTTATTGTGAGCCCCAAGAAGTAGTTTTACTGTGAGTGCCTGGGTGGGGCACCCAAGGTCTACCACTCGGAGGACCTAGCCCATAATCATATCATTTAGGTAGATGGCACATCCGCCACCCCTCTTGGCCATTTTGTCCAACCTGAAGATGTTGTAGCCTGGTAGTGCAATGGGTGAGTCGGGTATAGTTGGGGACAGCCAGGTTTGTACAACCGACAGTACGTCCAGTCTAAGCAGGGTTACCCAGGCCTGCAAATTGGCCATGTTAGGGAGTAGGGCTGCAGATGTTTATTGATGCCAGTGTTAGAGCACGGCACCTAGTCACAGTGTTGGAGGAGTCATTACCTGGAGGTCCTGGGTTCGGGTGTACATTTCCCGAAAGAAGTAGTAGCATTAGAATGATTCTTAGTAAGTACCCTTTAAGCAACATCTTCCCTGGTTTGACCTGGCATCTTTTACACCTTCTCATACTTTCATGTGTTTGTAGAAGAGAAAGTCTTATTAGGGCAGTTAATTTGTGGTTATTAACTTGTCCATGATGACCCGCAGAGTCAGCTTGTCGAGGTGAGTGCCAGAGAGGTGACCAAGGCCCTTTCATGAGAAGTGCAGGTTATGGTTAGGCTCTTTAATATATTCAGGTAATTGGTGTGAGTCATAGATCGAACTGGTACTGAGAAGTGCAACGAGTAGAAGCAGGCGGAATGTCAGGCAGGGGTATTTCAGCTTCATCCTTTCAAAGCATACAGAAACCCCATAAAGACAGATGCAAAAAATAGCAGTCTTGGTCCAGATAAGTTTGTTTAGAAGGTCCCTCTAGTGGTAGGAAGGTATAACCAGCTAGTGGAAAAGTAGACACTTAGAACGAATCACCTGACTACTGAGCACTATATAAGAAATTGCCCGCATAGGGCTGGAGAGGAGCTGACACGAAGCGCCAGTGGGAAGCTGGGCTCAAGCGAGCCAAGCTGGGAGCCTACACAGCTGTTGGCTGTGTGTCCAGGGTCCAGAAGCTGTGCAGCAGATGCTGGCGGGAAGCCAAATACGTGGAACCAACCAGGAGCCGCTCCTCGGTGACCAAGCGGCCGTGGGAGACCGCCCACTTCAGGGTTTCTCTACTGAAAGAGAAGAGAGGCGAGGGGTTAGATATGGAAGGCTGGGAACAAAAGACACTGTAAGGCCTTGATCTTGTCCAAATGTATTTGAGAGTGGAGAGAGTAAGTTTTGCTTTTCTGAGGCAATAGGTCACACTGAAAAAATGCTCAACCCCTTCTAATATTCTTGATAATAACTGCTGTATAACGTAAAAGAGGGGAAAAATCATCCAGTCCTAATTATTAGTCTTTTCCCTCTGTCAGTTGCTATCTAAATCACACAACTATGCTTCTTTGTTTCCGGGGAAAGATGTTTTTTCAGCTCAGAATCTCTGACCTGTAACTTCTGCCTCAGATTTTCTTTTCCAGATTCGCATGTACAAAATGTTTTTAGCTCCAGACGAAATGTTTCTTCACCTCATTGATTTAAGCAATAATGTATGACAGTGCTTTTATTTATGTATTTATTTATTTTTATTACTCGGATGCACACTTTTGAGCAAAATGCTCATTTGCAAAGGTACCTTGTCAAAACAACAGTACAGTTTATAAAAATTCTTAACACTTCACTAGTAACAGGTTAGCATAGGCACTGGCAACAAAAATTTGGTAACATAACTGTAACCCCCTACAGATTGGGGTTTGCTAAGATGTCTTCCTGGGCTGCCTAATGCTTATTGTCAGGTTAGTGTCCTGTGTCTGCAGTAGCTGTATGTGTCTGCATGAGAGTGCTGTAGAAAGCCTCTGTGCCTGTCTCTTTAAGATAGTCATTATGCTGTGTTAGAAATTAGTCTGGGCTGGGTCTGAGTAGTTTAGGGCTCGTGACCCACCAGGCAAGTGATATTTCTGCTCTATTCTGCAGTCGCTATATGCGTAGAGGCAGCTCTGTTAGGAACTGTGTTCATTTACTGTTGATCTGCCTTATTAATAATAATATAGAAGTTTGTTTAACCTGCCTTCTCTTGCAGCTTGGACTTTTTGCATAAGAGCCATCATTTTGGTTTTGGACTGCCAGAACTGGACCAATCAAACTTCAGGAGACCCAAAATGGAGACTGTCCCCAGAAGTTGTGTGGGATTGAAATCTGTAAGAATTGTAGTTTTTAAGGTTTGGCACCTAAATGGACCTGGAGGAGGAGCCCTTGCTTCGACAGACAGTTCCCTCAGCCAACCAAACCTTTTGGATCTCAGAGGAAATCCCCAGAACTACCTGCAGCAGAGTCAGTTGTGAGCTGGAGTTTGGAGAGTGAACAGCTCGAGCCATCGAGCAGCTGCTCCTGCGTAGGAGCAAGGGAGAATCGGTGGGAAAGCTGCGCTGGCCAGCCTGTCACATCTTCCAGTGAGAAATCTTGTGAATGTGAAAGTTGGACTTAAATCTAATTCCTTAGTTTGAGATCTGAAGCCCGAAGAGAAAGACAGTGATCATTGCCTGAATTTGGGACCGAAGACTTGCTCCAGAAGCGATCGGCCTGCCAGGTACCAAAGTGAGTCACAGATTGAGAGGTTTGCACAGAACTTCTGCTAAATTGCAACCGGACTTCACCTGTACTGTGACTAAGAGCTGTGTTGCCTATAAATATAAGTGTGCTGAATGTGCTGTGTGGGTCGTGATTTGGTTCGCCACCTTCAAGTGTGTTATGCTAGCCGAAGGCTTCTCCAACACTCTCACAGACTAAATCTGAACTGCCTGCTCTGGTCTTGGCTCTGCCTTCTCAGCTTAGACTGCCGCTCCCATCAACATTTCCGATGAAAGACCCGCTTGGGGATTCGGCTCCCTGCTCAACACCATCGAACAGGTAGCAACCACCTCGGTGAGTTGTGTGGGCCCTGCTTCTCCTGGCAAACCAGAACACCATCCAGAGGTCTTCATTTCATCAGTCCTGTCTCCTGGTCTGGGTAGTGTGTGTACCAAACAGGGTAGCTCCCTGCAATAAAGCTACAATCATTGTGTGTCATCTGATTTATTTGTTTGGTTTTATTACAATGAACTGAGCCATGCGGCTCCGGATTACAAATTCTGGGTTGATGTGCATGCTAATTGTTTTCTCTCCTAAGGGCTCCAACAAGACATTATTGCCATATGATACATATGAATGTTTTGCTGCTCTACTGTTTAGGCCACTAAAGGGGTTGGTGGGGGGTTATAGCATCCTGAAGGGCTATACCAACAGCAGTTACACTACCCCAGAACCATTCCTCTGAGTGGAGGCACCTGTTCAGTGAGCTCAGGCCCTCAATCTGTGCCTAGGCACACAGGCAGGAGTAGTAGCCCTTAGGATAGTGCCACCTAAGTGTTACATCTTGGAAGCACCACTTGGGATTAGCACCCCCTAGTGGTCAAAATCAAGAATTACTGTGAAAAGTTTAATGGGTACCGCTGTAGAAATGGCTGTGCATCAGTTGGTGGGATGGTGTACGGGGCATGAGACTGACCCCCACAATGCCTTGTTAATACTGGATATGGGCACTAGTAAAGACACTGTGGAAGGGACACTTTCAAAATTTGAATGCTTTGGAAAAGCTGTGGTGGTAAGCTGACATGCTGACTTGACTGCCCAGACCTTAATGGCCTTAGTGGAGTGTAACAACCCCATAGACAGCACTAAGGTGCCCAAGACTATCACTGCTGAGGGGACCCCAGCCACCTGGAGGGTGAAGACTAAAGCCCCACGCTTATCTGAGACCTTTGAGGAAAAGTTTGCCAAGTTGTTTGGAGGAGGATAAAACCATAGAGGACTTTAAAAAGTTATTCATGCCACCTGGTGGTGTTCCTTCCCTGCTGCCCATGCCAGCCCCAGCACATGTTCCTTCACCAACTCCTGTGCCCACACCAGTACCAGCATCCACTCCTGTGCCTGCAGTTAGTCATGACTCATACCGCAGACTGAGGATGTTTTCAGGCACTCTCCCCACCCACAAGGGGGAGGATGACTGGGAGATCTGGATAGACTATGTTGCCCCCTTGGTACCAAAGTGGCAGTATGCAGATGCAGAGAAATTAAAAAGGATCATGGAAAGTTTAAGGGGCTCCACTTTGGAAGTGGTCAGGTTCCTGAGGTCCACAAACCTTGATGTGCCAGCTCAAAAGTACTTGTCCACACTAGAGGGTGTTTTTGGTAGCATTGAATCTGGAGAGGCTTTGATGTGGCAATTCAAAGGCACCAAACAGGGGAAAGGGGAATGTTTGTCTGTGTATTTTACTCGCTTGGAGAGGGCCCTACAGAGAGCTTACTGGAAGGGTGGGGTATTGGCCAGCAAACTGAACCCTGTGGAATTGGATCACATACTACAATATGCCAAATATTCTAAATGGCAAATTATCCAGCTAAAGCTCCAGGATAGGCGGGATAATCCACCTGATTGTTGTGACCTGATAAAAGAACTCAGGGAGACAGAAGGCAAGGAAGGAGACTGAAATTCTTGTGCAGGCACAGTCCAAGTAGCCCCAGCCCAGGAAAGCCCTTCTGAATCAGAGACTGCTAAGAATGTTCCAACATGGGCCAAGCTGTTGAGAGATGAGCTAGTGAGAGAAGTCAGAGAAATGAAAGCAGGTGCCTCTACCAAGGCTCCTCCCATGGACAAAGACCCTAGTCCCTCTCAGAACATCTCTGCTGTGGGGATGGGGGTGCACGCTCAGGTGTTTCCTGCTGAAGGCAACTCGAAAACTGAAACAAGTGAATTGACTGCTGCACTAAAGGAACTATTGAGACATATTACATTACCTTCAATGCCTCAGGCAGAGGTTGAACCATGATTTTCTGTTGTTAGTGCTTCGGCCCCAGCCCCAAATGTGTACTCTGCCTCACCTTCTAACAGAATTAAAAAAAAGGCTAAGACACGAGCAAATAAAAAAAAATGAGATCAAGGAGGGGGTAATTAAAGAAAGTTCTGAAATTGGATCTAATAATCTTAAAGTCATTCAGAAACCCCCTAGAGGACTCTATGGAGATAAGGAAGATTTACACACAGTCTTAACAACTCCTATTAAAGAAGATCCTTTGTTTTCAATTGTGAAGGAGGAGATTATTCTTCTAGATTCCCCATTAGATACTTCATTAGATAGTCAGAGTAAAAAAATAACTCAGGCTTCCATTAAGCTTGATCAGTTAAAAAAGAATAAGTCGTTCATATGCATAAATAAAGAAAGTAATAATTATATCTTGGAAACTTCTTTGTAGTCGGATTTAATTTACCCTACTCAGATAGATTACTTAACCATGTCTGGATCTGAGGTGGTTTTCAAATTTGATAATATTTTTTTAAAAACTTATGAATCAGATATTTCACTATTTGACATGATCAATCACTTATTTAAAGTTGAGCTAAACTTGGAAGCAGCAGCCCAAGATATCAAACTAGTCTATAGAGATTTATCAGCTAAATCAACACCAGTGTATGTATTACTTTTGAATATGGACACTGCCAAAGTCATATGGGCTAAACAATGCTTAATTAACAAATTGGAGATAAGGATATCATCTCTTGTTAATTGGACTACAATTTGCAAATTTGCACATGGAACTACTGCCCCTAAAATATGCACTGAGGATACCTTAATTTCCACTCTGATTAAATTAAATTGGAATTTTGAAAGAGACATTAATATACAGACAGTGTCAATGTTTGGAATACACAAATTTGAGGGTGAAAATACTGATAGATTGGTGGCTTACATTCAGTCACTTTTTGCTCTTTGCTTGGGCTATGAAATTTACTCTTCAGATTTTGGGTCTGTTAATAGAATACATCAATCTAATTCGGATTCCCAGGTGGATATAGAAATTAAATCTACAAAATGTTATGATTTCCTCCTATCAAATATTGGTAAACTGGATAGACATGGTATATATTTGGTTGATTTACTGAATTTAGATTGCACAGATTGTGTATCACAGGGGAATTTGGTTAAAAAATGACAGTCAATCATACAAACATCTCTATCTGATTCTGAGACTCATGAGATTGAGCAGGAGCTCATTGGATTAGATAATATTACTAATATGGTTACTTATAATTTTATTTCATGGAATATTTCTGGTTTAAAATCAAAAATGGTGGATTCTTGTTGGAAGGACTATGTCTCTGAAGCTGATATTATTTTATTTCAAGAGACGTGGATCCTTTCAAATATTAATATTAATGGTTATACACCAATTTATGTTCTTGCGGTAAAAGATAAAAAATATGGCAGACCGAAAGGGGGCCTTTCTATTTATGTCAAAGTAAGAAAGGGAATTCAAATAATACAGCAAACTATATTTAGTAAGGACATTTTGCTTTGTGTATTGTGCTGGAATTCTCTAACTTTTTTGATAGTTAATGTGTATTTTCCACCTAACTTTCATTCCACTGTTGATTTTGATCCTTGGGAAAAATAAGCACTGGCGATGGATTCCAGGTACTCAGAACATTGTATTGATATTACCATAAAACACTTCTGTCTAAGATCTACATGGGGGATCTTGAACCTAGGAATTCAGAAGATATTATTGCAAATGGAGCTGGTTTAAAAATGATGGAGTTTATTAGTAAAGGTAACTATTGTATTTTAAATGGTAGAGGAATTGGAGACCAGGATGGAGCATTTACTTGTTTCTCTCCTAATTGGAAGAGTATTATAGATTATTTAATAATTTCCCCAGAGGTCTATGCTCACTTCCAGGACTTTAAAATAGTAATGAGACCTGAAAGTGACCATGTGGCTCTGCAGGTGAAGATCGATACGATAAAAGATAATTCTGGGAGTTACATGGAGACTTTACCTCAACCTTTGCTCTCTATCACAGCAAAATTTAAACTTAAATTAAATAACAAAAACAAAGAAAAAGCAGCAGAGGTTATATTTTCCTCTCGAATGAGTTCACTGTTCTCTTTATTTCAGGATTCCTGTTCCCCACAATGTATAAATAAGTACTTGGAAGAGGGATATCAGGAGATTAGAACAATTATCTAACCCTATACTAATTTAAATTACTTCCCTCTAACTTGGTTTGACCAGTAGTATAAGGATGAAAAACATAAATTGGGTTTATTGATTAAAAAAAACTATTACATTTTCAACTAGAACAAATATAACCAGACTTAATAAAGCAAGAAAACAATATAAACAATTTTTAAAATATAAAAAATCTGAGTTCACTTCAAAACAATGGACTCATATGTTGGATGCAATAAATAAAAAAGATTCAAAGGCTTTCTGGTTATTGGTTGCAAGGGGAGTCAAATTATTTGAACCTTCACTGACCATTTATGTTCCTAAAGAAATCTGGATAGCTTATTATTCAAAACTTTTTATGAATGATCCTGATATAAATGACCATCTGAAATGGCTGCAATGGCTCTTAGAAGATTCATCTTTACCTTTACAATTTACATGGTTAGAAGTTGAACAGGCAATTGCAAAACTGGCCAATAATAAGGCCCCGGGCCTGATTGTATCCCGGGAGAGGTATACAAAGAAAACATGACCTATTGGGGTCCTTTCATTATGTTTTTTTTTAATATTTGTTTAAGAGAAAGATATATTCCCCATCCTGGTGCAAAAATATTATTGCTCCTATTCACAAAAAAGGATCGTATCAAAACTCCAAAAATTATCGACCCATTAGTCTTCTCGACATAAGCAGTAACATTTTTTCTAGAATATTATTAAATAGGCTTCAAAATTGGGTAAATAAATTCAGTCCTCTTTCAAATTTTCAAATAGGATTTCATCCAGGTTTTTCATCACTTGATAATATTTATGTTCTAGCCCACTTAATTAAAAAATATAAATTATTTAAAAAAATGAAACTGTATGTTATTTTTGTCGATTTAACAGCAGCATTTGATTCTGTAGTAGGAATATCCTTTGGAATATCCTTTTAGAATGAGGAATACCTATAAATTTGCTGACGCCAATTTTTTTGTCATACCTTGAAACGTGTACAGCAATTAGATATGATAAAATGGGAAATATCTCTGAATATTTCAGTTCAAATAGAGGGGTTAGACAGGGGTGCCTATTGGCCCTACTCCTGTTTAACTTATATGTTGACACTTTGTTTTATTTTGACACATTATTACTTTTAGTCTCCCCTAAATTAGGCAAACAATATATTCATAGTTTAGCTTATGCTGATGATATAGTTATTTTCCCTATCCCAAAAGGGTCTTCAGATAAAAATTGATTACTTAAAGCAGAAATGTGATCAATTAAAACTTAAAATCAATCCTGATAAAACTAAATTAATGGTTTTTGGTACTAAGCCATCCAAACCAAGAATTAAGTTAGATAAAATACCTTTAGAGGTAGTGACTTCATATTGTTATCTTGGGATATTTTTTACTTCACACTGTAAAAATCAAATTTCCAAAGCTAGTTGTGCTTCTAAGGCCCTTTTACACTTTAACATCAAATATGGAGGACTCTTGGTGGAACCTGCTATTAAAGCTGGTCAAGCCAAGATTACCCCATTATTGTTATAAGGAGCTGAAGTTTGGGGTATTAAGGAAAACTACAATCTTGAGCTTCTGTTATCTTATTTTTCTAAAACAATTCTTCAAGTACCTCAGTCAATGGCTAATGTAATTGTAAGAGCCGAATTAGGCAGAATTCCACTGTTGGACTTAATCAATCTAAGGATCCTTTCATATTGGTTAAAGAGCCTTAATAATAATGATAATAATCTATTAAAACTCTGCCTTTATGAAAAACAAATATGGTATGACAATGGCTTTTATTCTCCATGGTTAAAAACTGTAATCTCCAGTTTGCAAAAGATTAATTCCTTTCATCTATGGAAAGATTCTCAGAAAGGTATCTTAATAAAAGATTCTTACAGAATGAAAATTAAAAAAAATGTATTTGATAAAGCCTTTGAAAAACAACTAAATCTGGTTAGATTACAGAAGCAATCTCTATGGTTGGGGAAAAACAAGATTGATTCAAGGATAGAGAATTATTTATTACTGCCGATAGCCCCAAATACTCAAAAAACAATAACTTGATTAAGATTTGGATTAATTACTTCCAAGTTCATATATTTTAATTGTGTTACCTCTGCATCTAATAATAATATTAATGAATGCTGTTGCAATAAGGGGTTTATTGAAACTTTATTTCATATAGTAGTACAATGTCCCCTTTATAAAAAAACCCAGATTTCTGACTTTAAATAACTTTTTAATGAAATATCTTAACCTGGACTATGATCCAGTATTTATATAGCTCCATCCTGGGACAGTGACAGATGCATTATTGTGTGCCAATTTATTTTCCTCGGTAAATAGTTTCAAGAAACGGGCACATAGAAGAAGATGTCAAAAAAAATTAAAAAGGGAAGGAAAAGGGGTTATAGATTTATAAATATTTTTATAAGCAATATTTAAGATTATTTAGATTTCATCATCTTTATTAGTATTTATTGTATTTGTATTTACTGTCTTTTGTATTTAATAAGATTGTAATGTCCAAAATTTTAAACTTTTTTGGAAGAACAATAAACATGAAACAAACAAACCTTCTAACTGTGAATGGAGGCCAGCTCCTGATGTAGTGTTTCAGCCAAGATGGACTCAAAAACCTGTAATTTGTCACAATTGTGGAAAGGATAGGCATATAAAGAAAGAATGTCAGTCTCAAAAGGATTTAGAAAAGGTGGTAAACAGACTCCAAGAGGAGCTCCAAAAAGCAAACCAATTGCAGAGGGGTTCAAGAAATCCAAATTTCAAATTTCTTTGTGGCTAGATTGCCCATCCAGGTTCCTTCCAAAGTCCCTTCAGACTGGTCTAGATTGATGGGCCCTTCCATGGACACTACTGTACACATAGGCAGGATTCTGGCCTGAGCAGTTTTAGACAGCGGGTCTCAAGTCACAATAATTTTCCAAGACTGGTATGAGCAGCATTTATCTGACCACCCATTACAACCCCTTGATGGACTGCATGTGTGGGGGTTAAGTGAAATGTTGTAACCTTATCTTGGCTATTTAAAGGTGTGGCTTTCTTTTACATCTTCTGTGGCTGGTGTCAGAGATGCTGTGGAGATGCTAGTCCTGTTCTGCCCTTCCACAGGACTTTATAATGGTATCCCTGTACTGACTAGCACCAGTGCACACTTGTTTGGGCACCTGGCTCAGATATTTGAAGAAAGGCAGAAAAGAAAGGCAGGGAAAGCCATGCGAGTTCATGCCCTGACCCAAAAGGCCTACGAGAAGCACCTGCACCCCATGCAAAGTGATCAAGATGAGCCTGTGGGGATGGTTTGGAAGAAGGATCCTGTCACTATTATGTTACCTCCCAATGCAGAATGCAGTATTAGTGGTGAAGTACGGCTGCAGAAAGATATCACTAACAAAATTTTGATGCTGAATGCCCCAGAGGAGGGAAAATTACCCGAAGGACTGCTGATTAAACCCAGGGTGCTTCTGGCCTGGGCTCATGCTTACGCCTGACGAGTGGTGGTATCAATACAAAATGTTACAGACCGAGACATCATGGTATACAGAGGATGCACCCTGGCTAAAGTCTATTGTGCCGACACTGCTGTGCTCCTATCCCAGAGCAGAGCAGAGCTAAAAAAGGATGTGAGATATCACCTGATATGTTTGATTTTGGGGGGTCATCTCTTCTCAACAGCTGGAGAACCAGGATCAGTAACAAGCTGGCCCAGAGAACCAAAGTATTCTCCCTCAAGGAATGGGATGTTGGTTGTGTCACAGATGCTGAACACCACATTTGCTTGCACGATGAGAGAGCCTTCAGAGAGAGATCCAGATGCCTAGCTCCTGCTGACATAGACTATGTCCGACGTCACTTACAAGAGATGTTAGCGGCTGGCATCATACAAGAATCACGCAGCTTATATGCCTCCACAATCATTGTAGTGCAGGAAAAAATGGATTTGTTCACATGTGTGTTGATTACAGGACCCTCAACAACAGAACTGTACTGGACCAGTATACAATGCCATATATACAGGATGCCCTGGACTGTCTAAATGGGAGTAAATGGTTTTTCATTCTCGACCTCCGAAGCGGGTACTATCAGATCCCAATGGCTCCTGAGGACAGGGAAAAACCTGCACTCATTTGTCCCTTGGGCTTTTATGAGTTCCTTCGCATGCCCAAAGGCATATCGGGTGCACCTGCAACATTTCAGCGATTAATGGAGCATGCAGTGGGAGATATGAATCTCTTGGAATGTCTTGTCTACCTTGTTGATTTCATAGTTTTTGGAAAAACTCTTGAGGAGCATGAGGCTCGCTTATTCAAAGTATTGGACAGACTTTAAGAGTTTGGTCTTATGTTATGCGTTGACAAATGCCAGTTTTTCCAGAGTTCTGTCAAGTACGTGGGTCACATTGTGTCATCAGAAGGCATACAAACTGACTCCAGTAAGGTGGAAGCCTTAACTCACTGGCCAAAGCCGAACAAATTGAAAGAGCTCAAAAGGTTTCTTAGATTCAGTGGCTATTATCGCTGATTTGTCAAAGACTATACCAAGGTGATCCGCCCCCTACTAAACTCTTTTTTATTTACTATACTTTTTTCCCATTCTGGCGCTCTGCTATCAGCCCCTCAGTCACCTGCCTTGCTCTCCAAGAACTGCCTTCCACTGCCACTGATACTGCGTGGCTTGCCCCCTAGAGTGGGGCCACAGTACCACAACCTGCCCATCTATGATGGGGAAAGGTGCCGGCAGAGCCGACATTGCCTCCCTGGCTTCCACCCCAGGGCAGGGTTCGGGGCATGCGGTGGTGCCTGCAGAGTCATGATGAGTTGGTGGAGCAGAGCGGCAGAGAGCTATCTAGGCCAGGTGCTGGTAGCGTCATCCTGAGTGGCCGGCTTGGATTTTTACTTTTTTGTCTGGAGGCAGGGACATGCAATACTGTCCAGCATCTGCCCTGCCCCCAGGAACACTCAGATGCTGGTTGCTGCAGTACCCCCAGCCTCATCCAGGGATCTGTCAAGCACCGGGCTTTCTCCCAGCCTTTCCCCCGGAGAAGGAGAGCAGTCCTTGGGACACACCATCCTTCTCCCCCTAGCCAGCCCTTTGATGACCTGGGTCTGTTCCCGAACCTGGGTCGCCGGCGTCACAAGTGGAAATCCAACCGCTACACCCATGGGTCAGCTGCCTCCTACTAAACTTAACTCAAGGGTATCTGCCTACTCACAAGAAGGGCACTGACAAAGATGCTGAAAATACCTATTTCAGACCAAATCAGCTGTTTGGGCAGAGATGGATGCCTGATTGCGACATTCCTTTTGAAGAAGTAATTTAGAGACTGACTCATGCTCCCATACTTGCTTATGCTGATCCATCCAAGCCTTATGTGTTACATACAGATGACAGTTTGAGTGGTCTCAGAGCAGTACTCTATCAAGAACATCTAGAAGGCCTGCATCCTGTCGCCTTTGCTAGAAGAAGTCTGACATCTTCAGAGAAAAACTATCCAGTGCATAAATTAGAGTTTCTCACTCTCGAGTGGGCCATAGTTAACCAATTTCACAAATACTTGTATGGTGTTAAAATCTTGGTCAAAACTGATAATAATATCTATTAACATACGTCCAAACCACCGCTAAACTAGATGCTACAGGACACAGATGGCTTTCTGCTCTAGCAACCTATGATTATGCGGTTGAATACCAACCAGGTCTAAACCACATAGATGCCGATGCTCTTTCACGAAGACCTCCTTCTGATCAACAGTGGGTTCATATCCCTGAGCAATCTGTAAAAGCACTATGTCACAAGTTTGACCTGGAAGAAACCTTGTCCTCTGAAACTGTGAACTGTCTGGCAGATTGTTTGGGACCTCCAGAAATGTGCATACCAGTTGCTTACTGTAACTTCGCAGCTTTAGACTTGAGTTCTTTACCACAGCTAACTCCAGCTGATATCTGCAAGGAACAGTACTATGATCTGATGATCAGGCCTGTGGTTAATGCATTACGGAAAGGGGAAGATATCTCAAAAATGCGGCCCAGTGACCCCAAGACTGCCTTACTTCTTCAAGAGGGGAGCACGCTCAAGCTTTGAGAACAGTTATTGTACAGAGAGCTTACTGACAGCCAAGGTAAAATTGTGAGAAAACAGTTAGTACTAGTAGTATATGCGTATACTAACTGTCAAAATTTGATTGCTGGACATGACATACGATTGATTGCCAGATATGACATAATCTCCCGCCCCTTCCGCTTCCAGTGTGCACCAGAAATGATACAATGTCCCACCCCTTCCATGTGCAATGGATATGATGCACCCCATCCCCCTTTTCTCACCTTTGTGCTCTGGATATGACACAGCTCCCCCCCATATTGTGACGCTGTTATGGGTGGAGTGAAGGTTGTCATGTTTAGGCTTGCCCAGGACATGACAGAGCAGTTAAAAGATGTGCTTCTGTATTTTTTGAATAAACTAGTGAAACTTTTGTTTAAGTGCACAATGTTTAAAATATGTTGTGTGTTATCTGTTTCAAAAAATGCCGCTTTACACATTTTAGTATGCCTTATATCAACATTCATTGCCTACAGCTGTTGTTCCCTTACAGTTTTCATATTTTTATTTTGTCACAGCCTAAATGCCTTATAGTAGTTCAGTTATGTTTTCCCTGTTCATTTTATTTATTTTTTAATAAACTGGGAGGTAGTTTAATAAATGCGGTAAAGCCTCTGATCAGATGCTGCTTTACAATGTTTAAAGCATGTGATTTTGTATTTTTTGAATAAACTGGTAACACTTTTGATCAAGTGCACATTGTTTAAAATATGTTGTGTGTTATCTGTTTCAAAAAATGCTGCTTTGCACATTTTAATATGCTTTATGTCAACATTCAATGCCTACAGCTGTTGTTCCCTTACAGTTTTTATACTTTTAGTGTGTCACAGCCTAAAAGTCTTATAGTGGTTCAGTTAAGTTCCCCTGCTCATTTTATTTTTTTATAAATTGAGAGGTCTTTCTTTCTATAACCATTAGTCTCCCCACCCCATTAGTCTCCCCATCCCCAAATGCAAAATGTTTTCAGTGCGTTATGCATCCTTCATTATTTTACATTTTAAAAATCATTGCACACATTGTTTCAGCTAATCTCTTTTTACAGGAAAAGACAGGCATTGTTTTGCAGGTTATCAAAAAGTACATGTCTTTATAACATGCTGTTCAGTGTATGCTAATATTTATTTTATGTAAAACTGTAACATGTTTTTCTTAAATGTGCATGTCTTGAAATATTGGGCCAGATATTCAAAACTTTGCCCCGGGGCTAGAATAGCACTGCCCGGTGGGCAAACTTAGCCCGGAGCACAAAGCAAGCTATACTGAAAAGGAAATAGCCCGGTGCAAAACCAGCTGAATATAGCAAGCAAAGGAAGCCGGGCAAACAGGGCCAGGAGTGCAGGGCAAAAATTGCCCAGGAATAAGACAGCACTGAATATAGCAACAGGGAAGTGCACACTGCAGCTCATTAGACTCAGTAGCAAGCCAGTGTTGTAGGTGGAGAATATTGTGTGTAATTGCACAGAGACGTCTCACATCTACTGCAAACAACAATGTAAGCCACACACTGCAGAACTGTGCTATGATGAAGTAAGGTTTGCCCCGGGCTAACCTGATTGCACAGTGATAACACATTAGCCCAGTGCAAACTCATTAGCCCGTGACTAGGGTTACCACCTTTTAAGAAGCAAAAAGTGGTACATTTCTTACTGAAACATGATTTTTCGTTGGACAGTATGTACCCTCGACCAATGCAACAGACTTGTTTTCTCTATATAATCAGAATTACGGCTAAGTATTGTAGTTTCTTGGTTTCTTCTTTTGTTTCTTATAATTTTAAGATATTTTTGTTAAGGTATTATAGTTTTCTACAACATTTAGTGGAAACTTAGAAAATATTTTTTCTACTATAAAGTCAGGACACGCAGCATTTTTCAAGTTTTTTTGCAAGACACAATTGCCCAAATCAGGACTGTCCTGTGAGAATCAGGACAGGTGGTAACCCTACCCAAGGCAAATGGGAGCTATATTCAAAGCTCCCATGCAAATGAGCCTACTTAAGTAATCCATGGGCAAACAAGTATATTTACAACTCATTAGGCGCTGCTTAGCATACATTACCATGCAGTTTGCCTATACTGCATGGAGCATGAAGCTCCCCCTATTGGTCAGAATGGAAGTACAGGCTGGATGCTACAGGCCAAGGCATGCCCACAGCATCCCCTGTTGGTCGGAATAGAAGTGCAGGCCAGAAGCAGCGGAAACTGTGTGCTGCCAGGCACAGTCGGTGTTCTGTCACATAAACACATGTAATATGAGGGACAGAGGAACATGTGAAAGCTAAATCTGGGACCTCCCTGAAAAGCAGGGACAGTCAGGAGGTATGGGTGCATACAATGCACCCATGCAGATGTGTGCCTGATACACAAAGGTGACCCTGGTAGTCTAGTGGTCCCCCAACCCCCCCAGCATGAATCCTGACCCCAGTGCAAAATAAATTAAAGTGATAGCCTTGGAGTCTAGTGGTTCCCCCACCCCCAGCATGACTCCCCGACCCATTCACAATAATATTGTAATACTTTCTTTCTTAGTCTAGTGAATTCACTCTTGCTGCATCCCCTGACCTATTCACAAAATATCCTTATTTCTGAAGTTCTGAGAACTTCCAGCATGTGTCTCCCAACCCCCTCACGACAAGAGTTTCTTTAGTCTAGTAGCCTCACCTGTAGCATCATTTCTTCCGAAGCCTACTCCATCTGCCACTTGGGCGAGCTAGCAACTGGCTTGCTTCCTCTCACACCACTACAGTTAAGTCAAGCCGATTGAGGAATAATGACCTGTACTGTATGAGTACAGCTCATTCATTCCTCAGTCAGCAGCCAGCTGTGGTGGTGTGAGGAGGGCTGAGCCGGTCGCCGGTTCGCTTCATGGCAGATGAATGGGCTGAGCGGGGGCGGCGCTACTGGGTGGGGGGTACCACTAGACTACCAGGGAAAATAGCTTAATGTTATTAGTAATGGGGGTTGGATACATGCTGGGGGGGACCACAAGACTACCAGAGAAAAGGGTTTAATTTTATTCTGACACGGGGTCGGGATACATGCTGGGGACCACTAGACTACCAGGGCAAAGGTTTACTTTTATTTGGAATGGGGGTTGGGATACGTGCTTGGGGGACCACTAGACTACCAGGGAATTTCTCCCTTTCTAAGGGGAATGGGGGATGGAAACATGCTTGGGGGGACCACTAGACTTCCAGGGCTTATACCACAGCTACGGGGTTCCACGATGGGGGGACACTGCTGCATTCCTGCCAGCTTTTTTCTGGCGGTATCTAGCACTGTGCTACAGGCCACGCTAATGCCTGTAGTGTGGCGCTATACATTTGAATATGCCACACTGCTGGCATTCATAGGCGCTCTCCTGTCCATGCCCCTGCATACCTTACCTATTAGCATCGGCGCTACCACACACCACTGGCGCTAATAGGGCTTTTCAATATTGCAGCCTCGTGCAAATCCAGTGCTATTCCAGTGCTACAGATTTGAACTAGGCACAAAGGTTTGAATATTTGGCCCTTTGTCTTTTGAAATACTTTATTTCAAGAGCTGAATTTAAAACTCAAATTATGGTGGTCTAGGGTGCATATGTCATGCTTGAAATTTATCAATTGAAGTTATCTGTTACACCCTGTGAAACATAGTGCTGTCCACTGTTGCTTGGGCTTATGTTTGGGTGAAACCTGTTGTGTCCAAACTGATAGGAGAGGACCCCTGACCAGTTTAAACTGTTACCACTTTATCTAGAACTGCACAGTAAAGTCTTCATCTTTTCACGAGAATAACAACTGTGCTGACTTAAGATATTCCTTAGGCCTATTTGACCATTAGAGTGGTCTCTCACACACACACACACACACACACACACACACACACCTGGAAAACTGTGACCAGTTGAATTATGAACATCTCCAGCACCTCAACTATTTTAGCTTTGTAGCTAAAGTTATTACATTCATAAGCAATAAAATGTTATAATGAGAGTGTCTCTTTTGTTAAACAGCAGTCATGGTTATTCTAAAATTAGTCTATACAATGAACCCCTACAGTAAAGATTTTTATTGGAGAAACACACACACATGTTTGTGCTTTAACATTTGTAAATATGTATCAGAAGTGTAGTATCATATCATAGTTTTATTTCTGGTTCTTAAATAATTAAGTTTCAGAACAACCCCTCTTAATGTTTCTTTCCATTTAAAACAAAGGCATTATTCTTTTCAGTGGAAGAACGTCTGAATTATTTCATCTGCTTCTGTTTTACTGTACATAGTTTTTGCTTTAACATTTGTAAATATGTATTAGAAGTGTTATAGTATATCATTGTTTTTATTGCTGGTTCTTAAATAATTAAGTTTAAAAACATCCCCTCTTAATGTTTTTTTCCCCATTTAAACAAAGGCCCCATTCATTTTAATTGAAAGAAGCTTGGTTTAATTTATCTGCTTGTGTTTCACACAGTTTGTGCATTAACATTTGTAAATATGTGTTGTATCATATCATAGTTTTATTTCAGGTCATATCTGTTTTAAATAATTTCCATCTAAAATATATTTGTGCTTCTACTGGCCAAGACCACCCCCAAGTATTTAAATGCAATGATTACTAATCATTGAGTCTTCTAGGCCATTATTGGTCTATGTTACACTGGTTTTCGGTTTCCGCCCCTGCTTGGGAGCGTGTTTAGATCCTTTGTACCTCATAAAAGTCGACGCATTAGCACACAACAGCCCATTTACAGCCAGCGAACCAGGGGTTGGTAAGACTTTTGAATAGTTTCAAGTTTTTAAAAACTGTTGTGGCCTAGACTTTTAAATGGCTAATTATGTTGCAAAACAGCCTTCTCAGGTTGGCTTTCATGATCTTGTTTTAGAATCAAAAGGCTCACAGGGGGGTGAAGGTAAGTGCACTTAATTTTATTGATTTTATTAATCTGAGTGGGTAAAATGAAACTTATAAAACTATAACCTAACTTTTTTATAATTTAGGTTTGCCAGCCTTGTCTTTAACAAACAATTATCTGGCAGTGCCTGATACAGCTTTACATGGTATGCCAAATTAAGTTTTTCAAAAATGTGATAATTGTGTGTATAGTAATGTACTTACTTTAAAATGTTTTGCTGTTCATCTTACAGAGAACCATAGTCTATTTTACACATGTAAACAGGATTAGCAATAAGATGTTATGGAAGCATAGAAACATTGAATCTGATGGCAGATAAGAACCGCTTGGCCCACCTAGTCTGCCCATTTCCCTGCCTAATGGATAAGCTGTAGATCCTAGTTAACCAACAGCCTACTTTCTCCTACCTCCCACTAGAATTGCCTTATGTTTGTCCCATGTATTCTTGAAATTCCCCTCTGTTTTTGACTTTACGACCTCCTCAGGAAGGCTGTTCCATGCATCTACAACTATCTCTGTGAATAAATACTTCCTGATATTACCTCTGAGCCATCCCCCCCTGAGGTTTAATGCAGGGAAATGCAAGGTACTCCACCTGGGGGCCAGAAACCCAGGCCAAGTGTACACCCTGGGGGGGGGAATACTACAAGTCTCAATGGCTGAGAGGGACCTGGGGGTGGTGGTGGATGTCAAGATGAACAACTCTGAGACTTGTAGGAGGGCAGCAGCCAAGGCCAACAGGATGCTGGGATGCATCGCTTGGGGATCACCTCCAGAAGGAGGGACGTGATACTCCTCTGTATAACTGCTTGGTGAGGCCGCACCTGGAGTACTGCGCAGTTTTGGAGGCCACACTTAAAGAGGGACATTAACCTCCTGGAGAGGGTCCAGAGGAGGGCAACCAAATGATTTGGGGCTTGGGGACAGGACCTATGAGGAGAGGCTCAAGAGCTAAATATGTACACTTTGGAAGAGAGAAGGGACCGGGGACATGATAGAGGTCTTCAGGTACATGAAGAGGGTAAATAGGGAGGAACAGTGAGGGTGCTTCAAAGGAAGGAGGAAGGGGCCACTAGAGGGCATGGGTGGAAGCTGGAGGGGGAAGATTCAAGGGAGAAAGGAGGAGGTGCTACTACTGAGAGGGTGGTAGAGCCATGGAATGCACTACCTAGGGGCTGGTGGAGGCAGAGACAGTGGAGGGGTTCAAGAGGGGGTGGGACAGGTACAGGGGAAGGGTTCAGGAAGCAAAATCCAATGCAGCAAGAATATCCGGAACTGGGAAGGGAGAAGCCAGAGAAGGCGAGGGGGACAGCAAGGTCAGCACCCAGGGTGGGGGCTGACCAAACGAGCAGACACGAAAGACCATTAGGCCTATTCTGCTGGCATTTTAGTATGTTAGTATGTTAGTATATCTTCAAATTGTGCCCCCTTGTTCTTGCACGTCTCTTTTTCTGAAAGATGTTACCCTCTTGAACTTTGTTGATTGCCTTGAGGTATTTGAAAGTTTGTATCATGTCCCCCTCTTCCTCCTTTCCTCAAGGCTATACATCTTAAGCTCCTTTAGTCTTTTATCATATGTCTTCTGGTGCAGACCCTGCACCATTTGGTTGCCCTCCTCTGGACAGCCTCCACCCTGTCTATGTCTTTGCGGAGATGGGGTCTCCAAAACTGTACACAGTACTCCAGATGTAGTCTTACAAATTGTCTGAACAGAGGGCCAACAACTTCTTGTTTTCTACTGGTGATGCCTCTCCCTATGCATCCCAGTATCCCCCCAGCCCTCCTTACTGCCATCTCACATTGATGGCCCACCTTTAGGTCATTTGATATTACTATGCCCATGTCCATTTCCATTTGTTTTTGTCAGTATCTCACCACCCGTTGTGTACTCTTTCCCTGGGATTTTGTTTCCCAGGTGGATTACTTTGCAATTCTTTGTGTTGAATCTAAACTGCCATACATTTGACCAATCCTCCAACCTTGCCAAGTCCCTTTTCATCGTTTCCACCTCAGCTTGCATATCAACCCTGTTGCAGATCTTTGTGTCATCTGCAAAGAGATATACTTTTCCTTCCAGTCCCTCTGCAATGTCACTTATAAAGACATTAAAAAGGACCACCTCCAGTACTGAACCCTACATACCCCACTAGTAACCCCCTTTCTTCACTGTGGACTCCATTTACTATTACCCTCTGTGTCCTGTTGTCCAGCCAGTGTTTTACCAAGGCTACCACCCTGAGACCCACTCCCAGGCTGGCTAATTTATTTATTAATCTTTTGTGCGGGACTGTGTCAAATGCCTCGCTAAAGTCTAGGTAGGCTATGTCCACAGCCCCTCACTGGTCTACTACTTTGGTCACCCAGTCAAAGAAATCAATTTGATTTGTCTGACATGACCTTCCTCCTGTGAATCCATGTTGCCTTGGGTCCTGTGCCCCACTGGCCTCTAGGTACTCAACAATTCTTTCCTTCAGAAGTGATTCCATCATTTTCCCTACCACTGAGGTCAAACTGACAGGTCTGTAGTTTCCTGCCTCTGTCTTGCTCCCACTTTTGTGAAGGGGAATCACATTCACCCTCCTCCAGTTCTCAGGTACCACACCATCCTCCCATGATTTATTAAAAGGTAGTCAGTGGTGTTACTAGTTCTTCCCTTAGTTCTTTTAGAATTCTTGGGTGAATCCCATCAGTCCCCATTGCTTTATCCACCTTCAGTTTTAAAAGTTCTTTCAGAACCCTTTCTTCTGTGAAAGGACTAATATGAACCCCCCATCCAGAGTGCTTCTATTGACTGGATTAGGTATCTCCCCTGTTCTTCCATTGTGAATACTGAGCAGAAGTATTCATTCAGTATTCCTGCTTTTTCACTGTCGCTCTCTGCCCAACCACCTTCCTCTTTATTCAGCCTCAGTATCCCTGCCTTAGTCTTTCTTTGCACCCTAATGTACCTATAAAAGGTTTTATCCCCCTTCTTAACCGAGTTGGCTATCTTTTCCTCGGTTTGGGCCTTTGCTATTCTGACTGCCTTCCCCGCTTCCTTCTGCTTTAACTGGTACAGTTCTCTCTCCTGCTCCTTCAGTGTTTCCTTATACTTCCTGAATGCTATCTTTTTCTCCCTAACCTTCCCTGCCACTTCTTTTGAGAACCATAGTGTTTTTCTTTCATTTTAATTTGTTTATTTGCTTCACACAAAGGCTTGCTGCCTCTGTGATGGCAGTTTTGATGTTTCCCCATTGTTGCTCCACCCCACCTTCTTGCCTGTTTGCTAGTGCTTTTCTGAGGCACTCTCCCATTTTGACAAAATCAGCCCTCCTGAAGTCCAGTACCTTCACTTTTGTATGGCTTAACTCTACAGCTAAGTTTATTGTGAACCACACTGTGTGGTGGTTGCTTGTTCCTGGATGGCTATCCACTTCAAGATCGGAGATCCTCTCTCCGTCACCATTTGAGAGTACCAGGTCTAAAATTGCTCACTCCTGAGTTGGTTCCAAAACTGGCTGTCTGAGGCATGCCCCCTGTAGGGCATCGAGAATGGCCCTGCTTTTTGATGTGACTGCAGTAAAGGTGCTCTAGTTAACATCTGGCATATTCAGGTCCCCCATCAGCAATATCTCCATTTTCTCTGCCATCCTAAGGATGCCTTCTATCATTTGCTTGTACATTTCCTCCCCCTGAGACGGGGGTCTGTCTACAACCCCTGTGCAGATTGTGGTGCCATTTCCAGTCTCCAGGGTGACTTATAAGCTTTATCTTGTGTGCATTTATGACTATCACTGTAAACTATGAGACAGGGTTTTAAACATCTAACAAACTGATTTATTAAAGGTCTGAACTTTGTAGAAAGATGTTTTAAATGTTGCTGCTAAAACATAAAAAGCTGCTAAAGTTTGTTCTTTAATATGTAAAACTGTAAAAACAAATTAACAGCAGCATATACTGTAAACTGTTTTTATTTTTGTAATAGAAACGGGGCCATCATCTAAAACTATAACACTAAGGAATGAGAACCAAAAAGCAGGCATGTTGCAGTTAAAGTAGCCAAATTTGTGTTACTACATTACCAAAAGAGTTTACAGTTTTTTACAATGCAGGTTAATAATGGGGCAGATGTGTTAAGATTGTAAATTAGCTGCTGTGCTTTTTTTTTTTGTGAATTTAGTATGCCTCCTTGCAAGAAAAAGTATACTATATAGCCATATGTTTCTAAAGTACACATTAAGAAGATCTGGTGTGGCAATGCCCTCCCCCTTCCTGTTATTAATAATTTTATATCAAGGATGTTTAATGCAGCAAATGATTTCATATGCTGACATTTTGCATGTTTTTATTGAAGGTACCAATCAACTAAAACAGATCAAAATACAATAAAGGAAATGTATATCTGTCATGAAATGCACCGAATATATAATCAGCCTGCAAAATACAGTACTATTATAAAGCAGTATGCATTACAGGGGCTATGTATTTATGCCTTTTTTTAGTTAATGTTTCCTAGATGATATCGATTTTAAGCCTGTAGAAGCAGCACTTACAAAGCATGCAAGAGGCCACCAGACACATTCAAGGTTATCTAGACAGAAAGAGAGTCTTCCTGACCAGACAAGACTGCTGCTTCACCCAGTGCTTGCATAGAAACATAGAAGTTGATGGCAGATAAGGACCTCAAGGCCCACCCACTCTACCCATTTCTTTTTCTACTTTATGAATGTGCCATAGGCTTTTGCTATGTCAATGGCCTATCTATTCACACTCATCTGTATTGCTCCCTTATGCCTATCCCATGCATGTTTGAAGCCTGCACTGTATTCATATCCACCACTTCCTGAGGTAGGACATTCCATGCATCCACCACCCTTTCTGTGAAAAAGAACTTCCTCACATTACCCCTTAATCGGCCTCTCTCTTATCTCAAGCTGTGTCTTCTTGTCATGCTAATTTTCTTATATTGAAACATGTTAGACCCTTTCACCTTGTTAGTGCCCTTAAGGTGTTTGAATGTTTCAATTATATCACCTCTCTCCCTCCTTTGCTCTAGGGTATACATAATGAGTTAAGAAAATCTGTTGTCATATGTTTTCTGATGCAGTCCCTGCACCATTTTGGTTGCCCTTCTCTGGACTGCCTCAGTTTGGTTAATGTCTTTGTGAAGGTGTGGCCTGCAGTACTGCACGCAGTACTCCAGATGGGGCCTAACCAGTGTCTTGTAAAGAGGGATTATTACCTCCCTCTTTTGACTTGTGATACTTCTACTAATACACCCCAACATCCCTCTAGCCTTACCTACTGCTTTAGAAGTCTACTTGGATGATTTCAGGTCATCGGTGATGATGACGCCCAAGTCTCTTTCTTCCCTTGTGACTGCCAGCAACTCCCCTCCCTGCCTATAGGTGGCTGCAGAGTTTCTCTTCCCTATGTGCATGATCTTGCACATCTTTGTGTTAAACCCCAGTTGTCACTCTTCCGACCATTTTGCTAGTTTATCCAGATCTCTTCTCATTTTGCCCACACCATCTGGATCATCTACTCTGTTACAGATCTTGGTGTCATCTGCAAACAGACAAACCTTACCCTCCAGTCCATCTGCAATGTCACTGATGAAGATATTGAAGAGGACTGGCCCCAGGACTGATCCCTGAGGTACCCCACTTGTGACTTGCATCTCTTCTGACTGTATACCGTTTACCACCACTCTCTGTTTTCTGCCCATCAACCAGTTTGCCACTGAGCTGAGCAATGTCTGACCCACCCCGAGCCTACCCAGTTTATTAATCAATCTTCTATGTGGAACAGTATCAAAAACTTTGCTGAAGTCAAGGTAGGTGACATCAACTGCTCCCCCTTGGTCCACCACTCTGGTTACCCAGTCAAAGAAATCTGTGAGATTAGTTTGACAGGACCTTCCTTTTGTGAACCCATGCTGTCTTGGATCCTGTGCTCCTATGGATTCCAGGTGATGCACTATCCTTTCCTTAAGGAGTGTCTCCATAATCTTGCCCACTACTGAGGTAAGACTGACTGGTCTGTAGTTCCCTGCCTCCTCCCTGCTACCACTCTTGTGGAGCAGGATCACATGAGCCCTTCTCCAGTCTTCTGGGACATCTCCTGTACTCAGAGACTCACTAAATAGTTCTGATAATGGTGCTGCTAGTTCCACCCTTAGCTCCTTTAGTACCCTGGGATGTATGCCATCAGGTCCCATTGCCTTGTCCACCCTGAGCTTATTGAGCTTTTGTAGGACCCTTTCTTTTATGAAGGGACTAGTGCATGCCTCCCTCCCCCTGTGTCCATGGTGCAGAGCTGTGGGCCCTGCCCTACCTTCTCATCAGTAAATACTGAGCAGAAGTGTCTATTTAGGATAGATGCTTCTACATGGTCCTCCTCCTCACATGTCCCCTTATCCTCTTTGATCTTAGCAATACCCCCTCTGGACTTTCTCCTTTCACTAATGTATCTATAGAAAGTCTTGTCACCTTCTTTTACTGTTCATGCTAGTGTTTCCTCAGTTTGGGCCTTTGCCTGCCTTACTGCCATCCCTGCTTCCCTTAGGGAAGTTTGGTATGCCTCCCTATCTTCATCCTGCTGCGTTCCCTTATATTTCCTGAAGGCCATCCTTTTGGCTCTGACCTTTTCTGCTACTCTGTTTGAGAACCAAAGTGGTTTCCTTCTTCTTTTGCACTTCTTTTTCTCACTAGCACAATTGGATGTTGCTTCAAGTATTGTATCTTTAATGCTTGTCCACTTTGCCTGTACCCCCTCACCTTTATTTCTTTGTCTGCACCCCCAACAGCAAACAAAAGGGATGAGGGCTGTGTGTAAATTTGTTCAGCCATACCCTGAGAATCTTTATGGACAGACCAACCACCCCACACAAACAAAAGTCAAAAACGTGAACATCATTGCCATATAGGTATTGGGAGTAAGCGTTGCTGCAAACATAACAATAAGCAAACACAAACACCTGTAGCATTAACCAGTGCCCCGACACTGTATCTGCAGAGCTGTCACACATTAAATCACCTGCTGTGTGTGTGAGTAAAGCTGACCCTGTAATTACATCTGCAACTTTGACACCCCAAAAAGTGTCACCTTATGAGCAAAACTCAACTGGTGGCAACCTATACATATAGTTATAATTTAGATGCTTTTTACATACCTGTGGTGGTTTCTTCACATGTGGCACTACCCCCTGATTGCAGACTAACATTTGAAATTTTTAATAACACATTTAAGGGGGTCAGCTTCACAATAACAAAACCATCATAATACAAGATTTTAAACTATAAATATACATTTTGGCAGTTGTTTAAATACCAGAAATGGTGAGCACTAGAAAACAAAATAAAAAATTAGCTTGTAGTGGTGCAGACATTTCTACTATATAAAATGACTATGACAAAATGATTGATAAAATTATACAATGTGGGCAGGTCATTAGAAACACTAGGCGTAAAACAGTGAATCAGTATATTATGTGTAGAATTAGAAAGGCTAAAAAAATATTGGCTAACTATAACAAAATGCAGCAGCATCAGGCATCCCTGCAAAAACACAGGGCACCACCACAGAACAATGTGGTATTTGGGTCTTCCACACCATACAGTGTGTGTGATTGTTGTGCAAGTTCCCCATTTCAAAAATCTCCTGAGTGTCAAAGTAGCGAGTGTGAAACTGGGTGTTGTATGTGTGAACAATGTGAGTGGGGGCAATGTGAGATTTCTCATATGTACACAGATTTGACAGACAGTGAATATTTTATGAGTCCTAATAGCACCCCTGAAGACATACAGATAGGGGGCGGTGCCACACTAAGCCATGAAGAAGGCATTTGTAGTCAGGAGGGCCAGCAATTAATGGAAGAGGATGTAGCAGAACCTGTCTGTTTAGAATTAAATGAATATGAAGTACCCAGAAATAATTTCAATGGTGTTGAGTATCGCCAGCAGTTTTGCTTTGCCAATCTAGACAGTATTACATCCATAGATTAGTACTATTCTGTCATCCATACAGCTGAGCAGCAGTTGTTGGACAGAGTAAGACCTACTTTAGGTACAGTAGTAATGATTTTGTACAGCTACACTTGGATTGTGATAGTTTAAATGACCCCATGTTTTCATTACATAGAAATGCCCAAGAGTTAAATGCTGATGAATTTTTAGATCATATTGCAAATTTATTAAACAGCAAGATGGAGTTGTGTGCTAATGAGACATTAATGTTGGTAGTCACTGTTGTGAGAAATGTGCGTGGGGGAGTTTCCAGAGATGTTAGAAGTGTTTTATCTAGCATTATTGTCAAGCAGAAAGCAAGGCCATTACTTAATTTGGTGAATCAAAATAATGCATTATGCTTTTCCAGGTGTGTAGTAGCTTTGCTATACCCTCAACTAGGTTTTTTTTTAACTCTCTTTATACCTCCTACACTGGAGACCTGAACTCTCTCTGGCAGGGCACTTGGTTCAGTATTTTTCCAATCTGCCTGAAGCCCCCAGACTCCACCTCCCCTACCGCACCACCTGGCCACCCGACCCCCTGGCTCTGAGTCCCCTTGGAGCAGGACCACTGACTCCTCTGGTGCTCTATGTACAATTTAGTGGGGTGACCAGGGAGTGGAGAGAGTGTGCCTGTGGAGCTGGGAGGCCCGTCATTGGATGTGGAGACTGACCACTGGACTTGCCATCACCTATCAGGGGCTCTGGGGATTTTTGCTTGTTCTGTCCCTCCCCTGTGGAGCTCGGTCATGCAATGATGAACCAGCATCCGCTGAGCTCCACCCCATTGCCATTCTGGCTGCATCAAAAATTTCCTTACTACCCCCAGCCATCGACAGGGGTCACTCAGGAGCAATGCCATCCCTACATACCCCACCGGGCAGGGAGAGCTGTCTCATAGATGCTTCATCCTTACCCACTCCTGCCAACCCCCGACTTCCCAGGCTCATTCCCGAACCTGGGTCATTGGCGTAGCACGATGTGAATTATCTAGTGCCTTAACCCTCAGCACCACTGGGTCAGCTCCCCTCAACTAGTTGACCAACAGATATTAGCATAAGCTAGAGATTTACAGAGAAGGGTAGGGCTGTCAGAACAAATAATGGTAAATTTGAGCCATATACATCTATTTGAGGCAGAGCTAGATGTGACCATCTTTGTTTTTTTATGAACAAAGCTGGTGCATGGCACAGGTTTCTTTCATCTCCTAATAAATGGGCACAATCTGTATTTATTCTTTTACAGAAAAACCATTACTATGGTATTAAAAACCTCAAAGGCTTTTTTGGGTCCAGAAATGTATGTGAGCATTGTAACACCCTTTTCGCACACAAAATTTCACGCACATGCTCTAACATGTGCTATTCATGCAGATCATTTGGTTGTAGTAAAGTACAAAGTGAGGTGGTACAGTACCCTGACTGTTGTAAATACTGTAGCTCCACAGCCTGCTACGGATGGCATAAACTGGCATACCCCGATTGTCATTTATCTAAATTGTGCACATGATGTGGAAAACCTCATGGTGAGAACCATATTTATTTTAAGCCAAAGTGCCATAATTGTCTTACAGCTGTACACCCTTTTGAAACTCACTTATGCTACATCCAGCCCTTGAAGTCACCACCTTGTTCAGCTAGTTATATATATTATGATTCTAAATGCATGCAAGATGTCAGCCCAGGTGACTCTAGACATATTCCAAATTATATCTATGCCCTTGAAAGAGGCTGAAAGTGGGAGTTTGAAGGCACTAACTGTGTTGCCCAATATGTAAAAAAGTTTATCCAAAAAGGGTTTCAGGGGTACACTTTCATAGCTCACAATTCAAAAGGGTATGATGGCCACTTCGTTTTAAACCAGCTTGTATAAGAAAAAAATGGAAGTGGTGTTATCGACTCAGGGAAGTAAATTGATGTCCATTACTGTAAAATGGCAAAATATCTGATTTATAGACAGCTTAAATTTCCTTACAGTGAGGCATGCAGTATGGGTTTTGAGGGAGTAAAAGGCTACTTTCCATACTTTTTTAACAAACTGGAAAATCAGAATTATGTAGGTCCTATGCTACAACACAAAGATTATGATGTAGACTACATGATGGCTGATGAAAAAAAAAGGTTTTGGAGTGGTATGAAATGCATAAAGATGATGTATTTGACTTTAAAAAGGAATTACATCATTACTGTAAGTCAGATGTGGAGATTCTAAAGCAGGCCTGTGAAATGTTTCAAGATGGTGTTGAACAGATGTTTCAAGATGGTGTTGAACAGATGTTTCAAGATGATGCAAAGGAAAGGGGCCAAATTTACCCCTTTTAGTATACTTCTATAGCATCAGTTTGCATGGCCATGTTTCGGTTTAAATTTTTAGAGTCAGACACCATGGGGACTATACTCGCTGTCAACTATCACCGCCAGTGCAAGCGTTATTCCACACTGGCCATGCAGTGGTTGATGTGCATCAGTAAACAAGAAAACTTTTCCATACAGCATGCAATAAATGGTAGGGAAGTACAGATAGGCCCTTATCCTCTTGATGGTTATTCTGTAATAGACCTTGTCCCCACAGCCTTTGAGCTTTTAGGCTGCTTTTATCATGGCTGCCAGGTGTGTTACTTTGAAGACCTGTTGAACCCAATGCTTAACACAACCTACAGACATTTATATTACCTAACCAACAAGAAATTAAACTATCTCAGACATGAAAAAGGTATACATGTTAGGGTTATGTGGGAGCATGAATGGAAGCAGTTGGTATGTGACAATCCACAGGTGCATGCTTTTTTGAAAGCAAACCACTTTACAGAGCCGATGGACCCCTGTGAATCACTTTATGGGGGACTCACAAATGCACTGCATTTATATTGCCATGAGCAACCCGATGAGAAAATCCATTATTATGATTTTACCAGTTTGTATCCCTATGTGAACAAGACCAAGACATACCCCATATGGCACCCAGTAGTCATATATGAGAATTTTAGGGATCTCAGACATTATTTTGACTTATTAAAGCTAAAGTGTATCCACCCCCCATGGCCTCTTTTTACCTGTACTGCCCAGCAGGATAGGGGGAAAGCTGATGTTTACACTGTGTCACACATGTGCCGAGACAGCACAACAGTCACAGCCTTGCACCCATTGAGATGATCAGCGATCTCTGAAGGGTACATGGTGTTCCGAAGAATTACATCTAGCTTTAGAGAGGAGGTACAAAGTGGCAGAGGTGTATGAAGTATTGCACTACCCAAAGAAATCTGACAGTCTTTTCACAGAGTATAATAAATTACACCTAAAGGGGAAACAGGAAGATTCAGGGTATCCAACTTGGTGTACTACTGATGTAGAACGTAAAGCAGATATCGATCAGTATTATGCTAAGGGGGGTGTTGTTTTAGAGACAGAAAATATAGCATGCAACCCTGCACAAAGACAGATTTCGAAGCTGTTTTTGAGTTTATTGTGGGGAAAATTTGGTCAGTGACCCAATTTGATGAACACTGCCATTGTCAAGGATGTTGAAGATCTCTTTCAGTATCTTTTTACAGATCACTGCCACGTATCTGGTCTGTATTTTATCAATGATGATACAGCATTAGTACTCTGGAAATATGCTGAAAAACACTATGCTAATACTACAAATGTTGTTATAGCGGCCTTTATCACTGAATATGCCAGACTTAAACTGAAAGCCTACAGAGCCGCTGTCTGTACCATGACACAGACTCTGTCATATTTGTTAGTAGGCCAGGCGATTGGGATCCACCACTGGGTGACTATTTGGGTGATCTGACCAGTGAACTACCACCTGATGAACACATTGTGGAGTTTGTGTCAGGTGGTCCTAAAACATGGTTACAAACTGGCCAATGGCAAAATTTGTATGAAGTGTAAAGGAACTACGCTTCATGTGACAAATAATGAAAAGGTTAATTACAGCTGTCTCAAATCACTAGTTGACCATTTTGTCAAGGACGGGAGTGCGAATGAAGGTGTTGGGGTACAGTCAGTCGGTATAGGATTGAAAAAAATTGTGCGGAACAAAAAAAGCATCACTATTGAAATCAAGCCAGAAAAAAAAAAAAACTTTTAGGGTTGTATACAACAAAAGAGTTTTAACTGAGGATTTTAAAACACTGTCTTATGGCTTCTGACCATGGCATGGATATACGCTTGGAGCACCCATTTTCCTGTATTTTGGCGGTCCATCAACTCTGGAAAAAGTTACTTTATTAAAAGCATGCTGGTTGCAGGTCTCAATGCTTTAACCAAACTTCCAGAAAATATTACCTGGTGTTATAGTTGCTGGCAACCTTTGTATACAATCTTATGTGGCCAATTTCCTCAGTTGAAATTTATAGAGGGTATTCCTAGCACTCTACAAGATGACGAACTATTGCCTCCCCAAAAAGTAAATCTTTTAATTATAGATGACTTAATGGAAACAGCATCTGAAAATTGTGAAATTCAAAAATGTTTTACCCAGTACTGCTATCGCAGAAATATTAGTATCATGTATGTCACACAAAATGTGTTTGTCCTGGGTAAAAAAAGCCAGACCATAAATTTAAATGCAAATTATATAGTATTATTTAAGAACCCCAGAGATAAGCTACAGGTTAGTACACTGGCTTGCCAGATGTATCCTGGAAAGATGACATTTTTTGAAGAAGCCTTTGAGGATGCAACTCACAAGGCCTATGGTTATCTTTTGGTCGACTTAAAAGCCTCAACACCTGAATCTTACCGCTTAAGGTCTGGCTTGTCTTCCCCTGATTTACCTGTTGCATACATCATGAAAAAAAGAACCCCAAAAAATAAGAGATGTCACAAATGTTCATTGTAGCCAGATGTTCATAGTACTGAGACATGTCAGCACTTCTGAAAAGAAACAATGCATTGCTTAAGCTGTTGGTGAAGGGACCACCACAGCAAAGAAAAGCTATACTGTGTTCAGCCTCTGATGATTTAACAGTGCCAACTGCTGACATGGCACTCAGTGCTATTAAAGGGACTATACCTCTCACAGCTTGCCAGATTAAGATGCTGAAGAGGAGACACAACATTTTCAAAAAATTAAGTAATAAAAAGTTGTCTGTAAAACATAAAAAAAAACTTGTAACACAGTCTGGGGGATTTATAGGCACCTTTCTTAGTGTTGCTATACCCTTTTTAACAAGTCTTCTAACGAGCAGGTGAATAGACATGGATTATGCACAAAAAATGTATTTAGTACCACAACAACAGCTGGACTTGCTAAGAGGTCATTCACCCCCTGAAGAGCCACAGAGAAAGGTTGTGAAATGACAGCTTGATGCTGAAATGCGGGATGTTCTTCAAAGGACTGGCCTCTTTGAATATGAGAAGGCTAAAGTATATGGGAGTGTGTTGCAATGCTACCTCACAGTTGTACGCCAAGGGGAAAAAGATGTAGTAAACTTGTCATTATCGTCGATACCACATGAGCTAATGCAACCACAAGATAGCATGGCAAAGCCATCTGGCACCAGCAATATTTACAATTACATATAGCAAGGTGTTTCTGTGCATGCCAGAAAACATGCTGAAATATTGTTAAAGAAACTGAAAAGGTCTGTTAGTGTTACAGACTGGAATGATCGTGGTGAATTTATATATCACGGTGTGCCTGTTGAAGGGTCTCATATGTATGACTTAGTCAAGGCTGTTACTTCACAAAGACACACATCTGATGCTAAAAAACCTAGGGGGTGGGAACATTTTATCAGAGCTTTAGCAGAAATTAATGCTCCTGAATCAGTGGTGCCTAACATCCAAAACAGGTCTTTGATTCAGAGTGCTAAGAACAACCTCTCAAAGGTTCTGACAGGTGTTTCTACAGCACTAATACCTGAAACCTGCACACCATCACCTGTGGCCAAAATAAAAAAAAAAACCTTTTAAAAAAATGACATGGTTGATAATTTAATGTCTTGGATAGGGCATCACACATTTCTGGTAACATTGTGTTTTTGTAAATTCTTTATAAATTATGTACATGTTGATATTGATTTTGCTGTCACATTGTAAAAAATAAAGACGGTCTGATGCATTATTCAGATGGTTGTGTTTTATTGTCTTCTTACAATAAGAACAATTAGTAATTATATGTTATAAAAGTAAACTACATTTGTTAGCTATAACATACAGCATGCTTTATTTCTATATCTACTAGCAGTATTAGCGCTAGTCATAATCATAACATGAAATTACTGACTGTGGACTAAAAGAAAAAGAAGGGTTTAACCTTTTAACAATTCTCCATTAATTGACAAATGCATAAACTTTTTGATCATTTGACATTAAATTATCAGAATACAACCTGACTACATCATTAAAGGTTGCACCTTTGCACCTATGATGAAGGAAAAATATACAATGTTGGCAGCAGGTCATAGATGTTATATCTTGAACCTGTTTAGGGTTAAACAGTATTTCTGCCACATTCCTTCACAAAAAATTAACAATTCTTGGTGGAAAAAATGTGAAGTCTGGAGGAAAGCCATAAGAGTCCAAAACTCCCCAGTAGTATGGTCAGGAGAAGTATAAATAGCTAACCAATGTTCACCAGGCATAGACTGGGGCTGCGTATTCAACACTGAAGAAGCTGGCACCCAAGTTAGTCTTTCTAAAGGTAGTTGATCACTTGCAACCCCCCCCCCAAAAAAAACTGTGTCTGGTAAAAGAGTCTGCCTGGAGAAAGGTATCCAGTTGTTGAGTGTTCGTATTTAATTGAAGTCAAACACAATGTTTCATCTTTGATTAATTTCTACCACATTATCAAAGACAGCATACACCAACATATTCACAGTAGCTGGTAGAGGGTCAGCAAAACGTATTTCAGCTCTCAAATTGGCAGAATAGGTTAGTGAATAATGGTCACCACAACCTTGGTCAGGGCTTAGGTCAAAAGCAAATAATGCGTGCCCCTGACAAAAACCTACACGATCTTTCAGCAATGGGCTATCTTTCATATGTTCTCCTCTAGCGTGGACCAGGTTGATATATTCTCTAACAACATTACCATTTGTAAAGTTAGGTTGCAGTGGTTTAGCAGGAACTTGTTCACCATCCACATACAGGGCTATAAAGTTAATGTTAAAATGTTTAAAATCGAATGGATTTTTATTATACACACCACTGAAATCATCACTATCAACAAAACCTATCACCAACAATTTTGGTATCTGCCTCAGAAACAGGTTATCCTGGTTACACACACGGCTGCCCCCAGATATACTAAACACTTTCATGCTAACACGGTCAATAGGGTACTTTGCATTAGCAGCTTGTAAAGCCTGAGCATGGCCAATACGTACAGCTGGTGACATTTATACCCTTTTTACACAGATAGATGCAGATTTAATTTGTAGTTTATAATCTGCATTTGCATCACCACTAATTAAACAAAATTCGTTCTTGTTACAAACGAGTTTAATTTTAACATTCACACCATTCAGGAGCAGCTTTTCCTGGAAGAAGAGGTCTGCAAGAATTGGTCCAAGCAGTTCTACACTGCGACTCTCTGCTGTAAAAGTTGCACACTTTTTAAAACCCTCATTGGGACTATTAAAAGTGGTGTTCTCATGCCCTACCTGGTCATAATGTCGTATGCTTAATAGTGTACGACACTATAGCGAACCCGAAGCAGTGCTGTCCATGACAGCGAATGGTGCAATACCAAGTATACTTCTGTATGTGGTATTGCACCATTCACACACTCCAAGGCAGAGGATAAGACCTCTGCTGGGAGTGGGTTCCACTGAGCAGCTGCCGTTGCTCACTGGACTGAGCCACAGCAGCAGGAACCCAGGTGCTGTGTCTGGGACTGGGTTTGATTCCCTGTCCAAGCCATTTTATTTTTTCCAATAAATTGTGCGCTCCTTGAGTTGGACCCCCTCGGAGTTGAAAATCTTTAGTGGGAGGGGTACCTGGGGGTGTAGGGGGCAGAGCCACTCACAGAATAAAGATTTATGCCACATGGCAATATCGCACTGTATTGGCAGAGCGATTTTGCCATATGGCCTAATGTCTTGCGACATTATGACCCCATGCCTTCTTATGCTGCCCTGGTGTGTCCTTATAAAATAATCCAGATGAAAATTTTGTAGACAGGGTGTCATCACTGTAATTAAGCAGTGACTCGATAATTGCTCTGCAGGGGTAACGGTTATTACTCTGGCTAATCAGCTGGTCACCCACCACTATATCCACCTGGCTAAAGATGGTTGCCAGGAGGTAGTTAATTAAACTTACTCTAGCTACATCATCAATGTTGCTACCATCAGCCTTAGTGATCTTTCACAAAAGGTATAACAAGGTGTTGTTTAGGTCGACGTAATCCTCACCGTTACCAGCCACATAAAATTCCAAGGGTGCATTATCACTTATAGCTGACAAGGGTGGGATTTCAGCATACAGGTTTTTCTCTATACTGGTTTGGGTTGGTGGTAACATGAAAAGGTCTAATTTTGACTTTCCACATTCTTGAGACATGCAGTGCACCAGAGCCATGGCTTAAAATAAGTCTCTTTGACTGTTGGTTTTAAGAGGTTTTCTCTCCTTGCGCTTACGTTTCACAACTGTTCTTTTCTTTTGAACGGACCACCTTTTAATAACACTTTCACGGGCCCCCAGTAGGACCATTCTCCTCTTCTTATTGGGCCTCTTGTAAACAACCATTCCTGCCCCATCTTGCTGTTGTCCCGGATCTGGAGCCGTGAAGGAACTCTCAACATTTCCCATGACATCTTTTACAATATTTTTAGCAGCTGTTTTAAGTGTGGTTTTACTGTTTGGAGGCCTTTTTGTGGTAGTGGTACAGCTTTTCTAAATAAAGTTCTAAATATACTGACTATACCAGCACCATACATAACAGGGGCACCATGAAAACCAGATAAGCCATGTCCGGCTTGTGCTTTATAATAGGCTTCATAAAGGTTTGGGTCACTGTACAACTTTTGTGACATGGTTGTCATTCAGAAGGCTCCTTTAACAGTCAGAAATGAAGCTTCACAATCACCTTGCCAAACAAGAATAATACATTTTTGTCTTGATCATTCTTTATCACAATAGTTATGGTGTCAAACTGTTGTTTGCTGATTGGTATATAATCCGGCTTATCATTGCGGATGGTTATGAATGCATTATTCTTACCAGCCATTTACACATTTCCGCATGTAACTATCACCAACTCTTTGGTGTTCAACAATGTCTGTATACACATACAGTGTGTAAAAACCCCCTATTGATGTCAGCATAATACAACCCTGTGCTTGCTTTTAGTTGTGGTATACCGTGTGGTACCCCCAAAATACGAGCCAGATTTTGGTGAGCAATAAATGCTCCACTTCTGATGTTGTGGAATTTTGTTTTCTGTTCCCGACTGTCACATTCTAAAAACATGCCTAGTTGTACCTGGTCCAGGGCCTCATTGATGGCTGCCATGACATCAACAACATTATGATAATAACCTCTAGGAATTGATAATGCTAATAATGGCTTAGAAGTTTCACCTGCTTGAAATCTCCCATCTTGTTGTGTAATATTGTCCCAAGTCCTTGGGTATTGTATTTCTGACAAGCCGACTTTCCACACCCCTAATAAACTGATAAGTTTCGCCAGTTTCACAGTATATTCTGAAACAGTATTTTTGGAAAACATTGCAAAAGATGCATTGCTGGGCAATGTAATGTAAAAACCCATTCTCAGACATTGTTTTACCAATAATGTTTTCTCTCAACTGATGTCATGCAACACATGGGAGCACCCTTATAATTTTACATTTTTCAGCTGTTTGGATTATACCCAGCTGTTACATTTTGATGGTCAGCCTAGCCATTTTGCTAAAACCAGTTTTTTTCCTCTTGTCTTTTCTGTGACACTATTTTTTCAACCCTGTATACATGGTTTGCAGTGTCTTCAACTTTTACCAGTTCTTGCTCATAAAAAGCACCTCTTATTTCTTCACCATCATAATCTTTTAATTTGTAAATGGGTATAGGCTTAGGTATACATTCAGAAATAATAAATATCTCGTTTGTAAAGTTTTGCTCATAACTTTTCTCAAATGTTTTCTTAACTCTAGAAAACCACACATGATCACCCACATGAAATTTAAAAGGCCTTTTCACTCTGAGTATAAGATCACTATATAGAATTTTCCAGACATGTAAAGAATTGGCCACTGTCACATCGTTGGGCCTCATTTTGATGGACCAGTGATAGCTCTGATTATAGGCCATTGTTAAAGCTTGTAATACATCTATGTACCTACTGTATATGTGTTAAATGCTATAAAATATCTCCACATTTTTGTTTTAATGTACGGTTAAATCTTTCCACAATGCAAGCCTTAACATCATTTAATGTTGTAAAATGGTGTATGTTTTGTTCTTGTAAAAATAATTGAAAATTAGCATTAACAAATTCAGCCCCTTCATCTGTTTGTAATTTTTTAGGCTTGCGGTCCTCTCTGAGTATCATTTTAAAAGCATCTGTCACATCTCTTCCAGATTTTTTTTTAGCACTTTGATACATGCGTATTTTGATAGGACATAAATAACTTTTAGAATAAACTGGAAGCCATCATTGTCTTTGGAAAGACTAGACATATCAACCAAATCAGCCTGCCATTGTTTCTAAGAAATCGTTTCCTAACAGGTTTGTGCATAGTGTAGGCATCTTGTAAAGACAGCCAGTGTGTTACCTGAGTGTGAGTAATTATTTTTCCCTGTTTTGCAGCAGAACCATGTAGTCTCTGAACACCTCCTATTATCCAGTTGTATAAGGGTCATAATATATTTTTTTCAATAATTTCCTAACCATGACCGCTGTTTAGTAATACGGCCAGTATACTGGTGTATTTTTCAGATGTGAAAATTTTATTACGAAAGACCACATAATGTATACATCTAATTATATAACAACACAGAACATGTGTTAGCCATTGTAATAAATTGATGTTATACTGCGTTATAAATATTACAGCAAAAAAAGCCAGGCCTTGTTTTGCTATGTAACAAGAGAATTGGATGTAAATTCAATTACATTGCTAACATCTTCCTGCCTTTGACATTTTAAACTATAACGACAAATATCAACAATGTAGGTCACAGCTACCAATACTCAGCCATGAGAAACCACATCCATTTTTTAAAATATTAGTGGTAGCACATTTTGAATAGTTTCTAACACATAATTATTTAGGCACCTGCTCACATTCATTATTTCACACCAACATGCATCTTTTTTAATGCCACTCATTAAAATCTGTATAAACTGAAGTTTTTCACAGTTTACAGGGTTACATGGAGTTTGAGCAGCATGGTTTAAAATTTGCATGGTTATCAAAGTCTGTAAAAGATTTTCTATTTTCTGCTTTTCAGACATTCTTTGGTGATGTCCCCACAGGTTACCCATCTTAACAGCTCTCACCATGCAGCACTGTGTTTCTCATCAGAACTCCCAGCATCATACAAGTACATATAATATGGCATAAGGTTTCCTTTTCACAGTGGGCTTTTAAAATATGTTTTATGACTTCCTGATGAAACCGCTTCCTCAACAGCACTCAGTAGTGTTACGCTCAACTGTTCATACAGTGTGTCAAGTCCCTTAGCAATACATGGCATCTGTTTAAATTCAGACAAAGTGTCATTTATAGCTTGTATTGTATTGTAGCAAAATAGGATGATGTGCACCCAAGTTTCCATGCTGTCGATTCGACTAGTAGCTTGATCCGATGTGGGCGCAACCTGTCACAGACTTCTGGAAAAGCTTGCTCCCAGTATCCCTCCTCTGGTTCATATAAACAACTATGTCTTATCTGCGAGGGGTGTTCTATAGTGTATCCCTTACAGTTTATCTTCAAATACTGAGCCATCAAGTCTTGCAGTAGCTGTATTAAAATACCTTTTATCAGGTCTAACATAATACTCTTTTCAGGTGGCACTTGAATTGCTGTCATGGCCACATTGGACTTTTCATCAGGGCATTTTTCAACATCTGGTTCTTCCCACTGTTTATCCATATTAACACACTTATGATTATCATGCAAACCAAGTCTCAAGAATGATTCAATCAATTCAGTCATACCATAATCTTTTGGTGAGGCACTAGCAGATGTTGCAGAACACAATTGGCTAGGTTCATCCATTTTGCTGTTTTCCTCAGGCAATCAACACACACAGGAAAAAGGGACATAGTCTCAGTTGACCTACCTGGTCATCAAAATTCAAATAAATAAATCAGCTGGTAGTACAGCTGTGAACAAGCTTCATTCATCCATCAGAATGGGGTTTGAGCATGTGTTAAGATTCTGAAAATATTATACTCTTTCTATCCAGATTTGACTTGAAAAGAAAAAAATAGGACACAATTAGTTGTTTATTAACAACAAAAACACATAGTTGGACAACATTGTTAAAACATGCATAACCTGAAATGCATTATTAAAATACAGAATAATATATGGGTGGGTGTGTGTAACCAGAATTTTATACAAAGCCAAGGTGTGGGATGCAACATAAACCCCGAGGGGTTTATAAAAGCATCGCATACCGAGTGTGTGTGTAAAATTCTGTTTTTTACACACACACACACACACACACGCACACACATGCATTATTTTATTTAATTAATGGTGATATTTTTTCCCTTTCAGCACAATTCACTTAGTGCAGAACTTCTGTCAGAGAAAGAGACACACACACAGCCTGTCTCTCCCTTTTGTTTTTTCTTTTTTTCTTTACCAGCCTGCCTCTCCCTTTTGCTTTTACTTTACATTACTGTGGTAATGACATTATGGAAAGTCGTGGTCCATCAGCATTGCTGCATAGTGTAAAACATGCTCTAAGGGTATGAGCGGCAGGATCAACCAGATAGACTTTTTTCATTTTATTTATTTATTTGAAATATTGGATTTACAGACCTTTGAGTCAAAGATTCATTTACAAAGGCACCTCATCATAGAGAACAAAGACAGACAATGTTGCATTATTAAATATACAGCAATAGTTACAGGTTTCAAACAATAGTTACAAGGTTTAACAGGTGTTACAGGAGGACAATGCCACAGTGATACAAGAGTTGCAAACAGTTTGGCGGTGTACAGAGACTTGGATGCCTGATCTGCAAGCATATTGCAGAGCTTGGTGTCAATAGAAAATATGGGATGCAAGCAAAAGACCCCTGTGGGGGACAATAGTATTTGTGACAGGATGGAGGAACGGACTTGTGGAGAGGCATTGGTGTAGAGAAAAGCAGTCCAAGGGACATTGTCATGATCCACATTGGATTGGCCATTGGACTTGGCAGACTTGGCCCCACAGGTAGGGTCCAGTGGGGAGAGGAGCCTGAAGTTAGGTACACTTACAGCAGTGGGTAGTGAATAGGTGGTTCCTGAGGGCTGCCTTGAAGGGACCAATTTTAGTGGCATTGGTGGTGTTGGCTGGGAGGGAGGTGAATCAAGAGGGTGCTCTGTAGCAGAAGGATCTCTGGGCTAGGGATGTCCTGGTTCTGGGTACAAGTAGGGTGGTCTTACAGGTACTATGGGCGGAGACCATGGGGGTTGTGCGGTGGAGGGAGGCAGTTACCCCTGTGGGGAGAACCCGAGGAGAGTTTTTTTAGCTAGCAGGCAGGTCTGGTAGCAGAGCCGCTCCTCTAGGTTGAGCAGGTTAGCAGTGGAGTACAGCAGACAGGTGCGAGTGCACCTGGTGGCTCTGGTCAGGAGCCTGCAGGCCTTGTTAATGGAGATCTGGATTTTGGTGAGAGCAGTATTGTCAACTGCTGCATAGACAGGCAGGCCATAGTCCACTAGGGACAGTACCGAGGAGGTGATGGCCAGCTGGAGAGCTTCTGGAGGAAGGCAGTCCCTGTGGTGGTATAGAAGCCAGATCCTTGAGTAGGTGGTGGCAGAAAGGGCGCTGATGTGGGGGTGGAAGTTGAGGGCCGAGTTGAAGTTGATACCCAGATATTTATAGATGGACACTTGTTTGAAAGGATGCAGGGTGCTGGGTAGTATCAGGAGGGGGACATTTCTGGCCTCGCTTTGGTGGTGCGTGAAGAGCATTGCCTTAGTTTTTTTTAGGTTCATGACCAACCTATGATCGGTGAACCACTGTTCTGCTTGATGAAAGGCATGCTGGAGGGAGACCTGTAGTGATGCAGGGTTAGGGTGTGAGGAGAACAGCACTGTGTCATCTGCATAGAGGAATATTTCACTAGAGCAGGCTGTGAGGAGTGTGTTAAGATAGTGGCTGAAGATAAGGGGTCCCAGGATGGATCCCTGGGGTGCTCTGGAGCAGACTGGTCAGATGTCGGACAAGGCGCTGTTAATTTGTACACACTGGGCTCTGGATGAGAGGTAGCTGGTGAACCACGCGAGGGGACCAATGGAGAAACCGATGTGAAGGAGGGAGTCAAGTAAGAGGGTATGGCAGTCTGTGTCAAAGGCCTTGGAGAGGTTGATAAACATGGCCCTGGTGAGGTTGCCAGAGTCTAGGGCAGAGAGTGCAGGAAGCTGGAGAATTTCAGTAGAGCAGTTGTGGTGACCTGAGTGAAAGCCATGCTGCTTAGGGCACATAATATTATACTTGGTTAGGTATTCCATGAGTTGTTCTGCTATTATCTTTTCGAGAGCTTTAGAGAGTGGGGGGAGGATAGAGATTGGCTGGTAGTTACTGGGGGAGGACCGATCCAGAATCTTGTATATGGGCATTATGATGGCTGTTTTTCAGGCACTGGTGAACTGACCCAGACAAAGTGATAAGTTTAGTAGGTTGGTAAGGGGGACCAGAATAACATCCAAGACCTGACGTAGGATCCTAGTGTCCAGGGGGTCATTACTGGGGCTATTGCTATTGATGGCTGTTTGTAGATAAGGCCTGGCTTCAAGTGGGGATATTGTGTGAAGGTAGAATGGTGGGCAAGGAGGGTGAGGGGCTGAGAGGCCAGGACAGTGCCAGAGAAGTTGGTGGGGAGGATGGAGCTTAGGTCGGAGAATGCAGTATTAAGGCAGTCCACAATGCCAAGGGGATCTGTGCAGATAGTGCCATTAATGCAGAGTTGGGGGGAGTGAGACTTCCCGTTCAATTCTTTCCTGTTATTCCAGAAGTTTCTGGCTGACCCCCAGGAGAAAGCAAGGGTGGTGTGGTAGTGCTCAGCCTTAGTCTGTCGGATGGCCCAGGTACACTTATGGCACTCAGCGCTGTATGCTTGCCTGTCTGCTGGCTTGCCAGATTCAGCAGCAATGTGCCAGAGGTTATCCCTCATTTTAAGTTTCTGGATGAGGGATGTGGTGTCCCATGGTGCATTTTGTGTTTTTTGGTATGGGTCTTGGAGATGGGAACGAAGAGGTTGCATGCCTTGTTAAAGGAGTATTTGAAGAGGTCGAGGGCTAGGTCAGTGATTGGAGCATGGCTAATGGGTGACCAGTTCATCTGGGCAAGACATAGTTTGAGTTTTTGAGGCCGCCTGGGCAGAAGCGCCGGTGCAGAATTGTTCTTGGAACTGGCTTATTGGTGGTAGAGGACCACAAGAATAAGATTGAGGAGTAGTCACTTAATGAATTGGAGAGGATGTTGATATCCTGGATTTTTGGGGGGCAGTTGTTTATAATAATGTCCAGGAGGGCGCTGGTTCCAGTAGAGGGTTTGTATCTGGTGGGCTGGGAGACTAACTGGGTCATATCAAGGGCAGCGACAGTGTCTCTTGTTTGGGATGCAGAACTAGCCAAGCTAGTTGATGTTGAGGTCCTCAGTAACTACTTGCTCCACTTTGTGAGGTAGGTTTGCAAGATAGTTGGTAAGCGACAAAATAGTGGGGTTCTGGTTCCTTGGGGAAATGTAGGTGACTGTGAGGAAGAGCGGACCCCTAGCAGGGTCTGGGATGATTTATAGAGTGAGAGCTTGCGCTCCATTATCAAGCTTGGGAGCTGGCAGTGCATGGCCAAGGAGGGTGTCATGCATATAGGCAGCACATCCACCCCCATGCTTGCCCACCTGGTCTTCCATGAAGAGGGTGTACCTGGGGAGGAGGATGAAGGAGTCAGAGGTGGATTTGGAGAGCCAGGTCTCCACTAGGGCAATAATGTCTGGTTGGTGTTGTATGACCCAGCGCTGGAGAGCAGCAGATTTTTTCAGGAGGCTGCAAATGCTCAAGGAGGCAATGCGGAGGCCAGGTGTAGTAGGAGGCTTTTTTTATCTGGCAGACATAGGGCCTAGGTTTGGGTAAACATTCCTAGAAAGTAACAGTAGCAGTGTGATTACTCTGACCAGTGGGCGGTAGTGATTGGTGCAACTCCTAGAGCTCCTGAACGAGGATATGGTCGCTGGTGTGCAGGGGATAGGTAAGGCGCGGAGGGTGGGAATGGCGATGAAGAGCGGGGTCTGGGATGGTGGGATGGAAGAGTTGGTGGGAGTGTTGGCGGGGGGGGGTGCAGCGGGGCTGAGGGTGTGTCCAGGGTGGGAGGGGTTGGAGTACCATGGTGCGGATAAGTGGTGCAACACCGGGTGTGAGGGGTACATGCCCTAGTTATAGAAAGGCTGGTACCGGGAGGATCAGTGTGGCCAGGCTTGGTAAGTCGGTATAAGCACCTGTCATGCCTGCTGTTGTGTGGTACGATTTGGATAAGAACTATATCTAGCCTTACTTGAGTGAGATTGCCACAGTAGAGTAGTGGTAGAGCTGTGGACTGTGGAACCAAAGATATCAGGTTCAAATCTCTGGTGAGGGAGTATCCTAATAGCCTGGTGAAAGTAGTCCCAGAGAGAGCTGGAGGTCTGCAGGGTGTAGGTCCAGAGGCAAAAAGAAGAGGTACAGTAGCAACTCCTAGTGGCCACACAGGGAGTATGCAGTGACTGGAGGAGAGATGGTTAGGGAGGAGGCTAACAGTCAGGAGATAGGAAATATAGGCAGCTGAGAGGAGGATCAGGAGAGAGTGTCTGTGGGCAAGTAGAGTACAGTGAGGAGATTAGAGAGGCTAGTACAGCTGAGTGTATAGGTAGGCAAGCTCCCTCTAGTGGACAATCAATATAAGCTGCAAATGGAGAAGTGGGGATTTAGTAAATTCAGTGTTCAGGAAGTCACATGACAGGGAGGGACTATAAATTGAAAGTCAGGCTTGGGTGGGTGGGTGGCTGGGGTGGGCGGTTGACACAAAAAGTTGACAGGCTAATACCCCAAACAAGCTTGCTAGGAGGGAGGCTGAATTACCTCTTACAGCCCTATGGAGTGCTCCTGCCCCCAGGTGTAGTGTTGCGGAGGTCGTTCTGGCTTGTAAGGCAGGATTAACTAGATAGATATTTAAAATCGTACTTGTCTTAACAGTGTGTGGCAAAGCTTGAGTGCCGATACCTATGCTCGGTAATGAAGCCACCATGTTAGGCAAGATGTTCAGTCTGCCTCCAGTGAAACTACATGCCAGTTAACTTTCTGTGGTGATGCTTGATTGACAGGTGTTGATTACAACCTCCTGGTTGTAACCACAAATATCAACCAGGAGGTTGTAACTGGAGATAAATGTGTCTTTATCGGTATGTCAAAAATTATCACCATTAATGAAAGAGTATTTTTTTTATAATTTGTAATTTATGGTATTTTTCAGTTTTTTTTCTCTCCTCCCCTGCCCCCCCCCCCAGTCATGACACATACATACATGCCAGGATCCGGAGGCCCCATATGCCCCTCCCCAGACCTGCGTCACTGCTCCAACTGCCTGTGCTGCCCACTGGACCTCCACCCAGTGGGAGTGAGACTACAGCAGAGTGGGCATCCACCCCTTTGAAGGGGAGAGCCACATCTCTATCCCACTCCAAACCTTCCCCCGAGCTGGCTCCCCAGTGACCCGAGGTCATTCCCAAACCCAGGTCACCGACATAGCGCGAAATAAGGCACCAGCACCTCAGCCCTCTGCGCTACTGGGCTGGCCGCTATTAAAGAGTATTTTACTTCTTTTGATGAAGTTAAAATTATAAAAGTTTCTTATTGAAATACTTTGGATGGAATGGGATTTTCTACCATAACAATGCCAGAATTCTATTGGATTATTAGGAGGCAGTGTAGCACAGCGGTTAAGGGCACTGAGCTACAAACCTGTACTGACATGAACACAGCAAGGGTTTAGAAATCCTGGTATGGGGCCCCAATACCTGTTGGCACCACAGAGCCAGCATTGAGATGTGTAGTTTTTGATGATTAGCTGACACTGCCAGTATAGCCTACAGATTAAAGCAATTCTGAAGAAGGATTATTTTTACTAATTGTTTGAAATGTAAAGGTGATAACTCACTAGTTTCAATGCACATACAAAATAATTATTATAGATGCAGAAGGTGTCTTAATAACACTTTAAAACACACTAAATAAAACTGTCAATTTCCTATTTAACCTGTTGTTTTAAATACAGTCAAAGGAGGGCCTAGACTCTCGGTGACATCATTTCACACACCACAGACTGCAGACGGCTCTCCGAGAACTCCCAGGGTCACGAGGGCGGGTGACCGAGCAGCTCTCCCCCACAGCACGAAGGCTCGAACTTCAAATGGAAGGTAAACGAAACCGCTTGCAGCGCAGACTGCTGGCACCATATTTAAAGACTCAACAAATTTTCAGTCGCCATACGTATGCTGATTGTTTTTTTAAACTAAGTTTTCCTCTCTTAGCACTGGCTAAATGTATATTCGGGTAGAGCACCTTAATTTTGGTACATTGATTGACTGACTAAATATATATCCTGGCTGAGTGCCTTAATTCTCAGGGCATAGATGGTTTGTTACGGCCTTGTTACATGCCCAAGCTATACCTAAGGGCCATTCTTAAGTGCAGCCTTTACACCACAGCTTAGTAGGGCACCTGAACCTGAAATGGGGACTGCCTCCAAAGCACTGCTTAAAACAAACCTTTAAATCAGAAGTATAACTTGTTTATCACACCTGAATCCATGCCTTCTGTTACCTTTCACCAGTAGCCAGTTGAAAGCAGTTAATTTGTACAGCATTTGCCAGTTGAAATCAGCTAATCTGTGCAGCATTTAATCAGAGCCACTATAACTTGCTTCGTATGCCTGAATCCATGCCTTCTAATGCCTAGAATTACCAGTAACCAGTGGAAATCAATTAATTTGAACAGCATTTGCCAGTTGAAATCAGCTAATCTGTGCAGCATTTAATTGAGAACAGCCTCGCTAGACTATCGCGACCCCAACCCCTTTATTTCCTAGCCCCTCCTATTCTCCTACCTGTACTTAAGTTCTTGTTCTCCTGTCTCTCTACAGACTGTGGCCGGCTCTCCGAGAGCCCCCAGGGTCGCGAGGGCGGGTGACCGAGCAGCCCTCCCCCACAGCTCGAAGGCGCGAACTTCAAATGGAAGGTAAAGAATCCCCGCCAAGCTACTTGCAGCACAGACGGCTGACTGCTGGCCCCGCTTCCCCCACCACTACCCTTGGTCAATGCTACTATTTATAGCTAGAGACACCTGACTAAATTTAGCCTATCAAGCTAGTTTTCCACCTGCAGGTTATCTGCTCCGACCTCTAAAAAAAAAAAAAAAGCTGTAACAATCGAGTCCCCTACTCAGTACAACACTCTATCAACTCCCGCTAATGGCCTCTACCTCCCACTACACCCTCCTTTTCCACTTTCCTTCCTATTCTGCACCACCCGTGTACTGTGGAGTATTTTTTTATCATACCTACTGCCCTGCTAAGCACACAATTGCTATTGTGACATCTGTCTGTTGCCTTGAGGAGCTCTACGATATTATTAACTGCTGTACTAGGCTGAAAATATTTCTGGGCATGTTTCTGGGGAGTGGCTATATCCTGCTCACATTATGCACAGACCAACTGATGATGAACTCTCCTGTGGGAAAAAACTGGTCACCTAATCTCACACTAGCCCATTATCCCTGTGTCTACCCCCAACTAAACCCTACCCCAGCCTACTTACCTCTAATAGTCTCAGGAAAGGTGGACATTTCTATGTTTGTATTGTATACCTGAGGCTACACAAATGCCTGTTTTTTCATTTCCCACTTCAGTGGTTCAAGAAGGTATGGATCCTATTAAATCTCCTGTTAGCAGGGGATATTGAAACTATCCCAGGTCCTCCCTGCACCAATATCCCAAATGTAACTCCCTCCTTGCCCAGCTGGGCCAATACAAAAGGACTGAAACTGGTTCATATCGATGTAAATAGTCTCAGACCCAAATTACAAGAACTTGAGGCCTGGGTTGACCAGTACTCCCCTGATGTATTAGCCATCTCTGAAACATGGCTTAAACCTAGCATCTTAGTGCACAAGATTGAGATCCCTGAATTTAAAGATTTTTGGCAGGACAGAATCGGAAAAAAGGGTGGAGGAGTCATCATATACATTAAGGCATCAATAACAGCCTCAATAGTAGCGATCCCAGCCATGGCTGACGCAGGTTGTGAAGCACTGTTTGTTAAACTCCTGTGTATATAACCCTCTCAAGACTGCAGTAGAAGCACTAAAGGCCCTTACCAAACTCATCCCTGACCTACTTTCCTGGGAGAAAATAATCCTGGGTGACTTTAACCTCCACTGGAGCCCCTCGACTAAAAGTTACATTAAGTCCAATTTGCAAGAGGCCAACCTGACCCAGCTTATCCAGGCACCTACCAGACTTAATTTGAAATCCGGCAACCACACCACACTGGATTGAATCCTGGCTTCCAACCCTAATAGATTCAAGCTCCCCAGCACTTTGCTGACTCCTTAAGTGACCATGCCCCTATCTTTGGTATATGGAAAAATGATTATCCAACCCCACTCCCCTGAACCTTTCTGGCACATGACTACTCTAAATTTGATGCAAACTCCTTCCAAGGTACCCTATCGGCAGTGGACTGGGCTTAGTTAAAATTCGCCCCCAGTCTAGACATAGCCCTGGACCTTTTCAACAAGAATTTTCTTTCTGCTGCTAATAAGCATGCCCCCCTTAAGCAAATGAGGGTCAAAGGACAACAATCTAGGTGGCTGACACGTGATCTAAAAAAAGCTTATGAGGGGAAGAGACAGAGACTGGGGCAGGTACAAATCCACTAAACTGGCCAATGACTGGGTCTTGTATCAATTGCTCAGGAACAATTGCAAAAGAGACTTAAAACGGGCTAAGCGACAGTACCTCATGAATCTGCAAACAAAAAATTTCTCTGACCTCAGAAAATTCTGGTCTCAAATCAACACGCTTCTGAAGGGGCACTACACGCAAACTGTCTGTGACATTGTTGTGGATGGTGTATGCCAAACAAACCCATAAGATGCTGCTAATGCCTTTAGTGTATTCCTCACTGATCTTGACAAATATAAGGTTCACATCTGCAGCCCTAGCCAGACAGCTGCTGATGAAACAGGATCCTCCCTCATCACCTAACTTCCACCTTAAGTTGGTGTCTAAAACTGAGGTCTTGAAGCTGATCAAGAACATTAAGGTCACTGGTTCTGTAGGGTGTGACAGACTAGAACCTAGGTTACGCAAATTAGCAGCCCGAGAAATTGCCGCACCAATCACGTGGTTATTCTACAGGTCACTGATGGAAGGTAAAGTTCCCACAGCCTGGAGAAATGCCCTGGTTACCCCCATCCCCAAAGGGGGGCAAAGTGAGTTGGTTGAGAACTACAGAGTGATTTTCATACTCTGCACACTAAGCAAAATGCCAGAGAGAATTGTGTACCAACAAGTCCTGGAATATGTTGAACAATACAGCCTCCTTACTCCACAACAACACGGATTTAGAAAACTACATGGCACAGATACTACTTTAGTTAGCCTTACGTCTGGCATCCTCATAACCCAAGACAATGGCCAACTAACTAGTGCAATCTTTATAGACCTAACCAAGGACTTTGATCTGGTGGACCACAAACTGCTCATCTCGCAGCTCAGATCCCTTGGATTGGACAACCACTCAGTACAGCGGTTCATAGATTAACTGCATGGTAGATCTCAAATAGTTAGATAGCTGGGGGCAAAATCTGACAAGCGCTCCATCTCTGAAGGGGTTCCCCAAGGTTCAATATTGGGGCCCCTCCTATTCTCCCTATTTGTCAATAACCTGTCTAAGTATTGTGGAGGTGCCAAGGTGACCCTTTATGCCGATGATGCTGAGTTGTACAGATCAGCTCCTGATGCGACTAAGTTAAATCAGCTTCTGAACCGGACCTCTCCATATTGGAAAACTGGATCCTGACTAATCGACTAGTCCTCAATGTTAAAAAAAACAAAGCCATCCTATTTGAACCCTAAAGGTTAGACCCTGACAGAACATGCTTATTGTCCCCCTGCCTGTCCACTGGTTCTCCTGTAGAGGTTGTGGACCACATTAAATACCTGGGTGTATATACTGATCAAGACTGCTCCTTCAAGGTTCATGTTGATCAACTAATCAAGACGCTAAACCAGAAGCTTGGTCTCCTGTATTGTCTGAGCCCTTTTCTCACTCAAACATCCAAGTTAAGGGGTAGCCATCAGCATGCTCCTCCCCACCCTGTTCTGTGGGGCCCCAGTGCTGCACTCACTACAAAACATGGAGATGAAAAAACTGAAAATATTGTATCACAGAGTTGGGCACTTTGTCTGGGTGCCCCGCCTCTAGAACACCACTGTAAAGTATTGCACTCGCTAAAGTGGCCTTCCCTTGAGGGTAGGTTGATGTACCCTTCCCTATGCCTGGCCTTCAAACTCCTGCAAACTAATGCCCCCCCCCAGTCTGAGCTGCACCTTAACGCCTAAGCAGCCTGGAAGAACCTTAAGGTCCTCTAACCAACAACTCCTCCATGTCCCTAGAATCTGGACATGTCAAGGTCTTCAGTCTTTCGCAGTCTACACTCCATCCCTCTGGAATGGCCTTCCTAGTAATCTCCAAGACTGCAGCTCTCTAGGTGGCTTTAAAAAAGGCCTCAAGACCTACCTGTTGGGGCTAAGACTCTGTGCATGCTACTGCTGAGGATCAATACACTACATTCGACAACCCCCGTAGCTACTGTCAGATGCCTGGCATGCCTTTTTTCCCATATTTGGACCTTTACCGCCTGATGAGACATTTGTAACTGTAATTCTTGTGAAACGGTTCCATTTCAATGGTCAATGTGTAACTGTCATTCATGTGAAACTGTTTTACTTATTGTGATATTCTTTAAATGTACCTAACCTGCCTGTGAATCATACATCATGTCCTGATTGTAATGTCTGTATTACTCAATTTTCTTTGAGCTGTTCCTACTGTTTATTCTCCTGTAGCCTGTAATTAATCCCGGGTCGCCCCTGAAAAAGGGACCATTATGGTCTCAGTGGGCCTACCCAGTCACCAAAATTTTAAATAAACAAATAAATAAAAAAATTAAAATTTCCTGTCAGGAGCCCAAAACATATGGCTGCCACCAGCCCTTAATTACAGGGTGATTTACATATGAATAACTCAGGACTGCAAAGATTCACAGATAAACACAATAGCTCAATCAAATTAGCTTTTTATGGGCTTTCAGACATTAAGAAATCCTGTTGATGACAGCTCCCCTTTAAGCTTATGACTGAAGCAGATGACATTAGGTTTGAAATGGGGCGACAGAGTGAGAGTAATTATGCTGCTATCCTGGCCACTGATAGGCCATGCTGTTGGGCCTAAGGTTAATAAACATCCTCCTTTTTCACTCCTTTCCAGTCTAGTTTTAAGAAATCCCACTCCACTTCTGCTTCCCTTCTCAACTTCACTGACTCCATTCTCACAGGTATGGATCAGGGACTAATCACCTCTGCCATTTTTGTTGATCTTCCTAAAACTTTTGACACTGTAGCACATCCCTTCCTTTTGGACAAGCTTAAAGCAGTAGGCATCTCCACCTCTTCTGTCAGTTGTTTTTTTTTCCTACCTTGAGCAAAGGTCTCAAGCTGTTCAGATAGGAAGCTCCATTTCATCACCACTCCCTATCTGCTCAGGTGTCCCTCAAGGGTCTCTATACTGGGTTCTCTTCCCTTTTCCATATTCTTGAATGACCTCTCCTCTGTCTGTTCCTCTGCATCCATTCATATGTAAGCTACTGATACAGTTCTTTTTGCATCTGCTTCCTCTTCCCATGACCTTACCCTCACATCTACAACTGAGTTTTGACAACATTCAGCATTAGTTCCAGTCCAACCAACTGTCCCTCAGTGCTAAAAAAAACAGTTTTCATGATATTTGGCACCTAACAGAGTCTTACCATATTTACTTCTCTCCCTTCATTTTGCACCCTTGATGGTGCTGATATTGAGGCTATTTCCTCTTTTAAGTACCTTGGGGTATGGCTTGACTGACATCTTGATTTCTCGTACATATTGATGCCATTCACCATAAGCTTCACCCCAAGCTTGGTGCACTGTACAGGAATAAAGTGAGTATCCCACTTCCTGCCAGAAGCACCACTTGTGCATGACACCAAATTCCCAGACATCCTGCACAGTGATGGCACAATAGCAATGCCGGTATTGTGACCTCACAAAAGACAGTGTTTTTTGAGGAGGGGCTATGCCCCCTGTACCCCTGCATTTAATTATAATCAACTCCAGGTCACCCTCTGCATTTAATTATAATCAACTCCAGGTCAGAGTTGTTCCGGAGGGGGGGCAGACTACCGGGAGAAGTCACATCGGTGAAAAGAGCCCATTACAGTGACTGTCGCTGTAATGGTCTGTTTTCAGGTTTCACTGGTGGGGTGTCGTGCTATAGTTGGCTACTGCTTCCTGCCCACTGAAAATTGTTCTAAAGGTGATTCTCCCTATTTTAGACTATAATGATGTAGTCTATAGTGGAGCTCCCAAATCTAGCCTTGCCAGACTGGACCCCCTCTTTCACTCTTTTTGTCATTCACTTTAGACTATGCCCTTTGTACATACCACTGTTCACTCTACTCTGCCCTTTCTCTCCCCTCTCTTGATGCCAGGTGCCTTTCCCATTGTGCTTCCTTTATTTCCAGATTTTGGTTTGGGTCCCTTCCTTCTTACCTTAAATCCCTTCTATTCTCTCTCTGTTCTTCCTCCTACCCTCTTCTGCAGCAATATTTCCCATTTCCTCTCTGTTCCTTCCAGAAAATCTACTGTTGGTCAATCTACTTTCTTATATCACTTTCCTAAATTTTGTCCCTCCCTTCCCCTATTTGCTCTGCTTCCTCTGCATCTCCCTAAAGTCTCTCCTTCATGACTTGTCTTCTTCTACTGGCAACTGCCCATGACCCTTGTTGTCTTCCTTCCCTCCACTTTTTTCTCCTAGACATGCTTTCCCCCACATTCCTCTTCTATACCTGTAAGAGTAGTATCCCATGCCTGATATAATCTTAGTTTTATATACCGTTGTATTTGTTTACTGATTTGCCTTATTTATGGATTTGTTTCATTGATATACTGTATTACTGTTCATGACAATTCTTTTTGAATTTTAATATTGTTGTTACCGTTTTGTCCTTTCCATTTCCCCTCTTGCTCAGGATGCTTCTGGAAACGAGCTGTCAGCAGCTCAATATATCTTTCCTGGTGAAACTTTTGAAATCAGTCAATCAGTCAATCAATCAATCAATCAATCAATCAATCAATACTCAGAAATGAAGTCCAATGTGCATGAAGTGAAAATACCCTTACAATCCTAATCCCCAAGTAAAGGAACTTCACATTGAACATCTATCTATCTGATATGAAGAGTGATCTTTGATATGTCATCGTGAGCCATTTCGTGAGGCAAAGAGAATGGAGACAGACTCTGTGTGCCTAAACTGTTTTTGCAAGGGGGCTTGCAGTGAGCCATACTATCAAATACCCCTAGACACGAGAATTGCCCTAGACCATGCCCTTCCCCACCTGGGCAGAAAGATGCTCAGCAGTATAGGCTGAAGTGGGGGTTGCATTAGCACAAGATGCTGTGCATATCATTACAGTGCAGTCAGAACTGAAAGGATAAAAATGAATCTAGTATAGTTAGAAAGTCACCAGTGCTTCCACTGGTAGTCCTCAACAAGTAACATAAATGTAGCAGGAATGCAGATAACACAGGTATAACAGCTGCTAAGCTGTCTTCGTGAAAAGGCATGATGAAAAGATTAACATTTTATGTTGGTAAATGTTCATTGTTTTCTTTCAACTAGTTCCAGTTTGATTTGTTTAATGTACCCTGCATTGATTTGCTCAGTCTGATGAAATGTAAAGTTTTCATGCAGAGTCCTCAAATCTAGTGATTATCAAGCCTTCATATTCCAGTGACCTCAAAGGGGGCCCACCAGAACTCGCTAAGGTACAGTAGACTCCATGTATGGTGGATATGAATACCGTGGACAGTCGGGGAAGGCAGTCAGAAACTGAAAACTCAAACCACCCCATATGCTGCAGTAGTAATTTTGCTGTTTATGTGGACTTCACATGCCGGCAACAGCGGACAGCCAAGGGTGTCATTAGCACTATGTGAGTCGTTCAGTGCACATGACGGTAATAACCGATTCACTTAACAGATCTTAAGGGTGCTAATGAAGACTATTAAATGGTGATTACATAAAAGCAAATTCCTTTCGTAACTCAGTTTCCTGAAATAGTGAACATTGCTGTGCCACTTAAGTTTCACTCTTCCTCACAGTACAATACTGTACCCACGATTCCCTACCAAGACACATGAAGTCATGTACAGAACATACTTTACTTTACAGAAATGTTCCGTGCTCTATCTATGGGTTGAAGTTAGCAGTTGTTAGTGTGCTCCATGCCTGAAAAGTGCCTCTGATAAAATCCAATACATTACTATAATACGAATCAAATGAGCAGCATGTTTTTAAGCATTTGTTGGGGAATGGTACCATCTGCTGGCAACTGCAGACATTGCTTTAGGCAGACAAAATGTAGCTACACAAAACTGTCTGTGGTAAATGGCTTGCACTGTATTTAGGGTTGCCACCTTTGGATGGGGCAAAAACCGGATCCTAAGCTCCGCCACTAGCCCCACCCCTTTTTATGACTCATCATGCATTGTTCCTCCTAGAAGGCCATTTCAATAAAAGACAACACTTAAAGCAACAGTTCAACAAAAATGTTGAGATACTGTACTGTACCTGTTAAAGTTACTTTCCTAGGTTCTTCCTAGTCATCCATTTACTTATGTATTTATTTATTTATTGACATTGGTTTACCAAATAAACATACAGAGATAAAAGAAATATCACTTACAGATATGATCTGGGCGGGAGACAAGGGGAATACTGTAAATAGCATACAACAGTGTACATGGTAATAATACTTAAGAAATTGTTTCATGTAATGTGTACTTTATATCCTTTTCTGTCTCCATTCTCTGTTCATGTCCACAGTACTATTTCAAAGCCAAAGAAGTGACCATACCTTTTTTTTGAGGAAAAAAAAAATAATTGAAAACATTTAAATATGCCTAATTCTGTTAGAGATGAAAATGTATACCAGCAAATGAAAGTGGAAGACAACTGGCTCTGTTACTGTTACAAAAGGTGGAGGCAGCTGTGCTGCTATGCCACTTTAAGATGTAGTGGAAAATATTAGGTTAAATGCTAATGGTGTTAATGGCCATACTTTACACCTCCCAGGCTGACTACTTTCACAAACAAAGGGCTGTATTGACAACAGAACTTGCTTGTAAGCTGGACAAGCAGCTGAAACAATGAATAATAGTGCACCATTTGTTTCAAAAGTATGTGAGCACTCAAAATGGCTCAAAAATCTGACCAGCACAGAGCAAAACCGGATTACCTGATATTGACCTTGATAACCTGATCATCAGGTAAAAAACCTGACAGGTGGCAACCCTAACTGTATTGCTCATTTTTACTTCAAACCCAACATCTTTATACAGTACAAGGCATCTTTTACTTAGTGCATAGTAAATCAAGTTCCGGCCTTTTCTCTTGTCCTGTATTCCAGTTTTTTAAAGTCAGAAATGGCCATTTCTGTCACAGTTTGAATTCAGGCTCTAAAGGACATGGTATTCTCATTTTGAGAAGTCCTGCTCCAATCTGATCTCTCCATTAGATGTACAGTAGCTCTTGAAAGACAATTCCTAGATTGCTTTGCATTCACTTATAAAATGAGCTTGTAAAAGTGGGTAGGGAATGTCCTGCATCCTGGCTGATCAAAAGACCTAGTCTAAAGCCATTGTTTAATGAGCAACAACCAATTGTTCCTGATTTCTTTTGGCAACTAGGATGCAGCAGAACAATATATTGGTGAACTGCAGAATGATTTTTCATTAATCCCTGCTTGTTACTGCAAACATGGCAATCACCTTTACTCACTACAAACTTTCTAGTAGGCCCTAAACATAAAACTATAACTGTAAATAAAAAAAAATGAATTTAAGGAAATTTTTCCCCTCATAACCTCCATCATCACACACATATACAAATTTAACTAGCATTTGTCAATGCCGAATGTTTGCTTGCTGGCATTGGCATTGGTAGTGTAGAAGTTACAGAGCTGCATAATAGAAATGGCAGTGAAGTATTGAACTGAAGCCAACCCCACCACCACCCTGCAGAGAGTGACAGGCATTGGGGTGTGCCTTTGGGTCATCAGGCGTGCTTGGCCATGCCATTCACCACACCTACCCTGCAGACACTGACAAGTGTCATGGTGCCTTGGGGTCTTGGCTTATGCACCCCATTCCATCAGGAAATATGGTGTGATGGGTGGTATAGAGAAGGGGTAAAATTTGGGGCCGAAGAGTCCAAGGCATACCTCGATGCCTCTCACTGGCTGCAGGATGTGGAATGGTATGAGCATTACAGGCAAGAATCCCAAGTCACAACCCTGATGCCTGTCATTCTCTACAGGGTGGGGCGTTATGGTTGGAAACCCTAACACCTCAGGCATTCATTGGTATTTTCACTCCAAATTTTCAACATGGTTTTTTTGTGACCCCCACCTCATGAACAGTGTCAATACCAGTTTGTTAGCTGAAAGCTGCTTATGCACAGTGACTACGGCATTTAGCACCACAGGTGCAAAAACATATTCCGAACAGGATGTGAAAAATGACAGCTGTATAGTTCATGAGGAGGTGTAAAAAATGGCAATGTTGCAAATCTGCAGTCAAAATATTAAAAAAACTGGTGAAGTTAATTAATCAAAAAAATACACTATTCTCAGCCTTAAAAAAATGTTCATCTGATCAAAAAAATGCCATTTTGTTTAAATACAGAGAGATAGTCAGACAACTAAAGAAAACTATAACACTGGCTAAACGTAACGTTGAATTTAAAATGGTACATACTAAGGACTGTCATAAAGCACTATATAATTACCTAAATGGTAAAAAAAGTAATAATAACACAATAGGCCCCCTAGTTTGTAATAATAGGACTATAACATCTGACATGGAAACAGCTTCAAAATTAAACAAGTATTTTTCATCTGTTTTCTCTCCAGAAACTATTAATACTGTACCCATCATAACAGACTTTAATCTAGAACTGTATGAAATTCTCTTCCAGGATATACAATGGGTCTTTGACACTCTAAAACAACACACTAGTTCTGGTCCTGACAATATTAGCTCTAGATTTCTTATGGAGACAAAAAATACAATAATCCCCCCTTTGACTATTATTTTCAACAAATCACTTTATGAATCCACAGTTCCAATTGACTGGCGCACAGCTATTATCACACCGATCTTTAAGCAAGGCTCCCATTCTAAAATTGAAAATTACAGACCTATCAGTCTCACATCATTACCATGTAAACTCGTGGAGAAAATAATAAAAAATCAGCTGGAAAAAGAAATGTCCTTATTAAAAATTAATGATAAATATCAACATGGCTTTCAAACTGGTTTTTCACATACCACAAACTTGATCACTTTTTACAACTACATTAGCTCTAATTTGGACAGTAAAATACCCACTGATGTTATACTTTTGGACTACAGCAAGGCGTTTGACAAGGTGTGACATAGTATTTTGATCAATAAACTCAACCACCTGGGCTTTTCTGCACCCTTTATATCTTGGATAAAGAGTTGGCTGAGTAACAGGACGCAGAGAGTTAGGGTAAACGGTGTGCTATCAGAGGTGGGAGTTGTGGCCAGTGGTCTGCCACAGGGTACTGTTCTGGGCCCAGTGCTATTTAATTTGTTTATTAGTGATATGTATGTCTCACCAAATAATATAATGGTCAAATTTGTGGATGATACCGAACTTGGAGGTAAGGTCAACACCCCTGAAAACTGTCATAAATTGGCACAGGATCTTGCACAAACTGAACAATGGGCCAGTGTGAACAAAATGTACTTTAATGTAGCTAAGTGTGCAGTTCTCCATTTTGGGAAAAATAATCCTAGACAGACATATTAATTAAACAATAGCATTATTAGGACATCTTCAGTGGAAAAGATCTAGGTATTATGATTAATGATAAATTATCTTCATCTTCACACTGTTCAAAAGTTGCAAACCAAACAAATGCACTACTGAGAAGAATAAATAAAACATTTATCTCCAAATCAGAAGAATGTCTTCTAACTCTGTGTAGGTCTCACATTATGCCATATCTGGATTATGGTTCTCCATATTGGAATCCCTATGTAAAAACAGATACAGATAAAATCGAACGAATTCAACATAGAGTCACCAAATCAATACCTCACCTAACTCATTTGGATTATAATAGTAGATTGAAAAAACTGGATTACACTCTGTTGAACGCAGGCGAGCTAGAGGAGATCTTTTACAACTATTCAAAATTCTTAACATACCTGAACAAATGGAACAATGTGGTATTGTTTATTCTGTAAGAAACATTGTACCAAGACTTCATAATAGACAACTAGAAGTCCAAAAAGTTAATAATAATAAAAGGTTGAACTTTTTTTCCATTAGATCACCCAGACTATGGAACAAACTACCTAAAAATATCGTCGACTCTAAAAATATTATTACATTTAAACATAAACTTGATAAATGGATGAATGAATGGGACACAGGTAAATGATCCACCGATGTGGAGGACAATCCCGATGGGCCATTTGCCTTCTTTTGTCCTAAAAACCAAGTAATACCAAGTAAAGTCACACGCGTGCATAGAAACTGTGCAACACATACTTGTAATGTAATCAGGTTGGGGATTTTTTACAGCAGATTGTCAACACAGGCATTTTGGGACCTCTGATCATGAACAATGTCACTGTGATTTTCTTTATCTATCCCGAACAATGATTTCCCACAGCGACCACGCATCTCTGCACTGAAAGTGTGAAAACACATTTCGGCCATGTTGTGAAAAATGACAGCTGTACTGTTCATAAGGAAGTGTGGAAAAATGCCACTGGTGAAAATCTGGACTGAAAATATTACAAAGTCATGAACTTACGAGGGTGCGTGGAAACTGCACAATGCTCACTCGTAACACAGTCATTTTATGGACTTTGGTCACCAAATTTTCAACATAGCCACTTTAAGACCTCTGCTCATGAACAGTGTCACTGTAATTTTCTTAATGTGTCCCATACATTGATTTTGCACACTGACTGCGCCATTGTTCGCTACATGGGCGGAAACACGTTTTGGGCAAGATGTGAAAAATGACAGCTGTACTGCTCATAAGGAAGTGTAATAAAATGGCAATGTTGAAAATCCGGAGTGAAAATATAGAAAATTTTGAACCTTACAAGCGCGCATGAACCGCTGGCAACGCACGCTCGTAAAACACGCTCGCAATTTTTAGGAATTTTTCCACCAAATTTTCAACATAGGCTTTTTGAGAGTCCACCTTATGAACAGTGGCAGTGTCATTTTGTTACTCGGTCCCAAAAGGTGATTTTGCACATTGACTGCGAAATCAGCCTTTGGGCCCGATGAACGCCATGACAGTGAGAGCATTCATGAGAAGAGGTCCCAAAAACCCCATGTTGAAAATTTGGTGCAAAAATTCCAAAAAATGGCTGAGATATGCAGCAAAGTTGGAAAAACCCTATTCATTACATTATACAGCTTACCAGCATTTCCTCAGTTCGCGGTCGGCTTTGAAGAGTGCAGACGTGTTCCCGGTCCACTGAAGATTGTCGCGCCAGAGTCCGGTAGTAAGTATGGGGTGAGGGAGGGGTGGGGAAGCAGAGGCGCAGTGGGTGGGTGCGGTGGGGGCAGAGACTGCAGAGGACCGCTTTTAAGTTACACTTTTTTTTGTTTACATGATGAAGCAGGACGTTTGCCACACTGGGGCATACCCCAGCGTGGGCACAAGGACGGCCAGGGGGCGGGGCGGAGCCACGGGGATTGGGCACCCCATCGGCAATAGCATTTGTTGCCACGCTGGGGTGGGCTCCAGCGCGTGGCACCCTGTACTGGGGACAGAGCCGACGGGGATTGGGCACCGGCCGGCCATACAATGTGCGCCATGCTGGGGTGGGCACCCAGTGTGGCATATGTAACTGTGCTTGGGGGCGAGCACAGCTGATGGGGATTGGGCATCCCCCGGCTACCCAGTGGGTGTGTGGGGGAGCACGAGCATGCGTTGTGTTTGTGTGTGTGTGTGTAGGGGAGGCGATGAGCAGGCTATATCTATTGCTGCTCACCGAAGCGTAGTTCCCCTTTCAACTGTACTCCACTGCATTTTGGAGCTGTCATAGACAGCTCCAGCAGGCATTGGAGAACTGCGGCCGCGCCTGCCAACACACTGACTGAATTGGAAGAGGGCTGCCACACCTTCGAAAACTCGGATGATGGCACTATGTTTCTTGCACATGCGTGCAAGCAAACATAAAAATGATGAACTATTACCAGTTTTCATTTCTAGTGTTCCTTTACTGACCATGAAAAATCCGCCCACCCCTCCAGCCTTACCGGCTTACCAGGGAAATATCTGCTGCTTATTCTGCCATAGATCAAATTGAGTCTCTTGGTTCATATAAGGCCTGCTTTTGTGCGTGCGTGTGTGTGTGTGTTGGGGGGAGGGCACATTTTTGCAAGTGGAATTCTGAAGAATTTCTAATTCTAGTGTCATAGATATGGTGCACTATCCTCATGCTGGCAATCTTCCTTTGCTTTTAAATCCAGTTGGAACATCTTCAAGCTAAGCTCCTTCCATCCACCCAGGTGATATCCTCCTTAGCTACACCCTGTGACATCAGTTCTTCCTATCCACTGGAAGAATCAGGTCTCCCCCTTCGCAGCTCTCTGTGCACAGTGTAGGCCTAATAGTTCCATGTTCATCTTTAGGTGAGGTTTTTCCCTTGAGTTGATTTTCTTCACCAGAATTGCTCGTTATGGAGTGCAATTAACCCTGAACCAGCCCAAGGTTCAAACGGTGCATGGTGTATAACCAAAAAATGTCACGCACCAACTCACATACCTTGTGCATGTATTGCTTGGGAACAGAGCATCACCTGCAAGCTTCAGGCTTGTGGTCTATGTAAGACCTTGCTCCCCTCTTCTCTTGAAGAGCGGTACGCCCATCTTCTCCTTGGCTGGCAGGACAAGTGGGATCCTCTGGTCCAGTCCAAGGATGCTCACAAGGCTGTTTTGTCAGCTGGATTAGCCTCTCAGCTGGCTGCCCTTGAAGAGGTGTCAGCCCAGGCCACAGTGGCCTCTTCTTCTGCTCTGGCACTGCTCCCAGTGGGTGCCACGGTGGGGGCTTCCTTTTGGGATCATTTCAGGACACATACCATTTCCTCCAGGCCCTCAGGAAGGGCCATTCCTGAGGGGATTGTTCCTCTAAGGCAAGGCTCAAGACATCTCAAGTGAGGGATAGTGAGGCTTAATAAAGGGTGGGTGGGTAGAGGATGACAGTGGAAAAGCAGATATACTGAATCAATACTTTTGCTCAGTATTCACAAAAGAAGAAGAGGGGGAGGTACCTAAACCAAGCAATAGAAGCACTCTGGACAGGGGGGCGCTAACAGTCCATTCACAGACGAAAGGGTCCTAAGAGAACTCCTAAAACTCAGGGTGGACAAAGCAATGGGGCCTGATGGGATTCACCTCAGAATTCTGAAGGGACTAAGGAGAGACCTAGTGACACCACTGACTACCCTTTTTAACAAATCATGGGAGGATGATGTGGTGCCTGAGGATTGGAGGAGGGCAGATGTGATTCCTCTTCACAAAAGTGGTAGCAAGGCAGAGGCAGGAAACTACACAACTGTTAGGTTAACCTTAGTGGTAGGGAAAATGATGGAATCACTACTGAAAGAAAGAATTGTTGAGTACTGAGAGGCCAGAGGGGCACAGGACTCGAGGCAGCATGGATTTACAGCGGGAAGGTCATGTCAGATGAATCTAATAGAGTTCTTTGATTGGGTAACCAAAGTAGTAGACCAGGGAGAGGCTGTGGATATGGTCTACCCAGACTTTAGCAAGGCATTTGACACAGTCCCACATAAAAGATTAATAAACAAGTTAGCCACCCTGGGAGTGGGTCCCAGGGTGATAGCCTGGGTAACAAATTGGCTGACCAACAGGACGCAGAGGGTAATAGTAAATGGATTACACTCCAAAGAAAGGGTAGTTACTAGTGGGGTACCGCAGGGTTCAGTACTGGGATCGGTCCTCTTTAATTTCTTTATAGGAGACATTGCAGAGGGTCTGGAAGGAAAAGTATGCCTCTTTGCAGATTATACAAAATCTGCAACAGGGTTGATACACGAGGGTGGGGGGTTGGGGTGGAAAGGATGAAAAGGGACTTGGCAAAGTTGGAGGAACGGTCAAAAATATGGCAGCTTAGATTCAATGCTAAAAAGTGCAAAGTAATGCACCTTGGAAACAAAAACCCAGGAAAAGAGTACACAGTCGGGAGCAGGTACTAACAACAACAAAAATGGAAAGGGACCTTAGGGTAGTCATATCAGATGACCTTAAGGTAGGCAGGCAATGTGAGAAGGCAGTAAGGAGGGCAAGAGGGATACTGGGATGCATAAGGAAAGGCATCACCAGTAGAAAACAGGAAGTTGTTATTCCTCTGTACAGACAGTTGGTGAGACCCCATTTGGAGTACTGTGTGCAGTTCTGGAGACTCCATCTCTGCAAGGACATAGTCAGGATGGAGGCCGTCCAGAGGAGGGCAACTAAAATGGTGCAGGGTCTGCACCAGAAGCCATATGAGGAGAGACTTAAAGAGCAGATGATGAGTTTGTGTCTGTATTCTGCAGTCCAGTCAATAAAGAGATTGTAAAAGTGAGTGTGTTTCATTTACCAAAAAATAATGGAATTAAACTCTTTATTTACCTTTTTTCTTCAATCCGCGTGCTCAGCGCGCTCCTGCCCCGCTTGATGGTGCTCGGTCCTGCTGTGTGCACAGCGTGATGACATCAAGTAATGAATATTTTCCCTTCCCGCTAATGCCTCTACTCGTGTTTTCTGGTGGGAAGTTCTGGCAGTTCTAAACTTCAGTGTGGTTGTAATTATTTGTAGTCATGGCAGTAACTGATTCAATCTATATTCGGGGTATTAATTTAAGTGTATGTGTGCTTCAGCAGTCTGCGATCGGCTCCATTCGTACATTAGTGATTTTTTAGCTATTTTCTGTAACAGAGCTTCTGCTGTTCCCGGTCCACATATTTTGACTGGTCTGGTGCTTGAAGACCATTGGAAGTTTAATATTAAAACCTTTTTCCTGATGTATGTTCTGCAAGTGAGTGTTTGTAAGCTCCCGAAATATTGTTTTTTTAATTATTCAATATCGACTGTCATTACTGTACAGTCTAATGGAAGTGCATGACACGATCCTCGGCAGACATCAAAGGTTGTGTTATTTATTGATGCATTTACACAAGTAGCTAATAAAATAAATCACCAAAAATAAAACTGAGTTAATTTTCCTGTTAAGGTGGTGTTTGTAAAATGGTTGTGCAGTTAATAATTAAATCAGGGCACTGTGTAACATCTCAGGTCCTGGTTGTCACTTTATGCTACACATATCTCTGAAAGGTATTTGCATTTCAGTCAGCATTACCTTACGTATTTATAGCCAAGTTGTTATTTATATTTAGAAAATGACATATCTGGTTTTCATACCTTGCCAACACAGCTAAATACCTTGATTTACATTACTGAGGGACATACAATTTAATACAAAATGGTGAATAGATGTGTGGCATATGGATGTAGTAATACCCATAAGGAAGAGGTCATTCTCCATAGATTCCCCACTGATACTGCTATCCGCAAACTGTAGGATCAGGCGGTGCAACGTACTCACTTGGATTGGCGTGGGGGCATCTGACTTCAGTCATTCGTGTAGTGCACAGTTCATGGAAGATTCTTATGAGACAGAGTATATCCTTATGAAATGTCTCGGTCTTAATACCGGATGAATGTGCCTGCGATCGAAGTGTGATGCCGTGCAGACAAGTTTTAAGAAGCCTACAATACCTGGTAGCATTCGTGCTAAACTGAAGTGCCAGCAAACTTCTACAGCTTTATAAGTGTCAGTGGCTCAGTAGGTAGCACACTCGCCTCTGAGGCCGGGAGATCAGAGGGCTGTGGGTTCAGTTCCCACATCTGGCACTTGGGTTAATATTCCAGTACTGACACTGTAGTGCAGCATGAGAGGGGGTGCTGCACTTTTGAGGTGCTGTCTTTCGGATGAGATGTTAAACTGAGGTCCCATCTGCCTGGACTGGTGGTAGTTCAGGTGGATGTTAAAGATCCCATGGCACTTATCGAAAAGAGTAGGGGAATTTCCCCGGTGTCCTGGCCAAATTTCCCTCATTCACTAAAAATACCACCAACAGTTCCAACAGTTTCATCTGGTTCAAGGTCAGTTGGCATTCATCTGTATTCCCCTCCCCCGGGTCGTGCCTGAAAATAGGCAGGATTTGCCTATTGCACTTACCCGGTCAACAAAAAATAAATAAAAATAAATAAACAGCTGTTGAGAAGCATGAGAGGAGAGAGGTGTGCATTAAAATGTGCAGTAAAACACTTCCACGGGGTCACTGATAGTGTGTTGCAGCAGGGTGATAATTCCCGGTGCCTGTCACCAAAGTGAGGTCACAGGTTTTATTGCATGTGACTGCATAGTATAGGTGGAAGAGATGTGACATATAAGTGAGCTCTAATCCCTGACAGGCCATAGGTATATGTAAGCTACAACCCAGGACCCGACACATGGATAGTTAATCAATAAGGCATGAGAAGTGGTGCATTATGGTTAGGTAACTGCCATTCTTTTTTTGTGGAAGCACTGTGCTACACTGCATGCTTCAACCCATTCCATTATCTCATCACAATGTACCCACTGTCATGCCTTACTGATTAACTATTCACATGGCATGTTGTGGGTTGTAGTACCCTTGGCCTGTTGGTTGTTATAGCTTACTTATGTAAGCCTGAGCCAACAAGGTAGGGGCACATCCTGGATGTGGTCCTGTCAGATGGAGAGTTCATTAGGGATCTAGTTGTTGGGGACCCACTGGCGGGAAGCGACCATGCCATGGTTTGGTTATCCTAGAACTAGGCAGTGGGGTGGAACACATATGAACGACAGTGGTTGATTTTAGAGGGGCGGACTTTGGAAGGATGGAGTGGATCCTTAGGGGCTACCTAGATGGGATCAGGCCAAGCATGGGCATGGAGGCCCAAAGGAAAATTATAAAGAAGGGACTCCTGGAGGCTACCAAGGCCTGCATGAGGGAAAGACACAAGGGGGCAAAGCTAGAAGGCTGATTTGATGGATAAAGGAGGTCCAGGATGCAGTGAGGGAAAGAAAGGCAGCTTGTAGCTGATATAAATGCTCTCTGGGGGCCATATCCAAGGAGGAGTATGATAAGGCAGCCAGAAGGGTCACCAGGGTGGTGAGATTGGCTAAGATGGGGGCGGAGCTGAGATTGGCACAAGGGATTAGAAGGGGAAAAAAAGGTTCTTGAGGTATAAAGGAAAGGGAAGGGGCAGATCAATCAGCTCAGGGTAGGGGGTGAGTGGGTGGTTGGAGGAGACAGGAGAGAAGGCGGAGGCACAAAATGACTTTTTTGCCTCTGTGTTTACCAAACAGGATGGGAGTATGGCACAGGTAGGAGAGGGGGCAGGTGGAACGGCAGATGAAGAGGGGGAACAGATGATGAAATACACAGCGGTAGGGTGTAGGAAGCCCTCAAGGCCCTAAGAGGGGACAAGGCACTGGGCCCAGATGGGATCTATCCCAGGGTGCTCAATGAGCTGGCAGACACCCTGGCTGTGCCCCTAGTAGAACTTTTTAAATCCTCCCTGCTGTTGTGGAGGGTACCTAAGGACTGGAATATGGCCCATATTGTGCTTATCCACAAGGGTGGCTCGGAGAGGAGCTGGGTAACTATAGGCCAGTTAGCCTGATGTCGGTAGTGTGCAAAGTGATGGAGGTCATCCTGAAGGAGAGGATGGAGGGGTTCTGAGGGAACGGTGTCATCTAGATGATCGCCAGCATGGCTTTGTTAAGGACAGATCATGTTAGATCAATTTGGTGGACTTTTATGAAGGGATGATGAGGGTGCTGGATCAGGGCAGGTCAGTGGATGTCCTCTTTCTGGACTTCAGCAGGGCATTTGACACCGTGCCACATCATGGGCTATTGGGGAAGCTGAGAGTGTGACAGTGGGGGGATGGGCAGGTAGATAGGAAACTGGCTGGTGGGGTGTGTACAGAGGGTGAGGGTGGGGGATGCCATCCTCCAGTCTACTCACTAGCGGGGTCCCACAGGGGTCGGTGCTGAGCCCACCCCTGTTTAATGCCTATGTCATTGATATCAGAAGTGGTATAAGGAGTGGGATGAGCCTCTTTGCAGATGACTCGAAGCTGTGGGCAGTGGTGGATGGAGGGGGAGGGAAAGATGGATCTTCAGGAACACATGGAGACTCTAGGCAGATGGCCACGAGTTTGGAAACTAAAGTTTAACATTGTGAAATGCATGGTTGTGTGCCTGGGGCCAAATACCCAACGCATGTATACACCTTGGGGGGGGTACACACTGTAGGTTTCTAGGGGGGGAGAAAGACCTCGTGGTGGTGGTAGATGCCAGCATGAATAACTCAGAGCAGTGTAGAATGGTGGCGGCCCAAGCAAATAAAATGCTGGGGTGCATAGCCAGGGGGATAACCTCAAGGAGTAGTGAGGTGCTCCTTCTGCTGTACAATTGCCTGGTTAGACCACACCTTGAATACTGTGTGCAGTTTTAGCATCCCTATGTAAAGAAGAACATTGCATTACTGGAGAGGGTGTGGAGGAGAGTGACCAGGATGGTACTGGTGCTAGGGGAAAGGCCCTATGAGGAGCGACTGGGGAGCTCAACCTGTACTCAGAAGAGAGAATAAACAGGTGGGATATGATAAAGGTCTTCAAGTATCTCAAGGGAATAAATAGGGTAAGCCTTGAGGGGGTCTTTCAGCTGAGGGAGCCAGAGGTCACCAGGGGATACACATTGAAAGTGGATGGGGGGAGGCTGAGGGGGGAAACACAGAGGTGTTGCTTCACTGAGAGAGTGGTGGAGCACTGGAATACGCTGCCCAGGAAACTGGTAGCTGCTGCTACTACTGTGGAGGAGTTCAAGAAGGACTGGGATAGGTGTAGGGGAGGGTGTATCCAGGAGCTCCACTGGTAAATAGGGGACCTTGTGGAGGGGGGCTACAAACGGTACCCAGCGTAGGCACTGACCATCGAGTAGACTCGATAGACCATAGGGCTTTTTCTGCTCGCTTCATATTATGTTAGTATGTTAGTATGTGTCCTATCTCAAGCTCCTATCCTCCAGTCAATACATATTGAGCTTACTTGCAACCTCCTTGGAGCTTTCGTGGTACAAGCCCTGTACCATATTAGTCTCCATTCTTTGCAGCACCTCCATCAGATGAACAACATTTATTAAGAATGTCCTCCATAGCTGTATACAGTTCTCCATGTGATACCAATTGTTTTGTATAAGGACATCATTCCCATCTGTGTTTTGCTGCTGAGAACCATGCTTGTCCCCCACCCCCCTCGCATTTTCCTTGCATTCTGTGCTGCCCTTGTACTTCTGTTTTACTTTTTCCGGTAATTTTATGTCATTAACAGCCAGGTCCCTTTCCCCCTGGTTGATTGAATAACCCCCATCCCCCACTCCCTTCATTTAGCTCCATCCATGGTTTCTATTTGTCCAGTTCATAATGTTGCACTCCATGGAGTGCATTATGGTTTGCTAACTACCCTTCTCGGGTGTTGGAAGTACCCGGTTATGCTGCGTGCTTCAACTGACCCGAGGTGCTCCATTATCTCAGCATAATGCATCTCATGGCAGTCCTTATTGTTGGAATATTCACATGGCCTGTTGTGGGTTTTAGCTTAAGTATACCCATGGAATGTTGGGCATTACAGATTACTTGTGTGTCCCCTTTCTCCCTCCTATCCTCCAGTAAATACATATTGACTTCATTTACTACCTCCCACTATGTCACAAGGAGGCGTGGAAAGGATGAAAAGGGACTTGGCAAGGTTGGAGGAATGGTCTGACGTATGGCAGCTAGATTCAATGCAAAAAAGTGCAAAATAATGCACCTGGGAAACAAGAACCCAGGGGAAGAATACACAATGGGTGGGAAGGTAGTAACAACAACAAAACAGGAAAGGGACATGGGGGTAATCATATCAGATGACCTTAAGGTTAGCAAGCAATGTGAGAAGGCAGTAGGAGGGCTGGAGGTATACTGGGATGTAGGGAGAGGCATCAGCAGCAGAAAACAGGAAGTTGTTATCCCTCTGTACAGACAGTTGGTGAGACCCCATCTGGAATACTGTGTCCAGTTCTGGAGACCCCATCTCCGCAAGGACATAGACAGGATAGAGGCAGTCCAGAGGAGGGCAACTAAAATGGTGCAGGGTCTGCAAGAGAAGCCGTATGAGGAGAGACTAAAGGAGCTTAATATGTATACCCTTGAGGAAAGAAGGGAGGGGGAGACATGATAGAAACTTTCAAGTACCTCAAGGGAATCAACAAAGTCCAAGAGGGTAGCATCTTTCAGAAAAAGAGACTTGCAAGAACAAGGGGACACAATTTAAAGATAGAAGGAGGGCGGTTCAGGGGCAATGTGAGGAAGTATTATTTCACAGAAAGGGTAGTGGATGCATGGAACAGCCTTCCTGAGGAAGTTGTGGAGTCTAAAACTCTGGGAGAATTCAAGAATGCATGGGACAGACATAAGGCAATTCTTGTGGGGGGCAGGAAGATATAGGCTGTTGGTTAAATAGGATCTTCGGCCTATCCTGTAGTAGGGAAATGGGCAGACTAGATGGGCCTAGCAGTCCTTATCTGCCGTCAAAGTCTATGTTTCAAAGTCTATGTGTTGTATTGCAAGCCCTGTACCATCTTAGTCTCCCTTCTCTGGAGCATGTACATCCTATGAATGATAACAGGCTCCATGCCTGCACACAGTACTCCATGTCATGCCTCACCATTTTTAATATGACGGCCTGACTGCCACCTGCATTTTGCTGTTGAGAGCCTAGTTACCTCCCAACCCCACACCCACTGCACCCATCATAACTCGGCCATTATGAAGGCTCTGGAAATCATTGCTCCTGTCCGTGTTTGTCTACTCTCCCTTCACCCTCGATCCCCATGGTTTGATGGGACTTTGAGGGAGATGCAGCGACTTGGACAAAGGTGGGAGCATTGTTGGTGAAAGTCCGCTCTTGATGCCTCTCTGCCTTAGATTGATGGACCATTATCAAGTCTATCAATCCGAAATCTCCCGTACGAAGGCAGAGCTCCTGTCTGGGGAGATTGCAGCTGCTCAAAATCGATCAGCTCAGCTGTTCTGAACTGTGGACAACTGTGCAACCCAGCCTGTCTACAAGTCCGGAAAGCTTTTTCGCAAGAAGAGTGCGACGATCTTGCTAGATTTTTTGCAAATAAGGTGGCCAACATCAGAGCGGCTTTCCAGCTGGCACACTCCATGGGCATGGTGGTGGACCAGCGCAGGTCCATATATATTGGTTCTTCTTGGAGTACGTTTGGCCAGCCGGCTTTCGTGGATGTCATGCGGATTGTCCAGAGTGTGTGCCCCACATGCTGTAGTTTGGATCCGGGACCTACTTCCCTAATTTTGGGTTGTAGTGATGTCATTGGCCCAGTCCAAGCTCAAATAGTCTGGTGCTCCTTGCAGACAGGCGAGTTTCCAAGCTCCCTGAAAGAGGCGGTGGTAACACCACTCTTGAAGAAAGCTTCTCTGGACCCAGATTGTCTTGCTAACTACAGACCAAACTCTAACCCTCCCTTTGTGGGGAAGGTGATTGAGAAAAAAGTGACCACACAGCTGGAGGACCATTTGACCATCCATGCCATCTATGAACCCCTCCAGTCCGGATTTCGAAAGAAGCGTAGTACAGAGACAGCGCTGATTTGGGTGCTCAATGATTTCCTGATGGCTACAGATGGGAGGAACCGTTCTATCTTGGTTCTCCTAGATCTCTCATCTGCGTTTGACACTGTGGACTATGGGGCACTGCTTGATCACCTGAGATTCATTTGTGGACTGTCAGGTACGGTCCTCAAGTGGGTTTACATCATTTCTCATGGGAATATCTCAGGGTGGTGTCCGGGTATTTTTCCTCGGACCCAGTCTCTTTATCGTGTGGAGTTCCTCAAAGCTCAGTGCTGTCCCCCATGTTGTTTGCAGGGTATATGCTGCCCCTCTGAGACATTGTAAGAAGCTATGGGCTGAGGTTTCACTGCTATGCAGATGATACCCAGCTCTACCGTTCTTTTGCCCCTGACCAGGATAGAGCTGTCTCAGTCTTTAATAACTGCCTTGCTGAAATCCAGGAGTGGATGAATACCAGCTGGTTAAAGTTGAACTCTGATTAAGACTGAGGTATTGGTTGTGGATCCAGGTCGCCAGATGGAGAGGTTGGGAGGGGGTTCACCATCTGGCTTATATCTTGGGGGTGAGCCACTCCCAACCTCTGAACAGGTGCGGAACCTCTGGGTAATTTTTGATGATGGACTGACCCTGCATTCTCAGATGTCAGCTTTCGTCAAATACTCATTTTACCATCTAAGGAATATCACCAGGATCAGTCACCTTGTTCCATCTGGTGACCTCCCTACTTTGATCCATGCCTTTGTGACCTCACGCTTGGACTATTGCAACTCCCTCTACCTAGGACTACCTGGGGTAGAAATCTGCCACCTGCAGCTAGTGCAGAATGCTGCGGCATGGCTGTTGACCAGTTCCTCATGGTCCTGTCATATTTCACCGCTGCTGCGCGGACTGCACTGACTGTCTGTTCAGTGGCAGATCACCTTTAAGGTCAGTCTTCTGACTTTAAAAAAAGCCCTACATGGACTTGGCCCAGACTACCTGAAAGAGCTCCTGGTTCCTCACTGCTCCAGAGGATCGCTCCGCTCAGCCAACGAGGAGTTGCTAGAGATTTCGAAGGTACATTTGAAATCTTCTTGGGCTAAAACATTTAAGTACACTGTCCCTACCCTCTGGAATTCTCTACCTTGTTGCTTACGTGAGCACACGACCATGGAGGGTTTCAAACAAGCACTTAAAACCTGGCTATGGAGTCAAACATATGGTATTTAACTGATGGAAAGTTTTTAAGATGTTATGACTGTCACAAACTCGCTCAGCTGGTCAGCCCTCTACTCCCAAAGTGCCAACCTCTGAGCGTATGATTTGTGTACAGTGAACAGAACAAGGTAACCCTCTTGTCTGTTTTGTGGGTTCAAGTCACCTTAGTCTGAAGCTCTGGAGGAATTCAAACTGATAACCTCTTGTTAGCGTACCCAATTATTAGGCTCAGATAATTCTGTCTTCGGGGGGCCAGATATCTTTGCCTACAGGCACCCAAACAGGTCTTTCAAATGAACCCTTAGAACTCTATGCAAGACTTTAGAGAACGCTATCCATTTCCCAGTTTGGTATACAATAAGCTCATACACAGTGTTACTTATAACCTTTTAAAGCTCCACTTAAAATAAAAAAGAAATGTCAAGGCACTCCAGACAGTTTCCACTGTAAAATCTCTTTACTTTAAAATATCAAAACAAGAACAATAATTACAGAACAAATACTGTATATCCCAACACATACAGCCTTAAAACAAACAGGTAAAAGTGCAGTTCCTACAATACATACATTCAGACTGGTCTAATCTAATGCTTACTTTCTTTCAGTGCTTTGAGGGTCTCTGTTCTCTCAGTCAGGAATATTGTCTTGTGTGTCTCTGTCAAGGTTCTTTCAGCAATTAAACACAGTTCTGAGCCGGCCTTCTCATGAGGTCACTAACTCCGACTTGGTGTAACAACATCTATATTTTATCTCACAGGATGTCCAAATAAAATATTAAAAAAAAAACATAATAGGTGACCTCACTGACTTTCCTCTCCACAGGTTAACCGGACCAAACTGGTTTGTGCTCTGCTACACACACATCTCAAAAGTTTCTTTGATCTAAATCACTGTATTCAAAGCAAAAGTGTATTTGCCTTTTTAATCCCATCTGGGCCCTGGGAATCTACACCTCAAAGGTCTCTCTGATGTAATTCAAGGGTTCCCCGGGGAAGTATATTGGACCTTCCAAGTTTGTCTGGGTCCTCCCTGGCCCAGACATCAACCTCTCTTCAATGTCCATTCTGGCTTCTCTCTGACACCCCTCCTTCTCAAGTTCTTCCTGACAAGTATTGTAAGTCAAAGGATTTTCCCTGAGGGAATTATGGATGGCTAATCTTATTTCCTGGGATGAAAGCAAATTGACAAGGTAATTGCACTCCAGATATCTGCAGTTTAGCTCTGTCCTGTCCTTTGAACTTATCCTTGGGGGGTCTTGATGGGGGACTGCTTAATCTGTTTCAAGGTCAGTTGGCATTCATCTGTATCCCCCTCCCCCTGGGTTGTGCCTGAAAATAGGCAGGATTTGTCTAGTGCACTTATCCGGTCAACAAAAACTAAATAAAAATAAAAAAATTAAAAATAAATAAATGTGTCAGTTCCAGTAAGACAGTAGTTTCCTCAAACTGACCTTCCCATCACATATTTTATATGTAATAAAAAATGTGATACAGCACTCAGATCTGGCTGTCTATGTCACACTCCTCCCCACCTAGACTGAATTTGGGGGCTCTATCCCCTACATGGGATGAGCTTCTCAAATCAGTTCACTCCTCATAGACCCTAGACAGTCCATCTGAGTTCTGATTCTGGGCTCTGGCCCTATGTACGATTTTCAGATCATACCCTTGTAAAGCAAGACTCCATCTGAGCAGTCTGCCATTGTTTTCCCCCATCTGCATAAGCCAACCCAGGGGGTTATGGTCAGTCTGCACCTCAAAAGGCTGCCCATATAAGTATGGCTCCAATTTCTTTAGGGCCCACACTAGGGCAAGACACTTCTTTTCCACCGTGGAGTATGCTTGTTCCCTGGGGAGCAGCTTTCGGCTCAGGTATGCTATGGGGTGGTCCCTCCCTTCGCTGGATGTCTGGCTCAGTACTGCTCAATACCCATGTCTGAGGCGTCCGTCTGAACTATAAAGGTTTTACTGTAGTTGGGACTTGCCAAAATAGGAGCACTGCACAGTGCCTCCTTTAGTTTGGAAAAGGCATCCTCACAGGCTGGACCCCAGGTAATTTTCTTGGGCATCCGTTTCTTTGTCAGGCCAGATAGGGGAGCAGCCAGGGCACTGTAATTTGGTACACATTTTCGATAGTACCCTGCTGTTCCAAGAAAACTCCTGACCTGCTTCTGAGTTTCTGGTCTGGGCCATGCCTGTATTACCTCTATCTTGATTTGGTTAGGATGGAGCTGTCCCCAGCCTACCACATTCCCGAGGTATGCCACTTCTCCCATGGCCACCTGGCACTTCTCGGCTTTGACAGTGAGCCCGGCCTTCTGTATTCTTCCCAGCACTTCCCTAAGGTGTGACAGGTGTTCCTCCTAGCTGGTACTGAAGATGGCAATGTCATCCTCCTGGTACGCCACGGCATACTCCTCAGCACCATTTAACACCTGGTTCACCAACCTTTGGAAAGTGGCAGGGGCATTCTTCATTCCGGAAGGGATTACTTTGAACTCAAATAAGCCTATCGGAGTGATGAAGGTTGACCTCTCTCTAACTCTGTCCATCAACTCTACCTGCCAGTACCTCTTTGTCAGGTCAATGGTCGTAAAGTAGGTCACCCCCCCAACTTGTCCAGGAGTTCATCCGTCTGGGGCATCGGGTGGGCGTCTGACTTCGTGACTGCATTCAGTCCATGATAGCTTACACAGAAATGAGTCAAGCCATCTGGCTTGGGTACAAGGACTACGGTTGAGGCCCAGGGACTGTGGGATCTCTGGATTACCCCTAAATCCAGCATCTCCTCCACTTCCCCCCAATGTCCTTTTGGATAGCCTCTGACACCTGATATGCTGTCCGCCATATGGGCATCTATGTCCCTGTCTCCACATCGTGTGTTGCTAAGGGGGTTAGTCCAGACTTGGTGCTAAACAAGGGGGCAAAGTCTGTTAAAACCTCCCTCACTTTCTGGTTCTGGCCTGGGGTCAGCTGGGGAGACAATTTTACTGCCTCCACAGAAGACTTCCACTTACTCTCTTCCAGCAAGTCCAGAAGGGGGGTCGCCTTCATACCTTCCTAACCACTCTGTACGGTCCTGCCCACTCAGCTTGTAGCTTGTCTTTCCAGACCGGAATAAGGACCATGACTTCCTGACCCACCATGTACGAGTGAGCTCTGGCTCTGTGGTCGTACTATACTTTTTGTTTCTGCTGGGCAGCTGCCAGGTTGGTCTGGGCTGTCCCCATAAGCTCCTTCAGCCTTTCCATAAACCTTAGGGTGTAATCCACAATGGGAGTTCCCTGGGTGGCGTGCTTGCCATCCCAGTCCTCCTGGATCAAGTCTAGGGGCCCACGTACCTGGCGTCCATACAATAGCTCGAAGGGGGAAAATCCTGTCAACTCTTGGGGCACCTTCCTGTGTGCAAACAACAGGTGGGGAAGGTATTTCTCCTGGTCCCTCCCATGCTGTTCAGCAAATGCCCGTAGCCTTGACTTTAGGGTACCATTAAAGTGTTCCACAAGCCTATTGGCTTGTGGGCAATACGGTGTCATGCATCTCTGCACCACCCCACACTTCTTCCATAGACATTTCATTAGGTCTGACATGAAGGAACCCCCTCAATTGGTGATTACCTCCTGCGGAAACCCAACATGGTAGAAAATCCCAAGCAAGGCATCTGCTAATTTGTCTGTCCTCAGTGAGGATAGGGCGACTGCCTCTGGGTACCGGGTGGCATAATCCACCACAGTCAGGATGAACCTTTTCCCTGAGGAGCTGGGGGTATTTAAAGGCACCACAATATCCATTCCCACCCTCTGCATTGGCTCCTCCACTATGGGCAAAGGGATCAGGGTGGCCTGGGTTTTCTTGCCCGCCTTCCCTATTTCTTGGCACCGGTGACAAGACCTGCAATACTCCTTCACCTGCTGGGTCAAGTTAGGCCAGTAGAAATTCTGGGCCAACTGCTGCATTGTCCGTGTGATTCTCAGATGACCAGACAAGTGAATATCATGGGCAACCTTGATCAACTGCTCATGATATCCCTGGGGAACGACAAGCTGCCTGCCTAGCATCCCTCCCTCTGTCTGTACTGCCTGTGTATACATAAGTCCATTTTCCCAGTAAACCCTATGTCTGCCATCACCTCCCTGTGCACTGTCCAAGTCTACCCAAGCCCTCATATTCTCTAAACTAGGGTCACTTCTCTGAGCACCTGCTAACCCCTCACACCTTCCCAAGGCATGGGAAAGGTCCCCTTCAGCCACTAAACTAGGGTCCCTAGCACTAGCATCAGGGCTGTCAGGATCACTGGTAGTCCCAACCCTCTGACAAGAGGTCACCCCTCCCTCTTCGGAGTAACTCTCTGTAGCTATGTGGTTACTTGCTACTGGGGAAATTTCTACCCTCTTTTTATCAGTCTCCTCCTCTGGAGACATAGGCTGGGGAACCAGCCTCTCAGTATCTTCCCCAATTGCTTCTGGGGGGCTCAGGGAACTACAATTGTCCCTGGCCACTTGGCTACAAGTAACTGCACATCCCATCCCCTGTTGAAGATTGTCACCCAGGATCACATCCACTGCTAATGTGTTGGCTACAGCCACCTGTTGCACAGTTCCCCCTGTTTCACCCCAGTCCAGGAGAACACTGGCCAGTGGCAATGTTTTCTCTTAACCAGTAAACCCTTGTACAGTTATGTATTTATTGGGTATAAACTGACCAGGCTGTACCAGATCACCCTTTACCAATGTCAGGGATGCCCCTGTGTCCCTTAACCCCTGTGTCTGTATGCCATTTACCATGACTGGGTGCATGTGTTCCCTCATGTTCACCGGCATGCTTCCAGGGACACACAAACAACCCACTTCCTTTCTGGTACTACTTTGCGTATTATTGCTTGCCCTTCTTGGACACTGTCTAGCAATGTGCCCAGTTTCTTTACATAACCAACAAACATTTCTTACTTCAGAGAAATCTTTTCTTTGAAACCTGGGGCTAACTGGTTTCGGTGGAGGCAGTGGGGGTTTTAGCTGCCCTGAAGGTGTGCTTTTACCTTCCTGCACTGCCACACTCACCCCATTCACTCTCAGAGCATGTCTGCTCTTGGCATAGTGGTCCGAGAGCTCAGCAGCCTCTTGCACTGTTTTTGGATCTCGGTCCTCTAGCCAGGTTTTTAACTCTGCTGGGCATGCCCAATAAAAATATTCTAATAAAATAACATTTTCAATTTTATCAATAGTGTTTGCCTCAATTCCTTTCCCACCAACGTTTTAAAAACTGATGTTGTTTCATGGCTAGCTCCTCATAGCTCATATCAGGGCTTCTCCTGAGCGTATGGAATTTAGCTCTGTATGATTCAGCAGTTAATTCAAATTTTTTTAACAGGGCAGCTTTTAACTTGCTGTAATCATCACTGTCTTCATTGTCCATTTGATCTAATGCATCCCGAGCTTTTCCAGTAAGTAGCAGGGATAGCTGGAAGCTCCAGGACTCTCTAGGAATTTTAGCCTGAATTCAAACTTTTTCAAAAGAATTTAAAAAGTCATCCATGTCCTCTCCATCCTTAAACTCGGCTATTAATTTGGAGTTCAATTTGTAACCCAGTCCTGTAGTCCCAGTTAAACCCAAGCCACTTACCTGCCCTGGTGCCGCTGGTTGGAGTCGTAGCTTCTCCAGTTTGTGTTGCCACTGGTGTTCCTCTCTCCTCTCCTCTGCAGCTCTGCGTTCTCACTCTCTTTTCTCCTCTGCCTCTCACTGGTGCTCACTTTCCTCACAATCCGCCTCCCTCTATTCCCTTTCTCTCCTCTCCTGGGACTCCAGCTCCATCCTGCGCAACTCAAGTTGCAACCTGAGAACTTCCAGATTCAGGATACTGGTGACTTGTCCCTGCTGCTGTGGCCCTTCACTGACAATGGCTCTTCTGTCCACCTCATGGGCTCAGGACCCCTCACTGGCTGCTAGCCCTTCCACACTTGAGGTTTGGTCTCTTTCAGTCACGGTTTGTGACTCACTGCTCTGGGTATCTGCTACCATCAGGGCCTCTATGAGGTTCTGCTTACTGGCTTTCACCCCAAATGGGATTCCCCTGTCCCCGCACAACTACTTTAAGAAATCTACAGTGTGCCTGCTGTAGTCGGAAGCCATTTTCTTCTTCCCTCACTACTAATACTATTCTGACTGGCACGTCAGAAAAAAAATAAAATGGGTGGGAACTTAACTGTAAGTCAAGGGATACAGTTCTGTTTCCTCCTGAAATAAAACACTGCCTTTCTTTTTTTCAAGTGAGCTAAATGGTCTCAGGCTAACCCACTGTACAATGAAGCTTATACCACCAAACTTTTTATGCCACCACTGCCAACCAGTCTGTCACAAATTTGCTCAGCCAGTCAGTCCTCTACTCCCAAAGTGCCACCCTCTGAGCATATGATTTGTGTACAGTGAACAGAACAAGGTAACCCTCTTGTCTGTTTTATGGGTTCAAGTCACCTTAGTCTGAAGCTCTGGAGGGATTCAAACAGATAGCCTCCTGTTAGCGTACCCAATTATTAGGCTCAGATAATTCTGTCTTCGGGGGGCCAGATATCTTTGCCTATGGGCACCCAACCAGATCTTTCAAATGAACCCTTAGAACTCTATGCAAGACTTTAGAGAACTCTATCCATTTCCCAGATTGGTATACAATAAGCCCATACACAGTGTACTTATAACCTTTAAAAGCTTCACTTAAAATAAAAAGAAGTGTCAAGGCACTCCAGACGGTTTCCGTTGTAAAATCTCTTTACTTTAAAATATCAAAACATAACAATAATTACAGAACAAATATATCCGAACGCATACAGCCTCAAAACAAACAGGTAAAAGTGCAGTTCCTACAATACATACATTCAGACTGGTCTAATCTAATGCTTACTTTCTTTCAGTGCTTTGAGGGTCTCTCTTCTCTCAGTCAGGAATATTGTCTTGTGTACCTCTGTCAAGGTTCTTTCAGCAATTAAACACAGTTCTGAGCCGGCCTTCTCATGAGGTCACTAACTCCACCTTGGTGTAACAACGTCTATATTTTATCTCACAGGATGTCCAAATAAAATATTTAAAAAAAAATAATAGGTGACCTCACTGACTTTCCTCTTCATAGGTTAACCAGACCAAACTGGTTTGTGCTCTGCTACACATAAATCTCAAAAGTGTATTTGATCTAAGTCACTGTATTCAAAGCAAAAGTGTATTTGCCTTTTTAATCCCATCTGGGCCCTGGGAATCTACACCTCAAAGGTCTCTCTGATGTAATTCAAGGGTTCCCCGGGAAAGTATATTGGACCTTCCAAATTTGTCTGGGTCCTCCCTGGCCCAGGCATCAACTTCTCTTCAATGTCCATTCTGGCTTCTCTCTGACACCCCTCCTTCTCAAGTTCTTCCTGACAACTATTGTAAGTCAAAGGATTTTCCCTGAGGGAATTATGAATGGCTAATCTTATTTCCTGGGATGAAAGCAAATTGACAAGGTAATTGCACCCCAGATATCTGTAGTTTAGCTCTGTCCTGTCCTTTGAACTTATCCTGGGGGGTCTTGATGTGTCAGTTCCTGTAAGACAGTAGTTTCCTCAAACTGAACTTCCCATCACATATTTTATATGTAATAAAAAATGTGATACAGCACTCTGATCTGGCTGTCTACGTCACACTGATTATTTGTTTTTAAGATGTTTTGTTGATTATGCTGTGGTGAAATTTTATGATTATGTGGTTTTAACTTTGTTAGGTGCCTTGGTTTTGAAAGGTGCCATAAAAATAAAGTTTATTATTATTATTATTATTATTATCATCATGCATTGTACTTGCTTTCATGCCATACTGTCATTGTATTTAGTTTTTACATTTGGTGGTACTGTTATGTAGTTAACACCCGCAGTGTGTTTCACACAGTTTCATTGTTACCCCCCCACACCCAATCCTATCGTGTAGCTCAATCCATGGTTGTTATTTGTCAGGTTGATAGTTCTGCAATTCTGTGACTTTTTACATCAACCATCAGTACTTCTACAGTTGCTAAAGCTTTCACTGCTATGTCCTTCATCAATTGTGGAATATCAGTCATCTTACAGATCTTACATGCAGAAACAGACATTGCCTTTGTGTGACCATTGTTTTGTCCACCAAGACTGTAGTGAGTTCCTTCAGGACTCATTGTGTTGTTCATGGACTGCTGTGTACCTATCCAATGTCACACCATTTGCATTTGATGCTTTGCTATGATCCCTGTCACTCACCCTGCTATGTGAACACTGAACATAATTATTAATCCTTTATTTTTTTCCTTGTCCATGGCTACATCATCACACCCACTTTACTCACCTTTTAGTCTAACAGTCCACAAACTGGCTAAACAACTTGCCATCCACAATCTCCCTTACATCCAGTTTCGGTCAATTTAAAGCTGGTCTTAGAAACATAGAATTTGACGGCAGATAAGGACCGCTTGGCCCACCCAGTCTGCCCATTTCCCTACCTAATGGATAAGCTGCAGATCCTAGGACACTCCTCAATTCGGCAACCTGTGGCTGTAGATAACGTTAACACTGGGTTCCAGTGCCACATAAATGGTGACACCCCCCCCTCCCTAGTACTCTCATCTAGTCCCCTATGCTAGTATCCTCAGTCTCACTTTAATCATATCCTGACTCAGGGCCTATTTTGTGAGACCCTCCGAAACTGTAGTACTGTCATGTGAATCAAAAGAGTAGACCCGGGACCTCTTTTAAGATTCCACATGATGTAACACTACATTTACGCTGCACTAAATGTTTAAATCCTCTATCAATGTTTTAAGTTTACTACTGTGCCATATGTTTTAAGTTTGTACTGTTGACCAATGTATAACATTTGTACCCAACGTTTAAGTTTGTGATCCTTACTGCATGTTCTTATTGACTTGGAGTCTTTGCAAAGGAGTCATTGACTCAAAAGATTGTAATTCCAGTATCTTTCAATAAATAAATAAATAAACTTTACACAGTCAGTTTTTGGGCTGTGTGCCTGGTTCGCCAGGTTTTGTTGTATGTTTGTATTGTCTTTTTTCTTCTCAAACTGAATAAAGAGATGTTATAAAAAAAAAATAAGTAAACTGGTTTTCCTTCATTAGCTTATGTGCAGCCAATACCCATTTCTATGCCTTTGACAACACTTTCACACTGTGGCTTACTCACTGTACCACACCCTGTTGTATGCGTCACTATGTCACAGTGCCCCCGACACTAGTTCTGCAGCCTCCCATACCTTTTATGTGCCCATTTAACCACTACAAAATGCCTTGCACTGCTACAGTGTGTATGACAGCAGCTTCATTACAGTCATACAAACCTATCTTAGACACTGTGGGCCAGATATTCAAACTGCGCTATTTTGTGGTGCAAGGCCTTGTGCTGCACAAAATAGTTGCGCAGGGGTGTGTCCAGAGTGATATTCAAAGGAGTTGCGCCCTTGAGCAACTCCTTTGAATATCACCCCCGGGCCACTGCCACTGTGCATGGCGCAGTGGAACTTGCACCAACACAAGTTGTCAGAGAGGAGCATTCAACTTGCGGTGGCACAAGTACCATTGCGCCATGCGCAAAATCCCGATATTCAAAAGGTGACATGCAAATGGGGCCATAATTCATGCAAGGCACAGGGGGGCCATTTGCATCTGATTATGGCCCCATTTGCATGCCATTAGCATGCAGGTGTGCCGATCCCCGAGGACTTGCGCCTGGCGCCCTGCCAGGCAGCAGCCATCGAGGACCGACACCCTGCAGCCGGATCAGGCAAAAGAGTGTAGAATCCCCCACCACCCCCACTGGCCCGATCAGGCATAGTTTAACCCCACCAGCCCGATGCAGGCAGCAATGTGTCTCCCGAACACATCCCTGGTGGTCCAGTGGACCGTAAATCCCGATCGGGATGAGTAATAAACCCCTCCCAACACATCCCTGGTGGTCCAGTGGACCGTAGATCCCGATCAAGGATGGAAGTAAGAAACACCCCCGAACACATCCCTGGTGCCTAGTGTCCCCACCCCACCCCACCCACCAGAAGCCTCACCAGCCCGCTCCCCGGCAGCTGGCGGAGGCAGCATCCACCGCCTTCCGCCCGCGCCCACCGACGACTGCCCGGTAGGTCTGCACCCGTGGTGCAGAGCAAGAGCCAATGGGCGGCAGCCCATACCGATAAGACAGTCCAGTTTTGTGAATGAATGGTTAGAGCCAGCCAGGTGGCAGCTGCTGTGTTGCACCCTGCAATGCAGCAGCTCACCTGTGGGTGGCCCTTGACTTAGCCTTTTTTTGGCTCAAAGTTGTGCAGGGCAGGTTGGGGTTGCGCCTGCACAACTCTGCACAGCCTGACTGAATATCGGGCTGTGCAGTTTATGCATGGTTCCTCCCCCTCCAGTTCAGCATGCATTCATTTGCATTGCGCTGTTGCTCAGCCTGTTTTCAGTGGCGCAACTGCCTCCTGCTGAATATCGCAGAATGGAGCAAGTTTGGACTTGCGCAGGCGCAACCCTATTGCGCATGGCACAACCCTTTTGAATATCTGGCCCTGTATGTGCACCTCCCTGTCCTTTTGATCAAACTTATTGTCCGGCACCATGCCTGCTTTTTGCTCTTACCTTGTCTGTTAACCTTTCATAATGTTACTTTTATTTTTATTATTTTTTTTAAACAGTGAGAGACACACCAAGCTAAAAGCTTGTTTCCAGGTGCGACCTGTGACCACAAGGAAGTTAAGTGACTTACTCATGGTCACAAGTGGTGGCTGTGGGATTCAACCCCATGTCTCCATGTAAATTTGGTGAACTGTAACACATCCGCAACCACCTTCGACAAACTTTTATGTCTGGATGCATATCTGCTTATCAATATAAACTCATGTTTTTACAGTAATGTGGTACAAGGGTGATGTCAAAGCATTACAGGACATATAACTGCAGTCATCATCATTATGTACTTCCTGTACAATTTATAGTCATCGGACCTTGTTTCAATCAATCAATCAATCAATCAATCAATCACGCAAGCAATCAAAATCTTTATTTATCTAGGCGATCACCATTGAGCAAGCTCATTTACAAGGTGGACCTGCAGTTTGCAGGGACAAATATACAGATACAAATAAGATATACATAAGATAATAGGAACACAATGTTTACAATAACAATATGAACAGAATATATACATTCCAATGGCACATGTATAAGTAAGATATGCATAAAACAACAGTAGCATGATATATACAATAACCACAGGAGCAAGATGTGTACGGTTAGCTTATACAATAAAACCCTTTGTAATGATATCCATCAAGAACATGATAATGGCCTGTATAGAAGTCCCTGAAATATGGAGGGGCGCATGAATAGAAGGCAGCGGTGCTGGTGGGAAGATACTGGGATGCTTACGCAGGCAGTATCTGGGGTATAGGATTATGCGACAGGCAGGGAGTGGTGTGTAAGGAAGGTGCAGGAGGGTGCTAGATACAGGTGGGACTGAGGGACAGGGAGTAGTAGTGGCATGGGAGGACTTAGGTGAGCAGCAGAGGCTAATGTGGATAAGAAGAAAATGATAGCCGGACTGCTAGGAGCAATGGAAACAGTTACAGAGCTCTACAAACGTTTTGGCATACAGGGTTCTAAACATGCCAAAGCTAATGGGAGCTAAGTCTCAACAATTTCTGTATCCTATTCCAGAGTGTGGGCAAGACAAAGCTTATGGCAGCTCCTCCAAAGCTGGTTCTGGCCCTAGGTACTTTCAAGGAGACCTGTGAGTGGCTTCTGAAGGCATAATTCCTGATTGGACTTAGGGGGAGACAGTCAGCAACGTAATGCGGGAGTTTGTAGGTGAGGGCTCAGAGTGTCCATAGAGCTGCATTTCTACACCGCCTGTATTGCAGGAAGGGCCACCCCATGGCTGTATATAAAGAGCAGGGATGGGTAGAAAACGTGAGGCCAGTTATAAATCTCAGTGTTCTTTGGTACAATACGTCCAGTTTTGCAAGGTGTAAAGCAAGGCATTGGCCATAAATGAAGTAAGCATAGTCAATTAATGAGAGGAACATAGATTGGACAAGCTGTCTTTTGGCATCTGCGGTCAAGAGATGATTAATTTTGAAGAAAAGACCAAGTCTCTGCCTCAGCTTTTTCAGCAGTTCTTCTATACGTTCCACAAAAGAGAGTTTATTGTCTAGCCAGACACCCAGATACTTGAACTTAGGCACAAATTCAAGGTTTTCACCTAGTAAAGTGGAGATAGAAGGTAACGGATCAGCGGTGGCAGAATTAGTCCCTGAGCCAACTGGTGAGAACAGCATAGCCTTGGTTTTTTTAGTGTTTAGTGGTAGCCTTTTGCTAAGGAGCTGGTACTGCAGGATATTAAAGTCAGTTTGTAGGTCACTGCAGGCAGCTTCAGGAGATTCACGGCTTAGGTAGAGCACTGTATCATCAGCAAACTGATGGATACTTGCTTCTCTAATGCCAAGGTCCCGGCCTTTGCTATAGATAGCAAACAGTATTTTCGAGTATTTTTTAGTTTCGAGACAGCATGATGTGGTCAGTCACAAACTTGGATACATCACATTCAAGTCGGTGAGTTAGTCTGCTGCACTTTCAGATTTTTTGTTCATGTACTATTACTGATGATGCTTATCTGATGAAAAATGGCATTTCAATTGTAATGTGTTGTTCCTTCCTAACATTTTTTTCAGCAGATGGTGGGTAACCTTTTGGCAAGTAGAACACGTGAGTGTGCATCATGTGTTGGCAGTGTTGATCCGATACTGCAGACCTCTGATGATTTCACTGAAAACTCAGAAGATTGTAGTGCAATTACTGTGGAGACTCAGACAGTTATGATGGAAATGAAGGACTGTGGTGTGCAAGTAACACCTAGAAAACTTAAAATTCTGTCCAACAAAGCAACACAGACCATTCCACGAATGCAGAGTGCAGGTAATATGTTTTAGAAAACACACGTTCATAAGCCCAGTTGTACTATTCAATGTGCATTTCATGAAAAGTATGAGTGTTGACCTGTCACTGATCTACTGGGAGATGGTGTTGTTGATACCTTGAATTATACACACATGGTGGTGAAAATAGATATGGCAAAGGAAAAAGGTTCAGTCTTTCTATCCCTTTTCCAACATATTTCCTATACCTGTAACCTTTTTCCAATCGATATACCAGTGCATCTTTTAAGACCAGTAAAATCCTATTTACATATCAGTAATCTCTGGTACAACATAATACTGTCCACCTTGTAGGTATGATTGCCTACTTATAACATGGAAGATCTTTAATCCATAATGCACAACAGTGTGTTGGTTAGAGGGGGATTTACCTACGCCTTGTGTGGTATATCATGAGGCAGAGGCGAGTGAATGAATCACACAATGAGTGTGTAAATCCACCAACAACCCACACCCTGGCTTATATTATAGTGGATTATGATCATCATTGAATAACCATGGTATGCTAGCTCCGAGTGGTTCCCTTGGTAACTCAAGTACACAGAGAGCACAGCTGGAGTGGTTTATCAAAGTTGCCAAATGGAACCACTTGAACCTTTCAAAGTGTGGTTATTTAAGCAATAAAACAAATGGGTGTGTGGGTTCTGGGGTGATTTATCTTTGGTGGCATTGTTTGGCAATGAGTTCACATGCTCAGTGGTTAAAATCTTGCCATTTATGGTAAATCTCCCCATAACCCATACCCCCATAGTGTTTTATTGCGATTATACCATGGTACCCTTTATTTGGAGATAAAACAAAAGTAAAATAAAACATGCTTTTTTTGTGTTTTATTTTATTTTTATTGTATTTGTTACTCACCCACCCAAAAAATAATAATTGGTTGTTCGGCTTGTCCTTGGTTGCCAGGGCTGTTGCCGAGGCTGTGGAGTTGGAGGCAGAGCAGAGGGGTTTTGAGACAGTTCACCACTGGAGTGTGGAGAGAGAGACAGAGAACTCTGCTAGAAGAGCAAGGTACAACGCACCCTTGCTACATTATTTTTTTTTTTTGAGTAAGGAAGGAGAGAGAGTGAGAGTTCTATTAGGACAGCAACGTCGAGCACACCCGCTATGTTTTTTTTTTTATCTGTCCGACATGAGGATAAAGGCTGATTGATCAAAAGCCTAAGCATTGCTAAATCCTGGTATCACCAACATCCTGTCATGGTATTTTGCTATTATAAAATGTTCTTGTTTTTGTGTTTCAAATTCAGAATACAGCAGTTCAGTCATTAAGCATACCTAGAGGATGGAATGCTGACAGGAATATACCATGAGCCATGGTGATCGGGCTGTTCATGACAGTGTGACAGGGATTAATGTAATGCTGTTGGGATCCTAACAGCCAATCAGATTGCAGCATTTCTGATACCCTTTCTATAATACAATTTATTTTTATTTCTAGCAACACAGACTGTAAAGGTCATGTAAGACATGACTGTGCAGTGTGACCTATTTGTGCCACCTGTGGACCACATGTTACCATCACCTATACAATACGAACCACTATCAGGTCTTAACAGTAGTGATGATGAGTCAGAGGATGAAATCGAATCAGATCATGACTCACACTATTATCCATCCTCACCACCAAGTAGTGAAATTGATGATGTTGACATGATTGAACATGCGTGTCAGGATTCAACATCAGATGATGTAATAAAAATGCCAAAATATATTGTTTTTCACAGTGCTCTAAAAGACTTATTAAGATGGTGTCACTGTCCCAGATGTGGAGAGCCAGTTACTAAATACACATGTAAATTGTGTGGCACTTTACTGACACTGGTAATTGACTTTACATCATGTGGAAAGATATCAGTGTGGAATAGTCAACCCTACTGTGCACAGATCCCAGCTGGCAATCTGCTGTTATCTGCATCTATCCTTTTTGCCGGAGCAACTGTGTCATGCGTAGACAAAGTTTTTGACATAATGAGCATCTGCTGCTACAGTGAACATATATATTCTTTCGTCATCAGTCAGTTATATTACTGCCGGCAGTCACCAGCTTGTGGAAGCAGTGTCAAGAATGGCTGGTGGCTTGTATGCAAGCGGAGCAATGTGGTTTGGTGTGTGGAGGAGATGGACGGGCAGATAGTCTGGGCCATTGTGCTAAGTATGGCACATACTCTCTTTGATGGAGCTGGCTAAGGGAGTAATTCTGGATATACAGTTGATTCAGGTAATTATATGTGCATACGCTGTTAATGTTACTGGTTTATATACAATTGTGCAAGTTGATCCACATCCTGATTAGCTGAAACTTGATTGTACACATGACTGTAAAACACTCATATTAATGAGAAGAAACAACACATTGCAGACCTTGAAACTCAACAAATTTGTGTATCTTGTTTTGCGCGTGCTCATGAGTGTAAATAACATTACGTTTGTTTGTTACTTTATATCTTGTAATGGTCATCTATTGTCAGGATCTAGTTGAGGTTGTATGTGTGTATATATGATTAAATGTTGCAGCCATGCTTGTGCTGGAAAACAGAAATGAAATGAAGGTCCTTATCAGGGGTTCTTTAGATATACTGGGGAAAAAAGAGGGTGAAGGGGCAGATTAGAACAGGGAAGGGATGGACACAAGACCTGGGGGAGCAGACCGAGGTACTAAATGAGTGCTTTGCTCAGTTTTTATAAGGGAAAATGGCAGGGCTGCATCATGCATGGGAGAAGACTGTGTAACTGAGGACGGGGGGGGGTCATCACTGATCGGGAGCCCAGGCGGGCCTGGGAAGGGGGGTTACATCATGGACAGGAGGGGGGAAGGCAGAACAGGGGGCCAAGGGGGAGGATGTAGAGGTGGAAATTCCTGCAGAGAGAGTGAGAGAAGCTCTCAGGTCCCTTAGGACAGAGAAAGCATGAGGTCCAGATGAATTACATCCCAGGGTTCTGAGGGAGCTGGCGAATATCCTGGCGGAACCCTTGGCGGAGCTTTTCAACATCTCTCTGATGGCAGGGCGGGTCCCCCAGGATTGGAAGGTGGCACATATCATGCCTATCCACACGAGAGGATCAAAAGAGGAGGTGGGGAACTACAGACCCATCAGCCTGACATCGGTGGTGGGCAAGGTGATGGAGGGTGTTATCAGGGAAAGGCTAGGGGGGGTACTGGAACAGTCGGGGTACCTGGATGAGACAGCATGGCTTTGTTCTGGGGAAATCATGTCAGACAAACCTTGTGGAATTCTACGATTGGGTGATGAGTGCCCTGGACCACAGTAAGCCAGTGGATGTCCTCTTTCTTGACTTCAGCAAGGCTTTTGACTCTGTTCCTCACGGGGGCCTGCGGGATAAGCTGGGAGAAATGGAGGTGGGGAAACAGATGATCAGATTTATAGGAAATTGCTTCTCAAAGCATACCCCAAGGCTAGTGGTTGGGGGAGTGTCATCTCCAAGGAGGGTCATTAGTGTGGTCCCTCAGGGACTGGTCCTAGGCTCCTCCTGTTCAATGCCTATGTCTCAGGCATATGAAGGGTATCAGGAGTGAAATGAGTCTCTTTGCAGATGACTCAAAGCTGGAAGCGGTGATGGATGGGGAGCAGGGGAGGGTGCCCCTGCAGGGGGACCTAGATGCTCTGGAGAGGTGGTCAAGGACGTGGGGAATGAGGTTCAATGCAGGGAAATGCAGGGTTCTGCGCCTGGGTGCCAGAAACCTGGGCATATACCCTGGGGGGTGGGAAATCCTACAGGTCTCGATGGCTGAGAGGGAGCTGGCGGTGGTGGTGGATGTCAAGATAAACAACTCTGAGACTTGTAATAGGGCAGTGGCCAGAGCCAACAGGATGCTGGGATGCATCGCTAGGGGGATTACCTCAAGAAGGAGGGAAGTGATGCTCCGTCAGTATAATTGCTTGATTAGACCGCACCTCGAGTACTGTGTGCAGTTTTGGAGGCCATGCTTAAAAAGGGACATTGCACTCCTGGAATGGGTCCAGAGAAGGGCAGCCAAAATGATCTGGGGCTTGGGGGAAAGGACCTATGTGGACAGGCTCAAGGAAATCAATATGTACACATTGGAGGAGAGAAGGGACGGGGGACATGATAGAGATCTTCAAGTACGTGAATGCGGTAAATCGGGGAGGCTCAGTCGGGGTGCTCCAAAGGAAGGGGGGGGGCAACTAGAGGGCACGAGTGAAAGCTGGAGGGGGGATACTCAGGGGGGAAAGGAGGAGGTGCTACTTCACTGAGAGGGTGGTGGAACCTTGGAATATGCTGCCCAGAGGACTAGTGGAGGTGGAGACTGTGAAGGGATTCAAGAGGGGTTGGGACATGTATAGGGGAAGAGTTGTGCTGGAAAATCCCAATACAAGGGGAATATCCTTGGCTGGAAATGGAGAATCCCGAGGGGGTGAGGGGGACAGCAAGGTCAGCTCCAAGGTTGGGGGCTTGCCAAATGAACAGACACGAAAGACCGTTAGGCCTACTCTGCTGGCATTTTAGTATGTAAGTATGTTAGTATGTAAATTGGTGCATTGCTGGTGTTTGCAGGGAATGTTTTTAACCCATTACTAGAACTTTCTTACAGCCATGGCTGAAACAAATAATCAAATAAGCACACTTCGGTTGCCTTGCACATTTTAGATACTATGATGATAGGTTGTAGGGGGACTTAGGTCTCACTGCTTTGCACTGTAACATCCAGTCCAATTGCTTTTTGTCAGAGCAACGAGTGTGGTGGCAGCACGAATATGGAATTGGAGGAGTTAAAACGAATCGTGTCTGTGATTAACAAATGGGAACTTAACATCGAAGAATTAATTACTGATTGACATGTCCAGGTTGCCAAGTGGGTGAGAGTGAACATGGAAGGCACAGACCACAAATATGACATGTGGCATGTTGCCAAATATGATTTTCATGTTATTCACGCTATAGCTATGTTTAAAAAATAAGGCATGTCCATGTTATCTAAAGTACAGAGGAAGAGTACATATATTATGGAGTGGCCAGCAAGAGATATTATAAATTTATGCCCAAGCAGGGTATGTCAATGAGAATGAGTCGTCGGCTGTAGGCAGGGGCAGGAAAGGACTGAGTGAATGGAGGAGTGCTACCCTTTGCTGGTTGGTGGAGGCTTTGCTTGACATAGAAACATAGAATTTGATGGCAGATAAGGACCACTTGGCCCACCTAGTCTGCCCATTTTCCTACCTAACAGATAAACTGCAGATCCTAGTTAACCAACAGCTTATTTCCTCCTACCCCCCACTAGGATGCAGTTTGAGAGGGTCCTGGTGGTGGCTGGTGGTGCAGCAACTGGCATCACGCTTTCAGGGGTGTTGCTGCCTTACTGTGGGCCGCTGCAGTGTGCCTGTCATGTGCATGCTGACTTTGCATGCCCATGTCCATGCGACTAGTGGTGTGCTGGAAGAAGCATGAACCAGCACCCACGTCCCCGCCAGCTGGCAATTAAATATACTGTTTCCAAATTTGGTGCCCCTTTAGCCTGCCACTACCTACTAGGCACTTGGTGTGGCTGGGGCATGTGCCCACTCACCACACAGAGAAAGACCGCATCCATAAACGTAAAACTTCAATGACGTAACTCTCATGCATCTTGGTGCATTGCCCAAAAAGAGGAATGGTAGGCAAGTTGTTGGTATCCTGGGGATTAATCATTGCCCGCGTATGCCTGTAGGACCAATTGGGCTGCACTTTTTAAGAGACCCATTTTATAAAAGAACAATAACCCACTTCAGCCCATGGGCGTATCGGAGCATTAATGCTCTTCACATCTTGATGAAGTAAGTTTGGGAAGGCCTAGTTCCTCACAACACACCTGGGGATTGCATTGATGCCCCGGTACACCCATGGTATGTCGTGGGTTATAGCGTACTTGATTAAAAAAACTAGAAGTAGTCAGGCTGTTGTTTCATCAATAAGGCATGACAGGCTGTAGGTTATTGGGGAGATTTACAAATGCATTATGTTGTTTTGCAAGTCGCAGCACATTAAGGTAACCACACAAGAAGATGGACAATCCACCCCAAACCTACACCATGTAGTGCCTTATTGTGATTATACAATGGACAACTAAATTTTCAATGTGTATCAGTATGTTTTTTATAAATCACATTCCTCTCCTGTGGGTTATTGCATGATATGCCCAAGTTCATGTGATGTGTTTGGAACAATTAGGTTACATGATTTTCACAATAAATAGCATAACAAGATTATTACAATATGCATCCTATTACATTGAAGTGTGTATTTCACTTTTATTGAAGAAGAAAATTGCGGCTATGTCAAATGCAAAGGACTTGGGGTGCGGTTTAGCCTCCGACATGATGGCTGCTTAATTGTGGAGCTCTCTCCAGACCGTTGGTAATCCGAGCTCTGGCACTGCGATCCCGTGGAGTTGAGACCCCCCCGAGACTACCTAATGCATGGGTAACTGCTGTCCTACTGAGCGGCGTGCTTTGTTAGTAGATTCTGTCATGATTTTCAGTCTCTTGTAGCGCCAGCATCCAAGATGCTTTCCGATGTGATAGACTGCATAGGCCCTGCTTCAGCCCTGGACCAACATGTGGTTCAGTCCTACCCAGCACTTATTTCTAGCTCACCCACCCTGATCTGCCTGGCTGCTGCTCCTTGCTTATCTCTCTCTCTAACTTGCATCGGGCAGCATGGAAGCCCAGGGACCCTCCAGCCCGCAGCTCTCAGAAAATCTGTCCCTTGTACAGCTGACCTCGGTTGGGGAATCCCCCCTGTACATCACAAAAATGTTAGAAACCTTACTGGTTCAGGCGGATGACATCAGCCTTTCCGTGTCAGGTATGGCTACTGAGGTTAGGCAGCTGCAGAATAGAATGAATGTGTCCAAACAGCATATGGAGGCATGTGAGCAACAACAACTTAAGATGTGGAACTGCATCCAGCAGCACGAGTAGAGGCTAGCGGCTCTATGGGACAGGGCTGAAGATCAAGAGATTATTGGTCTACCAGAAGGGGTTGAGGGGCAAGTGATAGAATGTATCCTCAACGATAACATCCCTATTATGCTGGGGGAGCACTGGAGAGGCCCCATAGAAGTCGAGCGAGCACATCGAGTATCTGCCCAATCAGACAGGCCCACTACATCACCTAGGCCTGTAGTTGCCTATCTTCTAAGGTACACCACCAAGGAGACAATCCTCCGAGCTGCCAGTGACTTTGGGTGAGTGAGGTGGCAGGGGGCCCAAATGTCTTTTTTCTGGAATTTTGCACAAGAAACTGCAGCCAGAAGGAGGGCGTTTGGGCCTCTCAAGAAATTCCTATACCAGCACAACTTTCATTTCAAGTTCAAGGGACTTACCAGATTGTCGGTCGCTAAGGAGGGGAGAGAGTTCGTTATGGATCATCCTGCTGAGATTGAGCGCTGGGTTAACAAGTTTTGGCCAGCCCTTCCTATTTCCACTACAACTATCAGGAGATTCTGGGAACCTGGTCGGGCACCACCTTCAAGTAGGAACCTTACTACCAGCCAAATGGTTCCGGAGGGCACATATATTTAACTGGACCAGTACCACCCCATACTAGTCCCTCACCTGCTGCTGGTTCAAACTCTACTATGTGACCAGCTCAGCCTGCTGCTGCCATGAATCTTCTGCCAAACACTTCATCACTCCCCCATTGTTCTACTGGCTCTTTCTCCAAATCAAGACAGAGAACAAGGAGTGGACCTCAGTATTCACCTGACAGGCACATGAATGCTCCACTGACTAAAATCTCTAGGGAAGATTCCCTCACTGCTACAGGCCCAGAGAACACCAATTTGCCAGACTCTCAGGAGATGGGTACTGAGCAGCAAGTGGACTGGGCTGACTTTCTGGATTCATCCCTGGTAGAAGTGGCTGATAATGCCTCTCCGGTGAGACCAGGACTGATCAGCTATGCCACAGCGGTCTCGAGGGTCCCACTTGATTCTACTGAAGCCCCCCCGGGCCTTCCCTGGGCAGGTCGAAGGACTGGCTACCTAACCATACTTATGCTATTGTTTTTGCTGTGTGATATCTTTCAGCTGCTATCACATGGTACCAGATTATCTTTTAGAGTTAGGCAGAGGCCCTAGTGGAATTATCCCCACTTCACTCTGCTCACTCTGACACCAGTGCCATCTTAGTTGAGCTGGAGCTGCTTATTCGCTGATTTATTTAGTTCAGTTAAGCTCTTTCTAATATCAAGATACCCTGCGCATCATTGTTTCTGTTTGTGAATCGAGCTATCATCTACTTCACCCCCCCTTCTGTTTCTGTAGCGTAGGGAGTGAAGGGTACCCCCCAGGCCTTATGCTTGCAGCGTGTGGTGCTCAGCCCTCTGCCTCAATACTGGCATCCTCTGGTCTATTGCTGTGCTCTTACCAAGGCTGGCAGTCCTAGTTACTGACCGGTAGGACAGCATGCCCTCCTTAGGCCCCTCCATTTACTCCCTCCCCCTCTCCCTCCTTTCCCACCTCTTGCTCCCCTCTCCCAAAGTCAGGGTGCCTGACCTAGGGGTTGCCATTGGGTAAGGATCAGCCAATCCTGTTGAATAGTAATACTTTCCCTCTGTATTGGGTTCATGGAGATAGCGTAGCTGAGGGGCAGGTTTTCTACCCTCTTTCGCCCTGACCTCCCAGCCCTTAGTGTGTTTACGCTTGTGTGGACTTCCTATTTCAGTGTTGAACATTTATCTGCACTGTTTTGGTATTTAGGGCAGTTTTTCTTACCCCCTGTTAAAATTTTTTCCTGTTGTTGCTTATCTGATTGTTTAATACCTTTACCTGTTTATTGCAGCTCTCTCTGTCCAAAGGCAGTATTTCTGGTTGACCTGATATGCTTACACTTCCTTTTTGGAACTTTTTGGCTACAGACTTGCAGTTTGGGTGTTGGTAAAGTGTCTCCCTCCTCCAGAGCTCTCCCTTGACTCACCTCAGCCTTCCCTACTGACTGGAGTAAGTAAGCTTTCATAATTGGTCTCAGGGGTGGTGGTGATGGCTACTCCCTCTGGTCCAGGTTTTCATTTTGTGTCATGGAATGTCAAAGGGCTCAATCACCTTATTAAATGCACAAAAGTGCTCCAGCACCTCAGATCTCTTCGCACAGACATTGCACTATAACAGAAAACCCACCTCCTGGTTCAGACGGCGCGTTGGTTGAAGAAGTCTTGGGTTGGAGACGTTCTGGCTAGTTCAGCCCCCAGCAAAACTAAAGGGGTAGCTATCCTTACATGCTGCTCCTCTCCATGGAGTGTAGAAGATGTCCAAAAGGACTCGCAGGGGAGATGGGTGATTGTTAGGCTCTCCTCTTCTGGGTGTCAGCTATTGCTTTGAAATGTCTATGCTCCCAACAAGGATCATGCTGACTTCTTTCCAGCCATCAGTCAGGTCCTTTCTTCACTATCTCCAGATGGTCCCCCCATCCCAATTTCGCTTGAGGTGACTGTAATCTAGTTAGTGATATTTTTCTTGATAAATCCAGACCCACCCCTCACACCTGTCCCAAGGCACGGAAGGCCCTTCAAGACATGTTGTACAAGTGGGGCCTGACAGACATGTGGAGAAAGGATCATCCCTCAGATCGTGATTACACATATTACTCTCCTGCACACCTCACCCATAGTTGTATAGACTTTTGGATTGTCAATGTGCTGGCAGCTCAACAGATTTTGGACAATAGGATAGGGAGCATATTGATCTCCGATCATGCCCCTGTCCAGACCACTTATACCCCATTAGGCCACCAACCCTCTGGCACCCGCTGGAGGTGCAGCCCTCTCCTTCTCAGGGACCCTGACTTTCGTCGTATGTTATTCCAGGTGGCTAAAGACTATTTCTCCCTGAACTCTAAATGCAGACAGTCTGGTATGATATGGGAAGCTTTTAAGGCAGCCCTACAAGGGCAAATTATCGCTTTCTCTGCCTCTAGAATAAAGCCTGTAAAGAAACTTTGGCCAGGTTACAAGCTGACCTTGCTACTTTAGAGGGTTGGTTTAAAGCTAGCCCCAATGCTGATAAGGATAGCTCCCTTGCTCTCCATACAGTGGGTCTGAAATATCAGATTAATGCAATCTTATACCAGAAGGCCGAATGGCTCTTGCTCAGAGTGAAGCATGCCTATTGGGACGGAGGGGGAAAAAAGCATCAGGCTTCTGGCCTTCAGACTTCAGAAGCAGCAGACTGCCACTCGAATCCATGCACTCCGTACTAAAGCTGGTAACATTGCCTCAGACCCAGTGGAGGTCAACCGTACTATGATGCAGTTCTACGAAACCTTGTACCAGTCTCTCTCCACCCTGAATTCAGAAAAGTTAGAATGAGGGATCAAGAACTTTTGTCGTATCTCTGACACACCAGTACTTACTCCTGCACAGGTTGCACATCTGGACGTGCCTATCACCTGTGACGAACTGCTCCTTGCGTTGTCCCAAATGGTGAAAGGGAAGGCCCCCAGCCCTGATGGGATGTCAGTGGAGCTCTATCAGGTGTTGGGCACTGATATTCTTCAACCACTTTTGTTGGCCTTACAGGAAGCCCATGAAGGGGGTGCTATACCTCCTCTATTTGAGGCAGGCCCTAGTCACCCTGCTCCTCAAAAAATCCAATGACCCATTAGATTGTGCCAACTACCACCCCATTTCCCTGCTGTCAGTGGATACTAAAATTCTGGTGAAGGTGTTGGCCACTAGAATGATAGAAGTGCTGCTGACCATCATCCATCTGACTGAGGCGGGCTTTACGCAGGGCAAGGCTGGAGTAGATAACACCAGACTGCTACTCAACCTTAAGTGGCTAGCATCCAAATCAGCCCTCCCTATGGCCACTCTCACAGTTGATTTTACCAAAGCTTTTGACTCTATTGAGTGGGATTACTTACATGAGATTTTACGGCTATATGGCTTTAGTCCCCAGTTGCGGCAGTGGGTATGTATGCTTTATAGCTCTCCGATGGCCCGGATCCTAACCAACAGCACTATCTCACCCTCCTTCCTTTTGCATAGAGGTACCAGACAGGGGTGCCCCCTATCCCCTCTTTTATTTCTAATGGCATTGGATCCCTTGCTATGGGCCCTTACAGCCTCTAAAGAGATCCATGGTATAGAGGCAGTGGGTCCTCCTATCTGGTGGCTGCTTATGCTGATGACCTGCTTCTTGCATTGTCCCAACCCCACCAGTCACTACCTGGGGTGCTTTCAATCCTTCAGAGGTTTGTCACTTTATCTGGCCTACAGATTAACCAGCAGAAGACCACCCTGGCTCCCTTGAATGCCGGCTGTTTCAAGGACTGTTTTCAAGGAACAGAGTTGTCCTGGGCTGCTCAAGATTTTTCATACCTGGACTTACAGATCCCCACTAAATGGGCCAAACTCGAATCAACCAGCTTTTCCCCTCTTATTGCACAGATGTCCACGGAGGTGGAGAGGAGGTGCAAGATTCAACTTTCCCTGCCCAGCAGGGTGGCTGCAGTCTGAATGTTCCTTTTGTCCAGGGTTATGTATCTCTTCAACAACCTGCCAATACACCTCTGTTCTAAGCTCTTTACCTCCCTGGAACGATTGGTATCTAATTATCTATTGGATGGGCGATCTCCGAGATAGAACAAACATAAAATGAGAGCACATTGGTCTCAGGGTGGGTTGGGTGTCCTGTATTTCAAGGTTACCATCTAGCCTGCAGGGCGGCACATGCCATCAAGTGGTTTATCCCCGCCCCCCCAGCTCCTTACCAGGGGTGCAGCTAGAAACTAATCTGGTACAAGGCATCGCCCTTCACAACTTGCTTGGCAGTGATCCTCGACACTGCAAGAATCTTCCCCCGACCATTGACGAAACTAGCCGTGCATGGAGACTACTTATGTCTTCTTCGCACATGTCCTGGCAGACTTGCCCCCCCCCCGGTATGCCCCATTGTGGCACAATGACCTCCTACTGATCAATGGAGCCTCACTGCACTGGCCCTCCTGGCATGTCCAGGGCATTCGACCAGTGCAGGACCTCTGTCTACCCAATTCAACATTTCTGCTTTCATTTGAACAACTGAAAGCCAAATTCAACCTCCCAAACCAGGATTTTTGGAGGTACCACCAGTTACGTAGTGTACTCAATGACCTCGCAGCCCAGTATAGGGGTGACAGTAAATTGAAGTGGTTAGAATCTCTACATAAATCTCCCACCTCTCATGGCCTGATGGGTCATTTCTACAGGACTTGTAGGGATGCCCAGCCAGACCCCTCAATTCCCTGTAGGCTGAAATGTTCAACCAATCTGGGGGTTAGTATTTCTGAGAGCTAATGGACACGCTACATTAATGATATACATTTTCACTGTACAAGGACACTAAGAGTCATTTCCTCCAGCTTAAAGTGTTGATGTTCTGGCACCGCACACCAGCGGCCCTACATTCTTATGGCCTGCTAGGGCACTCTAGCTGCTGGCACTGTCAACAGTCAGATGCCCACTTGCTTCATATACTCTAGACGTGTCCTCAGCTTGCCCCTTTCTGGACTCTGATTGCTTCAGATGTTTCTGAGGTGCTTGGCTCTACGATCTCTCTATCAGACCACAAGCTACTCCTGGGAGACACCTCCTCATTGGATGCTTTATCTAAGCCCCACCGAGATTGGTTGGCACTAGCACTTCTTGAGGCTAAATGTTTACTGTTAATGCACTGGCATCAAGTGGTACTGCCTACCCACAAGGTGTGGCACGCAGCATTAGCATGACTATCCCTTCTTGAACGGCTGTCCAATGCAAACAGTGGTCGAATGGAGGGCTATCCATCTAAGTGGGGGGCTTACCTCCAGTCTCCTCTTTGTAAAACTCCTACTCCTCCTGCTAACCCCCAGGTATAAGCCTAGACCACAGACAACTGGTTAAGTCCCTTTTTAGTAGCCGCTAGCTCTGTTAGAGGTTAGTGTAAGCTCTTTGTGCTGATCCATTTTGCTGCATTTTATACTAGGTGTTCTTATGTAGTTGTACTATGTTTATGCTTGCCATTATTAGCATTAGGTTGGTCAGTGTGGTTGCATTATAATATTATATGCTGTCTGTAATTTCTTACTTCTTGAAGTATTGAATGTGTTCTGTAATGAGTTGCTCTCCTTTTAAAATCAATAAAATATTCTATGATAAAAAAATGCAAAGGACTGTCAGGTGCTGAGACCTTGGATCAGTAGCATTGTGAACCACATGTACTGGTGTGTGGGTTCTACTCCATAGGGTGAGGCTGAATTGGTTTTGCCAAAATGGCTGAGTTTGGCTACTCACATGCAAAATCTACACACACTTGAGAATGCGTTGTTTCCACACTGTCTACATGGAGAAATCAATGAAGAAGAGCATCATAAGCAGTGGCTACCATGTCAGTAAAAACAATTTTATTACTCTTCGAACTGCAGTGTCTAACAACACGTGACCCAGTAAATAAAATATGTATGTTACAGAAAGAAGGTCTGCATCCTCAAGGAAAGCATGTCCATCATCATCTACAGGTGCACATGCTTCATGATCAATCCACTTTGTGACGCTTTGACGAGCAGTTATTGTCCACTGCAAATCATGTGTGGGGCATCAGAGTTGAAGGTGTTTATTCTGCAATGCTGCATGAAAAGGTGAATGTCAATAGGTTAGCATGCCAGAAGTAGAAGGAGAGTCAAAGACAGGAATAGAAGGAGCTGCAAATGCAATTTATGAGGAGTCAGAGCAGCAAGGACTCAATTGTGTTACAGAAGAAATTGATGATTTAGTAGTCTGGGGTTAACAAGGTGTTAAATGGTATTGTAAAATCAATGATCGATCAATATTTATCACTGTTACATTTATTGCCATGAATAGATGTCAGGACACCAGAGTGAGTGACGGAAACACAAGGGGGACTGTCTTGATCTAATTGTTTACTGTAAGGTGATTAATGCGTTGAACATCTTGTCACCGGAGGTAGTGGCAGAATGTAGGGTTAGGAGGGTTAAACATTACAATGGCTGATAAAATAGTGTATGTAACACATTTGCATGCATAACAAATGTTGTCTTACAGCATCCAATGTCGCAGTACATGCAGAGTGCATCAGTGATACCAGACTGAAAAAGGATGTTCTAAAGTTATCAGGGAGTACCAGACATCCGAGTTTAAGGCATTCCAATTGTCAATCATTTTGCACCTAAATCCATATGTTTCTCTTACCAAGGAATGAAGTGCAGGTACTACTGGAATGCATTCCATTACCGGATTACTTAGTGACATAGATCAGTTGCCAAGGCAACATTATAATACCAGAATACCTGTATTTGGGTATGACTGCTTATAAAACAGGAGAGCAGGGCCAGCCCGGTGGTACTGAGGGTTGAGGTGCTGGATGCCACACCTCAGACCATGCAGGTGATCCAGGTTCGGGAGCGGACTCAGGCCGCCAGGGGTCAGCATGGGAGGGAAACAGGAGAGCAGGTTGGAGTGAAAAAAATATAAAGGTAATAGCTATTTCATTCATCTTGAACCCTTGCATAGTGGACCATACACTATAAAAGGTAATGTATGGTGTACAATCCATGCCAAGCGTAAGTCTTCGTCTCAAGGTACCTCGAGGTTCAAACTGTCACCATGGCAACCTCTCCATGAAGAATACAGTTGTTATGGATTGCAGACTTCAGCAATAAGGCATGACCAGGAGTTCGAGTAACAGTCTGTTAATCACCCCCCAGGGGTGTAATGTGGCATGAGGCACAACCAAGTGCCAAATTACCCACAGTGGGTGATTAAATGACTGTTAATCTAACTTCTGGGAGTGCCTTATAGCTATTATAAACAATTATTCCAAAAGAAAAGTGTTAAAGTATACTTTTTGAATGTTTTCATCATTTACAGTGAGATTTTTAATAAAATAGTTCTTCCACCACCAGTTTAAGAATGCTGGTTCAAAATCAGAATGCATCAGTCCACACATTTAGCAGTGCTAGAAGATAGAATGCCAACAGGAAGAATCCATGTGTCATGGTGATCAGGCTATACAAGAAAGTATACAATGGATTAACGTAAGGCTGTTGTAATCCTAACAGACAATCAAATTGCAGCGTTTCTGATACACTTTTTATAATATTCATTATCCTCAAAGTTTTTATAGTGTAGGATGCCAACCGGTAAGTATCCTTTCCTACTTTGTTTCCCTACTGTGCCGATCTAAGTCTCTCTTTTTCACTGTCGCGGCCGCTTCCTGGTTGCCTAAGTCATGCGGTAGCACATCCATAGTGTTATGCTGTTGTAGCTACGTAGGTAGCAGAATACAACAGGTGCAACAATGTAGCTAATACAACATAACAACATTTGTTAAAATGATGAATTTTACTGAATAACAACGTTCCATCATACACTATAAGATTGTTAGCAACTGGCCATACAGTGTGTGTATAGTAAAATGTTATTGCATTACATGTGTCTTTTAAATTTTCATTTCTGTAATAGAATACTCCTCGCTGCACTGCATTATAATGAAAATTCACAGTGCCCACATGCACATACTACTGAAGGGAATTTGCAGTACTCCATTCACTTCCCAAAGTTTAAAAAAGGTGGGTATGTGGTACGTAAAACACCAATGAATGCAAGTCATGGTGAGTACAGCTATACTTTAAGATAGGTTACAATTAGTAGATCATCATATGTAGGTAATGAGCCCTTACCATTATTTATACAGTTCATGTATTTGAGGGTTTCCACCATGTCCAACCCTATCCTGACTCATCTCCAGCGTATATAGACCGAGTTCCTCCAACCTCTCCATATATGCTATCCACTGACCTGTGGATCGCCATGCTCGCACTTCTCTGTACCATCTCCTGCCTATCCTTGTGACTATGAAAATGAATATTCCAGCTGTGGTCTGAACAGTGTTTTGTATAGTGGCATACATACATAGATACATAGACACTGTCAGCAGATAAGTGCCTATGGACCACCCAGTCTGCCCATTTGAGCCTGCAAGTTCACTTTATGTTTTCATAGAAGTCTGTTGACCCTTACCCATGACCTCCAGACTTCCAGAGTTCCCTTTATGTCTATCCCATGTATTCTTGAATCCCGTGATTATTTCAGCCCCCAACACTTCGTCTGGCAAGGTGTTCCACTTGTCCACCACCCATTCTGTGAAGAAATGTTTCATCCTGGTTCTGCTGAAAATTGCCCTTCCATTCCCATTAATGCCTCTTCCAAGCATCTCCATATGTTCCCCCCTGTGGGTGGTGGGCAATTAGGTATCCTTCTTGGTAGCCTCCCAACCCTTGGATAGTTTAAATGCTTGTCCATGTAGCATTTAAACTTATCATTGAGTGCTTGGATTCCCCTCCAGGATGGATGCAGGCCATTAGGCTTGAACAAGCCTTCATCCCTCCAGGTGGGTCCCCAGTCACCAATGAATCCAAACCCTTCCTCACAGCACCAGTTCTTCAACCATGAGTTAAAGTTCCTGATCCTTTTTCTGTTCAGTGACCTACATTGTTACCCCCCCCCCACACACACACACAGGCAGTCAGTGTCCCTGGTCAAGATAATACATTACTGCTGTTATATAAAATGAACACACAATTACAGTGTTAAATATAGTGTAATATATGGATACGCCTCAATAAGACTATACTAAGTTATACAAAAATTTCCCAGTAAAACATCACTACTCTCAATAATACTATCCTGACAAGTGATAATACTATCGTTTTTGCTGATAATACTACAGTTCAAAGGTCATCTCCAACTGTAGTGTTATCAATGGATCCATATATTACAAAAAATAACAGAAAGATAAGTATGTAATACAAGGCAGTAATACCATCTCGAGGTTTTAGGGAGTATAGGACCTCTCGAGCTTCGCTCATGAGGTTCAATGTCACCAAAACCTCTTGCTGGTATTACTGCCTGGTAATACACACGTATCTGTCTATTATTCTATTTATAATGTTTTGGACTTTGAGAATAACCATACTGTAAACACTGTGCAACGTGGCATAAGATAGTGGTTGTGCATACATTAGCACATTTCTATATTATATATAATGTACTGGCATCTTGGTGTAATCTGTGAACAGAGTAGTGTTACTGTACTGTGATCATCCACCATTCTGCTTTTGTTATTTTTCAGTCAATGAGCAATCTACCAGTACTGTCTTAAACAGACTGTGTCTATGACAGTGTGAAACAGGTATATGACTGTACAAGCAAAAAAATTTTGTGCAAGAAAATGTGCAGTCATTCATAAAACCACCTGTTACATTATTCATTTTTATTTTTATAGAGTATTCATGGGATCTGATGCAGGAAGTAGTAACTCTAAAGTGAAGGATTTGCAAGTGCTGTTGCCACACAGTCTTTTCTTAATACAACACCAGAATCTCTGTGCTCTTCATATGTACACCCTGACAAGGACACTGCAGTTCAATGCCACATTTCAAGGTTTATAAAGTAGGCATTGATATATTTCAATATCATTTGAGCATTCACTCAGCTCTGACTGCTTCTCTTCCACAAGACATACAATACCTATAGTGCATAATGAACATAGACACAGTATCCTCCCTTTTAAAACAAGCATTTGTCAATGCTGAATGTTGTCTCGCTGGCATTGGCATTGGTAGTGCCAGAGCTAGAGATGCATAATAGGAATGGCAGTGAAGTGTTGAAGTGATGCCAACCCTACCCCCACCCTATAGAGAATGACAGGCATTGGGGTGTGCCTTTGAGTCGTCAGCTATAACACTCATGCTTTTGTACCTCACCCTACCCTGTAGACACTGACAACTGTTGTGGTGTGCTTTAGGGTCTTTGGGCATTATACTTACCCCATTCCATAAGGAAATACACTGACATGGGTGCAGTATATGAAAATGGAGTGAATTTTGTGGCCAAACAGTGCAAGGCACACCATGATGCCTGTCAGTGGCTGCAGGGAGGGGTGGGGTGGAATGGTGTGAGCATTACATCCAATAATCCCAAGTTACACCCCTGGTGCCTGTTAGTCTGTACTGGGTGGGGTGCTACAGTTGGAAACCCTAACACCGTAGGCGTGCGGTGGTATTTTCACTCCAAATTTTCAACATGGGCTGTTTGTGAGCCCACCTCATGAAAAGCGGCGCAATCAGTTCGTTAGCTGAAAGGTGGTTTTGCACAGCGGCTATGCCATTTGACGACACAGGGACAAAAACACATCTTGGGCAGGATGTGGAGAATGACAACTGTATTGTTCATGAGGAGGCGTAAAAAACGGCAACGCTGAAAATCTGGAGAGAAAATAAGGAAAATTGGTGAAGTCATGAGCATGCATAGAAACTGCGCATCATACTTCCATAACCCAATTATTTTTGGGAGTTTGTCACCCACATTTTTAACATAGGCATTTTGGGACCTCCCCTCATGAACAGTGGCACCGTGATTTTGTTAATCTGTCCCAAAAGTTGATTTCCCACAGCGACCATGCCATTGTGTGTCACAGGTGCGGAAACACATTTTGGGCAGCATGTGAAAAATGACAGCTGTACTGTTCATAAGGAGGTATGAAAAAATACCAGTGTTGAAAATCTGGCATGGAAATATTGCAAATTTGCGAAGTTACAAGGTTGTGTGGAAACTGCACAATGCATGCTTTTAACAGTCATTTTATGGACTTTTGGCACCAAATTTTCAACATAGGCATTTTAGGACCTCTGCTCATGTACAGTGTCACTGTCATTTCCTCAAACTGTCCCAAAAAGTGATTTCACACCGCGACCATGCTATTCTGCGCCGGACGTGCAAAAACACATTTCGGACAGGATTTGTAAAATGACAGCTGTACTGTTCATAAAGAGGTGTGGGAAAATGGCAATTTTGAAAATCTGGAGTGAAAATATTACAAATTCATGAAGTTACGAGCGTGTGTGCAAACTGCGCAACGCACGCTCTTAAAACACTCATTTTATGGACTTTCATCACTAAATTTTCAACATAGGCATTTTAGGACCTCTGGTCATGAACAGTGTCACTGTAATTTTCATAATCTGTCCTGAACACTGATTTCCACAGCAACCAGTTAGCACTCGCTACGGAAGTGCGAAAAACACATTTCAGCCAGGATGTGAAAAATGATATTTGTACTGTTCACAAGGAGGTGTGGAAAAGTGCCAGTGTTGAAAATCTGGCATGAAAATATTGCAAAGTCACAAAGTTACGAGTGTGCATAGCAGCTGCGCAATGCACGCTTGTAAAACTGTCGTTTTGAATCCGACCTGCCAGACTGCCACCCGCAGTCCAGGCCTGAAGCCACCGGCCCCTCACAGAAATGCAGGTAGTCTGAGAGCCACAGCCATGGTTCTCTGACGAACCCGACCTGCCAGACTGCCGCCCACAGTCCAGGCCTGAAGCCACCAGCCCCTCACAGAAATGCTGGTAGTCAGAGAGCCACAGCCGTGGTTCTCTGATGAACCCGACCTGCCAGACTGCCACCCACAGTCCAGGCCTGAAGCCACTAGCCCCTCACAGAAACGCAGGTAGTCTGAGAGCCACAGCCGTGGTTCTCTGATGAACCCGACCTACCAGACTGCCACTCGCAGTCCAGGCCTGAAGCCACCAGCCCTTCACAGAAAAGCAGGTATGGGCTTGCCCTCAGGGACTGATTACCTCCAGGAAGGGTGCCCTAGCTGCCAATTTTTGATTTCTTTACATGAGGACAGTTGTCTCTGGGTTTAAATTCAGAGTCTTTTACTGCTCTGGCCCATTGGCTGCAGTCGGCCCCAGGAGCACTCCGATTGGCTCCATATAGCTCTGCACTGTTAATTTTTAATTATATTGTGCTAGATTATGTTTTCTATTAAAACTGTCTTGTTTGTATTTTATAACTGAAGTTTTCTGATTTAATGTAAATGCCTGTATTGTGTTCCTCATAAGACCAGTAGCAATCTCAGCTCAGGCCTTTGAACCCCCCCCTTTACCTTTTTACACTAGTATTGTGTTTTAAATAGCCCTGTTATTGCTCACTCAGACTTGGAAGCACCTTGCCTAACATCTTGGTCTGCAACACCCCCTGTTTAAGCCAGTCTGCATTTCTTTTTAGCTTCATGAGCAGCCCCACCCCCTCTGACTTTCTTATTTAATTCTCCTCTGCCTTCTCCTTCCAGGTAGTCTGAGAGCCACAGTCATGGTTCTCTGATGAACCCAACCTGCCAGACTGCCAGCTGCAGTCCAGGTCTGAAGTCACCAGCCCCTCACAGAAACACAGGTACGGACTTGCCCTCAGGGACTGATTACCTCCAGGAAGGGAGCCCTAGCTGGCAATTATTTTGCCGACCCACACCCCCTCGATCCTGATTAAATACACATAAACCCCACCCCGGCTTTCTAGCTCACTCCTCTCTAGCTCCCCCCATCCTTATTCCACTATGTGTGTCAAATCGTGGATCCTGTTCTGGTCCTTCTTCTATCTCATATTGCAAGCCCAATATATGCTGTCTCAAGCCTTTATTACTGTGGATACTAATCTGATCTGCTCTGTAACTAGTTCCTGTCCCTATGTGGATATATGCCTTTTCAACTCCCCAATTCTTCAACACTATTTTCATATTACCTTTAATGCTGGTACACGAAATGAATTACCACCTCAGCATATGGCTTCCACCAACATCAAAGAGGTGTCACCTCTACAGATAGCAGTCAGAGTACTTGTCTCTGCCACCCTTAGTGGGAAGGGCAAAAAATGTTGGTGCGCGCCCCCCCCAGAACGATGACCCACAATGACGTAAAGGGGTTACCAGTACGAAGCTTACTATTGCCACTTTAAGAAAACTTTTACTCCTTCTTCTCCTGCGCTCAAGAAATGTGGAGCTCAATCTGGGGCCACCAGCTGCAATCACATCGCCCTCTCACCTTGCCACACTGAAAGGCATGAGTTTCCTCCACATTAATGTATGCAGTCTGTTAAAAAAGTTCTCCATGATCCAGGCCTGGGTCCTCCATACTCGACCAGACATCCTAGTGGTTTCAGAAACCTGGCTCAGACAGGCTACCTCTGACAGGGAAGTCAATATCCCTAACTATTTACTATTTAGAGCAGACAGACACTTCAGGGGTGGAGGGGTTGCCATCTATGTCAAGGATAGGTATACGACATCCTGTCTGAGTGCTTTATCTGTTGCAAATGCTTATGAATGTCTGTCTCTTCAAGTCACCATCTCGCACACTTCAACATTATGTATCATAGGGTGCTACAGACCTCCTTCTGCCGATCTACAATTGTTACCTCATCTGAGTAATATCACCGAACAACAATCCTCAGAAATAATTATTCTTGGGGATTTTAATTTAGACTGGCTATCTAAAAACCGCCGCTCCTCTCGTAGCTTTCTGTGACATCCATGGATTATCGCAACTCACTGTCGAATCAATACGAGTTAATAAAAAGAACGTGGATAACAGCTCCCTGCTAGATGTTATCCTAGTGAATAAACCACATTTCTTCTCCTTTGACGGCACCTTCTTCAGTGATATCAGTGATCACTCATTTATTGCTTGCATAAGATCAAGCAACAAACCTACTACTTCGCCGAAGTTTTCTGCCAAGAGATCTAGACGGAACTTTGATCTCACTGCCTACATAAATGAACTGAAATACTCCTTGTATTGGTAAGAGTTCTATTTGGCAAAAAACACACAATCAGCATTTAACATATTCAGCAAAATTATCCTAGACGCCCTAAATAAATATGCCCCTATAGTTAAGGTGCGAATAGCTAAAAATGCATGTAGATGGTTCACACCATTATTAAAATCTGCATTGACTGAAAGAGATAACCTATGGAAAAAAGCATGCAAAACCCAGTCTGCTGCGGACTGGTGCAAGTTCAAAAGTGCACGAAACTCATGTACTAGAATGGTTAAAGATACAAAAGCTGCATACTATCATTCTGAATTTCTCTCTGCCTCCAAAAATCCTACAAAATTTTGGAAAACCATCAAGAACTTGTCTGGTGGCTCACTACCTGATGAAATCTCTTTAAACCATAACACCATTAGTGACAGACTGGAAGTTCTGGATGCCTTCAATAATCACTTTGAGACTGCAGGCTTAGCCTTCAACAATTCCCCAGTGAATCTGATACACTGTCAGGTGGATAATCAAGGTGCAGAGCCTAGCGTCACCGATTCAGTGTTGTCCTTGCGTCCTGCTACTCTGAAAGAAGTTGAAGACCTATTGCTAAAACTGGATGCAAAAAAAAAGTGCTGGTGTGGATACCCTCGACCCATATTTTTTGAAGGTGGCCATCCATGTGTTAGCCGTGCCCATAACCCATTTATTTAAACTATCATTAACTCAAGGATCCATTCCTTCAATATGGAAAACAGCGCACATCATACCCCTGTTCAAGTCCGGAAATCCCTGTGATCTAAATAATTACAGACCAATTTCGATTCTCCCAGTCTTGTCAAAATTACTGGAACAAGTCGTAAGTAACCAGCTGAGGCAGTATCTAGAAGCTAATAACCTGCTTAGTCCAGTCCACTCAGGGTTTAGAGCTAAACATAGCACCATCACAGCGCTTGCCAAAGTGACTAATGACTGGCAAAGAGAGCTAGACAACAGGAATTACACCTGCGCCGTATTCTTGGACCTGAGCAAGGCCATCGACACTGTCAACTGTTCTCTGCAACTCTCTTCCCTGACCTCACTAGGTGCTGAGCCATTATCTTTACAGTGGTTCAATAACTACCTCTCTGATCATTTCCAGCAGGTGAAAGCGGAAGAAGATCTCTCAACTCTCAAACCTCTCCTAAGAGGTATTCCCCAGGGTTCTATCTTAGGACCAATCTTATTTGCAATATACATCAACAATATTGATGAAAGCATAACTAAGGCCAACATTCATCTGTTTGCAGATGACACAATTTTTATGTAAGCCACCCGTAATTACAATCTGCATGTAATGACCTTCAATCCCTGTTCAACCTGCTGCAACACCAACTCCTAAATAAAAAACTATTTCTTAATGCCAAGAAAACAAAAGAATTGCTCTTTTCTCCCACTGCCTAAATGGTAAATTCAGCCCTATCAGATCCTGTGCCGCAGATTACTACAATTCTTGGTGAGAAGTTGGAATTTGTCCCTAAATTCAAATACCTGGGAGTATGGCTGGACCATAGGCTCTCCTTTATAGAGCACGTTGAAGAATTACTCAAAAAATTACGACAGAGACTTGGCCTGTTCTTTAGGATAGCCCGCTTCTTAACTAGAGATGTCAAACTACAGCTGGTACAATCAACCTTTCTATCCTTGATAGATTATGCTGACATCCTCTACAGTCACTGTCCCATTTCCTACCTCACCAGACTTGACACATTATATCATAGAGCTTTGAGGTTCATCACAGTCCTACCTTATTCCACTCACCACTGCTCCCTATATCAATCAGTGGGGTGGAGTTCTCTTCAATTCAGGCGTGATAAAAGTGCAGCCTTATGGACCCTGAGAGCCATCTCCAAAACTGCCCCAATACATTACAGACTGTCTTCCTATAAAACCAATAGGCAATTATGCCCCATGGTTGCAAATCTCTCCTACTGATGGTTCCCAAAGTTAACTCTCGCTTTGGCTGGGCTGCTATAAGCTGTACACTGTCCTCCTTGTGGAATAAATTGCAAAAAAAAAAACTGAAACTGAGGTCATCCATCAGCGTCTCATCTTTCAAGCGCTTATATTCACATCTCAGAAATTATCAGTGCAATTGTTTCCCATGACCATGAACTGTCATCATGCCAACCTGTACTATTTAACCATGAATAAATTACTTCTAGTGCTTGTCTCCTCCTTGGCCCTGGTCTGTCATCATACTTTCATGTAACACCTTGATGCCTCTGTCCTCCCTTTGATACTGGTCTATTCTCCCACTTTCTCCAGCCTTCTTTTCACAACTCTATACTGCACTCATCTACAATCTACATGCAGTCATACTATAAAAGTCCTAACTCCCCTTTCCCTCTCCCCATAGGCCCCCACTGCCGCATCAATTCTACCGACCTATCCTTGGGACTTCGCTTCTCACAATGTTTATCCTTTATTTACATATTATATACCCCTCCTGGTACCCCATCTGCCAATAGGTGGTGGTTCTCCAAGCCATTTTCATGGCTAGTACTAGTGACTGCCCTTGGTAAATGAACTAACTGGTACTTCTATACAGAGAACATGGGTCATATACAGTTGCATGGTTCGATGGTGGACCTGCCCCCTTGTATTTGAATCCTTCTCTGTTGTGGTTTGCCTTGTCTTCCTTTTATCATTTGACTCCCCTATTACTGCACCATTGTGTTTGTGTTTATATACTTATTTACATGTATTTATATGTTTTTATGATGAATGTTATCCGACCCTGTTCTAACCAGGTCCATCTTGTAAAAGAGCTCTGCTCGATGATGTTCACCTGGATAAATAAAGATTTTGATTGATTGATTGATTGATAGATTTTTTGGATTTTTTCCACCAAATTAGCAACATAGGCTTTTTGAGAGCCCACCTCATGAACACTGGCACTATTGTTTCATTAATTAGTCCCAAAAGATGATTTTGCACAGTGACCGCGAAATTGCCTTTCGGGGCCGAATAATGCCATGACAGTGGCAGAATTCATGAGGAGAGGTCCCAAAAACCCCATGTTTAAAATCTGGTGCCATAATTCCAAAATATTCCTGAGATATGCATCAAAGTTGAAACAACCCTATTCATGCCATTATACAGCTTACCTGCATTTCCTCAGTTCGCGGTCGGCTTTAAAGACTGCAGACGTGTTCCCAGTCCACCAAAGATTGTCGTGCCAGACTCCAGAAGTAAGTATGAGGTGAGGGGGTTGGGAGGCAGGGTGCACAGAGGGGTGGGCGTGGGTTGCAGGAGGGGGCAGGAGACGACGAGGGACCTTTTTTTGTTACAGCTTAAAAAAAAAATCACAGGGCTTTTTTTTTTGAAGGGCATCTGGGATGGGCTCCCAGTGTGCCACCTAAATCTTTTTTTTTGGGGGGGGATTCTGTAGCAGATGGGGGATTGGGCACCCCATCAGCACATTCTGAGGGGAGGACACAAGCCGAAGAGGATTAGGCACCCCCTCGGCAAGCAACAATGGGGGGATGCATTATTCCAATGGGGAGTGGGGGATAAATGCCAATGGGGATTGGGCCCCCCGTCGGCAAAGAAAAACTGCTGGGTGGTGCATGATGCCGAGGGGGATTGGGCATCCCCTCAGCATACATTCTAAATGGAAGGGGGCACATTATGCTGATGGGGAGTGGACTCCACTGTCAGCATTGTGACAGGCAGTGGCGGCAGTCACTGCCGCCATGTTGCCTGCACATCGGGGAGGCGTGTTGTGGTCACGCTGCGTGAGAGCTTCACTCTTATTTCAGTGGACCTTTTCTTTGTTCTGGTGGCCACATTAGGGATGCATGAAGTTACCACCTGTTGCTGGCTGATTGGGAAATGAGGGACGCACCTTCTGATGCGTGCCCTGCATTCACCTAACAGTGACTGCACCTCCAAATGTGCCACTACTGCAAGATGTTTGCTGGCGCGCAAGTGCACCAGCCAACATAAAAAATGTTTTGTATTACTTTTCAGTTGATGTAACTAAAACCTTATAGAAATAAATTGCAAAGCTAACTTACATAATAAACAAACATTTTATGAATATAAATACACAGGTTACAGTAATGTCCTAGTTTGGAAATCAACTTTATTGTGTTATCATTGAAATTAAACATTTTCATGAAAAGCCAAAACCTGACACAGAAATATCTGTATCATGAAAACATAGAGAATACTGAATGGGCAACTATGCAGAACCAGTGTGTTCTGCCACAGAGGGATTCTGATTCCCTCTGACGTAGACAGCGAAGCTCTAGAGGTCCATGGGAATCAGAACCCCGAGGTGACAAAACACACTGGTTGTGCATAGAGTTGCTCATCCTGTATTTTTTATAGTGTATGGTACTGTGTGAAAAATGTGTTTTGTGAGTTCTTTTGCTTTCAGAATGAAACTGATTCATGCAGTCTCTAGAGATTCTAGAATGCTGTTCTACCACAGTAGAGTAGAATAGCATTCCATGACCTTGGAACTGTGGTAGAACAGCATTTTGAAAGGGATGGAATTCCATACAGAACAACACTCCACTATACACTATGCAAGCAATAATACCTGACAGGGTGGGCGGCATTGGGCAATACTGGACCACCCAGGGGCATAATGAGGCCCGACGCCGCAGGCGGAGGGCCTTATAGCTCATGGAAGGTCCGATATTTCCCATACCGCCCACCCTGGAGGGTATTATTGTGCTTAGGAAATGGTCAACTTTGTTTTATATGTTTGTAAAAACATATTTTTATGTTTAAATGATAAAACAGTTAGTTGCTTGAGTTATTTTGTAATAAAATAGTTCCTCCACCCGCATTTGATTGCTGTTTTTTTTTAACCTACTGTATGTTTGTCCTAATGAAGCCTTCATAGTTTCACGTTTTTTAGCTGGTTGTCATGGTTACCAGACCCCCCATACACACACACTTTTCACTCACTTAACTGTAACATCCTGTTTTTGTTTTCATTTAATTTTTTTCCTGTTAAAGTTTTAATTTGGGTTTTTCTGTCTGTTTCCTTTCTCTCCCTGTCCATGTTGAAACAGTATGAAGTGCAACCCCTTCCCCAATGTGGTCAATCTTCTGGCACGGTGTCGGTGGCACCTGGAAGATCACTTCCTCCCTTCTCATTATCGTGGCTTTATTTTGAGAGTAGTTTTCAGAAGAGGTTGAAACTGGGGATTCAAGGAAAAGAATGTTGAGGGTCGACCACTAAAGCGCTGTCACTGGCAACTGCGAGGACACCGGGAGAGCGTGAGAGGCTGCTTTGAAGAAAATCCTTTTGGCAGGCTTTATTTTATGTTACCAGCATGGAGTTTATGAAGAGCTGCAGCACTGGAACCAATACTTGAATTTTGGAGGTATTTACTCAGGAGGGACAGCAGGGTGTAATGAATGCTTCAGTGTTACAGCAGGGCTGATAAGGGCATAGCAGTGGCAGACTGTGTTTTTGATTTCACATAGCTGGGGCTGAATTTTAAAGTAGAATGGATTGGGAGAATTGGCTGAGGAGCAGTGGTAGCAGTTCGGGGAGCTTACCAGGGCTTCTATTGAATATCTGAGTGATCGGGAGTCGCGGGCTGAAGAGTGGAGCCAGCACTTTGATTTCTTCAGCTCCCAGGACATGGATATGCGTTACCGCCTTGCTCCAGCTACTACATCGGCTGGCTTCTGAGGGGCAGGAGTTGCGACTAGCTTTGTCACATTGCAACACTCTGCTGTGGCTGAAAACCATGTATTTTATTTTAAATAACATGTTTTGTTTGCTAATTGATGGTTTTGGGGTTTATGATGTGTGAAGTATTATGTGGAGCTGACAGCAGTGACGGCGGGAGGGTGGTGACAGAAAAAAATGGTGGTATTTTAAAACTGAACATTCTGTGGTCACACTACTCTTAGAACGTTATCAGGCAACAGACACTGGGACTCATTATTTTCCGGTCTCTATTGCCTGATACCAGACCGGCTGGTTGGTGGCGTTAGCCAATCAGGATTGAAATTTCTCTGTGCCCATTTTCTAAATCTTGTTATTAATGTGTTTGACTGTAAAGTACTTTGATAAGTAAGCATTAAACCCCTTGAATGGAGGCTTCTACTAGAGAATTAATGCATGGTTGGGGGGGGTTGGTGCACAAGCCTGAAGGCCAAGTGCTCCAACCATGCATTAATTCCCAAGTAGAAGCCTCCTTTTGAGGGACTTAATGCACTTGTAACAGGGTAACCATATGAAAAAATTATGCTTACATTTTTTTATTGTTCAAAAACATTATTCAACTGCTGTATGGTTCAATTTCACACAATAATACCAGACAGAAAATGGTTTGTCAGAAACCACATTTATTTATATTGTGGTTGGTATATTGTCAAGATTTGAACACGGTATTCAAATGTTACAGTACATCTATTTATTTGGTATTCAATACATTTTTTTCTGAAACAATGTAATAAACATTTGTGGTAACACTCGAAAACTGTGTGGTTTCTTTATTTTCTGGGAATTCTGGGTTAGCCTCATGCTTCATTTGCATAATGAGTCTCTTTCAGCATTGCTTTTTGCTTTTCAGAACAGCATAAATGTTAAAAACTTATAACCTTTTCACTAACTATGTGTCATTCAACATTTAACAAGTGTGTCACTTTTTTTAAAGATTCGAAATCGCCGAGTTCTGCTACGATTGTGACACCGCTGATGTGCATATGTCACTTGTTTATTACACACAGTGACAGCAGAATTTTAATTACTCCTTTGTAGATGGTGAGTAGTTATTAAATTTTACTGCACTGTTTATTGCAAACCTTGTAAGATTAAAAGAGTTTGATATTTGGGAACAATTCTCTGTGCACTGAGGTATTTCTTCTTTACTGTCAGTTTCTTTTGCTGTTCTACATTCCCTTTCTGCAGTTCATACATTATCTGGATATGATCTAGGGAACTTTGGACACACAGGAAGTACATCTCTGGTTTCACTATTTCTGCTGCTACTGTGCGATCTTATTTTTGCTGTCTTCAGTCAAATTTCTTCTGGGTGGATGGGTGGAGCATCAATTTTTAGTCTTTTATGCCATTACCTGCGGCGCATTTGATTTGGAAGTTAGTGGTACTACACTAACGGGCATTACTAGGGAATTAATCCCCGCTAGTTTAGTATCACCTGTCCTGTTTGAACCAATAGTACTGCTTCATTTTGCCAAGTATCATTTACAATAATACAAAGCAAAATAAGAACATGGTTTTCCAGTAAAGTCAGCAAGCAACAATTTCTGTTATTCAGAAACAAACTGTCTTCCCAACAACAAGAACTGTTGTCAAACAATGGCACAACAAATGCGATAGACTTGGTTTGAAAATGCCAATACTACATTTCTAGCATTAATTTAAGTAGATTCACAGTGGTGGATATTGGAAACCAGCATAGGTAGCAGAGGGGAAACACAGACGGATGGTATTAACAGCACATGATGGAAGTACCACAAGGACATGTCAGCCATGATATCGCCAGCACCAGCGTACAAATTGCCGATACGCAACATATTGGTAGCATCTAGAAAGAGAAAACATATGCTATTAACAATGGCAAAACAAATATTTACAAAATCCATTGTCGCACAGTTATTACTGTTATACATTATTCCCCAGTCATCTTGATGCTTTATTTATATTCATTGGGAGTGGGGAGAGATGTGCAGATGGTGCCCGTACCTACCAATCACTATGTGCTAGCAATCCTACACCGCATAAAGCCATTATGCTGGAGTACTGAGGTCACCACTAACACTGAATGACTTTTTGTTCTGCATTAGTGAAGACGTCATAATCAAGGCCACTGTTTTTTGTTTTTTACTGGAAAATCTGGTAAAATTCTGGAATCAGGGCTGCCTGAAGATCGGTAAAAACAAAGATTTCATGGAATCTGACATTTTCTATCAGATCAGTAAATCTATAAAAAGTGTGTTTTTCTTTTAATTCCTTCCTGTACTATTTTCAGTTTGCTTTATTTAATGCTCTGTATATTAAGCCTTCCTTAATTCTGATTATTTATGCACATAATAAAAGAATGATAGCAGAATCACTGTAAAATCCAGAAATTAGAGTAACAATCACCGGTGAAATTCCAGAATCTTAAGTCTTGAAAATGGAATTTAATTGTTTTAATCACTGTAAATCAGTGGCCTTGGTCATAATACATTGGACTCCGTCATCAGCTGTGATTCGTTAGTTGGCATAGGACAGTTAAACTATTCTGCTATTCTTCCTCCTTGTGGATACAGTGTCGAGCTTCACTTTTGAGGTCAGCAGTTGGCATTGTATCCACTTGGAGGAAGAATAGCCTTGTACTGTATGGTTACCCATACACTATCCTATATGTATATTGCTCACTGCAGGTTCGGAAAGAAAAAAATAAACACAGTTGTCTCTATATAGTTCTCTACTTTTCCCAGCGATCCTTACTACAAAAAAAAAACAAAATCAAGAAAAGCACAAAATGTAAACAACAGTACATGTAGTGGCAGCAGTTAGTGTGTTGCATCAGTTTGTCCAGCACAGACATAATGATGTCATTATGTGGTAGGCGAAACTTCTATTCACATTAAATCAACATAAGCAAATACTATTTTATACATTTAAAACATAGATATTCATAACTGTAACAAGTTGCTAAAAAAGTGTGTGTGTGTGTGTGTGGGGGGGCACTTTATAAGCGCAATAAAGACTCTCCAGATTATGGATGAAGCATATTTAACCACACGGCCAGTGACTGAAGGTGTTCGGCATATGGCCTCCTTCCTTACTATGCCCCTCCTTTTTTTTTTAACTTGCTATTTTTCAACATCCGGCCCCCACAATCACTGTACCTTTGGGAGATGCCTGTGGTGTCAGCCCCTGCTTCCTTCACATATCTGGAGCCATACTGGACCCACATGTAGCCGTGGTTCTGCACCCCAGGTGGTAACGAGGTTTGGCCCGTACACCCAAACTTATATGTCTTTGATCCAGCTTTTGGCCCCCATGGACCTTTGGGGCTGCACCATGCGCACAGAGGTTTAGAGCTCTGAGCTGCAAATCTGGAGACCTGTGTTTGAGTCCCACAGCCCCTACTTACATACTGTGTGATCCTAAGCAAGTCACTTAACTTCCTTGTGCGCCCAGGTCGCACTTGGAAACAAGCTTCGGCTTAGTGTGCCTTTCCTGATTAAACAGTTCCCCCTTTCCCTTTTCCCCTCTGTCTACCTGGTGCCTGGAGATCCACTTGTCCTTTTTCTGGCATGGCGTGCCCTCCCCACTGACATCAAGGCATCACCTCCGATGTCTGCCACATCCCTTGCACCACAACGTGGATGAACTACAGGCATGCGCTCCTTATAATAAGTAAGCGCTCTATACGCCATTCAACACCATGGAGCAAAACAGGTTTTAAATACAGACCTACACAATACAGAGCAACAAAGTGAAACGCCTTGACCTTGTTACCCGAGGTGTAGTGACGGCTCCTCCATTTTCTTGCTTCTACTTGGGGTACACCTTGTAACTGCCACCGCTGTAATAAACACACCCGTGTTACTTTGTGGGTCTTTACCTGCACAGCCTAGCTTTCATACTCCAACACTTCAGGCTTCATGGCTTCACCTTACCACAGTTGTCTCTGCTGCAGTCACACCGAAGTGACAAGTGTGTTAAACACAACACGACCGTAAAGGCAGAAGTTGTGGACTTTACGTGCAGCTGTTTTGCTCACATCCATAACAACCGACAATGCATCCATTCCAACCAAGCAAGTAATTTTTCATTCAAAACAATACAAAAATGAAAAATAATGAAAAAAGTGTGACAACTTGTTTTTAATTTTATTTAAAAAAAGGGACATATTATAATCACAATTTGCAACTACAGTGTGTGGAATTATGCAGCATTTACTCAATTACGGTCTTTTAAGGAAGTCATCCTGCACCCTCGTGACCTGGAAAGACAAGAGGTGAGTAAACTAAGCATTAACACAAACCTTGCTGTGTCATATTACTTAACAGTATAATGAGGTGCAAGGATACATATTCATGAAGAGGTGTGTTATGCATTCTGCCATAATGTGGATGAAAGCTGTAGTATGCTGCTTCCAACAGAAGGACATCCAAGCACACTGTAGTAAAACCTGGGTGTAAAGTCATGCATGAATATTCACTACTTTTAGTGGAAACTTTCTCAATCTCTTTGCGGCATAGAGATTCAAGTTGGGTTGTCATGATTGTACAGCAGCCGCAACGGCACCTATAATTAAAAATAAAGTTTAAAGTAGTATCACCAGGATTGTACTGAATGAAGTAACTTATTAAATGAAAATAATATTCACAATATAATTCATGAAGTGGAACTTGAAATGCAATTTCAGTCAACAATATGACTGCTGAATTTGGAGTAACCAATATACTTGCATGTTGCATGCAGATACTTGAGATATGGTGTATCTGCAATGCTGGAGTGTGTAGCACATAGGTAGATTACACTGGAGATGGGAGATGACATGCTTGACCTGTACTGCCACCACCGCTGTTCTTCATCAAGTTTACTTAAATACACCACAGTCTTAAATTGTCATCAAAGAAAATCGTCTTTGCCCTCTCACTATGCATATTTGCATACCTATAATATAATAAGCTTCCTACTTATTTGCTCCCACTAAAATAAATTCAGTAACTGCTGCGCTTCTCTGTTGTTAGCATACATCTGTAATGGATGCAAGTCACTACTGCATCTGAAACAGAAAGCAAGGTCATATCTGAACTTGAGTCTTCATGAACATGATTCTAATAACAACTGTGGATGAAACTATGAATATCATAAACAGTAAGACAATGCTGTTTGACTCATGTTATCAATACCTGCAGTACAGTGTCTTCCTTTGTTATTATATACTGTATACGCACAGCATTGTCATGTATTGAAGTCAGTCATGTTCACAAACGTGTGGTGCAACAATCTGGAAGTTATGGAATGTGAACCTCCATTTCTGTGTTACAACAGCATCATAGAACCTATAGACACTGCACACATCAGTCTCACTCGAGAGGGAGCAATCTTAGACCTGGTTCTCTCAAATGGAGATGAAGAGAGGATCACAGATGTAGAAGTGGGTAGCCATCTGGGAACTAGTGACCATCGAACAGTATGGTTCACAATAAACACAGCAATAGAGTCAAGCCATACAAAGGCAAAAGTACTGGACTTTAGGAGGGCTGACTTTGCCAAAATGGGTGAGTGCCTAAGGAATGCACTAGCAAATGGGCAGGAAGGAGGGGTTGAAGAACAATGGGGAATAATAAAAACTGCCATCACAGAGGTAACAAGCCTTTGTGTGAAGCAAATAAACAAACGAACGATGTAAGAAACCACTATAGTTCTCAAAGGAAGTGGCAGTGAAGGTTCAAAAGAAAAGAAAGCATTCAGGAAGTACAAGGAATCACAGAAGGATCAGGACAGAGAACTGTATCAGTTAAAGCAAAAGAAAGCTGGAAGGCAGTCAGAACAGCAAAGGCCCAAACCGAGAAAAGATAGCCAACCAGTTAAGAAGGGGATAAAACCTTTTATAGGTACATCAGGGAGTGAAGGAAGACCAAGGAGAGGATAGTGAGGCTTAATAAAGCTGGAGGAAGGGTGGGCAGAGGGTGACTGTGAAAAGGCAGAGATACTAAACAAATATTTTTGCTCAGTATTTCTGAAGGAAGAGGGCGAGGTACCTAAAACAAACAGTAGAAACACTCTGGATACAGAAGTTGATACCAGCCCATTTACAGAAGAAAGGGTTCTGAAAGAACTCTTAAAACTGAAGGTGGACAAAGCAATGGGGCCTGATGGGATTCATCCTAGAATTCTAAAAGAACTAAGGGTAGAACTAGTGACACCACTGACTACCCTCTTTAACAAATCATGGGAGGATGGGGTGGTACCCGAGGACTGGAGGAGGGCAGATGTGATTCCCCTTCACAAAAGTGGGAGCAAGGCAGAAGCAGGAAACTACAGACCCATTAGTTTAACCTCAGTGGTAGGGAAAATGATGGAATCACTTCTGAAGGAAAGAATTGTAGAGTATCTAGAGGCCAGAGGGACATAGGACCCAAGGCAGCATGGATTCACAGCGGGAAGGTCATGCCAGACAAATTTGATAGATTTTTGACTGGGTGACCAAAGTAGTAGATCAGGGAGGGGCTATGGACATGGCCTACCTAGACTTTAGCAAGGCATTTGACACAGTCCCACACAAAGATTAATATACAAGTTAGCCAGCCTGGGAGTGGGTCCCAAGATTACAGCCTGGGTAAAGAATTGGCTGGAGAATAGGACACAGAGAGTAATAGTAAATGGAGTCCACTCTGAAGAAAGGGGGGTTACTAGCGTGGTACTGCAGGGTTCAGTATTAGGACCAGTCCTCTTCAATGTCTTTATAAGCGACATTGCAAAGGGACTGGAAGGAAAAGTATGTCTCTTTGCAGATGACACAAAGATCTGCAACAGAGTTGATGCACAAGGTGGGGTGGAAAGGATGAGAAGGACTTGGCAAGTTAGAGGAATGGTCAAATGTATGGCAGCTTAGATTCAATGCTAAGAAGTGCAAGGTAATGCACCTGGGAACAAAACCCAGGGAAGAGTACACAATGGGGGTGAGATACTAACAACAATAAAATGGAAAGGGATCTGGGGTAGTCATATCAGATGACCTAAAAGTGGGCAAGCAATGTGAGAGGGCAGCATGGAGGGCTGGGGGATACTGAGATGCATAGGGAGAGGCATCACCAGTAGAAAACAGGAAGTTATTATCCTCTGTACAGACAGCTAGTGAGACCCCATCTGGAGTACTCATGTGCAGTTCTGGAGACCCAATCTCTGCAAAGACATAGACAGGATGAAGCTGTCCAGAGAGGACAACTAAAATGGTGCAGGGTCTGCACCGGAAGACATATGAAGAGACTTAAGGAGCTTAATATGTATAGCCTCGAGGAAAGGAGGGAGAGGGGGGACATGATAGAAACTTTCAAGTACCTCAAGGGAATCAACAAAGTCCAAGAGGGTAGGATCTTTCAAAAAAAGAGGTGTGCAAGAACAAGGGGGCACAATTTGAAGATGGGGAAGGGCAGCTCAGAGGTAATTTAAGGAAGTATTTTTTCACAGAAAGGGTTGTGGATGCATGGAACAGCCTTTCAGAAGAGGTTGTGGAGTCAAAAACAGTGGTGGAATTCAAGCATGCATGGGACAGTCATAAGGCAATTCTAGGGGGTGGGGGTAGGAAGAAGTAGGCTGCTGGTTAACTAGGATCTGCAGCTTATCCATTAGGTAGGGAAATGGGCAGACTGGGTGGGCCAAGCGGTCCTTATCTGCCGTCAAATTCTATGTTTCTACGTTTCATGGTGAAAAAGGAAAAAATGAGCACATACTAAGCAGTATATAGTGAATACTGATGCACAGCCACTGAGTTCTGCCACAGAGGGTTTCTGATTCCCTCTGACCTCGAGAGAGGAGCTTGAGAGGTCCATATGAATCAGAACCCGAAAGGTTATGCATAAAGTTGCTCATACTGTATTTTTACAGTGCATAGTATTACGTGACATGTGTGCATTGTGTTTTTTTTCTCTTTCACAATATAAGTAACTTATGACATCTATATAGGTTCTAGAATGCTGTTCTACCACATAATTGGATAGAGGAAACCAACTAGGTGGCAGCATTCAAAGTTGTTCTACTGCAGTAGTCACATCACTACTGCAGCAGAACAACACAATGATGATACCGCTGCAGCACAACAAGCATGTTCCCAGCTTACACTTTCATGCATAACAGCATTTCACTAAACACTTTAAAAAAATACAGGATAAGCAACTTTATTCATTGCCACTGTGTGCTGCCACCTTGGGGTGCTGATTCCCAATGAACACTTCAGCTTCGCTGTCAGTGTCAGAGGAAATCAGGAACACTCTGTGGCAAAATACAATGGTTGTGCATAGTTACACATCCTGTATTCTCTAGCTATTATAACTAGTACAAGGGTTAACTACAAAAATGCACAAGCATCAGGGACAGGAGTCAACAGGGAAAGTACATGTTAAATATATATAAAAAAGTTCATTACCAGACAGTGTTATCAAACCATGACTCTTCCACGAGTGGCTCCTGCAGTGCAGAACCAATGCTGTCATCTGTGTCATTGACTGGAGCATATGTTTCATACATATATGGCTGCACGGTATGGAGATTCATAACTGGTACTGCATGAGCACCCATGTTATCAGCATCGTACTCATAGTCATTATTATCTTGGATGGATTCATTACTGTCGTTACCATCACTGTCTTCACTGAAAGACAAATCTGAAGATTCAATGCCATCAACACAATCATTATTACCAATCAGTGAACTGACAGTAAAAGAAGCAATGCCGGACACACCAGGAGTGGCATGTGTAACTGACAATGAACACACTTCATTACTTGGATTACATGTCCACTCAAGGGCTTTGGTACAACAAACACTACCACATTTCATTACATTGGACTCATTGTCACTGCTCTCACAACTCACAGCATCAGATACACACAATGCAGTCATATCAGACTCAGTCACCACAAAATCAGCACTACTTGTATGATTCAGGTCAGTAGAAAGACCACCACAGTCGTCAGCATCCGCATAATCCATAATGCCACTTTGTGATGGAGCAGCATGACACAGCATCACCACACTTAGAGCACCACCACTGCCATCTACATTATCACAGTCAACATCTGATGCATCCAGAACCAAGGAGCTCAATGTTTCCATACTGTATGTCACATTAGTACTTTAGTAGAATTGTCACGCTGCACACTGTGTTCACAATTCACAACATCAGTCAGGTCAGGATCACCACAGTGTGCACTAACAGATAAAACATCTCTAACAGTAGCACTGCAGTTAGTGCCAGGCCAGTCAGATGTAATCACAATGGGTTCACCCCAGCGAGCACAATTCTAGAAATCTACAGAAATATTGCTGCTTCAGGGAAAAGCAGTCAACTCAGTATTAATATTTTTCTGTTTAAAACAGTGCGCACTCCCATCTGTGTCAGCATTGCTAGAGGGCATGCCAGACATAGGAAAAGTATTACAGTTAGGTTCCACACAATGTGCACTTATTAATAAATCTGCAATGCCAGGACTGCTACAGAGTATGCCACACTCATGTGAATTATTTTCAGTATGTTCCACAAACTGTGCCATGCTGAATACATCAGCAGTGTCAGACTCAGGACTGACATATGGTATGACATAGAGATGCATTATCTGCAATGTGTTGCACACAATGGCCCAGATATTCAAACTGCGCCCCAAAAGTGCGCAATAGCAGGAGCAAGCACAAGTCTATTGTGCTCATGCGCAACAGATGCGATATTCAAAATAGGAGCAAGCCAAATTGCACCTACAGCCAAAGTCTGAATATCACACAACCTGCGCCATAGCGCAACTAGGGAGGGGAAGCTGAGCAGATATGATGCGCTATGGCGCAACAAGGGATGTTCAGCTGAGCAGTCCAGAGGCGCCATAGCGCAAGCATGGAGCCCCTCAGCTGCAGAGCAATGTAACTACACAACCAGGGAGGTAGGGGCCCACCACCCATGCCACAGATGGGCACAGGAACACACAGCAGAACTGACATCATTCCCCCCACACCCCAAGCACAGCACAACTGGGGGAGGGCTGGAATAACCACCGGCTCATGGATACAAGCAAAAGAATCCACAGCCAGGCCATGGTGCCCCATCACACCCACCAGCAAGCTGAGACTGCCATGCAAGGAGGGCGGACCACCTGTGCCACACCAACCCCCCCCTCAGTGCACAGCACACCCTGCACCGTGACCCCCAGACAACCCCGATGAGCAGTGACCACCACTGCAGGAAAACCCATGCATACCATCACCCCCACTGTGACACTGCAACCTTGTGCACCACAGAACCATACAAGCCAGCCCCACCATGAGCACCCAGCAGTGGGTGGCAGCACACAGCAATGGCAGACACAGTGCCACCATGCACATTCCCCCCGAGGCACAGCTGAGAGACCGACCATGTGTCGGCACAAGAGGTACCCCACACGGGACAGGGCGTGCCCCTGACGCCACCACCAGTGATACAGCACCCTGCACAGTAGTCCAGTGGCACACCCTGACCCACCACCGGCCACAACATCCAGAACAAACACCCAGAGTGGTGCATGGATGCATGCACCACACTGGATGCAACACAGTGCAGGAACAAACACCCACCCATACTCAAGGGGACAACAACACAGGGACGCAGTAGCGGGGCAACCAAGCCCCCAGTGTAGGCCCATGGAAACTGTGTACACACAGCCTGCAATCCTCCATGGCACAGGAGTGCCAGCCACCCTGCGCAGGCACTGTGGACCTGTACGCCACCATCATATGCCTGGAGCACAAGTCACAGACAGTGGTGCACATCCCCTGCAACACACACAAGCCATAGCATGGAGGTGGGATAACAACCACGGAGGCGACAGTGTCACCCAAGGCAGACATGCACCACACCAGTGACAGGAGGCAACCCAGCATTGTGACGAGTACAGTGGCTGCCCTGCATGGACAGCCACCACTGAAATGCCAGCAGACTCTGCAGGTCACAGACATGCATGTGTGTCAGCTGCACAGGCCATGGATGTGCTGACAGGTGCGCCATGGACACAGAGCATGCACCATGGACCACTGCACACAGTCATCCAGTGCACAGGGCACAACACACACACCACAGACACTGACTGATAGCTACCCCCACACCATAGTCACTTCCCCACGGACACACACACATACCCATGACTGCACCACCCCTGACACCATGCAGACAACTGCAGCTGAGCACCTATAGCCCACTGCAAATCAGAGACCACCACAGTATTCATATCAAAATAACTGTATTGCAAAACATATAAAGTTAACTATGTACAAGACATATACAAATATATACAAGGTGGGGGAGGCCACAAACAAGGTCTGGGTGGGTAAGGGGCAGGGGGGACAAATGGGACGGGAAAGGAGGAGGGTGAGGGTGGGTCCAGGGGGGTAGGGGATTACAGGGGCTGAGGGACCCCTAGCAGGAGCGCCACTCCCCACTCTGGCTCTGTCTTGGACGGTGCCTCCGCAGGACCCCGGTGTCATCAATCCTGTGGAGGATGTCCAGCAATGCACATGCCACCTGGAGGATCTCCCGTAGCACCTCCCTGATCTTCCGGAGATGGCGTGTACCTAGGACAAGGGAGCACATTCAATAGGTGTGAATGCACAGCCTCATACAGCCCGCCCACTGCGCATGGCATACAGCCATGGGAAATACCTCTGTGATGGTGTGTGACCACCCACAGTGATCACGTCCACATGACCTGCCCACCCAGGTGCATACAGCCATGCGGAACACTGCACACACCCACCGGCCCAGTCATGCACAGCACCACCGTGGCCGTTTACTGACATGGCTATGTGGTGCAAAGGCAGTGGCACAGCCATGTACCTGGTGCACGCATGGACCACCATCGACGCACTCCCAGACATGCATTGCCACTGGACAGTGCTGACTATAACAAGTTGCGTGCATGGCAGTGGTGTCGATGGATGGTGGCCATGCCCCGCTGCCCACCCTGTTACACAGCATGCAATAGTAATCATGGAGTTATGGCACTCACCCTCATCGGGCCGGTCATGTTGGCAGTGATGGCCCTCGTCCCATCTGGACGCTCTGTCCTCCTCCCTCCACTGCTCCTCCCTCAGTCTGCGATGCTCGTCCATGCCTGTGGGGGAAACAAGGAGAGAAGAACATCAGTACAATCCAGAAGCTAAGTCCCCTGCCCCAATGTGTTTGCCCACCCACCCAGCCAGACCCACCCACCCCACACCCTGTAAACACCGCCACAGCCAACCCTAGACTATCCCTCCCATATGTGCTGGACACATACAACACTGTTACCCATATGGACAATACAAGTGCATTGACAGAACCCCTGCCTGGATGTGGCACCATGCCCCTCCTGGCACGCGACTGCAGATGGGCTAGTAGCTCCGACTCCCTCCTCCTGAGGTTCCCATAGCGGTGCCTGCACTGCTCTGTGCTCCTCCTCCATCCAGTGGCCTCCTCCAGGGCAGTGGCCACCTCCTGCCACACCTGGGTCTTGGTCCTGTCCAGTGGCACCTCCCCAAACAGAGGCCCATGGTGTGGCTCAACAATAGCCACCAGATTTGCCAACTTGATGGCTGTCCACTGAGGGGCTCTTTGCGTGCCATCCCAACAGCTATAGTAGGCAATATGGTGCTCTGCAGCACGGTACCCCACATGCAGATGCTGCGCGGTACAGCGCTGCCATTCCCTATCACGCTGTTACCGAACAGCGCGAGAGAGGTGCACCCATGCCTGACGCATGGTGCCAAGGGGGGCAAAGGTCAGGCACAGGGTCAAGGGTCTCTGGCTCAAGGCCACGCACAGTGCCATCGGACAACTATGCATGTTGCGCGATTGGTTGCCTATGTGCCAGCGCCACAGCGGACTATCGGGCAGTTGTGCCATTGTGCCTATGAAGGCCCATTGTCACAGCTCCATGTAGTGACCTTCACTATAGCGCCACTGGTACAATGGTGGCTGTGCCCTGCATTGACCATCGCGCACAGCACGTCATCAGCACGGCAGACGCCAGCGTCAGCAGCCTGGGCATGCGCAGTGAGGTGTACTACGCATGCCATGGAACTGTGCCATTGACTCAGCACGTTCAACACAATTGCACAAAGCGCAAAAGCACGATATTCAGCCGTCATATGCTAATCATCCGACCAGCCATTCAATGGCGCAGCACCACGATTTGCATCTAATTAAAGTTGCTCCTCATCTAATTTGCATGGATTGCGCTATAAAACTGCGACAAAGTGCTGCAGTGGCCATAGTCAGTTACTGCAGTGTATTGGTGAGTTGCATGTTGTGTGGGAGTGTGGACTGTGGAGTCAGGGACATGCATTGGACTGCACAGTCACAGGTAACCACTGCCATCCTTACAGGCTGAATAATGACCAAGCAAGTTCTGGGTGAGGAGGACAATGGTGGTGGGAGGAAGAGGAGGCCCAATTTCACGAAGGCCGAGACTGAGGCACTTTTTGAGGCTTACCTGGATCAGGAGCCACTGCTCAGTGGACAGCGGGGCACCCCTCCGGCCCATGCTGCTGCATGGGAGCAGGTGGCACATGCCATGAACCTGCATGGCAGCCACCAGCACTCTGTGCAGGAGTGTAAGAAGAAGATGGGTACTGACAGGAGGAGGGTGAAGGAGAAGGTGGCTGCCATCAGGGCGGCACGTGGTGCAACAGGCGGGGGACAGTCGGAGGTGGTGCAGCTCACACCAGCAGAGGACAGGCTTGCTGCAAGCATACACCACAGTGCCATAGAGGGAGTTCCGGGCGGTGGCTTCCAGACGGGTGGTGGCCCATCTCTGCATGGTAAGCCATGGTCTGCCTTGGGGGGGGCCGGGTAGGTAACATGCAGTAACGTGACTTTGCTTTCCCTTACAGATCCTGAGCGCCTGCATGGGTCAACGTTGGTGGGCCTGTCCACTGCAGACAGTCAGCCAGAGTCAGAGTTTGGACCATCCACCTCCACAGGGTTCTGTGGATCGGCACGACAGTAGGGCCACCTGGCTGTCCACACTGATGTCGTTGAGACAGGTGTGGGGATAGCCCTTCCTGTGTCTCAGCGTTCTGACGTCCATGGATGCCAGCACGCTGTGGCTGTGGCAGAGACCTGCACCAGTGATGAAGACACGACTGTCATGGGCAGTGACACGTGTGTGCCACAGGATGGACACACAGCAGGTCAGCTCGCGCCCGTGGCTGTGGCTGGTGCCACTGTGGGGGCCAGCATGTCTGCACAGTCCCAGGCTGTGTCTGTCAGCACCAGTGGGGCAGCATCGGTGTCTGATCAGGACAGTGGACTGTTGCGGCCACTGCAGCGGCACTACTGAGCACTTAGGCGCAGCAGCTGGAGGGGCAGCAACAGCAGTCACACACCGGGACTGGGGGTTCAGGGTTCAGCGGCGGCATCTGTGCACCACCTGTGGACATGCCCATACCTGGTCCTGGTGTGCAGCACCCACCCTCAAGGGGTGCTGAGCATCAGGCCCATGCACTCCCTGAGGGACAGGATGCCGAGGAGGCAGACGACCTCTTGGATGAGCACACCCGCCTACTGTGGGCATCGGTCCAGCAGCAGATGCAGCTTGCAACGTCCGTGGAAGCACTGTGTGTGACTCTGGAGTGGGCAGAGGAGCGTCGCAGCAGGGACACTGAAAGGATCCTGTCATGGATGGACCATTTGCGGGAGGATGTGACCACTGCCATTGACAGGCATGCACAGGCGTTCATTGCTGTCATGGCCACAATGGACACACAGTCAGGTGCCCATGCCACGCACACACCACGCAGTGCGCTCTCCACTCCCCATTTCTGGCATCGTGCGACTCCCACCCTGTCGATGCTGGGTTCAGCTGTGGGCATCCTGAGCACTCCTGGTGCAGGCATGTTCGGTGTGCTGCAGACCCCTGTGCGGGCACAGTCGTGTTCACGCAGTGGAACCCCTGGGGGACCATCGGTGCCACCCCATGTGGCTTGTGGTCAGCCTGCCAGTGCTGGTGGGTCTCAGCGGGGCCGCCCACCCATCTGAGGCAGCCGTGGCACTGTGCCGCGAGACTGACCTGTCTCCCAGCACAGGCACTGTCTGGTGCTGCCCTGTGTGCATTGTGTATTTCGGTGGGCAGTGCACAGGTGGGTACCTGGCCCTGCATGTGGACACACAGTCCACCTGCACACCCTCCCGGCTGCTGTCTGCAGGTACGTGCGCATGATGATGGCTGCATTGCGCTGTGCACTAAAGTGTGATGGTGCCCAGCATCTGACACATGCACATGGACAGACAGTGGACGTGGTAGCCTGTGGACATGTGTGTTGCTAGGGTTGGTGTTCCGGGTCGGTGTGCCTCCTGCCCTCTGTGCACGTTTGGTGCATTGTGTGTGTGCATGTGTCTGTGTCCATCCATGTGGCGTGTTGATCCTCACCCATTCCTGGTTGTGTGTGTGTGCTTCTGTGCCCTGCCACTTCCCTTGCCAGAATGCACCACTGGTGTGTTTCCATGCGTGTTTGTGGGTTGTGCCTTAGCCACTGGTGGTTGCTCATGGCCCCATGACTTACCTGGGTTGGCTGAAGTGCTCCTCTGTGATGGTGTCCCGGTGCAGCTGTGCCAGCCGGATCAGTCGGGGGTCCCGTCGGCCAAGGGGGGGCTGCCCATCACCATCATCACTGGCGTCCCCATCGTCCCCATCGCTGTCCCCCTCTTCGACCTGTATGGCTATCCCACATTCTTTGGCCATGTTGTGCAGGATGTAACAGGCCAGGAATATCTCACAGGCCTTTGAGGAGTTGTACTGTAGGGCACCGCCAGAGGTGTCCAGGCAACGGAATCATGCCTTCAGCATCCTGAACACCCGCTCAATGACATTGCGTGTGGTGGCATGTGCCTCATTGTAGCGTTGCTGCGATGGGATCATGGGCCGCCGGTAGGGTGTGAGCAGCCAGGGACAGAGTGGGTATCCACTGTCACCTGTGTGCAGAGGGTGGAGGTTAGTTTCGTGATCAGCTTCGGCCTGCCCCACTCCCTGTAGGCCACACCCATGGCACCTCTGGACATGCCCCCCCAGGCCCTAGATATGTCCATTTGGTTTGCATACTCACCCACTAGGTGTCCTGTGGGGATGTCCCCACTCTCAAATCAGTGGCACAGTGCCGACTGGTGCCAGATGTATGAATCGTGTGCTCCCCCAGAGTGCGTGGCACAGACATTGATGATGCGCCTACTAGCATCACACACCACCTGGCAGTTGATGCTGGAATAGCCCTTGCGGTTCATGTATGTGGCCCACTCCTCACCAGGTGGTGTGCATATGACCACATGGGTGCAGTCTATTGCCCCTAGTACGCCAGGCATACATGCTACCCTGTCGAACTCCTGAATGTTTGCTGTGCACTCCGCCGCAGTGCTGGGGAAATGGATGTACTCCTCAGCATGTGGCAGCAGTGCGCTGAGGAATTGGGTGAGGTTGCCTGACGTGGCCAACTGGGTTATGCCTGTTGTGTCCCCAGTTGGTCTTTGAAAGGTACCCGTGGTGAGCAAGCACATGCAGGCTGTTACCTTTGTCTCCACTTACAGGGCATGACTCTGTCGTGTGGGTGACTGCATCACATCACTGCACAGCTCACAGAGCTGCCTCAGTACTGCCCTGTTCAGGCAGTACCGGCCCACAATCTCGGTATCTGTATACAGCTCAAAGCTGGTGTAGGCTCGGTACTGCCTGTTGGGGGCATACCGCCGACGGGCCCTTCCATGGCCACATCCCCCTGCCGCCCGCCTCCTCACCCCCCTCATTACAGCCTCCATGTGGAAGGTGGCACTGGCCATGTCCCTGGCTTGCGCCCCCCAGCAGCTGTTGTTTTGTTCCCCCTGCTGTCCTGGCTGCTACCTCCCTTGCACCGGGTACACCTGTCTGTGCTGGTCTCTGGATTGTGTGGCTCCACACACCTTCCCTGTGCCTCTCTACTGCTGTTATTTTTCCCTGGCCTGCCCTCTTTCTGCCACTTTCCCTGTCCCTGCCTCTCCCTCTGCCTCATGTGGCTTCCCTGTAGCGTTCTTGCACCTCTTCCTTGCTCCTTTTTATTTTGGCTCATTTCCGCTATGGCGCAACTTCCGCTTGCTTCACTGTTGCGCATTGCGCAAGTCTTTCAATATCACACTGCGCCATTTATGCATGGTTCCTCCCCCTTTGGTTGCACATGCCTTCTTTATCATTGTGCTGTTGCTCAGCATGTTTTCAGTGGCGCAACTGCCTCCTGCTGAATATCGCAGAATGGCGCTATTTCGGACTTGCGCGAACGCAACCCTATTGCGCTTGGCTCAGCTCTTTTGAATATCTGGGCCAATGTGTTCTTCTCAATAAATCCACAGTGTCAGTGTTGCTAGACGGTATGACACTTGGACTGTATTATTTGATATATGTCCCACAAGCTGATCACTTCTATTTAAATAAGCAGTGTCTGTACGGGTAGAGGGTGACACAGTGTGTTCGGCAGTATTCAATATATTTTCCTGAGACTGAGCCCTTATCAAAAAATCATCAGTGTCAGTGCTGCGACAGGGTATATAAGTCTGTTCTGGATTAAATATATGCTGCACAAAATGTGCTCCACTCAATAAATGTGATGTATTATTAATGACAGAGTGCATGACAGCGTGGTCAGTATTCATAGAAGTGTTAGTCACACACTGCTGCCAAACAACCAAGTCACCTGTGACAGAAATCAGTATGTCAGAGCCAGCAATCATGCTGGTATCACTGATCATATCACTTTCAAGCTTCTCACAGCTGGATGATTCAAAAAATGCACTACAACCAAGTGCAGCATCTGGGGTAACAGATAAGTCTGTAGTAAAATCATCCTGGACATTACTAACATCCGAATAATAAGCCATCATAAAAAATGCAATGCAATTGCTACAATATAACTACCACAACAAGTTTCAGTAGAAAAACAAACTTTTATTGAAACGCTAAGAAATTCTGTCTATTCACACAGACAAATCTACTGCAGAGCAATGCGTCTCAGAAGCAGGTAACGCTCATGACGTTCCTGACTATGCGTCATCAAACTGAGATGCACTCACAGACACCGCTTCATGGCCGTGGGGGATGCACGTTCATGAGCGCTAATTTAAAAAGGATATAACTTCATTTTTAAAACATGCTCTGAATAAATAATGTTGCCAAACGGGTAATAACACCATCAGAACCGGACAGAAAACATCAGATCAGGTAAGCAAACCGTGACACCTGCCCTTGAAAGAGCTTAATACATACACCCTTGAGGAAAGGAGGGAGATGGGGGACATGATAGAAACTTTAAAGTACCTCAAGGGAATCAACAGTGTCCAAGACGGGAGCATCTTTGAGAGAAAAAGATGTGCAAGAACAAGGTGGCACAGTTTGAAGTTAGAGGGGGAACAGCTCAGGGGCAATGACAGAAAGTATTTTTTCATGGAGAGGGTGGTGACCGCATTGAACTGCCTTCCTGAGGAGGTCATGGAGTCAAAAACAGTGGGGGAATTCAAGATTGCATGGGACAGACATAAGTCAATTCTAGTGAAGGCTAGGAGGAAGTAGGCTGTTGGTTAACTAGACTCTGCAACTTATCCAATATGTCGGGAATGGGCAGAATAGGTGGGCCAAGTGGTCCTTCTCTGCCATTAATGTCTATGTTTCTATGTCTTGCTGTAGGTCATAGAACCAGGAGCGGGCTCACTCTTCCTGCTCTTGTGACCCCTTTGACTGATTGACAGTTGTCAAGAAATCAGCTTCGGCCATTCCTAGCAGGGCAGAAGGACAGGTTGCTAGCTCCATGGTGTCCTCATCCGGCTTGCTGGCCAAGATGCAGGCTGACCAGCTGGCTGAGATTTTTCTTGACCTGGTCGACCCATTGTCAGATGAGCTGGGGGATGACTCTCTCTCCCGGACTCCCATCCTCTCAACCCACTCTCAGGAGGGACAGGAAAAGTCAGCTGACATTGCTGTCTCCTCCCAGGAGATTTCCTCTTCAGGGGTTTCATGGTAGGACCCGGTCTGCATGGTTTACACGGCCCCTCCTTCCATCTCCCCTCACCAGCAGCAATCTTGTCACCAGTTGAGTTCTAAGTCTAGGACCCAGTCCTGGTCTCTGGATTCAGGTTATTCCCGCTCTTGACCTCTGTGGAAACATTGCCGATGCTCCTCTTCCTCCTTGTCTTCAGATGATGAGAGACTCTGCTGTAAACTGCAGTGGCGGTACGAGGAGCTCATATAGCAGCAGTGGGTCCTTGGGCAGGGCCAGTCCTTTCAGCATTCTCTGGTACTCCCATGGTCTTACCCTGGTGAGGCCCATTCCAGATCAACCTCATCTGGTCAAGCCTTCCCTGGCTTCGCCATCAATTTTAGTGGAGCCCTTGCCCAAGCAGCCCTTGCACTGGGCTCCATCCCAGGTTGCTTTTTTTTATTTAGTATGCTTTTTTGCCTGCTGGATCACCGGTAACTGAGCCCTTGGTCATGGCCCCTCTCTACCCCCACCTCTGGCAATCACCAGGCGTCTCCACAGTCACTCCTGGCTTGTTCCCCAGAGGGCAGGGTTGCAGAGTTGCTCCCCTACCAGCTCCACACTACAAATATCTGGTTGGGAGAGCACTGGTACCAGAGGCTAATTGGGGCCCAGAGGGAAGGGCGCCATGGAGGTGACCCAGCAGCATTTTTTCCCCTGTAAGCAGGGTGAGGATGTGCAATGATGACCAGCTTTCACCCCACCCTGAAGTCTTGTTAGCGTTGGCATGTTGCAGTGAACCCAGCCTCCACTGGGTGCCACTCGTGCACTCAACACACAACTCCCTCCCTCCCTCCCTCCCAGAGAAGTAGAGCAGTTTTGGGGATGCTTGATCTTTCTCCCCTGACCGGCCCTCCGATGACCCGAGTTCATTCCCAAACCTGGGTCACTGGCGTTGAAAGTGGAAATACAACCGCTGCACTGATGGGCTGGCTTCATCCCAGGTTGCTTGCCCAGCCTCCAGCCTCCCCGGCTAACTTTCGATGCAGATTTCCCACTCTGATGAACCCAGGGTGGTTCAAGGGGACAGAGGGCCAAAGGTGGTGTTTAAGGAGATGTTGGACATGGACAGCTCCTCCATGCATTTCTCTAGGACCCTGGGCATTGATCAGGAGTCCTCCAAGGACCTTGCCTCCAACCAGGGTCTTGTTTCCTTTGGGGCCTTGTTCTAGCTTATCTCCCAGTCTATGGAGATTCTGCTGGAGCTGGTCCTCAAGCAGGTAAAGTACCCCCTGATGGAGATCCTTAACTGGGATGGCTTCCCAGCGGTGACCTTTCCCGGTGGTGGAAGCCATCCTGCGTCCTTCCTTAGACTTGGAGTTGTGGCAGCATCCAGCCTCTTGCCCTGTGCCTTCTGCCTGTATGTTCCACAAGTATGCCATCCTGATTGGGTCCCTCCCTGTTTTTTCTGATCACCCCTCGGCTGAGAGGTTGTGGTGTATTGCTGTAGCAGGAGACAGTGCACTCACAAAATGTAGAGGTTACAAAGAAACAGGAATCAATTCAGATAACCGGTCTTTTTATTCCAAAGCCATTTTAGATGATACAACAGTCAGTGTACCACAGTGCAAAAACTGCACTGCTGAGCTTATGTATTGCCCTTCTAGCATGGCTTCATCAAAGCTAGTTAGCAACCATAATGCATAGTGTTTTTATACAGACAAAAGTGATCACATGTGCACTTTAAACCAGTCTTGTGATAAACTCAATTTACAAGTGAATAAGTGCTTTTTATGTGCATGACAAAACATTTATGGAAAACAAAAGTATTTTAAATAAATACACCATATCATATTGCTTCATATGATTAAGTGAAGAAAGAGTAAATGGTTCATCTTCTTGCTTATAAAATCTTTATTTGATTCTCATTCATAGTTCCTGCTGCCTTTTTGAGGAGTTCCTGTAACAGAAGAGACACCACAATGTTGGTAAACAGAGGCATACTGTTTAACCTGAAACATAAAGATGTACCCCCTTCTCAGGAAAACTTTTATTGCAGTCTCTATTGTTGTATACCCAATGCATGACAGAGAGGTCACTGGGGTCAAAAGAAGGGGGGGGAGGGCAAAATCACATTATTTATCTTTTATGTAATAAAAAAGGCGATAGTTCGAATTTCTCATTTAGATCTGAAAATCTAAGTTCCCCCAATCTGTAGATCCACTCTTGTTCTTTACAGTTTAAGAGGTTGTCCAGGACTCCTCCCCTTACATTCTTTTCAGTGGCTTCAATCCCTGTGAATGTTATCTTGTGTGGTAAGTTAGGTTTGTTATGTACATGTACAGCAGTGGCATATGGCATGTTTTCATTCCTTATTGCTTGCAAGTGTGCGCTGAATTGGTAAAATACCTGAGGGGGCTTAGCGGCGAGCAATGAACCAATCAGCAGCAAGAAAGGGTTGAGCTACCCCTTCAAAAGCTCATGCCAGCTTAAGAGAATGAGCATTCTGACTGCAAGATCCAGCTTTCCATCACGGTCACAGAGGTTGCAGCAGGACGTTTCATCAGTTGTTCCATTCACCATTTGCTGCACAAATTCAAACTGGTTCCCCTCTGCACCGAATTGGTAAACTGCCTGAGAGGGCTCGGTGGTGAGCCACGAATCAATTGGCAGCAAGAAAGGGCAGAGCTACTCCTGCAAAAGCTCGTGCTGGCTTGAGTGCGTGAGTGTGAGTGGCACGAGTGCCACTCGATAAGTTTTTGTGGAAACTACTGCAGGGCAGAGAACAAGGTTTTACTAGTTTTAAACTTTTAAATTGTCTCCTATAATAATAATACAAAAAGCACAGATGTTTACTCTATTTAGTTGTTCATCAGGCTTGTTACTGATGGATATAAGCTTAAAAATTTTAACCAACAGTTCAGATTATTCAATTGATCAGAATAGGTTAGAGAGAGATTTCTTGTATTCTCAGTTGTTATTGGACTCTACCAAAAATATGTCAGTTAATACAAATTGCCTAGGAATCTTGAGCAAAAGAGAACAAAATGATTTTGGGGTACATACTGCACCTGTTTCCAAGCACTTATTTCTTACCACTACCATAGTTATTTCAGCATGGTTAGTGTCATTATTATCTGGTGATGTGAAAATGAACCCAGGCCCTTCAAATCCAGAGCAATTTATGAATCAAAACATCTGGGGTAAACAGAGCTTAAAATTAGCACATTTGAATGTATGTAGCCTCTTCCCTAAAAAAAAAAAAAACAGGAACTAGAGGCCTGGGTTGCAATGTATGACACTGATGTACTTAGCCTAGCAGAGACTTGGATGAAGCCTTCTATACCAACAAATGTCATTGTCCTGGATGGTTACAAAACAATAGGGAAAGACAGCGAAAGCAAAAAGAAGGGTGGATGTATTTTGATCTATTATAAATCTGAATTAATTGTGACTGAAATAGAGGTAAAATATGATTCCACTTCAGAATGTGCATGGCTGTTGGTTGAGTTAAAGCAAGGGGGGTGCTATAAATCAAAATATTGTACTGTTTATAACCCCCTGAAATTGGCCCATAAAGGGCTAGATGATTTTCTAAGATTTGTAGCTACTTTTCAATTTGACGGTGATTTCCTAGCCCAAGGTGACTTTAACATTCATTGGGACCCAATAGCAGATTCACATACTGATTCACAACTAACAAATGCAGGTCTGAGTCAGCTAATTCAAACCTTTACAACAATTAACTTAAAAACTAATAATCAAACACTCTTGGATTGGGTATTAACAAATAATCAAGCACATGTAAAAAATAAAGGAGTGTTGCCAGATGTTGTGAGTGATCACCTGGCAACTTATTGTACCTGAAAATATAAGTGAACGAAACCTCCCCCACATTTGATCACCTATAGGAAGTTCCTTGAGGAACGAAGTGAGGAGTTGTTTGACTTGCAGACAATAGACTGGTCCTACTTAGATGCAATACTTTATGTTGATTCAGCAGTGAGCGTCTTTACAACACAGCTTTTAAAATTGCAGGATAAACATTTTCCAAAATTAACAAGAAGAGTTAATGGAACAGTGAGTAAGTGGATAACACCAGTCCCGTTTAAATTAATGAAACAAAGAGATCTTGCTTGGAAGCAATTTAATTAAACAAAGAACATGAATGATTTTAACAAGTATTGTATATTAAGAAACGAATGTAAGTTTAAATTGAAACAAAGTAAATCCAACTATTACTCTAAACAACAGAAGGCTAATTAAAAAAAAAAAGCTTTTGGTCATCTATTACATCCCTGATAAATCCATCAGTGAAAGATCAGTCTAATGAATTTCATGTTGATGGGAAAAACTTAACTAATGAACAAGAAATAAGTACTGAGTTTCTAAAAAAATTCTTAGACATGAGTAAATATAGTCAACCTAACTCCTGACAAGATTTGGATAGGCCTGTTAAGGACCCTTATCAACTTGGAATAGCCTTCTATTTTAAAGCAATACAATCTTCCCAGGTATTTAAGTTATTAAACCAAATTTCATTAAAAATGCAGAAATTAATGAACTTCAGCTGAGGCGTTTGAAGCTTATAGCTTCCCAAATTAGTATTCCCTTAACAAAAATATGTAATGTGTCCTTAATAACATGATGCTTTCCAGAACAGTGGAAGTAAACAGTTGTTATACCAGTTTTCAGAGGAGGAAACCCAAAAGACATGGGCAACTATCACCCGATTTCACTGTTTCACCCTCTAGGTAAAATTTTTGAAAATATAGTGAATGAACAGCTCTCCTCTTATCTGCATCAAGGAGGGTTAAGGGCTCGTGAGCAGCATGGCTTTAAAAATTATCACAGTACTGGTGATGCCTTGGCTGGGTTCATTAATCACATCAGTGAGGCTATGACTAGAGAGAGCTCACTGGTGCTGTTTTCATGGACCTGTACAAGGCATTTGACCTGGTGGACCCTGCATGGCCTGCTGCTTGGGAGTCTGGCAGATAAGGATCTGACCAACTTACCATTGGATTGGATAGGAAAGTATTTGACTGGCAGAGAGTTGAAGGTTTCTTACAGTGGCACCCTGTCCAGTGGAAGGATTTTGAAACAAGGAGTTCCACAAGGATCAATATTAGGGCCTTTCTTCTTTACAATATTTATTGATAAAATCCCTGCTAAATTGAATAACACACAAACACGCAGATGGTATAATCTTATCTAAAAGTTCTAGCTTGCTTAAAAACATAACTCAGAATCTAAATAAAGATTTTCCAGAACTTGAAAATTGGTTAATAAAACTTAAATTGTCTTTAAACAGTACAGCGACAAAGAGTATGTTATTTGGTTCAAAACAAAATTGGAAAAACTTAGGAAATTTAACTATAGTGGACAATAAAGGAATAATCTTGAAGCAGGTAACCCATTTTAAGTATTTGGGTAAATATTTTGATTCCAATTTAACTTATGCAAATTATGTAGGAAATATAACAAGACAGGTAAATGAAAAACTTGGGGTGCTCTTTAAACTTCAGAATTCTTTAACATAACAAGCTAGAACTGCTATAACTCAAAGCATACTATTATCTCAATTAAATTAATTTTTTTTCTATTCACTGCTTTATCTAAACAAGTAATGGTTAACCTTACATTCACCTTTTGCAGTATTTGTAGATTTGGTCATAAATTGCCTTACAACACTCACCATTGCATACTGCACCAAATCTCAGGATGGCTTCCTCCTAAACTGAACTCACTTTATATCCATGTGCTGTATAACTGACAATGCATTGAGACAAAACGATAACTCCCCCTTTACTCATTATTATAGATTATAGAAACTGGTAGAGACTTAAGACTGAATGTGACTCAAATTTGTTTATATGCAATATTAAAACAAAAATGGAGGACCAAGCTTTTTCCATCAAAACTCCTAAATACTGGAATAGCCTTCCTACTGAACTCTTATCAGGGACAAGCCATGCTCTTTTTAAATGTAAGCTAAAGAGACATCCTTTTAGTCAAGTGCAATGTTGTTGTTTCTTTTAATCAAATATTAATTGTAATAACTGTTTCTATATAATGTTTGAATATTTGTTACACGTATTTTTCTGTTTCTAATTTTGTAACATTATTACATCCTGACTATTCATTTGTAATGGTCTTGGGTTGCATATGAAAAAGGGCAGTTGGCTCATATGCTTACCTGATAAAGAAAAGATAAATAAATAAATACATCCTGAACCTAAATTTTCATTTGGTCCGACCTACATAATAACAACCACACAAACATTCCAGAAGGCAAACCACCCTTTCTGTGTTACTATAAATTCTCCCATTAATAAGTTCTAGAGTCACAGTTTTAGGATTGGTTACAATTTGTTTTTTCATGTGCTGTACTGCCAGTGGTGGCAAAACCCACATGACTTATTGCCCCATTTTGCTTTATGGGGGGGGGGTTGTCTTGTAGCTGGCTGGTAACTTTGTGTTAATATCTCTCTCAGATTTTTCCCCCTCCTATAGGATACCCATAGGGATTTGGCAGTAAGGCCAGTCAGTCCAGGTACTCCTCTGAAGGTCTATAAGTTATTTCTAACCATGTTTACTACCTCCTTTGTTCCTCACCCACAACGAACAGCAAAAGTTAATGGGTGTTCTGTTTTCTTCCTATTATTTTTGGGGAGTAGTAGGGATTCCCTGGTTGTATTGCCTGTGTGTGTGTTGTCTTGCTGAGATATTTAACTCCCTATATTGCCTAGATAAAAACTTGTCAAATAGTTATTTTGCTCGTTGTTCATAAAGTGCAGGGCTAGAGCAATTTCTCTTTACTCTCATGAACTGCCCTTTGGGCAGATTCTTAAATATTTGTAAAGGGTGATAGCTTGTAGTGTGCAGCATATTGTCCCTGTCTGTTGGTTTTGTGTATAAGTTAGTGGTGATAGTGCAGTCTGTGTTTTTCCTGATATTGAGGTCTAAAAAGTTAATGCTATCTTTTTTTGCTGAAACTTTCAATTTCAGATCAGGGTTATACTGTACATACCTCTCAACCTCTCAGCATTAAAAATCATAGCACTGGCCTTCAAAAATCATAGCAAAGGGTCAGAATGTGTAGTACTTTCTTAATTTAAACAATATTATGTCTACAGATAGTGGGCCCCATATAGTTAGTGATAAAGAACGTTTTTATCAACTTAGTTCAATGATTTAATAGTGTGTGTGTGTCCAGAAATAGCTGTAACATTATGAGGAACTTCAGTAAACCTCTGAGGAGCAAGGGTAAATTTGAGTGCGAAAATCATAGCGCTATGCAGAATTCATAGCAGTTGAGAGGTATGGGGTAAGAGTTTCCAAGGTATCCTACAAAGCCAACCAATTCCTCCAATGTTCCATTCCATACTAGGAAAATGTCATCTATAAAATGTTTATAGATGTCCAATTTCTCATGGTGTGCATTTTTGTCATTGTCATAAACCACTCAATCTTCCCACTTTTGAGGGCAACATTAATGGTTCTCTTTTCATGGACTGCCAAGAGGAGACCCCGTTTCTAATCAACACCGAAACAGATTAATAAAGTGTGATGGCTGATACAGCATGTAACTCTGGCAATGCCGGTAACACAGTACATGATGCTTTTTATAAACTAGAAAAGATCTCCACAAAAGCAAAACGTCTGCACTGACAGAAACCTGCCATGCAGGCGTATGTCAGTGTAAAAGGAGCTCCAAGGGGTTTGAGGATCAGGTTGTTGTGGATTCCGTTTTCAATCAGACAGGCAATGTCAGGGATGTCAACAAGGCCCTCAACAAGGAATTGAAGAAGCTGGACCATGCAGCCAAAAAGGTGCATGCCATGCCCTCCATCGGCCTCAGGCAGGCGAGTTCCACTGTTATAATGGCCAACTTCAACCACGTACTTATGGCAGTCCTGGACCACATAATTTTCCACCTTTCCATAGACTTTCAGTCTGCTGTGAAAGTGGTCCATGACCAAGGCCATGCTCTCGCTAAGCACCAGCTCCAGATGGCTTTGGACATAGGCAACTCCTGCATCCGGTCTGTGGCAGTGGTTTGGCTATGTACTGCAGAGCCTGGCCTATGATCTCCACCTTCACGGCAGATACACAACATAAGCTGATGGATGTCCCCTTCTTGGGCACTGACTTCATTGTGTCAAATGTGGAAGGCCACCTTATGAGGACCGAGAAGTCCAATGTCACCCTGGATCTGTCACATCCTCACAGAAAGACCCCAAAGACCACAGGCCAAAGAAGAAGCCACTTTCATTTCAGCCCTTTCAGCCCCAACAGTCTAAGCAACAGCAGCCCCAGATGGGGCAGTCCCGGGTTTAGTGACCCAAGCCCAAGTTGGCCAACTAAGGCCCCAAGAAATCTGGAGGTCAGAGCAATGGCACTCCCCCAGCTGCTGGAGCTGGATCCTTCTCTTGCAAGGCTGCACAGTGACGGGTTGGAGGGCATCTGCTTCCCAGCTGCAACATTCCAATGACAAAACACGGGAAACAAATAGTCTCAATAAATGGGTGGGGATCTGGTTTTAGGGTAATAATTTCTGGAGTGCCCCAAGGATCCATTTTGGGTCCAATTTTATTTAATCTATATATGAATGATTTTGTTCTAACTAATCCTGATGTACAATGTCATCTATATACAGATGACACTATTATTTATGCGAAGGGTTTATCAATAATGCAGATATAATTTACCCTTCAAAAAGCATTTGATGAACTTCAATTATTCTATAGTGAATCCAAGCTTGTTCTTAATTCAAAAAAAATCTCAGGTTATACTGTTCTCTAAGGAAAATAGTGTGACCTATGCAGAGTTGGATTTGAGTATAGTAACTGAGGATAACATTATTCTTGAACAAGTGCAGTATTATAGATATTTAGGGAAGTGTTTGGATAGATCATTGGGTTGGATTTCTTATATAGATTATACAATTAAGAAAGTTAGTAGACGTTTGGGTGCACTTTATAGAATTAGAAACTGTATGGATGATAGAGTGAGGAAGCAAGTAGCTACAGCTACATTGATTCCTCTGTTGGATTATGGGGATATTGTTTATATGGGGGCAACTTTAACTCAGTTAGCTAAAATAGATGTTCTTTTTTAATAAGATAGCTAAGTTTATTTTGGATGTTCCTAAGAAAACTCATAGAAGAGAGTTATATCAGTCTTTGAACTGGATGTATCCACATGATGGAAGGTCTTTGCATGTTTTAATATATATGGTTAACTCAGTTAGGGGTGAAGTACCGGAATATATTACTGATGAACTCCAGGTTAGGATAATCAGGGGAGGCCTATGCTCTGAGGAAGGTATGGAATATGTTTTGCCTAGAAGAAGGACAGATATGGGTAGAGAACATTTTTTCTATCTGGGTCCCAATATATGGAATTCATTGCCAATTCATCTTAGGCCACTTAGTTTTAGTCCCAGTATAGGAGAAATAAAAAGTTGGTTCAAATCTGAAGCTGATAAAAGGATTAATGTTGAGTAATTTGTGTATATGATGCATTAAAAATGATGTAAAGTTGCACTTTATGAATGAGAATGTATGTCATGTATATGTAGTTTATTTGTATGGATGTTAGTTGCTATTGTAATTTAAATTGAGGTGTTGTTTTATATGTATTGTCTGTATGTAATTTTTGTGGTACTTTTTTATGATGTCAACATGAATGTCTGTACTAAGGATCTCACTGGAAATGAGCTTGTCTCAGTTGAGTTTCCTATTCTTTTGCTTGTCAATTGAATAAAATTTTTACTACTACTTTTTACTACTACTACATCCATTCCTCAGCTTCCTGTGGGGAGTCAGCTTTGCCATTTCTGGCACAGCTGGTCTGCTATTACTATGGATAAATGGGTGCTGGTCATGGTGGGTTGAGGTTTGCCTCTTGACTTAAAGACTCTCCCACCCTTTTGTGCTCATCCCCATGGGAAACCATGGCTTCCCAGGACATGCTGTCTGCCCTCAGGAAGGACATTGTCCAGCTCCTCAAAAATGGTGCTGTGGCCAATGGCCCGGATGCCACAGCCGACCAGGCCTTTGTGTCCAGGTACTTCCTGGTCCCCAAACAGACAGGGGGTTGATGGCCCATGCTGGATCTGCATGACCTGAACCAGTTCTTGGGAAAGCACAAGTTCAGGATGGTCACTTTGAACCAGATAATCCCATCTCTGAAGCAGGGCATGTGGTCTGCTCTCTGGACCTCCAGGATGCCTTCTTCCACATCCCTGTCCATCCTGCTGGTGTTACCTTTGGTTCCACATGGAGGGGGTGCTTTATAAGTTCTGGGTCTGGCTTTTTGACCTCTTCTTGGCCCCCAGGGTCTTAAACAAGAGCATCCCAGTGGTGGCAACATTCCTAAGGCACAACGGGGTTTGGTTCTATCTGAACCTGGATGTCTGACTGATTGCCAGTCCATTCCGAGACATGGTGGAATGGTTCAGGGATCTGGCCCTTTGGACTTGCTCAGCCTTGGTTCTACTTATGGCCAGGTTAGAACCCCGCACAGACCATCCACTTCATTGGGGCAGAACTCAATTCACTCTGTTCCAAGGCCTGACTCCCAGCAGACCAGGCAGGTGACCTTACCTCCTTTGCCTGATTATTACAGATTGGGCACTCACTCCCTGCTCAGGACTTCCTGCAGCTGCTGGGGTACATGGTGTTCTGCATTAATGTGGTTTCATGTGCCCCCTGCAGTGGGAGCTGATCCTGCAGTAGCCTCAGTGTCTTGGTCACCAGGACCAGTTGGTCGTAGTGACACAGCCGATGTGGGATACCATTCAGTGGTGGCTGGTTCTGGAACACCTGCAGGAAGGAGTCCTGTTCATCCACCCAGAGCTGATGGTCTTCCTGATGACCAACCCATCTCTGGTGTGTGAAACCACCTTTTGGGTAGGATTTGAACATTTTCTCCAAACTTGTTCATGAGGTGGGGTCATAAGAAGGCAGTGTTGAAAATGTGGGGTAAAAATATAAAAAAAGCCAACAAAGTTATGAGTGTGGCTGGCCCACCGGCACAGCAGCAAGGCATCTGTCTGCGGTGCTGACATCCTGGGTTCAGGGATGGACTCGGGAGTCAGAGGGCTGGCCAGGGGAGAAGGGTTGAGCATCCCAGGGACTGCTATACTTCTCCAGGGGAAGGGTAGGAAGAGTGTCTGGCACTATGCAGACCTCTGCCACAGCCAGCACTACATGTAAGGGGTGTGTGGCTTGCACATCCCCGCCCTGGGGAAAAAATGCATTGCCGGCACTAATGATGACCCCTGCCTCTGCTGCACTCCTTGCTGCAGACTAAAATCTGCTGAGGGGGGGTCCTGCTCCCTTGACCCCACCTTGGGAGCAAGCCAAGGCTTTGTGACCATGTTACCTGGGGAGGGGGTGCCTGCCTGGTGGCTCTGCCCTGTGGGGACAAGCCTGAGTATAGGGGGGGGAGTGGGGAACCAGAGCCTCCTGTAGGGGTGAGAGGTAATAGCCAGGTAGAAAAAAAAAGTTATCAGTGTATGTTGACATTTTTCAATGCACTCTTGTAACTTTGGTAGCGTTCAATATTTTGCCCCCAAATTTTCAGCATAGTCATTCTTTATCCCACCACCTCATGAACGTAACATTTCTAACTTCAAGTCTTTGGCAAGTCTGGCGATCAAATAGCTTCTCCTGACTTCAAGAGTGAACTTTTCTTTCTGGTTCCAGGTATACTGCTGTCTGCATAATGATAGCATTTGTGAAATAACAATAAAAGCTTCTAATAAATGTAAGCATCTGTTTGCGATGTTCAGTTGCTGAGTATATTTTTCCCTTGTTAGTCTGTTTCTCTGCCTGGTATATTTAAAAGGGTTAGCAGCACTAGTTATTGAGCACATCCCTGCTCCTCTGAACCTGTTGGGCCTTTTCTTAAAAATACAAGCATTCTTTTTACCAGTAGATTATTAGCAGCAGTCTCTGTTTTCATTATGTTGTCTTTCATTTTACACTGACTGTCTTGATCTCACCCGAAAATCCAGCAAATGACACAGCACCCACTGATAACCGACAATTTCTCTGTTTGCCTCAGGGTTTCCTGCTTGCATCTCAAATCTGCTACACTTGTTGCTGTTTCTCCAGGAGTGTGAGTAATGCACAAATAGGATTTCTCACTCAGCTTGTTACGTCTGCGCTTGGTGGAGACAGAGGGAGAAAAACAATGTGAGGACGAAAATGCAGAAAATCATGTGGCAGCAATGCAGTAGGCCTGGAAAGTGATAAAATGGCAGCAGCCAGTCGAAAGTAGAAAAAAAAATCGGTATTCATGGTGGATTACCAGTGGGTGATATTTGGTATTCCATGCTTAAAATTTGGTATGCATGGAACACCAAATATTAACATTTTGGGCCCTGCTTGTACACTCAAGGTAAAGCAGTTTGGGCCTCTTGGTGCTCTGCTGGCAATGACCTCCTAACAATAAAGCTTCCAACTTTTTCAAGCATAAAATCTGGGGCATGCGAGAATTTGGAAATTATTTTTTTATTTGAGAAAGCCTAACCATAATCCTTAACTCGTCCCTGCCCTCAACACTGGTAAACACCACTGGTAAAGATCCAAACATGATCTGGTGGTGCTGCTGCTATTAGCTTTGCTCTTCCCTCTCTTTGGAACACCCTGCAGAAGGCAAGTAAGGTTGTTATGGTACCGGACATATCCATCTTGAAGTCTCTTCTCACAGCTGCCTTGAAAGAAACTTGCTCATGTCGTCGATAATTGCTCAAGACATTGCTTCCCCAATCCCACTTTTGTTTGTCAGATCATTCTAGCATTTCTACTCCTCTCCCCCTTACCCCTACTCATTCTCCTCAGCCACCCTGTTCCTTCCCCTTCTCATCTCTCCACTCCCTGTTTCCTCTTTAGCACATACTTAGTATCTTCTGTCGTGTTGTATTATTACAGTTTACTATAGTTTTGTAGCAGTATTCCCATGTTATCCTTTGCGCTTATAATCTGTATGTACTGTAAAATGCACAAAATATATCAGCTACTGTTTTCAAATGTTATATATATTGTGTACCGGTATATCTATACCATTGTATTGTTGTCCATTGTAATTGTTGTCCAGGACCACCTTGCAAACAAGCTCGCTTAAAGGTGAAAAGCCTGGTTAAATAAAGTTTGATTGATTGATTGAAACACAGAAGATTTCAGTTCTTTAACTGTGCTATTCAACAGAAAAAAAATCAGTCCAAACAAATGCACTAGGAGTAGGACAAATGACATAAACACAGGGACCTGGGACTGAGCAAACATATTTACAGACTGAAACTGAGCAACAAACACATATGATAGATGTTACTGAGGCTGAGATGTAGACGATGAGGCATACTTAGTTGTGCTAGCTGAAGTTCCTTTGAAGGGATATTTTTCAGAGGCATGTATTTTATAAAGGATATCCTTATTTTTCAGCAGTTTGTTGTGAAAATCAGAACAGAAGTCTTTGAAATTCACTATAACCATCAACGTTCATTAGCTTTAAGGGCTGACACTTTGAGACTTGTCTTCTCATCTATCCACAACTTGTTGGCAAGAGAGAAAACTCTCTCTACTGGAGCATTGGTTCTGGGTAATGCAAACTCAGCTACAGGTAAAATGTTTTTATATAAGATGTCCTTTGTTCTGAAGTACTCGAAGATCTCCAACCACTTCGATGACAGCTCATTCTCATTGCTGTTCCACTTGGAGACTTTGAAATGATTAGCATAAGAATTAACTCATGACAGTTCATCAAATAAAGCACTGTCATCAGGAGGCAGGTTTGTTTGTGAAGTGACAAAGGAGAGGCACTCCTCCATAGATGCCGGTTTTAGAGTTTGCTTCAAGAAGACCCAGCAGAAAATTCCATACTCCTTCAGTGAGTCCCATTTCTCCAAATACTTCACACAGGTGTCGTAAAAAACATCCACATGGTCGAGGAATTCTATGGTGTCCACAACACCTTCATCAGATGACTTCCTCAACATTCCCTTTGCCTTGAACCCAATAGATCATGCTTGTCTTCGTTCTTGCAGTTTGCTTTTGACACTGCAACTCTTTGGCAGCCTCAATGGCTGTACAATTTTCTTGTTCCAATCTCTTGGTGACTGAGTTGAAAAGTGTCAGCTGATCATGCAGGAACCATAGCCAAAGCTCAGAAGCAGGATCCTCAAAGAACTTCTCCAGGGTTATAGGGCACTTCTCTTGAGACGTGAAGTGTGATTAAAGACCCTCATAAATTTGCAGGATGCATTCAACAGCTGGTAGCAGCGATAGCTAATGAGTGTTGCTATGTCCCAAGACATCCTTATAGCAAACTTCAATGAACTTGCAAAACTCCTTCAATTCTTTCACTCAGGCAGTGTACATGTAAATGTATTTGTAAATTGTCATTACTACATATTCTGCATCAATGGGTAACAGGTGAGCATCAGTTTGTATGGTAGTAATAGAATTTTATTAATTCAACACTAGGTTGTTACATTCTAAATCATATCAATTTTTAAAATTTACATAAATAAAATGTACAATGTTTATATACATTAGTACAAGTTACAAAAATATTTATACTTGATAACAATTTTGTTTGTCTTTCCCTTTTGTACCATCCAATAGATCATTTATATTGCACATACTTATCCTGCTAAGGAAAACATCTAAACAGATTTTACGTATTTCTTTATCTCCTTAGGACTAATATCGCCCTTTACAATGTTGTTCTACATATTTCCGTTTAATTTTGGCAATACTCTACAGGTAATTCCCCAAACTTTTAATTGTAAATTCATACTGTTTAAAGAAAATAATTTGTGTCAAAGTTTCCTTGTCTATTCCAAGATCTTCATATCTTAGATGTTGATAAACAGTACTCAAGAAGTTCGTTCATTGAGAATTATATCACTTACATTCCCATAGAACCTGGAGTAGTTCTTCTTGTTCCTTGGCACCACAACTACAGTTGGGCGAAGTCTGTCTAGTTTTATCATACCGGGCTAACGAGAGATTACCTTTTTGTATTTCAAATTTGTACCTTATGAAATTTTCCCTAATCTTAGGCTCCTCTAATATGTCCAGATAGGTTTGGTAGCTCATGTTCTGAATGTTGCTAGCATATCATTTTGAGTATTTACTCTCTCTTATACTTTGTTCATCAATTATCTCCCAATATTCCCTTATTTATATATATATATAAATATATATATATATATATATATATATATAGCTAGGCCCAGATATTCAAAAGGGTTGTGCCATGCGCAATAGGGTCGCGCCTACGCAAGTCCGAAATTGCACCATTCTGCGATATTCAGCAGGAGGCAGTTGCGCCACTGAAAACATGCTGAGCAACAGCGCAATGCAAATGAATGCACGCTGAACTGGAGGGGGAGGAACCATACATAAACTGCACAGCCCGATATTTAGCCCCCAACCTGCGCCTGCACAACTTTGAGCCAAAAAAAAGGAGTAAGTTGAGGGCTACCTACAGGTGAGCTGCCACATTGCAGGGCACAACACAGCAGCTGCCACCTGTGGCTGGCCCTCACCCTACTCCCAGTGCCCCCCCTGCGCCTGATCACGGGCAAAAGTGTAAAACTCGCCTCCTGACTGGCCCGACTGCAAGAGCAGAAAAGCTTCCTCCAACTGGCCGACTGTACAGCAGCATAAATCACCCCCCACCAGCCCGATCAGGCAGTGTGCGTCTCGAACATATCCCCAGGTCCAGTGGGATCATAAGTCTGGATCGCTGGCTGGAGAAGTGTAAACACCCCGAACATATCCCTGGTAGTCCAGTGGAAGCCTGATTGTGGGCTGGAGAAGTGTAACAACCCCCCGAACATAGCCCTGGTGGTCCAGTGGACCACCTAAGCTCGATCGCGGGCTGCATAATGGCGAACCCCCCCTGCCCCAAGACCATATCCCTGGTGATCTAGTGTCTCCCCACCCCACCACCCATGAAGCCCCACCACCCAGCTCCCCGCAGCTGGCCGGTGGCAACATCCCACCCACCTGCCGGCCCGCTGCCCGCCGATTGACTGCCCGGTAGGGCTGCATGCCCATTGATGCAGAGCAAGAGCCAATGGGCGTGCAGCCCATACTGTACAAGGCAGTCCAGATATGAGAATGAACTGGACCACCAGGGATATGTTCTGGGGGGACACTTTGCTGCCCGTGATCGGCCTGGTGGGGGGGGTTATTTAGGCTGTTGCCCACGATCGGACCAGTTGGAGAGGGGATTTTGATGCTTTGGCCCGCGATCGGCCAGTCGGGGTGGGGAATTTTATGGCACATTTGCTTCTGCGATCGGGCTGCAGAGGGCGCCGGTCCCTCGACGGCTGCTGCCTGGCAGGGCACCAGGCGCAAGTCCTCGGGAATCAGCACACCTGCATGCTAATGGCATGCAAATGGGGCCATAAACAGATGCAAATGGCCCCCCCTGCACCTTGCATGAATTATGGCCCCATTTGCATGTCACCTTTTGAATATCGGAAATTTGCGCATGGTATTTGCACCACCGCAAGTTGAATGCTCCACTCTGACCACTTGTGGTGGCACAAGTTCCACTGCGTCATGCACAGTGGCTGTGGCCGGGGGGCTATATTCAAAGAGTTGCTCAATAGCGCAACCTTTTGAATATCGCCGGGCCACACCTCTGCGCAATCTATTTTGCATAAGGGTCAAAGTTTACAAAATAGCGCGTAGTTTGAATATCAGGCCCTAGAGTATTGTTTACTAAGAGAGATTCTTTGTTTGTGATAGTTTAGTAAATGTACCAGACTATATTTTTCTAACAATGTTCTGATTTCGTTATACCATTTAGAGTCATTTATCCGTCCTTCATACTACCATTCTTTTTCTTGTAAGCATAAACTGGAAAATCTTTCTGGGGATAATCTAGTTAGCCTCAGCCAGAAATTCACTTTCCTTCCATCCAAAAGTACAATGATATTATCAAGCCCTAGCTCGGGTCTTAAGTACAAAGCTGGGAAAGAATGCCCCACGCCCAGCATTCTTTTCACGATCTTATATATCGGGGTCATTCATTTTCATATGTTGGGGCTAACCCATATTTCTGCTCCAAATACTAGTTGGGTATGATATTTCATTTTAGTTGCTTCTACCATGGGTTTAATTGACAGTCCCCCATAAGCATAGTTGAACCTCCCCAGGGCATTAGCCGTCTTTTTTAATTTTTCCATAGTTCTCTGTATGTGTTCTGTCCATCTACCATTTGTGGTAAAACTTAGGCCTAAATATTGGTATGATATAACTTTTACCAATTTTTCACCTTTATAGGTAAACATACCCTTTTTGTTTCCTTTCCCAAATATTGTAATTTGTATTTTTAAGTTAATCTCCAATTCAAGTGATACAGATAGATTCTGTAATATGTTGATCTTTTTCTGCAACCCTATTTTAGTCAGAGATAATAAAATGATATAATCCGAAAAAACCAATATTCCACAATATTCATCCATTATTTTTGGTGAATCTGTTTCTGATTTATCGATTTCCTCTAACAAGCCATTTATATAAAGAGAGAATAATGTAGGGGCCATCACACATCCTTGGCATATCTCTTTGTTGATTGTTATTGCTTCTGATAATTTGCCACTATATCCTAGTCATACTTTAGCCCATGTATCTGCATATACAGTTCTGATAATTGCTATTAATTCACTATCAATCCCTCTTTTTCCATGATGGTCCATAAGACAGTCCTACTAACTGTGTCAAACACTGCTCTAAAATCAACATATAATACAAACAATTTTTGTTTCCTTAGTACAGTATATTTCTCAACCAAATGGCTGAGAATGAGACCATTATCCAAGGTACTATAGTCTTCCCTGAAACCTGCCTGTTATTTACTTATACCACCAGTTCACTCTATTTCCAACTTCAGGTTTTTCTAACAAAATCTTAGAAAATATTTTTAGACTGACATCTAATAAGCTGATAGGTCTATACATCTGTGGATTCATAACATTTCCTTTTTTATGTATAGGTACAATTATTACACCTTTCCAGGTTTCAGGGAAGGCTAGATCTCTTAGACTCAAATTAAATAAAACAAATATGAGATTATACCACAATGAGACATTTGACCTATACACTTCTGCAGTTATCATACCCAATCCAGAGGCCTTATTACATTTCAGTCCCTGTATGGCTAAGTAAACACATTTGCTCTCAAGATCTGGATACTTCCTCCTCCACTCATGGGGACTTGATTATAGGACTGCACAATATCAAAGCTAAATAATTTGGAGTAATATTATACCCAACTAGCTCCTTGAATAAATGTATCACTTATTACTTTATAATTTTGTGTGCCTTTAGCTACTAGGGCCAAAATTCTTATGATCACCTTTTTTCAACATATCTAACATTTTTAACTGATTTCCCTTGACATATTGGCCCAGATATTCAAACTGCACCAGGCTGTAGCACAAGCCTGGGTGCAGCTCAACTTTGTTGCACAGGGGTGTGGCCTGGGCGATATTCAAGGGAGCTGCGCTATGGCGCAGCAGCTTTGAATATCGCACCCTGGCCACCCCCACTGTGCATGGCAAGGTGGCACTGCACCAGCACAAGTGGCCAGAGTGAACCATGGAGATGCGCTGGTGCAAGTGCCATTGCGCCATGCACAGCACCTGCGATATTCAAAAGGGGACATGGAAATGGAGCCATAATTTATGCAAGGCACACAGGGTCCATTTGCATCTCATTATGGCCCCATTTGCATGCCATTAGCATCGCAGGTGCACTGATCCCTGACGACTTAGCTGGCACCCTGCCAAGCAGCAGCCATCGGGGAACGATGCCCCCTACCCATGTGACGTGGGCATTCCTGTAATATAAAAAAAAAAAACATCCAATATCCCGGTGGTCCAGTGGACCTCTATGTGCCCAATCGTGGGCATCAGTATAGTCCCCCCTGTCCAATATCCCTGGTGATCCAGTGAACCGATTGACACCCGATCGCGGGCATCCATTATATATAACAGACCTCTTCCACACCTGGTGGTCTAGTGACCCCCTCCCCACCCCACCCACTGACCTCCACCACACTCCCCCATCAGCCAGCGGGCGGCCGCGCCACCGCCTGCCACCCTACCACCCACCAACTGACAGCTTGGTAGGGCTGCACACCCATTGGTTCACAGTGTGAATGGGCACATGCAGCTCCACGTCAGAACTCAGTCCAGATATGAATGAATCATTCACATATCTGTACTAGTAATGTACAGTATCGCTGTGAACCAATGGGCATGCAGCCCTACCGAGCTGTCAGTTGGCAGGCGGCGGGGTGGCAGAAGGGTGGGGTGCTGCCGCCCGCTGTCTGATGGGTGGAGAAGGGTTGTGGAGCTCAGTGGGCGGGTGGGGAGAGGTGTACACTAGACCACCAGGGTGGTAGGGGTCTGTTATGTGTTATGGATGCCCACGATCGGGCGGCGATCGGTCCACTGGACCACCAGTGATATTGGACAAGGCTACGAGATGCCTGTGATCGGGCGCACATAGAGGTCCACTGGACCACCAGGGATATTGGACGGGGGGATTTCACTGCAGGGATGCCTGTGATGGGGCATGGGGGGGCACTGTCAGGTGTGGCAGAATCTCGGGTGGCCACCCACAAGTAGCAGCTGCCGTGTTGTGCCCTGCAATGTAGCAGGTCACCTGTGGATGGCCATCACTTGTTCTTTTTTTGTTTGGCTTAACTTTGTGCAGGCGCAGGTAGGGGTTGCACATGCATGACTCTGCACATCCTGGGCTGAATATCGGGCTGTGCAGGTTATGCATGGAAGCCCCACCTGTCGTCTGCATACATTACCAGTCGCGGCTCCGGTTGCATCCGGGATTTGTCTGACACACTCACTGAATATCGCATGGGCTACAGCCCTTTTGAATATCTGGGTCATTGTGTTTTTTTAATGCCACTAATTTCTTGTATATTAGCTTTTACTGTCTTAATTGCTGATATTTCTGTATTTCCCCATATCTCCTAGTTTCCCTAAATTTAGCTGTCATTTTTTTTTCTTTTCTATCTATGGTCACTTTCTGACCTGGTTGGAATATGCATGGTATGCCAAAGGGATGGATCTCCATTCCAAAACATTAAATCAGGTAATGAGGTTCCATAGGACCTTGCAAAAGTACCTCTACCTTGTCAGTCCCCCTCAAGCCTCCCTTTTAAAGGGTACACGTTGGCTAAAGTCAGTATTTTTTGGAGTCTAAGTCCAGCCTTATTACTTTTTAAATCTTGTGTATTTCTTATAAATTCTCTTTCAAATACTAGATGCCCAAAAAAAGGAGTCATCCCTTAACCCATCAAAATTGCCATTTCTGGCATTCATGTCGCTAAGCACGATCAGATCTATTTTGGGATGGCTTAACATTAGTTCTGTTATTATTTCTTCAAGGCAATCCCACACTTTCTTATAACAAAATTTAGAACCAAAAGGTGGTATATACACATTAATAAGTATGAATGTATTTTTAGGAGATTTTATAAGAGAGACCAAAAAGTTATTTTCCAAATCTATGTTTTGTTGCAACTCACATATATTAATTTTGGTGTAGGTTGCTAACCCACCCAAAGATCTTCAAAACTTACTATCTCTAGCTGCCAATACGTGGGACGCTTCATAGCCATTACACTTTATTTGATCTTCTAATTCATGTCATGTTTCTTGGCAACAAACTACGTCACCTTGGTGGAAAAAATCTTCAAAATCTTTTTCTCCTACCTTTTTAGTAAATCCTGCTAAATTCCATGATATTATCTTAATTCCTACATTATCCTCAACCATAACATTTATGTTGGAACACTCATCCTCTGCTACTGGTGCATTAAGTCAGTGTTGTAAATGTCCTAGATTCTTCTCCTCTATCAATTTATTTTCCTGAACTGTGCTATAAACTCTTTCCAGAGTCTCATTTAGATCAATTAATAGCAAACCCAGAGCATCCAAGGCCATACTTTTTTGCAACAGTTGATCTGCTTGTTCCTTGCTTCTAATACTAATATCTATTTGTGATGTCTTACTATTCCTGTACATGTATTGAATTCCCTGTTTGCCCAGTCGTACCCCATATAATTGGCGAACAGGTTGCAAATAGAACCTTTTAACTTATAGTCATTTTCTTTTCTAATTATTGACATTCCAAACAAGGACAATACCACTGGAGCTTCAATAATCTCTAGTTCATCTTGACAAGCATTAAAATAATCTTGATTCTGAAAAGTTAATTTTAGCCCCTTAAAATGAAGCAAATGCTCATTCCTCCAGATATAGTTTGCTATTATGGGTGAGGCAAAGTATATTTTGATAGTATTTATATGAGCATCTTGACTCTTACTTATTTGTAATATATCCTCTTCTATTACCTCCAATTCAGCAGGAACAAGAATTTCTTGCATAACATAGTGTATTAATGTTTTGCCTTGGAAAGATGGCCAATCTACTTCTGCGGTAAAACGTAAAAATGGTTTGCTTGAATCCTTGTTTCTAGCTTGCATAGATTGCCAGTCATTCCTCTCTGCTCCAGGGTTTACAGACTGTGTTTCTTTCTGTTCTTCCACATAAATTTCAAGCATGACTTTAGACAGTTTTTTTTAGATATATTTATTTCAATTCCCTGTTGACATAACTGCTTGTTAAGGCACTGAAGTTCTTGTTCCAGAGTTTGAAGTTTACTTCCTAGATTACTTTTCCCGAACCCTTCATACCATTCCCCATCTCCTTCTTCTAAATTGGAAATGATTGCATCAGGTGTTTTATCCAATTTTACTGGAGATGTGATTGGTTTACCCTCTATATTTTGCCTCCTCTCACTCTGCTGTCTATTTTGAGCCTCTTTTTCAACCTCTTTCCTTTTCTTATTTTTTTTATCTTCCTTTATGACTTCCTTATTATTGTCCTTATTCTTTTTCTTGTTATTAATACCTTTCCTCTTTTTCTTTTTTTTTCTTTTGCTTCCCTTTATTAATAGCTTTAATATGATCTGGGGTGAGTGGTATTATTAGTGCAGAAAAATCTGGTCTACAGTTAGGTTTCTGTGATTCATGTTGTTCATATATAATCAGAGTCAGATTGTTTTGCGGGTGAAATTTCATCCAGTTTGCTCATAACTGTGACCAATTTTGTATCAACCACTGCAATATCACATCTCACATTCTCTGATTCATTTTTTAATTAAACCAATTGCTCCATCAAGAGCAAATTAGCTGAGTATTGATGACCAAGTAATGTAATCATTTCCCCACTTAGACAATCAGGAACATATTTTGGTTTTATTTATTTTCATTCATTTTCTCAAATCCTACATTTTCCTGTTCTGGTTCATTGTTTCTTATCCTTACTGATATTTATTTTGGATTATATATATTATTGATCTCTATATCTTCAAGAGCTGTTTTGATATCTAATATGGTTTGTTGTAGCTCCATAGTAACTTCTCAGAATTCTTTCCCAGGAGCCAGTAAAAAATCCCTTTGTTTCCTTTGTTCCCCTTGTTTTTTATAGGCATTTTTAGTTACTTCTAGTTTTTTGTAGCTTGCTATGGATGTACTTGAATCATCATCTAGTATTATGTGCCCTATGTCTTCACCATTAGAGTCATCCTCTTCAAGGGTGCTCAGACTATCTTCCTCATAGAACAGCCTCAGAGATCGCTTTAAACTTTTATTTGAGATTTCTATGGTCTCTTGTATACTTTTAGTTAATGGCGTGATACCCTCCACACTCATTATCTGTTTAGGAGTGGAAGTTATATCCTGACCAGATTTTAATTTTAGATGGTCAGTAATTTGAGTTTGTTTTACAATCTTTTGTCTTTGTCTATGTTTTTTTCCCACAATAGATAATCTATTGTCCCAATAAGGGAGAGATGGAGTCTTGTTCCTGCCTTTGTAACCTACAGTTAACAATTTTCTAGCATAAATTTAGATTTTAAGTACTGGCAGCTAATTAACAGATTAATAGCAGCATAATGATTCAATATTAATTGCTATTTAATAGCAGTTAATAGCAATTAACAATGTCTCTACCTACCTACACCAAGCGCTTAATTATACCACACACACCATTAACACATGTTGGTTCAAGCAGTTTTCGAAACCAGATTCACACATTACTGTATTTATTGAATTTTGGTGACAGAGTAAGTCCCCTGCGACAATAGCAGTCCCTTTTTCAGGGTCAACCCAGGAGTGGTAGAAAACAAAGCAGTTAGGAATAGAAATAAGTTATACCAGGTATAGGAGTAAGGTTGCTGTTAAATATGCAGAGCAAGGTACATAAACAAGTGATACAAAGCACAGGCAAGGCAAAATCAAATATAAATATTATATACAACAGCCTCAAAACCTTACAGACAGTATGGTACAGAGTAAAAGTAACAGTGTGCTGAGGCTAGCTAGCAGGAAAGTTAAGCATTATGAACACAACGCATTTTATACAAAGTACAGGCTGGTATTTACATATATACAAATTATGCCAGATAGACATAGCTTCCATGCAGGACAGTCTCACTCTTCAGCCTGTATCCTAATGAAAAGGAGGCAGGTGTAGGAAAAGAGATATTAGGCGAGACAGGAACAAGACATTGAGGCAGAGATTGAGGCATATAAGGTGGATTGGAATGAGGGGAGAGAGGAGCAGGATAGGACAGGAAATGGGAACAGCCATCCGCACAGGTGTGGTCTATAGACCACCAGCCCAGGAGGAAGAAACAGATAGGGAGCTGATGCTAGCCATCCAAAGGATGGCAGACAAGGGTGAGGTAGTACTGGTTGGAGACTTCAATATTCCAGACGTGGACTGGAGCATCCCAGCAGCAGCATCAACTAGGAGCAGATTTATCCTGGACTCCCTTCAGGGTGCCTTCCTCAAGCAACTGGTCATGGACCCAACTCGGCAGAAGGCAATACTGGACCTTGTGCTCTGAAACAGGACAGTGTGATGAGAGTAACAGTGGGAGCACCTAGAGAACAGTGACCACCAGTCATTGTGGTTTGAAATCACAGAAAGAGCAGAACCAAACCACACAAAACACGTATCCTGGATTTTAGGGGGCAGACTTTGGGAAAATGGGAGATACTTGAAAGAGGCATTAAGGGAATGGGACAGGAATCAGGGGTTGAGGAACAGTGGGCAGTATTTAAACGGGATTACAAGAACAACAGAATTATGCATTAAGCAGGTTAGCAAAAGGAAAAGGAAGAGGAGACCATTATGGTTTCCAAAGGGTAGCAAAGAGGTAGAAAGCCAAAAGATTGCATTCAGGCAATACAAAAAGACACAGGCAGAAGGGGATAGGGAGAAGTACCAGGAGAAGCAAAGGGAGGCAGGGAGGTCAGTAAGGGAAGCCAAAGCTCAGACAGAATAACACATTGCAAAATCAGTGGGTAGAGGGGACAAAACCTTTTACAGGTACATAAGTGAAAAAAGAAAGACAAAGGGAGGGATAGTGAGACTGAAGGGGGAGGATGGAGGCCGCGTGGAGGATGACAACAGTAAAGCTGACATATTGAACAGGTATTTCTGCTCAGTCTTTACTGAGGAAGAGAGGTAATGGGTCTGAAGGGAGTACAAGGGGTGAGAATGGTGCAGAAATGGACACAAGTCCCTTTACGAAGGGTCCTGAAGGAACTGGAAGTAATAAGAGTTGATAAAGCAATGGGGCCAGATGGGTGCACCCCAGGGTCCTTAAAGAACTAAGAGAGGTGGTGGCTGAACCTCTGGCTATCCTGTTTAGCCGATCACTGGAAACAGGGAGGTACCCAAAGACTGGAGGACAGCAGATATAGTCCCCTTATACAAAAGCGGGAACAAAGAGGAAGCAGGGAACTACAGACCAGTCAGCCTCACCTCGGTAGTGGGAAAGATCATGGAAGCACTACTGAAGGAGAGATTGGTGGAACATCTGGTTGTCAATGGACTACAGGACCCAAGGCAGCATGGTTTCACCAGGGGGAGGTCATGCCAGACCAACCTCGTTGAATTTTTTGACTGGGTGACTAGGGAGGTGGATCAGGGGAGAGCAGTGGACATGGCCTATCTGGACTTCAGCAAGGCCTTTGACACTGTGCCACATAGAAGACTATTACACAAACTGGGGAATATGGGTGTGGGCAGGACAGTAGTGTGGTGGGTAGGTAACTGGCTGGGTGGCAGGACACAGAGGGTGGTGGTAAATGGCTGTCACTCCACAGAGGGAAGAGTGACCAGTGGGGTACCACAGGGATCAGTGCTGGGACCGGTTCTATTCAACATCTTCATCAGTGATATTGCACAGGACCTAGAAGGCAGAATTTCACTGTTCGCTGATGACACAAAGCTCTGTAACAGAGTAGACACACCAGAGGGTGTAGACAGAATGAGAAGGGACCTGCAGAAACTTGAAGAATGGTCAGAGGTTTGGCAATTGAAATTCAATGCAAAGAAGTGCAAGATAATGCATATGGGGCACAAAAACCCTGGCACAATATATCAGTTGGGGGGTGAGGTTAAAGTCACCGCTAAGTATAAGGTCATGTTTAAGAAGATTAGCTAGGCAGGTTAGGAGGGATGGGAGACCAAGAGTAGCCTTATTAGGGGGAAGGTGGACATAGCCAATGTTAAGTTTCTTTACTTTACAAAGGGTGATGGTAAGAAATAGAGACTCCATATGAGACGGGTCTTCGATGTGAGCAGGTAGCTCCACAGCGTCCAGATCAGACCGGGAGTAGAATAGAACACCTCCTCCCCTTTTTCCTAACCTGTCATGTCTGAAGCAGTTGTAACCAGGGAGGGCCACCTCGTGCTGCTTAACTGATGGTTTGAGCCAGGATTCAGTTATACACAGTAGGTCTGGTGACATCTTCAGGGTCCACACCTCGAGTTCAGCCATTTTAGGATGTAGGCTACGCATATTAATATGAGAAGGCATATATTATACATAGAACCATATATAAGCCAAATTGGGTGTATGTCCATATAAATTCTAATGAACCATAGAACCAATGCTAAGTTCTTCTCAAATCAATCTCCAAAATGTTCAAATGTTTGAAAAAAAAACAGAAAAACTTCGAGAGAGTTCAGGGGTAAACAGAATCTTCCTCATTCATAACAGGTGTTCTTCTTTGTCCAGAAAACACAGGTCCCGTTGTATAAGGATACAAGTCCCAACCCGATCACAGCCCATAATTGCACTTATTCATGTAGTACTGCAGTAGCCCTCTCTGTGCAACAACAGCACAATGACTTCAAGGGATTTGGTCAGCCTTTGAGCCCCCCCCCCAAATACTGGGATACAAATAGGAAGGATCTGACACTTTATTTTCATTATAGACCTTTTTCCTTTTCTTTTTTCTTTCATTGAAGGCTAGTTGTGGGCACGTTTCAGTCCTCCAACAGCTCCCCAGAAAGTAAAATGAAGACTTCAACGGTATCTTCAGCAAGTCTCTCTGCGGCCCACAGTGGCTCAGACACCCCCTTCTCATCGGTCCGAATGGCATTTGCTTTAATTGCCCGCTCTTGCCATCAGATTATTTTTAAAAACTCCTGCAAACTAAAACAAACAGGGACAGCGGACCACACAGACTGAGAATGCAAAAAGATGGTCTGATAAGGCTGCAAGCTTTCACAACATTGATGGCATACCTTCAGTAAAAATAAAACTAGCGTTGCCATCCTGCTACCACTGCCTACTTCACAGACAGCAGCATGCATAGCTTCCTCTCAGCCCTCAAGTTGAAGTCAAGGTCCTAATCAGCCCTTTATGTGGCACCCAGTTTGCATGGCATTGTGCACTACATAAGCAGTGTAACCAATGCCATGAATCTCTTGTCCTGCAACAGCTTTCATCTTGTACCAAACATTACTTTTTGCAGTTTGAGTGGCCCCTCCAAAATTTGTGTTGGTGTTACCACACAGAAGGCTGTGCACTTCTTCTCAGTGTTTTCCTTCCTCAGTGCTGTGATGAGGAAATCCACAAGTGTTTCTGCTGTTACCTTTGGCAGATCAATGAACTCCAGTAACTTTGTTTGAATACCACTGACAGGACTGATGTATCGCATAAAAACTGGAGCCATCTTGATGTGTTTGTGGCATCTATGGCAGCATTTAGAAAATGTTGCCTCTTTCAACTCAGCTCTGGTTTCTTCCTGAGAAAAAAGAGCCAGTATGCCAGTCACAGTTGTTTTGGGTTTAGTATGGGCTGAACTAAACTTGGGCTCAAACATCTTCACCAACTTTGTGGTGCAATCCATCGACTTGAAGCTTTGTGAATGAAAAACACAATGATAGGCCGAAGTGCCATACTTTGCTGCCAGGACAAGGTCACTGTCTCTTTCCTGTTTGCTTTTTTAAAATATTTGGTTAATGACAAGCTAGAAATTTGTGTTACTAGAGCCTTTTGGTGCTTAGATGTTATGATGTGAATGGTTATGTCCATTTTCCCTCCATGACCAACACAGAACTGTGAGTTGTACTGCTCGCAGGACACTTCTGTCTTTGACTTCTTCTCAAGAAATGGATATTCTTTTTGCAAGCCTTCATTAAAACTAGTTTTCCTTTTACCCATAGTGTTCTTTCAAGATATAGTCTTCTACGAACATACGAATCTGTCAGCAGAAACAGGCTTCATGATCTATCGAGTCTGCTCGATTGTGCAGCTAGTCCCCTCATATTGCAGCTGCCCACCCTCCCCATCCCTCCTCACAGTCATCCCCCCATCCTTTTCCATCCCCTATTAAAACTGCCCACTGTCTTACAGGATACCACCTCCTCAAGTTGAGTGTCCCACTTAGCTATCGCCCTCTCTGTGAAAAAATGTCTCATCTTTCTCCTGTATCTTCCCCCCTCCAATCTGAGACCATGCCTTCTTGTGTCCCTCCCCATCCTAAACTGAAAAATTCCCTATGTATTAGTCTTGTTTATCCCCTTCAAGACTTAAAGATCTTAATCATATCCCCCCTATCCTCAAGGGAATGCATATTTACCTCACTCAGCCTTTCCTCATAGGGTTTGTCCTCCAATCCCTGGATCATCTTTGTCACCCTGTGCTGTACCTCCTCCAGTAATCTGACATCCTTCTTCAGGTAGGGTCGCCAGTACTGCACACAGTACTCCAGGTGTGGCCTGCCAAGTGACCTGTACAGGGGTAGGATAATTTCCCTACTTCTGGAGGAGATTCTCCTCGCATTACACCCCAGCATCCTGTTGGCTTTTGCTGCCACCTTTCTGCACTGAGCTGAGTTTTTCATATTCCCCTTTATAAGCACCCCTAGATCCTTTTCCTCCTCGGTGGTACCCAACTGAACCCCTCCCAACTGGTACCCCTTACACGGATTTCATGCTCCAATGTGCAGTATCTTGCACTTCTTGGCACTGAACCCCAACTGACATGTTTCTGACCACTCCTCCAGTTTAGTCAGGTCCTCCTGCAGCCCCTGCCACCCTACGATGTTGTCCACCACTGCACCCATCTTGGTATCACTGGCAAACAGACTGATCTTACTCCTGATCCCATGCTAGACATATGCTACCAAACAGCACCGGGCCCAATACTGAGCTCTGTGGGACCCCGATTGTCACAGCCCTTGGGGATGAGAGTTCTCCCACCACCACCACCACTTGTTGTTGCCTCCTCTTCAGCCAGTTCATGATCCAGGACACCATCTTTGTTCTCGCCCCCACATACTCCAGCTTTCCCCCCTGCCTCTCAAGTGGCACTGAATCAAAGGCCTTGCTGATGTTCAAATACAGGACATCCACTGCATGGTCCTTGTCTAGTCACCCAGTAGTAGTACTCAACCTTGTTGGTTTGGCAGGATCTACCGAAGACAAACCCGTGTTGATGACCATCCTGGAGACCATTGTCTTCCAAAAAGGTCACCAGACTCTCTTTCAGGATTGTCTCCATTAGTTTCCATACAATGGATATGAGGCTTACTAGTCTGTAATTGCCCAGTTCATCCTTTGAGACACTTTTGTGGATGGGCACCACGTGAGCCATCCTCCAGTCTCTTTTTTTTGTTTTAATTCAATATACTTTATTAAATTTTTAAAGATTTCTCAAACAAATGCAAACACAAAAACTATTAAATCAGCAGGATGAGAATGTTCCATCCTCCAGTCTTGTGGTACACCTCCTGTGTCCAGGGAGGTATTGAACAGATCTGCCAGTGGCCCCGCCAAAACCTCCACCATCTCTTTAAGCACCCTGGGGTGAATGCCATCTGGTCCTGGTGCCTTGTCCACCCTTAGTGCCTTCAGCCCCTCCAGCACCCTGCCCTGTGTAATTACTTCATCTGTCCCCCCCCCGGCCACCTTCCCCATCCCCTGGGGTAGCTGCCCGCCTGTCTCCTTCATGAACATAGAACAGAAGTACCCATTTAGTGCTTCTGCCTGCTTCTCTCTTTTCTAGACTCTTTAAAATTAAGTCTGTCTTCCTGACTTCTTCCTCACACATTGGTTTAACTTTTGTGAGCAGAGCTGTGTCTCTTCTCAAAGAGCCACTGTTATCTATCAAACATAATGTGGGAACAGCACAACAGTGGGTAGGCAGTAGGTGCAAGTTGCTGCAAGAGATGAGGTTGAGCTGGAGCAGTGCCACAGCAGTGCTGAAATGAGACTGTCAAGAGAGTCAGTCAGATTGACTCAGGAGGAAGGAATGCTGTGCAGCTTCCTTCAGCTGTTGCGAGGATATGATTGATTCCAAACATATTTAAGTACCTCTCTCAAGCACCGCATAGAAGTGTCCACAGCAACAAAACCTCCGAAGAAACTGACAACCACATAAATCCTGACCGCAAGCCACCCCTGTGTCCCTCACTCCCTCTGACAAGGCTGTGCTGCACATTACAAAATAAAATAGACTTAGAACTGAAAAACCTCATTTTCTGTATCACATCCTGACTGCAACCTGCCCCCCCCATGCCACTCACTCCCTCACCAGACACCACTCTGCTGCAGACAAGGCTGCACATTACATGCATTCAATTAACATTTTGCCACTTTGCTATAGCCCTGCTGCCCACTCACAGTAACAGTAGCACATATCTCTATCATAAGGATTAAAACAATACATAATTCTGCTGCTCCAAATAAGTTCCAAATCATAGCAGTAACAGAAGCAAACTTGCTTTATATTCAGACATTCGGGCTGCTTGCTCCACCTGACAGTCCCATCATAACCTGCTCACACTCACCTTCATTTGCTGAACAAACTTCAATGATTCCTACCACCACACCAGGTCATCATGTTGTCACATTCAAGACTCACAGCGGATCAGCTCAGTCACCTTCAGTTTACTGCTGCTGGTCTCTGTGGAGTCCCTCTCAGCTGCTGGCTGGCAGACGGCCATGTGCGCTCACACTACTACCCAGTCTAACACAGGAAGGAAGGTGCTTTATGGTGTTCCCACTGACCCGCTTGCCATCTGACTACCTGAGGTGTTTCCACATTCATGGTGCAATGCAGGTAGGAGCAAGTGGAAGTTGTAAATTGCTGTCCAGCTCAAGCAGCGCCACAATGGTGCTGAAAGGAATGTCACTTGCAGCTCAGCAGTCATCAAACAAAGGAAGGACAAAAATGGGACAAGTAAGCAAAACCAGGACAAAAGTGACATTTTGCAAAACTTGTGGGGACACCGGGATGTGCTGATCAGGACAGTTGCAAGCTTTACTTTAAAAACGCCCCCCCCCCTGGAGATGGCTAGGTTACAATCATGGTACTTCCCTTCCATAAAGTCTCTAAATTTCAAACACATCTAGAGATCATAACAGTCTTAATATCAGTATCTTTGTTGGTTAGATCTCTGTCCGTGAAGGCATGGCAGTAACATAACATATGGAATAATGCAGATGCAAGTGTGTATTATGAAGTTGTTCTGCACACCCTGGGTGTGAGATGACCCATAAATCTCAAAGAGTTAAGCTTGAGTGATTTATGAGGTCATCACACATTAAGAGTGTATAAAAAACCTTATAAGAACACACTTAAAGATGAGATGTTTTATTGTTTAAAATCTGGTGCATGGAGTGTAACATAACAAAAAAAAAAAACGGAGCTCCTGTAGTGATCCACTGGATTTATCCAATGCCAGTGGACTGAGAACAGCATTTTTTTTCTGCGAAAAAGGCCAGTGAATTCTGCAACAGTGAGGAGACATTAGTTTGGGCTTTAATTTACAGAGGGGAAATGTCTAGGAGCTTCATGACTTGCATTTCACAATGCTGCTCTTTGCTGACAGAAATCAATTCCTCTTAAGCAGGAGACCAGACCTCTGTAATAACTGGGTGTGACATCACATTCGTTTATTATGGTATTTCATCAGTGAAGATTGCTGAGTTATATTAGAATCACCAATTATTCTTTATTTATGTCAGGCAAAGAAGCTGTTGGTCTCAATGCCTTGCTAGCATCGGTCCCTATCCAGCTCTCTCCTCAGGACATAGCCTGAGCGTTCCTCCCAGCTATTCCCAGGCTGGCTAATCTTAAGACATTATCGAACACTCCCACAACTTCATGGGCCATCACTCTCATAGGGTCATGGAGAGTCTGCAACCAGGGCACTTCGTAACAGGGTATGTTTACCTAGCAAACATTTGTAGCTTGAAGCTGAGTGTGCACTTTCCATCCTTGAACTAAAGAGTCGGTCATCTGGGTGCTCCTCTTGAGAGTGAACCATGCCATGATCCCCATAACATCCCAGTTGTCCCAATACACACTTCCGGGATCTTGGTCTGTCTGGCTGGTCCAGCTACTTTCTCACCATCTCCATACTCCTCCCCTTTTTCACACAGACTCTTCTAGACTACCTTATACCTAACCTCCACACACCTCCCACTTACTAGCACTTCATGGTCTGAGACAGAAGGCTTGTCTTGAAATGGCACCTCTTGGTGGTAGCAGTGCTCCCAGACTGATTTGTCATTTTACCTGTAACTCCAGGGCAATTTTTCTCTGTTTTCCTGTAGATTACATTATTTCCTATGGAAGATGAATTGGTGTATGCAACTATGGGACCAATTTACCTGTAGATGCCTCTATTTCCCTGTAAAATACAGGAATCCCTACAACTTGTGGAGCTGGTGGTAGGATGGGTTTGTTACATTTATCTGAAAAAATACTGTGGAAGAAGTAAAAGTTTTTAGTGAAATATATAAGTGGCCGATAATGGAGCGTACCACCTAGAGCACATTTAAATTACGTACAACTAATGCATATGAATTCAACAAAAAAATATTTCCCCATAAAGCTAATTTTCCACTATAGTCCTCCTTCTCAACTGTTTGTCACTAAAATGTGGGACAGTGACTCTCAAAATGTGGGAAATGCGACACTGGCCCTCATAATGTGGGACCCATTATTAAACATAGGGATACAAGCTCAGAACACTGAAAAACAGTGCCTTTATTTGTAGAACTGTTTAAAAGGGCACTGTCAGCTTTGTCCCTATATTTTTCATAATTTCTTAGCAGTGTTCCCTAAGGCACACACTAAACAAACTACTAGTGTAAAATGGCCCTGCATGTCCCAAAAGTAATATTTTTACCTACTTTCCACGATTTTACATTACTTTTCTGTCCAACCGGCCCAAACGTGTCAAGTCAACCTCCGGAAGCACATCCATCCCAAAGACACGCGTCTGTAACAGAGCGCATGTACGTTGTGAAATTTTTAGCATACCCTAAGAACAAAGCTGCTTAAATTAAGTATTTCAACACCCTAAATCGAACTGTGCCTCTTGTAACAAGAAACGAGGAGTAATGCAGCTAACAAATACACTTAAAAAGCGGAGCCTAAATCCCGCGCATGTGAAATAGCAGCATGTTCCTGTGCTTGCGCGAGATCCCTGCTCCAAGACGCTATTCTGCATGTGCAGGATTTAGGCTCCAGTTTTTAAGTGTATTTGTTAGCTGTATTATGCCTCGTTTTGTTGTTATTGTCCCATAGGATAACATTAATTGTCCCATAGGATAACATTGTGGTGGTCGTGGCACCTTTTAGCACCTATATCTCGAAAATGGTTCAAGATATGGATTTTTTGCTAAATGGGTGAGTGCCTAAGGAATGCACTAGCAAATGGGCAGGAAGGAGGGGTGGAAGAACAATGGGGAATAATAAAAACTGCCATCACAGAGGTAACAAGCCTTTGTGTAAAGCAAATAAACAAAACGAAACGAAGTAAGAAACCACTATGGTTCTCAAAGGAAGTGGCAGTGAAGGTTCAAGAGAAAAGAAAGCATTCAGGAAGTACAAGGAATCACAGAAGGAACAGGACAGAGAACTGTATCAGTTAAAGCAAAGGAAGCTGGAAAGGCAGTCAGAACAGCAAAGGCCCAAACCGAGGAAAAGATAGCCAACTCAGTTAAGAAGGGGATAAAACCTTTATGGGTACATCAGAGAGCAAAGGAAGACCAAGGAGGGATAGTGAGGCTTAATAAAGGGAGGAGGGTGGCAGAGGGTGACTGTGAAAGGCAGAGATACTAAACAAATATTTTTGCTCAGTATTTACAAAGGAAGAGGGAGGTACCTAAAACAAACAGTAGAAACACTCTGGATACAGAAGTTGATACCAGCCCATTTACAGAAGAAAAGAGTTCTGAATGAGCTCTTAAAACTGAAGGTGGACAAAGCATTGGGGCCTGATGGGATTCATCGCAGAATTCTAAAAGAACTAAGGATAGAACTAGTGACACCACTGACTACTCTCTTTAACAAATCATGGGAGGATGGGGTGGTACCTGAGGACTGGAGGAGGGCAGATGTGATTCCCTTCACAAAAGTGGGAGCAAGACAGAAGCAGGAAACTACAGACCTGTTAGTTTAACCTCAGTGGTAGGGAAAATGATGGAATCACTTGAAGGAAAGAATTGTTGCTATGTGATCTAGAGGCCAGAGGGCACAGGACCCAAGGCAGCATGGATTCACAGTGGAAGGTCATGCCAGACAAATCTGATAGATTTCTTTGACTGGGTGACCAAAGTAGTAGATCAGGGAGGGCTGTGGACATGGCCTACCTAGACTCTAGCAAGGCATTTGACACAGTCACACAAAGATTAATATACAAGTTAGCCAGCCTGGGAGTGGGTCCCAAGATGACAGCCTGGGTAAAGAATTGGCTGGAGAATAGGACACAGAGAGTAATAGTAAATGGAGTCCACTCTGAAAAAAGGGAGGTTAGCAGTGGGGTACCGCAGGGTTCAGTATTAGGACCGGTCCTCTTCAATGTCTTTATAAGCGACATTGCAGAGGGACTGGAAGGAAAAGTATGTCTATCTGCAGATGACACAAAGATCTGCAACAGAGTTGATGCACAAGGTGGGGTGGAAAGGATGAGAAGGGACTTGGCAAGGTTAGAGGAATGGTCAAATGTATGGCAGCTTAGATTCAATGCTAAGAAGTGCAAGGTAATGCACCTGGGAAACAAAACCAGGGAAGAGTACACAATGGGGGTGAGATACTAACAACAACAAAATGGAAAGGGACTGGGGTAGTCATATCAAATGACCTAAAGGTGGGCAAGCAATGTGAGAGGGCAGCAAGGAGGGCTGGGGGATACTGGGATGCATAGGAGAGGCATCACCAGCAGAAAACAGGAAGTTATTATCCTCTGTACAGACAGCTGGTGAGACCACATCTGAGTACTGCGGCAGTTCTGGAGACCAATCTCCAGCAAGAGACATAGACAGGATGGAAGCTGTCCAGAGGAGGGCAATTAAAATGGTGCAGGGTCTGCACCGGAAGACATATGAAGTGAGACTTAAGGAGCTTAATATGTATAGCCTCGAGGAAAGGAGGGAGAGGGAGGACATGATAGAAACTTTCAAGTACCTCAAGGAATCAACAAAGTCCAAGGCGGTGGCATCTTTCAAAAAGAGGTGTGCAAGAACAAGAGGCACAATTTGAAGATAGAAGGGGGCGGCTCAGAGGTAATTTAAAGGTAGTTTTTTCACAGAGAGGTTGTGGATGCATGGAACAGCCTTCCAGAGGAGGTTGTGGAGTCAAAAACAGTGGTGGAATTCAAGCATGCATGGGACAGTCATAAGGCAATTCTAGGGGCTGGGGGTAGGAAGAAGTAGGCTGCTGGTTAACTAGGATCTGCAGCTTATCCATCAGGTAGGGAAATGGGCAGACTGGGTGGGCCAAGCGATCCTTATCTGCCGTCAAATTCTATGTTTCTATGTTTCTATGTTTCTATGTTTACAAGAGGCACAGTTCGATTTAGGGTGTTGAAATACTCAGTTTTAAGAAGCTTTGTTCATAGGGCATGCTAAAAATTGCACAGCGTACATGCGCTCTGTTACAGAAGCGTGTCTTTGGGATGGATGTGCTTCCAGAGGTTGGCTGACTTACGTTCAGGCCAGTCAGACAGACAAATAATGTTAAATCGTGGAAAACAGGTAAAAATATTACTTTTGGGACATGCAGGGTCATTTTACTCTAGTAGTTTGTGTAGTGTGTGCCTTGGGGAACACTGCTACGAAATGATGCAAAACTTAGGGACAAAGCTGACAGTGTCCCTTTAATTTATCGCTGGCATCATACAGAATCTGAAATTTCTGATTCATAGTCTAGTTCACATCATCTTCTTTGTGTGGGTAGGGCTTTTCCACTTGGGAAGAATGTTGGACAGGTTAATTCTAAGGGGTCAAAAGAAGGATGCAAGGAGTAACAGTGGGTGGTGGCATACAAAACTGAAATAAGGTCCTGGATTCAGATATACTTTAGCTGCACAGTAGTGCAGCTATAGTTAGGGTTGCCTGGCCACTTCTACGTTAAACCCACAAGTTTGCACGTTAATAACTTTGCAACTGTTTGACCGATTTGCCTGAAATTTTGCAAGCACCGTACTGTATACTACCATAGATCTTCCAGTTGGATTTGTAGTTGTGGAGCTGCAGAGTGGCAAAAAAAGTGCAAAGCAACACTTTTTTGGCCATTTTTGGCTAATTCTTTGCTCATCCCTGCAGCCCGAATAGTTTGTCTGCCTGGTCCAAAATATTCAGGGTATATGAGGATTGGATCAGGGAAGTGCCTTTTGAAGGTTTGGTGAAAAAATATTAATCTGTTCAAGATTTTCAAGTTTCTCATTATAACCTATGGGACAAAAATATATGTTCCCCTCGAAAGTACTTTTAACTTTCACGAAAGCACTTTTTAGAGTCATGCTTGTGCTTCTTACTTTTGTGCTGCCACCATCTTGGTTTCAGTTAGTGAGGCTCAAAAAATACTGCCCCTAGGTAAACACCAACAATTGGGTTTACCTAAATGGGGCCCTAGGAACACGACCCTAGCATTCATTTTTTTGCCAGGATGCCCAGAAATATGGCTTTAAAGTTCTTACAGCATTTTAGCCACTGAAGTTTTGCACTAGTTCTGTGGACTTGCTGAAGATCTCACGGATGCTTGCAGCAAAGTCCATATCACAATGAGAACTTTCGTGCAAGTTCCACGGTACTTCCACTCAAGTTTCCTCATGTAATTCAGTGGGACTTTTGCAAAATTTCGTGTAAGTTCCATGAAAGTTCCACAGTTCAACACCCCAAAACACCACTTTCTTTGCCACTTCAAAGCAAGCCAAGGATTAGGACTTTTGGGCTGAAATTTGCAGGGCGGCAAGTCCTTGCCCCTCAGATGTGTCTTTTGCTGATCTGGTGAAAAACTTTATACTGGTTCCAGTGTTACAACAGTCTGACTTTGTAAATTGTCCCATAGGATAACATTGTGGTGGTCGTGGCACCTTTTAGCACCTATATCTCGAAAATGGTTCAAGATATAGATTTTTTGCTAAGCACAAGTTAGTATACCTTTAAGTATACTAAGCATGTGTGGAGGTGGCTAGGTCATGAATACAAATATGAAATAATTTTTTCCGCAGTTGCTATGGTTACTGAGATATTGCCAAATAAGTGTTACAAGTTACTTGGGTGGTAAACTTCAGGGGGGCGGACATTGGGAGGATGCAGGAAGTACTGAAAGGGAAACTGGAGGGCATAAGGCAGGAGATGGACATGGAGCAGAAATGGGATATTATTAAACAGGGGTTACAGAGGCAACAGAAGCCTGCACAAAGGCACAGAGTAAGAGGAGCAGAGCAAGAAAACCATGCTGGTTGAACAGCAAGGTTGTGGAGGTTGTGAGGGCAAAATGTGTGGCGCACCAGAGGTTTAGAAGGACAGGGAAGGAAGTGGACAGGGAGAAATATGCAACATGGTCCAGGGAGGTGACCAGAAAAGTGAGAGAAGCCAAGGCCCAGAGGGAGCTGAGATTAGCACAGGGAATTAATGGAGGGAGAAAGACTTTTTCAGATACATCAGGGAGAAAAGGAAGTCCAATGAGACAATAGTGAGGATAAAAAGGGGTGGGGAGTGGACAGAAAAGGGGGAGGAGCAGGCAGAAGCACTGAATAAATACTTTTGTTCAGTATTCACAGAAGAAAGGGGGGGACCGCTAACAGCATGAGCTGGGAGGGTGGGGATAGGGGAGAGGAGGCGACAGATGGAAGAATTGAGGCACGTAGAGTCCTAGAGGGACTGAGGGCACTGAAGATCGACAAGGCACCAGGGCCAGATGGTATCCACCCCAGGGTGCTGAGGGAGATGGCGGAGGTATTGGCGGAGCCACTGGCGGATCTGTACAGCACCTCACTGGAGTCGGGATGTATGCCGCTGGACTGGAGAATGGCATTTGCAGTACCATTACACAAGAGTGGGCCAAGGGATGAACCGGGTAAATATCATCTGGTAAGTCTCACCTTTATAGTGTGCAAACTCATGGAAATGATACTAAAGGAAAGACTGGTGTCATACTTGGAGGACAATGGCCTCCAGGATGTGAGGCAGCATGGGTTTGTTTCAGGGAAGTCTTGTCAAACCAACCTCACCCAATAGTATGACTGGGTGACTGGTGAACTGGATAAGGGTCATACGGTGGATGTTCTTTACTTGGACTTTCAGCAAGGCCTTTAATTCGGTGCCTCATGGGTGGCTTGGGGAGAAGCTAACTGGTGTAGGGTAGGAGCAAAAATGATGAGCTGGATTACAAGCTGGCTGAGTTTATTTATTTATTTAGTTTTTGTTGACCGGGTAAGTGCACTAGACAAATTCTGCCTATTTTCAGGCACGACCTGGGGGAAGGGAATACAGATGAATGCCAACTGACCTTGAACCAGACTAAGCTGTTGGTGGTATTTTTAGTGAATGGGGGGAAATTTGGCCAGAGCACTAGGGAAATTCCCCTACTGTGTGGTGGGGGCACTATTGGACCATGGATTCATCCTCAGGATTTGATCAGTCTGCTGGTGTACCTGCAGGAGATCAGAGCTCTGCTCCTGCAGGTCCAGCAATGGAGCCTATTATGTCTCAATTGTCTGCGTGTTCTGATGCTATGGACATTGTTTCTTCAGCTCAAGGGATGTCTTCAAGTGATTCAACTGGGTTTTTACCTGCGAATGAGTTATGGTTAAGATCTTTACTTGCTTCCAATCGTCGACGTATCCTGGAAGTTATTGATGCTACTGCCGGTACTGGTTTGCCACCTCCTGTGTTGAATGCTGTTGAACCAGGTTTGTGTACTGTTTCTATTGTTCATCCTAGTCCTTGCTTGCCTAGTGTACCTGCTGCTTCAGTGACTTCAGCGGCTCTTGTTACGATGAGTCAGATGCCTGTTTCTCCTGCTCATGATGCACGAACATCACAGGCATTCCAGCGAACTGAGTCAGCGGCTTTGAGGTCTGATACTTAGACCTCTGACAGTGCAAAATTGCTGAATTCACCAGTGGCTGTTCTCTCTGTTCAGACAGTGAGTACTATTCCTTCTGTTACGCCACATCATGAGGCTTTCTCTCCGGATGCTGTGCTTTCCGTACCTCCCCTAGTGACGGAGTCTGTTGCTGTTGCTGACAGGACGGGTGAGCTTCCCTGATCCTTAGAAGCTTCCCTAAGAGACGCTGGCTGGAAATGGGTGGGGCAGGCCATTGGATCCCTGATTCTGCCCACAGCCCGATTCCTGGACTAGGATCCCAGTCTAATGTTCAGGCTGCTACTGTTTCTGACCTGCCAGCTTCTCCGCTCTCTCCTTTCCCTACTAACTTGGATTTTGATTTAAATGCAGCAGAAGTGCAACATCCTGTTCTAAATACTGACACTTTAAAAAAGGTCCCGCTCTTGTCTGCCTCCTCCTTGGTGGAAGGCCCTAGTAAATGTAAAAACGCTTGGGGTGACCGTATGGATTCAGACATACCACTCCCAGACCCTCCTCCTGATCATGGGGAGAGGGCTAAAACTACTTGGGAGGAATTCAGGAAAAGGGATGCTTTTCATGGCTCCCCTCCTCCACTACAGAGTAGAAATGCAGTTTGCCTACAGTATATTGAGGGCCTGGACATTGTTCCTGATCGACTGTATGTGGGGAAATCCCTCATTAAAGAATCTTTGGGTTATTTTATGAACAAAGATTTTGCCCTCATTCATGTTTCAGGCACCTCACTGTTTGATATGAGTTTTAAGACCCCTCAGGGGTTTGGACCGTTTCTGGATTAAATAGGAACAACTTCGGTACTCTGCATTATGGTTGCCCCTTCAGGCTATACCTCTCACCAGGTCTGCTATTAAGATAGTTACTATTTTGTTTCGTAATGAGAATGTTGCTGTCCATGATATTTCACATTGGTTGCAGCAACATTGTGAAGTTTCATGAACACCTCAACCTATCTTTGATTTTGAGCATTTTTGGACTGGTGGCTGGAAGTTTAAGGTGTGGCTTCGGCATACTAATGTAGGCCCAGTTCATTTGACGAACAGTCTGTTTTGGGGTAGAGAATGGGGACATTGTTTCTATGTAGGACAACCACGTACTTGTTTTAAATGTGGTTCCCCTTCCCATCTTAGTGCAGCTTGTGATAGGTTGAGGTGTTCCCTTTGTCTCTCCTTTTGTCATGCAAGTATGGGCTGTAATGCTGAGCTTAAATGTAACCTTTGTGAGGAAACTGGCCATGGATTTCGAACCTCTCCATGGGCTACCCATAATAGGGATGAATGCCCTAACCAGGATCTGATCCTCATTGAGGCACAGAAAAGGGACATTGCTGCCTCAAAACCCCCCTCTTCCCCTGATGTAGTATTGCCTGCCCCCCCTCCTGCAACTGAGCTACCGTTACCTGAACCCCTGGACTCTGTCCCCTATTCATTATCCCCTGAGGTGTCTCCTTTACTGGAGGTTCCAATGGATCAGACACTGGGTCAGCTCCCCCCCGCTCTGGAGGTGGGCGATGCTGCCTTGGCACCTGAGCGGCCTGTAGAAGTCTTGGTTATGCCACTTCCTGAGACTTGTGTACTGGCTAAGAAGAGGGCACAAAAACAAATGAAGTCTAGATCTAAACTGGCTAAAGCTTCGTCCCCTAGTGGAACTATTCCTTTATGTAATAAATTTGAAATCCTTTCTAGGAAGTCTCAGTCTTTGGACTTAGGAGTGGATTCTGATACTTCTTCCCAACCCCTCTTATCCTCTGATTCGGAAAGTGACAAGTCTAAGGGGGTGACCACTGATAGAAGGCCTCCAAGACTAGGGGTTCGACCATGCAGAACTACCAGATCAGGGAGGATGACCTAATTTTTCTTTATCCCTTTTTTTCTGTGTTTTCCTGACATTTGCACATGGCCTCTGCATTTTGCCTTAATGTTGCCACCTTGAATGCAAATAGTGTTAAGAATGCTCATAGATGCCTTCTTACCTTTCATTTCTTGCAAGATTTGAAGTGTGATATTTGTCTCACACAGGATACCTGATTAAATACCCTTCCATTGGTTTCAGTGGCAAAGAAACTTTGGCGTTGGGGTCCCTCTTTTTATTCTTTTGGGTTGGATACTTGTGGTGGTGTTGGGGTTTTATTTCGGGGTGATGGTTTTCATGTCACTAAGTTGGTGGAGGTTGTTTCGGGTCATTCATTACTATTAGATTTCACTTATATGGTTACTTCTTGGAGATTGATTGTTGTGTATGCTCCTGTCACAAAGAAGGGAAGGGTCGACCTCTTTCATACTATTCAACCCTATCTTTTCACGACTAGACATCTTATTTGGGGTGATTTTAACTGTGTTGTGCATAAAGAGGACCGAGGTGCTCTGACTGATAAGGACTTTTGTGATACTGTTTGTCTAAACCACATTATTGCTCAGGGGCATCTTCAGGATACTTATCGAGTGTGTCATCCTACGGGTGGACATACATTTTTCACAGGTCCCTTATCCACTAGGATTGATTTTCTTTTTACAACATGCACAGTTTGAGTCATTTGTGCTCACACTATTCCAGTAGAGACTTTTGACCATGTGGTTTTGACTGCTTCCCTTGGGGTGGATCCTCCTGCTTCAATGGGGCAGGGTTACTGGAAATTGAATATCATGTTGCCGGATAATGTTCAATTCTTGCAGCAGATGCACGACCTATTAAAAGCCCATATGACTCTGGCTGGGCTTACGGGGGATTTGATGGCCTAGTGGGTGGACACTAAGTCTGATCTGAAGTCTTTAGCCTCACATTATTTGAAGTCCATTACATTGACTAACTATAAACGGTATTTGAACTTAAGGTCTCATTTGGAAACTTTATATTCTGCTATCAATTCTCAAAGTTAAAATTTAACATCACAAGTCAAGGAGGTCAAAAAAGAGACAGCGGACCTGCAATACTCTAGGGCTGCTTCTCTCTTACATGAGCATATGGTTTGTTCTGTCAGGAAGGCTGGACTGGGTGATGCATTGGACAGTAGTCTTAGGAGGACTGCTGATAAACTGTTAGCGCGAGTTTTTTGCCTGGATGGTACTCTGTGCACTACCATGCCTGGCATTATGCAAGTAGTTACGTCCCATCTCATCGATATGTATAAAGCTCCTTCTTTGGATAGGACTGACACTGGGAACTTTCTTTCTTCCTTGGATATTCCTCCTTGCCCTGATTCGCTATTAAAGCAATTGACTACCCTGATTAGTGGTGCTGAGGTGATGCGGGAAATTTCATGTCTCCATCCTCATACGGCACCTGGTATTGATGGTTTACCGACTGAATTTTGTAAGGCCTGTTGTCCTTTGCTTAGTGAGATACTCCCTGTGGTGTTTAATTGGGCTTTATAGCAACACTCTATTGATTTTCATTTTTGTACCTCGGTTCATATTTTGTTATATAAGAAAGGGCACCGGGTGACCTTTCTAATTGGCAGCCATTGAGTCTCCTTAATATGGATTTTAAAATTTTGATGAAAATTTTGAATACCAGACTTTTGACAGTGGCTCTGGCTTTGATTTCCCTTCCCCAGACCTGTTCTGTGCCTGGTAGATCTATTAAATCTAATCTCCTCTTGCTCAGGGAGTTGGTAGAACTTGGTAAAGAAGATAAAGTAAAGGGGTTTCTTATGTCTTTCGATCAAGAAAAGGCATTTGATTGGGTTCCACATGATTTTTTATTTCGGGTCTTGAGATCGTATGGTATTTCTGAACGTTCTGTGACTTGGCTAGCCTTACTGTATGGACATGCATATACACTGCCCCTGGTGAATGGCTTCCTGGGTCCTTATATACCTATCCGCCGGGGGGTGAGGCAAGGGTGCCCTTTAAGTCCGCTGCTTTATATCTTCAGTTTGGACCCGTTGTTGAGAACTACACTTAAGATGCTCTTGTTGTTGGTGTTGCCCCCCCCCAACGGGTACAGTAAGTGTTAAAATGTTGGCTTATGCAGATGATGTCTGTGTGTTTGTCGCTGATGTCCCTTCTGGTAATAGGGTATTACATCATTTTTTTACATATTCTACAGTGGCAGGTGCCTCCTTGAATAAAGTTAAAAGTTTGTTGTAAACTTTGGATACTTTGCCTCCTGCTATATTGGATTTACAGGGCATTTCTGTGTTGCAAGACCCAATTAAAGTTCTGGGTATTAGTTTTGGGAAGGGTGATAATTCTTTACTCAATTTGTCCACAAGGATAGATGTTGCTAAATCTAAGGTAGCGTTATGGAAATCTTGGCAACAATCCAAACGTGTGTAGGTGACTATCGTTAAGACATTGCTTCTTCCCCTTTTTTTATATCTTAGTGTAGTTTACCCTATCCCTCCTACTTTGGAAACCACTTTACTTAGTTTGTTTTTTCAAATCATTTGGGGTAGTCGGTTGAACCCAATCAAGAGGGATGTGTTGTATCTCCCTATAGCACAAGGTGGTTTGAACAGTGTTAACCCCATTACTTTCTATTATAGTACTTTTTTTCACTGAAACTTGATTGACCTTAGTTGTCCTCACTCTGTGATGTGGTTGGTTTATGCGGATTCTTGGTTGGGTCCTTTATATAATAGTTGAAATGTGACAGGTAAAAGGGCACCTCAGGCCTCATTGTTTCCTGCTTATTTAAGACCTGCTATTAAAACGCTTTCTAAATGGAAGGTGTTTCCAGATCAAGTTTTTTCTAGATCAAGTAAATTTCTTTATGGCGTATTACAGTTCCAGGCTCATTCTGTTGTTCCTGTGTATAGGGACATTTCTGAGTGTAATACTGGTCGCATACTTCAAGGGCTAATAGATAAATTGATACCTCCTAGATTATGGGATGTGTTGTGGCTTAGTAGCCATGGCCAGCTTAATGTCAAAGGCAATGCTAAACACAAAATGGTATCTGATAGAATGTGTCCCAGGCCTACTTGTGTGGCTTGGGAGGAAACTATGGCTCATTTTTACATACACTGGCCAAGATATTCAAAAGGGTTGCGCCAGCACAAGTCCGAAAATGCGCCATTGTGCGATATTCAGCAGGAGGCAGCTGCGCCTCCCAAATTGCAATGCACAAGAGCGCAATGGTAATGAATGCATGAGCAACTGAAGGGGGAGAAACCATGAATAAATGACGCAGTGCGATATTCAACAACATGCGCCATGTACAATACGGGAGCAAATGGAAGTTTCACGATAGTGGAAATTATCCAAAATAAAAAGGAACAGGAGAGAGAGGTGCAAGAATGCTACAGGAAAGCCAGATTTGGGAGTGAGGTGACAGCAACCAGGCACACAGTAGCAGTGAGCAGGACAGGGCAGGAGCAGGACAGAGCACCTGGAAACTACCAGGAACAAAGAAGGAGTGGGGAGCCTGTGCCACTGTGCAGGAGGAAAGGGGAAGTGCCACATTAGACTGAGGGCACTAACAGTGGGCAGGACGTCCAAATCTGGGAGGTGTTCCCGGTGCAGGGGGAGTAGCAGAAAGGACAGCGGTGGGAACGGGAATACAGCTGCCAGGGGGGGTAACACAAGCCAGGAACATGGCCAGTGCCACCATTCAGGTGGAGGCAGTAATGAGGGGTGTGAGAAGGCAGGCAGCAGGGGGGTGTGGCCATGGAAGGGCCCATTGGCGGTATGCCCCCAACAGGCAGTACCGAGCCCGTACCAGCTTTGAGCTGTACAGTGACACTGAGATAGTGGTCTGGTACCACCTGAACCGGGTGATCCTGAGGCGGCTCTGAGAGCTGTGCAGTAATGAGATGCAGGGACCCACACGACCGAGCCATGCTCTGTCAGTGGAGACAAAAGTGACAGCTGTCATGTGCCTGCTTGCCACGGGTACCTTCCAGAGACCAACAGAGGACACAACATGCATAACCCAGTCGACTGCGTCACGCCTACTCACACAATTCCTCAGCGCACTGCTACCACATGCTGCGGAGTACATCCATTTTACCAGCACACCGGGGGAGTGCACAGCACACATACAAGAGTTTCACAGGGTAGTACGTATGCCTGGCATGCTCAGAGCCATTGATGGCACCCATGTGGCCATCTGCATGCCACCTGGCCTGGAAGGTGCAGCATACATGAATCGGAAGGGCTATGCAAGCATCAATTGCCAGGTGGTGTGCGATACTAGGGGGTGCATAACCAATGTCTGTGTCATGTACCCTGGGGGAGCACATGATGCCTTCATCTGGCACGAGTCTGCACTGTGTCACAGGTTCGAGAGTGGGGACATCCCCACTGGCCACCTAGTGGGTGAGTATGCAAATCACGAAGAAAGACATGGATCTTGGGAGGGACATAGTCAGAGGTGACATGAGTACTGGTCTAGATGGCCCATGGCAGGGCGACACTGATCACCAAACTAATGTCCACCCTCTACACACAGATAACAGTGGATACCAACTCCGTCCCTGGCTGCTCACACCATACCGGCAGCCTGCGACCCCATCGCAGCAATGCTACAGTGAGGCACATGCCACCACATACAATGTCATAGAGCAAGTGTTCGGGATGCTGAAGGCACATTTCCGTTGCCTGAACATGTTTGGTGGTGCCCTACAGAAAGGCCCTTCAAAGGCCTGTGGGCTATTCCTGGCCTGTTGCTTCCTGCACAACATGGCCAATGACTGTGGGATAGCTGTACAGGTCGAAGAGGGGGGGACAGCGATGGGGACGATGAGGACGCTGGTGCAGATGGTGATGGGCAGCCCCCCTTGGTTGAAGGGACCCCTGACTGATCCGGATGGCGCAGCTGCACCAGGACACCATCACAGAGGAGCACTTCAACCAACCCAGGTAAGTCATGGGGCCATGTGCAACCACCAATCGCAAGTGCACAACCCACAAACATGCATGGACAAACCCCAGAGGAGCATGTCGTAAAGGGAATTGGCTGAGCATGGAACTGCATGCGCTGTCAGGGATGAGCAAGGCCTAACACGGCAAGCGGTCACATACACAAACACACCCCCCCCACAAGACATGCACAAAGGGTAGGAGGCATGCCGATCACAACTGCCACTGCTAGCCACACACACGTCCACAGACTACTACACCCAGTGCCTGTCATTGTGCATGTCTCAGACACTGGGCATCATTGCGCAGTGGCAGACAGTGCAACACAGGCATCATGATCCACATGCCACAGTGACCAGCAGCCGGGAGGGTGTGCACATGGAACGTGTGAGTGTGTGCAGGTCCGGGTACCCCACCCGTGCATTGCACGATGAACAACACACTGCACACAGGGCAGAGTCATATAGTAGCCATGGTGGAAGACAGGTCAGTCACGTGGCACAGTGCCATGGCCACCACAGATGCATGGGCGGCCCCACTGAGACCCGCCAGCAGTGACAGGCTGACCAATGGCCTCATGAGGTGGCACCGGCAGTCCCCCAAGGGTTCCGCTGTGGGAACGTGACTGTTCTCGGGCAGGGGTCTGCAGCTCACTGAATATGCCTGCGCCAGCCATGCTTGGGATGCCCACAGCTGAACCCGGTGTTGACTAGGATGGTGTCGCATGACGCCGGGAATGGGGGGTGAACATTGCACTGCGCGGTGTCTGCGATGCATGGGCAAATAACTGTGTGCCCATTGTGGCCATGACATCAGTGAATGCCTGTGTCTGCCTGTCAATGGCGGCGGTCACATCCTCCCGCAGCTGGTCCATCCCTGCCAGGAGTAGACTGGTGTCCCTGCTGTGCCGCTACTCTGCCTGGTGTAGGACTGTACTGAGTGCGTCCACCGCTGTCACAAGCCGCAACTGCTGATCCACTGAATCATGGAGTATGCGGGTGTGCTCATCTAAGAGGTCATCCGCCTGATCGGCATGATGTCCCTCATGGTGTTCACGGCTGTCATGGGCAGCACCCCTTGAGGTTGGGCACTGTGCACCAGGGCCATGCCTGGGCATGTCCACAGGTGGTGCACTGACGCCGTCCCCTGACACTGTCCCCGCATCGCCATTGGCCGACTGCTGATGCTGCCCCTCTAGCTGCCACTTTCCAGGGCTCAATGGTGCCGCAGCAACCGCAACAGCCCCAGTGTCCTGGACACACACCAGTGCTGCCCCACTGGTGCAGACAGGTACAGACTGGGACTGTGATGTCACACAGGCCTCCATGGTGGCACCACCCACAACTATGCCCATGCTGTAATCTGCTGTGTGGCCATCCTGCAGCCCGCACGTATCACTGTCCATGATGTGAGCTCCATCATCATCAGTGACGGATCCGGCACCAGTCCAAGTCTCATCATGCTGGCATCCATGTACACTGGCATGCTGGGACACAGGCAGAGCCTCCTCCGCACCTGCTCCACCAACATCAGTCCAGACAGCCAGGTGGGCCCACTGTCGTCCTGACCCTCGGACACCTGTGGTGGTGAATGGGCCCTCTTCTGTGTCCAGGGTATCACCCTCAGTGGACGAGCCCACCACCGTTGACCCATGTAGATGCTCAGGAGCTGTAAGGGAGCATTAATGTATCTGCCCTACCCTGTGGTATTCCCCCACCACAGTGACAGATCAGGACCTACCATGCAGTGACGGGCTATCACCTGTCTGGAAGCCACCACCTGGAACACCCTCGATGGCACAACTCCGCATATTGCAAGCAACCCGCTCTTCCTGTGGGGTCAGGCATTGCACGGCCGGCTGTTCCCCACCGGTCGCAGCCCGTGCTGCCCTGTTGGCAGCCACCTTATCCTTAATCCTCCTCCTGTCCATGCCCACTTTCTTTTTGCACTCCTGCATGGACCGCTGGTGGCTGCCATGCTGGTTGGCGGCATGCACCACCTTTCCCCATGGAGCAGCATGGGTCTGTGGTGTTCCCCGCTGTCTGCTGAGCAGCGGTTTCTGGTCAAGTTAGGCCTCAAACAGGGCATCTGTTTCTGCCTTGGTAAAGTTTGGCCTCCTCTTTCTCCCACATCTCTGTTCCTCCTCCTCCACCTCACGGTCACTCATCATTGATCCTGTGGGAATGACAGGTGTTACCTCTGACTGTGCAGTCTCTTGCATGTCCCACACACCGCAGTTCACACTCCCAAACAGCATGCAACTTGCCACAATAGACTGCAGTACCAGACTATGGCCTCTGCAGCCCAATGTCGCATTTATATAACGCAACACATGCAAATGAGGCGAAGTGCAATTTCAAGTGGATGTCAATGCAGTATCTGTGCCATTGAATCGCTGATGAGTTGATTTGCATATGCCGGCTGAATATTGCGCTGTTGCGCCTTTCGCAATTGTGTTGAACGTGCTCAGGCAAGGGCGCAGTTCTGTGATGTGCTCAATGGACACTGAACGGCGCATGCCTTAGGTGCTGACACTGACGCCTGCCATGCTGCTGACGTGCTGTGCACGGGAGGCTGTGCAGGGCACGACCACCATTGTGCCAGTGGCGCTACTGTGTTGTTCACATGTATGGTGCTCTTGCACTGAGGCACCATAGGTGCCATGGAGCCACAGCACGGTAGGCCACTGCAGGGTGTCTCACACAGGCACCCAATTGCGCTACATGCAGGGAGTACCAATCATGCTGTGGTGGTCCGTGCGCGAGAGACCCTTGACCCTGTGCCCGACCTTTGCCCCCTAGGTGCCATGCATCTGCATGGGTGCACCACTATCGCTCTGTTTGGTGACAGTGCGATGGGGAATGGCAGTGCTGTACCGCGCAGCATCTGCATGTGGCGGACCGCACTACCGAGCGCCATTTTGACTTTGACCAGCTTCAGAGATGGATGGCAAGAAGGAGGGCTGCTGTTTGGAGCCAGGTGGAGCTGGCCAATTTGTTGGCCATAGTAGAGCCTCATGCTAGGGCACTTTTTGGGAGTGCACCCCTGGACAGGGCCAGGAGTGCTGTATGGGATGAGGTGGAGGTGGCGCTGGAAGAGGCCACAGGAATCGGGCGCATAGCTGAGCAGTGTCACCACTGATATGAGGACCTCCAGTGCAGGGACCGGGACAGGATTGTCTGCCTGTAGGCATGCGCCAGGAGAGGCGCAGTGCCACAACCAGGTAGGTGCCCCATCCATACACTGGTTGCATCAGTACGGGTATTATGGTGGGCATGTATCCACCCCATGGGGGGGGCCGTCCAGTGTGGGCAGTGGTATTGGTGGTGGTGGTGGTGGTGGAGGTGGTGTTGGGGTGGTTGCGGCATGGCTTGGCTGTGCGGGATCGCACACACCTGGGGGTGGGGGGTCTTTGATACTGGATTGTACTGATATTCCCCTCTCCATGTTTGCACCCTAGGCCCTGAAGAGCAGCACCTAGCCAGACAGGACCGAAACAAAGGCGTGGGTGGTGGAGATGGTCAACAGCCACGGGAAGCTGGTCGAAGCGGACTACAGTGCCCAAATCAGGCCGATGATGTTGAGTGCCTTTCTGCCAGGATATTCTGTGCACGCTGTGTTGCAGGACAGGCGGCAGGGCATAAAAACATAGACTTTGACAGCAGATAAGGACCGCTTGGCCCACCAAGTCTGCCCATTCCCCTACCTACAGGATAGGCTTCAGTTCCTAGTTAACCAACAGCCTATTTCTTCCTACCCCCCACAAGAACTGCCTTATGTCTGTCCCATGCACTCTTGAATTCTCCCACAGTTTTAGACCCCACAACCTCCTCAGGAAGGCTGTTCCATGCATCCACTACCCTCCCTGTGAAAAAATACTTCCTCACATTGCCCTGGAACTGCCCCCCCATCTTCAGATTGTGTCCCCTCGTTCTTGCACGTCTCTTTTTCTGAAAGATGCTACCCTCTTGGACTTCATTGATTCCACTGAGGTACTTAAAAGTTTCTATCATGTCCCCCCTCTCCCTTCTTTCCTCAATGGTATACATATTAAGCTCCTTTAGTCTCTCCTCGTATGGCTTCTCTTGCAGACCCTGCACCATTTTAGTTGTCCTCCTCTGGACTGCCTCTATCCTGTCTATGTCCTTGCGGAGATAGGGTCTCCAGAACTGGATGCAGTAGTCCAGATGGGGTCTCACCAACTGTCTGTACAGAGGGATAACAACTTCCTGTTTTCTGCTGGTGATGCCTCTCCCTATGCATCCCAGTATCCCCCCAGCACTCTCTGCTGCCTTCTCACATTGCTTGCTAATCTTAAGGTCATTTGATATGATTACCCCCAGGTCCCTTTCCTTTTTATATTCGCTTGTGCGCATGTGCAAGGAACTTTTGGGAGAGTAGCACACTTTGGAGGTGTGCCTCTCCCTTTCAATCTGCTGCTCGGTTGAGCAGGCGTGGTGGTCCTGCACCAATGGGTGTGGGAGCTGTGTATGACAGCGGTGGTCTTGGCTTCAAACAAAACCACTGCTGTCATACAGAGCATGTCACGCCGCCCACCCCCCCACATCACGCCACCCCCCTCAGAGCTTTGGTGCCACGCTGGGAGCCCACCCCAGCATGGCAAATGTCCTGCGTTGTTTGCCAACGGAGGTACCCAATCCCTATTGGCTTCTCGGCCCCCCCAGTCATCTTCTGCCATGCTGGGAGCCCACTCCAGCGTGGCAAACATCCGGTGCTGTTTGCCGACGGGGGTGCCCAATCCCCCATCGGCTCCTTGGCCCCCCCAGCCATCTTCTGCCACGATGGGAGCCCACCCCAGCGTGGCAAGCATCCCACGTAGTCCGTTTTTTTTCAACCTGTAAAGATGAAACGGTCCCATGTAGTCTCCCAGTCCCCCCTCCCACATCCCACACCCACCCACTGCACACTCAGCCTCCCCAGACCCGCCTCACCCCATACTTACCTCTGGAGCTCGGCGTGACGATCTTCGGTGGACTGGGAACATGTCTGCACTCTTCAAAGCCGACCTCGAACTGAGGAAATGGCTGTATAATGGGCAAGATAGGGGGGGGTTTCAACTTTATTGCATATCTCAGGCATTTTTTGGAATTTGTGCTCCAAATTTTCAACATGGGGTTTTTGGGACCCCTTCGCATGACTGATGTCACTGTCATGGCGTTATTCGAGCGAAGGGTGATTTCCTGCAGTCACTGCGCAGTCACTGGCTGAAATCACCTTTGAAGCAGAATCTTCACGCAACAGTGACATCATTCATGAGAAGGGGTCCCAAAACTCTTGTTGAAAATTTGTGCAAAATTTCAAAAATGACTGTTTTACGAGCGTGTGTTGCGTAGTTCCTATGCAGCCTCAGAGGGGTTTGCAAATTTTCAATGTTTCCACTCCAGATTTTCACATTGCCATTTTACCACACCTCCTCATAAGCAGTACAGCTGTCATTTTTCACATCCTGCCCAAAATGTGTTTCCGCCCATGTAGCGCACAATGGCACAGTCTTGTGCGAAATCAATGTATGGGACACATTACGAAAATCACCATGACACTGTTCATGAGCAGAGGTCTTAAAATGGCTGTGTTGAAAATTTGGTGACAAAATTCCTAAAAATGACTGTTTTACGAGTGTTCATTGCGCAGTTCCTATGCACTCTCGTAAGTTTGCGAATTTTCAATATTTTCACTCCAGATTTTAAACATTGCCATTTTACCCCACCTCCTTTTGAGCAGTGTAGCTGTCATTTTTCATATCTTGCCCAAAATGTGTTTCCACCCATGTAGCGCACAATGGCACAGTCGCTGTGCGAACTCAGTGCATGGGACACATTAAGAAAATCACAGTGTCACTGTTCATGAGCAGAGATCTTAAAATGGCTATGTTGAACATTTGGTGAACAAATTCCTAAAAATAACTGTTTTACGAGCGTGCGTTGTGCAGTTCCTCATGCGCTCATAAGTTCTTGAATTTTCAATATTTTTCACTCCAGATTTTCAACATTGCCATTTACCACACCTCCTTATGAGCAGTACAGCTGTCATTTTCACATCCTGCCCAAAACGTGTTTCTGCCCATGTAGTGCACAATGGCGCAGTCGGTGTGCAAAATCAATGTATGGGACACAGTAAGAAAATCACAGTGACACTGTTCATTAGCAGAGGTTTTAAAATGCCAGTGTTGAAAATTTGCTGAAAAAATTCCTAACAATGACTGTTTTATGAGCGTGCGTTGCACAGTTCCCACGCACACTGGTAGGTTTGCGAATTTTCAATATTTCCACTCCAGATTTTCAACATTGCCATTTTACCACACTTCCTTATGAGCAGTACAGCTGTCATTTTTCACATCCTGCCCAAACGTGTTTCCACCTATGTAGCGCACAATGGAGGTAACAAAAAGGTCATGCTGAAAATTTATTGTGCAAACACCAGCAATCGCACAGGGCATTAGGGTAAAGCACCATACGTGCCAAACACCACTGCAAATACCTGCAAGCGAACGTTCGGCATTGACAAATGATTGTTTGTTGTTGTTACTACCTCCCCCCCCCATTGTGTAATCTTCTCCTGGGTTCTTGTTTCCCAGGGGCATTATTTTGCACTTCTTTGCACTGAATCCTAGCTGCCATACTTCTGACCATTCCTCCAACCTTGCCAAGTCCCTTCTCATCCTTTCCACGCCTCCTTGTGTATCAACCCTGTTGCAGACCTTTGTGTCATCTGCAAAGAGGCATTCTTTTCCTTCAGTCCCTCTGCAATGTCACTTATAAAGACATTAAAAAGGACTGGACCCAGTACTGAACCCTTCGGTACCCACTAGTAACCCCTCTTTCTTCAAGGTGGACTCCATTTACAATCACCTTCTGTGTCCTGTTGTCCAGCCAATGTTTTACCCAGGCTGCCACCCTGGGACCCACTCACAGGCTGGTTAATTTGACTATTAATCTTTTGTGGGACTGTGTCAAATGCCTTGCTAAAGTCTAGGTAGGCCATGTCCAGCCTCTCCTGGTCTACTACTTTGGTCACCCAGTCAAAAAATCTATTAGATTTGTCTGACGTGACCTTCCTGAGTGAACCTTGCTGCCTTGGGTCCTGTGCCCCACTGGCCTCAAGGTACTCAACAATTCTTTCCTTCAGAAGTGACTCCATCACTTTCTCTACCACAGAGGTCAAACTGACAGGTCTGTAGTTTCCTGCCTCTGTCTTGGACCCACTTTTGTAAGGGAATCACATCTGCCTTCCTCCAGTCCTCGGGTACCACACCATCCTCCCATGATTTATTAAAAGAGTAGTCAGTGGTTTCACTAGTCCCCCTTAATTCTTTTTTAGAATTCTGGGTGAATTCCATCAGGCCCCATTGCTTTGTCCACCTTCAGTTTTAGGAGTTCTTGCAGAACCCTTTCTTCTGTGAAAGGGCTGGATCGACCCCCTATCAAGAGTGCTTCTGTTAATTGGATTAGGCACTTCCCCCTCCTCTTTTGTGAATACTGAGCAGAAATATTTATTCAGTATCCCTGCTTTTTCACTGTCCCCCTTTGCCCACCCATCGTTCATTCTATTCAGCCTCACTATCCCTCCCCTTGTCTTTCTATGCTCTCTGATGTACCTATAAAAGGTTTTATCCCCCTTCTTAACCAAGTTGGCTATCTTTTCCTCAGTTTGGGCCTTTGCTATTCTGACTTCCCTCCCTGCTTCCTTCTGCCTTAACTGGTAGAGCTCTCTGTCCTGCTCCTTCTGTGTTTCCTTATACTTCCTGAATGCTATCTTTGTCTACCTGACTTTCCCAGCCACCTCTTTTGAGAACCATAGTGGCTTTTTCTTTCATTTTCATTTGTTTATTTGCTTCACACAAAGGCTTGTTGCCTCTGTGATAGCAGTTTTGATGATTCCCCATTGTTGCTCCACCCCTCCTTCTAGCCTCTTTGCTAGTGCTTTTCTGAGGCACTCTCCCATCTTGCCAAAGTCAGCCCCCTGAAGTCCAGTACCCTCACTTTTGTATGGCTTGACTCTGTAGCTGAGTTTAACATGAGCCACACTGTTTGATGGTCACTTGTTCCCCAGATGGCAACCCACTTCTAGATCTGAGATCTTTTCACTGCCCCCATTTGAGAGTCTGAAGTCTAAGATTGCTCCTTCATGAGTGGGTTCTGAAACTAGCTGTCTGAGGCCTGCCACCTGTAGGGCATCGAGAATTGCCCTGCTCTTGGATGTGGCTGCAGCAAATGTGCTCTAGTTAACATCTGGCATATTCAGGTCTCCCATCAACAGTATCTCCCCTTTCTCTGCCATTCTAAGAATGCCTTCTATCATATCCTTGTCCATTCCCTCCCCTGATATGGGGGTCTGTACACAACCCCTGTGCAGATTGTGGTGCCCTTTCCAGTCTCCAAAGTGACCCACAGTGCCTCCTCTCCTCCAAGTTTACTCTTATGTTCAGTTGTTTTTATCACTTCCTTTACATAGAGAGCTACTCCTCCCCCTCTTCTCTTCTGCCTGTCTCTCCTGTAGGTTATGTACCCTGGTATGTTAACATCCCAGTCATTGTTCTCTGTGTACCATGTTTCTGTGACTGCAATGATATCCAGGCATCCCTCTTCCATCAAGGCCACCAGCTCAGGGAGCTTGTTGCCCAGAGTACGGGCATTGGTACTCATTACCCTCCATTTTCTGATGGCCTTACTCCTTTTTGCCCCATCCCTGTCCTTCTTGCCTTTGTTACTTCCCCATTTACCCCTGCCCTTCTCCCTATCACCACCTCTATGTTGGTGTTTACTGTACTTACTACCATGATTTTTTTTGGGGGGGGGCTAGGATTTCCCTGCTCCTTTCCAGTGCCTCCCCCCTTGGCTAGTTTAAATGCTGGCCAATGAAGCATTTAAACCGATCACCTAGGATTCTGGTTCCCCTCCTGGACTGATGCAGCCCATCATGCCAGTATAGGCTTACATCACTGCAGGTGGACCCCCAGTCCCCAGTGAAGCCAAATCCATGTGCTCTGCACCAGTTTTTCAACCACTGATTGAATACCATGGTACAGAACACCCTAGCTTCTCCTACGCCATAGATGGGCAGCACCTCCGAGAAGGTTACTGTGCATGCTACTTATCTGAGGCCCCTTCCCAATTCCACAAAATCTTCTTGCACTCCTCTAATCCCTTTCTTTGCCAGGTCAGTTGTCCCTAGGTGGACAATGACATGCAGCACCCTCCCCTGTGCAGCTGCTCCGGCAATCCTGAGGATTCGCTCCCTGTCCCTCCAAACCATGGTGCCAGGCAGGCACCTTACCTCCCTCTCCCCTTCCTCCCCCAGTTCTACCTTCCTAACAAAGGAGTCCCCCACCAGGAGTTGTTTCCTTCCCCTGTGGGGTCCCAAGCCACCCTCCTGTAGGTCCCCTTTGTGGAGGTTCTCAGCATCCTCCTTGGTCTCCACTGCAGGTGCCTCCATAGGGGAACCACACTTTTCCAGAATGGCATAGGAATTGTGGAGAGGTACAGCTGGAGGGATGAGCCTCTGTTCCACCACCCTCACCCTCCCTGAGCCCACTGTGGCCCAACCGCTCCTCTTTCTTAGCAACCTTTGAGGCAACGGCAGTGGCACTGGTGGTCCCTGGATGGAGGAGGAGGTCTCACAAATCATGGCCAACTCAACCTGGAGATGAGCAACCTCCTCCCTCAACCCAGAGAGGTGCCTGCAGATGGGACAACACTGCATCCTCCAGAATGTCTCCCGGAAGACTGCTGCTCCACAGCCACTGCACTGCATCACTCCCATCATGTCTTATTTCTGGCCCCTTAACTGTTTTTTGGAATCCTTACTCTTTCCTCTGTTTTTTTTCTTTCTCTTCTCTCTCTGTTTACTTTCTGCCTCTCTGCCCTTTAAGCTCCTGATCCTTCTGTTCTGTGACAAGAATATCCTATATTTCTCAGTAGACCCCTTACTTGCTCAGAGGCAGGCCTCCAGCAGCTAGAGGGGGGCCAGAGAGCTACTCTTGCCCTTCTAAGATGGTGGGTCTTTGGTGGTTCTGTGATCACTCACTTTCTGCTCCCAAACAGGAAGTTCCTGTTGTCAGTCAAATCCTGTGCCTATAAAAGTAGAACTAGCTTTGGGTGGGAGGGTGTGCAATATAGTCCAGTCACACAGCACTCCTTCCTCCTGGTGTCTTCAGCCAAGCTACTAACATAATCTTTCTAAGGCACTCTTTAAATTTAGCTTCCTTCTAGCTAAGGCACTCCCCCTACTTACTAGACCTTTCTACAAGTAATTTAAACTGCACAGCTATCAAGCCCTTTCAATCACCTGAGATTTACACCTAGATAACTGTTCAGATAACCATTCAGTTCAGTTAACTCAGACAAACACACTATATTTTTTTGTTTGTTAGTTTGTTTTTTTACCCTAAATTAAAGGTCCAAGTACAAGAGTTCTACTTCTTTAGTCCCAGTAGAGAGGTCCAGTCACACAGCACTCCTTTCTCCTGGTGTCTTCTGCCAAGCTACTAACAGAATCTTTCTAAATCAATCTTTAAATTTAACTTTCCTCTAGCTAAACCACTCGCCCTACTTACTAGATCTTTCTACAAGTAATTTAAAATGCACAGCTATCAAGCCCTTTCAATCACCTGAGATTTACACCTAGATAACTGTTCAGATAACCATTCAGTTCAGTTAACTCAGACAAACACACTATATATTTTTTTGTTTTGTTTGTTAGTTTGTTTTTTTACCCTAAATTAAAGGTCTAAGTACAAGAGTTCTGCTTCTTTAGTCCCAGTAGAGAAGCCCAGTCACACAGCACTCCTTCCTCCTGGCGTCTTCTGCCAAGCTACCATCATTGACACCAGTGACGTGAACGCCACTAAGTATAGTCAGCACTGTCCAGTGGCACTGCATGTATGGGTGTGCATCGCTGGTGGTCCATGTGTGCACCGGGTACATGGCTATGCCACTGCCTTCACACTGCATAGCCATGTCACTGTACAGCCACGGTGGTGCTGTATGGGACTTGGGCGGTGGGTGTGTGCAGTGGTCCACATGGCTGTGTGCGCCTGGGTGGGCAGGTCTTGTGGACATGATCATTGTGGGTGGTCGCACACCATCACAGAGGCATATCCCACAGCCGTATGCCATGCACAGTGGGTGGGCTGCAGGGGGCTGTGCATTCACACCTATTGACTCTGCTCCCTTGTCCTATGTGGATGGCGGATGTGGCACATGAAGAGGACACTGCAGGAGCTTCTGCAGGTGGCCAGGGCCTCCCTGGAAATCTTACAGTGGATGGAGCAGCTAGGAGTCTGCAGGAGGCATGGTGAGAGGCACCAACAGAGTGGGGAGCGGGGCTCCCGACGAGCTTCATGAACCCAAGGATTGCACCTACCCCCCTGGACCCACCCTCACACCCCTTCTTCCCTCTACCATTTGTTCACCCCTGCCCCTTACCCACCTCCACCTGGTTTGTGGCCCTCACCCCCAACATTTTTGTAAATATTTGTAAATAGTTGTTTTATATCTTGTAATATACATTTGTTTTGTTATGCCTACTGTGGTGGTCTCTGATTTGCAGTGGGCTACAGGTGCTCAGCTGCAGTGGTGTGCATGGCATCAGGGGTGGTGCAGTCATGGGCGTGTGTGTGTGTCCATAGGGGAAGCAACTATGATGTGAGTGTAGCTATCAGTCACTGTCTGTGGTTTGTGTGTTGTTCCCTCTGCACTGGATGACTTTGTGCAGTGGTCCACGGTGCATGCACTGTGTCTGTGGCGCACCTGTCAGACCATCCTTAGCCTGTGCAGCTGACACCCTTGCATGTCTGTGACCTGCACGGTCCGCTGGCATGTCAGTGATGGCTGTCCATGCTGGACAGCCACTGTACCCAGTACAATGCTGGGTTGCCTCCTGTCACTGGTGTGGTGCATGTCTGCCTCAGGTGGCACTGTGGCCTCTGCTGTTGTTGTCCCACCTCCATGCTGTTGCTTGTGTCTGTTGCAGGGGATGTGCTCCACTGTCTGTCACTTGTGCTCTGGGCGCATGCTGGTGATGTACAGCTTCATGGTGCCTGCCCAGGGTGGCTGGCACTCCTGTGCCATGGAAGGGTGCTGGCCTTGGTTGACCCGCTACGGTGTTCCTGTGTTGGCGTGCCCTTGGGTATCGATGGGTGTTTGTCCATGCACTGTGTTGCATCCTGTGTGGCGCATGCTTCCATGCACCACTGTGGGTGTCTGCGGTGGCTGTTGTGGCCAGTGTTGTGTCAGGGTGTGTCCTTGGGAGGGTGTGCAGGGTGCTGTGCCACTGGTGGTGGGGTCCGGGACATGCCCTGTCACGTGTGGGGTACCTCGTGTGCTGACACATGGTCAGTCTCTCAGCTGTACCTCAGCGGGGATGTGCGTGGTGGCACTGTGTATGCAGTCGTTGCAGCGCTGTCTGCTGCCACCCGCTGAAAGGTGTTTGTGGTGGGGCTGCCTGGCATGGTTCTGTGGTGCACAGAGTTGCATTGTCATGGTGGGGGTGGTGGCATACATGGGGTGTCCTACACTGGTGGGCGCTGCTCCTGGGCAGGGTGTCTGGGGATCATGGTGCAGGGCATGCTCTGCATTGGTGGGATGGTGTGACACAGGGTGGCCTGACCTCCTTGTGTGCCGGTCACAGCTTGCCAGGGGGTGTACTAGTACACCATGCCCTGGCTGTGGGTTTGTTGCTGGTATCCATGGGCCAGTGGTTATTCCAGCTTCCCCCCAGTTGTGCAGTGCATGGGGTGTGGGGGGCGATGTCTGTTTTGCTCTGTGCTCCTCTGTCCATCTCTAGCATGGGTGGTCCGCCAGTGCATCCCATCCCTGCGCATCCCTGGTTGTGCTGTTGCACTGCTGCCCTGCTCCACTGAGCATCCCTGGTTGTGCTATTGCACATCTGAACTGCACCACTGCACACCGCTGGATGCCCTATGGCACAGTTGGCACGATATTCAGTCGTGTGCTGCAGGCGCATCTTGACCTGCGCAGTGTTTGAATATTGCACTTATTGTGCATGGGCACAGTGGACTTGTGCTTGCTCCTGCTGTTGCGCATTTTAATGGTGCAGTTTGAATATTTGGGCCACTGTCCGTATGCACAGGATTTTTGGACTACTCTTTCTGTATGTTGGGGTCAGTCTTTGGAAAACAGTTACTTATGCGGAGGTCATGGGTGGTTTTTGTTATGCCATACTTCCCTTGATACTGGAGTTTTAAAACTCTTATTTGCCATTTTTTAAATTTAATTTATGGCAGGTGAGATGTCATCTTACTTTACAACAGATTTATCAGTCACCTTCCTGTGTTCTTGAACATATTGAACAGGATTTATTATATCAATGTTTTCAGAACAGCATAATTTGCCTTATAATGGCTGGATTGCATGTTGGAAGAAGGTTCCCTTCCTGAAATATAAAAATTGGATGATTTTTTTTCTTTTCTATCTTTTATTTTTATTTGGTATATTTTAGTTCATGTGCTGTTTTCTCCCATGTATCGTGTTTTTTATTCTTCTTTATCTTGCTTGTATTTTTTTTTCTTAAGTTTTGTTTTTATTTATTACATTTTGTATTTGCATTATTGGTTGATTTTCTGCTGTACTGTTTTATTAATAAAACCTTCCCCTACTCTTTTTGAGAAGTACCATGGGATCTTTAACATCCACCTGAACTACCACCAGCACAGGCAGATGGGACCTCGGTTTAACATCTCATCCAAAGGACAGCACCTCAGGAGTGCAGCACCCCCCTCATGCTGCACTACAGTGTCAGTATTGGGATAGTAACCCAACTGGCTGGTGTGGGGATAAAACCCACAGCCTTCTGATCTCCTGGCCTTAGAGGTTAGTGTGCTACCTGCTGAACCACTGACACTGACACTGAGTGGCAGGCTGCAATGGGTGGTGGTGGTGCGAGTGGAGCTCTCAACTCCAAGGCTGGTGATGAGTGAGGTGCCACAGGGCTCTGTGTTGGGGCCAGTACTGTTTGGGTGCTTCATATCAGACACTGCACACAGGGTGTGAGCAAGGTAATTCTGTTCACTGACAACACCAACATTGGTGGATGGAGCAGAAGGATGGAAGCGGTTGCAGGGGGATTTACGCAAGCTAGGGGAAGGGTCAGAGAGGTGGCAGCTGGGTTAAATGCAAAGAAATGTAAGGTTATGCACTTTGGGGTGAAGAACCCAAGGAGAGACTACTGGGTGGGGGGTTTAAGCTGGGGATCACTGATTAGGAGCAGAAGGACCTAGGGGTAATGATAACAGGGACCATGAACAACACTGCCCAGTGCTGGAGAGTGGCTGCAAAAATGAATAACATGCTGGGGTGCATAGTGAAGGGGGTTTCATCCAGGCAAAGAGAGGTGATCTTGTCCCTCTATGGGTCGCTGGTAAGGCTGCACTTAGAGTATTGTGTGCAGTTTTGGATGCCATACCTAAAGCGTTATATCAGGATACTGGAGGGGGTGTAGAGGAGGGCAGCAAAGATGATATGTGGAATGGAGGGGAGAGACTATGACAGCAGGCTGGGAGACCTGAATATGTACACCCTGGAGGATAGAAGGGGTGGGAGGGACATGATAGAGACATTCAAGTATCTGAGGGTAATCAATAAGGATGGGACAGATGGGGTCTTTAAGTTAAGGAGGGGGAGGGTCACCAGGGGCATGGGCTAAGAATGGAGGGGGAAGATTTAGGAAGGAAATGAGGTGACACTATTTCACAGACAGGGTGGCAGCAAAATGGAACATCCTACCAGAATGGGTGGTATCATGTAAATCTGAACAACTTCAAAAGGGCATGAGACAGGGAACACGGGAGAGTGAGGGTGGGGGAGGTGGGGGTGGCAGTGGGATGACAAAGGAGAGGGCATGGGGCAGTTGCAAACTAGGGGTGTTGGCTGCACACTCGAGCAGATTTAGATAGACCGGGTGGTCTGTTTCTGCTGGCACATTCGTATGTTCGTATGTACAAGTGCTACTTGGAATGCCTCTAGGCCTCTGCTATGTGTCTGTACCTATGGGTAGGTTGGAGCACAGGACCCAGAGGGCCCATGCTCCCACCTATGCATACTATTTATGCTAAACTAGGAGCACTTGACCCTCCTACACTATGCCTGTACACTCATGGGTGGGTGGGAGTGCAGGGCCCACAGGGCCCACACTCACATCTATGGATATGATTATACAAAACTAAAAGCTCTGGGCCCTCCTGTGCTATTTCTCTATACTTATAGGTAGGTGGGAGCACCCATGTATACCATCTTGCAATAGTGGAAGCATAGGGCCCTCAGGCACTATGTCTCTGCACTTATGGGTGGGTAGTTGCACAGGGCTCAGAGGACCCATGCTCCCACATATGCATCCCATTATGCAAAATTGGGAGCACAGTGCCAATCTGTGCTATGCCTCTACACTGATGGGTGGGTAGGAGCGCAGGGCCTAGAGGGCCCATGCTCCCATCTATGGATACCATATGAGTAACATTTCACTTTCTCATAAAGAAGGAAAACTGCAAAAAACTCTGTTAATGCATCAGTTAGGGTTGATTCCACACCAGCAAAAGTCTGGAAAATCGAAGTTAGGATTACCTACCCTACCACCAACACAACCCCTCCCACCTTCCACAAACCGACAGGTATTGGGTTTTGCCTTGAGCCATTGGGCCTAACTCCCACTCCATTCTCCTATACTGTACTATCTCAGCTTCTTTATGCATGGAATGGGGTGTGAGTTAGGGCCACTAAAGTTAGGGTTGACCTAGTACTTTAATGTCAAATTCAAAATGTTGCGCTTTAATACCTTTGCAAGCATTTGTCTGATTTCCTTGAACTTTTGCATGCATGTTGCGGTGTCTTAGATCTCTGGATCTGGAATGTTTCATTCCTGTTGTATTTGCAGTTGCAGAGCTGTGGAGTGTGAAAAAAATGTGAAATAATCCTCAATTTAGTGGAATTCTTTGCTTATCTCTACAGCTCGCATTGTTTGTCCATCTGGTTTGAAATTTTCAGGGTGTATGGGGACTGAGTCTGGGAAATGCCTTTGGAAAGTTTGGAGAAAAAATATTAATATGTTCAAAAGTTCTTAAACTTTTTCATTTCCCGTTATAGCCGATGGGAAAACAAAATTATGTGGACAAAGATAGGTTTCGCAGAACTTTTGCAAAAGTGCCATTGGTTTATATGGGGGACTTTCACATACTTCTGCATTATGTTCATGAAAGTATCATAGTTGTTTCGCAAAAGCTGTGCCATGTAAACCAATGGTATTTTTGCAAAAGACCTGTACTCCCACCTATGGATGCAATTATACAGAACTGGGAGCACAGGGCACTCCTGCTCTATGTCTCTGTACTTATAGGTGGATGGGAGCACAGGGCCCAGAGGGCCTGCACTCCCACCCATGGATACGATCTTGCAATACTGGGACCACAGGGCCCTCAGGCACTATGGGTCAGATTTTCAAAGGATCTTTAGATCCATGCAATCTGCATCAAGCAACCAGCTTCAGTCAGATCTAGGTACACCAAATACTGTGCACCATATTGTGCAAGGAAAGTGTTCTCTGTGACAAAGTCCCCCAAACTGACGCAAGAGGTCCACTGCATCAACAAACTGGTGTAAGGGATGAGAATGTCACAAGCTGCACCAAAATAAATGGTGCAAGGTGAGTCAAACATGGTGCAAGTTGAGTCAAACAAATGATGCAAGGAACAAAAATGACACAAACTGAGTAAAAAAATGGTGCAAGCTGAGTCAGAAATATGGTGCAAGTTGAGTAAAAAAGTATGCAAAGGATGAGAATGATGCAAGCTAAGCAAAAAAAAAAAAAAAGACAGATGAAATGGCAAAGACTAAGCCCCCAAAATGTTTTAAACTAGTCCTGCAGTAGAATACTGGCCTTTAATAGTAGCATAGTCAGGTCTGACCACCTGCAGTAGGTCTCTTTATATGCTCTAGTGTCCCTTAAACCAGCTCTGGCTGGTCTAACAGCAACATGCATCTCAGGCACAAGGACAGGATTAGCATTCTTTGAAAATCCCAAATAAGGGGATGGTGCATTGTTTTGGTGACGAAGGCATCCCTTCCGACATGGCCAGGCATTTATTTGGTTCTAGCATAGGGCAAGCCACTCTGGTACATGCAAACCTGTTTTTGATGCAAGCACCATTTGAAAATCAGAATTGGTGCAAGGTTTGATGCATCCTGCTCCTTGCGTCAGTTGTTTTTGACGCAAGTACCCTGCGTCATTCTCTTGCCTTTGAAAATCTGGCCCTATATCTCTATACTTATGGCTGGGTTGGAGCGCAGGGTCCAGGGGGTCCACACTCCCAAATATGCATCCCATTATGCTAAACTGGGAGCACAGGGCCTGCCTATGTTATGCCTCTACATTCATGGGTGGGTGGGTGGAGTGCAGGGCCAGGAGGGCTCATGCTCCCACCTATGTATACCATATCACTAACATTTCACTTTCTCAAAAATAAGGGAAATTTATTGCAAAAAACTCTGTTAATGCATCAATTAGGGTTGATTCCACACCGACAAAAGTGTGAAAATTTGATGTTAGGGTTACTAACCCAACCACCCCATGAACCACACCCCACCCTCCACACACCAACAGGCATCGTGGTGTGCATCAGGGTTGTTGGACTTAACTTTCACCCCAGTCTCTGATACTGTACCACTTAAACTTGTTTACACATGGCATGGGGTGAGAGTTAGGCTGACAACCCCAATGCACACCCCAATGCCTATTGGTGTGTGGAGGGTGGAAGGCAGTGTGTGGGGTGGTAGGGTTGGTAACCCTAATGTTGAATTTCCACACTTTTGTCGGTGTGGAATCAATCCTAACTGATGCATTAACTGAGTTTTTTGCAATGAATATATATATATATATACACATAATTTTATTGCATAAGTGGTTAGCAAAATGCTTTGCCTTGGGAGATGTCCCTCATAATAAGGACAGTTAAAACTTATGACTGTGGTTAATAAAATATTAGCATATCTGTTAAATCTGCTTTGCTAAATGCTTCTTGTACTGTTATTTATTTTATTTATAATATTTATTTTATTTGGGATAGACACACTGAGCTGGAGCTTGTGTCTGCCTGTGACCTGAGTGAAAAGGACTAAAAAGAAAAAGTCAATAATGCAGATGCAAAATTAAAGTAGTGCAATTATGAATCCATGCAGAATAAAAAAGATAGTTTACAGCAGCAAACTAGAATAACCATGGCCAGAGGTGCAAGCTAGATTTCCAAATAAAGTACACAGGAAATCTGAATAAAATACTTAAGGAATAACACCTGACAGGATGTGCAGCTGGAAGGGAACATTGCACATCTCAGGTAGTTGTTTGGTATGAGGCATAGCTGAGTGCTGCAACCACCTATGAAGTACATTATTCCATTATGATCACAGTCCCTGAAGTGTGTTATCCCACTTATCAAATTATTTGTTTTGTGTGTGTTAAAAAAATATGTAGTTCAGGTGAGTGTACGGTTGTTAGAAAATAATAAATGGTCATGTGACATGTTTTGACCAATAAGGTTACAGGATTTTCATGGCCCATTTTATATTATGGAAGTAAAACAAAACGCTGTGCTGTTCAGTTAAAATGTTGTTTATGTGAGATGGCAAAGTGTATATAAATGAGGCTGGGATGACAGTGAAAAAAAACAAGGTGGGGGAGAAAAGTGGAGGGGGAAATGTAATTCGCTCCTGTATTATGACATTTTTACACTTAAACATGTTATTTTAAAGATTCAAGCTCACCAAACATAATCCTCAATTTAACAAGTGTTTTACAATTTAAAAGACTTACTTTGATAACTTTCTTTTCCTGGGCCTCTTACTGTTTTTCACTTCAGTTCTCTCTTAACAATGTGAGTCACTTAATTAGGTGAAAGTGTATTGTCTGTATGCAATATATGTGGGTCGCACCTGTAAAAGGAACTTGTTTCCAGTGTGCTTACCCGTTAAGCGATTAAACAAACAAACAAACAAACAAACAAACAAAGTGAAATATTCATGCATTTTTTTACCTATGTTGTCACTGCTCAGTAATTATAAAAAATTAAATATGGGAAGGGTTGAACGATGAGACTCTTTTTTTTTTATTTCACACACACCCTATGTTTATGATGTTTTCACAGACTCCTCAAGCTTCGCTCTCAAGGTTTATGGGCATCACACACCTCAAGTGTGTAAAATAACCTGATAATACACCTCTTCACATACATTATTCTCTTTTTATACATAAGTAATAAGCAACAGTAACTTATTATAAATATTTAACAGTAACAATTAAACATTACTTATTACTTTTTCAAGGTAACTACCCCAACACAGTAGCTGGAGCAGTGATGTGTGCAAGAGGAGCAGCTCAGGGTGAAATTACAGATGGAGTGAAACAAGGGGTCCAGGCTGACAAAATTAGATTTGGGGAGCACAGTAGACAAACACCAGCGGGATCATCTTCAAGCACTATGTAGTTTTTTTTTCTTAATCCTGAACTCTGGTCCACAAAGCAAATTTTAAACCATATTAAGTGGCCATCTTTTTGTCATGATGAAAACATTTTATTTAAACCATTACCCCCTCTCCTCCATTTTGTAACTCATGTGTTTATTACTTGGAGACTGAATGACTTTTTTTCTTTACAACATTAATTTTCTTTTTTGTGAGTATTAACTTTGTAATTTTGTTCTTTATTTCTTCAATGATATTTTTTTCTCTTACAAATCCCTGTCTCTTATGAAAAGTGCCTTGGGTTCTTTCACTTCCACCTGGACATCCACAGAACAGCACCAGAGTGGGGCAGAAGGGACCTCGATTTAACATCTCATCTGAAGAACAGCACCCCCTGACAGTACAATAGCCCCCTAGTACTGCACCTGGGTGTCAGCATTTATGGCATAAGCCTATCCTGGTGTGGAACTAGAACCCACAACCTTCTAGTTCAGAGGCAGATGTGTTTCCAACTGAACTAAGTTGACACCTTCTGATGAAAGTGGAAGATGCCTGGAATGTTTTACTGTTGAAAAAAAAATAATTGTTGTCCAGCTTGGCTGCATGGCTGCTTTAAGTTTAGAAACACAATGGTTTAAAACTCTTGAATTGAGTTGATGGCCTCATCTTAAATGACAGAATAAAGTATGTGTGGAAGGCCATCTGAAGTATATTGTCTAGCACTCGTTGTCTTCAGTGTGATTCCCAGCAAGGGGATGGACATTTATGTTGAGATTTAATGCCAATCAGGGAGGGTCGGGCACACTGGATGGGTCAGTGGACTTTTTTCTGCCACTATACTCTATGTTTCTATGACATAAAGCAATCCAAAGACACTGAGTGGGCAGACACCCCCTTAAATTAGTGCATATTTGCATAACTTGGTTATATAAAGCATCTTTCATGCAACCTATATACTAAGATGTTTTGCAATCCAGGAGAGGGAGGAGAAGATATAATGTTTGCTGACATTTCAGGGCACATGGAGATTCCTACAGCAGAAAGACAGTGGAGAGAAGGTCAGGGAGGATAAGTGACTTGCCAAGAGTCACATGGTATGTGGCAGTTGTGGGATTCAAACCCAGATCTCCAGGTAACAGATCAGTGCTCTAACCAAAAGACTAGTCTGCCTACAGATAACATATTTATTCACACCTGCTTATGAAGTGCGGAGCGGGGGGGGCATGATTGACGCAGAGTGTCTTCATGACTGAAAGCAGCAGTATTTGTTAATCAATGAAATGTGTCACTATATAGTATTTGAGCTATAATGTGTTTTCAAGAGTAACATCACAATATAACTTTTTCTTTGCATTTTATTTAATTCTTGACTGGAGTTATGGGACCATGTCCACCATGAAAACAATAAACATCTTATTTATGTGTTTTTTGGTAAACAGGTAAATACACCAAACAATTGAATGCCTGTTTTCAGGTACAGCCTTGGATCTTGGCATGGTGCTGTGCTATTTACCATCAGAAGCATGTGCTAGCAACATCCTAATGCATCCAGAATATGAATCTAGGGTGTACAGTCAAGAGGAAGCACTGCTAGAAGAGATTTATAACAAATTGCTAGCCGACAAATGATGGCCATATTTATTGATGAACTATTGCAAAGCTAGTAATAACAAGGGCTTTAAAAATGTTAAATACTTGTCAAACACCACTTCAGTATGGGTGGTTCAGAACATAATTCAGGATGTATCTGACAGCCAACATCGTTTCTTCACAAGTTGGCTTAATAAGAGACTCCGGCAGGAGGAAGCCATATTCACCAGTGTCACGAAGTTCAAAGCAGAAGGAGTACTTGATGCCTTGATCGTAAGCCCAGTCCATAGAAATACCAGCTGCAGCATCTAAATATACATATAAAGAAATGTGAAATGACTAAAAGTCATTCTAAATGAGTATTTAGTACCTCAGAATAACACCACCATATCTTACAGGCTACTTAGAAATAACTCTATATGCAGGTTGTCATGCTAGTCTTATTGATAGCCACCATTATGATTTGTTTGGAAAGTTTTTTTTCTTTTACAATTTACCCAGGAATGCCTAGCTGAGATGTAGCATCTCATTTTCTGTTAGGTCCTCTTTATATCCATTTCTGTAGCTAGGTGGATGGAAGCACTGAGAAGTTACATGACTTGCTCAAGGTCACAGACTGAGTATTTGGCCTGGGGGGGGGGGGGGTGAGCCTTTTATCTCCCAGTTTCCAAGCCAGGGCATTCACCACTAGATCACAGTGCCTCACGTACTGTATGCAGTTATAGTATATAGGTGGTGTGAGATGCTGCTTATGGTAGGAGTGTAATGTGAGTGTTAGCACTTACAGTTTGGGACAAGAAGACAGCGAAGCAAAGCTGAGCAGTTTTGTCAGCCCAAATGAGAAGATGCTATTATGCCATTCCTATCCTTTTTAACTAAAAACAGAGACACTTGGCTGTCAATGGGAGAAAAAGGCCCAATGGGCCATTGAGTTTTTATGGAGAATATTTAGATCCCATGCACTACTTTTTTGGCAAATTGCGTCTTTGGCATGTTAATCATGAGTGTGCTAAATTTCCAGGGTTGCTATGTAAGCAATACGATGTGACCAGGTGTTGGTAGCACTATGACAACCACATGCCCAGTGGCAAAGTAAGGCACAAGGCCACAGACCAAGTCTCTTCAGACCCTGGCAGTGCAATTGTCACAGTGTCATCAATGCCCTGGAGAGTCTTGTCACACTTATAAAATGGGTTCATGAGAAATATTTTAAAAAGAAAACTTTCAAAATAATTTTTTTTACCTATCAGTATTACCATAAAAGACTTCTAGCACAGCACCTATAAATGTATTATAAATCACTTAAGTTGGATAGAGGTATTTATACAAAGGTTTCATTTTTAAAAAGGCAGATTAAATTCTCCTCTCCCTGTCTCTGAAGTGGAATGCTCACTTTCAACATTTCTGTTAAATAAAATGATTGTTGCCATATTGTTCCTTGTACAACAAGGTGCACAACGTAGGTGATTTGATAACTTTTATTGGACCAACAAAGAGTTACAGAAAATCCTTAAGCTTTCAAACCTACATGGTTCTTCCTCAGAAGGAATGGCAGGTTTCTGAAAAGAGCTCTCTTTAAAATACTCAGAGCAATATTAGGAAGGAAAAAAAAACATAGACATGAATGTGACAGATTAGAGGAGTAATTAGATGAGAAACACAACCAGAGATAAGAAAACTCCATTGAAACTCTAGTGTGTAGGTCAAATGTCATTGGGTGGAAGGTTATGTAGTTGGAGAAGAAGTATAAATTATCTAATGTTAATGTCTTACTAAACAGAATTGGAAGACTGTAGTTCCAATTCTCAAAAGACCCTTTGATCACCACAAGTTGCAGTGCCCTAGGACTACGGCAACCTGGGAGCGCAATAGGCCCTGCACCTGATTCCCAATTAGGCAGAGTCCAGGCAGCAAAGTCCCATGGCTTGAAGCAACCATAGCATGTGATGAATAGAGGGCATACCTGGACAGGGTGCAGCAACCCGTGGGCAGGTGTGTGGCAATGTCCACAGACCGGCCCTGGTGGTCTAGTGGACCACCCACTCTGATGCCTCCTAGAATTACTATTAAGCTTAAGTCCCTAGTGGACCCCCAATCCTTGATTACCCCTTTATAAAGAAATAGTAATATAACCCCCATCCCCAGTGGCTTGGGGGATCCCCCTTCCCAATGTCCTCATGAACTAATTATGTCATCTACATCCCTGTTTGTCTAGTTGACCTCCTCCTCAATCCCCAATGTGCCCAAGATGTGATTTTGCATTCAGGTTCCCTGGTGAGCTACTGTCCTACCAAGCCCGATCCCCCATTATGCCATATTATGCCATCGTTGGCGGTATAATGGCCCCCCACAATGGGAGGGAGTGTACCACCACTCCACTCCCTCATCCCCAAACTGAGCCAGCAACTAGCACAGTCCACCGCTCTCTATCATGGCCAGCCACTGACTGAGCTCTGAATGAGCCTGTACTATATATAGTACACGCTCAGTGACAGCTGTCAATCACTGAGTGTATACTGTATACAGTATGCACTCATTGAGAGCTCAGTCAGTGGCTTGCTGTGGTGGTGAGTGGTGGGCTATTCCAGTCTCCGGCTTGGTTTGAGGACATGGGAGCAGGGTGGTGGGACACCACCTGCCACATGGGGTGGTCATTATACCACCAACAATGACATAATATGGCATGACTTGGGATCGGGGCTTGGGGAGGTGCTAGATCACCAGGGAATTTGAATACAAAATTACATCTTGGGGACATCAGGGATTAGAGATGGGGGTTCACTAGACCACCAGGGACATATATAACATAATTAGTTCATGGGGACATTGGCTAGATCACCAGAGAGGGGGTTTACTATACTATTTCTTGATATGGGCTACATCAGGGATCAGGGGGTCCACTAGACCACCAGGGATCCTTTGGTATTTTAACGGGAAAACAGGGCTGGGGAGGGGGAACCGCAGCACATTGCCGCAAATAGGTCCACTGACCTGGAGAACAAATTTCTAAGCAGGTGTTGACAAATTTTAAAATGACATGCTTGTCCAAGGACAAGTGGCCTAGCCAAAAATGGTAGTCCCAGTGTTGTGAGTGGTAGTTCATGTTCGGAAGGCTACAATTTGAGGAAAACTTGGAAAAAGTATGTAACAACTAAATACATGGTGTAAGGGGAGATGCATTATAAATACTATGTAGCTGTAGCTACTGGAAAACAGAAGAAATATATTTTCTGTTTAATACAGGTGGATGGGGAAGTGTGAGACAAGTGCCAATCCCAGAATAAAGTTCAACAAACTAACGTGTGTAGCAGTATGTCAGGATAATAATTTAGAACTATGTGTGTATGTATGTATGTATGCATGCATGCATGTATGTATGTATGTATGTATGTATATATGTATTTATTTACTGTTTTGTGATGCTAATAAAATCTATTCTGTAAAGTCACTGTGTGGTGTGTTTATTTTGTGCGGTACAGGTAGTCTAGAATGGGAGGGAAAGGGAACAGTCACTAATTAAAAATTGTCTTTGTAACAGGCTGCTAAACTAAACAAGACAGGAGGCAGTCAGAGTGGAATGAAATTGGAATGAAGAAACAGCAACTAGAATTCGTTATGTTGGTATTAGGTAACAGTTGAAGTTATCTTTTTCTGCAGTTTAGTTAATTTTTCAAATCCCAACCCTCTCTCTTCCCTCCTCTTTCTTAAATATTTATCTCCTTAGAGCAGAATGCTATTTATTTATTTTTTTGCCAAATGCTGAGCTGTGGTGGTAACACAGTGCCCCTTAGTTTTCTTAGGGCAACACATCACAGCCCAGTCCTTCTTTCTTTCCCATGTGAATCTCCCCTCTGACTTCCAGTCCTTTTTTTTTTTGGGGGCAAATTTGCTCTCTTTAGTCAGTTATGTTTGTTGAAATTGTTGCCTTTTCTTGCAGTTTAGTTTACACAGTTTGCAAATTCCAACTCTCTCTCTTCCCTTCCCTTCCCTTTCTTGAATATTTATCCCCTTATAGCTCAGCTGTCTGTTATTTTATTTTATGGTTTTTAATTTGCTCAGTTCTGGAACTTCTTTGCTTTAACCTGGCTCTGTCTGTTCTCCTTCTCTCGCCTCCTTAACTGCTGCTCGGTGTCCCTCTCCTCTATATCTGTCATGACGATCCTGACCCTTGCCCAGTCCAACACCAACAATGAACCTTCTCCAACTACATAACCTTTCACCTTGTGACATTGGACCTACACACAACTAAAGTTTCAGGGGGGATTTCTTATGGCTGTTTGGTTCTGATTCTCATCTAATTACTTCCCTAATCTGTCACATTCATGTGTAACATGTTTTTTTTCTTCATAATATCTAGTGCTGTACTTTGTCAAGGGTACTGAGCTTCAAATGCAGAGAACTCAACCACAGGATAGGGAGGTTTGCCAACTCGGCAAAACCACTTGCCCACCACTACATAGTGCTGAATTCCCTAAACTGACTGCCCCTTGAGGGCAGACTGGCCCACCCCTCCCCATGCCTAGCCTACAAAATAAGGTAGGACAACTTCTCCCCTCCTATCCTAAAAAATCTGCTGCAACCTAAGCAGTGCAAAATAACCTTAAGATCCTCGGAACTCCAGTTATTCCAGGTACCCAGAACCCAGAACTCTTGGGGAGCTTTATCATTCTCCTTTGCCATCCATTCCCTATGGCATGGGCTCTCGTGTAGCATCCAATCATCCACCTCCCTAAGGGGTTTCAAAAAAGAGCATCTCACTCCTCCTCCTATAACTGATATGGGTTTATTTTACCACACTTGACACCTAAATTATTGTAATCTGTTGTCTCTCCCTCATAAGATCTGCTGTGAAATATGTTGACTAATAATGCTGTACTCCTTGCTGAATATGTCCTTTACTGTTCATAATTGTATAGTGTGTATGTCACTGCTTTATGTCTCTCTGTAAGTAACCCTGGGTTGCCCCTGAAAAGGGAATCATCTGGTTTCAGTGGGCCTACCCAGTTACCAAAATTAAATAAAGAAATAATATTACTCTGGATATTTTAAAGTGAGCTCTTTTCAGAAACCTGCCATTCCTTCTGAGGAAGAATCATGCAGATTCGGAAGCTTAAGAATTTTCTGTAAATCTTTTGCTGGTCCAATAAAAGTATCAGATCACCTGCTTTGTGTATCTTTTTCAACGTTCCTGCATGAGACAACTATACGCAGGATAAAAGGCCTTGTGGTTCATAAAAAAATGACTTTTCGCAAGATAAGAGGCCTTGAGGTCTAAGGACTAATTAGTTGAAATCACATACATGATTTGTCATAGAGATATAAGAAGCTGATTATCTATAATGATTTAAATAGACAGATATATGTGTGTTAGAATAATATGTCAGTGGCTTGCATGAGGACATTGGCAGCTACTGAAAACCCCAAGATGCCTGCGAAAAGCTATTTACATGACTAGGGCTGCTTATTTTGCTTCTAATTTCCAAAAGAATCTAAATTGCCCATCTAAATTTTAGAAGGCTGTTCACTCCCTTTTCATCACCCTTACCAGTCAGTACTTAAAGTGGGAAGTTCCCTGGAAGATCACCATGAAGTCGTGTCTGTTTTTAATGACAGACTGACTATTTCACTTAATGTGCTCCATTTCTTTTACCCCTACCCTTCTCCTTCCCTACCTTCACTTCCTTATGCACGTTCTTAACTTTTCTCCTTCTCTCTTATCCACCCTTAGCCATACTTTCCATCCTACTCTCCTTCATACTAGCTAATGGATTCACTTCTATTGTCCTGAATCCCAACCTGTGCCTGGCTAGTCACTGTGTGTCAGCCCCTGTCTCCTCACTCCTCAATCTTCCTTTTCTGCTGGTCAGGTCCACACCTCCTGGAAGTGAGTTTGGGTCCTCCCATTCCATAAGGGCGGTGGTCCAGCTCCCCAGGTAGCTCCAGCCCTATTTCCATCTACTCTGCCCTCTGTAAGCTGCAAGAGAAGGTAGTGTTATCTCAACTCTTCTCCTACCTTGACTCATCTTCCTTGCTCAGTCCATTCCATTGCTGTTTTTAGGAAACCCAACCCACCAGCTCTTTTCTCAGGTTTACTGATCATATCTTGATAGGGATAACTACTAGCGTCTACTGTGTACAGTATGTAGAACAAGCCAAGGCATTCAGCATCACTATTCACCCCCTTCTCTTGAATAACCTGGGTGCTGAGAACCTCTAAGACTATGCAGTCAACTGGTTTCATCCTACCTATCTGACAGATGTCAACCAGTCTGCATACAGTAGGGAATTCTCTCTCTCTCCTCCCATCTAAATGGTTACTAGTTTACCAAAGGGCTTGGACCAGGACCTACTGTGTTACTGATGTTCCTGAATGACCTTTCTATAGACAGTTCCTCTCTGAGCATTCACATGTACACATATGAAACAGTAAACTTCCTCGGTGGTCCCGAAACACTAGAGTAAGGCCTTGCTTTGTTAGGCTGTTGTAGAAGATCTCAAATAATGGTGTATGTCATTCAAGTAGACTCACCAAGGGAAGGACCATGCTAAGGGTTGCTGATTCTGCACTGGTACCTGTGGTGACTTGATCATAAGGTCTCAAAAGTGGAACAAGCTTTTGCAGCACACACCAGTGCATACAGGACAGATATCCCCCACAGGTGACACTGAAGAATTCTATAGCCTGAAACACTGCTTTCTGTTCTACTGATCTCTCCACCCTGTAAAAGGTGGCATTCCACCATGTCCCCATGTCTTTAATTAAGCAATGCTGTAGAACATTGTGCTTCTGTTGGTACTGGCAGAGGAGCTCAGTGTGTTTGGTGGATCAAGGGAAATATCTAGTGGTATCTAGTATAGTGTCAAGTATTGCTTTTAGCTTGCATGTTTGCTAAGCTCATGACTCACTATCAGATTCGGTTCATGTGCAAAACAAGGTGCATGGCAGAAATCTGCATCAGTTATGACCTTCAGCATGTTACTACGTACATAAAGACATACAAACATGCCAGCAGATAAAGGCCTTTCTGACTATCAAGTCTACTTGAGTATGCAGGTCCCCTCTGTGTTCACACAGGGACCTGCCCCCCAATTTCCTGTAACTCCTCTTGAATACCCCATTCCACTAGCAATTTTCCCCATTCACTCTGTCCCATCCTGTCTTGAAGCTATCCACTGTTTTCAGGCAGACCACCTCCTCCAGCAACTCATTCCACTTTGCCACCACTCTCTCAGTGAAAAGTGCCTCCTCGTCCCTCCTGAATCTTCCCCCTATCAATATTAGGTTATGCCCCCTAGTGGACTTTTCTCAGTAAGGCTGAAGAGGCCCTCAGTGTTCTCCCTGTAAGTACTTTTAAGGCACTTGAAGGTCTCAGTCATGTCCCCCTTTCCCTTCTGTTCTCAAAAGAGAAGATGTTGAGACCCTTGAGTCTCTCTTCATTAGTGTTGCCCTCTTGGCCCTGCATTATCTTGGATGCCCTTCTCTGGTCCATTTCCAGCAAGTTGACATCCTTCTTAAGATAAGTGCACCAAAATTGCACACTGTTCTCCAGATGCAGTTTCACCAGTGATCTGTACAGTGGCAGTATGATCTCTATCTTACTGCTGGTAATCCCACTTGCTATGCAGCTCAGTATCTGATTTACTTTTGCTGTTGCTCTCCTGCAGTGTGCCAAGTACTTCAGGTTACTCATGATGATTAGCACCAAGTCCTTTTCTTCCTCTGACTTGGTTAGCTTCACACCTCCCAACAAGTATTTGGTCTTTGGGTTTTTTGTGCGCAGGTGGATAATTTCACACATTTTATCATTGAGCCCTAGTTACCAAATGCCAGATCAGTTCTCTAACCTAACCAGGTCTTTCCTGAGTTCTGGTCTCCCCTCCTCCATATCCACCCTCCCACAAAGCTTTGTGTCATCTGTGAGCCCATCTGCTATGTCACTGATGAAAATGTTAAACAGTGGAATGAGCACCAAGCCATGTAGGATCCCACTGGTCACTGGCCTCGTTTCCGATAATTTCCGTCCAATTACTTCCTTTTAGTTTCTGTCCTGCAACCTGTTTTTGACCTGCCTAGCAAGCTCGGCTCCACCTTCAGGTCTTCCAGCTTTCTGACCAGTCTCTTATGAGGCACAGAGTCAAAGGCCTTGCTGAAGTCCAGATACAGGACATCAACAACTTAGCCCTTGTCCACTATCATGGTCACCCGGTTGAAGAAATCAAGTAGGTTAGTCTGGCAGCACCTTCCAAACACAAACCCAAGTTGTCTTTCATTCTGTAGCCCCATTTCCTTCAGAAAGACCACAAGTCTTTCTTTCAGGATGGTCTCCATCAGCTTCCTCACTATTGAAATCAGACTGGCTGGTCTGTAGTTTCTGGTTCATTCCTTGGCCCACTGTTATGAAGAGGCACCACATGTGCAGTTCTCCATTCCCAGTGCACACCTCCAGACTCCAGAGAGGCATTAAACAGGTCTTCCAGGAGGCCTGCCAGTACCTCCTCCAGTTTCCTTAGGTCCTTTGGGTGAACATCATCTGTCCCTGTGGATTTATCCACCTTCAGGTCTCTTAGGCCCTTATACACCCTGTCCACTTGTATTACACTACCATGACTCCTCGCTTTCCAGTTCCCACCACTCCCTTGCAGCACTGGTTTGTCCTCTCCAGTAAAGACAGAGAAGAAGTGCTTTTTAAGTACCTCTTCTTTCTCTTCACTTCCCTCTGCCCAGACACCTCTTTTTCAATCTGACAATCTCATCTTTAATGTTCCTGTCTTCCCTTATATATTTGAAGAAGGCCTCCTCGCCCAATTTTACTCCCTACACTAGCTGTACTTCCCCTGGTTGCCTTTGCCTCTTTAACTGCTCTGCTCACCTCCTTTGATTTAGCACAATAATTCTCCCTATCCTTCACTTTCTGAGTATGTTCATACTTCTGGAAGACTGTCTTTTTGTCCCTTACTGCATTTGCCACCTCCTTGCTGAACCAGCTGTGCTTTTTGGCTTTAGATTTCTTGCTTTTGATTTTGGCACACTCACTAGTAGTCTTCATCAATACCTCCTTTATTATGGCCCATTTCTGTTCCACCTCCATCTCTTTTCTGATGCCAGCAAAGTGTACTACAAGATTTTCTTCCATCCTACTAAGGTCAGACTTCCTGAAGTCCAAAACCCTTGTCTTGGTCCTAACCATCCCTATGCCCATGTCCAGGTGGAACCACACTGCTTAGGAGTCACTTTCTGCAAGTACTGCAGTGCTTCCACCTTTATATGCTGAACATGGGCTCAGTTGGATAGGAGCAGGTCCAATATGGCCCTCTTCTGTTCATACCTTGTATCAGGAACCCACTCTGGAACGCATCCAGCAGTACTTGCTCCTTGGTGTCGATGGTAGCTGGGATTTTCTAACTTACCCCTGGCAGACTAAAGTCCCCAGTTATTACTACCCGCCCATTGCTTGCCATTTCCATGATTTGTGCTCCCAGTACCTTGTCCAACTCCTCTTTCTTTGAACATGATCTGTAGACCACACCCAAACATAGTTTCCTCCCCTCAGAGATTGTACTTACACCCATAACTCTTCTGCCTTTCCTTCCACCCCTTCCTCTCTGGTACAGGTTATCCCCTCCTTCACATACAGAGCCATTTCCCCCTTCCCATCCCCCTATCCTCCCTATACATTTTATACTGGGGGTCTGTGAGGTCCTAGTCATTGTTCAGTATGGCCCATGTCTCTGTGATGGCCACTATGTCCTCCTCTCCCTCTGCCATCAGCACCTGCAATTCAGCCATTTTGTTTCTCAGAATTCTGGTGTTCAGAGAGTCCACCCTCCACCATGATTTGGGCCCCTCTTTACTCCTGTTCCATCTCTCCTCATCCCTCCTTTTTCCTTCCGCCCTTGTCCACTCACTCCTTTCTATTCTGTCTTGACTAGTGAGGAAGGCTATCAGCCTTCTCCATCAGACGACTAAGGTTGCTTTGCACCCTGCTGTCCCATCAGTTTTAACTGGTTTTGTTTCTCATGAATTCCTCCAGCTTGCCCTTCAGGGCCCTTGTACCATTCTTACTTAGATGTAAACTGCCTGGTGCATACAGATCTTTTCCCAGGTCCCTGACCAGTTACCAACTACAGTTTGCTCCACTTCTACCATCCTCGGTTTTTACAGGCAGTTGGTTTTAGTGAGTTAAAAGCATTTTCCATTTGCCATTTGTATTGCTAATATGGTGAAAAACGACCATATATAACAATCTATAGTGGCCACCTATTTCAGGCAGTTTCCCGTAATGCTGTGCTGTCAAAACGTGTAATTACTGTGCTAGAAATACTAAAATACTTTAACTACCATCACTATAGAGACTGTACTGCTAATCTCAAAAGCACCCTATTTGTCAGCAGTTATTCATAATGCCTTAATGTCCTGCTTGTTCTCAAGTTCTGCTCTACTACACAGCACATACCACTGTCGCCTGAATGCTCAATATATTTAAAGGCGCTACAGCCTCATCTTTATTTTAAAATATTTAAAAACTACAGTTAGTGTACGATGCCTCTTTCTGTTCCTGCATACTGCCAGGTTCCTGCATACTGCTGGTTGTCACTTCATTTACTGTCGTCTCTACTACCTATCAGCACACTACTGTAATCTCTCCGCACCCTACTGTAACAAGGTACTGACTTCACTTTTTTTTTCTCCTTGTTACTTGTTTTTGATAGAAAGTCCACTTGCTATTCTGGGCAAAATAGGTTTATAAGTGGCTTGCACTGTATCCCATACTCCTACATCACTCTCTGAGCAATACATTAAATTCCCCTATTCTTACTTTCCTTGCAGTGCTAGCCCTTATGACTGACTTGTAACACCTCCGAGAAGGCTACTAATCTCCCTACCTCACTGCAGATTTTTCCTACCTCCTTGAACTTCTCTTGCACCACCCCCAGCTCACATCCTGCAAGGTCATTTGTACCCAGGTTTCTCCTCCCTCCTTCCCTATGTGCTGGGCTATCAGAGATCCCACTGTTATCTCTGGCAGATATTCAGCTTTTCTGTGTTTGCATTGGACTCCTTCCCCCTCATCTCACCCCCTTATCTATTGAATCCTTCAAGATCACCACCCTTCCCCATCACCTTGAGCCCTCCCCCCTCCACCCATACTGCTGTCCGCTCCTACTGGCCCCTTCTTCCCCTCATGCCCATCCTGTACACCCCTTGTGTCCTTGTACCAGCTGTGCCTGGCCCAGTCCCTCCTCCTGATCTTCTCTTCCCTCTAGCACTCCCCCATGTTTCCCTTCTGCTCTTCACCCCAGCCTGTTCCCTTGATCTCCCTTCCCAGCCACTCTCTTTCTTGCTTATTCTGCCCACTTCCTCTCACCCAAACTCCTCCCCTCCCACTTTCTCTCCTTACCTTCCCTGAAGTCCTTCCTCCTACTACTTCCTCCCCTCCCTATCTCACTGTCCTTACCCCCCAAGTTCCTCTTCCTTCCCCTGTCCAGTGGGAGGAACCTGTTCCATACTGCCATCTCTGGATGTACTCCCATTGGACACTCTTCCCACATTGCTTTACCTGTTCCTCTCACTGTTATCTACACCCAGTCTAAGGCCTTCTTACTCCCATAGTTTGACATGAACATTCCCACCTTCAGACTAGAGGAGGCAGTGTAGCGCATTGGTTTAAGGCTCTGAGCTGCAAACCTGGAGACCTGGGTTTGAATCCCATAGCCCCCATTTGCATACTGTGTGACCCTGAGCAAGTCACTTAACTTCCTTGTGCTCCCAGGTCACACCTGCAAACAAGCTTTCAGCTTAGTGTGTCTCTCCTGGGAAAAAAAAAAAAGGAAAAAGATTGTGATGGTATATCCAGATGTCTAGCAGTGAATGGATGAACTGCAGAATGTTTCTCCGCTGTGCATCCCCTCCATGAATGCCAGATTAAGTAAGGCAGTTCTTATATTGGTGTACCTTGGTAAGGCTGTCTGCTTTAATGTAACTCTTGCAGAGGTTGGTGGTGCTGGAGATGGGGGGTTGTAATGTTGGTGGTACTGCCTGATGTGGACACAACCCAACTGGCAGTGAGACTTACAGCAGAAAGCTTTGGTTTGCACTACTGCTCTAGATATCACTAGTGTAATTCACATGCCCCCCACCTCCTTCAGAAGTATCACCATCTATATTCATACTGACTTGTACATTCTAGGGAGAACATGCATTCTAAAATATGAAGCATGATGGAATGCTGTATTTGGGCTTCAGTTCATGCAAGTCTTCAAACATTGGTGTCCTCTACAGTGGAGAATAGTTGAATATCAAAGATCATAATCTCCCAACCAGTTGTATGGTTTGGAAAGAGGCTGGTTAACTTGGTGGCAGTTACATTTACTTATTTATTCATTAAATTTTGATGACCGGATAGGCCCACTGAGCCCCAAAGGTCCCTTTTTCAGGGGTGACCCGGGATAACATTACACGGTTAAATACAGAGAAAGGAAGTTGGTTACAAAGCACAGATAGATTTTTGCAGGTTTCAGTCATAGATAGCATTTTACAGTACAGACAGATAATTATACAGGTTTCAGTCATAGATAGCATTTTAAACAGTAAGTTAGGATTTACTAGCTGTTATGGTGTGACAAGCTCTAGTGCAAGGGATATTAATGGTTTGTTAGGGACTGTACTATGCTAAGGTTGCCCAAGTGAGAGGGTTGGCATTAGTAGATGGGGGGGGGGGACTGTCGGGTGCCATGACAATGGCAAGTGCTGGCTTCAAACATATGGACCTTAAGAAGTCTGGTGCAGAAATTAATAAGTGAGGAGGCTTCCTGTACTGAAGGTGGGAGTTTGTTCCACAGGAAAGGGGCGGCATAGGAGAAAGATTTGCCACCTGCCTTGGTTCTGACTTTGGAAACTTCCAGCAGAGTCCGACCTGATGTCCGTAGATTCTGAGGATTGTGCTTGCTGGCAATAGTTCCAACTAAGCTAGGTGGAGCAGACAGGCTGGGTAACTTGAAAGCCAGGCAGAGCAAGGGGTGCTGGAGGTGTGTGACCAGGGAGGGTCACTGCAACTGGGCTAGTGTATCATGCGTAGCGAACCAAGCTACTTTGTAGAATAGTATCTGCAGCTGGTTGACCTCTTGCTTGGCCATGCCCTGTATGATAGGGGCAGCATAGGTCAGTGTGGGGAGCAGTACACTGGTGGTGATTGAGACCCTAGCTTCTGGGATAAGCTGGTCCTTTAAATGATACAGAGTGCCAAGTTTACAGTGGATGGTCTTGGTCACTAAGCCTATATGGTTCTTAAAGGTGAGACCTTGGTCAAGTGTGAGTCCTAGGTAGAGACTTGGCAGAGAACACCAGGAGGAAGGAGTTGCTGTGTGACTGGACTTCTCTACTGGGACTAAAAAAGTAGAACTCTACTACAGGGACCTTCAATTTAGGGTAAAAAAAAAGTCAGTGCATTTGTCTGAGTTGTCTGAAGTGAACTGTTCTCTGAGCAGTTACCTAGGTGTAAATCTCAGGAGGCTGAAGGGGATTGTTATCTGTGCAATTTAACTATGTGTAGAAATATCTATTAAGTAGGGGGAGTGGCTTAGCTAGAAGGAAGCCAGGTGACAGCCAGATTAAAATACTGCCCTAGATAGCTTCAGCCAGAGACTTGGCAGAGAACACCAGGAAGAAGGAGTTGCTGTGTGACTGGACTTCTCTATTGGGATTATATTGCCCTCCACCCCCCCACCCAAAGCTAGTTCTACTTTTATAGGCACAGGATTTGACGATAACAGGAACTTCCTGTTTGGGAGCAGGAAGTGAGTGATCACAGAGCCACCAAAGACTCACCATCCTAGAAGGATAAGAGTAGCTCTCCATCCCCCCCTAGCTGCTGGAGGTCTGCCTCTGAGCAAGTAAGGGGACTACTGAGAAATATAGGACCTTTTTGTCTCAGAACAGGATGATCAGGTGCTTAAAGGGCACAGAGGCAGTAAGTTAAGTAGGGAGAAAAAAAAAACAGAGGAAAGAACAAGGATTCTAAACAACAGTGAAGGGGCCAGAAATAAAACATGATGGGAGTGGTGCAGGGAAGTGGCTGTGCAGCAGCAGTCTTCTGGGAGATGTTCTAGAGGATGTGGTGTTGTCCCATCTGCAGGCACCTCTCTGGGCTGAGGGAGGAGGTTGCTCATCTCCAGGCTGAGTTGGCTAGGATTTGTGGGATCTCCTGTCTCATCCAGGGACCACCAGGGCCACTGCCATATCCTCAGAGGTTGCCAAGAAAGAGAAGTGGTTGGACTGCACTGGGCCTTGGGAGGGTGAGAGTGGTGGAACAGAGGTGCATCCCTCCAGCTGTACCTCTCCACAATACATATGCCATTCTGGCAAAGTGTGGTTCCTCTATGGAGGCACCCACAGTGGAGACCAAGGAGGATGCTGGTAACCTCCACAAAGGAGACCCATAGGAGGGTTGCATGAGACTCTACAGGGGAAGGAAACAACTCCTAGTGGGAACTCCATTGTTAGGAAGGTAGAACTGGGGGAGGAAGGGGAGAGGGAGGTAAGGTGCCTGCCTGCTGCCATGGCTTGGAGGGACAGGGAGCGAATCCTCAGGATCACCAGAGCAGCTGCACAGGGGAGGGAGCTGGATGTCATTGTCCACCTAGGGGCAAATGATCTGGCTATGAAAGGGATCAGAGTAGTGCAGGAAGAGTTTGTAGAGTTGGGGAGGGGCCTTAGACAAGTAGCACACATGGTAACCTTCTCGGAGGTGCTGCCTGTCTATGGCGTAAGTGAGACTAAGGTGCTCCACACCATGGGATTCAATCAGTGGTCCTAGGTGATAGGTTTAAATGCTTCATTGGCAAGCATTTAAACTAGCCAAGGGGAGAGGCACTGGAAAGGAGCAGGGAAATCCTAGCCCCCCCAAAAAGTCAGGTTAGTAAGTGAGGTAAACACAAAGATAGAGATGTCGATAGGGAGAAGGGCAGGGGTAAATGGTGACAGTGACAAAGACAATAAGGACAGGGATGAGCAAAAAGGAGTAAGGCCATCAGGAAATGAGAGTAATGAGTACCAATGCCCATAGCCTGGGCAACAAGCTCCCTGAACTGGTGGCCTTGATGGAAGAGGGATGCCTGGATATTGTAGCAGTCACAGAAAAATGATGGGGATGTTAACATACCAGGGTACACAACCTACAGGAGAGACAGGGAGGGGAGAAGAGGGGGAGGAGTAGCTGTCTATGTAAGGGAAGGAAGGAATAAAAGCAACTGAACAAAAGAGTAAACAGGGAGGAGAGGAGGCACTGTGGGTCACCTTAGAGACTGGAAATGGCACCACAATCTGCACAGGGGTTGCATACAGACCCCCATGTCAGGGGGGAAGGAATGGACAAGGATATGATAGAAGGCATTCTTAGAATGGCAGAGAAAGGGGAGATACTGTTGATGGGAGACCTGAATATGCCAGATGTTAACTGGAGCACATTTGCTGCAGCCACATCCAAGAGCAGGGCCATTCTCAATGCCCTACAGGTGGCATGCCTCAGACAGCTAGTTTTGGAACCCACTCATGAGGGAGCAATCTTAGTCCTCGTACTCTCAAATGGGGCAGTGAAAGGATCATCAGACAGTGTGGTTCATGATAAACTCAGCTACAGAGTCAAGCCATACAAAAGTGAGGGTACTGGACTTCAGGAGGGCTGACTTTGGCAAGATGGGAGAGTGCCTTAGAAAAGCACTAGCAAACAGGCTAGAAGGTGGGGTGGACAACAATGGGAAAACATTAGATCTGCCATGACAGAGGGCAACAGGCCTTTGTGTGACGCAAATAAACAAATCAAAACAAAAGAAAAAATCACTATGGTTCTCAAAAGAGGTGGCGGGGAAGGTCAGGGAGAAAAAGATAGCATTCAGGAAGTATAAGGAAACACAGAAGGAGCAGGACAGAGAGCGGTACCTGTTAAGGCAGAAGGAAGCAGGGAGGGAAGTCAGAATAACAAAGGCCCAAACTGAGGAAAAGATAGACAACTCGGTTAAGAAGGGGGGATAAAACCTTTTATAGGTACATCAGGGAGCGTAGAAAGACAAAGGGAGGGATGGTGAGGCTGAATAGAATGGACGGTGGGTGGGCAGAGAGGAACAGTGAAAAAGCAATGATACTGAACAAACATTTCTGCTCAGTATTCACAAAAGAGGAGGAGTGGGAGGTGCCTAATCCAAGTAACAGAAGCACTCTGGATAGGGGGCTTGATCCCAGTCCTTTCACAGAAGAAAGGGTTCTGAAAGAACTCCTAAAACTGAAGGTGGACAAAGCAATGGGGCCTGATGGAATTCACCCCAGAATTCTGAAAGAATTAAGGGGAGAACTAGTGAAACTACTGATTACCCTTTTTAACAAATCATGGGAGGATGGTGTGGTACCTGAGGACTGGAAGAAGGCAGATGTGATTCCCCTTCACAAAAGTGGGACCAAGACAGAGGCAGAAAACTACAGACCTGTCAGTTTGGCCTCTGTGATAGGGAAAGTGATGGAATCACTTCTGAAGGAAAGAACTGTTGAGTACCTAGAGGCCAGTGAAGCACAGGGACCAAGGCAGCATGGGTTCATAGCGGGAAGGTCATGTCAGATGAATCTAATTGATTTCTTTGACTAGGTGACCAAAGTAGTAGACCAGGGAGGGGCTGTGGACATGGCCTACCTAGACTTTAGCAAGGCATTTGACACAATCCCACACAAAATATTAATAGTCAAATTAACCAGCCTGGGAGTGGGTTCCAGGGTGGTAGCCTGGGTAAAACATTGGCTTGACAACAGGACACAGAAGGCAATTGTAAATGGAGTCCACTCTGTAGAAAGAGGGGTTACTAGTGGGGTACTACAGGGTTCAGTACTGGATCAAGTTCTTTTTAATGTCTTTATAAGTGACATTGCAGAGGGACTGGAAGGAAAAGTATGCCTCTGCAGATGACACAAAGATCTGCAACAGGGTTGATGCACAAGGAGGCATGGAAAGGATGAGAAGGGACTTGGCAAGGTTGTAGGAATGGTCAGAAGTATGGCAGCTTGGATTCAATGCAAAGAAGTGCAAAATAATGCACCTGGGCAACAAAAACCCTCTTCACCTTTAGCCATGCCTGAAGTGATGTTAGATCAGCTTGGAGAAGGGGACCAAGATCCGACAGGTTGTCCAAGGATCGGTAGATGACTATGTCATCTACATATTGAACAACCAAGCTACCCCCACAGTGGCGGTTTAGGTAGTGCATGAAGAGGGAGAACAGGGGCAGGCATTTAATGACTCAGTCAGTGTAGTTTGTTTCATTGAGGTGGTTGCAGTGTGCTTTTAAAGCAGTGCCAGTACCTGAGGATGCATCATTCAGTTGTTGTGGCTGCCATGGTGGCTGCATTACTTGGACAAACATCTTCTCCAATGATCCATGCCTGACTGCTCTTGCTAAATTAACTGTTGTCATAAGACCCTCAGCAGATACCCTTCTATCTGCCCCCTTTACAAAACCAGTTTGGACCAATACTCATTTCAATTTGCCTCTCTTAAGATCTGGTACTAACTTTCTCTACACACAGGAGAAACTAAGACACTATGGGTATCCAACAGTAGCCTAAAAATGGCACTTAATGAGGCAATTCTAATGTAAATGTTTTTCTTAAGTAATTGTTCTTATACATCTTTGCGGAGTTATTGCATTGTGCATTCTTGTTTTGTACATTTTCGCTGTGATATTGCTATTTTATATACTTACTACTGTCTCATTTCTACAGGTTGCCTCTGTAAACAGGCTTTTTTACCAGTGGGCATTACCCAGTTAGCAAATACACAAGTAACTAAATAAAAAAATACATACATACTGTACATACATACATAAATAAAGAATTAAAGGTTGCTAATCACATAAAGCAAAACAAGCTTTTGGTCTGCAAGATTTAATTTCGGTGCTAGATTATGGAACTGTTACAATGTTTGCACTATCCAATAAAGAAAGTGATACATTAAGTGTACTGTTTAACAGAATTGGTTGTTTTGCTCTTACTGGCTTCTATGCACTAAGGGATGGATTGCCTATGTACTGCAGATGTATAGCATGTAGGCAATCCTAAGTAACAATGTCACACACCAAAGGATCCCATGGACCTTGGCAGCATGCATGGAAAGGATGTGTGTACCTTCCACAGTTCATCTCCTGGCTGTTTGCATAGTTACACATGTGGATGGTTCAGGGGCATGTCTTGGGGCATTCCAGCTCTTGGCACTATTCATGAAGGCATGGAAAGCTGGACAAGGGGAGCACAGGATACAGCAGTAAGGTCCCTGCCATATCCCCTGTGCATCTTCCCCCCCAAAAAAACACCCACTGGCCATGACAGGAAGATAAAACTTGTTGTGCTACCCTGGCCCTATGGTAAGCAAAGAAGGGCTGGTGGCAGCCAGTCGGGAATTCACCTGTTACATTTTTGACTCCTGGACTCCTGCCATCCCACAATCCTGTGCTCCATGCAGAGAAGGGAATCCACTCGGGGACCAGGTCAAATTGGATGCCTGCCTGTGTCCACTGATCTGCCCCCCAATACCAGGGTTTTAGGGAGGTGGGCCAGTGGACAGCTGCCCCGTGGAGGCATGTATTACTGAGTGCTGTACCCCATGAGCCTGTTCATTGGTGTAGAGTTGCAATCTTGGAACACCTCTTACAAGTACCCAGCTCACATTCATGTACAGCTCCCAATGTTCCTAGTAGGATGCATCAGTGTTAGCTTTATGCTGCATTACTTTGATTTTCTATTGAGCTTTGGTTGAGCGATACCATTTCAACACTGTATAAAATTCTGGATGCTGACTCTCCTCCTTGTTTGGCAAATCTGCAAAAACCTCCAATACCTCAATTCAATTTATGGTCAGGTACTGAAAAATGGCTATGTGTCTCCTTCATAAAATCATTAATGTCCAACCTTCCTTTGCTTATGTAGTTCCAAACTTATGGAATTATATCTCTGCACAAATAACATAGAAACATGGAAGAGAGCTGGCAGGAGAAGGCCAATTAGTCTATCCAGACTGCCATTTGTCCTACCTAACCCACTGTGACTGGGCTCCCTAATGGACAATGACAGGCTTGCTAATACAAATGATCTGTTTAAAATAAATTGTAAGAACAATTTGTTTGAATAATGTTCTTGTGTGTTTTACAAATCCTTGATCGTATGCTTGTTGTATATTTGGATTATTATGTAATTTGTTGTTACTATTTTTTCTCCTGGTAGCCCCTGTAAAAAGGATTTTTTCCCCAAACAAACAAACACTAAATAAATACAAAATATTTATGATGCATTTTTAATTTCATTGGGGTCGCTCATTACCATGTTCACAGATGGTTGGATTGGAGCACTGGGAGGCTTTATAATTGTCTAAAGATCATACTGTAAGTATTTAATTATGGTGGGGCTTAGACCTCTGATCTCCTTGTTGACAAGTTATTACTCTTCAGTCCCTAGACTAAACTGTCTCCACTGTTAATCAGACTTGATTAATATTCAAATTTTTGCTCTGAACACAGGATAACAAAGAAATAAATAACTGCAATGATAACTTACAACAAATATCACTAAGAAGGCTTGACTTTTGGAATTCCTAAATAAAGAAGATGTTATACCATAACAAAAAACATATACATTTGTGGTAGATTATATAGTTTTGGAGAAAGGAATAAGTTTAAGTTTATGGACTTAGAGGGTTTCAAGTTTTGTGATGGGAATCGGCTCCAGGCTTGAGGGGATGGGTGTGAAGTAATTTCATAATTTTCATGTCCACTAGCTGTCTTCTTCTCAAACACTGGAAAGAGGTACAAGGGGAGAGAAGATAATCAGACAAGAGGATTCAGTGAAATTGCTTTTGTTATTGTAGTTCTACTGATGAGTTTATGTACCTCACAGCAATGTCAGTTAGCGATTGGGGTGGGGGTGGGGTTATGGATAAGAGAAGGGGACAATTAAGGAATGAGAAATGATAAACTAAAAGATATTAAGGGAGAGGGATTAAAGGAAGACAGACATAAGCAAGTCTGGAATAAAAATTTTAGGGATACTAAAAAACAGAATGCAATAACAGAAAGATGAAACAAGTGGAAAAATAAAATAAAAATATACTTGGTCACAGTATTTAAAGATGGACAGATTATGTAATATTATGGAGTATCTTCAAGACCCTTTAAATACTTTAAAATTAAAAAAGGATAAATGATTTGAGATCCATTTCTTGGAACGTTAAAATAGCTGGGGAACAAGTAAAAATTAAAAAGTTAATAGCATCGATTAAAAGACAAAAAGTGATTGTATTTGCTTGCAGGAGATGCATGTTCAGGATAATGATTTTAGATACTTCATAAATCAATACAAAGGTTAGGGAGTCCACATACTGTACTTTTCTGAAAGGATGCACACGGAGTAGACATAATCTTTCCAAATCAGTTTAAGGCAAAAGCACTTTACTGATGTAGAAGGAAGATACCTAATTATTACATTAAGGAGGGGTGATCAGATGTTCACGCTGTCAAATATTTTTGCCCCAAACCAAGGTATTCATGAACCTTTCACCAGTTTACCCATATATAATAACAGGAGACTTAAATATTACATTAGACAACTTAGATCCTTTGGATCAAAAGAAGCAACAACAAAAGAGCAGCCTTGAATTTGTACAGTATCTTGGGAGACTTTAATAAATTAGATGTCTTTAGGTATTATAGTTAGGGATGGGCGGGTCAGTTGTGACCTGGTTTTGATTCTGACTCTTGATTTTTTTTCCAAAAGGTTCTGATTTACTGTGATACATTTTAGACATGTTTTAGTCTATTTGAGTATGAGAAATAAATCAGTATTATTCTTTTGGAGCCCTCTGTTTAAAAAAAACAACTAGTAAAATTCAACTTCAAAAAACTGTGTCTGTATTTTTGTGTAATTTCCTTCCCTGAGTCTGGCATGTTTTTTTGTGGGAGGCAGGCAGTATGAGCAGGATATGTGATGAGACCCCAGTCATCCCTCCCACCTTTTTAACTTGAAAGGTCATTTTTATTTGTAATTATTTTGCTTGCCTACTTGGCGTTACAGCAAGCATCATGGCCCCCAAACCATCCCATGCACTGCTGCCTGAAACCCCAATGTTGCATATTTTAGTTTGTGATTTGATATACTGATACAGCGAACAGCATGGGTCCTCCATCATGTCCATATTCTTTCCTTCACACCCTGTCTGATGTTATAGGGGAACAGTCACCAACAAGGGCCCCCACACTCAAGAGTGGGTCTGGTCCTAATGTGTAGTTTGTCTGCAAAAGCATTTTGGTTTAGTTACTGTTTATAGTAGTACAGAATAGATTGTATCAATCTAATTTTGCTTAGGTGGAGGCTGACATCTTTTGTTACTACAAATCCCAGAATCCTCTGCAGATTACATCAGAGCAGTGTGCTACAGTGAGAAGATAGACAGCACTAAGAAGATTCAATGGCCTGCAATGTGTGTTAGAGTTTATTGTTGCTGGTCCTGCTCCAGACCCTCTAACACCTCTCCCTTCCCCAGGACAGCTTGTATACATCTACTCATTTCAGTGAAATTCACCCTGCTAAAATCTAATACTTTTGCCCTTGTATGGCATACTTGAGTCCATGTTGCCTTGCTGAACTACATCATGCAGTGGTCACTGGACCCGAGCTGCCCTTCAACCTGTATTTCTTCAACTCTGTTACCACTAGTCCATACCAGGTCCAGGACTGACTTGTCCATAGTTGGCTCACGCACCAGCTGCCTGAGTACAAACCCCTGCAGGGATTCTAGGATGGCTGTGCTTCTGGCTGAAGCAGCCACCTGGGTGGTCTAATCCACATCTGGCATATTGAAATCCCCCAGTAGCAGCATTTTGCCTTTAACCGCCATGTTGTGTATGTCCTCCACTAGTTCCCTGTCAGCTTCCTCCGTTTGTGTCGGAGGTCTGTAGATCACCCCTGTGCATAATGCTGTTTCATTCCTTGGCTCCAGGGTGACCCACATTACCTCAGCCTCCCCCGTCTTCCTTAAACTTCTATAGTTTTTATACCATCTCTGATGTAAAGGGCCACCCCCTGACTCTTTTTACCCTCCCTGTCCCTCCTAAACAGTGTATAGCCTGGTACACTGACTTCCCAGCCATGATTAGCAGAGTACCATATCTCTGTTATTGCTACTATGTCAAGGTCTGCACCTGCCAACAAGGCTTCCAGGTCTGGAACCTTATTTCCTAGGCTACAGCATTTGTTAACATGATCCTCCATGTTTTACAGTCTGCCCTTCCTCTGCTCCTGTCCTCCCTCTTCAGCATCTCCCCACCATCCCGGTTTCCTTTCCTATGTGCTCCCCATGTATCCCTTGTTTTACACTCTTTGCTTACCTGACCCTTCCTGCCTGTTTCAGCTGTATCTGGTGGCAACCTATGTTCCTGCATTTTCCCATGGGGGGGGTGTTCATAAGCCTCCTGCCCCTTCTGGCTCTCCTTGCTTGGCCAGTTTAAATGCTTGCAGCTAAAGCATTTCAACTTCTCACTAAGGGCCAAGGTACCCTTCTTGGACAGATGCAGACCATCCTCTTTATATAAGCTTGCATCTGTCCAGGTTGGACGCCAGTCCCCTATGAAGCCAAAACTCTCCCTTCCACACCAATCCTTCAACAAGGAGTTGATGGTACTAATGTGGAGTGTTCTATCCTCCCCTGTGCCCTGGACAGGTAGCATCTCCGAGAATGAGATGGAGCATGGTATCTGTTTCAGTCCCCCCTCAGCTTCCTGAAATCCTGCTGGACTCTGGCTAACTCCACCCTTCTCCCTGCCAGGTCATTGGTTCCCAGGTGGACAATGACATCCAGCTGCTCCCTTCTAGCTATTGCCTTAGCGATCCTATGGATCTGCTGCCCATCCCTCTGTGCAGCACTTCCCAGGATGCACTCTCCCCTGCTAGGTGTCCCTATCTCCACTCCCTGGACAATAGAGTCTCCCAATAGAAGAAGCTTAGTCCTCCTCCAGAGTCGCCTGCCTCCCTTCCCTGGGGTTTCATCCTGGGTGACCCACCCATCCTCCCTGGTCCCAGCCTCGGGTTCCTGAATGGGGCTTTCCTATTCCTCCAAAACAGTGTAGGAGCTACTAAGCAGGATCAGTTGGGGGATGTGCTTTTGACCACTTTCCACCCTCCCCAAGCCCACAGTTGTCCAATCACTCTTCTTTCTGGGCATCCTTTGAGGTTCAGACTGTGGACCCAGTGGTCTGTGGGTGGGGGTGAATGCCACCTGCAGCCTGGCCAGCTCTGCTCAGAGACAGGCAACCTCCTCCAACAGCCCAAAGAGGTGCCTGCAGATAGGGCAGCATCACAGCCTCCAGAACATCTCCCTGAAGGCTGCTGCTCCACAACCATTGCAATGCACCTCTCCCGTCATGTCTGTTTCAACCCTCAATCTCTTGCCTGCTTAAGATGTCTATTCGTTATCTCCCAAAGGTTTTTTTTTCTGTCTTTGCTACTTCCAGTATGGATGCAGGATGTTGCAAGGCACAATAGGACCTACCCTATTACTGTGGGGTGAGCCCTGGGGTGAGTGGGTTGTGGAGTGGTGGGTGGGATTACACCACAGGTTGTGTCTAAAAACAATTAATCAAAGAGTCCTATGGCAATGGCTCCTTACTCCACTCACCATGGTCCAGACACAGTCAATTACAAACATACAGTCACAAACTTGCCAGCTAGAATCCCTCATTCCTGCCCAAACTAAATGGAGAAGCACACTGAAATGGCAGTTAAGAAAATGCTTCAAATGCACACTACACTAATCTCTGTAATAGGATGCGTGCACTTAAGGTTCAGACACAGCCAATTACAAATATGCAGTCACAAACTTGTCAGCTAGAATCCCTCAGTTCTGCCCAGACTAAATAGAGAAGCACACTGAAATGGCAGTTGAGAAAAGCATGGCTTCCGTAAAGGCTTTTGCTTTTGTCCCAACTGTATTTCTATCTCACTGGTAATTGTATTTGTACCTGTACCCTCTGTATTACCACTTGTTGTACTGTGTCAAACTGCTTGTTATTTGTACCCTCCTGGGTCATGCCTGAAAATAGCATTGCTTTGCCTAGTGCACATACTTGGTTACTAAAAGCAAATAAATAAATAAAAGACTTTAAATCCACACTACACTAATCCCTGTAATATGATGCCTGCACTTAAAGTTCAGACACAGCCAATTACAAACACACAGTCACAAACTTGCCAACTAGAATCCCTCAGTCCTGCCCAGACTAAATGGAGAAGCACACTGAAATGGCAGTTGAGAAAAGCATGGCTTCCGCAAAAGCCACAGCACTACTACGGCCCTCCTGAAATTCACAAATGATATATATTCTGCAATGGATAAAGGTCTCCTGACTGGTGCAATCTTCATCAACCTAACCAAGGCATTTGACCTTGTTAACCACTCCCTTCTCCTCACCAAAGTCCATTCTCTTGGCTTCTCTACAGATGCTGTAGCCTGGTTTAATAGCTACTTGTCAAACAGGAAGCAGGCCGTGTATTATAATTTTGTCCTGTCCGATTCCTCCCTCATACATACTGGTGTTCCACAAGGATCCATCTTGGGACCTCTACTTTTTCTCATCTTCGTTAATGATTTCCCCTTGCTCTCTCTAGATTGTTTGTCTCTGCTGTATGCAGATGACTTAGATTTTTATTGCAGTGCTAGGAACATCTTGGACATAAATCACTCTCTCCTCAGACTTCCTCCACATTCAATCCTGGATGACTGAAAACAACCTCGTTCTTAATGTGTGCAAAACACACTCCATGCATATTGGTTCCCGTGCCAGACTCAAAATAAACCAGAACCCTCTCAATATCTTATGCACTGATGGCTCACCATTGGCCAACACTAACTCTTTCAAGTACCTCAGCTTGACGAATCTCTGGACTTTGATCAACACGTTACTGCTACCTATAAGTCCATAAATGCCAAGCTTAGAAGCACATACCGACCAGTTATGCTATCACCCCATCAGCTAGACTTGCTATTGCTCAAGGCATTCTGCTTCCAGAACTAGCCTATGGCACAGTCACCTACCAAGGAGCATCAAAATCTACTCTTCACAAGAGGGATGCCACCTATAATAATAATATCTGCCACTATGTCTCTGCATCCCCTCATTACAAGCACCACTGCCAACTTTATGCTGATCTAAAATGGCTCTCCCCTTCTGCCTATCAGCTCAAATTCCTTGGATCTCTCATTAATGGTATTGCCAGATCAGGTCTCCCTCAATCCCTTGCCTGCCTGCTGGGCACTTAAACCATCTCCTATGGGCTTAGATCCACTGACTTAGCTTCCCTCCACATTCCAAGATGTAAAACCACCATGGGTGCATGGGCTTTTTCGTGTGCAGCACCTAAATATTAGAAATCCCTTCCCCAATACATTAATTTTGCTCCAACCCATGCCTGTTTAAAGAGGCTACACCACAGTTATCTACTTGTCTCAGCCCTCTACACATGCTTTTGACCACCTTAGACCCTCCAGCCACTAACTCCTGGCTGCCTTGTCTCTACCTACTACGACCCTTCTCTCCTCCATCGCTCCTCTCAACCTGGCTTCTTGCCTTCTTTATTTCTAGCCTTGCTCTTGCCCTTTCCTAGGCTCACACCCCTGCCACCTCCTCTCCTCTCTCTTAATTTTCTACTTCTCCCTCCTCTAAAGTCATGCTTTTCTAGTTGGCAGTATAGCACATATACCCTGGTCTTGATCATGGATCTTTTCTCTTAACTAGCACTCTTGTACTTCTTAGGGCCTTTAGTCCTGTGGTTTCTCATAATTTGGCTATATTGTGTTTCTACTTAAGGCAATGTTTAAATGCACTTTTACTATATTTTGTAAAATCTTTGTAATGATATCTCTCATATTTTGTACCCTGAATATTGTTGAACTTGCCCTTGCATGTCTTTTGCTTTTGTTCCAACTGTATTTCTACCTCACTGGTAATTGTTTTTGTACCTGTACCCTCTGTATTACCACTTGTTGTACTGCTTCAAACTGCTTGTCATTTGTACCCTCCTGGGTCATGCCCGAAAATAGCATTGCTATGCCTAGTGCACATACTTGGTTACTAAAAGCAAAAAAATAAATAAAAGACTTTAAATCCACACTACACTAATCCCTGTAATATGATGCCTGCACTTAAAGTTCAGACACAGCCAATTACAAACACACAGTCACAAACTTGCCAACTAGAATCCCTCAGTCCTGCCCAGACTAAATGGAGAAGCACACTGAAATGGCAGTTGAGAAAAGCATGGCTTCCGCAAAAGCCACAGCACTACTACGGCCCTCCTGAAATTCACAAATGATATATATTCTGCAATGGATAAAGGTCTCCTGACTGGTGCAATCTTCATCAACCTAACCAAGGCATTTGACCTTGTTAACCACTCCCTTCTCCTCACCAAAGTCCATTCTCTTGGCTTCTCTACAGATGCTGTAGCCTGGTTTAATAGCTACTTGTCAAACAGGAAGCAGGCCGTGTATTATAATTTTGTCCTGTCCGATTCCTCCCTCATACATACTGGTGTTCCACAAGGATCCATCTTGGGACCTCTACTTTTTCTCATCTTTGTTAATGATTTCCCCTTGCTCTCTCTAGATTGTTTGTCTCTGCTGTATGCAGATGACTTAATTTTTTTTATTGCAGTGCTAGGAACATCTTGGACATAAATCACTCTCTCCTCAGACTTCCTCCACATTCAATCCTGGATGACTGAAAACAACCTCGTTCTTAATGTGTGCAAAACACACTCCATGCATTTTGGTTCCCGTGCCAGACTCAAAATAAACCAGAACCCTCTCAATATCTTATGCACTGATGGCTCACCATTGGCCAACACTAACTCTTTCAAGTACCTCAGCTTGACGAATCTCTGGACTTTGATCAACACGTTACTGCTACCTATAAGTCCATAAATGCCAAGCTTAGAAGCACATACCGGACCAGTTATGCTATCACCCCATCAGCTAGACTTGCTATTGCTCAAGGCATTCTGCTTCCAGAACTAGCCTATGGCACAGTCACCTACCAAGGAGCATCAAAATCTACTCTTCACAAGAGGGATGCCACCTATAATAATAATATCTGCCACTATGTCTCTGCATCCCCTCATTACAAGCACCACTGCCAACTTTATGCTGATCTAAAATGGCTCTCCCCTTCTGCCTATCAGCTCAAATTCCTTGGATCTCTCATTAATGGTATTGCCAGATCAGGTCTCCCTCAATCCCTTGCCTGCCTGCTGGGCACTTAAACCATCTCCTATGGGCTTAGATCCACTGACTTAGCTTCCCTCCACATTCCAAGATGTAAAACCACCATGGGTGCATGGGCTTTCTCGTGTGCAGCACCTAAATATTAGAAATCCCTTCCCCAATACATTAATTTTGCTCCAACCCATGCCTGTTTAAAGAGGCTACACCACAGTTATCTACTTGTCTCAGCCCTCTACACATGCTTTTACCACCTTAGACCCTCCAGCCACTAACTCCTGGCTGCCATGTCTCTACCTACTGCGACCCTTCTCTCCTCCATCGCTCCTCTCAACCTGGCTTCTTGCCTTCTTTATTTCTAGCCTTGCTCTTGCCCTTTCCTAGGCTCACACCCCTGCCACCTCCTCTCCTCTCTCTTAATTTTCTACTTCTCCCTCCTCTAAAGTCATGCTTTTCTAGTTGGCAGTATAGCACATATACCCTGGTCTTGATCATGGATCTTTTCTCTTAACTAGCACTCTTGTACTTCTTAGGGCCTTTAGTCCTGTGGTTTCTCATAATTTGGCTATATTGTGTTTCTACTTAAAGCAATGTTTAAATGCACTTTTACTATATTTTGTAAAATCTTTGTAATGATATCTCTCTATTTTGTACCCTGAATATTGTTGAACTTGCCCTTGCATGTCTTTTGCTTTTGTTCCAACTGTATTTCTACCTCACTGGTAATTGTTTTGTACCTGTACCCTCTGTATTACCACTTGTTGTGCTACTTCAAACTGCTTGTCATTTGTACCCTCCTGGGTCATGCCCGAAAATAGCATTGCTATGCCTAGTGCACATACTTGGTTACTAAAAGCAAAAAAATAAATAAAAGACTTTAAATCCAAGCTACACTAATCCGTGTAACATGATGCCTGCACTTAAAGTTCAGACACAGACAATTACAAACACACAGTCACAAACTTACCAACTAGAATCCCTCAATCCTGCCCAAACTAAATTGAGAAGCACACTGAAACGGTAGTTGAGAAAAGACTTCAAATTCAAGCTACACTAATCCCTGTAACATGATGCCTGCACTTAATGCGCCACTGACACCTCAAGAAGAACTTTGAAAAAACAAGTTTGGACACAAAGCAGCTTATATTTCTCATTACCGCTGTACTCCTTATCCCTATTATGTAATACTGAGGGCATATACATGAAAACAGGAGAGTTGTTCCTTGTGGGTTGTCTGTTCCTATTACTTGTTCCTAACCTGATGTCATAATACTCTACTTGTGACATCACAATTACTCTCATAGCAACAGACTATGATGTCACAACAGAGGGTTATGATTTCAAGTAGGGAGTGAGCTAGAGGCAGATGAACACTAGGGATAAAGATTTTGTTTCTATGGAATTTCTTCAGTAATAAATAATGGACAGGAGGACTCTATAGAAGATATATGAAACAGAAGCAGAACTGTAGCCAGCTATTATGTTTTCCAATAATTTCTAAATGGTAACAGCTGGTCTTTAAGGTTCAGACATAGCCAATTACAAACACACAGTCACAAATGTACCAGCTAGAATCCCTCAGTCCTGCCCAAACTAAATGGAGAACCACACAGTTACAGCTTAAGTTTGACTTCCATGTGTGCTGTCATTTTGGCAAGTGATATAGAGGCAGCAGCAAAAGTGCTTGGTAGTAATTGGATTGGATGGGCTGAGTCTGTATCTCAGGGGTACTTTTTTTGCACATTTTAATTTTGATTTTCATGTGTGGCTGTTACTTGGCAGGTGATATGGAGGCACCAGCAAAAGTGCTTGGTAGTACTGTGATTGGATTGGAGGGGCTGAGTTTGTATCTCAGGGACACTTTTTTTACACAGTAAGTTTGATTTTCATGCATTGCTGTTAGTTGGGCAAGTGATATGGAGGCACCAGCAAAAGTGCTTGATAATGACTGGGGGGATTTCTTTTTTTTTTTGTAGGGGCTGTAATTGGAAAGGCTTTTAGAGCTGCAGTGTAGGTGGATAGTAGGTTGTTGTCACATATGTTATTCGAGTGTTTTTTACATGTTAGTAGTGTAATGATCATGTGTATTTATTGTGTCCACATGTGTAATAGTTGATGGATATGTTGTTCATTAATTTGTAATAAACTATATAGCTTTATAAGTACTGTTAATTACCATAGGATATGGGGAAATATCTGATGGTTTTTATAAGGGTAAAAGTTCCAGCCATGTAATGTACAGTATATTATATAATGTAAGTTAATAGGTCCTTCATGAGGTGTCTTTTGTGGTATAACAGACTCTGAGCATGCAGCTTGGGCTAGAGAATGCAAAAGGAAGATGAGCCATTCTGCCTACTCAAACATCATATGATGAGACTCTGATTTCAATAACAGACACTCTGCAGAGGCTCTATTAAGTTATTATAAGCCACTCAAGTTAGCTTGAGTAATTTATAGTAACCTTTAGTATTTTTTTATTTCAAAAGCTAAATGATGCCACCTTTGCCCTGCCTGTGAAGTGGAATGCTGCGCTCGTAAGTTCCCACATGAGAGGCCACTGTACACATAATAAGAGGTTCAGTGACTGTGCATGCTGATGGTCTGAAATCACATAAAGGAGTTATGCAAGCAATAATACCTGACAGGGTAGGTGCTATTGAGCAATACCAGTGAATGTCCTGTATTTGGACTTCAGCAAGGCCTTTGATTCTGTGCTGCATGGGAGGCTGGGGGGGAGCTGGAATACATAGGAATGAGAACAGAGATGGTCAGATGGATTGTCAACTGTCTGAATGGAAGGCAGCAGAGGGTGGTGGTGGTGGGGGAACTCTCATAACCAAGGGAAGTGATCAGTGGGGATATCTCACATGGGATCCAGAGTAGGAACAGTCTTTTTGCTGATGATACAAAGATGGGAGCTGTGGTAAATGACATTGAAGGGTGGAAGGGGCTGCAGGAGGACCTGACCAAACTACAGGAGTGGTCAGCAACATGGCAGCTGGGGTTCAACACCAAGAAGTGCAAGGTACTGAATTTTGGAGCTAGGAACCAGGGGAGGAGCTATCAGCTGGTAGGGTGCAGCTGGAAAGCACTGTGGAGGAAAAGGATCTGGGGGTGTTTATAATGAGCAGCATGAACAACTCAGCTCAGTGCAGGAAGGTGGCAGCAAAAGCCAACAGGATGCTGGGGTGTATAGTAAGGGGAATCTCCTCCAGAAATAGGGAGGTGATCCTTCTCATTCAGATCTCTGGTCAGGCCGCACCTGGAGTACTGCATGCAGTACTGGCACTCATTCCTGAAGAAGGACATCAGACTGCTGGAGGGGGTACAATGTAGGTTGATCAAGATGATCCAGGGATTGGAGGGAAAGTCCACAGGGATAGATTGGCGAGCGGAATATCTGCTCCCTGGAGGAGAGGAGGGATAGGGGGATATGACCAAAATCTTTAAATACCTTAAGGGGATAAAAAAGGCTAATAAAGAAGGGATTTTCCAGCTCTGAAGAGGGAGGGATACAAGAGGGCTTCAGCTGAGATTGGAGGGGGAAGATTCAAGAGGGAAATCAGGAAACATCTTTTCACTGAACGGGTGGTGGACAGGTGGAATGCTCTACCCAAGGAGGTGGTATCCTGTAGAATGATGGGTGGCTTTAAGAGGGGTTGGGACAGGGTGGGAGGTTGTGATGAAAAGGGGTGGGGAGGATGGGGCAGATGCAAGTTGAGGAACTAGCTGCACAATCGAGCAGACTCGAAAGAAACATAGAAACGTAGCTTACTTCCTCCTACCCCCAGTAGAATTGCTTTATGTCTGTCCCATACATTCTTGAATTCTCCCACTGTTCTTGACTCCACAACCTCCTCAGGAAGGCTGTTCCATGCATCCACAATCCTCTCCATGAAAAAATACTTTCTAACATTCCCTCTGAGCCATCCCCCCTCTATTTTCAAATTGTGCCCCCTTGTTCTTGCACATCTCTTTTTCTAAAAGATGCTACCCTCTTGGACTTTGTTAGATAGACCGTAAGGCTTGCTTCTGCTGGCATTTGTGTATGTTCATATGTTCATAATGAGGCTCCACACCACAGATAGAGGGCCTTATAGCCTCTGGAAGGTTCTGTATTGCCCATACCACCCACCCTGGAGAGTAGAATTGCACTTAGAAAGTGGCCTACATGTGTCATTTTATAGGATTAAAAAAATTAAAGAAATGCTATAAAAAAATGACTAGAATTGTACTTTTTGTACTTTTTACAACTGAAGTGGGTGTAGCACTAAAGACATTTTGCTTTGAGAAGAGGACTCCCTGCATAAATTACCTACCAAACAACATGATAGAGTGTTAAAAATAGTGTCTTATGCTGAAGCCTCATTACTACACTGCCTGTATGTGTATGACAGCTGGAGAGCATTGTTTTTCCTCTGGTTTAAGAAGCTAATTGAGCCCTCCCCAATACTGCTTTTTTGCAAGTTGAAACTTCCTCCATAGTGTTTTATGAGCCTTTTCTTTGTTTGTTAAGTTTCAGTGATAAGTTGAGTTCTCCCCAGTACTGCCCTTTTTTTGCAAGTTAAAACCTCCCCCATTGTGTTTTATGGGACTTTTCTTTCTTTCAGTTTCAGTGCTTAATTTACTACCATTTGTAAACTGAGAAACTTGTTTTGCTGGTATCTCCTCGCCCACTCATCCAGAGGTGTGAATTCCTTCGTTTCCTAACAATGCTGGTTTATTTTATCTGCTTCCCTCATATTAAGAATGTGAAACTAAACCTGTGTTATTTTAAATGACTGGTGACATGACAAGCCAGTTTGCATTTCTTGGGGATGAAACTGTATCCTTTTACCTGTATGGAGTAATTCACTTGCCCCCAACAATTAAGACCTCAGCTATAAGATACATCATGCATGTAAGGTGATATATGAAATCAAACTGCATTTCCTGACAAACAGTTAGGTTCATTTCTCTCCCCTATCTCTGCAGCCACACAAAGCCAACCCCTTATCTCTCTCTCTCTCTCTCTGTGATACCTACTGCTACACAACACAGCTGTCTAAACAAACAAAGCTGTTTTTTTTTCTTAAAAAGGAGGAGGATTTTATCTTGCTTTTATGTACCTGGGTAAGCAACAGGAAGACATTTCTATTGCTAGGGATGTATAAAAAACAAGATATCTACAGAGAGAGAGGAATATAATACTTTAATGGTTATAACTGCATTAGACTACAAATGCAGACCGCGACGCAAAGTTCTCATGAACTGATTCAGTGTTAAACTAATTGGGCTGGATATTCAAAAGGGTTGCGCCATGCGCAATAGGGTTGCGCCTGTGCAAGCCTGAAATTGCTCCATTCTGTGATATTCAGCAGAAGGCAGTTGTGCCCCCCAAGTCATGCTGAGCAACAGCACAATGCTAATGAAGGCATGCTCAACCAGAGTGGGAGGAACCATGCATAAACTGCACAGCCCGATATTCAGCCAGGCTATGCAGATTTGTGCAGGCACAACCCCCAACCTGTGCCTGCACGACTTTGAGCCAAAAAAAAAGGATCAAGTCAAGGGCCACCCACAGGAGAGCTGCCACATTGCAGGGTGCAACACAACAGCTGCCACCTGTGGGTGGCCCTCCACGTCTTCCCTGTGCCCCCCTGCAGCCTGATCATGGGTATAATAGTAACCCCCCTGTAGCCTGATCACGGGCAGAACACACTCCCCCCCACTGGCCCGATCCGCAGGCATAACAGTATTAAACTCCTCCACTTGCCTGATCACAGGCAATACAGAACTGAAACCCCCACTAGCTCGATCAGGCATAAGAGTCAACCCCCTCAAAGAGCAAAATTCCTGGTGGCTCAGTGGACCATGAAGCCCGATCGCGGGCATAGCGTCAACCCCCAAAGGCAAAATCCCTGGTGGCCCAGTGGACCACGAAGCTTGATTGCAGGCATAAGTCAACCCCAAGGTCCAATTACCTGGTGATCTAGTGGCCCCATCCCACCCACCCATGGAGTCCCACCACCACCCCTCCGTCAGCGGTGGCGGGCACCACCGCCTGCCTCCCCGCTTCCACCCGACTGACTGCTTCGGTAGGGCTGCACGCCATTAGTTCAGAGCAAGAACCAAAGGGCATGCAGCCCCATACCGTACAAGAGCAGTCCAGATATGTGAATGAATGAATTCATTCACATAACTGAACTACCTTATGCAAGGTATAGCTGCACACCCATTGGCTCTTGCTCTGAACCAAGGGTATGCGGGAGGGAGGCAGGCGGGTGGAGTGCTGCCACCCGCCAGCTGATGGGGGAGTGGGATGGTGGGGCTCTGTGGGTGGGGGGTGAGAACCACTAGATCACCAGGGTAATTGTACCTTGGGGGTTGACTCTCCTTACGATCGGGATTTGCAGGCCACTGGACCACCAGGGATGTTGCTCTTTAGGGGGTGAACTCTGTTTCTGGCCGTGATCAGGCCAGTGGGGGGAGGCTTCACGTCGCCCGCAGTCGGGCCAGTTGGGGGGTTATCCGCCTTGTATATTATGCCCGCGATCGGGTCAGTCAGGATTTACATATGCCCACGATCAGGCTGCAGGGGGCGCTGGTCCTCGATGGCTGCTGCCTGAGCAGGCGCCAGGCGCAAGTCATCAGGGATCGCGCACCTGCATGCTAATGGCATGTAAATCCGGCCATAGTAGATGCAAATGGCCCCTGCGCCTTGCATGAATTATGCCCCATTTGCATGTCACCTTTTGAATATCGGAAATTTGGCATGGCGCAATGGAACTTGTGCCACTGCATCTTGAATGCTCCACTCTGACCACTTGCGGTGGCGCAAGTTCCACTGCGCCATGCACAGTGGCTGTGGCCAGGGGGCGATATTCAAAGGAGTTGCTCAATAGCGCAACTCCATTGAATATCACCCTGGTCACACCCCAGCGCAACTTTTTTGAGCAGCGCAAGGGCTTGCGTCACAGAATGGTGCAGTTTGAATATCCAGCCCATTGAATTTATATTCTTTATGCTTTTCTTTTCTTGATTTTACTATGATCCCTATTTACTGTTGCTGTTGCAAACATTATCTCTGGAGGTCCCAGCCATCTCAGAAAAGATATAGAGTGGGTGAAAGCAGTGTAGAGAAAGGCAACCAAACGGCACATGGCCTGCACTAGAAGCACTATGGGGAAAGACTCAGGGAATTAAATATGTACTTTCTAGAGGAAAAGGAGGAATGGGGAGACAGGATGGAAGCATTTAAATACTTCAAAGGTGTTAATGAGAAACATAGAAACATAGAATTTGATGGCAGATAAGGGTTGTTTGGCCCACCTAGTCTGCCTATTTCCCTACCTAACAGATAAGCTGCAGATCCTAGTTAACCAACAGCTTACTTCCTCCTACACCCCCCCACTAGGACTGCCTTATGTCAGTCCCATGCATTCTTGAATTTCCACTGTTCTTGGAGACTCGACCTCCCTCAAGGAGGCTGTTCCACGATCCACACCCTTCTGTGAAAAATACTTCCTACATTACTCTGGAGTCGTTCCCCTTATCTTCAAATTGTGCCCCTTGTTCTTGTTCATCTATTTTTCTGAAAGATACTACCCTCTTGGACTTTGTTGATTCCCTTGAGGTACTTGAAAGTTTCTATCATGTGCCCTCTCTCCCTTCTTTCTTCAAGGTCATACATATTAAGCTCCTTTAGTCTTTCTTTGTATGTCTTCTGGTGCAGACCCTGCACCATTTTGGTTGACCTCCTCTGGACAGCCTCCACTCTGTCTATGTCTTTGTGGAGATGGAGTCTCCAGAACTGCACACAGTACTCCAGATGGGGTCTCACCAACTGTCTGTACAGAGGGATAACAACTTCCTGTTTTCTACTATTGATGCTTCTCTCTATGCATCCCAGTATCCCCCCAGCCTTCCTTACTGCCTTCTCACATTGCTTGCCCACCTTTAGGTCATCTGTTATAATTACCCCCAGGTCCCTTTCCATTTTTACTGTTGTCAGTATCTCACCCCCCATTGTCTACTCTTCCCCTGGGTTTTTGTTTCCCAGGTGCATTATCTTGTACTTCTTTGCATTGAATCTGAGCTGCCATACATTTGACAATTCCTCCAACCTTGCCAAGTCCCTTCTGATCCTTTCCACTCCATCTTGTGTTTCAACGCTGTTGCAGATCTTTGTGTCATCTGCAAAGAGAAATACTTTTCCTTCCAGTTCCTCTGCAATGTCACTTATAAAGACATTAAAAAGGACCGGTCCCAGTACTGAACCCTGCAGTACCCTGCTAGTAACCCTCCTTTCTTCACTGTAGACTCCGTTTACTACTACCCTTTGCATCCTGTTGTCTAGCCAATTGTTGTATCCAGGCTACCACCTTGGGACCCACTCCAAGGCTTGCTAACTTGTGCATTAATCTTTTGTGTGGGACTGTATCAAATGCCTTGCTAAAATCTAGGTAGGCCATGTCCACATCCCCTCTCTGGTCTACTACTTTGTGTACCCAGTCAAAGAAATATATTAGATTCGTCAGACATAACCTTCCCATCATGAATCCATGCTGCCTTGGGTCCTGTGCCCCACTGGCCTCTAGATACTCAACAATTCTTTCCTTCAGAAGTGATGCCATCATTTTCCCTATCACTGAGGCCAAACTAACTGGTCTGTAGTTTCCTGCCTCTGTCCTGCTCCCACTTTTGTGAAGAGGAATCACATCCACCCTCCTCCAGTCCTCGGGTACCACCCCATCCTCCCATGATTGTTAAAGAGAGTAGTCAGTGGTGTCACTAGTTTTACCCTTAGTTCTTTTAGAATTCTTGGGCGAATATCATCAGGCCCCATTGCTTTGTCCACCTTCAATTTTATTAGTTCTTTCAGAACCCTTTCTTCTGTAAACGGACTGGTATCGACCCCCGCCTTCAGAGTGTTTCTCTTGTTTGGTTTAGGTAACTTCCTCTTCCTTTTGTGGATACTGGAGCAGAAATATTCATTCAGTATCCCATCTGTTTCACTGTCACCCTCTGCCCACACTCCCTCCCCTTTATTAAGCCTCAGTATCCCTCCTTTGGTCTTTCTTCACTCCCTAATGTACCTATAAAAGTTCTTATCCCCCTTCTTAACAGAGCTGGCTATCCTTTTCTCGGTTTGGGCTTTTGCTATTCTGACTGCCTTCCCAGCCTCTTTCTGCTTTAACTGATAAAGTTCTCTGTCCTGCTCCTTCTGTGATTCCTTATATTTCCTGAATGCTACCCTTTTCTCCTTAACCTTCCCTGCCATCTCTTTCGAGAATCATAGCGTTTTTTTCCTTTGTTGTGTTTTGTTGATTTGCTTTAAAAAATGATGGCTGTTTTGATTACTCCCCATTGTTTCTTCACTCCTCCTTCTTGCCTGTTTGCTAGTGGTTTTCTGAAGCACTCTCTCATTTCCCAAAGTCAGCCTTCCTAAAGTCCAATACTCTTGCTTTTGTATGGCTTGATTGTATGGCTGTGTTTATCATGAATCACACAGTTTGGTGGTCACTTGTTCCCAGATACCCACTTCAACAACTGAGATTCTTTCTCCATCCCCATTTGAGAATACCAGGTCTAAGATTGCTCCCTCCCTCAGTGGGTTCCATACTAGCTGTCTGAGTATGCCCTTGTAGGGCATCAAGACCCTCGTTTTGATGTACTTGTAAAGATGCTCCAGTTAACATCTGGCATATTCAGGTCCCTCATCAACAATATCTCCTTTTCTGCCATTCTAGGGATGCCTTCTATCATTTCCTTGTCCATTCCCTCCCCCTGAGATGGAGGTCTGTATACAACCCCCATGTGGATTGTGGTGCCATTTCCTGTCTCCAGGGTGACCCAGAGTGCCTCATCTGCTCCCTGTTTACTCTTTAGTTCTGTTGCTTTGATCTCTTCCTTTACATAGAGAGCTACTACTCCTCCTTTTTTTAACCTCCCTGTTCCTCCTGTAGATTGTGAATCCCAGTATTTAGACATCCTAGTCATGGTTCTCTGTGTACCATGTTTCTGTGACTGCCACAATATCCGGGCAACCCTCTTCTATCAAGGCCACTAGTTTGGGGGTCACGTGACCGCGTCATGCTGTGAAGACGTGCCTTTCACAGCTCTCGCCTCCGGTCCTGAAATTAAGGGAAAAATCACCGTTTGACAAGTTTTGGCACCAATTTGAAATAAACGGAGCGTGTTGGAAGTCCTAGGATGGGCTAATATATTGTCTCACATGACGAAATCGCAAGAAAAGGCATCAGGCAAAAACTGGGCAAAGACCACAAGGGCCTAGCGTGAACTGTGTAGGCCCGATCTCGATTTTGGCTGTTGAGATGATGGCACCGGGCGCGAGCTGAAGGACCAGTTGATGGCAGCCTCTGCACCCTGGGGCTGGAGAGCCTTGAAAGCAAACTAGAGGGGCGACTGGGACTAATAGAGGCTCAAGTAGAACGGCAAATGAGAAGGTGGAGGAGCTAGAAATCGTATGTCGATCATGGAGGACGAGCTGAACCCTATGGGCAGAAGAATCAAAGAGTTGGAAACACAGGTGGCTGAAATGAGGGAAACCCGGACTACCAGGAAAACTATCTGAGGAGAGACAACTAAGCTCAGGGCTACCGAAGGTAGGGAAGGAAGCGACATAATTGGCTTCTGTGCAAAACTCTCCCTATGCTATTAGGGATGCAACCAAAGGGGGAAGGCTTAAACTGGAGAGAGACTACTTGCAGTGGTCTCTGCCCAGACCACACAATGGCCAGCCTCCAGGCAAGTAATAATTCATTTCATAATTACCAGGATAGACAGGCCATGTGGAAAGCTTATAAATCCTAACCAGAGCTGCAATTTGAGGGGTTCGTTTGTTTTCTCTCAAGACTACTCCTGAACTGGGAAAAGAGAAGGGAATTAACGGTCACCTAAAGCTGCCAGAGGATTGGAGTGGAATGGTTCATGGTGTTCCTGCCATTTTGAAAATCACACGAGGGAGCCACACAGCTTCTGGAGGTGGAGAAGAAGCAGAGCTTGCTCTTTGAGCTTAGTAGAAAAATTGGCTAAGCCAGGGATGATGGAGAAAAATAACATCTTGTCCTGTGCACCTCGATGGGTGCTGAACTTATAATGTGAGGTTCCAGGGATATGCTTTGGTACTTTCTTATAATAAAGCTTGAAGTGGATGCGGAGATGGATGCAGGAGTTGGCTACGGAGGAGTATTCTATCCTACACCACGGGACTGTGTGAAGGTTTTATAAGCTGGTATGATATTATGTAGGCCCCCTGGGTGTTTGGGGGCTATGATGGATTTTTGTTGCGCTGCCCAACTGGAGTTCCCTTGAGGTTATCCTGATTGGGAAAACGGTAAAATGAACTCAGCCTATAATATGGGGCGAAAAGAACTCTCTATGTAGGTATTGGAGGTGCAAGTTGGACTCGATGGACAAAGGGATGATGACCTAACCTGCAATTAGACGGGGAGGGGGGGGACTTCTGGGAACGGTTATGAGACATGCAAAATGCCTGAATTTAGTAGTGGTGACTCTGGAGGAAGGTTAAGGGCCGGGAGGGTTGAATATAGTAGTTCATGTTTTCTGTGGTTCAAGCCCTATTTGATGATGGGGGGTGCATACTGTGGGAAGACCAAAACGCCTTGTATGGAGATGGAGGAGGGATGAGATGTAAATAAGTTTTGGGGTGTTGAAGTTGTTAGGGGGAAATGTTACTATGTGTTTGTTTTTTAGATCCACAAATGTGAACAGTTCGAGAGCCCGAAGTTGAAGACCAGACAGGACTAGTATCAAATGGATATGCAAGAAGGGGGGACAGGTGGAAAAAACGTTGATGGCTAGTACAACCAAAGTAAAAAGTTGTGTCTTGGAATGGGTGGGGGTTTCTTCTCGTTAAGAGAAACGATGCTCACTGCGACGGAAAAGAGGTTGGGATGCCCAGGTAGGCTTCCTGGTAAGAAACACACCTGAACCCGCTGAACATAAGAAATTGGTCAGGTGCTGGGTGGGGCAGTACGCTGCCTCAGCTTTCTCCCTCGAGTAAAAGGGGGTAGCAATTATTATTCATAAAATTTACTGTTCCAGTGCGCTTGAGAACAGTCACTGATAAGAGGGAGGGTGGATATGTTTTTGTTGAAGGATTCTGTGGGATAAATTGATTACATTTGGGAGTGTGTACGCCTGCCATCACAGATCCCCAATTTTATAGGAGCTTTTGGATGTCCTGATAAAGGAACAGTTTAAAGGATTAATTATGGGGGTGACTTTTACTGGCACCCCAGACCCAGTGATGGACCACCGAATAGCAAAGGAAAAGGGGCAAGTTCTTGAGAGAGTGGAGGGAAGGCTCTACTAGATCTTGAGTTAGTGGACGATGGAGGACGGCCAACCTGGAAGCAAGGGGAATACACCTTCTACTGCACCTTATAGAACATGGTCCAGAATTGATCAGGTATGTGGAAGGGGATGGTATCAGAGGATGTGGAAGTGAAACATGAACCTATCCATATTTCAGATCACGCCATGGTCAAGGTGACATTTGGATATAGAGGGCTAGGAGAGAATTAGATGTGGAGATTCCCCCGTATTTGTTGGGGAACAGAATTTTAAGGAGTACCTTCAGACGCAAATGAAAGAGTATCTGACTTACTATGGAATCTGCCCTTCCTCGCAGATATTATGATGCTGCGGGGAAAGCCTATATGAGGGGGGCAATTATTGGATTTGTATCCGGCATATAAGGAAAAAAATGGGAGGTTCAACTCCCTTCTCCAAAGAGCTTAAAGACTTGGGGGTCGGGTACTGAAAGGGGACATAGCCAGTGAGCCATTATTAGCTGCAGTGAGGGAGAAATAAATAATTTGTTGATGAATGCGAAGGGAAAGCTATGGCTAGTTAAACAAAAATTCTATGAATGGGGAAACAAGCCTGGCCCCCTCCTCGTCAACCTGATCAAAGGCAGAAGAGGGAGGAATAGAGTTCTGTAGATAAAAAATAAAGATGGTAAGGTGATGAGGGACCCTCAGGCTATTCAGGAGAGATTCCGAGAATTTTATAGTAATTTGTATCACAAGGAAGCAGAAGGGTCTAGGGACGCAATGGGGCAGTTTCTGAGCCGGCTCAATTTAAAACAAGTGTCAGAACAACAAAGGCTTTCCCTAGAAGCATGCATTACTAAAGAGGAAATTCGGAGGGCTATTGGGGGTATTAGGTCAGGGAAGGCAGCTGGCCCAGATGGGATTCCTATTGAATTTTATAAGACTGTGGGTCAGCAGGTTGTAGACATGCTTTGGGAGGTTTTTAAGGGCACTAAAGAGGGGGGCTCCCTGCCACTGTCTATGGATTTGGCAACTATCACAGTGATTCCCAAACCAGGGAAAGACCCGAGGGACTGCGCAGCATACCACCCTATTTCATTAGTGAATGTCGACGCCAAGATCTATGCAAAGATACTGGTGGGTAGGCTGGAATCCCTGATGCCTGATTTAGTTGATCCAGACCAGACAGGATTTATAAAGAATAGACACTCATACCACAATGTGAGGAGACTCTTAAATGTGATTTGGTCTCTCGCGTCCGGGGCCCACCTTGGTTTTTGGCCCTGGACGCGAGAAGGCATTTGACCGAATTGAATGGGAGTACATGATGGAGGTATTGGGAGGTTATGGCCTGGGTCTGGGCTTTCTGAATATGGTGAGGGCTCATCGGGCCCCAAAGGCAGCTGTGTTGATCAATGGTGACCTGACTCAGGTTTTCGACTGTTGGGGAATGAGACAGGGTGTCCTCTTCCCTGTTGTTCGACCTTGCACTGGAGCCTTGGCGGTAGCCATTAGACAGTGTGATAAGGTAAAGGGGGTTCAGGGGATAGGAGGGTGACACCACAAACTCTCTTTATATGCTGACGACATGATTTTATATTTAAGTCAGGTTGAGGAGTCTCTCCCCGCAGCATTAGACCTAATTGAGAGGTTTGCAGTGTTCTCAGGCTATAAAATAAACTTGGCAAAGTCTGAGGCAATGCACTTGGGAGGGGGGCCCCAGATGGGTCTGCAAAAATGGGGACTGGAAGAGGCGAGGGGGGGCCATAAAATATTTGGGGGTTAATATTGGTAGATCGCCAACTAATTATACAGGCTTAATTATACCCCAATGATAGATGGGGTGCTCAGAGACATGAGAAGATGGAAGATGTACCCAGTGTCATGGATAGGCAGAATGAACATTATAAAAATGAACATTCTTCCCAGGATTTTATACTTTCTGCAGATGCTGCCCTTAGGACTTACCAATAAGGACATAAAGAGACTAGACAAAGGCTTTTCTGGGTACCTTTGGCAAGGGAAAAAGCCTAGAATTAGCCTCCAGAGATTGAAACTAGATACGAGGGGGGGGGGCTGAGCTTCCCAGATGTCAGAAGCTACTTCTTGGCTTCTCAGGCAAGGATCATAAAGATTGGATTTCAGCCCCTGAGGCGCAAGCTGGATGGACTTAGAGGGGAGGGGGTTGTGGATCGCCTCCCGCCTTTTGAGGAAAAAAGGGTAAGAAGGCTCACTTATTTCAACAGAACCCTAACCCACTAGTTGTTTGGACCCTGAAGGGTGGGAGCTGATGAGGGCCAGGATTGAGGTAGCAAATGGAGACCCTGCTTCTCTAGTGGTAACCCCTTTTCTGCCCGGGTTGGAGGATCAAGGTTTCCAGGTTGGGAGAGAAGCGGATCCAGTGTGTACGGACTTGTATAAGGGCATGCTTCTCCCTCTTGGAGGAATTGAGGACAAATGGGGATCCTCGGGTCATTTGTTTAGGTTCCTACAGGTGAGAGACTTTGCTCGTAAGCTAGGGGAACCAAGCTCACAGCCGGTGCTTCAGTTAAACCTAGAAGGGGCAATTTGTAAAGCACGAAAAAACCCTAAAGGGATGATAGGGGTAGAGGTACGTATGTTAAGAGTGGGATTGACTGAAGACAACTCAAGTAGGAGAACAAAATGGGAAAGAGATTTTATTTATTTATTTATTTAGCTTTTATTGACCGGGTAAGTGCACTAGACAAATCCTACCTATTTTCAGGCACGACCCGGGGGAAGGGGATACAGATGAATGCCAACTGACCTTGAACCAGATTAATCTGTTGGTGGTATTTTTAGTGAATGAGGAAAATTTGGCCAGGACATCGGTGAAATTCCCCTACCCTTTTCGATAAGTGCCATGGGATCTTTAACATCCACCTGAACTACCACCAATCCAGGCAGATGGGACCTCGGTTTAACGTCTCATCCGAAAGACGGCACCTCAGAAGTGCAGCACCCCTCTCATGCTGCACTACAGTGTCAGTACTGGTATATTAACCCAAGTGCCAGATGTGGGAACTGAACCCACAGCCCTCTGATCTCCCAACCTCAGAGGCGAGTGTGCTACCTACTGAGCCACTGACACTGATAAAGATCTAGTGATGGAGGTGTCGGAGGCGAAGTGGGAACTGATGTTGGAGACGCATATGGGCCTGCTTCTATCCAATAATTATAAAGAAGCAGCCTATAAGTTTGTCCACAGGCTCTTCTTTCCTCCGGTTGTAGTCCGCAAAAGTAGACCTGAGGTTCCAGAGACATGCCCACGCTGCACTAAGGAGATTGGCACGTACTTCCATTGTTTTTGGAAGTGCTCCTCTCTGCAAGGTTTCTGGAAAGAGGTGGTTGGGTTTATAAATGAGAAAGCACAGGCAGGGGTACACATGCATCCATTTGACATACTGTTTGGGATTGAATGGGGAGAAGGAGAGGACGAGACCCTACACAGAAAATGGATTAGAGTGGCCCTTGCAATTGCGAGACAGTGTATCTTAAATACATGGGTGTCGGCCCAGATCCCTACCCTTTCCCAGTGGAAGTCCTTGGTCATGTCTGCTTTGGCCATGGAGAGAAGGGCTTTCCAGATCCAGGGAAGAGCAGAGATGTTCGGTGCTATTTGGAACCCGCTTATCCTGGCTATTTCTTTATCCACTTAAGGCATATTGCCTAAGGGGGAGGTTAGGAAAGCTGCACCCTATATGCAAGGGCGCAGTGGGTATGCCGTTTGGATGAGTGACCCTCCTGCTGTGCTGTCATGTAGTTAAAGCCTGTCTTTGCCTGGACTGTTCTCAGACGTATTACTATTTATTCTTTGGGCTCTCGCTAACTGATTAATTAAGGTGCTGTTTAATCGCTGGACTGTCTGGCTAAATACTTCGTTCTGTACTGGGGCAATGAAATGTGGATCTGTTTACACTGTAAATAGTTGGGTCTTTTGTAAAATAATTTTTTTTTTTTACAGACTCGTTGGACTTTAGAGTTGCTGCCCTACCCTACAGATTTAATCAAATATGTATATGAGGGCTTAGGGGCAAACTGTCTATTTAATAAGGCCCTCGTATTTGGGATAATGTGGCAAAAGCTACTGTATCTGTATTATATGTCTATTTGTTTTTGATTTATATGAGTTTTTCTTTTGAAATGCAAATAAAATTTGTTATACAAAAAAAAAAGGCCACTAGTTCAGGGAGCTTGGTACACAGACTATGGGCATTGGTACTCATCACCCTCCACTTTTTGATGGCCTTTCCCCTTTTAGCCCCATCCCTGTCCTTACTGCCTTTGCCTTTTTTACATTTAGCTCTGTTCTGCTCCCTAATGACTTCTCTACCTTGGTGTTTACCTCACTAATTACCATGTTTTGTGAGGGGAAGGCTGGGATTTCCCTGCTCCTTTTCAGTGCCTCCACCCTTGGCTAATTTAAATGCTTGCCAATGAAGCATTTAAACCTCTCACCTAGGATCCTGGTTCCCCCCCGGACAGATGCAGACCATTGCGCCAGTATAGGTCTGCATCCCTCCAGGTGGCTTCCCAGTCCCCAAGAAAGCCAAAACCCTGAGCGCCACACCAGTTTTTCAACCATTCATTGAATTCCCTGATAAGGAGTACCCTAGTATCACCCTTGCCATAGACAGGCAGCACCTCCAAGAAGGTTACCATATGTGCTACTTGCCTAAGGCCCCTCCCCAACTCTACAAACTCCTCTTGCACTGCTCTGATCCCATTCCTAGCCAGGTCATTTGCCCTCTAAGGAACTGGAAGGTTCAATTCTGCTGAGAAAGAGATGTTCAAGGACAAGGGGGCATGATATGTAGCTGGAAGGGGGAGACTTAGAGGGGATGTGAGGAAATACTTCTTTACAGAGAGGGCAGTGGACACCTGGAATAGCCTGCCAGCAGTGGTAATGGGTATCAAAATGGTAACAGGTTTCAAACATGCATGGGCTACACGTAAGGGGACCTTGGTAACAGGGCTGATGCGTGGGGGGGGGGGTCAAGGCGGGAGATCAGTTATGGTCCATGACAACACAGTAGGTAGAGACCTTAGGCCAGACTAGATGGGCCAGGATGGCCTTTTCTGCCAACATCTTCTATGTTCAATGTTAAACTAATTGACTTTATATTCTTTATGCTTCTCTTTTCTTGATGTTACTATGATCCCTGTTTGCTGTTGCAAACATTTGTTCTGGAGGTCTTAGCCATCTCAGAAAAGATACAGATTGGGTGAAGGCAGTACAGAGAAGGGCAACCAAAATGGTGCATGGCCTGCACCAGAAGCACTATGGGGAAAGATGTAGGGAGTTAAATATTTACTACTCTAGAGGAATGGAGGGAAAGGGGAGACATGACTGAAGCATGCAAATACTTCAAAGATATCAATAAGGTAAAGGAAGGTTCAATTCTGCTGAGAAAGAGATGTTCAAGGACAAGGGGGCACGATATGTAGCTGGAAGGGGAGACTGTTATAGTCATGTATTCTGGAGGTCCCAGTCATCTCAGATGATTTAGATTGGGTGAAGGCAGTACAGAGAAGAGCAACTAGAATGGTGCATTGCCTGCACCTGAAGCACTATGGGGAAGGGAGTTAAATATGTACTTTCTAGAAGAAAGGAGGAAAAGGGGAGACAGGATAGAAGCATTAAAATACTTTAAAGGTATCAATAAGGAACTGGAAGGTTCAATTCTGCTGAGAAAGAGATGTTCAAGGACAAGGGGGCATTATACGTAGCTGGAAGGGGGGATACCTAGAGTGGATGTGAGGAAATACTTCTTTACAAAGAAGGTAGTGGACACCTGGAACAGCCTACCAACAGAGGTAATAGGTACCAAAATGGTAACAGGTTTCAAACACGCATGGGATACACACAAGGGGACCATGGTAACAGGGCTGATGCATGGGTGGGGGGGTAAAGCTGGAAATCAGTTATGGTCCATGGCAGCACAGTAAATAGGAACCTTAGGGCACACTATGTGGGTCAGGAGGCCCTTGTCTGCCAACAACTTCTATGTTTCCTTGTTAGTAAATAGCTGGTACATGAGCATTATACATTCATGCTGACATCAATTTTATGATATTAAATATAAAACCTATGGTACCAGTAACATAATTCCATTAACAAGTACTGCTCAAATATTCAAAATCCATGGATCAGCCTATTGTCAGTTTAAATCAAAAATATGTATTTCTATAGAAGTCAGGGTCATAAAGAAAAAGAGAGAAATAAAGGAAAGAAACACAGAAGAAAAGTGTGCATACAATAAGTCAAAGCAAGGAGGGGGGGTTACATGATAAAGCAAGTAAGCAGCACTGAAATGCATTTTTGTTACACTAGTGAAAGGATGAAACAAAAAAAAAGAATGTAAGTAATATTAATATTAAAGGGGAAACAGTAAAAAATCCACTGGCGATAGTAAACCAGTGTAATGATTATTTGTATTCTTTATTCAAAGCCAATCACAACTCAGTCCTCTGCCTCTGTATATTACCAGGAATGCCAACAGAATTAATATAAATACATATAGAAACATAGAAACATAGAATTTGACGGCAGATAAAGACCGCTTGGCCCATCCAGTCTGCCCATTTCCCTACCTGATGGATAAGCTGCAGATCCAAGTTAACCAGCAGCCTACTTCTTCTTACCCTCACCCCCTAGAATTGCCTTATGACTGTCCCATGCATGCTTGAATTCCACCACTGTTTTTGACTCCACAACCTCCTCTGGAAGGCTGTTCCATACATCCACAACCCTCTCTGTGAAAAAATACTTCCTTAAATTACCTCTGAGCCGCCCCCCTTCTATCTTCAAATTGTGCCCCCTTGTCCTTGCACACCTCTTTTTTTGAAAGATGCTACCCTCTTGGACTTTGTTGATTCCCTTGAGGTACTTGAAAGTTTCTGTCATGTCCCCCCTCTCCCTCCTTTCCTCGAGGCTATACATATTAAGCTCCTTAAGGCTCTCTTCATATGTCTTCCAGTGCAGACCCTGCACCATTTTAGTTGCCCTCCAATACAGACAACATACTGCAAAGCTTCCACTAAAATGCTGAAATTAAATATTGGGATAGTCCATAACCAGGTACCCCCACAAAATGTACATTTTTTTTTCTAAATACAGGTTCTGGATAAAATTCTAGAATCATTACTTTAAGATATAAGTTAGCCACATGTCTAACAATGATTTCAGTGACAGACAGCAGCAAAGATTCACAAAGGGTCAATCATGTACTACAAAATGTAATCTGTCTCTAAGAAAACGTGACCCAATTCTCGGATAACAATACCTCATAAACATAATTTCTGCTATACCTTTGCAAACATCTGCCACTGTACCACATTTGGCAGTCATTGAAAAAATGTGTTCCCTAGCTATTAATCCCTGTATTATTTATTTATTTATTATTTATTTTTATTTTGTTTTTGTTGACCAGGTAAGTGCACTAGACAAATCCTGCCTATTTTCAGGCACGACCCGGGGGAGGGGGATACAAATGAATGGCAACTGACCTGGATCCAGATTAAGCTGTTGGTGGTATTTTTAGTGAATGAGGGAAATTTGGCCAGGTCGCTGGGAGAAATTCCCCCACTCTTTTTGATAAGTGCCATGGGATCTTTAACATTCACCTGAACTACCACCAATCCAGGCAGATGGGACCTCGGTTTAACGTCTCATCCAAAAGACGGATAAACAGTAGAACCCAAACTAGCCAAGCCATATAAAGATTCATCACTGTAAGCCTTGTGTATCATGCAGACTGTGATACTTAACACTTGTAGGGTATGTTAGTGCATCTTGACTTATTTGCTGCATATGCATCTCAATTGCTATGGGGTCCTGACCATGTCCACCCTTCCTTAAGCCAAGCTAGCTACAGTATGTCTTACAACTCCTGTTAGGTGACATCACTTTAGCTTATGTATTACTGTGACAAGAGGAGTGAAGTACTGCACAAGTGGTACCCATGCACAAAAGTGGTAGCAAGGAGGAGGCAGGAAACTACCACCCTGTCAGTTTGACCTCAATAGTAGGTAAAATGATGGAAACCCTACTAAAGGAAAGGCTGGTGAACTACCTAGAGATAAGAGGGCTGCTGGACCCGAGGCAACGTGGATTCATTACAGCGAGGTCATGCCAGACCAACTTAATTGATATCTTTGCGTGCATGACAAAGGAAATAGACCAAGACAGAGAGGTAGATGTGGCCTATCTGGACTTCAGGAAGGCCTTCAACACAGTTCCACACAGGAGAATAATCCACAAGCTGGCAAATCTGGGGGTAAGGACAGAGGTGGTCACATCGGTTAGAAGCTGGTTTAGTAACAGAACACAAAGAGTGGTGATCAATGGGGTTAGCTCACAGGAGGAATGGGTAATAAGTGGCATACCCCAGGGATCAGCACTGGAATCAGTGCTCTTCAATGTCTTCATAAGCAATATTGCAGAGGGTCTAGAATGGAGGGTTAGCCTGATCGCGGATGATACAAGCTATGTAACAGGGTAGATACACAGGAAGGTATAGAAAAAATGAGGTGGGATCTGAAGAGGCTAGAAAACTGGTCCAAGGAATGGCAGTTGGGTTTCAATGCAGAAAAGTGCAAAATTGTGCACCTAGGGAGAGGAAATCCTAGGACTGAGTATGGACTAGATGGATTAACACTGGAGGCCACCACAGAGGAATGGGATCTAGGGGTAGTCATAGAAAACAACCTCAAAGTGGTTAAACAGTGTGACAAGAAAAGTGTGGAAAGGCTAACAGAATGCAAGGGTGCATAGGGAGAAGTATAACAAGTAGAAGGAGGGAAGTGGTGGTACCATTGTACAACTCCCTAATAAGGCCTCATCTGGAGTACTGTGTTCAATTCTGGAGGCCCCATCTTCAAAAAGACATAGACAGAACAGAGATGATACAGAGGAGGGTGACAAAAATGGTGTGGGGAATGCAGCATAAGTCATATGAGGAGAGACTCAGAGCTCTAAATATGTACTCCCCAGAAGAAAGGAGAGAGAGAGGGGACATGAGAGAGACCTTCACGTATCTAAAGGGGATCAACAGGGTATCAAAGGGGAGCATCTTTCACATGAAGGGAAATAGCAGAACAAGGGGGCACATCATGAAACTAAAAGGTGGAAAACTTAGAGGGAACTTGAGGAAATTCTACTTCACTGAAAGTGTAGTGGAGAGCTGGAACAGTCTCCCCCAGGAAGTGGTAAGGGTGGCCATGGTTCAGGGATTGAAGAATGCATGGGACAGAAACATGGAAATTATGAAGTTAGGGGTGGGTGGGGGCTTGTAACATCTAGGGTACCTTAAGTATTAGAAAGAGGGATAGGGCAGACTGGGTGGGCCACAAGGCCCTTATCTGTCAACAACATCTATGTATCTATGTAAGCTGCTATTTTCAACAAGAAGTTAGAATTTTAAAAACACAGTGATGTGGACTGAGAAGCAACTTGCGCAGGTAAATTATCATGCTAGCCTAGATATTTCCAGGTTGCATTCAGTTAACCTAACCAATGGGAGCATAAGAGGAGAGGGATACAGATCTGAAATAGAACTGTTTAACCCATTTGTGATTTAAAGTTTCATTATGGAAATGAGGCCTCCAGAACTGGACACTGTATTCCAAATGAGGCCTCACCAGTGATTTGCACAGTGGCATCACCACCTCCTTCCTTCTACTGGTGATACCTCTCCCTACGCACCTCAGCATCCCACTGGTTCTCCCCACATCCTTGGTACATTGTTTAGCCATCTTTAGGTCATCCAATATGATTACCTCCAAATCCCTTTCCTGTTTGGGGACCATCAATTTCCCCCCATAATTCTTCCCTGGGTTTCTGCAACCCAAATGCATGATTTTGCACTTTTTGCATTAAATCTCAGCTGCCACACTTAGGACCATTCCTCCAGTTTACCTAGGTCCCTCCTCATTTTTTCCACCCTTCCTAGAGTGTTCACCCTGTTGCAGATCTTAGTGTTATTTGCAAAGAGGCACACTCCCCTCAAGCCCTCTGCAGTTTCACTTGTGAAGACATTAAACAATACTGGGCCCAGGACTGAACCCTGTGGCACCCTGCTGGTCACACTCCTTTCCTTAGATTGAGCACCATTTACCATGACTTTCTATCTTCTATCATTCAACCAGTTCCTAACCCAGTTTACCACCTTGTGACCCACCCTCAGGCTGACCAGCTTGTTCACAAGTCATAAATGGAATGGTACTGACAGCCTTACTAAATGCAGTTCATGTTTATGTTTAAGTCCATGAAACACCCTTGTCTGGTTAATGCATTTTCAGCTGTGGTGGCTCGGCCAGAGTTTGTTGGTAAAGTAGTTCCTCTTGTACTGTCATTGGACAGTATTGGCAGTGGAGGGCGCTGTTATGGTTCTTTATGTAGTTTCACCCCTACCCCCTTTCAATTTGTTGCTTGTTTTGATACTACTACCAGCTTGGTGTACACTTCGTAAAGCTCTGTCAGTGAAAGGGAGAGTGGAGTGCAGGGAAAAGTAAACATGGACTTTTTGTATCTTTTCTGCTGCTATGACTGGAGTGCTCGCCTGATGATTGTCAATTGTGGTAGGCTGAGCATGGCACTGGACTCACGCTGTGTTGTTTTGTATTTGAATGTCTTTGTGGAGCAAGTCAGGAATATGGAGGTACTTTGAGGACATATTTCCATTTTTTACGCTTTGCCAGCTGGTTATGATTGTTGGATGATATTTGTAATATAAAAATATAGTGTGTGATTGTCACAGTGCTTCCATGGGTGCCCCCCCCCCAGATTTCAGTGAAATGACAGGCTATATATTAAACCATGAGATCTCTGTAATATAATTAACTTCCTTGAGACATCGCATTTAATGTTTTTTTTATGACCTGTTACTTCTTTGAAGTGGAAATGAAATTGGACTTTATGAGTCTGCCAAAAGGATGAAAATCATAAACTTTTATGACATCTTAAGAGGGAGAACATTTATTATCAACTGGTGTTAAAAAGCTATAAACCCTTTGAAATGCCTTAGGAGAAGGAACTGGGAAATCAAAGACTTATAATTTGGGAAATTAGTTTTTGCTGATGTCACCTTATTTAAAATACCTCCTGATAGGACATCATATTTGTAATTTGTTTATATTCTAAAAGGAGGAGATAGATGACTCATAGAAGTGGTGTGGAGAGACACAGTTTAAACTAATACTGTGTCTGAACTGTTTTTGAGATATATTTCCTCTTGGGACTCTGGAGAAAGACATAGCTCTGATAAGCACTTAAAGAGATAATAAATTAGATATAAAAAGTCTAAATGTATTGTGGCAGGAGTTTTTGTTTTGTACCTTTCCTTGTTTTCTTTTAAAGTGATTGTATGCTTTTTGATATATTGTTCTGTATTTATATTTTTCATATTTTTATCCAATTTTAGTAAATGTATTATTAGAAAGACTGCCTGGGAGTCTACCGGTTCTTTTTTTGCATGTGATGTATAGATAATTAAGTCTGACAATTGTTCAAAAACTTGATGGTGTTACCAAATTGGAAAAAGGTAAAAATATACCTAAGGTCTTCTACAGAGTTTTAAGGGTTCATTTTGGATACCTGGTTAGGTGCTCTTAGGTGAAAGATATATTGCATCCCCCTGAAGAGAATATTATTTGAGCCTGTACATTTGGGTACGCTAGTATAAGGTTCACAGTTTGAATCCCCCCAGAACTTGAGACCAAAGGTGATTTGGACCCAAAAACCAGACAGGAGGGTTATCCTATTTGTTACCTGTTCATATTACTGCACTCAGAGGCTGGCACTATGGGAGCAGAGGTCTGACCTGCTGAGGGCGTTTGTGACAGATTTGGTTAGCCGCAGTGCTAAAAAATTGGTAACACAAGCTTTAACTGTTCAGTGTGTCAGCTTAATACTGTACAGCTCACTTGCAAAATAAGGCACTGATTTATTCTTAAAGAGAACACAGAACTATATCATTTTGCTTACAGTCAAGTTCCTACCTGTTTTATTTTTTTTTCTAAAGTGCAAGTTAGAGTAGCCATAGTTAGGGAAGAAGATGGCTTCCAACTACAGCGAGTACACTGCAGACTATTTGAGGCAGTTGTGCCTGGACAGAGGAGTCTGCATGAGGCGAGATCCAAAAAGCAGAACCTCATGGATGCCCTGATGGCAGTAGATACCCAGAGCATCAAGTCACAGACTGTGACTGTAAAGGACCAAAACTTGGGTGTGGAGGGCCAGCAGCCAGTGCAGTGTCCATATCTGGTGAGAATGACAGCAGGGCCAGTGCCAGCAAAGGACTACAGCAGCAGGGGAAGGTCACCAGCATTCTTAAGCCAGAAGCAATCAGGCTGCAGATTAAGTTGCATGGAAAGGAGTTGAAGTTTGAGAAAGAAGAGAAGTAAGAACAGCAAGCTGCAGAGGAGAAGAGGGAGCAGGAATGGTGAGAAGTGGATCATGAACAGTGAGAGGCAGACCATGAAGAGCATGAACACCAGAGGTGACATGAACTGGAGAAGTTACGATTCCTACCACCAGCACCAGAGCAGGTAAGTGGCTTGGGTTGAACAGGAACTACAGGACTGGGTTACAAATTAAATTCCAAATTGATAGCTGAATTTAAAGAGGGTGAGGATATGGATGCCTTTTTAAATTCCTTTGAAAAAGTATGTATTCAGGCAAATATTCCTAGAGGGTCCTGGAGCTTCCAGCTATCCCCGCTACTTACTGGGAAAGCTTGGGATGCATTGGGTCATATGGACAATGAGGATAGTAATGATTACAGCAAACTAAAAGCTTTACTTTTAAAAAAGTTTGATTTAACTGCAGAAGCATACAGAGCTAAATTCCGTAAGCTCAGAAGAAGCCCTGACATGAGCTACAAGGAGCTAGCCACAGAATAACATCACTATTTAAAACGTTGGTGGGAAGGAATTGAAGCAAACTCTGTAGATAAAATTGAAAATGCTATTTTGTTAGAAGAGTTTTTTTGGGCATGCCCAGCAGAGCTGAAAACCTGGCTGGAGGACCGAGATTCCAAAACAGTGCAAGAGGCTGCTGAACTCTCGGACCGCTATGCCAAGAGCAGACCTGCTCTGAGAGTGAATGGGGTGAGCGTGGCAGCACAGAAACAGAAAAGCATGCCTTCAGGGCAGCTAAAACCCTCACTGCCTCCACCGAAACGGGTTAACCCCCAGGTTTCAAAGAAAAGAGTTTTCTGAGAAAAGAAACAAATGTTGGATTTTGAAAAGAAACTGGACATATTGCCAGACAGTGTCCCAAAAGGACAAGCAATACGCAACATGGGGCTAGGAAAGAAGTGGGTTGTTTATGTGTCCCTGGAAGCATGCCTGTGAACATGAGGGAACACATGCACCCAGTCACGGTGAATGGTGTACAGACACAAGGGTTAAGGGACATGGGCATCCCTGACATTGGTAAAAGGGGATCTGGTAGAACCTGGTTAGCTTATACCCAATAAATTTGTAACTGTACAGTGGTTCACTGGTGAGGAGACCACATTGCCACTCACTAGTATTCTTCTAGACTGGGGTGACACTGGGGAAACTGTGCAACAGGTGGCTATAGCCAAAATATTGCAGTTGACATCATCCTTGGCAACAATCTCAAACTGGGGATGGTGTGTGCAGTTACCCATAGCTAAGCGGCAAGGGAAAATTGTAGTTCCCTGGACCCCACAGAAGCCACTGTGGAAACCACTGGGAGGCAGGTTCCCCAGCCTGTGTCTCCTGATATGGAGACTAATGAAAAGGGGGTAGAAATTTCCCCAGTAGCAGTTAACTGCACAGCTTCGGAGGGTTACTTCCAAGAAGGAGGGGTGACCCATTGTCAGAGGGTTAGAGATCACAGTGATCCTGAGTGCCCTGATGCTAGTACTAGGGAACCTAGTTTAGAGACTGAAGGGGACCTGTCCCATACCTTGGGAATGTGTAAGGAGTTTGCAGCTGCTCAGAAAAGTGAACCTAGTCTAGAGAAGCTGAGGGCTTGGGCAGACTCTAAAAGAGCACAGGAATGTAAAGGTAAACATAACGTTTATTGGGAAAATGGACTGATGTATACTCAGACTATAAAGACAGAGGGAGAGATGTTAGGCAGGCAGCTTGAAACATAGAAACATAGACTCTGACGGCAGATAAGGACCACTTGGCCCACCCAGTCTGCCCATTTCCCTACCTATTGGATAAGCTGCAGATTCTAGTTAACCAACAGCCTACTTCTTGCAACCCTCCACTATAATTGCCTTATGTTTGTCCCATGCATGTTTGAATTCCCCCACTGTTTTAGACCCAATAACCTCTCCAGGAAGGTGATTCCATGCATCCACCACTGTCTATGTGAAAAAGAATTTCCTCACATTACCCCTGAGCTGCCCCCCCAATTTTAAATTGTGCCTCCTTGTTCTTGCACATCTCTTTTTCTAAAAGATGCTACCCTCCTGGACTTTGCTGATTCGCTTGAGGTACTTAAAAGTTTCTATCATGCCCCCCCGTCCATCTTTTCATCAAAGGTGTACATATTAAGCTCTCTCAGTCTCTCTTTATATGGTTTCTGATGTAGACCCTGCACCATTTTAGTTGCCCTCCTGGAGGAGCCATTCCAGCGGGTGGGAATGGATATTGCGGGGCCTTTAAATACCTCCAGCTCCTCCAGGAAGAGGTTCATCCTGACTGTGGTGGATTATGCCACCTGGTATTCAGCTTGTTGTTCCCCAGGGGTACCATGAGCAGTTGCTCAAGATTGCACATGATTTTTCCTTGTCTGACCATCTGGGAATCACAAGCATTATGCAGCGGTTGGCCCAGAATTTCTATTGGCCCAACTTCACCCAGCAGCTAAAGGAGTATTGCAGGTCTTGTCACTGGTGCCAAGAAATAGGGAAGGCAGATAAGAAAACCCAAGCTGCCCTAATTCCTTTGCTCATAGTGGAGGAGCCATTCCAGAGGGTGAGAATGGATATTGTGGGGCTTTTAAATACCCCCAGCTCCTCTAGGAAGAGGTTCAACATGACTCTGGTGGATTATGCCACCTGGTATCCAGAAGTAGTCACCCTATCCTCACTATGGACAGACAACATGGCAGATGCCTTACTTGGGATTTTCTCCTGTGCTGGGTTTCCACAGGAGGTTATCACCAACTGAAGGGGTTCCTTCATGTCAGACCTGATGAAAAGTATGTGGGAGAAGTGTGGGGTGGTGCAGAGGTGCATGACACCTTATCACCCACAAGCCAATGGGCTTGTGGAAATATTTAATGGTACCCTGAAGTCAATGCTCCAAGCATTTGCTGAACAGCATGGGAGGGACTGTGAGAAATACCTTCCCCACCTGTTGTTTGCATACAGGGAGGTGCCCCAAGGGTCGACAGGATTTTCCCCTTTGAGCTCTTATATGGACGCTGTGTACGTGGGCCCCTAGGCTTGATCTAGGAGGACTAGGAAGGCAAACACACCACCCAGGGCACTCCCATAGTGGGTTACATCCTTAAGTTTAGGGAAAGGCTGAAGGAGCTTATGGGGACAGTCCAGAGCAACCTGGCAGCTGTCATAGATACATAGATACATAGACAGTGTCGGCAGATAAGGGCCTATGGCCCACCCAGTCTGCCCATTTGAGCTTGTAAGTTCAGTTTATGTTTTCCTAGAAGTCTGTTGCCCCTTACCCCTGACCTCCAGAATTCCTTTATGTCTATCCCATGCATTCTTAAATCCAGTGATTGTTTCCACCCCCACCACTTCCTCTTCCTCTTGTCCACCACCCATTCTGTGAAGAAATTCTTCCTCACGTTTCCTCAGAATTGTCCTCCCTCCAACTTCATCCCATGCCCTCTAGTCCTGGAACATCTTTCCATCGGAAACAAAAAGTGTGGTATGACCGCAGAGCCAGAGCTCGCTCCTACATGGTGGGTCAGGAAGTCATGGTCCTTATTCCAGTCTGGAAAGACAAGCTGCAGGCTGAGTGGGCAGCACCATACAAACTAATTAGAAAGGTAAATGATGCGAACTATATCATAGAGTTACCTGACAGAAGACATACAGAAAGAATGTACCATGTCAACATGATAATGCCATATGCTAATAGGGCTGACATGGTGTTTGCAGTATGTAGTCCTGGGGAGGGAACGGACAAAGGAGAACCCCTTCTGGACTTGCTGGAAGAAAGCAAGTGGCAGTCCTCTGTGGAGGCAGTTAAATTGTCACCCCAGCTGGCCCCAGACAAGATCCAGGAAGTAAGGGAGGTTTTAGCAGACTTTGCAGCCCTGTTTTGTGCCAAACCTGGACTAATCCTCTTAGCAACGCACAATGTGGAAATATGGACACAGATGCCCATATGGTGGACAGCATATTGGGTGTCAGAGGCTGTCCAAAAGGACATTAGGAGAGAGGTAGAGGAAATGCTGGATTTAGGGGGAATCCAGAGATCCCACAGCCCCTGGGCCTCACCCATAGTCCTTGGCCCAAGCCAGATGGCTCTACTTGTTTCTGCATGGCCTATCATGGACTGAATACAGTCACAAAGTCAGATGCCTACCCGATGTCCTGGATGGATGAACTCCTGGACAAGTTGGGAGGGACAACATACCTTACGACTATTGACCTGACAAAGGGGTATTGGCAGGTAGAGTTAACTGACAGAGCTAGGAAGAGGTCAGCCTTCATCACTTCAATAGGCCTATTTGAATTTAAAGTAATGCCTTTGGGAATGAAGAACACCCCGGCCACTTTCCAAAGGTTGGTGAACCAGGTGTTAAATGGTGCTGAGGAGTACACCATGGCGTACCTGGATGACATTGTTATCTTTAGTGCCAGCTGGTAGGAACACCTGTCCCACCTTGGGGAAGCACTGGGTAGGATACATAGGGCCGGGCTAACTGTCATAGCTGAGAAGTGCCAGGTGGCCATGGCTGAAGTGACATACCTCGGGCATGTTGTAGGCCAGGGACAGCTCAGTCCTAACTAAGTAAAAATAGAGGTGATCAAGGCATGGCCCAGAACAGAAATGCAGAAGAAGGTCAGAAGTTTTCTAGGGACAGCAGGGTACTATAAGAAATCTGTACCCAGTTACAGTGCCCTGGCTGCTCCACTATCTGACCTGATAAAGAAAATTACCTGGGAACCAGCCTGTGAAAAAGCCTTTACCAGACTGAAGGAGGCATTGTGCAGTGCTCCTGTATTGACAAGTCCTGATTATAGCAGACCCTTTATAGTCCAGACTGATGCCTCACATGTGGGTATTGGGGTATTCCTGAGTCAGACATCCAACAAAGGGAAAGATCACCCGGTAGTGCACCTGAGTAAAAAGTTACTTCTCAGGGAGCAGGCTTACTCTACTGCAAAAAAAGAGTGTCTTGCCATAGTGTGGGCCCTAAAGAAGTTACAGCCATACTTATATGGGTAGTATTTTGAGGTCCACATGGACCACAACCCCCTGGTTTGGCTGACACAAATGGGAAAAACTAATGGTAGACTATTAAGATGGAGTCTTGCCTTGCAAGGGTATGACATGATGATCTTACATAGGGCTGGAGCAACCAATCACAACGCCGATGGCCTGTCATGTCTATATGAGGAGTGAATTGACTTGTGGAAGATCATCCCATGCAGGGGATAAAGCCCCCAAATTCAGGCTAGGTGGGGAGGATTGTGATGCTTGGCCAGCTGATTATGATTGTTGGATGATATTTGTAATATAAAAATATAGCGTGTGATTGTCACAGTTCTTCCCAGGTTTCAGTGAAATGACAGGATACATATTAAACCAGGAGATCTCTGTAATGTAATTAACTTCCTTGAGACATTGCATTTTATGGCCTTTTTATGACCTGTTGCTACTTTGAAGTGGAAACAAAATGGGACTTTATTAGTCTGCCAGAGGATGAAAGTCATAAACTTTTATGACGTCTTAAGAGGAAGAACATTTAATATCAACTGGTGTTAAAAAGCTATAAAACCCTTTGAAATGCTTTGGGAGAAGGAACTGGGAAATCAAAGACTTATAATCTGGGAAATGAGTTTTTGCTGATGTCACCTTATTTAAAATACCTCCTGATAGGACATCATGTTTGTATTTTTTTTATATTCTAAAAGGAGGAGATAGATGACTCATAGAAGTGGTGTGGAGAGACACAGGTTAAACTAATACTGTGTCTGAACTGTTTTTGAGATATATTCCATCTTGGGACTCTAGAGAGTGACACAGCTCTGATAAGCACTTAAAGAGATAATACATTAGATAGAAAAAGTCTAAATGTATTGTGGTAGGAGTTTTTGTTTTGTACCTTTCCTTGTTTTCTTTTAATGATTGTATGTTCTTTGATATATTGTTCTGTGTTTACATTTTTCATATTTGTATCCATTTTTAGCAAATACATTATTTGAAAGACTGCCTGGGTGTCTACCTGTTCCTTTTTTGCATGTGACGTATAGACGATTAAGTCTGACAATTGTTCAAAAGCTTGATGGTGTTACCAAACTGGTAAAAGGTAAAAATATACCTAAGGTCTTTTACAGAGTTTTAAGGGTTCATTTTGGATGCCTGGTTAGGTGCACTTAGGCGAAAGATATATTGCATCCCCCCGAAGAGACTATTATCTGAGCCTGTACATTTGGGTACGCTAGCATAAAGTTCACAGTTTGAATCCCCCAGAACTTGAGACCAAAGGTGATTCAGACCCAGAATCAGACAGGAGGGTTACCCTGTCTTTTATCTGTTCACATTACTGCGCTTGGAGGTTGGCACTGTGGGAGCAGAGGGCCTGACCTGCTGAGTGCATTTGTGCCACCGTCGGCCTTACTAAATGCAATTCATGTTTATGGTTATGTTTATGCCCATGAAACACCCTTATCTAGTTAATGCATTTGCAGCCATGGTGGCTCTGCCAGAGTTTGTTGGTAAAGTAGTTCCTCTTGTACTGTCATTGGACAGTATTGGCAGCGGAGGGTGCCGTTATGGTTCTTTATGTAGTTTCAGCCCCTACCACCCTTTCAATTTGTTGCTTGTTTTGATACTGCTACCAGCTTGGTGTACACTTCATAAAGCCCTGTCAGTGAAAGGGAGAATGGAGTGCAGGAAAAAGAAAACATGGACTTTTTGCATCTCTTCTGCTGCTATGATGGAGTGCCGGCCCGTTATTGCTGACTGCGGTAGGTTGAGCATGGCACTGGACTCACGCTGTGTTGTTTTGTATTTGAATGTCTTTGTGGAGCATGTCAGGAACATGGATGTACTTTGAAGACATTTTTCCATTTTTTAGTATGGTTTCTGTGAGGTGACCACTGTACACGGCAAGGAACTTGAGTAGCTAGTCTGAGGCATTAGACTAGGAGATTGCAGCGAGATGTTGGCTGGGAGAGTGTGATCAGATTATTGGGAGTGATACAGCTGTAAACAGAGGTGATTTTTTTAATGATGTTCAGAAAGTACTAGATATTAAATCGTTTTACTCAAGTGGGGAATCGGGACAGACTTTCGGCAAGCTGGGCATTAACACAGTAATACTTAGTATACGACGTGCTAGCGTTAGTACTTCAAACTGAAAAAAACTAACTTTTTTTCTGTCAGAATAGAGCTTAGTACCAGATGTGCTAACGCTTATACACTTATGCATACTTTAAGGTGAAAAACATTTTGTTTATCAAGGAAACAGAGAAAGAGCTTGGTGGGGGTGGGGGTGGAGAGAAAATTCCTTGCTAAACAACGGGCAAGAAATGGCAGCTGCTGAGTTTGAACATTTTGGGCGCCCATTGATATGCTTAGTAATGGGGCACCCTGAATTGGCACTTGTTTTCAAGTGGGCATCTATGGAAAGCTAAAGAGCCCCTGACACCTTTAGAAAAACTTGGAAAAATGTGAGCTTTAGACAGTTCAGTTTATATTTCATGTATTTTCTATAATTATTTACCTTTTTCTTTATTACTGAGGACAGCTGTATGAAAGAGACTTACTGTCCTCTAGACTTTATCTGCTTTTTTTGCTATCCTACCTATGACATCACAATCTGGGTTGCACCTGAAAACGAGCTTTGGTCATGGTGCTTTTCCCGGTTACCGACTTTTAAATAAATAAATAAATAAATAAATAAAATAATCCTCCATTTATGGCATTGTAATTATCCCCACAGCAACAGACTGATGTCATAAACATAACTGTGATGTCATATGTAGGCAAGCAGCCAGAACAGTTAGGACAGTGATCCTGTTTACATGCAAATGTCCTTAGTAATAAAAAAGAATGAGAAATGCAGAAACAATATTAAAATTATAAGCTCACTTGTGCTAAATATTACATTTTCTCAAAGTTGTCACAACAGTGTCAGGGGCTCTTTAATGTATCCCCTTGCAGTAGCTATGAGCCAACCAGAGAGGGACTAGCATCTAGCCCATTTTCCAAAATAATCTAAACAATGTTAGTTTCAACAGTATTTTAACAGGTTGCATCTTCTTCCTCTCCTAGCAAGGTATTTTAAGCTTTAGAATACAATAAAAACTGCAGTTAAGGTGTTCATAATAAATGCCAATTTTTATCATACTTTGCTAGGTGAGGGCATGACATTTGCTGTTAAAATGGTCTGAATTCACCTGGCACAACTAGTTTGCTACAACAGAAACGCTCCTATGAAAATAAGAAAACTAATAGTGTCAGTAATATATTAAAGAGCATTGATTCCAGCAATATTGATCTTTGTACAAACAGGTGAACAGAGTAGGTGCTTCCAACACATATAACTGAACCAGCAAGAAACTTTCAGTATACAAGCTTTCAAGCTTACATATACCCCTTCACCACCTGAAGAAAGGCTCTGTGTAAACCTTAAAGCTTTGTACTAAAAGTTTACTGTTGGTCCAGTAAAAGGTATGAGATCACCTACTTTGTTCACCTGTACTGTACTGTACTATACTCTACTATACCGTACTATACTGTAATCATTGGGCAAATAAGTGGGTTGAAGAGTTATTTTTTGAAGATATGTGAAATATAAAATACATTGTGTCTTAATCTGCTTAATCTGGTTCAGTTTACTTTGTTTGCATCTGTAGGCCTTCCATCTCCTGGGAGGGGGTGAAAAGAAACAGTACTGTATAACCATCCTTTCCTGGGCAACAAAAAAATAAGTACATAACTAGATAAAAAAACTCAATCAACAAATGAATTATTGTGATTGGTTGGCATCCATGACACTCCAGACATTACCTCATGGGTTATAGCCCACCTGATAGGCTAGTGATGCACTGACCCAGATCAAATTTCTAGCATATCCAGGTCCCAGAAACCCCTGCTCTCCAGTTTGAATCATGTATCTGATCAGGCAAGAAGCACACCAGGAATCCCTGTCTGCTCCTACAAGGTAAGACCCTGAACCACATCTTAAAATACTCTCTTACTTGGCACAAAATACCTATTTACCTGTTGGTACAACTATAGCGATAAAACCTAAAATGTCTGGTTTCTGAAATTTTCTAACTAACCTGGGCTCTGCCTAGTTTATATATGCAGCCCTATTAGTTACCCAGCTAGGCCCTTCCCTCTGGTGATGAGGGTACAGGGATCATGCTCCATGTTCTCAATCGCTACAACGCCTTCCTGTGCGCAGTGGTTTAAGCATGCTGCAGAGATGTTTAAAGTTTGTAGTCAGAAATTATTGTACCTTTGTTTTTTTCTGTATCTGGTAAAGTTTGAGGAATGACTAGGGCAGCTGGCATGACGTTCTTCCAGCCCCTCGCTGCTCCCGGTATCCAGGGTCTGTCCCCAACTCTGTGCTGTGCGGTTCCCCTCTCCCGCTTGCTCCATTCGTGGGAGCTCCCAGGGGAGAGAGAGAGTGAGAGTCCTTCCCTGGTCCGAGGCCTGGCGTGTTGCGCCCTTCCTACAGGAGCAGCCTGGTTGTGTGTTGCTAGGCCTCCCACGGCCTACCCGACCTCGTGGCCTTCAAGGTCTCAGCTCTCTGCTCCCCCACCTGCCTACAGACCTCCTCTGCCTGGCCAGTGCTACGTGGCGATGGAACTGCTGCGTGTGTCTCCCCTCATGCTCGGCGCACCCCTAGGCCCCGTTTGGGCCTACTTCCAGAGAAGTTCCCTCTCGCGTCTCTTCCCTCCTCCTCCTACAGGCACAACAACCTCGCGAGATTGTGCCACCGCCTCGCGGTTTTTCTGACGGGGGGGGTGTAGCCAGAGAGAGAGAGAGTCTCTCTCGTGACAAATGGCCTAGAAGTTAGCACAGGGGAAGGCAGTTAGTACAGTCGCTCAAGCTGACCCTCTCATCTGGAGACTTGTGCTGGATTCAGCCACTCTTGCTACTGTGGACTGAGCAAGTCACCTCATCCCCTGTGCTCTGCAGTTTTGCTCTGTAACCTTTCAACCAGGAGGCAGTATAGCGCTGTGGTTAAGGCTCTGAGCTGCAATCTGGTTACTCCCAGCAGATCAGACCTGGGTTTGAATCCCTCCGCTCCTCTTGCATACTGGGTGACCCTGAGCAAGTCACTTACCTCTGAAAAAAAAAAAAAAAAGTAGGGGAATTCTTTTGTTTAAAGGGGACTCCCCCGGATGGTCGGCCAAGGCTGGCCAATCTCCCCTCCGCCCGCAGGGTCCCTCCCACAGCGACCCTTCGGTGACTCCCTCCTCCCCCTTATCTCTCGGGTCCCTCCCACAGTGACCAATGCAGATAACCGCCCCACCAGTCTCCTTGGCTCCCTCTCATAGTGAGCCATGGCCCTGACCTCCATACTCCTCCCCCCCTTCTTCTTCATAACTGTTGTGGGGGTCCTCACACAGCACCCTCACACCTGCACACTTCTCTCCCCGGAGGAAGAAACCCCTCTGGGCTTGGGGGGATAAAGAAGGGTTCGCCCATGGGCGGTGCACAGTTTGTGATCTAAGATACGCTTTTCTCTCTTCCCCAGATGGTAAAGGCAAAGAAATGCTCCTCATGCAGCGCCACCCTCCTGCCTCAAACTCCAGGCCCCCTCTGCGTGGCCTGCCTACTGGACAATGATGATTCCTCCTTGGAGCAATCTCCACCCTTAGGCCCCGGCAATCCGGGCCCCAGCAACCCCACATGGATGGACTCAAGCTCCCTCCTAATTCAGAATCATCAGGCCGGGGTCGCCATGATGGAGAGCCAACAGAACTTTATGCTCAAGATCATGGAAAAACTGGAATCCCTCACCCAACATAGGGCAAAACCACCCAACACAGAACCAGACAAGGCAGGAGGGCAACCAGAGGAACTTCCAATCCTGGAGGACACACCAGACGGAGCTTGTGACAATGCACATGAAGACGGGGAGAAGGACGACACGGGGGAGGAGAACGAACTGGACTCAGACAAGGAGGACAAGGATCTCCAAGCGACACCCTCCCTGACATCGAGGTTATGCTCCTTCGACACAATCCCAGGGCTCATGAAGATCATCAAGGCCACCATGGGGTTCGACACCGAGGAGAGCAGACCCGAGTCAAAGCTCGACCACTTGATCCAACTGAGACAGTCAACCACTGAGACCTTCCTGGTGTGCCACGCCACAGAATATATCTTCAGCAAGGAGTGGCAATCCCCTGAACCGGGCAGAATGTTAAACTGTAAGAACCTAGACAGGATGTACCCGGTCCAAGGGGAGAAATCGGATGCCTGGTGCAAGGCTCCCACCATTGACCCCCAGGTGGCAGCCCTTAGCAAGAAGACTGTGTTGCCATGTGGTATGATAGCACTCAGAGACCCGACAGACAAAAAAAGTCAAGGACATGCTTAAGAAGGCCTTCGAAATTGAGGGCACCTCTGCCAAGGCAACCACCACAGCCATCTACATGGCCCGAGCACAGATCTGTTGGCTCGAAGAACTTCAAGAGCAAGCCACTCCCAAGTCCAGGGAGGCAGAACTTTTAAATTGTACCTTGGACACAGCTAAACACCTGGCCGACATGGCGGTGGACACCTTGCGCCTTCATGCCAGGGCAACTGTCATCACCAACCATGCTCGAAGGGCACTGTGGCTCAAGCTGTGGGATGCGGACAATGAGTCAAAAACTCTGCTACAGAATTTACCTCTGAAGGGAAAACATGTTTTTGGGGAGGGGCTACAAGATTACTTGAAGCAGAAGGAGGAGGGAAGAGATCACCTCAAGAATAAGCCTAAGTTCTCCTTTCTCCCCTCCTCGAGGCAAAGATCTCGGGGGGGGGGGCATAGGCCCTTTCAACCATGCAGGGACACACAGCAATCTGGCCACCCCTTTCAAGGTAGAGGCACCTCCTCCAGCTTCTGCAGCCCGCACCCTCAGAGCTATCAGTCCCCCTCCTCCAGAAACTGAGGCCAGAGATCCGGAGGATGAGGCAGAGGCTACAGGGGTAAGCAACAGTGACTACCCCACACTGGCATCCCAAGGCCGGGACCCCTACCCACCAGTGGGTCAAAGGCTAACTCTATTCACTCACCGCTGGCTCCGCACAACAGCGGACAGGTGGGTCCAGGATGTGGTAACCAAGGGCTACTCTATAGACTTATCCCACACCCACATCCCCCACAGATTCGTATCCTCCCCCATAACCAGGAGAAGAGCTTCCCCATACCAAGTCCAGCAAATCCTGTCAGAACTGGTTCGGAACAGGGCCATTCAGCCTGTACCAGTGGCGGAACAGAATCGAGGGGTATACTCAATCTTCTTCCTAGTACCCAAGAAATCGGGCGAGCTCCGGCCCATCCTGGACCTCAAACACCTAAACCGCCACGTAGTCGCACACCACTTCAAAATGGAGACTATCTGGTCCACCCTCCGATGCATTCGGGGAGGCAACTTTCTGACGTCCATAGATCTCAAGGACGCCTACCTCCATATCCCCATCATTCAGAAGCACAGATAATTCCTTCGCTTCCACATTCTGGGCCACCACTTCCAGTACCGGGCCTTACCATTCGGCCTCTCCTCAGCCCCAAGAGTCTTCACCAAGGTCTCCATAACCTTGGTGGCAAGACTCAGGGAACGGGGACTGGATATCATCACATACCTGGACGACTGGCTCATACGGGCCAGGTCCGAACACCTGGCGCGGATGTACACGGAATCCGCCCTACAGGCACTCAAGGACCACGGCTGGGTGGTAAACCTAGAGAAGAGCCACCTCATCTCCACCCAGCAGATCGAGCATCTGGGAGCACTCATGAACTCGGCCCAGGGGTGGGCAAAACCATCCACCTTAAGAATTCACAACCTGAGGGACCTAGCCCATCAGATGAAAGCCTGACACAGCACGACGATGGGGAAGATAGCCCAGTTACTGGGCTGCATGGCCTCATGCATAGATCTGGTACACTGGGCCAGGTGGTGCATGCGCCCACTACAAACCTATGAGCTGACTCGGAGGGCACCGAGTGAACTCAACCTTCAGGTGGTGGTTCCGCTACCCAAGGCGTTAAGACTGTCATTGGTTTGGTGGATGGTGGAGGAGAACTTATCCAAAGGAGTTCACCTAGAAGCACCCCACTTGATCACCATAGAAACAGATGCGAGTCTCTCCGGCTGATGAGCCTGCCTGGGAAACACAACAGCACAGGGCCTGTGGTCACCCGCAGAGTCACAGCTCTCCATCAACATACTGGAGATGAGAGCTGTGCTACATGCTCTAAAAGCATTCGGACATCTGATACACGGACAATCGGTCCTAATCCGGTCCGACAATCGGGTCACAGTGACCTACATAGCGAAGCAAGGTGGGACCAGGAGCAGAGCTATGCTGAGCGAGGCAACGGCAGTCCTCAACTGGGCCCAAGCCAACCTCAGACACCTGACTGCGGTTCACCTGGCAGGAAGGCTGAACGCCTGCGCGGATTGGCTCAGCAGGCAACAGGTACATCCGGAGGAATGGCGGTTACATCCGGACCTGTTCCAGATGATTCAAGCAACATGGGGAACAGTGACCATAGACCTTATGGCAACATGGGAGAATGCTCAGGTCAGAGACTACTATTCACGGTTCAGGGACAATCTGTCCCAGGGAACGGATGCCCTATCACAGCCGTGGAGATGGAGCCACACCTATGTTTTCCCACCACTCCCCCTGATCCCTCGGGTTCTGACCAAAATAAGGGAATTGCAACATACGATTATTCTGGTGGCCCCCTACTGGCCACACAGGTCGTGGTTCGTAGCGGTCCAAGAGATGGCATTTGCCAGCTTCAGGATACCGTACCGGGCAGACATGCTCTCACAAGGGCCAGTGCTCCATCCGACCCCGCGAACCCTCAAGCTCAGGGCCTGGCTCCTGAAAGGAAGAGACTGAAGGAGGCAGGGTACCATGATTCTGTCATCAACACCCTACTCCAGTCCAGACGGTCGTCTACCACCTCCACGTACAGGAGACAATGGTCCATTTTCTCCTGATGGTGCCAGGAGTGGGGCCGAGTCCCCGAGCAGACCGACATGGCCAACATCCTACTGTTCCTCCAACAGGGAGTAGACAAGGGGTTAGCACTGTCCTCCCTCAGGGTGCAATTATCAGCCATTTGGGCAGCCACGGGCCTCATCGGGGGATACATCCCGGGAGCTCATCCCGACACCACCCACTTCTTAAGGGCAGTGGAGATCCTCCACTCGAGGACTCGGCCAGCCGTCGCCCCATGGGATCTACCGCTAGTCCTAGAGTCCCTCAAGTCCTCCCCTTACGAACCCATCCTCCAGGTGGACCTGTTCTGGATCGGCCTCAAGACATGCTTCTTAGTGGCAATTTGTTCGGCTAGGAGGATCAGAGAACTTGGGGCCTTATCCTGCGCGGAACCTTATACGGTCTTCACCCCATTAGGGGTCCACCTGAGAACAGTCCCAGTCTTCCAGCCCAAGGTATCCACGGGTTTTCATAGAGAACAACCCATCGAACTCCCCACCTTCCCGGAAGGGTCCCAACAGGGCTCCAGCGCGGTCTTACATTATCTTGACATCGGATCCATCCTCTCTGTGTACTTGGCCAGAACCTGTCCCATCCGCAAGACAGAGACACTATTCGTCATCTCGAAGGGACAGAGGCAGGGAAGAGCCGTCTCCAAGACCACCATTGCTGGGTGTTTAAGGAGAGTCATCCAGAACGCCTACATAACTAACCAAATGACCGCCCCCCCCAGGGGATCAAGGCCCACTCCACCAGAGCGATCACCACCTCCTGGGTGGAAAGAGCTAGCGTGTCCTCCGAGGACATTTGTAAGGCAGCCACGTGGAGCTCTCTCCACACTTTCGCCAGGCACTACAGGCTAGAACAGCTGCAGGCTATTCAGCCCACATTCGCCACTCAGGTTCTGTCGGCAGCTTCCTCTACCGCTCACTCTTAGCTCACTCTGTTTCCCTCCCTTGGGTACTTCACTGCTTCTTATCTACCCATGAGGTAATGTCTGGAGTGCCATGGATGCCAACCAATCACAGTGGGTGTTTACTCACCTGGTAAAGGTAATTGTGTTGGTTGGCATTGTGATAGGGGCTGCAGTTGGATTTGAGTATCCCGTTTTGTTTATGTATTTCATGTGTTATTTGTTTTGTGGTATGGATGAGCGGTCTATGTCTGTATTTTGTCCGCTTATTTTTTGTCTCTGTGTGTCAGGATAGCATGGTGTAGTCTGGCCACCTATGCCACGCTATTCAAAAAGACCCCTTTTTAAATTGTATTTCCTGTGAAAGATGGCCTCTGTTTTGCCCTGTAAAATGTAGCAAAAACAGAAATAAGAAGAAGTAAAGAATTATTGTCCCGTATTGATGGACTTTGGTATTTAGTAGTTCAGTCTGCCGCTTTCCCCTTCCTTCCCTGTGTTAGTATTTCCCAATTAGTGACATTCTAAAAGCATAAAGGAATCGCTTAATTCAGGGTTTCCTTTTGGGGAACTCCGTCCTTCTGGGAATCCCCTCCCCCCCCGGAGGTAAAGGATCCCCTCCGTAAAGTAGTCCGTTGGGGTTTCTCTTATGCGACTGTGCGCACGTTCGCACAGTAGCGTATTTTGGTTCGGCAAGCAGCTTTTTGGTAAAAGGAAATGGTAGGTTAAAATAAAGCTTTTTGTCTTACCTACTTTTCCTGTCGTTTTGGGTTCGTTTTGACTGGGTTGGGGGCGTTTTTGTTTTCGAGGAATTGTCCTCCCTCGGCCATGTTCCAGATTTCCCTTTCTCCTTTTCACTATAGGAACCGGGCGGCCCGTTTCTCCTTGTTTTATTCAGTGATGACCAGGGGAAGGCCTTCTCAATTACTTAAGCTCCTTAAATTTAACATAAAATTCAGACAAAAAGGGTTACATTTGCATTATATAAATGTTGAAATACTATTATTATTTCCTTCTTTATTTTTATGTTAGTAAAATGCATTTTCTATATACAAATGTTGGGTTTGTTTGAATGCTTTGCTGATTGACAGATGAAATAACCAATCAGATTGTTGGTGTGTCTTTAAATGTAAGGCTAGGACTGAAATGGATCAGATCGATCCTGGGTGTTGTACCTGTAACACCTTGCTGGGCAGTTGTGCTACTCCTGCAATCTAAGGACTGGTTCACAGACTAAAATGCTGTGTGTGATTCTTTTTATTTGATTTATTTTCGAAAGTTCGCATTTGTTTCTGTTTTGTCCTCGGATGTTATTTGGATTTCTGCCAATAAAAGGCTATGGACTTCAGCTTCTTTATGGTCTCCCGTTGAATGTTGTTGCCAGATGCTCAGCCTCCCACAGGCATCCATGGCACTCCAAGGCCCGCCCTCAGAGAGCCCAGAGTGATCGGAATTGGAATAAGGGATCTCAGGCATGACAGGACGAACAGCTAATACTGCTCTCAAGTTATTCTACTAGTCGGACCTTCGGGACCGAGTTAGACTGTAAATAATAGGAAGGAATAAAAACCGGCCCATGGGCCTCTAATACTACGTCGTGGTCCGCATTCTTTTTTGGCTCCAACCATCTTCTTCTTATTGTCATAAATTGCCTGTGCCTAGATTGTATTTTGTCTTTCTCTTATACTAACCGACCTTAATTTCAGCTATGGAAGATTCGAACTGGAGAGCAGGGGTTTCTGGGACCTGGATATGCTGGAAATTTGATCTGGGTCAGTGCATCACTAGCCTATCAGGTGGGCTATAACCCATGAGGTAATGTCTGGAGTGCCATGGATGCGAACCAACACAATCACCTTTACCAGGTGAGTAAACCCCCAAAATTCTAGTTTTCCTTGAAGTGTCTGGAGCTCTAGGCCTGCCTACCTTGGAGGGTCTTCATTTGTTTGTTGACAGGGATGTTAATTACCCCCTTCAACTGAAGAGTTACTTACACACACACACACACACACACACACACACACACACACACACACACACACACACTTACTTACAAATGGTTTCTGCTGCAGTTCCATATCGGTACCTTGTGCCATACAAACTGCTCAGCTGCTTCACTGCTACTCTGGCAATGTTGTCCTGTAAGACAGAAACATGGAATACATATGATTAAAAATTGCTGATGGCTTTTATATGGTGTAACTCTGGAGCTAGCCAGTTACATCACAGTAACAAACAACACTTCCTGAAGCCAGTAGATGGTTTAAGCATAGGTTTTTGGTAAAACTGACTAGAGTTTCATAAGTGGTGCACAGTCTAACAGCCACCCACAGAGGAAATGTTCTTCACAATGTGGGGCTGGAGGATGGGGGAGGTGAAAAGGGAGATGGTACTGTGGATGGAGGCTTTAATGTGAGTGGAAATTACAATAAATAGAGGCTGAAAGGTTGACATGGGTGGCAAGGATTAAAAAATCTTGGTTTGGGGGCTAGTGTCATGGTAACAGGGTAATTTAAGGTCAGAATGAATTAATACCTACAATGACTACACCAACCTATATGGCCAACCCAGCATATGTAACCAGCTGGAATGCAACTATGTATTACCCTGTGTTATGTCTTGATGTGTCTTATGTAATGTATTCATGCTGTATACAGATTTTCAGTGTTTTTCGGTTATAACTGAATTGAAAAAAAAGATGTCGGTGGGGTTTTACCGGGTTTTATTGGTTTAAACCGAAAACCAGAAACCCTATGTATACTATACCATGAATTATACAATGGCAAGAACAAATGTTGCATCCCCATTGGTCAGTCTGGCACTGGAGCCGTGATGTTATCCTGACATAACATCATGGCTCTAGTGCCAGCACATTGATGACCGCATGTCAGTTTAAAAAGAATATCGCTCCACTGCCTATGAGCAGCTTTTCCTAGTCTCCGCGGTTAGCTACAGTCATCGAAACCGAAACCCACCATAACACCTACCATCACCCCAAAACAAATGGCACAAAGAAACACCCACAGCCATCACAAATAACACAATAAACACAAGCATCAAAATCTCCTGTTTTTCAGTTTTTAAAAACAGGACATCAGGACCCATATACAGAACGAATGCTAAGTGAGAGAATGAGAAACCGCACTTTCAAACAGTCAGCGCGTGGCTCCCACTCGCTCGCTTCAACAAAACACTTTCCGCCTGTTCTCCTTAAAACAAGAACTTCACCGCCCAAAAATACCCAAAACAATATTACAGCCTGTCCCTACCTTAATACAGCAATCCTCCGAAGCACAGAGCGAGTGCACGCAATAACTGAGTGTGTGTGTATGTGTGTGTGGGGGGGGGGCTGTCTTCTACAATGCATAGCTACTGCAGGAATTATACCAAAAAAAAGAGGTAACCCCCCCAATGAGCTATGCTAATATGGAACCCTTATTCATAAAAAAGACAGCTAACAGGAGCACAAAGCCACAACAAAACAGGACAACTCCCCCTACTGACTAAACAAGAGAACTGCACTGTTTTTGCATAATGTAATCCTACCCATTACAAAAAATGACAAAAAAAATCTACTTTTAATATATTTTTTATCTTTTTGTTTCTTTGTTTTACAATTAAGCCATTGTATAATAGGAATAATGCACTCCAGGGTGTGTGTCGTGCTGGGATAACGTCACTTCTGGGGTGATTAATCACACTCGGCCTGTGGCCTCCTGCCTAATCACCCCAGGTGTGACGTTATCCCAGCATGACACACACCCTGTCATCCATTATTCCTTTAATATACCATGCAAACCCCGGGTTGCCCCTGAAAAAGGGACCTTCAGGGCCCAGTGGGCTCACCTGGTTATCAAAATTTAATAAATAAATAAATAGGTTCATCAGGACCACATCCGGCTTAATAAGGAGGGATAAAGTATGTAGGCTGTGTGAAAATACAACAGTGTATGAGGGCTTCCTATCTGCTCTACTACCCACCATACCTGGTGATTTCCTTCATCAGTAGAAATCTGTCCAGGTTTCACTGTCTCTGCTGTTAGGTTATCCCATACTGTAGATTAATCACCCACTGGGATACAAATGGCTCTTGTTGCACTTACGGGACTGTAGTAAATCTTTAGCTCACTTGTTACAAGAAATTAATAAATTTAGCTCAGTTTCAAACTATAAACCTAATGGGCCCTATGCACAATGCCAGCATGGAGTGTGTAGGGTGCGTGCATACCATTCCAACACATATACGTGCCATGTACATGCACGCAGCCCAGCACAACATGCACAACGAGTGTGCAAGCCACTGCGCAGGGCTGCAGTGTGTTCCCACACTGGGTGGTAGCATGCTGTATATACAGGGGTGTGGCCACGTAACAGGCATGCCCATACATGCTCAGTGCATGCATGAATGTGTGGAGGAATGCCATATGTGGTGGGTAGGCCACGCACACATATGTTGTGGCCTGGGACTGCCATAAGCCACTGTGTAAGCAGATATGCCAGCAAATGGAACACACCATGCCAATAGGGCAGTCACATCCACATGCAAGCGATAAGCTGTGCCCATATGTGTCACGGTGGGCTCCTGACCACCATGTGACATGGCCTGCACAAGGCCCCATGGGTGAGAGAGGCATGCCAAGACAGGGGTGGTGTGAGCAGCCTGCACGCAGGCAGACTCAGCACCAGACAAGGCTCTGCAGTGCCCTGACTGCGGCACCATGACTGTGGCACTGCCACAGACATGCATGCTGGCAAGCTGCAATGTCATAGTAAGGGGACACATGACTGTGCCTGCTGACAGGGCTCCCCAGGCTGGCACAGATGTACAACGCCTAGATGCACACATGTGGACACAAGCATAGTGCGAACACCCCTGTTACAGCCATGCACACCACAATGGTAGTCAGGACAACAGCCCCCCTTCAAGGTGGAGTCCACCAACACCCCACCTGTCCAGTAAAACCCACCCACCAGGCCATACACACACACACGTGGTACAGTGAACAAACAGGGTGGTATGACTACGTCCGCTTTACTGGTCAAAGTTGTGCAAAGTAACAATACAGTACACACAAGGAAAAATCCCCAGGAATGGCAGTCGACCCCAATGACCACACAACAATCTCCAACCTGCAACAGTACCCTCCACCAGCATGAACAGCAGACCCCCCCACCTTCAGTCTGATGATACCCCCGTGGTGGCCCCCACCAGTGGCAGCACAACATCCGATGGACCCTCGACACTCTGTCCAGTCCTCTGGGACAGCCAACTGTCCTCTGGGTTATCGCTGCTGGTGCTGTCCTCTGCCATCCTGGGCCACAGCATGTGCAGGAGCATCATCCTCCACAAAGGATCCCCATAGCACTGTGGAGACAAAAGTGCCAATCAGCACTGAGAGACTGTATAGTGGCCCACCCACCCCTGGCCTGAACTAGATATGCAGCACTACATCCGCAACCCCCTTCCCCAGTTGGGCTATCCCCACCAGAGAACACACGCCGAGGACAGGGACAACTGGCTACACTAGAGTGTCACTGTCTGCTGCATGTGCCTGCCATGGGTGACGCCATCCTACAGCACCAATTAATGTCAAGACCGTCCGCTGTGCAGCCCATGTGCTGTGAGATGCACAGCGCACAATGGCAGATGATAGATGCAGGGGACCTGACAGATGCCCACGCTGGTGCTGCAAGGCCATGTGCATGTGCGACACAGGACAGTGCACCACCTGCACACTGTCCCTTTGCCACTTGAGCCAAGTGTCCATGGTGTGAACACCACAGACTGCCTGCAGTTGTGCTAGGGGGTTCTGACAGCTGTACCACACATGGATGGACATGGGCAGGCATGCCCATCAAACAGGCCCATGCACATGCTGATGTGACCCGCAGGGCCACAGCAACATGAAGCCATTGGTGGCATGCAATGCCAGGGGTGACAATGCAGGGTCACAGCTGCCACAGTATCCACCACACCATGCTGGTGGTCTATGGCATACCAGCATTACACAGGACCTACAACCCCCCCCTTGTGGTCAATGTAGTGCAATGTGCCACACAGTCCACAGACACTTACCCTGGATTATACTGTGACCCGCCACAGAGTACATTCATCCACCAGTCCTATCTCAGCCTCAGAGTGTGGCTGCCCTCCACCGTGGTCCTTCACATGTAGCGCGGTCACTGCCACTGCCAGCACTGGTGATACAGTTCTCGGGGTGCACCACCATCACAGCAGCACCACATGACTGCACCTGCACAATGAGTTCCATTACATGGGGCATACCTGTGACTTCCTATATGGGGAAGAGGAGGGAGACACAAGAGGGAATGAGACACGAGTACACAGTGACAGGCAATGCCCCACAACTCAAGACAACACACACACACACACACACACACACACACACACACTCGGCATGCAAGAGATACTCACCACTCTATGACCCTGGGCATACCACAGTGACCTGTAACCTCCAAAGTTACAATAAGACCACTTGGCTGCCCTCCATAGCTGCTGTGGCAATTGCTCCATTCCACTGGTGGTGTCCGCTCATACAAGCCCAATGCCCTTATATACACTCCCAGTGCTGCGGCCTGTGCATGTGCCACGCTGTTAGCAAATGCCAACCACCATGGCGTGTTGTTGCACGTGTGACACAGGCTGGTCCACCACTGTGGGGACACAGCCAATCACAGGCATAGCTGCATAACCCCACAAACATGGGTGTAACGTGCACGTCTGTGTGAGTGTGGCACCCAGCATGACCACGGAAATTGACCGGGCACGCAATGAGGGGAGACTAATCAGCATGCATGTGTGTGGCTGTGCATGTGTGGGAGTACTGTGCAGTCATTGCATGGACTGCCATCCCGCTGTGCATAGCAACCGTTGTGCCTGGTGATGTACCCATGGCACAGCTAAAACAGTTGTACTGTGATGTGCCGCACCACTCACGTTGTGTATGTCTGGATGTTACTGTGGTGAGTCTGTTGTGTGTGACTAAGGGAATGACATGTCACTGTACACATGCAGTGACACCATGTGAGCTCTGGCACCCATGCCCATCACGTGTCCCTGGTCCTTGGTGACCGTACCATCACAGCATGTTCACCCACATGGCCATGCACCGTGTGCTGAACATTATGACGCACCCACGAACATTGTCGACTCGCATAGTGCACTATAGAGAGGCTTTCCATAGCCCAGTGGCATGCATGCACCATGGCATGTGCAACCCATGATGCAGACATTGCCCAGCTCATGGCAACACATATGCACAGTGTGACACATGCCAAATGCACAAGACAGCCAGTGGGTTAGTGAGGCGCCTTCCCTCGGTGATTCTGTGTACTATGCATCACAGTGATGCGCCCTGGACTCCTGGTGAATGTGTACCTTTAGCATTCAGGGCATGTGGCTGGCAGGAGATGACATTCTTGGGAGTACATGTTCCAGCCATTCATGGCTGGCAAAAAGCTCAGAGACACCCACTATAGTAAGTGTTTCTGAATGACATGGCACATAGTTGTGCAGCTGTGTGACCTTGTCTATGAGAAGGTGGCCCCTTGGACATGGTGGTCCCATGCCATGACCATCAAGACAAAGACAAAGGTCATGTGCACTCTGTCCTACTATGCAACAGGGTCATTCCAGCATGTGGTGGGCAATGGCACCAGGATTAGCCAGTTGTGTGGGCTCCATGTCATAATGGCGAATGAAATACGGTGAGGTACTAAATGGCGAATCCCTAATAGTGAATACAATAATGGTGCATGTAACTGTCAGTGACCAGTATTTATCGGCTACTGTGAACCATACAGGAAGTGCTAACTGTATTACACATCAGAACATACACCGCGGGTATGACATTCCCACCCCTCAGCCCATGTTCGCTATATAGCTGCTTAAACAATGTGGAACATGCTTTGAATGTCCCATTGACAAACCATTATAGGCACTCTGACAGAAACAACAAATTGCGTTGGGTGGTAAACATAATGATTGTATCAGTCCTGCTACTGCAGTCACAAAGCAGGAATAGCTCACTAGCAAGAGTAACCTTATACTGATCATGTATTACCAGCTCTTGTATGATACAGGGAACCTGCATGACTCAGGAACGGATGCCCCTTCTAACTTACTAGGTAACTGCTCATCATGTAGCACCTCCCACTGCAACCTCACATCTTTTTATTCTAGTGGGGGGCTCCTTCCCCCTGGGCCCTCCTCTATTTCTAGGATTCTAGCACTAAATTGCACATGGACCTAGAGGCAGGTTATCACCTGTCACTGTTTTGTCCCATTCGCAGTTACTGCAGTTGCCGTTATTGAATCGCCATTAATGACTCGCCATTATAACTTTGCCATATTGACATGCTACCATTGTGCATGTCCCATGCCTTGGCACAGGTCATGGATGCACTGCTGGACCACACGTATGCACACATATACACCTCATAGTGACAGATGGGGAGATACATGCTGTTAAACAAGCCTTCTACACCCTTCATTGGATGCTGGACATGATTGGTGCTATGGAGTGCACCCATATCGCCATCCTAACACCTTCAGGGTCTGAGGAGGCATTTCAAAAGTGGAAGGGCTTTCATAGCCTCAGTTGCCAGGTGATGTGTGATGCAACAAATGTGTTCATGGACATATGCACCAGGTTCCCAGGGTCGTGCCATGACTCATACATCCTAAACAGTACTGCTCTGTGCTGGACACTAGGCTGGAAGTCTGTTGGGTAGGTACTGTGTGATCATGGGTGGGTTCCCAGCAGCCATTCAACATCATACTGACCTATGTCCCTTTCCCCACAGGTGCCAGTGAATATTCTCTGGGGCCATACCTGTTGACACCATTTTTGGCACCAGCAGATACACCAGAGGAGGCATTCAACACTGTACACTACTGTACATGGTTCATTGTTGAAAGGAGCATAGGGATGCTGAAGATGTATTACCGATGCCTGGACCACAGTGGGGACATCATCGTGCTTGAGCCTCATTGTGCCTGCCATGTTTTCACCATATGCATGATGCTACACAATATAGATGTGTGTCAGGGCCTTCCGATGCCATAGTATGATCCTCTGGACTTGCCACTAGGTCAGCAGGGTGATGACCATTGTCATGGGCAGGAGACAGCTGTGGGTCACGCAGTGCATGCAGGGGTCATGAATGGGACATTAGTGTCTGTATTTTGTACACTCTGCTGCCCAACAGCAATGATCATGGGGTACATACACCCCTTCATGCATGGATTCATACAGGTCACACCTCAGCATCTGCAGGCATGGCTGTACATACACCCCATGATGACACACGACTGAGGGTGCAGGATGGTGCTGTGCTGTGCTGCTGCCCATGGCTGGCATTTGGCAGTAGGGCACATGTACTGCTGTGCTAAACCACTGCATCATGACAAGGTAGCTAGCTGGACAGGGGTCCGCCCTCCCCATCACTGCGTAGTCCTTCATGCCCATGCCTATTCAGCGTGCCCACCACTGCTGTGCCCTATCATGTGCAACCACAGTCATCACTCTGTCCACACCACTGTGAGTGTGTGTGTGTGTGTGTGTGTGGCAGGAGTGGAGGTGTGCATCAACAAATCTGTGCCATGTCATGCCTGTCTGTGCCCCCCCCCCGTGTCCCCTATGGCCATGGAAATGCATACGGGGTGGCTTGCCCATGTACCCTGGACATTTCTCTCACTTGCATGCCAGTCCAAATGCCCTGCTGACCCTGCCCCTGTGCCATGGTGTGGGTGGCCTGGGTGTTCCTCCTGCAGATATGTTCTCAAGACCCTCAATGGCCACGGGACCCTCGCTGGGCTTAGCCTGGGTGTGTGAGTCCAGGTTCCATGTTAAAATAGCGACCGCATAATAGCATCGTAAAAAACAGTGAATTCAAAATGGCCACTGTCAACTTAGCGCTCAAGCATAATAGCACTGCACATTTAGCTAAAGCATCAAAATAGTGCCAAGCTATGCAGGTCAGACAAACCTGATTGATTTCTTTAACTGGGTGACCAGGGAAATAGATCAGAGTGGGGTGGTGGACATGGCCAACTTAGAATCCAGTAAGACTTTTCTCTGTTTGCCTTATTTTATTCATTCTTGTAAGTCCTAAGCACTCCCTTTTTGTTTTGTGACATATAACTGTATGGGTTTCGTATATTTTTAACTTAGTATGGATTTTGTATATATTTTTTACTTCTTATGGTCCTGACAGGCTACTTTAATGATGCCCACCTCCTCTTTGCCTGTCTTTATCTTAAAAGAAGTCTTTTCATCTTTCCTGCATTTTTCACCCATTTTTAAGTCCACTTTCCTGAAGTCCAGTATCTGTGTATCAAAGGTCACTTGCTGAGACCCCAGCATTACACTGAATTATTACGCGGTATGGTGTGACTTCTGCACCAGTGTGTGATGGATGGCATAATATACCAGAGACATTTTTTTTCAGTCTGTTGCAACAGCCCTTACGTATCTTATTCTCCTCCTCTTCCTTCTGTATTCCTAAACGTATATAGGTATGCCACCTATGTAATGTCCTTGCTATCCCTACATTTTCTCTATTCTCTTTCTGGTATATGGAAAGCATTCATTCACATTGGTTATGTTGTAACCCCCCCAAACCATATTGTACCACATTGTACTTTATAAGAGAAAAAGTATTAAGTTATCAAATGTAGTCCTTTTATGGTAAAATACATATGAAAAAAGGGTATTCTAAAGTCTTCCTTGTCTTTTCCCCTCCTTTGTGTATTGGAGATCTATAGAGGATCAGGAAATTAATAAAGGCGCTTGTTTAGCGCTAGCGTTTTTTAAAAATGACTGGATATATTTAATTGAAGGAACTGATTATGCTGGTAAGCTGTGAATCCTCCTAAATTCAAGTGTTAGAAAAGGAATGGTAATCGAGGCAAGTGACCTTTCCCTGCCTCGGTAGTGCGAGCCACCTATGCAGCTGAAATTTATAAAATGCACCTTGGTAGTGCGAGCCATCTATGCGGCTGAAATCTACAAAATGGGGCCGAACACTTCCTGGTTTGTGCAGTGCCCATATAACACTTACAAGGGAATATTTTTTTATTTTATTACACTCCCCTTGCCACACTGTATCACAATACTTAGAAGAAAGTAAATAAGTAGAAGGCAAGTAGTAAAACTCCTGTAGCAGCGCCTGAGTAGCGCTAATAATCTCAAGTCTTCTCTTTAGTTTCCCCAGGTAGCGAGGGTGTATTTTTTAGTTTAAAAGTGTGAGCGGCTAGATAGTTAGAGTGTCCTAGGTTTAAACAGCAAGACCTTCCTTTCTGTATAATGCAGGAAAAACAATCAGACTACTGAAACAAAGGATAAGTGAGCACAAGAGTACAGTGAGGCATAAATCCGAGCAATCACCAGTATCTAGGCACTTTCGGTCTGACAGCCATTCAGTAACAAGCCTGTACGTTTGTGCAATTGAGAAAGTGCCAGATCCACCATGAGGGGGAAATTGGGATAAAAAACTTGAGAATAGGGAGAGGTACTAGATTTACATCATGATGAGAATGTGGGGATGAATGGGGAAGAAAACTGGGCAGTGTGCTGGTAACATCTAAATGCTACAGTTTTCCTTACTCTCAGTAGATTCATGGCTCCATTAACCACTGAGATCTATACAAAGCCAATGAGCACATACTGAATAGTGTGCACACTCACTGGTTGACATCAACGAGTGAATACACTGTACAGTACACACTCAGTGACAATTCAGTTGTTGGCCAGTCAGGGAGGTAAGAGAAGGGCTGTGCCAATTACTGACTGTGTTTTGGGATGCGGAATGGGGTGGTGGGCACTACCTGCTGGTTTGGGGAGGTGTGGGGGCCACTAGACCACTAGAGAAAGGGGGTAGTATTCTATATTATTACAGTGGGTGACATCGGGGATCGGGGAGGGAGGACCACTAGACCACCAGGGAAAGGGGGCATTATTTTATATTATTACAACAGGTGACATCGAGGATCAGGGAGGGGGAACCACTAGACCATCAGGGAAGGGGATATTTTTCTATAATTATTATATTGGGGACATCAGAGATTAGTGCCTCTAGACTACCAGGGAAAGGGGGTATTATTCCATATTATTACAACAGGTGACATTAAAGATCAGGGAGGGGGGCCACGAGACCACCAAGGAAAGGGGGTATTATTCTATACTATTGCAATTAGCAACATCAGGGATCGGGGCTTGGGAGGGGTGACCACAGCACATTACTGCAAAGTGCAATACTCTCTCAGAGGGATACATCTAAGTACCCTTAGACCAGTTTTAGGGATATGGCAGGCTGTGTCTGCCACAAACCTCCTAGTGCCATGCTGCAGCCCATTTTGTCGCACAAGGCTGGCGCAAGTCACCTTTGGCGCATGCAGCTTATGTTTGATGCAGGCTGCTTTTGTGAATAGCTCAGGGCTCATGTTTTAATTCAAGCTGTCACTTGCCCATTTATGTTTGTTGCAGGCACCATGCGTCAATCTATGGGCTTTGAGAATCGAGCCCTTAATGTTGTGATGGTGCTACAATTATTGTAATCTCCAAATGACAGCACAGTCAAGTTTGAAATCTGTTAGAATAAAGATAATTGGTGACAGTGTCAGAGAAAGAGCAATGAAAGATATATGTAATGTTTTTTCTTTTAAAATAGTTAATGTAAATATTTCTTTAGTTTTTCTTATCTCCAGGTAGGGGCCACAAATCTGATTATAGGTTGCGTATTTACCAATGGCTGAATACGCTGTCTGGTCTTATCTAACAGTTAGGGCCAACAATGCCTCCCAATCTTGGTAAGCAGGTGGTTGTGGGTCTCTCCCGTTGCAGAGAATGGTCCATTTGGCTACTGCTAGGGCAACATTCAGCCAGAGTACATGTACTTGGCTGACAGGGTATTGCTGTTGCTGCAGTGGGAGCCCCAGGATACCTAGGACTGGATCTCTGACAGGTGGAATCTACACTACCTGTGAACATAAGGCCCAGAATCTATCCCAATAAGAGTGTAACATGGAGCAGGCCCATAGAATATGCGTTAGTGATGCCTGTGGGGAAGAACCATGCCAACAATTGCTGTTTTCCAGTAGTCCCCTTCTATACAAGGCCGATATGCTCTATGCAGAATTCTGAACTGTAGTGTGTTGGCCTGGAGCTCCATGTTGGATTTGTATGCTCCAGCCCAATCTGTCTCCCATACATTCTGAGAGATGTGCACCCCTAGTCCATGTTCCCATTTTTCTTAAGCTGCGACCAGAGAAGGAATGGGTTTATGTGTTTCCCACAGCCTCATCAGTTTACTAGTCAAGTGTTGCAGCAAGGTTAGACCACGGATCCAGTCATCCGGTGGGGAGGTAGGTAGCATATGTGTGGGAACAAGAGCAGTTTGAAAGAGGGCTCCCCTCAGCTGAAGATATTGCCAAAAGTGAATCCTTCCCTCACCAAACAAAGCATCTCTGATTCTTAGGGCTTCAAAGGGCACCAAGGCTCCTGTATCAGGGTCATAAAGATCTCTGAGGGTAAGGATACTGATTTTCTCCATGCTGTCCAGCTAACAGGCTTGCTGTCTATCTGGAAGGTGGGGTTATCTCATAGCAGGAAAATTAAGTGGACCATCCCTTTGTTTTGAGGATTTTTTTTTCCATTCTTGTTTGGAATGCTTCATACAGGGTGAGACTTGTTTGTTATTAGGCCAGTTTATGAAGATTAAAGTGCCAGGGATAGACTGCCTAGTTTGGTGAAGCTCTAGTGGGACTCACGTAGTTAATGGGGAGGCCAAGTCAGGGCTGCAGCACAGGATGTCTTGGCAGAGAACTACACATGAGTGGAAGAGGTGCATGTCTGGAAGGCCAAACACCCTGTTCTTCCAATGTTGTTAAAGTTTGGATAAACTAATTTTGGGGTAGGAGCCAGCCCAGATAAATCTGAATATTTTTGAGTTCAGCGTCTGAAAGAAGGATCCCAGAATGTCAATAGGTAGAGTGGATAAGATGTATTGTGTTCTTGAAAATGTGATAATTTTTTAGGATATCCACTCTATCCCACAGGAACCAAATGTATGTGCTTCATTTGTGTGTCTGCATCTAGCTTATCTAGCATGAGCTGGACATTAGTGCCAATCACCCCCTTTACTATGGGGAGTATGTTTACCCCTAGGCAGACCACGGCCCCAGGGGACCATTGGTATGGATAAGCTAGTACAAGATTCTGGGTGCAGGCCTCATTTAGTGGAAGAATGTGGGACTTGGAAGCATTGGGTTTGTACCCTGCAATGGCAGAATACTCTCCTATAAGCATCTGGAGTGAACTGAGAGAATCAGGGATGTTGGTGAGGAATAAGGTAATGTCATCAGTGAACAGTGACAATGTATGGTGTGTTCCTCCCATTGGGAAACCCAGGAAGCTTGGGGTGCTCCAAATATTGTGGGCCATAAGTTCCACAGCCAGCAAAAAAAGGAAAGGGGATAATGGACACCCCTGATGTGTACCCCTTCTAAGAAGAAAAGATGCTGAGATGGTAGAGTTAGTTAGGATTCTTGCCATGGGGTCCTTATATAAGAGACTGACCATATCAATAAACTGTCTGGGGAAGCCAAATCTGTCCATAGCATCAAATAAGTATGCCCACTCCACCCTGTTGAATGCTTTTTCAGCATCAAGAGATAGGGTGACCATGAGTTGTGACAACTGCTGGGCCTCCAATGATCTAGTAGGTGTCTGGTATTATCGGACCCCAATCTACCCAGGAGAAATTCCACTTGATCCGGATGGATGATTTCCCCCATAACTGGACTCATTTGAGTGGCAAGTAGTTTAGTGAAGAATTTCATATCCATACTAAGGAGGGATTGGGATGGAACTGTGAGCATTGTTTACTATCCTTGCCCTTTTTAGGAAGTAAAATAATTAGTTCTTCATGGAAAGAAGCTTGGCGACGTTGTAGCTTCGCCACTTCATTGAATACTGATGCAAGTCTTGGAGCCAGGATTGTGTGAAAACTAAAATAGAAATCTGATGGGAAGCCATCTGGGCCAGGAGATCTACCCCAAGACATGGAAGAAATGGTCTGTATGATTTCTTGCACCCGGAGTCTTTAAAGAAGAGATTAGTCAGAGAATCATGGAGTTCGGGTGGCACTTGGGAGAGGCAGACAGGTGCATAGAATGTGTCTAGTTGTTCCTGACTGGGAGCTACTTGTTAGGAGCACATGTGATAATATACAAAAAAAGTCTTATTTTATCCTGGGGAGATGTGACAATGTGACAACCTCTGTAGTGAAAATGTGAATAAGTGGAATGTATTTGGAGGTGTCAAGGTTCTGGACTTGAACCAGCAGTCGCCTGGACCGTTCCCCTGCATCCCAGTAAGTCTGGTGTAGTCTATATCAGTTATACTCTGTCCAGTAGTGTAGGGTACTCTCTAGTTTTCATCTCAGATGCTGTATTTGCAGTCTCAGCGTCACCTCTCTGTCAGGATGTTGTACAGTCTGCTGTTCCAAGCCCTTTAGTGCACCTTCTAGTTCCCATGTAGCACTGTCTCTCTGCTTACATGTCTTAGAAGTGTATGCAATGAGCTTGCCCTCATTACTGCCTTAAGGGCATCCCACTGGAAGCCACAGGAGACATCTGGTGTGTCATTATATGTGCACAGTAGTATTATTTGATTTCCCCCATACCCATGTTTGAAAATCTTCCTTCTCTCAGAAAGAAATATTAACTCTCCATTTGTTTCTGGGGCCAGAAGTTCTACCCCAGGACATAACCAGAGTGACCAGGGCATGGTCAGAGACAAGTATGTTACCCAGTGTTACACTCCAAGCTTGGGCAACTAGCTTGTGGGAGACAAGCATTATGTCAATCCTGCTATGTGACGAGTGGGAGAGCAGAGAAATGAATGTAGTCTTTTTCCCCAGGATGTAGTATCCACCAAATATCATGTAGCCCTACCTGGTAGAAAGCCTGAATAACCTGGTCTGCTATTGAGGCCTCTGTTCTGGGGCCTGGGCCAGTCTGATCTAATAGGGGACAGACAGCCAGGCTAATGTCTCCTCCTGTGAATATGTGGGAATGGTCTTGGGATAGATTTTGACTAGCCAGCGATCATGGATATCATGAAGATTGTCCGGGGCTTACGACCGACTTGCTGTAGTTTGGATCCTGGTACTACGCACCTCCTTGTGGGGTGCATGGATGTGATTGGACCAGTCCTTGTGAGGATAGTCTGGGGTTCTTTGGATCAAGGGGTGTTCCCGGAGTCTTTAAAGGAGGCTGTCGTGACACCCCTTTTGAAGAAACCTTCCCTTGACCCTGACTGCCTCGCTAACTACAGACCAATCTCTAACCTGCCCTTTTTGGGCAAGGTTATTGAGAAAGTAGTCGCCTTGCAGCTCGATAACTTTCTTACCATCCATGAAGTCTGTGATCCTGTCCTGTCCGGTTTCAGGAAGAGGCATAGTACTGAGCCAGCATTAGCTCGGGTACTTAATGATCTAATAGTGAGAGATTGGAGGAGCCGTTCGATCTTGGTTCTCCTTGATCTCTCTGCAGCGTTTGACACTGTGGACCATGGGATGTTGATGGATCACCTGTGGCTACTCTGTGGACTGTCAGAAACAGTCCTCAGATGGTTCCACTCTTTCCTCACAGACAGAAGTTAAAGGGTAGTTTCAGGGATTTTTTTTTTCCCGCTCACTTTGCTCTGCACTGTGGGGTGCCGCAAGGCTCTGTGCTTTCCCCCATGCTATTCACGGTGTATATGCTGCCATTGGGAGACATTATAAGGCATTATGGGCTGAGTTTTCACTGCTATGCAGAAGATACTCAGCTCTATATGTCCTTTGTACCCGAACAGAATGATGCAATATCGATCTTTAACAACTGCCTCGCTGAGAATCAGGACTGGATGAGTGCAAACTGGTTGAAGTTAAATCTGGATGAGACTGAGGTATTGGTTGTGGACCCGGGTCATTATGTAGAGATGTTGACTCCTGGGTTCCCCTCTGGTTTTTTATTAGGGGGTACCCAGTTGAGACCTTCTGAACAGGTGCAAAATCTGGGCGTAATTTTTGACAGTGTGCTGACGCTGAAGACACAGGTATCGGCCACTGTCAAGTCTTCCTTTTACCATCTGAGGAATATCACCCAGATAAAACACCTTGTTCCACATGATGACCTTCCTGTGTTGGTCCACGCTTTTGTTTCCTCTTGCCTTGATTACTGTAATGCCCTATATCTAGGGTTGCCAGGGGTGGATCTCCGTTGCTTGCAGCTGGTGCAGAATGCAGCAGCCAGGTTGTTGACTGGGTTACCAAGAACTTGCCATATCAAACCTGTGCTGCACGAACTGCACTGGCTGCCAGTGCAGTGGAAAATCACCTTCAAGGTCAAGTTGCTGACCTATAAGACCCTACACGGTCAGGGACTGGGCTACCTGCAAGATCTCCTTTGTCCCTACTGCCCTCTCCGCCCACTCCACTCCACTGGCGAGGGATTGCTAGAGATTCCCAGGGTTGGTCTTCAATCATCTGGTGCCAGGACTTTTTCTTTTATGGCCCTGACCCTGTGGAACTCTCTACCTCGTCAGATTAGAGAGTGCCTGTCCATGGAATCATTTAAGAGGTCTCTGAAAAGCCACTTACTTACACTAGCATTTGGATAGATTATTTTATTGTCACTTTTATTGTTATTATTTATTATAGTTGATGTCTCACCTACTGCCTCGACCTCAGGTGTCTAATGCACCCCACCGGAGTAAAGCGACACCTACCCAGTGTACCTTCCACAGACCTGAAGGCCATCAGGCGGCATCTTCTCTGGCTCCTCCTTCTAATACTACTGCTGGCTGGTGATATTGAATCCAACCCTGGCCCGGATACCCTGGCCTCCTCAATCCCCTCTGAATGGGGCATGGGCAAGGGTCTGAAAATTGGTCATCTAAATATTAGGAGTCTGTTGCCCAACCTTGATGAGTTAGTCTCCTGGGTCTCTCTCTACAAACCGGACATCCTCGGTGTGACTGAGACCTGGCTTAAATCCTCTATCCCAGACACAGCCTGTGCACTCCCTGGCTATGAGTTAATTCAGCTGGACAGACCTGGGAACAAATGGGGGGGGTTGGCATCGTGATCTACTTCAGAAACCATCTCAAGGTCTCCCCAGTAGCCCACCAGCCACCCAACTTGTCCCCCTGCGAGCTACTGCATGTCCTGATCCTACTTGGGAACACCAAGAAAGTACACATGGTCTGTACTTATAAGCCCCCAAAGGGCAGGCTTCCAGGCCTGACTCACCTCCTGGACTCGGTAGGTACTAGCATTGGGGATAATGATCTGATAATCATGGGGGATGTTAACCTAAACTGGGTGGGTAGCAATGTTAAGCAGTTTGAGCCATTACTTGCTAACCTCACCCAGTCCCAACTTACCCAAGAGCCTACCAGATGGGCGGCAAATGGATCCTCCAGCTCCCTACTGGATTGGATACTGTCAAATCGTCTTGACAGGATCTCCTCTGCTGGAATCCTGTTGGACTCTATCTCTGACCATTCCCCGGTCTTCTGTTTGTGGAAGATTCCCTCCCCAAAAATTCCTCACAAAATCATTCATATCAGAAACTTCTCCAGGTTCGATCCTGAGGCATTTCGGGAGGACCTAAGGCTCACTGACTGGTCCGGGGTGTTCGGAGCCACTGACCCTTCAGTGGCTGCTACCACTTCCTCACCACCTTCGGTGCCCTGCAAAGATAAGCATGCCCCTAAGGTCACCCGGAGGGTGAGATCCGCGCCACCCTATGGTTTGCAGGAGATCTCTAGCCCTAATGTGGGCCAGAGATAAATGCTGGACCCATTTCAAAAGTTCCCTTGATCTCACAACTCACCAGCAATACAGAAATCTCAGAAACCAATGCAAAAAAGCCATAAGGGCAGCCAAAAGTGACTTCTGTAAGTCTGCCCTAATCAGCTCTGCCAGAGATCCCAGAAGTTTTTGGAGAAACATAAAGTCTCTTGTCAGTGGATCCTCTCATCCGGAGGTATCTCACATGATCATTGGAGGGGTCTCCTGTGACACTCCTCACCCCATAGCCAACTCCCTCAACATGCACTTCTCAAACCTATCGGCCTTCTTGGCACTTTTCCCACCCGGAGAGTGCACTTCTATCCTCTCGCCCCTTGCAGGACAGGGAGACCACCCCTCCCAGCAAGTGTTCTGTCTCAAGGCAGTGTCAGTCGAGGATATGCAGAGTCTCCTCTCTGGCCTCTCCCAGTACTCCAGCCCTGGCCTAGACAACCTGGAGCCAAAGCTTCTAAAGCTAGGTCCCTCCTATATTACCCCCCCAGTTGCCCACATTTTCAGTCTATCACTTGCCTTGGGGGAATTTCCTGATATCTGGAAGGAGGCTAGGATTGTCCCTGTTCTGAAGCAGGGCAATCCCAAAACACCGGACAACTATCGTCCAATTCCTAAACTATCATCGCTCAGCAAGCTCCTTGAAAAGGTTGTGGCAGTGCAACTTTCGGAGTATTTACAGGTCCATGGGCTGCTGTCCCCAGTCCAGCATGGCTTTCCCAAGGGGCACAGCACTACCACAGCCCTGATCTCTGTCACTTCTAGCATCAGAGCAAACATGGACCAAGGCAAACTCTCTGGGGCCATATTTATTGACCTGTCCAAAGCCTTTGACCTTGTTGACCATGCGTTGCTCTGTAATCAGCTACATACACTTGGCCTCTCCCCCTCTGCCATGAACTGGCTTAAGGGCTACCTGCATGGCAGAATGCAGTGGACTAGATTCAACAAAGTCCTCTCCGAGCCCCTACCGGTGTCCTCAGGTGTCCCCCAGGGTTCGGTATTGGGCCCCCTCCTCCTCTTCTTCCTTTTCATTAACCAACTTTCAATGGCCATGACATACAGCAGTGCCACCCTATATGCGGATGACCTGGTCATAATGGCCCACTCCTGGGACATTGTGACTCTCAACAAGTGCTTGTCAGAGGATTTTAATAATGTCCAGGACTGGGTAACCAAACATAAACTGGCACTCAACCTGAAAAAGACGCAGGCTATGCTATTTGGTTCAACTGCCAAAATCAAAGCCTTGCCAGCCCCGCTGGGTATTATCTGTCTGGACGGAACTTCCCTTCCAATAGTGAACGCCATCAAATACCTTGGGGTGACACTTGACCCTCAACTCAACCTGGGGAGTCATATTTTAAGTGTCTACAGAGCAGTAAACTGCACACTGGGCCTGGCCTATAGGGCCAAATATAATCTCACACCTGCGGCTCGGCTGACCCCAGTGAGAGGAGTTCTCCTCCCCCCCCCCAGTTATGGTCTACACCTATTTGCTTGCACCTCTAAAACTCATCTCATCTGATGGCACATGACGTATAATAACATCTGCCGCTTTGCCCTGGCTGCCCCCCGTCTCATCCAACATTGCGAGCTGTATGACAAACATTGCTGGCTCTCTCCAGCTAAGTACTTGGACTTCGGGGTAATGTGCCTCATGGGTAAAGTGATTAGAACAGGCTCCCCGCCGGGGCTGGCCCAGCTTCTACCTCCTGCTGACCCCTCCCCCTACCAGCTCAGGTCCCAGGTTCCTGGGATGCTAAGAGTTCCCACCACCCGAACCCTTATGGGGGGAGAGACTTTGCTGCATGTGCTCCTAGACTCTGGAACTCCTTTCCTGAGTATGTTCACTCGGCCCCCTCCCATCAGTGCTTTTCGCAGATCCCTATGGGGGTTCCTGAAACTAGCCTCAGCGCGTGATTGCCCCAAGCCTCCCTAATGCAATGTCCCCTATCAACTAGATCTTAATATTTCTGTCCCTGGAATTTCAACCACGCACCAGGGCACCCGACTGGGCCTGATAATGTCTAGGACTATACCGCTTGACAGTATGTTATAAATGTGATAAAATTGTCTATGACCTATTAACTGGTGTTTCCATGTGGTTCACCACTGTTTGTCATGAGTGTTCTACACGCCTCTCTACTCTGAATCACCTTGGATAATGTTGCTCTATGTACTTCCTTGCATTGTTCCGTTGTTATGATGTACCTGTATCTTTCTGTACCACCCTGTATCCCTATATTGTACTCTCCCAGGTCATTTCTGAAAATAGGCACAATACTTGTCTAGTGTACTTACCCGGTAAACAAAAGCTAAATAAATAAAAAATGTACTAACGCTTTGATTTATTGAAAAGCGCTTTACAAATAAAATTTTGATTTGATTTGATTTGATACCTGGATTACTAAAGAAGTGAAGAAAACAACTTCTGGAGAGTTCGGGGCATACACAAACCCCAGTTGGAGGGGTTACCCCTTGTATGTCCCGTCCACTAATACGTATCCTCTTTTCAAGTTAAAGAGGTTCTTTTGCACACCAAATTGAAGCCCCTTATGTATAAGGATCATTACCCTTTTGGTTTTTGTAGAAACACAACTATAGAATACCTCTCCCACCCACATACATTTACTGTAAGTTTGGCAGCCTCAGCTTGCAGATGGTGCGTTTCATGAAGAAACATCACATCACATCTCATGTCCTTCAGTTTAGATAGGATCTTGCATTTCTTAACTGCGCTGTACATACCATCTACATTCCATGAGATGACCTTTAGAAGGTTCAGTTGGGCCACATTGAAAGAAGTGGATTTCTGTAACAGGCACCAAATCTTAAAAAAACACCTAGCAGGTGCAGTTTATTAAATGAAGGAATTATAAACTGTTTGACTATACAGCTTTCATGATATATATAAAGGGTATACAATGGGCAGACTAGAGTTAATACCCACTGCTTCCAAGGCCTGGAATTATTTCCAGAGTGAGTTCATGCGTGTCTGCGATAAACATGTTTCAATAAAAAGAAGGGCAAAATTGACGAATGTCAAATGGTATAATGCAGCTCTGCACAAACTCAAAATAAATAAAAATAAATGGCATACTGCAAAAAGGTCATGCACTGATGTAGACTGGGGTTTATATAGAAAGGCTACACATAAATATACAGTACATTGGAAACACGCTTAGCCAAACAGAAATATAGATCAGAATTAAAGGTAGTGAACACTTGAGTCCTAGAGTCTTTTGGAGCTGCAAATTAAAATTGATGAGAGATTCCAGGACTGTACAAAAGAATAAAATTGAATTGGATGGCTGTTTACTACCATTAAACAGTGAGGCAGCAAATGCTTTCAACAACTTTTTTTTGCTGAAGCAGGAGCCCAGGCCTTAGGTCTTAATGTTACTTCAGCACAGGATTTTCCAAAATTATTAAGATAAGATGTAGGGGGAACACAGACTTTGGATAAAACATGTATTTTTAGATTTAATCAGCTATAAATGACAGAAGTTAGGGATGAATTGTTGAGGACGAACACTATGCAAGCTAAGGGTATAGACAATATTCCATCAGAATTGTTGAGGTATGCTTCTCCCTGTATAGCATATCCACTAGCATATATTTTCAATTTGTAACTTTCCACAGCAGATTTTCCGGCTGCCTGGAAAACAGAAAGGGTAATACCAGTCTACAGGAGGTGATCGAAACAAGTTATTAAAAACTATAGACCGATTTCCCTTCTTCCACAGATCTCTAAAGTTCTTGAGATGCTGGTTTCCAATTAGCTTAGGGCTTATCTAGAGAGCAACAAAATGTTGAATACGTACCAATCAGGATTTAGGTCAAAATATGAACATATGAATTTGCCAACAAAAATAGACCACCTGGTCTATCAAGTCTGCTTGAGTGTGCAGCTAGCACTCTCATCTTGCAGCTGTCCCGGCCCTCCACCTCCCAATTACCTCCCTAAATATAATACTCAAACAGCCTTAATGAAGGTTGTCAGAGACCTGCAGCAGAGTCTGGACAGGAGAATGTCTGTGGGGGCCTTACTTATAGACTTGTCTAAGGCATTTGACACCTTGAACCATGGCATTCTCCTGGACAGACTCGGTGGTATGAGGGTTCAGGGTGTGGAACTCTGTTGGTTCAGATCTTACTTGACTGGATGCTGTCAGTTGGTGGAATTGGGGACTTTCAAATCCAGGATAGCTCCAGTCAAATTGGGGGTGCCACAGGAGTCAGTAATGGGCCCTCTCTTATTTAATATTTATAGTAACAATTTGCATTTTAAAGATAAAGAAATCAGCTACATTTATGCTGATGATACCATACTGTACATGGATGGTAATTCAGTAAGTGACATACAATGTAAGTTGCAGGGAGTTTTCTCAGATTTTCAAATTTTCCTTAAAAATCGGAGGTTATGCTTAAATACAAAAAAGGACACAACCCTTACTGTTTGTCATAGATGATAAAACCAGTACTCCCCTTGATATCCGATCTTTTAATGGAGATTCCATTCAGCAAGTAACACAATATAAATATTTGGAGGTCTGGTTGGACCATACATTGAAATTGGATGTGCATGTTGTGTTGATAACTCAAAATGTGGGTAAGAAGTTGGATATGCTATACGGGGTAAAAGACTATATGTTCCCAGAGGTTCGTCTAAAAGTTATTAATGTTATAGTGCTTCCAGTGCTGGACTATAGAGGCTTGGTGTATGTTGAGGCAGCGAGGACAGAACTGGCCAAGCTTGACATCATTTATAATAGGTTAGCACGTTTTGCCCTCAATGCCTCTAGGAGAATGCATCATTATACTCTATACAGAACTTTAACTTGGACAAACCTTGCTGTTAGAAGAAATTGGCACCTCTTGTCCTTGATGTTTGGGGTATATAGGGAGGACCTGCCTGGTTACTCCCTGGGCACCTTTAGTGTCAGGGAAAATAGGGTTTCACTTAGATCTATCAAAGGACTGGAATTGGTAGTTCCAAGATGTAACCTGGACATTGTTAGGGCATCAGTACAATACAGAGATCCGATAGCATGGAACTCATTACCTATTAACTTAAGAGATGGAACTTTATGAATTAGCCTGGGCCCAATAACAGAATGGTGCTTGGATAGAGCTATGGTCCCCCACTACTGCTGCTTAGATGAAAATAATATGATCTGATAGATACATGTGCATAGACTTTTCCTCTGTTCTGTTTATCTTTAGTAACTGTTTTTGCAAATACAATCAGTAACATGATGTTTTGTTTTGAATGTAGTTTTCAATGTTCCTATGTATTGAACTGATGTGTATAATTATGGTTATTCATGTAATCCTTAATATTCATGTAAGATTGACTAAGCTTTAAGGACCTCCTTGGAAATGAGCTGTAACATTTATCCTTGTTTATCCTCGTTCATAAATATTTTTATGAATAAAATATATTACTACTTACCACTGCTAAATCCCCAACACAGCCGTGGTGTACTCCCAGTCCTCTCCCTCCCGCCCCCCACTAAAATTTCTGCAACTATCAATGATAACAAGAACCGTAAATGTAACAACAGTATGAATAACCACATTTGCATAATCAGAACACATACAGTCTAATCTAAGTTAAATGCTGTGAAGCAGTACCGAATAAGAGAAAGAGGAAGAGGCTGAAGTGAGGAAACTGAAATGAAACTTCTTTCGAGTATCCCCTACTACTGAGGCACATCAGATGATCACTCTAAAAGTGAAACAAGGTAAGTCATTTAGATTTAATACTCTCACGGGATCTGGCTGTAGGCTGAGACAGTTCTGTCATCCCCAGTTAACGGCCCCCCCTTAAGCAAACCTTTAGTACCTACCATGAAACAACTGATGCCAATCTTGTTGTTCCCTGTCTTGCAAGACTAATATTATTCAAGAGTCAGCCTCCATCTCTGAATGAATGGTAGAGGGGGAAGGGGAGCAGCCATTTACCCTTACAGCCATGTATGGCAAAACAGTTAAAGCCAGGTTTGGCTGAATCAGTCTGTGCTCATGTGCTACTCAATCAGGGCCTCCGGGGGGTGGGGGGGGTGCACAGCTCATATTGTTGACTTATAGCTTTATACATTTTAAGACATTAAAACTGTAGCACTACCTGAGGCCTACATTGTGGCCTCAATTCCATGTCATCCAAAGGCTCATGGTAGGAGAAATTGACTTAAACAACAGTTGTGGGCAATCTGGCCTTCAGGTTAATCAATCAAACAAGAAGAAATATTCTGAATAGTACTTTGAAAGAATTAACACCTCTGGTCCAACTACACACTAATCCAGTGGATGATCTGGTGGGTCAATTAAATGGTTAATTTTTTTTTATTTATTTGTTTTTGTTAACCAGGTGAGGTGCACTAGCCAAGTGAATGACTATTTTCAGACATGACCTGTGCATAGCCAATCAACAAAGTTCACAGGATCAAGTTCCCAAGCCCTTGAGTTTACCCATGCTGAGAAGGGAAATCTCTGGAGTGGGGGAATAAAGGTAACATTAGCCCCCCATGCTATTCAGTGTTCCAGGAGTAAGGCAACACGATGCCCTTCAGGAGGAGCTACCCTGCTGCATCAGGTCTTGGGTGCTTCCTCAAGCTGCAGAGGTTCAGTTGGGGTTTGCCCAATGGAAGAATCTGGTGATCTAGGAAGGCCCAGTGCACGCTGGAGAAAACCATCAGCCTCCTTTGGTGAGTGGAATAGGTGCTGTTTTTCAGAGATGCAGTTGGATAGAGTAGCTGGGTATAAAAGGGAATAAGTAAGCCCCTTATTTCTGAGACCTGCCATGATTTTGTTGAACTTTTGCCTTTTTTTTTAGGACTGAGCAAGGGTAAGTGGGGTAGAAGGAGATGCTGCTCCCTCTGACTAAAATCTATTGTCATTCCCTTGCTTTCTGCAGGATTATTTCCTTGTTCTAGAACCTGAATCATATGAAAATTAAGAGCTGTGGTTTGTCTGTGGCCTGGAAGCGCTGGGAGACATGAATCCAGTGTACCCGGTCAATTTCCAAACTGAACCCCTTGGGTTCAAGGCCCAGTCATTCTGGAAGGTGTTGCCTTAAGTATTGAACTGAATCAGACACCTCCATCCTCTCCCACAGGCTGATCAAGCATAAGTTTTTCTGTTTCCCCCTACCTTCAAGGTCCTCAATTTTCCAGGCCTGCCACTCCACTTGGGTCTCCTCCATAGAAACATAGAATGTGATGGCAGATAAGGACCGCTTGGCCCACCTAGTCTGCCCGTTTTCCTACCTAACAGATAAGCTGCAGATCCTAATTAACCAACAGCTTACTTCCTCCTACCCCACACTAGGAATGCCTTATGTCTGTCCCATGCATTCTTGAATTCCCCCACTGTTCTTGACTCCACGACCTCCTCAGGGAGGCTGTTCCATGCATCCACAACCCTCTCTGTGAAAAAATACTTCCTCACATTACCTCTGAGCCATCCCCCCTCTATCTTCAAATTGTGCCCCATTGTTCTTGCACATCTCTTTTTCTGAAAGATGCCACCCTCTTGGACTTTGTTGATTCCCTTGAGGTACTTGAAAGTTTCTATCATATCCCCTCTCTCCCTTCTTTCCTCAAGGGTATACATATTAAGCTCCTTTAGTCTTTCTTTGTATGTCTTCTGGTGCAGACCCTGCACCATTTTGGCTGCCCTCCTCTGAACAGCCTCCACTCTGTCTATGTCTTTGTGGAGATGGAGTCTCCAGAACTGCACACAGTACTTCAGATGGGGTCTCACCAACTGTCTGTACAGAGGGATAACAACTTCCTGTTTTCTACTATTGATGCCTCTCCCTATGCATCCCAGTATCCCCCCTGCCTTCTCACATTGCTTGCCCACCTTAAGGTCATCTGATATAATTACCCCCAGGTCCCTTTCCATGTTTACTGTTGTCAGTATCTCACCCCCCATTGTGTACTCTTGCCCTGGGTATTTGTTTCACAGGTGCATTACCTTGTACTTCTTTGCATTGAATCTGAGCTGCCATACATTTGACCATTCCTCCAACCTTGCCAAGTCCCTTCTCATCCTTTCCACTCCATCTGGTGTATCAGCCCTGTTGCAGATCTTTGTGTCATCTGCAAAGAGACATACTTTTCCTTCCAGTTCCTCTGCAATGTCACTTATAAAGACATTAAAAAAGGACCGGTCCCAGTATTGAATCCTGCGGTACCCCGCTAGTAACCCTCCTTTCTTTACTGTGGACTCCATTTACTACTACCCTTTGCGTCCTGTTGTCTAGCCAATTTTTTTATCCAGGCTACCACCTTGGGACTCACTCCAAGGCTGGCTAACTTATGGATTCGTTTTGTGGTCTCTTGTCCCAGGCTTTTCAGCTCTCTGATTTTGTCTTCTGTAGCTGCAACCCTTCTAGTAAGTGCTGCGATGGAGGATGATGGTTCGGTGACTGTTTGTTGTAAAATCTCTACTCTGGCTGCCATCCATTCCATTCGTTGATTAGAGGAGTTGGCTCCATACTGCTGTGCCAGCGATAAGTCCAGCATGGGAATGGGGGTAATTTTGACTTGTGGGAGTGTCATTCCCAGTGCAAATTATAATTTTTTTTCTCCTGTTTAGCAATAGTTTCCGGTATCCCGATTTCTTTCACCTCTGTGGACTTGATCATTATATACCTTCAGAAGTTAATAAGACTATGATAGTTGATTAAAAAAATCAATTTATAAGGGTGGCACCACGGGAGACAGCAGAGAGGTAAAAGCTTGGTGGCCATCTTCCTCGAAAAATCATGTGATCTCTGCTTTAAGTAACTTTAACAGTTCTACACTCAAGAATATTTTTAGTTCAGTTCCATTCTGCTCAGTTATTTGACTTAGGCCTTAAAGAGCCCCTGACAGCATTAGGAAAACTTTGAAAAAAGCAAGATTTATATTTAGCTCCATCCCATTTTCTTTATTACTTTATATATTTTCTGTAATTAATTCCCCGGTTTCTTTATTATTGAAAAAAGTTGCATGAAAACAAGTTCCCTATGCCCTAGACTGTATCTACTCTGACTGCTTCTCTACACATGATATCACAATCCCTTGTTTATTACATAATAATTATCTCCACAGCAACATATTTTGATGTCACAAACAGAATTAGGATGTCTGGTGTAGGCAAGCAGCCAGAGCTAAAAGGACAGATATACAGTATTCATGCAAATACCCTTAGTAATAAGGAAATATGGGTGAGAATTTCAGAATAAAATATGAGTTATAAGCTACATTTCTGCCTAAATGTTAAATTTTTTTCAAAGTTGTCTCAACTCTTAACTGTACCAGGAGCTCTTTAAATGGTCAAATATTCAGGCAATTCCCTGGGCTCTTAAGGCATTTAAAACCATGCCTAGAAATGCAGTGGAATGCATTACTAGTTAGCCACTTAAAACCTGACACAATTAAACACACCTAATTTCTTGTCTGTATGTAGTTTTTGTCAGGGATAGTAATTTAAACAAACAAACAAACAAATAATCAAACAAACAAACAGAATTCTGTTATGGGCTGACAGTCTCAAAAAGAGACTCTCCCAAAGTGATCCTCCCTCATATCACTTGTAGAGAAACCTTCCCCATAAAACGTGTTCAGCTGTTCAGCAAGCTCCTCTGATATCAAAGCTGGCCACTGCATGTGTTAAATTTACAACCTAAAGAGGATATAAGATTGCTGTGCTACTCACTGTTATGTTAACCCCTACACTACAGACACAACTGGAATGTAAAGAAATTTTCTGGACTGATGTGGCAGTCCATGGAAAAGAAAGGGTAAGGCACAGGATAGGGAGCAGGGAGCTTATTTTGTGCAGAGGCATAGCGGGAAGGGTGGTGGCACATCAAAAAGATAGAGGCAGGCAGCATAAGCATAGCGGGACCACAATGAATAGACAATTTGGGGGAAACTCTGTATTCATACAATAACTGACACATTTTAAACTACTGGGATTGACAATGTGAAATAAGATACTAAAGGAATATAAATGGAATGTGCAATACTAGTTATTCACTCACAAGTAAATTATAAGGTTAGTTACATAAATGTAAGAATATAACATATGCGACTTCCAGTTGTGATGGCTGCCAAGTAAGATGTGTGGTGAACAGCTCCGCTACCCCCTGGAACAAAACTCACCTTCAGCACTGCTATAGTGTCTACTTATGTGATTGGAGTCATAGTATTTGTAAATCGTACTCATAGTAGTGTTATCCACATATCGTCTGAGTTGATGGATGTAGAGATGAGGGCACATAGAGCAAAACATATGCCACTGCAGTCTCTGGAAAAGGACAAGCCTGCAAAGCAGAACAAAGCAGCAGGTCCCGGGGAAGAAACCCACACAGCTCCCCAGGTCCCATTTATGGAGGCTACATTTTTTGATGGCCTCACACCCCTCAAGGAATCACTCCAAGCAGTAGTGGGGGACATGCAAACGCTGAAATCATCCTTGCAACAACTCACCATAAGGACAGGGGACAATGAAGTGAGGATTTCATCCTTGGATGACTGGAGAGACTGTCTTGAGCCAGACCTGACTACCATGAGACAGCGCCTTAGGAAGGCTAAAGACAAACTTGGAGACCTGGAAGGTCGCTAGAGAAGAAATAATCTTGTGGTGCTGGGCCTCCCAGAAGGGGAAGAAGGGTCAAATCTAATTTTATTTGTGTAAAAGCTGTGCCTGAAGATTGCGGGCCCATCTCCAAATGGCCCCAATTATATAACAGAGGGAACCCACTGCTCTCTGTGCCTACCCTGCCACTAGGCTCTCCTCCACATCCACTGATCTTCCGGCTTCTTAATTATTTAGATAGACAATTTATTCTCTAAAAGTAAGGGAGACTAAAGAAATACAATGGGAAAATAAGAAAATCAGAATTGCACAAGATCTCCCCCTTACAGTCCGGCAAAAATGAACAGAGATGCATCCCCTGGTTGCGAAGATAATAGCTGCAGGTATCAAATTTCATATGCATTACCCTGCCACTCTGCAAGTGAATCAGGAAAGCAAATGGTTTTTGTATGAATCCCTAAGCGAGGCGACTACCGAGCTCAAGAAATTGTTTCCCCATTTTGCTCAAGTGGCTGCTTAAACATGATCCTGGCATTCAAGGGACTAAATAAGCAAGATGGAGACATATTTTCTGTTGTGTCAGGGGCCTACTCTGAAAAATAGCCGGTTGACCCACCTCCATTGCTCCAGTCTATGGGAGCATCTTGAACTTTTCTCTGCTAATTTCAGTTGTGTTTCAGGGGTCTGTTTACTTAGGTGCAGAGGCTTCATTTAATAATAGTTAACATGTTCAGTTAATATTGCAAGGGATATTGACTCAAGTTTTTTTCCTATAGAGTAACAGAGGTTGTGCTCTTGAACTATTATTTCAGTTCGCCAGTTCTGGACGTTAAATGTATATTTTTCCAGCTGACCGAAATATTAGCTTGAATACTGTAGCAGGACTGTTATCTTATTATGTTTGTTTTGACAAAGGGCTTCAAGACTAGTTAGCGGCAGTGTTAACCAAGGTAGGGGGGAAGGGGAGCACGGTTAGCTGCAGTCTGCCCAGTGGTGTATGCTTATCGCAACTGAGCTATAGGAAGGAGATCAGTCATAGGGACGGGGGAATTTAGGCTATTTTGGTTTGTGGGTATTTCTCATTTCGGGATAGACCTGTGTTTGGGATGTGTTTTGTGTTTGGGACAGGAGCTTTGGGAGGGGAGGGGGTGGTGGAGCACATGGATCTTCATTTAGGCAGGGAACTGGGGAATTACTAGTCACATGGAATGCAGGGATCAGATGTCTCCATTGTGCACTGGCTCTAGTAGTCATCATCTCAAATTTTTGTTTGTTTTATCCATTTCTTGCTCCTGAGCACATAGAGAGTCAGTAATGGCAGCAAGATATATTTCCTGGAATCTGAAAGGAGCCAGGAATAGAGCTAAAAGATACCAGATACTTAAACATCTGTAGGCACTGTGGAATGAAGTAGTCTTTCTCCAGGAGACACACCTGCTGGAGAAAGAAGGTAATTTATTTAGAAGGTGCCAAATCAGTCATGTTTTCTCCACAGGTAATGCTATAGCACAATGTGGGGTGGTAATCCTCTTTACAAGGGGTACACCATTTCAAATGCAGCAGTGCACCTCGTACCCCCAGGGGCAGCTTTTTTTCTTATGAGGCACTCTGAATCATATAGAGGTGATATTAGCCTCCATTTACGGCCCCAATAATGACACTCCAGAATTTTTTACTACCCTCGCAATAGCATTAGGATCTTTCCTGCAATTATCCACAGTGTTAGCTGGGGATTGGAATTTAGTTCACTTCCCGCAGTTAGATAAGTCACCTGCCCCTAGGAGGAAGTCCTTTTCCCTGGCACAAATCACACTATGGGAATTTATGGCTAATCATGGCTTGAATGACCCTTGGTGCCTACTAAATCCTAACACCAGAAGGTATACCTATTTCTCTCCTGTTCATAAATCCTTAACAAGGACAGATTATTTCTTGGTAAATAATGCAGTGCTAACAGAGCTCATAGGGAGTGGTGTGGTCGCTAGGACCATATTGGATCATGCTCCGATTTGGCTCGAGGGTTCCCTCCCATTTAATATGCCTAAAGAAAGTACTTGGAAATTCAATGCTCAGATATCAAAAGACCTGAATGTAGTACAATCTCTTAAGGGGATAATCGTGCATTTCCTATCTCATAACCTGAACTCACTCTCACAAATATATAAGATCTGGAGTGCCCCAAAGTGTGTAATCAGGGGAGAGGAAAAAATGACTCACCTTAGTAATTGTGTTTCTTCTAATGAAGTCTTGCTGTATTCTGACAATATGCAGTTAGCCCTAGCACTTGAACTGCTCCGCGCAGAGGAAAGAGTTAACTCTATGCCAGAGCATAGAGCATTGAGCTCGAGCTCGGTTCAGACCTCTGTCTGCTGCACTTCCAAGTGTAACCGTCAGATTCTTGTGAGCTAATACTAACTAACTACACCTGCTAGGTGGAAATTGTAAAAAACTACTAGCCAAAAGGCAACCAAATATTTTGGATCCCCAAATGACTCACGTCGAGAAGTCCAGAACAAAAAACAGGTAGTGAACAGCATAGATATAAACAAGAATGAAAACAAAATGCACTGCCCCTCCCAAACAGGGGAAAGTGCCAGTGCACCTCTGGGGTGCAACACTGCACCTGCCAGCCCACATTCCAAAAACCAGGTTCTGAGAGGGGAGGCAGAGAGGAAGGGAGGTCAGAATACAGCAAGACTCCATTAGAAGAAACACAATTACTAAGGTGAGTAATTTTTTTCTTCAAACAACGTGAAGTCTTGCTGTATTCTGACAATGTGCAGACTACCAAGCAGTACCTCCATGGAGGAGAGATGGAACCTATTTTGGGAATAGGCTCTGCAGCGCTGCTGTACCAAACCTAGCATCACTCCTAGCCTGAATATCCAGAGAGTAATGCTTGGTGAATGTATGGACTGTTTTCCAGGTGGATGCTTTGCACATCTCTAATAATGGTATGTCCCCTGGTAGCAGCCAGAGAAGCAGCTATACCGCTAGTCGAATGAGCCCTCAGGTCTGAGGGGGGTACTTTGCCTAACTTTTCATAGCATAATTGTATACAAGAGACAATCCACCTGGCAATTGTTCTCTTAGTAGCAGGTTTGCCCTTCCCCACTTCACCATAAGTGAGGAACAACTGAAAGGAGTCAAACCTAAGTGCCTTAGTATGCTCAGTGTAGTAGCTAAGACCCCTTTTAACATCCAAACTGTGTAATCTTCTCTCTCTCCTGAAGAATGATCAGTGAAGAACACAGAAAGAGACATGGATTGGTTTAGATGGAAGTCTGAAACCACTTTGGGTAAGAACCAACTGTTGGTTCTAAGGACCACCCCTTATCTCTATGGAATGAGATACAATTAGGCTCCACTGACAGATCTTGTAATTCACTGATATGTCTGGCAGAGGTAATAGTTACCAGGAACACGGTTTTCCAAGTCAAGTACTTAAATTCTGCTGAGGCCAAAGGCTCAAAAGGGGGTTGCATAAGCTGAGCAATGCAAACATTAACATCCCAAGCAGGAGTAGGATCCGTAAAGGGAGGATTGGTATGAAGCATTCCTTTGAAGAATTTACAGAAAACAGGATGAGATGCCAGTGAGGAGAGCTTTCCCACTGACAGGAAAGCAGAAACAGCCGTCAAGTGCGCCTTGGGGGTAGCTGGTCTGAGATAAGCCATTAAGATGAACCATATAATCCAGAACTGTAGCCAAGTCTGCAGAATCTGTGGATCATTGTGTCAGTGGCTCAGTAGGTAGCACATTCGCCTCTGAGGCTGGGAGATCAGAGGGCTGTGGGTTCAGTTCCCACATCTGGCACTTGAGTTAATATCCCAGTACTGACACTGTAGTGCAGCATGAGAGGTGTGCTGCACTTCTGAGGTGCCGTCTTTCAGATGAGACGTTAAACCGAGGTCCCATCTGCCCGGATTGGTGGTAGTTCAGGTGGATGTTAAAGATCCCATGGCATTTATTGAAAAGAGTAGGGGAATTTTCCCCAGTGTCCTGGCCAAACTTCCCTCATTCACTAAAAATACCACCAACAGCTTAATCTGGTTCAAAGTCAGTTGGCATTCATCTGTATCCCCCTCCCCCGGGTTGTGCCTGAAAATAGGCAGGATTTGTCTAGCGCACTTACCCGGTCAACAAAAAAACTAAATTAAATATGTACCTATTGGAACACCAAATGCTGAATCTTTTCCATTTGGAGTTAAAAGTTTTTCTGGTGGCAGGTTTTTGAGAGGCCTAGAGAATGTCCAGAATCCCTTGAGACAAATCCAGACTTCCATATTCTAGCTCTTCAAGAGCCATGCCTTGAGGTTGAGAGACCGAAGGTTGGGGTACCAAATTCTGCACTGAGAGGCGGTTAACAGATTGTGATTCTTGGGAAGAGCTAAGGGAAGATGGACTGTCAGTGACAGTAATAGAGGATACCAAGGCTGTCTGGCCCAGTCAGGAGCAATCAGAATCACTTTGCATGACTGTGACCTTATCTTGACCAGAACTTTGAATAATAGATGAAAGGGGGAAAAGGCATACAGAAATTTCCCCTGCCAATCCAGAAGTAGAGCATCCAGGGGGACTGAGCCCAATAATGGGGGTCTGCAACAAGAGAGAGGAAGTTGGTGACTGTTTGGGGCTGCAAAGAGGTCTATCTCCAGAGTGCTCCATCTTGAAAATATCACATTCAGCACTAGGGGGTCCAGGGACCATTCATAATAGCCCTGAGAAATCCTGCTCATAGCGTCTGCTAGCACATTGTCCTTCCCTGAAAGGTGGACTGCTATCAGAGATGTCTGTAGAGAATAAGCCAAGAATCATAATTTCATGGCTTCTATGCACAAAGCCGTGGACCGAGTGCCTCCCTGCTTGTTGATGTACCACATGGTGGTGGTGTTGTCCGTTCTGACCTGAACCACCTTGTTCTGTACTGACTCTGAGAAGGCTTGTAGAGCCAGGTACATAGCCCTGAGCTCTAGAAGACTGATGTGAAATACAGACTCCTGAGGGGGACCACACTCCTTGTGCTGTGAGTGCATCCAAGTGAGCTTCCCATCCCAGGAGAGAGGCATCTGTGGTGAGAACCACAGAATGAGACTGGGTGATGAATGGGACTCCTTGTCTGAGGATGTTCTGATCCAACCACCACTGGAGTGCCTGGATCAGAGTCCGAGTCACTGGAATTAGTTTGATTACAGGGTCCTTTTCTGGGACTAAAAATCCCTCAAGTGAAACTGAATGTCCCTTATCTGAAATATGGCACCTTGTATCACTGCAGTGGTTGCTGCCATGTGGCTCAGGAGTTGAAGAAAATGCCTTGCTGGTCAAGAGACCAGAAGGCGAAAGGAAGAAGCCAGGTCTGTAAGGGCCTTTACCCTTGCCAGAGGAAGGAAGGCTCTTGCTTGGACAGTGTCCAACTCTACCCCTATGAAGGTCAGGAGTTGCACCGGTTCAAGAACTGACTTTGCAAGATTGAGGAGGAATCCTAGAGAAGTGAGCAATTGCTGAATCACTTGCAGGTCTGACTTGACTTGGTCTGGAGACTGCCGCACAATGAGCCAGTTGTCCAGGTATGGAAATATGGAGATATTTTGTCTCTTTAGGTAGGCCACTGTGCATACAGAAGTTGATACCAGCCCATTTACAGAAAAAAGGGTTCTGAAAGAACTCTTAAAACTGAAGGTGGACAAAGCAATGGGGCCTGATGGGATTCATCCCAGAATTCTAAAAGAACTAAGGGTAGAACTAGTGACACCACTGACTACCCTCTTTAACAAATCATGGGAGGATGGGGTGGTACCCGAGGACTGGAGAAGGGCAGATGTGATTCCCCTTCACAAAAGTGGGAGCAAGGCAGAAGCAGAAAACTATAGACCTGTTAGTTTAACCTCAGTGGTAGGGAAAATGATGGAATCACTTCTGAAGGAAAGAATTGTTGAGTATCTAGAGGCCAGAGGGGCTCAGGACCCAAGGCAGCATGGATTCACAGCGGGAAGGTCATGCCAGACAAATCTGATAGATTTCTTTGACTGGGTGACCAAAGTAGTAGATCAGGGAGGGGCTGTGGACATGGCCTACCTAGACTTTAGCAAGGCATTTGACACAGTCCCACACAAAAGATTAATATACAAGTTAGCCAGCCTGGGAGTGGGTCCCAAGATGACAGCCTGGGTAAAGAATTGGCTGGAGAATAGGACACAGAGAGTAATAGTAAATGGGGTCCACTCTGAAGAAAAGGAGGTTACTAGCAGGGTACCGCAGGAGGTTATTAGACCAATCCTCTTCAATGTCTTTATAAGCAACATTGCAGAGGGACTGAAGGAAAGTATGTCTCTTTGCAGATGACACAAAGATCTGCAACAGAGTTGATGCACAAGGTGGGGTGGAAAGGATGAGAAGGGACTTGGCAAGGTTAGAGGAATGGTCAAATGTATGGCAGCTTAGATTCAATGCTAGAAGTGCAGGTAATGCACCTGGGAAACAAAACCCAGGGAAGAGTACACAATGGGAGGTGAGATACTAACAACAACAAAATGGAAAGGGACCTGGGGTAGTCATATCAGATTACCTAAAGGTGGGCAAGCAATGTGAGAGGGCAGCAAGGAGGGTTGGGGGATACTGGGATGCATAGGAGAGGCATCACCAGTAGAAAACAGGAAGTTATTATCCCTCTGTACAGACAGTTGGTGAGACCCCATCTGGAGTACTGCGTGCAGTTCTGGAGACCCAATCTCCGCAAAGATATAGACAAGATGGAGGCTGTCCAGAGGAGGGCAACTAAAATGGTGCAGGGTCTGCACCAGAAGACATATGAAGAGAGACTTAAGGAGCTGAATATGGATAGCCTCGAGGAAAGGAGGGAGAGGGGGGACATGATAGAAACTTTCAAGTATCTCAAGGGAATCAACAAAGTCCAAGAGGGTAGCATCTTTCAAAAAAAGAGGTGTGCAAGAACAAGGGGGCACAATTTGAAGATAGAAGGGGGGGCTCAGAGGTAATTTAAGGAAGTATTTTTTCACAGAGAGGGTTGTGAATGCATGGAACGGCCTTCTGGAGGAGGTTGTGGAGTCAAAAACAGTGGTGGAATTCAAGCATGCATGGGACAGTCATAAGGCAATTCTAGGGGGTTGGGGTAGGAAGAAGTAGGCTGCTGGTTAACTAGGATCTGCAGCTTATCCAATAGGTAGGGAAATAGGCAGACTGGGTGGGCCAAGCGGTCGTTATGTGCCGTCAAATTCTATGTTTCTTTGTTTCATGTTTCACTACTACTGCTAGGCATTTTGTGAATACCCTTGTTGCTGATGTTAGCCTAAATGGCATTGCTCTGAGCTGATAATGGCCTGAAGGCAATTTGAACCTGAGGTACTTTCTGTGGGAGCACCTGATGGGAATGTGAAAGTAGGCATCCTTGAGGTCCAGGGAGGCTAGCCAATCTTCTGGCCTCAGAGACAGAAGAATTATTCCCAGAGTCACTATTTTGAATTTTGGCTTTACTAGGTGCTTGTTTAAGTATCTTAGATCTAGGATGGGCTGCCACACCCCTGTCTTTTTTGGGGTAGGGAAGTATCTGGAGTACAGACTTTTGCCCCTCTGAGATGTAGAAACTCTCTCTATGACTCTGAGAGCCAGCAGAGAGGGAACCTCTGCCTCTAGGGAAGTGGTTTAGGAGATGTTTGCAGGTGGATAAGACCTGACCCCCAGCTTTGGAAATTTTTTGAAGCTGAGGGCCAGTTCCTGCTTACTACCTCCAGCACCTACTTGTCTGAGGTAACAGACTTCCAGGCCTGGAAGTAGTAAGCCATCCTGCTTCCTACAGGAAAGGGGGAGTCAACCTGGGCTGACACATCAGGGTGTCTACTTGGCAGGAGCCTTAGGTTGAGAGGAGGATGAAGCCCTGCTCATCCCCCTTCTGCGTCTCCCTCTGAAGAACCCCCTCTGAGGAAAAGGAGAGGAGGCCTGTGCCTGGTAGAAAGGCCTGTGAAAAGGCCGGCCCTGCCCCTAGATTGCTGCTTTTGAGGAGTTGCCTGCCTTTCCTTGGCCTGTGCACTCCTATGTGTGGTCCTGTATTCATCCATTTTCTTCATATAATTCCCTGTCTGCTCCCCAAACAGAGAATTATCCACCACAGGGAAATCCATGGTCTTTGTCTGAGTGTCCTGTGAAAGGCTAGTATATCGGAGCCAAGCCAGTCTCCGAAGAGCTACAGATGTAGCCATGACTCATGATGATACATCATTGGAGTCCATAGCAGCATGACATTGGATCTTTGGTGCCTCAATCCCATCAGCAGCCACCTCCTCCAGCTCTCTGGCTAGCTTGGGGGAAGCCTGTTTAGCCAGTTCCAGAACAGTTTCCAATCTGGACTTCTGGCATCTGTCTGTATACAGTAGGCCATGTAATTAGCCTGCCTGAGTCCCAAAGAGGATGCCAAATACTGTTTTTTAGCCATGGCATCTATCTTCCTGGAATCCTTATCTGGAAGGTGTGAAGTCAAGGGTATGCCAGTCTTATCACAGGTTGCAGCCTGCACAACCCCAACATGGCTACATTGCTGGTACAAGAAATCTGTACCTGAGCCTGATGGCATATACCTCTTGTCCAGTCGTTTGTCCACAGGAGGTAGAGAATTTGGTGTTTTAAGTAGTCTGTGTGTCTGTTTCCAAAAAGATTTATGAAGGGGAATAGACAGTCTCTTGGACTCTGGGATGTCCATCATCTCCATATAGTCAGGCTCATTTTGCTCCTCAACAGCTTCAACCAAAGGGAGCTGGAGGGTTTCTGCCACTTTCTTGTAAAACATAAAGTGGGAAGAGGACTCAGAAAGCCTAGGAGAGGAAACACCAGAAGGTCTGTCTGGGGAGATGTCTAGTTCTATGGGCTCATCCAGACCTTCCATACCATCATCATCATCATACTCTTCATCCCCCTCCAAATCCAGTTCATAATACTCTTCACGGGAATAATCCAGAACCAGAGGAACCTACCGAACTGAATGCCTACCTAATTGCACAGGATCAGTTGGAATCGGACAGAGCGATTCTACAATATTATTCACCCTGGCAATTTCTTCGGTGGTTGGATGATGCGGTTCTGGATCCGAACCTGGCGATTTGTCTTTTCTTTTTCTTTTTACCAGAACCAATCCCTTGGGATCGGCTCTCCTCTTGCCCAAAGGAGTCTCGCCCTGGTCAGAAGGCACTCCTTCAGGTTCGGTCGGAACCAAACTGGGATGGCCATCTGGGTCAGTGGACTTCTCGGCCTCCTTTTCCCCTAAGGCAGCCCAATCTTTTAACTAGGGTGGCCTTAGGAAACTTTTTACAGATTTGGCAGTCTGAATCGAGGTGGTCAAACCCCAGACAGTAAACACAGGTGGTGTGGGGATCAGTCTTAGCAAAGGCCTCCCCACACACACTGCAGTGTTGAAACCCAGTGGGCCCGGTTTTTCTTTTGGGTTTCTCAGATGTAGCCATCCTAAATAAAACTTACCCTTTACTCGGCTTCAGCCAGGCAAGACTCCATTATCTGTTCCTAACTGTGTTACGAGTATTTGAAAAATAAATGGTAAAAAACACATTTTCTTTAGAACCAATAAGGACCGGTACCTCACACTAACCCACAATTAAAAATAAAGAAATCAGATAATCGGTTCACCCGAACCGATAAAGAAACTTTTTTTTTACAATTTCCACAGAAAAACACACACTTTAAACAATCAGTCCACTACCTACACACTTACTGTACCACAGACAGGGATCTTAACCAAAGAAATAAACAGAAACAATATTATAAAACCAACGTTTTACTTATACTGAACCGAATGTGTAGGAGTGATCTCTGGAGAGACTGTTTAGTTAGACGGAGTAAAGAATCTGACTGTTACACTTGGAAGTGCAGCAGACAGAGGTTTGACCCGAGCTCGAGTTTAATGTTCTATGCTCTGGCACAGAGTTGACTCTTTCTTGTCCAGAGCAGTTAAAGTGCTGGGGCTAACTGCATATTGTCTGAATACAGCAACATTTCATATTATTTGAATGTATTAAGCTAGCTACAATACAGAAGAAAAAAGAGAGAAGCCCTCCTTCTCTTTTATCCCAGATTTGTACACTAGAGGATCATTTACCTTCTAGCCCAAGTGAAGATGACCTCTTATAATTGGCCCAAGCTTGGAGCCAGTATGCAGAAATCCTAGGGGAACAGGCTCAGTATGCATTGTTCAAAATGTAGGCACGTTATATAGAACAAGGAGAAAATGCCAGCCACTTGCTGGCCCTTAGATTAAAGAAACATGAAGAATCCAGGTTAATGACAGTTCCTAACTCACTTAAAGATTACTCCCTTCTTACCACCCTTAAGGATATAATTCAAGAGTTTTAGGATTACTATAGGTCTTTATACTCCCCGCCCCCCTTTGCAATGCTCCCCAGCTGGAGGACATTAAGGACTATCTGACTAGTGCCCTGCTACCGATCCTAGATGAATCACAGCAAACATTTTTTTAATACAAAACATTTCCCAGATGGGATTATCAGAGGCCATACACCCTCTTCCTGATAATAATGCTCCAAGTCCTGACGGAGTCCCTCCTCGATTCAATAAAATCTTTGAGGAACAGATCTTCCTCCTGCTTCTTCAAACATTTAATTATTTTTGTGAATCAGGCTTATCAGACCCATCCCTTTTGGAGGTGCTCATTATAGTGCTTCCCAAGCCAAACAAGTCAAAAAATAAAGTTACCAATTACTGGCCTATTTCATTAATGAATTATGACATTAAGTTGTTTGCAAAAAGTTTGGCATCCAGACTAGCAAGAGTTTGGCTCCCCCTGCTCAATACTGAGCAGGTTGGCTTTGTAGCTGGCCAGTCATCTGCTCACCACATACAGAAATAATTCCAGATCTTCTCTGCTTCCAGAATGGCTCCAACCTCTATGGCTCTGGTATCTCTGGACACAGAGAAGGCGTTTGACAGAGTAAGTTGGGCATTTTTGTTTGAAGTGCTTTCTAAGTTTGGATCCCCAAAAGTTTTTGTAGAGTGGAGCAAAATCCTTTACTCATCTCCCATGGTAAAAATATACTACGATGGGTTTTTTTCGAGGATGTTTCCTCTCCACTCAGGAACTTGTCAGAGTTGCCCACTCACTCCTATGCTCTTTAACTTGTATCTAGAACCACTGCTTTATCACCTCCAGGCCTCATCCTGCATTAAGGGTATCCAGGCAGGAGGGTTTGATTTACATCTATCTGCGTATGCTGATGACATCTTGTTGCACATAGCAGACTTAGGTAACACGATCCTGGCAGTTTTAGATATTATTGATTCCTATGGAGTTTTCCCAATTACAAATTAAACAGGGAAAAATCTATGGTTATGCCCCTAAATCTGCATGCATGTCAATCCCAGATAGCAGGTCTACATTTTGACTGGTCGGCTCAACTTAAATACCTAAGTCTTACACTTTCTCAAAATATGACCCAAGTGAAAAAACTAAATTTGGATTCTCTTCTTACTACCATAAGTCATGATTTGGATAGATGTTCCACACTTTACCTTTTGTTACAGGGTAGAATCAACATAATCAAAATGAATGTGCTTCCCAGGGTTTTCTACCTTTTCATTATGCTTAATTTCCATCTACCCCAATTATGGTTCCACAGGCTTCACAGTATAATTTCTCAACTTCTTTGGCATAAAAAAATCCAGAAAGTCATATGTTTGACTGGGTGCAGCCAAACAGCAGGGAGGCCTTCATCTTCCTAATTTCTTCCATTATTACCTTACAAGCCATATTGCCAAATATCTGAGATGGTTGCCACCTATAGTAACACAAAATGATCCTCCTTTTATTCCAGTCTGGCTCCAAATAGAATGCCAACTAATTAGCCAGAGTGGGGTTTTCCCTTCTGGTTTATTGTACACGTCACTTAAAATGTGCTCAGCTTTTCTCAAGAATGAAACAATCCTAACTTCTATTAAGGTCCACTTCCAGCTTTGCAAAGTGCTTAAAAATGGCTACACTAAAGACATCTCCCAACCTCTATACCTGAATCCCAATCTTAGACTGGGTGGACAGTGTTTGACCCCAAGTGAGGGATCTCCCTCTACTGACCTTGTAATATCAGACCTCCTTGTTGGTGGTATACTCAGATCAATGACTGATCTTCTCCCTATCCTGAATCTTCCAGTAAGGCAGGTGTTTAAAGGATACCAGGTTAGGCATCTACTGATTACTACTTTTGGGACAGGTCCATGGGAGGTGAACCAACTGGGTATCATCATTCTACTCTGTCATATGGTCTGGCAGAGTGCACACAATGTCTGATTGCATCCACTTTATACCCATCATTTACCCTGAAAAATAGGGGACCTCCGTATACTGGACTGAACAATTTCCTAATACAAATTTCCAATGGGAAAACATTTTGGCAAGCAGTATATTCTTACACAACCAATGATAGAATTATACAGTTCTATATACTGCACAACATACTGTATATTTTATGCCCACCAAGTTAGTAGGAATGAGAATGGGAAAGCTGAAAGATCCCAAGTGCAATAGATGTGGTTTAGAGGAGGGTACCTTGTTGCACATACTCTGGGACTGTCCTTTAATCAAACCTCTGTGGGCTCAGATAAAGTCCAAAGCAGACCCCTACTGGGGCTAGAAGATCTCTTTGTCCCAGAGATTTGTATCATAGGTGACAACTCACTAGTGCTTGTTAAAAAAAGAAGGTTCAGTATGTCTCTTATTTCATTTACAGTTGAAAAACTGGTTCTAAAGCATTGGAAGGACTCCAGAGTGATATCTTATTCTGAATGGTTGAACGAGCTACTATTTAATCTTAGAACAGAAAAGATGATACCCTCCCTTACACATGCTCCAGCTGGCTTTGATAAAAAAATGGGGCAAGTTTCACACTCTTCATTCCACCCCTCGGTAAGTCCATTCTCCGCTTCATATGAATGGATCAAAATGTACCACTTGCCAAGAGTGTTAATAGGTATATGTCTGGTCCTACCATTTAGGCTGGTGCAATTAATGTAAGGACATATAGGATAACACAAGTAGCTTTATTCCTGATTTCTGACATCTTTAGTTTAATTTTAATGAAGATCCTTTGCTGGGTGGGAGGGAAGGAAGGAGAGAGGGTCGTTAGGGATGGGAGGATTAGTATTATAGTGGGAGTGTTAATAAAGTTAGGAGCCCCAATGTAACCTACGGCTTGTATGTTCCAAGCATATGTTCTTGTTCACTGTGATATAACCATGTAATACCTTATTGTTACTACTTGAAAATAACAAATAAAGTATATTGAATTAAAAAAAAAGAATATAGCATGTGCATGGTTCTTGAAAAATATTTATAGCATTGTACAGAACTTGATAAATTTATGGTACAGAATAATGAATATATAATAGAGTGACTGGAATATCATGCGATACAGAATTAAGCATGACTAGAAAACTAGGTGTTAGAAATATATGTTTATTTTATGTTTTTATTTATTCTGTTTTGGACAGTATAAAATGGACTAAAATATGATATAAAAACAAAGTAACATAGGGTCATAACTTACAGTGAGTGAGAGGTACATGTATGTTAGATGAGTACAGATTATGTCTTCATATATTATAAATGAAAGGTATTAGGAAAATATGTATAGAAATGCTATTTAATACATTTTAATTCATAATAGGCACTAACTCCTTGAAGAAGCCCAATAGGGAAAAATGTTGGACTCTGAAGCTGTCGGATCTTCATAAGAAAAATGAAAAAAAAAAATCAAAAAAATATTTCCTGATTGTGCAGCTAGCTTTTGAATTTCTTTTTGGATTTGACAACACTGCTCACTAGCCCCAAAATTAAAAACTTCAGCGATATTACTCATTGTAGTGGGGTACACATTTGGACTTTGGAAATAAATATATTTACCCCCCAGCACTGCAGAGTGGTGGCAATTCCTTGCTTGGAGTGGAGGGGGCTGTGCATTGCCCTGCAATAACAGTTTGCTCTGCAGCTATGCATTTATGAGGTGAATGCATCTAATGTTGTGTAGATGGAATGTTATAGTGTGGGAGGACAGAGGAGTTATACATATCAGGACATACAGTAGGCTATTGTGGCTGTACTGTACCTACATCCCAGCATTTGCAGAGAGACAAAGGAAAGGGAATAACAGTAAACCTCTCCAATGCATGACAGCAGGTGCTCGTAAGCTGTAGAGACTGCCTGTCTCAACTGCATCTGACTTCTGCCATTGTGCGTAAGAATTTGTAGAGTGATTTAAAATAGTCGTGGTTATGAAAAGGCATACTAAACTGGAGCTTTTTTTTCTAATTTTTTCTATTTATGACCCGGGGTAAGGCATTATAAGCAGAAAGTAACAGTAGGGTACAAAACTAAAAGTAGTGCGAATTTTCACAGTGCAAAGAAAAAACAGCGGCAAATCAGAATAAACATGATACAAAAGGTTGCATAATATAAATAACAAATGCAGATGAAAAATAAAAGAAAGAGGAATTAAATACAGTGCCCTTTTCTATGAGATAAGTAGAATGAGGGGGTATAGAGTATTTAGTCAAGAAACATGTATGATATGCGAAAACAGTTACAGAGATAGATACATAAAATTTGCTGGCAGATAAACACCCAATGGTCCATTCATTCTGCTCATGTACCTGCCTGACTCTCTGTCTGGCGTAATACAGAATCAAGATGGCCTCCAGGCTGGGCGCGTTGCTATCGCTCCTTTGAAGAAGTTTTAGTCTTATGTATTTTAGTTTAAGTTTTTTTAGTTATTTCGTGGGCATTTTGTGTTTTGTTTGTTTAATTCGGCCCCGGTTTCGGTCTTAAGCTTTATCGTTTGGCGGTGGCTTGATGTCAAGTGGGTTTGTCTCCCAGACCTGGAGAGAGACGCCAGTCAGGCTTCTCTTGTTTCTTTCACAGACTTCACAGATTTATGTCTTAAGCTTTACCGCTTGGAGGTGGCTTGACGTCAAGTGGGATCTGTCTCCCGGACCTGGAGAGAGATGCCGGTCGGGCTTCTCTTTTTTATTCCTCCACAGACTAATACAGGGATTCTGGAGAGAGACACCAGTTGGGTCTTTCTTTATTCTCCTCCACAAACTGATGTGGGGATTCTGTGTTTCTTGCACTCTGTCCCTTATTTTGGAAGAGCTTTACGGTCGCGTGGAGGACGAGGAGTTATTTTGAAATCATTACTGGTCAGTTTTGAAGTGTGTTTGGTGGAGTTCTGGATGCAGTGAATGCTGGCAAGAGCAGGGATCACAGAATCAGAGGATTTTACAATTGGGGCTTTGCTGGAGACTGTGGTGTGCCCTTTGATTACCCTGAAACTTTAAGGTGGTTATTTCAGTTGCCTAGTTACTCCGGCAGGTGCTGTCTTGGAGTTTTGCTACTCCACAGGGGGTTTGAGGTATTTTTCCAGCCGGGGAGCTGGCTGGGGTACCTCGCTCCTTTGGATCGTGGAAATTGTTGCAATAGTGGCTTTTCTCATGGTCCTTTGGTGTGAGTAGCATTAATTTTCTTGGGAGTGCACTTAGCAGGGAGTAAAGGGGTTGGAGTGTGTCTGATCCTCTTCGGATAAAACCCTTTGTGGATTCTTGATCCTCCTTGGATAAAGTTTTTTTGTGGATTTCCTCCTTGGACTGTTTTCCCTTTTGGGCTTATCTGGTTGTCTTTCCCTGGATTTGGCTTTTTTGAATCTGCGTGGAACTCTGGACCTGTACTGAGAGGCTGCTGACTGTTGTCTCTTTCCTGGATTAAAGCTTTTTTCGTTTTGGACACTTGGGTGGTGAGAGGATCCTGGGTCCATAAACTTCTGTTTGTTTATTTAATTTATTTTTGTTTGTTTGATTTTACAGTTTGTGTCTTTCTTCTGGCAGTGAGAAAGATTAATATTATTTCTCCCCCAGTTGTGAGAGAATCTGGGGGGAGTTCATAACTCTTTTGTATGTTTCCATGATGGTTTGACAGTGAGAGTGCCATTGTACCCTCTTTCCCTGGTGGTGAGAGGACTGAGGGGGGGATTATACAGGAGAAGATTTATTATTTATTTTTTGTTTAAATTTGTATTTTTATTTTTAATTTTATATTTATTTTTATTTTATTATTCTTAGTAGATTGTTAGTTTAGTTTAGTTTGAATATTTTTGTGAGGTTGGGTTCTGTTTTGTTTTTATTTAATTATATTGGATATGTTTAGGGATTATTTGATAATTTTTATTTTATAAAGACTGTGTTTTTTGTGTTTTGGTGTTTATTATTTAGTTAAGTAGTGACATGTGCTGACCTTTATTCCCCACGGTGGTGTGCTATTCATCCTCCTCTCTTCACGGCCTCCGCCCCTTTTATACTCCTCCCCTACAATTTGACACCTACCAGCGCTGTAGAGCACTAGAGATTGTTCGTGGGAGAGTGAAGGGGCTGAGGGCATGTGAACAGGGGAGGATGAATGAGTGGGACCATCGTATCAGGGTTATTAAGTCCAGAAGGTGCCCTGGGATGAAATGGAATCTGGATCGGGGTTTACCATGTCTGGTATCCATACCCAAAGGCACTACTGATTTCAGTAGGCAGATAGGCCCAACAACCTCCGAGGTTTGCCCAGCTCGGGTGGTGTTATGCAATGCCAGGTCTGTTAGGAATAAGACCGCCATTATTGCTGATCTTGTTGATTCGGCCGACCTGGCTTGCATCACCGAGACCTGGCTGAATGAAAATTCAGACCCTATAGTGGAGGCCATGACTCCGGCCAGGTACTCAGTGATACACCACCTGAGATTGGACCGCAGGGGAGGGGGGGGGTTGCAGTCTGTTTTAAGACTGAATTGGACCTCACGAATGTAGTAGTAGGCGAGGCTGAATCCTTCGAGTGTACAGTCGTAGCAGGTGTAGGTGTTTGAATTGTTTTCATCTACCGTCCACCCGGAGATGGGAGACGTTTCCTACAGGAAGTATCAGACTTCCTTGTTGACATGTCATTTGAGTCACCCAGATTGATGGTGCTGGGTGACTTCAATGCCTGGGTCGATGACGAACTCTCACAGTTTGGTAACTACTTTCTCCAATTAATGTCTTCTTTGGGCCTTACACAGGTAGTTTCCACTGCTATGCATAAATCTGGACACTCTCTGGACTTAGTCTTCCTTCTAGGGATTGATGCATCCGATGTGGGGGTGGAAACAGTTGCCTGGTCTGACCACTACACCATGAGGTTCAATTTTTGCACCCCTCTTAGAAGGCCATCCCCTATGGAGATGGTCAGGTACCGCCCATTATGGAATGTTACTTCACAAGGCCTAGCGGTGGTCCTTGACCTATGATCCCTCGCGTTGGTGAGTGGTAATCCAGAGGCACTGGTGTTAGCCTATAATGAGGCCATCACGGTTGCCCAGGATTCTATTGCTCCTGTTCATGAGCACCCTCTATCCCTTCACCCCAGGTCCCCTTGGTTTGATGGGACTTGAGGGAAATGCGGAGACAGGGGCGAAGGTTAGAGCGTTGTTAGCTCAAGTCCGCCCTTGAAGCCGACCGCCTTATATTGATAGAAGATTATACTAGTTATCAATCTGCAATCACCCATAAGAAGGCAGAATTCCTGTCCAGGGAGATTGCAGTTGCTCAGAATCAACTGGCTCAGCTGTTTCGAACTGTAGATAGACTGTGCAACCCAGCCTGTCTGCAAGTTCAAAAAGCCTTTTCACAAATAGAACGCGACAAGCTCACTCGATACTTTGCAACTAAAGTGGCTGACATCAGGGCCGACTTGTGTCCGGCAACCTCTAAGGATGATGTTGTAGGAGCGTGCAAGAACACAGTGCCTCGATTCTCTTGGAGTTCCTTTTGTCGACCTGAGTTCGTGGATATTATGAGGATCATCCATAGTGTGCGCCCCACAAGCTGTGGTTTGGACTCTGGACCGACTTCCCTAATTTTGGGTTGTTCTGATATCATTGGTCCAGTCTTGGTGCAAATAGTCTGGTGCTCCTTGGAGTCAGGTGAGTTTCCTAGCTCCCTGAAAGAAGCAGTGGTGACACCTCTCTTGAAGAAAGCTTCCTTGGACTCAGACTGTTTCTCAAACTACAGATCTATCTCTAACCTTCCCTTTATTGGGAAGGTTATTGAGAAGGTTGTGGCTGCCCAATTGAATGACCATTTAACCATCCATATTATCTACGAATCCTTCCAGTCTGGTTTCTGTAAAAGACATAGCACTGAGACTGCGCTGGTTCGGGTGCTTGATGATCTTCTGAGGATGAGGGATCAGAAGAGACATTCCATCTTGGTTCTCCTGGATCTCTTGTCAGCTTCTGACACTGTGGATCACATGGTGTTGTTAGCACACCTGAGGCAAATCTGTGGAATATCGGAAACTGTTCTTCAATGGTTAACTTCATTTCTCACTGGGAGATCACAAAGAGTTGTGTCGGGGATTTTTTCCTCTGGCCCAGTCTCTTTGTTGTGTGGAATGCCTCAGGGTTCTGTGCTGTCACCCATGTTATTTGCAGTGTATATGCTGCCCCTCAGAAACATTATAAGATGGTATGGGCTGAGGTTTCACTGCTATGCAGATGATACCCAGCTATACCTGCCTTTCGCACCCAACCAGGATGGAGCTCTCTCGGTGTTTAACAACTGTCTGGGGGAAATCCAAGACTGGATGGATTCTAGTTGGCTAAAGTTGAATTCAGAGAAGACAGAGGTTTTGGTGGTGGACCCAGGTGGTCAGATTGAGAGGTCGCATATTGGCGCGCCTTCTGGAATTTTTCTTGGTGGCATGTCACTTCTGACCTCTAAACAGGTGCGTAGCCTTGGGGTTATCCTAGACGATAGGCTGACTCTTCAATCCCAGGTGTTGGCCATCATCAGGACTTCCTTTTACCACCTTAGGAATATTGCCAGGGTTAAGCACCTCGTTCCGTCGGACTCTTTGCCAACGTTGGTCCACGCCTTTGTGTCCTCACGCCTAGACTACTGCAACGCCCTTTACTTTGGGCTTTCTGGGGTAGAAGTCCGTCACCTATAGCTGGTGCAGAACGCTGCAGCCCGGTTTTGACTGGGACAAGTAGGTCCTGTCATATTACCCCAATGCTGCGCGAACTGCACTGGCTTCCTATACGGGTGGCGGATTACCTTTAAAGTCATCTTATTGACTTTAAAAGCCTTTCACAATCAGGGTCCATCCTATCTGAAATACCTTCTGGTACCTTACTGCCCTGGCTGATCGCTCCGCTCGGCCGACATGGGGTTGTTGGAGATTCCAAGAGTGAGTTTAAAATCTTCAGGCAGCAGAGCATTTTCTCATGCTGCACCCACTCTTTGGAATTCTCTACCATGCTGGTTATGGGAGTGCACCTCCGTGGAGATATTCAAGAAAGACTTGAAATCATATTTATGGAAAATGGCCTTCTTGGATAACTAAGTTAATTTTAGTATGATGGGAATTTTATCATAATTTATTATGCTATTATGATGTCTTTTTATATGTTTTGAAGTATTGTATTTGGAATTTGAATCTATGATTTTAATTTGTTCAGTGCCTCGACACACTGAAAGTGCTATATAAATAAAATTTATTATTATTATTAATATTAGACTAGATTTACTGAGCCGATTACTGTAATGTTGTCTGTCCTCTCCACCCTTCCCATAGCCTTCATTGTTCCTGTGTCTGTCCCATCCATGTTTGAACCCTGTCATAGACTTGGGTTCAACTACCTCCCTGGGCAAACTATTCCATTCATCTACCACCTGTTCCATGAAAAGGAACTTCCTTGCACCCCCCCGAAGGTTCTGGTCAGTAACATTGCGGAACAAAATGAAGTGGACAAAAATAAAGCGGCAAAAATAGTGTCACCATCAATACTGGCAGCACAAAATGTAGTGAGCCAGAACAATAAAGGCCACATAACACGCAGGTAGCAAACAACATCCACCGGATGGAGGCACTGCATTGGAACACACAGCTGCAGGCACTCATGCACAGCAACAGCACAGTGGTGCAGGGAGATGGAACAGGGTAGGGTGCAACCACCACTGGGGGAAGCAGGCCACTGGACACCTACCATGGTAATCTAATGGCACAGGCACCCACATGGTGGGGTACCCCTACCCAGAATGCTGAGTGATGGAGAATGTGCACCGGGGTAACCACTGGAGGACAGGTGGACCATGGCCACCATGTGGATGGCCGTGTATAATGCATAGAGCCAGGATCACAAGCCAGCATGTCCCCAGCAACACACAACACACAGGACAGGGGAGATGGCATGCTGGCTTGTGCTCCTGGCCCCTCTGGTTCTAGTGCAGTGTCTTCATGTGGTGGACATTGTTTGCTACCTGCATGTTGTGTGGCCTGCATTGTTCTGGCATGCTACATTTTGTGCTGCCAACATTAATGGCAACATTGTTTTTGCCGCTTTATTTTTGTCCATTCAATTTTGTTCTGAGATGTTACTGACCGGAATCCCCCTCCTGAATGTGCACCCCACCATCTTACATCCGTGTCTTCCGGCTGTGTTGCTATTTTCCCCCCTTGTTAACAGTTTGGTGCAGTCTACATTCATTATTTTTCTCAAGAACTTGTAAGTTTCTATCATGTCTGTAGTAGATGTAGTACTACCCTCAAGGAAGTACTTAGGTACCCATCCCTGTTATAGTAAAAAAGTGGGCACTTAGTAGTCTTAGAAGCTTCAATCCCCACCAAAGTGACCTAGTGCACTGTGGGATGCAAGTGAAATATATTCAGTGGGGGGATTCCTACCAGGATAACATGCGAGGCTAGTGATGTGGAGGTGTTCACATCTTTGGCATATTCTTGTTCTGAAACCTGTGAATTTTGCAAAGTCATGGAGGAAAGACATGAACAGGTGCACATTCCAACTGGGGCATTGGTGAAAAGGGCAAAGAAATCATCAACCTACAATTTGGTCACTTGTGTTCAGTCCCTGCTATTGAAATGTCCTGCATGCCTGGGGGTGTTTGGATACAATCACAATCATCTTGATTGCGAGAACAAAAAGAATAAAGGAAGTGGTTATCCCCGACAGGTACCTCTATGGAGGGAAAAGGGGTCAGAAAGGAGATTACTGCTCAGGAACCAAGCTTCAGGAGAGTTAAATAAGGTCTACATCCTAATGAGAAAAGATGGTCCAAACCCCATCTGGAGCAGTACCTGATAAAGGTATCCCCTTCCCTCCTCTCTAGGGAGTCAAAAGCTTTTTCAACTTCAACTGTGATTGCTACTGATGGATTGGGGGTTGAGCTCTCCATGTTGAAGAGAGTAATGAGGGGTGTAAATGGGCTAAACTGAGGCTTCCCTACTTGTGAGGGGTAGACAAGGTGAGGGAGGAATTTTTCAAGGCAAATGGCTAGCAAATTGGCAAGGATCTTAGCATTCGTATTAACCAAGGAAATGGAGTAGCAGCTGGATAAGAGGTTGGAGTCCTTGCTCCCACCTTGGGGAAAATCATGATCACTGCTTCACAGAGCAAGAGGGAGAGCAGTGCCTCTCTGCATTTATCAGAGAACACATTTATTTATTTATGTGTATGGTACCCGGGTAGGTGCACTGATCCAGAGGACCGTTTTCAGGCATGACCCGGGCCACAAAGTGGCAAAAGAAAACATCACATACACAAACTGTAAATGCATATATATGTATATATATATATATATATAGATATCTACATACAGTATATAGATATATATACACACATACATATATATATATATATATATACACACACACACACACACACACATATGTACAATGCACACCCAGCTTGTGGTGGTGAGGAGAGAGTATACATTGGTAATTAGGTTATACAGGGTTATAAATACATGAATGAGTAAAACACACATGAAAACAACAACGATGGTACAATATTTAACAGCATACAATAACAGTATAGGTTATTGCTGGTTCAGGTTCAGCACAGTTCCATACCATCATGACAACAAAAAATGCTGTGCCATAAGTTACAGGACAGCTCAACACTTTCACTAGAAGTTGGATTGGGCAGGCAGGTTGAGATCATGGGGGAGGTAGGAATATGCTTATGATGGGGAAGTATAAAAGACAAAGCCAGAGGTAAGAAAAAACAGACACACTTATAAGATTTCTATAGTATGTAAAAGTAAGGCATGTGGGATATATGGTATGAGGTGGGGTTGGGAGACAAGGGCTAGGGGTAGTTTTAAGGGTGGTGTGGTAGAGACAGAGAAAAGAGGAGGGATGGGCAGACAAGGGGTAGGATGTAAGTGTTGCAATAGTTACAGATAAGCAGTGAGGATATAGAGTTCTACCATCTTTGTGCAGTGCAGTGACAGGGACAGTCAGCGACCGTAAGGAGCCAGGCTTTCAGACTATGTTTAAAAACCTGGTGGGTGGCAGACAAGCAAACAGGCAGTGGGAGCTCATTCCATAGGGAGGGAGCTGTGATCAAGAAAGCTCAACTTCTCTCAGTGGTGGTGGTGATGTGCGGTACTTCGATTGGGGGAATTGAGGAGGCCTAAAGATTCCTTCAGACCACTCTATTTGCCAAGAGTGGTGAGTAGGGGGACAGGTATAAGTTTCGGAGAGTGTTGTCCACCAGACAGCCCATTGCATCATCAAAATGACTTTTTAGCAGGAGTCACCCTAAGGTCTGGTATAGGGAGCAATGATGGGAGCGAAAAGGAGCTAGGAGGACAAAGCAACAAATGGAGTTGTAGGTCATTGTTTAGTCATCAGAGTAGTGCAGTGGATAGGTGTGAGTAGACTGGGGAGCTGTAATCCAGGAGGGGTAGTAGGTTTCCACGGGTGATGGCAAGGCGTGCTTCAGTGGAAAGGTAATGTCTGTGTCGGTATGCAACACCTAGCTTTTTGTGGATCCTTCATGTGGTATGATTGATGTGTTCAGAGAAAGAGAGAGAGGGGTCAAGGGTAATCCCTAGGTATTTAAAAGAGGTGACATTTTCGAGGGGAAGGCCAGCTGGGGTAAGTACCAGAAAGAGGGCTTTGGTTTTGGCAGCCTTGGCTAGGGAGGGTTTAGAGCCAAACAGCATTGATTTAGTTTTCCCTTTCATTGACTAGGAGCTTTTTGGAGAGGAATCATTGGTAGGCAGAGCCATAGTTCTGTGTGAGAGTAGAGGAGATGGAGTCGATCGATTTGTCACTATGATAGATGACCAGATCGTTGGCATAAAGAAGAGAATTACAGCTAAGACTGTCCATGGAGAGTGTGTTAATGAACATGGAGAAGAGCAGAGGCCAAGTATGGAGCCCTGGGGGACCCCAATAAGTACTGGAAGAGGAGCAGAGGATGCTTTGCCAATAGTAACTGATTGAGACCTGTTAGATAGATAACTGCAGAGCCAGGCAGCAGGTCCAGGGGAGCAGCCAAAGAGTAACAGGGTTGAGTGGAAGAGGTTGTTGTTAACCAGGTCAAATGCTTTCGACAGATCAATGAAAACTGCTTCTGTGGGTTTGCCCTGGTCCATGTTCCTCAGGACATGATTAATGAAAATGGCCAGTGCAGAGGTGGTGCTGTGTTGCTTGTGGAAGTCATGTTGAAAGGGACATAGAAGGTTGTGTTGCTCAAGGTGCTCTGATAGCTGAATGTGCAAAATTTTTAAAGTAGTTTGGACATATGTGGGAGGAGGGAGATGGGCCTGTAATTTCCGGGAGAGAGGGGATCACCAGCTTTGAAAATTGGTACAACATTGGCGTGTTTCCAGGAGTTGGGTACAGTAGCTGTGGTGAGGGCAAGATTGAAAACGTAGGTGAGGGGTTTAACAATAGCAGGTGAGATAAATCTTAGGAAGGTGGGGAACAGTCCATTGCTGCCAGGACTTACTTTGGCCTGCATGGACTTTAACAGCTTGATGGTGTCAGTTTGGTTTATAGCCATAAAATAGAAGGGTGGGGGCAGGGTGTTGGTCCAGGTGGAGGGGGAGTTGTTTGACTGGAGATTCTGGGTAGGGGCAGGGGAGGCATGGAGGGAAGCTTGCCAAGATAGGGGGATAGGTCGGTGAATTTTAAGTTGAAAGTGTTCACAATCTCGTTAGGGTCTGAGATGGGACCATATGAGGTTGTGAGTTACATAGATACATAGACAGTGTCAGCAGATAAGGGCCTATGGCCCACCCAGTCTGCCCATTTGAGCTTGTAAGTTCAGTTTATGTTTTCCTAGAAGTTTGTTGCCCCTTAACCCCGACCTCCAGAATTCCTTTATGTCTATCCCATGCATTCTTAAATCCCATGATTGTTTCAGCCCCCACCACTTCTTCTGGCAGGGTGTTCCACTTGTCCACCACCCGTTCTGTGAAGAAATTCTTCCTCATGTTTCCTCTGAATCGTTCTCCCTCCAACTTCATCCCATGCCCTCTAGTCCTGGAACATCTTTTTCCCTTAAAAATAGTGTATTCCTGCACCCTGTTCCTCCCTGTAAGATACTTGTATGTCTCTATCATATCCCCTCTCTCCCTCCTCTCCTCCAGGGAGTACATGTTCAGTTCCTTCAACCTGTCTTCATAGGACTTGTGATGCAATCCATGCACCATCTTTGTTGCCCTCCTCTGAACCTTCTCTACCCTGCCCGTCCTTACAGAGGTATGGTCTCCAGAACTGTACACTATACTCCAGGTGGGGCCTCACTAGTGTCTTGTATAGCAGAATTATGACCTCCCTTTTCCTGCTGGTGATGCCCCTGCCTATACATCCCAGCATCCTATTTGCTTTACCTGCTGCCTTGTCACACTGTTTCCCTACCTTGAGGTCATCAGAGATGATAACCCCAAGATCCCTTTCCTGCTTGGTGCATGCTATATCCTCACCCCCAACTGATATATTGTGCCAGGGTTTTTGTACCCCATGTGCATTATCTTGCACTTTCTTGCATTGAATTTCAACTGCCAAACCCCTGACCATTCTTCAAGTTTCTGCAGGTCCCTTCTCATTCTGTCTACACCCTCTGGTGTGTCTACTCTGTTACAGAGCTTTGTGTCATCAGCGAACAGTGAAATTCTGCCTTCTAGGTCCTGCGCAATGTCACTGATGAAGATGTTGAATAGGACTGGTCCCAGCACTGATCCCTGTGGTACCCCACTGGTCACTCTTCCCTCTGTGGAGTGACAGCCAATTACCACCACCTTCTGTGTCCTGCCACCCAGCCAGTTACCTACCCACCACACTACTGTCCTGCCCACACCCATATTTCCCAGTTTGTGTAATAGTCTTCTATGTGGCACAGTGTCGAAGGCCTTGCTGAAGTCCAGATAGGCCATGTCCACTGCCCTCCCCTGATCCACCTCCCTAGTCATCCAGTCAAAAAATTCAATGAGGTTGGTCTGACATGACCTCCCCCTGGTGAAACCAGGCTGCCTTGGGTCCTGTAGTCCATTGACAACCAGATGTTCCACCAACCTCTCCTTCAGTAGTGCTTCCATGATCTTCCCCACTACCAAGGTGAGGCTGACTGGTCTGTAGTTTCCTGCTTCCTCTTTGTTTCCACTTTTGTATAAGGAGACTACATCTGCTGTCCTCCAGTCTTTTAGTACCTCCCCTGTTTCCAGTGGTCAGCTAAATTGGATAGCCAGAGGTTCAGCCACCACCTCTCTTAGTTCTTTAAGGACCCTGGGGTGCACCCCATCTGGCCCCATTGCTTTATCAACTCTTATTACTTCAGTTCCTTCAGGACCCTTTCGTGTAAAGGGACTTGTGTCCATTTCTGCACCATTCTCACCCCTTGTACTCCCTTCAGACCCATTACCCTCCTCTTCCTCAGTAAAGATTGAGCAGAAATACCTGTTCAATATGTCTGCTTTACTGTTGTCATCCTCCACGCGGCCCCCATCCTCCCCCTTCAGTCTCACTATCCCTCCCTTTGTCTTTCTTTTTTCACTTATGTACCTGTAAAAGGTTTTGTCCCCTCTACCCACTGATTTTGCATTGTGTTCTTCTGTCTGAGCTTTGGCTTCCCTTACTGACCTCCCTGCCTCCCTTTGCTTCTCCTGGTACTTCTTCCTATCCCCTTTTGCCTGTGTCTTTTTGTATTGCCTGAATGCAATCTTTTTGGCTTTCACTTTCTTTTGCTACCTCTTTGGAAAACCATAATGGTCTCCTCTTCCTTTTCCTCTTGCTAACCTGCTTAATGCATAATTATGTTGTTCTTGTAATCCCCATTTTAAATACTGCCAACTGTTCCTCAACCCCTGATTCCTGTCCCATTCCCCTTAATGCCCCTTTCAAGTATCTCCCATTTTCCCAAAGTCTGACCCCCAAAAAATCCCAAGATACGTGTTTTTGTGTGGTTTGGTTCTGCTCTTTCTGTGATTTCAAACCACAATGACTGGTGGTCACTGTTCCCCAGGTGCTCCCCCACTGTTACCCCCATCACACTGTCCCTGTTTGTGAGCACAAGTTCCAGTATTGCCATCTGCCAAGTTGGTTCCATGACCAGTTGCTTGAGGAAGGCACCCTGAAGGGAGTCCAGGATAAATCTGCTCCTAGTTGATGCTGCTGCTGGGATGCTCCAGTCCACATCTGGAATATTGAAGTCTCCAACCACTACTACCTCACCCTTGTCTGCCATCCTTTGGATGGCTAGCATCAGCTCCCTATGTGTTTCTTTCTCCTGTGCTGGTGGTCTATAGACCACACCTGTGTGGATAGCTGTCCCCATTTTCCTTTCCAGGATCTCTGTGGCCCTTATGTCATTTTTCACATACAGTGCCACTCCTCCCTTCCTGCCTGCTCTGTCTCTTCTGAATATATTGTAGCCAGGAATGGCCATCTCCCAGTCGTGGTTATCATTATACCAGGTTTCAGTGATGGCCACAATGTCCAGGTCTGACTGCACCATAACAGCCTCCAGATCTTCCATCTTGTTGCTAAGGCTCCTGGCATTTGCACACATGGCTTTCTATGATTTGACCTCCCTAGACTGTTTTGCTGTTCTACTCCAGCCCCTTCCTTGGTTGTCCTTTATCCCTGGTTCTCCTTGCTGTCTGCCTTTCTGCTGGATTTTGCCCTTTTTCTGCCTATCCACCTCTTGGGCACTAATCTCCATCTTTTGCACACTGCTTTACAGCGATAGCCATTCCTCTGGTTCACTGGTTCCACTGCTAGCTGTGGGGGTGAGCAAGTAGGTACCCTCCTTGCTGGCCTGCCACCCCCCTTTGCTAGTTTAAATGCTTGTCAATGTAGCATTTAAACTTGTCATTGAGTGCTTGGATTCCCTCCAGGATGGATGCAGGCCGCCAGGCTTCAAACAAATCTCCATCCTCCAGGTGGGTCCCCAGTCACCAATGAATCCAAACCCTTCCTCACAGCACCAGTTCTTCAACCATGAGTTAAAGTTCCTGGTGCATGCACTCCTATACTCCCTTGCCTCTCACAGGAAGTACTTCTGAAAGTGACAGTAGCTACTGCGGAGACCCCTCCCCAATTTCCTAAACTCTTCCTGAACTTCATTTGGCTCCCCATTTGCCAGGTCATTAGTACCTAGGTGGATAATGATATCCAGCTTACCCTCCTGTCTTGCCTTCCCAGTAATCCCCAGGATCTTTCTTCCATCCCTCCATGCTGTGGCACCTGGTAGGCACCTCACCTCCCTGTCCTCCTCCTCCTCTGTTCCTAGCTGGATCCCTCTTATGATGGAGTCCCCCACCAGGATTCACTTCCTCCTCCTCTGGGGTCCACTGCTTTCCCCACTGAGGTCACCTCCTTGGCTAACCTCCACATCCTTTCCTTCCACTTCTCTGGGTACCTCTATTTGGTTGTCCTCGTTTTCCAGTGTGGCATATGAGTTCTTGAGTGGAATAGGATCTGGGATGCACCTCTGCCTGACCGCTCTAACCCTCCCTGAGTCCACTGTCATCCAAGTGCTCCTCGTTCTCGGCATCCTGTGAGGCAGTTGCATTGGACTGGGTGGTCTCTGGATAGGGGTGCTGATACTCCTGACCCAGTTTACTTCCACTCTGAGTCTGGCTACCTCATCCTGCAGTCCAGAGAGATGCATGCAGATAGGGCAGCACTTCAGTGTCCAGAAGGTCTGCCTGAATATGGCTTCCTCACAGCCACTGCATTGCACCACTCCCCCACATTATACTGTAATTATACTGCTATTCCACTACTTGTCTGCTACTGAAACTCTCCTAGTTCCCTTTTTATTAATTTACTGTCCTAAAAATCCTGCCACTGATCCTCAGATAATTTTCTTTAGGAAAAAAAAAGAAAAGAAACCAATAAATAAATAGGTCAAAACACTTGTTGTGCTGAGGGTGGGCTTCTTCCCCCTTATGCCACTCCTACTTCACACCCCTTACTATACCCTGTGTTTAGCTCCTGTCAATCAGATTTAACAGGGAATATAATTAAGAGTTGGGGGAAGGAAAGGGAGAGGGGGTGAAAATTTGCAGCAATTAAAGACAGCACAGAATTACACCACCACTACGTTTTAAATTTTCAACAGCCCAAAAACAATTCTAAGTAAAGACAACAAAGAAAGTACAGTGTCACTAAAAGCCCACAATCTAAGTTTAAAAGAAAAATAGCAATTACCAGTTACTCTAAAGCACAGAATTGAATATGTTTCCTTCTTTCTCCCCTTCTGGCTATCTGCCTGTTATTCTTAGGATTTACTAGAGATCCAATGCTAGCCCAGAATGTACGTGGGTTTCCAAGGTTGTTTCTTTGTTGATTTAGGTAGAATTGATGTTTTGGTGATTTGGTGGTCTGTTTGCAGGTGTTATCTAGTTGTTGGTAGGCACTCCAGAGTTGAGGGGAGGGGGACACTTTGTAAGCCCTCCATTTACTGTCCTGGTCTTTCATTAATGACAGGAGTTCTCTGGATAGCCAGCGAGTGGCGCCACCCTGACCATTCAGGTCTTACCAAAGAAAGAAGATGGAAGGATGCTCCCCATCAAAGCTGAGACACTGACTAACATGGTCAGGTAAAAACTGGGAGTGGGATTGGAACTGGAAGTCAAAGGACAGAAGGGTGGAGGAAAGGGGAGGATACAAGTGGGGTGAGGAACTTGTGCACTGGGTGGGGGGAAGTTTTAGTTTTACAGATTGTTAGGATGCAGAATTGAAAATTCCAATTCTGTTCTGATATCACAGTCGGAGTCAGATTAGAATTGGATTCAGAATCAGAATTTTTGAAATTCCATCTGAACTGAATGGATTCCAGAGAATCAGAGCACCCCATTATTGAGCAAAATAGAAGCATCCCATTCTGCAATTAAAGCACAACTATGGCCTTCAAGCCCTACCCATTTCCACCGGAGCTTCAGAGGCTTCTCTTCCACTAATTTAGTCTCCTGTACCAAGGCAACCAGTGCCTTCACTCACTTTAAATGTAACAGGAGCTTTTTACATTTCATGGGCGAATTAAGTGCCCCCACATTCTAGGTTACACATGTGACATCTGTCATGTCAGGTAGTAGGAAAATAAATGGCAGATCATGGGAAGAACATACCAAGCATATTTTCAGGAAAGTATGGTTATTGGGGTTCCATAGCTTCTGGGAGGTATACCACCAAAATGTCACACACAGAGTACCTAGGAATGTACACACAATAACATTAGAACAATAACTTGGAATTGTACAAGTAGTAATGCAATAAAGAACAAAACTGTATGGGTGGAGCCAGACAAGTGGGTCAGGGTTCCTAAGTCGGCCAGGCAGAAAATGCTGCCCAGTTCCCTAGGGGTCCTAACTCAGGCAATCAGCATAATTCAGGCAATAGGAGTAAAAGTGGGGGTGTCTTGTTTCATCTCTATCCCTCTACTGCATGGCTGAAATGTTATTCAATCAATCAATCAGTCAAGTCTTTATTTAACCAGGCATTCATCATTGAGCAGAAGCTCATTTGCAAGATGGACCTGGGTGGAGCATAAACAATTGTATATACAGGTCAACACAGGTATTTACAAGGCAATACAGATAATACTCTTTACAGAGAGGAAGAAAAAGAAGTTCCTATGTGCATAGATTTATACAGATATTGTACAGATTACACAGTATTTACATACATAGAAGTGTCTATAGGAAGATAAAGCAGGTTATCTAAGGTTGCAGGAAGAAGTAACGGGAGAAAAAAATAAAAAAAAATATACACCAGGTAGAAGTGAAGGTAGGGGGGAAGGGAGGGAGGTAGGGGGAGAAAGGCTAGGAGGGCACGGTGCACAGAAAGGAGTTGGTAAAATGGGATGTAGAGAAGGTGGATGGAGAAAAAGAGAGTGTGTGAGCCCCGGGATTGAATGCTATAAAGTACGGGGCATGGTAGGATGTCACAACCCAGGGTAGTGAGCTCCTATCCAAGGTTGGGAAAGGAAGAATAAGGGGATGGATGGGCCTAGTGTTGATAAGACAGGGGGATAAGAGAGAGAACAATTAGGCTGGTGAGGAGCAAGCTGGGGGGGTCGGTACTTAAAATTGGGTCTAGGAGTGGCTATATACCAGTGCAGACACCGGTACTGGGTCTGAGTGGGTGAAGCAGGTACATACTTCTCTGATTGTACAGAAATAAAGCATCTTGAAGGCATTTATGCTGATTAGAGTGCCTAATTTGAGGGGTTTTTGTAAATCGTTCCATAAGGTAGGTAGCACGAAGCTTATGGCTGCCCTGCCGAAGTGGGATTTTGCTTTGGGTACTTTAAGTGTAATAGCTGAGTAACTTCTTAATGCGTATTTCCCAATTATACTCAGGGGAAGACAGCAGGAGATATAGTAAGGCAGCTTATTATAGATGGCTCTATAGGTCCAGAGAGCGGCGTTTCTGTGGTGCCTGAACTTTAGTGATGTCCACCCCACTGCCGCATATAGGGTGCAGTGATGCGTGTCGAAGGGGAGTCCCGCTATAAACCCCAGTGCTCGATGGTAGAGTGTGTCCAGTTTAGCCATGTAAGAGTTGGGGCATTGGCTGTAGAGAAAGTCAGCGAATCAACCAGTGATAGGAAAATGGATTGGACCAGTTGTTTCTTGGCATCTCTGGTGAGAAATTGGTTGATTCTAAAAAACAGTCCAAGCCTTTGCCGAAGTCGTTTTAGCAAGTCCTCGATATGTTCAATGAAGGAGAGTCTTTGGTCTATTCAAACTCCCAGATACTTGAATTTTGTAACAAATTCTAGTTTTTCACCTAGAACTGTGGTAATTTGGGGAACTGTCCCACTGGACACAGGGTTAGCTGTACGGATAAAAGGGGGAGAGGACCATCGCTTTAGTTTTTTTGGCATTAAGGACTAGCTTTTTTTGGAGGAGTTGGCTTTGCAAAAGGTTGAATTCTGACTGTAGATCATTGCAGGCAGCTTTAGGTGTTGGGCAACTCACGTAGAGAACTGTATCATCTGCAAACAGATGGATGTTGGCTTCTTTAATACAGTAGTCAATGTTATTAATGTAGATTGCAAAAAGTAAGGGCCCTAATATAGAACCTTGAGGTACCCCTCTTCGCAGAGTTTTTATAAGGGGGACAGGCCTCCTTCGGCTTTAACTTATTGAAGGCGCCCTGTAAGATAGTCAGTAAACCAACTCAGAGAGGAGGGGTCCACACCTATGGTTTGAAGGGAGGAGAGGAGCAGACTATGGTCGACGGTGTCAAAAGCCTTGCTTAGATCAAGGAAAACAGCACAAACAAAGTTTTTGCTCTCAAGATTACGCTGCCAGTCGTTAGTAACTTTGGCGAGGGCTGAGATAGTGCTATGTTTAGCTCTGAATCCAGACTGCATAGGATTTAGCAGTTCCCTAGACTCAAGGTGAGTCCTCAGCTGTGCATTTACAATTTTCTCTAGGAGCTCGGAGAGATCATTATCTGAAATCATGCCATGCCCTGTGGAAATGAAGAAACCAAAACTCAACCACAGATAATCCAGGTCTGAAATTGTGTGACCTGGTTAAGGATGGAGAGCATCTCTAGTTATCCAATGGGCCACTGTTTCAATGTGACCTCCACAGACCACCCCCACATTAACAGGCAGCACATTCTGCTGGCAATGGAAAAACATTAGGCTAGGTATACATGATGCAGCTTGGCCAGGCCTAATCTGTTAGACAGCTGTTCCTTAAGGTATCCTGCACCCTCCTAGCTGCCCAAAGGAGAACCAGGCTCTAGAGGCAAGGTGGTAGGACTAAAAGATGGGGAAAATGACACTGTTCCTTGCATGAGGAGTCCTCAGAATGAAGGGGGGAAGACAGATTCTACCTAACTAATTCTGGATCTGTAGCAGTGAACAGCTCTATGCTCTCATGCCATGAGGAGGCATAAACTAGGCCAGCTTAGGGTGGGAAAATTGCCTAGGTAAACCAGCTGGTCACTTGGTCCACTGAAGTGTGTCAGGAGGAAATGGGTTCGGTATGACCATGTGGGAGGAAATGAGTGAGGCAGTGGAGGATACATCTGGGAAGGGGGGATAAGCAGCAGAGTTAGCCCTCATGTTTTTTTTTTGTGAGCATCTAGTTCCCCCTCATCACCAGGGACTTCCCAATAACATGGATGAGGGAGACATGATGGTTAGCCAGGCCCAGCAGGTCCAACTGGAAAGACCAGGGCCTGTGGTAACTGAGTGAGAGGTACATTGCATAGACACAGTTAAACCTTTCAACATATTAACATTAAAAGCAATTTCTCATCCCTGAATCTGAGTTATGTCAAACACCATAGGACCTAATACTGGAAAACTGGAAGTGGAGTAGCTAGAGAGTAACAATAAGTCCCCAAACTGTGTGGAGACCAACAAGGAAAATTCAGGAATCATGTTGAGGGAGCATGTCAATGTCAGGAAAGCATGCCTGGGAAAATCTTTCAGTGAAGCTGGTAGTGAAGGCTAAGTGCAAAGTTAGGCAACCACTCCAGAATGGCAGGCAGCAGATAAGGAACCACTCCACCAAGTGGATAACCAAGATAATAATGTCTAATAGAAGAGGGCAGGAGTGGATTCAGGACATAAGGTTGACAGTATTCTTATAAAACACCAAGGGGCGGTTGGGGGATGTGCTGCCTCCACCCTTTAGTATCCTCAGAGTACCTGAGATCAACATTTTGAGAACTAGAAACAGATTTCATCATGTGTATAAGCCTATGTTAGTTGCCCTTTTTAAAATAAAAACGAGATTTAAGTGAAATTGCATGGCAAATGGCAATGAAAACAAAATACATTTATCTTTCCCATCTAAAATTAAAAATGAAGCAGACTGTACCCTACTGAAAGGGACACAAAAAGCAAGAAGTGGTGAAGAGAGAAGAAAGCTGAGATAACCAAATCTATTTTTAGTAGCAGAGAGCCTGAGCTACCCCAGAAACAAGTTCCACAACACAGACATCATAGAAACACAGAAGCTGACGGCAGACAAGGACCGCAAGGCCCATCCAATCTGCCCATTTCTTTTTCTACCTTATAAATGTGCCATCGGCCTTTGCTCTGTCAATGGCCTATCTATTCATACTCAGCTGTATTGCTCCCGTATGCCTATCCCATGCTTGTTTAAAGCCCTGCACTGTATTCATATCCACCACTTCCTGAGGTAGGCCACGCCATGCATCCACCACCCTTTCTGTGAAAAAGAACCTCCTCACATTACTCCTTAATTGGCCTCCCTCTAATCTCCTGCTGTGTCCTCTTGTCCTGCTCTTTTTCTTATATTAAAACATGTTAGACTCTTTCACCTTGTTAATGCCCTTAAGGTGTTTGAATGTTTTGATCATATCGCCTATCTCCCGCCTTTGCTCTAGGGTATACATATTGAGCTCCATTAATCTGTCCTCATATGTTTTCTGATGCAGTCCCTGCACCATTTTGGTTGCCCTTCTCTGGACTGCCTCAATTTACTTAATGTCCTTGTGAAGGTGTGGCCTCCAGTACTGCACAAAGTACTCCAGATGGGGCCTAACCAGTGTCTTGTAAAGAGGGATTATTACCTCCCTCTTCCGACTTGTGATAGCCCTACTAATACATCCTAACATCCGTCTAGCCTTACCTACTGCTTTAGTGGTCTGTTTGGATGATTTCAGGTCTTTGGTGATGATGACGTCCAAGTCTCTTTCTTCCCTTGTGACTGCCAGCAGCTCCCCTCCCAGCCTATAGGTAGCTTCAGGTTTTCTCTTCCCTATGTGCATGATCTTGCACTTCTTTGCATTAAACCCCAGTTGCCACTCTTTCGACCATTGTGCTAGTTTATCCAGATCTCTTCTCATTCTGCCCACCCCATCTGGATCATCTACTCTGTTGCAGATCTTGGTGTCATCTACAAACAGACAAACCTTACCCTCCAGTCCATCTGCAATGTCACTGATGAAGATATTGAAGAGGACTGGCCCCAGGACTGATCCCTGAGGTACCCTACTTGTGACATGCATCTTCTCTGACTGTATGCCGTTTACCAGCACTCTCTGTTTTCTGCCTGTCAACCAGTTTGCCACCCAGTTGACCAACTTCTGACCCACCCTGAGCCTACTCAGCTTATTAATCAATCTTATATGTGGAACAGTATCGAAAGCTTTGCTGAAGTCAAGGTAGGCTACATCAGCTGCTCCCACTTGGTTCACCACTCTGGTTACCCAGTTAAATAAATCTATGAGATTAGCTTGACAGGACTTTCCTTGTGTAAACCTATGCTGTCATGGATCATGTGCTCCTATGGATTCCAGATGTTGCACTATCCTTTCCTTAAGGAGTGCCTCCATAATCTTGCCCACTACTGAGGTAAGACTGACTGGTCTGTAGTTCCCTGCCTCCTCCCTGCTACCACTCTTGTGGAGTGGGATCACATGAGCCCTTCTCCAGTCTTCTGGGACCTCTCCTGTGCTCAGAGACTCACTAAATAGTTCTGATAATGGCTTTCGCAAGTTCCAACCTTAGCTCCTTTGGTACCCTGGGATGTATGCCATCAGGTCCCATTGCCTTGTTCACCCTGAGCTTATTGAGCTCTTGTAGGACCCTTTCTTTAGTAAAGGGACTAGTGCTCACCTCCCTCCCCCCTGTGTCCATGGTGTTGAGCTGTGGGCCCTGCCCTACCTTCTCTTCAGTAAATTCTGAGCAGAAGTATCTATTTAGGATAGATGCTTTTACATGTTCCTCCTCCTCACATGCCCCCTCATCTCCTTTGATATTAGCAATACCCCCTCTGGACTTTCTCCTTTCACTAATATATCTATAGAAAGTCTTGTTGCCTTCTTTTACTGCCTGTGCTATTGTTTCCTTGGTTTGGGCCTTTGCCTGCCTTACTGCCATCCCTGCTTCTCTTAGGGAAGTGTGGTATGCCTCCCTATCTACATTCCACTGTGTTTCCTTATATTTCCTAAAGGCCAGCCTTTTGGCTCTGACATTTTCTGCTATGGTTTTTGAGAACCAAAGTGGTTTCCTTCTTCTTTTGCACTTCCTTTTCTCTCTAACACACTGGGATGTTGCTTCAAGTATTGCATCCTTAATGCTTGCCCACTTAGCCTGTACTCCCCTCACCTGTATTTCTTTTGCCAGGGCTAGCTTAACTCTATTGGCTGTCTTATCAAAGTCAGCTCCTCTGAAGTCCCATATTTTTGCTTTGGAATGGGATGATTTAGTTGTAGTGGCCAAATTGAACCATACCATGTGATGGTCACTGGCCCCCAGGTGACCTTCTACCTGGAGATCTGTGATCCTTTCTCTGTTAGTTAGTACTAGATCTAGGATAGCCCTGTCTCTTGTGGGTTGTTGTACCGGTTGTTTGAGGCCCTCCCCCTGCAGGGAATCCACCATGTGTCTAGTTCTGACAGATGTTCCAGCTGGTATTGACCAATCTGTATCTGGGATGTTGAAGTCTCCCATGATCAGAACCTCCCCTTTAACTGTCATGTTTTGTATATCTTCTAACAGAAATGTGTCTATGTCCTCCCCCTGGTCTGGGGGCCTGTAGACAACCCCAGGTCTTACGGCTGTCCCATTTCCTGTTCCCAGGGTGACCCACAGTTTTTCTGGCTTCTTATGTGTATTCTGAATTTCTGTAGCTTTGATATTTTCATTGACATACAGGGCCACTCCACACCCCCTTTTTGCACCTCAGTCTCTTCTGAACGGTACATAGCCAGGTACTAAAGTCTCCCAAGTGTGGTTACTGGTAAACCACATCTCACTAATTGCTACTATGTCCAGTTTAGCCTCTGTCATTATTGCCTGCAGGTCTGGGATCTTGTTTCCCAGACTGCGAGCATTTGTGTACATGATTTTCCATTGGCCAGATTTCGGTGTGTTAGTTGTTTTGTGAGGTCTGGCATTTCCCCCTGTGTGTTGTATGGGGAGCTGGACCTTTTTCCTTACCTGATGATGCAAATGGACTGCAAACATGCTGAACTCCTGTTTGACCACTAGCTGAGGGGGAGGGGTGTTCTTCCCATTCGACGTATGGGTTGCTGCAACCCTCTCCTCATTTGCTAGTTTAAATATTCTGTAAAGACATCAAACTTCTGCCCCAATGACTCCCTCCTTAGTCAGATGCAGTCCATCAAATTTAAAGAACTTTCGCTCCCAAAACTGTTGCCAGTTCCTACAAATTTGTGTCCTTTTTCCTGGCACCAGCCCTTGAGCCATATGTTTAGCTCCCTTATCTCCCCTTCTCTGACCTTCCTTCCATCTGCCCTCCCTTTCCCAGACTGGATGGATCTCAGAGAAGGAGATGCTGGACGAAATGGGTGATAGTTTGTCCTCCAGCCTGTCAGGTGTTCTTTGGTCTCCACAACTGACCGGCTGGCAAGATCATTAGCCCCTATGTGTACCAGGACATCAATGTTTTCTCCTGCTTCCTGAACAACTTTAGCAATGTGGTCAGTGTCTCTTCATGCTGATGTACCTGGGAGACATCTGACCATTACCCCTGACTGGAGATAGGTATCAACTCCCCAAATCATGGAGTCTCCTATGATCAGAAGTTTTTTTGAATTTCTTTGCTTTTTTTGTTTTGGTTCCTGTTTTGGGCGAGTTTTGTTGTGCTAGCTCCTGTGCTGCAGTGTCCTGCTCTACAGTGTCCTCTGTTCCTTTGTTTGATTTTGGAGATAGAGGCAGATACCTGTTTGTAGTTTTTATACCTCAACCTCAATCATTTTTTCATTAGTGTTTGGAAGCTGCAGTGTGCATCTCTTACAACACGTTTATTTTATCAAGGGACTCAGTTTGCAGAATGTAGCTAAGCTCCAGTATAGTACTATATATACTTATTAGACTGATGCAAATAAAAAAACACATGTTTTTTTATAGACTTTTTGACCAGCCTTATGGAGTTAGACCAACAGTTTGAGTGCATGCAATTCATAATCCAGGCCCTCAGTCTTCAGTTTAACATTAGTTTTCATGGTTATCCCTGCCTTTCCCTTCACACCACAAACTAGTTAAAGTTTCAAATGTGAACAGAAGAGTCACATGAGTGTGATAGCCATGACAAGAAAGGCTTTTGGTGGGCCACCTGAAATGAAAAAATTTCTACCTGACACAGGGTTATACATCCCCTACCTTCTCATCTGTAGCAGGACTACATCATGCTCCAAACAGGATTCCACCAGCAAGACTCCCTAGTCAACACACAATGGCCACTATGCACCATTGGGTTGGAAGGTACGTGCCTAAAGTGCATACCCTGCTCGCGTATCTACCCAGCCCAGACAGGTGCAGTGTGCAAAGTATGCATGACCGCATGCACCCATGGGGCGCCTGTCTGCTGCTCCACCACCTCGGCCACAGAGTCATACAGGGCAATCGGGGGCGGAGCCGTGAACCTGAGCAGGCATCCAATCAGATGCCCATCCTGGGTACCACAGTGGATCCCTTGTGCCCATGCAGCAGGTGCACAGCTCAGGGGCAAGCCATGTTAAGTGGCAACATTTTGACTCTTGCCAGGCATTCACCTGATCCACTGCCATAGCCTGCCTCAGTAGCCTAATGGGCTTGAACAGCACAGAGGTCTGTAGCCCGGTACTGCTGTGCTCGGCAAATGAAGAATATGGGGGCACACAATGGGTTACACCTGGGTCCTGGCTGGCATAACCGGTGCCCCCTGTGCCTGGTGCTATGCAGCTTAGTGAATGCCGTGTAGTGCAGGCATGCCCCCAGCACAGAGTTGCCCATGGGGCTAGGGAGGTGAGTGCGTAAGTGCCTTGCATGCCCTTGGTGAATGCCACTGGGGGTCCACAGGACTCCCGCTGTGCAGCATTTACACTTAAGGTTGCCTACGTACTTTGGAAACACGGTGTGTAAAGCAACATTTTGGTTCGTGCATAGGGACCGATGTCCATTACTACCGAGGCACCCCGACTGACTGTACAAATGATCACACAGTAGTGGCTCCCAAATTTGAAACCACCCTTGAGGCTCCTGATACTGTCTTGTTGCAGACTGTTTGATGACAGTTTGAAGTTACCATGTCTGGCTCACGTAGCCTATGCCTACCTCACACTGGGCCCTTGAATTCTTCCTCCCATGGTAGATAGCAGTTCTGGCATTGTGTGTTTGCTTGGAAGTAAATTTTTATCTACCCTGTACAGGCAGCCTTAGTCTTGAGTGCATTTGATAACCATATTTTGTTGGTTGGCTTTTTGATGAGAATACAGCACAAAATGCTTCCCTATAGTAAGGCAACTGATCTTTCATGAAAGCACTTTGGAAACTGAATACTGAACATATTTTTTTACAAGCATTTTGAATAAGTGTGGTGTGGCTGTCTTTGCTTTCCCAGTGTGGTAAGCTGTTTCTTAAGCATGTCTGATGTAAACCCGTCCAGTAGCTGTTTATTTCTATTGGCTTTCCTCATATGAACGTGGTAATAAAACCCTTAACATGGTGAGGCTATGGAATTACTCAGAAGGCTAACATTTCTCAATGCAGAGCTGATGCTGGATATTCACCGACAGCTCATCATGCTACCTGGTCTATAATCTCTCTTTCAAAACTGGAGCAGGGCTTATAAATCCTGTCAGCATCTGAAAATGAATACTCGTGCTCCTCATCCTGGTAGCATCTGGACTGCACTGTTTCAGGGAGCATTGCCCAGCCCCAGCTGTGCTTCCACTGCCCAGCTCGGCTGTCCCACATCTCAAAGGCTAACTAACCATTCAACTCTGATCTTTACAACTAATAATCAATTTATATGTTGACATCAATATTACCAGTCAAAAAATGAACTTAAATTTCTTTGTTTAGTCTTCAGTGCTGCTTCTGAAGTTCCTCCTCTGTTGGTAGCTATTTTGAAAAATCAAAAACTGATTGAAATATCAAAATGAGTGCGAGAAATGTGACTGTATTCTGGAATACATCAGAATACTGTATAGATCTGCCCCTGGAGGGGGTATAAGCCTGGTCCAGGGGAGCCAAGTTAGTAACAAAGGGAAATGATAGTACTTACAGGGTTCATAAAGTCACCCCATGACTGCTGTGTTAAGGTGTATCCTCTGGGGAGATTTTAAGGAACTATCCAGTCCAGAGAAAGCACCCAACAGGAGCATCATGGTGGCAGCTACTGTATCCCGAGAGGTAGCCTGCAGTGGAGTCATCACTGACTGAGTGGCTGCAGTATGTGGCACAGGGGCTGATTTTGAGCTGGGAGAAGATGGGAAAAAGAGCAGAGAACTTGTGGAAAGCAGGGGCATTGAGGCTGACAGAGGAGGCCATGGATGCTATACTGCGACTCCTGTTTTGGGATTGCTGTGGTGGAGCAACTTGGTCATTTGCCATAGCATCATCAATCTGTCACAGCTGCTACAAGCGGGGAACCAAGAACCCCCATAAAGTTTTGAAGTAGAAGGCTTGTGCTCTGTGGTAGTAGGCAACTGGGAGTGAGACATGTGAAAAGCTGTGATATCCATGGGTGGACCACCTGCTAGGATGGACCATGTGGCACATACAATGTTTCATCAACTTCCAGGGTTTAAAAATTTGAGGGACATCATTGTCTATTACCCACAGGCGAGCCAGGTAGAGCATACTATATTGGAGGCCCAGCTGTGCCATGTGTGAAGGCCCTGTGGTGTTGCAAGATCTCTGCTGAAAAATCTTGGAAGAGGTGGATTTGGTAACCTTGTCACTGCAAGATGCTTTGTTCACATGCCAGCCACAGGATATTATTTTGAACTAGGAAGCAGAGTTGTTTGGATAGAATGGGCCTTGGTCACACCCCAGGCTTTGGCTTCTGGGCAGGGAGCAGTAGTCCCATCTGTTCTTGAATGGTGGCCAGTTGGGTGTCTTGAGAAGGGCTCGGTTGGCTGTTCATAGGAACCCTGAATATTGTTTCCCTTAACACCTTCTGAAAAACTGACAGTGGAAAAGTTATTGTGGTGGGCCAGGTTTTCAAGAAAATGTATTTTGTCTGGCAAGTATCATATGGCATGATCTTTTTCCTGGAGCTGGGCCTATATGGATTCCTCTGCATGTTAAATGGCCCCAGTCTTTGTTTCAGTGGTAGTTAGGTGGGCACCTAGATGAAAGAGATCTTGTGAGGTGCAGGCCACCACAATGTTTTGTTCTTAGGTGTCCATGAGGCTCTAGGACAACATAGCAGTGACCTGTCCTAGGTCACCAGCAGGGGGGCTCATTCTGGCCATGATCAGTGCTCAGACATGGTTATAGGTCCTATCAAGAAAGTTATGTAATTTTTGATTCTACTGATTGAATTTGACAAAATGGATATTGCTGAACTCAGACTCATCTCAGGAATACCAAGGCAGTGTTGAAAATCAGGTCAGTCATGTGTAAAAAAACAGATGGCAAGAGATTAAGACAAGTCAAAGTGCTCTGTCGGAATTATGCTGCCATCTTGCTCTTCAGCAAGCCCCTGCTGTGTATCATTTTTTGAGTCAAGAAAATTTGCAAGTATTTGTATGGGCACATGTTCACTCTACTAACAGATTGCAAGCTCCACCTGGTCATTCTAGTGCCAAAGCAGCCAATGTTCAAAACACAGAGAATGCATTGCTGGATCTTAATTCTGTTAACTTATGACTATGACACCAAATACCAACTTTCCCTGAACGTCCACCATGGGAAAGCTGATGGAGACAATCCTGAAGGAGAGGCTGGTTTCCCTCCTAGAGGCTAATGGGCTGCAGGACAGCAGGGAGCTTGGATTTGTTTCAGGCAGATCCTGTCAGACCAACTAGGTGGAGTACTATGACTGGGCAACTGGGCAATTAGACAAGAGCCATGCAGTGGATGTCCTAAACCTGGACTTCAGTAAGGCATTCAATTTGGTGCCACATGGGAGGCTAGGAAGTAAGCTGGAAAGTGCAGGGACAGGGGCGAATATGGTGGAATAGGTAGCAAACTGACTTGCTAGGGAGACATCAGAGGATGGTGGTGGAAAGGGAGCTGTCATCTTCCAGGGCAGTGACAAGCAGGATGCCAAGGGCTCTGTACTGGTACCGGTGTAGTTTGGGATTTTCATAGCAGACTTCTCAATAAGCATCAAGAGCAAGATCAGTCTATTTTCAGAAGATACCAAGATGTGAGCAGCAGTTGATGACTCAGAAGGGTGGCAGAGGTTGCAAGATGATCTGGCAAAATTGGAGGCCTGGTCAGACACTTGGCAACTGGGGTTCTATGCCAAGAAATACAAAGTGCTACATTTCAGTGCAAAAAATCCAAGAAGGAGCAACCAGCTAGGTGGTTTCAACTAGCCAAGATGGAAGAGGAGAAGGATCTGGCGATGATAATAACGAGTGTAATGAACAACTCAGCACAGTGTAGAAAGGCAGCTGCAAAGGCCAACAGGATGCTTGGTTGTATTGCAAGAGGCATATCCTCCGAGGTGGGAGTGATCCTGCCGCTATACAGGTCACTGGTTAGACCACTCCAGCAGTACTGCATGCAATTCTGGTGACCGTGCCTGAAGAAGGACATTAGGTTACTGGAGGGGGTGCAGAACAGGGCAACAAAAATTATCCAGGGGCTAGGGAACTTACCCTATGAGAGCAGGCTAAGGGAGCTGAACATGTACTCCCTGGAGGAGAGGAGACATGGAGGAACATGATTGAAACCGTCAAGTACATGAAAGGAATAAATAAGATGGGCAAGGAAGGGCTTTTCAAACTGAGGAGGGGAGGGACACTCAAGGGCATGATCTGAGACTGGAAAGGGGAAGGTTCAAGAGGGAAATGAGGAGACACTTTTTTACGGAGAGGGTGGTGTCTGGGTGGAATGCATTCCCAGAGGAAGTGGTATCCTATAGAACAGTGGGCTGATTCAAAAGGGAATGGGACAGGGTAAGGGTAAAGGTCACTGGAGTGTGGGAGAAAGGGGCAGTTGTACTATAAGGGCTGCTAGCTGCACAATCAAACAGACTTGATAGACCATAAGGCCTTTATCTGCTGGCAATGTTGTATGTTCGTATGTTCATGCAATGCAAAGGCAGATGCATTGTCTCATCTGCCATGCAAGGCATCACCACCAAATGAGGATGGTAGAGTGGTATTCCAAATCTCATACCTTGAGGAACTACCCATAGCTAGCAGAAATGTGTTGGAAGAAACCAGATGGGATCCTGTCCTCTCAAAGGTATTGATTTTCACACCCAATAGATATCCTACTTTCAAGAAGGCCTGACTTTTCTTCGATAAGAAGGACCAGCTATTCACAGAGCAAGGCATTATTCTGTGGGGTGTCTGAGTGGTAATTCATTTAAAATTCCAAAAATGACTACTTGGTGACTTCCACATGTGGTATCCTGGAATTGCAGTGATGAAAATGTTAGTCTAACGATACCTCTGGTGGCCAGAACTAGATCACAAAGTACAAGATTTAGTCAGCTCATGTGTACCTTTTGTGTCCATCTCTAATCAATTCGCTACAGCACCTCTCCATCCCTAGTCCTAGGCAACAACACATTGGGAGTGCAGCCATATTGATTATGCAGAGATTTATAAACATGATTTGTTTGAAGTGATTGATGACCACTTTAAATGGATTGATGTGCTACCCACACAGGTGACAAACACAGAAAAGACAATGGATACATTGTGACATGTGTTAGCTTCATATGGACTGCCAAAAGAGTAGGTGTTGGACAACAGTCCTTAGTTCTCTTTTTGGTACTTCAAACTATTCTTAAAGTGACATAGGGTCTGTCACATCTGGTCTCAGACATACCACTTGGTCTCTAATGGAGCAGACAAAAGGCGCTGTACTGACTTTCAAAAAAGCCTGGGCAAAATAAGTCTCTCAAGGCACCCAGACAACTGTCACACCCCATTGGCTGATTAGCTTTCTGTTCACATACCATAACCCTCCTCATATGGAGAAGGAATATGGCCACTGGCTCCCTTGCTCACCTGGCAAAATATCAGACCCTTTGCAATGCCTGTACCAGAGTTATCAGGCTTGTGATGTCTGAATACTTTGTATTCACTCTCCAGAACACTCCAGAACAATCTTACCCATCCCTTCAAGTTCTGGAAGGTTATCAACTTTCTATTCTTATGTCCCACCCAGCCCCTCTCCTCAGTTCTGAAACTGAGTGACCTCCATCCCTGACCAGGTTGACTCTCATCCTTTAGCACCTTATTCACCGCCTGTGCTCAGTCTCTCAGCTCTTCTCCTCCTCCTTCAACTTCACTCCTCCCCGCTTCTTCTCTCCCACCACTCCTGGTGTGTCACTCAAAGCCTTTCTAACTCTTAATACCCTCAAATGTCTGAACCCTGGTGGTCTTGATGATAAACTCTTCTACCTCTCTGATTCTGCTGTTGCTGTCATTATCACTTCTATCCTTAACCACTTTTTCTCAATGGCCACTATCCCAGACATCAGGAACCATGCAATACTCATTCCCCTTACCAAAGAGGAGGACCTTCCCTTTCTTGGAATTATTGGCTAATCTCCCATCTACCAACCTTGTCTCAGATCCAAGAACACATTTTCCTCTCCCAAATCTCCACTTTCCTTATCTCCTCTTCTTTCACCCCTTTCCAGCCTGGTTTCTGGACATCCCACACACCTCCTTACTCTGGCTCACTGATTCCATCCTATCTGAAATAGACCAGAACCTACTTACATCCACAATCTTTTTTGGACCTAGCCAAGGCATTTGATAGTGTTGCAAACCCCTTTCTCCTGGACAAGCTTAAAAGGGTAGGGCTCTTTGACCTTGCAGTTAGTTGTTTCTGTTCCTACCTTGAGGGCAAGTCCCAAGCAATCCGCATTGGAGACTTCCTCTTGACCCTACTTCCCATTTCCTCAGGTGTTCCCCAACACTTTGTTTTTGGCCAGAGTTTTTTCTCCATTTTCCTAAATGATCTCCAAAATGCCTGAACCTCTGTAGCCACCCACTTGCACTCAAATGATACTGTGATCTAGCCTCCAGTGCCTCTAATCCTGACCTGGTTTATTGGCTCTAACTAGATTTTTCCAACATCCAACCCTAGTTCCGAGATAATCAAATGTTCATCGGTGCTAAAAAGTGCTCTGTATGACTTTTGGCAGTAGGCAGAAGTTGGCCAGACAGTCTCCCCTCAATCCTTATCTTTGGTAGTGGGAGGGCTGTGGACATCTCCTCCTTCAAGTACCTTGGAGAATAGTTTGACACTTAGCTTCATTTTTTTGTTCATGTGGATACCATCTACCAGAAGCTCTGTCCCAAACATACAGCATTCCACTTCTTGAATAAAGAAAAATCCTCTTGAATATGATCCTCCCAATTTTAAACTATGGTGACATAGTCTATAGTGCTGTTCCCAGTTCTATGCTGGACCCCCCATTACTTCATCTATTGCTCCCCACCCTCTCCCCACCTAGAAGCCAGGCATCTGACTGTGCTTCCTTTATTGCCAGATTCTGACTTGGCTCCTTCCTCCCTTCCCCCATATTTCATCCCTCCTTTTGTATTTTACTGGTCCCACTTTCTCCTTCACCCTCTTTTACATTAAATCTTCTGCAGGCCAAGCTGTTTTCTCCTTCTAATTCTCCAAACTATGGTCTTCTCTTCTCCCTGCTATCCACTCTGATACATCCTTCTTCTCCTCATATCCCTTCTTCTTGACATCTCTACACACTTCTGTAATTGCCCTTGACTGCATCATGACCTGGCGTCCAACCCCCCCAACAATTTCTCTTCTTAGATACCAGCTTATCCTGGATTTTCACACAGTCTTTGCTGAATCTGTTACTGAATGCACCTGTCCATTATTGTATGTTTATGTTTGCCTCTTCACAACAAATGTAACTTGCTATTTATTTTATATTATTTTATAATTTTCTTTTTTATTACCCTTTATTGTCAAGTCATATTGTACTCTGTTTCCCTTCCTCCATGATGCATGTGGAAATGAGCTTTTTTCAGCTCAGTATGTGTTTCTGGTAAAACTTGTGAATTAACTAACTAAATCGATAAACAAATACATAAGTATAATAAAATGGAGAGAACACCAGCAGAGTTGTTTTTAAAATATCACCCAAGGACAAGACAACCTCTGCTCAATCCCTGCTTGTCCCATGAAGTGCAAAATACCAACTACAACAACAGAAGGGATATAATAAGGTTATGCAGGTAACCCACATTTTTCATCTAGGAAAGAGGGTGATGATCTGATACTTCCAAGTGGCTTTGGGCTCTAAGGACAGTACATGAGACTTGGGATCTTTGACCTAGGGGGTACGTGTAAGTCAACATATCATACACATACATGTGGACCACCTCCTGCCATTGCATTCTCCATTGCTAGTGCTAGCAGAAGATGCCCTTTAGAAACAAGAGGATAGCAAATATTTCACTCCCAGCTTGAGTGATTCCACTGGCTTCTGCAGTAGCTGCTCCCAAATTCCTTGCTCCACCCACAGCTGCTGTCCCAGACAGAAAATACTTAACGAGGCAGGGAAAGATACCACAAATACTTGATCTTTTTGGGTATGTTGAGTATTTGGGTATTTAACTTGTGTCAATCAGATGGCTCGATGAGGCTGTAAACTTAGCATGGCAAGAAGCGCTCTTTAGGGTCACTTTGTACCTGCCTTTTAATCTGAGAAACAGGCTAGTGATCTCTTAGAGTTAGTTTTGGGTAATGCAAAACATGTACAATAACATCAATGACAACAGCACCTGAAAAAAAACCATTAGCACCTACCAGTTCCTTGTGGTTGGCTGCATGAGAAAAGGTATAGGAGTAAGGAAACAACAGCAGCTGGGAGTAAGAGTGCATGGATATATACGCCTGAATGCTGGTGTTGTGTTTATGAATGAAGTTCACAATGTTCTTCACCTCAATTTCAGATTCTGGAGAAGATCCACAGAAGGTCTCTCTGCAAGGGTTCTTTGAAGCACGAACAGCTGCAGAAAAAGATCAGTAGTTTCTCTTAGTGGTATGCAGAAAGTATACACCTACATTTACTGTGACTAGGGTTTCTGCGTCTCTTTTGTAATCATGTGTCCTTCTGTCTTTGTTCTGTTTGCAAGGCACATAAGACCTCTCTGCATGGCACCAAAACAACAGCTAGTGGCAGACACTGGGCTTCAGTAAAGCTGGGAAACTACTGGTCAGGTGCCATGAAGCTCAATTCATAGTATTGGTTGACGCTTTTGAAAATCTGTTTGCATCTTCCCCTAAGAAAACTGAACTCTCTTTATGTAACCCCCTCCACCCCAAAATCATGGGCTTACTTGACTCCAGTGCCCTGCCTGAACTGCCTGCTTCTGTCTTATGCTTGCTCTGGCTCCCAGGATGCAGTCTGTGTGGGGACTGGAGGAGCTCAGGTGTTGCAGTCACTTTGACTTTTGGATTTCAGTGCTCAGTGCACCTGCCCAATTATCACCATAATGACCATGGCCCAATATATCAAACATCCTCCAGTGTACTCTGGCCACACGGACACCAGAACACCTCAGGAGGCCTGGAGACACTCTGGGAAGGGGTGCAAAGGAAGCATGAGTTTGGTGCTGAAAGTACTGGTGTGCAGTGTGGCTCTCAGCTGCACCTAACAAGTGTAGTACCCTCTCACTGGGACAGTGGACCTTAGGTGCTCATGACAAGGCAGAAGAATCCCCAAGCTGCTCAAATCAATGATCAGATAATTAAGCACAAGAGTACTTCAATGGCCTCCGCAACCAGTATAGTGTTATGCTTGTGCAGCTGTGTTACTTTACTTTACTTTGGCCATTCGCATTCTCTGTACCATGAGGAATTATCACCCTGTAGGAGTACCAAAGGCAAGGAACCTTGGAAGAGGGTTCCACCCATAGAGGTGCCATGGGAAGGTTCCCTTGGCTAAAGATACCTTAGGAAGAATCCCTAAAGAAGAGAGGCGATGCCACTGGAGGAGGAGGGGAGGATGGAGGAGCAAAGAAAAAATGGTCCAGAAAGAGGCAGGGAGGAACTGCTTATATAGTTCAGGAATGAGGAGTGGTTGACTGCTTGTCCATTGAACTATAGGCATAGCCTCTCAATTCAATGGCTTGCACAACAAGTATAGTGTTATGCTTGTGCAACTGTGTTACTTCACTTTACTTTTGCAGTTTGAATGCTCTATTCCATGAGAAATTATCACCCTGTAAGGGTACCAACGGCAAGGAACTCAGGAAGAGGGTTCCACCCCTTGAAGTGCCATGGGAAGGTTCCCTTGACTAAAGGTACCTTGGGAAGAATCCATAAAAAGATGTTGTAGTAGCACCTAAGAACAGTAGCAATCAGGCCATGAGGCACAAAAGTAGAATGACAACAATGCAGCTTGATAAAACATGAGGTGCACAGATTAGCAAGATAGTATAGGTGCTTTGGATTGTTTGATGATTGAAGGGGGCTCCAAAGGAGATAGGGAACGGCAAGTAGGGACACCATCCACCTCCACCCAACAGCAGAACCTACCTAAGGGAACTAGGGAATGCTAACTAAAACTAACTAGATATTATGACCTTCAGAACTGAGGAGAGAAATAAAAAAATATTTGAGGAGGAAATCTCCAGGGATCCAAGGCTTAGGTCACCCTTAATCCAGGCGTGGGATAATTTAGTTAGTGACAGCTCTACTACTGCAATTTGGAAAGCCCAGTAATGGGGGGGGGGGGTGGAAAATATTCCAATTTGAAAGGAAACTCTTACTATCTCCTTCTAACAGGAATGCCGTGGAGGGATGAAAATCAGTTTGCTCTACAAAGAACACCTCCAAGGTGGGAGGAGGAGGAGGAGGAGAGTAACAACCACTGAGGCTATCACCCAGCCTACTGATGTAAAAACAAGCCAGGTGAACCCGAGGTGGTCATAGGGAGAATACGGTGAAGGAGCCTATGCTAGTGGACCACTAGAGCCAAAGGTGACTGTTGTAACCACCCTTCATGGCTTAGTCTTAAATTCACAACTTGAGGAGCCATTGGTATGGTCGATGACTGAAAGTCCACCCAGAGCGAGGACATTCCCAGCTATGGACCAGGTGAGAAAGACCCTACCCCAAGCTTCGCATGCTCAAGATGTGGACTATGAGGTGTAGAGCAAGACCATCAGTGCAGGGCGAGCCCTGCGCCAAGGAACTCTAGGACAAGGTCAGCATGCCTGATATATTTGTGTAATTCTTTCTACGTATGCATTCATTCATTTATTAATTTCTTTTTGTTCATTTATTTATTTAGTATACTGAAGTTATTTTTTTAGTTTGCTGAAGTTATTCAGTTTGCAGAAGCTTTATTGCAGCAAATACAGGATCAGCAAAGCAGGGGTAAACTAATCAAGTACCAAGAGGGAGCCAGTTACAGGATGACATGATACTCTGAGAATTTTAGTGGCAGAGGAAAGATTCAAACATGAGGCAATAGGCTTCATGGGGCCACGGCTCTTCAACAACACTCCCCAGTCCCCCGCCATAGGAAAAACAAGGAAGCCATGGTAAAGCGCCATAACCCATATGCAGCATTTAAAACTAGTTTACAGCTCTGGCAGTAGCCAAAGCTGACCTTCAGAGTATAATAAAGCAGTATGCAAGTACGCTAGCAGTGTCAAGTAATAAGCAGCATGGAGCAGCAATTAAGTTTAGTTTTGAAGGGGTAGTAATCTGAATGAACGGAGAAACTACAGAGAGAAGCAATGTGCTGAAACAACAACAGTGGTTCTCTTGGTATTGGTGTAGGAAGCACAGGTTAGTTCCATGGGCAATACATGGAAACCAGCAATATTTGCAGCAATATAGTCTTGTTATTAGTTCAGGATTGAGTCCCATGGTCTAGGTTACAGAGAAGGCCCAAATCAGATAAAAACAATTTAGTGGAATAGCATGAGTAAATGGTAGTAAGTAACATGAACTTCTGGATAGTAATACACAAGGAGTTTAGAACAGAAGCCCCTGAAGCAGACTTTCAGGCATACAGAGTTGCCAGGAATGCCTGTACCAGAACTATTTACTTGAAAAAGCCAGCTACTACAGGAGCACCCTATCAAACTCATGGTCGGATGGAAGGAACTTCTGGCAAAGTCTCTATGAAGTCATAGGGAAAAAGTCCAAAGCAACTCATAATATGCTAAAGTTGATGGCAGCAGCACCCAGGACCCACCACAATTGCCAATACTTTCAATCTGGCATTCACTGACCTCAGCCATTTGCTTCCCTCTAACGTCTTTGACACCAACCAAACCACGGCCTCCCAATATCAACAGACTCAGGATACAAATCATCCACATTTCTATTTCAAGGCAGTTACCGAAAGGGATGCCAAAAAATACCTCCTCAAGGTGCTCAGAAAATCCAGATCAAGTGTGGACACACTTGACTTGAAGCTCATCGCCCTCACCCTTGACGACGTCCTACACCCTCTTACCAAGATTATTGACCAGTCCCTCGCACTCTGCCAGTTCCCGCTCAAGTGGAAGTCCACCCTGGTGACCCCAATACACAAGTCTGGGGATAGGGCATTATACTGTAACTACAGGCTCATCTCCATCCTATCCCCTATGTCCAAAGCTCTTGATAAAATCGTCCCAGACCAATTGGTGGAGTACAATTTGCAGTGCCCACAACAACACGGCTTTTGCAAAGAACATAGCGCCACCTCTACCCTCTTTGAATTTACAGGACATATTCATCTAGCACTAGACCAAGGACAACATGCTGGTACCATCTTTTTAGACCTCTTGAAAGCCTTTGATACAGTCAACCATCCATCACTACTGAAACAACTTGGCAACTTAGGGCTCTCTTAAGATACTCTACAATGGTTCAACAATTATCTCTCCAACCAGTCACAACAAGTTAAGATTGGTGACTCCCTCTCCTCCAGACTACCTGTCTGGGCTGGTGTTCCCCAAGGGTCAGTATTGGGACCCTTCTTTTCAGCATCTTCCTGGACAATCTCCCTTCTGCCTGTGATAAAAACATTATTCTTTTATGCTGATGATGCAGTGATTTTCTCTAAGAATTTTGACCACTCCTTCTTGGAGAAACAACTGCAGGAGAGTTTCATGCAAGTTAAGGCCTGGTTCGTCCCACAGAAACTAGTGCTAAATTACAAAAAAACAAAGACTATGTTGTTCCACGGCACACATAACAAACATAAACACCAACAGTTGGCTATCAAAAACAGCTCGGATGTGACCCTGGACCAGACGCAGACTTTTAGATACCTTGGTATAACCCTGGACTCTACTCTGTACTTCTCCAGCCATATCGATTCAGTAGCGAAATCTGTATATATCTGTATAGGCCTTCTCTATAAACATAGATACTGCCTGACACCTGATGCCCTTAAGCTAGCAATACACAGCTCTATTGTCTCCATCATTGATTATGGGCTTGTTATCCATAGAGCAGCCACAGCTACAGCACTACAGCGAATCATTACAGTGCTGAATAGGGCCTGCAGACTCCTTATTGGTGCTGCCCACCGCATGCATACCTGCAACCTCTACGAACAGTCAAACTGGCTACAACTTCAGGGAAGGATTACTTTTAAAACCTGCCTTCTAGCAAAAAAGTAATTGATGGGTTCATGCCCCCTGGGGTTCAGTCTCTCATAAGCCCAGCCAACCACCCTGGTACACAAGAAGCTCTGACAACTATTCTCTATCTGTTCCCCACTGCCACACTGCCCAAGGCCAGTGATCTTTTGCAGGTAGAGCCCCTAAAATGTTTAACTCCCTGGGCAGTGAACTCACCAACGTAGGCACCCTCTTCTCATTCAAACACAAGCTATGTCAAATGCTTGTGTCCACAGCCACCTCTGACTGTTTCTCCTAACCTCCCTGGCAGTCGCTCCTGTTCTTCGTACCTTTCTACTATCACTACCTCTGCCTGCCACCACCCTCCCACATATATACCCCTGCCTTTCTCCCTAGCCCTGGTCCACCACCTTCTTCTTTTACCCTCCTTCAACTCCCTTCCTCTCTCCCTTTTCTAATCTGCTCACCCCACCCACTGTTGCACTTGTTCCCCGATCCTTGCCTCCTACCCACCTCTTCTTCTACCTTCCTCCCAGTTACCCCTCTACACCCACTCTCTCTTCCACTTTCCTACGCTACCTGGCACAACAGGCAGCAACTCAGTTTTTCCACTCCACCTTTCCCTTTAGAAATGCCCTTCAGGCAGCTTTATTCATGTAAATATTGTTTGTTGTGACTCATCATTCTTAAATGTATGCTTGATTGTGTTGTTCTAACTGTTATTTATATTACGTGTAGCTTTTAGACCATGTATACCCTGTACTGAATTTTGTAGTCAAACTGCTTGCCTGCTAATCTCACACAAACTATACTTCTATTCTTTGTATGCTGATGTGGAACCTTTGTAAAAGAGCCATTGACTGAAAGGTATTTATCCAAAATTCTAATAAATAAATAAATAAAATAAGGAGAAGGCAAAACAAAGACACAGAAATACAGTGAAACAGGGAACAAGCACGCAAAGAAGCACACAGCTAGAGACAATATACAAACCAAACAGAACAGACAACAGAAGTCCAGCAGGAACAAGTAGAGGCCAAATGGGGGGGGGGCAGAGACCCCAGTAGACCCCAGCCAGCAGCAAAGGACAGACAGATAGAGCCTCTGACTGCAAAGAAACAGTGCTTCAGAAAGAAGCTGGGAGGAACTGCTTATATAGTTCAGGAAGAGAAAACAGGCAGAGAACAACAAGAGGAAGGAACTGCTGTTATAACTATACTTCTCTGCTGGGACTAAAGAACTAGAACTCTACTACTGGGACCTTCAATTTAGGGTAAAAACAACAACAACAAAAAAGAATTAGTGTGTTTGCCTGAGTTGGCAGAAGTGAATTGTTATCTGTGCAGTTATCTAGGTGTTTGACTCAGGTGGCTGAAGTGAATTGTTATCTGTGCGGTTATCTATGTGTTTGTCTCACATGGCTGAAGGGAATTGTTACCTGTGAATTAACTAAGTGTAGAAAGAACCGTAAAGTAGGGGAGTGGCTTAACTAGAAGAAGCCAGGCGAAAGCCAGATTTAAAAACTGCCCTAGACAGCTTCTGCCAAAGAACAGGCAGAGAACACCAAGAGGTAGGAGCTGCTGTTATAACTATACTTCTCTACTGGGACTATATTGCCCTCCTTCCAGCCCCTCGAGCCCCCCCCCCACCCTAAGCAGTTCTACTTTTATAGACACAGGATTTTACTGACAAGAGAAACTTCCTGTTTGGGAGTAGGAAGTTAGTGATCACAGAGCCACAAAAGACTCACCATCCTAGAAGGAAATGAGTAGCTTTCTGCCCCCTCCCCCAGCTACTGGTGGTCTGACTCTGAGCAAGTAATGAGACTACTGAGAAATATAGGAACTTCTTATCTCAGAACAGGAAGATCAGGAGCTTAATGGGCACAGAGGCAGTAAGCAAGCAGGGAGAAAAAAAAATAAATAAACAGAGGAAAGAGTAAGTATTCCAAACAACAGTTAAGGGGCCAGAAATAAGACTTGATGGGAGTGGTGCAGTGCAGTGGCTGTGGAGCAGCAATCTTCTGGGAGATGTTCTGGAGGATCCGATGTTGTCCCATCTGCAGGCACCTTTCTGGGCTGAGGAAGGAGGTTGCTCATCTCCAGGCTGAGTTGAACAGGATTTGGGGGACCTCCTCTCCCACCCAGAGACCACCAGGGCCACTGCTGTTGCCTCAGAGGTTGTCAGGAAAGAGGAGTGGTTGGACCATGGTGGGCTCAGTGAGGGTGAGGGTGATAGAACAGAGGCATATCCCTCCAGTTGTACCTCTCCACAATTCATTTGCCATTCTGGAAAAGTGTGATTCTTCTATGGAGGCACTTGCAGTGGAGACCAAGGAGGATTCTGGGAAGCTCCACAAAGGAGACCCACAGGAGGGTGGAATGGGACCCCATGGGGAAGAAAACAACTCCTGGTGGGGGACTCCATTGTTAGGGGAGTTGAACTGGAGGAAGGGAAGAGGGGGGTAAGGTGCCTGCCTGTTGCCAGGCTTGAGGGACAGGGAGCGAATCCTCAGGATCACTGGAGCAACTGCATGAGAGAGGGAGCTGGATGTCATTGTCCACCTAGGGACAAATGACTTGGCCAATAAAGGGATCAAAGCAGTACAGAAAGAGTTTGTGGAGTTGGGAAGGGGCCTTAGACAAGTAGCATGCACAGTAACCTTCTTGGAGGTGCTGCCTGTCTTTGGCATGGATGAGACTTGGGGGTTCCACACCATGGGATTGAATTAGTGGTTGAAAAACTGGTGCAGAGCACAGGTATTTGGCTTCACTGGGGACTGGGGATCCACCTGGAGTGATGCAGGCCTATGCTGGTGTGATGGTCTGCATCTGTCCAGGAGGTGAACCAGGATCCTAGGTGATAGGTTTAAATGCTTCATTGGCAAGCATTAAAACTAGCCAAGGGGGAGAAACTTGAAAGGAGCATGGTATTCCTAGCCCCCCCAATAAAATCAGGGTAGTAAGTGAGGTAAATACCAAGATAGAGATGTCGATAGGGAGAAGGGCAGGGGTAAATGGAGAAAATGACAAAGACAGTAAGGACAGGGATGGGGCCAAAAGGGGTAAGGCCATGAAGAAATGGAGGGTAATGAGTACCAGTGCCCATAGTCTGAGCAACAAGCTCCCTGAACTGGTGACCTTGATGGAAGAGGGATGCCTGGATATTGTAGCAGTCACGGAAACGTGGTACACACAGAACCATGACTGGGATGTTAACATACCAGGGCACACAACCTACAGGAGAGACAGGGAGGGCAGAAGGGGAGGAGTAGCTCTCTATGTAAGGGAAGGGATAAAAGCAACAGATCAAAAGAGTAAACAGGGAGGAGAGGAGGCAGTGTAGGTCACCTTAGAGAGTGGAAATGGCACCACAATCCACACAGGGGTTGTATAGAGACCCCCACCTCAGGGGGAGGGAATGGACAGGGATATGATAGAAGGTAACCTTAGGATGGCAGAGAAAGGGGAGATATTGTTGATGGGGGACCTGAATATGCCAGATGTTAACTGGAGCACCTTTGCTGCAGCCACATCCAAGGGCAGGGTCATTCTCGATGCCCTACAGGTGGCATGTCTTAGTCAGCTGGTTTTGGAACCCACTCATGAGGTAGCAATCTTAGACCTTGTACTCTCATATGGGGACAGTGAGAGGATCTCAGATTTAGAAGTGGGTAGCCATCTGGGAACAAGTGACCACCAAACAGTGTGGTTCATGATAAACTCAACTACAGAGTCAAACCATACAAAAGTGAGGGTGCAGGACTTCAGGAGGGCTAACTTTGGCAAGATGGGAGAGTACCTTAGAAAGGCACTAGCAAACAGGGTAGAAAGAGGGGTGGAGCAACAATGGGGAAACATCAAAACTGCTATCACAGAGACAACAAGCCTTTGTGTGAAGCAAATAAATCAAAATGAAAGACAAAAGTCACTATGGTTCTCAAAAAAGGTGGCGGGGAAGGTTAGGGAGAAAAAGATAGCATTTATGAAGTATAAGGAAACAAAGAAGGAGCAGGACAGAGAACTGTACCAGTTAAGGGAGAAGGAAGCAGGGAGGGAAGTCAGAATAGCAAAGGCCCAAACTGAGGAAAGAATAGCCAACTCAGTTAAGAAGTGGGATAACACCTTTTATAGGTACATCAGGTAGCGTAGAAAGACAAAGGGAGGGATAGTGAGACTGAATAGAATGGATGGTGGGTGAGCAGAGAGGGATAATGAAAAAGCAGGAATACTGAACGAATAGTTCTGCTCAGTATTCACAAAAGAGGAGGAGGGGGAGGTGCCTAATCCAATTAACAGAAACAGTTTGGATGGGGGGGTCAATCCCAGTCCTTTCACAGAAGAAAGGGTTCTGAAAGAACTCCTAAAACTGAAGGTGGACAAAGCAATGGGCCCTGACTGAATTCACCCCAGAATTCTGAAAGAATTAAGGGGAGAACTAGTGACACCACTGACTACCCTTTTTAACAAATCATGGGAGGATGGTGTGGTGCATGAGGACTGGAGGAAGGTGGATGTGATTCCCTTTCACAAAAGTGGGAGCAAGACAGAGGCAGGAAACTACAGACCTGTCAATTTGACCTTGGTAGTAGGGAAAGTGATGGAATCACTTCTGAAGGAAATAATTGTTGTGTACCTAGAGGCCAGCGGGGCACAAGACCCAAGGCAGCATGTGTTCACAGTGGGAAGGTCATGTCGGACAAATCTAATTGATTTCTTTGACTGGGGGACCAAAGTAGTAGACCAAGCAGGGACTGTGGACATGACCTACCTAGACATTAGCAAGGCATCTGACACAGTCCCACACAAAAGATTAATATTCAAATTAACCAGCCTGGAAGTTGGTCCCAGGGTGGTAGCCTGGGTAAAACATTGGCTGGACAATGGGACACAGAAGGTAATTGTAAATGGAGTCCACTCTGAAGAAAGGGGGTTTACTAGTGGAGTACTACAGGGTTCAGTACTGGGTCCAGTCCTTTTTAATGTCTTTGTAAGTGACATTGCAGAGGGATTGGAAGGAAAAGTACACCTCTTTGCAGATTACACAAAGATCTGCAACAGGGTTGATACACAAGGAGGCATGGAAAGGATGAGAAGGAACTTGGCAAAGTTGGAGGAATGGTCAGAAATATGGCAGCTTGGATTCAATGCCAAGAAGTACAGAATAATGCACTTGGGCAACAAAAACCCAGGGGAAGATTACAAAATAGAAGAGGAAGTAGTAACAACAACAAAAATGGAAAGGGACCTGGGGGTAATCATATCAGATGACCTTCAGGTTAGCAAGCATTGTGAGAAGGCAGTAGGGAGGGGTGGAGGATACTGGGATGTATAGGGAGAGTCATCACCAGCAGAAAACAGGAAGTTGTTATCCCTCTGTACAGACAGTTGATGAGACCCCATCTGGAGTACTGCATCCAGTTCTGGAGACCCCATCTCTGCAAGGACATAGACAGGATGGAGGCAGACCAGAGGAGAGAAGCAAAAATGGTACACGGTCCACAAGAGAACTATATGAGGAGAGTCTAAAGAAGCTTAATATGTACATCCTTGAGGAAAGGAGGGAGAGGGGGGACATGATAGAAACTTTTAAATACCTCAGTGGAATCAACAAAGTCCAAGAGGGTAGCATCTTTCAGCAAAAGAGATGTTCAAGAATAAGGGGAAACAATTTGAAGATAGAGGTGGGATGGCTCAGGGGCAATGTGAGGAAATATTTCTTCACAGAGAGGATGGTGGACACATGGAACAACCTTCATGAGGAGGTTGTGGGGTCTAAAACTATGGGAGAATTCAAGAATGCATGGGACAGACATAAGGCAATTCTTGTGGGGGGGTAGGAAGTAATAGGCTGTTGGTTAACTAGGATCTGCAGCTTATCCTGTGGTTAGGGAAATGGACAGACTAAGCTGGCCAAGCGGTCCTCATCTGCCATCAAAGTTTATGTTTCTATGTAAGACGAAGTGTCTGGCTGCTTGTCCATTGAACTATATGCATAGCCTCTCAGTTATGACTCTGGGCATCTGCTAAATTAAAATAAAGGCAGAAGCCCTATAACTGTTTTGGAACAATGCTCTTAATAAATACAGGGGTACTATCTTACCAAACCCTGACCTCAGTTCATAGCTAATCAGATGTCAAAGATCTTGGCTTCAAGGAGCATAGAATTCTGGGCCATACATTGAGAGTGCAGGCTGCTTGACACTCCTTCTGGCAACCAATAGGGCACTGAGTGAATGTTCTACATAAAAATTATTGTGATTGACAGCTCTTTGGACTAATTAGACATTGCCCTTCCCCACAAGAGTTCTGAGGGCAATTCCAGAAGCAGTCTGTTAGCAGTTAGCTCACAGTGTGAGGGGTCTTGCGCTGCTGGCCAAAGGTAACTGAGGAAGCCTGCCTGGGGCTTCTACAGCCATATTACAGAAGTTGATCTGACAGGTTTCCACAGCCTGAAAGCTACAGAGAAAGAATTGTGTGGTTGATGTTTCTGTCAGAATAACACCTGAGCGACTGTTCCTGCCTTCACAGTAAAAAGAGGTAAAAGCATGCTGATCAAGAAATTGTGCCACAGCTGCCAGTTTGCAGTGTGGACAGAGACTGTGTGTGTACTGCTGATCTACAGATCCTGCATCGAGACTGCAGACAGCCTAGGGATTCAGCTGGTCAGTGCTGCTGAAAGTCACTGGCTAGTGAACCACACTACGGTTCAGAAGTTTTGATGTGTATGTGGCATGTGGCCCTTGATTCATAGACTGGTTTAGCCTGTAAAAGAAGAGAGGAATCAGAGAGGGGATTGCTGAAACAGGAAACGTACAACCACCTGAGAGGCACTTGAGACCTGCATATCTAAGCTGATCCCCAAAACAACTGAACAAATGATCAACTGCTGAAGGGAATCTCTACCTGAAGCAACCAAGGAAGAGGAGTCCAAGTTGTCAGAGAAGCTGGTAACACCAGAACCAAGAGTATTGTTAGAGCTTGCCCTGGACCTTGGGAATTACCTAAAGTTTGCTCCAAATCTACAGATTTGGCCATTGAGCCAAGATTTGCGAATACCTTCTGTCGAGGTTTGCCATTTTAAGCAATTGCATGGACTGTGGGGTGAGGGTTTGAAAAAGTGTTTATCCATTTTGAAGTGCACTACCACCACCAGCCAGCTGGCTGCAACTTCAGCTGGCCTGCACTGTCCCTTCAGCTGGGTGTCCAGTGAAGCACTGGAGCTCCCTAACAGTTTAAAGGGTTTAAACAGGTACCAATAGTAAGTGGGTAGTGACCCCAGTATAGGTATACTGATATTTCCAAAAGGTTACAATCACTACATTTGCATTGCCTAGAGGAGGTGGGCACCTTTTTTAAAAGTGTTACTAAGCTGAGCTTAGTCAGGCACCTAACTTAGGCCTTGGTTTACAAAATTCGTGAGTTTTCTCCAAACAATTTTTTCTTTGAATCCTCCTATCCCTTGTGAATATCCCCTAATAAATATTTTATAGTTGTTTTGAAATTTGTCTCATGAGCACATTATTAATAGTAAGTCATTAATTGCATTTCTGTTGAATTTAAGGCTGCACTGTTACTTTTCATGTATAGGGGACATGGTGGGGAGGGATTCTGCATTCCAAGCGGGTGTACTGCTCTGACACCAGGTCCACTTAAATCTAGTCTCTGGGCAGAGGCATTGCACAAACTAAATCTAACTAGATATGAATCCCCCAAATCACGAAAATAAGAACCCAAGCCCCTCAACCTTGTTTGATCCCACAAGGCAGGGGTACAAACCATAATAACCAGAATGACCCAGTTACATTTATTGCTTTAATCCCTATGCACAGACCAGTACACATACACAATGGCACTGGTACATAAACATGTGTGTATATTCACACTGCTGTCTTTCAAGCTGATATCTTCAGAAGCTTTTGTAAACATAGCATATGAAAGCAAGGAAGATATGTGTCTATAAAAAACGAAAATAAAGATTGGTCATCTCAAGGGAGGACAGACTGGGCAATTGACAGTCTATCTAGACTTCCACAAGTCCTTTGGCACTTGGGCATGTAAGGCATGTACATCAGATTAGTACACACTAGGCATACTGTATACAAGGTTGGTAGCTAACTGGCTGAAAGGCAGGAAGTAGTAGGTTATGGCGGACAGGCACTCAAAAGAGTAGAGATGGTACTCTACTAAGAGTGAAGAGGGGTACTCACAGAGGCATTGCATAAGGATCAGTGTCGACACCTGCAACAACCACTGATTGTTGTGAATGAATCTGAAGTTGAGATCTCTAGCAGGCTGTTTATGAGATTTGGTATGTTTTAACAAACTATTTATAATTTACATCAGCAGAACCTAGTTACGCAAAACACTCCCCAAATCTGAATTTAATAACTATTTATGTTTATATTAGTGAACACATCGGGTTTGATTTTCAAAGGCCCCGATTGCTGCAGCCCCTGGGTGTGCCACAGATATGGTGCAAGGAGCTTGTGGCAATCACCTGGCTGGCAATCAGGAGTTTCAACCTGTGTGATAGGTGCCACAAGTTAGACCAACTTTTTCTGGTCTAGCTTGCTGTATTCCTGGGGGGCTGTTTTTCCAGAGATTGTGCCAGATATTTAGCTCAAGCTGCTGTAAAACATGGAAACTGTCACAATTGTGCCCAAGATTCAAGAATCAGGCATAGTTGCAGCAAGGGGGTTCAGTGCATCACCAGAACTTAAGTGTCGTGGTGTAGGACTTGTCACAAGCACTGCTCCACACTTAGAAAATCAAGTCCATTTTTATTTAAATAGGTTCGAGGAAAGGAGGGAGAGGGGGGACATGATACAAACTTTCAAGTACCTCAAGGGAATCAACAAAGTCCAAGAGGGTAGCATCTTTCAAAAAAAGAGGTGTGCAAGAACAAGGGGGCACATTTTGAAGATAGAAGGGGGGGGTCGGCTCAGAGGTAATTTAAGGAAGTATTTTTTCACAGAGAGGGTTGTGGATGTATGGAACAGCCTTCCAGAGGAGGTTGTGGAGTCAAAAACAGTGGTGGAATTCAAGCATGCATGGGACAGTCATAAGGCAATTCTAGGGGGTTGGGGTAGGAAGAAGTAGGCTGCTGGTTAACTAGGATCTCCAGCTTATCCATCAGGTAGGGAAATGGACAGACTGGGTGGGCCAAGCGGTCCTTATCTGCCATAAAATTCTATGTTTCTATGTTTCTTCTGCCCTTAGACTTCTTCTGGCTTCCTTGCATATACTTGGCCTAAAGACATAAGCATCTGTTCATGACATCACAACCTGCAGCCAAGGAAAATATTCTGATGTCACAAGCAGAGGAAAATTTTGCAATAGCGTTTGTCCAGTACCATGTGACATGGCCATTGATTGTCAGTGCTGTAAGTTCATATAACTTCCCGAATGTTAATTTTCAGTCAGTTAGCATGTGCCATGTCATTTCACAGGTAGGCATGGTATAAAATGAACCAATCTGAGTCATCCCCTGGATCCACACTCCCACACTGTCCTGGCACCAGAATTCCCTCCTCAAACCCCAGAAGTGATACATTCTCAAACCCAGAAGTGACGCAACAGGCCCTTTCCTATGCCTTCTGTGTCCCTCCTCCTGATGCATCCCCCATCTTCCATTACACCTCCTCCTCCTTCTCATGCCTCTCCCTCCTTCTCATCATGCCTCCTTCATACCCTCCTCCTCCTCCTCCCTCCAGGGTGTTAGACTTTAGGACTGTTTAGTTGTATTCAATCACCCCCTGTTAGTCTGTAGGTTAAGGACAGGACAATATGTGTTAGTGCTTTTTATTTATTTTTTATGTTGTCATGCGCGTGCGCTAGCAACATCTTGTGGTAGTAGTACATTCAGAGGTGTGTCAGTGTTGAAGAATGCAGGGAACGCTTCAGTGGGTGCATCCCTCAGCCACCAATTAGCAAACATGCTATCAATGACAACAGTTTCAAAGAGAGACACAGAGTTGAAAGAAATCTGCCACTCTAATGAGGTTCAGTTTCCTTATTGGAGTGTCAGATGACAAGGCTCCACTATGTGCCTTTCCTGGAGAAACATTCCAATAAATATGGTGGCTCCTTCTGCCCGCCACACAATCCCCACAAAGCCGACATCAGGGATGCCCAATCCGTGTGTCGGCATTATGTTCCTCCCCCCAACACACTTTTTTTGCTGACAGTGGTGCCCAATCTCTGTCGGCATCATACCCCTCCAAAAACTCATTGCACACTGGGAGCCCACTCCCGTGTGCCCCAGATCATTTTATTTACCTGTAAACAAAGAAAACAGTCCCCCAAAGTCCAGGTTCTCTTTTTTAACCTGAAAAAAAATTGTCCTTTACCATCCCACCGTGCCCCCTCCTCCAACCTGCAGCCACCCTCTGCACACCCCTCTCCCCTCACCCTCACCTGATACTTACCTCCAGAGGGCCAGTGCTGCGATCTTCTGTAGAGTGGAAAAAACCTCAGAACTCTTCAACAGCTGACTGGGAACAGAACAACATGCAATAAGCTTTGTAACTGCAGGCAATTGGGGGTTCCAACTTAGGTGGATATCTCAACCATTTTTGGGAATTTTGGTACCAGCTTACCAACATGGGGTTCTTGGGACCCCACCTCATGAATACATGCACTGTCATCTCATTACTCGCTCCCAAATGGTGATTTCGGTGTTACTGCGTGGAATCACCTTTTGAGACTGAGTAACAAAACAACAGTGCAACTGTTCATGAGCTGGGTTTGCAAAAAAACTCATGTTGCAAATTTGGTGAAAAAATTCTGCATTACAAGTGTGCATTGTGCAGTTTCCATGCACGCTCGTAATTTTTACAATTTTTAATATTTTCACTCCAGATTTTCAACATTGGCATTTTTTTCACACCTCCTTATGAACAGTACAGCTGTCACGTTTCACATCCTGCCCAAAATGTGTTTTCACACTTGTGGCGCACAATGTCATAGTTGCTATGAGAAATAAACTTTCAGGACAAATTAACAAAATCATAGTGCCACTGTTCATGAAGGGAGGTCCCAAAATGCCTATGTTGAAAATGTGGTTAAAAAAATCCCCAAAATAATTGCATTATGAGTGTGTGTTGTGCAGTTTCTACACACGCTTGTGACTTCACAAATTTTTCATATTTTCACTCCAGATTTTCAACATTGCCATTTTTTAAACATCCTCATGAACAGTACAGCTGTCATTTTTTACATCCTGTCTGAAGTGTGTCTTCACACCTGTGGCGCCAAATGGCACAGTCACTGTACAAAATCACCTTTCATCTAACTAGATGATAGTGCCACTGTTCATGGGGTGGGGTCACATAAAGCCCATTTTGAAAATTTGAAGTGAAAATACCAACAAATGCTGGGGGTGTTAGGGTTTCCATCCATAATGCCCCACCCTATAGAGACTGACAGGCATCAGGGGTGTGACTTGGGATCATCAGCTGTAATGCTCACATCATTCCACCCACACCTGTACCCTGCAGCTAGTGACAGGAATCAAAGTGTGCCTTAGAGTCGTCAGCCCCAATGTTCACCCTATTCTCCTATACTGCACCCATTTCAGTGTATTTCCTTATGAAATGGGGTGAGTGTAAGGCCCGAAAACCCCAAGGCACACCACGACAATTGTCAGTGTCTGCAGGGTAGGGTGAGGTGAAATGACATGATTGTTATGGCCAATGACCCAAAGGCACACCCCAACACCTGTAGTCTCTGCAGGGTGGGGATGGGGTCTGCTTCAGTTCAATGCTTCCTTGCTATTCCTATTATGCATCTCTCTAACTCCTGCATTACCAATGCCAGCAAGACAAAATTCCGCATTGACAAATTCTTGTTTTTTCTGGAATGCTGTATTAGGAGTGTGTGTCATCACACAGAGTTCTTTCAGTTTTGGGACTTGTTTGTTGACTGTGGTTTTCTCAACGGGGAAAAGCTATCCAACAGGCTGTCATGGTACAGTCAAACCTGGACATTGTGGCCATCACTGAAACCTGGTGTAATGATAACCATGACTGGGAGATGGCCATACCTGGCTACAACATATTCAGAAGAGACAGAGCAGGCAGGAAGGGAGGAGGAGTGGCACTGTATGTGAAAAATGACATAAGGGCCACAGAGATCCAGAAGGAACAAAATGGGGAGAGATACTGTGGGTTAAGCTGGAAAGGAAAATGGGCCAGCCATCTCAGACAGGTGTGGTCTATAGACCACCAGTCCAGGAGGAAGAAACAGATAGGAGTTGATGCTAGCCATCCAAAAGATGGCAGACAAGGGTGAGGTAATACTGGTTGGAGACTTCAATATTCCAGACGTGACTGGAGCATCCCAGCAGCAGCATCAACTAGGAGCAGATTTATCCTGGACTCCTTCAGGGTGCCTTCCTCAAGCAACTGGTCATGGAACCAACTCGGCAGAAGGCAATACTGGACCTTGTGCTCACAAACAGGGACAGTGTGATGGGGTAACAGTGGGGAGCACCTGGGTAACAGTGACCACCAGTCATTGTGGTTTGAAATCACAGAAAGAGCAGAACCAAACCACACAAAACACGTATCCTGGATTTTAGGGGGCAGACTTTGGGAAAATGGGGAGATACTTGAAAGAGGCATTAAGGAATGGGACAGAATCAGGGTTGAGGAACAGTGGGCAGTATTTAAAATGGGATTACAAGAACAACAGAATTATGCATTAAGCAGGTTAGCAAGAGGAAAAGGAAGAGGATACCATTATGGTTTTCCAAAGAGGTATCAAAGAAAGTGAAAGCCAAAAAGATTGCATTCAGGCAATACAAAAGACACAGGCAGAAGGGGATAGGGAGAAGTACCAGGAGAAGCAAAGGAGGCAGGAGGTCAGTCAGGAAGCCAAAGCTCAGACAGAAGAACACATTGCAAAATCAGCGGTAAAGGGACAAAACCTTTACAGGTACATAAGTGAAAAAGAAAGACAAAGGGAGGGATAGTGAGACTGAAGGGGAGGATGGGAGCCGCATGGAGGATGACAACAGTAAAGCTGACATATTGAACATGTATTTCTGCTCAGTCTTTACTGAGGAAGAGGGGGTGATGGGTCTGAAGGAGTACAGGGGTGAGAATGGTGCAGAATGGACACAAGTCCCTTTACACGAGAAAGGGTCCTGAAGGAACTGGAAGTAATAAGAGTTGATAAAGCAATGAGGCCAGATGGGGTGCACCCAGGGTCCTTAAAGAACTAAGAGAGGTGGTGGCTGAACCTCTGGCTATCCTGTTTAGCCGATCACTGGAAACAGGGGAGGTACCCAAAGACTGGAGGACAGCAGATGTAGTCCCCTTATACAAAAGTGGGAATAAAGAGGAAGCAGGAAACTACAGACCAGTCAGCCTCACCTCGGTAGTGGGGAAGATCATGGAAGCACTACTGAAGGAGAGATTGGTGGAACATCTGGTTGTCAATGGACTACAGGACCCAAGGCAGCATGGTTTCACCAGGGGGAGGTCATGTCAGACCAACCTCATTTAATTTTTTGACTGGGTGACTAGGGAGGTGGATCAGGGGAGGGCAGTGGACATGGCCTATCTGGACTTCAGCAAGGCCTTTGACACTGTGCCACATAGAAGACTATTACACAAACTGGGGAATATGGGTGTGGGCAGGACAGTAGTGTGGTGGGTAGGTAACTGGTTGGGTGGCAGGACAGAGGGTGGTGGTAAATGGCTGTCACTCCACAGAGGGAAGAGTGACCAGTGGGTACCACAGGATCAGTGCTGGGACCGTCCCATTCAACATCTTCATCAGTGACATTGCGCAGGATCTAGAAGGCAGAATTTCACTGTTTGCTGATGACATAAAGCTCTGTAACAGAGTAGACACACCGAGGGTGTAGACAGAATGAGAAGCGACCTGCAGAAACTTGAAGAATGGTCAGGGGTTTGGCAGTTGAAATTCAATGCAAAGAAGTGAAAGATAATGCATATGGGGCACAAAAACCCTAGCACAATATATCAGTTGGGGGGTGAGGATATAGCTTGCACCAAGCAGGAAAGGGATCTTGGGGTTGTCATCTCTGATGACCTCAAGGTAGGGAAACAGTGTGACAAGGTAGCAGGTAAAGCAAATAGGATGCTGGGATGTATAGGCAGGGGCATCACCAGCAGGAAAAGGGAGGTCATAATTCCGCTATACAAGACACTAGTGAGGCCCCACCTGGAGTACAGTGTACATTCTGGAGACCATACCTACGAAGGACATAGACAGGGTAGAGAAGGTTCAGAGGAGGGCAACAAAGATGGTGCATGGATTGCATCACAAGTCCTATGAAGACAGGTTGAAGGAACTGAACATGTACTCCTGGAGGAGAGGAGGAGAGAGGGATATGATAGAGACATACAAGTATCTTACAGGGAGGAACAGGTGCAGGAAAACACTATTTTAAGCGAAAAAGATGTTCCAGGACTAGAGGGCATGGGATGAAGTTGGAAGGAGGACGATCTCAGAGGAAACATGAGAAAGAATTTTCACAGAACGGGTGGTGGACAAGTGAACACCCTCCAGAGGAAGTGGTGGGGCAGAAACAATCACGGATTTAAGAATGCATGGGATAGACATAAAGGAATTCTAGAGGTCAGGGGTAAGGGGAAACAGACTTCTAGGAAAACAAACTGAACTTACAAGCTCAAATGGGCAGACTGGGTGGGCCATAGGCCCTTATCTGCCGACACTGTCTATGTATCTATGTAAGTCAATTAGGCTTTGTTACCTATCCAAGATAAACACTGTTTTTTTTTTTTAATAAAAGCCTTTAGAACCCCCAAAGCTCTACTAATTCTGTAGTCAGAACAACGTCTGGTAGTCTGTCATCGTTGAGCTCTTGCCTGGTTTAAGCTTAACCTTCTATGGCTGGTGTTAAGTTTGAAGAAAGGCTGTACACAATTTCTCATGATCTTGTGTACATTTTTCTTGGGATAGAGACGGGGAGTTGGATGCAGTATGATAGCTACTGTATATAAGCAGCAGAAATGTGCTAGCTGACAAAGACTGGGGGAGAGACCAGAAAAATAGAGTTCTGGTCTGAGACCTTTTGAAAACTTTAGATAATGACCATCACGGACAACTGGGAGCCAATGAGTGATTCTGAAGATTTTATTCATGCTCTAGCAGGTATGGATAACGTAGAAGGTAATCTCATGAGCAGCCCAGAAGATGAAGTGTGCTATTTTATTTCCTCAGATTAATGGCAGTTTAGATTTAGATGAAGAGTTTTGAAATGCAGAAGTAAAATAATCTATATGGTACTGCCTTGGTATGACTTTATTGTAGATGATTATTAAAAAACAAAGGCTGCTAGTTTTAGATCTTGATAGTTACCAATATAGGGCTGGATTCTCACAGTTCTTTAAAATCCTGCAGCTGCAAGTGGGTTGCCACTTGTGGAACTGCTGTTTCTCCCACAGCTGTGATATTCTCAAAAGTGGAGCTTCACAGTTTACAGCAGTTTGTGGTGGTGTTTCCACAGTAATCCTTGCAGCTACAGAAACATGTTATGACTGGTGGGGCCAGCTGTAACAGCCTCTGCGGCTGCGGTGGATGAGAATACCAGTCTCCGCAGCTGTGAAGATTTTGGCCTGCAACTGGAGCTGCAGTATGCAGCTTAGTCCCAAATCCTTTTGAGAATCCAGCTTCAATGTTTAAAATAAATCAGGTATATCAATTCTGATTGGCCCATTGCCTATCTGTCTAATGAAGTGGTCCATGCTGACTGAATGAAAATTATCATTTGAGAAGTTATATGAACTTACACTACTAATGTATTTTTCTGACCCCCGGGTCCTTTTTCCAACTTCATTATAGCAACAGGAGCCCCATGAAGTACGTCAAGTCCTTCTTTTTCCTTCCAAAGTGTAACACTTTGCATATATTTGTCCCCATCTCCTGGTAGCCCATCATTGATGAGCTCTTGCCTGATTTAACTTTCTATGTCTTCTTCTGTAAAACTCTAGCAGTAGCACTGCTGAGAGGGGTTTTCTTAACTATGTTACTGTCTTTTACCACTGGACACTTTTAGGGAACTTACTTAACTGTGATATAAAAAGTTCACTACTGGTTAAATTTCATTTTACCTCAGGACACTTGCTTTACATTTGCTCACTGGTTGGCACACAGCCAGGACCTGGATTTATACATTTTACATTATACTGGGTGGGCTGTGGGTGTCTTATTTGTGTTATTGGGTAGGGACTGATTGTAGGTGGCTGATTCTACTATTCTTTGTAAAGAGTTGAGTGTGTGTGGGGGGTCAGTTAAATTGGATAAGGGGTATGGGGATTAATTATAATTGGGTTAATCTGGGTTTGGGTGGTTGTTTTAATCTATTTTGTTTTATTCTATGCTGTTGTTTTATTGTTGTTTCGAGCAGAGTACTTAGCTAGTAGGCTGGGAAATGTGCCTAGGTTTCATTTTCTGTAGATCCATCTACTTGGTGTCCCAGCTGTTGGACCTCCACCCTTTTGTTAACCTGCCTTTATCTTCCACAGCCTTTAGACTCTGTTGGGAGCTCAACATTGTGAAGAAGTGGGGGTGGTTGACAATGGGATGATAGGGTGTCTGATGGGGAGATCCATATTAGAGTGGTAAGGACCAGGAGATGCCTTGGGGTAAAATGGTGATGGCTCCATGTCATAAGGATGATCAAAAAATAGTGATCATCATTAGGGTGAGTGTACGTCACCGAAAATGAATTTTGGCGATGCATGCTCATGACAAGGACAAAAAAGGCACCTGAGACCTATGGGTTCAGTTTTTGATGCAGGGGGTGTGCCCCCCCCCGCATCCCCTTACTTATAGTTTCTCAACTCCAGGAGGATTCACATTGGGGGGTGGGGTGGGGTGGTGTGGGGTGAAAAACTTAAAAAAATGGAAAGCCGCCTGCAGAAAAAACCCTGCTCTATGCCAGATCTTAACCCTAGATAGAAACACAGACATTGATGGCAGATAAGGACCGCTTGGCCCACCCAGTGTGCCCATTTCCCTACCTATTGATTAAGCTGCAGCTTCTAGTTTACCAACAGCCTACTTCCTCCTACCTCCCACTATAATTGCCTTATGGCTGTCCCACGCATTCTTGAATTCCCCCACTGTTTTTGAGCCCACAACTTCCTTAGGAAGATGGTTCCATGTGTCCACCACTCTCTCTATAAAAAATATTTCCTCATGTTGCCCTTGAGCCATCCCCCCTCTATCTTTAAATTGTGCCCACTTGTTCTTGCATATCTCTTTTTCTGAAAGATACTACCTTCTTGGACTTTGTTGATTCCCTTGAGGTACTTGAAAGTTTCTATCATGTCTCCCTCTCCCTCCTTTCCTCAAGGGTATACATATTAAGCTCTCTGTGTACACATATTAAGCTGCTGTGGCCCACGTTCTGTGAACTGGACCTAGGCCTGGCATGTCTCCTTGTGAGATGTATGGATTCTGTTGGCCCACTGTTCACTGAGATTGTTCAGTGCTTGCTTTCAGAGGGGGTGTTCCCCAGTGCTCTGAAAGAAGCAATGGTGGGGCCCCTCTTGAAAAAAAAAATTCCTCAACCCTGACATCTTGGTAAAATATAGACCTATCTCTAATCTTCCTTTTTTGGGTAAGGTTATTGAAAGTTATGGCACTGCAGTTTGACGCCCACCTCATTGCTTTTGACATCTTTGAGCCCATCCAGTCAGGATTTAGATCTAAGCACAGTACTAAAACAGCACAAGTCTGGGTGCATAATGACCTCCTCAGGTCTAGGGACAGAGGTGAATAGTCAGTTCTTATTCTCCTTAGTGTCTCTTTTGTGTTCAACACTGTGGCCATAGTGTACTGTTAGATCACCTTTGGGAATTCTGTGGACTCACTGGTACTGTCATCAACTGGTTTGAGTCCTTTCTCACTGGTAGGGCTTGGAGGGTGGTAATGGGGAGTTTCTCCTCCCATCTGAGTCCCCTGCCTTATGGAGTCTCCACAGTTTGATCCTCTCACCCATACTGTTTGCTGTGTACATGCTGCCCCGAGTGAGATCATCAAACGTTACAGTGTGGGTTTCCACTGCTATGCAGATGATACCTAGCTGTTTATGTCCTTTGTGCCAGTGACGGTTGGTGTATTGGATGTACTAAATGTGTGCCTGGCTGAGGTCCATGACTGGATGTACTCTAGCTGGCTGAGGCTCAATCCAGATAAATAGAGGTTCTAGTGATTCAGCCTGGTCATCGGAAGGCCAATAGGGTGAGTTCTGGCTTGATGGTGGGCCTTACCCTGTTGGTGATCTCTGCAAAGGTGAGAAATATGGGCATCATCCTTGAAGATAGATTGACACTTGAGGTTCAGGTGTCATCTGGAGTGTTTTTTATCACTTGAGGAATAAGGCCCAGATAAAAGCTCTTATCCTGCCGAAGGACCTGCCCTCACTAGTGCATGCATTTGTAACATCCAGACTTGACTATTGTAATGCTCTCTATCTTGGGGTTAGTGGAGGGGTCCTGTGTCACCTGCAGTTCATGCAGAACATGGCAGCTAGGTTACCGATGGGCCTCCCAAGGTCATGTCATGTGAACCCAGTGCTACCTGATCTGCACTGGCTGCTGGTAAGTTGGAGAATCTCTTTCAAGTTGGGTCTTTTCACCTATAAAGCCCTATATGATCTGGATCCTAGCTATCTGTGTGTACTCCTCACTTCTCTCCACTCCCAGTGCTCTCTCTGCTCCTCTGAGGAAGGCCTCCTAGCAATTCCCAGTGCCCAGCTAAAACCTTCTGGTGAACGTACATTTGTGGTGACTGTGTCAGCTCTGTGAAATGTGCTCCCAAGGTCTTTGAGGGAGACCCCTCCCTGGAGGCCTTTAAGTGGGGACAGAAGACACATCTCTTTAGGGAAGCCTTTGGGATCTACTTTGATACTGGTCTTTGTGTTTCATTTGCTGTTCTTTTATTCCTAATAACACCCTGAACTTGGTTATCTATATTTCTTTGTGAAATATGTATTTTAATTTATTGCTTACTGTCTATATATTGTACAGCACCCAGAGCCTCAGGGGTAGGGTGCTTTATAAATAAAAACTTACTTACTAAACTTACTATCACCCAGGCCATCTTAATGTCATCTACAAACTTAAGCAGGCTGTTGGAGACCCAGAGTCCACTGAACAAAATGTCTAACAGCAGTGATCCCAGCACTCTTTCACAGATTTCACAGAGTACCTCTTCCACTCAAAGCACTTCCTGTCCACCACAGCCTGTAATTCCTGCCCCCAAGCCAGTTAATAGTTCACCTTGTGTATGCCTCAAGTATGTTGCACTGATGTAATCTGCCCAGAAGTTTCTCATGTTCCACTGTGTCAAAGGCCTTGCTGAGTCCAGACTGACAATGTCTGTGGCTCTGCTGGTCACCTCCCATACTATCTACTTGAAGCAGGGGAACAGGCTGGTTTGGCATAATCTGCACCTTGTAATGACATGCTGAAATTAGGTGTGAATCTTGGTTTCATCCAAGAGCTCCATTATTCTGTCCTTGATAGCTTCCAGAACCATGCTCAGCTTTGATGTAAGGCTGACCAATCTGTAGTTTCTTGGCTCTTATCTTGACTTCTTCCTGAAGATGAGTACAACACTGACCACTTTTCAGTCTTCCAGCACCACAACTGAAATGGACAAGGAATGCTTCCTACGGGTTTGTTTTACAGGCATGTACGTAATGAGTAACGTTATGTGTTCTTTTTGTGGTCAAAATAAATGGCTATAGACCACATAGAGAAATTGAGCACTAAATATTTAAAACAAGGCCAAAATTGATAGTAAGTTGCCCCATCCTGTGACTGTGGCCAGAGGTGACGAAATGAGTGTTAATGACTGAAAGAGGTCATCTTCCTTTCCTGGGAAGATATTTAAGGGGCATGGATGATGGTGGGACATACCACTGCACAATAATGTGTTACTACATTTGTACCCTATTTTAAAAAGTTATGCCATTACTGCAAGGGGCCAGGGAGCTTCTGTATTTAAAATAGGAGGAATAAAGTAGGAGGCAATATAGCGCAGTGGTCTAAGGCTCTAAGCTGCAAATTTGGTGATATTCAGCAGACCAGACCTGGGTTTGACTCTCACAGCTTCTACTTGCATACTGTGTGACCCTAAGCAAGTCACTTGTGTTCCCACGTCACTCCTGTAAAAAAGCTTTCAGCTTAGTGTGCTATACCTGGTTAAACAACTAAATAAAAAAATGATGTATAAAATGTATTACACTTAGTGGAGCATGTATGTGTTTTTTATTTCTCTAGATTCCTGTAAACTATTTTACCCAGGGGATTCAAAAATTAAGAACAGATGGTCAAATCTGTGAGTTTGATGAGTTGTTCATGGATGGTCCCTCCAAAACCCCTTGAGAAATTTACCTTGGCTACCTGGGCCTTGATTTTAAAGACTCCAAAGGAGGGAGAAAATGAAGATATGTATGCCTCATGTTTTATTACTTTGTCACAGTCTTATACACAGACCTTCAGTTTTTTATTGGAGCAGCTGTTCATGGTTGTGTTACGAGAGGTCCCATTCGAGGTACTGTTCTATTTTGATTTTATTTTAAAGGTATAACATGAATGACGCAGAAGTCAATTCTGAACTGAAATGGAGTCTGTGAGTCTAAAAGTTAGTGCTCAAAATATCTCACCAGTTACTATTTAAATGTTTCTGAAATGAAATATAAGAAACAAGGTATGGCAAAATATACCTTTAAACACAATAATAAAGCCTAAACAGGATGTTGGATTCTTACATTTAAAATGGAGCCTCTTAGTTACAGATTAAATAATTATAAAAAGATAGACTCCTGAGTTAAATGGAGCCTCTTGGTCTTGATCTGAACTGGGATCTGCTTCAGTGTTTTCTGTAATTCCAATAAAAATTATGAACACTACTGTGGTACTGGACTTTAAGCTTAACTTTCTATGGACCAGTGGACCTATCTGGGGTCAAAAATGATTCATGCAAGCCTGTATGGCTCTTTTGGGTTACAAATGTTTAAATACCCTTATTCTGCAATTAACTTGAACCCAGAGCTGTACACAGGTTACTTACTTATTAAGCATTACAGACTGCTGATGAGAAATGTTTCTTGTGGATTGGTCACACAGCTAATCAGTTTTTGAATTTATGCCAAGCTGATGAGTTAAAACAAGGATTCTAAAGAAGTATTCTCAAACTACAGAGCAGTGTAGGAGGGCAGCAGCAAAGGGCAACATGGTGCTGGATTGTATCATGAGAGGGATCTCCTCCAGGAGTGGGGTGGTGATCCTGCCTCTCTACAGGGCACTGGTCAGGCTGCACCTTGAGTACTGTGTGCAATTCTGTTGCCCACATCTGAAGAAGGATGTGAAATTACTGGAAGGGGTACAATGCAGGGCAACAAGGATGAGACAGGGGTTGGAGGACAGACCATATGAGAAGAGGCTGAGAGAGTTGAACATGTACACCTTGAAGGAGAGAAGGGACCGGGGGGATGTGATTGAGACCTTTTAGTGTGTAAAGGGGATAGACAAGGCAGGTACCGAAGGGATACTGAGGCTGAGGAGGGGGTAGGGACATGACAGGGCACAACCTTAGATGGGGGGGGGATTTAGGGCAGAAATGAGGAGACACATTTTCATGGAGAGGGTCATGTCAGAATGGAATGTTCCACTCGAGGAGGTGATAGCCTATAAGACAGTGGGTAGTTTCAAAAGGGAATGGGACAAGGTGGGCGGAGGGTAATTGGGAAGGGGAGGGGTGAGGCACCTGCAAGTTGCAGGTGCTAGCTGCACACTCGAGCAGACTTGATAGACCAGGTGGCCTATTTCTGCTGGCAAATTCATATGTTTGTATGTAGCTAATATTTAATTCCCTGAGACCCCTCAGCTGGCATCAGATTTGAAAGAAGACTGTCTTTTGATTGTGGGTTTTGGGACTTCTTATGAACCAGATTGTGTCTCTGATGGTGGACATTATATGCCCATACAGAGACATTTATCATTTTACTTCTTATTTTGTGTTTTTTATGTATTTTATAGTTTGCAGTGCTAAGTTGATGCATGTTTAATGGATGAGGTATACTTGCTTTGAACTTAGCATAAAATTGTATGCTACATTTACTACTAATCTCCTAGGTCTTGTTGGAGTTACTATTTTTAAAGGATTCTTTACTCATAATCTGTTTATAAGGTGTTTTGATTATATGGGATTTCTTGATATAGGAGATAAGGGAAAATCAATGACATGTTAAATTACTTTCATGGTGAAGAAATATCCAGAGTTATTATAAGAGAATTTCCGACAAATAGATTTTGACTTAACTTTTTGGGATGATTTCATTTTATATCATTAAATCAGAAGATTATGTTCAATCGGTACTTAATTTTAGGAAGTGTAGGTCAAATTTTAGCATTACTGAAAATGTATTCTAATAACTTTTATGTTATTTATTTTACTGTCTAATGTATGATTTTTCTTTTAAATATTGCTGTATTTGTATAACATGCTTTATTCTTTTAGTGTATTGTAATGGCAACTTGCCAAACAATAAAATTAAACTTACTTAGTCTCTCTCACAACTGGACTGGCAGTCTCATAAAAGATTATGTAAGCATTTCAGCCAGTTATTCCTGTGGTACCACTATGAACCCAGGCATTATCCATTTGCCACTGGTGTGATCTTTGCCAGGTAGTTAGCTAGCAGAGCATGAGTGTCACATATGGCACTGAAGCTATCCATGATGCCAAGACCCTTTCCAGTGAGCATGTATCCCACTGGGGACCCTTTGGTTACTTAGAATGGCTATTCATGTGTTATTGTAAATTATGCAATGGGGCATACTGATTTGCTGACTGGCACATTTCAGCTCTGATAAATATTGGCAGCACCACCACAAAATATGCCAGTTAGCCACTTTACTAAAGTAAATGTAAATCACTACTCCTGATCCACTGTGCTAGCAACTGCCACGCCTGATGAAACACTTGCTGTCTCCAACCTCAGATTCTGTGGAAGGATATTACATTACAGAAAACTTTTTTTTAATAAACCTTTTTTATTGTTTTTTTTCCCTAACCATTGCCTACTATAAAGTGTATAAATGCAATTGATGGGATTTACCCACTTCTGGTGTGGTTAAATCACCCAATCTGTGGCCTCATGAACAAAAAAGGCAACGAAAATAGGAGGTTTCATTGCTTGTGCCACTGAAGGGGTAGTATACATGGCCACATGTTCCTGTGGAAGTTTTTATATTGGTAAAACCAAAAGAAGACTGAAAGAATGCATAGGGGAACATCTAAGAGCCATTAATGATAAAGATCCAAGAAATGCACAAATCAGATAGAAAGAATTACCAACAGAAAGGAACATCATTGGTCATTTAAGGTCATAGAAAAAGCAATAAAAAGTCCAAGGGGAGGTGACTATGACAGTGTTCTCTTAAAAAGGGAACAATACTGGATTTTTGCTACAGGAGCATCTGAGAAACCAGGGTTGAATGACAGAACTGACCTTAAACCTTTCCTTAAAAAATAAGCCCCCCCCCCCCCCGGATACTTTGGCTGAAATACAGTTGCGTTTTTAATATGTCAAAATGAATTACAATATTGTTGAAATTAAGGAAAATTCTTTAACACATTTAAGTAAACATTAGCATAACTCTTTTAACCCTTTTTTTTTTCAGATGTTTTGTGTCTGGGACCTGGCCCTGTTTTATTGTGGACCCTCAAGGGAAACCATGTGTAAAAATGAGGAGAACACAGATTTGTGGTTAGTCCAGAACTGGTAAAAGTAATAAAACATAAGAAATGCAATGAAATGATTTATAATATAGTTATGATATGTTAATGATTACATATATATAACAACTGTGTTTTAAAAAAATACATATGATAGATTTAATATTAAGAAACAGTGAATCAGTTATGTATAATCATAATTTTTTAGATTGATACATGAGATATGTGAAGTCCGTGAAACCATTCAGATCTTTTGTAAAATAATTGTTTTCACTTTTAGAAGCACTGTCGCTTGAAAGATTCCTGTATTTATTGTTAGTTGGTGTAATAGACTGCTATCCTATGATTAAGTGCTGGGGGGGGTGTGAAACATGTAAGGAAGTTCCTTGTAAGAGAGGGGGAGAACCTGCATGGAAGCTCTTTGAGTGCTGTGTTTGTGCACTTAAAAAATAAAAATAGCACTGCTTTTACACCTTAAGTCTTTTTGCTGCTGCTTCCATTCATGGGCTGTTGGTACACATTTATTAAGAACTAAATGCCAAGAACTGTATCTAAGTAGCCAGTGCTGGCAACATTTTCTCTTCAAATCTATTTGTTGATTCAGCCAGGCACGGCAACCCAGGTGCAGGCCCACTAACATCCCTCTAATAGTCACTTGTTCCAACGGGTGGATTTGCAAGGGTTTACAAAAGGAAAATACAACAATCCATTGTGACGTCTAGTTAACTAGCGTACTTACGAACTTTAGAAACAGCCTGAAAAATTCCTAATAATTTTGTGTCACAGATGCGACTCTCAGCTTTTCGATGCTGCTTTAATGGCAAGCAGCACAAATGAGAATGCAAGTGGGAGGGCTGAAGGAAACGCAACATAGATACAAGGGAGTCCCTTTCACTCAAGGATATTATTTACACCAACACAACGTTGGAGACTAGTTCATTTACCGAGTTACTCAAAAAGAACAGTAAATATGATAAAGGACCTGTAGGAATTAAACAAGTGTTTTATCTACTTGAAAGAGCAGCTTTCAGAACCAAGAGATTATATTGGGAAAGGATATCGCTACGAGCATATCTAGAGGTGGAAAGAGTTCCGAGGGGACTCAGAGTTTTAGAGAGGCCATGTTTTGGACTACAAAGAAAGGGCTTTTTAGAGAACTGTCAGAAGATCAGCCATGGAGCCAGTAAATTGTACGTAGAATTAATCCTCACAGAAAATGCTGAAATACAAAAGGAAACTGATGAGGAAATAAAAACAAGGGAAGCAACTTTACACAAATTCATAAATCATCCCCTGTATGAGAAACTATGTGAACATTTGAAATCTAACCTGATAAAATATGATAAAAAGATCCAGGACATCAAACAAACCAAGTCTGAATGAGACGCTAACGACTACAGTAGCACGACCATTTTCGGTTGGGGTAGGAATGTGAGATTCGATAGAGATACAGTGAGTCATGAACCTATTCCCAATAGAGCTATTCTTTGAAATTCCAATGAAAAACTGGATGGAACCCATGGTCAACAATTAAACAGCACTGATGAAATATATCAAGGGGGAAGAGGGATATCCTGAGTCATCTGGTATTAATAGAATGCCAGAAGGCCTGAGACAAAGCCAAAGGATTAATTTCAACCAGCCCCCCAAAAACAGACCAGGGGGGCAGGAAGAGGTGGAGATGGCAGAAATCAAGGCAGAGGGAGATGAGGATGGCATACACAAGGGAACTTGAGAGCAGGATACCAGTGAACAACACTATCAACATATCAACATATACTCTTTGGGATATAGAGAAAGGACTCTTTTTTTTTTCTATTTACTCTTTTTGTGCCACTCCTCTCTCTCTTCTGGCCATTTGCCTGGTCATGGACATCTCAGCTGCGACATCCCCACATGAGCCGTTCTCCTGGGACCCCCTGGATTACCCTCCCTGGGTGTAGACATGGTACCCACCCCTTAAGGTGCCACAAACAATGGGATAGGGTGGGAGTAGGCCTAGGGAGCTGATTGTAGCTGAGGAGAGGGTGTCATATAGGCAGGGAGGAGGCTAGCCAGTTTTTTCTCCCTCTGGGGGGCAGGAATGTGCAATGATGCCAGCGTCCATCCTGCCCCTGGTTACCTTGTGGCGCCATATGCTTGCTGCACTCCTGGCCTCCACCAGGGTCCCCCTTGCACCGGTGGCAACCCACACCCTCCCCCCAGAGAAGGAGAGCAGTCGTGGGATGTTTGATCCTTCTCCCCTCGGCTGGCCCTTTGACGACCCGAGTCCATTCCTGAACCCAGGTCACTGGCATCGCAAGTGGAAATCCAACTGCTGTGCCAGTGGGCTGGCTCAGAGAAAGGACTTCTGAATAAAGGACTGTCTTTTGTCCCAAAGCAAAGGTTCAAGTTTATTTGAGACTATTGTGGACTGTCACAAACTTCCAAGAAATTTAAATCTATGCTCTTTTTTCGATAAGAGGGAGGAAAATGGAATAGATATGAATATGGTGGTGGTAATTGATTATATGTTAAATTATGATGATAATCCTGAAGTTATACAGACGTTTAAACCCCCTTCTACATTCTGTCCCCCTCTTACAACAACACTGCAGACTTTTTTGAAAAGTTGTGAGCATGAGTTGTTAGACCTAGATAGAAATTTACATGACACTGGGAAATGTGAAATGTATCCCAATCTAAGTAGGGCGAAGAAAACAGCTCTAAATAAATTGGGGTCCAATAAGGCCATTACAATAAAACCAGCTGATAAGGGGGGATCCATTGTCATTATGGACACAGAGAAATATACTACTGAAGTTCTTAGACAGCTAGGTAATCAAGATTTCAATGAAAAAGTTCCTATCAATTTAACACCCATTTATAAAACAAAAGTAGACAAATTTATGTCAGAATCTAAGGAAAAGGGGTGGTTAAATAAAGATACTTTTGATTTTTGAACAGTTGAGAACCCTGTGAGAGCATGTTTTTACTACCTAGCTAAGGTACATAAGTGCCTTATAAACTCTCTGGGTTGTCCCATAGTGTCAGAAAATAATTATCTCACTGAACCCCTATCTCAATATGTTGAATTTCATATTAAATCACTAGCACAAGATATTCCATCATATATAAAACATACAGGGGATATTTTGTTAACATTAGAAGAAATTGAAATTGAGGAGAGTAGTATGTTTGTAACACTAGATGTGGAATCCTTATATTCAAATATACCACATGAAGGGTGGTTGGAGGCCATGGAATACTATCTGAACAAAAGAGAAGTGAATGACCCACCCACTGAAATGTTAAAAAAATTAGCAGAATTTGTGTTAAAGTGTAACACCTTCTTTTTTGAAAATGCACAATATATACAAAGAAAAGGAACTGCCATGGGCTCAACTTTTGCTCTAAACTTTGCCAATATGTATTTAGGAAAATGGGAAGAGGAAGTTATTAGACATGCAGAAATAAACCCTTACCTAGACAAAACTGATCTATACCGGCGCTATGTTGATGATATTTTTATCACCTGGAAAAGCACGGAAGAAGAACTATTTGGCTTTGTTAGGTTCCTAGAAAATAGTAATAAGAACCTTTTTTCTAAACTTAAAAAATTTTCACTATCCCAAAAAGATTCAATAATGGTAACATATAGGGAAACAGTTAAAAATCTAAAAAAAACAAATTACTATGGCTAAACATAACTTAGAATTTAAAATAGTACACACAAAAGGCTGCCATAAGACATTATATTCTTACCTAAATGAAAAAAAAGGGTTGTAACAACCCAATTGGGCCATTAATTATTAATAAACAAACAATAACATCGGACACAGCAACTGCGATAGAATTAAATAATTATTTCTCATCAGTTTATGTACAAGAATTAGCTCCTTCATTCACTGCAGTAACATCAAATGTAGAAACATATAGAATTTCCATGCAGGAGACATTGACTGTACTGGACACCCTAAAACAACATACTAGTCCAGGTCCAGATAGCATAACTTCAAGATTTCTAATGGAAACAAAGAACTCCATTGTTTTACCCTTAACAATTATCTATAATAAACCTCTTTAAGAATCAGTGGTACCTAAAGACTGGTGTTCTGCTATAGTCACACCTGTTTATAAAAAGGGCTCCCACTCAAAAACAGAAAACTACCGCCCTATTAGTTTAACTTCGATACCATGTAAATTAATGGAAAAAATCATTAAACAAAATTTAGAAAATGAAATATTAAATGTAAACGTTAAGGATGAATACCAACACAGGTTGAAACCAGGCTTTTCATGCACTTCAAATTTAATTTCCTTTTATAATTATATTAGTTATAATTTAGACTGTAATATTCCTATGGACATCATTTTGCTGGACTATATTAAAGCATTTGATAAAGTTTCACACTTTATTTTGATCAATAAGCTTAGTAGTATGGGTTTTTCATCTTTGTTAGTTTCATGGGTAGGTCAATGGCTGAACTCAGAATTCAGAGAGTCAGGGTAAATGATGCCCTGTCAGAAACAAGGGATGTGACCAGTGGGGTGCCTCAGGGCTCTGTGCTGGGGCCTACTTTGTTTAATCTATAAACAAAGCAAAAGGACTAGCGACACCTCCCCCACATAGCATAGCATTTAAACTATCAAATGCCAAAATTGGCTATATTTACTTTCAAGCTCCATATGAGGAGAGGGTCCTCTTAGTTTCAGATTGGAATTCCAATTTGAGTAAGCTAAATCACCAAACGTCAAGGTGGGACCCTTCGATTTAGTCCCTAACTTTACAATGCCTCAATGGCTACTAGCTAACTGCTTTTATACTGTGCTCCCAGCATTGATTTTACACAGGTGATTTAACTTTCAAATGCCTAAATGGCTACTGTGCTTCCAGAAGGGATTTAACACAGACATTTTAAAGGGAGCAAGCTATAGAGGAGCACCATAAACTCCCCAAATCCAAGTAAAACCATAAAAACAAAAAATATCTGCTCAAACCTTTAAATTACTACACAATGGAATTCACATTTCTTATAAGAGTGCTGCTAGATAGTAACAAATAACAAACAAAGCAAAAGGACTAGCACACCCTCCCCCATAGCATAACATTTAAACTATCAAATGCCAAAATTGGCTATATTTACTTTCAAGCTGCATGTGAGAGAGGTCCTCTTAGTTTCAGATTAAATTCAATTTGAGTAAGCTAAATCACAAGCGTCAAGGTGGGACACTTGATTTAGTCCCTAACTTTACAATGCCTCAATGGCTACTTCAGCTAACTGCTTTACTGCCCTAGCAGGAATTTCACACAGGATTTAACTTTCAAATGCCTAAATGGCTACTGTGCTCCCAGAAGGGATTTAACACAGACATTTTAAAGGGCAAGCTATAGAGGAGCACCATAAACTCCCCAAATCCAAGTAAAACCATAAAAACAAAAATAGCTGCTCAAACCTTTAAATTACTACACACTGGAATTCACATTTCTTATAAGGGGTGCTGCTAGATGGTAACAAATAACAAACAAAACAAAAGGACTGAGCCACCTCCCCCACATAGCATAACATTTAAACTTTCAAATGCAAAATTGGCTATATTTACTTTCAAGCTCCATGTGAGAGAAGGGTCCTCTTAGTTTCAGATTGGAATTCCAATTTGAGTAAGCTAAATCACAAGCGAGGGTCTCCTTCTTAGTTCAGATTGAATTCACCAGTAGCAACAACGTTATAATCTTCGATTAGTCCTCATCTCTATATCAGCCAATGGCTAGCCAACTGCTTATACTGTGCCTCAGCAGCATAAAAGCAGTTAGCTAGTAGCCATTGAGGCACTGTAAAGTTAGGGACTAAATCGAAGGGTCCCACCTTGACGTTTGGTGATTTAGCATACTCAAATTGGAATTCCAATCTGAAATTCAGAGGACCCTCTCCTCACATGGAGCTTGAAAGTAAATATAGCCAATTTTGGCATTTGAAAGTTTAAATGTTATGCATGGGGGAGGGGTGTGCGCTAGTCCTTTTGCTTTGTTTGTTATTTGTTACCATCTAGCAGCACTCCTTATAAGAAATGGAATTCCATGTGTAGTAATTTAGAGGTTTGAGCAGCTATTTTTGTTTTTATGGTTTTACTTGGATTTGAGAGTTTATGGTGCTCCTCTATAGCTTGCTCCCTTTAAAATGTCTGTGTTAAATCCTTCTGGGAGCACAGTAGCCATTTAGGCATTTGAAAGTTAAATCACCAGGTAAAATTGCTGGGAGCACAGTATAAAAGCAGTTAGCTAGTAGCCATTGAGGCATTGTAAAGTTAGGGACTAAATTGAAGGGTCCTACCTTGACGCTTGGTGATTTAGCTTACTCAAATTGGAATTCCAATCTGAAACTAAGAGGACCCTCTCCTCACATGGAGCTTGAAAGTAAATATAGCCAATTTTGGTATTTGAAAGTTTAAATGTTATGCTATGTGGGGGGGGGGAGGGTGTGCGCTAGTCCTTTTGCTTTGTTTGTTATTTGTTACCATCTAGCAGCACCCCTTATAAGAAATGTGAATTCCAGTGTGTAGTAATTTAAAGGTTTGAGCAGCTATTTTTTGTTTTTATGGTTTTGTTTAATCTATTTATAAGTGATATGTCTATCTCGACCAGTAATATCATTGTCAAATTTGCTGATGACACTAAACTTGGGGGGAATGACTAACAGCCGGAGTAATGGAAATGGACTGCAGACTGATTTAGCTTCAGTGGAACAGTGGGCACTTATTAATAAAATGCACTTTAACATATCTAAGTGTGCTGTATTACATCTGGGAAAAAATAATCTCGGACAAACATACTATCTGAATAATACTATCATTAGAATTTCAAAAACAAAAAGATCTGGGAATATTAGTTAACGATGAATTAACTTCAACTACCCACTGTACTAAAATAGCAAATCAGACAAATGAACTACTCCGCAGATAACCAAAACCTTTGTGTCTAGATCAGAACAATGTCTTTTGTCCCTGTATAGATCTCACATCAGGCCCTTCCTGGATTATGGTTCATCTTTTTGGAGCCCTTATTTGAAAACAGATATTAATAGAATTGAACAAGTCCAATGTAGAGCCACTAAACTTATTCGACACTTAACCAACTTGGACTATAATACTAGATTAAATAAAACAAGACTTTATACCCTTAAGCAAAGAAGAATCAGAGGTGACTTACTTCAGCTCTTTAAAATACTTAGAAACCAGGAACAAATGCTGATATGCGATATTGAATATTCCACAAGAAAAACTGTGGCTAGACTTCATAATAGACAGTTGGAAGTTATGAGAGCTAACAGTAATAAAAGACTGAACTATTACACCATCAGAACACCTAGATTATGGAATACCACAGGACATACTTGATTCGCCAAACATTTTAATGTTTCAAAACAAATTAGATAAATGGTTGCTAGGAAGGGTTTTGGGTTAATGTTCCATGTATATGGAGGACAATCACAATGGGCAATCCACCTTCGTTTGTCCTATGCACCAAAGTACCAAAATACCAAACCTCCGCTCCTCACTCTCACTTAGCCTAGAACAAATCAGTTTTTTGGACCTAATAGTAGAAAAGGATGGAATAGTGGGAATAAAAACAGACTTGTACAGAAAGGCCACATACAGGAATATGCTGTTACAGACCAGAAGAAGTCACCCCATCACACCATTGCTGGTATTCCTAAAGGACAATTTATTAGGACTAAATTTATTAGGACTGTAGCGATAGGGAAACCTATGAGAAAAGAGCAGAGAAACTGAAATGCAGGCTACAAGAAAGGGAATATCCAGAAAAAGTGATTGCCAGGGCAAGAGAAGAGGTTGACTGATTGGAAAGATTTTAGATTATGAAGAAAAAAACAAGGGAAAAGAGAGAAAGGAGATCTAAGGATTAACTTTGTGAACACTTATAGTGCACAATCAAAGGAGATAGGGGCAATAGTCCAGAACCACTGGCACATGGTGAGCCTGGATTCAGGCCTAAAGGACCTGAAAATACTAAACCACATTTGGTACATAGAAAAGGGAAAAGCATAAAAGATACTCTAGTACACTCAGTACAACCTAGACAAGGATGGTGTAAGATGTGGTTACCTAAAAAACAGGATGAGTGCTTTAGATGTGGTAATTTCAAGTTGTGTCCAGTATTAAAACAGAAAAAAAAATTATGATAACCCAAAAACAAAAAAGGCATCTAAAATAAGAGGTTTCATTACTTTTGCCACTAAAAGGGTAGTACACATGGTCACATGTACCTGTGGAAGTTTTTATATTGGTAAAACCAAAAGAAGAGTGAAAGAACACATAGGGGAACATCTAAGAGCCATTAATAATAAAGATCCACGAAATGCACTAGCAAATCACATGGAAAGCGTTACCAACATAAAGGAACACAGTTGGTCTTTTAAGAGCATAGAAAAACCAATAAAAAGCTCAAGGGGTGGTGACTATGACAATGTTCCCTTAAAAAGGGAACAATACTGGATTTTTGCTACAGGAGCATATGAGAAACCAGGGTTGAATGACAGAATTAACCTAAAACCTTTCCTTAAGAAATAAGCCCCCCCCCCGATACATTGGCTAAAATACAGTTGCATTTTTAATATGTCAAAATGAATTCTAATATTGTTGAAATTAAGGAAAATTATTTAACACATTTAAGTAAACATTAGCATAACTCTTTTAACCCTTTTTTTCTTTTAGATGTTTTTTGCCTGGGACCTGGCCCTGTTTTATTGTGGACCCTCAAGGGAAACCATGTGTAAAAATGAGGAGGACACAGATTTATGGTTAGTTCAGAACTGGTAAAAGTAATAAAACATAAGAAATGCAATGAAATGATTTACAATATAGTTATGATGTGTTAATGATTATGTATATATAACTGTGCTTTAAAAAAAAATACATATGATAGATTTAATATCAGGAAACAGTGAATCAGTTATGTATAACCATACTTTTTTAGATTGATATGTGAGATATGTGATGTCTGCGAAACCATTCAGATCTTTTGTAAAATAATTGTTTTCACTTTTAGAAGCACTGTCACTTTAAAGATTCCTGTATTTATTGTTGGTTGGTGTAATAGACTGCTATCCTATGGTTAAGCACCAGGGGGCGTGAAACGCATTAGGAAGTTCCTTGTAAGAGAGGGGGAGAATCTGCATCGAAGCTGTTTGAGTGCTGTGTTTGTGCACTTAAAAGATAAAAATAGGACTGCTAGCACTGCTTTTGCACCTTAAGTCTTTTTGCTTCTACTTCCATTCATGGGCTGTTGGTACATATTTATTAAGAACTAAACTTCAAGAACTGTAAGTAGCCAGTGCTGGCAACATTTTCTCTTCAAATCTACTTTTTGATTCAGCTGGGCACGGCAACCCAGGTGCAGGCCCACTAACGTCCCACTAAAATGCTTAATATCTGCTGGGTGCTATTATAAACAGGGCCAGTGTTCTTTTTCACAATATACTATAGCTGCACTGTGTTGGTTTACAACGTCTTCAGATGAACTACCAAGGTGGTTCACGCAGAAGAAAGTATACCATGCATGTAATTGAACCAATCTGTTCTAAAAGAGTATTTCAGCTTTGAAATGTCATTAAAAGGAGGAGCAAACATATGTCAGACCCATGGTATAAGTGGCTGTTTACTGTACTATAAAGAATGGAGAGGACTAAAATAGGTACCGCTTCTTTCAGTGCTTTGCAGTTTAAATGCAGGCTAGCCCATTACTCACTGCTCCATGAAGCATTAAAATTTCTGTTTAGGTCAGTCCCGATGCAGTCTGTGTTGGGGTTCCTGGAGCGATTCTTTCTCCACATCCGGTTCTGGAGAAAAAAATGATACAAATGTGACAGCTAATGTTTTCAATGTTTACATAACATAGTAAGATAAGGCAACTGTTGAAAACCCTTGTCAGCTCTGTTTCGTGAATTATACTTGTAAAGGCAATACTACATCTGTAATGCTTATTACAGTATACCGTTTCTTCCTTTCCCTCTGTAATTGCCTTCATGTTGTAGTTTATATCTTAAGAGCCTGTGACACCTCAGGGTAAACTTTGGAAATTTATATACAGTTCTAGTTGTCTTTTCATATTTCCTGCTTCTTATCTTCCCTTTGTTCTCTATTACTAGGTATATTTGTATGGAAACTGGATTCTTGCCCTTTGGAGTTCATTTGTTCCTCCTTGTCTACATGTGATGTCTTAAATCTCCTGTGTGTGACATCATAATGACTTCCATGGCAATAAATCATGACTCAGAATTATGACATAATGTGTGGAAAGGCAGCCAGAGCAGATGAAGTCCGAGGGTCAAGGACTGTATTTTCAAGCAGATGTCTGAGGTAGTTAAGACAAAGGGGAAGAAAACTGCAGCTAATATATGAAATAAAGGCAAAACTGTGTGTAAATAGTATGTTGCCAACATTTTTCAGTGATGTCACATGCTCTTTAACTTATTTATTCTCTCCAGGACATGGCTGAAAACGGATATAAGCCCTAGTCTGCCTCCCAGTGTTACAAACCAATCCACGAACCAACCAACCAACCAACGTAGGTGTATTAGATATCATGAAACGGACATAAAAAAATCCAGATATCTAATTGGCCAAGGAGTTTGAAACCCAGTGCTGATACCTTAACACGACAGCACTGGGAAAATATTTGTGACCACACTGACCTGTCTACATTAAGTAGGCCCAACCGATAACTAGTCTGCATCTCAGTTTGCTTACTTATATTTAAAAAGATGTATGATCTGCTATTGATTGACCAAACAGCAAAACTGCAATAGCTCAAAATATGACTACTTTTTTCTCGCGTTTTTACATTTTTTCTCATTTCTGTGTATTTAAATTACTTTTTTAATTATTTAATCACTAATACTAATGGGCCCATTTTGTAATCACAGTAATGCAAGCCTGGGTATGCTTTGTCCTGGGAAAATAGCATTTCTTGGGTGCTGGAAACACTCAGCCCTTGGCCTCATTCTTCAATCCACCTCAGGCATGCCATTAAACCAGTACAATGCACACCCTGTCGTGCCTTATTGCTTAAATAAGGCTGATGATAGTCGTTAGCCTTGCCTCCATTTTGTCTTAGTACTTATATCCAGTTATACCTTTTTACCACAGGTACTCATCTACTTTCTGGTTCAATTACCCTGCTATTTCTGTTTATTTATTTATTACAGTCTACATTTTATCACCATTATCTCCCCACACCTGCTCTAGATCCTCTTTTTATCAGCCTGTGCCCACATCCTACTCTCAGAGCTCTCTGGAACCAGAATACATACCTCTGTCCAAGAGTAGACATAGCCATCAACATTGAAAACTGGCAGCACATAGATATCCAGGTTGTCAAGGAGTTTTTTCATTGCCATGTTAGTATGATATCTACCAACGGCCTGCAAAAAAGACATTGATAGCGTTACAGAAAGCATTAACTAGTGCTGGAAATTACATTATGTGCTTTTGGAGCTATAATAGGGGCCTTGTCATCAACCGGGCAGAGTAGCATCCAGGTGCCTCCGAGAATCATCTGTCTCCCCTCTGGAGGTCCCTAGAGTTTCTTCTGCCATGGGCAGCAAAACCCTTTGCTGGTCTGCCCCTCCCTATGGATCAAACTCCTCATGTTTCTCCACTCCACTGCCTCTCACCCCTCTTTCAAAACCCACTACAAGGCCTGTCTGATGTCAGAAGCCAAATGCTCTTGCTCTACTGGGTAAGTGGGCATCCCTTCCTGGTCATTTTCCTCCTTTCCCCACTTCCATACTGTGGGGCCCTTACTAGAGGCTCTGGCACCCTACTGTGCTCTGGACTCTCCCCTTACCTTGCTTTGTACTCTCCTGCCTCCTGACTACGTTATCACACTTACCATCTGTTGATTGTATTATTGTAACTGTGCATTTACCATACTACAGGATTGTTTGCTGTACCTGGTACTGTACTGTAACCTTAATTTATGTATTGCCTCTGTGTGCCATGCTTCTTGCACTGAACTATGTTGCCTGTTAAACTGTTCATACTACCTGTATGTGCCTTACAGTACTCAATGTGCCATGCTAGTGGCCCAAGTCATGCTTAAAATGGTTCATTGGATCAGTGTACCTACCTAGTCATCAAATAAATCAATAAATTAATAAATATACAAACCTATGGCCCCTTCTAATAATCAGTAATTGGAAGGGGTGCATGAAATACTTTGGAGCACTTCGACATTGTGGGGTTAACTGTTATCTCACCATAATTTAAATTTTGCACAAAACATTGTACAAAGGACAATGACCCGAAGGATTATATATGATGAGCAGGGGGAACATTCTGTATGTTAAGCTGGGTTGTTAAACCACCAAGACTCCTCCCACTCACAAGGTAATAGATGATAAAAATGAATACAAGTATTGCAGAGGTACTGTGTCAGCTCGATTTGTTTGTCTGTTATGTGTTGTTGTAGGGGGAAGACTGTTAGTGAAGCGGGCAGAGAAGCAGGTGGGAGGAGCATACCTCTCAACCTTTTGTCCCCCAAATGTGGAACATTGCCTGTCAAAATGTGGAACAAACCGGCAAAACGTGGAACACTTGATCAAATCTTTACCTAAGAAGCTCAAAACACTGTTAAAATGTTGCATTTGTGTTCAAAAAGTCTGTTGTTAATTGAATAATATATTTTTTGCATCATTTACTATGGATTTTTGCTTTAAAGTGTTGACTTTGAATATGGAACAAGTCCTCACGATGTGGAACAGGGAGCTTTTGTGAAGTAAAATGAGGAATGTTCCTCGTAATGTGGTACAGTTGAGAGGTATGGGGAGGAGCCATGATTGTTTTATGTGTAAGTGCACAGTCAGTCTCTTTCTTGCCAGTCTCCTGTACATTAACAGCTAAAACAAATGTAAAATAAAATGAGTAATAATAAGTACATTGGCAAAAGTGTGTCAGAACAGTTTATGTGTAAAAGTGCATAGAAGTAGGAGTGGAAGCAGGTACTATAATTGTACAATTTACTATAAACTCTATTGTAAACTTGTGACTTATAAACCAACATGCTTTATACAGTACACCCACAGTATCTCTATGTAAGGTGGTCCTGGATCAGAGCTAAAACCTATACTAACCCTGTATTTTCAGTGTCCCTCAATGTAATGAGCAGGAAGCTTTATGAGTTATCAGGCCATCCTTGAAGCTGAGCCCCTCCCATTATGGCGTATGAACTGCCAGGACCAAATCAATATGGTGCTTCATTAGCAGGTGGACTAATAGCAAAGCTACAATAAAAGATTCCTGGCTGGAATATTCATCTTTTAAACAGCTTGTAATGTAAAGTCATCTGATGGGATTAGAACCCAAATTGTCAGTGCTGTGATTAACTCTAATGCAGCTTGAAGGTATGCTTAATGTGTTGTTGGGTTACCAAGGAAGGAACCATTGGTTCAGAACCAGGTAAAAACACAACACTTTTGTATTCTCAGCAAGGGGCCAATGTTCAAATCCCAAGAGGGACTTGTGCAGTTATTTCAACATTTTTCTCTGTTTGAATTCAACCACTGTGGTGTCCATGATGATGAGGAGTTGAAATTGTAAATTTATAGAGAACAAACTTAGTTAAGAACAGAAATTGTGCAGGAAGGAAATACTCTTGACAGTAAAATACTGTGGTAGCTTTACCACCGTAACTCATTATGTGGGTTAAAAATACTAAAAAAGTTCAAACACATGCAAGCTGAAAAAGAAAAACAATTCAAAATAACTGTATTGCCCATTTTCAGCATGTTATTAATTGTACTGTTTTGCTTTATTCTGAACTACCATTGTTGTTATGCATGCTTTATGCATTGTAGAAACTGCCAATTTACTGTACTGCAGTCTCACCTTATGTTAATGCCGTCTAGCCCCTGCCTGTATTTTTTCTTTATGATACTTTTCATTTTCTCACTATGCATTTCTCATTGAAACCTTCCAGGTCGCACCTGAAAATAAGCATTTTTGTCTAGTGTGCTTACCAGTTCAACAAAAGCTAAATAAAATAAATAATTGCCATGTCTCACTTTTGAACTCTTGGGGGCGGGGGGGTGAACCCCTATAAGTCCCTCTCATGTCGCTGTGCTGGAGTCTACTCCCAAACCACACTTTCACAAAAACTACTGGATCCAGAAGGAAATGCAACTCAGCTAATCAGGGTACACGGCAAGACATATTATACCCAGTATTAAAAGACCATACTTAGGCTGTAGCCAGTCTACGTACTGTGCCATAAGCAGCTGGATAAACTATAACTCAAACAAGAGCTGGCTAGACCTAACAGAGACTGTCTTTGCTGTTTTTTTCTGTCAAATATATAACATATAATAAATTGATCTTTGTTGTGGTATTATTGGGGAGATTTTATTTTGATGAAAGGTGGTTGCTTCAGAATATGTGCAGTTCAATATCAAGCATGTGGTGGAACATATAAATAAAACACACAGATGAGGGAATTTAAAATGGCAGCTCACTGCATATTTAAAGCAACACTATTTGTAAGTGGCAAAATGTCATCATAAAGTTTTTTTTTACAGTAATAATGTACTTCTGTCAAAAACATCAATGTAAGCAATACCATCAATGTAAGCAATAATACCCAACAGGGTGAGCGGTATCATGCTATACCGGACCGCCCAGGGGCGTAATGAGGCCCGACGCCGCAGCCCCTGGAAGGTCTGGTATAGCACAATACCGCCCACCCTGGAGGGTATTATTGTGCTTAGAAAATGGGCACAGTTGAACAATATTAATTAAAAAAAATTGTTAACTAAATAATTAGTTTAATACGACTTTTATAATAAAATAGTTCCTGTACATGGATTTAACTTGTCATCTTGGTTAACCCCCAACACACAGACACACACACGAGTTGCTTCATTTGTTAGAAAATATGATTTATATTAAACAAACAGAGGAAGCACTGGTGTGTGTGCACAGTCAGTCCACAGCTTGACTTCTGAGCAACAGCCTGACATTGGGACCTGAGCGGGACTCGGGAGACATCAATCACAATCTGTGTTAGTACAGCAGCTTTTCCCCCCTTAATAATTTTAGTTCTTTTGACCAGGTGGCAGGGATGTAGATGGGGAGTGGAGCATGGATCGGGAGCAGAGTGGCGATTGGGAGTGGAGCGGGGGTGGAGCCTAAGCAAGCTGGGAAAGATGTGTCTTGTAGTGGTGACCGTGTGACGAGCTAGCGGTGTTCAAAATAGAAAAAAATGACAGGATCTAATGAATATCATCTGTGGAGGTGGACGCAAGTTACCAGCTTGACAGCGGTCAGCCAGAGTAATGGGTGCGAGACCGCGGTTGGCAGAGTGACGCTGTTGCTATTCAGTGTGATTACGGAGAGATGAACAGTTGCTTGCCGCATAAAAATGTGAGCTTGTTTCTATTTTTATTTAAACCGTAATATTACTAAGCTTTTCAGAGAGGAAGTCCAAACAGGCAGGTGCCACTTAGCTAAGGCATGTTGAGGAAACCAGTAGCTCTCGCTATGCCAGAGAAAAAAATGGCGAGGATTTGAAATTCAATCGGGTGCTTTCAGCCAATGAGGAAGCAGGCTGGGCACAAGCATATGTGAGTGGGTGAAAGGGCTGGCACTTGTTATCTACTGTGCTCTACTGTCTGATAGACCAGGGCTATGAGTAGGGGAACTGGCCAATCAGAAGTGAGAATTTTGGAGGCCCATTTTCTAAATATTAATTTTTTATCAGCTGTGCACGTTTAAAGTTTTTAGATGCACCTACTCACTTGCCATTCCCACAGAGAAAGATTAAACATCTCGGTGAGCTAATGCTCAGGGCATGGGGTGTCTGTAATTTAATTTATGTATTTCAATAAATATGTGTCTGGAGAGTTGAGTACTTTATTGGTATTATGTGTAACCACCCAGTCCCCCTGGGGTTACTAGACTCCCATCCATATTAGACCCTGTAGGTCTTAGGGCAGCTAGTAGGTAGTTTATTAGAAGCAGCTCTTTACACACACCTCACTGTTTACTTAGATAGGCTAGGTAGAGAAAGAGTGCTATAATCTGGAACTGTTGCAGCAGTATAAGCCCTTTTGGCTCAGCTGCAGGGGAAGCAGTTTAGAATCTTGGGAGTTCAGTGTGTGGGTTATGAATTGGAGAGTGAAGAGGAAGGAGCTCACTGTCCAGCAGTGGGTAAAAAGTGCCTGCCAGCCTTCCTGACTGGGGGAAGGACCACTGGTCATCATTTTCTTGCCTTAGTGTGTGGAACAACAGTGTGTCTAATAGAAGTGATGGAGACCTGTGTTAGTGGGACCCCTGTTGGTTAATTTCTTTTGAAATGGTAACAGGGACTGAGAACTCAGTGGTTCCAAGGGGCAGTCCCCTGCTGGACTGAAGATTGTCACAGCTCCCAAGAGCATAGAAATATAGAAACATAGACTTTGACGGCAGATAAGGACCACTTGGCCCACCTAGTCTGCCCATTTCCCTACCTACAGGATAAGCTGCAGATCCTATTTAACCAACAGCCTATTTCTTCCTACCCCCCACAAAAATTGCTTTATGTCTGTACCATGCATTCTTGAATTCTCCCACAGTTTTAGACCCCACAACCTCCTCAGGAAGGCTGTTCCATGCATCCACCACCCTCTCTGTGAAAAAATACTTCCTCAAATTGCCCCTGAGCTGTCCCCCCTCTATCTTCAAATTGTGTCCCCTTGTTCTTGCACATCTCTGTTTCTGAAAGATGCTAACCTCTTGGACTTTGTTGATTCCACTGAGGTACTTAAAAGAGACTAAAAGAGTTTCTGGTAAAGCTAGGGATTTCATGGCAGGAATGTTTCTTGAAATATTGTCAGATGCCTGTAACAAAGGGACTACCAACCTGTGAGTACAGTAAGGATTTGGTAAAGACTTTTGGGTTGTCTGGTGATGTATGTGCCCCTGATATGGCTAGATTACATTGCACTCAGGGCCCAGTGTCACCACAGAAATATGCTAAAAAATGTATTAATGTAAAGGATGTCTCTAGCCATATACCATTGCCGCAGCAATTCCCTGATTGCAAAGGCTACCACAGTGACAGGAATCAGGCAAAATCTACTAGTCACTGTGGTGGTCTGTATGGCAATCGAGACTAGCTCACTGGGTGTCTGCTCCCCCTGGTCCAACTCCAACTCAGAGTTAGAATCCTAGGGACTGGGGTGTGTGGGGGTGGAGCCCCTGTTGGATACATGGAGACATCCATGACACTGCAGTGCCAACAGTCGCTCCTGGTAATTTGTGGTTTAAGTTTTTTTTTTTCAGCAGTGCTGCCGAATAAGTGACCTTTGTGTTAGTGCTCTAAAGAAATTGCATCAGCTGAACTGTGGAGTGAGTGAAGCAGACCAAAATCAAGCCAGGCCAGAGCTCAGGAGATCCTCAAATAGACTTAGGCTGAGAAATTTGTAAGTGGGGATAGTATGTCTGGGTAGATTTAGAACCATCCTAGTGACCATATTTGAGAGAACTAAGAGCTAAAACTTCACCTGGAAGAGGTGTGCTAATTATTGCCTAAGGGCATGAAGGGTTTGGACACTCTGGTATACCATATATAGGGCTCTAATTATTTCACATGGGCGCAGATTTCATGATTACCATGAAATTAGCAAATTTTCTCGATGCCATGAAATTGGTAGTCCCTCATGAAAATCCCCAATCAAACACAGCCAGATGCCTTTTTCTCCCTTGCTTAGCCTGTAGTTCCCTATATTGGTTTTATACTCACAATGCCACTCTCTCCTTGCTAGCACTGAGATCATAATTTCATCGGTTGACTGCACACAGGACACAGGTGAATGAAGGTAGGAGCGGATATTGGGGGGGGGGGGCTGTCTCTATGTGGATTGTCGACTCTGCCTGGATACTGACAACCTTCACTACTTGAAGTAACTTAAGGCAACAGTGTCAGGCAACAACAGGATGGCAGGATGAATACTGAGTTACTTTGTCTCAGGTAACATAGAAACATAGAAACATAGAAGTTGACGGCAGATAAGGACCGCAAGGCCCATCCAGTCTGCCCATTTCTTTTTCTACCTTATAAATGTGCTATCGGCCTTTGCTCTGTCAGTGGCCTATCTATTCATAGTCATTTGTATTGCTCCCTTATGCCTATCCCATGCCTGTTTGAAGCCCTGCACTGTATTCATAGCCACCACTTCTTGTGTAAGCCATTCCATGCATCCACCACCCTTTCTGTGAAAAGAATTTCCTCACATTCCCCTTAATCGGCCTCCCTCTAATCTCATGCTGTGTCCTCTTGTCCTGCTATTTTCTTATATTTAAACATGTTAGACTCTTTCACCTTGTTTATGCCCTTAAGGTGTTTGAATGCCTCGATCATATCACCTCTCTCCCTCCTTTGCTCAAGGGTATACATACTGAGCTCCATTAATCTGTCCTCATATGTCTTCTGATGCAGTTCCTGCACCATTTTGGTTGCCCTTCTCTGGACTGCCTCAATTTGGTTAATGTCCTTGTGAAAGTGTGGCCTCAATACTGCATGCAGTACTCCAGATGGGGCCTAACCAGTGTCTTGTACAGAGGGATTAATACCTCCCTCTTACGACTTGTGATACCCCTACTAATACACTAACACCCCTAGCCTTACCTACTGCTTTAGAGGTCTGCTTGGATGATTTTAGGTCATCAGTGATGATGACCAAGTCTCTTTCTTCCTTTGTGACTGCTAGCACCCCTCCCAGCCTATAAGTGGCTTCAGGTTTCTCTTCCCTATGTGCATGATTTTGCACTTCTTTGCATTAAATCCCAGTTGCCACTCTTCTGACCATTCTGCTAGTTTATCCAGATCTCTTCTCATTCTGCCCACCCCATCTGGATCACCTACTCTGTTGCAGATCTTGGTGTCATCTGCAAACAGACAAGCCTTACCCTCTAGTCCATCTGCAAGGTCACTAATGAAGATGTTGAAGAGGACTGGCCCCAGGACTGAACCCTGAGGTACCCCACTGTGACTTCATCTTCTGACTGTATACCATTTACCACCACTCTCTCTGTTTTCTGCCCGTCAACCAGTTTGCCACCCAGTTGACCAACTCTGACCCACCCGGAGCCTACCCAGCTTATTTATCAATCTGCTATGAGGAACAGTGTCAAAAGCTTTGCTGAAGTCAAGGTAGGCGACATCAACTGCTCCCCTTGGTCCACCACTCTGGTTACCCAGTCAAAGAAATCTATGAGATTAGTTTGACAAGACCTTCCTTTGTAAACCCATGTTGTCTTGGATCCTGCGCCTATGGATTCCAGGTGTTGCACTATCCTTTCCTTAAGGAGTGCCTCCATAATCTTGCCCACTACTGAGATAAGACTGACCGGTCTGTAGTTCCCGCCTCCTCCTGCCACCTCTTGTGGAGCAGGATCACATAAACCCTTCTCCAGTCTTCTGGGACCTCTCCTGTGCTCAGAGACTCACTAAACAATTCTGCTAATGGCTCTGCTAGTTCCTCCTTTAGCTCCTTAAGTACCCTGGGATGTATGCCATCAGGTCCCATTGCCTTATCCACCCTGAGCTTGGCAAGCTCTTGTAGGACCCTTTCTTTTGTGAAGGGAGTAGTGCTCACCTCCCTCCCCCCTGTGTCCATGATGCTGAGCTGTGGGCCCTGCCCTACCTTCTCTTCAGTAAATACTGAGCAAAAGTATCTATTTAGGATAGATGCCTTTACAGGGTCCTCCTCCTCACATGCTCTCTTTTCTCCATTAAGCTTAGCAATACCCCTCTGGACTTTCTCCTTTCACTAATGTATCTATAGAAAGTCTTGTCACCTTCTTTTACTGTTTGTGCTAGTGTTTCCTCAGTTTGGGACTTTGCCTGCCTTACTGCCTTACCTGCTTCCCTTAGGGCAGTTTGGTATGCCTCCCTATCTTCAACCCACTGTGTTCCTTTATATTTCCTGAAGGCCAGCCTTTTGGCTCTGACCTTTTCTGCTACTGTATTTGAGAACCAAAGTGGTTTCCTTCTTCTTTTGCACTTCCTTTTCTGTCTAACACAATGGGATGTTGCTTCAAGTATTGCATCCTTAATGCTTGCCCACTTTGCCTGTACTCCCTCACCTGTGTTTCTTTTTGCCAGGGCTAGCTTAACTCTGTTGGCCATCTTATCAAAGTCAGCTCCTCTGAAGTCCCATATTTTTGTCTTGGAATGGGATGATTTAGATGTAGTAGCCAAATTGAACCATACCATGTGATGGTCACTGGCTCCCAGATCAGGTACTGAATCATTCTGCCTGTGTCTCTCTCTCTCTCTCTCTCTCTCTCTCTCTCTCTCTCTCTCTGTTTTTGGGTAGTGAAAGCTTACTGTGTTGACAGGGGAGTGGACATCATTTGCTTAGTGGTTGAGTGGAAGTGGAGACACAAGACTGGGTAGAAGTGGAGACACAGGACTGGGACCAGACGTGTAACTGTGCAGAATGACTGTTTCTTTTTTTAAATTAAAAAAAAAAACAGTGACAGTAAAGGATCTAATTGTTTAAAATGCATAGAGGTACTTGGTTGTGGGAGGGGATTCACGATGACCCCTGCTGTCCATGAAGTGCTGTGAAATTACTTTTTTTGTCCCATGTATGTGCCTGAAATTGGGTGGATTTTACCATGAAAAAATTACAGCCATAACCATATTTAGTATGCTCAGGTTGAGTGATGTTATTTTTGTATTTTCAGGTACTGTCCAGAAGAGTGATTAGTTCAAGTCCAGGGTTTCTGTAGAGACTGCAGTGCAACCACAGTGAAGCTGACAGGAGAATTACCAGAAATATCCAGAGCAATCTAACGGGGCTTGAAGAATTTAAAATGCAATGATAAATAAAAGTAATAAAAAAAATGCTATGGATGTACCAGGAAGGAGAGGAGAATGGATGCACAAGGTAAATGAAGCAAAACTAAGAGGGTAAAAGTTTGAATGATGTGTACTAATCACAGAATTATACAAGTACTATATTAGGATTTATACAGAAGAGTTCTGGTTCTCTTTTAACCCCTGAAAATTGAACCATATAAAGAACGGTGCCTATGACTGTCTTGCTGTATTATAAGGTGGTTGGAAAAATATATTGCATCCAAAAACTTTATTTTTTTTCCAATTTCCTCCCCAAAAGAATAGGCCTGCTGTATGTATTAAGGGAACAAATTAAAAACTGACTTACCTGCAGAAAGTGGCCTTGAGGAGGATTAATATGAAATTGTATGTAGCAACTTTTTTCCTTGGTGAGGCCACACTTGGAGTACTCTGTGCAGTTCTGGTGCCCTTACTTTAAAGAAGGACATTATGCTCCTGAAGAGGGTCCAGAGGAGGGCATCTATGTTGATTCTTGGAATGGGAAATAAGCCCTATGTGGTGAGACTTGGGGAGCTAAACATGTACTCCCTGGAAGATGTAAGGGACAGAGGGGACATGATCAAGACCTTTAAATACTTGAAAGGTATTAATAGAGTAAACACAGAGGCATTGTTCAGATTGAAGGGGGAAGGGACCATGAAGGGTCATATCCTGAAACTGGTTGGTGGGATTTATAGAAGTGATCTAAGAGAGAATTACTTCATGGAAAGGGTGGTGGTGCCTTGGAATGCATTACCTGAGGAGTTGGCATCAAGGGAATCCGTGGGAGGTTTTAAGAAGGGATGGGATAGATACTTAGGCAGGATACAGGTAAGGTGAGTAGAGATCAGGGAGACTCTGAATGGAAATCAGGGAAGGGATAGATGGGAGAGGGGAGAAGGGGGCAGCAGAAGTTATCAAATTGTGAGCTGCATCTTGAGCAGACGCAATAGACCTCAAGGCCTAATCTGATGATATCTTCGTATGTTCGTATGTTTGTAGCTTCACAGGCTTTGGTGGAAAGTTCAAAATTGGTACTTTGAACTTGTTGAACCAGTTCTGAATTAATAAAAAGGTTTGAACTTACATAGAAATATAGAATTTGATGGCAGATAAGGACCGCTTGGCCCACCCAGTCTGCCCATTTCCCTACCTAATGGATAAGCTGCAGATCCTAGTTAACCAGCAGCCTACTTCTTTCTGCCCCCACCCCCTAGAATTGCCTTATGACTGTCTCATGCATGCTTGAATTCCACCACTGTTTTTGACTCCACAACCTCCTCCGAAGGCTGTTCCATGCATCCACAACCCTCTCTGTGAAAAAATACTTCTCAAATTACCTGAGCCAGCCTCTATCTTCAAATTGTGCCTCTTGTTCTTGCACACTCTTGTTTTGAAAGATGCTACCCTCTTGGACTTTGTTGATTCCCTTGAGGTACTTGAAAGTTTCTATCATGTCCCCCCTCCCCTCCTTTCCTCGAGGCTATACATATTAAGATCCTAAGTCTCTCTTCATATGTCTTCCGGTGCAGACCCTGTACCATTTTAGTTGCCTCCTCTGGACAGCTTCCATCCTGTCTATGTCTTATGGAGATTGGGTCTCCAGAACTGCAACAGTACTCAGATGGGGTCTCACCAGCTGTCTGTACAGAGGGATAATAACTTCCTGTTTTCTACTGGTGATGCCTCTCCTTTGCATCCCAGTATCCCCCAGCCTCCTTGCTGCCCTCTCACATTGTTTGCCCACCTTTAGGTCATCTGATATGACTACCCCAGGTCCTTTTCCATTTTTGTTGTTGTTAGTATCTCACCCCCATTGTGTACACTTCCCTGGGTTTTGTTTCCCAGGTGCATTACCTTGCACTTCTTAGCATTGAATCTAAGCTGCCATACATTTGACCATTCCTCTAACCTTGCCAAGTCCCTTCTCATCCTTTCCACCCCACCTTGTGCATAAACTCTGTTGCAGATCTTTGTGTCATCTGCAAAGAGACATACTTTTCCTTCCAGTCCCTCTGCAATGTTGCTTATAAAGACATTGAAGAGGATTGGTCCTAATACTGAACCCTGCGGTACCCTGCTAGTAACCTCCTTTTCTTCAGAGTGGACCCCATTTACTATTACTCTCTGTGTCCTATTCTCCAGCCAATTCTTTACCCAGGCTGTCATCTTGGGACCCACTCCCAGGCTGGCTAACTTGTATATTAATCTTTTGTGTGGGACTGTGTCAAATGCCTTGCTAAAGTCTAGGTAGGCCATGTCCACAGCCCTCCTGATCTACTACTTTGGTCACCCAGTCAAAGAAATCTATCAGATTTGTCTGGCATGACCTTCCCACTGTGAATCCATGCTGCCTTGGGTCCTGTGCCCCTCTGGCCTCTAGATAATCGACAATTTTTTCCTTCAGAAGTGATTCCATCATTTTCCCTACCACTGAGGTTAAACTAACAGGTCTATAGTTTCCTGCTTCTGCCTTGCTCCCACTTTTGTGAAGGAGAATCACATCTGCCCTCCTCCAGTCCTCGGGTACCACTCCATCCTCCCATGATTTGTTAAAGAGGGTAGTCAGTGGTGTCACTAGTTCTACCCTTAGTTCTTTTAGAATTCTGGGATGAATCCCATCAGGCCCCATTGCTTTGTACACCTTCAGTTTTAAGAGTTCTTTCAGAACCCTTTCTTCTGTAAATGGGCTGGTATCAACTTCTGTATCCAGAGTGTTTCTACTGTTTGTTTTAGGTACCTTCCCCTCTTCCTTTGTAAATACTGAGCAAAAATATTTGTTTAGTATCTCTGCCTTTTCACAGTCAACTTTATGAATAAACCCTAAGTACATTCCTCACTTGAACATTATGTTTATGATGGAGTGTGAAGAAACTTAATATGACATAACTGATTTTTAATTTTTATCCTGTGTTTCATTTTTTAATAGTGAGCTGTCTTAATTAAGAAGGTGTTACTCTATTTATTTTGTCTGCATGGCATGTGGTGAGACTTCAGCATTATCTGTTAGGATCATTGGCTTACTACATATTGACTGAGATGGGGGATGCAGTGGAGGTGTGCTGGGGTAGCACATCTTTTGGTCTGTGTTTACCTGGTGGAGGGGACAGTTCTGTCAGCTCTTGGATATCAGTTTAAAATTCCTGGCTACACCCCTGGTTGCAATACAAAACATAAATAATGCAAATATCATGCAATTCAACAACTGGGGCATCAAAATAATCCATAGTACAACATCAAGGCTAAGCACAATTTAAATATTCATACAAACATACAAAAATGGCTACATCCACCAGTTATATAAAATACATGTGCATCAACAGCGGGGACAATGGGGAGTCAAAGGACATAGCCAGTTTTGCAATTGAGCACAGGATGGTAAAATGCCTAAGGAAGCAATATAGTGCAGTGGGTTAAGGCTCTGAGCTGTAGATCTGGAGACCTGGGTTTGAATCCCACAGCCACCTAGGTGCATACTGTGTGATCCTGAGCAAGTCACTTAACTTTCTTGTGCTCCCAGGTTGCATCTGAAAACAAAGCTTCAGCTTAGTGTGCTACTGCTAGTTAAACAATGTTCCTATGCTAATGTTCCATGGACAAAAATAGATTGGTTTCCTCTAACTGAATCAAGTCAAGCTTTATTTATATAAAGGCGCTTTTCAAAAACCAAAGCGCCTGTACAAAATTCTAAAACTAATCCAATTAAAATCTAATCCAAACTGTTCTGGAAAATTCAGAACAAATTAGGGTATGCCAGCTCAAATAAATATGTCTTTAACAAAGACTTAAAAGATTTGGTGGACAGGCATTCTCTCACCTGATGAGGTAGAGAGTTCCACAGGGTTGGGCCTCAAATGCCAAAGCTCTGGCCCCAGAGGTCTTCAAACAGACCCTGGGAACCTCCAGCAATCCCTCATTGGTGGAACGGTGGAGTACTGAGGATACTCCTGGATCCTCGAAAGTCATGCTGTCTGAGTAGCGTATGCTGTCTAATTTTCTTTGCAAATACAATTAAAAATGTAATCAATGAACTTTCTTTTTTGTATATTTTTTAACTGCATTAAAAATGTAGGTCACATCTCGGTACTAGTGGGAGCTAATTCAATGCTGAATACAAGCCACAATGATGTATGTAACTTGGTGCTCCAAGTATAAAACATGATAGCTTCTTTATTACGCTATCCAACTTTCTTAATTGACTAGAGTCTTCACCACCATGAATGACATCATTGTACTCAGTAACTGGTGTGATCATTGCTTCCACAATGACTTCCTTAATTCCAAAGAAAGGACATCCCTGTGTCTGTAAAGGAACCCTAATTTAGGGCCCATTCTTTTTTTTTCCTTCCTTTTTTATATTTCTTCTTTTTCCCCAGGAGGTCCTCCATCAATCTCTGCCCTGGTCATGGCTCCCAGAGCTTCCACCAACTGCCTATGCCCGCATACTCCCAGTTACCCCCAGTTTGCCCCCCCGGTGGGTGGGGCTGCAGCACCGGTTCCCCTAATTCCGGTGCTGCGGGAACAGTATCTGGTTGGGAGTGCGGCGGCATTGGCTATTTGAAGCCCAGGGAGGGCTTCATGTAGACGGAGGCTCTCCCCTCCATTTTCTTTGATTTTTGCTTTCCGGGAGGCAGGGACATGCAATGACATCCAGCGTCCACCCCACCTCCATTAGATGTGAGCACTGGTAGCTGTGAGACCCCCAGCCTCTGTCAGGGGTCCATCTCATGCTGGACACTTCCCCGCCCTCCCCTGGAGAAGGAGAGCAGTCCATAGGATGCTTTATCCTTCTCTCCCCAGCCAGCCTTCTGGCAACCCAGGTCCATTCCCAAACCCAGGTCACCGGCATCACAAGCAGAAATCCAACTGCTGCGCTGACGGGCCGGCATGGGCCCACTCTTTTTTAAAATGCTGTTAATGTAGTGTTCCCAAGCGAGGTTACCATCTAGCCATAGGTCCAGGTATTTGTATGCAGGGACCAGTGATAGCTATGCTTCATGAAAAGCAACAAAAGACAGTGACTCATCTTCATTTACTGCTATCCTTGGGGGCCTAAATAGCATTGTCTGAGATTTTGATGAGTTCAGCACTAAATTGCTGTGTCTCAAATAGTCATGGAGCCTATCAAAGCCCTGCTGAAGGTCCACCTGTATCTGACAAACAGAATAATCCACATTGTACATTATGATATTGTTGGCATACATGTGGTCCTCCAGCTTTGGCAACCACATATCAATGTCATTTATATGTAAAGAAAACAGCAGGGGTCCCAAAACAGATTCCTGAAGCTCCCCATCCACATGCTTCTAAGCTGACCATTAGGAACTGAGTATTGTTGGTATGTACATCACAATTCAGTTTGTATCTGTGTGCTGTACTGTCAATAGGATAGTGGAGGCCTCTCAGATGGTCCCTCTTAAGGGGTTCAGCTTGATGGCATCCACCAGGTATCCCATCCTTTCCAGTGGAGGTGGTACATAAGAGGAGAGAAAAGGATTGGCATATGTTTTTGTCATTGACCATGCTGATATCACATGACATGCTTGAGACAAAATGGGAAAGGGTCTGAAAAAACATCTGCCATATAAAAACTTAGGAAGGTACTGAAAGTTATATATAGATATTACTGGGACTGATTTATTTTGCTTGTTTTGAATGAGTGTGTGTGTGTATACTGAGTAAGAAATTGGTTGGGGGACAGGCAACAGAGAGTGGTGTTTAATGGAGTTCACTCTGAGAATAGAAGGGTGACTATCGGGGTGCTACAAGGATCAGTACTGGGATCAGTCTTCTTTAATGTCTTTATTAGCGACATTGCAGAAGGGCTAGAAGGGAAGGTATGGCTTTTTGCAGATGACACTAAGATCTGTAATAGGGTAGACAGTCCTATGGGAAGGGGTGTGTGTGTGTGTGTGTGAGCGTATAAAAAGTGAATAGGGATCTAAAAAGGCTTGAGGAGTGGTCAAGAGTGTGGCAATTAAATTTCAATGTGAAGAAGTGCAAAGTCATGCCCTTTGGGTCCAGAAACCCAAGGCTGGAGTACATAATGGAGAGAGTGGTACTGGCAACCACCAAACAGGAAAGAGACCTGGGGGTAATCATATCTGATGACCTAAAGGTGGCTGCAGAGTGTGACAAGGCAATGGGGAGAGCCAGTGGGATGCTAGGGAGCATAGGGAGGGGTACCACCAGCAGAAAGAGGGAGGTGGTATTACCGCTGTATAAAATCACTGGTGAGACCTCACTTATAGTACTGTGTCCTTTTCCGAAGACCACTACTCTGGAAGGACATAGACAGAGTAGAGGTAGTCCAGAAGAGGGGCAACTAAAATGGTGCAGGGTCTGCATCAAAAGCCCTATGAGGAGAGACTGAAGGACCTCAGTATGTACACCCTGGAGGAAAGAAGTGAGAGGGGGGATATGATAGGAACTTTCAAATACCTCATGAGTATAAATAAGGTTCAAGAGGGAAGCCTTTTTTAGGGAAAAAAATGCTCAAGAATTAGGGGTCATGCTATAAAGCTGGATGGGGTAGGCTCAGGGGAGATGCAAGGAAGTACTTCTTCCCAGAAAGAGTGGTGTATGTCTGGAACAGCATCCCAATGGAGGTGGTGGGGGGAAAACTGTAATGGTATTCAAGAAGGCATGGGATGGGAACCTTAGTGGTGAGATAAGGGGGGTGGGGAGCTGGAGATCAAGTAGGGTCTGCAGTGTTAAATCAGGTAGGGAAAATGGGCAGACTAGATGGGCCTAGTGATCCTATCTGCCATCAAACTATGTTTCTGTGTATATAGATTATATCTGTATATTTATCTATCTATTTAACCATAGATTCATTCTATCTATCTATCTATCTATCTATCTAGCTATCTATCTATCTATCTGTCTAGAGTAGAATCCCATTTATCCAAACCCCCTTAATCTGGAACTCCCTATCTACTGGACCTCTATTATGTCCCCTGTGCTCACCCTTTACCTGTTTGTAACATCACTGCTGCTGCTGGTAAAGTACTGTAGTTGACAATCAGTTGATATAGCTGTCAGTTACAAGCAGTTGACTGTGGGATGACTACAGGCTATTTAGGAGCTAATTACCTGCTGATGTTACAAGTTTAGCAGCCTGCTGTGTCCTGGCAGTTACAGTACAACAGTACAGCAGCACAGTTCGCAGTTCACAGCTCGACAATGTCTAGTATCCAGTTTCAGTGACAAGAAGACCAGGAAGATGTGGCAAGGATAACACCTGCTGATGAGGCTGCAGAGAAGAAGGAGCTAATGGAGACTGCAGCAGCTCTACTTGGTGAACAGATTTCAGCTTCTCAGTTGGAGGAATGGCTGTCTTGTGATGCCGGGGAGGAGGGACATGAAATTCTGGATGAGGACTCGATAGTAAATATGGTTCGCAGCAGCTCTCAAGATGCACCTGATTCAGAAGAGGAGGAGTTGGAGGACTATGCTGTGCCACTACCAGCACCCAACACACACTCTGGAGCTGCCTCTTATTCTGAAAAATGTTTGGATTACCTAGGGACACAGCCCACAGCACTGCAGTAGATTTGACGTTCCTACGAAATCTACAGGCAAGGGCAAGTAAAAAGCGTTTTGCTTCTATGAAACGAAAGACTATCACTGAATTTTTCTCAAAGATTTAATACAGTAATGTGCATCCACCTTACTTACTCTTGTTGGTTTTTTAATGCAAAGTGTGAAAGTGCTAAAGTGCCATAAACTTGATGCAGTACTTAACTTAATTTCATTCATTGTTTAAAGCAAAGTGATAAGTTGGTGAAGTACTATGAACTTGTTACAGAACTGCTAGATTTGGTTCTATTGTGTTTCATTTATGCACCAGTATACAGATAAAGTGCTACAGTGCAAAAGGGTAAAAGGTGACTGTCACATGATTCTGCTCTTTCACTCGTGATTATCCTGTAAATCCAAACTCCCATTCATCCCAGCATATCAGGTGTCCCACGAGATGTTTGGATAAATGGGATTCTAATCTATCTATTTATCTATCTATCTATCTATCTATCTATCTATCTATCTATCTATCTATCTATCTATCATCCGTCTATCTATCTCTTTGTTTGTCTGTCTGTCTATCTATCTATCTGTCTGTCTATCTGTCTGTCTATCTATCTATCGCCCTTTGATGGTTTTTTTTTGAGTATAGAGAACTTATCCCTTTTTTATTTTATATAATACATGTGGATGGTTGCTGTTAGTTTTGATCACAATTGCATATACAGGGAAAGGGTATACAGCGAAATAACTGCTAACCACTTCTATGGAGAACAGTCCCATCACATTGATGCTGTAGATGGACTGATGTTATAATAACTGATTATGAATATGCAATAACAAATTTGATGGTGTAGCCTGAAGTCAAATATTCTGCTGAGGTTAATGGGCATTTACTGTATGGGCAAAGTGTTGAGAACTAGGCCTGTACATGGACATCTGTAAATACATTTGTTCCTGTTGATTCAACTTTACATGTCTGTCTGAGTGCCCTGTTTTGTCAACCTAATGCTGTGGCTAGAGAGTTGGTCAAAATCATTTATTCTAAGAGGACTATGTTCTATTTCAGGATTCTATTTTTATAATATCTTTTTCACTGCCCCACTTCCATCTTTTCTACTACTCTTACCGCTTACTATAACAATCTCTACTGACCAATGTCTGCTCTTTCAACACTTGGTACCTCTCCAAATATAATCAACTCTACCCCTATAGAACTTGCCCCTCACCCCCCATTGACACCTATTTCACTACCCAACTCCCATCACTTCTACCTCTTATCTCTCTACTCCATCCCTCCTCTACTCTTCCCCTCCTCCAGCCCCCTTGCTCTGCTCTTTACCCCCCCTCCCTCTATCTTCATCCCAACCCTCTCCCTCCTCCACCCACCCTCTCCTCTAAGACAAAGGGTACCAATCCCTGCTTCAATGATCTGTGCCATTTCACAACCTGTGCTTGTTTCCACTCAGATGTTAACTTTTTTGCCAGATCCTACTGAACTGTTTGATTCAACTGCTTTCTATCAGATATCTAGGCACAAAATTCTTGTTAATTGAAGTATATAAGCTGTAGCCTGTATTCTGCACTGTACATTCTGATGTGGTACCTCTGTGAAGGTTTCTATTCATAATCCTTGACTGTTTGCCCTCTAATGGGCTAAGCTACTCTATCCAGTCCATAGAAACTAACATGCTTACAGCTAATTGTTTACTTTATGAAATCTATGTTGTTTGACTGTATAACTGTCATTTGTTTTGTATTGGCCCGAAGTTCTGATGTGGTACCTCTGTAAATGAGCTTCCAGCTCAAAGGTTTGCTAAACCGAGATTGTAATAAATAAATAAATAACTAAATAAATAAATAAGAGAGTTTCAATAATCAGAAAATAATTATTTCAAGTCAACAAAAACATAAAAAAATAAAAAAAGTTTGCAGCCAGTTGTCAGGTGGTGAAAGTGCCCAGCCATGGCCATCAAAGGTATCAGCTCCATTTCTTCCTGGAAGAATCTTTCCCCCAAGGGCCGGCTATTTGATGCGTCATGTGTAATGAAACAATACTTTACAGTACACTCCTCACAAATCCTACTGCCCTCTGGTGGGTACTCACATGGTGATTACTGTTTCCCCCAACTGGCATACTAGTACCTCAAAGTCACATGGAAGCTCTGAAATAGCCTGTTAATGTGGACACACAGTACAATAAGCAATTGCAGGCCTGATGGATCAAGGTGCAGTATCAGTAGAAGTCTGATGGTTGGGGATCACAAGCAGATACTGTTTAAATGCACAGAAGTTGCTCCTGGTTGTTGCAGTTCTACAAAAATGGGCTTGGAATAAATGTTGTGTTGGAATGCCCAGCAATTATTTTTATCTGGTCCTAGCTAACAGAAGAATTGGTGGGGGTATTGACCCAGTACTCCCAGTCCCAAGCAGACTGTGCATTGGCAGCCTTTGACTTGATGTCCCCCTCTGAGTTGGCAGATGCAGACAGCGCTACAGGTGTGGTGGACGCAAGACATTTTTGGGCGGTGAGGGGCATGGAGCGTGCAGGTCTCTGGTGTCCCCTGATGTCCTCTTCACCCCACAGGGAGACACGCCTTTACCTATGTGAGGGGTAGGAAATCGCTCAGGGCCTCAGGTGACACAGGCCCTCTGATAGAACAGGTACCGACAGCACATAAAACTCAGGGCTGGCTTGCCTGTGGTATTGTTCCATAAGGAAACAGGACATCTTGTTGCAAAGACTTTAAAAAAACCTTTTTCCAACCATGTGACTGACTGCTGAAATCCCTCATGTCTCTCTGTCCTTCTCTCTCCAAAATCTGGTCTTTATTTCATACGTGCTCTCCATTTGTCTTCATCTGGAGTTTAATTTCATTGGCTGGCACCTCACATGTTATTCATTATACTAAACCCCAGCTCTCAGTGGCTTTCAGCTTCCCTGAGAAAGCAAGCACACATAGACTTCTGTAACCCCAGCCAGTCTGCAACTAGATGTTTTGCAGAGCTGAGTTCATGACTGACTATTACTCCCTGGCAGCATGTGCTGTACTTTGACCCCTACCCAGCAGTCCAGGGGGTAGAGGCACACAAAGCATGGCAGTTCCCATGATATAGTATCTTACTTGTTTTTATTTTAAACATTATTTCTGTCACTCTGTGTAGCTTCAGGCAGCAGGAGCTGCACCTTCTGGTCCCAGCTGCCATTCAGTGGGACTGGGTGTTATACTAATGGGAGGAGAGTGCTGTCAGGGGATCCTGAAGTTGTGCTCCCATGAGAGGAGTGGCTTTTGTGCTGCCAACAAATGATGCATTCTCCTCTCTGTGCTTCCAAACCCCAAAGGTAGTCTGGGGGCGGGGGGTTCAAGTGACAAATATCCTGGTGTGGTATGGACTGCTGGTGTCTTAGAAAGAAGAGCTGTAGTCTGGAGTTTACTCCCTGTCCTTGCTGCAACAGTCCATTGGGGCCTAGAGAGTGAAGAGATCATATGGCTTACCAGCCATACTGAAGAGGGTGCTTCCATGCACACAGAACAAATTAAAATGTCCAGTATAGCCCCTTAGTCCCACAGCTACAGTTTAGACTGGGACCAGGGGTGAAGGAGCAGCATTGGGGGGGGCTGCACTGGTGTTTCAGGAGGAGCCAAAAGGTAAGCCCCTATTGAGAGGAGGGTTACCCTGGGATGCTTAAAACCCAGTTATCTCTATATGCCTTTTAAAAATCATCCCCAGCTATGGTACTGGAACTATGAAATTCTTAGAGAATAATGTTTATTTCTGTAAATATTAACTTCCCATTGTCTTCAAGAACATATAAAAGGTAGCTTCCAGGCCATATTTTAGCAGCCACAAAAACAGTTCTGGTTACCAGAGTCTGTATATTCGATGACCATTTAAAATACGTGATTGCTTCAGGTAAGTTATCTGAACAGTGATGTGGTAAAGTGCGGATGGTGAGTGGGGAATTCTCTCTCACCCCACTTCCATTCTGCTTCTCATTTTTTCCTGTGAAGGAGAACTGCAAATAGTTGTTTGCCCTCAAGCATTAGTTGTTCCAGTTTTTATTCTTTTCAGTTTCAGAACTGCTACAAAAGAAGTGACTTAGACCCCAGTTCACAAAGTGCTCTAAGCTGTTCTGCACATGCAGAAGATCAGAAAATGCTGCATAGTGCCCCAGCTATTCAGTATGCACAACCACTGGGCACTCCATGGCAACCACAATCAGAGCTGCAGCCCCCCCCCCCCCCACACACACACACTGTTCTCATTCCTGGAGGCATACACAGGGTGAAACCATGCATGCACACAATTCTCAGTGCTGAGCATACACTTGCGATGGGGTGTAGAGATTGGTAGAATAAGTTCATACCTCAAATAGCCTGGGTTCGTCTCTGTGGCATCCAATCACATTTTTGTACTTTTGGCAGATTTAATGTTGTTCACTCTACAAATCTTATTATTGCAGCATAATCTGTAGCCTCTGGAATGTTTGATGTCCTGCCACTTGAGTTTAGATTTTTTCAAGCACTTTGTGGGGCTGGTGGAAGCACATTCAGTTATGTGAACTCTAATGCAGTTCAGGGGATTCCTGTGCCACTGGCCAGCCATGTAGGCAACTTCACCACAGCACTCTGCTAACTAGTGTGGGCCATTGTTGGTCCTTTCACTGGCAGCCCCAGCCCTCAAAGCTGGAATTGAGGACTTGGGCCACTGTCCCTTCTATTCATTGTCCAATGAAAAAGATGCTGCTAGCTGGAGACTCAAGCAGACTTGATAGACCGTAAGGCCTATATCTGCTAGCATTTTTCTTATGTTTATATGCTGTGCCATATAATGTCATGGTAGTCTTAAGGGGACTGCTGCATCCCACATTCCCCTGCTCTTTGTTGAGCAAGAGTTCTACTAAAGGAGAGATCTGGGCATCTGATTGGGTGCCCAGTTTTCAGCACAGCTACAGTCTCTGCCCCCTAGTGAAGCTCTGCACTCACAAACAGCAAAAGGCAAGGGTTGTGTATCCCTGCTGGTTTTGCAGCCAGAATACATGCAAATTGACATGTCTACTACCCTTTAAAGCTGTTGACAGTAGATATGGTACACCTATGATACCACCGGAAACATCATTCTATAATGCAGCCCCCACCAGTGATGCCTCAACTAGGGGAACAGTATCCTCACGTTTCATTTTTTGTCAAATGTGAAGTATTTAAAGTGATTTATGGAAGTTCCCCCAGATGTCTTTTTTACATAGTATGTCATTGCCAGCCATTCTTCAGATGTTGAAGCTACAATTTCTTTTGTAAAAACATCTGCCAGTCTTTTTTTTTTTTATGGTTTATCATCGCTTTGTTTCTGGATGCTGTCCAGCTTTCTTTCTGTGACCACACCCCCAGAATGATGTCATGCAAGGGAGTTGTCAATGTTTTACATACTGCAACAAGGAATTCTGGGTAAATTATAAAGTTGACTTAAATGTTCCTTACTCAGAAGTGCAGTCTCTTATTTTGGTAGTGGTGACTGTTGCACAGCCCCTAATATGCAGATGTACATAGCAAGGCACTGTATGTACAATAACAAGTTGTTTTCCAATTTCCTTACTGTGAAGTGCAGTCTCATATTTCTGTAGTGGCTTCAACAATATCAGCTCTCATATGTTTATGTTCAAGTACAGTATCTGGCTGACAATTTTTCTTTACTAAAAGATGTACTGTCCTATTTCTGTGGTGACCACAGAAATATAATAGCTCATATACTAATTTATATAATGAGGCAGTGTGAGTACGGTAACTGGCTGATTTTTTCTGTCTCCTTAATCAAAGAGCAGTCTCCTATTTTGGTAGTGTTTACAGCAGTACAGTCTGTAAAAAACTTTTGGAAAACTGTTTTTGTGATGCAGGTACTGTAGGTCAAAAAGATAATTTGTCATTTTGTGTAGATGTTGTTTTTATGTTTACTGCCTACTGGTGAAGTGACAGGTCTGAAGTGACAGATCCTGTCAGAATGTGGGAGTGTGAAGATACTTTTCTGTATTTATGTTATAGAGCTTGAATGACTGTAAGTAGTTCAGGAGTGTAATTATGGGTCTATGATTACACGGCTCTGAGCTGCTTTCAGACAATCACATCACTAGAATTTCTCTACACATGTTATAATGCTTGACACAGTTACTTGCAAACAATGTAAAGAGTCGGCTAAAACTGACAGTGTCCCTTTAAAAACTTTGTTTCCCTTTCATGATGTCATGGTTGGGGGTTGCAGCATTGAGAAAAAAAGGGGCAGGGTTATGTAAATGAAACAGAGCACAGAAATAAAAGGATTTTTTTCTATTGAAAACAGCATTTTTTTGGCAGTTTGAATGGTAGGAGACTGATTCACAACTCCTACAGGTTACTACTCCCATTTGATGATGAGCCCAATGATACTTGTGCTACAACAACAGAGAGAGAAGACAAAAAAAGTCTGCACAGCTGAAAATAGGCTCTCCACACCAAAGTAGATGCAAAATGTAGAAATGAATTGTGGTATAGCACAAGTACAACCACAAGCAAACCTCAGGCAGATGTCCCTGCACTTTGATTATTAGGTCTTCCTCAGGGTGCAGACTTTGGAGTTCAAAGAGGTACAATTTAAATGCATGACAAGGTGATGTCACAGACAATTAATTGAATACCTGTTTAATCAAATTAAACTCAAAAACAAAAATAAAGCCTGACATCACACCACAGTATCAATTTATATTCATTATACCATTGAGTCAGCATTTGGCAAAGCAACCTCTTGTAACAAATTTATAATACAGTGACTGAAATGATTTTATCAAGTAAAGATAAGTAGGCTTTTGCACACCAGAAAGAAAGTATATAATGTCAGATTTGAAACCACTGGATAATACATGTGCCACAATTAGGCTAAGTACTAGTAATGACAAAATATTGAAAAAAACAAAATGTCTGACCAGAGAAAGATTGTGCCAAAACAGGCACATCACCCAAATAAACATACATTTACTTAACTATAGCTTATTTCATTTAAAATTAAGTGCAGAAAAAGATAAATAAAAAGTTAAAGTTAAGAGAAAGGTTTATTTCAGAAAAGGAACTGGGGGAGGTGGGGGTGGGGCAGAAGATTAATAGAAGAGACCAGCAGCTATAATATTAAGTCCAAATCAATATTAGAAAAGCTTACAAAAAGAGGGAAAAGCTTGCAAGAGGAGAGAAGGGTACAAAACATTGTGAGGCAAGGGGAGTTGAGGAGAAGAGAAAGAACAGGGAAGAAAACAAAAAAGACAGTGACATAATATTGGAAAAACACCATGCGAAAGAAACAGTGGGGTACAGAAATAGCCATTGGAAGAGGCATGGGAGTAAAATCCATGTGTGCGGTGACCACTTGGAAAGCACAAATTCCTGCACTCACCAGTCTTACAAAAAGGGGGAAATAAAGTTTTAAGATATATATGTATTATTAGCAAAATTTGAACATTTGTAAATTGTTTGAAGTACATAGATACATAGATACATAGACAGTGTCGGCAGATAAGGGCCTATGGCCCACCTAGTCTGCCCATTTGAGCTTGTAAGTTCAGTTTGTTTTCCTAGAAGTCTATTTCCCTTTACCCCTGACCTCTAGAATTCCTTTATGTCTATCCCATGCATTCTTAAATCCCGTGATTGTTTCAGCCCCACCACTTCCTCTGGCAGGGTGTTCCACTTGTCCACCACCATTCTGTGAAGAATTCTTTCTCATGTTTCCTCTGAATGATCCTCCCTCCAACTTCATCCCATGCCCTCTAGTCCTGAAACATCTTTTCGCTTAAAAATAGTGTTTTCCTGCACCCTGTTCCTCCCTGTAAGATACTTGTATGTCTCTATCATATCCCCTCTCCCTCCTCTCCTCCAGGAGTACATGTTCAGTTCCTTCAACCTGTCTTCATAGGACTTGTGATGCAACCCATGCACCATCTTTGTTGCCCTCCTCTGAACCTTCTCTACCCTGTCTATGTCCTCACGTGAGGTATGGTCTCCAGAACTGTACACTGTACTCCAGGTGGGGCCTCACTAGTGTCTTGTATAGCGGAATTATGACCTCCTTTTTCCTGCTGGTGATGCCCTGCCTATACATCCCAGCATCCTATTTGCTTTACCTGATGCCTTGTCACACTGTTTCCTACCTTGAGGTCATCAGAGATGACAACCCCAAGATCCCTTTCCTGCTTGGTGCATGCTATATCCTCACCCCCAAATGATATATTGTGCTAGGGTTTTTGTGCCCCATATGCATTATCTTGCACTTCTTTGCATTGAATTTCAACTGCCAAACCCTTGACCATTCTTCAAGTTTCTGCAGGTCCCTTCTCATTCTGTCTACACCCTCTGGTGTGTCTACTCTGTTACAGAGCTTTGTGTCATCAGCGAACAGTGAAATTCTGCCTTTTCTTTGTTTAGCCCCACAGGATTAAAACTGTTGAGCATAAAGATTCAATATGTCTCCCTTTGTTGGAGTTTCATTCGTCGATCCCCACCCTTTGTACCACCTGTAATCTGTTCTAGACCCATAAATTTCAATTCAGTTGGATTTTTATCATGTGCAAACATGAAATGTTCTGCAACTGGATTCATAATAATCACCTCTTTTGATATCACAAGCATGTTCCTGCACTCTTAATTTGAGCTGTCTAGTGGTCATGCCCACATATACTTTTAGGCATGGACGCCACACAAAACATACACTATGTGTGTGCTCACACAATAAATGAATTGTTGAATATGCACAATTTTGTATATGTTCTGAATAGAAAAGATTTTACCCTGGATGCCGTATTTGCACACATTGCAGTTTCCACATCGGAAACTGCCTGGGGGTCTAACAGGTAGCTAAGTGGTGTTACACATGCCAGTGGTTTTAAAATCACTAGAGACCAATTTGTCTCTCAAATTCTGACCTCTTTTGAAACTCACGTGGGGCCTTGGTCCAATATTATCTGCAGTTACTGTCTCGCACTGTAATATACAGGTAGGCCAGTATTTGCATAATATACTGCCTATCTTACCTGCAACATTGTTGTACTCAGTGACAAATGTTACAGCCAACAAATCATCTTTGTTTTTTACTTTGGGTGTCAAGTGCTGCTCCCTTAATATAGTATTAGCTCTATTAAGAAATTTCTCAAATATCCTTTAGTATAGCCCCTTACTAAAAATCTCTGAGTTAATTCTTCAGATTTTGACTGAAAATCAGCCTCAATTCTGCAGTTGCATTTTAAACACTAATATTGTCCATAAGGTATGGATTCTTTCAAATGTTTGGTATGCAAACTTCCTGCATGTAGCAGATTGTTAGTAGAGGTTGGTTTCCTATAGGCTCTGCTGCTGATTTGCTCATAAGCGATAGTACTGAGGGTGATATCCAAGCAATTAAAGGCTTCTGGCTGTACGTCACTTGTAAAATATAAATGAAGATGTTATTATTCAGCCAATGCATAAAATCTTGTACTTCATTAACAGTAACTTGCCATACACATAGTACATCATCAATGTATCTATGCCACAAAATATTCTTATCCAAATATGGATTCTGCCCAGGATTAAATATGTATAGTATTCCTTTTCCCAGAGCCCTAGGAAAAGATTCATGTACGAGACTGATTTTCAGTCAAAATCAGAGGTATTAACTAAGAGATTGTTAGCAAGGGGTTATGCTAAAGGGTTACTTGAAACATGTCTTAATAGAGTTAATACTATACCATGTCTTAATAGAGTTAATACTATATCAAGGGAGCAGCTCTTGACACCTAAAGAAAAACAAAATCAAAGATGATTTGTTGACTGTAATGTTTGTCACTGGGTACAATAATGTTGCAGGTAAGATAGGCAGTTTATTACACAAATACTGGCCTATATTACAGTGCAACACAGTATTAGCAGATAATATTGGACCAAGGCTCCATTTGAATTTCAAAAGTGGTCAGAATTTGAGACAAATTGGTCTTTAGTGATTTTAAAACCACTGGCTTGTGTAATACCACTTGGCTACCTGTTAGACCCCCCAGGCAGTATCCAATGTAGAAACTGCAATGTGTGCAAATACTGTATTTGGGGTAAAATCTTTTATATGCAGAATATAGACAAAATTGTGCATATTCAACACTTTATTTCTTGTGTGAGCACACACATGGTGTATGCTTTGTGGTGTCCATGCCTAAAAGTATATGTGGGCACGACCACAAGACAGCTCAAATTAAGAGTGCAAGAACATGAGTGTGATATTAGAAGAGGTGATATTATGAATCCAGTTGTAGAATATTTCTTGGCTGCACATGATAAACGTCCAGCTGAATTGATATTTATGATTCTAGAACAGGTTACTGTTGGTACAAGGGGTGGTGATCGACAACTGAAACTCCAACAAAGGGAGACATATTGGATCTTTATGCTTAACAGTTTGAATCCTGTTGGGCTAAACAAAGAACCTGACTTCAAACCATATATATTAAATGTTTGAGTTTTGTTAATAATCTTATATCTTAATACTTTATGTCCCCTTTTTGTTTTGTCCCACATTTGCAAGACTGGTGAGTGTGGGAATTCCTGTTTTCCATGTGGTCACTGCCACATAAATTTTGCTCCCTTGCCTCTTCAAATGGTTATTTCTGTACTCCATTGTTTCTTTCACATGGTGTTTCACCAATATTATGCCATTATCTTTTTCATATTTTTTGTTTTCTTCCCTGTTCTTTCTCTCTCCCCCTCAACTCCACTTGCCTCACAATGTTTTGAACTCTTCTCTCCTTTTGAAAAATGTTCTCCTCTGTTTGTAAGCTTTTCTAAAATTGATTTGGACTTAATATTATAGCTGCTGATCTTTACTATTAATCTCCTGCCGCATCCCCCTTCCCTCTAAGTTCCTTTTCTGAAATAAACTTTTCTCTTAACTTTAACTTTTTCTTAACGTTATAGGAAATAAGCTATAGTTACGTAACTGTGTGTTTATTTGGGTGATGTGCCTGTTTTGACACCATCTTGCTCTGGCCAGGTGTTTTGGCTTTTCAATATTTTGTCATTACTGTGTAGTAAGAGCTAAGATGGCGGCCATGCTGGGTTGACAATCAGGACGCAGGATGAGCAGCATATTTTTTATTGTTTAAATCTTTTTCTTTTAGCAATATTAGTGCATTTTTTGTTGCAGCAGCATTTGTATTTTAGTTAGTGATTGGTTTAGTTTTAGTGAGGGATTGTAAGTGAGTAAGCTATTGAAGTGGGTTTCGGCTCAGTTAGCAGCACTCTCATTTAATGACTCCTTAGTTTTGGAGTTCATTTTGAAAGTTATTCTGGCTCAGACAAATTGAAGTGGGTGAAACGGGAATAATTAGACAAATGCTTTTTACCTTTTTTGTCTGCCCGACTGTTTGATTCCATTGTTTGGAGGATTCATTTTGAGACCTTGATGAGGAGTCCATTTTGACATCTACGTTCCATGTTCTACATTGGAACTATTGTCGGGGGAGTGGTGTTGGATTGGTGTTGGAGCATGTTGGAGTATGTGTGGTCAGGACTTGGTTTACCGTTGGACCACCTTGTTTATATGGAACCACTTCTGGGGGACTCCGCAGCTATTGCAGAGACCTAAAAGGCCTTTAGTGGATCTTGTTATCGTTGTTATCATTTTGACACTTTTTTGGACTGTTGCTGGTTCTAGTATTTGAGGGCCTGTTCTCTCTCCCTTGCTGGTACTCATGCGGGGGTTGGGTTCAGGGTTTTACTTGAAGGTTGACCCTGAACCTATTATCCCAACGCTCTCTGGGGATTCAGCTGGTGGGCTGTGTTTAAGGAGAGTTGAGGTGTCAACTCACTGGTGATAAGGGAGAGAGGAGGACTATCATGGAGCATCGTAGGCCCAGTCTGTTATAATTATATCTGGAGGCTTAGAAGGCTGAAAGCTCCCTGCCTGACTCAATCTGGAGACCCTGGAAGCTTAATCTGAATTGAACTGGATAATCGGACTACAACCTGGTTTGACTTTCTCTTCATTTACTCATTGTTTTTGGCTAGATTATTATTATTATCATCATGGGCAGTGAGAGAGCCTAAAACTGGGACTTTGGACAGTGAGAGTGTCAAAAGTCTTATATCATTTAATGATTTCACCCTGACAATTGTGAGAGATAGTGTCTGGGAAAATCTATTTGTTTTATTTTATCTTTTGGGGAGGTGGGAGCTCCCTACAAAAAGATAAATTGCTGCTTCTGGATCATTTTACTTTGCTGCTACCTGGAAACCTTTGTGCTAGCTGACTCTGTTGTTGGGGGGGATTGTATTTGTTATAGATTGTATTGTGTTTGGAAATTTATATATTATTTGGTTTGGGTATTTGTTTTAGAAATGTTCTGGCCAGGTATGTTGACAGTTAGGCATTATTCCCCCTCCAGGCTGAGGGATCTTTGACATTTTTATTGCCCCCCTCTATCCCCAGAGGTGTATAGATGGTGTAGGGCATTGGGAATAGTAAGGAGGGTAAGGGTGGGGACTCAGCCTGTTGGGGGAATGGAGAAGAGTGGGTGGATTGGGACTGTAGGGATAAGGAGACACCCTGGGGAAAAAATGGGTCCAGGAAAGGACTTCTCCCTATCTGGTTCCCATACCCAAGGGATCTGCTTATTGCAGACAGGAAATTTGGTCTTCCTCGGCTGCTCATCAGACTGGGGCAGTGTTATGCAATGCCAGGTCCATTAAAAACAAGACCACCATAATTGGGGATCTTGTTAATTCAATTGACCTGGCTTGCATCACCAAAACCTGGTTGGATGGAAATGCTGGTCCTGTTTTGGCTGCAGCGATTCCACCCGGGTACTTGGTGATACACCGCCCGGGGGCCAATCGTAGGGGCAGGGGTGTGGCCCTTTGTTTTAAATCAGAACTGAACCTGATAGAAGTTCCAGTGGGAGCCACCAACTCCTTTGAATGTATCATGGGTAAGAGTGTGGGGTGTAGGATTCTTCTCGTTTACCATCCACCAGGAGATGGGAATGTTTTCCTGTGGGAAGTCATGGACTTCATTGTCAACCTGACATTGGGACCCCACAGATGGCTGATCCTGGGGGATTTCAGTGCCTGGGTCAACAATGAACTCTCGCAGTTTGGACAAGACTTCCTCCAGTTAATGAATTCACTGGGTCTCACACAGGTTGTTTCCTCCTCAGCCCACATTGGTGGTCATTCATTGGACTTGGTGTTTCTCCTGGGGATGGAGATATCCAACTTGGTGGTGGAACCAGTTGGGTGATAAGACCATCATGCCATCAGTTTCAGTTTTGAGGCCCCACCAAGAGGCCTGCCCCTATGGATATGGTCCAATACTGCACTTTGAGAGGTGTATCCTGTGATGGTCTGATGGCAATGTTGGACCTATCGGGTATGCTGAAGGAATGCTCGGATCCAGGGGATCTTGTACTTGCTTATAATAAAGTGGTGACAGAGGCCCTGGATTCCATTGCTCCTGTTCATGTTCGTCCACTCTCCCTTCGCCCCAGGTCTCCATGGTTTGATGAGACTCTGAGGGAGTTGAGGAGAGTTGGACAAGGCTAGAGAGGTGATGAGGGAGGTCTCGCCTGGTATGTGACAGGCTTAGTTTGATGGACCATTATTTGGTCTATCAATCAACGATTTCCCATAAGAAGGCAGAATTCCTGTCCAGGGAAATTGCTGCCACATGAAATCGACCAGCTCAGCTTTTCCGGACTGTGGACAGACTATGCAATCCACTCTGTCTTCAGCCCAGAAATGCTTTTTCTCAGGAGCGGTGTGAGGAGATTGCTCGATTCTTCGCAGATAAGATTGCCATGATCAGGTCCAACATTCATCTAACCCTTTCTCAAGGGAGTATCAGTGGTCAGCAGGAGGTTTTGGACTTTCGGTTTGTGTGGTGCGACTTTGGCTGGCCCACAATCAATGATATTGTGATGGTTAACCAGTCATTACGTCCTACCAACTTAGTTTGGATCTGAGCTCCATGCGCTTGCTTGTTGGCTGCATTGATGTCATCGGCCTGGTCCTTGCTGAGATAGTCTGGTTATCCCTGAAGAGGGGAATCTTTCCAGATTCCCTTAAGGAGGCCGTGGTTCAGCCCCTTCTTAAGAAGTCCTCCTTGGATCCTGACTGTCTAGCAAACTACAGGCCGGTCTCTAACCTTCCCTTTTTGACTAAGGTTATTGAGAAAGTGGTGGCATTACTGTTGGAGGACCATTTGACCAGCCACAATATCTATGATTCTCTCCAGTCTGGTTTCAGGAAGCGACATAGTACCAAGACGGCTCTTGTTCTGGTACTAAATGACCTCCTGATAGTGAAAGATTGAAGGACTTGTTCCATCTTGGTCCTTCTTGATCTCTCTGCAGCATTTGATACTGTGGACCATGGTATGCTGTTGGATCACCTGCGGCTTATCTGTGGACTCTCGGAAGTTGTCCTCAGATGGTTTTGATCTTACCTCATGGGTAGGACTCAGAGAGTGGTGTTTGGGGTTTGTACCTCAGCTCCATTCCCCCTATCCTGTGGGGCCCCACAGGGATCAACTTTAGCACCCAAGTTGTTTGCAGTGTATATGCTGCTGTTGGGAGCGATTATTAGATGATACGGCTTGAGTTTTCACTGCTGTGCAGATGATGCTCAGCTATACATGTCTTTTGTGCTTGAACGAGATGATGCTGCCTCGGTGCTTAACAGCTGTCTGGCTGAAATTCAGGCCTGGATGAATGTAAGCTGGCTAAGGCTGAACCCTAAAAAAAAATGAGGTGTTGGTTGTGGACCCGGGTCATCACGAGGCAGGTATGTTGGCAGGTTCTCCTTTGGGTTTATGGCTTGGTCCAGCTAGCTACCTCAGACCGGGTGAAGAACCTGGGCATTATGTTTGATGACTGTTTGACTCTAAAGTTACAGGTGTCAGCAGTTGTTAAAACTTCTTTTTACCATCTGAGAAATACTGCCTGGGTGAAACACCTGGTTTCTCCCGATGATCTTCCAATGTTGGTTCATGCCTTCATTACCTTCTGCCTTGAATATTGCAATGCCATTTACCTAGGGCTGCCAGGGTTTGATATCTGCCACTTGCAGCAGGTGCAGAACGTGGCAGCCAGGCTACTGACTGGTGCCTCAAGAGCCAGTCATATGATGCCTGTGCTCCGCAGTCTGCACTGGCTGCCAATACAGTGGTGGATCACCTTCAAGGTTGCTTTGCAAACCTATAAGGCTCTACACGACCAGGGACCGGGCTACCTGAAAGATAACCGTTGTCCCTACTGTCCCCTCTGTCCTCTCCGATCCACTGATGAGGGATTGCTAGAGATTCCCAGGCTTCATTTGCAAACATCTGGAGCAAGGGCATTTAGCTCTGCTACCTCTGAATAATAATTGTTTATTTTATTTATTTGTTATTCAGATAATGCCTTTGAGCACAGGAGTGCTTTTTCAAAGGTCCCACGTCAGTATAAGACAAAAAGCTGAATGTGAGTCAAGTACTCAAAGGGGTTTAAATTTATTCATGGTGTACTGCACAAAGTACAGTATGTTATTTTTCTTTGGGGAGGCCCAATATTATTTCAGTTTTTGGGGAGGCTCAAAATCTTTTCCATGGATTTGGGGAGGCTCACTGTGACAAAGTCTAAGAACTATTGCCCTACCTCATTGGGTATGAGATTGCCTAACCATCCAGAGTTTTAAAAATGCTTTAAAGACTCATCTTTTTGGCTTGGCATTTGGGGATTAATGCTGCTGCTGTTTTTATGCTGCTATTATCCTGTATTCTGCTGTAATTTATATGTTTGTTTTATTTTATAATCATTTATTTTATTTTATATATTTTATTGTACAGGCGCCTTGGTTTTAGAAAGGCGCCTTTTTACAAATAAATTTGATTTGATTTGATTTAGTACTTGGCATAATTTTGGCACATGTGTTATAGAATGGCTTCAAATCTGACATGATATACTTTCTTTGTGGTGTGAAAAAGCATACTTATATTTACTTGATAAAATTGTTTTAGTCACTGTATTACAAGTTTGTGTTACAAGCGGTTGTTTTACTAAATGCTGAATCAATGGTATAATGATTATAAATTAATACTGTGGTGTGATGTCAGGTTTCATTTTTGTTTTTGAGTTTAATGTAATTAAAACTGGTATTCAATTAATTGTCTGTGAAATCACACCTTGTCATGCATTTAATTTGTACCTCTTTATACTCCAGATCCCGCTCCCCGAGGAAGACCTAACAGTTGAAAGGCAGGGGCATCTGCCCGAGGTTTGCCTGTGGTTGTACTTGAGCTATAACACAATAAATTTCTTCTTTTTGCACCTACTTTGGTGTGGAGAACCTGTTTTTGGCTGAGCAGAATTTATGTCTTCTACTACTCCCATTTGCTCTTGCAGCCTTCCTTAAATCACTTTAAATTATATAAATGCATATAAAATCCTATGACTCTTAGGACTGACATGTCATATTGTTGATTTCTACTTATAAATATATAGTAACTGACCTCTTTCACAAACCACTGGCAGAATGCAGGGGAGATCCACTCTCGGGCATGAATACCGCAGTCCATGAAAACAGCCTTCTTATTACTGGTACCCTCTTTACCCAGCTGTAACAGATAGTTTAAAGAGTAATTGCAATTAAATATGTAATGTATTGCTCCAAGTAAGTGTATGGAATATGTACATCATTTTAAATACTGATCCTTGTACGTATTAACTAGTAATATAGACTAATGGAGAGACAACCATACAGAACAAGGCTATGCTTCTATCAGGGGGAGCGATGACATCATAGACCTTGAGAGCTAACCTCAAAAGATCTCTATGATGTAATCTCACCCTGAGATGGAAACAGAAGCCTTGCTGGTATGGTTGCCCATGCATTATTTTCCATGGTATATGTCTATTTTAATTTGATACTGATCCTTGTACATATTAACAAGCAACATATAATAATGTATAGACAACCATACAGAACAAAGCTATGTTTCCGCTGAGGAGTGAGATGACATCATATATTTCAAGAGTGAAACTCAAGAGGTCTCTATGATGTAATCTTACCTTGAGTTGTAAACATTAGCCTTGCTGTGTATGGTTGCCAATATATTATATTACGTGGTGTGCATTTTCTTAATGTAATATGCCTTATTAGATATATGTTTATTTTAATTCATTTAGTTATGTACTGTGGCCAAATAAACAGAAATCAGATCTATATAAACATGATAAGAGTTACAACATTTAATGTAATTAAGTAACAGGTACATGATGCAACATTCTCAGTAATTAATCTTTAAAAAAAAGTAGATCACTTGGGGCATTTTTATTCTTGCTGCTACCTTCGGTATGACAGTACTAGTGTAGGTAAGCATATGGAATATTTACACAAGATTCTATGCTGTTGCACCACAGTAGTGACATAGCTGCTGGCTACAACAGCACAGTGACATCACTACTGTGGTACAACAACATCTGAAAGTGTATGGAGTTCCATACATGACAACACTCAACCATGCACAATAATACATTGAAGAGGAACAGTCAGCACTAAGAACCCCACACCCATGTGAGGGTCTGATTCCAATATGCACTTTTTGTGCTAAATTATTTTTTTTACTTACTGTTTACTGCAGTATGGTATATTGTATCTGTCTGGGTCTGCTTACTCCCAAGCTGTAATTTACTGTACCCAGAAATCCCAGAATATCCTGCAGGAGATGTATGAGTGGGGCTTCAGCAATGGGAGGTTCAGTAGCCTGCAGTGAATGTTAGAGTTTTTATAAGCTCTGATTGTATATTTGCTGGTCTCACTATCCACCTGGGGATAAGTACAGTCACAGAGAACTAGGGCCGGGCAAACAGCAGCACTGACAGACAACTGACAGGAGTTTATAAAAGCTCTAAAATGCATTGCAGGCTGTTCAGTCTCCCACTGCTGCAGCCCAGCTCATGCATCAGCTACAGGAGATCCTTGGGAGTCAGCAGAATCTGCCTGAGACAACATACTAAACTGCAGTAAGCAGTAAGTTGCTTTTTTGCACACAAATGAAAAATTGGGACCAGCCTCATAGATGGGTAAGGGGTTCTTAGTGATGACTGTTCCTTGCTTGGATGCTGTCACCTGATAAATTTATAATTTACAATTTAGATCAACAGCCATTTCATAGATAGAATAGTGGAGACCTAATATTATTTTATTTTTATTGTATCTATTTGTATTGTTATCTACATGTAGTATTTGTATCTTTATATTCTGCATGTTTTGTACTGTATGTTTTAATGCACCAGGACCTCATTGAAAATTAGCTTTTGCTCAATGGTGTTATCCTTGCTCATGACTGAATAAAAAAATCTACTACTACTACTACTACATGCAGGCCTAAAAAGTAGCCTAGTGTAGTCTAGTCTAGTCTAGCAGTCCATATAGCAATCTGCTGAACATAATTTTTTGATTCAATAATTGCTGGATTTAGTAAATTCATTTTTACAGAAAAGTGGACGTGCAAACTTGTCATTTAAGATGTCTGTAGTGATCAGTCATAAGCAGGCTGAGAAGAGTAGTCTGCCATAAATCTACTGAGTGGAAATGATCAGCTCTCTGATGTATTTCCATTTAGTATATTAAGGATGCCTGTGTGTGCTTATGGAAACTGATTGTACTTTGTTCACTAAAAATACCACCAACAGCTTAACGTGATTCAGTATGGCAGTCTGCATCTGTATCATCCAACCCTGAGATGAGGCTGAAAAATAGGCAGAATTGTCTAGCTCTACTTTCACAGTCAGCAAATAAATAAATGTTGTGCATGATTTGATATGGTAATTTGATTTATTATTTATTTATTTTTTTATTAATTTTGGAAATCGGAATTGCAACCCTTTGAGTCATAGACTCATTTCCAAAGGCTCCACATCAGAATAAAACATAGACATTCATACATTACATATATAGAATAAAAGTGGGTGAACAATCATACAGAGTATAAATACAATGAGCACGGGTTAATGCCTATACATTTGGTAGCTAAAACAGAGCAGAGCCATCAACATATTTACCTAAGCAGTTAAGACCTATACAATTGGTAGCTAAAACAATGCATGATATGAGTTGGTAGTAAGCCGCCTCAGGGAGGCCTTGTCTTATACATAATACAATGCATTCATAGTCCAATGCAACTATATGGTAACCAAGGGAGATGAGGAGCCTGTAGGCTAGAAATAGTGAGGGCTCTCCACTGCCTGGCCAAGGGTGGATGTGTGGCCTAGCGGCATGGTGCAGGATCCACAGGTTGCCAGTTACACCGGCATTGACGTGAGGAGAGGATATGGGGCCTTAAGGCAGCTTTAAAAGAATCTAGATTGGTAATTCATGTGACAGCTGGTGGGAGGGCATTGTAAAAGGATGGAGCTCTAAGGGTAAGGATCACTGGGCCAGGGTGGTCCTGACCCTAGGCACCTTCCAGATAGTTATTGGGGCAGCCCGTGTGGACGCTGAGATGGTGGCTGCCTGAAGAGCAGTCATGACACCTATTGGGGTTAAACCCAGGTGAATATTTTTGGTGAAGAGACAGATCTGGTATAATAGTCTTTCCTCAAGGGAGAGGATAATGGTGAGTGCATATAGGGTGCAGGTATGCATATTTCTGTTGGCACCAGAGAGGAGCTGGCAGGCCTTATTGATGACTACTTGTATTTGATAAAGTGCTGTAGGGTTGGTGGCAGCATAGATTGTGAGGCCATAGTCCACCAGTGATAAGACTGAGGAGGTAATGGCTAGGTGAAATGCTTCAGGTGACAGGCAGTCTTTATGTCTGTAAAGGAGACTAATGCTGGTGTTGGTGGCGGAGGTGAGGATTTTTATATATTTGTGGAATGAGAGGGAAGAGTCAAATGTAATACTTAGATACTTATACTTTTGGACCTGTTCCAGTGGGATGAGAGAGGTGGAGAGTATTTCCAGGGGGAAATCCGTTGATCTGTTTTGGTGGTGGGCATAGAGCATTGTCTTAGTTTCTTTAATGTTGACCACCAATCTGAGTTCAGCAAACCAATGTTCAATTTGAGAGAAGGAGTTTTGTAAGGTACACTGGAGAGAGAGAGGATTACGATGTGTGGCATAAAGAACAGCATCATCCGCATAGAGGAGAAGGTTGCTGTGGCAGGATTTGGGCAGGGTGTTGAGATAGATGCTGAATAGCAGGGGACCCAGGATAGATCCCTGGGGAACTCCTGAGTGCACAGGCAGCATAGTAGATATGGTATTATTAATTTTAACACATTGGGTTCTAGATGAAAGATAGCTGGAAAACCATGAGAGTGGACAATGGAAGACCCCAATTTGTTGTAATGTGTTAAAAAGGAGGGGATGAGAAACCATGTCAAAGGCCTTTGAGAGGTCTATAAACACTGCCCCTGCAAGGTGCCCCTTGTCAAGCGTGGAGTGCAGGGAGTTAGCAAATTCTGTGAGGGTGGTCATAGTGCTATGACCAGCTCTGAAACCATGCTGCTCCCTACATAAGAGGTTGTGTGCAAGGAGATAGTCAGTGAGCTGATTGGCCATGATCTTTTCAAGGGCTTTAGAAAGTGGGGGGAGAATTGAGATGGGCCTGTAGTTGTTTAGGAGGGAGTTGTCACCACATTTCAATATTGCTATTTTCCATGAGGTTGGGAACTGGCCCAGGCACAGGGACAGATTTAGAAGGTCCATGAGTGAGGAGATAACAGAGTCTAGCACGAGGTATAGGATACGCATATCAAAGGTGTCTTTGCAGTAATTGGAGCTCTGGAGGGCTTTGGACAGGTAGGCTTTCACTTCTGTAGGAGTAATGACTCTGAGTCTGAAGGGGGTGGCGGAGCTTAGGAGGTGGGGTAGGCTGAACTGGATCAAAAAAGTTACTAGGGAGGACTGAGCTGAGGTCTGAGAAGGTGGAGTTAAGGCAGTTAGCTATGTGAAGTGTGTTTGTGCTGACAGTACCATTAACACTAAGTTATGAGGGGGGAGAGTGGGATTTACCATTAAGCTCCTTGATGTTATCCCAGAACTTTTTTGTGCTACCCCAGGAGGTGGCATGGGCGGATCTGTAGTGCTCTGCCTTGGCCTTGCGGATTGCCCAGGTACACTTATTGCAGGCAGCATTACAGGCCTGCCTATTGCTTAGCAAACTGGAGGCAGTGGCATGATGCCAGAGGTTGTCACGAATTTTGAACTGTTGTAGGAGTTCTGGGGTGATCCAGGGGTACTACATTTCTTAATGGTCACTTTGATGGTCAGTACAAAAGCATCACAGGCGGTATTATAGGTAGTGGTGATGTAGTGCAATGCATCATCTGTGTGCTGGGCTTGGTAAATAGGAAACCAGTCCCAGTTAATTAGATATTGTTTGAGTTTGGCTAAGCCTCCTGGGTGTAGTCAATGACGAAAGGTGATATTTGGTGGTGGTTTAGGTAGCTGACAGGACCAGCTGAAGATGATTGGGGAGTGGTCGCTTAAGGCCTTGGGTAGGACACCCAGGTCAGTAATATGGTGGGGATGATTAGTGAACAGGATATCTAGTAGGGTGTGGGTTCCATTAGTGGAGTTGACTATGGTAGGCTGGGACACCAGTTGAGTATATCTAATGCAGCAAAGGTATCTTTGGCGTGTGTTGATGAGCTCGCCAGCCAGTTTATGCTGAGATCCCCAACTAGGATTTGTTCCATTTTGGGGGGTGGCTGGCTAGATAGTCAGAGAGTGCTTTGTAGGCAGGGGATTGGCTGCAGGGTGGGATGTAGGCGATGGTAAGAGTAACAGGAGCGCAGTTTGGGTCAGGTGAGAGTTTTATTGAGAGGACTTGGGCACCATGGTCTAGGGAGGGTGCAGGCAGGGCTTGGTAATGCAGTGAGTCATTTACATAGAAGGCACAGCCACCGCCTCTCTTGCCATTACAATCAAGCCTTATATGGCTGCAATGTCGCTATGTAATGTCACCTACTGGCTGCTGGACAGGCCCACTTCATGAAAGAGACTTTGGTCTCAAAAGAGCTTTCCTAAGATTTTTCTAAGAGAAAAAAAGAGGAAAAATTAAAGAATGTAATATGTATGCATGATGTGGAAGTTCAGTGAGGTCTGCCAGAATTTGACCTAGGTTTTTAGTGTGTAAAATGTATTGCATGATGTGGAAGTTCAGTGAGGTCTGGCAGAATTTGACCAGGGTTTTTAGTGCGTAAAATGTATTGCATGATGTGGAAGTTCTGTGAGGTCTGGCAGAATTTGCCCTGTGTGTTTAGTGTGTAATATGTATTGCATGATGAGGAAGTTCAGTAAGGTCTTGCAGAATTTGTCCAGGGTTTTTATTGTGTAATATGTATTGCATGATGTGGAAGTTCAGTGAGGTCTGGTAGAATTTGACCAGGGTTTTTAGTGGCTAATAGGTATTGGATGACATGGAAGTTCAATGATGTCTGGCAGAATTTTCCCTGTGTTTTTATTTTTTTTTTAATTCAATATATTTGATTAAGTTTTAAGCAGCATACAGAACAGGATTCACCATTGGTACATCTTGAAGCTGCATATTTAATAAAAGAAAAAGAAAAACACACATAAAAACAATACCATACAAAACAACACACACAACCCCCTTTCCTCCCTTCCTACCCCTTCCCCTACAGTCTGCGCGTTGTGATGAAAGAACAGGTGTAACAGACAATAGAATGGGGATGGAGGGGAATGTGAACTGTCTGTGGTTTCCAAAGGAAGAGCAAGGCCAGGAGGGGATCCCAAGTGCACTGGAAGAAATGAAGTCTGTGTTGCATACATGCTATATGCTTTTCTAGCTGGATAGCAAGTAAAGCCTCATGGTACCATTCCAGCACTGAGGGAAGAGAATCCTCTGTCCAGTGTCATAGCAAGACCAGCTTTGCTGTAGAAGCCACTAGGGCTAGATGGACCTTTTTTATTTTGGATGTTCCAGGGCGATAAATTGCTAATAAACAGCTTTCTGGAGCCAATAAAGGGCCCAAGCCCAAGAGAGGGTCTAGGACCTGCTTTACAGAATTCCATAAAGCTTGAGTATGGAGGCAATCCCAAAGAAGATGGTGCAGGGATCCCAAGGCCTGTTTGCAGCAAGAACAATTGGAGGATGGGAGCTGTCCTATTTTGAATAACTTTGTCGGGGTGTGATAGAAGTCATGCATGATATTGAATTGAACCAAACGTAATCTATCTTGTTTAATGTATTTATAAACTGTGCTTCAAGTCTTTTTCCAGAATTCTGCTTCTGCTCGCAGAGATAACTATTGGACCCAGTAATAGCAAATTCCAGAAGGAAGGTGTAGATCAGTTATTTGCAATTGTTTGTATACTCTAGATACTGCAAGAGGCTGATTAGCCACCTGAAAAGCCAGACTAAGTCTCTCAGGGGGACAGCCAGCTCCAGAGTTGGGCCTAAGAAAGGAAAGTACTACATTTTGAAGTTGTAGATATTTGAAAGTATCTTTGGGACCAAGCTGAAACCGGCTCTGGAGAACCACGAAAGGAGCTAGTTCATCTCCCTGAAGGAAATCTGCTATGGTGCCATTTCTTAAATTAGGCCAAAAAGAAAGTGGTATCGGTCGCTGGTCAATACGAAAATGAGGATTATTCAATATGGGTTGGGCAGGAGAACAAGGCCAATTCTCAGACAGGTGGTTTTGCATCTGATGAAGAGCTTTTAAGGACCAACCAATTGGGGATCCTTTGAGGAGATGAGGGAGCTGGGAGGGAGATGTGAAACCAAGGACAGATAGTGAGCAGGCACATCTACAGGCCAGGTCATGCTCTATGTCAGGGCAATTGGGAGTATAAGTATTATCCTGTCTTGGATGGTCCTCCTTAAACCAGAGTGCAACCCTACTTATATGCTGTGCCCTGTAGTAAATAAAAAAGGAAGGAAGGGCGGGCCTACCTTGTATTTGGGCACTGTTAACTAAACGTAGGCTCTCCTCACCATTTTTTTCTTCCATAGAAAGGTATTGAGCAGTTTCTGCAGTCTCGTAATCCAAGCCTTAGGAAAGAAAAATCCCAACATACCTAGAGGGTAGAGCAACCTTGGTAACACATTCATTTTAAGAATGCTAATACTACTCCATAGACCTAAAGGTATTGCTCCCCAACGGTCCAAATCAGATTACAATGTTTGCATCAGTCTTGTGAAGTTTCCTTTTATCATAGTAGGAATACTTCTAGTAATATTAATTCCCAAATAGGTTAAGACTTTGGGTTCCCATGAGAGACCAGAAACATTACAATCTACTTTCCCAGTGTATTTATTGAGGGGAAAAACTCTTGCCTTGGAAAGGTTGACTTTATAAAACGAAACTGCAGAAAATCAATTCAATTCTTCCAGCAGCACAGGCATAGAGGTCACCGGATCTTCTATATGCAGAAATAGATTGTCCGCATATGCTGACAGGACATATCTCTTCCTTTCTATCTGAATACCCTGGAGATTAGGGGAGGCAATCAATTTGCTGATCAAGGGCTCCAGATAGAAGTTAAATAGAAGAGGGGAAAGTGGGCAACCTTGTTAGGTGCCTCTCTCAAGAAATAAGGAATCTGATAAACAGCCATTACACCATACCTGGGCTGTTGGAGAAAAATATCGAGAAGTTTAACCCATTTGATAAAGTCATCTGGGACTCCAAACTGCTGGATGGAGGCAAATAAAAATTTCCATGAGACTTGATCAAAAGCTTTCTCAGTGTTGAGACAGACCAAGACTGCTGGGGTCTCAGACTCCACCGACGCCAGGAGTAGATGCATAAGCTTCCTCATGTGGTCTCCTGGACCCTTCCCATCATGAATCCCACCTGTTTCCTACCAATAATCTCCCCCATAACTGAAGTGAGGTGATTGGTGAGGATTTTGGCAAGGATCTTCACATCGGAGTTCAATAAGGAGATTAGGCGATAATTTCTAGGGTGTAAGGAGTCCTTACCTGGTTTGGGGATAAGGGTTATCAAGGCTTCTAAAAAACTAGGATCACTTATTCCATGTTCAAGCCAAACATTGAAAACATCTGTCAAGAGTGGGGTGAGCTGGGGAAGACACGCTTTACATAGGTTATTAGGTATGCCGTCCGGCCCAGGTGCCTTATCCGGTGGTAGTCGTCTAATAGCTTGCTCAACCTCAGTAGGAGAAATGGGGGCACCCAGATGTCTGACTAAGTTGGGGAACAGGGTAGGAAGAACTGCAGAGTTCAAGTAAGCTAGCATGTCATGGTCAGTCACAGTGGGAGAGTCATTTAGGGAATAAAGAGTCTGGAAATATTCCCCGAAAACTGAGACTATGTCTCTAGGATGAGAGACTATATTAGCATTCGGAGAGGGACGTAGACCTGAAATAAATCTCGAAGTTTCAGCTTGCCTCGGTCTAAGAGCTAAGAGCTTCCTGGATCTTTCTCCCATATCTAGCTATTTCAATCTGGTATGATGTAGAGCTAGCTTCGCTTTCTGTTCCATGAGGTCTGCGAATTGTGATTGCAGGTGGTGAAGTTTGACCCAGTCTGCATCTGGGGAAGTGCATTGCAGGGAGCATTCAAGCTGGTGAATTTCTCTCAGCAGGGTGCCCAGGAGTAGCCTATTTTTAGAGGTACGAGTGGCTGAGATGTGAATGAAGTCACCACGGAGGGCACATTTAAGAGTGGCCCATACAGTATCTACTCTTGTTACGATGCCCCTATTAGTTCCTAAGAAGGCAGAGATGAAATCTTGGACATGAGTTAAGGTATCTGAAATCTTCAGAAGCTGCATTTTGAGGTGCTGGAGCCAGTCTCTTCAGACTCTTCTGCCTAGAATATAGGAGAGGCCTACTGGGGAGTGATCCGATAATACCCGGGGGGTGTATAACCTCATCAATACCAGGAAGACAAAAAGAGTTCACCAGTCAGTAATCTATTCAAGATAGCGTACCATGGGATGGGGAATAGTAAGTATATTTTTTCTCCATGGGTTTTAAGGTACGCCATATATCTATGGTTCCTGTCCCAGACATAAGGTCTAACAGAGCCTTTTGGGCTGGGGTCAATCCCACTCTCCTAATATTTGATCAGTCTAAGTCCAGCTGAGGAACCAGGTTCCAGTCACCACCTAGGAAAGTCAGGATAGGGGGATCAGAGGTCACTAGGAGCAAAATCTGGGTGAAAAAATTTGGAGAATCTGAATTAGGGCCATAAATAGAGCCTAGGAGAATTGGGATGGATTACAGGGTACCTTTGACAAAAATATAGCACCCTGAAAGGTCCCACCTTTCCTGTAACTTGACAAAGGGGAATGTTTTAGCCATTTAAATAACTGTACCTCCACGCTTGGAGAAAACTCCAAAACCAAATACTTGTCCCACCCAACTTTTTTTTTAAAAATATATGTCTTCTCTCTGCAAGTGGATTTTCTATAGGAAGGTAAATCCAACCCGCAGATGTAAGAGATGTCTTAAAATCATTAAATGCTTTTGCTTTTTTTGGGCCCCTTTAATATTCCATGAAACACAGATGTAAGGTCCTCTCATTTTAGCTAGTCATTTGTATGACTAATAGGCTGATTCGTAAGTCGAGACAAGATTAACCTTCTATTACCCTTCTGTGTAATAAAAACAAACTGGTGAAGTGTCATTGTGCAGTCCTGCACCCTCCCCCCTTTTTTATTGTTAGGATATGTACCTTAAAAAAGAAGCAAGGATATGCCTATTCCATTCACCTAAAATCCTCCCTCCCCCCCCTTGTCTAGTCCCAAGATAACTAAAACATAACATTACCCTAAATTATATTTGTCTCACCTCGGTTCTAATAACTGTACTCCCCAAAAATACCACACACGCAATTGTCCATTCACTGCCCAAGTGAAAGATCTAAACTTACCCCCCCCCACCATCCCGCTATTACAATAATTCAGCCAAGCGTGGAAAAGTAAGGCATCCAGGAAAAAAGGAAGTGTGACGTGGACAGTTAGTTCTGAGTGCTGTATCATTTTTTTTTATGTAAAATGTATTACTGACTGTCTCTGCTGAGAAATCTGGTACTCTTGAAATAACCTCACTCACCCCCCGCCCCCCCAGGTTTCAGCTGAAAGATGAAAGCCATGAGAAAATGCTGAAAACAGCTTGTGAGATCACCCACACACAGGTTTTTAGATACCAGGTGTTATGTGGAAGGCCTGAAGGTAATTACAGGGCCAAAGAAGCTTGAGTTGAGCATATCTATTTTATGACATTTCCAGAGGAAGAAAAGACAGGTTGTGATGTATGAGTGCAAAACCATAAAGATGCTTTCATGTCCTGGAAGGGAGAAGCTTATCATGAGATCAAAGTAGTGTCATTTGAAGGACATGAGTCATGCTGAGGATTGCAGAATTTAATTCTTGAAAAAAGTCATCCTGGTTTTTTTTTATTAAATATATTTTTTATATATTCTGACAGAGGAGGAGCTAGATGACCTCACCCAAAAAAAAGGGGTTGGCAAACACAGTTTGCTTTAAGGAATATTCTGTTTTACTTCATTGGGACACTTTTCTCTAGACTCTGTCAAAGATATATCCGTGAGCAATTTAAACCAGTATTTAGAAAGAAAGACAAATCTAAGTACTGTAAGTAGGAATTGCACTGTTTAAACCTTGTTCTTTTAAAATATTTGTATGTCTTGTGATATAACAGTTCTGTATTTTGTGTTTGACATTTTTTTTTATCTATTTTTAGTAAAAACTCTTTTTAGAGCTTACTTGGTCTGTCTTTGTCTTTTCTTCACTTGTAAGAAGAGTATATATACATGGTTATAGCAGACACTATGCATAGCTTGAATGGTGGTACCAAACTGGAAAGAGAAGCGTTTTAAATCTGAGGTCTTTATTAAAGTTTTTAAGGGTTCATCTCTGTATACCTGGTTAGGTGCCCGTAGGCAAATATATTGGGCCCCCTGAAGACAGAAATATCTGATCTTGTGTATTGGGTATGCTAGCAAGAGGTTCACAGTTTGAATCCCTCCAAGACTTGAGACCAAAGGTTGATCTGAACTCACAAAACAGACAAGAGGTTTACTTTGTTCTGTTAAACTGTTCCCAAGACTACGCTTGGAGGTTGGCACTTTGGGAGTAGAGGGTCTTACTTGCTGAGTGGGTTTGTGACAGGAAGCATTTATACAATAAGCCAAAAGAGATGCCAGTTATATATGCCTCTCATAGCTTCATATAGTCCAAGTAATAACATCCCTGGAACTTAGAGAAGGAAAAGATTTAGGAGTCATTACAAAAACTGAAATCTTGTATGCAATTAAATCATCTAACAAGATAGTCTTTGCATACTATGACAGCTCCATGTCTAGAGGGCCGGTTTCAATAGGAAAAAAAAAAGGGGGAGCATTTATGCAATAAACCAAATAGGATGCCAGTTATAATATGTCCCTCTTAGTTTCATATAATCCAAGTAGTAACTTCTCTGGAATCTAGAGAGGAAAATGTTTAAGAGTCTTTACAAAAACTGAAATCTTGTAGGAAATTAAATCATCTAACAAAACAGCCTTTGCATGTTATGGCAACTCCATATCTCGAGGGGAAAGCAATATTAGTTTCCATATTGGAACTAGTTATAGTTAACCAAGCAACTATGTGAAAAGAGACTCTTTGGCTGTAAAGGTCCTGGTATGAAAAAGTACATACTCTGCTTACAGGGCTCCCATCCAAAAGCACCCAGAGGTATGTTAGGATACCGGGAGACAGTCCAACAGAGGAACAAGAGATACTTAAAGCCTGATCTTAGGCGGAAAATTCCTTGCATTCCTCGCCACTGAAATATCTATTTCCATTCCGTCTAAACGAAGAGAAAAGAAGCTCAATTAGGGTTTCATCTGAAAAGATCTGAGAGTAGAGTTTTGAGTTCAGCTGCTGCTTGCTTCAGGGATTTGAAGGTGATCCATTTTTCATTGTGCCTGACTTGCAGAATAGCAGGATACCACATGCAAAATGGTTTTCCTGCAGCAATCAATTTGGCAACAAAGGGATGCATCTCTTGCCTTTTGGCCTGAATGAATTGAGGGAGATCTTGGGCATACAGAATTGATGCCCTTCCCACTGTAATTCCCACACCTCCTTAACCTTTGCGAGTATATGTTGTTTATCTAGAAAATTCAACATTTTAAATATAAAAGGTTGGAGTTGTGATCCAGGCCGAGGGGGAGGGCATAGAGATCGATGGGTCCTCTCCACTGTGTATGTGGTATTGTTAGGTGATGGGCCTGCCACCTTCTCATAAAATTTTTGAATAAATTGTATCGGGTGGTTTCCTTCTTCTTTCTGTGGTAGGTTAAATAAGACAAGGTTATTGCACCAGCTGCGCCCATCTAAGTCTTCCGGCTTGTCTTTGATCTTCTGGAGCTTTTGGCGAAGAGTGGAAGAATCCAGGCCTGTTTTCCCCTTCCACTTTTCCAGGGAGATGAGTCGAGCTTCTTAATCCAAAGAAACATAGACTTTGACGGCAGATAAGTACCGCTTGGCCACCTAGTCTGCCCATTTCCCTATCTACAGGATAAGCCACATATCCTAGTTAACCAACAGCCTATTTCTTCCTACCCCCACAAGAATTGCCTTATATCTATCTCATGTATTCTTGAATTCTCACACAGTTATAGACCTCACAACCTCCTCAGGATGGCTGTTCCATGCATCCACTACCCTCTCTGTGAAAAAATACTTCCTCACATTGCCCCTGAACCACCCCACCTCTAGCTTTAAATTGTGTCCCCTTGTTCTTGCATGTCTCTTTTTCTGAAAGATGCTACCCTCTTGGACTTTGGTGATTCCACTAAGGTACTTAAATGTTTCTATCATGTCCCCCCTCTCCCTCCTTTCCTCAAGGGTATACATATTAAGCTATTTTAGTCTCTCCTCATATGGCTTCTCTTGCAGACCCTGCACCATTCTAGTTGCCCTCCTCTGGACTGCCTCTATCCTGTCTATGTCCTTGTGGAGATGGGGTCTCCAGAACTGGATGCAGTATTCCAGATGGGGTCTCACCAACTGTCTGTACAGAGGGATAATAACTTCCTGTTTTCTGCTGGTGATGCCTCTCCCTATGCATCCCAGTATACCCCCAGCTCTCCCTACTGCCTTCTCACATTGCTTGCTAACCTTAAGGTCATCTGATATTATTACCCCCAGGTCTCTTTCCTTTTTTGTTACTACCTCCACCCCATTGTGTAATCTTCCCCTGGGTTTTTGTTTCCCAGGTGCATTATTTTGCACTTCTTTGCACTGAATCCTAGCTGCCATACTTCCGACCATTCCTCCAACCTTGCCAAGTCCCTTCTCCTCCTTTTCACGCCTCCTTGTGTATCAGCCCTGGTGCAGATCTTTGTGTCATCTGCAAAGAGGCATACTTTTCCTTCCAGTCTCTCTGCAATGTCACTTATAAAGACATTAAAAAGGACTGGACCCAGTAATGAACTCTGCGGTACCCCACTAGTAACCCCTCTTTCTTCACAGTGGACTCCATGTACAATTACCTTCTGTGTCCTGTTGTCTAGCCAATGTTTTACCCAGGCTACCACCCTGGGGCCCACTCCCAGGCTGGTTAGTTTGACTATTAATCTTTTGTGTGGGACTGTGTCAAATGCCTTGCTAAAGTCTAGGTAGGCCATGTCCATAGACCCTCCCTGGTCTACTACTTTGGTCACCCAGTCAAAGAAATCAATTAGATTCATCTGACATGACCTTCCCACTGTAAACCCATGCTGCCTTGGGTCCTGTGCCCCACTGGCCTCTAGGTACTCAACAATTCTTTCCTTCAGAAGTGATTCCATCACTTTCCCTACCACAGAGGTCAAACTGACAAGGTCTGTAGTTTCCTGCCTCTTTCTTGGTCCCACTTTTGTGAAGGGGAATCACATCCGCCTTCCTCCAGTCCTCGGGTACCACACCATCCTCCCATGATTTGCTAAAAAGGGCAGTCAGTAGTTTCACTAGTTCTCCCCTTAATTCTTTTAGAATTCTGGGGTGAATTCCATCAGGCCCCATTGCTTTGTCCACCTTCAGTTTTAGAAGTTCTTTCAGAACCCTTTCTTCTGTGAAAGGACTGGGATTGACCCCCCTATCCAGAGTGCTTCTGTTAATTGGATTAGGCACCTTCTCCTCCTCTTTTGTGAATACTGAGCAGAAATATTCATTCGGTATCCTTGCTTTTTCACTATCCCCTCTGCCCACCCACCGTACATTCTGTTCAGCCTCACTATCCCTCCCTTTGTCTTTCTATGCTCCCTGATGTACCTATAAAAGGTTTTATCCTCCTTCTTAACCAAGTTGGCTATCCTTTCCTCATTTTGGGCCTTTGCTATTCTGACTTCCCTCCCTGCTTCCTTCTGCCTTAACTGGTACAGCTCTATGTCCAGCTTCTTCTGTGTTTCATTATACTTCCTGAATGCTATCTTTTTCTCCCTGACTTTCCCTGCCACCTCTTTTGAGAACCATAGTGGCTTTTTCTTTCATTTTGATTTGTTTATTTGCTTCACACAAAGGCTTGTTGCCTCTGTTATGGAAGTTTTGATGATTCCCCATTGTTGCTCCACCCCTCCTTCTAGCCTTTTGCTTGTGCTTTTCTGAGGCACTCTCCCATCTTGCCAAAGTCAGCCCTCCTGAAGTCCAGTACCCTCACTTTTGTATGGCTTGACTCTGTAGCTGAGTTTAACATGAACCACACTGTTTGATGGTCACTTGTTCCCAGATGGCAACCCACTTCTAGATCTGAGATCCTCTCACTGTCCCTATTTGAGAGTATGATGTCTAAGATTGCTCCTTCACAAGTGGGTTCCAAAACTAGCTGTCTGAGGCATATCACCTGTAGGGCATCGAGAATGGCCCTGCTCTTGGATGTGGCTGCAGGAAGTGTGCTCCAGTTAACATCTGGCATATTCAGGTCTCCCATCAACAGTATCTCCCCTTTCTCTGCCATCCTAAGAATGCCTTCTATCATATCCAATCCCCAATTCAGATAATGAGGGAGTCGATGGAGGTACAAATTTGCTGCACGTCCCCCGAGATGGTAGCAATGGAGTCCTGGAGTGGCTGCATGGTCTCCAGTAAACATTCTTTGGTGAGAGCAGTTGGAGTTGGGGAACATTTAGTAGCAGCAGGCTGGGATTTGGGCCTCTTTGCAGCCTTTTCTTTCTCCAGAGTTGATGGGGTTGAGTGCCGCTGTGGTGCCTTCTGCATTTCTATTTCCATAGTGTTTGCTCAAATATGAAATCAGAAGCATCGTTAGGACAAGTTTGCTATTTGAAGCAGAGTTTGGCTCGAGAAAATATAGATGAACAAGCTGTTTTTTAAGCGAGGATATCAAGGAGTAAGAGGAAGTAGCAGCTTTCCCTTAGGCAGCCATCATGTGACCCCCTGCCCTGTGTTTTTAGTGTGTAATATGTATTGCATGGTGTGGATAATCAGTGAGGTCTGGCAGAATTTGTCCTGTGTTTTTAGTGTGTAATATGTATTGCATGATGTGGATGTTTAGTGATGTCTGACAGAACTTGCCCTGTGTTTTTTTAGTGTGTAATATGCAGAGGTCAACCTTAACCTTTTTTTGCACTAGCCAGCAGGGCAAGTTTATTCACAATTGCACTAGCCCACATGTAGTTGCACTAGCCCTCAATTATAATGGCAAATTTTGATCACTTATACAGGAAACAATGCAAAACAAGAAATACTCCAATTATTGCACATTGCACATTTATCCTCCTCCCACATTACTTCCAGCTTCCCAGCAGAAAGAAAAGACTGCAGTGCCATCACACACAGTGAGTCCCCCACCCCATTGTTTTGTACAATGGCCTCCTCTCTTCCTCTTTCTGCTCCCACCCTCACCACCACCAAACAAGAGGACATCAGAACAGCAAATGTTCAATCAAGCAGTCCTGGCTCTGCACACACAATAGCTGGCATCATCATGCACCTCACCACTCTGTCACTACCACCTACAGGAAAATGAACAGAGTCAGGCAGAGAAAGACACTCTCAGCCCCCACCCTATAGTCAACTGAAGACCTGCACTTCTGGAAGTTTTTGTACAGTCTCAAGCAAGCCAGGAGCACATCTAAGATTTCTTTGGAGTGGGAGCTACACAAACCTGAGAGGCTTGGGAAACAGAAAACTATGACATTTTTATTTTTAAAAGCATTGATTTCAATATACTGAGCCCCCAACAATAACAGATTATTTCTTTAACACTGTCCTTTCTTCAGCTCAGGGGAAACAGTATACAGGCATGGGGCTATACTATCTCTATTTCTATATAGGATGATCTATGTACCCCAGGAATGCCTATTTTAAGCTTTCAAATTATGTATTTTATTAAGGTTTATTTTTGTGCCATACATGATCCAAAGCTTTGTTTTTAGGATGAAAGAACATGCTGAGAGGGATAAGGGTGGGACGTATGGACAGTGATAACTAGCATGGTCCATTTAGAAGAGCTGGGGACCCCATACACTTACGAGTAATGGCAGCTATGTTTCTGTGAATGGTCATTTCAGAGTCTGGTCTGCAGTGGTATCTAGGGAAAGGACAGAGTTAAGAGATCTGAAGGGAGAAGGAAGTTATGGTGAGGCTGGGATAAAACCCACCACCTGCAGAGCTGAACCTGTATACCTCTTCACATTTTGTTACTGAGATGTTGGATACAGACACTCAAAATGTAAAGAAATGAGGGGCACTGGTCTTAATAATATGGGACAAATTGGTAGACAGAGATGCATTCAGGAAACTGGAAGCTAGTGACTTAACAGCACTCTACTCTTGATTACACCCTGAACCATACCTCTCAACTGTCCCTGATTTTCAGGGACATCCCTGATTTTGCTTCAAAATGTTCCTCTATCCCTCGTAAAATCTGTGTTTTTATGACTAAGCAGCAGGGTTGTAAGCACAAAATAATGTCAAACATTAAAGTTACAGACTTGTTCTTTTTCAGAAAATGCATCTTACACTAATCCCATTATTCTGTCAACTTTCTGGGTGAATATTAACAATTTTTAAGATGTGTCCCTGATTTAGGGTCTTTGTCCCTGATTTTTTTAAGCCCTGTCCCTGATTTATGAGACAAGAGGTTGAGAGGTATGCCCTGAACACTAGTTGAAAGTCCTAACAGTGGAGTGATAATGACTCACATTTAATCTTTTTGTGGGATCCCCTTTTGAACTGCCAGGTAACTGCAGCTCTTAATGAGCTTTTAATCATACCAGGCCATCTGGAACATTGAGCGAGATTAGCATGAGAACTAGAGCCTACTAAAGTAGAGACTTTAACTTATTAACAGCCATGAAAACCTGCACTAGTCAAGACGGTCAAGGAGAGAGTTATCTGCACTAGCCCTGGTCAATCTGCACTAGTGTTTGGACTAGTAAAACAATGTTAAGATCCACCTCTGGTAATATGTATTGCATGATGTGGAAGTTCAGTAAGGTCTGGTAGGATTGCTCTGTGTTTTTACTGTTGCTGTCTACAGCTTTTTATTCAGATATGGTTTCAGTCACCCAATGACCCTGGGGAGGCTCATTGTGCTTCTGTATTGAGGACCCAGTTGGGACATGGGAATCAGCAGCCAAGCTAGGAGGAGCACTTACCGTGGTATCCCATCCCAGCCAGGGTGGGGGTAAGGTGTGGTGCTTGTGGTGCAGATGCCTGCTGTAACAGTGACCACTCACTGACAGTGGAGGCAGCCTGCTCTGTCCTTGTTTGGTTGGGGTGGCATGTATGTGTTAAGAATCACTGCTGTGCATAGGGTAACCAAAGGCTACGTGCAGTGGTTGGGAGGAGGGGAGGTTCCAAGGTCAAGTGACACAGTGATAACTCACCCAGTGCCTTGAGGATGTAACAGTTACCACCAGCCATCACGATGATGGTCAGGTTGGAACTCTTAGGCTCCAACTGGCTTAATCACCTTCTCACCAGATCCTGATGGGAAAGATGCTGAAGTAGTCAATCCCACAATACTACCCTGGAGGGGCGAGTTATGGAGGTACAGGAGTTAGGTGGGGGGCCTGGCTGGGAGTTTGCCAGTAGCAGCCTGAGCACTGTACAGCTAGGGCCACAGAAAAATCAGGTTTGGTCTTCATTTACTACAGTATCTACACTGGTGCTGGCCTGGATGCAACACAAAACTGAAGAAGAGCTACTGTGCTAAAAAAGGCAGTTAATTATTTTTGTCATGCAGGGACTCAAGACCCTGCATTGCATCTAGGCTGGTACCACTGTAGCTGCCAAATCATCTCTCCTGCACCTTCTTTATGTTTCATACTCACCCTTTATTTAAATAGTTTCCTTTCTTAGACTGCCCCATTTATATACATGACTTGGATTACAAGGGGGTCCCAGGGAATTCCATTGGCCTCCCCACCAGCCTTCGCCATCCACAGCCCAACACTGCCTTCAGAGGGAGTTTCCATGCACCAAAAATCCACTCAACTATCCTGCAAACCTCAGAGAATTTCTACTCCCTGGAAAAACCATTAATCTTAGACCAGGAGGGCCTCTGCCATGGTTGCCCAGAGAACATCTTAGCTGCAGCCTTTAGGTAGAGAGTAAGGAACAGGTAGCGGATAAGCTGGGGTCAGGGGTGCCCCAAAGTGGACAAGACAATTGGTGACATGGCATCTTCAGCTTGAAGGAATTTTTCTAATTTCCTTCCTGTGTCCCCTCTCACATGGATGCAGAAGCATGCCTGTGTGCAACAGTTTGTACACAGAGCACGTATAAGGTCTGCTTTATGAGATAAGGCACTGTTGCAGTGGTACCCAGTGAGAACTCCCACTTGAGCTAAGGAGGTGAAATCTATACACCATATTACTACTTTATCTGCTCTTTGCTTTGTATTCTTTAATTACATCCTTTATATTGCTGCCAGCATATTGTAATTTTGTTTTGCACTGAACTCCCGTACCAACACTTATTTTTTTAAAGTTAGGTTTCACTGTGTTTTTTAGTGCTCCTTTATCATTTTTACCAGCTTTCTTTTCCCCCTCCCTCAGAATGTTCCTGGGAATGGAATTTGTCATCTCGGCATGCTTTTCTGATCAACAATTGTAAATGAATAAATAAAATGTGCCCAGACACTTCGCCATACTAGCACTCTTCACTACACCACTATATATGGTCTTGCTCACAAGTCCTATGAAGACAGGTTGAAGGAACTGAACATGTACTCCCTGGAGGAGAGGAGGGAGAGAGGGGATATGATAGAGACATACAAGTATCTTACAGGGAGGAACAGGGTGCAGGAAAACACTATTTTTAAGCGAAAAAGATGTTTCAGGACTAGAGGGCATGGGATGAAGTTGAAGGGAGGACGATTCAGAGGAAACATGAGAAAGAATTTCTTCACAGACAGGTGGTGGACAAGTGGAACACCCTGCCAGAGGAAGTGGTGGGGGCTGAAACAATCACGGGATTTAAGAATGCATGGGATAGACATAAAGGAATTCTAGAGGTCAGGGGTAAGGGGAAATAGACTTCTAGGAAAACAAACTGAACTTACAAGCTCAAATGGGCAGACTAGGTGGGCCATAGGCCCTTATCTGCCGACACTGTCTATGTATCTATGTATGTATCTATGCTCATGTCGAAATGATACAGAAATAGTTGAACTGATCCTTTCCAAAGGAGATGGTCCACTGGCATATCGGAACCTGTTCCTGCTTTTAGTGCAGCCTTGAGAATCCAACTGTGGGTCACTGGGTTAGCAAACAGCACTTGCCACCATTGAATTATTGTGGCAGTTCACTTGCATTTTCCTTGGTTACTAGCACATCACATGACTTATGTAGGAAGGCTTAGGCAACCTAGTATGGATAAGTGGTAGGATGCTTGTACTGATTGGCTGGATGTAAATACAGAGTAAATTTGTGCTGGAGTAAGTTATGGCATTAGTACAGTTGATTTATGTGGAAGGATTTGAATGTTTATGCAGTGTAAATTCATCTCTTCACCCTCTCTCTTTCCCTGCTACATGGACTATCACCATTTTTGAGGCACTGGAACCCCCTTGAGGAGGGTTCCACACCTAGAGGTACTGTATGGATGCAGTCCCTTTAAAACAGTGTAATCTTGGCACAGATGGCGGCAGGCATACACAATCTACACAGTTACGCATAGTTTGAAATTATTCTCACTGACACATAAAAGAACAACTGTGTGTTCAGTGCTGCTTGATATAATTATCCCTGCCCTGCCAGTTAGAAGGGAGTAGAGGGGGTGGATGTGTTTGGCTGAGCAATGAACTGAACAAAGGCATCCTGTTTTTACACATGTGTGGGTGGGAAGGGAGGAGTGACAAATTCAGGCTTGGCTTAACTTCAGAGCAGGACAGGACACCTGCAAAATATCGAGTCAACTGCTGGGAAGGAGATCTGTTCACCAAGTGATGTTAAGTCTGTCTTTTGTCAAGGAAGGGAGGAACAGGACACCACAGTCTGTTGCAGAGACAAGCACTGGTTTGGGATGTTTCTTTTCTTTTTTTCTACCAGGAGAGACACACTAAGCTGAAAGCTTGTTTATACGTGCGACCTGGGAGCACAAGGAAGTTAAGTGACTTGCTTAGGGTCACACAGTATGCAGATGGGTGCTGTGGGATTCAAATCCAGGTCTCCAGGTTTGCAGCTCAGAGCCTTAAACTACTGCGCTATACTGCCTATGATTCTGCCAAGTGGTTGTCTCCCAACCCTACTGGTCCATTTCTACAGAGGGACAGAGTGAGTAAACATCAAGGGAGTCTTCGTCAGTTTACTTAATTCTTCTTGATGTTCTCCCTACAGTTTGTGGAGAAGGACAAAAAGTAAGCGAAATAAATCAAAAGTACAGCTATTTAGCTGGCCTGATGGCATGACGGTAACACTATGCTCAAGATGCCGGTGGTCCAGGGTTGGAAAACGTGCCAGGGTTGCTGGAGGGATGGCCGGGGGGGGAGGAGGATTGAGCAGCTCATGGTCCACTATCCTCCTCTGGGGGGGTGGAGGGCTGTGGAGTCTGGTTCACACCTGACCCCTAGCAGAAGCTGGGGATCAGCACCAGATTACACACAGAGGGGTGGGGAAGGACTTTGGCAGATGCCCAGCATGCTAGGCATAGAGGCATTCATGGCACTGCCACTGGTATCATTGTACATCATGCCTCATCACTTGGGGATGGGAAATGGGGTGGGGTAGAAAGAAAACAGAAACTCCAGCTGGCAGGTTGACCTTGGGGACCTTGCAGGCCACACACCCAGTTAGCTAGGTAGACCCGGCGTCCAGGAGCACAGTTGAAACAGGATGGCTGATGAGAGATAAGATCTACTGTACACTAGGGTGATGGGGCTGGGGGCCCTGGGGGATGGAGGCCAAGACTGGGTGAAGGGAGCAAAAATAGATACAAAAAGTACAGTCATTTTTTGTTTCTGAAACTAAAACGGATTTTTCCATGTTGCATGTTGCATATGATAACTGGAGAGTTGCTTGCTATTATAACAAACACTGGCCAGAGACAATAGGGCTGCAGCTGAAGAATTTGGGTTACAAATATTGAAAATTACCAGTTATGAGCTTGCGTTAGCAAAATGTGACGTAGGCTCTGTCACAGGGTGTGGGTAAAGGATAACACACAACAGAAATCAGGTGCAACACACCTCAGCGTGGTTTTATTTTTATACAAAAATAAGAGCAAAAATAATAAACTAAAATAATAAATATTTTTTATTTTATTTTAGCTTTTGTTGACCGGGTAAGTACACTAGACAAGTAATATGCCTATTTTCAGGAACGACCCGGGAGAGTACAACATAGGGATACAGACATTGTTTACAGTAGTGAGTAAGTACAGCTTGACAACATGTGGGAGGTAGTAACATAGTCCAGGGGGTTTGGACGGTCATAATACAACTTATAACTGCTAAGGTTAACGGACCCCCGGGCTGAGTGGGTCACATTCAGATTTACAACAGAAAGCATATACACATTTCACGTAAGAGACAATTTAGAAAGGCAATGTCCAGGGACCCATGGCAAGGGCACTATGCCCTGGGTCAGGTGCCCTGGTGTAGTGGAAGAGTCAAGGAGTGCAGCAGGAGTTATCGGGTAGTATCAGAGGGAAACAAGCTTTGAGGCCGGGAGAGCAACCATATAGAGAAATACTCTAGGGAGGCTTAGGACAGTCACACACAGATCCAAGTTTCAGGAAACCCCGGAGGGAGTTATGGAAGCACAGGTGGGAGGACGACAACCGGATCGGCTCAGGAAGGGAGTTCCAGAGCCTGGGCGCATACACGGTAACGTCCCGGCCACCCATGAGGGTGCGGGTGGGGGGGACCTTGAGCATCCCCAGGGCCTGGGACCTAAGGTGGTAGGTAGTGGAGTCTGTTGGCGGCAGGAGCAGGGCCAGCTCAGGGGGGTGCCAGTTCTGACCACTTTGTCGGTAAGGCAGCCCACCCTGAAGTCCAGGTACCTCGCTGGGGAAAGCCATCCGAGTTTATTGTATAACTCACAGCGATGGGTGAGGCGGGGGACAGCAAGGGCAAAGCGACAGATGTTGTTGTATGTGGTGTGCCACCATGCGAGGTAAGTCTGGGGGGAGCGAGCGAATAGGTGCAGCCCATAGCTGAGAGAGGGAAGAAGCACACCTTTCACGAGGGCTAGTCTGGCTGCAGGTGTGAGATTGAACTTTCCCCTGTAGGCCAGGCCCAGCTTGCAGTTAACTGCCCTACAGATATTTAGGAGGTGACTACCCATGTCGAGTTGGGGGTCAAGGGTGACCCCTTGTGGTATTTTGCAAAGTTCACTACGTGGGTCTGTCGACAGGAAATCTTTAACAGGGCCGACGAGGTTTTGAGTTTGGCTGTTGAGCCAAAGAGCATGGCCTGAGTTTTTCAGATTCAGGACCAGTTTGTTCTCGGTGATCCAGGTTTGAACTTTGTAGCTCGACAAAGCCTTGTTGAGAGTTGCAACGCTCGGGCGGAGCCAGGATCACCAGGTCATCGGCATAGAGGGTGGTACTGCAGGTGGAGGTCACCGAGGTAGCTGGTTGATAAAGAGGGAAAGAGGAGAGGGCCCAATACAGAGCCCTGAGGGACACCGGAGGTCACTGGAAGGGACTCAGAGAGGACTTATTGAAACTAGTCTGCTGAGTTCTGCCATGCAGGTAGCCCGTGAAGCCAATCTCATGGTGAGTGGGAAAGACCGAGTGACCACAGTTGAGAGACAAAGCAACGCAGTGGTCAACAAGGTCAAAGGCTTTGGACAGGTCAATAAATATGGCTCCGGAGAGATTGCCCTGATCCATGGCTGATCTTATTCTAGATGTGACCGAGATAAGGGCAGTGGTGGTGCTGTGACCCTTGCTAAACCCGTGCTGGGCCGGGGACAGCAGCTCCTGGGACTGGATGAACTCCGAGATCTGTTCAGCCACCACCTTTTCTAGGAGCTTGCTGAGGGATGAGAGGATGGCAATCGGGCGATAGTTATCCAGAAGTTTGGGATTGCCCTGTTTCAGTACAGGGACAATCCTGGCCTCTTTCCAGATATCGGGGAATATACCACTTCCAAGGGATAGATTGAAGATGTGGGCTACTGTGGCAAGGTGAACAGCCAAGCTTGAGGAGCTTTGATTCAAGGTTATCTGGGCCAGGGCTGGAGTGCTGGGAGAGGCCGGCCAGGTGCCTCTGGGTGTCCAGTACAGTCACTTCCCTGAGGTTAAACGTTGCCCGGGGGGGGAGGCCCTCCCTCCAAGCCAAGGGGGGAAGGAAGGGGGGCCAGTTCTTGTTAGATGAGAGGGGAGCCGTGATGGCAGAGAGATCTGTGAAATGGGTATTTAGGGAGTTGGCAATGGTATGGGGGTTCGTGCAGGAGACCTCGTTGATAAGCATGTGGGAAACTCCAGATTGGGAGGATCCATTAACAAGAGATTTTATGTTCTTCCAGAAACTCCTGGGGTTGCTGGCAGAGAAGAGTAGAGCAGACTTGCAGAAGTCGCTTTTTGCAACCCTGATGGCCTTTTTGCAGGAGTTTCTCAGGTGTCTGTATTTTTGGAGAGAGGTGGGATCACTGGAACTTTTGGAGTGGGCCCAGCACTTGTCTCTCTCCCTCATTTGGGTCAGGAGATTCCCATGTAGCCAGTGGGTGGCGGACCCCCTCACCCTGCGGGTGACCTTGGGGGCGTGCTTATCTTGCAGGATCCCGAAGATGGTGATGAAGGAGGAGGTAGCCACAGAGGGGTCAGTGGCCCCATACACATCGGACCAGTCAGTAAGCCATAGGTCATCCAGGAACTCCCAGGGGTTAAACCAGGAATGCAAGTTTGGACCGCCCCCTCAGGCTGATTGGGGTGAAGTTCCTCTCAGGAGGCAGGGCCAAAACTGGCATATAAGATCGCTTACAACCACGGGTGGGTGGGAGGACTCACACTAAAAAACCTCTCACTCAGCGATCGAACTGCCGAGGAGGCCCGCCGGAGCTGCAAAGCCCACGGCACTTCAGACTCGGCTAAGCGGCAATTTGGAGCGCGGGGGGGGGGACCTTCCAGCACCAGGTCACCCACGCCTCCCCTCCAGCGCGAAACGGCGATTAGTCTGTGCTCTGAATTAGTTGGGGCAAGCTTGCCCTATTGTACAGGGTAGGAGGAGAACGTCACAACAGCCAGCAGCCAATAGGGAGCTGCGGTGGGTTCGGCGCCAGAAATTCAAACTGGGAGCTGAGTCAAGGTCCGTTGGTGAGCAGAAGATGGCAGTGGGGGTCCCCGGTTTCTCTCGGTCTCGCGAGACACTCCGCAGGTGTGGAGAACAGGCGGATCACACAGCTGGAGCGCAGGCAAGGTAGGAGGAGCTGGAGTTGACTGTAGGCAGGTCTCTCTCGGACGGCGGCGGAGTCCGGTCCACACTAAAAAACCTCTCGCTTGGCGATCGAACTGCCGAGGAGGCCCACCGGAGCTGTAAAGCCCGCGGCACCTCAGACTCAGCTAAGCGGCAATTTGGAGCGCGAGGGGGGGGACCTTCCAGCACCAGGTCACCCACGCCTCCCCTCCAGCGCTAAACGGCGATAAGTCTGTGCTCTACTTTCAGTAGTATACACACAGTCCTGATCTTATGCAAATGCTTTTGATTCTTACTTCTGTGCTTTCCAGGAGTCTACTTCCTATAGGTCCTCCTCTTACCTTGGCTTCAGGTAAGTCAAGTGAGATCAGCCACAGCTAATCTGCCTGCTTCTCTGTTCTCAGGGTTTTTATATCCCTCCCCTTAAACATGTGATCCACCCACTTATATCGATCAGGTATTTCTGGGCTGTTTATAAGACATTATACAGCAAGGCATGGTATACTGTATCAATCTGTACTGTAACAATCCCATTCTCTACATTCAAGCAGTACAGAACTTGTATTTGCAGAGAAAAGGTGCCATAAATATATAATTGGCACTAATGTATTGTAGCTCCTCCCTTTTCACAGAATGATTGGCATTGTTATTTGTATAAAAAGGGCCCAGAGAGCAAGGGTGTCGGCAGGCATATGCACTGTACTCATCAGAGTATAGTTAAAAAAAATCAGGCAGGGCAACAAATCAGGCAGAGACAACAAAAAGAGGAAAGCAAGGACATTGTGAGTCACATTCTGTCTGTGTTGTGCTGAGACCTTTTGCCTTGTTGTTCACTGTGGGGCACTGATGCCACCAGTCAACTACACAAACAAGAACAACTTACCAGGCAGGCAGAAAAACAAAGGAAGGAGGATTACAGGAGGAAACTGATTACTTGAACTCAGACATGGCAAATGGGGGAGGAGCTATTGTTGGTGTGGCTCAGTAGTACATATTTTTAGTTTATGTTTACATAATGGGGCAACAGTGGATAATTGTAGAGTACAAGTTAAAAATTCCTGGCTATACCCCTGCCAGAGAGGCCTCTGTCTCCTGAAAGGGAACAGTCTGTATTACCCTCCCTGCAGGTAAGTGTAACCCCCCCTACAAACTGGGGTTCCCGAAAAGTCTTCCAAGAGCTTGCCTAATTGCTCACCGCCTGGTAGGTGTTCGGCATTTAAGCAGTTTAAATGTTGCTACCAGTGAGTGCCTGTAAAGCCTTCATGTACTGTCTCTTTCAGTGCTGCCTTGCTTGCAGTCCTAATTAATCTGAATGGGGACGGGGGGTCTGTGGGTTTCTGTGCCCGAATCCCATCCAGGATACTGAATTTTTGCTCTGTTTCTGCCATCACTAGTGGCACAGACAGAGCCCTGTTAAAATATGTAACTAATTGCTGGTAATCATTTGGAGTAGTAATGAAAATATAGTTTGTTCTAACCTGCCTTTCTTGCACCAAGGACTGTTCAGTGTAGCTTCACCATTTTGGTCCTGAACTGCCGAATTGGACCAATCAGTACTGGGGGACTCTAAAATGGAGCCTACTAAAATGGGACTATATGGATTACCAGTTGGGATTTGTAGTTTAAGACTGTTGGCGCCTTTTTGAAACAGGAGGGGGGCTCTTACTGTGATTGACAGCTAAACTGCCAAACCGAACCTTTTGGATCTAAGGGAAATCCCCTGAGCTGTCTGTTGGAAAGCCAGATTCGAGTTGGAAGTTGAAGAGGAAAGAGCTCGCATAATCGAGCTGCCGTGTTGCACAGTAGTTCACGTGGGAAAACCGTGGAAGGCCCGAAACTCGGCCTGTTACCATCTTAAAGAGAGAGGGAGAGATAGTCAGACAGTGATCTGTTTAGTGTGCCGCGAAGTAAGCTGTGGGAAGAATACCAGGCTCACCTGAAGAAGACCGAAGATTTTGCTAAAAGCGATTGGACTGTCAGGAAGTTTAGCTACTGTAGTGCTCCTGGGTTTAGCAGTGATTTTGCGATTGGGATCGAGGAGTCACCTGCCTGATACAGTAAACTTTTTTTAGATATAAATGTGCTGTGAACTGGAGGGGGGGTGCTGCCTGGTTTCCCTCCCTGAATTGAGCTGTGAGTTGAAGGCTGGAAGCTGTTTCCTGCTACATTGGACTGAATCCGCTTGCTTTCACATGCTGTTAGGCCCTGCCATGAGGGTCTTGTCTCCTTATCCTGCTTCTTCTGGCAATCCAGAACAACCATCATCCATCTTGTTCTCTGTCTTGGGTATCGTGAGTAGTACACAGGGTAGCTCCCTGCAACATATCTTTTAAATCAAAAGTGTGTCATCTGATTATTGTGTTGTTTCAACGAACTGAGCCCTCCAGTTCCGGATTATAATTGGGGCGTGTGCACGTTGTTTCTTTTCGCCACAGGGCCCCAACCAGCTGCAATGCCAGCCTACCCCGGGCAACGGTCCTAGCTAGCCCTTTTTTCTATTCTGGGTACCCGGAGAGTGTGATTAATTGGGACTCTGATTGCATGCACAGCAGTGTGATTTTTAGTGTGATTAAGCCAATTAACCTGATTGCCCCCATCCTTGTTATAGTCCCCTGAATAAATCAGATCTACTTTTTTCTGCAATTTACATTGACTGCAGTGTCAGTTTATGTTGAAGTTATTATATTCTTTCTTTGGTATTGCATCACCTTGTTTTACAGGGGGTCCCTGGAGACAGTTGGATTCCTAGCGAAAGCTCAGACTCTTTTCAGGCACAGCTCCAGTGCCCCTAGGGAAGGATGGCTTGGAAACATGAATGGACTATGCTACTCCTTTAGTACAAGAATGGCAATGTTCAGAGGGGGACAGCAGAAAGAGGCTGATGGAGAGCTTGAGGGGCCCTGCACTGGAAGCCATCCATTTCTTACGAGCAACTAGTTCAGAGGCTATGGCAGCAGAATACCTATCTGCACTGGAAGGAGTGTTTGGTGGTACTGAGTCGGGGGATGACTTCCTGTGGAAGTTCAAGTCAGCTAAGCAGTGGAAAAATGAAAAGTTGTCCGCTTTTGTTACCAGGATGGAGAGGGCCCTGCAAAGAGCCCATAGAAAAGGGAGAGTGCCCGTGAAGGAGCTGTAGGTCAGACTGGACCACATTCTAAAGCTAGCTAGATTCTCTAGTGTAATGATATTAAGTTGCAAGATAGGAGGGCCAGCCCTCCCGAGTACTGTCATCTTATGAAGGAAATTCATGAAATTGAGATTGATGAAGAGGTCTGGGAGCCCTATGCTGGGGTTGTGGGTACTTGCCCAGCCCCGGAGAGGAGTAATTTGGATGAAGCACAGCAGCTGAGAGAGTTGATTTAAGAGTTGACCAAGGCAGGTAGAGAGCCTGATTTGTATCAGTCACCTCCAGAGACAAAAAGTGGAGTGGGAGTGCACGTTGTTTCTCCAGAGGCCCAGACTTCAGGGTAACCTACTGGCCGAAATATGAGAGTTGAGAGCCATGGTGGAGGACTTGCTGCGAAATCCACCCAATCTCTACCAAGGTAGAGGCCCAGAGGATCAAAGACTTGGAACACAAGCCAAAGATGAACCATTAACTTCCCCTGAGGTGCCCCAGCAGAGACAAGACCCCCCCCCCACCATTCAAAGACTCTAAAAACCCAAAGTTTTGCTACCACTGTGGGGAGGATGGGCACCTCCAGTTCGCCTGTTGCTCGCAAGAGAATTTGAGGAGGGTTACTGCTAGGTTGCTAGCCTGACATCAGTGGAACAATAACCTGCTACCCGGGGGAGTTGTTCGGAAAAGTTATGCTACCAAAGCCAAGGCCAGATTGACACCAGTATCTGCGCTGCCTGAATGGTTCGAAGTGGTGGGTCCCTCCATGAAGACAACAGTGAAAGTAAATGGAGTGTCTACTAGGGCTGTACTCGACAGTGGCTCCCAAGTAACAATAATGTTTCAAGATTGGTACAAGAAGCACTTGCCTGAAGTGCCTTACAGTCTTTGGAAGGACTGCATGTCTTGGGGTTAAGTGAAAAGGTGTACCCATACTCTTTACATATCTGAATTTGGTTGTTTTTCCCCACCTCGGTGGCTGGAGTAGTGGAGCAAGTGGAGACCTTGGCCCTAGTATATCCCCCTACTGGACTGTACAATGGGGCTCCTTTACTAATCAGGACAAATGCTCATATGTTTGGGAGGTTGGCTCAACTACACTATGAGAAACAGGGGTGCCGGACTGGTAGAGCTTTGAGGATTTCTGCATTGATAAAGAAGACGTATGAGTCACGGCAGAATGCCGAGGAGGTGGATCAAGATGAACCAGTTGGGTTTGTATGGAAGAAGGATTCTGTGTCAATGATCCTGACTCCCAATGCTCAGTGTACTTTACATGGGCAGGCCTGCTTACAAAAAAATGTCAAGAATGAGATACTCATGCGGGATGCACCAGGCGAGGAAAAATTGCCGGAAGGTTTGCCGATTAAGCCCAGTATCTTACTCGCTTGTGCTCATCCCTTTGCCCAACGGGTCATGGTCCAGGTTCACAATTTGTCAGATAGAGAAATTCAGGTGAATAGAGGCTGCACCTTAGCTACTGTACACTGTGCAGACACTGCAGTGCTACCAAGTAACAGGTCATCTGGAGTGACTGACCAAGTGATACCCGACGTAATTGACTTTGGTGACTCCTCGTTGCCAGCTGAATGGAAGACTAGAATCAGCCAGTGACTTGCCCAGAGAGATAAGGTGTTTTTGCTGAAGGAATGGGATGTGGGATGTGTCCGAGGAGCAGAGTATCATATACACCTGCATGATGAGCAGCCATTTCGTGAGAGGTCTTGGTGCCTAGCCCCTGCGGATATAAATGACGTAAGAAGACACCTGCAGAAGATGCTTGCGGCTGGTATAATACAAGAATCCAGAAGCCCGTATGCATCACCCATTGTAGTGGTGAGGAAAAAGAATGGGACAGTAAGAATGTGTGTAGATTACAGGACGCTTAACAGGCGGACCATCCCCGACCAATACACCATGCCATGTATTCAAGATGCTTTGGACTGTCTGAATGAAAGCCAGTGGTTCTCAGTGTTGGATCTTCACAGTGGGTATTATCATGGCACTAGAAGACCATGCGAAAACAGCCTTCATCTGTCCGCTTGGGTTCTATGAATTTATGAGGATGCCCCAGGGATCTTGGGTGACCCAGCCACCTTTCAACGATTGATGGAGCATGCAGTGGGCGACATGAACTTGTTGGAGTGCCTGGTATATCAAGACGATGTTATTGTATTTGGAAGTACATTGGAGGAACATGAAAGCTGACTTTTTGTAAAGTGTTAGACCGACTGGAAGATTTCGGCCTTAAGCTGTCCATCGACAAATGCCAGTTGTTTCAGACCTCGGTAAAGTATGTGGGGCACATAGTATCCACCGAAGGGATAGAGACTGATCCTAGCAAAGTTGAGGCATTGACCACTTGGCCCCAGATCCACAATCTAAAAGAATTGCAATGCTTCTTAGGATTTTGTGGTTATTACAGGCGGTTCATAAAGGACTACTCCAGAGTGATTCACCCACTTCTGAATCTTGCCCAAGGTTACCCTCCCACAAACAAAAAATAAAAGAAAATAGCCTCCACTGAATCAGAGAGAGTGTATTTCCACCCTGGTGAACTTTTTGGGTCTCGATGGACACCTGACTTTGAGGCTGCTTTCCATGAAATTATATATCAACAAACTTGAAGTGGTCTCCTCCACAAAGTACCTCGGCCTTATCCTTGACCAAGGTCTCACCTTCAAACAGCATGTAGACCAAGTCACTAAAGTAATCCACGGCAAACTCAGACCACTATACTGGCTTAAGAAACAGCTGACTCCTGAAGCCAGGATTGCCACTGCCTCTAGTGTCCTACTCCCAACACTAACTTACGCTGCCCTGGTCCTTCAGAGTGTCGCAAAGCTAGAGTTCAGTAAACTCCAGACATTACAGAAAAAGGTGGTCCGCTTTGCCTCATCATCCCACTCTAGGAGCCACCATTGCAAATCCTTAATGAGACTCAGCTGGCCATCATTCGAATCTCGCCTCAGGTACCTGGTACTCTGTATGGCAAAGAAGCTAATTAGCCCCACGCCTCCCCCTAGTCTCGAAGGACTCCTAACTGTAAAGAGTAATCTGCACAACCTCAGGTCCTCCGGCCAAATGCTACTTGAGGTTCCTAAGGTCAGGACCAAGGCAGGTTATAAGTCTTTTTCTCATTTGCCCCTTCCCTTTGGAACAACCTCCCACTGGTGGTGCAAGAAACCCCATCCTTACCGTGTTTCTGCACTAGACTCAAGACTCATATGCTGGCAATGAGTAAATGCCAGTGCTATGGCACCTGACACTCCAACCATGACCCCGAGTCTCTGCACTTCACCACATGTAAATCTTCTACACCTGAATGGGCAGCACTAACTCCTTAGTGAGCTCTTCCCCACACCGAACTTCATTGATGGTTCTTAGATATATGTAACCTATAGAAAAGACTGCTCTGTCTCACTTACATGTATGACCACCACATGCCTACAACTTGTAGATGTACTACTGCTTATTAAGTTTATGTACTGTTATTTCTTGGGTCGCCCCTGAAAAAGGGACCTTCGGGGCCCAGTGGGCCTACCCGGTCCTCAAAATTCAATAAATAAATAAAATAAATAAAATATCAGCTCACACGTACTCCCATTCTTGCCTATGCTGATCCTGCTAAACCTTATGTATTACACACCGATGCTAGCATACAAGGTTTGGGAGCTGTATTATATCAGGAGCATGAGAATAGAAACATAGAAACATAGAAGCTGACGGCAGATAAGGACCGCAAGGCCCATCCAGTCTGCCCATTTCTTTTTCTACCTTATAAATGTGCCATCGGCCTTTGCTCTGTCAGTGGCCTATTTATACTCATCTGTATTGCTCCGTTATGCCTATCCCATGCCTGTTTGAAGCCCTGCACTGTATTCATAGCCACCACTTCCTGAGGTAGGCAGTTCCATGCATCCACCACCCTTTCTGTGAACAAGAATTTCCTCACATTTCCCCTTAATCGGCCTCCCTCTAGTCTCATGCTGTGTCCTCTTGCCCTGCTATTTTTCTTATATTTAAACATGTTAGACTCTTTCACTTTGTTAATGCCCTTAAAGTGTTTGAATGTTTTGATCATATCACCTCTCTTCCTTCTTTGCTCAAGGGTATACATATTGAGCTCTGTTAGTCTTTCCTCATATGTCTTCTGATGCAGTCTCTGCATCATTTTGGTTGCCCTTCTCTGGACTGCCTCAATTTGGTTAATGTCCTTGTGAAGGTGTGGCCTCCAGTACTGCACGCAGTACTCCAGATGGGGACTAACCAGTGTCTTGTAAAGAGGGATTATCACCTCCCTCTTACGACTTGTGATACCCCTACTAATACACTCTAACATCCCCCTAGCGGCCTTATCTACTGCTTTAGAAGTCTGCTTGTGTGATTTCTGGTCATCGGTGATGATGATGCCCAAGTCTCTTTCTTCCTTTGTGACTGCCAGCAACTCCCCTCCCAGCCTATAGTTGACTTCAGGGTTTCTCTTCCCTATGTGCATGATCTTGCACTTTTTTGCATTAAATCCCAGTTGTCACCCTTCTAACCATTTTGCTACTTTATCCAGATCTCTTCTCAATCTGCCCACCCCATCTAGATCATCTACTCTGTTGCAGATCTTGGTGTTATCTGCAAACAGACAAGCCTTACCCTCTAGTCCATCTGCAATGCCACTAATGAAGATATTGAACAAGACTGGCCCCCGGACTGATCCCTGAGGTACCCCACTTGTGACTTACATTTCTTCTGAATGCATACCATTTACCACCACTCTCTGTTTTCTGCCAATCAACCAGTTTGCCACCCATTTGACCAAGTTCTGACCCATCCCAAGCCTATCCAGCTTATTTATCAATCTTGTATGTGGAACAGTGTCGAAAGCTTTGCTGAAGTCGAGGTAGGTAACATCAACTGCTCCTACTTGGTCCACCACTCTGGTTACCCAGTCAAATAAATCTATGAGATTAGTTTGACAGGATCTTCCTTTTGTAAACCCATGCTGTCTTGGATCCTGTGCCCCTATGGATTCCAGGTGTTGCACTATCCTTTCCTTAAGGAGTGCCTCCATAATCTTGCCCTCTACTGAGGTAAGACTGACTGGTCTTCAGTTTCCTGCCTCCTCCCTGCTACCGCTCTTGTGAAGTGGGATCACATGAGCCCTTCTCCAGTCTTCTGGGACCTCTCCTGTGCTCAGAGACTCTCTAAACAGTTCTGCTAATGGCTCTGCTAGTTCCACCCTTAGCTCTTTAAGTACCCTGAGATGTATGCCATCAGGTCCCATTGCCTTGTCCACCCTGAGCTTAGTGAGCTCTTGTAGGACCCTTTCTTTTGTGAAGGGAGTAGTGCTCACCCCCCGTGTCCATGATGCTGAGCTGTGGGCCCTGCCCTACCTTCTCTTTGGTAAATACTGAGCAATAGCATCTATTTAGGATAGATGCTTTTACTGGGTCCTCCTCCTCACATGCCCCCTTTTCTCCTTTGAGCTTAGCAATACCCCCTCTGGACTTTCTCCTTTCACTAATGTATCTATAGAAAGTCTTGTCACCTTCTTTTACTGTTTGTGCTAGTGTTTCCTCAGTTTGGGACTTTGCCTGCCTTACTGCCTTCCCTGCTTCCCTTATGACAGTTTGGTATGCCTCCCTATCTTCATCCCACTGTGTTCCCTTATATTTCCTGCAGGCCAGCCTATTGGCTCTGACCTTTTCTGCTACTGTATTTGAGGACCAAAGTGGTTTCCTACTTTCCTTCTTCTTTTGCACTTCCTTTTCTGTCTAACACAATGGGATGTTGCTTCAAGTATTGCTTCCTTAATGCTTGCCCACTTTGCCTGTACCCCCTTCCCTGTGTTTCTTTTTGCCAGGGCTAGCTTAACTCTGTTGGCCATCTTATCAAAGTCAGCTCCTCTGAAGTCCCATATTTTTGCCTTGGAATGCAATGATTTAGCTGTAGTGGCCAAATTAAACCATACCATGTGATGGTCACTGGCCCCCAGGTGACCTTCTACCTGGAGATCTGTGATCCCTTTCCCTGTTAGTCAGTACTGGATCTAGGATAGTCTTGTCTCTTGTGGGTTGTTGTATCAGTTGTTTGAGGCCCTCCCCCTGCAGGGAATCCACCATGCGTTTAGTTCTGGCAGATGTTCCAACTGGTATTGACCAATCTGTATCTGGCATGTTGAAGTCTCCAATTATCAGAACCTCCCCTTTAGCTGTCATGTTTTTGTATATCTTCTAACAGCAATGTGTCAATGTCCTCCCCCTGGTCGGGGGGCCTGTAGACAACCCCAGTTCCTATGGCTGTCCCATTTCCTGTTTCCAGGGTGACCCACAGTTCTTGTGGCTCCTTATGTGTATTCTGAATTTCTGTAGCTTTGATATTTTCATTGACATACAGGGCCACCCCCCCCTTTGCACCTCGCTGTCTTCTGAACAGTACATAGCCAGGTACTGAAGTCTCCCAAGTGTGGTTACTGGTAAACCATGTCTCACTAATTGCTACTATGTCCAGTTTAGCCTCTGACATTATTGCCTGCAGGTCTGGGATCTTATTTCCCAGGCTGTGAGCATTTGTGTACATGATTTTCCATTGGCCAGATTTCAGTGTGTTAGTTGTTGGGTGAAGTTTGGCATTTCTCTTACGCATCGTATGAGGAGACAGACCTTTTTTCTTACCAGGTGATGCAAATGAACTGCAAACATAGAAACATAGAATTTGATGGCAGATAAGGACCGCTTGGCCCACCTAGTCTGCCCATTTCCCTACCTAATGGATAAGTTGCAGATCCTAGTTAACCAGCAGCCTACTTCTTCCTTTCCCCACCCCCTAGAATTGCCTTATGACTGTCTCATGCATGCTTGAATTCCACCACTGTTTTTGACTCCTCAACCTCCTCTGGAAGGCCATTCCATGCATCCACAACCCTCTCTGTGAAAAAATACTTCCTTAAATTACCTCTGAGCCTCCCCCATCTTCAAATTTTGCCCCCTTGTTCTTGCACACCTCTTTTTTTGAAAGATGCTACCCTCTTGGACTTTGTTGATTCCCTTGAGGTACTTGAAAGTTTCTATCATGTCCCCCCCTCCTTTCCTTGAGGCTATACATATTAAGCTCCTTAAGTCTCTCTTCATATGTCTTCCGGTGCAGACCTTGCACCATTTTAGTTGCCCTCCTCTGGACAGCCTCCATCCTGTCTATGTCTTTGCGGAGATTGGGTCTCCAGAACTGCACGCAGTACTCTAGATGGGGTCTGACCAGCTGTCTATAAAGAGGGATAATAACTTCCTGTTTTCTACTGGTGATGCCTCTCCCTATGCATCCCAGTATCTCCCCAGCCCTCCTTGCTGCCCTCTCACATTGCTTGCCCACCTTCAGGTCATCTGATACGACTACCCCCAGGTCCCTTTCCATTTTTGTTGTTAGTATCTCACCCCCCATTGTGTACTGTTTCCCTGGGTTTTGTTTCCCTGGTGCATTACCTTGCACTTCTTAGCATTGAATCTAGCTGCCATACATTTGACCATTCCTCTAACCTTGCCAAGTCCCTCTCATCCTTTCCACCCCACCTTGGGCATCAACTCTGTTGCAGATTTTTGTGTCATCTGCAAAGAGACATGCTTTTCCTTCCAGTCCCTCTGCAATGTCGCTTATAAAGACATTGAAGAGGACTGGTCCTAATACTGAACCCTGCAGTATCCCACTGGTAACCTCCTTTCTTCAGAGTGGACTCCATTTACTATTACTCTCTGTGTCCAATTCTCCAGCCAATTCTTTACCCAGGCTGTCATCTTGGGACCCACTCCCAGGCTGGCTAACTTGTATATTAATCTTTTGTGTGGGACTGTGTCAAATGCCTTGCTAAAGTCTAGGTAGGCCATGTCCACAGCCCCTCTCTGATCTACTACTTTGGTCACTCAGTCAAAGAAATTTATCAGATTCGTCTGGCATAACCTTCCCGCTGTGAATCCATGCTGCCTTGGGTCCTGTGCCCCTCTGGCCTCTAGAAACTCGACAATTCTTTCCTTTAGAAGTGATTCCATCATTTTCCCTATCACTGAGGTTACACTAACAGCTCTGTAGTTTCCTGCTTCTGCCTTGCTCCCACTTTTGTGAAGGAGAATCACATCTGCCCTCCTCCAGTGCTCGAGTACCACCCCATCCTCCCATGATTTGTTAAAGAGGGTAGTCAGTGGTGTCACTAGTTCTACTCTTAGTTCTTTTAGAATTCTGGGATGAATCCCATCAGGCCCCATTGCTTTGTCCAACTTCAGTTTTAAGAGTTCTTTCAGAACCCTGTCTTCTGTAAATGGGCTGGTATCAACTTCTGTATCCAGAGTGTATCTACTGTTTGTTTTAGGTACCTCACCCTCTTCATTTGTAAATACTGAGCAAAAGTATTTGTTTAGTATCTCTGCCTTTTCACAGTCACCCTCTGCCCACCCTCACTCCCCTTTATTAAGCCTCACTCTCCTTCCCTTGGTCTTTCTTCGCTCCCTGATGTACCTATAAAAGGTTTTATCCCCCTTCTTAACTGAGTTGGCTATATTTTCCTCGGTTTGGGCCTTTGCTGTTCTGACTGCCTTCCCAGCTTCCTTTTGCTTTAACTGATACAGTTCTCTGTCCTGCTCCTTCTGTGATTCCTTGTACTTCCTGGATGCTTTCTTTTTCTCTTGAACCTTCACTGCCACTTCCCTTGAGAACCATAGTGGTTTCTTACATCATTTTGTTTTGTTTATTTGCTTCACACAAAGGCTTGTTACCTCTGTGATGGCAGTTTTTATTATTCCCCATTGTTCTTCCACCCCTCCTTCCTGCCTATTTGCTAGTGCATTCCTTAGGCACTCACTCATTTTGACAAAGTCAGCCCTCCTAAAGTCCAGTACTTTTGCCTTTGTATGGCTTGACTCTATTGCTATGTTTATTTTTGAACCATCTGTTTGATGGTCGCTAGTGCTGAATCCCTGTTCGACCACTACCTGAGGGCGAGGGGTGTTCTTCCCATTCGACGTATGGGGTACTGCACCCCTCTCCCCATTTGCTAGTTTAAATATTCTGCAAAGACATCAAACTTCTGCCTCAATACACTGACTTCCTCCTTAGTCAGATGCAGTTGATCAAATTTAAAGAACTTTCTCTCCCAGAACTGTTGCCAGTTCCCTACAAATCTGTGTCCTTTTTCCTGGCACCAGCCCTTTAGCCACATGTTTAGCTCCCCTATCTCCCCATCTCTCTGACCTTCTGTCCATCTGCCCCCCTCTCCCAGATTGGCAGGATCTCAGAGAAGGAGATGTCGGACAAAATGGATGATAGTTTGTCACCTAGCCTGGCTAGGTGTTCCTTTGTCTCCACAACTGACCAGCTGGCAAGATCATTAGTCCCTATGTGTACCAGGACATCAATGTTTTCTCCTGCTTTGTGAACAATTTTAGCAATGTGGTTAGCGTCTCTCTACGCTGATGTACCTGGGAGACATCTGACCATTATCCCTGGCTGGAGATGGGTATCAACTCCCCGAATCATGGAGTCTCCTTTGATCACAATTTTTTTGGATTTCCTTTTTGCTTTTTTGTTTTGGTTCCTGATTTTGGTGAGTTTTGTTGTGCTAGCTCATGTGCTGCAGTGTCCTGCTCTGCAGTGTCCTCTCCCCCTTAGTTTGATTTTGGAGATAGAGGCAGTAGTGTTTATATGGTTTTTGGAGGTAATAAGTTGGAGAGCACAGAGTGATGGGGCACCAATTTGCCCCTCCTAACCACCTGCCAGCCTCCTGGACCAACTACCCTCTGTGTTCAAGGTTCTTCTGTTGGGTGTGAACAGAATGGCCCGAGACCAGTGGCCTTTGCCAGTAGGAGTCTGACCACATCAGAAAAAAACTATTCTGTACATAAACTGGAGTTCTTGGCATTGAAATGGGCCATTGTCGACCAATTTCATGACTATTTGTATGGAGCAACGATACTGGTAAAGACAGATAATAATCCACTGACCATTATGCACACTTCAGCTTAATTGGATGCTACCAGACATCGGTGGCTTTCTGCATTGTCCACTTATGATTACTCTGTTGAATACAGATTAGGCCTGAATCACATAGACGCTGATGCTCTCTCCCAAAGGCCCGCCTCCCAAAGGGGATTGGGTTCGATTGTCTGAACCTGACATTTGAGCACTGTGCTGGATTTTTGACAAGGAGGAACAGATGTCCGCAGACACAGTGGACTGCCTGGTAGATTGTTTGGGCCCTACTGACACTTGTATATCAGCTGCATACTGCCACTTCTCCATATTAGATATTAGTGCATTGCCTCTGTTTGATAATAACTGCCTCCAGTGAGCTCGGTCTCATGGACCCATGATTCAACCTGCCCTCGAAGCCCTCTACGTAGGAAAAGACGTGTCCAAGTTATGCTCTTCTGACTTGAGAACTGCACTGTTGTACAAAGAAGGCCCTAAATTGAAGCTAATAAATCAGTTACTGTACCGAGAGACTGTAGATGGGGGGGGGGGATCAAGTAGAAAAGCAATAATTGGTCCTGCCCACAAAGTTCAGAGACTTAGTGCTGAGGTCCCTAGATAACCACATGGGCCATCTGGGCATTGACAGAACCCTTGATGTGGTGTGGTCCTCATTCTACTGGCCTAAAATGGGGGCAGATATTGAACATCATGTACAAACTTGTAGTCACTGCCTACAGAGAAAGGCTTTGCCACAGAGGGCTGCTCCCCTCTTGTTAACATCACCACCAGCATGCCCATGGAGTTGGTTTGTATTGACTTTCTAAGTTCAGAGCCTGATCCGTGAAATATCAGTAACGTGCTGGTGATCACAGATCATTTTACCAGATATGCCCAAGCTTTCCCCACCAAGGACCAAAAGACCTCCCTTGTGGCCAAGGTGCTACTAGAGAATTTCTTTGTTCACTATGGAGCTCCCCAAAGAATTAATTCTGACCAAGGCAGGGACTTTGACAGTCGCTTGATCAAAGAGATGCTCTCCCTGTGGGGGGTATGGAAGTCAAGAACCACACCTTATCATCCGCAGGGTGACCCACAGCCAGAATTATTTAATTGCATCCTGCTTGATATGCTGGGCACTCTCCACCTGAAAGACACGCCAAAATGGAGCCAGCAGATCAGCACCTTGGTCCATGCCTATAACTGTACAAAAGATGATGCTACTGGATTCTCTCCCTATCACCTCATGTTTAGGAGAGAGGCTTGATTACCAGTGGACATTTGTTTTGGAGTCTCTCCTGATGGGGTCAGAGCTGAGAATGACCTACAGTACATCCAAAAGCTAAAAGCTCAATTGAACCATGCTTATCAATTAGCTCAGACCATGGCTGCAAAGAGAAACTTGGCCAATAAAGAAAGGTATGATAAAAAGGTGAAGGCCCGAGAGTTTCAAGCTGGAGACTGTGTGTTTTTGTGAAATCTAGGGTTGCATGGCAAACACAAGATTGCTGCTTGGAGGCACCATCTTCCCCACATAGTAGTAGGTAAATTGCCAGGTTTACCTGTGTACAAAGTGAGGCCAGAAAACAACTTAAAAGATGGCAAGACCATGCTCCGAAACCATTTGTTGCCCATTGGTCAAAGAATGATTGAATCTGAGCCCACAGAGATTGCTCCCCCTGGACGAGTGACTAGGGCTGCTGCAAAACAGAAACAAAGTAAGCCTGAGTAGTCACTGACTTGAGGTTTTCTCCACAGCAAACCCAAATCGACAATGACTGTCAGTCCACTTCGGATGAGTGTAAGTGCAATTATGGTTATTACCCTTCTTATGAACTGAGTCAGCTGTTTCAAGGTAATCCCATGGTCATTTGCGGGGATGAAGCTGGGCCCTCTGGACTGCCTGCCCCCCTAGCTTTGTCCTTGGATCCAATGCTCCCTGAGAGTGAAGTGCAAAGTGTCAGGTCTGATGATATTGAATCACTGTGTATGTTGGAACTGTGTGATTTCCCTGAGGATGAGACAGATGAGTTGAGACCAACTGATGACCTACCAGAACATGAAGAGTACTTTGAATGTGATGACAGTTTCCTTCCTGTGCCAGAGTGTTTCTCAAGTGAACAAAGTGTTGTAGAACCTAACTTCACAGAGTCCGTGGTTGACAGTGCCCCAAGTCCGAACTCTCCTGCTCAGATAGAGGCTCCCCTTGCAAGTACAGAAAGTGCAGAGAGTGAAGTTAAAAGCACAGAGACTGTGATTGTTTCCCCCAGGAAGACTGATTGAGCTGTCAAATCAATAGTGAGCCCCAGCTGATTCCCCTGGGAGGCCCGTGGACTTGCCTCTCAATGTAGTCCATAAGGGAGTTTATGTGTCCCAAAGCTTACTGCCCAAACTGAGCTTAAGTGCAAATTCCCGAGTGATTGTTTTGCCCTCTAAGTATGGTGCCCCTGTCCCATCCAGCTTCAAAGTAGCTGATAGGAAAGGATCCTCTTTATCATTGTTTAATGTGCAGGAGGTAATAACCTGATTCAAAACTACATGGTATATGTGAGCAGTCTGTGCAACATATGTGTGGTGAACTTTAGCCACAGCAGTGAACTGTGAATAACAGAAATGGAGTATGGTAAAGCTTTAATGTGTTGACTAATGCCTTAGAAATTATAGATCTGCTACTGGTATAGATTTGTAAGATAATTTGAATCTGAAATTATACTGATGGTACCCACTTGACGCTGATGGCAAGTTTTTCCAGGCCAGGAAGCGTGTAATCCCCCTACAAATGGGGGTTCCCAAAAAGACTTCCAAGAACTTGCCTAATTGCTCACCACCTGGTAGGTGTTTGGCTTTTAAGCCATTTAAATGTTGCTACCAGTGAGCACCTGTAAAGCCTCCATGTACTGTCTCTTTAAGTGCTGCCTGCTTACAGTCCTAAATAATCTGAATGCGGGACTGTGTGTTTCTGTGCCCGAATCCTGCCTGGGCTGCTGAATTTTTGCTCCATCACTAGTGGCGTGGACAGAGCCATGTTAAAAGATGAAACTAATTGCTGGTAATCATTTGGAATAGCAATGAAAATGTAGTTTGTTCTAACCTGCCTTTCTTGCAGCAAGGACCGTTCAGTGTAGCTCCACCATTTTGGTCCTGAACTGCCGAATTGGACCAATCAGTACTGGGGGACTCTAAAATGGAGCCTATTAAAATGTGGCTATATGGATTACCAGTTGGGATTTGTAGTTTTAGACTGTTGGTGCCTTTTTGCAACAGGAGGGGAGCTCTTACTGTGACTGACAGCAAAACTGTCCAACTGAACCTTTTGTATCTAAGGGAAAACCCCCTGAGCTGTCTCCTGGAAAGCCAGATTCGAGTTGGAAGTTGAAGAGGAAAGAGCTCGCATAATCGAGCTGCCGTGTTGTGCAGTAGTTCACGTGGGAGAACCGTGGAAGGCACGAGACTCGGCTTGTTGCCATCATAAAGAGAGAGGGAGAGATAGTAGGACAGTGATCCATTTAGCGTGCTGCAAAGTAAGCTGTGGGAAGAATACCAGGCTCACCTGAAGAAGACCGAAGATTTTGCTAAAAGCGATCGGCCTGTCAGGAACTTTAACTACTGTAGTGCTCCTGGGTTTAGCAGTGATTTTGCGATCGGGATCAAGGAGTCGCCTGCCTGGTACAGTAAACTTTCTTTACATATAAATGTGCTGTGACTTGAAGGGGGGTCGCTGCCTGGTTCCCCTACCCGAATTGGGTTGTGAGTTGAAGGCTGGAAGCTGTTCCCAGCTGCATTGGACTGTATCCACTTGCTTTCACATGCTGTTAGGCCCTGCCATGAGGGTCTTATCTCCCTATCCTGCTTCTTTTGGCAATCCAGAACAACCATCATCCATCTTGTTCTCATTCTTGGGTATCGTGAGCAGTACACAGGGTAGCTCCCTGCAACATATCTTCTAAATCAAAAGTGTGTCATCTGATTAGTGTGTTGTTTCCATGAACTGAGCCCTCCTGCTCAGGATTACAATCGGGGGTGTGTGCATGTTGTTTCTTTCCCCACAGGGCCCCAACCAGCTGCAACGCTGGCCTACCCCAGGCAATGGTCCTGGCTAGTGCTTCTTTCCATCCTGGGTTCCTAGAGAGTGTGACTAATTGGGACTCTGATTGCATGGACAGCAGTGTGATTTTTAGTGTGATTAAGCCAATTAACCTGATTGCCCCCATCCTTATTATAGTCCCCTTAAATAAATCAGATCTACTCTTTTTCTGCAATTTACATTGACTGTGGTGTCAGTTTATGTTGAAGGTATTACATCATTTCTTTGATATTGCAGCACCTTGTTTTACAGGGGGTCCCTGGAGCCAAGCTGAAGGAACCAGTCCTGGGAGTAAGTGCTCAGCATATGTGCGTGTGCCAGACTGGTCAAGGGTATTGGGAAAGTGTACATTGTGTACTGTGTGGGCCACTAGTAGGAGACAAGAGGGGTCACAGTGTCTCAGAGGGCTGTGGCCTGGTTATTCAGACTAATACCAACCCAGACCTTTGGGTGGAGGCACTCGTCACTGAACCTAGGCCCCTTAACCTGTTACTAGCCAAGCAGGCAGGGGTAGTAGCATAAGGGATAGCACCACCTAGGGGTTACATAAGCATTGTATTTTAATTTTAAACAACTTGCATTGTTTTATTCACCACACAGTTACACCATACTTTTATCAAGGCTCTGTACTGAGAGGGAGGGCACGTTTAGAGACATTCAGTGTCTCTACACTTCTTTTATTTAACATGTTTTATTTTTCTTTTTATTTGTTTAATGGCTTCATTTTTATGTTTGCCATTTGCACTGGCGCACAGCAAGCAAACATCTTCCTATGATAGTGGCTTTTGAGAGGCGTGATACTGTCCCTCCAATGCAGAGTATGGTTTAATGGGCCAGTCTGTAGCAGACCAATTATCAGCCAGTCCATGTATGACAGAGTTTTAGCTTGGTAGGTGGAAACTACATGGACTTCAAAACAGAAAGCCGACCCAATCACGAGATTATAGTTTCCTCTGATGTAGTTGCCCAGCATACTGGCCTCTCCTTATCAGACTGGCTAAGGTATTTCAAGCATCCAACAGCGCAGTTCCAGACAGCAGTTGTTAAAAGTAATGTGTGCATGTGTGTCTTTCTTTCTTTCTTACTGTTGGCAAAGTAAGGATTAAGCTACGAGAAAGGATGGGTCAACCAACTAACCATGGATTAATTCCACTGTAGACCCATCCTTTTGAGTGGCTTAATCTGCTGGCAACATGGCAATGATTGTATAAGTAATAGTCTTTGAATAAATGAGTACAGTCACACTAATTTACTTACAGAATGCTGTATATTGAGTTGCTAAACATAATGTACATATACTACAAAACAATTGGAACACACCTATTGGATGTATCGTTGCTGCTATTTTACTTTTGTTAAAATAACTTTCATTACAAGCTTTAATCTTTCTAACATCAAAACATATTTTACAACTTTTCAGAAACTTGCAATTCACTTTCTATTCTAGGTGCTTTGAGTTTCCTCTGTGTGTATTACAAGACATGGGCTGCACTGCATGATGGGAGTGTGCTATGGTACATCTTAGTTTTCTTCCTGCAGTTCCTTTGAAGGCCAATAGGCGGCTGTCAAGCAATCCTAGCAGCACAAGCACCGTTTCTCTAGTCTAAATGTACTGAATTAAGCCAATCTGCAAAACACTTTATTGAACAAGTACTATTTTGCGGAAAATTATTTTCACTTTTTTCCTCTCTAAACTCTCTAACTCAGCAGAACATAGAACAACATAACGTTTACTGCTTTCACCTTTCAAATACTTATTTTGACTAGTAATGTTAGTCTGTTTCTTTGATTTCTTTCTGTTTCTCTCAATGTATTTTCCTTTTTACCCATAGAAGTATCCTCTCTCTTTGATTTTGCTTTGTTTATCTCAGTGTCTGTTACTTTTGCTTTCGGTTATAGAAGCTGCATGCTCATCTTTACCACTGTGTATTCACCAAGAAAAGGCCAGGACAGATAATGTTATTCAGTTATCCACAATGCATTGCACCCAAAGTTGCTTAGAAAGCAGTAGATCAGAAGGGACGGTAACAGTATGTAAATGTTCACTTCTAAACAAATATTGTTGCAGCATAATTAACAGTACATGTGGAGTTTAAATGTACAATCTTTAGTAACTCATGAACTTGTGTGGTAGTTGCAAGATAGGACAATCTTGAAAATGTCAAAAAACCCTGTGTCAGGAAAAACCTTAGCAAATATGAGCTGGAACAACTACAATCTGCAATCAATTTGCATTTTACTTTCATTTGTGTAGTGCTTCTTGCCTCTAGTTGATTGCAAAGATATTATATTACAAGCCATGGTTGCTGATGTACCACATGGTATACTTTAGTGAGTGAAACTGATTCTTTTGTGTTTCTCTTTTAATGTCATGTTACAATGGCATTTACTCACTGGTAAAGATGATTATTCTTGCAACCTTTATGTGTTTACATGCCTCAGTTACATCCATGCTATATATTTATATTGGTAACCAGATTTATGCACTTCCACGTTGTAACTAGTAGCATGCATTATCCCTTTATTTTATAGCTGCTGCCAGCAGTATAAACATTGTTTAAGTTTCAGGCAGCCAGCCTTATGTCTGCAATGATTCATGCAGGGATCAGGTTATGTTTTGTTGCTACTAGCCAGCAGGGTAGACTTGTAAAATCCGCTAGACCCACAGTCTTTTCTACTGGCTCAGCTGATCTACTTACTGAAATATTACCTTTTCCAGTACAAGCCTTCCTAGCTACTTAAAAAGATTTTTGACTATCTCAAAAGAAAATCTAACAGCATTTGGCTGGTGGACTGGTACCAGTTTCAGCCCTATCCATAAACACATGTGGTCACACAGTAAACATTGCAGGAATGGACAGCCAGGGCCACCCTCCCAGTACAAACACACACACACACCATGGCAAACATCTGGCATTGACAAATGCTTGTTTTATTTATATGGTGGGCACCAGTAGCACAGACAGTCTATACTAGGGACGTTTCTGTCCCATTTCGGTTATTTTTGAAGTATACGTTTTTTTTTCAGTACCTAGCCAGAGAACACTGAGAATTCAGAGAAAAAGAAAGAGAGAAGGTGAGCAAGTGAAGCGTTCCTGTTTGTACAATGCCAAAACTCTGTCTGCTCTTGCCAGTACTGTTTAGTTTTATTTCTCAGTTTTAAGTACAGGCAAACTCCAAAATCGAGGTATGTTTTTATTTATTTAGGGAATCTTCTGGCTCCGTGGCAGAACTCTACTCTATGTGCTTTCACTTTTCAGTGCACTGCTCAGTCCGTCGAGCGTCAGGTTTACTTGGTTCTACAGAGCTTTATTTTTTAATACCAGCATCTCCAGTCTCTGTGTTATCCCTCTGTCTGTAGTGGAGAAAATGGTTTCTGACACTGAAAATATACTTTAGAAATACTATTCAGAGGGACAGCTTTTAGCGGTAGCACACTTTCAGTGTTTAGCTTGCTCGTAAGTTGATTTTGTACTGCTTCGCTCTGAAAGATTCAACAAAACAAAAATTATCCTCCAATAAATAAGAACATTTCAAAGAGGATCACACCTTTCCCCTCTAGTCTACAGAATAAACCTCTCTTCTACTCAATTTAAATATGGAGGCAGGGCTGGCTTTAGAGTTTGGGGGGCCCCCAGCAGGATTAGTAAAGTCATGGAAGCCCCTTACTTGGATGACCTTTGCCTGTTTGACTGTAATCCATATGCACATCATTGTGTTTTATTTTCAGTACAACCAGAGGTATATTTTAAGTGTTTTTTTATTGGCAGACAGCAGAGTTACTCCTTTGGGAAATTCTTACCATTACAACAATTGCTGCTGATTTGCCTTGTACTGACAGGGTCATATAGCTTGGTAAGGCATTTCATGAAGTCATGATGCCACGTTAGAAGGAGCTGCACAGCCCTTTGTTGCTGTTCCAAGAAGATAAAAAAATAAAAAATAATTAAGGTACAGTGCTCTGGTTGGGGTTGCAAAAGCAGGGGGCCCCCAGCGACAGCAGGGTTCGCTGGTCCCGAAAACTGGCTATGTATGGAGGCAAACTAAATGGGGAAACTTTCACTCATGGAGCGACTTGTGCGAAAGAAAGTGAAAGTAAAGCCACTTTACTTCTTTGCCCAAAACTCCTTTTTGTCTAGGCTCTGAAATTATTTCTTTTTTATACCTTTATTTCAGCAAAGTGCCTTTAAGTATTGTATCAGATAATGTCCTCATATTACGAAGATAACTTATCTGCAATCATATACAGTAGGATTGGTGCTATAGAACTGTTTATTTATGCACTATGCACTTTATGTTTGAAAGCACGTTATGATAATGATATAAACAACATCAGTTTTTATAAAGCACTTGGAGCACTTTACGTTTCTTGCTTGTGGGCACACATTTTTATTACATTCCTAGCCTTCTTTCATACAGGCTTCCACTGTAGTTGCTCATAGCCAAAAAAACAGGATAGTATGGAAGATACTGTTACACAACGGATTTAATAGCTGGAAGAAAGAATATAGGAGAGTTGTCCCTCTGCCCAATCATTTCTTCAGGTAGAATGCGGGTCTAGCACAGGCTCATAAATTTGTTGTTTTGTAATATGCATACACCACATTTTCAACATAGCTTTGTTATGACCCTGCCTCATGCAGAAGGGCATAGCAAGTGTTCAGCTCATGTCTGAAAGGTGATTTCACACTGGGATGTCGAAATCAACTTTTGGGGTGCAAAAACACATTTGGGGGGAAGTTGAAAAATGACAGCTGTCAAATTAATGAGATGCTGTACAGAAATGGCTATGTTGAAAATTTGGGGTAAAAATATTGAATATTATCAAACTTATGAGTCTGTGTTTGCAAAATTCAACAAAGCCTCATAATGTTTTTGTTTTTACATATTTGTTGCACCAAATGTAGACTATAGCCTTCTTATGACCCCACCTCATGAACAATGAGTGTTTTCAAAATGTCACCAGAACCTCAAGATGGTATTTTTAGCTGAGTGATACATGTCCCCTATTTTTTATGTTTTGCAATATATGGCTCCAAGGAGTTTTAGCACACAGCCTTTGCTTCACATCAGAAAAGCATTTCTGTAGCTTATTACTTTTAGTGGTTGAGGGCAGGTTTGTGTGTAAAGCCACTGAGCAAGCTAGATCTGATAGTAATAGCTGGCTTTGGAAGCTGAAAGCCAAAAGACACTCCCTTCTAGCACGCGTGATTGACGGTCATGTGACACAATTGAAATCAAAAGCCACTCACTCCTGACACTCGCAATTGGTGGTCAAGTATGTTTCACTTTAGCTGGTCCAGTGGCACTGAGGGTCAAGGCACTGGACGCCACACCTTATGCCATGCCAGTGACCCAGGTTCAGGAAGGAGACTGGGTCAGCGGGGTTGGCTGGGGGGGGTGAGGAACTGGACTGAGCTACTGCGAGGCAGCTCTCCTCTCCTGGGGAGAAACATGGGGTTTCCCAGGTTCTTGGCTGCCACTCAGTGGAGGACAGGTGGTAATGCCAAGCTGTTGGGAGTTCAGGTAATAGCCAGGGTGGGGTGGGGTGGAAGGGGCCATAACTGGCACCACTGGGCACATGTGTGCCTTCTTACATATGCATCACAGTGTGCCAGTGGAAGAAAACCAAGAAACTCTGTGGAAAAAATCTGATTATACAATGGCTCTAGAAATACATGCACCTGATTGGCTGGCTGGCATGATTTACAAAGTGTAAATCATGCCATCACCCCACGATAGAAGTGCCAGCCAATCAGGACAGCAAACTTCAAAGCTGCCGGCCACCATATTGTTTTTCTCCTGTAAGCGGAACATGCAAAAAAAAAAAAAATCTCTCTCCTTCTTTGCTACATTGTATAATAATAACATGCCATGACCTGGTATGGGTAATGGCAAGATTTTCCCACTTCTGGTGTGGTTTCCTTTCTCGGCTGCACCTCATGAACAAACCACACCAGGCATGGCTAAATCCTGCCATCACCCACACCCGGTCATGGTATATTCCTTAAATAACAAGTACATTTCACTTTCATTTGGTGAGCATAAGGCTCGAGCTCAGCTGAAGGGCTGTGTGCAGAATGCAGTAACATTCTTTTTCATAATACCATTGTTTAGATCTCTGAACAACTGTATTACAAGATCTCATAATACTATTGTTGTAGCTCCAACTATGTTATTACAGTCCATTTTTTGTATAGCTTTTGATGTTATTATTACCATTAGCCATATATTAGCTTATAATAATTTAAAGAAGACCTGAAGAAAGGGCATTTTTCCCAGCTGTGAAGGATGGAGATCTACCACAAAGGAGTTATTTAAAAGCTGTGACTGCACTATACGGACTGGTTCTGGCCCAGATAGACCAGTCCCATGCCTCTTTGTGACAATAAACAGACTAAGGGATGCACTCAAGGTGCTGAGAGCAGTAGTCATGTGTTTGCAAAATCAACATCATATTAACAACAAAACAGAAGTGACTGCACTCAAGGGAAAGGATAACACAGAAAACAAAGTAGTCTTGATCATGAAGAGCGACAATAATTTTTATTATAAAATGCAAACCAATTACATTCACCAGGGAGCTGGGTTTCTGGTGTGAGAGGCCAGTTTTGATAGCGTAAAAACCTGGAGAAATCAACAGACCACTCCAACCACATAATTCAATTTAAAAAAGTATATTTGTAATTGGTCTGCACCCAAATCCTTCAATCTACTTAAAGGCACACATATTCATGTCCAAGTGAATACAACTACCTATGTGTGCAGCAGTTTACAAAACATACAGTGCATCTCTATAAAGCCAGAAAACTCCCCAAATCTCTTAGGCATATAAACTGATGTCTTATCTAAGCCAATTATATTTGTAAGTGGCTCTGGTGGGAGTCAAATGTCATTCAACTATATGGTAGCATTTTAAAACTTTATAAAGCAAAAGTTTTTATGCCTTCCTAGTAGCAAATGTGAGTGCAAATTGCATTTGAAAACTGTAAGTATAGCCCAGTTTGTAAGAATGTAGCAACTCTCAACAAATAAATCAGGTAATTTATTTCAAGCGACATAAAGTGATGAATATGATACATAAACTAGTCACATCATTTTAAAACTCTAAACTGTGTCACTCAATCAAGTCCTTCATGTGAAGGCAGAAAAATAAATACTCATAGTTGAAATGTCACCTGCTCTGATCACCCATACTTTAAATATTGCCACCACTGGCCTCTACAGGGTGCTGGACTATACAGTAAATAACTTGTTCATTCTGGTTTAGCATTTGGGACAGTTCCAGAGAAGAACTAAAGAAACCAAATATAAAACATTAAACACAGTTAGTAATAGTCAAGCATGTTAAAGAAGAATTTGAACTGATCATTCATGTTTCTAGTCCATGATGACTTTTGTAATGTACTTTCTATGACAACTGTCTTCATGGAATGGAAATATGAATGATAGCTAGTCAGTGCTGGAACTGTACCAAATGCTCAGCCAGGATGTACAAATTATTTTATATATTATCTATGGTACACATGTAACAGCAGAGAGAATAAATTATGGTAAAGTGTGGTATACAAGGAAAAAGGTACCGTTGAAGGGTTGAACAAGCTACATAGCCGTGAGCCCGAAGGGCGAGTGGCCTTTATAAGTTTGTTCAGCCCTGAAATTGTCTTATTTTCTTGTATACTACACTTTGCCATCATTTATCCTCTCTCTCTTTCTACATATATGCATGTACGTATATATATATATATGGGATATGCATGGTACTACTGAAATATCATTGATATTTTCGAGTGCAGTTTGATCTTATGACCTCACGAATGGTGGAGCCACGAGTGAGGTTACAAGGTCAAACTGCACAAGGGGGACATAGTGATATTTCCAGTAGACTAACTGCATATTTGATTTATGGAATGGTGTTTTTATGTGTTGTTTTTGTTTTAATGTATTTTTTTAAATATTTATTTTTAATTCTTTCTCCCTAGGCTGTTTCATGGCACTGCACTGCTAGGTAGCTAGGTACACTAGCGTGGTAGCTAGGGTCTATACATGCTGTCTGTTTTAGTGTGTAATTTTACTAGTTGATGGGCTTCTGTGGGTGGGCTGAGAAGTTTTGTTAAGATTGTGGCGGTAACTCCCATTTAGCGAGGGAGTGAGGTTTTTGGCTCAGTACTTTTGTTTTAGTTTTGTTTAAAATGTTTGTTATCTGGTTGCTCCTGCTTTTTGCTCCTGGGGGCTTCTTTTACACAGCAGAGGAGGTGGTTGCAACTGGGTACCACAGTATGAGAGGTATGGAATGGATGCTGGGGCTCGGAAGGGAGGGAGGTATTGACCGGTCCATTTCTTTTTTATGTGGCATTTGTTTAATTTTTGTAAGGGAAGTGTAAGGGGGAAAAAACGAATCTCTCAGTGTGAGTGCTGATTTCAGAATGAGGAGGTTCTGAGTTAGAACTGTGTCATGATTGAGTGAGTAAAATTTGGGGTGTTTAGAAAGGGTGACTTGTCTCCAGGGGCTGTATCTGACGCCGGAGAAAATGAAAGTGTGCTGTCTGTTGTCAGAGGGTAATTAAACTGCCAGTGGGAGCTGGCATGCAACTGATCCTTACATCTAATTATTTCTGTTTTGATTCTAAATATTATCTTCAGACCTCTGGTATTGCCATGGAGTACTCTTTGGTTCCCTCTTTTGTCAATATCTTCATGACTTGGTGGGAGGAGGTGGCCATATACAACCCCAGGACAAATCCAAACTTGTATAGGGTCAAATATTGTAGCAGATTTATTGATGACATCTTATGTATTTGGGGAGGAACCATTGAAGAGACAGAGGCATTTGTCAAATTAAATAACAATGATGTAAATCTTAAATTTGCCCGTGTCATGAGCTAAACCTTTTTGACCTAGAATAGTACTGACTTAAGCAGGGAGTTATTGCTAGGATAAAAAAAGCCCTACTGTATTGGTTCTCTAGCAATGAGGAGGGAGAATTTGCTAGACTGTATTTTACATGGCACTATATGAGATTTGGCTGCTGTCAGGTAATCTAACCCTGGGGGGAACCATGAGGAACGAGATGCAGCCCAGTTCCTTATGCCCCACTGTTTAAATTAATGAAGGTAACCCAACCCCTGGAGTGTCTTAGAGGGGACAAGAAATTATTTATAACTGGCAGCTGTATGTAATTTTACCACAGTATTTACAGAAATTGTGTATTTTCTTTTGATCAACAGCATTCCATACAGGTTATCTTCATGGAACTAGGAATTTGGAGTTTTCTTTATGTCACTGTTTATAATGTATACAGAAAGCAAAGCATGAGCTTTTGATCTATTAGCACTCTGTACACAAACTGTGACCTAGTCAAAACACCAAATAACTGGTTCTGTGAAAAGAACTGTAAAGAATGGTGTTCATAAAAACAAAAGGATGGAAAACACAATTGTTAACATAAACTGTTCAGGTTTGTTTCCACACATGGTAGTATCTATCCCTCCCACCCAACCTAACCTTTCTCTTCCCCTTACTGTCTGACACCAGGGTGCCACCCCCATGCCAGCCAACCCCTCAAAACATAATGTGACACAGGGGTGCCCACATCTGGTGCCACCAACCAAGTAAGTGAAATGAAGGAAACCATCTCTCATCATCTTCCTTCCCACTTTTAATTTCCACATAAAAAAATAATTCCTGACCCTCCAGCCCCCACCCAGACATCCCCTCACAGCACCCTCCATCCCACACACCCCCAACAGCTCTCACTTTCCTACTGAGTCCTCCTTATCTGACTAGCATGTTCTGTGGATTCCAGTGATGTCTGGGAACTGAATGAAACAAGGTAAGTTCAGGTAATGGCTTTTTTGAAATTTCAGTTTATGCTTCATGTACCTCTGGTAGCCTCCTTGCTCTATGACCCCTATGTCCATCACCCACCATCCCTGGAACATCCCACTACTTATTACCTCACTGGGTGAGTGGGTCCCTGTAGGTGGTGCAGAGCCTGCAAGGTTGACAGGATCATCCTTCCACCAGAGGATTCTTTCCTCCATTTTGTTCCCTCTTGTTTAGGTTGGCACACATGCAATTATGCACGCACAGCAAGAAGATGCTGTGCACATCAACACCTATGTCCTAGCTGATGAACATGTGCAGCTGTTTGCTTTGCCACCTAGTTTTTACTAGGTGGCAGCTAAACCAGGGTGTGCACGCCTCCTTCTCCCTGAAGGAGGAGCACAGTTTCTGGATGCTCAATCCTCCTTCCCCCAGCTTGCCTCTGGGTGACCCTGGTCCATTTCCAAACCCAGGTCACTGGCATTCTGGGAAGTGTAGTGCTAAAGCGCTCCAGCCCTCTGTGCCACTGGGCTGGCTTTATGTTAATGGCTTTATGGTGTATGGTGAGGTTTAGTTCTGCATGGAATTCCATGCCCTGTAAAAAGTTATTCAAGCTCCAGGAAATCTTTACTGTATTCTAACATATGCAGTAAGCCTTCACCTTTCAACTGCCCCAGCGAGGACAGAGTTAATGAACCTCTGAAAATACTAGAACATTGATAGGCTTGAGCTTGGTTTTCAAACTGCTGTCTCTGATGCATTCTATGTAACCATCAGATTCTTATGAAGCATGTACAAAAAATGCTTTCAAACAACATGAAGTCTTGCTATATTATGACAATTGCAGTATGACCGCAGGTTAGAACTGCTCCGGAGGTGAAATAGTTAACTTTCCATGCAGGCATGGAACTTAGAGCACAAGCTCGGTTGAAAACTCTGTCTGTTGTGCTTCAAATGCAAACTGTCAGATTCTTTACCCCGCCTCACTGAACAGTCTCTCCGGAGATTTCTCCTTCTGCTCGGTTCATTTTGTCGGTTTAAAAGTATTATTTTTCACTTTTTAGCTGAAAGTAAACCGCAACCGGTCGCTTCAAGCTCTGTCTGTGGTAATGTAAGTAATAGATAGGTTTTACATTTATTTTTTCTGTGTGGAACTTGTAATTCTTTATCGGTTCGGTTTGAACTGATCAGGTTGTATTTAAAATCTACTAGTCCTGTTTTAGAGTGCGGTTCCCGGTTCTTATCGGTTCTAAAAGAAACGGATTTCATTACGGTTTTTTCCATGACCCGTGACACAGTTGGGAACCGATAAGGGTGTCTTGCTTGGTGGATTGCCATAAACGGGCAAGATGGTTAGGCTGACATTATGTCTGAGAAACCCAAAAGAAAAACCGGACCCACTGGGTTTCAACACTGCAGTGTTTGTGGGGAAGCTTTTGCTAAGGCTGACCCACACACCACATGTGTCTATTGTCTGGGGTTTGACCACCTCAATTCAGACTGCCAGATTTGTCACAATTTCCCTGCTGCCACCATAGATAAGAGAATTGGTAGGCTCAGGGAAAGGGAGGCCAAAAAGTCCGCTGACTCGGATGGCCAGCCCGGTTCGGTGCCAACAGAACCGGAGGGAGTGCCCTCTGACCAGGGCGATACTTCCTCAGGCAAATGAAGAGCCGGTTCTGAGGGGCCGGTTCCAGCAAAAAGGACTAGAAAATCAGCTAGTGTAGAGCCAAAAGTTCTCTCCCCAACTGCTGAGGAAATAGCTAAAGCAATTCAAATTGTCCAGTCTTTCTCTCCGGTTCCACCAAACCGACACCTTCAGGTAGCGTTGGTTCGGCCGTTCCACCGGTTCAAGACTATGATTTTGAGGATTTTTATGAACCGGGAGGGGAAGAGGAATATGAAGAGAGTGAATATGGTTTTGAAGATCTGGATGTGCCCATTGATCCGGACATCCCTCCAGATAGACCCCTAGGGGTTTCTCCTCCAAGGCTTTCTGAGTCCCTTTCTCATTTCATGTTTTATAAAAAAGTTGCTGAAACTCTCCAGCTCCCTGTTGAGGAAGCTGTTGATGACCAAGAGGAGCCAGACTATGTAGAAATGATGGATATTCCAGAGTCTAGGAGACTGTCTATTCCTCTGCATAAATCTTTTTGGAAACAGACAGTAAAGTTTTAAAACTCCTCACTTTACCTCCTGTGGATAAAAGGATGGACAAGAGGTATACCTTATCAGGCTCTGACACTGATTTCCTCACTCAACAATGCGGCCATGTGGGGTAGTGCAGGCTGCAGCCTGTGACAAGGCTAATATTCCCCTAACTTCACCCCGAGAAGGACTCCAGGAAGATTGATGCTATGGCAAAGAAACAGTACATGGCAGCATCTTTGGGACTCCACAAGCAAATTATATGGCTTATGCTGCTAGGTACCAGAAATCCAGATGGGATACTGTGCTGGCCCTAGAGAAACAAGTCCCTGACCAGCTTGCCGGGGAGCTGGAACAGGTGGCTATGGATGGTATTGAGGCATCCAAGGTGCAATTTCATGCTGCAGTGAACTCTAATGATGTTTCATCAAGAGTCATGGCCACATCTGTGGCACTTCGCAGGATGGCTTGGCTCAGATGTACTACACTGTCTCAGGATACCCAGTCTAAGGCCATGGATTTTTCCTGTTGTGGGAAATTCTCTATTTGGGGAGCAAATAGAGAATTACATGAAGAAAATGGATGAATATAGGACCACCTATAGAAGTGCACAGGCCAAAGAGGCAGGCCACTCCTCAAAAGCAGCTTCCTAGAGAGCAGGGGCGGGCCTTTTCATGAGCCTTTTACCAAGCCCAAGTTCTCTCTGCCTATGCTCAGAGGGGGTTCTTTAGAGGGAGAGGCAGACGGGGTACAAGTAGGTCTGCTTCCACCCCTCAGCCCAAAGTCCCTGCCAAGCAGGCACCCTGATGGGATTGCCAGGGCCAATTCTCCTCTACCTGTAGGGGGCAGGCTGGCTTACTTTGTCCAGGACTGGAAGTCTTTAACATCAGACAAGTGGGTCCTGGAAGTAGTAAGCAAGGGACTGGTTCTCAACTTCAAAAAATTTCCAAAGCTGAGAACCAGAAACTTTCCACCTGCAACTCCATCAGAGGCACTCGCCCTAGAGGCAGAGGTCGCAACCCTCCTGGCTCTCAGAGCTGTGGAAAGGGTTCCTCCCCTACACTAGGGCAAAGGTTTGTACTCCAGGTGCTTCCTTACCCCAAAAAAGACAGGAGAATGGCAGCCCATCCTGGATCTCAGATATTTAAACAAGCACCTTTTAAAGCCAAAGTTCAAAATGGTGACTCTGGGAATTATCCTACCTCTCTAAGGCCAGGGGACTGGCTAGCTTCCCTGGACCTCAAGGATGCCTACTTCCATATTCCCATCAGAAGCTCCCATCGAAAATACCTCAGGTTCGAGGCTTCGAGCTGCCCTCAGGCCACTACCAGTTCAGAGCAATGCCCTTTGGCCTCACTTCTGCCCCAAGGGTATTCACCAAATGCCTGGCTGTAGCAGTTGCCTACCTAAGAAGGCAAAAGATTGCCATATTTCCTTACCTGGACGATTGGCTCTTAGTAGGCCAGTCCCCAGACCAGGTCAGTTTACACCTTCAGATAACACAGCAACTGCTTACCTCTCTAGGTTTCCTTCTGAATATCTCAAAGTCAGTTCTAGAGCTGGTCCAGCTTCTTACCTTCATAGGCGCAGAACTGAACACACAGGAAGCCAGGGCCCTGCTCATTTACCCTGCAGGTCTCCCAGCCAGCAAGACATTTTCTGCAGTTCCTAGGACACATGGCTGCTTCCACAGCAGTTGTGAAAGGAGCAAGATTTCAGATAAGGGACATCCAGTTCCATTTGAGAGCTTTTTGGTCTCAAAGAAAGGATCTTCTTACCAAGCTGATCCCAGTAACTCGAACCCTGATCCAAGCCCTACAGTGGTGGCAGGATCAGAGCAACCTGAGGCAAGGGGTTCCTTTTGTCACTCAGTCTCATTCTCTAATCCTTACTACAGATGCGTCCCTCTTGGGCTGGGGAGCTCACATGGGCGACCTCACCACCCAGGGTCTGTGGTCTCCCCAGGAATCTCTGCTGCATGTCAACCTGTTGGAGCTCAGAGCAGTTTTTCTACCACTTCAAGCTTTTTCCAAATCTGCTCAGAACAAGAGTATTCAGGTCAGAACAGACAAAACCACTACAATGTGGTACATCAACAAGCAAGGGGGCACTCGGTCTACGGCCTTGTGCACCGAAGCGATGAAGTTGTGGTCTCTGGCTTACTCCCTGAACACCTCCCTTACGGCAGTTCACCTTCCAGGCAAGGACAATGTCCTGGCAGATGCTCTCACCAGGATTTCCCAGGGCCACCACGAATGGTCACTGGATCCCCTGGTCTTGGGAGTAGTATTTGCCAGATGGGGCACCCCGCAGATAGATCTTATTGCAGCCCCAGACAATCACTAACTTCCTCTTTTTTTGCTGCAGGCCCCCAGTGTTGGGCTCACTCCCCCTGGATGCCTTAGCCCTCAGTTGGGAGGGGAAGTTTCTCTATGCCTTCCCTCCCTTTCCCTCCTGTTCAAAATGCTAGTCAAAATCAGATCCCAATTATGCAAAGTCATTCTGATAGCTCCGGATTGGGCCAGGCAGCCCTGGTATCCACTCCTGCTGTCCTTAGCAGTCCATCCTCCCCTGTCCCTTCCCAAGGAATCATAATCTGTTAACCTGTGCCCAGGGAAGGGTCTGGTACCCGAATCTCAAATCTCTCAATCTCAAGGCTTGGTTCTTGAAGAGTTAGAGTTGCTGATTTACCCTTTCCCAAGGTATAATGGATATATTGAAGGCCGCAAGGAAGCCTTCCACCAGAGCTACTTACAATTCCAAATGGAAAAGGTTTTCCATATGGTGCTCGGAAAAGCATATTTCCCCAGTCTCTGCTGATCTACCCACAGTCCTGGATTATATGGGCCACCTGAATTCTTTGGGGCTGAGACCAGCTACCCTGACGGTGCACTTGGCAGCTGTGTCTGCTTTTATTTCAGCAGGTAAATATTCTTCCCTTTCAGCTCATCCTGTATTTTCCAAGTTTTTTAAGGGGTTGTTTCACACCAACCCTCCATTCAGGGATCCTGCCCCTGCCTGGGATATTAATGTTTGCATTGCTTAGCTTATGCAACCCCCCTTTGAGCCCTTGTCTTCAGCTGAGCTCAAGTACTTGACTTGGAAAACTGTGTTTTTGGTAGCCATCACCTCTGCCAGATGCATAAGTAAATTACAAGCATTGTCAGTGGAGCAGGAGTTAATCTCTTTTCACAGAGATAAGGTGGTCCTTCGGACTAACAGAAAGTTCCTGCCTAAGGTGGTTTCAGATTTCCATCTTAATCAATCTATTTCACTTCCAGTGTACTTCACTGACCACTCCTCCTCTGGGGAGAGGAAGCTGCACAGCCTAGATGTGAAGAGAGCCCTTAGTTACTACATAGAGCGTACCAAGGGTCATAGGTTTGACTCCCTCCAACTGTTCCTCACCTATGGCGAAGTTGGCAAAGGGAAGCCAGCCACTAAAGATCCATTGCCAGGTGGATTGTCTCTTGTATCCAATTCTGCTATGAGAGTTGGTAGAAGTTCCCCCTCAGGCCTGAGGGCTCACTCTACCAGAGGTACAGCTGCTTCTCTGGCTGCTGCCAGAGACATTCCTATTCTAGAAATATGTCAAGCAGCTACCTGGAAAACAGTTCACACTTTTACCAAGCATTATTCCCTGGACATCCAGGCTAGGAGTGATGCTTGGTTTGGCACAGCTGTGCTTCAGAGCCTATTTCTTAGGTAGGTTCTGTCCCTCCTCCATGGGGGTACTGCTGTGTAGTCTGCAATTGTCATAATATAGTAAGACTTCATGTTGTTTGAAGAAAAAATTACTCACCTTAGTAATGTTGTTTCTTCTAATGGAGTCTTGCTATATTATGACCTCCCTCCCTGCCTGCCCCTCTCAGAACCTCTGTTTTGGGGATGTGGGTGGGCAGTACAGGGTTGGCACTTTTTTTTGATGCCCACCTTGTTATTTTTCACCTACCTTTTTGGGTGAATTGGTGTTGTGTTTTTGCATTTTTGGGTCTCCTGACTTGAGTCTTTGTTTTAGGCCAAAAGTGAGTGTTTATGTTAGTAGCCAGTTGGCTAGTGTAGGTTTACAGCTTCCATACAGAACCTTAGTGAGTTTTAGCTCGTAAAGATCTGACAGTTTGCGTTTGAAGCACAACAGACAGAGTTTTCAACCGAGCTCGTGCTCTAAGTTCCATGCCTGCATGGAAAGTTAACTATTTCACCTCCGGAGCAGTTCTAACCTGCGGTCATACTGCAATTGTCATAATATAGCAAGACTCCATTAGAAGAAACAACATTACTAAGGTGAGTATTTTTTTCATCTATGCTAACCTAAAGAACTAATTGTTTCTAAGAACTATAACCCCCCCCCCCTTTGAATAGGGCATCTGAAAACACTCAAGTCACAGATGCTCAAGAACAACCAACCTAACAGGTTTCAGCAACAAACATGAGCAGCTGAAGTGCAGTGCCCATCAGGTTCTAGTAGCGGAGGTAGGGTGAGAGCTCAGAATAAAGTAAAGATTCCCTTGGAAGAAACAAGATTACTATGGTAAGTAATTTTTTCTTCAAGCCACAGGAAATCACTATTGTATTCTGATATATGCAGACTACGCATGATGTTAGCACCTCAGGAAGGGTGCATGCCCAAGCACAGGTGCATAAGAAAGACACATGGAGGCTTACAGAAAACCTCTCATGAATGAACAGAATGAGCCTTATGGCTAGGGCTCAGAAAAAGATGTCAGGAAGTCGCGTGGCTCAAAAGCCACTAAAAACCACTAAAGCCATACAATCTGTGGCAAGATTCCCCCAAAAACTACAGAAAAGACTCTGAATCCCCTCAGAGTCTATGGGTCTCCTTTTATTTATTTTATTTTTTTAAAAAGCAAACGAAGCTGAATAACAAAAAAGGAAAATATCCCCACAACAGAGATCTCTCAAAAAATGCCTGCAACACACATGCCACACAATATTCACCCTATGGTCTTGAGGAGGGGAACTGATGGCCAACTAGATTGAAAGGACATACAAGGAATGCCCTAAATCAAACCCTAAAAATAACCCCCAGACAGGTGCTTACTTGAAGACACCATGACAAGAGGAAAACACGGAGAGCTGCTAAAAACAAACACCCTTATACTAGAGTGGCAGACGTGACCCCTAATCCAGTCACAAACAGGCAGTGGAAATAGGGGAAAAGGGGGCAGATAATCCAATTTTAAAGCCACAGCTTAACAGGCATGATTTTAAATTTAGGGGTGCTCCATGTCACCAGGTAGCCCACCCTGCTTTGCAGAATCACAGCCTCAAATAAACACCTAAAGTTGTGTATTCCTCAAAGAGATTTCTAAGCTGTTTCCTCTTCAATGGCACAGCAAAGACTGAGGAGTTGCAGCAGTTTGGAATGTTCAAGTGCCCAGGATTTTAAGCTGATTACAGCCTTGGGCTGTGCCATTTCCCCTGGTGGGGGTGCATAGCACCCATTGGTTATGAATACCCATTGACAATGTAGAGTGCTACAGAAAGCCCCTTTTTTTATACCACCTAATTAATAAACATGTAAGGTGTCATTTTTCAAATCCCCTCTGAAACATGTTTTTACAGTCACTCTGTAATCACCTTTTGGATGGGATTTAAAAATTCAACCTTTCTTTTTATTTATTTTACTTATGTATTTGTACAAATCCGAATTACAATCCTTTGAGTCAAGGACTCATTTACAAAGGCTTCTCATCCCACAAAGTACAGATTACATACAAACAGAACACCATATAATTGCAGAGGAATATAATAACATAGCTTCATATGGTTACATAGGTTGATTTTGATAATTAGGTAAGATAATAAAAATACTATTTTGAAAATTTGGGTCAAGATATAAAAAAACAAACAAAAACAAAAACAACATTGAAATTATAAAGAAACATTGAATTTTTCCAAACTTTACTTATAAATTTATTATTGTTGCACATTTTGCCCCCCAGATCTTCAACATAGCCCTTGTATTACCCCAACTCCAGAACAAGACAGATATCATTTTTCCAATCCCCTCTGAAACATGTTTTTGCATTCACTCCATCAAGTCACATTTTGGAAGGATAAAGAAAATCCCATCTGTCCTGATCATAACATGGTGCCATAAAATGATTAAGCTGTAACTTTGGGATCAAAATGTGAAAAACAGCTAAGTTATAATGACATTTTAAAATTATCCAGGGTTAACTCATACCTTTCTTTTTGCAGATTTGGGCTCAGAATTTTCAACATATATTTTGTGTAACCCACCCCTTTAAGAACATGACAGAGTATTTTATATTTGTGAGGGCCATTAGCACATCATCCACATTAGGTTAAGGTAGAGTCTGAGTTGGGTAGAGTAGAGGAGTGGGTTGGAGTGTCACTGGAGGTTTCCAGAGGCTTTAGGTATGCCTCAAGTGAGAGATAGGGGGTGGGTAGCTGGGGCTTGGGGGGTCGGTTACTGAGAGGATAAGGTTGCTAGCAGGAGAACAAGGAGTGCTAGGCATTTAATGAACCACATGGTAGGGTGAGGGGCTAGTGTATTAAAGATATATGGATTATTAGGGAGGGGGCAGTAATAGCCACTGTAGTTTCAGAATTACCTTTACGTTTATGAGGAATACTAGATAGGTGGGTGTTACAATCCCTAAAGCACTTAACTCAGCATAGCACTATTAGATCACCCTGACAGCACTTAAGTAGTGAGTAATCAGCAATTAACCTAGTCAGAAAGAGATGTAGCAACATTGCCTTCAAGCGGTAGAGATGTATAACTTGCAAATGGGAAAGTGGAGAGAAAAAAATTATGTGAAGGAAAGTGAAGTGGAAGTGGTGCTAATGTAAGTTATACAGTACATCAAGCTTTTAATATATTTCTTAAGAGCAGTTCAGTAAACATCACAGTCATTAGCTGGCCCAGTGTCACTGAGGGTTGAGGTGCTAGATGCCACACCAACACCTTGTGCCACCCCGGCGACCTGGGCTTGGTGACGGACTCGGGGAGATGGGAGTTGGCAGGGGAGACAGAGGATGGATCATCCGGAGAACAGCTCTCCTCTCCCTGGGGAGGGATCCAGGGTTGCTCAGTGTCCTAGCAGCCCCTAATGGAGATCAGGGGCACTGCAGGTACACCAGCCAATGTGAGAGGCGGAGTGTGGCAGACGCCAGCAGGGCAGCCGTGCACAGGAATCATTGCACACCACATTTCTAGGGGGAGAAAACAAGGTAAAACCCCCTGGCAGCCAGGTGAGGGGATGGCAGATCTCCTGGGGTGGATCCTCACATGCTCAGTGCTGGCCATGAACCCGACTTTGCCCCCTGGTGATCAGCAACATCCTCCTGTATGAGGTCACAGGAGAGGAAGGGATCCTGATACCATTGTTTTGGTTGAGATAGTGGTTCAGGTGAGCGGTTAGAAGTGACGCCAAGTGAGTCCACCCAAGAGAAGCCCTGGTCTGCCAGGTGAAGAAATAGTCGAAAAAACAAACAAACAAACAAAAAATGTCACCATCATTTACGCTAGGCTAACTGAACTGAGTTATAATAACTTATGACAGTGATGGACATGCAGTTATTGTTCCTGAAGAACACACCAATATACTGCAAATTTTGCGTGAGCACCAAATTTGATTGTTCCAATTTAGGATGAGACCCAGATCTGCTTTCAGGGACATTGTCTCTTCCATGGATGACTGAGGCTGTTTCTTTGTTCTCCCACACACACTAACCAATCCTCTAAGTACAGCTAGACTATTGCTTCATTTCTTCAAAGTGAAGCTGCTACCACAACAAGGCACGTTTAAAAACCCCTGGTGCTGAAGTCAGTCCAAAAAGCATTGCACTGTACTTGTATTGATTCAGACCTACTCTGAACCATAGGTACTTTCTGTGGCTTGCTCATACTAGAATGTGAAAGTACAGTTGCAGAAAAAGGTACAGTCAGGTATTTGGCCCACAGTGGCACTGCAAGAGGGCAGGGAATTATCTACAGAAATCACGTACATTTCAGGAAATATCTGACAATGTCTTTTGCTGTAACTGTAGGCATTCTTGAGATAAAGGTCTCCTTGCTGTAGAGATGGAACTACTGTCTGCATGGTCACCGTTTTGAATCTCCCTTTCTTCATGTGCCTGTTTTGGCACCCTCCATCCAAAGGCAGAAATATTCAAATTAATAAGCTACACTCAACAAGGTACCATATAAAATAGTAAAAAAAAGAAAGAAAGATGACCCAGGTTTAGTGAATCTGTAAATGATGGAGTCTTACAGAGGACAATGAGGGCAGACACAGGAAGATAGCTCTTCAAGCACAAAACTACATGACCCCTTAAGTGCCTATGGATGTACATTGTGGGCCAGATATTCAGAAATGCACCAAAGGCAGGTGCAAGTCCAACACAGTGCAAATCCAATGTGCCATGGCACAACGGGTGCCATATTCAGATGTTTCACATGCCGAACTGTGCCAGCACAACACGTGGCTGAAGATGGCACACTTGCGCCATGGCGCAACAGGAGTTGTGCAATGGTGCATCCACAGGAATAGGCCGCAGGCTTTCAAGGGGCTGTACTGTTGGGCACCACCTGACCTGTCTCGGCAACAGAATCGCGCCTTCAGCATGCCAAAGACAAGTTCGATAATGTTGTACATGCTGGTGTGTGCCTCATTGTAATGTTCCTCTGCAGATGACAACTGGGGGGAGCAGCCAGGGCCTTAGCGGGTATGCGCTGTCACCTGTGTGGAGATTGACATGGTTAGTCCTATGCTATGCTGTTCTGTGCCCCTTGTCCTGTCCATGGCACCCACAACACCACACACACCCTGCCTCCCCCAACTCAGGTCTGCCATGCCACTCACCCCTGGCCCATGCTATACTCACTCACAAGGTAGCCCATGGGGATATCCCCACATTTGAACCTGTGGCACAGCGCCGAGCTGTGCCAAAAGAATGCATCATGTACACTACCAGGGTGTGTGGCACAGACACTGATAATGCGCCCCATTACATCGCACACTACCTGGCAGTTGATGCTTGGGCTCCCCTTCCTGTTGATATATGCCATGCCTTCAGGACCAGGTGGCATGCTGATGCACACATGGGTGCAGTCAATGGCCCCAATCACACTAGGCATGCGTGCAACCCTTCTAGAAGTCCTGCATGTTTTCTGTATGCTCTGCCTGTGTGCTGGGGAACTGTATGAACTCTGAAGCATGTGTGGTAGCAGAGCATTGAAGAACTGTGTGAGGAGGCAGGATGTGGCTGATGGGGTGATACACGTTGTGTCCCCTGTTGGTTGGTGGAAGGTGCCTGTGGTGAGCAAGCATATGAAAGTGGTCACCTTTACCTTCATGGACATGGCATGACTACATCTGGTGGGTGCCTGCATCTCCTCACTGCACAGCTCACAGAGCTACCTCAGAATAGCCCTGACAGGTGGTAACAGCCCATGATCTCGGTGTCAGTATAGTTCTCGAATGTGCTATGAGCATGGTACCACCTGTCTTGGGCATACTGCCGTCAGGCCCTTCATCGGCCATGTAGCTGTTCCCCTTGCCTCCTCACACCCCTCTTTACCACCTCCATCAGAAAAGGTGCACTCTCCATCCCTCCTTCTCTTTGTGTGTCCTCCTGGGCGGATGGTTGCCTGTCTGTCTGTCTGTCCGCCTCCCTGGTGTGCTGTTTGTGTGTGTGTGTCTCTCTTTGTTTCTCTTTCTCTCTCTCTCCCTCTTTCTTTCTCTCTCTGCCCCTCTCTCCCTTTCTCACTCCACCTCTCTCTCCCTCCCTCTGTGTTTCTCAGTGCAGGGTTGCACATTTGTTGTTTGTGTGTTTGTGCCCTATTTTTATGGGAATGAGTCTAGGTGGTGCATCTTGGGTTTGCTCCGGACTTGCGCCATGGCTTCACAGTTGAATATCCCATTGTGCTGCATATTCATGGGAACGCCCTCTGACTTGTGCTGCATACATTTTAGTTGTGCATTGACACAATGGGATTTGCACTGTGCCACGGCTCCTGTTGAATATCGCTAGGTGGCACATCTTCGTACTTGCACTGGCACAACTCAGTTTCGCCATGCGCAAGTGCTCTGAATATCAGGCCTGTAGGTCCTGAACTTTATTTCTCTGTCTGTATCTCATTATGGCTAATTGTGAAGCAAAATTAGATGGTAATGACTATAATAAAACCTCAGAAACTCTTAAGAGCAGAAACAAATTAAACATGAAAATATAATATTTTTTAAATTAGCATGCCTTTCTTTTAAATGGGGGAGAAACATTGGCAACAAGGTGGCACTGCAAGATAAGAAAAGAAATGGGTCTGACATACATTGCATAGGAAGAAATTGAGAACTGTTGAACGTTTATTTGCCTGTATTTAAAGAAATATTTCTTGCACACTGTCCTTAGCATTAAAGCTGCTGCATACCTTGAGAACAATCATGGGGCGCTCTTCAAAGCTGAGTCCAATCTGACTGTGTGTGACCAGAGATGGGTTTTCAGATGCTATTTGAGTGGCCCAAGCAGCAATCTGTAATAAAAGAAATGTATAAATGAAAATATGCAGCAAAGAACAATATAATGCAATTCCATATACCTTAATGTAACAGAACATACTTGACAGGCAAGTCAAACAGAACGTAAATAGTAAATGTAAGCAACATCGCTACAAAGTATTCATAAGGCAGAGGGAAACTAAACTTTAATAGCCAGAGGTAGATATTGATTGATGGTTTGAGGCATGGGAGGGGTCCACATCCCTGAGATATTACATTTTCTCCTCTCCCAAGGTCCTGTCTTCATTCATTGGGACAGAATCACCCCCAAGCCCCATCACTGACTAGCCCACCATCAGCTGCTGGGTGGCAGGATCAATTGTGTGAGGCCCAGGTGTATCCAGGCTATCATTTAGATGGCTTTGAGAATTGTTCTTCCTGTTTTCTCCCAGCCCAGCCTTTACCCACTAGATGATGCTACCCTTGTTGTCTGTTGGCCTTGGAAACTGCAGCAGTCCCTTGGGAAGGGCAAGATACATGGCCCACCACAGGGTTCACTGCAGTGCAAGAAGGGGCACCATTCTCTCCCAAGGCTGGGAACCAGACTGGCATAGCTAGTGGTTGCACTGCTGAGGTTTGTGGGAGTGGTAATCTGTGTTGCTTCCTATATTTTGCCTGGTTTTATGTCATGGTATGCCTCAAAATCTGCAGTGTGAACCTGAAAACCAGGACATAGGTCTGCAGCTGACATAAACCAAAACTAAAATCAATAATACCATATCTTGAAATTGTTTTTAACTTCTGGTATATATTTTAGGGCTGTGCAATTTTTTTAATAAGAAAAAATTGCAAAGAAACCTCCTTTCTCTTGTTAGATATTTTCATGAATATTTGAAAGATTTATGCATTTTCTCATACGCTGTCAAACAGCACACAAAATAACCTATTTTTAATTAAAATCACTATTTTTTGCACAACAAATCCATCATTTTTTAAATGAAAAAGATTTTTTTGGGGGAGGGATTTGGGTTACACTTGAAAAAAGTTTTCTTTTTTTATACAACATTATTTCTATGAGAACAGCATTTTTTTCTGCAATTTTGGTATTTAAAAAAAGCCTTTGTGAAAATGAGCATGCAATTGTGTTTAGCTCTAATAGTTTTCTTTGTGCACACATATCAAGTCTTGGGGCCTGATTCTCGAAGCCCTTAGACTGATGCAAGTGTCTGCATCAAACATTTCTGCTGCAACTGGCACCTTGCATCAAAAGATGAGGCATTCCCGATTCTGAAATGTGGTCTGCATTGGAATGGGGAGCCACTGTGCCAAAGTGGGTCTGTACCACCTTTGCAACCTACATTGGGGTATGCCAGGTCACAAGGGGGTTTGAGTCATGGCAGGATTACATCTCCTTTTTCAGGTTCTGAAAGCTCCACCATGGATGCAGCAAAGCGCACCACTTAGGCCATCCAGGAGGTGGTCTAAGTGGCTAGTGCCGCTGGGACAGGGTGGACATTGGGCTGCTGGGGGCATAAGGTTTCATAGGTTAAGACTGAACAGAGAAGACAGTAGTCCATTGTGCTTGCATTTACCTAATTAAAATAACTCAAGATTTTATTTGCTACACAGTATTTGTCCTGTTCCCTCTTAAACCCAAGCATGTTCATACTAGCAATTACTTCTTCAGGCAAGTTGTTCCAGATTGGTATTACTCTTACACTAAACCACTATTTCCTTCTAATTGTCTTAAAATATTGACCCTTCAACTGTCATGTATGTGTCCTGGTATTAAAATGTTTATCCCTAAGTGTAAGTCCCAGTTTCTTCCTTAGATTGGTGTGCTTGATTGATCTATACACCATACACAGGTCACCTCTCAGACACCTATACTCCACTGTGAGCATACCCAGATCCTCCAATCTGTCCTCATATTCTTTGTCCCTAACATTAGCCACCAATCTTGTTGCCCTTTTCTGAACCCTCTCCAGTCTTTTGATATCTGTCCTGAAACCAGGTGACCAAAATTGGGTACAGTACTCCAACTGCGGCCTCACCAGTGAACTGAAAAGAGGTACAATCACCTCTCTCCTCCTACTCCTAATATGTTTCTTGATGTTATTGCATATGCCATTCGTAGTCCTGACCATTTGGCTACAGTGTTGATGGAACTTGAGATCATTAGTCACCTTGATGCCCAGATCTCTTTCCTTGGTGACCTTACCCAACTTATGTCCATTTAGAACATAATCTAGTTGTTTATTATTTTTCCCAAAGTGCATAACTGCACATTTGTTAATGTTAAAGGATAATTTATAATCCTTTGCCCAAGTTTCTATCCTAAATAAAGCATCCTGTAGCCATACTGCGTCCTCGCTATTTTTGATGGCAGCACCAATCCTGGTGTCATCTGCAAATTTGGTCTCCCAAACTTTCCCTCCACCGGACAGTGAATGGATGTAAATATTAAACAAGCATGACCCAAGCACTGAACCCTGGGGAACTCCACTGTTCACACTCAACCAGTCCGAATATGCCCCTTTCAGAAAGACCCATTGTTTTCTTTCACTCAACCATGCCTTTACCCAAGTTGTGATGTACCCGGGTATACTGTGATCTAGTAAGGTATCCATTAATTCCCCATGGGGGACCTTGTGGAATGCTTTTGAAAAATCCAAAAACACTACATCCACTGAGGTACCCTCATCTAATGCCCTGCTCACATGCTCGTAAAATTCTAGAAGATTTGTTTGGCATGATAAGCCTTTTCTAAAACCATGCTGTGTATTGTCACAGTACCCTGTCAAGTTCATGAGTTCCACTGCTTGGTCCTTAATAATGGTCTCTAACATCTTCCCTAATACAGTGGTCAAGCTCACAGGCCTGTAATTGCACAATTCTTGTTTTGACACTTTTTTATGGATAGGCACAACATTTGCCATACGCCAAACCTCCACCACCTCACCACTGTCCTGTGATGTTTGAACCAGTGCTGTTATGGGTTCTGCCAGTACTGCTGCCAGTTCCCTAAGGACTCTAGGATGGATCCCATCTGGACCCTGAGATTTATCTGGGTCCAAATGGATCAATCTGTCCTCAATATCCCCACTATTCAAAATAATTTTGTGGCCATCGGATTTCAGGTGGTCCCTAGTATTTTTCGTTTTGTTGTTAAATACTGATACAAAATAATTATTAAAATGATCCGCCATAACCTGGTTGTCATCAACAATTTCCCCAGCTAGATCCTTAATAGGCTCCACGGTTGTTTTATACCCCTTTTTATTATTTATGTAAGTAAAAAAAGATTTATGATTATCTTTGACTTTTGTGACTAAATTTAACTCATGTTTCTTGGCTGCTTGATTTATTGCTTTTTTAGTATCTTTAAATATTTTTTTTATAAACCAGCCGGTTACTAGCACACCTGCTTTTCCTGGCCTTATTATAAGCTCTTTTTTTTATCAGTTTTTTAATTCTAGGGGATAACCATGAGGGAATTTTACCACTATTGTTATATTTATTCCTAAGTGGAACATGCTTGTTAACCAAGCATATAATTTTATTCTCCAAATTAGCCCAATTTTCATGTAATGTTTTATTTTCAAACTCATTTTGCCATTTCCAATCCATAAGTTCCCTCCTCATCGCACAAAAATCAGCCTTTTTATAATTCCAAATCTCAGTTGTACCAGATATCTTAGTATTTGTTCCCTTAATTTGAAAACTAATCATGCAATGATCACTAGAGGCAAGTGGTGAGATAGCTCTGCAATATACAATCGAGTCTCCAAAGTTACTTAACACCAAATCGAGTATGTTATCACTCCTTGTGCTACACTCTATATATTGGTCCAGACCAGCTAATAGGAATGAGTCCAGATATTTTGACTCATTTGGTGTCTTGGCTACTTGTTTAGTCCAATTGATGCCAGGCAGATTAAAATCACCTAGAAGAATGATATTATTATTAGGATCGAGGGAATCCAAGAAGCTGAGAATGGCTTCTTCATTCTGTGGAGAAATTGAGGGTGGTCTATACATGACCTCGATTTTGATTTTTGGGCCATCTAGTGGCAATACCTTAATCCATAGATGTTCTATTGCTGGTACCTGGGGAACTTCAATAGGTTCTGATTTAATTTTATCAGCTACGTAAATTGCCACCCCACCAACCTTATATCTACTTCTATCCATGTGATATAGAACATAACCAGGAGAAAGGACTGCTGAGTGACTGAACTTCTCTGCTGGGACTATATTGCCCTCCTTCCCTCCCCTCCACCCTGCCACCCAAAGCTAGTTCTATTTTTATAGGCACAGGATTTGACTGACAACAGGAACTTCCTGTTTAGGGGCAGGAAGTGAGTGATGACAGAACCACCATGGACCCACCATCCTAGAAGGGCAAGAGTAGCTCTCCGGCCCCCTCTAGCTGCTGGAGGTCTGCCTCTAAGCAAGTAAGTGGTCTACTGAGAAATATAGGATATTCTTGTCTCAGAATAGGACAATCAAGAGCTTAAAGGGCACACAGGCAGAAAGTAAGGAGAGTGAGAAAAAAAAACAGAGGAAAGAATAAGGATTGCAAACAGTTAAGGGGCCAGAAATAAGACATGATTGGAATGGTGCAGTGCAGTGGCTGTGGAGCAGCAGTCTTCCAGGAGATGTTCTGGAGGATGTGGTGTTGTCCCATCTGCAGGCACCTCTCTGGGCTGAGGGAGGAGGTTGCTCATCTCCAGGCTGAGTTGGCCAGGATTTGTGGACCTCTTCTTCCATCCAGGACCACTAGTGCCACTGGCCGCTGCCCCAGAGGTTGCCAAGAAAGAGGACTGGCTGGACCACAGTGGGCCCAGGGAGGGTGAGGGTAGTGAACAGAGGTGCATCCTCCAGTTGTACCCTCCACAACTCCTATGCCATTCTGGCAAAGTGTGGTTCCTCTATGGAGGCACCCACAGTGGAGACCAAGGAGGATGGGAACCTCCACAAAGGAGACCCACAGGAGGGTGGCAGGGACCCTGCAGGGAAGGAAACAACTCCTGGTGGGGACTCCATTGTTAGGAAGGTAGAACTGGGGAGGAAGGGAGAGGGAGGTAAGGTGCCTGCCTGGCGTCATGACTTGGAGGGACAGGGAGCGAATCCTCAGGATTGCTGGAGTAGCTGCACAGGGGAGGGAGCTGGATGTCATTGTCCACCTAGGGACAAATTACCTGGCTAAGAAAGGGATTAGAGAAGTGCAGGAAGAGTTTGTGGAATTGGGGAGGGGCCTTAGTCAAGTAGCATGCACGGTAACCTTCTCGGTGATGCTACCCATCTATGGCATAGGAGAGGCTAGGGTGTTCTGCACCATGGGATTCAATCAGTGGTTGAAAAACTGGTGTGGAGCTCAGGGATTTAGCTTCATTGGGGACTGGGGGTCCATCTGGAGTGATGCAAGTCTATACTGGCATGATGGGCTGCATCTGTCCGGGAAGGGAACCAGATCCTAGGTGATAGGTTTAAATGCTTCATTGGCAAGCTTTTAAACTAGCCAAGGGGGAGGCACTGAAAGGAGCAGAAAATCCTAGCCCCCTAAATAATCACGGTAGTAAGTAGGCAAACACCAACATAGAAGTGTCGATAGGGAGAAGGGCAGAGGTAAATGGAGAAAGTGACAAAGGCAAGAAGGACAGGATGGGCAAAAGGGAGTAAGGCCATCAGGAAATGGAGGGTAATGAGTACCAATGCCGTAGTCTGGGCAACAAGCTCCCTGAGCTGATGGCCTTAATGGAAGAGGGATGCCTGGATATTGAGCAGTCACAGAAACATGGTACACAGAGAATCATGACTGGGATGTTAACATACCAGGTACATAACCTACAGGAGAGACAGGCAGGGAGAAGAGGGGAGGAGAAGCTATCTATGTAAAGGAAGGGATAAAAGCAACTGAACAAAAGAGTAAACAGGAGGGGAGGAGAGGAGGCACTGTGGGTCACCTTGGAGACTGGAAACACACCACAATCCGCACAGGGTTGTGTACAGACCCCATGTCAGGAAGGAATGGACAAGGATATGATAGAAGGCATTCTTAGAATGGCAGAGAAAGGGAGATACTGTTGATGGGAGACCTGAATATGCCAGATGTTAACTGGAGCACATTTGCTGCAGCCACATCCAAGAGCAGGGCCATTCTTGATGCCCTACAGGTGGCAGGCATTAGACAGCTAGTTTCGGAACCCACTCATGAGGGAGCAATCTTAGACCTTGTACTCTCAAACGGGGGGCAGTGAGAGGATCTCAGATCTAGAAGTGGGTTGCCATCTGGGGACAAGTGACCATCAAACAGTGTGGTTCACGTTAAACTCAGCTACAGAGTCAAGCCATACAAAAGTGAGGGTACTGGACTTTAGGAGGGCTGACTTTGGCAAGATGGGAGAGTGCCTCAGAAAAGCACTAGCAAACAGGCTAGAAGGAGGTGTGGAGCAACAATGGGGAATTATCAAAACTGCCATCACAGAGGCAACAAGCCTTGTGTGAAGCAAATAAACAAACCAAAATGAAAGAAAAAGCCACTATGGTTCTCAAAAGAGGTGGCTGTGAAAGTCAGGAAGAAAAAGATAGCATTCCGGAAGTATAAGGAAACACAGAAGGAGCAGGACAGAGAGCTGTACCAGTTAAGGCAGAAGGAAGCAGGGAGGGAAGTCAGAATAGCAAAGGCCCAAACTGAGGAAAAGATAGCCAACTCAGTTAAGAAGAGGGATAAAACCTTTTATAGGTACATCAGCGAGCATAGAAAGACAAAGGGAGGGATAGTGAGGCTGAATAGAATGAACGGTGGGTGAGCAGAGGGGGACAGTGAAAAAGCAGGAATACTGAACGAATATTTCTGCTCAGTATTCACAAAAGAGGAGGGGGAAGTGCCTAATCCAATTAACAGAAGCACTCTTGATAGGTGGTCAATCCCAGTCCTTTCACAGAAGAAAGGGTTCTGCAAGAACTCCTAAAACTGAAGGTGGACAAAGCAATGGGTCCTGATGGAATTCACCCAGAATTCTAAAAGAATTAAGGAGGAACTAGTGAAACCACTGGCTACTCTTTTAATAAATCATGGGAGGATGTGTGGTACCGAGGACTGGAGGAAGGCGGATGTGATTCCTCACAAAAGTGGGACCAAGACAGAGGCAGGAAACTACAGACCTGTCAGTCTGACCTCTGTGGTAGGGAAAGTGATGGAGTCACTTCTGAAGGAAAGAATAGTTGAGTACCTAGAGGCCAGTGGAGCACAGGACCCAAGGCAGCATGGGTTCACAGCAGGAAGGTCATGTCAAATGAATCTAATAGATTTCTTTGACTGGGTGACCAAAGTAGTAGACCAGGGAGGGGCTGTGGACATGGTCTACCTAGACTTTAGCAAGGCATTTGACACAGTCCCACACAAAAGATTAATAGTCAAATTAACCAGCCTGGGAGTGGGACCCAGGGTGGTAGCCTGGGTAAAACATTGGCTGGACTACAGGACACAGAAGGTAATTGTAAATGGAGTCCACTCTGAAGAAACGGGGTTACTTAGTGGGGTACCGTGAGGGTTCAGTATTAGGTCCGGGTCCTTTTAATGTTTTCTATCAGTGATATTGCAGAGGGACTGGAAGGAAAAGTATGCCTTTTGCAGATGACACAAAGATCTGCAACAGGGTTGATACACAAGGAGGTGTGGAAAGGATGAAAAGGGACTTGGCAAGGTTGTAGGAATGGTCAGAAGTATGGCAGCTAGGATTCAATGCAAAGAAGTGCAAAATAATGCACCTGGGAAACAAGAACCCAGGGGAAGAATACACAATGGGTGGGGAGGTAGTAACAACAACAAAAAAGGAAAGGGACCTGGGGGTAATCCTATCAGATGACTTTAAGGCTAGCAAGCAATGTGAAAAGGCAGTAGGGAGGGCTGGGGGTATACTGGGATGTATAGGGAGAGGCATCATCAGCAGAAAACAGGAAGTTGTTATCCCTCTGTACAGACAGTTGGTAAGACCCCATCTGGAGTACTGTGTCCAGTTCTGGAGACCCCATCTCCGCAAGGACATAGACAGGATAGAGGCAGTCCAGAGGAGGGCAACTAAAATGGTGCAGGGTCTGCAAGAGAAGCCTTATGAGGAGAGACTAAAGGAGCTTAATATGTATACCCTTCAGGAAAGAAGGGGGACATGATGAAAACTTTTAAGTACCTCAGTGGAATCAACAAAGTCCAAGAGGGTAGCATCTTTCAGAAAAAGAGACTTGCAAGAACAAGGGGATACAATTTAAAGATAGAAGGAGGGCGGTTCAGGGGCAATGTGAGGAAGTATTATTTCACAGAGAGGGTAGTGGATGCATGGAACAGCCTTCCTGAGGAGGTTGTGGGGTCTAAAACTGTGGGAGAATTCAAGAATGCATGGGACAGACATAAGGCAATTGTTGTGGGGGGTAGGAAGAAATAGGCCGTTGGTTAACTAGGATCTGCGGCCTATCCTGTAGGTAGGGAAATGGGCAGACTAGATGAGCCTAGGGGTCCTTATCTGCCATCAAAGTCTATGTTTCTATATGATGGTCCCAATTGTCTTCAGGTGACCATCAGGTCTCAGTTATAGCACATGTCTGGATTTTTTCCATTTTTAGCAGGCATACTAGTTCATCAAATTTATTTGTAAGGCTGCTAGCATTGAGGGTCAGGCATCTCCAACCCATAGTTTCATTTTCCTTTTTTAAATATTTGGGGATACCTCTTGATACCCAAGAAACTTGATAACTACCCCCATCCTCCTTAGTACCTAGTTTAAATAATTTGTCACCTGAAGATGTATTTCCTTAGCCAGTAATCGAGTACCATGCCTATTTAAGTGTAGACCATCATTCCCAAATAAACCAGGGTCCCTGAAGATGTCCCAATGGTGGATAAATAAAAAGACCTCCCTGTGGCACCACCTCCTCAGCCACCCATTGAGCTGTCTAATTTCACGAATTTTGGTTACCCAATGTTGAGGGACTGGTAAAATCTCTGATACCATAATGTGACAACCCTCTGACCTCAAGGCCTCTCCAACAGCCTCAAAGTCTCTTTGAATTTCCAGGAGTGCCCTTTTACCAACATCATTTGCACCAATGTGTAATACCGTGACTGGGTTTAGGGTATTATCTAAAAATCCGGGTAACAGTTTGCGAATATCCCTTATACCAGCCCCTGGTAGGGTACTAACTGTTGTAATACCATTTCTACCCTGACATAGTATTTTATCGATGTTTCTAACAATGGAGTCACCAATAACTAGGAGCGCCTTGTTTTGATAGCTGCTTCTCTGTAGCATTTATTTACGGTTCCCTGATATTTCCTCATGCCCTCCTCTAGTCACACTATTGCATAGATCTAAATGGACAGTGTTATCTCCATCAGCCTCTGTGCTTAGGATGTCATAACTATTTTGCAATTCAATCTTCATATTACTACCAATATTTCTTCTTCCCTTTTTGCTACCCTTATGAATCCTAGACCAATCATAAGGGCCGGGGGATGGCAGAGGATGAGTTGGGGCGGGCTGTGACTGCCTATTACTGAAGTGGCACTCAGCGGGCTGCATGTACAGCATTATACATCTCTGCCAGCATGACCATGTACTGTACTACAATGTACAGTGCCCAGTACCCATACAGTATGTATATTTCCAACCCTAAAGAAACACAATACAGTAGGGACCAGTGATAAATCAGCCAAATGTTGCAGCATATTACGCTGGAGCACAGCAGACCACATGACTGTACAGTGATAAGACATCACTGTACAGTCATGCGGTCTGCTGTGTTCTGGTGCAATATTCTGCTGCATTCTGTTGATTTATCAATGGTCCCTCCTGGATTTTGTTTTTGTAGGGCTGGAAATGTACCTACTGCATGGGTACTAGGCACTGTACATTGTAGTACAGTATGTGGACATGCTGGCATTTATGAGATGTATAACGCTGTACACACACCCCATCAGATGCCACTTCAGTAACAGGCAGTCACAGCTCTCCCCCCCGACTCATCCTCTGCCACCCCCATCCCTGATGCCCCTTGCCCATCTCCTGGTGAGCAGTTTCAAACCGCCCAACCATCTTGGCCCAACTTGTGTTGAACTGGGCCTGGGGAAGGGGGCCAGATCCCTGTGGCAATTACCACAGGCGTGCCACCTGTTTGGTGCAGTCAGTGACAAATGGCAAAAATGGGGCCTTTGGCGCTGGGACCCTGATTTTTAAAGATTTGGGTGCAGGTTCCCTGGTGCACCTGGAGTTTGCCACATCCCTGGAGTCACGCAACTTGCATTGCTCCAGATCATCTTTGAGAATTGGGCCCTTCTCCTGGTGGGGGACTCAATCATTAAGAGGGTAGAAGTGGAGGAAGAAGGGGAGAGGGAGGTAAGGTGCCTGCCTGGTGCCAAGGCTTGGAGGGACAGGAAGTGTATCCTCAGGATCGTGGGAGCAGCTGCAAGAAGGAGGGAGCTGGATATCATTGTCCACCTAGGGACAAATGACCTGGCTAGGAATGGGATCAGAGCAGTGCAAGAGGAGTTTGTAGAGTTGGGAAGGGGCCTTAGACAAGTAGTGCATACGATAACCTTCTTGGAGGTGCTGCCTGTCTATGGCAAGGGTGATGCTAGGGTGCTCCTCACCAGGGAATTCAATGAATGGTTGAAAAACTGGTATGGAGCTAAGGGTCTTGGCTTCACTGGGGACTGGGGAGCCACCTGGAGGGATGCAGACCTATACTGGTGTGATGGTCTGCATCTGTCCGGGGGGGGGACCAGGATCCTAGGTGAGAGGTTTAAATGCTTCATTGGCAAGCTTGTAAACTAGCTAATAGGGGAGGCACTGAAAAGGAGCAGGGAAATCCCAGCCTCTCCTCACAAAACACGGTAATTAGTGAGGTAAACACCAAGGTAGAGAAGCCAGTAGGGAGCAGGACAGAGGTAAATGTTAAAAAAGGCAAAGGCAGTAAGCACAGGAATGGGGCTAAAAGGGGTAAGGCCATCTAAAAGTGGAGGGTGATGAGTACCAATCCCTGTAGTCTGTGTAACAAGCTCCCTGAACTGGTGGCCTTGATGGAAGAGGGTTGCCTGGATATTGTGGCAGTCACTGAAACATGGTACACAGAGAACCATGACTGGGATGTCAGCATACCAGGATACACAATCTACAGGAGGGACAGGGAGGGTAAAAGAGGAGGAGGAGTAGCTCTTTATGTAAAGGAAGGATCAAAGCAACAGAACTAAAGAGTAAACAGGGAGTAGATGAGGCACTCTGGGTCACCGGAGACAGAAAATGGTACCACAATCCGCATGGGGGTTGTATACAGAACCCCATCTCAGGGGGAGGGAATGGACAAGGAAATGATAGAAAGCATCCTTAGAATGGCAGAAAAAGGGGAGATATTGTTGATGGGGGACCTGAATATGCCAGATGTTAACTGGAGCACCTTTGCTGCAGGCACATCCAAGAGCAGGGTCATTCTTGATGCCCTACAAGGGGCATGCCTCAGACAGCTAGTATTGGAACCCACTCAGGAGGTTAGCAATCTTAGACGTGGCACTCTCAAATGGGGATGGAGAAAGAATCTCAAATTTAGAAGTGGGCAGCCATCTGGGAACAGGTAACCACCAAACAGTGTGGTTCACGATAAACACAGCCATACAATTAAGCCATACAAAAGCAAGAGTATTGGACTTTAGGAGGGCTGACTTTGGAAAGATGAGAGTGCACCTCAGAAAAGCACTAGCAAACAGGCAAGAAGGAGTGGTGGAGGAACAATGGGGAGTAATCAAAACAGCCATCACAGAGACAACAAGCCTTTGTGTAAAGCAAATCAACAAAACACAATGAAGGAAAAAACTGCTATGGTTCTCAAAAGAGGTGGCAGGGAAGGTTAAGGAGAAAAGGATAGCATTCAGGAAATATAAGGAAACACAGAAGGAGCAGGAAAGAGAACTTTATCAGTTAAAGCAGAAAGAGGTAGGGAAGGCAGTCAGAATGGCAAAAGCCCAAACCGAGGAAAGGATAGCCAACTCTGTTAAGAAGGGGGATAAGACCTTTCATAGGTACATTAGGGAGCGAAGAAAGACCAAAGGAAGGATACTGAGGTTTAATAAAGGGTAGGGAATGTGGGCAGAGGGTGACAGTGAAAAAGCAGGGAAACTGAATGAATATTTCTGCTCAGTATTCACAAAGGAAGAGGAGGTGGAGGTACTTAAACCAAACAAGAGAAACACTCTGAAGATGGGGGTCATTACCAGTCCATTTATAGAAGAAAGGGTTCTGAAAGAACTAACAAAATTGAAGGTGGACAAAGCAATTGGGCCTGATGGGATTCACCCAAGAATTCTAAATAACTAAGGGTAGAACTAGTGACACCGCTGACTACTCTCTTTAGCAAATCATGGGAGGGTGGGGTGGTACCTGAGAACTGGAGGAGGGCAGATGTGATTCCTCTTCACAAAAGTGGGAGCAGGACAGAGGCAGGAAACTACAGACCAGTTAGTTTGACCTCAGTGGTAGGGAAAATGATGGAATCACTTCTGAAGGAAAGAATTGTTGAGTACCTAGAGGCCGGTGGGGCACAGGACCCAAGGCAGCATGGATTCACGATGGGAAGGTCATGTCAGACGAATCTAATAGATTTCTTTGACTGGGTGACCAAAGTAGTTGACAAGGGAGGGGCTGTGGACATGGCCTACCTAGATTTTAGCAAGGCATTTGATACAATCCCATACAAAAGATTAATACACAAGTAAGCCAGCCCTGGAGTGGGTCCCAAGGTGGTAGCCTGGATAAAAAATTGGCTAGACAACAGGATGCAAAGGGTGGTAGTAAACGGAGTCCACAGTGAACAAGTGAGGGTTACTAGTGGGGTACCACAGGGTTCAGTACCTGGACCGGTCCTTTTTAATGTCTTTATAAGTGACAATGCAGAGGAACTGGAAGGAAAAGTATGTCTCTTTGCAGACAACACAAAGATCTGCAACAGGGTTGATACACAAGATGGAGTGGAAAGGATGAGAAGGGACTTGGCAAGGTTGGAGGGATGGTCAAATGTATGGCAGCTCAGATTCAATGCAAAGAAATGCAAAGTAATGCACCTGGGAAACAAAAACCCAGGGGAAGAGTACACAATCGGAGGTGAGATATTGACAACAGTAAAAATAGAAAGAGACCTGGGGTAATTATATCAGATGACCTAAAGGTGGGAAAGCAATGTGAGAAGGCAGTAAGGAAGGCTAGGGGGGATACTGGGATGCATAAGGAGAGGCATCAATAGTAGAAAACAGTAAGTTGTTATCCCTCTGTACAGACAGTTGGTGAGACCCCATCTGGAGTACTGTGTGCAGTTCTGGAGACCCCATCTCTGCAAAGACATTGACAGAGTAGAGGCTGTCCAGAGGAGGGCAACCAAAATAGTGCAGGGTCTGCACCAGAAGACATACAAAGAAAGACTGAGGGAGCTTAATATGTATACCCATGAGGAAAGAAGGGAGAGAGGGGACATGATAGAAACTTTCAAGTACCTCAAGGGAATCAACAAAGTCCAAGAGGCAGCATCTTTCGTAAAAAGACATGTGCAAGAACAAGTGGGCACAATTTGAAAATAGAGGGGGAGACGGCTCAGAGGTAATGTAAGGAAGTATTTTTTTCATGGAGAGGGTTGTGGATGCATGGAACAGCCTCCCTGAGGAGGTCGTGGAGTCAAGAACAGTGGTTGTGTTCAAGAATGCATGGGACAGACATAGGGCAGTCCTAGTGGAGGGTGGGAGGAAGTAAGCTGTTGGTTAACTAGGATCTGCAGCTTACCTGTTAGGTAGGAAAATAGGCAGACTAAGTGGGCCAAGTGGTCCTTATATGCTGTCAAATTCTATGTTTCTATGTTTGATGTTTTTATGACATCTTACGAATAATTTGTGAAAAAGTTGTATAATCTATGATGGAGCCTTCTTGCATCCTCCAAAACATACTTAAAAATGGAGTGTTTACTTGGGTTGTCAGAACTAGTTTGTGAAAGATTCGAACATTCCTCGAACCCTAATGTTTGAGTTCTAATTTAGAACTCGAACACTAGAGAGGGTTTGAATCACAGTGCCTTTGCTCTGTTGCCTGCCTTTACTGTCCGCTCCTCCTCCCTCCTCCCAGCTGGCACTGCTGCTGTTTTTTCCATGACTGTGTGTGTGTGTGGGAGGGGGCAGCTGGTGCTCCAGAGTCACCGTCACCTGACCAGCTGCTATTTGATCAGTTGGTGGAGGGGTAAGCCTTGTGGGATCCATTATTCTCCAGGAGAAGTGAAGTATGGCTCTGCACAGCCACGGCTGAGATAGAGTAGGACGTACCGACTGCTGAGTAGCACTGATTAGTGCTCTGCTGAGCAATCCCTGCCTTCTAATATTCAAAATAAAAAAAGTATATTTTTTTGTCTTAATTGTTGCCTTGCTCACGAAATGAAAATAGATTGCCTAACGGGAATAAAAGAAAAAGGGTCTGGGGAAATGGCGGGAAAGGGAACGAAAAAAGGTAGCCAAAGGGGAAACAAAAATGAAGGGAAGCCAGCAGGGAAATGGTGGGAAAGACAGTCGGGACTTGAGAGGGAGATCACCCAGGCTGAGGGAGGGTGGAAGAGAAAAGAGATTAAGGGAATAGGAGAAATCCCAGAAACAGGGAGGGAACAAATTAAAATACTTTCTACAAAGTAAAAAAATTCATCAGCCAGGACTGTGCTGAGAAGGTTCTGTCACCAAACCTCCAACAACAAGACAGTTACTTAGTTTTTTTTGACACAGACAGTATTCACTGTGTTGTTGTGTGACTACGTCTTCCGTGGCATACCGTGGCCAGCCCATCACCCTGCTGCAATGTGCCCTTTGACTGCACACACCCTGCCAAGTGTGTGTGAGACACTGTGCTGCCCAGTAGCCAGCTGTGTGCTGGTATCTTTAAATACATGCCAGAAATATATTCCCCTGTTGGTAGGTGAGACAGAAAAATCCCTTTCACTGTGTTGTTGTGTGACTCCATCTCCTGTGGCGTACTGTGGCCAGCCCATCACCCTGATGTGTGCTCTTTGGCTGCATTCCACTCTACCCAGTGTGTGACCATGTGCAACCTAGCACCCAGTTTTGGTATCTTTAAATATATGCCAGAAATATTTCTCTGTTGGGAGGAGAGACAGGAAAACCCCTTACTCATTACAAAGAAAAAATATATATCTGTGTCATTGTTTTGTGTGACTCTGTCTCCTATGTGGTGTACTGGTGGGCAGTCCATCGTCCTACTGTGTGCCCTTTGACTGCACTGTATCCTAGCCAGTGTGAGAATGTGTGCAGCCCAGCACCTATTTCTGTGGTATCTGTTAATACATGCCAGAAATATTTTCTGGGGGGACTTTGGGAGAACAGAAAAATACCTTACTCAGTTTCATGACACGTAGTTCACTATTATCTTCATTTTGGCAGTAAAATTAAAAAAATAGGATTTGCATTCTAAAAAGTTCTGAAAAACACTTTTTCAAAAGTTCTAGACTAGAACTAGAATCCAGAACTTCAGAGGGTTCTGACAACCCTAGAGTGTTTACCCAATATATCCTTTGGAGAGAAGTTTTAAATAACATTATCAAAGGAAAGACACTCTGTTGTCTGTATATGGGCCAGTGCTGATTTTTAAAAGCAGTCTAGGCCAATGGGATTTTTACATTTTTTTTTATGTATGATCTTGTCTTTAAGAAAGTGTATTCTTCCAAATTAACTGTCATTTTTCTGATGAAGCATTCTATGTAATTTAAAAGCTCAAGCTTCTACTTTCTTTTGTAAGTTACTTGTAACATCTATGTTGGTTCAATAAAAGGTATCAAATCATCTATTTTTTTCTATACCTACTGAGTAAGAGACATGGCATGAAAAGAGACGGGGGCAGGGAGAGAGACGGGGTAGGGGAAGTGCTCACAAAGAAAGCATATTTAAAGTTTTGCTCTGTGGGGACTTACAGCATCAGTGCTGCTATAATCCTATTAACCACAGCACCATCTACTGGTTACACTGTTCCTTTTTTTATTTTTTTTATCAAAATGAACCAGGTGAGAAGCTGCTCCCCAGCAATTATTTATTTATTTAGCTTTTCTTGACCAGGCAAGTACACTAGACAAAACATATGCCTATTTTCAGGTACAACCTGTGAGAGTACAGGAATTACGATTCCATACAGAGTACAACATGACACAAGCAAGGCAGGTACATTGAGGTCAGGAGCATACCTCTCAACCTTTTGTCACTGAAATGTGGGACATGGACATTTTTGGACACTCAAAATGAGGGACAATGAGGGCACAGACCCTCAGCATGAGAGACACATCCTCAACTATGGAGATACAAGCTCAGAACACTGTGAAAACCACAGTGTTCACTTGTACAAAGTTTATTTGGGATTTAGTATTTTACAATATTAAGTGTTTCTGCTTCAAAATCTGAATTTATAGCACATTCGCTGTGTGGGCAGCACCTTTTCCATGAGGGGTGGATGAGGGACAGAGCAATTGTAAGGGGCAAAATGAAGGATGTCCCTCATAATGAGGGACACTTGAGAGGTATGGCAATGAGAAGCATGACAGACACAGTAAGATAATTCAGATTACACAGTAGCAAAGTCAAATATAGAATAAATACAGAAATACTAAGACAATGTTCTAAGTATTATATACAGATATCAACAGTACTGGACCCCCAGCAGTATCAATGTCAGGGCAAATGCAGGCACCAGTGAGTGGAGAATTTAATACATTTTACACAAGGCCACACCCAGGCGGGTGGGCTACCACAGCAGGACCTGAGCCAAAGTAGGGGAGATGATATAAATGAGTGCAGTACAGGGGACCAGGGTAATCAGGGAGGTTTATGACAGTGACATGCCTAAGAGAGCTTTAGGTGTTTCCACAGAGAGGTTCGTAAGCAAGCATGGGAGGGAGATGAGTGGACCTGCACAGGAAAGGAATTCCATAATCTAGGGGCACAAGAAGGAAAGTTCCTGTCTCCCATTTGAGTATACACAGCAGGAACCTTAAGAATAGCAGGGCTCAGAGACCTGAAGGAGTAGGCAGAGGCGAGAGCAGGCACAAGAAGCTCTGCTAGTCCGGTTGGGGGGGAGGGGAATGCTAGTGCTCAAAACCTTACCCGTGAAGCAGCCCAGAACAAAATTTAGGTAGTTGGGCGGAGAGAGCCAGTTTAGCTTACTATACAAGTCACAATGGTGAGTGAGGCGAGGGACTGCAAGAGCAAAATGACAAATGTTATTGTATGCCATGGTCCACCTGGTAAGGTGACCTCTGGAGGTATGGGCAAACAGCAGAAGCCCATAGCATAGAGATGGTAGAAACACACCTCTGTCTAGTGCTAGGTGAGCTGCTGAAGTAAGGTTATTTTTCACCCTGTAAGCCAGATCCAATTTCCAGTTAACAGCCCGACACACATTGTGGATGTGGTGACCAAGGTCAAGCTGAGGGTCGAGTGTCACCCCAAGGTATTTGACAGAGTCAGTGACACAAGAACAGGAGCACCAACACTACCCAGGATGCATAAAAAGTAAAACATGGGGTGGCATGTAAAACCTGAATTTTACACACAACCTCGGTGTTGGATGCTTAAATAAACCCTTCAAGCTTTGCTGTTGGGGGCTTATGTGGCATCCAACACCTCGGTATGTGTAAAATTCTTGTGAATACACATGTCACCCTACTGTAACCCCTCTACAAATTGGGGTTTACGATAAGGCTTCCTGGGCTCCTAAATGGCCACTGTCAGGCTGGTATCCTATCTGTAGTAGTCCTATGTGTCTGCATGAGAGTGTTCCAGTGAGTCTCTGTGCCTGTCTCTTTAGGTGAGCACCTGTTCTGTGTTTGGAAATCTGTCTGGGCTGGGTCTGAGTAATTAAGGCTTACGACCAGCCAGATCCTCTGTTATATGGCCCCATTCTACAGTCGCTATATGTACAGAGGAAGCCCTGTTAGGAACTGTGATTATTTGCTGCTTATCTGTTATAGTAATGATGACAGAGGAATTTGTTTAACCTGCTTTCATTTGCAGCTTGAGCCTTTTGAATAGGAGTCACCATTTTGGTTCTGGACCTCCAGTGTTGGACCAATCGAACCTCTGGGGACCTAAAATGGAGACTGTCCCTATAGGTCTTATGAGATGGAAATTCTATAGTTTTTGTAGTTCTAAGTGTTTGGCACCTAAATGGACTAGGAGGGGGAGCCCTTTCTGTGACAGATAGTTTCCTCAGCCAACCGACCTTGTGGATCACTGGGAAATTTCCAGGACTGCCTGAAGCAGTGGTTAGTCAAGATTTGGAGGTTGAAGAGTGAACAGCTTGAGCTGTTGAGCAGCTGCTCCTGTAGGAGCATTGGGGAATCATTGAGAATGCTCTGCTGGCCTGCTTACCACATTCTCCTGCCTTTGAGCTGCCAGTGCAGCAAATTGGACCTCTCCCTTTGCACTTCAGCAGTGGAAGAAAGAATAGAATTCTGGTGATGACTGAGGGTTTGGGCCAAAGACTTGCTCCAGAAGCAATTGGCCTGCCTGATGAGAGAGAATAGCCTCGGAGAGAAAGGTTTACGCAGTAAGGCTGTAATTAGAAATCAGATTGTATCCAAACAATGGCTTAGAGAAATAACTGATTTAAGTGTGCTGAATGTGTTTCATGGGTTGCGATTTTGTTTCCCATTGTGAATCCTGTTACGCCCACTGGAGGCTTTTCCAGCAAAAGATCACAAACTCTTGCAGAACTGTCAGGCCTACTTGGGCCTTGCCATCTCAGTGTAAGCCGCGGTCCCCAGTTCAGAGATCATCTTGGTTAAAGACCTGCTTGGGGATTTGACCCCCTGCTCAACACCATTGAACAGGTAGAGACCACCAGGAGGTGAGCCATGTAAGTCCTGCTTCCCCATGCCTGTCAGATCAATGCCATGAGGTATTCATCTCGCCTGTCTTACATCCTGGTCTGGGTAGCGTGAGTACAAATCAAGGTAGCTCCCTGCAACAACAGCTGCAAATCATTATGTGTCATCTGGTTGTTTTGTTCTGGGTTATTGCAAACGGACTGAGCCATCCGGCTTGTGATTACAATTATTTGGGTTGTGCACGTGCTAACTGTTTTCTTTCCTAAGGGCCCCAACAACAGCTGCAACGCTGGCCAGCCCAGGCAAGGCTTTGTACTAGCCTGCATAATACACTGGGTACCCAGGTTTGTGGGACTGTTAAACTAGGATTTACATTGCATGCTGAACAAACCTAGATTAAATCAAAATGTCAATCATTCTATCAGATTTATGCCCCTCCCTTGTTCATTCTCCTTGAATAAATCAGATTACTTCATTTCACATTTAACCTGACTAGTGTGCATATTATTAGTTGGGTTACAGGGGTAATATTGTATTGTTGCATTGCTGACCTTATTTTCCAGGGGGTCTCCAGGGCAGCTGCAGCCAATCTAGCCCTGCTGGTAAGTGCAAGGGGTGTGAGGATATTATTACTGTTATTCAGTGAACGTGAGTGTTCTATAGTATTACTGTTTAGGCCACTAGAGGGGTTGGTGGGTGATTATAGCATCATGGAGGGCTATACCAAAGCAGTTAATCTACCCTAATACCATTCCTCTGGGTGGAGGCACTCATTCGCAGAACTCAGGCCCCTCAACCTGTGCATAGAGACACAGGCAGAGGTAGTAGCCCATAGGATAGCGCCACGTAGGGGTTACATCTTGGAGGCACCACTAGGATTAGCACCTTCTAGTAGTCAAAAGTTTAAATTATAGCCAAGTAAAAATTTGAGACAGGAATTGAAATGGAGGTGCTTGCTATGCCTAAAAGGAGAATTCCTTCCCACAAGCTGGTTGTGCACCGTATGAAGGGGTGGAGTGAGGCTGAAGGGGTAGATCTCCACCATGCCACGTTATTACTTGATATCTTTGTTGTGACCACTAATGAATCTATTGAAGAAACAGTGGGGCAGGTTAAATGTCTAGGAAAGGCTTGAAGTACCGGGGAGGCATTCAGATCTGTTTGACCAAACCTTGGCTGCCCTCCTGTCTTGTAGCCTCCCTATAGACCTCAAAATGATACCCCCCGTTATCCTGCCAGAAGGATCCCAGATGGGGTGAAGAGGTATTCACTTGCATAGTAACCCGTCTTCCCTTGGGGGGGTCCCTGAGGATTGAGGGGTTTAAGGATAAACAGATAAGACTTCTAGCTGCAGAAGGACAGTCATCTAAAGAATTGCTGAAGGCTTTGGAGGATTCAGAGGAGACCACTCCCCAGCAATCTCCTCTGCCCTCTCCCTCCACTCCCAGGGATTCCCCTACTGTGACCTCCCCCATTGTAATACCTTCTGTACACCTGGACTCTACTCACAGGGTCAGATTGTTCTCTTGTGCAGTTCCTGTACCTGTGGGGGAGAATGACTTAGAAACATGGATGGACTATGCTACTCCCTTGGTTCAGGAATGGCATTGCTCCGTGGGGGAGAAGAGAAAGAGACTCATGGAGGCAGTATAGCACAGTGGGTTAAGGTTGTGAGCTGCGAATCTGGAGACCTGGGTTTGAACCCCACAGCTGTCTAGGTGCATACTATGTGATCCTGAGCAAGTCACTTAACTTCCTTATGCTCCCAGGTTGCATCTAGAAACAAACTTTGGCTTAGTGTGCTATTCCTGGTTAAACAATGTTCCCTTTCCCTTTCATGGAAAGCTTAAGGGGTCCTGCACTGGAAGCTATCTGATTCCTCTGATCCACAAACCCAGAGGCCACTGCAGCTGAGTACCTCTGCTTTAGAAGGGGTGTTTGGCAGCACCGAGTCTGGGGAAGACTTAATGTGGAAGTTCAAGTCTGCTAAACAATGTAAGAATGAGAAGTTGTCTACTTTTGTCACTCAGATTGAACAGACCCTACAGAGAGCCCATAGAAAAGGGAGTGTCCCAGCCAGTGAACTGAAATGTGTCTGGCTGGAGCACATCCTGAAATCTGTATGTTACTCTAGTGTGCTTATGCTAAAACTGAAGTTTCAAGACACAAAAGCTAACCCTCTCGAATACTGCTGGCTGATGAAGGAGATTTGAGAGGTTGAGAATGATTAGGATAAGTGGGCACCCTATGTTGGGGCTGTGCACTCTTAACCAGCCTCAGACCAACCTGATGAGACAGAGGAAGCTCTTGAGATGAATCAGGTCTGAGAGTTGCTGAAGGGACTGAAGGAGATGAGAGCTAGCTAGCAAGCTGCAGCTAAAGTGACCTGAAACTCTAATCCTTGCCCATCTAAGACTGAGACTAGAGGTGAGGCTCCACCCATGAGTGTGGGGGCTCATGCTATTGTCCCCGAACCTACAGCTGAGTCCAGACTAATGTAAGAAATGAGGGAGCTGCAAGCTTTAGTTGGGGACCTCATACATGCCACCTGAACCTCTACCCCCGGTGGCATGGCGAAGAAAGGGAACCTTAGCCAAAACTAAAGGAAGACAGTAGAACTCCCTCCTCCAACCAGTACAAAGTTCAGGAAGAACCCAACCACTCTGGTGATCCTAGAGAATAGATGTTCTGCTACTGGTGTGGAGAAGATGGGCATACCCGATGAAATTGTAACTTTCCGGAAAATCTGCGGAAAGTTACTGCCAAACTGCTCAGTTTGGTTCGACAGAGTAATATAAAACCCCAGCTGGACCCACCAAGAAAATCTTTTTCCTCTACAACTGCTGTGGGCCAGTCTGCTAAACAGACTTCCCCAGATTGGTCCAAAATGGTGGGTCCTTCTGTGAAGACTACAGTAACAATTAATGGGATTTCCACATTAGCTGTGCTGGACAGTGGCTCGCAGGTCACCATTATCCGATTCTGTAATCCTGATTAATTTGTTGAACTGCATATTCCCTTAGCCACATGGTTTAATACAGTGTACCAGAGTTATATTTAATGCTAGATAACTGTTGTGCTTACCTTGCTCATTTCTACCTTTCTCCATTTCTTCATCTTGTCCCCCCCCACCACTCCATTCGCCTCCTCCACTTTAAGCCTTGTCCCCTAGCTACCTCTCCTACCAACCCCTACTGCATATTTAATTCACCTTCCCACCTCGTCTCTTCCAGTTTCACCAGCTGGACTGCCCGCAGAGCTGCTCCCCTCGCTCAGCTGACCCTGCCTAAGGTATGCTTGGAGGCTTTCAATCGACTACGCCAGACTCCTTTGTTAGGATCTTTTGAACTTGGCACCTTTTTTAGTGGGATCTCTGTGCTTGTCTCTGGGAACTGCTGCTTAGCAAAATGACTGAGCCTAAAGAAAGACTGAAAGATTTTTAACTTAATTTCTGCTGTGTGTTCTACAATTTAGGTTTGGCTTCCGCAGGCTGCATTTTAGTTTAGTAATGCTGGCTCTTGCGAGCGTCTTTTCTACGATCTACATCTGTTGTTGCTCAAAATAATTTTGCTGAGCCTGCCAGATAAATTATTGCTTTCCTAATTTCTGCTAAAGCTACAGTTAATGCAGCCGCAGTGCTGAGTAGCAGCTGATTTTCCTCCCTAGGCCATTTTGGCTGCTGCCTCACAGTCGCTTTGCGACTGCTCCCCACCCAGCCCCAATACCCTCCCACCTTTGCTAGTGGGAAATATATAGGTAGGGAAAAATCTTGCAGAAGTATCATTCCATGGTTTTACTTTTTCTTATCTCCTAGGTTTCCCATTTGCAAGTTATATGATCCCTCTACTAGATGTTGTAGAACTCGCTTTGGCTTCTTCTGCCATCTTTCTTACTGCTCCCTAGACCTAGTCTCTTGTTCTGTCACAGCTAATCATGCCTAAGTGCCCTACTCCACTTACCTTGGCAGGGTGAGCCTGACCTACTTGGACTTATCTTGTTTTCCCTAAGGGCTGGCTGGTCCTGGACTGCTGCATACCCTGTGCTATCCTTTTGTGAATCACCAGGAACCTGTTTCTCTCCTCCCACAAACTTTCCTCCTTCATGCTACTGACCTCTCCACTCTAATCTCAGCCCACCTTCTTCTCCAGAAATTACCTTTCCTCTTACTCATTTATCGCTATGAGTCCTAGGGCCATATACCCCTTTCTGCTGTTAGTCTCTATGTTTTATTTTTTTGATTTTTTGCCTTTAACTACTGAATCTCTGCCAAATCGACATATTTATTCTGTGGATAATTTCTGCTACTCTTGTCTTTTGACTGGTACTGCTCCTTATCCATCATTCATGTCGTGGCAGAAACTTAAATATATTAGGATCCTGCTCAAAAATATTAAGCGGAAGTATCCAATATCCACAGGGTGCGCATCCAAGGCATTGTTAACTGTGGGATTATTGATAATAATTATATCCCTTACCCTATCTGGGGATGTCGAGACTAACCCTGGCCCTACAGCACCTATGAAGGTGACCCTGCCTCTCTCCTCCACCTCCCTGCTGCAAACTGTAGGGATCACCTTCGCACACCTTAATATTAGGAGCCTAACTGCCAACCTCCCTGAAATGGAGGCACGGGTGAGCTCAAACAAGCCTGATATCCTAGCTTTATCAGAAATGTGGCTGAAGCCCTCTATGGCTGACTGTCTCTACTCTATACCAGGCTACAATTTCCTTTGTGCTAATCACTCCAACTCCAAGAGCGGTGGAGGTGTTGTACTGTATTATAAATCCTTCCTCAACATATCCATTGTGAACAGACCTCGTACAACAAACTGTGAAGTCCTTCATGCCCTTCTACTGCTGGGGTGTGTGAAAAAACTCCACATTTTCTGTGTCTATATACCTCCCAGACAGTCAAAACTTGGATTAGAAGAATTCATCGAGCTGGTGCTGTCTGTGTCTGGGAATAATGACATAATCTGTTTGGGAGATTTTAATCAGGACTGGGATGGGCCTGGGTCCTCTCACTTATCCTACACTATGAGCAAGGCCGATCTCACCCAACTAATCCAGGACCCCACAAGGCTATCCCACCAGTGTTCCTGTAACACACTCTTAGACTGGATCCTGACAAATAGGAAGGACAACATCACAAATGGAGTGGTTCTACCTGACTCCATAAATGATCATTGCACATTTTTTTTCCTTATGAGACTCTACACCATACTCCTACCCTCCTAAAGTACTATCTTTCTCCAGCTTCTCCAATCTGAACACTGCTGCATTCCTGCATGATCTAAACCTAGTTGACTGGTCCCCCCTCTACATTACCAATGATATCAACATTGCAACCGAGTATTTCAACTCTACTCTGTTCTCTCTCCATACCCAACATATTCTGGTCACCACGTGTTGGGTAAAAGGGAGAGCCACTAAATGGCTCAAGCACCCCCTACTCCAGCTACTGAAATGCAGGGACAAACTCTGGGTAGTATGGATGTCCTCCAAAAATCAGGTGGATTTCGATTCCTACAGATCTTTGCACAACATCTGTTAAAAGGAGATCCGAACAGCTAAGAGTATGTACTATAGGACCCTGCTCAGCTCTTCAGCTTCTAACCCTAGGTGCTACTGGTCTCAGATCAAGGAAATTCTAGGTAACAATAAGTCGCTGACCCCTAATGAGTTGATCAGAAATGGTATCAATTGTAATAACCTCCACACGATTGCTAATGCCTTCAATGACTTCTTTTCCACTCTTTCCATTCCTACCCCCTCTCCATCCCCCATTCCCCTATCATCTCAACCTATACCTGCTACTAGACCTACTGAACTTGTGCTGTCCCCGGTCACATGTCAAGAAGTCCTTAAGATACTAAGGACTATTCCTGTTTCTGGGAGCATTGATTCTAATGGTTTAGATCCTAGGATTCTTAGAAAATTTGCCTTTAGGCTTGTTGACCTGGCAGCAAGACTATTTAAACTATCTATCTCCTCAGCTTCTGTCCCTTTGGTATGGAAAACTGCCAGGAGTATACCTGTGTTTAAGAAAGGGGACGACAAAATTCTATCAAACTATCATCCCATTTCTCTCCTGCCTACGCTCAGTAAGTTGTTGGAAAAAATCGTACATCGACAGCTCTCTGAACACCTTCTTAACACTAATCTTCAATCCCCTGAACAACGTGGTTTTAGAACTGGACACAGCACTACTATTGCCCTTACACTTTTTACTAGCAATGTTAAATGCAGCATGGATAAGGGGTTACTAACTGGAGCTGTGTTCATTGACCTCACCAAAGCATTTGATATGGTTCATCATCCCCTACTACTGGACAAGTTGAAATCGCTCGGAGCCTCTAATTCTATCCGATCTTGGTTCAGTAGCTATCTTCATAATCATTCTCAGACTGTCTCTTTCTGAAAGATCCTGTCTTCCTCAGCCCATATCTCCTCTGGCGTACCTCAGGGCTCTATTCTTGGGCCCCTACTCTTTTTGCTCTACATCGATGACATTCCTAACCCTTCCCTTCTCTGTAATACCGTTATGTATGCCAATGATTTGGTTCTTTACTCTGCCTCCAAGTCAATACCTGAACTCTACCAACAATTATCACTTGCTTTTCAAATCCTCCAATCTTGGTTTTCCTCCAATTTTCAGCACCCGAACCTTCCCAAGACCCAAGCCATGCTCTTTGGGTCCTCTCGAAATGTACCGTCAGAGTCTCCTAAGTTCCTAATCTGTGGCTGGGATGGGACTCTAGTTTTGAACACTACAATGTTCAAATACCTAGGTGTGACACTAGATCAGGGTCTGGACTTTGCTCCTCATGCTAAGGGGGTATGTTGTACAGTTAACACCAAGATTGGAGCAGCCTACAGAGTGCGTCACTCACTTATCCCAGCTGCCAGGATCTCTGTAGTGAGAGATGTGTTGATGCCACAACTACTGTATGCTCTTCCAGTACTCTTCCATGCCGGCGTGGGGGTCCTTCACAAGTGGGATGTTACGTATAATAACATCTGCAGATTCACCTTATCTGCTCCTCGCCTTACACATCATTGCCAACTTTAGTCTGCCTCGAATTGTTTGTCCCCTAATGACATGCGGTCCTATGTACTTGGATGCTTCATGGACTCTCTAAATAGAACACTTCACCCCGCTGCCCTAGCTGATATGCTGACCCCCAGTCTCTCACACTTAAGCCCTCAGGTCCTCCTCTTCCACCTTGCTCTCAGTACAGCCATGCCCCAGTAAAATGGGTGAGCAGGCTTTTTCCTATTTTGCACCCAGGTTCTGGAATTCACTTCCCTCATGTGAAGTCCTCTATAACCCACCTAACATTTAAGAATGCACTTTTTTCCCCACCTTAATGCACCAAGTAGACTGCATCTGCACTTAATGCACTTTGAGGCATCCCTGCCCTATACCCATACTTTACCTCTAATATATTGCTATAGTGCACATTGTCTACCAATCTCTGGTCTCCACTGCGTTGGACACGGGACCTGGTATTCTGGTTACTTAGCTAATTATGTATGTTCTGATCTATGTTTTTTCTCGCTTGTGGTAGTACGATAATAATTGTACTTAATGCTGACATTATGATGTTATGTTGTTCTGCCATTTGTACTTTCCACTTATCTTTGCTATTGTTATGAGTTGTACTCTTTGTTGTCCTGCTGTTCTATTGTAAATTGTACTATCCTGGGTCATGCCTGAAAATGGGCATTTATTTTACCTAGTGCACCTACCTAGAAACATAGAAACATAGAATTTGACGGCAGATAAGGACCACTTGGCCCACCTAGTCTGCCCATTTTCCTACCTAACAGATAAGCTGCAGATCCTAGTTAACCAACAGCTTACTTCCTCCTACCCCCCCACTAGGACTGCCTTATGTCTGTCCCACGAATTCTTGAATTCCACCACTGTTCTTGACTCCACGACCTCCTCAGGAAGGCTGTTCCATGCATCCACAACCCTCTCTGTGAAAAACTACTTCCTCATATTACCTCTGAGCTGTCCCCCCTCTATCTTCAAATTGTGCCCTCTTGTTCTTGCACATCTCTTTTTCTGAAAGATGCTACCCTCTTGGACTTTGTTGATTCCCTTGTGGTACTTGAAAGTTTCTATCATGTCCCTTCTCTCCCTCTTTCCTCAAGGGTATACGTATTAAGCTCCTTTAATCTTTCTTCGTATGTCTTCGGGTGCAGACCCTGCAACATTTTGGTTGCCCTCCTCTGGACAGCCTCCACTCTGTCTATGTCTTTGCGGAGATGGGTCTCAGAGCTGCACACAGTGCTCCAGATGGGGTCTCACCAACTGTCTGTACAGAGGGATAACAACTTCCTGTTTTCTACTATTGATGCCTCTTCCTATGCATCCCAGTACCCCCAGCCTTACTTACTGCCTTCTCATTGCTTGCCCACCTTTAGGTCATATGATATAATTACCCCAAGTCCCTTTCCATTTTTACTGTTGTCAGTATCTCACCCCCATTGTGTACACTTCCCCTGGGTTTTTGTTTCCCATGTGCATTACCTTGCACTTCTTTGCATTGAATCTGAGCTGCCATACATTTGACCATTCCTCCAACCTTGCAAGTCCCTTCTCATCCTTTCCACTCCATCTTGTGTATCAACCCTGTTGCAGATCTTTGTGTCGTCAGCAAAGAGACATACTTTTCCTTCCAGTTCCTCTGCAATGTCACTTATAAAGACATTAAAAAGGACTGGTCCCAGTACTGAACCCTGTGGGACCCCGCTAGTAACCCTCCTTTCTTCACTGTGTACTCCATTTACTACCACCCTTTGCGTCCTGTTGTCTAGCCAATTTTTTATCCAGGCTACCACCTTGGGGCCCACTCCAAGGCTGGCTAACTTGTGTATTAATCTTTTGTGTGAGACTGTATCAAATGCCTTGCTAAAATCTAGGTAGGCCATGTCCACAGCCCCTCCCTGGTCTACTACTTTGGTCACCCAGTCAAAGAAATCTATTAGATTCGTCTGACACAACCTTCCCATCGTGAATCCATGCTGCCTTGGGTCCTGTGCCTCACTGGCCTCTAGGTTCTGAACAATTCTTTCCTTCAGAAGTGATTCCATCATTTTCCCTACCACTGAGGTCAAACTAACTGGTCTGTAGTTTCCTGCCTCTGTCCTGCTCCCACTTTTGTGAAGAGGAATCACATCTGCCCTCCTCCAGTCCGCAGGTACCACCCCATCCTCCCATGATTTGTTAAAGGAAGTAGTCAGTGGTGTCACTGGTTCTACCCTTAGTTTTTTTAGAATTCTTGGGTGAATCTCATCAGGCCCAATTGCTTTGTCCACCTTCAATTTTATTAGTTCTTTCAGAATCCTTTCTTCTGTAAACGGACTGGTATCGACCCCCATCTTTAGAGTGTTTCTCTTGTTTGGCTTAGGTACCTCTCCCTCCTCTTCCTTTGTGAATACTGAGCAGAAATATTCGTTCAGTATCCCTGCTTTTTCACTGCCCCCCCCCCACCCAAAACCTGCCTGGTCATCAAAAGCAAATAAATAATAAATAAATAAATAAATATTCCAAGATTGATATTACCAGCACTTATCTGACTAACCACTCCTACTCCACAAGGGACTGCATGTATGGGGATTGAGTGACAGATCTTTATCCTTACCAGGGGTATGTGCGAATTTGGTTGTCTTTCCCTACTGCTGTGGCTGGCATAGATGAACAAGTGGAGACCTTGGCCCTGAGCCCACCAACCGGACTGTATGATGGTGTCCCTTTACTGATTGGTACCAACGGCCACATGTTTGGACAGTTAGCCCAGCTCTGTCAGGAGAAGCAAGCTAAACAGACTGGAAGGGCCCTGCACAGTCCAGCCTTAGTATGCTGGGCACATGATTTACAGATGTGCAGCCAAGAGGATGAGAGAGATGACCCTGTGGGAGTAGTATGGAAAAAAGATCCAGACTCACTGGTATTACCTCCAAATGTTCAGTGCACCATTAGCGGTTAAGTGTGCCTGAAAAAAGATGTCAGAAATAAAATCCTTATGCTGGATGCCCAAGAAGAGGGGAAACTGCTTGAGGGACTATTGGTCAAGCCTAGTATTCTACATGCCTGGGCCCATACTTATGCTTGGTGGGTAGTGGTGCAAGTTCAGAACATGTCAGATCGAGAAGTTTGGGTGAATCGAGGATGCACCTTAGCCACTGTATATTGTGTGGATAGTGCTGTGCTACCCAGCAAGAAGTGCTCTGGAGAGAGTGATGAGGTGACCCCTGACCTGTTTGACTTTGGAGAGTCACCCCTTCCCACAGAATGGAAAGCTAAGATCAGCCAGAAGTTGTCTCAGAGAAGCCAAGTGTTCTCCTTGAAAGAATGGGATGTAGGTTGTGTCACAGGGGCTGAAAACCACATTAGACTTCATGATGGGAGGTCGTTCAGACAGAGGTCCCGTCACATTGCACCTTCTAATATTGATGATGTTCAGCATCATCTTCAGGAAATGCTGGCAGCAGGAATCATCCAAGAGTCTTGAAGCTTGTATGCCTCCTCGATTGTGGTGGTCCAGAAAAAGGATGGATTGGCGAGGATGTGTGTGGATTACCGGACATTAAATTGAAAGACTGTCCAGGACCAATAGACCATGCCCCATACCCAGGATGTCCTCGACTGTCTCAACGGAAGCCAGTGGTTTTCTGTACTTGACCTTCGGAGTGGGTATTCTGAAATCCTGATGGCCTCAGAAGACAGAGAGAAAACAGCCTTCATTTGTCGCTTGGGTTTCTATGAGTTTCTATGCATGCCTCAAGGTATTTTGGGGGTGCCAGCCACTTTTCAGCAATTGATGGAGTGAGCTGTGGGGGATATGAACTTATTGGAATGCCTAGTCTATCTGGATGACATCATTGTGTTTGGCTGAACCCTTGAGGAACATGAAGCTCGCCTGTTTAAGGTTCTTCACTGATTAGAGGACTTTGGACTCAAGTTGTTAATACACAAGTGTCAATTCTTCCAAAAATTAGTAAAATATGTTGGTCATATAGTGCCAGCTGATGGGATTCAGACAGACCCGAGCAAAGTGGAGTTTTTGACCACCTGGCCTCAGCCTAATAATCTCAAGAAACTGCAAAGATTCTTGGGGTTCTGCAGCTATTACCGTTGGGTCATAAAAGATTACACCAAAGTCATCCATGCTTTGTTCAATTTAACTCAAGGTTACCCACCTACAAAAAAAAGTGTAAGAAAAGTGCAGTTAAAGAGGAGGAAAAGGTCTACTTTTAGACTAATGAATTGTTTGGAGCCAGGTGGACTGTTTGAGTGTGAAAGGGCCTTCTATGATATTATTCATCAACTCACCCATGTGCCTGTGCTTGCCTACACAGATTCCGCTAGACTCTATGTGTTGCACACTGATGCCAGTTTAAGGGGACTTTGCTCTGTTCTTTATCAAGAATATGAGGAAGGGTTGCTCCCAGTGGTATTTGCTAGTCGAAGTCTAACCCCATCTGAGAAGAACTACCCAGTGCACAAACTAGAATTCTTTGCATTGAAGTGGGCCATGGTAGACCAGTTTCATGAATATCTTTATGGTGCAAAGATCCTAGTGAAAACAGACAACAGTCTCCTCATCTACATCCAGACTTCAGCTAAGTTGGATGCCACAGGGCATCACTGGTTGTCTGCACTTTCCACTTACGATTATTCTGTAGAATATAGACTGGGCCTGAACCACAGTGATGCAGATGCCCTCTCCAGGAGACCTGACTCTAATGCAAATTGAGTGAGAATGCCTGAACAGTCTGTCAAAGCCCTCTGTCAAAAATTCAGCTAAGATGAGCATCCCTCCCCTGAAACTGTTGACTGCCTGGTGGACGTCTTAGGTCCTCCTGACACTTGTGTTCCTGTGGCCTACTGTCACCTAGCAGCTTTGGATCTCAGCACATTGCCCCAACTCACCCCTGACAATATACAGTGGGCCCAAGCTCAAGACCCCATGATCAGACCAGTACTGGATGCCAATTATGCTGGAAAAAATGTGTTCAAACTGCATTCTGCTGAGTCACGAACTGCCTTGCTGTTCAGGGAGGGTCCCAGACTGAAGTTGCATAACCGATTACTTTATAGAGAGGCCACAGATTGACAAGGGCAAATCATCAATCAGCAATTGGTGTTACCTTCAGCTTTCAAATGGGTGTTGCTATGTGCCCTTCATGACCAAATGGGGCATCTAGCCTGTGATTGAATTACTGATTTGGCCCGTGCGCACGTCTACTGACCAAAGATGGGAGTTAACAGACAAACTCACATTAAAACTTGCAGTCCATGTCTACAGAGGAAAGCTCAGCCCCAGAGGGCTGTCCCCTTAGTCAATATCTCCACTAGTGTACTCGTGGAGCTTGTGTGTAATGACTTCTTGTGTCTCGAACCCCATCAAAAGAATATTGGCTATGTGCTAGTTGTTACAGATCATTTCACTTGTTATGCCCAGGCATAGAAGGCAATATAGCGCAGTGGTCTAAGGCTCTGAGCTGCAAATCTGGTGACATCCAGCAGACCAGATCTGGGTTTGAATCCCACAGCTTCCACTTGCATACTGTGTGATCCCGAGCAAGTCACTTAACTTCCTTGTGCTCCCAGGTTGCACCTGGAAATAAGCTCTGGCTTAGTGTGCCTTTCCTGGTCAAACAATTTCTCCTTTCCCTATATCCAACCAATGACCAGAAAGCATCCACATTGGCCAAGGTCCTAATTGAGAAGTTCTTTGTCCACTATGGTGCCTCCCAGAGAATTCACTCTGATCAAGGAAGAGACTTTGAAAGCCACTTGATCAAGAAAATGCTCTCACTCTGGGGAGTGTGAAAGTCCAGAACTACCCCGTATCACCAACAGGGGGAATCCACAGCCCAAAAGGTTTAACCAAACTTTACTAGATATGCTGGGGCATGGACACCTTTCATCCCCGGGACAAGTCCAAATGGAGCCAGCAAATAAGCACCTTGGTACATGCCTATAACTGCACCAAAAGTGATGCCACTGGGTTCTCCCCAAACCACCTGATGTTTGGTCAGGAAGCTCGGTTGCCAGTAGACATCTGTTTTGGACTGTCCCCTGATAGTGTCAGAGTTGAAAATCACCTTCAATATGTTCAAAAGCTAAAGGCACAGCTAAATCACGCCTACCAACTAGCACACATCATGGCAGCAAAGAGGAACTAGGCCAATAAAGAATGTCACGATAAGCGTGTTAAGGCCCAAGAACTGCAACCTGGAGGCAGAGCTCTGTTATGAAATTTGGGACTGCATGGGAAGCATAAAATTGCTGACAGGTGGCACCACATCCCCTACATTGTTGTCAACAAGCTGGAGGATCTGCCAGTCTATAACTATAAAGTGCGTCCAGAAAATGACCCTCAAGCTGTTGGTACAATGCACCGGAATCATTTGCTGCCCATTGGTCAAATCATCATTGATTCTGCACCCCAAGACACTGCCCATCCTGGGTCTGTAACCAGAGCAGCAGCTAAAAAGAAACAGTCATCTCCCTCTCCAGTTGTCAATGATTCAAGGCCTTCCCTCAGTCAGACCAGAAATGACACTGATTGCCAGTCTGAATCTGATGACAGCGAGTGTGAAGCACCCTATTACCCATCGTATGAACTAAGTCAGTTGTTTCAAGGTAACACTATGTACAGTTTCAGAGATGAAGCTGGGCCTTCAGGGCTGTCTAACCCTCCAACCTTCTCCACAGCAGCTGTGCCCCTTAAAAGTGAGGTGCAAAGTGTGACTTCCAACATAGCTGATACTTTGTGCCTGATAGAACCGGCTGAACTACAAGAAAGAGAGCCACAGACAGAAAGCACCACTGGTGACATACCAGTAAATACAGAACTGTTTGAAAACAATGAATCTGGCAGTGTTATGGAAAATGGTGTTGAGAGTATTAGGCAAGTATTGCAAGATTTAAATTCCATGGAATTTCCTCTTAATGACAAACATGGAATTTCTTCAGAGCCAATTTTAGACAGTAATGTTGTTGAACCAGAGCAAACAGTCAAGTGCTAAAAGTGCTTCTAATACAGAATAGACAACCAGTGCAGAGGCAACCCTTTCTACAGAAGCAGACTTGTTGACAGTCAATGAGCCAGGACTGAGACACCCCCCCCCCCGCCCCCCCGCAAATGTTGAAAGAACTGAGCCTGTGTCTGCCCCTCCAGAAGGTCTGGAAGAGCCAGTGATATGCCTCAGTTATGACTCCCCCTGGAAGGCCTATAGATCTCCCATTACATGTAGTCCACAAAGGGATGTACATTTCTGAAAACTCTCTTCCAAAACTGGGTTATTGTGCCACATCTAAGCTAATAGTGAAATCATCAAATCATTGTACCAATGCCCTTGCCCCATTCAGCCCTAGTGTAGCCGATAGGGATAGGCTCCAGGCCATGTGGGTTACAGTAAAGGAGGTGATACAAACCAGAATGGTGAGAGTAATGTGGTTAACTGTTTGAAACTGTTTTGAATATGCTAACATGTTTATGAAAATGTGTGAAAACGTATCCTTAGGGAACTGTCATTGCTAAAATGAAAAGTATAGCTATGCTACATTGCTATGACCATGCTATTTTTACCAATGCATCACCTTTATTTTGTGGTATACCAAATGAAACATGCATGTCATTTCGTATAGTGGTTTTACAGAAGCTTATAGTATGGCGTAGACTTGATGCGGATGCCAAGTTTTACCAGGCAGCGAAGAGTGTAACCCCCCCTACGGATTGGGGTTTACTATAATGTCTTCCTGGGCTCCTAAATGCCCACTGTCAGGCTGGTGTCCTGTCTGCAGTAGTCCTATGTGTCTGCGTGAGAGTGCTCTAGTGAGTCTCTGTGCCTGTCCCTTTAAAGAGAGCGCCTATTCTGTGTTTGGAAATCAGTCTGGGCTGGATCTGAGTAATTAAGGCTTGTGACCAGCTAGACCCTCTGTTATATGGCCCCATTCTGCAGTTGCTATTTGTGCAAGGGAGCCCTGCTAGAAAATGTGTTTATTTGCTGGTTATCTGTTATAGTAATGATGATAGAGGCATTTGTTTAACTTGCTTATGTTTGCAGCTTGAGCCTTTTGAATAGGAGCCACCATTTTGGTTCTGGACTTCCAATGTTTGACCAATTTAACCTCTGGGGACCTAAAATAGAGACTGTCCCCAGAGGTCTTGTGGGATGGAAATTCTGTAGTTTTTGTAGTTTTAAGTGTTTGGTGCCTAAATGGACCAGGAGGGGGAGCCCTTTCTGTGACAGACAGTTTCTTCAGCCAACCAAACCTTGTGTATCACTGGAAAATTCCCAGGACTGCCTGAAGCAGTGGTTTATCAAGAGGTGGAGGCTGAAGAGTAAATAGATCGAGCTGTCAAGCAGCTGCTCCTGTAGGAGTATTGGGGAATCATTGGGAAGGCTCTGCTATCCTGCTTGCCATGTTTTCCTGCTTTTGAACTGCCAGTGCAGCAAATTGGACATCTCTGTTTGCTAGCATACTTTGGCAGTGGAAGAAAAAATAGAATTGAGGTGGTGACTGAGGGGATGGACCGAAGACTTGCTCCAGAAGCAATTGGCCCACCTGATGAGAGAGAATAGCCTCCGAGAGAAAGGTTTGCACAGTAAAGTTGTAATTAGCAACCAGACTGTATCCAAACTGTGGCTTAGACAAATAGCTGATTGAAGTTTGCTAAATGTGTTTCGTGGGTTGTAATTTGATTCCCCATGGTGAATCCTGTTACGCCAGCTGGAGGCTTTTCCAGCAAAAGATCACGAACTCTTGCAGAACTGTCAAGCCTACTTGGGCCTTGCCATCTCAGCCTAAGCTGCTGCCCCCAATTAAGAGATCATCTCAGTGATAAACTCGCTTGGGGATTCGGCTCCCTGCTCAACACCATTGAACAAGTAGCGACCACCAGGAGGTGAGTCGTGTAGGCTCTGCTTCCCCGTGCCCATCAGATCAATGCCATGAGATTTTCATCCCACCTGTCTTACATCCTGGTCTGGGTAGCATGAGTACAAATCAGGGTGGCTCCCTGCAACAGCAGCTGCAAATTATTGTGTATCATCTGGTTGTTTTGTTCTGGGTTATTGCAAATGGACTGAGCCATCCAGCTCAGGATTACAATTATTTGGGTTGTGCACATGCTAACTATTTTCTTTCCTAAGGGCCGCAACAGCAGCTGCAATGCTGGCCACCCCGGGCAACACTTCAGGCTAGCCTGCATAACATATTGGGCACCCAGATTTATGGGACTGTTAAACTGGGATTTACAGTGAATGCTGAAGAAACCTAGATTAAATTAAAATGTTAATCATTCTATCAGATTCATGCCCTTCCCTTGTTCATTCCTCCTGAATAAATCAGATTACTTTATTTCACATTTAACCTGACTAGTGTGCATATTATTAGTTGGGTTACAGGGGTAATATTGTATTGTTGCATTGCTGACCTTATTTTCCAGGGGGTCTCCAGGGCAGTTGCAGCTGATACAGCCCTGTTGGTAAGTGCAAGGGGTGTGAGCATATTATTACTGTTATTCAGTGAATGTGAGTGTCCTATGTTATTACTGTTTAGTCCACTAGAAGGATTGGTGGGTGGTTATAGTGTCCTGGAGGGTTATACCAAAGCAGTTAATCTACCCCAATACCATTTCTCTGGGAGGAGGCACCTGTTCACAGAACTCAGGCCTCTCAGCCTGCACATAGCCACACAGGCAGAGGTAGTAGCCCATAGCATAACACCACCTAGGGGTTACATAATGCATTATTCTACATTTTACACACACCCAAGCTGGGGGACACTGCATAAAAGTTTATAAAAGTGTCCCTCACCAAGTGTGAATGTAAAATTCTGGTTTTATACACCTCCCCATGTTTTATTTTATGTTATTGCTCAGTAGTGTTTTCTCTTCTTTTTTTTAACTGTGCTTCTAGCCTGCCTGACAGGGGCATCTCTCAGGCTCGCTTGCTCGAGTGGAGCTCCTAACTGCCCACCTGAACCACTCCCCCAACAATTGCATCAGAATCAGGATCCCCACCTCCTCCCAGGCCCACAGAGAAGGCCGAGGATCCCCAGGGGGTAGAGTCGGGCTTGTGGCCGGCATTGGGCATGTAGAGCTATAGCCCCTGGAGGTTGCCATCACCTCACTTGGCAGACAGGGATTTTCTTACTTTAGTTTCCCCAGAGAGTGCAGACGTGCGATGACATCTGCACGGAGGAGCCATGGATGTCCCCTGTACTCATCCCTTTACTTTCCACTCCCTGCATGCTGTGCCTCCAGTCTCCACTGGGGGTCCTCAGTGCAGCGGAGATGCTCTGGATCCTTCCCCAGGGAGATGAGAGCAGTCTTCGGATGCTCAATTCTCTCCCTCCCCAGCCAAACTGCAGCATCCAAGCTCGTTCCCGAACTCAGGTCGCTGGCGTGGCACAAGGTGTGGTGTCCAGCGCCTTAACCCTCAGCGCCATTGGGCCGGCTGTGTTTTCTCTTCTTGAGAACACTACTCAGCAGTTATAGAAAACAGTATGGCCAGTTGTTCCAGTAGCACTAGTTCAACATCACAAACAGGCTGAAGCCTACAGTGTGCATGAGGGAGGCAGTGTGGGTGTTCGTGGATCTAGGGAAACCTGGTGCATATCTCCCTATGGGACAAAATGCTCCCTGGTTATTATATGTCTGTAATCTTATTTAGAAAATGGGATTGAAAATAGGGCATTCTGATTAGCTGAAAGTCAATACCAGGCATGCATTTACTTTTCAACAATACCCTTTTAAAAACAAGTGCCACTTTGGGGCTCCCCATCTCATGCAGTATCCTTGGGCACCCTTAAGTTTAAAAGTGGCCAGCTACGGGGGGCGTGGCCAGCTGTCGAATGGGATGGATGCATAGTCGCCTCGCTCCTGACTGTAACCCCTAAAATCTGGTATTATTCTTTTTATTTCCGCATAAAGGGACAAGAAACTGTTTCGGCATCTACCTGTATCCTCTCCGATTCGGTTGAACTTCAAGTGATGGAGTTATCCGTTATTTGGTCCGGTGCTTCTTTGTTCACGGAGGGCTCCTATCTGTGCCGCAACATTTGATCTAGGCAGATACAGTATGGAGGCCCCAACTACGCACTCCTCGAGTGTGACGGAAGGTAGTCTGGCTGAAATTAGACATATGTTCACGGAGATTTTGCATCGTATTGAAGGAGTGGATGGGGCTACCAGAAAGAACACTGAAGATATCGTGGATTTATCACAAAGGGCGGATATCCACGAGCACAGGCTAGTTGAGGTAGAGGATGGCTGGCACAAAATGGGGGCTAAGCTGCATGAGCAAGGCCAAATGATTCAGCAATTATGGGCTCGGGTGGAGGATCTAGAGAACCGCAGCCGCCGAAATAACCTCAGATTTGTTGGATTCCCTGAAGGATGTGAGGGGAATGACACTATTGCTTTTCTCCAAAGGAGCTGCCTTTATTGTTGGAATGCCAGTGCTGTTCTCCATGGGAGTTGGATAGGCACATAGAACTTGGCTCCTCGACCTCTCCCGGGGCCGCCCTGAACTATTCTGGCCCATTTTTTCATTTCAAGACCGTGAGCAGGTGACGAACTTGCAAGGCAGAAGGGAAATTAACCTGGAATGGTCATAAAATACAAATCTTTGCGGACTACTCTTTGGAGGTCACGAATCGGCGGAAGGCCTTTACAGCTGCAAGGAGGGCATGTGCAGAACTGGGTCTTGAATACTCCCTGTGCTACTCTGCGTCTCTACGAATAGTGATTAATGGAGCATCGCAGGTTTTCGATAATCTGTCACTAGCCGAGGATTTCATTGCCGTACAAGTGCCCAAACTGAACTGGGGCAAGCTCCGTTCACCCTATAGTCCTGGACCCCTGCTTACTCAACCTGTACTGATGGATACTGGTGGACCCGTAACCCCTCAGGTTAAGGCTGCTGTGACTTCTCACCAAAAGGTGCATATTTCGACTCCCACCAGGTCTACTCCTCATAAATCCCCAAGAAAGAAGAAGAAGAACCAAAGAAGAGACAGGATTGAAGGAGGTCACGTGGACAAAACTCCCCGGCTATGCTCTAGAAGCAGAAGCAGAAGTTGCAGCCCGGAGCCGAGCTCCTTACATGACTCCTGTGTTCCAGATATGAGTAATAACCAGTATAAAGTCTTGATGGATCTCCCTATGGAGGATATTCCTCGTGATCTCCCTCTTCCTCCCAGGAGCCTTGGTTCGGCAGGTTCAAAATTATCAGCAGCTAAACGACTGCACTGGGTGGAAGGTGCAGCAGGTACCTCTAAGGAGAACTCTGAGGAGCTGACCGCGGTACAGGCCTTAGAACAGGCCTTAGAACTCTCTGCAAGCAACTTGGACAGTTCTACTTTGGCAACAACTGCCAATGGGTGAGGGTTAATATTGTAGGGCTTCTCTCCTTTGTGAGCTCTGCAGGTCAGGTGTGCCTGTGGTTAATAACCCATACTATGTTTGGGGTTTAACTGCTGTGTATTGAGTTAAGGTGTCTCGTCATTAGAGGACAGCTTAGTTCTGCCCCCTGACCTGACCCGAGCAGGCTCTTGGTATCCTCACTGGATATACATGTTGGTGTGAGGTACTGATTTGAAGATTCCAACGCCTGTACTGGCTGGTATTCTGGCCATATGTGCCCAGCTGGGCTGTCCAGGGCTTAATGTGGGCCCTGCTCTATTGCTATCTTACCTATGTTACTAATTTAGTTGATAAGTGATGGGTACTGCATTTACAATGCTGCTTCTAGATATGCTGGAGGATTTCACTCTGGCTACTGTTGTGTGGAAGTAATTTTTTTTTTCTTTCGCTTCTCCTTAAGGGGTTACCAAGAGAAGTGTATCCTTTGGATTTTGATTGGTCGAATGGGCCACCTACCTCCCAGAGACCTCCACTGGTGTTTGGGCTTGCTTTTATGCTTAGCCAACGCGTATTGTGGAAGCTGGTCTTATGTGGGTGTTCAAAGGTATGAACAGTGGGGTGCGGGGTGGGGCGAGGGTTACGTTAATATGGGAAAGCTGAGTTATTTGCTGTTGGTAAAGAGAATATCTGTTAATACATTTCTTTGCCAGATTATAATGTTGATATTTAGGTGTTGTGTTCATATTAATATGGCAATCTTTCCAATAGGTGTGGGGGTGCTCTGTTTATGTCTGTGTGGAAGGGGAGAGGGAATGGGGTGGCTTATTCGGATTTGCCATCTAGATTCTATAAGTATAAAATCCAGTTAATGTGTAGTATTTTAGGTTCGAATGGAGTCTAAATTAATATCCTGGAATGTGAGGGGACTTAACTCACCCATTAAATGAAAGAAGGTGTTAATTCATCTCAAGAAACTTGCCCCTGCAGTGGTCTTCTTGCAGGAGACTAAACTCTCCTCTAGGGAGGGCTACCAAGCTTAAGCAAGCCTGGGTGACTGAAGAGCTTCATAGTGTGGCCCCCACACACAAAAGGGGAGTCTCTATACTCTTGCATAAAAATTTGGGATGGAAGGTGAAAAACTTTCTATGGGATCAGGAAGGGGAGATGGATCATTGCAGAAGTTGTAACCCCTGAAGGTCCTCTGGTGTTGGCCAATATATATGCTCCTAATCAGGACTGCCCTCATTTCTTCCATACGGTTAACCAGGCCATACTGGACTTCAACAATGATAGTGCCCCAAATCTTTTAGGAGGAGATTTTAACTTAACCTTAGACCATATGCTAGACAGAAGTAATAAATCCCCTGAACCCCATCGACAGGCTAAGAAAGCAGTTGGGGAACTTATGTCCGAACTTGGCTTACTGGATGCTTGGAGGGTATTGAACCCTGGCATCCATGACTATACTTGTTTCTCTCCTACCCATGGCTCCTCCAGTAGGATAGACCTTTGGCTTATATCTGCAGGGTTATATGAAAATGTGGCCGGGGTCTCGATTCATCCAATTTATGTCTCCCGACCATGCCCCACTTGAGTTGGTTCTAAAAGGGAATGGTTTCCAATATTCCCAATCCTGGAGGCTAGACCCCTTATTATTAGAAGACAAAAAATTCGCAATTGGATTGGCCAAGCTGTAACAGAATACTGGATTGATAATGACAACGGTGAGGTATCTGACTCAACTCTGTGGGAGGCTTTTAAAGCCACCATCCGGGGTAGGATAATTGCCTTCGCAGCAGCCAGGCAACGTACCCGGGAGGCTGATCAAAGGGCTTTGGAGAAGAAACTATATTGGTTGGAGATGGAATACAAAGCTCTAGTTGATAAACCTCCCCCCCCGAATTACTTGCACAGTTAGCCAGTACCCGTATCTCCCTTAGTACCCATTTATCGCGACAGGCTGAGCTAAACCTCAGACGTATGCGACATGTTTACTGGGAAGGGGGAGAAAAGGCAAGTAAGTTATTGGCCTATCGGCTTAAGCGCCAACATGCTTCCAAGACGATTTATGCTCTGGCAGATTTGTCTGGTAATCCTTGTCGGACTAATTCAGGGATAAATTTGATCATGTCTCAATTTTATGAGAGGTTATATTCCTCTCCAAACCCCTTGGACCCAGCTCAGATCCAGGCCTTTCTGTCCCCATTATCTATCCCTAGTATTTCCAGTAAGGATACTAAACTATTAGAATCCCCCTTTACAATTGAAGAAATTGCCCAAGCGATCTCTGCCTTGAACCTACATAAATCTCCCGGAACAGATGGTCTCCCTATTGACCTATACAGACTCCCTGGAGTGAATTTGGCCCCCTATCTGGCCCGAGTATTCTGTCACTCCCTAACAATTGGACAATTACCCCCCTCAATGAGAGAAGCGGTTATTACTGTACTTCCAAAAAAAGGGAAAGATCCGCTGTCTCCAGGTAGTTACCACCCTATTTCCCTAATTAATGCGGATGCTAAGATATTGGCTAAAGTCCTCGCCTCCCGGCTGGAACCTCTCTTGCAAGATCTGGTTGGTCCCCCCCAAGTGGGCTTTGTGAAAGGCCGGTCAGGTTCTGATCATCACAGAACATTGGGGTCCTTGATGTATTTTGCCAAACTTTCGCCAATCCCCTCAGTAGCCATGGCCTTTGATTTTGAAAAGGCTTTTGACTCGGTTGAATGGGTTTATCTATTTCATACATTGTCCACTATGGGTTTCAGTCCGGAATATATTGCCTGGATAAAGTTGTTGTATTCTGCTCCCCTAGCTTCGGTGATGACAAATGGAAGCATGTCTAGGCCCTTTCAATTTCAAAAGGGCACGAGACAGGGCTGCCCTCTCTCTCCATTATTATTTGTTTTAGCTATGGAACCCCTGGCTATTGCTCTAAGGTCCTCCTGTGACATCCCCGGGATCCAGGTGGGGGACGTTAATTACAAGACCTTTCTCTATGCAGAAGATCTGCTTATTACTACTGAACATACTCACTCGGGGTTGCAGACAATCTTCCAAATCCTGAATGAGTTTACCAAGATATCAGGGTTAAAGCTAAACCAATCCAAAACTGAAGTTCTTCCTTTAAATTCCTCAACCTCAGGATCGGATTTTACTGTCTTAGGGTTGAGGTGGTCCCCATTTGGGTATTAAATATTTGGGTATTACTCTTCACCCAGACCCACTTAAAATGCTTGCGGCTAATTTTAATTCTCTGATTGACTCGCTCAGGGTTGACATGGGAAGATGGAAGGCATTAAAGCTTTCACTGGCCGGGAAAATTGACTCGATCAAAATGATGGCTGCTCCGAGGATGCTCTATCTGCTGGCTCACTTCCCTCAGCCTATACCCCTGAAATGGTTTCAGAAATTGGAGACCCTTATGGGGAATTTTATATGGGAAGGTGCCCCCCCCCCCCGATTGAGCAAATTGAAACTTCGGCAGCACTGGAGGAGGGGGGGTTGGGGTCTCCCCCTGGTTACAGCGGTATCATATGGCTTTTGTGCTGGCCCAGACCCTTAGATGGTTTTCCAAAACTGGGAAAGGTTCCCCGCAGTGGCTTCAGATTGAAGCATCCTTGATTCAGGCTGTTTCTCCAGTGGTCATTTTATATGCTAAGAATAAATTGCCCATGAACCTCTCCCCTCCCATATTACTCTCTGTTAAATATTGGAAACGAGCTATGACCATGCTGGGGCAAGAGCCAGCCCCATGGGAATTTATGCTCTTATGGGACAATCAGGCTTTGAAAATAGGGGGAGCCACCCTGCATTGGGAAATGTGGGGGAAAAAGGGCTTAACTTCATTACAGGATCTTTTCATCCCGGGGACAACGGTTATGGAGTCCTTTGAGTCTCTGAGGGCAAGGTATCAACTTCCGTCTTCTCATTTCTGGAGATATCTTCAGTTAAGAGATGCTGTATTTCACCTTCCAAAGTTATCTCTTGGTAACTCATCACAAAAGTTACTACATCCTATTGATGCATGGACTAGAGTTACTGAGAGTAGAGCTAGTATTATATATGGTGCGCTCAGAGACTCCACTCCGGACCCTACTCAAGGTGCTAGGCGGCGATGGGGGGAAGATTTGCAGACCTTGATCTCAGAACAACAATGGAAGGATGGGTGGGTACGTATTCATTTGGCATGTCAAGATGGTTGCACGAGGCTTATCATGAACAAAACTTGTCATAGATGGTATAGAGACCCGTCGAAATTAGTCAAAATGGGTCTTACTCCGGTTGACACATGTTGGAGATGCAGCAATCAAGGGGCTCATCTTCTGCATGTTCTCTGGGACTGTCCGAACCTTTTACAGTTTTGGAATTCTATACAGAATATGTGTCAGCAAATGTTCCCGGATATAGTTCCTGGTCCTGGCCTACTTCTTTTGGGTTGCGCCAACCCGGAGACCCCTAAGTATAGCCCAGGGGCCCAGTGGATTACTATGGTTGGGGCATTGGCCAAAAGGCTTATTCTCATGAGATGGAGATCCCCTGATAGCCCTACCTTTCATCAGTTTCTTTTAACCCTAGCTCAAGGGGCTGTGTTTGAGAGGATCTCGAGTTTTGCCCACAGTTCCTTATCTCGATATAACCAGTGCTGGCAACCGTATTTAAGGTCAGAGTACTGTCACAGTGCTGCCTCTAACCATATAGCCCTGACTCTTTCCCTTCAGTTATAAGCTGGGGATACTCTCGTGCTCTCTGCTTATGAGTGTAAGTTCCAGTGTTTCCTCCCCTCTCCCTTCCCCCCCTTTTCATATCTCCTTTGGTTAGATTTATGTATGGGAAAGATTGCCTATGTTGTAAATAGTTGATATTATAATTGTATGTGAGTTCATCATGCTTAGGGCAGAGTGACCAAATAGTACTGATTTCTTTGTTATTCCCCTAGTTAAGGTGACTGTATTTCATTTTAATCGACGTTCTTCTGGTGATTAGTATTTAATCCGTTACAATCATCCTTTTGGGTCACTCGTCAGGAAATGACAATATATGTGAAAGATAATTTATAAGGTCATCACTAAGGACAGACTGTTCTGTTAATTAGTACTATTGTTTAAGCCAAATCTTTTGTCATGTAAGATTCTTTCTATGTTACACTCTGCCATGTGTGTATGACCTGCCTTAAGTCAACAATAAAATGTTTAACTACAAAAAATAAAAAAAGTGGCCAGCTACCATTTTTTCATGCTCACTTAGCGAGTTACTTGCGAATCCCCACTTTCCCAAAGGCCGGTGGATTTGTTAGATCATGCAACTGGCCACCCAAGACTTAACTCATTAAACAAAAGAAAAAACATTCCTAATGAAAAAAAGAGTTTCATAACCTCACCAATGCACCATGCTGCAAAACCGATATTTCTGTTTCCCATTCCCACTAATGCTGGCTGATATAATTGGATGTGTGAGCCGGCAGGGTGTCTCCATATCTGGGCAGTGCATGAAAGGAAACTGCCGGCGCCACTCCTCGGCCCAATTACGAAACCTTCAAACTTAAAAATGTACCCCCTGCTAAGTAATAACACTCAAAAAACCACATTAAAACTATGCAAAAAATCATAAATGTGCCTCATTTTGTAGTGGTAGCTCGCTCCATCTCCAAAGCCGTGTGTGTGTGTGTGTGTGTGTGTGTGTGTGTGTGTGTGTGTGTGTATAGGTGGGGAGGAAACCATGACAACCAGCAACCAAAAGTGAAAACTATGGAGGCTCTACTAGGACAAAAGTCCCTAGTTAAAAAAAAAAAAAAAAAAAAGGCAGCAATAAAATACAGGTAGAGGAACTATTTTATTACAAAAATAAATGAAACCGCTCAGAGTCTAAACATTTAAAGAAAAAAATGTTTTCTTAAATATATAAAATACAGTTGCCCATTTTCTAAGCGCAATAATACCCTCCAGAATGGGTGTTATGTGATATAGCGGACCTTCCAGGGGCTATAAGACCCTCTGCCTGTGGCATCGGGTCTCATTATGCCCCTGGGCAGTCTGTTATATAGAGAATAATGTATGGGGAGGTGGTTATAATGAGAATTTTACACACACCCGAGGTGTGGGATGCCACATAAACCCCGAGGGGTTTATTAAGGCATCCCACACTGAGGATGCATGTAAAATTAGAGTTAATAACCACCACCCCATTCTTTATTTTTTATAATTACTGGCTTCCATTTTTTTTGCTGCGCCGCCCCCTCCCCCACGATTGTAAAAGTTGTGATTAAGAGAACTGTAGTATGGTAACTTATTAAGGTTTTTATTGCAGTAAAGAGACAGTGTAGTGGTTTTAATACTTTGTGTTTCAAACAATAAAATTGTTTTCTAAAGAAACACTTTCAGTAGATGTCTTATTTAAAGCCTGGACATATTGAAACTTATAGTCGTTTATGGAGTAATGTTGTGGGGGTTGCTGTTTTCTTCCCCAGTTCTGAAAGTTTTTGCTGAAATGTTAAACGTGAAATGAATGTTTAAGTAAGACAATTTTAACTTTTTTAGCAATACTTTTTAAAAGTTTTAAGTATAAAGTCCTGTTTTCAGTTCAGTCTGGAGGGTTCTGGTTGGTCTGGGGTTGTTAGGAAGTGCTCCAGTTTCTATAGTGTTGCCAGGTAGTTCGCCATTGATCTCGCATTCCTTGAGGAGAGAAGGAGATTAGGATAGTGTGGGTTAGGGTTCATGTTAACATTTTCTGCAGTGTTTTTTGTTATGTTTAGTCATCTTCATGTGAATGATCGAGGAGAAGGTTTTTTTTTTGTCACTTCTTCCTTGCTGGACAGTTAAAGATTTTTATGGAGACTGCCTCACTATTTCAGTTTTGAGCTGAACCACTGAGAGGAGGGATATAGCCAACAGGAGAGACGTGGCTGACAGAGCGTGAGTGACTAAAGCAGCTTCTTTTGCAGGTGTTTGTGTCTCGCACTTCTGATGGAGAAAGCTGGCGCGTGTTTGCCGTTATAACCAGCTGCAAATTATAACCGGCTTTCTCTATGGAAAAAAATGGTAGCCAGTAATTATATTCCAATAACGCCCACCCTGTCAGGTATTATTACTTACATAATACCAGTTTCATATTAAAAACCAAACACCTAAATATGAGCCGATGTCAAATTTATATTCAGTGAATGAGCTAAAATACAGAACCCTGTATGTGATTCAGCCCAATTTGAACTTTTGGGCCACTTTGTTAGCTACAAAATAACACTCCAGTCCTTCCCAAGTGGCCAGTGCTCATCCTATGGCTACCCCTTTCCCTACCCCAGTCAATTTCTCCCCTGCTTCCCCCTCCCCAGGCATTTTTATGTTGGCTTGCGCATCGCAAGAAACATCTTGTGACAGTCACCAGGAGTCTTGGTAGCGCGCTGCTCTTAGGTGAATACGAAACCTGCATCAGTAATTGCATCCCTCATTCTCAATCCAGCCTGCATACCACTGCCACCATGCATTCATAATGGGGCAAGCACATCAAAGCAAGGTCTGCTGCAATCCGAGCAAAGCTCGTCATACGCAGCAGTCCTTTGCTTGCCGTTCTCGCCGCCATTATGATCATGGTCGGTGAGTGGGCAGCCACCTCACGTTTTCTGACATCGGGGGTGCCCAATCCCCCTTTCACAACCCCCCTCTGTGTTTGTGTGCCGATGAGACATCCCCTCCGCCAAAAGCGGAATGCCGAGGTGCCCAATCATCATCGGCTCGTGCCCCGCTTTCTTTGCCCGCTGGCGGAGAGCCGTACCCATTAGCATCACCCCCAACTGTTGAATGCTGAGGGGTGCCCAATCTACTGGCTTGTGCTTCCGCCTTCTTTGTTTGCCGCAGGGTGCCCAATCCCCGCCGGCATTACCCCCATGTTGTGTGAGACGAGGTGCCCAATCCCCATTGGCTACTGACACCCCCACAAAACCCACTTGGTGGCATGTTGGAGCTCACCCCAGCGTACCAAATGCCCTGTAATGCAAAAACTGTCCACGATGGTTTCCTTTTTTTCCACCTGCAAAGCGAAACCGCCCTCATGTCTAGATGCCCTCCCCACCCGCACTCCACCCACTGTGCACCTTGCCTCCCTCACCCCTCACCCCATACTTACCTCCAGACTCCCTGCCGACGATCTTCCGTGGACTGGGAACACATCTGCACTCTTCAAAGCCAACCGCGAACTGAGGAAATGCCGGTAAGCTGTATAATGCAATGAATAGGGTTTTTTCAACTTTGCTGCATATCTCAGGCATTTCTTGGAATTTTGGCACCACATTTTCAACATGGGGTTTTTGGGGCCCCTCCTCATGAATTCTGTCACTGTCATGGCATTAATCGGCCTTGGAAGGTGATTTTGCAGTCACTGTGCGAAATCACCTTTTGAGACCCATTAATGAAATGACAGTGCCAGTGTTCATGAGGTGGCCTCTTAAAAGGCCTATGTTCCAAATTTGGTGGAAAAAAAATTCAACAAATGCCTATTTTACGAGCGTGCATTGTGCAGTTGCTACGCATGCTTGTAACTTCACGCATTCGCAATATTTTAATGCAGTATTTTCAGCATTGGCATTTTTGTGCACCTCCTTGTGAACAGTACAGCTGTCATTTTCCACATCCTACCTGAAATGTGTTTCCGCACTTCCAGCGCACAGTTGCGCAGTCACTGTGAGAAATCAGTGTTTGGGCCAGATTATGAAAATGACAGTGACACAGTTCATGAGCAGAGCTCCTAGAATACCTATATTGAAAATTTTGCTGTGATACTCCATAAAATGACTGTGTTACGAGCGTATGTTGGCAGATTGCACACATGCTTCTACCATCATGCATTTGTGATATTTTCACTCTGGATTTTCACCATTGCCATTTTTACACACCTCTTGATGAACAGTACAGCTGTCACTTCACATATCCTGCCCAAAATGTGTTTCCGCACTTCTTGGGACACTTTGAGGAAATGACAGTGACATTGTATATGAGCAGAGGTGCTAAAATGCCTATGTTGAAAATTTGGTGCCGAACACCCACAAACTGGCAGTGCTGCAAGTGTGCCTTGCATATTTCCCACACACTCTTGCAACTCCGCAAATTTCGTATATTTGTATGCCACATTTTCAGCACTGCCATTTAATTACACCTCCTTATGAACTGTGCAGCTGTCATTTTTCACATCCTGCCCAGCATGTTTTCCCAAACTGCACTAACAAACACCCGCAGGGACACCCTAATGCCTCTCACTCTCTGCAGGGTGGGGATGGGTTGGCATCAGTTCAATACTTGACTGCCACTCCTATGCTGCATCTGTCTAACTCCTGCACAGCCAATGGCAGCAAGACAACATTCGACATTGACAAATACTTGTTTTTTATTCTGATCACTGGCACTGTGCCAAGTGTTCGCTGAGCTACTAAAAAAAATGAGTGGGGGAACAGGGAAAGGTGAAAGAGGTTGAGATTGAGATTGATAGTGTAGGTGAGGGGTGGTGAAGGGCTATCTCTTACCCTAATGGTTCCAAGCCTAGCCCTAATGGTTCCAAAGTCAGTCCATTTAAAAGGAATGATCTTTCAAAGGGTCCAACTGTTGCACCATCAGGGTTAGAAACTTGATGCATTGTTAAAATGAGATTCTGGAGTCAGATCAACATAAATAGATCATAAAAAAATGTTTTCATGTGTGGATACATGTATGTATGTGTGTGTATATATATATCAACATAATATGCTGGTAAAAGCAGAATTTTAAAACCATTTTATGTTTTTATATCTCACTTTATGAAAGTTGTAGCAACATAATACTATGCTATATTAACTTAGTAGAGCTTACTCAAATAAATAAATAAATAAGTAAATAAATAAACAAAATCAGTACATTGATGTAACGGTTCCAAAAATAGCCCATTTCAAAGAAATTATGTTTTAAAATGTCCAGTTTGTACATGGTTAGGGCTAGGAATTTATTTTTTTAAATGCAAGCTTGGAGTCAGATCAACATTTACAGATCTTAATGATAGTTTTCATGTGTTCATAAATATTTTTATACCTTGATATAATGTGTTGGTAAAAAGCATATGTTTTAATACATGTTTTTCAGTTTTCTATTATATATAGATTAATACATGGGTGGGTGTCATAACAAGAATGTTACACACACCAGAGGGGTGTGATGCTTTATAAACTCCAAGAGTGAAAACTTCAAGTTTCTTGGCACAACCACCCAAGTATTGTTTTATGTAATTGCTGGGTAGAGTTTTCTTGTGTACACAGAGGCACCATAATGTGAATGTGGGAGTGGAAAAGGAACACTGTGGCCAGTGGATGGTGCTACTGTTCAACGAATTGAGGACTGGATCTTTGTCCCGCTGTGTGTTTGGTGCCTTTGTCACCCTCCCCTCTATCTGTTGTTGCCTTGTTTGAGCATGGTACCAGTAGTGCTACTTCAGACATGATCAGCTGATGTACTGTTGTAAGTTTCACTTTTTTGTCTGTGATCATGAAGATGTGAAGTGGGAGACTGGACACAAACTGCAGCTTCTAAATCCAGACAGTAAGTGTAGGTAAGTCCAGTGTTGCCAGTGGTTAAATTGTTAAAGAGGTGTTAAACTGTTGAAGAGTTGTGTAGCAACATGTGGTGGGAATGAGTCGTGCGCAACTAAAGCAGTGTCTGCATACACTCAACATGGGAAACATGGCACGTGTTCAGAGTTTTCCTATGGGAGAAAATGCACCCCAGCAATTAGAGTACTGATATGTTTTTTTTTCTCATTAATATGAGACTGCAGTATCTGCGCACACCTCTCTGGGTTGAGGGAGTAAGTTGCTAGACTCCAGGCTGAATTGGCTTGGATTCAGGGGACCTCTTTTCCCGCTCAGGGGCCACCAGGTCTACCACTGTTACCTCAAAGAATGCCAGGGAGGAGGAAAGAACAGTTATTTATTGACCATAACAGTAGATTTTTAAGAGAATCTCTTTCATCAACCCACACCTTTGCAACTATGCCCCACATCAGTTCTAGGATCACATGGAAACTTTTGCAAGCCAGGGACCACGCATAATGACGTCATGAGCCAGCACCTACATAAATGTGGGTGTCCCCATCTCTCCTAAATTTTCCACCAGAGATAATGCTTGGAGGACCTCTCTGTGGGGAACCAGGAGATAAGGACTGCACCCAGCATACCAGGCAACAATTGGTGCTGAAAAAGGCACATCTGGAATGAAGCAGTGCAGGAAATCCAGTGCTGTATCCCTAAGGGAGAAGGAGGATGCATTGGCATGACCCTATGAAAGAGATTCTATCAAAGATCTACTGTTAAGGTAAGTATGTAACTGTTCTGTTTTCTTTGAGGGTATCTATTTCATCAGGCCACACCTTTGGAATAAGTCCCAAGCAGTACCAAAAACTGACAGTCTGGGTGGAAGGTGACATATAAGCTCATTACAGCAGACCCTATAATACAACCAGGCCAACTTCTGCTCGTCTGCGAGACACTGTGTCCAAACTGAAATGTTTAGTGAAGGTATGGACATTGCTCCATGTGGCAACTGCACACATTTCAGCAGCTGAAACATTTTGGAAACAAGCAACAGAAATGGCCATGTCCCTTGTGGAATGACCACAAACCACTCCAGGACATTCCTCACCATTCTTCCTATAACAGAACATAATACAAAGTACCAGTCATTTGGACAGGCACTGTTTAGACACAGTGGCACCATGTTTCCCAGAGGCAAACAAAACAAAAAGCTAAGAAGACTTTCTGCAGTCCTTGGTGTGGTTTATATAATATCTGAGCATTCTTTGCACATCCAAAGTAAGGAGTAATGCATCCCCTGGATTGGCATACTCTGGGCAGTATACTGGAAGGGAAATGGTTTGGTTCAAAGTAAATTCAGACACCCCTTTGATAAGAACTTAAGATTTGTACATAAAGACACTCTGCCTTTAAGGAAAGTCAAAAAGGGAGGATCACACCTTAGAGCCTGTAGCTCAGAAATCCTTTCGAGCAGCAGAGAACTCAACTAAAAATAATGCTTTTCATGAAAGAAAGCATAAGCCACAGCTTGCAAATGCTCAAAAGGAGCCAAAGTAAGTTTATCTATAACAAAATTCAGGTCCCAAGCTGGAACTAGATTTCTAATCGGAGGTCTCATATGTAATATACTTCTCAGAAATGTATGGGATACCTCTAATTGGGCATCTGTATGTCCGTCCACATGGGCATGAAAAGCTGAAATAGTAGCCAAATGTACCTTGAGTAAGGAATATCGAAGGCTGGAGTCTGGCAAGGAGAGCAAGTATTCCAGCACTGAATCGACTAGACAGGAAAATGGATCCAAGTGCCTGGAAGTGACCCTCAACATAATCTGCTTCCATTATGTCTGGTGGAGGGTTTTCTGGCGGACACCAGAACATCAGCAACTTTAGAGAGTGCTCCAACTCATGTCATGGCTATGTCTTCAGGAGCCATGCATGCAGATTTAGGAACTTCAGGTCTGGATGGACCAGAGACCCTTTATCCTTACCAAGGCACTGAAAGCGATTGACCAGTACAGCTGTTACTCTAACTACAAATTGAACCTTAACAAAACCGAAATAGATCCCCTAAACCACTTTGTTCATACGCAGGATCTCAACTTCTTTGACATGAGATGGTCCCCCAGATCTGTTAAATACCTTGGTATTTCTCTCACTACAGATCCCTCTTTAATGCAGAAGTTGAATTTAGAGGATCCCCTGGTTGTTATACAACAAGACTTGTCACGATGGAAAGATCTCCTAGTCTCATTACTGGGTAGAATAAATATCATTAAGATGAATATTCTTCCTAGACTTTTCTACCCCTTAAATATGTTCAATCTCAGTTTACTTTATCCTTTTTCAAATGCATTCACTCACTCATCAACTCTTTTGTTTGGCTAGGAAAATCCCCTAGGCATCCTACCTTAAACTGGGGCTCTCTAAGGAATTGGGAGGTATTAGGTTACCCAATTTCTTATTTTACTACTGGGCCAGCCACCTTTATAAATGTGGTAAGTGGCTGTTTATCTCTCATGACCCACTTGATAATGCCTATATTCCTATCTGGTTGCAGACAGAATCCCACCTGATTGAGGCTCACAATTTCTCTCCAGCTACTATTCTTTTTTCTCCTTAGGAAATCTCTTCTGGTTTCACTGGGCTCTTCCTCAATCGGGGTCTCTATTAGAGTCTTCTCACAAATGTGTGCCTTCCTGAAAGTGTCTTCTGGTAACCTATTTTCCTTAACTTAAACAACAAGATTGGGGGCAGTCTACTATCTACTGGTTGGCTTCCTATCATTCAGGAGCTCAGAGTATCAGACCTCTATTCCCAGACATCTCTACTTACCTCTTTGGAATTACTGGCCAGCCTCCAACAAGGCCCAACCAGCATCTTCAAAATTTATTAACTCCGCCATTTGGTACTGAAGTAATTTGGTCAGGCTTTTAAACCTTCAGCACTCAGTGACCTTCTTAGCCGAATCCAAAATTTCGCATTAATACCCCATGGAATCGCTAGTCTATATTTGTCCCTGCTTACCACCTCCCGGGCTACCTCCCCAGTTGGATCTAAAGTGTGGAAATTGTTAATGCCTGATTATACCTTAAACTGGCCATGTCTTTGGAAAGATCTTTACATCTACTTAACACAGGACTGGTTAAGGCTCACTCAATACCATATATTAAATAACATGTATTACACCCTGGTTAAGCTGGCTAAAATGGGTTGCCTTCTCTTCCCTACCTGCACCAGATGTGGTAAGGCGGATGGATCCCTGCTACATATCTTTTGGTCTTGTGACATGGTATTTCCCCTATGGGAGAGCAGTCAGGAGCATATTGACCCCCTACTAGGGCTAGATGGTCTCTTTTCACCTGAGGTATGCATCATTGGGAATTATTCTCAGATAGTTCTAGGCCATGTTCCAGAGCCCAATATCATAGTTTCATTGCTTCCCAGCATAGTGGATAGGAATGAGTCCCTTCTTGTTTGTTGATGTAATGCATCACACTGGTGTTGTCTATCTGTATTAACAGGAGACCTGAAGTCACATGCTTCTGAAATGCCTGGAGACAGTATAGGACAGCTCTCATTTCCAGAACATTCATTTGCAATTTAGTCTCCACCTGGGTCCAAGTACCTTGTGCTTGGTAAGGACCCAGGTGTGCTCCCCACCCCAATCCTGAGACATCTGAGGTGAGAATTTGTGTTGGGGTTGGAGTCAGGAATGACACACCTTTCAATAAGTTGTTGTGGTCCACCCATTATGTCAGGGCTTTTCTCAAGGGAGATGTGATTAGCACCTGTTTGTCTAGGTTGAAGGTTGACTGATCCCACTGGACTCTTAGAGTCCACAGTGGGATCCAGGTATGCAGGCAGGCCAGAGGGCACAGTGACAATGGCTGCTGCCAGAAGTCCCAGAAGGCATAGCAAAGTCCTGGCTGGGACATACTGACTGTGGCACACCATTTGTGCTTGAGCAATAAGGCAGTCTGCTTGTTCAAGACTACCCCTATGCATTTCAGTCTTTGACAGGGAGTCAGTATTGACTTTGGCAGATTGACTGTCGCTCCTAGATGGCCAAACAATTTCCTGGTTCAAACCATGGTGTGCAGTAGTTGATCGCTGGAGTGGGCCTTTAAGAGCCAATCATCCAGGTAGGGAAACACATATAGGCCTTAATAGTGGGAAGCTGCTGCTGCCACTGCCAATCATTTGGTAAACACCCATGGCACAGAAGATAAGCCAAAGGACAACACTCTGAACTGGTAATGCTCCCCCTTCCAGTATAAATCTGAGATATTTTCTATGATGCTTCCTGATTTTTATATAAAGGTAAGCATCCTTCATATCAAGGAAGCTTATCCAGTCCCCCATTTGCAACAGAAGAATCAGAGTTTGCAGAGAAACCATGCAAAACATCTTGTGCTCCGTGTAGAAGTTGGTGTCTCTCAAGTCTAGTACAGGCTTCACATCCTCTGCTACTCCACTGTGGGGACTTCAAGAAGGGTGGTAGGGAAGCAACTTCTGGTGGGGTACTCACTTGTGAGGGGATAGATTTGGGAAGAGGAAGTGGGGGAGAGGGAGGTTAGGTACCTCCATGGTACCACAGCCCAGAGGAATGGGAAGCAGATCCTGAAGATTGCTAGGACAGCATGACAGGAGGGATAACTGGATGTCATTGTCCATCTGGGGAGTAATGACCAGGCTAGGGACTGGGCTAGTGTGGCGAAGGGGAGTTTATGGAGATGGGGAGGGGTCTTTAACAGGTAGCATGCTCAGAGGCTCTCGCTGAGGTGCTGTCTGTCTAGGAAGGGGGGGATTGGAGAGTGATCTCTGCACCAGGAGCTTCAACTCATGGTTGAAGGAATAGTGCAGCTAGGAGGGGTACAGCAATATTGGGGACTGGGGACCGACCTGGAGGAAGAAGGGCCTAAACAGCATTGATGGCCTGCATCCATCCAGGAGGGGAACCTGCAGTCCTCAGTGGACAGTTTAAATGTTACTTTGATGAACATTTAAACTAACTCAGGAGGATGGCAGATGGAACTGGGGAGGCAGAAACTGGCCCCCAGAGGCTGAAGTTGAGAGCAGGGGAACCTGGGGGGAGAGGAATACCCCAGTGTGCAAAGTACTAAAAGAAGCAGGGTAGTATAAATGAAGGGGGAGGGAAATGAGAGCATTAAAAGAGAGAGGGGAAGGAGAGAGGGCAGAAAGGAAAAAATTGGGGGCTACAAGCAGAGTGGTAACTAAATCCAGAAGGCCATGGATGTGAATGCTAGAAGTCTAGGAAATAAAATTCTGGACCTAGAGGCCATCATGGGAGAGACCGACCTGGATTTTTTGTCCAATATCAAGTCATGGTGCACTGAAAACCATGACTAGGATAGGGCCATAGCAGGTTATACGCTGTTCAGGAAGGTCCACAGGCTGGGAAGTAAAGGTGGGGATGTGGTGCTTTATGTGAGGGAAAGCATAAAAGTGATGGAAATGAAGAGGAATACGAGGGGGGGGCAGAAGTACTTTTTGTCACCATGGAGATGGGAAATGGAGCCACTGTTCCCACTGGTATGATCTACAGTCCTCCATCACAAGGGGAGGAGTTAGATAGGGTACTAGTGGAAGCCATTAGCAAGACGGCAGAAAATGGGAGGTGCTGCTGGTGGGGGACTTCAATCTGCTGGATGTAGACTGGAGCCTGAGAGCTGCAGCTTCAGCTGGAAGCAGGGACATCCTGGACTCACTGTAGGGGGCACCCCTCAGTGAACTTGTCAGGGAGCCCACTTGTAATGGGACAATAAATACTGGACCTGATACTCAATAACAGGGGCTGAGTTGCAGACGTCAAGACGAGAGACAACCTGGGGACCAGTGCTTGCCATACCATGTTGTTCAATATAATGGTGGCTGTGGAATCGAACCTCACAAGGGCAAGTTTCCTGGATTTCAGGAGGGCAGATTTTATAAAGATGGGTAAATGCCTGAGAGATGGCCTGGTTGGGGGGGGGACCTGGGTGGGGTGGAGGAACACTAGGTGAAGCTAAAAGGGGCAATAGTGAAGACAACAAACACCAACATCAAGTGAAAAGAAACCACTTTGGTTCTCAAGACAGGTGGCTGAAATGGTAAATCCTAAAAGGGAAGCATTCAGAAAGTATAGGAAGATGCAGAGGGAAGAGTACAGGGTGGTGTATCAGGGGAAATAGAGGGAAACAGGGAAAGCAGTAAGGAATGCAAAGGTGCAAGCTGAAGAGAGAATAGCTCAGGTGGTAATGAAAAGGAACAAGACATTTTTTACTTATGTAAGTGAAAAGAGGAAGATCAGAGAAAAAGGGGTCTGTGCAGAGGGGGAGGGAGAAAAGGCAGACATCCTGAACAAATACTTTTGTTCAGTGTTCACGGAGGAAGGAGATAGGGAAGGACCACAAAACACTAACAGGAGCTTTGGATGGAGGGAGGGAGGTGGACATTAGTCCTTTCCTGGAGGAGAGAGTCCTGAAGGGACTTGATGATCTGAAAGTGGACAAAGCAATGGGCCAGATGGGGTGCATCCAAAGATATTGATGGAGTTCAGGGAGATACTAGCTGCACCTCTGACAGTCCTATTTAACAGCTCACTGGAAACAGGAGTGGTTTCACAGGACTGGAGGAGGGCAGATGTAGTCCCACTTCACAGAAGTGTAGCAGGGAGGAGGAAGGAAATTGAAGGGCAGACAGCCTGATATCAGTGGTGGGAAAGTTAATCGAACCACTGCTGAAGGAAGTTATTGTGGGTTACAAGACCTGATGCAGCATGAATTCACGGGGGAGGACGTTATAGGACTCTGAAATATTTCTTTAACAGGGTGACCAGTGACTTAGAGCACCGTGGAGCAGTGAATGTGGCCTACCCAGATTTCAGTAAGGTTTTTGGCACTGTTCCACATAGCAGACTAGTACACAGGTTGGGTAGCTTAGGAGTGGGTACAAAGGTGGTAAACTGAGTAAGAAATTGGTTAGGGGATAGGGGACAGAGAATGGTGGTAAACTGAGTTCACTCCAAGAAAAGAGGGTGACCAGCGGGTCACTTCAGGGATCAGTGCTGGAATGGTTTTACTTTAATGCCTTTATAAATGACATTGCAGAGGAATTGGAAGGGAAGGTCTGCCTCTTTACAGATGACACCAAAATCTGTAGTAGAGTGGTACTCTAGGGGTTAGAAAAGGATGAGCAGACCTGAGAAAACTCAAGGAGTTCTCAAAAGTATGACAGTTAGGTTTCAATGTGAACAAGTGCGAAATAATGCATTTACGGAGGAGAGACTAAAGAACCTGAGTATGTACACACTAGAAGAGAAGAGGTGGTGGTGGGGGGGTATGATAGAAAATGTTTAATACCTCGAAGGGGCAGAAGGCAAGTATTTTTCAGAAAAAAAGGTGCTCAAAAAAGAACAAGGGGACATGCACTGAAGCTGGAGGGGGTTATATTCAGGAGAGATGTGAGGAAGTACTTCTTCACAGAAAGAGTTGTGGATTCCTGGAACACCCTTCAATTGAAGGTGGTGGTGGTAAAAACAGTGGTGGGGTTCAAGAATGCATGAGATAGGCATAAAGGAATCTTAATAGAAAGGAAGGGGAAGGGAGAATGAGCCAGAGATAAAGTAAGACTTGCCTCTTGGCCTGGGTCCTGCCTTTAAATGGTCCTTCAGACCAGTGCACTTACCTAGTTGACAAAGTCATAAATAAGCAAACAACCAAAGAGTCTGTGGTGATGCTGTATGTTGGGAAAATTGGGCAGAGTGGGTGGGCTAAGCTGTGCTTACCTGCTGTCGAATTATGTTTCTATGTTTCTAGGTGCATAGATTTTAATGAATCCACAAAAAAACTTTGTATATTTAATTCTGATTTACATGGAATCCCATGTAAATGTCCAAATTCTCCATGGTTTCCAAACTCAGTTATCATGATACTGTAAGTTTCATGGAATACATGGAACATTTTGGGAGAGGCACTGTAGTGGCAGTGATGAGAGGATATTGGGCTGTCCCATTTCAAGAAACCCAAGTGAGGAAATTTAATGACCACATTTTTTTTTTCAGGGCAATATTTAATTCTGACCAAAGCAATTGGTTTTATTTATCTTAATAACCACATCTAAGACTACTTGTTTTAGGTTTTTATTTGTTCATATAGATTTTCACTATTTGATGAGGACTTCTATTTTTTTTTTATTACTACTTCTTATGGACATTCTAGTTTCAAATTAGGACAATTTTCCTTTGTTCTTTTTTTTTCCTTTTGTTTTGTCACTATGCATCCACTAAACCTAGATTGTACTGATGAGATCAGGAGAGGTGATAACCCTGAAAATGGCATGGAAGAAATCAGAGACTCACAGATTTATCTACAGCACTGTCTTCAGTTGGACACTTTGTGGAACTGTACTAGAAGACACTCCCAGCACTTAAAGGGAAGATCGCCTCAGCCTTTTATTCTGTTTACATGTGTAGTTTGTAGGCATGAACAATGACTGGCTCCATTGCACCCTCCTAATTTAATTAGGGCTTAAATGTAAATGAAGGTACTTAAGTCTGGTGTGAAAACCTGTTTGACTCCTTTGCAAAGGTCATGACCTGACTCAGGTAAGGCATCCTGGAATTTTGTGATATTTTATTGCTAAAGTCTGCAGCAGTTATACTGCATCAGTCAGTGCTGTTGCTGTCTTCTGCAGTCCCTATGTTTCTGTCTTGTGCTTGCCATGAAACTTTTTAAAGGATGGTAAGTTTATTTATTTATTTATTAATTATTGTCTCAGATTATAACACCTTTGAGCTGGCAGCTCACTCACAGAGGTTCCATGTCATGAGGTAAACACTATTTCAGCAACAAATACAGACATCAGAACAAATGGCTACAAAAATACAGTAATTACATTCACTTTTTCATTCATGGGAAAGCAAACAAGATATAGAAATTGGTTGAACAAAGTGTAGAACAAAGGGTTAAGGCAGTTTTGGCAGGATAGGAGACTTGGAGGCAACGGGAGGCGAGGGCAGTTAGAACCCTACCAATGGATAGGAGGACATGGGGGAGTTAGGGGGATTCACGGGAGCAGCCTGTGGGGCCTTGTCAAAGATTTGTGGGATGGCGGCAGGGTACCTGGGAGGGAGAGATGCAGGTAAGAGACAGGGTACAGGGGGGATAAATAGATCAGGGGAGGGGGTGGGAAAGGATTGGAAAGAATGTAGTTTGAGGGGGCAAGGAGAGAGGATATGGGACAGAGGTTACGGGTAGTGGCTAAGTATTGAGGTTATGCAGAAATGCCAGTGTTACGCTCGGCTAGAGGAGTTAGTAAGTGCCCTGCTGTTTTCTGTAGTTTAAATTGTATCTTAGTTTAATTAGTAGGAAAGGGCACAAGAAGGCTAGCTGCCCATCAAGATTGCCCCCACACTATGTGGCCATTTACCTGAACTTGGTATTGCAGTATACTAATCTATCTAAACCACATTTAAAGGAGTTATTACTACTTAAGTCAACCAGTTCTTGTGGGAGTTGGTTCCATTCTTACTGTTCTTATGGGAAAGAAATTGTCTCTCTTTGCCGTATTAGCCCATGGGACTACCAATTGTTTATTATTGGTTCTTGGTAGTATTCTTCTAGTACTGTAGAATATTCCAACACCCATTAAGTCATTAACTCAGGTGACTGGAGTATTTTATGTAAGAGTAGCAAATCACCCCTTTTTCTTCTGGTTTGTAATGGAAACAAACCACTTTAATTCAGAATCTCCTGATACTCTTTGGTGCCAACCTTAGGACCATTTTTGTTACTCGCCTCTGCACCTGTTCTAGTAACAGCATGTCCCCTTTTAAATAAGGATTCCAAAATGGCGATCCATAATCAAGGTAAGGCCTTATATAGGACCTATATATCGGGATCAGACATTGTTTGGTTTTTGATATAAAGGTGCGTCTAATATGCTGAACTAAACTATTTGCTAGCCTAGCAGTTTTAGTGCATTGGTCCAATGCAATTAGTTTATGGTCGTATCTGCGGTAGAAAAAAATGCTCTAGGAGAATACAGAGACTTCACAAAACATGTAACAGAACTGAATGAGAGTATAACTTCTGCTGGATTGTACAAGTGCTCATCAACTCCCATGATGCCTTGCAAGAGTGGGGCCATGACTTTTGTAGTGGAGACAAACAGGGGTTTTCACACCAGGGCAAAGCAAAGTGAAGGAACCTCATTTATCTTGAAATTAGGATAAAATTAGGGGGATGCAAGAGGGAATCATTGTTCATGCCTACAGACTACACAGGTATACAGAAAAAAGGTTGAGGGGTCTTCCCCTTTAAAAGTACTGCAAGGATCACTCTGCAGGAGTTAACAACTTCAAATTGGTTTCCCAAGCTACTGTGCAAAGTTTTATCTATGACAGAAAGAAAAAATGAACTTTGGAGAATGCATCTGGGGCTGGGGAGCATGATCTCAGGGTGTTACATGTTCCTACACTCATCCCAGCTACAGGGGACAGTGATTCTAAATCCCAGTTTTTGTCATGGATCCTTGATTTAGATTCTACAATAATACTGGAAATAACTTTTGCAACAATATCCAAGGGTACTAAAGGGAATGTGTTTCCCCCTAATGCCTTGAACGTAGCAGATAATATGTGGACAAGTGCAGCCAGATGTGACTTTTCTGTCCCTATGTGATAGAAATGAGTTGAAAGGAAAAATGGAGACAAAGTTTTGTGGGAACAGGGTGCATATACTGTATTTCCAGGTGTAGCCAAAGAGACACAAAGATGGCATAAATGTTTTATCAGCCTCAGGGGTGGATGTATAGATCCAGGGAACTCAGTTTCCATCTTGCTTCCTGCTCAGTTGACAGTAAACTAGATAAAATCCAGAATGGCTCCAGAACTGGCATGCCTCAAAGTGCCTCAACAGAATGCTCTTGGGACAGCAATTATACAGGGAATTCTGGCAGGGGCTTTAACTATGTGGGGAGCATTTAGTTCAGGGGCATCTTTCCACATTTGGGGTGCAATCCAGTTTGAGTGTGGACCACTTTTTGGGTGAAAACACTACTGGAATTGGAGTGCCCCCCACATTTGGAATGGGACCCTAAAACTAAATGCCCCAATTTAATGCTCCTGCCAGAATGCTCACTGTAGCAATCACCTGCCATTCAGTTTGCTGCAGGGTGGATACTGTAGTACAGTGTTTGTCATAAAAAAAAAATGAAAAAAATTCCCTCTAACTGCAGCACGCCTTTACGGTACCTTTACTAATTGTATTACTTTCACTTTGAAAACAATGGAGTTGCTGTAGCATGCAATAGTGACAGTAAAATACAATATATAAAATACTACACTCTCTCAACTTTGTTCAATACGATTAAAACAATTAAATACATATTTAAATAGTTCTAGCTAAAATACTCATTTGATCCACAAATGCATCACACAGAAAAAGTTTTCAGACCATGTTTAAAGGCCTCAACCGTGGGGCCTCTGTCAATGATCTAGGCAAGAGGTCTGGACTATCACCTCAAATGCCCAGTCCTCGGATGATTTTAATCTTGCCCTTAAGACTACCAGCAGGTCTTCCTCAGCATAGTGCAGATGGTGGCTAAGAATGTGAGGATGCAGAGACTCTGACAGGTAACCCGGGACCAGCCCATGCAGGACCTTGTAGGTCAGAAGACAAATTTTAAAGGAGATATGCCACTTCACCAGTGGCCAATACAGTTCACACAGCACCAGCGACACATGACAGGACCTCAAATGGCCCATCAGTAGCCAGGCTGCAGCATTCTGCAGCAGCTGCAGGCATTGCAGTGGTCCCCCCTTGACCTCAAGGTGCAAAGCGTTGCAGCAGTGGAGTCTCGAGGTCACAATCGCATGTACCAGCATGGCTAGGTCATCAGTCGGGACAGAGCTTAATTAGGCTGAGGCTCTCAAGGCACCTTTCAGAACACATCACTGTGGTTTATATAATGAAATGGGAATTCTCCCTTCCGAGCTTAGGACTGAGTATAATGCAGCAGTATTTACTTATCAAATATTTAAAAACTCTGGGCCGGATATTTTATTGTTCTCCTTTAATTTTTTGTCTAACCCTTACATCCCTAGGAGTAACTCATCTAAGCTTTTTTTCTGTCAATTCCATAAAATTAACATTGTGTAAAAATCTTTTTCTTGGTTTGGCCCAAGTACTTTAAATGATTTGGCAGGCTTGATTAAAACAGAAAACAATGAAATGTATTTTAAACATTTGTTAAAGAAACTGTACATCATGAATGTTAAATGTCAATGTAATTGCTTTAAGGTATTTTTATTTTTTTTTTGTATTTGATATACTGTATTTATTAACTGTGTATGCAACTGTTTATTGTGAAATGTCAGGCATGACTGAAAAAGGGCTGTGCCCAGTTCACTTCCTGGTGAAAAATCGCATATCAAAAATTAATGGGACATCACATGATGCAGAGCACCAGCTAACTACTTTCCCTGCTAGCTCCAACCACCCGGCCATCTATTTTGCCTATAAACCTAAGTTTTCTAGCAGTGTGTGGGACTGAATTACTACCTGATTACCACCGCTAACAGCATTTACTCTCTGGTATGGTTTATGGAGGTGGAAATGAGGTGAATGCTGCCAAAACACACTCCACCTTCCACACCCAAGAAGGCTCCGAAGAAACCCAAGGCCGTGCCTGCTGCAAATATCCAGGGAGCACTCTCGTCTAACCCAGACATGGAACCTCTCACCCTGGCTTGTTTTCTTGAGGAATTTAAACCTTTTCAGGGGGACTTATGGCAAATAACAGGAGAATTTAAATTGCCTGCCCAATCATTGGAGGATGTCACCACTTGTACCTTCGACAATGAAGCCCATATTATACAATGACAAGAAAAAATCCTGGACTCTGATTGGTCAGTCTTGGACTGGACCCATGATGTTATTCCAGCACAACATCACGGCTCTAGTGCCATCATTATGGAGCAGCTCTTTTTTTTGCGTCTCCTCTTAAGAAATAAAAATATTTTTCCACACTAATAAAAACATTCTTTAAAATTATTTTTTAAATTTTATATATAACAATGAGCCATTGTATAATAGCAATAATGCCCTCCAGGGTGTGTGTCGTTTGGGATAACGTCACGCCTCAGTTGTTGGATGCACTCCCCTGAGGCGTGACGTTATCCCAGCATGACACACATCCTGTTGGGCACTATTGCTTAATTCACTCCATGGAATGCAAACAAGCCAAAATAAATGTCGATCTGGTTGCAGCCTATCAACAGATCACCAAGCTTGAAAATAAGGTCAAGGACCTAGAAGGCCGCAACTGCTGTAACAATGCAGTGCTGATCGGGCTTCCAGAGAAGGAAGAAGGGCCTGACTTAATCACCTTTGCCCATAAATTCATGGAAAAGTGGCCTGTCCATCCCCTTTTCCTTTTGGCTCTAAATGTATACTAGAAAGAGCCCACTGAGCCCTCTGACCACCTCCAGTGCCAGGTGCCCCAGCACGCACCTTTATATCCCAGTTTTTAAACTTTCAAGAGCGCCAGCACTTCATTTCCAAGGTCAGAGATGTGCAAGATATAAAATGGGAAGGTGCAACAATTAGAGTGGCACAAGACCTCCCATTTTCAGTGCGTCAACGAAGGGCAACTTTCTACCAACTAGTCACCAAGCTAATTGCTGCAGGGGTCAAGTTTCAAATGGGGTACCCAGCCAGGCTTCAAGTTTTAATCTCGGACTCCTGGGTTACCTACGAGGAAGTGGGCGCCGCAACAGCCGGTCTTAAAGCTGCTTTCCCTGATCTGTTCAGAGACCTGTGAACATCTTACAACAGCTACCAGGTTGTTCACTGTTTATATTGGATCATACTGGTTAAAAAATTGTTTGTTTTTTTGCCTTACCAAAGTTGGATATGGCTCGCAATGCGGAAACTGACAGATCCAACCCATTATGCTCACAGCCATAGGATTACAGGGACTCAACTTAGTAGTAAGCGCCGAGCTAGAAGTTACTTGCTACTCCTAATCCTCGTCTGCTAAAACGCTTCAGGTTTTGACTTAGCCCCTACTTCGCCATCACTGTTAGCAGACCCTCCCTAATACATCTCTCTGTTGCTACCTGTAATGCTCGCATGTTCATGGGGTAATGAGAGCCTTCACGATCGAAGTACTTCCTGTTTTTGGACACTAGAGGGCACCGCACTCTGCCTCCCAATCAGCGTTAATGTTTCACTTCGTTTACAATGATGGACTCAGAGAAGAGATACTTGTTTCCCACAGGACTGCTTTCCTATATACTTATTGAGGATTTATAATGCCTGCTTGCAGGATCAGTTGCCAGAGTTCTGATAGAAACTGCCCTATGTTCTTGTTTGCATTTGACTTCTGTTTCTAAAGAGCTTATGGAACACAGGCAATCCCCTTAGGGTTCGAAAGGGAAACGCTTACCTTTTTTTTTAACAGGGTCAGCATTATAATTGGGGCACTAGGAAATGCCCTGATTGCCTTTATTACCCTACCTTATTTTCTTTAATGATTTTACCTTCTTTCCCAACATGTTTATAGGCTCCAGGAAAAGAAAAGTTTTTGGTAGCTATTATACTTAAAATAGCACAGTTTTTGGGGACTATGCTTGATATTTTTTAATTATTCCTTAGCTACATTTCTAGAATTAGTTATGGGTTTAAACAGATACTTACATGTGAAAATTACAGACATGTTAATCTGGTATTAGGTATTAGGTTGGGTGGTTGGGGGAAGGGACTGGGTGTGGTGGACTGCATATCATGGGCTGTAATAGAAGGGGGAGGTGGGAGGGCAGGGAGTGCAGGGTGATAAGGGGTTCATTGTTCTGTTTGTTTATTACTATGACTGTGATAGGTTGTGGGAAATGTGGGTGGGGGGGCTATTGTTGGGGGGGGGGTGGGCAGCACAGAGATTGTAAGCATAACAGTATCATATTTGTATTTTCTTTCGGCCCTGACAGAGATTTTTCTACCTAACCCAAGTAGAAAGTATGGCTAGGGATATAAGGATAATTACATGGAACGTAAAAGGGATTAAACAAAAGATAAAGCAATATAAAATCCTGAAGCATTTGGGGCTAATGAAAGCGGACTTTATGTTTCTTTAGGAATCTCACTTATTAGATGCAGAAGTGGTTCAAATGAGGAGACGGCAAATAGAATAAGTCTTGTCAGCCGCAGGAAACTCTCAGAGCTGCAGAGTCCTAATATTAATAAATAAATCAGTCCAGTTTTCCACAATCCAATCCATATGGGACCCACAGGGCAGATTTCTTCTGGTTTATGGAAAACTCCATACTTCTGAAGTCCTATTGGGTAGTTTATATGGGCCAAACACCAACTCCCCAGAATTTTTCACGCGGTTCCTTACCAAGTTGATCCCCTTTCTGACCATCCCAATAATAATAGGTGAGGGCCTGAACCTAGCCTTCGACCCATCCATGGACAGGTCTAGTTCATCTCGCAAGGGCCTTTCTCCTACTCAAAGGGCACTCAGAGACCTGCTTGACCAGGCTTGTCTCTATGACATCTAGAGAGTCCTTCATCCACCTGATAGAGAATATACTTTTATCTCGTCAGTGCATGGGACCTCCTCACGCATTGGCTACCTTCTTCTTTCCCAATTCCTCCTCCCAGGGGTCCTCGAGTCTTTAATTCACCCAGGCTGTCCATAAGACCACACACTGGTCGTTTGCCAAGTCACTTTTACATTTCTCCCCAAAACTGAGGGCGACGGAAAATTAATAACCAATTATTAAAAGATCCTTAAACAGTCTCATATATTTTGGATCAAATAACATTTTTTCTCTCAGTGAATTGTACCCACACCAGCAAACCGGATGTGGTTTGGTGTGCCTAGAAAGCTTTCTTATGAGGGATATTAATTAGCTACTGACAGAAAAAAGCAACGGGATGACCAAATCCTAACCCTCCTATCTCACATTCGAGAACTGGAATCTAAACTCTCTCCTCAATCTCCTGAGCAGCATAGATTGGATCTGGTGAAATCCAAAAATGCTTATCTTGAATTACTGATAGAGAGAGCTGAATTTGCAGTCCTAAAAACCAAAGCTTCATACACTGACCAGGGAGAAAAAGCAGGTCATATGTTAGCCCTTAGAATGAAACAACAGGATACCTCCCACGTAATTGCATCCATTCACTCTCTGTCAGATGGCTCTCTAAAGACAGCTCCAGTGGACATTGCTGATGAGTTCACCCATTATTATGCCCATTTATATGGTCCTATGGCGAACCCACCAACAGACCTAGATTTTGATAGGTACTTAGCCGAATCGCACCTGCCCTCTCTCCCAACAGACCAACAAGCTCCCTTAATTACCCCATTTCCCAGGCTGAATTGGAGAGAACTATAAAAGACCTTCTCTCTGATAAAACCCCTGGACTGAATGGATTCTTCCCTAATTTTTATAAGATTTTTGTGAAGCAATGATCTCCTGCCCTTTTACCACTTTTTCAACATATACTGTTGGGGGCAGTGACAGAGCAGTACCTGTTCGAGGCTCTGATAGTGCTTCTCCCAAAACCGGATAAGAACTATAGGCCGATATCACTCCTAAATCAGGACATAAAAATTCTGTCTAAAATCCTGGCTGAATGGAAGGGCAAAGTCCTTCTATTCCTTGTAGGATCGGAACAAGTTGACTTTATGAAAGGGAGATCCTCAGTAGACCACTTATGCACTTTGGCCCATGTCTTCTCAGTATCCAGGGATGCCAACTTTCCAGCAGTCTTGGTGACCCTGGATGCAGAGAAAGCATTTGATAGGGTCAACTGGTGCTACTTATTGCACACCCTAAAGGTTTTTGGCTTTCCTTCTGAATTTCAAAACTGGACTGGCACTTTGTACAAATTTGCAGCCGCCCAGATATCTGGTAATGGGGTAATATCAGACTTGTTTCCTCTCTACTCGGGCATGAGACAAGGCTGCCCCCTATCTCCCCTCCTCTTTAATCTGTACTTAGAACCCTTGATACACAGACTAACAGACTCCCAGGAGGTCCATGGCATCATTATTTAGAATCAACTTATCAAAGTTTCCGCTTATGCAGATGATTTGCTTCTCCAACTTTCCCATCTGGGGGATTCTGTTCCATCAATGCTCACAATTATTGAAGAATTCAGCGCAGTATCTAACTATGAGCTAAATGTGGAAAACCCTGTAGTTATACCCCTTAACTACAGGATACAAAAATCTTCCATTTCTGAGCTTGGACTCTCCTGGAAGCCTGACACTCTCCAAAATTTAAGTATCATCCTTACAAGGAACCCAGCTTGCCTTCAGCAACTAAACATGGACTCCCTTGTTGAAATGGTCAGTCAGGATCTGAAAAGACGGTCCCTTCTCTCCATCTCCCTTTGGGGTAGAGTCAATCTGCTCAAAATTAAAGTTTTCCCTTGCCTCTTCTACCCTCTTAATCTCGTGAATATATGGCTTCCCCTAGCCTGGTTCAGGAAAGTCCATAGTCTCATCACTGATTTTGTGTGGGCTGGCAAAAAACCAAGGTTGGCATTTCACTAATTAGCAGCCCCCAAACTGAAGGGCACACTGAGACTACCCCATGCAGGCTTATATTATTAGGCAAGCCACACCAGTAAATATCTCAGGTGGACGAATATTGAGTCGTCCCAGACACCTTTCTTCTTTCACCCTGTCTAGCTTAATATTGAATCAAAACTGATAAAGCAACAAGGCATCCCCCACCAGCACTCTTATTCACTAAACAAATCACTGCCCACTCAACTACAAATCTCCCCTATTATAACATCGATTAGAGCTTATACCCAGTTATTCTCTGTATAAAAATACAACCACATGAGAGATCTCGCTCAAACCTTTTGGGGTAATCCCAATATTAAATTAGAGGGTAAATCTCTTCCCATTGGTTGGCTCCCTCAACTTGGAAACTGCTCGCTTTCATACTTTGTGTCAGAAACAGGGAACTGGCTCTCGTCTGATATTTCTAACACCTGGATGTTCCAAATTTTTCAGTTGCACCACCTCTTGATCAAGGTCATAGGAGCTATTCCCCCACAACCCCCAAAATTATCCTTTCTTACAGAATTAGGCCCCATAGTAGGCCTCCCTCAAGCAGTCTCCAAGATATATGGCACTCTTTTTGACTCAATTTGCCCAGAGAGTTTCGGCCCTGCTACCTACTGGTCCCCCCATTTCCCTGATAAAAATCTTAACTGGTCTTCATTATGGCAAAACTGCCACAAATTTCATTCTCAAGACAGACTCAGACTTATGCAGTGTCACATACTGCACAACCTCTACTATTCTCCTCAAAAACTAAACTTGCTAAATTGGGTTGTGTAGCTTCCTCTACTTGCACATGATGCCAACAAGAAGAGGGCAATTTTTTTCACATTTTTTGGACCTGCCTGAAAATAGCTCCACTGTGGGCTATGATCAAGAGTACAGCCAACCCCCTTTTAGCTCTGACTGATTTATTTTCTCCAGACGTATGCATACTGGGGGATTACGCCTCTAACCTGGTACCTACCCGTAAATATCATATAGCCCTGATTTCTTCATCGGTGAAAAAGTTGGTCCTAAAGCATTGGAAAGATATTTATTTATTTATTTAAATCTCAGATTACAAATACCTTTGAGCCTGAGACAACTCATTTACAAAGGTTCCACGTCACAGGAAAGGGTTACAATAAGGTAGGGAGGTACAGACAACATTCATGGTATCATCAGAGCACAGCTAGTCAATTGGTAAATAAGTGGGAACAGTGCTACACACTCAAGATTACAAGCAAGCATAGAAAACCATAAGGTACATTTGAAGCAACATTGCTAATCAGAGGTGGGGGGAAGGGGAAGAATAAAGGAGGGGTAGGGGAGATGAGAGGGCAGAGTCCAGCTAGAGAAGGAAAAGAAAATATGGCAGCCAGAGGCCTTGTTGTAGGGTGAGAGGGATGGGAGGCTAAGATGGGAGAAGGGTTAAAAGAGGGGAAAAGGAGGGCAGATGAAGGGAAAGAAGAAAAGGGACAGTGGGGACTAGAAGGCCTGGACAGGTCCAGGAAGAGGGGTGTCAGTGTGATAAGAGCATGGAGGGGTTGAGGTAAGGGAGGAGGTGGCAGGGGGGAAGGGGAAATTTTTCTGTTAGGAGAGGTGAAATGAAACAAGAAGCCAAGTAAGAGTCTCAGAGAGTGAAAAAAGTGGTATAAGGGTGTCTGAAGAAGTGGGAAACTAGGTGTAATAATCACAAGTGCTTTCGGTTAGGAGATACTGAAGAAGCATAAGTTTCATTTGGGACAGACTAGAAAGACTGCTCAGTTGGTTGCTTATATTATTAAACCACAGTGGGTCTCTGTATTGAAAGGATCGCTGGTATTGAGCAGTCCGACACTGGGGTACTAGAAGGATGTCAGAATCTGAGGTATGTGTGTGTTGTGTCTTAGGAGCTTTGTTTAGCAGGCAACCAATGCTCGGGGGTAGTAATCCAAGTAGAGCTTTTTTGGACAGGAGGCAGGTTTGATATTTGATCCTGTTACTTAGTTGGAGCCAGCCAGATGGAGCATATAACTCACAGGTATGACTGAGGCATGCAGCACCCATAACTAACCTACAGGCTTTGTTCAGGGCCACCGTGAGTCATTTAAGAGATGTGGAGGTTGCAGCACAGTATATGATTAGACCATAATCAATGATTGAGAGGACCGTGCTGTGAACTGCAACCTTCAGGGCTTCTTGGGTAAGACTTCATCTGTGTCTGAAGAGAAGCCCAATTCTGTTTTTTAACATCTCTGGCAACATTTTCAATGTGAGGCACAAAGGTAATGTGACTATCTAGGGTTAGACCTAGGTATTAGAAAAGCTGAGTTTGTTCAAGAGCATCTCTGTGGTTGTTAGTGAAAAGTGAGTTGATGAGCCTTAAACTTATTCCGAGAGGACAAAAACAGCTGGACTTTAGTTTTTTTGTAGTTTAGCACTAGTCTGTGATTATTAAACCATCTCTCTGCCTCTGTGAAGCCTTGTTGAAGACCGTTTACAAGAGCGTTGGGATCCAGGTGGCTAGTAAAGATGGCCACATCATCTGTGTAGAGGAAAGTACGCTGGTTGCAGACAGCTGGAAGGTCATCCAGGAAAATACTGAACAAATAATGTACCCAGGATTGAGCCTCGAGGTATCCCTGATCAGACAGCCCTCTGCTCTGAAACTTCATTTGATATCCTCACCCTCTGCAGTCTATCATTGAGGTAGCTTCCGAACCATTTCAGGGTGTTTGGGACAACACTAGTTTTAGACAGTTGGCCAAGCAACAGTGTGTGATTCACTGTGTCAAAGGCTTTTGTTTGGTCAACAAAGGCTGCACCTACAATCTTGCCTTGATTGATGGCCTGTTGTATGAAGCTTGTGAATTCTAATAATGCTGTGGTAGTACTGTGCCCTTCTCTAAAGTCATGTTGTTGTGGGCACTGGATGGTGTATGTGTCCAGATAAGCACCAAGCTGGTTGGTAACAATTTGCTCGAGCACCTAGGAGAGTGGAGGGAGAATGGATATAGGCCTATAATTACCCTGTAAGGAATGATCATGGTTTTATGCACTGGAGTTATGATGGCAATTTTCCAGGCATCAGGAAATTGTCCCAGTGTAAGAGAAAGGTTTAGAATCTTAGTATAGGCAGGATAACTTCATCTAGGGTTAGTATGATAAGCTCAAGGTCTAGTCCATCACTACTGTGTCTTGCATTTCTTAGGACCTTAGCTAGTAGTTTTCTAACCAGGTTGCATGATACCCTTTTTGTTTAGACATTTCCTACACAGAATGGTTACAAAGAGCTTTTGGCAAACCTGAGAACAGAAAGGTCCACAACTAGCCTTTACCATAGACTTAACAAGTTCAACAGAATACGGGGACCTTTGCAAACCTTATACTCTCTGTAATTTACTGTAAAAGTTACTGAACTCTTTGCAGACCAAGGCTTCAACATGTTGCTCTGTGCGGGGTGTTGGGAAGGGGGGTACTTTGGGACAGGGGAAGGGGGTGAGGTGAAGTCGGAGAGGATAAATCCAGTATGTCTATGATTGCTCAACTGTACTACTCTGTTATGTTAAGGATCTATTCTCTGTATTGTAAAAACTTTAATAAAATCTTCAAATAAAAAAAATCAAAATTTAATATTTCATGAATGATTACAGCTATTTCAGGCAACCGCCACCACCTGAGCCTCCTTTGTTAGCTTGTTGTCCAAGATGATTCCCAGATTTTTCACCTTGGTGGAAGCTAATAGCCTAGAGGGACTGAGTAAAAGCACAGTCTCCCTATTGGAAGCCTCCACTCCTGCCCTTTGACCCAACTGCACCACTAGTACCTCAGCTTTCTCAGGGTTCAGTCTCAACCAGCTCAATGACATCCAGAACCGGATCTTGGACAAGCACTTAAGTAGCGCATTGACTACACCCTGTGTCCCAAATGCAAAGGACAGGTACAGCTGGGTATCATCAGCATAACAATGAAACCCAAGCCCATATCTTTTAATGATCTCATGCGGGGCAGCATGCATACTGCGAACAGCGTAGAAGATAAGACCGAACCCTGGGGAACCTCACAGGACAGAGCCACTGGGCACATTACAACCCACTGGGTTCTGTCCCTCAAACCAGCCAATGACTTTGCTGGTGAGGCCTACATATCCTCTATGTCAGTCCAGTAACACTCCATAGTCCACTGAATCAAAAGTTGATGAGAGATTAAGGAGAATGAGAACTGACTACTCTCCCCTATCTGTCACCTTGAACAAGTCATCAAGCAACCAAACCAGTCCTATCTCTGTGCTGTGCATTGCCCCAAACCCAGACCAGAGGGGCTTATAGATGTTAAAGGCAGTAAGATGTACCTCACACCGTAGTGCAACCACCTTCTCAATAACCTTTCCCAGAAAGGGAAGGTTAGAGACAGGATGGTAGCTTGCCAAGATGTCCAGGTCCAAAGATGGCTTTTTCAGCAGAGGCTTTACTAAAGCTCTTTTCAAAGCCTTCATAAAAAAAAAACCTCCAATAAGGAGGTCCAAACAATCTCAGTGAATACTGAACCCAATTGCCCCACGCAACTCACTAATAGTCGTATTGGGCCTGAATCCAGATCACTGTACCTGTTCAGGGCGCTGGCATTAATGTACCTGTCATTAAGGTACCAAAATCTGTAATTCGTCATTCTGTCCCCTAGGTACACTCCCTCTGTAGTTGGAATCCTTAGTAAGGGGAGTGGGGTGGGGGTGTGTGGGGGTGCAGCCCACAGTATATACGGCGATATGCAAAATGAAATCCTGGCACCCTAATGATGGGCGCATAGTGATGGGCACATTCTGAGGGTGGAACTGATCCAGACTACAAAAGTCTGGCCACACTTCAGAGATCACCTCACACAGCTTGTTCACCATCACTGATTGAAACTCTCCCCAGGACCACTGGCCTGACACTCAGGCTTCACCCTGCCAGGTTGTAGCAACACACTTGGAGAAATCCCAGCCCTAAAGGAGGACACCCTGTCTAAGAAAAAACAAGCAAATTCCTTGCACTTTACAAGTGAAGAGGCTCTAATGGACTTCAGACAGGCTGGATGTAAGAGCCTGCTCACTATACAGAAAAGCTGAGCTAGTAAGTTTTTCCCAACAGCAATCCCCCTAGACAGAAAAGCTGCCTTCTTATGGTGACTGTTTTCTGAAACTCATTGTAATGAGGCATCAGAACTAGTTTATCCTCCTGGGCCCTGGACTTTCTCCAACAATGCTTCAACCTTCACCCCTCATCACCCTCAACTCCCCATCGAACCAAGGTAAGCCAAGGTGTGACATATATGGGCATACATGGACTGGGGCTAGAAGATCAAAGGCCTCAGTGATGGCCATATTATAGCCTGCTACTGCTGCCTCTGACCACCAGCACATGCCTTCAACATTTCTAAGGTGTTCAGTGAAGTCAGTAGTCCCTCAGGGTGAAGCCCTCACAAAGAGTGGAACCGGTCAACCTCCACAGCGGATGGACTACAAGGAAGAGCCCTGAAACTAAACCTCATAGTGCAATAATCCAACCAAATGACCAGATTAATCTCAAAATCAGTAATCTCACGCCCCAGTGAGGACATCAGGTCCAAAGTGTGACCATGGGTTCCAGAAGTAATCACTTATACAAGACCCAGAGCTTCCATGCTCTAGAGGAAATTCTGAGCAAAGTGTAATCCTTCATCATCAACCCAGGTGTTAAAGTCACCAAGAATAAGCCATCTTGGTGACTCCAGCACCCTATTGGTGATGCAGGATGTGATTTCCTGCAGGAACTCCCTCTCATACCCCAAGGAACAGTACACAAAGAGGATCCTGCAACCTACACCTGGACCCCCCCCCACATGGCCATGCATTCAAATGACATGGTATTCCCCACTGGATGCACCACTAAGTTCGGATCAGATCTAAACAGATGGCCAACCCCTTCCCCTGCTATCTCTCCTTGGGCACTGAACCATCGAGAACCCAGCTGGGAGTACTGAATCTAAAACTAGACCAGACTCAAACTCCATGTAGGTGTCAGTGATGCATGCCAGGTTGATCGAGAGAAGATCCACTGTAATAAAAGTCTTCTTCCTCACTGACCTGGCATTGCATAATACCACCTGAAGTGGACAAAAGAAGAAAGCCAGCTCCCAAATTCCAGCAAATTCCTACAATATCATGGAACTTTATTCTGCCCACCACTGTATAGGATTTCTGGTTATGAAGCAGCATGATACGCCTTTTATTTAGTCATGTGTGTTGCATAACATCTTTAACTTGGATTAAGACAGTTGGCACATCTCCAGGATCACATTTCATGCTGAATAATGACCAGGTCGATGGCACTGTCTGCTTACCAGTTTCAGGGTGGAAGAAGTGCAAACAAGTCTAATTGCGGCATTCCAGAAAATGTATTCATGGATAATCTTGGTGAAAGCCACAGACAAATCATGCTGTGGCTTAATAAGGCTTTGAGGATCTCCCTTATATAATGCAAATTTGGAAATGCATACCAATTAATTTACAGCTTAATGGAGTTGAACATTAAAGGGATGATTCTTTCTGCCACCTCTTGATACTATTTGCATGCACTACATGGCGGAATGTGAGTACAGGTAGCTGCCAATCAGGGATTAGGTGCAAAATGCATTGATATATTTATAATTGTATTTATAGTTTTTTGTCCTTGGGGGTAGGCTTTGAGGGGGTGTGACCCTGTCTGTCCAATGCAGAGTGCTCTGCATGGGGCTCAACAGCATCATACCAATTCTCAGTCAGGCTGGTCCTGATGCTGTTTTGCCTGCAGTAGTCTGCACTTGAAGAGAAAAAGCCGCACCAATCAGCAGACAGCTTTTTCCTTTTATCATTCAGGTCACCACAGAGCAAACAGCTGATTGCATCATGACGTTTCTGCTGTAAGCACAATCTGATCATGCTGGCTGGGAGGAGGCACGTTCCTCACCTGCCTTCTCCACGCTGCTGTGGTTTTCCAACATCAAGATGCCCACTCCCAGTGTCGGATGCATCCCCCCACATAACCTCCGATCTCAGGGTGCCAAAACTGGGTCAGCATTGAACACCCCAGTACTCTGGCACACTGGGAGCCCACCCCAGTGTGCCAACATCCATAGTTTCCCTGTAAAAACAGAAAACAGACCCACAAAGTCTTTTTTTTTTAAACCTGAAAAGACAGAAAATGGTCCCTCATCATTGCCGCTGGTCCCCTCCCCTAACCTGCCCCTTCCCTCTGTGCACTCCACCTCCCTGTGTCCCCCTCACCCATAATTACCTCCAGAGGCTGGGAGCAGTGATCTTCAGTGGACTGGGAACATGTCTGCACTCTTCAAAAGATGACTGCAAGCTGAAGAAATGACAGTAAGTCCTATAATGGCAGTGAATGGGGGGGGGGTCAATTTAAGTTGATATCTCAGCCATTTTTGGGAGCTTAGGTCCCAAATTTTCAACATGGGCTTCTTGGGACCCCACCTCATGAACACAGTCAATGACATTTCATTTCTCCATCCAGAAAGATTATAACGTGCTCAATGAGCGGAATCACAGTTCAGGACCAATTCATGAAACAACAGTGCCACTGTTCATGAGGTGGGGTCCCAAAAAGCCCTTGTTGCAAATTTGGTGAAAAAACACCCAAAAATGACTGTGTTATGAGTGTCTATTGCATAATTTCTATGCACGCTTGCAACATCATCAGTTTTCAGGATTTTCACTCCATATTTCAAACATTGCCATTTTTTCACACCACCTAATGAACAGTACAGCTGTCATTTTTGTATCCTTCCCAAAATGTGTTTTTGCACCTGTGGTGTAGAATGGCATGGTTACTGTGCAAAATCAACTTTTGAGACATATTAACAAAATTCCAGTGCCACTGTTCATGAGGGGAGGTCTCAAAACGGCCATGTTGAAACTTTGGTGAAAACATTCCAAAAAATGGCTGCATTCCGAGTGTGCGTTGCACAGTTTTTACGCACACTTGTAACTTCGCCACTTTTTCATATTTCCACTCCCGATTTTCAACATTGCCATTTCTTCACACCTCCACATGAACAGTACAGCTGTCATTTTTTACATCCTGCCCAAAATGTGTTTTCACACCTGTGGCTCTGAATGACACACTTGCTGTACGAAATTACCTTTTGGGATTGAGTAACGAAATGATACTGACACTGTTCATGAGGTGATGTCCCAAAAAGTCTATGTTAAAAATTTGGAGCAAAAGTACCAACGAACACCTGGGGCATTAGGGTTTCCAACCATAACGCCCACCCTTAATATGCAAGATAGAGGAATATACAGAGAAAAATATGATAGGCATGTACAGTACAAGAGCAATATCAACAATGAACTCTTGGCATTGACAAATGCTTGTTAATGTAAAGTATTTTTGGTTCATTACAAGTTTGGTGTGGTGACTAAAATTAGCAAAAAAAAAAAAAAGAAAAATACTGATACCTGGTGCCACTCATTGTATTTCTTGTAATTGTATTCAGTTGTATTATCTTCGGCATCAAACTGTCTTTCCATTGCTAACTGCAGGTCATCAATCAAAACTCTGTCAATGGCCAAAAGAAAATGTTATTAGTTGTCAAAACGTCTTTGCTTATTGTAGCTTTGGTTCAAACATGTTTTTTTTCTCTTTTTTACATATTTTTCTTATCATTTTCAACTTCTAAAGCCAGAACAGTCCATTAATGGTAGCTCTGTAAAGGGAATTGCTAGTTTCCTGAAAAAAAGACTCTTGTAGCATCAGGTGGATTCACATCTTATAACATTTCAAAATAATTTGAAATTCAAAGTATTCCATTCTTTATTTCTAAAGATATTTGCATGAAGATAGACTCGTAATCCTTATGATGTCTTATTTTCTGTCTGTTTGTCCCGTCCTGAAAGAGCTAGTAGCTGCAAACAAGTAGTAGGTAGAACATTTTAGTAATTTTTATGTTCGCCTTGTGCATGTGGGTGTGTGTGCATGCCACAAAATCACCTTTTGGGCAGGAATTGAAAATTTGCTCTGTCCTTGTTCATGAGGTGGGTCACAAGAAGGCTATGTTGAAAATGTGGTGTAAAAATATTAAAAAACAACACACTTATGAGCCTACATTGAATTTTGCAAATGCAGGCTTGTAACTTTAATAATTTTCAATATGTTTACCCCAGATTTATAACATAGTCATTTCTTTATAGCATCTTATGGATGTGATAGCTGTCATATTTCAAATCATGGCCAAAATGTGTTATTGCATCCCGAAAGGTGATTTCGCTGTGCCTCTTCGATATCACCTTTTGGGCAGCAGTTCAAAATTTTCTGTACCCTCGTTCATGAGGAAGAGTCAGAAGAAGGTTATGTTGAAAATCTGATGAAAAAATATTAAACAACAACAAAGTTATGAGCCTATGTTGAATTTTGTGAATGCAAGCTTGTAACTTTGGCAATTTTCAATTTTTGACGCAAATTTTCAACATAGCCATTTCTTTACAGCACCTCATGAAAGTGACAGTGGTAATTTTTCAAATCATAGTGAAAATGTGCTTTTGCATCCCAAAAGGCGATTTTGCAATTCCTGTGTGAAATCACCTTTCAGACAAGAGCTGAAAATTTTCTCTGCATGTGCTCATGAGGTGGAGTCATAAAGAGGCTACGTTGATCATTTAGGGCAAAAATATTCAAACATAACAAAGTTATGAGCCTGCAATGAAATTTGCAAACAAAGGCTCCCAACTTTGCTAATACATAATCCACACAGTGTGCCACAATGCATATAGTACCCCAGGGCTTCTATACCAGTGGCAAACATCCAGCATTGACAAATGCTTGTTAAAATTAGTCTGTTATAGGCTGGCCCAGTGGCACAGAGGGCTGAGGCACTGGATGCCTTACTTCTCATCATGCTAGTGACCTGGGTTTGTGAACAGACTCAGATCACTGGGGAGCTGGCATGGGGGGTGAGTACAGGTTTGAGCAACCGTAGGACAGCTCTCCTCTCTTGGGGTGGCCGTTGCCCCCCCATAGTTCCACTGCCACCAGATGGAGGTCTGGTAGCTAGCTTAGGTGGGAGGGGGCAGCACTTCACAGGAGAGTGTCTCAAGCCACGGTGCGTGCATGCCTTCACATGTGCATGACCAGCCAAGAACGGAAACTGGCGAAATTGGGGAGAAAAATGCAAAAAAAAAGAGAATAGTCCCTTATTACTTTTAATTTCTGAAGTGTATGGGCTGTGATATGAAAAGCAATGAATTACCTGAAAGCAGACATATCTAGTTCTGTTCCTCCCACTACATCATCAGCATGTGACCTCACTCATTGTTACATCACAAGCCCTGCTGCCTGATTAGTAATGTGTCAGAAGTTACCAAGCAAGCAGCAGGAGATCAGCTCTTCTTGGTTAATAGCTATATTATAGTCAGTTAGATTACAGTGCTGATGATGCATGGTGAAGAATAGAACTGATAATGTCAGCCTCCAGGTGGAGTGCTGTTCCATAGATCACACCTAGTACTGTCAGGTAGAACATCTTTTAATTACCAAAACAGAAAATAAAAAAAAACTTCGGATATAAGGAGTGATATTGGACTACTTTTTCTATTTATTTTTCTCCCCTGTTGGGGCAGGCTGCTCCTTCCACTGATCCCAAGCCCCACCACCCAGTGCCCCAGGGATTTACCTCAATTCTGGTCTTCCCTCATGGCTTGCCACCCATGGTGGGGGTCAGCATCTGCTGCCTGTTGACAGACTGGATACAATTTTTGGGAGAGGGCCCTGCAGCCTGGGTGCGGAGCCTGCGAGGGGGTCGGTATCATCCTGCTACACAGCTGGTAATTTTTCTGCTTTTTTCCTCCCATCAGAGGAGTGGATATGCAATGCCATCCAGACATGCCTATGCAAACTCCCTTGCATAGGAGACTGACGGCCACCGCTCCACCATTCCCCACATTGTGGTCCCTGCTGCCTGTACCCCCAGTCATCTCTAGTGGTCACGCGAATGCTGATACCAGTGTGCCCCCCTCCTCAGAGAAGGACAGCTGTCCTCTGGATACTCAAGCCAACTCTTTCTGGCTGACACCGATGCCCTGAGATCGCTCCTGACCCCCAGTCACTGGTTTAGCAGCAGGTGAGACTTGGTGTTTCAGCCCTCCAAGCCACTGGGCTGCCCATGATATCTAACTACTTTTGAAAGCTACTATTCACTTCTGGCAGTACACAAGCACTTGAAGTCATAATCTACTGCTTGTGACATCAGAATTCTTTTTATGGCAATAGGCAGTGATGTCATAAGCACTGGATTCGGTGACCATTGGGCTCCTTCTGTGTAAATGTCTGAACAACATAGAGAAAGATTAGTAATGTTCGGTATGGCTGAACTGTTAGCAGGTAGCAGATGATTGACTGGATGGAGAGATGCAGATGACTTGAAGGAAAGGTTGTTCTGAGGTGGTCTGAATAGTTGGTAGTACGTAGATGATTCTGCTATATGACTGTAACTTTGGCGTACACTCTCTCTGTCCCTGCTACAGGGACTACCACTCTTATAGGGTACTGCAAAGGCACAGGAACCCTCTTATGGAGAATTTCACTCCTATAGGTGTTGCATATATCTATAGTCCCCTTAGACCAATGTTACCTGAGTGAAGAAGATCTGAATAAGCAAATGATGACAGTCTCAGATATGTCACTTCATGTAAGGAGAGAAGTGATGCAGCCTAGGAAAGGAGATGCCAGGATGCAGTTGCCAGTATAGGATTGTAAGACCACCATCCAGCTGTAAGTCATGGGAGAGTAACTAATTAGATTAATGCTAAAATTATAACCTTCAGCATGGATGAGAGAAATAACCACCCTGTGGAGGAAACCTCTGGGGGAACCAGAGCCTTGGTTACCGTACTGCTTGGTTTGGACTAGTATTGATAATGGCTCAGACTACTGCTGAACTTGGAATCCAATTCAGAAATGAAGTTTGAATAGTAAGGCTCTTGGTCTATCCTTCTAATGGGACAATTCCATGAGGTACCACTGGAGTCAATCTGCCTGGCCGGAGAGCCCCCCCCCCCCACCGTCATAGAGGATCCCACCCTCATGGTGTGGAATGAAGACACCAGTAGTAACTGTCAAGGTTTTGCCTTATCTCAGGTGTGACAGGAGCCCTAGCATGTGACTAATGATGATATGGGAAGCTAAAGGATGCAGAATATGGAGAGAGACCAAGCAGTCCGTTGGCAGATGCTGGAAAGATTGCAAGGAGATGAGCTGCAGAGTTGATCTGCATGGCATATGGAATTCCCAGTAAGGGTTCCTACCTTCAAAGTGTCAGAGATAACATATTAAAAACACTGACAGGTGTCGCTGAGTAGATCTACATGGCTAAAAGGCCCCACCCCAACTGAGAGGGTTTCACCCTCAAGAAGCAGGAAGTCATAAATATTACACCGAAAGGTGCTACTGAGTTGACCTGTACTGCTAAAGGGGCATCATGGTGAGAGTTCTACCCTCATGGTGGGGGAAGAGATGATGGGAATGTTGACACATGCTGCCAAGTCGATCTGCATGATAAACAGGACTTGAAAAACTAAAAAAGGGCACAATAAATGAACCCAGACATCTTTCTGTTGATGCAGGTTAAAACACACTTTTATGGAGTACAAAGGCAGATAAGCTTTTATTTGCTTTTGTACTTCCTAAATGTGTGTTTTATCCTGCATCAGCCTGATGACATCTGGAGGAGCAGTTTTGTGTCCTTTTTTTTCTTAAGTGGTTCAGTGGCTGACGGTGAGCACTGCATATTGTTGTGTGTCCCTTTGCAGCTGGACCCATGGCTTAAAGGATGTCCACTTGGTGAGGGCCCCACCCTCAAGATGCAGACTTCATAGAAGCAGAATAAGCTCATTGACGTTCGTGACTGATAACTTAACAAGGTCCACACAGTTAACCTATGATGGGCAGAAGTAAAGTAGGTAGTGCTTCATCTGCCTTGGAACTCCACTTAGCTGCTATCTTCCTTTCCTAATATATTCTGCCCTTGAGACTGGCCTGAACTGAGGAGCCTCGCTCCCCAGAACTTGCACTTCACCCACTGGTGTGTGGTAGGGAGTTGCTGGATTACCGCCGCTGCTGGCATTATCACTGAGGGTGGGGTAGGTCACTACAAAAAGCCAAGACACGCTATTACTGCCTGTATGAGTGGCACCCACTGGAGTGTCAGAAGTCACAGCAGGAGTCTAATATGGGAGCCTTTTTTCTTATTTTTTGTCTTGTTTTGCAGTTGCTTTTCATAGAAACATTCAGAATGGAAGCAGCAACAGGAAGGCACACACACTGGAGCATATAAAGTAGCAAAAGTGCTAATTGATTTGACAAAACAAGTGGAGCTACCTAGAGGATGAGCAGACTGGGAAAATTAATTTGTTTGTCCTCTGGGCAGCTTCACAAATTTTGTCAAATAAATGAGCACCTTTGCTTCTTTATAATACCCTGTGTGTCTGCCTTCATGTTGTTGCTTGTGCTTTTGAGGCTATATGTCTCTTTTGGTGGCACAATAGCTTCTCCGTGTGCATGGCTGTCCCCTGTGTGTTTTCACTTCGGAATAGAAACCTGACCTCATTTCATTCCAGAGTTCACCTCAAAGGCCCATCACCTGAGGTTTATAACCTGGCCCTTGGCACCACCTGTAGGCCCTTTTTAGTGTAGTGAACAGAATGCAAACACACATAAGGATACATGAGATCCAGCAGGTAGCTAGGCCCAACCCGTGCAAGGCCTTATAAGTTAAGAAAGCAACACTGAAAGAGACATGCAACTGTACCAACAGCCAGTGCAGTTCATGCAGCATTGGGGAAATATAACTCATCCTTGGAAGGCCACTCAGCAAGCTGGCCAATGCATTCTGCACCATCTTCAGGCATCAAAGCATACATACACTGACTCTGAGGTTTCAGAGCATGCATCAGTGTTGCCAGATCTCTTGGGGAAGTGAGCAATAAATAACTGAATCCCAAATGGCAAAAGCCACTCAGACTAACATTTTAAATGCCAGCAGACTAGGCCTAACGGTCTTTCGTGTCTGCTCATTTGGTCAGCCCCCACCCTGGGAGCTGAGCTTGCTGCCCCCCTCGCCCTATCTGGCTTCTCCCTTCCCAGTCCCAGATATTCTCGCTGCACTGGACTTTGCTTCCAGAACCCTTTCCCTGTACCTGTCCCACCCCCTCTTAAACCCCTTCACCGTCTCTGCCTCCACCAGCCCCCTGGGCAGCGCATTCCATGGCTACACTACCCTCTCAGTGAAGTAGCACTTCCTCCTTTATCCCCTAAATCTCCTCCACTCCAGCTTCCACTCATGCCCTCTAGTTGTCCCCCCTCCTTTCTTTGGTGCACCCTGAATGCTTCTCCCCTATTTACCCCTTCATGTACCTGAAGACCTCTAGCATGTCCCCCCAGTCCCTTCTCTCTTCCAATGTGTACATATTTAGCTCTTCGAGTCTCTCCCCATAGGTCCTATCCCCCAAGCCCCAGATCATTTTGGTTGCCCTCCTCTGGACCTTCTCCAGGAGTTCAATGTCCCTTTTTAAGTATGGCCTCCAAAACTGCACGCAGTACTCAAGGTGCAGCCTCACCAAGCAGTTATACAGAGGGAGTATCACTCCCCTCCTTCTGGAGGTGAGCCCCCTAGTGATGCATTCCAGCATCCTGTTGGCCTTGGCCGCTTCCCTCCTACAAGTCTCTGAGTTGTTCATCTTGACATCCACCACCACCACCCCCAGGTCCCTCTCAGCCACTGAGATTTGCAGCATCCCTCCCAGGGTTTACACTTGGCCCGAGTTTCTGTCTCCCAGGTGCAGTACCTTGCATTTTCCTGCATTGAATCTCAGCTTCCACTTTCTAGACCACCTTTCCAGAGCCTCCAGGTCCCCCTGTAGGGCCATCCTCCCCTCTTCCCCATCCACCACTGCCCCCAGTTTTGAGTCATCCACAGAGAGACTCATCTCACTCCTGATACCCTTCCTTAATGTCAGAGACATAGGTGTTGAACAGGAGGGGCCCAAGGACCAATTCCTGAGGGACCCCACTAATGACCCTCCTTGGGGATGAAACTATCCTACCAACCATGACTCTCTGGGTCTGGTCCTGGAGCCAATTGCCTATTCATCTGATCATCTGGTTCCCCACCCCCATGTCTCCCAGCTTATCCAACAGGCCTCTGTGAGGAGCAGAGTCAAATGCCTTGCTGAAGTCAAGAAAGAGGACGTCCACCGGTCTACCCAGGTCCAAAGCACTTGTCACCCGGTCATAGAACTCCACAAGGTTTGTCTGACATGATTTCCCTGGGATAAATCCATGCTGTCTATCATCCAGGCACCCTGACTTTTCCAGGTCCCCCCCCAGCCTCTCCTTGACAATGCCCTCCATCGCCTTGCCCACCACCGATGTCAGGCTGATGGGCCTGTAGTTCCCTGCCACCTCCCTTGACCCCCCCCTTGTGGATAGGCACTATATGCACCATCTTCCAGTCCTGGGACACCCACCCTGTCCTCAGAGAGATGATGGGTTTCACTAGGACATCTGCCAGTTCCTTCAGCACTCTGGGATGGAATTTATCTGGCCCCAGTGCTTTCTCCATCTTGAGGGACCTGAGGGCTTCTCTCACTCTTGCTGCCATGATTTCCACCTCCTCTACCTTGTCCCCCTGCTTTGCCTTTCCCCCTCCTGTCAGTGATGGCTCCCTCTCTCCCCAGACCCGCCAATTGTTAAGGGTCCCCTCTCCTCAATTTCTCCATCTCCTCCCATGTATGATGCAGCCCCCCATTTTCCTTGATGAAAACTGATTCAGTACTCATTAATACCTCAGCCTGCTCCCCCAGGTCTTGTGCCCCCCCATTTTATTCCTGCTAATCTGCCCCTTCACCCTTCATTTTTCCCCAATGTATCTAAAGAACCCTTTGTTCCCTCTCCTAATTTCCCTGGTCAGGTTCTGCTCCTTCCCTCACCACCCTAGTGGCCCTTCTGGCCATCAACTCATACTCCCCTCAATCCCTTTCACTCCTTGAGCACTTGAAATGCCTACAGGCTACCTTCTTTTCCCTCACCACCTCCTGAACCTACCTGGTCTATCAGCAGGTTTTATTGGCCCTACCGCATTTTTGTCTTACTCTTGCACAGGTGCTGGTAGCATCCTGCACCGCCCTCCTGATGATTTCCCACCTACTGTCAGTGTCCATGTCTGGCCCAATCCCATCCAAATGCTCCTTAAGGTTCCTTCCCGTTTCCATGAAATCTGCCCCCCCCGATAGGGGTGTAGCTACAAGGGTGCAGGGGGTGCAGTGGCACCTGGACCCACAAGGTTTGAGGAGCCCAAATCATAATTTTGATGTTTATTCAAAACTGGGGAATGACCCTATAACATCGCCTTGCACCCAGGCCCTCTGGGAATTTGCTACACTGCTGCCCCCTGAAGTCAGTTACCTCCGTCTTTGTGCAGCCTTCTACCCCTCCTAGGTCCAGGCAGAACCAGACCGTGGCATAGTAGCTCCCCGCCAATGGGTCCCTTACCTCCAGGCCCCCAATCTGGTCACTGTCTGCCAGGACCACATCCAGTATCTGTGCCCCCCTGATCGGTTCCCCCACCAGCTGAGTTAAGAATGCATCTTGAAAGACATCCAACAACCTTTGTTCCCTGGCCACCGAGGATGTTATAGTCTTCCAGTCCATTTCTGGCATGTTTAAGTCCCCCAACACCACTACCCTTCCCCTGCCCAATCTGCAGTGTCTCCCAGCATCTGCCACCAGACTCTCCTCCAGCTCCTCCGTAAGCGCAGGGGGGTCTATACACCACTCCTATTTTTACTCTCTTGCTCCCCCATTGTTATCAAGATGATCCACATCACCTCCACAGTTCCCTCCACCTCCTCCACTCCTCCTATGCCAATGCAGTTTTTGACTATTATTGCTACCCCTCCTTCCCTTCCCTCCCCCCCGTCCTTCCTGAACATGGTGTAACCCTCCAGGTTCAGGTCCCAGTTATGCCCTACAGTGGCCAAGGTCTCAGTGACCATTGCCACATCCACCTCTCCCTCAGTTAGCATCACCTGGAGCTCAGGCATTTTATTGCCCAATCTCCTGGCATTTAGCAGGACTACCTTCCACCCTTTCCCTATATTTCCATTTCCCCTGCTCGTGTTCCCATGGAATTCTGCCTTCTCCCTGTCTGCACCTTACCAGTTGGCCTTTTCTCACATTCCTCCAGCTGTCTGGGGGGGTGGAGACAAAGTCCCTCCTTTATCGAACCCCCTCGACAGCCTTTTCTCCCATCCCTCCCCCCTTCACAAGTTTAAATGCCACCTTTCACCAATGAATGCCTCTGTTTTCAATTTAAGATTTCCTCCAGTCCAAATTGAGCTGGACGCCCCAGCCTCATCAACCTATACTTCTTTGGTCCCACACCACCTGAGCCACTGGTTTATCTCCATCTTCCTTTGTGTTTCATCAGGCCCTTGGCACTGGCAGGATTTCCAGAAGAAAATCACACATCCTATGTCATGACAGACCCTGGCAAACTCCCTGAACCTTGCCTGTATCTCTAGTTCACTATTTCCCTCAATGTCATTGGTACCCAGGTGGATCAGTATATCTGGGGAACCTCCACAATTCTTTGCCAGCTAATATACCTCATGCTTGGCCCTGTGCACCGTTAGTCCAGGGAAGCATTTTGTTCTAACCAGGCAGGCTTCCTCCTCCCTATCCCATTTGATACCCCTGATCATGGAATCACCAAACAGGAGCATTCTGACCGCCCCTTTTCCTCCATTTCCCTCCTTTCATGTCCCTCATCCTTTCTTCCAGCCCCTCCCCTGAGCCAGATCCTTGCTCCTCCCCCTATCTGGGTGCCACCTGCCCCCCCCTTATTGAACTTGGGTACCACCTCCCCTCCGATCCTATACCTCCCTTCCTCTCAAGTATCCTTCTGTACCCCGCTATGCCTCCATCACTGCTCATGACTGGTCCTTCCCCCCCTTCTGCTAAACTAGCCTGACTTGTCCTCCCTTCCTTCCCATCTCTGTTCAGACCCTCCTTGCCTGTTGTGCTCCCCTGGTCTAAACCCTCAGCTCCCTTTACTGTATCCTCCTTGTACTTCTGATCCTTCTCCTTGCCCTTTCCTCCCAACTGGTCCTTCTCCTTGTGCTTTCCTCCCTCTACCCCCTCCTCCTCCTGCTCTGCTCCCCCCGTTTTACTGCATTCCAAGTTCCCCCTGTTCTTCCTGTTATTTGGCTCCCACCTCCCACCTCCTGCCCCCCAGTCCCTTTCCGACTCTAACCACCCCTGTCATGGCTTCATCAGCCCCCTCATCCTCAAGCAGAAGAAGAGAATTGAAGCGGTTACTGAGCTTAAGGTCTGATCCACCTCCACACCTTGTTTCCTTCTGTCCAGCCCCAGCCATCTGCCTACTTCCCTGAGAATGTCCTCCCTTTGTCCCCCCTCTGTGAGGATCCCCAGATACCTGCCTGCTTCCTTGGTAGTGTTCTCCTTTTGGGCCCCCTCTGTCAGGGTCCCTATATGACCCCCGAGTACTGTCTTGCACTCCTTTCCCTATGCCCCCACCCCTAGTGCTTGGTGCAACCCTGTGGGAGAGCCCCTGTCCTATTCCCCAACCATACCTCCCCCCTCCCTCCAGCTGTCTCCTAATCCTCTCAACCTGCTCCCTAAGCTGTGCCAGTTGGTAGCACACTGGGCAACCACTGAACTTCCAAGCCCAGTCCAGTATCATGGCTGCCCCACACCCTGTGCACCCCACCACCCTCCCAAAGATGGCAGCCCTAATGATGTGTGGTCTCATCCCCCTCCAAGTAGTTTTCTTGGGTGAACCACTAGGTTCACCACTAGTCCAAGATACACACCTACTCACTAATCAGGTCACCTACTAATCCTAAATACAGTCCCACAGTAAACAGGTATCCCTATTACTAGGTGCAGTACCACACAGTAAACATATAGGGGAAGTGTACGACTCCCTAAGCTCCTCTCTCCCAGCCTTTAAACCCAACCCCCCATTGCAAGAACTAAATGAGCTGCACCTGAAGCTTTTTTCACCAGTTGCAGGGCAGGTGTTCCCCTATAAATGAACCAAGCTCTGGGGAGGGAGGGGTGGGGAGGTGGATTAGGGCCCACACCCAACTCTCACGATAGTGTATAAGCCCTGTGTCTGCCCCTCACTGCACCTCCAAGCACTGCAACCTCCTCTGGAGGAAGGTCCCACATAAACACTGTAACTAAGATGGTGTCTGTTGTATATGTCCCTTCCCCCTCTCACCAGGCCAAACTGCAGTTTCCTGTCTGAGCTCCACCTGAATTACTCTCTCAGTAACAGCCCAAACTATTCAACAGCACAGATTAAATACCATAGCCCATAATTTCACTCAGAAACAGCTGCAACTCACAGTACTGATTGTAAATCCCCACAAATTTTTCCCCTCACAACACAAACAATTTCAATATCAAAATAAACTGAAAAAAGAGAACTAAAACTAATGTACTTCCCTGAACTGCACTCCTGCTGTAGTTTCTCCCTAGTGTGTCTGTGAACTAGTGCCAACACCTTGATCTCAGGTTTCAGCTCTCCATCCAGAATGACCAGTAGATGTGTCCTACCTGGATTTCAGCAAGGCCTTTAACACTGTTCCACATAGGAGGCTTATAAACAATCTGTGAAGCCTGGGAGTGGGTCTCAAGGTAGTAAACTGGGTCAGAAATTAGTTAAGATTAGTTAAGGGATAGCACACAGAGAATGGCAGAGTTCATTCCAAAGAGAGAAGGGTGACTAGTGGGGTGCCACAATGATCAGTTCTGAGGCCAGTCCTCTTTAATGTCTTCATAAGCACCAGTAGCCGGAATGGAAAGTATGCTTCTTAGCAGACAACACTAAGATCTGCAACAGGGTTGACACTCCAGGGGGGCTGGAAAAAATGAGAAGGGACTCAAGCAGGTTTGAGGAATGGTAAAGAGTTTGGCAGCTAAGAATCAATGCAAAGAAGTGTAAAATCATGGATTTGGGGCACATAAATCTGGGGAGGAGTACACAATGGGGAAGGGGTGGTACTGATGACCACCAAACAGGAAAGGGACCTGGGGATAATTATGTCTGATTATCTAAAGGTGACCAGGCATTCTGAAAAGGCTGTGGGGAGAGCCAGTGGGATTCTGGGGTGCATAGGGAATGGTATCACCAGCAGAAAAAGGAGGTGGTGATACCACTGTACAAATCATTGGTGAGACCCCCTCTGGAGTACTGTGTCCAGTTCAAGAGGCTGCATCTCTGGAAGGACCTAGTCAGAATAGAAGCAGTTCAGAGAAGGGTAACGAAAATTGTGCAGGGTCCGCACCAAAAATCATATAAGGAGAGACTAGAGGACCTCAATATGTATACTTTGGATGTGGGGGTGGGGGGGATTATGATACAGACTTTCAGATACCTCAAGGGCATAAATAAGGTACAAGACAGTAGCATCTTTTAGAAAAAATATGTTAAAAAAGGGGTCATGATATGAGGCTGGAGAGGGGTAGACTTGGGGATAATGTGAGGAAATATTTTTTCACAGAAAGGGTGGTGGATGCATGGAACAGCCTCTCAGTGCAGGTAGTGGAGGCAAAAATACAAGGGGAATTAAAGAATGGATGGGATAGGTACAAGGGAACCCTAGCAATTGGAAAGAGAGGGTAAAAGTCAGAGATCAAGTAGGATCTGTAGTATTGCAGTAGGTAGGGAAAATGGGCAGACTAGGTGGGCCGAGTGGTACTTACCCACTGTCAGTTTCTAATGTTTCTATGATCCCCAAATTTTTCACCTTTGTGGTAGCCAAGTGTCTAGAGGGACTGAGCCGAAGCCTTGTCTCCCTCTTGGTGGCTACTACTTCCCCTATGACCAGAATCAACTACTAGTACTCCAGTCTTGCCAACACTGAGTCTCAACCAGCTCAGTGTTATCCAATCTTGGATCTCAGTCAAGCATTTATTAAGCACATCCACCATACCAGGCATCCTGGTGCAAATGACAGGTAGAGTTTTAAATACTAAGTTCCATTGTGATTTAAGGTCTGACCTGAAGGCACATTAGGCCTCTTTGTGGTGGACCTGCATTCCACCTTTGAAATATGTTAGGACCACAGGAAATAATTCTCTACTTTTTGCATCTTTCCCCCTCTTAAAATCCATTGCGCAGTAGTGTCTCTATGTCTGTCTACGCCTTTTTCAAGTTACGGTGGGTTGGTCACCTACAGTAGCCCTGTCCTATCCCCTTAAAATGTATTCCTTCATTTTGTATCCCTTCTTTTTCTAAATTCCTTCCTTTGGGGCCCTGTGTAATAAGTGCCTAGAAATGTATGAAAGGCACATAGAAATGCCATGATAATTAATAGCGGCATACGGAATGAGTGCGCTCTATAATGGTGCCTATTTAAGAGGTTGAAACCATTAAATACAGTTAATGTGTATTAATTACAGTTCCAATGTGTATTTGCAGGTATATCCTGCTTATGTTTGTAGGACTTGATAGCTCCTAATGAAAAAAAACAGGGCTTATAAAAAAGATGAATGCAGATATCTGCTGACTGGGTTAGCTTTGCTGAAATTAATTTTTTGCTAGCCTTGATAAAAAGGTTTAAAATGTGCATTTTTGATAAAATGTTAAAAGGAAGGCTTATAAACTGCTTTTATGCAGATCATAAAAAAGGCTCCTGACTAAATTCATGCAGGAAATCTAACAAAAATGAATCTGTTGTCTTGCTGGTATAAAGAATCGGATTTTAAAGTAAAACCGGGAGTTGAATGTTTTTTTATTTTTTATTTTCCAAGTCCGCTCTCCTGACTGCATTAATACAGTGATTTTAGTAAGGCAGTACACTGGAGAGAGCTGGTGGTAATGATTTTGCAAGAAAACCCTGCCTCTTTCATTTTTGTGGCCTTATGAAGTAGAAGTGCCTAAAGGAAAAGAAACAGCCACAAGTTAAGTACAGGGAGCACAGTTTGGAAATGGAGCAGCAAAACCTTTACTTTTACTTTTGCTGCTCCATGTTCCGCAATGAACCGCCTGGCTCCCCGAAGCATTTTTCTTTCTTCCCTGCCCCCTGGCATGTTTGGAAACTGAGAGGTAGCTAAATAACAAGATTAAAGGAGTGGAATCACTCCTTGCTCCTTCTCTTGGGTCTCCAGAGTAACGAATAGGAGCGGCTGGCCGGCAGAGTGCCAATTGCAATATTTCACCCGCTGCTCCACCAAAGGGTTTTAAATATGAAGACTTTGTGGGTAAATTAGCAAGGGGCATAAAAAGGAGGAATAACCAAGATTGTTTCCCCTTATTTTCTTGTCTGTAGGAGCCCAGAATAGACAGAAGAAACCTATTTACAACTAAAACAAAGAGTTACCTGAATCCAGGAGCCAGAGAAAATGAGCAGTATAGTGAAAACAGTGCCCTCTCATGTCCTGTTTTCTACTGTACAGAGCTGCCATTCTCCAAAGAGTGGGAGGGACTAAGGTCTCATTATAGCCTATTTAAATATGCAAGGATGTTTTTCTAAGTACTAGATGTTTGTTATTAAACAAAACCTGCTGCATTAAATAACTATACACAGATGTTTATGTGTATGGGACATTCTACCCGATTGTTTAATTTTAAAGCTAGAAAATTGTATGTTTTAGCTAAGAGGCAGGTCATGTAACCCAGATAGTCAGCATAAATATCCCTCCTAGTGGAGAGGATTGGCAGATGAGCCTTGATTATCATAGTGCAAGGAGCTACTGAAGAAGTAGCTGAGGATCGACCACAGAGGGAAGGATCTGGATGTAAAGATCAGTACTGTGGAAAGATACCTGTTGTAGCAGTATTTGTTTTGCTTTGCTTATTTTTTTATTTTAGTTTATTATTTTTGGAGAAAATAAATACCACACACTTTGGTGTGTCTTAAAGCATTTTCCTGAGTTTGTGTTATCTATCCCACTCCCTGTTACATCCTTAATAAGTGTTCAGCATGGATGTTTTTACTACGAATGTTGTGTTTTCTTTTTTGCAAATCAGGTGGACAAAGACTGGAGAAGTGGAGGTGAGTTGAAAATGCTATGCACCTAACACATCAGAAGGAACATGGAGAGGTGGGGGCAGGGTTTAAAGGTTTGCTCCAGAGAGTTCCCCAGTGCCTAGTTCCTACTCTTTTAGTTACATCAAGGCAGCATAAATCAACCCTGAACAGGCCCCCCTCACAAAATTAGGGGAATCTCATACTTGAGGGCATAAGCTACATTGATATTTTGAGCAAGGAATGATTTTACTTGGCATCTTTCATACAAACTGTATCTTGTATCCCAAAACACTTTACAATGTGGGGTTGGGGGTATTGTCACCATTTTTAGGACACAGAGAGACTGAGAGGGCCCACAAATTTAGAGAAAGATTACAGGCAGTTTAAATATGAGAGGAGTTACAACTTGCTCAGAGCAATCCAATGAGTAAGTGGTGTATGTAGGGGTCCAACCCAGGTTTCCAAGTTCACAGCTATGTGTTCTGATCACTGGACCAGACTGCTTCATTTCCAGCAAACTGTCAGGAAATATCTGTGGAGTCCTGAGTAAGAGTGTTTTAGGCAGGAAGAGATAGGCCTCGATAAGATTTTAGTTGCTGGAATTACCTTGACAGGGAGCTCAGCTTCATAAGTATTCTGCCTGGTTTATTGTAAATCCAGAGGACCAAAGAAGACAACACAAACATAATCAGTTGTAAATGGTCTTTTGAAGCCAATGCTTGCTGAAACCTACTACTGCAAATATATTTCAGTTACAGAACAATACCTGTCCTGAGCTAGAAACCCTGATCCAGATATCACTATGTTAGCTTTCAAGATTGTAATCTAAAAATATTCGATCAATTACAAAACAGATACAATTGTAATCGACATACTGATATTCCATTCCACTCTTCTCCAGTTGAGTCTGGATGTATGAAGCCTGATCGGCAGAAACGTGGAAATCCATAGACATCTTTGGTGATATCTGATCAATGGAATCTGGATGCCAGAAGTCAAGCTGAAAGGAGTAATGCAAAATAACACACACAATTACTACAGATCTTGATTTAACATTCCCAGACAGAAAAGGACATTCCTTCTAATTATGTTCCTACAGTTTTGAACCTCATTGGTAGAAGTCACCAAGTATACTACACAATTTGGGACATTTCTCCATTGTATTGTAGGGGTGTAGTAGCACCCGATTATCAGAGTTGAGAAGGCATTTCTATGACAAAGCCTAATTTTTGCACCTTAATGCTATGGCTGTCACTGGAAGAATAACCTGAAATGTGGCAACGCATGTTTTCAGTGCCAGAATCTCTTGGTCCTTAACATTCGGTAATATTTGGTAGTGGTTTAAATGTTGTAGAAAGCTGAACACAGAAAAAAATTATATTTCTTTATACTTTTTTTCTCTCTGATAGCACAAAACTGGCTGAGAGTTCAAATCTAAAATGTTTAGGTTCGTTAACGTTTGACATAAAGATGATTCTTTGACAAGTGGCTTTATGGAGAACTTTGTAGTTTTGAAATTATTAAGAAAATAAAATCCCATTTTTACTCATGTGCAATTATTTTTTTCACAGATTTTTCAAGTGTGGCTGTGTGTGGTTACTAATAGTTTTATTTTTTCAGCCAGATAGCCCTTTAGGGTCCCAATTACAAAGACAACAAAATGGACAATTTCTTACCTCAAAAAACAACAATATGGGGGGGGCACATTTCAAGTTATAAGTTATCAGGAACTTGATTTATTGTGTATTGTGTTAAAAGACATTTGTTATATCAGAGGGGCTGGGTGAGAAAATAAGCATTGGTTAGTCACAGTAAAATGGTAAAGTAGTAGCACAGTAACATACAGTAGCAATTTAAGGACATCAACTTTTAAGTCCATCATGTGTGCCCCCCCCCAAATGCAGGCGTACAATAAATATACTGTGCAAACAGGTACCAGTTTATAGGACAGGGTGTATTTTTTTTTTTTAGCAATAATGGGTTCTTAGAAAAACATCAGTATACCTATTTTGTTTTCATTTTCATACATTTCTCAACTGAGAAACAACGGTTTTAATTTTTTTAAAGTATCTGCTCCCATGCCTTGCTTACCATGAAAAAAACCCATCTTGGTGTGGAGTTGTTCTGCTACCCTTCAGAGACGTGTGCTAGTACTATTCTGATATAGTCGCTGTTTCAATCTCAAATTTACAGTTAGTGGAAGATATTTTAAAAAATTGCTAGTGGCTGCCATATTTACTGACTTGAGTCTTTTATTACACAATTATTAATAAAGCTGTTTTAAATCTATGATGAAATCAAAAATACACTGTGATGAACCTAATGATGCTACATTATTGCCCCCAAAAATATATGATGAAATATTTTACTGAATAACAAATTGTGCAGTTTTAAAACTGCTATGTAAGTCTCTATTTAAGGCCCTGTCCACTCTGTGACTTTAAAATCTTTTTGACTCTATTAATATAGTTTCCACAGTTTGCATCCACACTGTAACATGGTAAAACCATTCTACAAACCATGCTGTAAAACTATGTTCTAGCTCTGCTGGAGTTGGGGAGGGGCGCTAGAACTGTTTTCTTAACACAAAGTACCAGCAGTGAGTAAGGCAACCATTCTGAAACTTGGGTTAACGACAGCCTGCACAAGTGTCAAAAGGCAATATAGGGATATACAGCCCCAAAATAAATTGGAAAAAACACATGGCATAACTCACAGTGAGATAATAAATTCTAATATGGCTGTTTTACTGATTTTCAACCTACTCCACTATCATGGGTATCACGTAATCACAACAGCCCCCTCAGTACCTTGTACCAGTGACACAATGCTGTATGGAACCCAGACAGGATAGTGGGGTGTATGCCCACATTGTGGATGCTTTGAACATTGTGTCAAAACCCATTTAAAATGTTTTTGATAAGTTTTGAAAGTCTGTACAGGGCCTTAAGCTCAATTGTGCATTACCTTTTTTAAAGCACATTTTTAAAGGCTGTTTAGACGGAGTTAAACAATTGCCATGTGGTACAATTGGACCAATGGGATGGTTAGTTTTCTGCACTGCTCTCTCTCTCTCTCCTGTGTTTCACTATTAAGCAATAATACACAACAGGGCATGGTATATTACAAGATATCATCACGACTCAGATGCATTGTGAATCACAAGACCATAGACAGAATGACTCATGCACCTGAAAAGTAACAATATATCATGTTATGACATGCCCTGGAGTGTGTTATAATAACTATTGTATAAAACAAAAAAATATATCATACAGCCATAATTTTCAATTCAATAAAATTTACATGATCAAAAATATTCCCAACTTTAACAGGTTAAAAAACCTTAAAGTTATCGAGTAATAGTTAAATGCACCTTGGGAATGCCTGGTATGGGGTGATTCTCAGCCACCTAAGGTAAGATCCTTTGAAGAGAATCCCAGTATGGTGATTTATTGGTCATCTTAAGAGGTTTGTGACTGAAACTTTTTGAACTGTTATTATGTATGGGGTTTTGCAACAGTTGTCAGTCATCATGTTTTTTTATTCCTTAAGGCCATTGTATAGTACCAGTTAACTTATGCATGAATGTACAGTACCTGCACAAAGCTGGCCAAGTTGATCAGTATGTTCATGTGTTCTTCATTCTGTGGTTTTACTCGGAACACCTTATCCCTTAGAAAACAGAAATATTGGAGAAACAGATGATATTTAGAGTAATGTGTGTGCAACTAAAGTTGAACTAGGATTCTATAATGCTACATGCATTGTAAGAGGGTATAAGTATAAGCATATTGGCCCCTATGCACAATAGGGATTAGGGTACATACCACAGGCACATACTCTGCCCATGGAGCTCCATACCTGCAGACAGGTGTGCACCTGGTGGCATTCATGACTGCCGGCCACCTGTCAGTGGCCCCACCCTCCCTGGTGTGCAGATTCACATGTGTGGATAGGGGTGGAATTGCAGTCCCTGGCGGGCAGCCAATGGAATGCCCTGCTTGGGACCCAGAGTAGATCCACTATGCATGATGGCACAAGACCGGGATTGTGCATCAGCACCCATGTACTGTATGGGTGGTCACCATCAGCAGAACCCTCCTCCCCTGACACACAGTGGGACACTGACCCTGGGACCTGTGGTATCACCGCCCACACACAGATGAGCCCCCCTGCTGCACCATCCACACCACCCCTTACCCCCAGACCTTGCAGGAGGTGCTGCAGCCATGGGCAGCCAGTGGCAATGCCCACTGCACACCTCCTCCACCACCTGCACTGGGGTGGGACATATATGTGCAGGGGGGACCCAAGCTTCAGGGACTGAGGGGGCCCTTGAATGTTGGCGGGAGGGAGCTCAGGACCAGTTGTGGTGGGGGGTGGACCCTGTGGGTGCATGGGCATGGCCGCATACATCTGTTATGGCAGGTCCCCCCCTTCTGTAGCCTGCATTGCTCACTGCACCCCTGCAGACAGCACTACATGCCATAGTGACTGCCGCATAGTGCCACCATGCCCCCCGACCTGCAGTGCATTGCTTTCCACGTGACCGGAGGATCAGGTGCATAGGGGCTTCTCACCCCAGTTAGTGCATCCCGCACAGGGGGTGCCATGGGCATGGAGTGTCTCCACGCAACAGATACGTGGTGCATAGCCACTCTGCCCTTTCATGCATAGGGGCCAATGTAAGGGATAACCTTCAGACTGAGGAAAAAAATCAAACTCATTTTAAGGTCTCTTTTAAAACTCAAATAACATTTCTTCCTGAAAGTAGAAGTTAGTGAGGGATTTCTCTTGAAGCTACCATAGCAACAGAAATGTTGTAATTTCTCATATACTTGTAGTAAGACACATCAAGAGATAGTTCTTGTATTATTGGCCAGAACACAGTTCTGCCTAGTTACAGAACTTGTTTTCCAAACCTTTTGTTTGTTTTTTGTGTGTGTGTGTGGGGGGGGGGCTGAAGTAACAGACCAGAATTTGTTTTCTTGAGTTAAAGAGAAGAAGAAAGATGAAGGAGACAAGTGGGTTGGAGTGTTCAAGTTCAAGTTTGAAACAAGAGCAGAGATACAAGGTTAAGTAGTATAAGAAATGCAGTATAAAAAGTGTCCTGAGACCTACATTCTAAGAAAACAAATAAGCATAATGTGGTATTTGAGTTATAGGCTTTGCATACAAGTAATATAACATTTATACATACATAGAAACATAGAATTTGATGGCAGACAAGGACTGCTTGGCCCACCTAGTCTGCCCATTTTCCTACCTAACAGATAAGCTGCAGATCCTAATTAACCAACAGCTTACTTCCTCCTATCCCCACTAGGACTGCCTTATGTCTGTCCCATGCATTCTTGAATTCCCCCACTGTTCTTGACTCCACAACCTCCTCAGGAGGCTGTTCCATGCATCCACAACCTCTCTGTGAAAAATACTTCCTCACATTACCTCTGAGCCGTCCCCTCTATCTTCAAATTGTGCCCCTTGTTCTTGCACATCTCTTTTTCTGAAAGATGCCACCTCTTGGACTTTGTTGATTCCCTTGAGGTACTTGAAAGTTTCTAGCATGTCTCCTCTCTCCCTCCTTTCCTCAAGGGTATACATATTAAGCTCCTTTAGTCTTTCTTCGTATGTCTTCTGGTGCAGACCCTGCACCATTTTGGTTGCCCTCCTCTGGACAGCCTCCACTCTGTCTACGAATAAGAAAAAATGTAGCACACAGTGGTATTTGGGTTACAGGTTTTGCTTATAAATAGTATGACATCTACGCATACATGAGAGGCAAGACAGACAGTTAGCTGTTAGGGAGTGGGGACCAGAGAATGTCCGTAAGTGCTTGCATATAAAAGGTAAACCTTAAAGAGGAAATGCTAGTTGATATAGCATTGGCAGGTTTCCTGGACAACTGATTTAGCCATGGATTTGAAGAGGTCAAAATGTACTAGTTTAGTGAGCTGAAGTGCTGACTGGAGCTTGTTCCAGGCTGTAGGAATGGCATATTGAATAGTCGCTTCACCATGGCGGGTGTGGAATTTAGGTATGACTAACATGACACTGGTATTTTTCCTAAGGGAGTAACAGCTGCTGGAACAATAAAACAGGGATGTGATGTACGTGAGATGTTTGTTCAGTAGTGCTTTATAGACCCACGCATGATTATGGAGCATCCTTCTAGAGGTCAGGGACGTCCAGCCTACTAATGAATAAAGAACAAAGTGGTGGATTCTAAAAGGGGCATTAGTTATAAAGGGTAGGGCACGGTGGTAAAGAATGTCTAACTTGTGCAGTTTAGAAGCTGAGCTACTATTACAAATGATGTCAGCATAATCCAAAATAGGAAGAAAGGTAGCTTGGACTAACCTAATCCTAATGTCTGCGGGGAATAGTGTTTTGTTCCTAAAGAAAAAACCCACTCTGGCTTTTAACTTTTTTGAAAGGGTTTTTGATATGTTCTGCAAAGGTTAGCTTACTGTGGAGCAAAATTCCCATATCTTTAAATTTGCCAATGGCCTCTAGGGAGTCCCCTAACAATGTTGTAATGTGTGCAGAATTGGCTTGTTTGCAAAATGGTACTGGAGGATTGCTGGGTAAAAAGAATGTAACTTTAGTTTCCTTGACATTTAGTAGTAGTCTGGAATTTATTAGATTGCATTGCAAAAGGTTAAAGTCGGCCTGTAACGCATTACTAAAGTCTGATAGGGAGAGTTTGGAAGTGCGGAGGATGGTATCATCAGCAAAGAAGTGTAGATTAGAATTGTGAATATTGTTGTTTAAGGTATTTATATAAATTGAAAAAAGTAGTGGCCCAAGGATGGATCCTTGTGGTACACCTCTTGTGAGCGGTAGCGGGGAGGATAACAGCACATCGAGTTTGATACACTGTGATCTGCCTGAAAGGTAGCTAGAAAACCAATTTAATGAACAGTTGCTTAGCCCATGCTCTTTGAGTGCAATGATTATTAAGTCATAGTTAACAGTGTCAAATGCTTTATTTAGGTCTAGGAAGACAGTTCCGTTGTATAGTTTGTTATCAAGGGTGTTAAACCAATTATTTGTTACTGTGGCTAGTGCTGAAGCCATGCTATGTTTTTGCCAGAATCCAGATTGCAATGGATTAAACAAGTCTAAATTTTCTAGGTGGTCTTTTAGCTGATTGTTAACTACTTTTTCCAGTAGCTTTGACGGTACAGGAAGAATGGAGAAGGAGCCATAGCTGTTCAGGTCACTTGGATCACTTGACTTGAATAATGGCAGTAAGAAGGCTGTTTTCCAGGGAGAGAGAACTGTTCCTGATGTAATGGACAGGTTAAAAAGGTATGTTACAGGGGCTGTTAAGAGATAATACCCGAGTTTTAAAAATGCCAGATCAATACTATCGGCGCTAGCACTCTTCTTCATATCCAGGTTTACTAGTAGGTCCTCTACTTGCTTAAATGTTACTGATGACCAGGGCCACTGGAAAATTGCGGGCGCAATTTTTCCGCAATTTTCACCCTTCTCCGCACAAAATCCGCAATTTCTTGCAATTTCTTTCATTTATGGAATTTTTGACTGAAATTGTATAAAAATATTTAAATTCTCAAGGAAATCTACTCAGATATGGTACACGGACTTGGATTTGACCAAAACAGTACAGTGTGAGGTGAGAAGGGTCAAATGTGACTCTGCTTTCATGTAATTCTCTTCCCTGCTTTGGTTTCAGAATCCTCTGGTCATGCATATGTAGACTTGAACACTTAAAATCTGTGTTAAAGCAGACTATCAGAGAACTTTTTGCTGACACAGGGACTGAAACAATAGTCGTGAGAAGAGGTGCAAAGTACCCCATTCACCTAAATGAAACATTGACCACAATGCTTGTTTTTGAATGGTAGGGTAGATTTTCCTTGTATAAATACTTTCAATCTGAAAGGATTTTGATTCAAATGTGTCAAGAGTTTGGATGGCCCTGCTGATTATAAACTTGAAAGTGCTTCTGAGGGGGGTTGGTGACAGTGATTCCTTACATGTCAGTCTGCCACAACTGTATACTCACATACAAAGCCTACAAAAAGCAAACGTTTCTGAAAACATGCTGAACAGGTTAAGTGTAGTTAAACAGTTACATTCAAATAGACAAAATAATTGCAACCCAAGTAAAATTACTGCAAACCGAGTAGAACAAAAGTACAATGTATTAAAAAACTATTGTATGATGTAATGAAAACCTATTGGTATGATTTGATACTTTTATCATGTGATTTTAAAATGTACTTACAGTGCTGATTAAGAACAGTAATCATTTTAACAAAATAAATATTTTTCTTACTAGACCTTTATTAGGCACCCTGGTTAGGTGTTTATTTTTTTTCTTGCACCAAAGCAAGTAGTTTAAACAGGCTTCATTATTTAACATCTAGAAACTGGCAAAATATGTTGTTTCAGGATGTATTCAGTACAGACTAACTGTAAATTACTGAATAAAATGTAGTTAGCACTGCATGACTTAGATGTCTTGATTTTTAGAAGATATGCTACATAATGATTAGTTTACAGTGCATTTCAAAAACACACATCTTTCTTCATATTAAAAGCATTTACAAGTGGCAATACATTTATCTAACAATTTATGTGATCAATACATGCTGCAGCAGACAATAAAATATATATTAGGGGGCAGTAGGGATGTATAGTGAACCCCCCGCAATTTTCCCGCAATTTTTGCAAGAAAATCCCCGCATTTTTGGGTAAAATTTTCCGCAGTTTTCCAGTGGCCCTGCTGATGACAGACTGAAGGACTCTGGATCCTGCTGGTCGGCAGCAGCATCCATTGGTGCAGGGAAATCTATTAGCCCAGCAGCTGGGGAGGATTCAAAGACTAGACCCGCTGTCACAAAATGTAGTAGTAGTAGTAACATTTTATTTATACAGTATAACACCATTAAGACTATAATATGTCATATTTACAAGGTGAACCTGTGTAAATTTTTACATTTAAAATTTTCTGTACAACATCAAATACAAAACAATTGGACATCAAATACAAAAAACAATACATATAGACCAACTCACATCATAACATTACAATCTAGTACCAATGCTAAAAGTGTCTATGACGTGGACACTTAGTTTCTCAGGTATAGTATCCCAGTTAGATATAATTTCTCCTTGTGACTTGATTTTTATGAGTATTGACAGGGGGATTCTATGACCATCAACAGATCTGAGTGTTCACCAGATTTTTGCTGGTTAACCTTCGGTGCCTTCAAGGGTAGAGAATTAATAACTGGTTTTGATGGTTCAGATCAGTTTGGTACAGCCATTGTGTGAGGCTCTGAAGGCCGCTTAGTCTGAAAGGGTTTTTTTATGCCTAGCTGTGGCCCATAGTTTGTCCCATTCAGTTCAAGCTAATTTCAGTTCGGGGGTAAACCAGGGACTAGAGATTTATTTTAACTCAACATTTTATGAATGGGGCATGTTATTGACAATGTTTAGGAGAGTTTTGTTAAAAATATCAACAGCCTCATCCACTGAGGGGGCTAAATAGAAGTTGTGCCAGTTGATGATCCTGAGGCCAGCAAGATAGTGACTGTGGCTATTGTCAGATCTGCTCCACTACAGTCAAGGTGAGAGGAAATGCTGACAATATGAACTGACCAAGCTGAAATGAAGCTGTTTTCAGAAAGGTGCAGTCTCCAGACCCAGACGATAGCCATCAGAGATGGGAGGAAAAATATTTCAGAAAATGATAACAAAGATGGACAACAGAGCTAGACAGGAATGTTGCAAACTGTATGGGAGAGCTTATGATCTGCAGTCTAAGCACAGTCTAAAAATCAGAAGCAGTCCATCCATTAAGCCTGTTGTAGGGACTCATTTTAGGGAGCACCAGTTCAGTACCAGCAATGTAGTCTGGACCCAAGCTAACCAGCCAATCATCCCATATTCATTTTACCAGTTCATACAAATGAGTACAGGATGGTACATTTTCACTGTTTCTTGACACACAGGTACTATGGAGACCCAACAGGAGACAGCCTTTCCAGATAGAAAGTGTGACCCATGGCAGGAAGAAGTCTAACTGCAATGTAATCATATGGGCCAAATGATTAACAGAGTGGACAAGTACAGATGAACAATGCTTTGTGGGACTAAATAGGTACATTCCTGGCAGCCAAAGAAAATGTGCAGACTCTTCAGGGAGCTTTAAAGTACATTTTCTTTGGCCAGCAGGAAGGTACCTATTTATTAACCAGAAGCATGAGCCTAGCTGACTGTTAAACTAAGAAAACCTTGCTGAGATTATCTGTCATTCCTATCTGAAACAGGCTAGACTCTGAATGGGAATAATGATTCAAGCTGGGGGGGGTGGAGTGATACCAACATGGTGGTAAAGAAGGTCTATATTCAAACCGTTGTTTATCTGGGCGAAGGTTTATATATTTTCTCAACTGAATTAAAGTATTTCATTTAATCTTAACATTTATCGTGATAATAATGAAAGTACAAGTACCTGAACATCAAATCAAATCAATCTTTATTTGTAAAAAGCGCCTTTCTCATAACCAAGGCACTTGTACATATATAAAACAAACATAATAAATAATCATAACAGGTCAATGAAACTAATAAAATCCCACAACTTCAAACCTTATAAGTATTACAATGGCAGGCTAAAAATATGGGTATGCCAAGCTAAATAAATAAGCTTCAAGTGCAGTTTTAAAACTCTGCGGTCAGGCAATCTCACACCCGATGAGGTAGAGATTTCCACGGGGTCGGGCCACAAAACAAAAAAAGTGGGCTGCAGATGTCTTTAAACAGGCCCTGGGAATCTCTAGCAATCCCTCATCAGTGGATTGGAGAGGGCAGGAGGGACAGTAAGAGCAAAGGAGATTTTGCAGGTAACTAGGTCCCTGATCACGTAGGGCTTTATAGGTCAGCAAACTGACCTTGAAGGTAATCCACCACTGTACTGGCAGCCATTGCAGTCAGCAGAGCACAGGCATTATATGACTGGTCCTAGAAGTAGCAGTCAATAGCCTGGCTGCCACATTCTGCACTAGCTGCAAGTTGTGGATATCAACCTCCGGTAGCCCTAGATAAAGGGCATTGCAGTAGTCAAGGCAGGATGTAACAAAGGCCTGGACCAACGTTGGAAGATCATCAGGAGGAACCAGATGTCTCACCCGGGTGGTATTCGTCAGATGGTAAAAAGAGGTTTTGACAACTACGGACACCTGGGATTTAAGGGTCAGGCCATTGTCAACAATAACACCCAGGATCCGCACCCAGTCTGAGGTAGTCAGCTGAACACCCCCGAGCCATAGTCCAGAGGGTGATCCTGCCAACAAAACCACCTCCTGATGATCTGAGTCCACAACCAGCACCTCAGTTTTAGCCAGGTTCAACCATAGCCAGCTCGCACTCTTCCAGTCCTGGATTTTGGCTAGACAGTTGTTAAATACTGAGAGGAACACATCCTGACCAGGTACAAAGGACATGTACAGCTGAGTATCATCTGCATAGCAGTGAAAACTCAGACTGTACCACCTAATAATCTCTCCTAATGGCAGCATATACACTACAAACAACATGGGTGACAAGATGGAGCCCTGTGGCACCCTGCAGGATAGGGGAAGGGGGCAGAGGAATAAATCCCAGACACCACTCTCCGAGACCTACCCTCAAGAAAGATGGAAACCACCTGAGAACTGTACCAGACAGTCCACAGATGAACCACAGGTGCTCCAACAGCACACCATGGTCTACAGTGTCAAATGCTCCAGAGAGATTGAGTAGGACCAAGATGGAGCAGGTCTTCTGATCTCTCACTATTAGGAGGTCATTTAGTACCTGGACAAGGGCCGTCTCAGTACTATGTCTCTTCCTAAATCCAGACAGGAGAGAATCATAGACATTGTGGTTGGTCAAATTATCATCCAGCTGGGACGCAACCACCTTCTCAATAACCTTACCCACAAAAGATAGGTTAGAGACAGGTCAGCAGTTCACCAAACAGTCCGGGTCAAGGGAGGGCTTCTTAAGGAGGGTCCGAACAGCTGCCTCCTTCAGGGGATTTAGGAAGATCCCTCTATCCAATGACCTCCAGTCTATCTCAGCTAGGACTGGGCCAATCTCATCCACAAATCCTACAAGAAGGTGTGTGGGGCCTGGATCCAAACTACAGCTGGTTGGTCACACCATCTGGATGACCATCACAATGTCAGTGATTTGGGGTAAGCTAAAGTCAGACCAGGTAAACTGGGCACCTGACATCTCCTGACGACCACTGCAGCTTCCATTAGAGGGAGCCAGACAGATGCTGAATCTGATTGTGCAACCTTATCTGCAAACGCATCACACTGCTCTTGTGAAAAGGCTACCCCAGGCTGGAGACAGATTGGATTACACAATCTGTCCACAGTCTGGAAGAGCTGGGCTGGCTTGTTCTGTGCAGCAGCAATCTTCCTGGACAGGAATTTTGCCTTCTTGCAGGTGATTGCTGATTGATAGAACACATAATGGTCCATCAATCTAAGTCTGTCACACTCCAGGCCCGATTTCCGCCAGCTCCTCTCTAGCCTATGTCCCACTCTCCTCAACTCCTTCAAGATCTCATCAAACCATGGAGAACTTGAATGAAGAGTGAGGGGATGAACATGAACAGGAGTTATGGATTTCAGGGCCACCACTACCACCTTATTGTAGGCAAGTATTAGATCCCCTGGATCCATGCATTCACTTAGTACACCCGATTGATCCAGCACCGCCATTAGACCATCTGGTGTAACACCCTTCAAAGGGTGGTATCAGACCATCTCCGTAGGGGCAGGCGAACTGGGGGGAGCCATGAAACTGAACCCAATGGTGTGATGGTCAGACAATCCAACTGGTACCACCACCAAACTGGATATCTCCATCCCCATGAGGAATACCAGGAATGAATGACCACCAATATGGGTCGAGGAGGTAACATCCCGTGTAAGACCCAACAAACTCATTAGCTGGAGGAAGTCTTGTCCAAATTGTGAGAGTTCATTATCGAACATGACACTGGCCGTGGAGCTGTAAATATGGTCATTTAATTATTTCAGAGTATATCTGCAATGTTTTTATTACATTAGCTATTTTGCACAAAACAAAAACTCTTTTTTGATTATAATTTTGGTTTGGACATTTTTCTTTGATTCTCTTACTAGTGTTCCAGAAATTAACTTACTGTATGCAATGGAAGCTTTAAGTTGATACTCTTTAGGAGCACTCCCTCACAGAATCCTCAGTAAGGGGGGGTATGTGGCCTGACCACAGTGCTGAATGGACACCTAACTGTTCTGCTCTTACCACCCATGGTATAATCTGACATAATCCTCCTCTGCAGATAATTCTAAAGTTAAGATAACCATATCTAGAGTTTTATTAAACATAAACCATGTGTTCTGGCCATTGCAGCTTAGTTCAGTGAGTGTATTGACTACTTTTGATTGCACATCTGACTGACAAGACTGCTGCATGGTGCTCAAGACAGTCCACAAAATGGTGTCAGTGAACAGCGCAGCCCAACCGGCAATAAAGACTGAGCAAATGTGCTATCAAATTATTAAACACATAGAGGCTATGAGAACTATAGCTGTGCAAACTCAGAAAGATGTAACAGAATTGATAGTTCATATGGGGGTGGTCGAGTGGAAGGCAGCCGACATGGAGAACAACCAGGCTTTCCTTACGGCACAACTTCTTGCCTAGGCCATAACCATTCAGTTATTTTGGAGTCACACTGAGGACCACGAGAACGGAAAAAGCCACAACAGTCTTCACTTTGTTGGGTTCAACAAGCAGGTAGAGGAGCAGCATGACATTCTATAAGAGAGTGCTACCTATTCTTCTTCAAGCAGCAGTACAACGTAAAAAATATCTGTGCTTTTTTGACTGTGTATTTCCTGTGCTCTGCTGAGCATGTACCTGGTACTCTTTCCCGCTTGTAATTTACTATCACCCTGTAATTTTCAGTTATCTTTTGTGTTTGTTTACATTTCTGCTGCCTGATGCATTGACAGCAGTAGTACGAGATAGCAGCCGCCATAAGTTCTGTGGCGCTACAACGGTCATAATGGATCACTTTCTGGTTAGGTAGTACTGCGGCTTTAAAACCTCTGGAAATAGGTTGATTGAAACATACTGTGCCCACTACTCTCTAGCTGCCATGCCTAAAAGAGGAGAAAAGTTGGGGCCAATTCTCAACAGATTTTTAAGATTTAAAGACAAAGAGGCTAGTCTCCATCTGGTGCGGGAGCATGGGTTTACTGAAATGGCACGGGCATAGAGTTTCAATATTCTTTGATTAATCTCTTAAACTAAGAAACACAAAGCCTTCTTGGGAGCAAAGAAAGCTCTTCACAACATCACACTTCCCATTCTCTGTGATATCCTGTCCTGGTCAGAGTGTGGTAAACGGAGCTAACAAGACTTTTCATATGCCAGTAACAGCAGAGGCCTTCTTAAAAGGCTTTGTCTGTGGTTTGGAGGGGCAGTGGGTGACACATGCCACACCCCCTCCATGTAGTTAAAAATCACACGTCCAAGTGTCCCTTGGATGCTAAGAATTATTTGCTGGTTGGCTGCGTGGCTGCTCTGTCTGCCCCTTATGTACCTCTGCTGTCACACTGCTTACCTCTGGGCATCCTCTCTTTTTCTCACCTCATGTTCCCCTGGACATTGCACTGCATTTCTGTCACTCTGCTTGCTTCCCTGTTGTGCTTAAATGGCAGACATTTCAGGACAACTTAGAGACAAATGGGGAGAATGTGGAGGAGGAGGTGGTGGTGGTGGGGGAGGAGCTGGAGAATAGTGACCATAGGTTACCAGGTGTAAGGTGAGGGCAGGAAGGGGGGTGAGCCGAACCAGCACAGCGGTGCTGGATTTCAGGCAAGTAGACTTTGACAAGGTGAGAAGGTGAGTGACAGAGGCATTGGAAGGCATAGGGGAAATAAATGAAGTGGAGGAGCTATGGGGAGCTATTAGAGACCAGATTAGGGAGGCCAGACCTGTGTGTATAAGGATGGTAAGGAAGGGCACAAGAAGCAGGAGGCCACTGTGGTTCAACAGGGATGTAGCGAGGGTGCTGGGGGACTGATGGAGGGAGTTTAGGAAATATAAGAAAATGCAGAAGGAAGAGGTTAGGGAGGTTTACGGGGAAACGAGGAGGCTAGCAAGGAAGGTAATTAGGACGGCAAAGGCCGACACAGAGGAACGGATAGAGAAACAGGCCAAGGGAGGTAAAAAGACATTTTTCAGATATGAGAGAGAGATAGGAGGAAGACTGGCCTAGGGATCACAGGGCTCTGAGGAGAGGGAGGGGATCCATTAGAGGATGACTGGGAGAAAGCAGAAGAACTAAATAGGTACTTCTGCTTGGTATTTGTGAAGGAGGGGAAGGGTAGGGGACCAGACTTGAGAAGGAGGAGTGGGGCCATAGAGGTGGAAACAAGTTCCTTTATCACGGAGAGAGTCAGAGAGGACTCACCGCAGTGGTGGGGAAGGTCATGGAGGCACTCATCAGGGAAAGGGTAACTCAGTATCTGGAGGTGAACGGATTGCTGGATGACAACCAGTATGGGTTCACAAGAGGGAAGTCATACCAGTCCAATCTAATCAAATTCTTTGACTGGGCAACGCAGGTAATTGACCGGGGGGGGGTGGAAGAGACCTATCTGGACTTCAGTAAGACCTTTGACACTGTACCCCACAGAAGGCTGGTCAACAAGCTGGAAAGTATGGGGTTGGGGGTGGGGAAATAATTATATGGGTAGAAAACTGGTTTGTGGATAGAAGCCAGAGGGTGGTAGTAAATGGAGTGCACTCCAGGACAGGTTGGGTGATGAGCAGGGTACCCCAGGGGTCATTGCTTCGACCGCTTCTTTTCAGTATCTACGTATGTAACACAGCAGATGGACTGAAGGGATGTGTGGCCCTCTTTGTGGATTATACGAAAATCTGCAACAGGGTTGACGCTGAAGGGGGGGGTGTAGAAGACATGAGATAGAACCTGAGGATGCTGGAGGGGCGGGCAGAGACCTGGCAACTAAAATTTAACATCAAGAAGTCCGTGGTTATGCACCTGGGACATAGAAACCCAAGGACAGGATACACAATGGGGGGAGGCAATCAGGGTTACGGAGAAGAAAAGGGATCTAGGGATAGTAGTCACCAGTGAACTCAAGGTGGAGAAGCAGTACACCAGGGCAGTGGGAAAGGTGTATTGGAAAGCTGGCAAGTATAGGTAGGGGAATCACCAGCAGGAGAAGAGAAGTCCTGGTGTCCCTGTGCCAAGCAATTGTGAGACCGCACCTCGAGTACTGAGTCCAGTTTTGGAGGCCTTACTTGTGCAAGAACATAGATGTGATTGAAAGGGTTCAGTGAAGAATGACCCAGATGGTGCAAGGGATGAAGGGCAATCAATATGAACAGAGATGCAATGAGCTGGGGCTCTACACTCTAGAGACCAGAAGAGAGAGAGGACATGATAGAGACCTTCAGATATGTTAAAGAGATAAACAAAATAGACCTGGGCGATTATTCCACATGAAGGAGGACACCATTACAAGGGGTCATGGTCTGAGATTGCAGGGGGACACTTCAGAGGTAATGTGAAAGAGCGATTCTTAATGGAGAGAGTGGTGGATGCCTGGAACAGGCTTCCGGAGGGGGTTGTGGGGGTCGAGATTGTGTCGGTTTTCTGGAAGGCATGGGACAGGCCTAAGGGGTTACTGGGGAGTGGGGTGGGTGCTCAAGAGGGGGGACAGGAAGATTAGCAGGGGGAAAGGGGCAGCCTGGATTGGCCATGGGGTCCTTTTCTGTTGTCAAGTTCTATGATTCTATGATCTGATCCTATGAAGCACTGGTTTACACAGAGGGTGATGATACACTGCAATGCACTGCTGGAGGAAGAAGTAGTGAACAGTTCAACGTTGGTTACTTTCAAAAGTAAACTGGATTGGGGGATTCACTGGCAATATTCATTGAGTATGCGGTGGACTGGCTAGATGGGTTTTGCTCCCTTCTGTCTGATTATCTTAATGTATGTTTATGTTCTTATGCTTTTGGGCTCCCCATTCCAGCACTCAAGCTGTTTACAATGCAGCTATGTATTGCTTGTCTGACCAGTCAGTTTCTCTTTCAGCTCCTTCTGCTACTAGTGTCCAGGCTGTCTTGTAGTACCCTGGTTTTCAAGCTGTTACCCTTATTGTGACTGAGCCATGAGCCTGCTCTCTGGTTTGAATGGCTGGCACTCCCGCTCCTCTGGGTTCCAGGATCCTAATGCCCTAGACGTATTGGGCCCTATGCACTAATGGGGTGGAGTGGCTACACGTGCATATCTGGAGTGATACCCTCTGCTCCCTACGCACCCCTGCATGGATGCACTAAGGGGGTGTAGCACATGCGCTCATCCTCCAGCTGCACAGAGAGAAATGTGCTGGGGGCAGGCAAGGGGCATGCCAGCACTATGCTTCATGCACCAAGGTGTGTAGTACTGGCCACGGGGGGGGGGGTGCAGGGGGCACAGGTGTATGCCAGGGAGAACCCTGCCATAAGTCCCGTAAGCACCCCATGCAACCATCAGGACTCTGCTGGGACAGGGTGGATTGACCACTTGCTCGGACCGCTGCCACCCACTCCTATGTTGAACGTTGGTGAGGGACGCAAGGGATTCAGTGTGGGACCCAGTCCAGGCATCCAATTGGATGCCCAGCCAGTACCGTGACCCCACCCCCAGTCACACTGCGGAGTCCTGTGCGCTGGGGGGGTGGGGCCCTGAACAGGTGGCCAGCGGTCATGAATGCCACTGGTGCACACTTGTCCACAGGTGCGGAGTTCTGCGGGTGGGTATCGTACCTCTGGCACATATTACCCACCCATCGGTGCATAGTGCCCAATATTCTTACCTCATGCCTGGCAGCAGAACTACCCTTGTCACCTCCCATACTTGGCCTGTTCAGTCTCCTTTTCCGAAGTTATTTAACACCCTCTCCAGGGCAGGGGTAAAAAAGGGTTTGAAGTAAGCAAGTGAGCAAAAACAGGCAGGCTTATAAATAGATATGGTGGGAGTGGTGCAGTGCAGTGGCTGTGGGGTGGCAGTTTTCAGGGAGACTTTTCTTTTTTATTATTATCCCTTGGTTGGCAGCCGGGGGGACTCCCCCCTCCACGTTGGCTTGGGTCCCAACTCATGCTGGGATCCCAAGCATCACAGGGCTCACACTGAGGTGGTTTTTCCCTTTTAAACCCTGTGGTCACTGGGATGGAGATGATCATGCAATGACCTTAGTGCACATTCAATCTCGTTCCCACCCCCGATGTGCAGAGGTCTGCCGGCTATCACCCATCAGGCCCCACCGAGTAGTCCATGACTGTCAACCCCCCCAGCCACCACTAGGGGCAGAAGGTGCCGGACAAGAGATCCCCTCCCTCTCTCCCTCCCCGGAGAAGGCAAGCAGTCTCCTGGATGCTCAGTCTTCCCCTTGGCTGACCCTTCGACAACCAAGGTCTGTTCCTGAACCCTGGTCGTTGACACCACAGGTGGTAGTGCTACCACTGCACCAGCAGTCCAGCCTTCAGGGAGACTTTCTGAAGACTATGGTGCTGCCCCATGTGTGTGCACCTCTTTGGAAAACCAGGAACCACCAAGTCTGTCCCTGCTTCCTCAAAGGGTGCCAAGGAGGAGGAACAGCTGGATTATGCTGGGCTCGGGAAGGGTGAGGGTGGTGGGTCAGAAGCACATCGCCCCTATGGTACCACACTATGCAATTCCTGCACTGCCCTGATAGAGTGGGACTGTCCCATGGAGGCACCCGTAGTAGTGGCCAGGGAGGATGTGGGGAACCTCTGTGGTGGAGTCCCAAGGGAGGGGGACATAGAACCTCAGAGGAGGAAGAAGCAAATCCTGGTAGGAGACTCCATTGTAAGGGGGACAGATTTAGGGAAGAGGGAGGTTAGGTGCCTACCAGTGCCCTGGCTCAGGGGGATGGAAAGTGAATCCTGAAGATTGTTAAGGCAGTAGGACAGGAGTGAGAGCTGGATGTCATTGTCTACCTAGGGACTAATGACCTGACTGGAGATGAGGTTAGGGTAATGCAGGAGGAGTTCAGGGAGTTGGGGAGGAGTCTTAGGCAGACAGCATGCTCAGTGACTTTTTCAGAGGTACTACCTGTCTACAACAGGCGGAGGACATGGCACTCCATACCAGGAGTTTTAGCCAGTGGTTGAAGGAGTGGTGCAGAGGGAAGGGATTCAGTTACATTGGAGGCTAGGTTTCCACCTGGAGGGTTAAAGGCCTATGCTGGGGAGATGGCCTGCATCCATCCTGGACGGGGAAACCCAGGTCCTCAGCGAGTGGTTTAAATTTTACATTGGCGAGCACTTAAATTAGCCACGGGAGGTGGTGGTGGTGGTAGGAAGCAGGGAGACATAAACTGCCCCCCCCCCACAAACTGAAGTAGTCAGTAGGAAGAACCCAAAGGGAGACAAATCCCCAAGGGTACCCAATAACAAGAAGAACAAAATGGTAGAAATGAAGAGAGATGGGAATGAGGGTAGAATGGGCAAGAAGAGAAGGCAAAAGGGAAAAGGGGGATGGCTGACAAGCAGGATGGTAGCAGAATTTGGAAGGCCATGTGCACAAATACTCGAAGTCTGGAAAATTAAATCCTGGACCTAGTAGCCATTATGGCAGATGCCTACTTGGACATTGTTGCCGTTACTGAGCCATGGTGCAATGAGAACCATAGAAACTTAGAAACATAGAATTTGACGGCAGATAAGGACCGCTTGGCCCACCCAGTCTGCCCATTTCCCTACCTAATGGATAAGCTGCAGATCCTAGTTAACCAGCAGCCTACTTCTTTCTGCCCCCACCCCCTAGAATTGCCTTATGACTGTCTCATGCATGCTTGAATTCCCATGACTGGGACATAGCCATACCATGCTATACTTTGTTCAGGGTTGGTAACAAAGGGGCAGGAGGGTCTCTGTATGCAAAGAATGTCATAAAAGACACAGAGATACAGGGAACACAGGGAGAGGTAGAGGTACTGTGTGTGTCACCCTGAAGATGGGGAATGGAGTAGTTATTTACACTTGTGTGATCTACAGACCTCCAGCATGGGGTGGGGGAGGTGGATAAGAATCTGTTGGAAGCCATTCAAAAGATGGTAAATAAGGAGGAGATGCTGCTGGTGGGGGACTTCAATCTGTAGGATGTAGATTGGAGCATCCAAACTACAGCTTCAGGTAGGAGCAGGGATATCCTGGATTCACTGCAGGGAGCATTTCTCAGGCAACTAGTAAAGGAGCCCACTCATGAGGGAGCAATATTGGACCTTGTACTCACTAACAGGCACAATGTTGCAGACGTCACGGTGGGTGTCCACCTGAGGACCAGTGATCACCATACGGTGTCATTCAATATAAGAACTGTGGCTGAAGTGAATCCCACAAAGGCAAAGGTCTTGGACTTCAGGAGGGCTGATTTTATAAAAATGGGGAAATGCCTTAGGAATGCTGTGGCAGGGGGAGTGGACTTGGGTGGAGTAGAGGGACAGTGGACAAAACTAAAAGCGAGGATAATGAGAGCAACAAACCTCTGCATCAGGCAAGTAAGCAAAAGCAAGAGGAGAAAGAGATGGCTATTGTTCTCAAAAGAGGTGGCTGGGAAGGTAAAAGCAAAAAAAGTTAGCATTCAGGAGGTATATGGAGACACAGAGGGGGGAGGATAGTGAGGTGTATCAGGATAAGCAGAAGGAGGCAGGGAAAGCAGTCAGAAGTGCAAAGGCACAAACAGAGAAGAAAATAGCCCAGGCAGTAAAGAACAGGGACAAGACATTTTCAGGTGTGTAAGTGAAAGCAGAAAGACCAGGGGAGGCATTGTAATTCTAAGGAGGAAAAGGAAGAGCGTGTGGAAGGGGACAAGGAAAAAGCAGACATCCTGAACGAATAATTTACAGGAGCATCGGAGGAGGGGCAGTGGATACTAGTCCATTTACAGAGGAGAGAGTCCTGAAGGCACCCACAAATCTGAAAGTGGACAAGGCAATGGGGCCTGATGGGATAATAATATTAATGATAATAAAATAACAATAATAATAACTAATAACATAATAATAAAATGTATTTGATTAAGTGCCTTTCAGTTTTCAAAGCGCTGTACAATATACATAAAAACAAAGCACAATTGCAGATACAGGCAATATATCAAAATAATACCGAAAATGCCTTCCCCCATAAAAAAAGTCTTAAGCGCCTGCTTGAAACTCCCCACCGTCCTGCACTCCCGAAGCTGATGGGGCAGAGAGTTCCAAAGGGTAGGTGCTGCAAACCCAAAGGCACGCGCACCAGATGACTTTAGATTAACCCTTGGAATCTCCAGCAACCCCTCGTCAGCCGAGCGGAGCTGTCACAAAGGGGTGTAAGGAATCATGAGCTCTTTCAAGTAATTGGGACCTAATCCATGTAGGGCTTTGTAAGTCAACAAACCTACTTTAAAGGTGATCCACCACTGTATTGGCAGCCAGTGCAGAGCATGCAGCACAGGGGTAGTATGAGATCTTCTGGATGCCCCAGTCAATAAACGTGCTGCTGCATTCTGCACTAGCTGTAAGCAGTGGATAACAACTGCAGAAAGCCCTAGATATAGGGAGTTGCAATAATCAAGGCGCGATGTCACAAAGGCATGAACCAAAACAGGCAGGTTGCTGGATGGAACAAGGTGCCTAATCCTGGCAATGTTCCTAAGATGGTAAAAGGCCAGCTTGATGACTGCCGCTACCTGGTGATGAAGACTCAGGCCATCATCAAGCACCACACCCAGGTTACGCACCTGTTCAGAGGTGAGAATCTGGGCCTCCCCCAGGACTAAACCAGAGGGGAGCCCAGTCCTCAATCCCTCTACCCTACGACCCGGGTCCACAACCAGAACCTCAGTCTTTCCTGGGTTCAACTTTAGACCGCTGGAATTCATCTAATCTTGGATTTCAGTGAGGCAGCTGTTCAGTATCAAGATAGCACTAACCTGGTCTGGAGCAAAAGACAGGTAGAGCTGGGTATCACCAGCATAGCAATGAAACCTCAGCTCATACCGTCTTACAATATCTCTGAGGGGTAGCATATACACTGCAAATAACATGGGGGACAGCACTGAACCCTGAGGTACCCCACAAGGCAGAGAGAAAGCCCTGGATGAAGACAAACCTGAGACCACCCTCTGCATTCTCCCAGCGAGGAAAGATGAAAACCATCCGAGGACTGTACCCGACAGCCCGCAGATGAACCTCAAGTGTTCAAGCAGAACCCCATGATCCACAGTATCAAAAGCTGATGATAGATCCAGGAGAACAAAGATAGAACAGTGTCTCCAATCTCTTGCCATCAGGAAATCATTGAGCACCCGAACCAGAGCAGTCTCAGTACTATGCCTCTTATGAAAACCCGATTGGAGAGGTTCATATAAATTATGGATGGTTAAATGGTTATCCACTTGAGCATCCACAACTTTCTCAGTAACTTTCCCTACAAAAGAGAGGTTAGAGATAGGCCTGTAGTTTGCTAGGTTCTCCAGCTCTAAAGAAGCTTTTTTCAGAAGGGGATCACCACCCCCTCCTTCAGGGGACTGGGGAACTCACCCATGTCTAGAGAGCACCGGACAATGAGCTAGGACCGGGCCAATAATCGCACTACAACCCAAAATCAGGGAAGTAGGGCCTGGTTCTAAACTGCAGCACGTGGGATGCATCTCCTGGATAATCCACATAATGTCTACGAAATCCAGCAGGTCAAAGGTACTCCAGGAAACTCCGGGCTCTGTGACAGAGCACCGATCAACAGCAGCCCCCTTAGAATGAAGCTGGTGGCACTCCCGCCTGATGTCACCAACCTTGTTTGCAAAGAAGCGAGCTATCTCATCACAATCAGTTTGTGTAAAAACTCGACGAAGCTGCTGACAGGCTGGGTTGCACATCCTGTCAACAGTTCTGAAGAGTTGAGCCGGTTGGTTCCATGCAACAGAATTTCCCTGGACAGGAATTCTGCCTCCTTATGGGAAATTTCTGTTTGGTAGGGTTTATAATGCTCTAGCAAAATAAGGTGGTCAGCATCAAAGGCAGTCTTCCTCCAATGACGCTCTAACCTATGCCCCAATTTCGGCTACTCTCTCAGAGCTCCATCAAACCATGGGGCCCCAGGGCGACGCAGAAGGGGGCAAACTCAAATAGGAGCAAACAGATCGAGGGCTGAAGATATGGCCCCATTATAGGCCACAACCAACTGCTCGGGATCTGTGCAAAACTCGTCCAACAGCGAGAGGTCAATAACTGCCATCAGGTCTTCAGGGACCACATCCTGCAAAGGACAGTACCTGACCAATTCCACAGGGGCCGACCTACTCAGGGGGGCCGCAAAATTGAACCCAACTGAATAGTGATCAGACCAACTGACTGGTTCCACCACTAAATCGGAGGCCTCGATCTCCAGGAGGAAGACCAGGTCAAGAGAGTGACCTCCCTTATGTGTAGCTGAGGAAACAACCTGTGTGAAGCCCAGAGATGTCATTGCCTGGAGGAAATGGTGACCAAAAAGTGAGGCTTCATTGTTGACCCAGGCATTGAAGTAGCCCAGAACCATCAGTCTGGGCGACTCCAAGGCCATGTCGGCGGCAAAGTCTGCTATTTCCTGCAGGAATAGCTTCTCATCACCTGGTGGACAGTAGATGAGGGTGATCCTGCACCCAAGGATATTGAGGGAGCTCCGAGAGGTGCTGGCAGCACCTCTGACAGTCCTATTCAATCACTTACTGGAGTTGGGAATGGTCCTGGAGGAATGGAGGAGGACAGATGTAGTCCTACTTCACAAAAGTGGGAGCAGAGAGGAGGCTGGCAATTACAGGACAGTCTGCCTGACTTACGTGGTGGGGAAATTAATGGAATCATACTGAAGGAAAGAATTGTGGAATATGTTGAATCCAGTGACTAACAAGTGTGACCCCTCTCTGGCACCATCCTAGAGAGGGCCACTACCCCAACTGTGCAGGCCTGACCACGGTTGAGGGGCCTGGGTTCCTATAAGCTGTTACAAGGGGGTCCTTTCCTAAGGTTACAATTAAAAATGGTGGTGCCTCCACCCAGAGTACAATTAGTAGGTCTGAGCTCTATCAGTACAACCTCATGGGATGTCGTACCAACCTACCTCCCCAAACAGTTACCCCAGCCATGGACTTACCAGACTCAAACCTCCCCACATTTTAACAGCTGAGATCATTAACTTCAGGCAATAATATGCTCACCAAAATCAGGCGTTTGAGTCAGCTCTTTCTGAAACAGTAACATCATAATTTATTTATATTGGGAAAGTAGGATGGGGTAAAGTGGAATAGATGTTAAGCACAACACTGAAAATAGATTTGCATTTTAAAGATTGGCATTTACCCAATGATCATTTTCCCTTTTGAGATTTAAACCCACATCTTAGTCAATGCATCCACCATCTTTCTACCTTCAGTGAAGCCCACCAGAATGATGTGCAGTTCTGCAGAATTCTGCAGTAGAGTTACTGCAGCAAACAATGCAATTTCAATGTGAGTTAATCCCTTTTGTCATGCAGTAAACCTGTGACACTCGCTTCATCCTGGTGGGCTTCACTATAGCTATCTGACTGTCGCAGGTATTCTCAAAACCCAGACACACTGGTACCAGTCCAGAATGATGCCCAAATTCTGCCCTTGGGTACCCAGATGTTATTTGCAGGCCTGAGGTGCAGCTGGTTGGCCGGCATTGGTATGCTTGCTGAATTGAAAATCAACTTTTTACATAAGGGAACCTTATTAGTAAGGAAATTGGGGGGGGGGGGGCAGAGATCAAGTAGGGTCTGCGGTTTTATAATAGGTAGGAAAACTGGGCAGACTAGGTAGGCCCAGTAGTCCTTATCTGCCATTAATTTCTATGTTTCTGTGTTTCTATGTTTCAGATACTTGAGGGTGGGATCTTTAAGTCCTTGGGGGCTCCTTTAGCTGTGCAGACCATGTCAGCAGCACTTTCAAAAAGTTATTCCTTTCTACAGCCAACTAAGGTTCACCTGATCTCCACCTACTCACTTCTTCTGCTTTCAAGGGTGAAGATCATACAATTAGTCAAATTCTGCCCCCAAGGGCTCAATTCGTATACCTTGCTCCTAAAGGAATTGGCTTTCTCCCAAGGTCTTCCCTCAGTTGGAGACCTGGTGAGTGCCTTTCAGCAGTCATTACTTTCCTTTATCCTCCCTTTAGGGGTGGGCCGCCCTTATGGGGAACCTCCTTCAGCTTCCGAGATCATCTTGTAGGACCCTCACAGCAATTCTGTTAGAGGGATAGAGTGAGAGCCCTTTCTCTAAAATACTTCCCCTGAATTGGGTTTCTAAACTGCAGTAGTTATGCCATCATTAATTCTATCCCTTGCTTGGAGGGGAAGGTGGCCAAGGCATTGGATCCCCAGAGGTTTCCCCTTTATATGTTTTATTTCCTCCCTTCCATGCCAACGGTCATAGAATGTTAGGTAATTTCCATAGGAGTTGGATTTGGTTGGTGGATCACTTTCCAGGTCTGGGTCACAGCCAGGCTATGTTTCTTCTCTCCTTGGGAAGAATCTGCTTGTCTGTCTTCTGTTGTGCTTTTAGGCTATCTTCCTCAAGATGCCTTTGGTTCTGGGACTCTGTCCCTGTTATACCTGGAGGGATTGCAAACTTCATCAGGGTTCCTGGGTCCTTTTGACACCCTGGTGGGGTGGTAGTCACCATAACAGGGACAGAGGGAGTGTAAGCTAAAGTACAAAGTTGCAGAAGCGTCACATACTACTCAGTCTCAATCAGTTCTAACCTACTCAAGAGCCCGATGATCCTATGAAATATTGAAAATGTGGCTGGACCTCAAGATGGAAGTGATGTTTTTCAGACTTCCACAGCAAAGATCCAGAATCACAGAGGTCCCCTGAATATGGACATGGCTCCCCTGTCTACCTTAGAGTCTTACCTGACCCCTGGAAGGTGGACAGGGTTGTTCCTGTGCTTAAATAAGGCAACTCTAAGATCCTTGATAATTATCGGTCAATGGCCATCTTGTTGCCCGCTAGCAAACTTCTGGAGAAGGTTGTTGCTGGGCAACTCACTGAGTATATCCAGGCCCATGAGCTGCTGACTCCTGCACAGCATGGCTTTTGGAAAGGGCACAGTATGACCACTGTACTTGTTACAGTCTCCTCTGGGATCAGGGCTGACATGGACCAGGATAAGCTCTTAGGTGCCATCTTCATTGATCTATCCAAGGCCTTTGACTTGGTTGATCATTCCCTACTTATCTCTCGGCTTTGGTCCCTTGGTCTGTCTTCCCCTGCCCTAAAATATTTTACCTGCTACCTTCAGGGTAGATCTCAACTAATCAAATTTAGCAAGGTCCTTTCTGACACCACCCCTGTGACCTCTGGTGTTCCTCAGGGGTCAGTCCTAGGGCCTCTCCTTTTTTCCATCTTTGTTAATATCCTTCCCTCCATCTTCTCTTACTGTAGCTCGACTCTATATGCTGATGACTTAGTCATCCTCACCCATTCCTGTGACATCGAGGTCATCAATCACCAACCGAGAGCCAATTTCAAGAATATTCAGTCCTGGATTACAGCACACAAGCTTGTCCTCAATCTAAAAAAAAAAACAGGCCATGCTCTTTGGGTCCCCGGCCAAGTTAAAGGCCTCTACTGCCCCCCGTGCATCAATAGAATTGACGGCTCACCTGTCTTGGTCACTGATACAATCAAATACCTGGGGGTTACACTTGACCCCCAGCTTGACCTTTATCGTCACATCCAAAATGTATGCAGGGAAGCCAATTGTAAGCTGGGTCTTCCCTACGGAGCAAAGAATAACCTTACATCTGCTGCTCGTCGTGCCCTGGCCAGTGGTGTATTTCTTTTGACTCTCTCTCCTATGGGTGCCTCCTGTACGTGCATACCTCCAAAGCTCACCTCACTCGGTGGCAGGTAGCCTATAACAATATTTGTCATTTTACACTTGCTGCACCCCGTCTCACCCACCACTGTGACCTGTACAGTAAGCTTGGTTGGCTCTCCCCACTCAATTACATGAGTTTTGTCCTAGGCAGTTTCACAGGTAAAATGCTCAGAACTGGAAGCCCCCCAGGGTCTGGCAGAGCTTCTTGTACCTACCTCCTCCTCTTCTTACTCCCTCCGGTCCTTGGGCTGTGCTGTCCTCAAGGTTCCTGCCACTCGAACGCTAATGGGGGATAGGGATTTTGCTTTATGTGCTCCCAGAGCCTGGAGCTCTTTTCCCCCTCTGGGTCACTCCTCACCTTCTCACACCGGCCTTTGGAGCTCCCTTTGGACCTTCCTGAGGCGCTCCTCTGCATGTGGCTGTCCTAACTGCCTTAATTAATCTAGGCCCCTGTACTGGAGTATTAAGTACCTGCAGTTATGGCGGCTCCTGCATGGGCTCTGAGGGTTAGACCTTGCTGGCTTAGGATGATGCTTTGTTTTATAATGTGTTATTTCTCTCTGCCCAAGGTGGAGTTCTGCCTGATGTACTGTTTTGGTGGGTCTACTATTGCACTGATATGTGTTTACCCTACGCCTCTGGGTGGTGACCTTTGTCTGATGCACTGTTCTTCTTTAGCTTTTTCTAAGTATGTTCTCTCCTACCCAATTATGTGTATTTCTTGACTGCTTGTTTTAATGTTCACCTGACTCTACTTGATCCTGTGCAGTGTATGTATTGTATTCCTATTTTTCCTGTATGGACTGGTCTGTTATTGTACTCTCCCGAGTCATACCTGAAAATAGGCAATTGTTTGTCTAGTGTACTTACCTGGTCAACAAAAGCTAATAAATAAATAAATACCTCACAGGTTCCTGATCTGGAACGGGATGCAGTTATGCACACTGGGACCATTCTCCTGATTACAGTGGCAAGCTCCACATTGGGGCCACCAGAAAAAGTATCAGAGGAACCACAACTGCAAAGAAGCAGAACCACCAGCCTCATGATCCAGGAACTGCAACAAAGGCAGTCCTTCCTCATCTGGGCCCCTGGATGGCCTGGTTGTCCACCACACCCAAAACCACCAAAACTGGTATGCTCCTCTGAGTCAATGATCCCCCTAAGAGCCACCTGCTGACTCACGTAGAGGATAGTGGATGCCTAGGCAGAGCCCCTTCTTCCCAGAAAAGTTGTGGGCAGAAGTGGCAGCAAGGACAGCCCTTGTGTCCAGCAGCTCCTCAAGGCCAGAGGAACAATGTAGTCATCCAGACAGGCTCTACATTTGTGCAAGAACTAACATGAGGGAGAGAACAGTGGGTAACTTTAACTTTTGCAATCACATAACATAAAGCAAGAGGTTGAGACACCTTTAATTAAACTTTGGACACTGGGGCAATGGAGGGGTATGGAAGGTATGGGCCGGACATTGGTAGAAATAATCTTTAATTGTGCTTCTCCAAATGGTAGTTTTCTGCTGCATTGTCAGGAGCATCCATGCTGAGTTCCCACCATCTCGCTCTGTCCTCCAATTTGCAACACTTGGTACAGCTGATCGGTTATAGCTGTTAACTTCAGGAATAAAGGGGATGCAATCACCAATAGCAAACAACTAATTTGCCTGGGATGGGAGGTTCCACAATGTCCACATGGTCCTGGCATCTGAGGAGTTGCCAAATTTACCATCGAACTTTGGGACTGCTTCTTTTTTTTTTACTTGTCCTGGGCCTCAGCCCCTGGGTGTACCTCTTACCTGCCCTAGTTCTTCGGCTGGGTCCTGGCAGACCAGGATCACGGTGTCATAGTGCTTGACATCCAGGAGTTTTTCTGTTTTCTCCCCCTTTTCTTGTGTGGTCCTTACCCCTGAGGGCACCAGAGCTAAAGACTTACATCCAGATTGACGACCTGCTGACACACTTCATAGTCAAGCACCCAGCAGTGCCCTCCCCGACTCATAACAGCCATGTGCCCTAGCGCCCATGCTTCCACTGGCACTAGCGCTACAGGTGCTATCACTGCCTGCAGTGTCCCACCCCACTGGTGGAGGACAGCATCCATTGGGACGCTCAGTCCTCCGACCCCATCTGACCCTGATGACCCGGGCTCATTCCTGAACCTGGGTCACCAGCGTGGCACAAGATGTATTGTCCAGAGCCTCAACCATCAGTGCCATGGGGCCAGCTTGGGAATGCTTCTTTTTGAACTTTGTTTTTCCATCCTGCACTTACAGTAGGTATTGCACATATGACTCTGACAGAGGGTGGGGGTTACTGACTGTTTGACAGGAACGAGATTGTATCTGTTACGATATGAAGATACATAATCCATGACAGTAGATGTGTGCAGGCACAATTGCAAGCTAACTTTTAATCCTAAATGCATTTGCTTGCAATTGTGTATGCAGCACACATACACTTATGGATTATGTACCTGTAATAAGAAAGTAAATTGTACCTGCAATAAAGTTTTTTTTTTCACAGCAATTGATCTGTAAGTGTTGATGGTGATACCTTCAATGTGATGTAATTTATATCCAGCAGCCAGCTTCATGTGAGTAAATCCTCCTATGTGGAGTGCATGCATTTTCTACTAGTACTGTGTCTATATGGGCTGGCAGCCTGGCATTGCACCCAAGCTTTTCTCAGAGCACAGAACAATTTCAATCTTAAATAGGAGTGTGTATCTGACTGAAAGAGCTACTCAACTGTCAGGCCATTCTGGCCATTACTTGTCTCAAGCATACATACTGAGAGGGAGGGGAGAAGGTGGGTCGAGTATTAGCCTACAGTTTCAGACAGAGAGAGGTGAAAAAGCATATAGCCTCCCTAAAAAGCAGGATGGGGAATGTTGTGTGCACTGCTGAGGACTTCAATGAGGTAATGAGGCTTTTCTAAGCAGACCTATATACCTTAACCTCTCCCCCTGTTGATCCTGAAATTAAGATGTTCCTGACATGCCTTAGCCTACTGAAGCTGCAAAAGCACCTGGAAGAAGACAGCCTGGAGTGCCCCCTCACAGAACAGGAAGCAGAAAAGGCCCTGGCTCAGTTCAGTGCTAACAAAACTTCAGGTGGTGATTGCCTCTCAGCCAGCATTCCTCAGCTCCTCACTGAACAAGTGTATCCAGTCCTCCACAGGGTGTACTTAGAAGCCAGACAGGCATCATCACTTCTCCCATCTTTCCTGGAGCAGGTTATTACAAGGTTCCAAAAGAAGGATACTGATCCCACCAACACCTCCCACTTTAAACCCATATCCTTTATTAACACAAATGCCAAAGTTTTGCCTAAGGCTTTGGCAAAATGTTTTGAATCCTTACTTCTGCATCTGGTACACTCCTCACAAGTGGGATTTGTCACAAATAGACTAAGTTCAGATCATCTCTGGTCCATGGCTACTTTGTTTTCTCAGTGGGGGGGATTGGTAGCCATACTTGATTTGTAGCTATTGCTATTGACTTTGAAAATACCTTTGATTCAGTGGAGTGGGGATACCTCCTTGAAGTCCTGGTAAGAATGGGGTTTAGGGAAACCTTTCTTTCATGGATCTACATACTTTATCATGCCCTGATGGCTAGGGTACTGACTAAGGAGACAGTATAGCGTAGTGGTTAAGGGCACTGAGCCACAATCCTGGTGACCTGGGTTTGAATCCCGTCAGACCCCACTTGCATACTGTACGACCCTGAGCAAGTCACTTAACTTTCTTGTGCTCTCAGGTTGCATCTGTAAACAAGCTCTGCCTCAGTGCGCCTTTTCTGGTTAAACAATTTCCCCTTTCCCTACTTCTACTATGTCACCCCTTTCCCCCTTCCGAAAGGGACTCATCAGGGGTGTCCCTGTCCCCAATCTAATTTGTGCTGGATATAGAGCTGCTGGTATTACAACACAGGAAAGTACCTCTATCCAGGGCTTAGCCTTTGGAGAACAGGAACACAAAACCTTGTTATACATAGATGATTTACTAGTTCTGGCAAAAGAAGCCCCATAAGTTATCTTCCCTCTCTTGGACACCCCACAGGATTTCTTTCAGATCTCAGGCTTAAAAGCTTAAAGTCCCACCAAAACTGAGGTTACTACCCCATCACAGCTCCTGCCCTAGCAACCCCTTTACCCCCCTGTTTATGAAATGTGCCCCACATGGCATCACATACTGTATATGTGTATCCATCTTCTCACTGATGTCCAGCAGTGGGCTACAGCCAACCTTGCCCCTCTTCTGTCCCAATCAAAGCTAGAGCTAGATAGATGGTGCAATATTAAACTGTCAATAGCTTTTAATGTAGCTTTATTTAAAATTGAATCAACCCCAAAGTTTCTTCACTGCCTACCTCACATTCCAGTCTCCATCTCCTGAACCTGGGTTTCCAAAATAGATAAGGTTTTGGGAGACTTTTTATGGGATGGTAACCCCCCCACTTCCCGATATAGTTGGGTTGGAATTATGATTGCTTTGGAGGGTGGAAGGCTAGGTCATATCCTGGATCTTTGATTATCACATGGCATAGCTTGGTACCCCTCAGTGGATATCAATGAAGATGGCAATCACTGGAGGATAACTCCTGGAAAACTACTGTATACAAAGTGTCCAGGAAAGACCAAGCCCCCCCCCCCAGTCACTGTCCTTGGATCCACACAGGACTGCAAATCCCTGATCATCTTGCTTAAAGTAGTAGTAGTCACACCTCAGACTTGCTCCATATGGCCCCCCCCTTACAGGTAGAAAACTGTCCTGGCCTAAATGGCAGCAGGTAGGAATATGGAGTATCTAAGATCTCTATATGGCAGGTGTGGCAAGAAAAGGCCATAGTTTATTATTCTGGGTCATGTTTTATATAACTTTATGTATATAATGCATTTGAGATGCCCGTGGTGGCCAGTGTAAGTGTGAGAGGTTCATGGGTACAGAAAAAAAAGCCATCAACCCTAGATTAAGGTTGGAATTCTTGTTACTGAGCACAAAAGCTGTTTGTTGCTAGCCAGGAACTGGAGTTAATTAAATTATCTAAAAGGAGACAAAAGAATGATTAAGCCTAGCTAGAAAGCCAGGGCGACCAATTTGCTTGTGAAAGGCCAGGGCCTCAGGAACAGACAGAATGTCTGGCCTCCTATTGTATCTGCAGGGCTACAGTGAGCTAATCTTGTTACAAACTGAATAGGGCTACCATTTATGTAAACACCTATATTAAGAGTTGAGTAATGATAGCCATCTCCCAGCAGAGAGACTGGAATGTTCCCCAGAAAATCTGGTTTGAACTGGCTAACCATATGTTTTCTTTCCTATGTTCAGAAAACTGCATATCTGTGTTATTGTAATAAAATACTGAACTTTGATTGGTTGGGTAACCATAGAAACTAAAATGCTATCCAGTCACAGGGCCAACCACATTGACTGTATCTGCCCTGTTGAACCTCTTTAAAACCAGGATGCAGAGGAGTATCTGAGCTTTTTTGCTGAAGCCTCTGTTTTACTATTTTGCATTTTGGATCTTCTCTACCTTTCTGTCTTGAGCAAGGACAGTTTCTTCTGGATCACTGAGAGCCAAGACTTCAACTACCATACTTCTAAGGACACTTTTGCACTTCAAAATTCCAACTAAAGACTCAAGGTAGACTTTTAATCTCAGTGTTTAAAGTGTAGGTTTTTTTATGTATACTTTCCTTTTATTTTCAATATCCTGCAACCAATCTCCAGAATGTTTTGTCTTTATGTTATTTACTGTTTTTCTATTAATTTAATTAGTAAAGCCTTTGGCTTATTTTAAAATAATTCTGCCTATGTTGTTTGTGTGTACAGCATGAGTAAGAGTTGTTCAGACTGTACTATACCTGTGTGATTGCTTAAGGGCCAAAACACTGCCAAAAGTGAAGTTCACTAGGGACTTCATGATGAAAGGAGGGGAGGAAATATAAAGGGTCTCAAGAGAAGCCTATGGGGGGTTGAACCGAGTGCTGCATTTCTAGGGAAAGACACAGTACTAGGATGTATAAGGCCCCCCTCAAAGCCTATACATGCCTGTGGCTTTCTGGTTTGTGGTACAGTGACTGAGGGAGTGCTACCCAGGAACACAGACTCAAAACTGTATTTGTATACCCTCGCACAAAGAAAGGGTATCTCTGACCCCATTCTCCCACCATCACAAGAGGGATTTAGCTGTGACGCAGAGAATCCCACCCCACAGGAGACGTCTTATGACAGCAGGCATAGATCATCTAGATTCCTTCCAAGCCCTCAGGGCTAAATATCAATTGCCCCATGAGGTCTTCTAGAAATATCTACAGATCGGCAGTGCTATCACACATCTCAGAAGGGATATGGGGCCTCATCAGGATCCTTCACAATTTTTCACTCTGCCACTATGGCCAGGCTTTTGGAGAGGGAAAGCAGTGGCGATATACAAATGGATACAAAGGGAACTCCCGGACCAGTCCCAAAAGGTGAAAGTTAAGTGGGATATTCAATTTAGCATCCAAATATCTCATGACCAATGGTCCAATTGTTGGACGTTAGCTCACGAGGGTGTGCAGACAGTAGGGCATTGCTTATTCAGAACAAGATATTACACCTTGGATATCAAACTTCGGCAAACCTTCAGGCTATGAAGCTGACACTGACACTGACAGATGCATATTGGGGATGTGGCTCATAGGGCAGAAACTTGATCCATATACTATAGGCATGTACTGCCATCCAGACATTCTGGAAACAAGTTATCTCTACCTGTGTCCAGGTCCTGCAGTGCCCACTGCCTGCCTTTCCCATCCTCTTGTTGTCAGGCATCCCTCTGGATGACTGCTGAGTATCAGGAGCCCACCACCAATGTATAAAATAAATATACAATTACTTTGTCTACATATTAAAAGGATGTACAGTTGCAGCATATTTCTAAACACATTCCCTCTGATGGCCCACAACGGTACTGCAGGTAGGCAAGCAATTTCTCTACAGATATCACAGGAATGTCAGGAAATATCTGGCCAAGTCTTTGACTGCAACTGTGGTATATATTAGTTATTGAGCTTATTACCATCTCTGTGAATTGTAACCAGTTAGCTGTCTTAGAAACATAGAATTTGATGGCAGATAAGGACCGCTTGGCCCATCCAGTCTGCCCATTTCCATACCTAAGCGACATTGCAGAGGGACTGGAAGGAAAAGTTTGTCTCTTTGCAGACGACACAAAGATCTGCAACAGAGTTGATGCACAAGGTGGGGTGGAAAGGATGAGAAGAGACTTGGCAAGGTTAGAGGAATGGTCAAATGTATGGCAGCTTAGAATCAATGCTAAGAAGTGCAAGGTAATGCACCTGGGAAACAAAAACCCAGGGGAAGAGAACACAATGGGGGGTGAGATGCTAACAACAACAAAAATGGAAAGGGACCTGGGGGTAGTCATATCAGATGACCTAAAGGTGGGCAAGCAATGTGAGAGGGCAGCAAGGAGGGCTGGGGGGGATACTGGGATGCATAGGGAGAGGCATCACCAGTAGAAAACAAGAAGTTATTGTCCCTCTGTACAGACAGCTGGTCAGATCCCATCTGGAGTACTGTGTGCAGCTCTGGAGACCCAATCTCCGCAAAGACATAGACAGGATGGAAGCTGTCCAGAGGAGGGCAACTAAAATGGTGCAGTGTCTGCACTGGAAGGCATATGAAGAGAGACTAAAGGAGCTTAATATGTATAGCCTTGAGGAAAGGAGGGAGAGGGGAGACATGATAGAAACTTTCAAGTACTCAAGCGAATCAACAAAGTCCAAGAGGGTAGCATCTTTCAAAAAGAGGTGTGCAAGAACAAGGGGCACAATTTGAAGATGGGGGGTGGCTCAGAAGTAATTTAAGGAAGTATTTTTTCACAGAGAGGGTTGTGGATGTATGGAATGGCCTTCCAGAGGAGGTTGTGGAGTCAAAAACAGTGGTGGAATTCAAGCATGCATAGGACAGTCATAAGGCCATTCTAGGGGTTGGGGGTAGGAAGAAGTAGGCTGCTGGTTAACTAGGATCTGCAGCTTATTCATTAGGTAGGGAAATGGGCAGACTGGGTGGGCCAAGTGGTCCTTATCTGCCATCAAATTCCATGTCTCTATGTTTCTATGAACTCCACTGCATGGTGGAAAGAGGCGCGAGAGGAGCAAGCACCATGATATTCTCTCCAGAAACACATCCACTGGGTTTTGAGCGAGCAGAACTTGAGATACTCTCATTGTGAATGCCACAGTAAACTGTCAGGAAGTGAAATGTTCACTATATTCCCTATGGGAGACCAGCAGGGGCTGTGGGAGTGTCAGGACTTAAGATATTCTCATCAGAAAAACAACCACATTCTGATAGCAGCTGGGAAGAGCTGGCCTCAAGTACTCTACCCATGAAAACCTGGTAATAAAAATACAATTTAAAAAGCTGACATTTTTATATTCAAACTCTGCTTACACTTTTGCTATAAATTAGGCTTCAACAATACCTAAATCTCAGAAGAACTAGTTTACAATAAACATTTATTTTTAAATATTTTTATTTATCTAGTATTTTAAAGTTGTCTGAAATAATCTGAATTGGGAAGCTATGGCATTTTCTTATTGTAATAAAACCCTCCAGGCTGAAGGATATTCTTGGATATCAGCACTTCCAAGGACTGTAAGGCCCTTCACAGGTGGCATCAAGGCTCCCAGAGCATGCAGGTATCCATAAATACTACACATCCTGTTGGGTTTTGTTGCTTGCTTATTGGCATTAAATTGAATTGTGATGGTGTATAACAGGAAACCATAAACTTATCCACAATGTATTTGATGACACAGAGGGGTAAAACAGAACCACTGTTACATACATGCATGGGACAAGATAAGAAAAACTTCTTGCTTTAACAAGGTGACATATTACTATAAGTTTAATGGTGCAGTTTGAGACCCTCTTATGGGCATGAGTGTCACCTAGTGGGTTATTAGAACATGAGAACTACAAACTAAAGGACAGCAGATCTGGCATCCAAAGAATGCAAGAGGCAACATTCTTATATCCATAAGATGGCCTCCAACGATGCCAGTAAACTTATTATATATTGTATGGGTTTTATTTTTGCTTTGGAACTCCTTTTTTTCTTCTGAATGGTGACAGCGCAAGTGGTCAGCGAGAAGCCCATTAAAGCAGCTCTACTTGTGAGACACTTTTGTGGAAAGAGTACCTCAAGTGCACAGAAAGAAACACTGTGATTGGTTGGGAGCACGCCTGTGAGCTTTAAAATAGAATTAGATGAGGAAGGATAACCTTTTGAAAGCCATTGACTGTCTTTGCTAGCATTGCAAAAAAGAATGTGAAGTAGGATTACACATGCAAACAGAACATTGTAACAAGAACACTGTGCATAGTTCTCAGAGGTTCTGACAAGGCGAAGAAAAAGAAAGAAAGAAAGAAAGAAAGAAAGATCTCAAAAATTAAATGTGATAGAGAAGTATCAGTAGCTAAATTGTTTTTCAGCTCATTGGCTAACTGTTGGAATGTGTTGTTTCAACCTAATTCATACTTCTGAAGGTGTTATAATCCTGAAAAGAGCACTTGAAATAAAAAAAAATATCTGTACAAAACAAACTTAAAAGGAAAAAAAATCCTGCATTCTCACACGTGTGAAAAGAGAATGCAATTTATAAATTGCAGAAATTCTACCATAAAAACCATAACTGAAAACCTGTTCTTACCAAGGAAAATGTAAATGTTGGGGACCATTTACTATTTCTTCAGCAAATGAAATATTTATCCAACATTTCTGACACAGGGCATCACCTTTCTTTACTGCCCATGGGATGAAACTGTCACAGAGCCTTTTTGATTTCCCTGTTCGGTATTTCTGTTCCCCACTCTTATTTTCACATGGCACATCTACTCTCTCTGGTTTGCCCAAATCAATTTATAGAATGTTTTTTATCTGGCTTTTGGATTGACATGAAACATTTTTGACATACTGAATGAGACCCCTTCTCTAATGATTCCAACCCTAACATATTTTTTCCATTTGTATAAGACTTTTCATTTGCCAAAATCCTCATTACCCTTTTCTGCAGGGATTTCAACTATTTTCCCTCTTTTTCAGTCGACCTGGAGTGCCATATCAGGTAGTCATACTCCATAACTGTTCTGGAAACAACCAATAGCCCATCTACAGATACACATACCCGCTTTAACATGGTAAGGAATTAAATAAGTTTAGTTTCTTGCATATATCCTCCACATGAGGGACTCATTTTAATTTATTCAAAATTGTTACACCTAATGCTTTAACATTTTCAGTCAGTTCCAGTTTCTCAGAATTCATAAAAAAAAACCCTCCATCCTAACCCTCACCTCTCTTTGCAGAAGAAACGGGCAGGATCTGAGCTTTACTTTTATGGAACATCATTAGGTTCTGTTTTACCCATTCACCCATAAAGTCTCATTCTTCCTGTAAGCCACCTTCCTTTTCCCTTTTGAGACTGCTGTACAGCATGGTATCCTCCACAAAAATGACATGTTCCCCATTTAATGGAATATCATTAATCATTAATAGGGCTAGAAGGGGGCTCTTAAGTTTTGTAATACATAAAGGCATGCTGTGGCAACAGACTGACAATGATGCTATGCCATAGCCTCCAGTGGAACTACAGAAGCAACTGTTTTTGGGCTGCTATCATTTTTCCACTTGCAGGGTAGACTTAACTTCACCACTCCTCAGTTTTCTAGACTTCCTCATTTTAAATATCTGTCATATCACAAATAATCCAAAATACATGTCCTATATCATCTTTTAATAAGATTTGGTCTGGAATAGCACACTCAGCCAAAGCTCATTTTCAGGTTTGACACATGACAGAAATAAACATAGGGAGGTTAATTGCTGCTGGATGTGTTATTTGTAACATAGAGAGAAGGACCCACTATTATGACTTACAGTTATATGCTCACCTTTGGTGGTTGCCTTTAGTGGCAAGGGCAGAATTTCTGTCTCTTACCGCTCTCTGGAAAACTTTTTAAACAAACGTGATATGAGGGCAATGCGTGACCAATTTCACATTTCCGGTAGCTCCATGAGCACTTGCATTAGTGCCTTGGGAAAATTAAATTATTCCTAAATGCTTCTCTGCTTTTGGCCAGAGAGCCTTTAGCTTTCATGCTGTTAAACTTTGGAATTAATCCCTATCAACTATAATGGATTGTCAAACCCTGGGCTCATTTAAAAACTTACATCAATCTGTACTTGTAAATGATGCTTTAATGTATATGTTGCTTGTATATGAGGCTTGGCAGAGGACACCAGAAGTAAGGAGTGCTGTGTGACTGGACTTCTCTACTGGGACTAAAGAAGTAGAACTCTTCTACTGGGACCTTTAATTTAGGGTAAAAAAAACAAACACACACAAAAATTAGTGCGTTTGTCTCAGTTAGCTAAAGTGGTTATCGGAACAGTTATCTAGGTGTAAATCTCAGGTGGCTGAAGGGGCTTGATTGCTGTGTAGTTTAAATTACTTGTAGAAAGATCTAGTAAGTAGGGGGAGTGGCTTAGCAAGAAGGAAACTAGATTTAAACACTGCCTTAGAAAGCTTCTGCCAGAGGTTTGGCAGAGGACACGAGAAGGAAGGTGTGCTGTGTGACTGGACTTCTCTACTGGGACTAAAGAAGTAGAACTCTTCTACTCTCTACACTCTTCTAAAAAAACTATATTGCCCACCTTCCCTCCCACTGAAAGCTAGTTCTACTTTTATAGGCACAGGATTTGACTGACAACAGGAACTTCCTGTTTGGGAGCAGGAAGTGAGTGATCACAGAGCCACCAAAGACGAACCATCCTAGAAGGGCAAGAGTAGCTCTCTGGCCCCCTCTAGCTGCTGGAGGTCTGCCACTAAGCAAGTAAGGGGTCTACGGAGAAATATAAGATCTTCTTGTCTCAGAACAGGACAATCAGGAGCTTAAAGGGCACAGAGGCAGTAAGTAGAGAGAGAAGGAAAAAAAAAACAGAGGAAAGAGTAAGGATTCCAAACAATAGTGAAGGGGCCAGAAATAAGACATGATGGGAGTGGTGCAGTGCAGTGACTGTGGAGCAGCAGTCTTCTGGGAGACATTCTGGAGGATGCGGTGTTGTCCCATCTGCAGGCACCTCTCTGGGCTGAGGGGTGAGGTTGCTCATCTCCAGGCTGAGTTGGCCAGGATTTGTGGGACCTCCTCTTCCATCCAGGGACCACCAGGGCCACTGCCGTTGCCTCAGAGATTGCCAAGAAAGAGGAGCGGTTGGACCACAGTGGGCTCAGAGATTGTGAGAGTGGTGGAACAGAGGCGCATCCCTCCAGTTGTACCTCTCCACAATTCCTGTGCTGTTCTGGCAAAAGTGTGGTTCCTCTATGGAGACACCCACAGTGGAGACCAAGGAGGATGCTGGGAACCTCCATAAAGGAGACCCACAGGGGGGTGTCATGGGACCCCACAGGGGAAGGAAACAACTCCTGGTGGGGGACTCCATTGTTAGGAAGGTAGAACTGTAGAGGAAGGGGAGAGGGAGGTAAGGTGCCTGCCTGGTGCCATGGCTTGGAGAGACAGGGAGTGAATCCTTAGGATTGTCAGAGCAGCTGCACAGGGGAGGGAGCTGGATGTCATTGTCCACCTAGGGACAAATTACCTGGCTAAGAAAGGGATCAGAGCAGTGCAGGAAGAGTTTGTGGAACTGGGGAGGGGCCTTAGACAAGCAGCACGCATGGTATTCTTTTCGGAGGTGCTGCCTGTCTATGGCGTACGAGAGGCTAGGGTGCTCCACACCATGGGATTCAATCAGTGGTTGAAAAACTGGTGCAGAGCTCAGGGATTTGGCTTCATTGGGGACTGGGGGTCCATCTGGAGGGATGCAGGCCTATACTGGCATGATGGGCTGCATCTATCCAGAAGGGGAACCAGGATCCTAGGTTATAGGTTTAAATGCTTCATTGCCAAGTATTTAAACTAGCCAAGGGGGGAGGCACTGGAAAGGATCAGGGAAATCCTAGCCCCCCCAAAAAAGTCATGGTAGTAAGTGCAGTAAACACCAACATAGAGATGTCAATAGGGAGAAGGGCAGGGGTAAATGGAGAAAGTGACAAAGGCAAGAAGGACAGGGATGGGACAAAAAGGAGTAAGGATAATGCAGGATAATGAGTACCAATGTCCATACCCTGGGCAACAAGCTCCTTGAATTGGTGGCCTTGATGGAAGAGGGATGCCTGGATATCGCAGCAGTCACAGAAACAGGGTACACAGAGAACCATGACTGGGATGTTAACATACCAGGGTACATAACCTACAGGTGAGACAGAGAGGGGAGAAGAGGGGGAGGAGTAGCTCTCTATGTAAAGGAAGGGATAAAAGCAACTGAACAAAAGAGTAAACAGGGAGGAGAGGAGGCACTGTGGGTCACCTTGGAGACTGGATGTGGCACCACAATCCACACAGGGGTTATATACAGACCCTCGGGTCAGGGGAAGGGAATGGACATGGATATGATAGAAGGCATTCTTAGGTCGGTAGAGAAAGGGGAGATACTGTTGATGGGAGACCTGAATATGCCAGGTGTTAACTGGAGCACACTTGCTGCAGCCACATCAAAAAGCAGGGCCATTCTCGATGCCCTACAGGTGGCATGCCTCAGACAGCTAGTTTTGGAACCCACTCTTGAGGGAGTAGTCTTGGACCTTGTTCTCTCAAATGGGGACAGTGAGAGGATCTCAGATCTAGAAGTGGGTTGCCATCTGGGAACAAGTTATCATCAAACAGTGTGGTTCACGTTAAACTCAGCTACAGAGTCAAGCTGTACAAAAGTGAGGGTACTGGACTTCAGGAGGGCTGAGTCTGGCAAGATGGGAGAGTGCCTTAGAAAAGCACTAGCAAACAGGCTAGAAGGAGGGGTGGAGCAACAATGGAGAATCATCAGAACTGCCATCACAGAGGCAGCAAGCCTTTGTGAGAAGCAAATAAACAAATCAAAACAAAAGAAAAAGCCACTATGGTTCTCAAAAGAGGTGGCGGGGAAAGTCAGGGAGAAAAAGATAGCATTCAGGAAGTATAAGAAAACACAGAAGGAGCAGGACAGAGAGCTATACCAGTCAAGGCAAAATGAAACAGGGAGAGAAGTCAGAATAGCAAAGGCCCAAACTGAGGAAAGGATAGCCAACTCCTTTAAGAAGGGGGATAAAACCTTTTATAGGTACATCAGGGAGCGTAGAAAGACAAAGGGAGGGATACTGAGGCTGAATAGAATGAATGGTGGGTGGGCAGAGGCGGATAGTGAAAAAGCAGGGATACTGAACGTATATTTCTGCTCAGTAATCACAAAAGAGGAGGGGGAGGTGCCTAATCCAATTAACAGAAGCAGTGTGGATAGGGGGGTCGTTCCCAGTCCTTTCATAGAAGAAAGGGTTCTGAAAGAACTCCTAAAACTGAAGGTGGACAAAGCAATGGGGCCTGATGTAATTCACCCCAGAATTCTAAAAGAATTAAGGGGAGAACTAGTGAAACCACTGACTACCCTTTTTAACAAATCATTAGGGTTGCCACCTGTCAGGTTTTTTACCTGTCGATCAGGTTTTTAGGGTCCCGATCAGGTAATCCGGTTTTGCTCTGTGCTGGTCAGGTTTGTGAGCCATTTTGAGTGCTCACATACTTTTGAAACATATTTTGTCATATCATTCATTGTTTCAGCTGTATATCCAGGTTACAGACAAGTTCTCTTGTCAATATAGCCCTTAGTTTGTGAAAGCAGTCAGCCTGGGAGGTGTAAAGTATGGCCATTAACACCATTAACACTTCCTTTACCTAATCTTCTCCTCTACACCTTAAAGTGGCATAGCAGTACAACTGCCCCCACCTTTTGTAACAGTAACAGAGCCAGCTGTCTTCCAGTTTCATTTGCTGGTAAACATTTTCATCTCTAACAGAATGTAGACATTTTTAAATGTTTTAATTTTTTTTTCTCAAGAAAATGGTATGGTCAATTCTTTGGCTTTGAAATAGTACTGTGGACATGAACAGGGAAAGGTGCCAGAAAAAGATACAATGTACACATTACAGGAAACAATTTATTATGTATTATTATAGACCATGTATACTGTTGTGTGCTATTTACAGTGTTTCCCTTGTCTCCCCCCAGATCATATCTGTAAATGATATTTATTTTATCTCTATATATTTATTTGGTAAACCAATGTCAATAAATAAACACATAAGTAAATGGATGACTAGGAAGAACCTAGGAAAGTAACTGTAACAGGTGCATTTCTGTTAGCACCCTTTGCAAACTATGTGAGAGGCCTTTTGGCACCATGCAATTCTGCTTAAAGTTGGACCAACATAACATTTTGTGGTGATTTGCATATGCAGCCCATGATGCTTTGCATTGTGGGGCCATGTGTGATTTTGTATTTCCTTGAAACTTGGCTTCCCAGCCAAATGCCCTTTGGGGTAACCCTTGCCTCAGTGTTTGCGCACAGAGGTTCTTTGTCTTTGTAACAGGTGCAGTACGGTATCTTAACATTTTTGTTGACTGCTGCTCTAAGTGTTGTCCTTTATTGATATAACAAATGGCCTTCTAGGAGAAACAATGCATGGTGAGTCATGAAAAGGAGTGGGGCTAGGGGTGGAGCTTAGGATCCATTTTTTGCTCCATCAAAAGGTGGCAACCCTACAAATCATGGGAGGATGGTGTGGTACCCGAGGACTGGAGGAAGGCAGATGTGATTCCCCTTCACAAAAGTGGGACCAAGACAGAGGCAGGAAACTACAGACCTGTCAGTTTGACCTCTGTGGTAGGGAAAGTGATGGAATCACTTCTGAAGGAAAGAATTGTTAAGTACCTAGAGGCCAGTGGGGCACAGGACCCAAGGCAGCATATGTTCACAGCGGGAAGGTCATGTCAGATGAATCTAATTGATTTCTTTGACTGGGTGACCAAAGTAGTAGACCAGGGAGGGGCTGTGGACATGGCCTACCTAGACATTTGACACAGTCCCACACAAAATATTAATAGTCAAATTAACCAGTCTGGGAGTGGGTCCCAGGATGGTAGCCTGGGTAAAACATTGGCTGCACAACAGGACACAGAAGGTAATTGTGAATGGAGTCCACTCTGAAAAAGAGGGGTTACTAGTGGGGTACCTGAGGTTTAGTACTGGGTCCGGTCCTTTTAATGTCTTTATAAGTGACATTGCAGAGGGACTGGAAGGAAAGTATGTCTCTTTGCAGATGACACAAAGATCTGCAACAGGGTTGATACACAAGGAGGCATGGAAAGGATGAGAAGGGACTTGGCAAGGTTGGAGGAATGGTCAGAAGTATGGCAGCTAGGATTCAATGCAAAGAAGTGCAAAATAATGCACCTGGGAAACAAAAACCCAGGGGAAGATTACACAATGGGTGGGAGGTAGTAACAAAAAAAAAGAAAAGGAAAAGGACCTGGGGGTAATCATATCAGATGACCTTAAGGTTACCAAGCAATGTGAGAAGGCAGTAGGGAGAGCTGGGGGTATACTGGGATGCATAGGGAGAGGCATCACCAGTAGAAAACAGGAAGTTGTTATCCCTCTGTACAGACAGTTGGTGAGACCCCATCTGGAGTACTGCATCCAGTTCTGGAGACCCCATCTCTGCAAGGACATAGATAGGATAGAGGCAGTCCAGAGGAAGGCAACTAGAATGGTGCAGGGTCTGCAAGAGAAGCCATATGAGGAGAGACTAAAAGAGCTTAATATGTATACCCTTGAGGAAAGGAGGGAGAGGGGGGACATGACAGAAACGTTTAAGTACCTCAGTGGAATCAACAAAGTCCAAGAGGGTAGCATCTTTCAGAAAAAGAGACATGCAAGAACAAGGGGACATGATTTAAAGATGGGGGTGTGTGGTTCGGGGGCAATGTGAGGAAGTATTTTTTCACAGAGAGTGTAGTGGATGCATGGAACAACCTTTCTGAAGAGGTTGTGGGGTCTAAAACTGTGGGAGAATTCAAGAATACATGGGACAGACATAAGGCAATTCTTGTGGAGGGTAGGAAGAAATAGGCTGTTGGTTAACTAGGATCTGCGGCTTATCCTGTAGGTAGGGAAATGGGCAGACTAGGTGGGCCAAGTGGTCCTTATTTGCCATCAAAGTCTATGTTTCTGTTTCTATGTTACTGACATTATTGATCATTGTATGAAGTTTGTGCTAACTTAATTGCTGTATTACTGTTTTATGCTGGACACAAGTCACCAATGAATATGGGCACTTGTGCTCTTGATTATCAGCAAATCTCACAGAAAATATCTGTTTTTCATGCCCAGCGCTCACAATGCAACAAACAAACAAACAAACAAACAAACAAACAAACAAACAAACAAAGTGACCAGCTCAGAATCACATAGTATGCAACTAGCAGTTGTGGGATTTAAACTTGGGTCTGTCAGGGTTCTAGGTTCACAACTGTGTTCTACTCACAATATTATATTACGTCACATATATAAAATCCTACTACGTAAACTTGTGATTGATTTTGTCCCATGGTGTCAAAATGCCTTGTAGTCCCTAAATGTACGGATTTATTTTACAAAATATTTACCCACAGTAGCCTAGCTGAGATGCAACATCTCCTTTTCAGTGGAGTCCAGTGCCTTCTCTCACAGCTGGCAAGTCTGGTGTATGGTCAAGTGACCTGCTTCAGGTCACCCACTAAGCTAGTGGCTGTCGGAGATTCAATCCCGCGATCCACTGATGGATTCACAGTTTTGTACTCTGAACAGTAGGCCACCTTGCCCCCGATGGAAATGATTTTTTCTACAAAAGTGCATTTATCAGATTCCTTACCCAGTAAAGAGACGGGATGAAGGTCTGGCTTCGGTGACTGCAATAAGCCCAAGAATTAGAAGTGCTCTCATGTTGATGTGACACAGACTCTCACACTTCTCTCTGCTGATTATATTCTACTCTGTGCCTTTCAGGCCTCAGCTGTTTAACAATACCTCAACCCCTTCCTTCTGGTTTCGATTGTGGTTAATTACTTGACATTCCTGTTATTGCAGTTTAACTGTAATCTCTCTTGGTCCTAGGTTTGAACCTTATTTCTTAGGACATATAAAGGCTGGTTTCAAGGGGCGTTATTTATATATTTTGTTTTACCCCTAGAACTTCAAACCTGCTCTTTGTTCTTCCAGTCTTAATTTTTGCACTCGCTCTGTAATGCCAACCTTGTTTTTCATATGGACTCCTGGAAATCTAATTTCCCATGTACTGTATTTTGTGTTATGTACTTTTCTAAAATAGGTAATAATGCATTTTTGTACACATTTTGTTGCTGTGTATTATGAATTTATAATAATTGGGCAATGTTTTTGACATAGGGAAAAGTGTGCATAATTTACCATTATAACCAGCCAGTTATAGCAACATTCACACACCACATCACTCTACAGTTCTGGTAATCATAGGTTTCCTCACGCGTGAACAACACAGTTTTCCAACATTAAATTATTCATGGAAACTGTTCCTGGAGTAAACATCAGATTACCTTGTGATATCTCCCTCCATTGAGCCACATCATGAAACTGTGAGCCATTGGCATCAGGGACACCCAGAAGGTTTTGCTGGCTGGGGCCCGCCATGTCGATGTGCTTTGTCAGCGCTTGTACAACGTGGACATCCCCAGCATGCCTCAGTTCTTTCTCCTGCAACAACTGCTCATGAGTCCCCCTATGGTAATAAATTCTCATCTGTGCATGCTACACTTGAGGATGCCCCTTTGGCTGCCTGGCATAGGCCAGGTCAATTGCTAGCAGATCCCAGGAAGACTGATAAACAGTATCCAGCACCCGCTGCAAAGTTTTATTATTCCTCATCGCCAGAAACAGACTCTGTGGTAATTATGGCTGCTCATGAATGATCCAAGGCTCCCAAACATATAAGTTCTCTTCCTTCTGATAAGCAGTCAAGGAAGCTTGATATGATGGGAATGAAAACTTTTGCTTTTGCTTCCCTGGGCCTAAGAATTGCTAACTATCTGGCATATGTCATAAAAATATCAGAATTGCCTTTTGAAAACTAAGACCACCTTGGCTGAGAAATTACCAGAGGGCTAGGATAAAATATTGGCACAGCAGATTATCGCTAATGGCCAGGAGACTGGTATACATCTGCTGTGATCAGCCTATGATGCCTCAGATGCTGCTGCCAGGGCTGCTGCTTCTGGAATTTACATCTGCCACCACTATTGGCTAAGGGTGACTGGTTTTGCTTCAGATGTGCAACAATCTGTAATGAATGCTCCATTCAGGGGGAAATAATTGTTTGGCAATGATGTTGAAAATGCATTATGGGATTTAAAGTCCTCTAAAATGACTCTTAGATTCCTGCATACTTTGAGCCCTAAACTCTGGGGAAGGGCTCATGACTCTGTTCACATGCCCCGTGCCCATCCAGGCTGGGCCTATTCAATGGCCCAGGATGTTGCTTCCAGGGACCTCAGCCTTCCCCTTCCCAAGCTGCCGCCCTGCCCCCAATGTCCATGCCAAACTTACAGAAGGTCAAACCATTATGGGCACCCCCGCCACCCCTGGTGCTTTTTGACTCCTCTCCCCTTCCTCCAGCCTTTCTGCCTCAGGAAGTTTTGGTGGGGGGCTGCATCTCTCTCTTTCTACAAAAATGGAGGTAGACCACTACAGATGCATGGTAACTGGAGGTGTTTCAGCAAGGGCATGCCTTAGAACTCCTTACAGTTCCTCTGGTGACCCTTCCATTTCCCAACAGATATCCCCTGGGACATCTTGCCCTCTTACTGGAGGAGGTTCAAACCTTCCTCAGCAAGAGGGTGGTAGAAGTCATCCCAGTTTCAAAAATAAACCAAAGCTATTACTTCTAGTGCTTTCTGGTTCCAAAATGGACTGGGGAGCTAAGGCTAGAACTAGAACTTCACAGACTGAACCTTTTCATTGACTACAATAAGTGCAGAATGGTCTCCATGCAATTCCTCCTTCCCCTGTTACTGAATGGGGATTGGATGGTTGTACTGGACATGAAAGACACATGCATTCATGTCAAGATCAGCAAGTCTCACAGAAAATACCTGTTTTTCATGCTTCATGATACAAATGTTGTGTCTTGCCCTTTGGTTTGTGTTCTGCAATGCATGTCTTTACCAAAGTATTTGTTGTGGTGGCTGCTGCCCTCCCAAGGGAGGGCCTGTATGTCTTTGTCTGCATAGACAACTAGCTGTTAAAAGCCATGTGTTGGGAAGCCATCATCTACACACTGTTTCAGACTCAGCAATCATTTGACCAGCTGGGTATACTGGTCAACGAGCTGAAATTATCCTTACCCCCTGCCAGAAGTTCCAATACATTGGGGCTGTTCTGAACACAGGGCTGGGTTGAGCATTTCTGCCCTCCAACTGTGCCATAGCACTGGTGGCCCAGCACAGTTGGTCTCCACCAGAAATTATGTCTCGACCAGATGTCTTCAGTGACTACTCAGAGTGATAGCAGCTGCCATCCTGATGGTCCCACTGGACTGCCTCCACATCAGGATCCCTCAGTGGTTCTCCAGAGCACAATGGGCACAGCATTCAGATGCAATGGAATGTCTCATACTTGACCCCTCCTCTCAATTGCTGCCTATTCTGGTGATTGGACTGCTCCAACCTGGAGATGGGGTCCCTGTTCCTATTGCCATCACTTCACTTGGTGATGTCCATGACTACCTCAGATTCAGGATGGGGTGCTTATCTGGGCCCCTTCAGAACCCAGAGCTAATAGGACCCTCTAGATCAGTTCTTCACAGCAACACTCTGGAGATGAATGCAGTTCTGCATGGTCTACAGACCTTTGCTGCCCTGTTTCCAGGGAATCAATTGCTGTGTGGACAATATGGCAGTGATGCTTATCAACCAACAAGTTCGGATTCAATCGTACACTCTCTGCAGAGAGGTGATGAGAGTTTGGAATTAGGCTGTGGAATGCGACATATTCCTGATGGCATTGTTCCTCTCCGGTACTCTGAATGCACTGGCGAGTCAACTCAGCCTGTCCGTGCACTGAGCCACAAATGGGAACTCTCAGAATCCATTGTGGTTGACCTTTTTAAAAAATATGGTCATCCGGACATAGAACTGTTTGCACCTGCATACAACACAAAACTTCTGCATTTCTGCTCACTTGCTGCAGGGTCTGGAGTTTTCTGGTGAGATGCATTGTCCCTCTCCTGGAAAGGGAAGTTTCTGTATTCTTTTCCACCTTTCCAGCTAATACAGAGAGCTCTGATCAAGCTATGGGATGAACCTGCCACTCTGATTCTCATGGCTCCTTACTGGCCCAGTCAAATATGGTTCCCATTACTCCAGCAACTGGCTGTGGAATCTCCTGTCCTGCTGTTGCTGTGAGCAAGACTTCTGACACAGGAGCAGGGTGCTCTAGTGCACCTGGATTTGTGATCCCTTCACCTCGATGCCTGGTTCTTGAGGACATAGAGCTCTCCAGCTTTGGGGTTTTCCACGTGCTTGCAGATGTTCTGTTGGTGACTAGAAAGTTGACTACTTGATACACCTACTCACAAAAATGGAAACGTTTTACTGTGTGGTGCACTTGACATGCCCTGGATCCCTTTATGCGTCCAGTTTGTAAAGTGTTGGACTACTTTAATTTTGTCTCGAGACCCTGACAGTATTGACTGTACCTCCCTTTCAGCCTGCTGCTACTTGTGAGGTGTGTTTTCTTCTTAGAAGTCACTGTTCCTTGTCTGTATGACATCTGATAAACACATTTCTGAGTTACAGACTCTGGTTGCAGACCCTCTTTTTATTGTTTTTCACAAGGATGGGGTTACCTTACATACTAATCTTCATTTCCTCCTGAAAGTTGTGTCTGAAAGAACATCACATTAGATTATTGATCTTCCTGTCTATATTTTGGCTCCCATAGATAGTGAGGAATGTTGTTTACATACACTGGATGCCGCATTGATACTTGGATCATATAAAGAACTGGAGAAAATCCTCTCAGCTGTTTATAGCTTTTGCTCCCAGGATGGTCGGTTCACCAATTTCTAAGCAGGGACTGCCCAAATGGCTGGCCAATTGTATTACATTTTATTAGCAGAAGTGTAGCAAGCAGCTTTGTGGTCCAGTGTGTGTTCATTCCACTCATGAGGAGGCTATCTCAGTGGTTTGTTTTCAGTGTGCCTACTGTTGACATTTGTGCTGCTGCCACTTGGAGTACTGTTCATACATTTGCTAAACACTACAGTCTGGACATAGTCTGTCATAGATGTGCCAGCTTTGGCCTCAATGTTCTACAAGGCCTCCTTATTCAGGATCATTAGGTCCTGTCATCCTCCTTCAGTTCTGGGTGCTGCATCAGAATAGTTCTGTGATGTGGCTCCATGAAGGGAGATATTTTCAAACAACCATAACAGAAGATCTTTGAAAGAATCTCCTCCATTGAGCCACAGATGTCCCTCACACCTTCCCCTTGTTCAGATGATGAGTGAAAATACTACCTGCTCCTGAAAGCTGCTTCTTGTCTGATGCCTTAAGCAGCATTTCTACTCAGGTTGCCATACCCTCTTCTGTGTGCCTTGTTTGGTCCTGGTCGATTCGGTCCCTGATGGTTCGATGCTCCCTATGAGCTTGTCTCTGGCAGGGAATTGAGTCATGCTGGAGATGCCCATGTTATATAGGCACTGATGAGGTGCGTTGAAGTGGGCAGCCCCAGCCAACAAAATTATCCTTGTGATACTGATGCCGACAGTACCATGATGTGGCTAAATGGAGGAGAGTCTCTCAAAGAGCTGCTGTTACAGTAGGTAACTATTCTTTTGCACCTGTGACACCTTTCTTGACTGTATTTCACTCACTATTATACAGCCTGTTTAGTTTGTGGATCAGGCTAGCAGGAGGGGGTACTGGTGGCAGAGCTGGACACCCACTGCTAGTCTCTTTGAAGATCTAGTGGGAGGGGGGATACCAGTGGCAAAGTAATTTTGCCTTTTGTATGGAATTCTAAATATAGATTTATGAAATACATTCAAATAAATGGTTATTTGACTTGCTAACAATTCATGCTTCTGGTAATTAGATGCTCATGCCCAAAAATGATTGCATTGTTGGTGTGTGATGCATATAAAAACCCTTCAGACTTTGTGGTTGGGGTTTATATATCATCACACAACTTGGGTGTGTATAAAATCCTTGTTACGCACACCACCCATGTATTATTGTAAACATAATACATGGATGGAATGTTTTCCCCATAGAAGTGTTTAGCAGGTATTTCTTGATATACACATTCACTGTACATACAACTACAATCAAAGCAAATAGTAATAATCTGATTCCATTATATCAAATAAACAATAGGAAACTGCAGTATACTAATGATATAATATACCATTGAGGGGAGCACATAAGGTAGTAGCAGCTACTTGCCCTTTGGACTCATGGCTTCATACCTCATGAGCTCCCCTTGGTAGTATGTTTCCTTGTATACCACTGTTGCCTATTATTGATTCTGTATGTAAGAAAAAAGACATGATGAAGTGTGGTTTATGGGCTAATAAAAGCATGCCCCATGTGCATAATGAGGCATGAGGTGTTTGCCCTGAGTGCCTTTAGCATTTGGGAAGTGCTCTTATCAGCCCATAGACCATACCTCAGAGTGTTTTATTCCACTTATAAATTGGGTCCCTTAAGGAAACATTAAAAAAGGTAAAAAAAAAAAAGATGTTGAAAATGGGGAAAAAAGAGGTGTTTGAATCCACTCCTCCGTCCTCCTTACTGATAAAGCCTCTTTGGCTGATCTTTGTTCCTGGCTTCTGTCTTAATCTGCCTGTTTTTCTTCTGAATCCCAGTGAAAATGTTACCCTCATCTCATATTTACCCCCACCCAATGTTATTCGTCCTACACTTCCTGCTTCCAGCTTTCTCCAGACATTGCCTTCAGGAATGATCCATGTAGCCTATGGTTGTTCCTACCAAGATTTTGAGGTCACTGTCTTGCTAGGCTGCTGTATGCTGCTGCCATAAATTTTCTACTGTTTTACGGCTCATTGTGTCAACAAGGACCCATTAAAATCCTAAGATGCAAACTCTTTATCCAATTCTGTTATGTTGTCTCCACGATCTATGTTATAGTGCTAGTAACTTAATTGTTAGCTAGAATTGCAGTTCCTGTAATGTCTCAATATCCTGAAGTGGAACCTTTGTAAATGAGCTTCTGCTCAAGGGTATATATATGTAATCCAAGATTCAAATAGAAATGTTGCTAAAACACTAAAAAATAGTTGCCCATTACTGTACTTTGCTGTGTTTTACAGGTATATGGGCTTGGTCACCAGTAGAGGGTAGCCTCTCTCCCTACACATGCACAAACTATATGTTCTTATGAGCAGCATTTTTTTCTTTTTTTGAGGTTGCATTTGTATGGACCGCTTTTACAGTGAGTGAGCATGTCCCTTTGCAGCCACAGTAGCTCACAGCGGCTTTCCCTGTCAGCTCATCTATCAGAGTGAGTTGGTCTTTGTAAGGCATACTTTGTTTTGCATCTGTTGGAAAGCTGCTAGTCAGCAGAGTGAGGCTATGGTTTTTCCACTGTTTGTCATAATCATTTTAAAAACAAACTCTGGCCAGAGCCCATAGGGCTGCAGCTTGGGAATTTGGGGTAAAAATATTGAAAGTTTGTTTTGTTATATTTTTACACCAAATTTTCAACATAGTCTTGTTATGACACTGCCTCATGAACAACAGCAGGGATAATGTTCAACTCCTGGCGTAAAGGTGATTTTGCATTGGGACTGCAAGATCAGTTTTCAGGATGCAGTAATACATTTTGTACAGGAATTGAAAAATGATAGCTGTCACATTCATGAGGTGGTATAAAGTTATGGCTATGTTGCAAATTTGAGTTAAAAATATTGAGAATTACCAAAGTTATGAGCCTGCTTTCGCAAAATTCAACGTAGGCTCATAACTGTATTTTTTAAATATTTTTACCCCAAATTTTCAACATAGCTTTCTTATGATGCCACCTCATAAACAAAGGTAGAGAGCATTTTCAACTCCTGCCCAAAAGGTGATTTTGTGGAGGGACCACAAAACCACCTTTCAGGATATTAAAAAACAAACAAAAAAACAAAAAAAACATTTTGGCCAGGATTTAAAGAATGATAGCTCTCACATTCGTGAGGTGCTGTAAAGGTATGGCTATGTTGCGAATTTGGGTACTAATATTGAAAATGACTAAAGTTATGGGAAAGCATTTGCAAAATTCAATGTAGGCACATAACTTTGTTGTTTTTAAATATCTTTACACCAAATTTTCAACATAGCCTTCTTATGACCCCACCTCATGATCAAGGGTAGAGAAATCTTTCAACCCCTGCCCAAAATGTGATTTCACACAGGGACCACAAAATCATCTTTTGGGACAGATCTACCTAATGACAGTGCAACTGTTCAAGAAGTAGGGTACCATATAAGGCATGCTGAAAATTTAGGTAAAAAATATGCAAAAATGCCCAAGTTATGCCACTAAGTTCAAAAGCCCATTGAAATACATTAAACCACACACCTGTTTCTTCAGTTCACAGTCTGGCTTTGAAGAGTGAAGATGGATGTGTCTGCAGTCCAGAAAGGATTATGGCATTGGACCCCTGATTGGTAAGTAAGGGCTTGGGGTGGTGGGTGCTGAGTGGGAGGGTTGGGTGCGGGGCAGTGTAATGACACAAAAGGTGTCAATGGACTTTTTTTTTTTACAGTGGGGAAAATAAAAGAAACAAATGTGGATTCCTGCACTGGGGAATTGGGCACCCCCGCCAGTGTCACTGTTATGTTTTTATCGGGGGGGTGGGGGGTGGATGCTGAAAGGGACAGTTGGTGGGGAGAGTGAACTAAGTATTTAAAAATAGAGCAGAAAGTATCACAATGTGCGGTAGTGGATGAGGGGTGATGGGGAAGTGAGAAGAGCTGTGATCGAGACACTGGGGAATTGGGCACCCCCAGTGTCACTATTATGTTTCTGGGGTTGGGGTGTGTGGTGGTGGGTGCTGAGAGGCAGGGTTAGGTGGGAATAATGTATTTCAGTGGTCATGGACCACCAAAAATAAAAAAAAACAATAGTGTGAGCGAGCATGGAGTGTTCCAGAGACACGGAGATGACTGACTTTAATCTCTTCATCATGTTGTTCATTAGCAAGGAATGCGGCAGTGCTTTTCTCATAGCAAGAGGCCTGCAGAGCTCCACTCACTGCAGCCCTAATAAGCACAAGGTACTGTTTTTCTTAAACTATTTGACGAGCTTGCTTGTATTGCAGCAGAATGGTAGAGTGGGGGAGGGGCACAGGACCAATGACTGTTAGCAGGCTGCAGTCAGAAAGTATTTTTAAATGTTTGTGGGAGGCATAGATCTCAACCTAAAAACAGGTACCAAAGACTGAAACTTTACCTGTTATACAGGGGTGGGGGGAACTAACATACAATGACTGCTTCCTGTTGGTGGTAGTGCTCTCCCAGCGCAGCTGTTGTGGTTCCATCAAATGCTAGGTATGGAGCTGTATGGGGAGATTTGTTTCAGGCATAGATAAGGCGATCTACAGCGTAGATCTGATACCATACTGAAAAGGGTCAAAACCCTCCTTAATAAGGCCTGAAGGCAGGTCAACAGGCCAGATTACCTGACCCACACCTGTGCACTATATAAAGAGACTGGATGGCTCCCATTCCATCTCTGAGTAAAATACCAGGCCTGCCTGGGGGGAAAGATCACTCCTTGGTCTGACACCTGAATCCACAGCCAAATTGTTCAAGGGTACCCAAGCAATGAAAAATACCAGAAGTGCAACCAAGGGGGAGCTATTGGTGCCCTTTAAGTGCACTACGTTCGCTCAAACAGCCCTATCATACAGGGGTCCTAAGTGGACAAATTACCTCTTTGCCTTCTTTATCGAATGCAGGAAACTTGGATCATTTAAAAATGGGCTCTGCTCCTACCTAGCCCTCCAAAATGACTGCTGTTGCCCTATATAGACTCAGAATACACCAGTACAATACTACAGCACACTACAGGACCCCCCCCCCCACGTGTACTGGCACCTCCTTCTCCTCTCCTCTGTCCTTTCACCCCCTAACTCCTTTCCTCCTATACCCCCTTCCTCTCAATACTTTCTCCTTTCACCCTTAACTCCTTTTCCTCCTACTCCCCCTCCTCTCAATACTATCTCCTTTCACCCCTAACTTCTTTTCCCCCTACTTCCAATACTATCTCTCTTGGCTGAACCCTAGACAAGACCTCCTCTGGCTGCGAATATTTTCAATGCCATGTACTCTGGTTACCCAGGAATGTCCTGGCCTTAAGTTGTGTACTGAACTTGCTTAAACACCGTATTTCACTATTGGAGTGCTCATGTTATCCTCTCCAGCACTTCTGTAGCTGAAATTGTCAAGTTATATGGTCTGTATTTACTGTTTTGTATACCTGTAACTATCTGTAAGAAATGTATTGTCCTGTATTTTCTGACATAGAACCTTTGTAAAGGAGCCCCTCAGCTCAAACGTATTAATCTGAAACGGAAATAAATAAATAAATAAATAAATAAATATCTCCATGTGATGTGTTTTGGTTGACTTAAATAGTACCAGTTGCCAGTATATGTCCTGATAAGGACACAGCTAATGGTACCTCTTTACCATTCAAAATGCAGGACATTTTTTACCTATTTCATAAATTATTGTATTACATAATTTCCCCTTGTTCCCCTCCCTGATTGCACCTGCAAGTCAGCCTTGACTCAATGCATCTATCCCGATAGACAAATTTAAAATAGAATAAAAATAAATAAATGCACATTTTCCACTGCTTTATCTTTTAAGGCTATTATGTACAGTATGTGTCACCCCATTATTGCTTACTGGCATAGTAAAAAGATTATTGCCTAAACAAGGAGATGAAATGACCTGATTCCAAATATGCAATTTATCTTCATGTGTGAGGGGGCAGGACCATAATTAATGAGTGTCAGAGCTGCGAGTGAGTTATGAAAGTCCTTCTCCTTCACAAGTAATGATAAACTGCAAATTTTGAGTCAGGCCATTGCTTGTTTGGTTTATACTACATCAGTTTACTATTATAGTTTTTTAATCTGCTATTTGTTTGTAGATTAGACTGTTTCTCTTCAATTTGAACTACTGGCTTCAGGGCTGCAGTGGTCTATTGTGAAGTCAACAGCATTGTGAAAGCTGTTCTGTGGTTCAGTAGCACACTGTGATGTATCCAACTTCCAGTGCATGATAGCGATTGTGACATACTCGACTTGCAAAATAATATGCTATCTTGCAAGCTGGATGCCAAGATAACATTTGTCTTGCACAATTAATTTTTATACCTGTTATACAAAACACATTTTATAAATAGTGTCCTAAACATTCTCATAGGATTTTAGCTGTGATTTCACAACCAAGCTGTATTTTCTCTTTCATCTATTTAAAAAAGTAAAAATAAAACATAGAAACATAGAAGGTGATGGCAGATAAGGACTGCAAAGCCCATCCAGTCTGCCCATTTCTTTTTCTACCTTATAAATGTGCCATCGGTCTTTGCTCTGTCAATGACCTATCTATTCATACTCATCTGTATTGCTCCCTTATGCCTATCCCATGCCTGTTTGAAGTCCTGTACTGTATTCATATTCACCACTTCCTGAGGTAGGCCATTCCACGCCATTCATCACCCTTTCTGCGAAAAAGAACTTCTTCACATTACCCCCTAAATGATCTCCCTCTAATCTTATGCTGTGTCCTCTTGTCCTGCTATTTTTCTTATGTTGAAACATGTTAGACTCTCTCACCTTGTTGATGCCCTTAAGGGGTTTGAATGTTTCGATCTTATCATCTCTCTCCCTCCTTTGCTCTAGGGTACACATATTGAGCTCCGTTAATCTGTCCTCATATGTTTTTTGATGCAGTCCCTGCACCATTTTGGTTACCCTTCTTTGGATTGTCTCAATTTGCTTATTGTCCTTGTGCAGGTATGGCCTCCAGTACTGCACACAGTACTCCAGATGGGGCCTAACCAGTGTCTTGTAAAGAGGGATTATTACCTCCCTCTTCTGACTTGTGATACCCTTACTAATACACCCTAACATTCTCCTAGCCTTATCTACTGCTTTAGTGTTCTGCTTGGATGATTTCTGGTCATCGGTGATGATGATGCCCAAGTCTCTTTCTTCCCTTGAGACTGACAGCAACTCCCCTCCCAGCCTATAGGTGGTGTCAGGATTGCTCTTCCCTATGTGCATGATCTTGCACTTCTCTTTGAATTAAACCCTAGTTGCCACTCTTCTGACCATTTTGCCAGTTTATCCAGATCTCTTCTCATTCTGCTTAGCCCATCTGGATTATCTACTCTGTTGCAGATCTTGGTGTCATCTGCAAACAGACAAACCTTATCTTCCAGTGCATCTGCAATGTCATTGATGAAGATATTGAAGAGGACTGGCCCCAGGACTGATCCCTGAGGTACCCCACTTGTGACTTGCATCTCTTCTGACTGTATACCGCTTACCACCACTCTCTGTTTTCTGCCCGTCAACCAGTTTGCCATCCATTTGACCAACTTCTGACCCACCCTGAGCCTACCCAACTTGTTAATCAATCTTCTATGTGGAACTGTATTGAAAGCTTTGCTGAAGTCAAGGTAGGCAACATCAACTGCTCCCCCTTGGTCCACCACTCTGGTTACCCAGTCAAAGAAATCTATGTGATTAGTTTGACAGGACCTTCCTTTTGTAAACCGATGCTGTCTTGGATCCTGTGCTCCTATGGATTCCAGGTGTTGCACTATCCTTTCCTTAAGGAGTGCCTCCATAATCTTGCCCACTACTGAGGTAAGACTGACTGGTCTGTAGTTCTGCACCTCCACCCTGCTACCACTCTTGTGGGATCACATGAGCCCTTCTCCAGTCTTCTGGGACCTCTCCTGTGCTCAGAGACTCACTAAACAGTTCTGATAATGGCTCTGCTAGTTCCACCCTTAGCTCCTTTAGTACCCTGTGGTGTATGCCATCAGGTCCCATTGCATTGTCCACCCTGAGCTTATCGAGGTCTCGTAGGACCCTTTCTTTTGTGAAGGGACTAGTGCATGCCTCCCTCCCCCTTGTGTCCATGGTGCTGAGCTGTGGGCCCTGCCCTACCTTCTCTTCAGTAAATACTGAGCAGAAGTGTCTATTTAGGATAGATGCTTTTACATGGTCCTCCTCCTCACACGCCCACCCTTATCTCCTTTGATCTTAGCAATACCCCCTCTGGACTCTCTCCTTTCACTAATGTATCTATAGAAAGTCTTGACACCTTCTTTTACTGTTTGTGCTAGTGTTTCCTCAGTTTGGGCCTTTGCCTGCCCTACTGCCTTCCCTGCTTCCCTTAGGAAAGTTTGGTAAGCCTCCCTATCTTCATCCTGCTGCGTTCCCTTATATTTCCTGAAGGCCAACCTTTTGGCTCTGACCTTTTCTGCTACTGTTTTTGAGAACCAACGTAGTTTCCTTCTTCTTTTGCACTTCCGTTTCTCTCTAACACAGTGGGATGTTGCTTTAAGTATTGCATCCTTAATGCCTGTACCCCCTCACCTGCATTTCTTTTTGCCAGGGCCAGCTTAACTATGTTGGCCATCTTATCAAAGTCAGCTCCTCTGAAGTTCAGTAACTGCTGTTAGGAGGGCTGGCTTAATGGTTTATGAGGTAAGCAGGGCCTCAGAACAGACTTGAAGGAGCTCTGTGGTTGGCTTTTTAGTCAGTTGCTGTATAGCAACAGAAAATGTCAGAAAAAGATCATTGGTCGATCCAGTCTATCCTTTTATACCCTATCCTATCCTTGTACCTATAGTCATTCCTGGTATTTTTGCTCTCGCCTCCGCCCTTGCTCTCTACCCCACTACTATACTTACTTATACTCCATCCCAGACATGTTTGAAATGATTAATGGTTCTTGCAGCCATGACTTCTAACCGTAGGCTGTTTCATGGCTTGACCACTTTCAATGCTAAATAAAATTGCACCCATGACTTCTATTAGTAGGCCATTCCATGGCTCGACCACTTTCTTAGCTAAATATTACTTTATCATGTCCCTCTTGAATCTTTCCCTGCCAATTTCCACTAGTGTCACCTTGTGTCTGACTTGCCATTCCTCCTGAGTATTTCCTCACAGTCTACCTTGTTCAATCCTTCCAAAAACTTGGTCTCTGTTATAGCATCCCTTTCCCTTTTGGCCTCGAGCAAGTACCGTATATGCTCAAAGCCTTAAGCTGATCCTTGTGGGATCTGCCCTATTGCTCTTAAATCATTTTGGTTACCTTGTTCTGCAGCATCTCCAGTTTGTCTTTGTCTTTCCTTAGGTGGTGATTCAGGAACCAGGCACAGTATTTCAGATGTGACTGCTAAAGTGATCTATAGAGAAGCAGTGGTACATCTTTCTGCCTGCTGTCAAACCACATCCAAATACACTGTAACATTCTGCTTGCCTTGATGTGGACCTTGTTGCATTGACTAGATTGTTTTAGGGAGTCACTTTTGATGACTCCCAGGTCCCTTTCCTTAGATGTAATGCCAAACTTAACCCTTCTTATCCAGTATTCTGTCCTCAGGTTCTTGTTTCCTATGTGCATCATCTTGCATTTCTTGGCATTGAATGTCAACTGCCAAACCTTGGGCCACATTTTTAACCTTTGCAGACCCCTCTGGACTCCCTTACCCTTCTTTGCTGTCTATCTTCCCACAGAGCTTGGTGTCCTCTATGAAGTGACACATTTTGCCCCATATTCCCTCTCTTCTGTCTCTAATGAACATATTGAAAAGGATGGTACCCAGGACTGAACCCTTATGATCTCCCTCATCTCTGACTTGACCCCTTTTACTATCACCCCCTGCTGTCTTCCTCCAGCCAGTTACCCCCTTATCTAACAAGGTCCTTCACTGTACCCATATCCTTTAACTTCTTTAGCAGTCTTCTGTGCGGCACTGAGTTGACTGCTTCAGTGAAGCTGAAGTAGAGTAAATCCACAGCTTCACCTTTATCCACTGCTCTGGTTTAATCTGGATCAGAGAACATGGCACTAAACCCTAGCACTTCACATCTTAACCAGATGCTTCACCAGGGAGTATGGCTACCAACAGAATTCCTTATAATTTAAAGCAGTTCTTTAAAGATACATGCTTAAACATACAAAACTTGATTAAGGGTTGTGGTTAACAGAGTCAAATCAGAAGAGAGCGAGTTCACCAGTGGGGTGCCACAAGGACTGGTCCTGGGTCCAGCCCTTTTCAATATATTCATTAATGACATGGGGAAGGAATCCAGGGCAAGCAGTGTTGCTTTGTTGTAGGCGTGCTGCAATTCTCCAAAAAGGGCCATATTTTTTGAATTTTGTGCATATATATCCTACACACACCCCCACACCATACATCACTTGAAAGCTTATTTTATGCATGTTTAGATGAAGTAGGATGTGGAGCTGTCAAGTGGAGCCATAAGCCTGTAGGCAAGGTTAAACAATGGTACCCAAAATGAGTGAGTGTCATTTTTTTGGACAGTCCCAGAAACACTGCAACATGACCATGACTCCAGTTTTTACTCTTTAAGTTAATTTCAACACCTTATTGTGGTGTTTATTATTCAAAACTACCAAATGACAATATATTGAAAGACCTTTATTGGTTTTTATTGTCTAATTTTTTTTTCAGAAATGATGAAGCTGATTAGCATGTGGCAAAAATGTTGAATATCAACATTTTGCAATATACTGAAATGAAATGTTTTCACATTGCAGATTCATAATTGTCAAAGTGCCTCACAAGTGATTATAATATTGTTCTATATTTTTGATTGAGATTTACTGCCTAGATCAGTCTCACACTGAAGGTTGTGCATCAATAGCAGTAGATTGAGTGCCCGTTGTTTGTACTGTATAGTGGGTAGATATACTGTAAATGTACAGGAATTTCTAATGTAATGCTTCTCCACTTGTAAGCTTTTGTACATACAATATACCATCTAGTCTACCTTGTAGAAGGTTTAAATTTGTAATTACCTATGCATACAGTACTAGCCTTTGACATATTCTAGAAACTAACTTTTTTTTTTAAGCTTATATTTTTCACTCCGGATCTGACCAGCTACCCCTGACCGACCTCGATTACTATCCACCGGTCAGGTCCTCCCATGTAACCTTGGCCAAGTCCCCCAGGTGGGGTTGGGGTGGAGGGACCCCCAAATCCTTCTTGTTGCGTTGAGCCCCCCCATTGTGGCATCGCAGATTGAGTGGTGAAGGGCATCACTTCTGCTGGAGTAGCTCAGTCAGCTCCATTTTCCTCTTTTCTCCCTAGAGCTATGGTTGCCGACGTCCTACCACACTCCCCCTAAGTGAGGTATCAGAGCTGCTGTACCTCTGGTCTCCACCAGAGGTCAGTCCAGCACTGGCCTGTAGCCCCATTCCCTCCCAAGGGAAGCAAGCTGTCCATAAGATGCTCCAGCTTCCCTTCCCCGTCTGGCCCTCCAGCTTCCCAGACTCGTTCCTGAACCCGGGTCGCTGGCGTCACTAGCGGTAGCACTACCACTGCTCCAGTGGGCCGGCAGAAACTAGCTTTTTAATTCAGTGATACTTATGCACACATGTGAGTATTAATGGTAGAGATGACAATAGACAACTTCATACTCGGCTTCAGTCAAAGTGCTCACTAAACAAAAATGGCAGTTTTGATACATACAGATTTAATTTATATCCAAGTTAGCAAAAGTCTGCACACTTGTACAAAATGAAAAATAGTGGTAGAGGTGGTGGTAATGCTAACATAGAAACATAGAAGTTAACGGCAGATAAGGACCACAAGGCCCATCCAGTCTGCCCATTTTTTCTGCCTTTTGAATGTGCCATAGGCCAGTACTCTGTCAATGGCCTATCTATTTATACTCCTCTGTATTGTTTCCTTATGCCTATCACATGCCTGTTTGAAGCCTTGCACTATATTCATATCCACCATTTCCTGAGGTAGGCCATTCCATGCATCCACCACCCTTTCTGTGAAAAAGAACTTCCCCATATTACCCCTTAATCGGCCTCCCACTAATCTCATGCTATGTCCTCGTCTCCTGTTTTTTTCTTATATTGAAACATATTAGACTCTTTCATCTTGTTAATGCCCTTAAGGTTTTTGAATGTTTCAATCATATCACCTCTCTCCCTCCTATGCTCTAGGGTATACATATTGAGTTGAGTTAATCTGTCCTCATATGTTTTCTGATGCAGTCCCTGCACCATTTTGTTTGCCTTTCTCTGGACTGCCTCCATTTTGTTAATGTCCTTGTGCAGGTATGGCCTCCAGTACAGCATGCAGTACTCCAGATGGGGCCTAACCAGTGTCTTGTAAAGAGGGATTATTATTTCCCTCTTATGACTTGTGGTACCCCTACTAATACACCCCAACAGTCCTCTAGCCTTACCTACTGCTTTAGTGGTTTGCTTGGATGATTTCAGGTCATCTGTGATGATGATGCCCAAGTCTCTTTCTTCCCTTGTGATTGCCAGCAACTCCCCTCCCAACCTATAGGTGATTTCAGGGTTTTTCTCTTCCCTATGTGCATGATCTTGCACTTCTTTGTGTTGAACCCCAGTTGCCACTCTTCCAACCATTTTGCCAGTTTATCCAGATCTCTTCTCATTCTGTCCATCCCATCCGGATCATCTATTCTGTTGTAGATCTTGGTGTCCTCTGCAAACAGACAAACCTTATCCTCCAGTCCATCTGCAATGTCACTGATGAAGATATTGAAGAGGACCGTCCCCAGGACTGATCCCTGAGGTACCCTACTTGTGACTTGCATCTCTTCTGATTATATACCATTTACCACCAGTCTGTTTTCTGCCCACAAACCAGTTTGCCATCCAGCTGACCAACTTCTGACACACCCTTAGCCTATTCAGCTTAACAATATACTTTTTGAATTTTACCTCCACAGGGAAGTTACAGTATATGAAGACATGGAGGATACAAGCCCCTTAAAGCTTACATCAAAGAGAAAAAGACTCTCCAGAAACTTTGAAAAAATGTGTTATTTGTCAAGAAAATCAACTGAATGCGAAACTGTCAAATGCCACTAGTACTGGACAGAATTCTATGATGCAGGCAGCAGAAGCCAGGAGAGGTGAATTGTACTGGTGTCTACTGGATGAGTTTTCTAGTTTACATGATGTGCCACCAATACTTTATCACAGAGGTTGCTTTCAGAAATACACAAGCAAGCCGGCCCGGTGGAGCTGAGGGTAGAGGCGCTGGATGCCACACCTCGTGCCACGCCAGTGACCCGGGCTCGGGAATGGACTCAGGCCACCAGGGGCTGGTGGGGAGAAGGAAGGATTGAGCATCTTACGACAGCTCTCCTCGCTTCGGGGTGGGTGAGGGATGTGCACTGCACTGCAGTGACACCCAGCAGATGCTGGGTGTTCAGCAAGCTGTGGGCATTAACATTGGGAGGATAGCTGGCGGACGTCTGGATGTCAGTGTGCTGATGTCACTGCACGTCCAGCTCTTCAATGGGGCAGAAACAAGAAAATTCAAGGGTGTCTCCTCCTCTATGAAGCTCTTCCCGAGCTTCAGTTAGCCTCTGTAGCTGCATCCCCTAACTAGATACCGGTTCCGCGGGCTGGATAGGGGACCAGTTCCACGGCCCCGCCCTCTGGGGGGAAAGCCGGGAGTGACCAGGGGATCACAGCAGAGTCAGATGGTGGAAGCTCGGGGTGCCATAACTAGTGCGGATGCTTGGAGGAGAACCTAAAAAAAAAAAAAAAAAAATACACAAGCAAGTCGAATTTGACACATGTCAGAGATGTATTCAACCCAGGAAAGAAAACAGACTCTGGATCCGATCAGACAGCATCATGTTCTCCTGGTTCTAAAACCACCAGAGCAAGCACATTCTCCAGTGATTGGTCCTGTTGCATTGTTTGCTTAAAAAAAATAAACACCCAAGAAAGACAAGAAACTTCATAAAATTAAAACATCCAAGAGAGCAACCAATCTAAGGGAGTCAGCACTTCAAAGAGGAGATGATGACATGTGTAGAATATTTGAGGAAGACTTGATTGCTAAGGATAGAGTTTATCACTCAACATGCATTTCTTCCTACTTGAGTAAAACAAATCTGAAAGCAATACCATCTACTGTAGTTACACTGCAACAATACAGTCACCTTACGACACTGCATTTTATCAGCTGATTAAAGAGATAGACAACGATGTTATGTACAGGCAGGCTCTTCTTTGTCCAAGCTGCTACAAAGATATAAAACCTTACTTCCCTCAAATGTAGAAACTGATAGCTGTTCCAGTAGCAAATTACAGGCAAGATTAGAAAAAAACACTATGGTTCTGCAATTTCACTCCATGCACAGCATGAACAAGGCAAGTCTACCTTGTTCTATGCAGTGCAATAACATTCACTGATGATATCCAAGCTACTAGTAATCTGAAGCAGGAACTTAAGTCATCCAAATGTTTTGTGGATGTTCTTCTGGTGAGTGTGCATGATGAACAGCTTTCAAATGAACAAGTGGATTTGTATAATGCCACTTCAATCCTTCAGTCTAAAATAACAAAACATGAAACCCTCCGAATATTATCCAAAGCCAGGGGATTGTAGTCTACAGAAGTCAGCTTCTTTTGTGCCCCAATTGGTGAAGGAGTTTGTCTGTTGGTTGATAAATAAAGAGGCGTATAATTCAGACAGCAATGAATATCATCCTTCAGAAGACATTAAAGAAGGTGTCTGTCATTTGCGGAGTGCATATTATTTAACAGTTCAAAATGATCACACTACTACACATAAGCCTTGCTGCACAACTACACCATGAGTTTGGGTCTAGCAATTTAATTGACATACTACACCTTCATGGATTCTGCATCACTTATGAAGAGCTGATGTGGTTCATTACTACTGCTGCAAAAACTGAAGTAGAAAGACTCCAATGAGGTGTGTTCATTCCAAATGGAATTGTACCATTTCATGCAAGTAGAACTATCATCCATGAAGAAGATGATAATACAGACATCAATGCAGAGATCATTGATGGAAAGAATACCTTCCATTTAATAACTAGGGTTGTATTTCAGGAACAGGCCGCACAAAGTCCAGGATCACAGGAAATGTCACTGCAGTGTGGCAAAGGAAAGTCACTTACTCTCCCTGGGCCAACAGAGTCTCTCATGCAGTGTACAGTATTTGAAAAACCTAGAACATGTCCAGAACCAACTTGTCATGAAAAAGTACTTGGGAAAATAAACTCCTGTCACCTACAAGTGAAAGCTGTCCGAGATCTCTCCTGATGTATTTTAAGACTAGTACCTCATGATGTCCTATCAATGCCAAATGACTTTGATATTGTTCACACTCAGGTGATTCCATTTTGGACTGGTTTCAGCTGAAAACCTGCCACAAAGAAGAGCACCTACACAGCAGTTGCATATACACTTATTGACGTAGTCACAGTCTATACTACAATGCTGAAGTATAAGGACATGTCAGCAGCTCTAGGCCAGCAGCATGCCTTTCACACCACAGATCATCAGCTGTGTACTGTTGCTCAGCAAGTAAATTGGACTCTCCCAAATTAATTTGGTACCAGTGTGATTCACCTGGGTGGTTTTCACACCCTGTGTTGTTTTATTGCATGTATTGGGGAATTTGGGGAGACACAGGATTGCTAGACCTTGTTGATTCTGATGTGGATGCAGTTTATACTGCAGATCAAATGGTTGCTGGTAAGCAATTCAGCCATGCTCTGCATGGCTTGACTCTAACATTTGAGGCACTGAGTGCTCTGAAACTTTCATCATTTGTTAAATAGTGTGAGCAGGGAGGGGGTATTCATGGAGTTTCAGCACTTATCTGATAAATGTTGTCTGACACTCAAAAGTTGTTTGAGTCTGAAGACACTGAGTCTTTACAATATGTCATTAAAGAGGATGATGATGCTCTAACTCAGCATATGCTACCACTACTGGAGGAATTTCAGACATAGGGGTATGCCCAGTCTCCTACATTCAAGTTCTGGGATAGTTTTCTCCAGATTATGCAAATACTACTTCTAAATGTTAGTGCAGAGTGAGAGGGTGATTGGAAACTTCACCTATACGCACAGCGTGCCATGCTTCCATACTTCTTTGCTGCAAAAAGGCTCAACTATGCCAGGTAGATTCCAATATGCATTCTTTTTTTTTTGCCATACAGATTTTTATGGTGTTTTTGTCTTTTTCTCCCTGATCTCGGCCCACTACCTTGGACGTGCACATGCATATGGAGGCATGCACATGCAGTGTCTCGAGGTACCCTCCCTTTGAGTCACCCCTGCTGCCTACACTAACCTCTGGATCTCCACCCCGTGGCAGCAGGACTACTGGTGGGTTGGCAACCACCCCCAGGAGAGGAGAGCTGCCTTCTGACTTGCTCAATCCTGCTCTGACCCTCCCCTCCATGCTGGCACCCCAATGTCCTCAGTCTGTTCCTGAACCCAGGTCACCAGTGTAGCACGAGGTAAGGCGTCCAGCACCTCAGCCCTCATTTCCACCCTGGCTGACCCACCAAGCTACATTCTTGACATGCTGAATCTCCCTGAAGAAGTACACAGTGCCTTTGAATCTGGGGAATCTGCTGTGCATCAGACTCCTGGTTCTTTCAACTGAATTTGGAGTGACATGGGAACAGAGAAAACTGTCATCAAAAACTCAAAGAGCAGCAGTGGGTCGTAGGACTGACAGTAAAGAAGCCAGTCCTTATCAGATGGGCCCTCACAAGACATGTCCTGAGTGAATATGCAAAAGCTGTCAGAGAAAGAAGTGTCCTATCAACAAGTAGTGAAGACAAAGTACACAAGCAAGTCCTTGCCTCTGCATTGAAGAGGGATGAAGAGCATGCTACTGCCCTTACCAACCATGTCATCAACAATATGACAAACCCATTTGACCCTGAATCACATCCAGAGGTGCTCATCAACTATCTACTGGACTGCATGTATCATCAGATATACAAGAGTCTCTACTGAAAATAGTAGATGTTGGCGAAGAACAAATAGAGAGATTTGTGAGAGGCACACTTGATTCTGGTGGGACATGTAGCTTCTTCGGCCCCATCAAGAAATCTGACATCAAAACATTTGCTGACATGGCCAAGAAGACCACATTTGTTTTCATAGAGGTTTTTCTTGGTGGAGCTGGCAGTGGGCTATGGCTTCCCCCTCGGGATAACTCATCTCTCTGGCCCGACTTCCTGCACTGACCCTCCCCAGGAAATCCCCCATGGGTTACCCCCCATGATAGGGCTGGGGGTGAGGAGTGCTGACGTTCTCCCCTCCCCTGACCAGACCCTGGGGCTTGGTGCAGGTGCAGTCAGGGCCCTCACTGAGCCTGCCAGCTCCATTTTGAAGTTTTACACCTGTCCCCCCCTCTGACATTATATCAGTGACATGCCATCTGACCTGTATCAGCCTACAGCCATCAATAGAGGGTGATCAGTGGGTGGGATGACAATCCCTCCCTCTCCTGAGAAAGGACAGCAGTCCTCTGGACACTCAATCCTTTTTCACCTCTGCTAACCCCCAGTGGCCCTTGTTCATTCCCAAACCCGGGTCACCAGTGTGGCATGTGGTGTGGTGTCCAGTGCCTCAACCCTCAGCACCACTGGCCTGCCCAAGAAAACCAAATTTAAGTCTAGCAAGGAAGGCACAATCACAGAAACTATCAGTCCAGAAATTGGTTTCCACAGAGCCCTGTCCTTAGCAGGATGCAGAGATGATCTTTCAATGGCAACTGTTCTTAGTCACCCAATAGAACCCGTGCCTTTGTCCCTCTTCCATGTTGATAGAACAATGAGAAAAACAGATAAATCTGAATTAGGGCATCAGCTGAAAGCTCAAGCTGAAAGCATCCATGAGCTACAAGGATGCAACAAAGAAACCACAGTGTACATCAGAGATGCCATGGCTGTCATTCAAATGATGGCTGGAGACAATTTCCACACATTGATGAATTGGCTGCTGAGTACATGAGGCAAGTGCTAAAAGGATTTGACAAAGGTAATTCTGTAATCAAAGTCTTTGACAGATACAGTATGACAACAGTAACTCTGTGAAACCTGCAGAAAAACAGCACCAGGCAGGATCTAAAGTTGGATGCAAGCAATACTAGGTGATTGGTGGCATCTGAGCTTCTGCAATACCTTATTTGTATCTGCACCAGTAGGGGTCATTGCCCAATCAACTGTGTCTGTAGTCAGAACAATCTTGCCTGCACAGAGCTGTGTACAAGCCAAGGTAATGAAGGCTGTGGTAACCCATGCACTCTTGACAGAGATCATGATGATGCACAAGATGATGATATTGATGTTGACTAGAAATGTCACTAGTGCTATTACATTTTAATGATACCTGTACAAATTTATTATTAGATTTTGTTTTACCCTTTAGTTTGTTGTTGTGATGCTTTGAGGTCACAAAGAAATCCTAGGTTATGTCTTGAAATAATACATAGCATCATTAAACTACCAGTTTGATTGTGCTTACACAACTGGATGAGATGATGCTTGTTTGACTTTGACTTATGTTGTGAGTATGATTTATGTTGTGGCTTTCTGCCTCTCTTTCCATGGGATATACCACCCTATTAGGGTATGACACGAGGAACCCTAGAGGAAGATTCACCCCCATAGGTGCCACAGAGATGATTCCATCGGCTGAAGGTAGCTTAGGAAGAAGCCCACGGGTAAGAGAGACGTGCCGCTGGAGGAGGAGGGGTGGATAGTGGGGCAAAACAAAATGAATCCTGGGAAGGCCTGGGGTGAACTACCTAATAAAGCCTGGTGGGGGAGTGACATAATTGCTCCACCCAATTGAACCTCAGGCTTATAGCCTTCCCATTTGATTGTGCTTACGCAACTGGATGAGATGATGCTTGTGTGACTTTGACTTATGCTGTGAATATTATTTATGTTGTGGCTTTCCACCTCTCTATCCGTGGGATATACCACCCTATTAGGGTACGACACGAGGAATCCTAGAGGAGAGTCTCCCCCATAGGTATTGCTGTGATGATTCCATCAGTTAAAGGTAGCTTAGGAAGAAGCCAAAAATGAATACCATATAGGGTGTAGAGCATAGAAGAGGTGAGGATGATGAATGAATGCAAACTGACAAGATGATTAAGGCAGACTTCCTAAGGAGAGAGGGGAAAGCCGGGGCCACCATCCACCTCTATCCAACAGCAGAACCTAATTAATTAACCTAAGACAGCACATTAACCTAAAGAAGTACCAACTCTAGCTAATATTATGACCACTGGCATGGAGGAGAGGAAAAAAACCCTTTTTAAGGAGGAAACCTCTGGAGATCCAAGACCTAGGTTGCTTTCCCTCCAGGCTGACGTTTGATTTAAGGATGTACGTGTTAAAGAGAAGGATGAGTAGGGAGGATGATGATGGGATAGGGGAAAATCCCAAAAGGAAAGCACAGATCAAAGAAAGAACATGAGGCAGCAGGGACCCGAGAGGGGTATGCTCAAGTAGGAGATGGGAAGGAGTAGATCCATGTAGAAGTCAGAGAAGCAAGGGTTATCCCAGATGCACTCACGAGAAGACTGAGGATGAGGCAGACTGATGATGATGATCGCCACAGGAGTGCAGCAGTCCAACATGAGAAAACTGAGGAAGAGGAGTTAGGAAGGAACTTGAAGATGAACTGAATGATGGTGGAGAGCAGCCAACCAGCCCTTAGCAAAGGGCGATGAACAGGAAGGCATGGCCTTGAGTGGCGGTAGAAACAAATCGAGCAATGTGATGAAGGAAGCTCCTCAAAAGGAGGTAGATTTAGAAATGAACTGGAAAGGAACTTGGAGGGAAGCAATGAACAATGGATGAAGAGGAGTGACGCCATGAGCAGATTGAATGTTGATGGCCAGTATGAGAAAGGGCAGCTGGCATGAGATAAGGAGTCTGGAACCTGAGACATGCAGCAGGAGGACCCCGGGTCGCTGAGTAAAATGGACGATGAGGTGTGACGCCTTGAGTGGATTGAATCCAGATTGCTGAGCAGGGTCAGTATGGATAAGAGAATGCGGAACGGAGTCATGAACCTGAATACACATGACAGGAAGGCTGTGGTTCGATAAAGTGGCATAGGAACCATGATAGGCTATCACTGGCAGCCCTTATGAAATTACTGATCTTCCTATTGCTCTGTATTGGTAATGTGGAAATCAACCCTGGACCTCTTGAAAGTATCACCTCTCCATCAGACCTAACCTCAACTAAAGGCCTCAGGTTCCTGCATATTAATGTATGCAGTCTGTTGAAAAAATTTACATTGCTACAAGCCTGGGTTGCCCATACCTTGCCAGACTTTCTTGTGATAACTGAGACATGGCTCAAGACCACCACAATGGACAGGGAAGTTAACCTACCTAACTACCAGCTATTCAGAGCTGATCGCCAAACAAGGGGAGATGGAGTAGCCATATATGTAAAAGCTGGTTTAGTTGTATCCTGTACTGCTGCAACATCTATGCCCAAGGAATTTTAGTGTCTATCTCTAAAAGTCTCTCTCCCCAATACAGCAGCTTTCCATTTAATTGCATGCTACAGACTCCCCTCTGCTGAACATAAGCTCTTATCCCACCTGGGAAACCTGGTCAAGTCCTGTACTGAAGAAGTCATTATCATAGGGGACCTGAATTTTAACTGGCTCACCCAGGCAGCTACACCTCTGGTATCATTCTGTGACACCTATGGGCTCACACAATTAATTAATGAACCAACAAGATTAAATGCAAGGAATAGTAGTAACAGTACTCTACTTGACATCATGCTAGTGAGTAAACCACATCTATTCACACATGCTGGAGTGCTCCTATGCGACATAAGTGACCACTGCCCCATCACAGGGGTAAGATCCAACAGCATTAAAACAGATCCTGCAAAATTCCTCATGAGGAGATCCAAGAAAAACACCAATATTGAAGGATATCTGCATGATCTAGCCTACTCTCCACACTGGCAAAAGTTCTATCTTGCACATTCTGTAGAAAAGGCTCAGCAGGTGCTAAATAGCATTATAATAAATGCCCTTAACACCCATGCCCCAATCTCTAGTATCCGAATAAAAAACAAATCCTGTCACTGGTTTTCAGCTGACCTCAAAGCTGCACTGCTGGAGAGAGATAAACTTTGGAAAGTAGCAAGAAAAAACTAAAAATATCATGGACTGGATGATCTTTAGGAAAGCCAGGAATAAATGCACCAGGAAAGCTAGGGATGCAAAGGCTGCCTACTACCTGGCCAAGCTTGACTCCTCCTACCATACTACTGCTAGATTTTGGGGCACCATCAAGGGTATGATGGGCCAGGATGTTAACAACCCCCCTTCCAACCCAATTACACAGTAACTATGGCCCCATTACTGGCACAATGGAAATCCTGGATGCATTCAACAACCACTTCACAACAGCTGGCCTTGCCTTTGACTCCTCCCCAGCTAACCTATTAAGGGATCAATTAAGCTCCCACTATACTGGTGATCAAAGAGTTGACTCCTCCTTTAGCTTCAAACCTATACTGTTGAAACAAGTTGAGGATCTATTATGGCATCTGGATACCAAAAAAAGTGCAGGAGCAGATCTTCTGGACCCATTCTTTCTAAAGATTGCGTGTCATGTGCTTGCAGTCCCCCAACTCACCTCTTTAACCTTTCCCTAAACTCTGACTCTATTCCCACACTGTGGAAGATAGCTCAATGGTCCCCTTCTAAAATCAGGGGATCAGATGGATCTTAATAACTACAGGCCCATTTCCATCCTACCTGTGTTATCCAAGATGCTGAGAAATTAGTGAGTATTCAGTTAAGGGAATATCTGGACAATGCTAATCTATTAAATCCAGCTCAATCTGGATTCAGGGCCAAACATAGCACTATCACTGCATTAGCCAAGGTCACCAATGATTGGCAAACCGAATTGGATAAAAGAACAATGTCTGTGCAGTATTCCTGGACCTGAGCAAAGCATCGACACTGTGGACCATGAACTGCTACTCTCATCCCTACACTCCATTGGCCTAGATCCATCCTCCCTTAAGTGGTTCAGATGCTACCCTCTGGTAGATCACAGCAGGTAAAAGCTGAAGGTGACCTATCCCCATTAAGACCACTGTCAAGAGGAGTCCCCCAAGGCTCTATTCTGGGTCCTATCCTTTTTGCCATTTATATAAATAAAATTGATTCAACCCTTACCAAGTCCTCAGTACATCTCTTTGCTGATGACACTGTATTGTATGTTAGCAACCCTTCGCCTAAAGTTGCTCGTGAAATCCTACAAGCAGAATTCTCCCTGTTACAACATCAGCTTCTCGAGAAAAAGCTTCTGCTAAATGCAAAGAAAACCAAAGCAATGATGTTCACAACCCAAAACTCCACCAACACATCCTCTTCAATCAATCTCCTCCAGCTATGCACTATACTTGGAGAAAATCTGGAGCATGTTGAAAATTTCAAATACCTAGGTGTGTGGATTGACAACAGACTTGACTTTACTCAGCATCTAGAACAAGTGCTGAAAAAGCTTCGCCTAAGGCTTGGTCTCCTCTACAGATTAAAACCCTTCCTTAATAGAGATTCAAAGATGAGATTAGTCCAGGCCATCTTTCTATCAGTCATTGACTATGCAGACTTCCTCTATAGTCACTGCCCCACTCCCTACCTTCAAAAGTTGGATACCTTATATCATAGAGCAATAAGGTTCATTACAGACCTGCCATATAATACTCACCATTGTTCTCTCTATGACGCAACTGGATGGGTTTCCTTCATGTCAGGAGGAGCAGAAATGCAGCTCTATGGATCTACAGAGCTTTATCAAAAAAACTCCCAAGCTATATCCTGGACTGCTTCAACCTGACCACTCCTAGCTCCTATGCTCTAAGAAGCAACAATATCATCCTGCTCAAATTGCCCAAAGTCAACACCAAAATAGGGAGGGCAGCAATCAGCTATTCTCTAGCTGTAGCATGGAACACCCTACAAAAATCCCTTAAACTGTCCATTATCATTCCATTTACATCCTTCAAGCAGCACTGTACAGCCTTCTTCACAGAGAAATGCAGCTGCTATCACTAGAGATAGAATAGTTATCCCACAAAACCATATTCCAGTCACATATGGCATATGGCATATTCCTTCCAGTCAGACACCACCAGTATATGGCACCCAATATCCCTTCAACATCCTTGTACTCATTATGTGAGTGACTGTCATGATCCTCATTGAGATATATATGTACTGTACATATTGTAGATGTTAGTTTAACCTTCTCTTAGCCAAGCTTTAACATGTGAATTCTCTGTATATTATTGTGTTGTAAATAACATTTTCTTTTCTTCTGTATGTATAACTGTCTCATAAGTATGTGATGTAATTGCTGTGCATCAACTCTAACCTTGACCTTATCAGGTCCATCTTGTAAATGAGCCTTGCTCAATGATGATCGCCTGAATAAATAAAGATTTGATTGATTGATTGATTGATAGGCAAACCCAAAAGAAATATTGAATGCATGCTGAGCATGGAATGAATCCCAGATGGCTAGTAGGGAAGGAGAACTGCAGGAGGGTGAGTTGGATGAATGCCAAAATAAAAAGAACGAAAGCAGGCCAGGAGTGGATCAAATCCAAGATGGCTGGCACGGGGGTGGGGTGAGGGAGAATTGCAGGACGATGAAGCAGAGGAAGAGGCCAAATCAAGGTGACTGACAGACACCCTGAGGAAATTTGGTGGTGAGGCAGGATTTCATAATAATAAAGCCATATTAACAGCCTCAGCAGAAGTTCAGGTGGCTGACCTCAGAGTTGTAACTTCAATAAAACTTGGAGACAATGCCCTGAACACAGGTGTAGCAAGGCAGTGCAATGAAGCTGCAAGCAGAATGAGAGCATGAAGGAGCAGCACAGCTAGGGTCAGAGTAAACCTGTGACAGGTGAAACAAATTAAGTATGCAACATGGAGCAGCTATGGTTGAGCTAAAACAAACAGAAAATGATTGCAGGCGCATTGCAGCAGTTTGAGTGAAGTGAGCAATGGTGGAAAACCACAAGCACTGGGTGCAATAGTAATAACAGAAAACAGTAGCAGTGGCTGCAGTTGTAGGTAACCGAAAGCAGTAGTATGAGCTCTGAGCAGCAGACTACTAGGAGCTTAGAAATAAAGCCCCATAAGACAAAACCAAAATACAGCAAAACAGGGAACAAGGCCCAAAAACAAGAGACACAAAACATAGGGAAGCATACAGCCGGAGGAAAGATACAAACCGGAAGCAGGAAAGACAAGCACCGAAGTCCAGCAGAGACACACAGAAACAGCAGGTGGGGAAGGGGGGGCAGGCACCAGCCAGCTCAGAGGACAGGCCAACAGAGGCTCCAGCTGCAAAATGAAATGAATCATGGGAAGGCCTGGGGTGAGCTACCTAATAAAGCCTGGTGGGGGAGTGACGTAATTGCTCCACCCAATTGGACCTCAGGCTTATAGCCTTCCCAAAATGAATACAAATATTTCAAAGTGGTCATTCTAATAGATTGAGGGTGTCATTTTTTAGCCCTGTTTCTATGGTAATGACGCCACTTGACAGCTCCACGTCATACCTCATCTTTAAGTTGACATGATAAGCTTTCAAATGATGTATGATGTGCGTGTGTGTAGAAAGGATACATTAAGTCAACCAAATCGGTGGTGTCTGCCGCTCGCCTGTTGATGACACTAAGCTCTGTGGCAGGGTAAACAATGAGGAGAAGGTTAGGGAGACGGAGAGAGACTTGTAAAAGCTAAAGAGGAGATCAAAGGTTTGACAGTTAAAACTCAATGCCAAAAAAATGCAAGATGGTGCACATAGGGAACAAGAACCTTAGGGGAGAGTATTGGATGGGGTTAAAACTGTGCATGACCTCTAAGGAATAATACCTAATGGTCATCATTAGTAACTCCCTAAAGCAATCAAACCAGTGTAACATGGCCTACAGTAAGGCAAACAGGATGCTGGTGTGTATATCAAGGAATATTGACAGCAGAAGGAATGAGATGTTACTACCTCTCTAAAGATCATTGGTGAGTCCCCACCTTGAGTACTGTGCCCAGTTCTGCAGTCCTCACCTAATGAAAGAAAAAGACAGACAGCAGACAGTGCATTGTAGGGAGACCAAAATGATTCAGGGCCAGTAGGGAAGATCTTGAAGGATCGGCTCACAGCACTGAACATGTACTCACTGGACGCCAGACGAGAAAGGGGAGACATGGTACAGACCTTCAAGTTCCTGAAAGGAATGAACAAGGTAAACTTCGAGGAACTATTTAGCATATGTAGCGGATCAAGAACATGGCGGAATGAGGGCAAACTAATGTGGGGGGGGGGAGGGATTCAAGAGAGAAGTGAGAAAGTTTTATTTTACAGAAGGGTGGTGAAGCCATGAAAAAATCTGCCATCTGATGTTGTGGGTGTCAAAACTATCAATAGTTTCAAACATGGCTGGGACAGAATAAAGGGATCAGTGGTTGCTCAGGGTGATAGCGATAGGGCAGGGAGCATGGGGTGGATAGTGAGGGTTAGAACCCTGTATGGACAACAGGTCCTGGGTTTGTAAGGGCTTCTGGGCAGACTGGATGGACCAGTGATATTTTTCTGCTGCCATTGCCTATGTTTCTATGTAAGAGCTCTGGAACTTGGTCCTGTTTCAGGTACAGTATTTGTAAGCCTTGTTGTCAAAAGTGTCTTATGCTCCTGTTACACTCCCTGCTTAAAGTGCCACTTGGTCACTGTGGGTGATACAGTGTCTTCCCCTACCTTGTTGGCTCAACAAGGTCGAGGAGCCTGGTTCCTTTAATCTCCTGGTTGGGGGGTCTTCGTATCCAATGTAAATAGCAGTGTGCCTCCACCCAGAGAAGAGCTAAATTGGTGCTGCTGAAAGTATGGCACAACCCATATTTCTCTTTCCACATGGTTACCCTACACTTGTGCAAGATTAGTGCAGTGACAGTCTGCATAAAGCATGCACTTCACACTTTAAATAAACAGCTCATCAATAAGGCACTGCAACAAAAGATCATGATATGTATTTAGGGCCTAAGGCACTAAATGGGAAGAAGAGGTGGTTAGCAGAAACTAGGTAGTTTACATTGTCCAGCTGTTTCTTAAATGTCCTACTAGGCCCAGTCTACTTCAAATCAGGACTGCACTCCTGTATCCTTCTAGGTTAAACCAAATAACAGTCTTCTGTGGGCAGTGTTTATTGGCCATTCAAGGCTTAGCCCACTAATGGCAGCCCACCCCTTCAAGCTATGCAGTCATAAAACAGCAGGTACTCATCCCTTCTGTAGTGAGGGCACTATCCTCTCTCCACTGGTACTAGTGCAATACCCTTAGTTCCAACTAGGGTCCTGCAATAGCCCTGGCTGTTCACTGGTGAATATGCTGCTTCACTGGACAGTCCCATCTGTCAGTCAATGTACTGCAGGTAGTTCTGGGAGGTCCATCACTTGACAGGCAATTGATGACTGAAAAGGCACTTGAATTAATTAGGTCCTTTATAAGTTCAGGAAACCATGGGCTCCTCATCACAAACAATCCATCTGTGATGGCTGACCCAACCACCCTCCGACCCCTTCAACATTCCACTTACTATCAGAGGGGATGGTGATAATGGCTGCCAATTTGATGTACAAAGGCGATCTTACAGAAAATGCCTTATTTACACAAGTTCTGTAGTTTAAACAATATGTGGAGTCCCAAACCAGTCATGCGCAGGTGTGCTGGAATATCTGGTTCAGTCAGGGCAGAGACTGGGAAAGTCCCAGTTTTATTGGGAGTGCTGATACATTGTCTTTATTGGTGGCAGCTGGCACATTTGATAAGCATGTGTAAATGAACCTTAAAGCTATAGCTCCCAATGTGGGGATGAAGGTATTACACATTTATGGGAAAAGAAAAACAACATGAGCATGGTTGTGGAGAGGGGGAATTCTGGACCAAAACAAATACAGGTAGTTCTAACATGGCTGGAAAGACTGGCCTTGAACACTTGGAAACCAAAAGCATGCCTCAATTTGAGAGAGAATTTGTTTCAGGTGGATGGTGCTGCAAAAACAATGCCCTTTCTACCAAATTCACATTTCATCCTGGGAAATGAGAAGGCAGGTGCTAAGTGCTACTACTAAATGTAGTGAGTAAGGCACTAAGGACTTTTCCTTTGGAGCAGCTGAACAACAAATAAAGCCAGTGGTAGTCACAACTGTTTGAGGGACTTGTCCAGTTAAGCTGGTTATATTGCAGGCAATGATGAGAAGATCAGCCATAGGAGAGGATCAACCTGCACAGCTCATTGTACAGTAAAAGGACAGCAGAGTGGCATTGTTTGCACAGCAGCATATGGTGTCACCATAGTCAGTAAAAGAGAACAGAAAGCAAGGGACTACCTGCTTCCTTGTGTTAGCAATGTGGTAATGTTTACACCTGCACAGAAAGTTGACCTTGGGCCCTATGCTTAAGATCTGATTATTGTGTCTACTGTACATGAGTGATCAAGCTAGACTCCTAGATATTTGAATATGTTGACTTGCTGAGTAGTGGTGCCATCTGAGACTATGATTGCAGAAAAATTGCGGAAGATTGCGGAAAAAGTGGTGGCCTCTCAAATCTCTGACTACCTCTCCACCTACAATGTCCTTTGTCCTGAGCAGCATGGCTTCTGAGCGGGCCACAGTACCAACACAGCCCTCCTAGAGTTCTCCAACTTTCTCCACTCCTCCTTAGACACTGGTTCTCCGTCTGGTGCTGTCTCTCATTGACCTCTCGAAAGCTTTCGACACTGTCTCCCACCCTCCTTCTTGATGCCCTTAGTCTCTCTGGTTTTGCTGTGGGCCTATCTCCTGGTGCACCAGTTATCTGTCTGACCGCTCACAGCATGTAAAAATTAATGGGGCCTACTCAGACATCTGTCCCATCTTTTCTGGGGTTCCCCAGGGCTCCATTCTGGGCCCCTTACTATTCTCCCTTTACCTTAACACCCTTCCACGCTCTTGCTCGGGGAACATTCTATTGTACGCTGATGATGCAGTCATCTTTGCCTCAAGTCATAACCCTATTGCCCTCCAGGACTCGCTGCAGAAGTCCTTCACTGAAGCCGAGGGCTGGTTCAAGGAACATAGATTGGTGATAAATCTTAAAAAAACAAAAACTATGTTCTTCAATCATCCCCAAAATAAGTCCTGCAACTTCAAACTCCTCATTCACTCTGGGTCCTCTTTCCCACTCGAACAAGTTTGCTCCTATAAATACCTAGGGATCCATTTTGACCCCTCCCTCTCCTTCCATGGACACATCGCTGCCCTAGCCACTGCCACTAATATCCGATTGGGCATGTTACATCGGTATAAACACTGCCTCCCCCCGGAGGCTCTTTCTCTGACTGCAGTCACCTCTCTATCCTGTCCCTAGTGGACTATGGACTGCCGTGTATGGTGCTGCTGATCAGACTGCACTCCATAAAATTCTCACTACTCTGAATAAGGCCTGCAGGTTAATTACTGGAGCACCTAGGATGACACACACCTGTCTACTGTATGCTAAAGTGCTGGTACTTGATCTCGACGAGCACCTCAAATATCTGACCTGTACCCTTACAAAAAAGACCCTCCTTGGGCTATCTCCACCAGGATTGACCACCACCATATGCCACTCTGTCCCACTAGTTCATACTCGGACCTCTGGGAAAACCTCTCTTGTTGTCCCTAGAGCTAGGACCTCTCACGGCCAAAGAGCCTTCAGCTTTAGGGCCCCCTCCTGGTTCAACACTGCCCCCCTCCATCTCCAGGCTCCAACTATATCGTGCTTCAAAACTTCCTATACGTAACCACCTTATTAACACCCGATGCTGTAACTGCCACTAGTCAAAGCCAGATCAATACTTATGACAAAGCTTATTACTAAGCTGCTAAGGACAACATAACTCTGGTATTGTTTGCATCCATCCTACCTGTACCAGCTTGTTTGTATCTATGTCTTAATTTACTGTTATACTTATGTGTTGTACTGCTATACTGTGTATTTTGGTTTGTCTTACTGTGACAAGGTATCTTTGTAAATGAGCCTATGGCTCAAAGGTTTTCCAAACTGCTGTTTAAATAAAATAAAAAAAAAAAAAAAAAATGTCTGCTGAATGAGGTAGTAAGCTCTGGGATCCAAACACCAAACACTTCATTTTAGTTGCATTAAGGATCAGGTGGTTGATGATGAATCAGAAGGAGACTGTTGAAATCAGCTTGGAGTATTGACTTAACCTCAGAAATTATCATTGTAGAGTAGTAGAGTATGGTGTCATTGGCATAGATTTGTAGATGATAACTCCCACTGTGCTTTGGGAGGTCATTAACAAAAATGGAGAACAGCATATGGCCAAGGATTGAGCCTTGAGGAACTTCAAAATTTAACATAACAAATCTGAATTAAAGCCCCATATGGGCACTAGATGGATTTGGGTAATCAGGTAGTTCCCGAACCATATAATTGCTGGTTGGCTGAGACCTAATGTCTTTAACCTGACAAGTAAGATCAGGGTGAATACAGTAGCACCAGAAAAAGTCAGGGGGTGCTTATGATGGGCTGGCTAGCCCTCAATTATGATCCAAATAATGTAGTAAGAGCTCTAATACTTGAACTCAAGGACTCAAAGGTAATTACAACTCATTTGTTGAGGAATGTTTTTTATTCTTTATCGAGGAATGTTTTTAATTTTTTGGATTCCTCAATAAATAAGTTATAGAAACATAGAAGTTGTTGGCAAAAAAGGACTGCCAGGTCCATCCAACCTGCCTGGTTTCCCTACCGGTAATGGTGACCAGTGCCAATAGTTGGTCACCTGCTTAAGCCATTCCTTCTCATCTCTATGATTCCCTTACTCCTATCCCATGCATGTTTGAATCCTGCCACAGTGCTCACTCTCACTACCCTCTGAGGCAGGCCATTCAATGTATCCACCACCCTTTCAGTGAAAAACAGCTTCCTCCCATTGCCCCTTATGTGCCCCCTCCAATCTCATGTCATGACCCCTTGTTCTAGTACTCTTTTTATACTGAAAGATGTTTTCCCTTTCACCTTATTTATGCCCTTGAGGTACATGAATGTTTTAATCATGTCCCCCTGTTCTCTTCTCTGTTACAGTGTGTACATATTGAGGTTCTTTAACCTACCATCACATGTCTTATGCTGTAATCCCTGCACCATCTTAGTTGCCCTCCTTTGCACCCTCTCCATACTGTATATGTCTTTATGAAGGTGTGGTCTCCAGAACTACATGCAGCATTCAAGATGAGGCCTCACCAGTGTTTTGTACAGTGGAACTAGTACCTCCCACCTCTGGCTTGTAATTCCCCTTCCTACACACCCCAACATCCCACTGACCTTCCCCACTACCCTTTGCTGCCTGCTTGATGGCCTTCAGGTCATCTGTGATAATGATCCTCCTTGGTGACTGACAGCAGTGTCGCTCCCCCCATCTTGTAGTTCTCTCCCAGGTTTCCACTCCCCATGTACATGATCTTACATTTTTTAGCACTGAATTTCAGTTGCCACACCACAGACAATCTTTCCAACTTTTCTAGTTCTTTTCTCATTCTTACCACTCCGTCTGGTGTATCAACCCTGTTGCAGATTTTGGTGTCATCTGCAAACAGGCAACCCTTCCCCTCCAGCCCTTCTGCAAATAAAGATAAAGACATTGAAGAAGACTGGCCCCAAAACTGAACCCTGGGGTACTCTGCTTGTCACTTCCATTTCCTCAGACTGGTTTCCATTTACTACTACCCTTTGCCTTCTGTCCCTGAGTCAGTTACTAAAGCAGTTCTCCACCTTGTGACCCAACCCCAGACTACTCAGCTTGTTGACCAGCCTTCTGTGTGGAATGGTATCGAAGGCTTTGCTGAAATCTAGGTAGAAAACATCCACCGCTCCGAGTCGGCCCGGTGGCTCTGAGCGTTAAGGCGCTGGATGCCACACCTTGTACCACGCTGGAGACCTGGGTTCAGGAATGAGCCAGGGCCATCAGGGCTCAGTGGAGAAGGAGAAGCTTGAGTGTCCAGAGAACTACTCTCTTCTCCTGGGGGAGGGATCCAGGGAGCACGAAGCTCAGTAGCGGCACCTGGCAGAGGCTGGGAGCATCACTCAGTGGCAAGGTTCTGCAGAGAAGTTGATGTCAGCAGGATGTCTGTGGACAGACCCACGCTGACATCCATTGCATGCCGTAACAAAGGGGGAAAGCACAAAGTGAAAATCCCTGCCTCCTGATAGGCGAAGGATGATCTGGGGACTGGCCACCATGCCCAATGTCGGGTTTCTCAGTTCTCTCCTGCTCTCCTCCCTGACTGGTCGCTCATCTAGATTATAGATGGAGTGCCAGGAAGGAGTAATGGCGGTCCCACCTCAGGGGATTCAGAGATGAGGGGTTGGGTGACTCGGTTAGTGGATGAAGAGCTGGGGCCCCTAGAGGAGTTGAGTCAAAGACTTCAGGTGGGCGGGATCAGGTACCAGCCATGAGTCCATCTAGAGAGAGTTCAGGGTAAGGCAGTGTTATAAAAACAGTTTGGAAAAAAACATCCACTGCTCCCCCTTGATCCACTACATTTGTCACCCAGTTAAAGAAATCCATTAGATTTGTTTGACAGGACATTCCTGATATGAATCCATGTAGTCTCAGATCCTGTGCCCCCATGGATTCTAGGTGTTCCATAATTCATTCCTTAAGGAGCATCTCCATGTTCTTACCCACCATTGATGTGAGACTTACAGGCCTGTAGTTCCCTGCCTCCTCTTTGCTGCTGCTCTTGTGAAGAGGGACCACATCTGCTCTTCTCCAGTCCTCAGGGACTACGCCAGCATTTAGAGACTCAGTGAACAGGACTGCCAGTGGAGCTGCCACCTCCATTCTTAGTTCTTTCAGGATCCTGGGTTGTATGCCATCTGAACCTATAGCATTGTCCACTTTTAGTTTTCTAAGCTCTTTTAGTACTCTCTTTTCTGTAAAAGGACTGGTGTCCACCTCCCTCTCCCTTTGTGCCTATCCCATCTAACTATGTTCCCTGTCTCCACCTTTCCACTGTGAAGACTGAACAAAAATATTTGTTCAGAATTGATGCCTTGTCTTGATCTCCCTCTACAGTCATTCCCTACCCCCACCGAGTTTAGCTATGCCTCCCCTGCATCTTCTTCCCTCACTAACGTACCTTACTAACGTAGAGTTATAATTACTTTCAAGTCCTGGAGTTCATGTATTGGAGAGCTTACTATGTTATTTTGTCTTTAACTTGAGCAGGATTATTTCATGATCTACCAAGTAGAATGCCTTGTAGAAGTCCATGAAGATGGCCCCAGTGAGGTGACCATTATCCATGGCTATTTAGAAATCACTGAGGATTTTAAGCCATCCAGGTATGGCAAAATGTCCCCTCATGAAGTCTGTTCGCACAGGAGAGAGCAGACTGTGCTGACTGAGATGCTTTGTCAGGTCTAAGTGAATGTACTTTTTGAGAACATTGGAGAAAACAGGGAGGATCCAAATAGCTCTGTATTGATTCAGATTCTGTTTAGCACCTCCTTTGTGGAGGGGCACAAGTCTAGCACATTTCCAGACAGGAGGTATCTCACCTGAAGCAAGTGAGATATTTAGCAGCATGGTAGCTGCAGTGCAGATATGATATGCCACAAGGCAGAGAAGTCTTGGATTGTGAGACTCTGCACCAGCACTTTTGGCCATTCCAAGGACCTCTAGTGCTGTGAAGACCTCTGCTGTAGTAATTTGTTGGAAGTTAAAGATTGGCAGATTATGAGGGTCAGGTTGTGGGCTATTTGATGAGAGCCCAACCATGGATGGCACCAACGAGTTCTGGAACTTGACAGATATGCTGAGGATAGTGAAATAGGTGTTAAAGGCATTCATAGTATCTGGAAGAGACATGAGAAGGTCTCAAGAGGGGTTCCAGATTTAATCAATTTATTCTTGAAGATGCATTTCAAATAGGTTTTTAGCCCCTGACCATAATTTTCAGGAGTGATGTTTATTTTCCTCCCTGTAGATGTAGTAGTATCCACTTTTGCTTTATCTGCTGCTGACTTACTTAGATTCTGCAGTTTTCTCTAATACTGTGTCATTGAGGGATCTGTTGTTTCTAAATCTGGCCTAAGCAACATTTCTTTGTGAGCACAATTCAATAATTTCTTTAGAGATGCAGGGGTGATGATGTCCTTTGATCACAAATGTTATGATTGGTACATGTTTGTTTCAGGCATTGAGAAATTTACTATCACAATATTCCTAGGCATCAGTTGAACTTGTTCTCACTAGAACATAGAAGAAACAGAGGGGACATGATAGAAACATTTAAATAAGTCAAAGGATTTAACACAACTCAGAAGGAAGGACTCTTCCAGGAAAACAGGACGACACGTACAAGAGGGCACAACTTGAGTCTGGTGGGAGGCAAGATTAATAGCAACTGTAGGAAGTACTTTTTCACCAAGTGATAGACCCATGTAGCAGCCTGTTACCAGAAATGGTAGCATCGAAGTCAGTAAGTGAATTCAAGCATGCTTGGGACAGGCATTACGGGCAGCTTAGAAATAAAACAAAATAACATATAACGGGGGGAGGGGTAGCCACCTAGGGTAGACTAGATGGACCACATGGTCCCCATCTGTCAACACTTTCTTATGTTCTAATCAGGTACTGAGGGACTCAGGTTGATATGGTCTCACTTTATGGTAGACAAGTCTGTGTAATAGTTCTGCAGTATGAAATGGCTATATGAGCAAGCTGTGGTCATTTTCAGAGAGGATTATTTTTGCTCCAGACATAGAAGATGATGGAGTGAGTACTGAAGAAGTCTGAAAGTACACTGGAGGTAGAAATCTATGTCCTTAATATTGTTTGTGGAATGGTGGCCATGTGAGGAGCTGCTGATAGACAGAGTAGCTGGAATTTCTGAAAATCGATATGTGAAAGACTGCCAGCTGCTGCATTGAATTCAGATATAAAGTTCCGGAAGGACAGGTAGTAAGGAAAGGAGAAGGAATGGTGCTTTATGTGAAGGAAAGCATAGAAGCAACAGAAATACAGGGAATTTGAGGGGGGCAGTAGTGCTGTGGGTTACCCTCGAGTTGTGAAAAGGACCCACCATTCAGACAGATGTGATCTACAGGCCTCCAGCAGAGGGGGAGGACTTAGATGAGGACAAGTCAGAAAAAATTGGGAAATGGTTGAAAAGGGGGAGGTGTTGTTGGTGGTGGATTTCAACCTTTCAGATGTAGATTGGAGCCTCCATGTGGCAGCTCCAGGCAGATGCAGGAACACCCTGGCATCCATACAGGGGTGTTCCTCAGGCAACTAGTCAGTGAGGCCACTTATGATGGGACAATATAGGATCTGGTGCTTACAATCAGAAAAAGTATTATGGACATCAAGGTGGGAAGCCATCTGGGGATCAGTGATCATCATACAGTGGGGTTCAACATAAGAACAGTTGCAGAATCCAACCACACAGTGGCATGAGTCCTGGAGTTCAGAAGGGCTGATGTTACAAAGATGGGTGAAAATGTCAGGAATGACCTGGAAGGGAGAGAGAACCTGGGGAAATGGAGAAAATGTGGGCCAAAATAAAAGAGGGCATAGTGAAGACAATGAATCTGTGTATCAAGCAGGAAATCAAAAGAAAAGAAAGAGGAGACTGCTACAGTTCTTGAAAGAGGTAGCAGGAAAGATAAAGGCTAAACAAGTAGTATTCAGAAGGTTCAAAAAGACCCAGATAGAGGAGGATAGGGAAGTGTATATGGGAAAACAGAGGCAGGCAGGAAAAGTGGTAAGGAGCACAAAAGCACAGACTGAGAATAGCTCAGGGACTATCAAAAGGAGGCAAGACATTTTTTAAATATGTTCCCGAGAAAAGGAGACAAAGGGAGGGAGAGTATGACTAAACAGGGAGGAGGTGTCTGTATGGAGGTAGATCAAGAGAAGGCAAACATCTTGAACCAATACTTCTGCTCTGTATTCACAACAGAGGGGGGAGGGGAGAGACCAGGAAAAGGCTCCAGGAACTTTGATAGGAGGGAAATGGACACTGTCCATTTTCTAAGGGGAAAGTCCGAAAGACACTTGCTAATCTGAAGGTGGACAAAGTTACGGGGCCAGACAGGATACATCCAAGGGTGCTGAGGGAACTCAGGGAGGTACTGGCTGCAACTTTGACAGACATATTTAACAGATAACTGGAGATTGGCATGATACTGGGGGACTGGAGAAGAGCAGAGGTAGTCTCACTTCACAAAAGTGGTTTCAGGGAAGAGGCGGGCAATTACAGGCTGGTCAGCCTGATATCAGTGGTGAGTAAGTTAATGGAAACACTACTAAAGGAAAAGATTGTGCAATATCTTCCATCCACTGGATTACAGGATCCAAGTAGTATGGATTCACAGGGGTAAGGTCATGCCAAGCAAATCTGATAGAAATCTTTGACTGGGTGATCAAACAGTTGGATCGGGGGGGAGCGGTAGACGTGGACAACCTGGATTTCAGCAAGGCTTTCGACACTGTCCCACACAGGAGACTGGTAAGCAAGTTGGGAAACCTGGGGGTGGGTAATAAGGTGGTAACCTGGATTAAAAACTAGTTATGGGATAGGATGCAGAGGACAGTGGTAAATGGAATTTGCTCTGAGAAAGGGAGGGTGACCAGTGGGGTACCCCAGGAATAAGTGCTGGGACCAGTCCTCTTCAACGTCTTTATAAGTGACATAGCAGAGGAACTGGAAGGAAAGGTCTGCCTTTTTGTGGATGACACCAGGATCTGCAACAGTGTGGATACTCTAGGGGGGTGGAAAGGATGGTAGGGATCTGAAAAGACTGGAGAAGTGGTCATGGGTATGGCATATGAACATACGAATTTGCCAGCAGAAATAGGCCACCTGGTCTATCAAGTCTGCTAGAGTGTGCAGCTATCACCCTCACCTTGTAGGTGCACTGCCCCCGTCTCCTTCCTAATTACACCCCCCACCTTGTCCCATCTCCTTTTGAAACTACCCACTGTCTTACAGGCTACCACCTCCTCCGGTGGAGCATTCCATTCTGCCATGACCCTCTCTGTGAAAAGGTGTCTCCTCATTTCCATCCTAAATCTCCCCCCCTCCAATCTAAGGTTGTGCCCTCTCATGTCCCTCCCCCTTCTCAGCCTGAGTATCCCCTCAGTGCCAACCTTGTTTGTCCCCTTTATGTACTTAAAGGTCTCAATCATATCCCCCCCCCAGTCCCTTCTCTTCTCCAAGGACTACATGTTCAGTTCTCTCAGCCTCTCCTTGGATGGGCCGTCCGATCCCTGGATCATGGCAGTTGAGTTCTAATACAAAAAAGTGCAAAATCATGCACTTGGGCCATGGAAACCTGCGAGTGGAGTACAAAATGGGCAGAATGATACTGACAAAGACCAAGCAGGAAAGAGACCTAGGAGTAATAATATTGGATGACTTAAAGGTTGCCAGGCAGTGTGACAGTGTGGTTGGAAGGGTGAGTGGAATGTTGGGGTGCATTGAAAGGGGTATCACTGGCAAGAAGTGGGAGGGTATGCTGCCCCTATATAGACTGCTGGTAAGACCTCACCTTGAATACTGTGTCAAGTTCTGGAGACCACATCTCAGGAAGGAGATAGTCAAAGTGGAGGTGGTCCAAAGGAGAGCTACCAAAATGATGCAGGGCCTGTATCAAAAGCCCTATGAGGAGAGGCTTAAGGAGCTAAACATGTAGATACTGGAGGAGAGGAGTGAGAGGGGGATATGATAAAGACCTTTAAATACCTCACTGGGGTTAATAAGGTTAAGGAAGTAGTATTTTTCAGAGGCAAAGGTGCACAAGAACAGGGGGCATGCTGTGAAGCGGAGCGGTTAAATTCAGGAGGGATGTGGGGAAATACTTCTTCGTGGAAAGGGTGTTGGATGCCTGAAACAGTCTTCCAGTGGAGTTAGTGGGGGCAAAAACAGTGGTGGGGTTCAAAAATGCTTGGCTCAGGCACAAGGGAATCGTAGGGGTAAGGAAGGGCCGGGAAGAGATGGCATCATAGATCAGCAGCAGATTTGCAGCAAAATATGAAGGTTAAAAATGGCAGACTGGGTGGCCCCAGTGGCCCTTATCTGCTACTAATTCTATGTTTCTATGTTTCAGTGTGTAGGAAGAAGTGGTGCCACAGGGAAACACAAGAAAATTCCCACAGTAAGTTCATAACTGGGGAAGACGAATGGCCTTTGTTTACCAGGGCTGCTGTGGCTTGGTTGTCAGAATACACGGTGATGGAATGGTTGACCCAAAGGGGACCCCACATGACAGCTGCAATGACTATAGGCTGTATTTATAGAGAGATGAAGCAGAATGAAAGTGAGAGATAGCAGTCACAGTGGGAGGCTGTGTAGCAGTGAACCAGGCTTTGTTGTGCAGCTCGGCAAGGCTGAAAGCAGGAGTCACATTGGTGAAAACTTTATGGTGTAGTGTGAGACCAGGGTCTTGAAAAAACTGAGAAATACCTTTTCAGTGTTTTAGGAACTAAGGCCACAAGGCAAGGTCACATTTTGCTGTGTTTATAATAGGGATGTGGTGGTACAGGGAAGACATAGATGAAATAATGTTGAGTAAATACGAAATAAAGGATCTGCCTTGGGGAATGATGTGCATAGAGCAGGTAAGGTATCCCAGGAGAGACAGTAGCTGTCATTTGGTACCTGATGATTAGGAGGAGAAGGCAGAAATGAGTGAGGCAATACAAGTTAGTTTGTTTTGTTGTGGTCTTGCTTGCATTAAAAGTGAATGCAGAGCTGGCTCCTTGGTGTCAAGTGATGGGGCACTGCTCTGGCATGCTGGTGATCCAGGGTCATGCCCCAAGCCCAGATATCAGGAACTGAGGCCAGTAGGGAGGCAGTTATGAGCATCCTTCGGATGCTTCCCTCTGGGGGGAGCAGTGTGAGCCACTCCCATAGCAGCTGCTGGTGGTGGCTTAGCGGAGGCATTCTTGGTGTGGGTGACCACATGCCACTGAATGTCTCTGCCCTCCGGATGCCGTTGTGGCTGCATGCATACAGTGGGTAGGTGGGACCCCAAAAATAGAAATCACCTGTCCCCATCAGCCAGATGAGGGTGGCCTCATCCCACCACGTCACAGTCCCCCATTAGTGCACTGCTCCCATCCCTCATGCCTGTCATCCTGGAGGACTTAGAGACCCTGCTCCTCCCATCCATTGCCCCTCCACTGGGGAGGGCCCCCCCCCGGCAGGTATAAGCCTGAGCCCTCCAGGACCCAGGTAAGGATGGGGATTCAGGTAGTGGGAATTGGCAGAGGGGTGGACTGGTGGGCAGCAGGAACACTGAGAGGTCCAAAGGAGTGCCAGGCTGGGTGGCATGGGAAGGAGAACAAAGAAATAAAGCAAAAAAATGTGTGTGCACTTATACCTAGAAACTCCAATGTTGTGATTGGCCGACAGTTTTATGAGGAACCAAGAGAATTTTAAGTGCAGTGAAAAGCTCCGTAATGCATGATATTCCTGCTGCAGGAGAGGAAGTAGCAGAATTAACAAGGAGAAAGTCTTCCAAGAAGTGCAGTACAAAAGGACGCTTATATTTGTTTAGGAGAATCCAGCAGATAGAGTTAGAAAAGAGACTGAAAAAACTTTGGGTGGCTCCAGCAAAGTAAAATAACCCTTTCCTACATGTGCTGAACAGACGCCAGAGTGAAGAGTGAATAGGAAACAATTTGGAAACATCCAAAATGTTGTTTTCTCTAGCCAAGCCTCCTGAGCCCACAAATTTGATGTAGTGAATAGTGTTGTTGATCCTGGTGTAATCCAAAGAAAAATCCTTTGAGGGTATGACTGAATTGATACAAGATACGAGAGAAGAATGTGAAGCAGTAATTTGATGATCATCCTTTTCTTCCCTGGGAAATTCTGAACAACTATTCCAATGGGACTGACTGACTATGTTGGGAATGGTGGGTAAGATAAGAGCATGATGATGCAGCGTTTGTCTAATTTATTTTATAGGAAGAGGTCCACAGCATCAGGATCAAGGAGAGTGGACTGAAGCGTTTTTCGCAGGTAAGACACTGTAGGAGGTACAAGGATGCCAGGATGGAACATGTTTGTTTGACTAGTAGCTAGGAAGACAATCTTGGAAGGAAAGGGATGGTCTGATGAAACCTGCTGAAGGAGGGTAACACTAAGGAAAGGTATGGTCTAATAATATCTGCTGAAGGAGGGTAACACTTATTGGGAGTCAAAGGATGCTGCCCTAGTCATTTGGAAGCAGAAGAGGAACCAGAATGGTATTTTCTATGACAAATGATTTTTGCATGGGCATCACTGCAATGGCTAACAAATATAGAGCTGATTACACCACAGGTGTGCTTCAGCCGGGAATTGTTAAAGTTACTGCAGAGGGACCTCCCAACTGAGAATGATTGGGTGGTCTTGTAGATCCTTCAAGTGCTTGGGAACATGACATATAGAAACATGAAATATATCCAACCAAGTGGTGTAGAGGACTGAGGCAATGGGACTTTCCCTCCTGCCACACCGGTGACCCATATTCAGTGGTAAGCACAGGTTGCTGGGGATTGACTAGGTGGGAGAAAACTGAGGCAGAGGGCTACTCTCCTCTCTCATGGGGGGGGGGGGGATCAGCATTCCTGCCAAATGCCTGCCACCAGCTGGAGGCCCATGGGTAGTGTGGGTCCAAGGGCACCAAAGATGGGAGGGTGTTGTGGAACTCTGCAGCATGCACATGCCACACATGCACACATATAGGCAAGTGTGCCATAGCAATGGGGAAGGGAGAAAAATGGAAAAGAGGTCACTGGCAGGCTTCATGATGCCCTGGCTGAACTCCTGACTCATGGTTCCACCCAGAAATCTGGATTATTCACCAGGAGGAGAGGATAGCCTTCCCCTCCCTGACCCCACCACAGGGGGAAATCTATGGGGGACTTTTACCTGGGTTGGAGCCGGAGTCAAGAGAGTCGCACTCACAGGTGGAAATGAGCCTCTCACAGAGAGAGCCATAGCCGTGCCTTCCAGTTGCCTTGTGGGAGAAAAAGCAATATGAAAGCTAAAATATTGAAACAAAAAATTTGTCGGCAGAAAAAACTGCTTGGCCTACCCAGTCTGCCCAGATATTCCTGGCCTGTTCTGTCTCCACAGACCCTATCTCGTCTCCCGTGACCCTCCAGCCTCCAGACCCCTTTTCTAATATACCCATATGCATATCCTATGCATGCATGAAGGCCTCCCATTGTTCTAGCTTCCACCACTTGTGCTGACAGTCTGTTCCGGCCATCTACCACACTTTCAGTGAAGAACTATTTCCTCACATCTCTCTTGAACCTCCCCCCTCCATCTTCATGTTATGCTCCCCTGGTCCTGGTGCCCATTCTCATTTCAAAGACATTCCACAACTGCACCCTTTTCACTCCTGTGAGGTACTTGTAGGTCTTGATCATGGCCCCCCCTCCCAGGGTGTACATGTTAATCCCTCAGTCTCTCCTCATAGGACTTTTTGTGCAAACCCTTCACCATTTCAGTTGCAGATTTACTGTGTGGTGGTGTTTTTATTTTTTACTCACAGGGATTGCTACTGTTTGTTGCTAACATTTCATTGCTTTATTTTTTCTCTGATTCAAATTGTTGTTGCTGGTATTCCTTCTTCTGCATTATTACAAGGTGTGCCTACAGGTGTGTGCTAACAGATTACTGCTGTAATCTTCTGATTCAAATTGTCTTTGCAAGGTATATCTTCTGTTACTGCTTTATTTTTCTCTGGAGCAAAGTGTTTTACAGGGTATATCTTCTGAAATTACTGTATTACAGGTGGAGCTTATATTTTTGTGACTTTTTATCATTGGGCTACAAATTACTGTTTGACACTGTGTTTATTTTATTCTTGTTTGTTGAAAGTTTTGTCTCAGAGGTGTTTCAGTTCTCATATTGAAGGAGCTGATTGCTTTCCTCCCATGCTCTTCCAAAGGATTAGTGTATGTGGGGTGGAGCTGGCAAACTGTCAGTGATTTCCAACAGAAAGAAGGTTAAAAGTCAGGTTAGTTGATATCTTGGAGGTAGAATACTTGGTTTGCTGGCCAAGGCACCTAGCTTCACCTGAGCTCTTTCCTTCTAAGACTGCTTGAAAGGCAGAGTAGAGAAACTTACCAGAGCAAGGGAGAAGGATAAAGACTTAGTTTGGCTAAGCAGATTTACTGTGTGGTGGTGTTTTTATTTTTTACTCACAAGGATTGCTACTGTTTGTTGCTAACATTTCATTGCTTTATTTTTCTCTGATTCAAATTGTTGTTGCTGGTATTCCTTCTTCTGCATTATTACAAGGTGTGCCTACAGGTGTGTGCTAATAGATTACTGCTGTAATCTTCTGATTCAAATTGTCTTTTGCAAGGTATATCTTCTGTTACTGCTTTATTTTTCTCTGGAGCAAAGTGTTTCTTACAGGGTATATCTTCTCTGAAATTATTACAGGTGGTGCTTTACAGGTTTTACAGTTTTATCTAACATTAGGATAAGCTTTCAGGGTTACTGCATTTGTTGTTGACTGATTGTTTCTGCTCTTACCTCCTTGTTCTTTCGTCCGTGGTTCTTCTTTTAGGCAGGGAAGGGCCCAGCCACCCACCCCATCCCCAACCACCCCATGCTTACTCCTTTTATAGGGTACCACAGTCGTGACATTTCCTGTGGCAGAGCAGAAGGGCGGATCAGTGGGGCCTCCACAAGGTGATCTCATTTAAGGGCACTAGTAATTTAACTTGTTATAACAAGTTAAACAAAGCACAATTAAACCATTACTTGCATTTTTTTTTCCTTCTAATTACTCTGACTAGGTTACAAACCCAGCAACTTATTTGGAATGGATTTCATTAACTGCAGGTACTGTGGAACAATTTTCATAAGGACAGTCTTACAGGATTTAGGACACTGTCCTACATGCTGGGCCTTTGAGATCTTAGGTCCAGCTCCGGGCAGCATGGGCAGAGATTGCACGCCTAAATTTCATATTGAAGAGGAAATACATTATAAGAACCACTTGCCATTTCCCCAGCATCCAACAGAAAACCTCGACCGCAGAGGGTAGTTGGTCCAGGAGGTTGGCAGGTGGTTAGGAGGAGCAAATCAGGTGCCCCATCACTCTGCTCTCCAACACATTACCTCCAAAACCATATAAACACTACTAAACAGGTATCTGCCTCTATCTCTGAAATCAAATAAAGAGGCAGAAGACACTGCAGAGCAGGACACTGCAGCACAGGAGCTAGCACAACAATACTCACCCAAATCAGGAACCAAAACTAAACAAGCACAAAGGAAATCTAAAAAACTTCTGATCATAGGAGACTCCATGATTCGGGAGTTGATACCCATCTCCAGCCAGGGGTGATGGTCAGATGTCTCCCAGGTACATCAGCATGGAGAGACGCTGACCGCATTGCTAAAATTGTTCATAAAGCAGGAGAAAACATTGATGTCCTAGTACACATAGGGACTAATGATCTCGCCAGCCGGGTCAGTTGTGGAGACCAAGGAACACCTGACTAGGCTGGGTGACAAACTATCATCTATTTCGTCTGCATCTCTCTCTGAGATCCTGCCAGTCTGGGAGAAGGGAGCAGATGGACGGAAGGTCAGAGAAGGGGAGATAGGGGAGCTAAACACGTGGCTCAAGGACTGGTGCCAGGAAAAAGGACACAGATTTGTAGAGAACTGGCAACAGTTCTGGGAGCCAAAGTTCTTTAAATTGATGGACTGCATCTGACTAAAGAGGGAGTCAGTGCATTGGGGCAGAAGTTTGACGCCTTGCAGAATATTTAAACTAGCAATGGGGAGAGGGTGCAGCACCCATACGCCGAATGGGAAGAACACCCTCCCCTCAGCTAGTGGTCAAACAGGAATTCAGCGTGTTTGTGCTCATTTGCATCACCAGGTAAGAAAAAGGTTTGTCTCCCATACGATGCACAGGGGTAATGCCAAACTTCACCCAACAACTAACACACCAAAATCTGGCCAATGGAAAATCATGTACACAAATCCTCACAGCCTGGGAAATAAGATTGCAGACCTGCAGGCAATAATGTCAGAGGCTAAACTGGACATAGTAGCAATTAGTGAGTCGTGGTTTACCAGTAACCACACTTGGGAGACTTCAGTACCTGGCTATGTATTGTTCAGAAGAGACCAAGGTGCAAAAAGGGGGGAGGAGTGGTCCTGTATGTTAATGAAAATATCAAAGCTACAGAAATTCAGAATACACATAAGGAGCCAGAAGAACTGTGGGTCACCCTGGAAACAGGAAATGGGACAGCCATAAGAACTGGGGTTGTCTACAGGCCCCCAGACCAGAGGGAGGACATAGACACATTACTGTTAGAAGATATACAAAACATGACAGCTAAAGGGGAGGTTCTGATAATGGGAGACTTCAACATGCCAGATACAGATTGGTCAATACCAGCAGGAACATCTGCCAGAACTAGACTCATAGTGGATTCCTGCAGGAGGGCCTCAAACAACTGGTACAGCAACCCACAAGAGACAGGGCTATCCTAGATCTAGTACTGACTAACAAAGAAGGGATCACAGATCTCCAGGTAGAAGGTCACCGGGCCAGTGACCATCACATGGTATGGTTCAATTTGGCTACTACATCTAAATCATCCCATTCCAAGGCAAAAATATGGGACTTCAGAGGAGCTGACTTTGATAAGATGGCCAACAGAGTTAAGCTAGCCCTGGCAAAAGAAACACAGGTGAGGAGGTACAGGCAAAGTGGAAGCATTATGATATGATACTTGAAGCAACATCCTATTGTGTTAGACAGAAAAGGAAGTGCAAAGAAGAAGGAAACCACTTTGGTTCTCAAATACAGTAGCAGAAAAGGTCAGAGCCAAAAGGCTGGCCTTCAGAAAATATAAGGGAACACAGCTGGATGAAGATAGGGAGGCATACCAAACTGCCCTTAAGGGAAGCAGTAAGGCAGTAAGGCAGGCAAAGTCCCAAACTGAGGAAACACTAGCACGAACAGTAAAGAAGGTGACAAGACTTTCTATAGATACATTAGTGAAAGGAGAAAGTCCAGAGGGGGTATTATAAGCTTAATGGAGAAAAGGGAGCATGTGAGGAGGAGGACCCTGTAAAGGCATCTATCCTAAATAGATACTTTTGCTCAGTATTTACTGAAGAGAAGGTAGGCAGGGCCCACAGCTCAGCATCATGGACAGGGGAGGGAGGTGAGCACTACTCCTTCACAAAAGAAAGGGTCCTACAAGAGCTTGCTAAGCTCAGGGTGGATAAGGCAATGGGACCTGATGGCATACATCCCAGGGTACTTAAGGAGCTAAAGGAGGAACTAGCAGAGCCATTAGCAGAATTGTTTAGTGAGTCTCTGTGCACAGGAGAGGTCCCAGAAGACTGGAGAAGGGCTCATGTGATCCCACTCCACAAGAGTGGTAGGTAGCAGGGAGGAGGCGGGAACTACAGACCGGGTCAGTCTTACCTCCAGTAGTGGGCAAGATTATGGAGGCACCTTAAGGAAAGGATAGTGCAACACCTGGAATCATAGGGTACAGGATCCAAGACAGCATGGGTTTACAAAGGAAGGTCCTGTCAAACTAATCTCATAGATTTCTTTGACTGGGTAACCAGAGTGGTGGACCAAGGGGGAGCAGTTGATGTCGCCTACCTTGACTTCAGCAAAGCTTTTGACACTGTTCACATAGAAGATTGATAAATAAGCTAGGTAGGCTCGGGTGGGTCAGAAGTTGGTCAACTGGGTGGCAAACTGGTTGACTGGCAGAAAACAGAGAGTGGTGGTAAATGGTATACAGTCAGAAGAGATGCAAGTCACAAGTGGGTACCTCAGGATCAGTCCTGGGGCCAGTCCTATTCAACATCTTCATTAGTGACCTCACGAGATGGACTAGAGGGTAAGGCTTGTCTGTTTGCAGATGACACCAAGATCTGAACAGAGTAGATGATCCAGATGGGGTGGGCAGAATGAGAAGAGATCTGGATAAACTAGCAGAATGGTCAGAAGAGTGGCAACTGGATTTAATGCAAGAAGTGCAAAATCATGCACATAGGGAAGAGAAACCCGAAGCCACTTATAGGCTGGGAGGGAGTTGCTAGCAGTCACAAAGGAAGAAAGAGACTTGGGCATCATCATCACTGATGACCTAAAATCATCCAAGCAGACCTCTAAAGCAGTAGGTAAGGCTGTGTTGGTGTATTAGTAGGGGTATCACAAGTCATAAGAGGGAGGTATTAATCCCTCTGTACAAGACATTGGTTAGGCCCCATCTGGAGTACTGCGTGCAGTATTGGAGGCCACACCTTCACAAGGACATTAACCAAATTGAGGCAGTCCAGAGAAGGGCAACCAAAATGGTGCAGGGACTGCATCAGAAGACATATGAGGACAGATTAATGGAGCTCAATATGTATACCCTTGAGCAAAGGAGGGAGAGAGGTGATATGATCGAGACATTTAAACACCTTAAGGGCATAAACAAGGTGAAAGAGTCTAACATGTTTAAATATAAGAAAAATAGCAGGACAAGAGGACACAGCATGAGATTAGAGGGAGGCCGATTAAGGGGGAATGTGAGGAAATTCTTTTTCACAGAAAGGGTGGTAGATGCATGGAATGGCTTACCACAAGAAGTGGTGGCTATGAATACAGTGCAGGGCTTCAAACAGGCATGGGATAGGCATAAGGGAGCAATACAAATGACTATGAATAGATAGGTCACTGACAGAGCAAAGGCCGATGGCACATTTATAAGGTAGAAAAAGAAATGTGCAGACTGGATGGGCCTTGCGGTCCTTATCTGCCGTCAACTTCTATGTTTCTATGTTTCTATGTTTCTTCTCTGGACCACCTCCACCTTGTCAATGTCCTTTCTGATGTGCAGTCTCCAAAACTGGATACAGTACTCTGGATGGGGTTGCACCAGTGAGCGATAGAGTAAAAAAAAAAAAAAAAAGCACTTCCCTCCTCATACTGGAGATTCTCCTCCCTAAGCACCCAAGCATCCCTCTAGCTTCTGCCTTGTCACACTGCCCTGCTACCTTGAGGTCCTCAGACATGATAACCTTGAGGTCCCTTTCCTGTCCAGTGACAGCCAGTACCCCCAAAACTATACTCAGTGCTGGGGTTCCTATGCTCTAAGTGCAGGATTTTGCACTTTTTGCAAAGAACCTCAACTGCTTTAACTACTCCTCTAGCTTCCCAAAAGGCCTGTGCATTTTCTCCACCCCTTCCTGAGTATCCACCGTATTGCAGATTTTGGTGTCATCTGCAAAAAGCAAACCCTCCCTTCTTATTCTTTCTAATGTCCCTAGTAAAGACATTGACAAAGATTGAGCCCTGTGGTACTCCATGTGTCCCTCTCCTAGCCACAGAGTGAGTGCCATTAACCCCAATCCTCTATCTCCTATCCATTAACTAGTGCCTAACCTAGTTCACCATTTTGGATCCCACTCCCATGTTTCTTTATTAGCCTCCTGTGCAGCACAGTGTCGAAGGTCTTGCTAAAGTCCAGATAGGCCATATGCACTGTTCACCCCAATTTATATATGGTTGTTTATATGAGCTCTAAGAATATGAGTGATATATATATTTTTTTATAAGTGTTTGGTAACTGGGTAATGCTCAGTAGGCACAAGTGCCTGTTTTCAGGGGTGACCTGGGAGCACTGGGTGGTTAAGTGACTTGCTCAGAGTTACACAGTAAGCAAGTGGAGGTTGTGAGAATCAAACTCAGGTCTAGTCTGCTGGATGTACCAAGCTCGTTCACACCTCATTCCTCTAACCTCTGGGCTGTACTGCTTAATGCTGATTTTGGTAGATTTCAAACATGGCTCTTACAATATAGACATCTTCTGAACACCAGAAAGTCACATCCATGTGCTTCAGATCTGTTCCCAAAATCAAACCCCTCCTAGCTGATCTAACTGTACTGTGTTCAAATGGGTATCCCCTTACTGAAGTTAAGTCCTTTAAGTGACTGAGCATTACATTAGATTCCTCCTTAGACTTTTCCCTTCATATTGCCAACGTATGCAAATTAGTGCACTATAAATTAGGACTTACATATAGCGTGAGGCATGCCCCCCTTTGCTAGACTTGCCATTGCATGTGAAGTTTTATCATCTAGTCTCATCTTTGGCTTGGCACCCCTCTCCCAAACTAGCTTCTGTTTTCTCTCTAAATGGGCCACAGCCAACAATGGCATCTATCGTTTTGCCTTATTTGTACATTGATTGACATACCACTGGGCCTTTATAGAAACCCGTCACCATCGTCTCTTTAACACTGTGCATTAGGGTGTACTATCAACAAGCTCATTAGATCAGATACTCCTGCTTCCCTTGTGGTCATGTTTAAGAAGTCTGAACAGGTGTACCCTCTTTGGTCCACTGACCTGCAGCTATTATTAATACGTCAATGTGTCACTAATATTCTAAACAAGCATTTTCTTACTTTGCTCCTCGATACTGGAACACTTTGCCCCTTACCATTAGATTGGCACAGTCACATTCTACCTTCAAGACTAAATTTCATGAGTACCTTATGTCCCTTGACAATTATTCATGATACAGTTCTTGATACTCTGTGCCCACTACCGCTTCTGTTTGTAGGAGCATTTTTGAGATCAGCTAATTACTTCTCTCCTACACTTATTGTTATGTATACTGATCTCTACTCGGTCTTGATCATTCATACTTTAGTTACTCTGTGCTCTATTCCTGATACTATTGTGACTTCCCTTTTCTTCTTTACTGAACAGTATAGTTACTGTTATTTCTGCACTTACGCACTGCTGGTTTGTACACTGATTGTTTGCCTAATCTTGTTGTATTATCATTGCATTCATTGTTCTACTGTTGTATGATGTAATTCTCAGGGGGTGTGCCAAACAAATAGACATTAAATTGTCTAGTGCACTTACCTCGTTAATGAAAAATAAATTCATAAATAAATAAAAACATTTATTTCCTTGATCACCCAGTCACAGAAACCTATCAGATTTGTATGGCATGATTATCCTCACGAGTCTGTGCTTCCTGTGATCTTGCAGTCCATTGGATTCTAGATGCTCAACTGATCTTTCTTTCAGTAGGATTTCCATTAATTTCCTTACCACTAAAGTAAAACTGACCAGCCTAACGTTTCTAACTTCCTTCCTGCTGTCACTGTTACGTAGAGGGATCATGTCAGCTATTCTCCAGTCCTCCAGAACCATGCCTGTTCCCAGTGAGCTGTTGTGGGGGCAGCCAGCACCTCCCTGAGTTCTTTCAAATCCCTGAAGTTTATCCCATCCCGACCCATAGCCCTGTCCACCTTCACGGATGCAAGTTCTTTCAGGACTGTTTCCTCTAAAAAGGCACCTGTGTCTACCTCCCCTTCCCCTGTTCCTGCTTCTCATGAGTGGCCCATCCCCTCTTCCCTTCACTGTGAAGACTGAGCAGAAGTACCTGTTTAAGTTGTAAAATATTTCTTACTCCCATTCTGCATAATCTCCCTCTTCAGCCATTCTAATCCTTACTATCCCTCCCCTTGCTTTGCTTTTCTCATTAATGTACTTGAAGAAAGTCTTATCCTCTTTAGTGACCCTTTTGACAGTCTTTTCTTCTGTCTATGCCTTTGCTCCCTCTAACTGCCTTGACTGCTCTCTTCTGCTTTGCTTGGTATATATCCTTGTCCTTCTCTATCTGTATTTCCTTGTACCTCCTGAATGCCACCTTTTTTTTCTTTCACCACTCTTTGAAGAACAACAGTGGTCTCTTTTTCCTTCTGCCTTTGCTCACTTCCTTCACACAGAGTTTTATTGCTTTAATTATACCCTCCCTTATTTTTTCCCATGGCACCCCTACCCTCACTGGCAATACTTCCCCCCCCAAGGCCATTTCTAAGACAATTTCCCATTTTCTTAAAATTCACCCTCCTAAAGTTTGCAACTTTCATACTTGTGTGGTTCACTGCTGCTCGTGTCCTTATGTTGAACCACACTGAACAGTGATGATTGGTACCTAGGTGACTTCCCACTGTGATGTCTGCAATGCTCTCCCTGTTTGTGAGCACCAGGTCTGGCACTGCCCTGTCCCTAGTGGGTTCTTTTAAGTAGCTACCTGAGAAATGATCATTATAGGAATTCAAGGATGGTCCCGCTCCTTGCAGAAGCTGCAGTTGGAAGGCTCCACTCCACATCTGGCAGATTGAAGTCACCAACTAGCAGCACCTCCCCCTTACTTACCATCCTGCTGATGGCTCCTCCAAGTGCCTTATCTATTTCTAGAGTCCTGTGTTTTTCTTTAATATGAAGTAACAAGATATTACAAGAAATTCAAGGTATAAAATGAAATAAAATGAAAACAAGCACATCAAAAACTAAATAAATGCTTGCAGCAGTTGTTGTTTAGGCTCTGTTGGTACCACAGAGATGGTCTGCAAGGAAGCAGCAATAGAATTATCTGATTCACAAAACCTTTCAAAACCATATTATAATGATGCTTAATACAATGTAGTATACTAAAAGTTGTGATTTCCAGTGTGTATAAGGTTGATTTGAAGTATTTTATGAATGTATTTGTGATAACAAGACGCTAGTGATCCGGGTTCGGGAATGGACCTGGGTGACTGGAAGGCCAGCTGGGGGGAGAAGGATGGAGCATCCCGAGGGCTGCCGTCCTTCTCCGGGAGGAGGATGGGGAGAGTGTCTGGCACTTGACAGACCCCTGGTGGAGGCTGGGGGGTTGTGCAGTGACCGGCGCCTAGTACGTCCAGGGGGTGGGGCAGACACAGGACATCACTGCAAGTCCCCAGCCCCCAGAAAAACATGAAAAAGGAGTAGCTGCTGGCTGCCCTAGATGAAGCATGCCATGACTTCAATTAGCCCCCCAGGCCGACCCTCTGACCTATCCCATTGTCTGCGGTGCTAGGGGCAATGCTGCAACCCTGCTCTGGGGGGGTAATCCAAGGGGTATTGGAGGGTCACGGCCATTGTAGGTGGTGGAAGCCTGTGGTCCATGACCAGGAGGAGGGTACTGGGTGGCTGCCGGCTGGGGATCATAAAAAAAAAAGATATTTTTCAGGCACCCAATCCTGGAGGCTCTAGGCACCATACAGTAAAGGCACACTAACAACACAAGAATTTAAATTAGTATAAATAAGCAATAAAATAGCTGCATAAGATATAATTAATAAACATCTATATTAAAACTGAAACTCAGAAAAAAAAGGAGCAAGGCTTCCAGGTAGGACTAATACATAAGGTCTGGGAAGGCCTGATTAAACAGAAAGGCCTTGAGGTGGCCTTAAAAACCTCAACTGAAGGGGCCTCCTGAATAGGTGGAGGAAGTGAATTCCGCAGGATAGGGACAGCAACACTAAATGCTCTCTCACCAGCAGTTTTAAGCCTCATCCTGGGAATCACCAGGATGCCCCTAGAGAAGGACTGGAGGGGGCAGACTGAGACAGCAGGTATAAGAAGATCCAACAGATAGCCAGGACCCAGCCCATGTAGAGCCTTAAAGGTGAGCAAGCACACCTTAAAGGGAATCCTCCACCTCACTGGTAGCCAGTGCAGACCACCCAGAACCAGGGTAATAGGACTGAATTTGGGCTGCCAGTCAGCAGCCTGGCAGCTGTGTTCTGCACTAGCTACAGTCAGCAGAGGTTACCTCTGAGGCCCTGAGGTACAGCGCATTACAGTAATCAAGACTGGATGCCACAAAGGCATGCACTAATGTGGGGAGGTCCATAGATGGAACTAGGGGCTTAACCCTGGCGATATTCCCAAGATGGTAAAAGCTGGTCTGGACAATGGATGACACTTGAAAATCAAATGACAATTCGCTGTCAAAGGTCATGCCAAGGTTTCACACCCTGGAGGAGACTTTCAGTAGCACAGATCCCAGGAATAAACCAGTTTTGGTACCAGAAGCCATCCTGCTCCATCTTCTACATAAACAATAAATAATTACTAAAAGAAAATGATTTCAAATTTCATTAAAACGTAACACTTGTCTTTGTTCTTATTGACCTGGAACTCCAACATTCTGCCACTAGAATTGTTATCTTCTTATCACCTTGTGCGGTAAACGTCCTTAAAAAACACATATTTCCTGGCAGTTAAATGACTTTAAACAAACACATAAGATACAGAAGCATATACAGTATGCTAGGCAGGATTTTTTTTTTTTGCAGTTCTTACTTTCTCTCCTCCTACCGGCTTGCTTTCAAGAGGGCTCCTCCAGCCCGGCCCTCCGGCGTCCACCAGCCAACGTTGACCTAGACCCAGGGCTTACCCCTTCCGGCAGAGTCGGCGGGGAGTCCAACTCCCCCACTGAGGACCAGATCAGGTGGCCAGCACCATGGCTAGCTGGGGGCGGAGCCTGAGAGGCGCCCTCCACCATCCCACTTGGCAGTAACTTTTTCTCCTGTTCTCCCAGGAGTCAGGACCGTGCCATGACGTCAGCGGAGTGGAGCTCGCACGAGTCCACACGTGCTCCCTCCAGATGTCTGGCCCAACACCTCCCCTGCTTGTGGTATGGTGCCCTGTCCTCCAGCCTCTGCCAGGGGATGAACAAGCACCGACCACCTAGAACCCCCCTCCCCAGAGAAGGAGAGCAGTCCATCGGACGCACAATCCTTCTCCTCCCCTGCCAACCCCCAACGGCTTGTGCTTGTTCCCGAACACGGGTTGCTGGCGTAGCGTAAGGTAAGTCACCAGCACCTCAGCCCTCAGCGCCACTGGGTCGGTGTGCTAGGCAGGATTTTGAGTAATTAATTAAGTTTTATAATGGATTCTGATTCACTCTGAGCTCTTGCTTATACACAAAGATACAACTAATGCCTACACTCTGCCTCCTCTGGATAAAATGGACACTGGATATAATGGCCACAAGTTATGTGCACAAATGTGTCCATTATAATATATCTTTCTGCCCTGTCTTTTCTGAACAGACAGTAGCCTAGTTTGGCCATGTCCAAGGTGTGGTGCTCAGTACACTGCGACTCTGTAAGGGTCACTCAAGCTAGATTAGCCGCTACCATGTTGGTTTCCAGGTCTGGAATTCTGTTTCTAAGACTTCTTGTGTTAGCGCACAAGGCTCTTCACACCTTCTTTCCCCCTTCCCCTGCCCTGCTTCACCTTCTCTTTCCTGCCTGTGTTTGCTTTCTGAAGGTCCCCCGGTCACCTCTTCCTTCTTTACTTTTACCATTCCTGTTCTCTCTCAATCCTCTAACCTCACCTACCTGAGTTATATTACCTTTTCTTTCATTGCGTCCCAGTCCCTGCCTTTCTGTGCCTCTGTCCTAGGGCAGTATTCTCCCCTTGGGCCTTCTCTTGCTGACAGTTTACCATCTGAGGGGGGCAATTGTTTCCTCCTTCAGTTTCACCGCCTCCCCCTGGATAGTTTAAATGCTCATCCAAGTAGCATTTAAATACCCCACCAAGGATTGCCATCCACTTCCTTAAATGATGCAGGCCATCTCCCTTATAGTGGCCTATACCTTCCCATGTTAGTCCCAAGTCCCTGATGTATCCAAATCTCTCCTCCATGCACTATGCCTCTAACCAGTTGTTAACTGTTATGGTATGGAGTACCCTTTTCTCTCCCAGCTGTACACAGGTGGCACCTAGGAAAAAGCTACCATGCATGCTACCTGCTATAGGCCCTTCCCCAGCTCCTGGAAGTTTCCCTACACTGCTGTCTCTTGCCAGGTCACATGTCCAAAGATGGACAATGGCATCTAGATCCCTCCTAGCCCTCACTTTCCTAGTGATCCTCTGTATCTGCTTTCTATCCCCACAAGCTGAAGCACACTCAGGCATGCTAACTCCCTAGTGTTATCCCACTAAGCTCTCAAGTCTATACCCCTCACAATAGAGTCCCCCAACAGCAGCTGCTTCCTCTAGAAAATACACTCTGCAAGGCTTGTGAAGTGAATAATGAGGCAGGGAAAGAAGTGACAATTTATTTATTTCAAAAGTTTCACCAGGAAAGACATACTGTACTGAGCTAAACAAAAGTTTGTTTCAGGAATGCTTGGGGTGAAAGAGAAGTACAAGCAAAAACAATAATTATGACAGTAAATTCTACAGCACGCAAGTATATGAGCATTAATAACAGAAGACAGTGGCAAAAAAAATGGTACTAAACAATGAAACAAGCATTATCAATAGATATGTTGATATAACAGATAGATAGAGATCAGTGTTTTTCTTAAATAAGAAGCAACAAGAAATCCAATGTATAAAAAGAAATAAAACACAAACTAGCACATGAAAAAAAATTGAAAGTTACTTGTTTATTTGCCAAAAACGAAATAAATGCTTGCAGCAGTTGTTGTGTAGACTCCGTTGCTACCACAGAGAAGGTCCACAAGGAAGTGGCAGCGGAATTATCCGAGTCACAAAACCTTTTAAGACTATGGCATATTGCTGCTTAATGCAACGTAGTATACAAGGAATATTATTTCTAGTGTGTATACAATCGATTTGAGGTATTTTATGAATGTGTGATAGCAAGAAATTAAACTACATTTTCAATGAATAAAATGAAATAACATGAAATTCCAGAAAAAAAAAAATGATAAAAAAAAAAAAAAAAAATTACATGGAGCTCTACAGATAGACAATGTAGTAAGAGTGGCTGAATCCTGAATTATTGGAGGACGTAAAGAGGAATGGTGGAAAAAGGGTCCACATTTTAAGTGGGTTATGGTCCATTGGCCAGTAAAATGGTGACAAAACAGTATGATATTACCCAAAGATGCCCAGCTTACATGAATGTTGACATGGGAAAGAGTGTCAAATGCCTTAAAAAAGGATTTGTGGTAGTCAAAGAACAACATGCCACAATGACGCATGGATTAGTCGACTATGACTGACAGACAGGTGTCTAGTTCCTCACACCTGGGAGAACTGCTTCTCCATGGTCTGCTTTCTGTTCTGTCTATCATTCAATATCTGTTCAGAGCCAGTTAGTGCTGCAGGGCCAGTTGTTTGTGCTCAATGAACATGCCTCACAATGGCCGCTATGCACTATTGGGGAGGAGGTACGCAGAAACAGCGTGCACCCTGCCCGCTTAGCTGTGCACCAGCAGACAGGTGCGTACATGCCGGTATTCACAACCAGCACCCACCTGTCTGCAGCTCCTCCTTCCCCGGCATGCTGGACTTTGCAGGGCAGCTGGAGGTGGAGTCCCGGACACAGGTGGGCATCCAATGGGATGTCCGTCCTGGGTCTAACAGTGGACTCCTCACACAGTGAGGCATGAGTCCGGGATAGTGCAGTCCTACTGCAGGCACCAGGACCCATGTGGCATGGCTCCTATGGCCAGTTTGTCCACTGGCCCAGCCCTCAGCTCACAGCACCCTCCTGGTACACTGCAGGACCCTGGCATTGGGAACCCACCTCTGGCCCACACCCCAGCAATGGTAGCTGTGCCCTGACCACATTGTGGCTATACCCCCCCCGAGTCCCCATAGTTGGACTGTGCCACAGTCCATCCATCTCCCCCACCCAGCAACATCCTGTCCCAGTGCTGCCGCTCTGCTGAAGTATTGGACACTTGCCTATCTCACTGCCCCTGCCATCTCCAGCTGTCTAGTGGGAAGGGACATCATGGAGAGCCCTGTCCTGGTCCCCCGGCATCCGGTGGGTGCTGACAGTGGGGGCATGCAGTTGGCTACGGCAGGAAGGGGGACCCATACTCAAGGGGATCAGACGGGGCAGCAAGGTGGATCAGATGGGGCAGCAAGTAGGAGAGGCACAGTCGGATATGGGTGGAGTCCATACAAGGATTAAAGGCAGATAAGGCAGGAAAGGCAATCCTAAGGTGCGCAAGGAAGGGTAGGAGGAAACCAAAAGGAGGGGTAGGAGGAAACCGCACATTGTGGTACATGTGGGGACAAATGATCTAGCGGGGGAAATGGTGGAGGTAACAAGGGAGAGGTCTGAGGAACTGGAAAGGTTGTGCAGAGACTGCGAAGTCTGTGGGCTTCTTGGAGGTGCTCCCAGTACCCTGCACAAGCACAATGAGAAAGGAGAGGATTGAGGAGTTGAATGCATGGTTAGTAGAATGGTGTTGCACTAAGGGGTACAGGGTTGTGGGTGGCTGGGACAGTACCTGGGATAATAACAATCTGTTTGCAAGAGATAGGCCCCACCTGAGCGGGGAGGGGAAGGAGGTATTAAAGCAAACATTGGGGAGGTATATTGTGACCAAGGTGGATTTAAACTAGATGGGGGAGTGGCAGGTGGACAGCAGGTAGGCAGGGATCCAATAGAGCGGAGTCACAGCCTACCCTCCAGGCTAGCAGGGAAGGATTTGGGGCAGCCAAAAAGGGAGGGAGTAGAAGGGAGGAGGTGGAGGTTGATGAAGAAGAAGAAGAATCAGCATTTATATAGCGCTTTTTCATACATCCAAAGTGCTTTACAAGCAATGCTAGGCTGGTAGTGAAGTGACTGAATGTGTGGTGGTGGCCATATCGCACATCATCACCCAGACACAGCCTGGATAATTGCATGAACCGGTTTATGGGAAGGGGAATGTTGGCCAGGACACCGGGAATGTACCCTACTCTTTGCAAAGAGTGCCCTGGGTTCTTTTACTTCCACCTGGACACCCACCAGGACAGCACCAGGATGGGTAGAAGGGACCTCGGTTTAACATCTCATCCAAAGGATGGCACACCCCAGCAGTACTGCACCCCCCAATACTGCACTCAGATGCCAGCAATTTTTAGGTGCAAGTCCAATCCCAGAGTGGGACGAGAACCCACGACCTTCTGGTCCAGAGGCAGATGTGCTACCAACTGAGCCACACTGACAAGAAGGGAAGGAGGCAGGATGGAGGGTGGTCTTGCTGAATGCAAGAAGCTTAGGCAACAAATTAGCTGACCTACAGGCACTCTTGGCAGTGTGGAGGGTGGATATTGTGGTTGTCACAGAAACATGGGCAACCGAGCACCGAGACTGGGATCTGGCAATTCCAGGGTACAAATTATACAGGAAGGACGGTAAGGAGGGGAGGTGGTTGAGTGGCAGTCTATGTGAGGGACGGGATCAAATGCACAAGGGGTGAGGGGGAGGAAAGGAGAACAGAGGCCATCTGGCTACAGCTCCTAGACTCAAGGGGTAGGAAACTGAGGCTTGGGGTGGTATACAGGCTGCTGTCCCATTCTGAGGAGCTTGACAGGGAATTAGCAGGACAAATCAGAAAGGCATGTAGAAAAGGGAAGGTGGTCATCGTGGGGGATTTCAACTTGCTGGGGGTTGACTGGAACACTCCGGTCATCTCCAGTGCTAGGGAACAAGTGCTCCTGGACATGATCTAGGAGGGTCTCCTGACTCAGTTGGTCAGTGTACCTACTAGGCTAAAGAACACTTTAGATCTGGTATTGTCAAATGGGGAGGCAGTAAGGGAAATGAGGGTGGAGGACCCAGTAGCAAACAGCGATCATCAAATGGTGTGGTTTAATATCACAATGTGCAGGGAGCCTGAGAACTCAATAACCCAGGTGGTAAACTTCAGGGAGGTGGACTTTGGGAGGATGCGGGAAGTACTGAAAGGGAAACTGGAGGGCATAAGGCAGGAGACGGATGGGAGCAGAAATTGGATATTATTAAATGGGGTATTACAGAGGCAATGGAAGCCTGCACCAAGACACATAATAAGAGGAGCAGAGCAAGGAAACCATGTTGGTTGAACAGTGAGGTAGTGGAGGTGGTGAAGTCAAAACAAGAGGTGCACCAGAGGTATCCGAGGATGGGGAAGGAAGGGGGCAGGGAAGAGTATGCAAGATGGTCCAAGGAGGTCACCAGAAAAATGAAAGAGCCAAGGCCCAGAGGGAGCTGAGATTAATGTAGAGAATTAAGGTGGGGGGAGACTTTTTCAGATACATCAGGGAGAAAATGAAGTGCAAGGAGTCAATAATGAGGATAAAAAAGGGTGGAGAGTGGATGGAAAAGGGGGAGCAACAGGCAGAAGCACTGAATGAATACTTTTGCTCAGTGTTCATGGAAGAAAAGGGGAGACTGCTACCAGCATGGGCTGGAAGGGTGGGGACGGGAGACAGGGGCGACAGATGGAAGGACTGAGGGAGGTACAGTCCTAGAGGGACTGAGGGCACTGAGGGTAGACAAGGCACCAGGGCTGGATGGTATCCACCCCAGAGTGCTGACGAAGATGGTGGAGGTGTTGGTGGAACCACTGGTGGATCTGTACAGCATCTCACTGGAGTTAGGATGTGTGCCACTGGACTGGAGGATGGCACATGTAGTGCTATTACACAAGTGCGGACCAAGGGATGAATCAGGTAATTATTGTCCGGTACGTTCTCACCTCCACAGTGTGTAAACTCATGGAAATTATACTAAAGGAAAGACGTATCGTACCTGGAGGACAATGGCCTCCAGAGTGTGAGGCAGCATGGGTTCATTTTGGGGCAGTCCTGTCAAACCAACCTGATGCAATATTATGACCGGGTAACAGCTGAGCTGGATATGGGTCATGTGGTGGATGTTCTTTACTTGGACTTCAGCAAGGCCTTCGATTCAGTGCCTCAAGGGGGCTGCTTGGGGGGGGAAGCTAACTGGTGTAGGGGTAAGGGCAAAAATGATGAACTGGATTACAAGCTGGCTGAGTGGGAGGCTGCAATATGTGGTGGCAGGAGGGGGAGCTCTCAACTCCAAAACAGGTGACGAGTGGGGTGCCACAGGGCTCTGTGCTGTGACCAGTATTATTTGGGCTGTTCATATCAGACATTGCACATGGGGTGGTGAGTAAGGTAAGTCTGTTCGCAGACTACACAAAAATGGGAGCAGTGGTGGTTGGAGGGGAGGGATGGAAGCAGTTGCAGGGGGACCTAAGCAAGCTAGAGGAGTGTTCAAAGAGGTGGCAGCTGGGGTTCAATGCAAAGAAGTGTAAGGTTATGTACTTCAGGAAGAAGAACCCAAGGAGAGAATACTGGCTGGGGGGGTTAAGTTGGGGATCAGTGAGGATGAGAAGGACCATGGGGTAATGGTAACAGGGACCATGAACAATACTGCCCAGTGCAGCAGAGTGGCTGCAAAAGTGAACAAAATGCTAGGGTGCATAGCGGGAGGGTTTTCTTCCAGGCAAAGAGAGGTGATCTTGCCCCTCTACAGGCCACTGGTAAGGCCACACTTAGAGTATTGTATGCAGTTTTGGAGGCCATACCTGAATTGTGATATCAGGCTACTGGAAGGGGTACAGAGGAGGGCAAAAAATATGATATGTGGAATGGAGGGGAGAGACTATGAGAGGAGGCTGGGAGACCTGAATATGTACACCCTGGAGGACAGAAGGGACAGGAAGGACATGATAAAGACATTCAGGTATCTGAGGGGAATCAATAAGGATGGGTCAAATGGGGCCTTTAAGCTAAGGAGGGGGAGGGACACCAGAGGAATGGGCTAAGAATAGAGTGGGGAAGATTTAGGAGGGAAATGAGGAGACACTATTTCATGGAGAGGATGGTAGCAACATGGAATGCACTACCAGAATGGGTGGTGTCATATAAATCTGTGAACAGCTTTAAAAGGGCATTGGATGGAATGGGGAGAGTGAGGGTGGGGGAGGTGGGGCGCAGGGATGACAGAGGGGAGGGGTGGGGCAGCTGGGAACGAGGGGTGATAGTTGCACACTCGAGCAGACTTAGATAGACTGGGTGGTCTCTTTCTGCTGGCACATTCATATGTTTGTATAAACAGGAAAAGATGAATAAGCAGCAGTTGGCACTGCACAAATGCTTTCTGAATCACAAAATGGCTGTCAGTGAAATCATGCCCATCTCTGAAGACTGGGCTAAGATTAACGTAAGATTTAAATGCTTTAGTATAATTCTAACACAGATTTGGTTTCTACCTCTACCTTCACTGACTGCCCACTGAATCTAATAATCAGTAGGGTAACACAGAGGCATCTGGTTTGATAGATGCTACTGAACCATTTTTTGACACTTTATCCTAATTTTTGCTTTTGTTTTATCTGTACTTTCCGTTGTTTTTGAAAATATATTTTCCCAGTTTGTTTATGGCCATGAACCACCTGTGTTGTTTGCATATCTAATCTTGGATCATTACTGAAAATGGTCATTCAGACCAGTGTGCTAACCCAGTTCACAAATCAATCATTCAATCAATAAACCAATTAATTCAAGTCAATCTGTCAAACATTTAGTAAAAAAGACTGTGCACACGGACAAGGTGGTGCTAGAGGAACTACAATCAAAACCGAGAACTAAAGTTCCAAGCACACACCAAGCCTATAAAAAGGATGCCACCACGAGAATAGAGTACAACTTAGATTTTATTGTGTAAAAACACCACGCCTGACATGTTTTGGAGCAGAAAAAACTCCTTTCTCAAAGGCTAGTGAAAACCAAAGACAGTTCTCAGATAATGTAGCACATATCATGTGATGCTCATCTAACTAAATAACTACTCACACCTGTATGCTATTGAGGTTACTATTATATACGAAGATGTCAAACAAACATACAGACATTACATTTTAAATAGTCCACTGAATTAAAAATCTTCCAGTATATAGAAAGATATACAACAACAACTTATAAAAACAATTCAAATGGATTCATACACCACTGTGGTTAAATATATTCTAGACATAAATGAATCTACACTTTAGGTGGCCATTGGAAAGCTTGATCATGTCCTGTTAAACCTATCTGTTTACAAAAGCAACACAGGAGCAAGGGCTAGCTGGTAGAATAGAAATAGAAAAAGGGGAAGGGGGGAGAGAAATACAAAAAATTCACCTATATCTATTCCTCTTCCTGTTTTTATAAACAAAAGCACGCATTTTTTGAAATTATTTTCAAAAGGAGGATTTTAACTCATACTCTCTCTCCCTTATAGTGTTTTTAATTTCAGAGCATAAAACAATACGTAGGGATGATAAAAGTAACAGACATACCCCCACCCACAAATATATCGTTGGGGGGTTCTTTTCAACACCCCACTATCCTTCTACACATCTGCACAAACATTTTACAAATCATCTACCATTTCTGAGGTAAGGGCGTATATCTAAATGTGTATTCAGCCCTGGGTATTTATTTGCTTTTAGTGTAAGGATCCAAAACTTCTCTCTAATAAGTAAAAGATTTTCAAAATTTCCCCCTCTGATGTTTCAATTCACCTTATCCACAGCTATAAATTTGAAAGAATGTTGCTGCGGTTCTGTGGCTTCCAACATAAGCAAGGCTGTGGCATAGGTAGGATCGCCTCTTCCCACTGCTCTGACATGTTCCCCCATTCTGTCTTTACTTTTCCATTTGGTTTTCCCTACATAATAAGAACCACAGACACAGATGGCTAAATAAATTATACCCTCTGTATCGCATGTAGTGCATTGTTTAATAACATAAGTATGCTTGACACCCACTACTGAAATTTTTTTTTCTGTTATACTTATTTACACATCACACATCTTCTACATTTGAAACAGCCGTTAGGCTTTTGCTGCCATGTATCGCTGTCTGTCTACAAAGTGACTTTGCACTAAGATATCTCAAAGGACAGGTTCTGTCCTGTAACACAATTAAGGTGGGGTTTCACATAAATCTCTTAAATTAGAGTCTGTTGTTAGCACATGCCAATGATGTTTTAGAATCTCTTCAACTTCCTTTGTCTGTACCCAATACGTAGTCATATAGTTAAATGTAGGTATTGTGTGAACAGGAGCATTCTTTCTTTCAATAGATCTGTCCTCTCTGTGACTTCTGCTATAAGTCTAGCTTGTTCTATCTTGTGACTATCATAGCTTCTTTGTGTTAACCTTGCTGTCAATTCATCTACTATTCCATTCTGATATGACTGTTCAGTAGAACAGTCTCTCCTGGTCCTCAAAATTGTCCCAATGGAATATTATTCACGATATGGGACGGATGGCAGCTATTGGTAAGAAGCAGAGTATTTCCATCTGTGGGTTTCCTGTAGATATCACTTTGCAGGCTCCCTTTCTTATCTACCGCAATCAATAAATCTAAATATGTAATACTAGTTTTACTACTGGTATATGTGAATTTCAAGTGTGAACTTCATTCATACATGTACTTAACAAATTGTTCAAGTGTGCTAAGGTCACTGTTCCATACAATAAATAAATCATATATGTAATGTTTCCAAACAACTAAATGTTTTTTGAGAGGATTAGCCTGTTCATTCAGGATCTTCTGTTCTTCCCACAAACCTACAAATAAATTTACCACAGAAGGGGCACATGTCGCCCCCATGGCCATCCCCTTGATTTGTAGGTACAGCTCTTTATTAAACAAAAACAAATTCTGTGTTAAAACAAACTCCAACAATTTAAGCAGAAAATCTATAGGGGGTGCATTCACCAGTTCCATCCTATTGAGATAAAAAGCTGCTGCATTCAGTGCCCCTTCATGAGGGACATTGGTATACAGCACCTCTATATCCATTGTCACCAAATACATATCCTCTGTCATTTTGAATTTTGGAATAAGGTTCAGCATTTCCTTAGCATCTTTAAGATATGAGGGTAGAAGGGCCACCAGAGGTTTCAAAAAAGAATCTATAAATTTCGACAAATATTCTGTAATAAAGCCAATACCACTCACAGTGGATCGACCTGGGGATTAATTAAAGTTTTGTGGACCTTCGGTAGTAGGTAGAAAGTAGCTCTTACAGGATAGGGGGTGATTAAGTACTCCTTAGTAGTTTTATCTATATTTCCTTGTTGGAATGCATTACTCACATACATATCTATACTGTATTTAAAATCCAGGGTCTGATCTTGATTTAATTTTTAATAAAACTTTTGGCCCCTAATTGTCAATTCACCTCCTCAACATACTTGTCCTTATCTAGGAGGACTACAGCACCCCCTTTATCTGCTGCTTTAATGATTAGATTTTTATCAGTTTGCAGGGTGAGAATAGCCTCTCTTTCCAACTTACTAATATTGTTGAGGAAGTGAAACGTGGGTGTTTAAAAAAACTGTTCCAAATCTTGTTCTACTAGATTTCTAAAAATCTAGATGCAAGCCTGAAATTGATTAAATTGATTGCTAAATATGGGAAAGAAAAGGAAATTGCATTGAGAGGAACTAAAAAAACAGGAATATGAAGTGCTTAAGTACAAAGATGTGGGAGAATTTGGTGACTGGAACAAAAAATTAAAAGCCTCTACTTTAAAGCTTGATCAGGAACTGAAGGAAATGAAAACCACAACATTTATCAGGGACAGGGGTGACTAGGAGAATGGAAATATTTTTAATTGGAAGTAATCCACCAAGCGCAAAAGGATTCTCAAAAACACAACAATGTGTCCTTTGAATTCACTACATACAGGAGTGAATCAGAACCTGAAGAGAACACTGGGGGAACCCTTTTCAAAGAGATATACATTCTTTAGATCTGTAGCCAACCGGGTCATATTACAATCCTCCAACTCCTCCCCCACTGCTACGCAGGAGTCCCAGATTGCAGGACAGGCAGAGAGACTTTTATGAATCCAGAAGAAGAAGAGCGTATGATGAGGAAATTGATGAAAGACAAACTCACAGACACTTTTACAATCACAATCAAGGGAGATTTCACCAGAAACTGCCCTACAGGGGGAGGAGACAGCGGAGGAGGTAAGACTACATCAAATTATTAATTTATCTGGACATTTTCTGATGGATGCAGAAACAAGTGTATTGAAGAAGGGTCTTGGATTTGCTCCAACAAAGTGTATGGACAGGGTAGAGACATTAGTTGATCTAGATTTTAAACTGCCGAAAATTCAATTTGAGAGTCTTTTTCGGCAGAAATTATGAAAATGTTGTCTTTAAGTCTAATAAATTCAAGAATCCCTCTACTTTTTGTGCACCTCATTGTAACACTGTTACTGTTTTTAGAAATCTAGTAGAACAAGATTTGGAACATTTTTTTGAAACCCCCACGTTTCACTTTCTCAACAATATTAGTAAGCTGGAAAGAGAGGCTATTCGCACCCTGCAAGCTGATAAAAATCTAATCATTAAAGCAGTAGATAAAGGGGGTGTTGTAGTCCTCCTAGATAAGGACAAGTATGTTGAGGAAGTGAATCGACAATTAGGGGACAGAAAGTTTTATAAGAAACTAAATCAAGATCCAACCCTGGATTTTAAATACAGTATAGATGAGTATGTGAGTAATGCATTCCAACAAGGAAATATAGATAAAACTACTAAGGAGTACTTAATCACCCCCTTTCCTGTAAGAGCTACTTTTTACCTACTACCGAAGGTCCACAAAACTTTAATTAATCCCCTAGGTCAGCCCATTGTGAGCGGCATTGGCTCTATTACAGAATCTTTGTCAAAATTTATAGATTCTTTTTTGAAACCTCTGGTGGCCCTTATACCCTAATATCTTAAAGATGCTAAAGAAATGTTGAACCTTATTCCAAAATTCAAAATGACAGAGAATATGTATTTGGTGACAATGGATATAGAGGTGCTCTATACCAATGTCCCTCATGAAGGGGCATTGGATGCAACAGCTTTTTATCTCAATAGGACGGAACTGGTGACTGCACCCCCTATAGATTTTCTGCTTAAATTGTTGGAGTTTGTTTTAACACAGAATGTTTTTTTTGTTTAATAAAGAGCTGTACATACAAATCAAGGGGATGGCCATGGGGGCGACATGTGCCCCTTCTGTGGCAAATTTATTTGTAGGTTTGTGGGAAGAACAGAAGATCTTGAATGAACAGGCTAATCCTTTCAAAAAACATTTGGTTGTTTGGAAACGTTACATATATGATTTATTTATTGCATGGAAAGTTGACCTTAACACACTTGAACAATTTGTTAAGTAGATGCATGAATCAAGTTCGCATTTGAAATTCACATATACCAGTAGTAAAACTAGTGATAGAACAAACTAGACTTATAGCAGAAGTCACAGAGAGGACAGATCTATTGAAAGAAAAGAGTGTTCTGTTCACAGAATACCTAAATTTAACTATACGACTATGTATTCAGCACAGGCAAAGGAATTTAAAGAGATTCTAAAACGTCATTGGCATGTGCTAACAATAGAATCTAATTTAAGAGATTTATGTGAAACCCCACCTCGACTGTGTTACAGGAGAGCACCTGTCCTTTGAGATATCTTAGTGAAAAGTCACTTTGTAGACAGACAGAGCAATACATGGCAGCAAAAGCCTAACGGTTGTTTCAAATGTAGAAGATGTGTGATGTGTAAATATGTATTACAAAACATTTTTTTTCAGTAGTGGGTGTCAATCGTATTTATGATATTAAACAATGCACTACATGCAATACAGAGGGTATAATTTATGTAGCCATCTGTGTCTGTGGTTCTTACTATGTAGGGAAAACCAAATGGAAATTTAAAGACAGAGTGGGGAAACACGTCAGAGCAGTGGGAAGAGGAGAGCCTACCTATGCCATAGCCCTGTATGTGTTGGAAGCCACAGAACCGCAGCAACATTCTTTCAGATTTATAGCTGTGGATAAGGTGAATCAAACCCAAGAGGGGGGGAAATTTTGAAAATCTTTTACTTATTAGAGATAATTTTTGGATCCTTACACTAAAAGCAAATAAATACCCAGGGCTGAATACACATTTAGATATATGCCCTTACCTCAGAAATGGTAGATGATTTGTAAAATGTTTGTGCAGATGTGTAGAAGGATAGTAGGGTGTTGAAAAGAATCCACCCAGCGATGTATCTGTGGATGGGGGGGTTTGTCTGTTACTTTTATCATCCCTACATATTTGTTTTATGCTCAGAAATTAAAAGCACTATAAGGGAGCGAGAGTATGAGTTAAAATCTTCCTTTTGAATATAATTTCAAAAAATGTGTGCTTTTGTTTATAAAAACAGGAAGAGGAATATATTTGGGTGAATTTGTTGTATTTCTCTTCCCCCCTCCCCCCTTTTTCTATTTCTCTTCTACCAGCTAGCCCTTGCTCCTGTGTTGCTTTTGTAAATAGATAGGTTTAACAGGACATGATCAAGCTTTCCAATGGCCACCTAAAGTGTAGATTCATTTATGTCTAGAATATATTTAACCACAGTGGTGTACAAATCCATTTGAATTGTTTTTATAAGTTGTTGTTGCATATCTTTCTATATACTTGAAGATTTTTAATTCAGTGGACTATTTAAAATGTAATGTCTGTATGTTTCTTTGACATCTTCGTATATAATAGTAACCTCAATAGCATACAGGTGTGAGTAGTTATTTAGTTAGATGAGCATCACATGATTTGTGCTACATTATCTGAGAACTGTCTTTGGTTTTCACTAGCCTTTGAGAAAGGAGTTTTTCTGCTCCAAAACATGTCAGGCGTGATGTTTTTATGCAATAAAATGTAAGTTGTACTCTATTCTCGTGGTGGCATCCTTTTTATAAACTTGTTGTATGCTTGGAACTTTAGTTCTCAATGTGTCAGACCTTGTCTGAAAATGTACACATTTGTTTAAATAGCAGCAATATGTGGTAGCTTCATTTCTGGACCTGACTTCAGATCTTAATTGGAAAGTATCTTGCAAACAAAGCCTGACATGGAGAACAAGACCAGGCAGCTTATACAGTGTGGGGCTTGGTTTAAAAACAGTTTGTAAATGTGAGTAGTTTTGTTCATCACCAAGAAGGCCTCATCACTGAGAGAAACCAGCTCTTGAGGGAAGGAGCAACCCTATTTTTTAATATTAGGGGGTCCAACAGGGACAGCTGGGGAAGCTCATTCGAGCTTATCAGGATAGTGGTATTATGCAAGGTCAGGCCTGCATTTTCATCCCCACCACAGGGATCACATGTGCATCAGTCAGAAAGCCATTACAGGGTTCTCTGGGGGACATGTGTTCATTCCCATGGATACCAGATGGTAAGCACTGATAGGACTTGCCTCAACTCCTTCTCAGAGGCTGTGTGTGTCTGATCAAAGTGTGAAATATGCTTTTGTCAGAGTGGAATTGTAAGCTGCTTTTGCATATGTACCCCAAGCCCTGCCATTATATGAATCAAGTGCCCCTCATAAGGTTCTCGTGGTCCCCTGGCAGCCATGGATGATACTGTACACCGATGCCTCTCTGAAGTTGTATGTTTGAACTGTGTCTTTCCTTTGTGTTGGCCAAACATAGAAACATAGAAACATAGAATTTGACGGCAGATAAGGACCGCTTGGCCCACCTAGTCTGCCCATTTTCCTACCTAACAGATAAGCTGCAAATCCTAGTTAACCAACAGCTTACTTCCTTCTACCCCCCACTAGGACTGCCTTATGCCTGTCCCATGCATTCTTGAAGTCCCCCACTGTTCTTGACTCCAGAACCTTCTCAGGGAGGCTGTTCCATGCATCAACAGCCCTCTCAGTGAAAAAATACTTCCTCACATTACCTCTGAGCCGTACCCCCTCTATCTTCAAATTGTGCCCCCTTGTTCTTGCACATCTCTTTTTCTGGAAGATGCTGCCCTCTTGGACTTTGTTAATTCCCTTGAGGTACTTGAAAGTTTCTATCATGTCCCCTCTCTCCCTCCTTTCCTCTAGGGTATACATATTAAGCTCCTTTAGTCTTTCTTCGTATGTCTTCTGGCGCAGACCCTGCACCATTTTGGTTGCCCTCCTCTGGACAGCTTCCACTCTGTCTATGTCTTTGGAGATGGGGTCTCCAGAACTGCACACAGTACTCCAGATGGGGTCTCACCAACTGTCTGTACAGAGGGATAACAACTTCCTGTTTTCTACTATTGATGCCTCTTCCTATGCATTCCAGTATCCCCCCTGCCTTCCTTACTGCCTTCCTACATTACTTGCCCACCTTTAGGTCATCTGATATAATTACCCCCAGGTCCCTTTCTATTTTTACTGTTGTCAGTATCTCACCCCCCATTGTGTACACTTCCCCTGGGTTTTTGTTTCCCATGTGCATTACTTTGCACTTCTTTTCATTGTATCTGAGCTGCCATACATTTGACCATTCCTCCAACCTTACCAAGTCCCTTCTCATCCTTTCCACTCCATCTTGTGTATCAACCCTGTTGCAGATCTTTGTGTCATCTGCAAAGAGACATACTTTTCCTTCCAGTTCTTCTGCAATGTCACTTATAAAGACATTAAAAAGGACCAGTCCCAGTACTGAACCCTGCGGTACCCCACTAGTAACCCTCCTTTCTTCACTGTGTATTCCATTTACTACTACCCTTTGCGTCCCTGTTGTCTAGCCAATTTTTTATCCAGGCTACCACCTTGGGACCCACTCCAAGGCTGGCTATCTTGTGAATTAATCTTTTGTGTGGGACTGTATCAAATGCCTTGCTAAAATCTAGGTAGGCCATGTCCACAGCCCCTCCCTGGTCTACTACTTTGGTCACCCAGTCAAAGAAATCTATTAGATTCGTCTGACATGACCTTCCCATCGTGAATCCATGCTGCCTTGGGTCCTGTGCCTAACTGGCCTCTAGGTACTCAACAATTCTTTCCTTCAGAAATGATTCCATCATTTTCCCCACCACTGAGGTCAAACTAACTGGTCTGTAGTTTTCTGCCTCTGTCCTGCTCCCACTTTTGTGAAGAGGAATCACATCTGCCCTCCTCCAGTCCTCAGGTACCACCCCATCCTCCCATGATTTGTTAAAGAGAGTAGTCAGCGTGTCACTAGTTCTACCCTTAGTTCTTTTAGAATTCTTGGGTGAATCCTATTAGGCCCCATTGCTTTGTCCACCTTCAATTTTATCAGTTCTTTCAGAACCCTTTCTTCTGTAAATGGACTGGTATCGACTCCTGCCTTTGAGTGTTTCTCTTGTTTGGTTTAGGTAACTCCCTCCTCTTCCTTTGTGAATACTGAGCAGAAATATTCATTCAGTATCCCTGCTTTTCACTGTCACCCTCTACCCACATTCCCTCCCTTTATTAAGCTTCAGTATCCTCCTTTGGTCTTTCTTCACTCCTAATGTACCTATAAAGGTCTTATCCCCTTCTTAACAGAATTGGCTATCCTTTCCTCGGTTTGGGCCTTTGCTATTCTGACTGCCTTCCCAGCCTCTTTCTGCTTTAACTGATAAAGTTCTCTGTCCTGCTCCTTCTGTGTTTCCTTATATTTCCTGAATGCTGCCTTTTTCTCCTTAACCTTCCCTGCCACCTCTTTTGAGAACCATAGCGTTTTTTTCCTTCGTTGTGTATTTGTTTATCCCAAAGTGGGAATCTGGACTTGGCATGCAAAGCAGGGGTCCCCACAGAGCATGAAAGCTTACTGTATGACCATCTTGTGGCCCCCAATGACCAAGTATCTTTAAAAGAAAGATATACTATCTTGTTTGATGACAAAGTTTAATTTTAATACTTTGGCAAAAACACTTTAACATGGCTGATTGAGAACATACTTGAGGATGTATTTGATAGCCATGACAAATCTTATTTTTTTAATACTTTGGCAAGAACACTTTATTATGGCTGATCGAGAAGGTTTCACCAAGCTGTATCAACAGGAATTCTGTTGATCAGCATTACATTGATTGCACAGTGCCGACAACCAGCACTGTGCTATCAGGGGAAGCAAGTATGTTTTGCAGGGGGCTTCACTTCCCCAATCCCCATGTGGGGGGCTCTGCCCCCCACACCCCTCAGAATTATGGACTATCAACTCTGAGTCTGAGTTGTTTCAGGGAGGGGGTGAATCCTTGGAGACAGCAGTGTCAGCAGTACCATGGACCATCACAGCGAACTGCCGATTCTGTCATTATAATGGTCTTTGTGGTATTTCTGTCAGTGTGGCAATGTTATGTGGATTGGGAATATAATTCAGGATTATTTGATAGCCACGGACAAAGCTTAAGTGTAATACTTTGGCAAAAGCATTTTAATGTGGATGATTAAGAATATAATTCAGGATGTATTTGATAGCCATGACATAGCTTAATTTTAATACATTAGCAAAAGCACTTTAATATGGATGATTAAGAACATAATTCAGCATGTATTTGACAGCCATGGCAAATTTTAATTTTAATGCTTTAGCAGAAGCACTTTAATATGGATAATTGAGAACATAATTCAGGATGTATCTGACTGCCAGCATTGTCTCTTTACTTGTTGGTTCGATCTGAGACTCTGGCAGGAGAAAGCCATAGTCACCGGTGTCACGAAGTTCAAAGGTGAAGGAGCACTTGATGCCCTTATCATAAGCCCAGTCATCTGATCCTCCAGCTGCAGGATCTAAACCAAAAGAATAGACAGGAAATGAATGAATGGCAGAAACAAATAATCAAAGATAGTGATTCGCAGCTCTCAGTTCACATGCTATATGATGCTTATAAAATTAGTAGGCAAATTCTTGCATCCTGATTGGTCAGGACGATTACGTTGGGAGAGTACAGACAATGGTTAAAAAATATCTGACAATCAGGACACAGCACCTAAAAGAAATCCTAGTGTCATGTTTTAGAATATTAATTTAACAAGTCATTGTAGATGTCAATAGACTACGCTTGCCTTACAGGTCCAAAAAAGATTGTGTAGGCCTGGATTGATAACTTCTGTGGGGATTCATTCCCAAAAGATGCTGAGTTATAATTCAATGGCTAATTGCATGACATTTCCAACTAGGGGAAATATAGGTGGGCTAAATTCTAAGTTAGTACTACCCCCGGAAAACAGTACCAACCCATTATTGTCCCTATGTTCCCACTGGTGCAGCCCACCCAGCTCCTGCACAATGCAATCAACAGTTGGCAAAATACAATTCTTAGCACTCTACTAATAATATCCAAACAACACAGGGTTGTGAACAAATAATGAGGTATTTATTGGAGTCAGGATCGAGGTCCCAGGGAAATGAAAAATTATAGCTATTACTGCACTGTAATGAGGTTTTCCTGCCCCTTATTGTATTGGTGTTATCAGTACACTACTTGTTTTCTATTCCCCAATCCCTCAGGTCACATCTGGAAATAAGCTGTCATCACCTCAGCATGCCCTTCTTGATAAAACCTTTGAAAAATCAATCAGTTAATTAATTAAACAAACAGTTACTCAGTAATAGCAAATAAAAAGTTTAACAGTTGTCACTGGAGTGGTTGTACTTATAGCCAAAACTACAGTGCAACCTGTCCCCAATCAATTTATTTATTTATTTCAATCAATCAATCAATCAATCAATCAATCAATCAATATCTTTATTTATCCAGTCGGGCACCATTGAGCTAGCTCATTTACAAGGTGCACCTGCAGTCCTACAGTAATAATACAGAAAGACAAGTTACAATAGTACAAACAGTAAAAATAGCTGCTATTATAGTAAAAATGCACATTTCAGGTAATATACATTGAACATAGAACTACAAGGAGTCATGGATAATGAACTTACACTGAATCCAAGCCCAAAAACTGTATATTTTGTAGTGGGAAATGTAAGGGAGAGGATAGGCATACCAGATAGAAGATATCAAGCACATAATGTAGGGAGAGGTGGGGAATAGGGGTGCAAGCGAAGAGGACCCAATTGTTAGAGCAGAGTGAGGGACTGGGAGGGCAGAGGACTGTGCTAAAGGCGACAAAGTGATTTTTGCTCCAAAACGTGGCAACATATGGAGGAGAAAAACTGCCGTTGTACTAAGTGCAAGAGGAGGAATATAGTAGCAGGGCATAACTGGGAGGGTCCTGGAGGTTGAAGCAGAGGGAGGTGTTGGATAGACGAGGGACCGAATATTTTTTGGGGCAAAAGACTATAATTATCCCCAAGTGCGGTAGCATGTGCTGGAATCAGGCTGCAGCTGTTCAGAGCATCAAAGAATAAGATATGGGAGTTCGGCAATAAATTCTGTGGATCTGTTGGTGGGCATGCTAGAGGCAGAGGCACACATTTCAGCTGGGGGGTTAATTTCGACTGGTAACTGGGTAGAGAACATTGGGAAAAAGCTACTTCACTGGGGCAACATGGACATGCTTAAGAACAATACATTAGTATACCTTTATTTAATTTTTTTTGTTTTTTGGTAGCAGGGTTAGTAAATTAGATAACTAAATGCTTATTTTCAGGTATAACCTGGAAGAATACAAGACAGATTATCAACAAACAACAGAAATTGAACAAATCAAAGTACACAGCTACAGGAACATCAAAGGCATATAACCATGAACATTAGAGCATGACAGCAAGTAACAAACAATGATACCAGGTCAATACAGCACAGGAATATTAGCATAAGCAAAACTGTAATGTCAAAATAGCTAAAAACAAAATAGCTATAGGGATATTATAGCACAGGTAATAGTAATGCTATCCTTGAAGCTATATTGCATCTGAAGAGGATAAAATGTCTGCTGGGGAGGCATGCTACTGAGCAGCTGCTGTGGTGCAGTGTGTAGGGCCACAGGAAGAGAAATCAGCAGATTTTGTTGGACTGGGGCTGGATTTCTGGTCCTGGGACACTTACTTTTTTTCTTTGGTTTTGTCTCCACCCTCCAGAGTGTCTGTTTGCCCCCGCTATGTGCATTTTACCCCCCATTTATCCTGCTGGTTTCCCTTCTCCTCCACAACAATTCCCCCCCCCCCATGGTTTCTCCTTGTTCCCGATTTTCCTCCCCCTTCGGAGGTAGTTATATTAATTTCAGGGGGTTGGGGTGCAGCCCCCCACAAACAGTAATTTTGTCTGTGAGTGGTTTGTTAGCTATGTTAGCGCTCTATGTTTTTGCCGAGCGCTGTCTTTGGTTTAACTGTTTTCTCTGCATGGTATTTGACAGAGCTATATTTGCAGTAGCTGTGTTGACCCCATTCCAAAACAGTACATTAATTTAGCCATAGGGGATTAAAAGTAGTGTAGTCTACTTTGCTATAAGCAAAGCATGGATGGCCTGTACATTCTGGCCACAAAATGAAGAAGAGTGTTGAGAAAGAAAGCAATGGGTGGTAGATAAGGTTAAGTGCAGGTACAGGTACAGACCATTGATAAAAGGAGATGAGCCTTCAAGGCTGCATTGAAGGCTTACAGAGTTGGAGAGTTGCACATTTTGATAGGAAGGGAGTTCCACAGCCTTGGAACAGTTCAGGAGAAGACTTGGTCACCCATTTTAGTTGAGCACTTTGTAACAACCAGGAAAATGGGATCTGTTGGTTGAAGAAAGTAGGTGTGTCAAGCACTGTGTAGTAGTGTAATAGGGGAGGCTGGGAAAGCAGACCTGAGAAGTTCGAAAAGAAATCATCCGAGGGCATAGGGAGCATGGCACAAAGAGTGAGTGCCAGCTCAGAGTGGAGTATAGTGAGCAATGATGGGTGAGGCTGGGAAAGGCAAGGGCAAAGTGATGGATGTTATTGTATGTAACATCCTCTTTATATAACAAGGTTTTGGGTGAGTTTGTGAGGATAAATAAGTTGTATAAGGAGGGACGGGAGGAGTATGCTTTGGCATATAGATCTGCAAGCATCTGGAGTAAGGAAGGGGGGAGGGGCAAAGACGATAAGCCATGCCTAGCTAGAAATTCATGGACTTGGTAATGGTAGAGGTATGGGAGAACAAATCCAGGGCTGGGTCACACTGCAGTACTTAAATTCACTCACAGTGAGAATAGGGTACCGTCAGAGAAGAGAATGGACAACAGACAGGGCTAGGATGCTCTGTGTGCTTTAACCCAAATAACATAGCTTGTGTTTTGGTAGCAGTGAGAACCAGGTTGCTAGCCACTAGCCAGTTTTGTATATGGGTGAAGTCAGTATTAATTTTGGATTTAATTTGTGAAGGGTTTTGTGCTCTGTAGTAATGAGTAATATCATCAGCATGCATGATGATAGAGTAGTTGGAAGAGATAGAGAGGAGGTTGTTTATGTAGACAGAGGAGAGGAGTGGTCCTAGTATGGATTACTGGGGGACCCCATGAGTGACTGGCAACAGCTGGAGGAGGCATCACCAAATTTGACAAATTGTTGCTTGTCTATCAAATAGTTAGAGAACCAGGCAGTGGCCTGGGGAAAAGAACATTATCCATTAACCTTTGTGTTATGAGGGCATGATCCACTGAATCAAATGCTTTAGGTAAGTCTATGAAGACTGCACCCAGTAGGAACTCTCTTTCCAAGGCAGTTTTAATATCATCATTGACATGGATGTGGACAGTGGTAGTACTGCATTCCTTACCGAAGCCACATTTGTGAGGTATTAGAAGGTTGTGCAAGTGTAGGTAGTTGGTTAGTTGACAGACAATCACAATTTCAAGTAGTTTCTCTAGAATATATAGTAGGGTAATAGACAGCACTGGGTTAGTAGTTTACAGTAATCCTTTTTTGGGACAGGGATAGTTTTGTCTGTCTTCCATTTGGAAGGGACAATCCATCCCTAGAGGTGTGCAAGAGGTGAAAAATGTGGGTGATGGACAAGGCAAGTGTGGAGGTACATAACCAGAGAATTTGAGACTCAATCCTGTCTGGGTCAAGAGTGGAGCCTCGAGCAATGAGTTTAGTAGCTTGATGAGCTCTTTCTTCTGAAGACCTTTTTCAGTAGGAAGGGGTGAGTTGAGGATAAGGGATTGGAGGAGGCTGGAGATAGTAACTTGTGCTGCAGGGGTGTGGGAGGGAACGGATGTGAGATCAGTGAATTGGACACTGAAATATGTTAGGTTATTGCAATGCACACCATCAGTGATCATGTCTTTAGTGACAGATTATGAGGGGTCATCCAGGAGTCCTTTGATGTGGCCCCAAAAACTGGGTGACTAGCCAGCCAAGGCCAGCACCTGCTCTGTGCAGAAAGACTTTGCTGAACAAGTGTCCTTTTTGCATTTATTGTGCAGTTGCCTGTAACACAGCCAGTCTTGTGGATTGGAAGAGGCCATAACTGTTGCCTAGCATTTGTCTCTGAGCTTAAAGAGGTGAAAAAGCTCAGAGTGCAGCCATTTGCTTGTTGTGCCCCTGACTCTTCTCTTGACAAGAGGGGGTGAGCCTGTCTTGGAACACGAACAGCAATCAGAAAATTACTTTTTATGGGGGGGGGGGGACTTTAAAAAACATAAAAAATATATGTCCTGCAGCAGGACCTGAACCCAGATCCACCAGCTCTAGCCACTAAGCCAAACAGCTAGCTTGGTAGAGTTTGGCCACACACCTTCCTATATCCTGCTTTAGTGAGTGTAGTTCACTGCTACACTCACTATACAGGATATCTTGATCTTTTGCATCAGTCGCTATAAACATGAGCAGTATTATTGAGTCACTCATGTTGAGTTGCTCAGTAATACTCGCTTATATCACATGATACCATATTGAGTTGTAATTCTTGGAATTTGGGCTGAGCCAGTCAAGGTTAATGTCTCCCATGATATTGGTCTCATTACAACCAATTCTAGGTTGTATGGTGTCCAGGAGGGCAGGATGACAGATAGGCCTAAGTCCCCTGTTTTGGGTGGGTTGTAAATACAGCTGATATGCAGCTTTTTGGTGTGTCATAGTAGGATGGATGCATGATGCAATTGACAGGTGATGCCAGTTGCGTTGGAAGTTTACCCACGGCTAGTGTTCTCTGCTTAGTTTAAGAGCAATTATAACTACCTTAGGCACCTTGATGTTCTGTACTCTCACTGTTCAGAATATTTATTTATAGCTAGCCCAGTGGTGTAGAGGGCTAAGATGCTGGTGCCTTACCTCGACCCACGCCGGCAACCCAGGTTCAGGAACGAGCCCAGGGCATCGGAGGTTGGGGGGAAGGCGGAGCTGGATGGAGCTGCCAACAGGCAGGCTCTCTTCTCTGGGGAGGAAGTGCGGCATCCCTCAGCTGATGGGTGACCCCCAGTGGAGGCTGGAGGAAGCTCGGGCCAGAGTGGGCCTAGGCAGTAGGCCAGGGGATGGGAGAAGGAGGCTTTTACCAGGGCTGTTCGGTGCATGGCCGGCTCCATGTTCATGAGCAGTGACTCCTGGGGTTTCTGGGAGAAAATCAGAGGAAAAATGCTAGTCAGCAAGGTGAAGACTGACTCCACGCAGGTGCCACTTTTGGGCCCGCAGGTAGGAGCCGTGATTCCGGGGATGGGGCTGGGGGGCGGTTGATTGGTGCTCATCGGCAGGGGAGAAAATGTGCCATGATACAAAAAAAAAAAAAATATTTATTTATTAGCTTTGTTTACTGGGTAAGCACAACTAGACAAGAAATGCCTATTTTCAGGTATGACCTGGGAGATTACAGAGCAGGGTTTATGATCAGTGCAAGAGGATTACAACAAGGTGAAATACAGTCAATGAAGAGGGTGAAACAAGTAATCATTTACATGATGAACAGTAAGCATTGGCATCAATGGTGAGGATAGGCAAACAATAATGACATTTCGTGGTAAGAGAGAGCAGATTAGCAAAGATTACATTTCGTGGTAAAATTACAATGATTACATTTCATGGTAGGAGTACAAGTACAATTTGAATGCAGTCATTTCATTTAGAGGGTGGTAAGTGCTGAGGTGAGGGTAAATACTTCCCCTACTAGAGCTTGAAAAAGGGTAGAAGACCGAGGATATGGTAGAGCCCAGTGGCAGAGGATGTCAGGCAGCCTAGTAACAATTACAGGATGAGGCAGATTTTAGGTATGATTAGAGGGAGCTTTTAAAGATGGAATGGGAGGGGGTACACCTGAGGGGTACAGATAGGGTGTTCCAGAATCTAGGGGTGCAGACCACAAAGGCATGATCACGGACAGTGTATGAGTTTTTGGGACAAGGAGGGGTGCAAGGCAACTGACCTAAGCTGGTGTGAAAGCAGTGCCGGCCAAAGGAGTTTGGACAGGGCAGGAGGGGTGTCGTTGTGGACAACTTTGTCTATGAAGCAGCCCAGGATGAATGAGCGATAGTTACCAGGGAACGACCAGTGTAATTTATTGTATAGTTCACAGTGATGTGTGAGTTGAGGGACGGTGAGGGCAAAGTGGCAGATATTATTGTAAGCAACATCCCATTTGGCAAGGCTAGTTTTTGCTGCAAGAGTAAAGGTTATCAGCCCATAGCTGAGGGAGGGAAGAAATGAGCCTTTAGCAAGGACAAGCTGAGCAGCAGCAGTAAAGGACCCATGAGCCCTGTACGTAAGTCCAAGCTTGACATTAGTTGCCCTGCACACATTGTGAATGTGTAAAGATAGGTCTAACTGGGGGTCAAGGGTAACTCCCAGATATTTAAAGGAGCATGTAATGCCTAGTGGGTCACCACCAAGCTTGTTGAAGTCAGCTTGTAGCTTATGACTAATGGTGCTAACATCGCCTGAGCTAGATAGGAGGACCAGGCTGTTGGCGTGTGGGGTTGTGGTACTATAGGTAGGGACTGCTGGGAAGTTATTAATGAAGAGTGAAAAAAGGATAGGACCTAGGATGGAGCCCTGGGGGAAACCGATCATGACGGGAACAGGCTGCGACAGAGCCCTATTGTATTTGATAAACTGTAGCCTGCCAGTGAGATAATTTGAAAACCAATTTAGGGCAGGACCAGTCACACCAAGGAGTGGAGCTTTGCACAGAGGAGGGAGTGATCCTCTAGATCGAAGGCCTTTGACAGGGCCATGAAGATGGCCCCAGACAGCAAGCCCTGATCCTTATTTCAGAAGTGACTTTAGCAAGGGCTGTGCCAGTACTATGGCCTTTATGAAAGCTGTGCTGTTCGGGTAACAGCAAGTTATGATTGGATAGGTAGTCTGTCAGTTGCACATTCACCACCTTTTCCAGAATCTTGCTAACAGAAGACAGGGTGGCTATGGGGCAGTAGTTCTCTATGCATTTACGGTCACCCTGCTTGAAGACAGGAACAACCTTTGATACCTTCCAGGTTGCAGGAACAATTCCAGTGGTGAGAGAGAGGTTAATAATATGGGATATTGGAAGTGCAAGCCAAGACGCTCCAATCTTTAGAAGGTTTGGTTCAAGGTCATCATATCCAGCGCTCATATAAGGAGAAAGGCCAGCTAGATGCTTGTAGGTTTCCCTCACTGAGATTGTCTTAAGGTAGAAAGGTGGGTGAGATAGAGGCTCAGGAGGGGAGGAATAGTTGGAGGTAGATGGCTGGTAATTCTTGGTGGTGAACAGGGAGGTGTAAGCCGAAAGATCAGAGAATTGATTGTTAAAGGCATTGGCAATAGTAGTGGCATTATTACAGTTTTTATCTTTAACAATCATATCCGTTGTGTCACATCAACTATAACCCCCGACTACAGTTTTTATAGTACGTCAGAAGTGTTGTGGGTCCCTAGCAGAGGATAAGAGGGCAGCCTTGCAGTATTAATTTGTTGTTCTACGTATTGCTTTTTTTGCATGTGTTGCAGAGCTGTCGGTATTCATGATAGATAGTTCATTAGAGGTTTTAAATTTATCCCAGCACTTGTCATGGGCTTTCATGAGGGAGAGCAGGTCCCGATATAACCATTTGGTGATAGTGCCTCTAACTCTCTTCCTGATGTGAGGGACGTGTTTATCCTGCAGGAGGGGAGGATATTTAGAAGATTATCAAGTGCACCTGTGGTGTCCTTAGCGGAGAGTACTGGGGTCCAGTCAGTGAGTGCTAGATGTTGAAGAAATAGGGCCAGATCGAAGTGGGAGAAGTCCCTCACTTGTATAACTTTATGAGGCACCTTGGGAACAAATGCTCTCCAAACACAGTAAATGGGGCAATGGTCAGATATATTGTCTGGAAGGGCTCCAGATGCAAAGATCCTTTCAGGCCTGTTGGTCAGAAACCAGTCCAGGAGTGAACTGCGACTCCCATTACGGTGGTTATGTGTGGGCTCATTGATGAGCTGCATAAGGCTGTGGGCAGCCAGCAGTGGTTCATACTGTCTGACATTTTCACCTGACCAGTTTAAACTGAGGTGACTGCAAATAAATACCTAATTTGAGGAGACTTTTGGGATAATGCTATCAAGGAGGTAAGAGAGACCCTTGATACCCTACTTAGAGGGGTTGTAAATGCAGGTTTTGTGGATTTTTTTGGTGTTCCCTAGTAAGAGGAGCCCATGAAGGAATTCACAGGTCGGAGTAGGTGGAGCTAAGTCATACTGGATATGGGATATGTTGAGGTGACTTGTCTAATATATCAAGAGACCACTCCACGCTTTTTGCCCATATGATTGCTTTGCAGGAGGCTAAAGTTGGGGAGCATGAGGGCTGAGTCAGGGGTGGTAGGATTCAACCATGTTTCTGTGAGGCACAGAATATCAGGGTTATAGTAGTCACACCAGGCAGTCAGCTGAGCTTGGTTATGGATGAGACTGCAAACATTAAGATGCGTGATTTTTAGACCTTTAAGGGAGGACCGGGGGGGTGGGGGGTTAAAGGACTGTTGTGAAATCGGTCCAGGGTTCAGTTCAACATCTCCTCCAGTCAGGATGAGGAGAGTGGCAAACCAGAGGAGGTGGTGCAGCCATCTGCTCCTGTAAGATGTTTTATGTGGGTGGTAACACAGGTGTTTGATCAGTCTGAAAGCAAATTTCAAAGATTTTGGAGGGAAGCACCAGAGGGGACATACTGCTGTTTGCCAGGAGGCTATAAAATTAGAATGGGAATAGTCATCAGCATGATGTGACTCCAGTGGACCTACATATAGTGGAAGATAGACTGCAGATAGGTGCAGGGTTCACAGGGAGCAGAACAGACAGGCGAAGAAGTAAATAGCACCTTTTGAAAGCAGACACCCCAAGGAAGTAGGGAGTTAGTAATTAGTAATGCCAAGCTCAGTGATGAGACAAGATAAAGATGGAGAAGGGGCCATGGGAAAAACCAGGTTGGGTGGAGCATGGGTGGTGGATTAAGTTAGGGCAGGGAAGCAGATTTACTGTACTAAAGGCCTGTGTTATTTAGAGACAAATATTGTGTCCAAGGACAATAGAAAGGATTCTAGCCCTTTAAGCAGGGCTGTCTCATACACTCAAGTCTATGATTGGCTGGCTGTGTTAGGGAGGGTGGGCCAAAAAGTGTTTCACAACCATTTAATAGAGTGCCGGGAATGGGGGATCATGGGTGGGATAAAATTCAAGTGTGCTTCAGTGCAGGGTCCAATTTGCTGTCTGTGGGCAGCTTGCCTCAAGGATTCCAGGAGGGACCCTGCAGAGAACACAGTGGGCAAAGATTAAATACAGCTCATGGAAAGGCGGGAGTGAGCTTAAAATTAGCCTAAAGGAACAGAAGAGCTCCAATTTCAGGGAGGGAACAGCAGGCAGCCAAAAATTCTCCAGCTGGAGCAAGGAATGAGCTAGCCGAAAGTCTGATTTTAAACCCCTTTTTTCGTTCAGCTTATTAGCACAGCAACACTTGGGAACCTCTGCATCAATTTAAACAGCATCAAACTATTCCCAAATTAACTCCTAATCAGTCAGTGCAGTGGCAGAATACGATATTGGCTACCACATCTGTTAATGTTTTGCACTTTTAATTTGAACCATATTATGTTTGCAATAATTTTATTGCGACTACTGTTTTTCCTTTTTTTTGTTTTTGTGTTTGTACTTTGCACATTTATTGTGTTTACCTACACATACACACACATACACACACACACACACACACACACACACACACACATAATGTTTTTTTTTCTTTTAAAACATTTAAAAATCAATTAGTCAATCAATATTTATCACTTGGTGACAGAACCCCACAATATGGACCCTGTTTGGTTACCCTCAGTTACAATGAGGTTCTTTCTACAACTGCAATCCTAACTGGATGTACCCAGTCCATTCTATAGTCTGATACTGCACTTTGATGGCTCCCACAGCTCTCTGGTGGTTGCTCTCCCTGGCACCACACCTAAATACAGCTGGGCTCTTGCTCTATTAGCCTCCCACTTTCTCAGGGTGCCTTGAGGATCCTAGGCCTCTGCAACTTACATTGTTTGCATGGTGACTTTAGGCCCTGCTTGTTTTGCCCCCACTCAGACTCCACTGAACTATCTAAAGAAAAACGCTCTCTAGCTGCATGCTAAGGCTTGGATGCAGGGTGGCTTATCCACACACATAAATGCCTTTGACTGCAGGTGTATCACTAGGATTGGGTATTAGGGTCTGGAGCCCCAAATCTTTATTCACTAGCACTGAATAAATTATTCTAGATTCATAAACCTAACCCAGGCCTATTTGTTTTTTCCATAGGCGAGATGAGTGGAGGCTTAAGCCCTTTATCTTTTAAGGCCCTATAAATGCCTCTGTTCAGCTGCTAACATCAGTGTCATTCTTCTCAGTGCTTCAAGTTGCAGTCTCCTCCCTGGTGGCTGTATAAGCTTACTTCTCCCTCCAAAGTCTATATGCCATACTTTTCTCACTCTGGCAGATGAGAGGACTGCTCTCCTTCTTACTCCACAGCAGACTCCTGCAGACTAAGGTCTACCCTCCACATCAGCCTCTAGAAGACTGGAGATGTGCACTGTTATGGCAGTAGACAGCCTAATGATTGGCTAAGTCGCTCTGTTAGTCTCCTAGGATGGCATGTCTGGCTGTCATTAGATGGTTGATTATCTACCTCACTTCTAAACATAGAATGCTATCCTCCACAATCCCTTGGAGCCTGATTGGCAGTTCTGCTGTATTTAGATCGCTTTGCTGTGGTAATAGTGGTCAGAAGGGAAATAAGATGGCTGACCATTTTGTATTCTGGAGGCTTAGCCTCAAAGTCTTTATTTGCAAAAGGCCCCTACCCTTAAATTTACTTATGTTCCCCCACAATTGTTTAAACTCACAGTTGTGCATTAGTCTGGTCAGATTAGTGCAGTGACTGGGGAATTTCTAAACTCATTGGGAGTACTGTTTGTGGCTCTATCTGTGGCAGCAGAGTACCCTATGATGTTCAGCATGGAGCCACTGGGCTCAATTTTCAAGGACCCCTTAAAGAGATGCAAGGGACCTTGCACCACATTTTATAATCTGCAGGGTCGCTGTGCCTAACATCCGGGTTTCTGCAGACTGCAAGATACATCAAAGAGTTTGCCGCATCTGCAATATTCACCACAGGCAAGCGGTGGGCCTCTCCACCTTGCGCATCACTAGAGGGACCGGGATGGTGGGGTGGGAGTGATGAATTATGGTGCCAGGAGGGGCCGGGGGGCATAGGGGCAAGTGAGAAGGTAGTGGTGGTGTAGGAGCACAGATGTGCAGGTGAGTCAGCTATGTGGTACAGAGTGGTGTGCCGTTGTACTGTGCCATCCAAACATGTAAATGTAAACTGATGCCTGTACGTATGCGTACCATCCAGATAGTGTAGCTCTGCCCTCCAGTCACACTGTGCACATGAGCCACTAGTATCGTAGTAACCCCCCTCCACTGATCTCTGATCTCCTCTGTGACTGTAGCAAAAACTGCCCCTGTGCTCTAACACCCCCTGGTCCCCAATCACTCTGAAATGCACTGCGAGAATACTCCCTGGTGGTCTAGTGGACCCCCTCACCCTCCCCACCCTGTCACTCATTGCCAAACCATTCCACTTTCCTGTTCCCTGCTCTGATCCAACAACTGGCACTGCCCTCAACACACCACTCTGTCCAGCCGTGGAATGCATTGTCACTGAGCGCATGTATACTGGATACAGTACATGCATAATGCATTCTGTGGCTGGCCATGGTGGTGTGTGGAGGGCAGTGCTGGCCGCAGGATCAGAGTAGGGAATGGTGGGGGAGCAGGGTGGTTTGGCAATGACTGACAGGGTGTGGAGGGCAGGAGGGTCCACTAGACTACCAGGGATTATTCTTGCAATGCATTCCGGTGTGATTGGGACTGGGGAGACACTAAAGCACAGGGGCAGTTTTGACTACCGACATGAAGGAGATCAGGGATCGGTGTACAGGAGGTGAGAACAGTCCAGGCACAATCTTCCAATCAGAAACATGCATACAGTGTGGAGGGTCTATTTAACATAAATTTTATAACTATTTTGTTATTATCTTCTGACAGTTTTACAGGTATTGCACGTGAAAGCAGGCTGTTTTTTGGGGGGCTGTCATTGACTGATCTGGGAAAATTCCTTCTGCTCCTCATAGAATTTCTTTCTTGAACTCCTGCAGCAATTTGGTGCTCCTTTCAGAAAAACCCACTAACCTGCTAAATTGGAACAGTGAGGACGGTCCGGACATTCAAATTATGAGCTCCAGTGGTTCTGCTCTATCTCCAGAGGATTAGTGGCACGTTTAGTGCCTAAAGGCACAATAAATTAAAAATAAGGTATGCTAATGCTGCCCGGGATGGGGGGCCTTATACTAAAAGTATGAAATAATGCTATGCTCAGTGGAGCACTCCTTTGTCATTTTGATTTTATAGCTTAATAAGTTTAAATGGAAGGATGAGAGCCCGGATGTGGAACACTGGAGACTGCTCAGGTGTGTCCCAGACCTAAGAAACTAGATACAGGTAGCTCCCAGAGAACTATAAGGGGTCTCAAACGCCCATGTTAAAGAATAGTCGTTGATTCCAGTAAATGTTTTGCTGATGCCTTGGTCTCCTAGACCAGGAGAAAGGAGTTAAGCTTGGCAGTTCTATAGCGGTTATGTTTTCTTTTATTTCACAAAGACACTGCAGTTGCTGGCCATGGGGTAAATCTCCCCCCCCTCAAAAGGTGCTCTTTCATTTTTCTTCATTTATGGATGATAATTTTATTAACAATGCAATGTAGCTGTGGATATATTAGCCCTAGAAATATTTAAAAATATTGCCTTGCTTTCTTGTACATAAGAGGAAAAAATGATGGCTTTTGCCAAAACCTGTGCAGAAAATTTATTAAACACAAAACCTTTCTTTAATCAGCTGCAATGGAACTGTGTTAGTATGGCCCTGGCTTGCAACATAGCTGACAAGGGAACTCACAGAGATGTAAAGAATAAAATTATTGAACTGGAGAGTTTACGCACCACATTTGAGAGGGGATTTATTATGGATTCCCAGTTAGACTCCTAGTCAGAGAAAAATGGGTGCTGTCAGTATCCCTTCCCTTTCTTTCTCAAAGGACTTCACCTGTAGGAGAATGGATTAATCTGCTTATTACTTATCATCCTTAAAAGTACATTTCTAAGTGCAGCTCATGGAGTATATCCAGAGGGAACTTGCTTTCTTTCAAGCTAAAATATTCCTGTTACAGTAGAAGCTGCTTAAAGGGGGTGGCTCCATGGACACTGAGTTGTGCCCTTTAAGCAGCCATCCCATTAAAAAGAAACTGCTTTTTGCGGTTTGCCAATCGCTCGTAAACTTCTCCCTGACTACCCTGCTCACCCCTCCATGCACACAAACACACATTACACTGCACAGACACTGAACACACTCAGTGATTACAGCTCTTTTCTTGAGAATGTGTTTGTTAGTGTTATTTTGTTTAAAACGGCAACTTCATTTAAACTGGCCAGTACTGTATTGTGCAGTAATTCTTTAAAATAAACTTATTTCCTTCTCTGTGTTTTCTCCCTCTCTCTCCATGTTATTTGTCAACTTCCTCAGGGGTTGCTGCTTGATCGATTACCATGCCAAAGTAATCTATGATCTTTGTTTGTTTTGCTTCTGTGGCAATCTGCTGGTGTATGATGGTCTCCAGCTCGAAGATGTGCTCCCAGTAGTCAATTTTGTTGTGCACAGGACGCCAGTCATGCAGTGAGCTTGCATGCAACAGTGCTTCCACACTAGTGACATTGATGGGAATGGAGTCTTCATTGTCCTCAGTTGCTTCTACAGTGGCTTCTGGATTTTCTTTAAGGGAGGCATAGACGTCATTGACTGTTATCTCATCCTCAGTCGCCTCACCATCATCGACTGCCACAAATGCCTCAAACTCGGCAGCTGTCATTCCTGTGGATATGGCGACATCTGCGAGGGGGTCCATGGAATAAGTAAACCTTCCTCAACCTCATTGTCTTTCCCTTCATGCTTCCATTTACGTCTGGGATCACCTTTGGTGGGGCTGCTGATGCCAAAAAGAAACAGACGTGAACTAAGGTCCTCTGGTTGCAGGCTACTGGAATGCCCCAGATGTAATACAGAGCTGGGAAGGAGAGCCTTCTCCTATGCAGCACCCCAGCTATGGAACTCCCTCCCCAATGAACTTCATGCTCTGATTTCACCTCACACATTCAAATGGAACCTACAGGAAGTAATGCTAGGCATATCCTCATGTATATGCTAAACTAAGTAAAGGTAATTGTCTGCTGGACACCCCAGTTAAACATATAGCTGGTTAAGTAACGTAGATGTATACATTACTAAGAGATGGATCCCAGAACAGCAAATACCCTGGAAAGACTGATCAATTGTATTTGTCTGCTATACTACTACTGTATCTTTCATTACCTGTACTGCAAGTTGGTGATTTCTTTTTTCTGCTCCACTGTATATGTACTGTAACTGTATTGTAACAGATGTGCCATCTAAGTGGCTCGGGTCATGCCTGCAAATGGTCCAGGGGATCAGAGCACCCACCTGGTAAATAAATAAATAAAATAAATAAAAATATTTATTTTTGCCATTATGTCTGAAGGTGATCATGGTTAAGGATTATTCTCTCTGCCTGAGACTTCGATATAGAAACATAGAAACATAGACTTTGACGGCAGATAAGGACCGCTTGACCCATCTAGTCTGCCCATTGATATGCCAAATTGCTTAGCAACCTTGGCCAAGGAAGAGTTCGGAAGCTGAAGGCTCTCCAAAATGTTAATCTTCTCAGATAGAGGAAGGTCAATCCAGTTGCTGGATGCCATCTCAACACCAAACAACAATGAGGCAACACTAACCGTTGGCTATTAATCAACTTTATTTGTGTGTTATGTGTTGTTAGCGACCATGAATTAGCTGCTAATCAGCTGAGAGCACTTCCAGCAGGTAGTCTATTGTCCCAATTAAAATGCTTTTGTGTCCCAATTAAAGGTTAACAGATCTCATAGGATAACATTACAAAAATATCAGTGCCCTGTGAAACATCCCAATTAACTGACCGTCCCCTTTATCAGCGTCCCCTTTAACTTGCGTGTACTGTACTTGGATGTCAGTTTATTGCTGGAACTTTCTAGTATGGCACAAACTTGATAACTGAAAAGTGGATCATGAAAACATGAAGGGTTATAAATGATATATAAACTCATCCATGGAGGCATTGGTGTCCTTAGAAACATAGAAGTTTACAGCAGATAAGTACCGCAAGGTCCATCCAGTCTGCCCATTTCTTTTTCTACCTTATGAATGTGCCATTGGCCTTTACTCTGTCAATGGCCTATTTATTTATACTCATCTGTATTGCTTACTTATGCCTATCCCATGCCTGTTTGAAGCCCTGCACTGTATTCATATCCACCACTTCTTGAGGTAGGCTGTTCCATGCATCCACCACCCTTTCTGTGAAAAAGAACTTCCTCATATTACCCCTTAATCTGCCTCCCTCTAATCTCAAGCTGTGTCCTCTTGTTCTGCTATTTTTCTTATATTGAAACATGTTAGACTCTTTCACCTTGTTAATGCCCTTAAGGTGTTTGAATGTTTCGATCATAACACCTCTCTCCCTCCTTTGCACTTGGGTATACATATTGAGCTCAGTTAATCTGTCCTCATAGGTTTTCTGATGCAGTCCCTGCACCATTTTGGTTGCCTTTCTCTGGACTGCCTCAATTTGGTTAATGTCCTTGTGAAGGTGTGGCCTCCAGTACTGCACGCAGTACTCCAGATGGGGCCTAACTAGTACTGTCTTGTAAAGAGGGATTATTACCTCCCTCTTATGACTTGTGATACCCCTACTAATACACCCCAACATCCCTCTAGCCTTACCTACTGCTTTAGTGGTCTGCTTGGATGATTTCAGGTCATCAGTGATGATGACACCCAAGTCTCTTTCTTCCCTTGTGACTGCCAGCAACTGCCCTCCCAGCCTATATGTGGCTTCAGGGTTTCTGTTCCCTATGTGCATGATCTTGGACTTCTTTGCGTTAAACCCCAGTTGCCACTCTTCCGACCCTTTTGCTAGTTTATCTAGATCTCTTCTCATTCTGCCCACCCCATCTGGATCATCTGCTCTGTTGCAGATCTTGGTGTCTTCTGTAAACAGACAAACCTTACCCTCCAGTCCATCTGCAATGTCACTGATGAAGACATTGAAGAGGACTGGCCCCAGAACTGATCCCTGAGGTACCCCACTTGTGACTTTCATCTCTTCTGACTGTATACCATTTACCACCACTCTCTGTTTTCTGCCCATCAGCCAGTTTGCCACCCAGCTGACCAACGTCTGACCCACCCTGAGCCTACCCAGTTTATTAATTGATCTTCTATGTGGAACAGTATTGAAAGCTATGGTGAAGTCAAGGTAGGCGACTTCAACTGCTCCCCCCTTGGTCCAGCACTCTGGTTACCCAGTCAAAGAAATCTATGAGATTAGTTTGACAGGACCTTCCTTTTGTAAACCCATGCTGTCTTGGATCCTGTGCTCCTATGGATTCCTGGTGTTGCACTATCCTTTTCTTAAGGAATGTCTCCATAATCTTGCCCAATACTGAGGTAAGACTGACTGGTCTGTAGTTCCCTGCCTTCTCCCTACTACCACTCTTGTGGAGAGGGATCACATGAGCCCTTCTCCAGTCTTCTGGGACCGCTTCTGTGCTCAAAGACTCACTAAACAGTTCTGATAATGACTCTGCTAGTTCCACCCTTAGCTCCTTTAGTACCCTGGGATATATGCCATCGGGTCCCATTGCCTTGTCCACCCTGAGCTTATTGAGCTCTTGTAGGACCCTTTCTTTTGTGAAGGAACTAGTGCACACCTCCCTCCCTCAATGTCCATGGTGCTGAGCTGTGGGCCCTGCCCTACCTTCTCTTCAGTAAATACTGAGCAGAAGTATTTGTTTAGGATAGATGCTTTTACATGGTCCTCCTCCTCACACACCCCCTTATCCCCTTTGATCTTAGCAATACCCCCTCTGGACTTTCTCCTTTCATTAATGTATCTATAGAAAGTCTTGTCACCTTCCTTTACTGTTCGTGCTAGTGTTTCCTCGGTTTGGGCCTTTGCCTGTCTTACTGCTTTCCCTGCTTCCCTTAGGGTAGTTTGGTGTGCCTCCCTATCTTCATCCTGCTGTGTTCCCTTATATTTCCTGAAGGCCAGCCTTTTGGCTCTGACCTTTTCTGCTACTGTTTCTGAGAACCAAAGTGTTTCCTTCTTCTTTTGCACTTCCTTTTCTTACTAACACAATGGGATGTTGCTTCAAGTATTGCATCTTTAATGCTTGTCCACTTTGCCTGTACCCCTCACCTGTATTTCTTTTGTCAGGGCTAGCTTAACTCTGTTGGCCATCTTATCAAAGTCAGCTCCTCTGAAGTCCCATATTTTTGCCTTGGAATGGGATGATTTTGTTCTAGTGGCCAAATTGAACTATACCATGTGATGGTCACTGGCCCCCAGGTGACCTTCTACCTGGAGATCTGTTATCCTTTCTCTGTTAGTCAGTGCTAGATCTAGGATAGCCCTGTCTCTTGTGGCTTGTTGTACTAGTTGTTTGAGGCCCTCCCCCTGCAGGGAATCCACCATGTGTCTAGTTCTGGCAGATGTCCCTACTGGTATTGAGCAATCTGTATCTGGCATGTTAAAGTCTCCCATTATCAGAACCTCCCCTTTAGGTGTCATAATTTGTATATCTTCTAACAGTAATGTGTCTATGTCCTCACCCTGGTCTGGAGGCCTGTACACAATCCCAGTTCGCATGGCTGTCCCATTTCCTGTTTCCAGGGTGACCCACAGTTCTTCTTTCTCCTTATGTGTATTCCGAATTTCTGTAGCTTTGATATTTTTATTGACATAAAGGGCCACTCCACCCTCCCTTTTTGCACCTCGGTCTCTTCTGAACAGTACATAGCCAGGCAGAAAAAGAAAGAGCTACCTTGTGGGGCCCGTTCTAACCTGTAAATTATTAAAGGCATAATTTAATTCATTAACCTTGTAAGGTAATTGATTCTCAAGTAATTTATTTTCAGATTAATATCTGCAGGCACAAAATCTTCTATTTGGTCTAAAACTATATTCACTAATATTGGGTATGAAAGTCTTCCCAATGACTCCATGCAAGAAAAATGGAACAGGGCTCTATCACATTTGATACACAGTGGATAAGAGTTTGCTGAACTGAAATGTTGGCCAGAAAAATGGTGACAAAGCTGTATGTTACTCAAAGATGCCCAGCTTATAGGAATGTTGAAGTGGGAGAGAGTGGCAGATGCCTTAAAAAAAAAAGGATTTGTGGTAGTCAAAGAACAATGTGCCACCATGGTGCATAGATTGGTCAACTATGACTGACAGACAAGTGTCTAGTTCCTTACACCAGAAAGGACACCTGGAAGAACTGAGGCTCCATGGTCTGCTTTCTGTTCTGCCTACCATCCAACATTTGTTCAGAGCCAGTTAGTACAGCAGGGAAAGTCGTTCGTGCTCAATGAACATGCCTCACAATGGGCCCTATTCACAAACGGTAAAGATGCCTGTGCACCACGTATCTGAGTTGTGTAGGCAACCTTAAGTGTGAATGCAATACAGCTGGGTCCCGCAGACCCATGGCGGCATTCACCAAGGGTGCGCAAGGCATTTATGCACATGCCGCCCAAGCCACCTGAGGAACACCATACTAGGGGTGTGTTGGGGGTGTGCCTGCACTATGCGGCATTCACAAAGCCGCATAGTGCCAGGCACAGGGGGTGCTGGGTATGCTTCCCGAGACCAGGCGTAACCCAATATGTGTCCCCCTGTTCTCCAGCCACAAGGTGTGGCAGCACCATGAATAGGACCTCCATGCTGCAGGGGAGGGCTGAGGCAGTGGCTCAGGCAACTGCCCAATGGTGTGTCTCCTGTGCCACTATATGCAGCTGTCCCCTCACTCCCTGTGCCCTCCGCAAGGCTGCAAGGGATCCACTCAGGGACCCGGTATGAGCATCCGATTGGATGCCCACCCAGGTCCACAGTTCCGACCCTGACCCCACACACGACCATGCACACTGTGTGGGTGTGGCCATGGACAGGCACCCCGCGAGTGCTAGCGGTAGTGCATACCTCTTATCTGCCCCTGTCCACGGCCGCTTAGGTATCCAGGAGGTGTACGCGTCTCAGGCACGTATAACCCGCCCTTTCGTGCATCAGGCCCAGTAAGAATAAGGAGAGATTTGCCATCATAAAATGAACAGCCACATTCCACCAAAATGATGTTGAAACCTGAAGTATAGAGCGGTTGAAAGTTTCATGGAAGCGGAAGAGAAACAAGTGAAGATGGGTGAGCAGTAGTTGGCACTGCAAAAATACCTTCCATCTCACAAAACTGCTGCCAGTGGAATCATGCCCACCTCTGAAGACTGAGATTAACTTAAGATTTAAATGCTTGAATATAATTCTAACACAAATCTGGTTTCTACATAACCTTCACTGACTGCCCACTGACTCTAATGTCAGTAGGATAGCACAGAGGCATCTGGTTTGGTAGATGCTGCAGTACCATTTTTTTTTAAATTAAATATACTTTATTCATTTTAATCATGTTACATAGGAATACAAGGCATAGAAAAAGATTATTACATATATATAAGCATGAGATAAGGCCTTGAGGTTACACCGGCCCATAAATGACAACCACTACAGTTACCACTAAAAATAAAAACAAACTTTAACCACTATCCATAAATCCCCCCCCCCCTTTGACAATAGATACAGTTCAGCTTATACTCATCTATCTGGACATTCGTTCCTTGCTTGCATAGCTTTAACCATCCAGGTTATTTAGTAATTGATGTCAGCGTATACACTTTATTCCACTTCTTGTCGAAACTAGCGGGACAGTGCCTGAGACTAGCTATCATTTTCTCTATTCTTAGATTATATAAGTGTAACCCCTCACCCCTGCCTTTTTACTAAAATGACAGGTGGTATGCTGTTGGCATTGGCAGCAATACCTGGTGGGGACCTGGGTTCAGGGAGGATGAGGTTACCTGGCACAAGGGACCTAGGTTTGGCTACTCTGCACAGGGGCACCCAAGTAAATCCAACTACAGGAAGCAATAACTGTAATGTCCAGAACCAGGATTGGGATTTTTCAGTGTGGCTTTATTCAAAACTAGCTGAAACATGACAAAGCATTGTATGGTCCCCCAAGGGGCTATGTTCACTGTATATGCAGATAGAGACTAAAGGTGGTCCATTGGAGAATGAACACATTTTTACATTGTCTGGCTCTGGACCCACCAGGCACTCAGCCCGGACTTTGCATGCACTTTGGATACACAGCCCGACTGGCCCAGCTCCCCTGCTGGCCACTTGACTGACAGTCCACTTGAAGAATGAACCCAAACTTTACTTGGAAAGACTCCCATCAAACAAGGAGACTCCCAAACTGTGGCTCCCCGCACCACTTAGAGTCTATGACTCCTAGAGAGATTTGTTTTCTTACTTCCAATTGAACTCCCATCAAACAAGGAGTATATTTCCCATCCTGTGGCTCCCCGCACCACTTAGAGTCTGCGACTCCTAGAGAGATTCTCAAGTTGCGACCCACATCTGGGTACCCACCTCATCACTGGCCAAGTGCATGAGGCAAGTAGCAAATCACAGAAGAAATCCGTAGAGGTGGACCTGGTTACTAAAGATGGGGGGTTTTCCCACCTCCAGCTCCCACAGCCCATACTGGCCATTTCTCTGGACAAACAGAAAACTTAGAACTTTAATATGTAGATTGAACGGTGGATGACCTGAAGCACCCCTCTACAGCATCACTTGAAATCCAATAAAACGTTAGACTTTTGACTGCTCCATTGTTTGTCCTAGTAACATAGTCCTCCCAAATAGCAGTCCACCCATTTCCCAACTGAAGAAAACAATTTGTTTGCCCTTCTAATGGAGCCAAACACACACTTTCATTGCAGGTGCCCCACAGGCGAAGTAACACTTTCTTTGCTGTTATACAAGAACAGACTGACAAAAACCAGGCAGCTTCCTTCCATAGTGGGCAAAGGGGATTGCCCCTGGGACCCACAGAGAACTTTTCTCCCCCCCCTTCTGGAAGGAGGGGGCACTGAGACCTGAAACGCGGTCTCCACCACTTAAAAGGTAAAACAGGATGACTTCCTTCCTGTTTGCTTTAGGACAAACTCAAGACTGGCTTTGAAAACTCCCAAAGTTTTAAACTCACTCCCTGAGCTGCAGATTCCAATGTGGCTTATGCAGCTGCGACAGTTCTATGGTGATGTCATCTCTCAAGTCTCAGCTGTGACTGAGAACAGAGTGAGACAGTGTGAAACCGATTTAACTGGAGTTTCACAAGCTGCCTTCCCTGCCTACCACTAGGTCTTACTGGGATCCTAGTAACCCCGGGTAACAAGGGGGTTACATAAGAACTCATTTAGCCATTCTGAGTAGGGTATAAGTTGGGGATCCTTCCAATGCCTTAATACCATCTGCTTTACCATATGGGAGATTAGAGCCATGGCATATCTTCGCTCTAGAACTGAAATTCGAGAGTAATCCCCTAGAAGACAAATTTCAGGTTCAAAAAAGGGTTCTAGTCCTAGGAGGGGATCCAATTTATTCTTAATTGTATTCCATAGGAGTTTAATTGAAGGGCATTCCCACAGCATATGGAAAATAGTACCTTCGCTCAAACCGCATCTATTACATTTGGGATCTTGCACTTTGCTCATGGCATATAGTTTAACTGGGGTGAAGTAAATATTATGTAAAATATAAAATTGCATAAGGCGCAATTTGTAGTTGGAGGTATAAGTGTATATGGCCTTCCAGATTTTATCCCAGCAGGATTGTCTATCTGGGAACTGGGTTGACCAATATATTGAGTGTCCTTGGATATCCGGATACATAAGTGGATAAAGTTCAGCATTTATTCTGGAAACAGCATGTGGACCTCACGCCAGTGTAGACAGCCCTTTAAGAAGGTCTTTTTGATCAATATCCCAGACATTAACCCCCATGTGAGCTATTAGAAGGTGTCTAATTTGAAACGCTTTAAATATCTGGTTAGGAGGAAGATCCAAAGCTTTAAGGATTTCCATTGAAGTCTTAACTCTACCCTGTTCCATTAGATCAGATATCTGAACCTCTCATTCAGCAGCCCTCTCATTGGGTTTTATATATTGTTTATCAATAGTGAAATTTGGATTCAGGTATATAGGCTGGGAAATATCCTTAGTGTTATAGTAGCTGATGGCTTTACATAGTTGGGCATGTACCTTCAGGGACATAGTCATCAATTCGTTTTGTAGTACCTTTATTCCCGTCTTAGGAGTGATATGTAATAAGCTATTAGGGGAAATACCACTTTTTTTAATAGTTGGGTGTTCAATTTGTAGCCATATGGGTTCATATTCCTGTTCCATCCCTACTGAAGTTAAGGATTGCCATCGGGAATATTTCGCCAATGTGGCTAGCCAAGTAATTTTGAAAGAAATTTGGCAACTTGAGGCCTCCATCCTGCTTGGGGACACCCAGTTTAATATAAGACCTTCTCGGTCGCTTAGATTTCCAAAGAAACCTGGAGATAATCTGCTGGATCTTCTTGAACCAGGTTTGAGGAAGGTGAAAATTCAACATATTTAGGGGGTAAAACAGTCTCGGGAGTATATTCATTTTAATTATGTTAATTCTTCCTCACAGAGAAAGATATATAGGAGCCCATCTGTCCAGGTCTTGCTGTATTATCTCTAATTTAGCATCTAAATTTAACTTCTTAATCTGTGACAGGTTTGGGGTTATTGTAAGCCCCAGATATTGAATTTGGTTCGACCAGTTTAATTGAAGATCCTCCACTTGAGATCTATAAGTATATGAATTTAATGGCATAATTATTGATTTAAATATGTTTAATTTGTAGTTAGATAGGGCCCCATATGATTCTACCAGAGATATTATTATAGGGATAGAAATCGCTGGGTTTACCACATGTAACATAATGTCATCTGCATAAACCGATAAACGGAGGTCCCACTCCCCTAACCGAATACCTTGTATTCCGGGGGAGTGCTGGAGGTGATGTAGTAGTGGCTCTAAATATAAATTAAATAGCAAAGGTGAGAGAGGGCTCCCTTGGAGCGTTCTAGCATGTAAGGAGAATGCTTCCGAGAAAATACAGTTGCAATAAATTTTGGCTCTAGGACATGTGTACAATAGCTGTACCCATTGGATATATTTATGTGGAAAGCTGAATTTTTTAAGTACTTCGAATAGAAAGGTCCAATTCACCCTATCAAATGCTTTCTCTGCATCCAGGGATACCAGCGCCATTGGGTAAGGTGCCTCCCTGGATGCGGAGAGAATATGGAACAACTTCCTAAAATGGTCCACTGAAGACTGACCGGTAACAAATCCCACTTGGTCTGTGCTAAGCAAAGGGGTACAAACCTGGGCCATTCTGGTAGCTAATATCTTAGCAAAGAGCTTAATGTCATAGTTCATCAGTGATATTGGTCTATAATTAGAGACCAAGTTCGGTGGTTTGTTCAGTTTGGGAAGCACCACTATGAGAGCTTCCAGCAGGGAAGAATCTGTAAGACCCTCTTTACAAAGATAACTGAACATGCTCAGTAGTAAGGGTGAAAGCTGTTCTTTAAAGACTTTATAAAAGCGTGGAGGGAAGCCGTCAGGGCCTGGTGCCTTATCGTCAGGTAGTGACTCTATAGCTTCCCATAACTCCTGTTGAGTTATCTCCTTTTCGAGGGTATGTGCTTGCAGGTGTTGGAGGGAGGAAGCCACAGCTCATTAAGATAGTTTTGTATGTCTTCCATGGAAGGAGGAGGGGTTGGTGGGGAATACAATGATCTATAGTAGTTTTCAAATTCACCAACAATTTCCTTAGGGGTGGTTAGGAGGGAATTATCTTTAAGGGAATTAAGAGCTACCACTAGCCTAGACTCTTCCTGCTGCCTCAGATGAAGGGCTAGTAAATGGCTGGCTTTTTCACCCTGCTCTATATATTTAGCACGAGTCTTAAAGCACATATATTGGGCTTGCTCTCTTAGGGACTCTGCGTATTGGTTCTTTAATTTAGCTAACTGTTCTAATAATCTTTCATCTGATTGATGGGATTGCTGGGTTTCTAAAATTTGGATTTGCAATAGGAGCAGAGATGACAGCACTGCCCTCTTTTTCTTCCGAATAGCTGAGAGCCGGATACACTCTCCCCTAACCACACATTTTAGGGCACACCAAAGTTTATCAGCGTTCTGTATAGATCCTTGATTACATATTAGAAATTGGTCAATCACTTCCTTAAGGGTCTGCTGGGATTTTTCATCTTGAAGAAGTTGTACATTTAGTTTCCAAATGCCATTTTTGGTTTTTGAATGTGGTAAAGTACATTCAAGCCATACAGGCGCATGATCAGAGATAACTCTTGGGGACATACCACTGCCTGTTGCTCCTTCTAATATTGGGTTATTAACTAAAAAATAATCAATTCTTGATAATGATTTGTGTACCGGTGAATAGAAAGTATACCCCCTGATAGCTGGGTTTAATAACCTCCAAGGGTCATTCAGACTGTAGTTTGCTAAAAACTCCTACAGAGCTCTTTGTGCTGGGGAAAGATTGGCCCTTTTGCCAGTTTACCCATCTAACTCTGGTGTCAGAACCAAATTCCAGTCCCCAGCAATTATTATTGGTAGCCTGGGAAACAAAGCCAGGGCATTTGTCAATATCATAAAAAATTCAGGTGAGTCGACATTGGATCCATATACTGAGCCCAATATAAGTTCAGTACGATTTAAAAGTCCTTTGAGAAAAATAAATTTCCCTTGCTTATCGCTGTGGATTTGTTGTACTACAAATTGTGTACCCCTAACTATTAGAATAGCTACCCCTCTTTGTGCCGTTGCATTACCTGCTACATGAACTTGACTTATTTACCTCCTCCTAAGTAAGTTACCCTCTGTGTCTAGTAAGTGCGTTTCCTGTAATAGGGCTACATTACATTGCAGCGTTTCCAGATGTCTGAGAATTTGATGGTGTTTAATTCGGGAGCGAGCCCCTTTCACATTCCAGGATATAAATCTCAACGCCATTACAGTTAAAATTGTGGATTAAGGCAGGAAGGGTCCCCCACTATAACCTAAGTAATTATGATGAGTGAAACACAGAAGAATGGGGTGAGTAGAGTGCTGCAGTACCATTTTATTGACACTTTATCCTAATTTTTGCTCTTGATTTATCTGTACTTCCTGTTGTTTCTGAAAATATATTTTCCTAGTTCATTTATGGCCATGAACCACCTTTGTTCTTTGCCTATCTAATCTTGGGTCATTCCTGAAAAAGGTCCCTCAGGCCAGTGTACCATCCCAGTTCACAAGTCAGTCAGTCAGTCAGTCAGTCAGTCAGTCAGTCAGTCAGTCAGTCAATTAATTCAATGTGTCAGACCTTGTCTGAATATGTACACATTTGTTTAACAGCAGCATTATGTGGTAGCTTCATTTCTGGACCTAGCTGTGAATCTGAGCTGGAAAGTATGTTGCAAACAAAACCTGACATGGTTGTAGCCCCTCTCTGGTGCCATCCTAGAGAGGGCCACTACCCCTGCCTTTGCCGGCCATTACAAGATTAAGGGGCTTGGGTTCTCATAGCTGTCATACGGGGGTCCTTTCCCAAAAGCAAAAATAAAATGCCAGTGCCTCCACCCAGAGTACATATTTAGTGGGTCAGATTACCTGCAGTACAACCCCCTGGGATGTCGTACCAACCCACCTCCCCAAACAGCTACCCCATACATGGACTTACCAAGGTTTGAATCTCCCCATGCCCAGACAATTAGCATTTCACATTTCAAACAATAACCTGCTCACTAAAATTAGGCTCTGGAGTTAGTTCTTCTGCAAAACAGTAACATCACAATTTATTTACATTGGGAAGGTTAGGATGGGGTAAGTGGAGTAGGAGCTAAGCAAACATTCTGAATTCAAAACTCACATCTTAGAACTGTGCAGCCACCAGTATCTATCTACCTGATCAACTGCTGCACTTGTTACCATATCAAGAACCCCCAACTGGTACCAGTCCAGAATGATGCCCCTAATTCTGTCTTTGGGTACCCAGATCTTACAGTTGTGGGCCTGAGGTGCAGATGGTTGGCCGGCGTTGGCGCGCTTGCTGATTTAAAATTAACTTTTTACATTCCTTTCTCTTGGCTTGCTATACTAGCTTCCCATGACAGTGGGCATACTTGAACACTAACTAGGTACAGTCCCCAGGTTGTTGCCATGCAATTCCTGCTGTTACTCAAAGTTCTGCTGAATCAGTCCTTGGGTAGCACAATTGACTGCAGTCCTGGGGTTGATGGAAACAGCACAGGCAAAACCCGGCACAATGCTTGAAATCTGAAGGGGCACAGAGGCTGCAGCCGGCATCTTCAGCTTACTTGGAGATCTTGCAGCTTGTCCCCTTTGGCCTATTATGGGCCTGTTGCAGGGCACGAGTGCAAGGCCTGCCACCTACAAGGGATCCAGACCCAAGAGTGGCCCCCCGGCAAGGCTCCTTCATGGATCAGAGTGCAGGTGCACTCAGGGACAAGCCCCATGATCCCCTGCAGGCAGCAGACCCCACTTGATGGGGGTTAGCGAGTTCCCCACCTGGCCCCAATGTCAGAGTTCACATTCAGCACATTTCTCCTCTTCTTCTCTTTCTCTTAGTTACCAGCTACGGTGTGCAGCCAAAGCAGTTTCTGCCCTTTCCTGTCTCCCAGACACCAGGGTGCAAAGTCTAGGCTACAGGTTCAGCATAACAGTCTGTTCCTTGCTGTATCTCAGGAGCAGACAGCAGGTACCCTGCCCCAATAGGCACCTGTTCATTCTTCTGCTTTCACAGTCTCTTAACCTTAACACAGCTGCATTCTCACTCTGGCTCACACGCACAATTCCAGAACTCTGTCTCAGTAAACAGTTCAAAAGCCTCTATTCTTACCATGCAGGTGCAGCACAATTCTCCAGTCTGAGGAGACTTTCTCTCTTCCCAATTCTCTGCTTTTCCTTTATTCCCATTTTCTTCACTGATGAGGTGCAAGTGAAAGTGCTCGTCTTTTCCCAGGCTCAGACATAACCTTTGTCCTTTTCCCCAGGCTCAGGACACAACCTTTGTATTTTACAGGCTCAAGACCAGGGTCAGACTGGGGTACAGGGGGCCCACTTGGAAAGAGGATACAAGGGTCCACCTAGAAAATTAATACAGGAGGGCCCAGGGTGACACACTCATATCAGTATTCCACTCCAGTTTGATACATTAACTCTGTGGCTGCATCTTACATTTATCTACAGTGTCCCAGATACCCCATTTAATTCGCAAAAAGATGATAAATACAAAAGTTTTCAAAGTTCAGAAGGTGACCAGGTACTCAACTGAGGGAGGCCCTCCTGGAAATTTCCAGGTATCTGGTAGGCCAGTCCGACCCTGCTCAAGACACAACCTTTGTCCTTTTCCCAGGCTCAGGACTTAACCTTTTCTTCCTCTCGATCATCTCACCGCTATGGTGCATTTTCTGTCTGCAACATCACAGATTCCAGAAACCTGCAGTTCTCTCCTTCCCAACAAAGCTTCCTCTTGGACAAATTTTCTCTTCCCTGTTTATCCTTTTACTTCTTTGATGGGGGAAGGCCCTCCCTGTCCTGGGAGGCAGATTGCTGGCAGCCCCAGGCAGGACCATTTACAGCCTTGCAGCCCCATTCTCCTCTTAGGGGCAAGAGCCCCCCCTCCCTGTGGAGGGGCTCTCCCCAGACTGACTCAAAGTCCAAATGTTTTGTCCTTTTGGGAGCTTTCTGGCAGCTTCCCACTGGCTAGAGCCATTGTCCTTTCAGAAAATTAATATGTATGAGGCTCCATCGTTGGTGCAGAAAAAGGCGTCTAGATTTTCCCTGGTATTTTCCCCAAGAATCTTTTCACAAGCCCCATAATCCACCTGGCAAACCCTGGCGTGGTGATTGGTTTGGCTGCCATCACATGGAAGTAAGCATGGCTGCGGGTGTAAACAGTCCCAATAAGATCTTACAGTGTCCCCAATTCAGTATCCTTGTGCAGCCAAACCATAAGCTTTTTTATTTTATATTTTCCCCACAATATGATAGCTACCCTTGTGCCCAATATAGTGACTGCACATATTAATGTGTTTATTAAGCCCTCCTTCAGTCTCTGGGGCCATTTCACATAGCCCCTAGGCTGCCCATTCATTGTCCCAATGCAGCCCATTTTGGTCCCACTGCTAGGACCCTGTGCAGCTGGTGCCAACACTCTTAATTATTAAATGCTCCACTGTTGGGTGGATACACCTTCCCTCTGTTTGCCCACTGCACTCTTTAACCTTATTTTCTACTTATCAGCCTGTCGCTAGTGCTGAAACACTTCCACTAGCACTAGACAGGCTCTGACTCATGAATTATGCATGTATCACCTCATTAATATTCATGAGGCAGCTCCTAATCCCAGAGTGCGATTGGAGCACACTACAATCACTCTCCTGCTCCTCCTGCAGTCTCCCTGGTCCAGATAATGGTTCCGGTCCCTCTATTACTTAACCCTGGAACCAGGACCACCAGGAAGACAGCCAGAATGGCCACCGGAATGGGCAAATTAATTTGTGAATTTTGCGCATACGTAGAGTGTCACCCAGCACTGGAGTGCCAAAAGTGGGCGGTGGCTTCCCACTCCAGCTCCCTCAGCCCCGCTCCCTTAGAAAAACAATGCTGGAGACTGAGGGAGGTTCCATAGATTACAGGGCCACAATGTAGGAACCAGGACCAGGCAGAAAAAAAAAGAATGGGGTGGACCAAAACCTGGGGGGCATGGGAGCCCCAACGTGGGCAGAAAGGTAAGCTCCCAGGACAGGGGGGGGTTACATAGAGACCTAGAGAGGCAGCTTATACAGTGTGGGACTTGGTTTTGAAACAGTTTGGAAATGTAAATGGTTTGGTTCATCACCAAGAAGGCCTCATCACTGAGAGAAATCAAGCCTTGGAGAAGGAGTCACCCTATTTTTTTTAATTTATTTTCCTGACAAAATTGGATCAGTCATTTCAACTTGTATATGACTTGTGTATTAGGGATCCAACAGGGACAGCTAGGGGAGCTCATTGGAACTTATTAGGATACTGGTATCATGCAAGGTCAGGCCTGTCTTTCCATCCCCACCACAAGGATCACCTGTGCATCAGTCAGAAAGCCATTGCAGGGTTCTCTGCGGGGCATGTGCTCATTCCCCTGGACACCAGATGATAAGCACTGGTAGGACTTGCCTCAACTTCTTTCTCAGAGGTCATAGATCAGAGTGCGAGATATGCTTGTGTCAGTCAGGGTGGGATTCTAAGCTACTTTTGCATCAACACCCCAAACTCTGCCATTAAGTGAATCAAGTGGCCTTCATAAGGGTCTCCTGGTTCCCTGACAGCCATGGATGGGACTTTAAGCTAATGCCTCTCTGAATTTGTACGTTTGAACTATATCTTTCCTTTGCGTTGGCCAAAGTGGGCCCACACTTGGCATGCAAATCAGGGGCCTCAACAGGGCATGAAAGCTTACTGTATGGCCATCTGGTGGCCCCCAACATGCAAGTATCTTTAAAAGAAAGACATACTCATTTGTTTGATGACAAAGCTTAATTTTAACACTTTGGCAAAATCACTTTAATATGGATGAATAAGAACAGAATTCAGGATGCATTTGATAGCCATGACAAAGCTTAATTTTAATGTAACTGGCAGAAGCACTTTAATATGGAAAAGGATGTATTTGATAGTGGTGACAAAGCTTCATTTTAATACACTTGCAAAAGCACTTTAATATGGATGATTGAGAACATATTTCAGGATGTATTTGACAGGCATAACAAAGTTTAATTTTAATACTTTAGCAGAAGCACTTTAATATGGATGATTGAGAACATAATTCAGGATGTATTTGTCAGCCAGCATTGTCTTTTTACATGTTGCTTCAATCTGAGACTCTGGCAGGAGGAAGCCATATTCACCGGTGTCCCGAAGTTCAAAAGTGAAGGAGCACTTGATGCCCTCATCATAAATCCAATCACTTGATCCTCCAGCTGCACGATCTAAATCAAAAGAATAGACAGGAAATGAATGAATGGCAGAAACAAATAATTAAAGATGACGATTCACGGCTCTCAGTTCATGTGTTATAGGATGCTTATACGAACATACCAACATACAAAATTTGCCAGCGGATAAAGGCCTAGAGGTCTATCAAGTCTGCTCGAATGTGCAGCTAGCACCCCTTATTCTGCAGCTGCCCCTCCCTTCCATTCTTCCCCTTCATTAACCCTCCCCTTTGTCCTGTCCCTTCCTCGTTTGAAGCAGTCCACTGTTCTACTGCATACCACTTCAGGAGGTAACGCATTCCACCCAGCCACCAACCTCTCTGTAAAAAAGTGTCTCATCTCCCTCCTGAACCTTCCTCACTCCAGTCTCATATCATGACCCCTGGTGTCCCTCCCCTCCCTTACTTTGAACAGCCCCTCTGTACTTGTCTTGTTTATTCTTTTCAGGTATTTAAAGGTTTCAATCATGTCACCTCTGTCTCTCCTCTCCTCCGGTGAGTACATGTTCAACTCCTTCAACCTCCTCTCGTATGATAAGTCCCCCAGCCCCTTGATCATCTTCGTCGCTCTGCGCTGCACCCCCTCCAGTAACTTAATGTCCCTCTTCAGATACAGACACCAGTACTGCACGCAGTACTCCAGGAGTGGTCTAACTAATGACCTATACAGTGGCAGAATCACCTCCTCCCTCCTCGAGGATATACCCCCTTGCAATACAACCCAGCATTTTGTTGGCCTTTGCAGCTGCCTTCCCACATTGTGCCGAGTTGTTAATTGACCCTGTAATGAGCACACCCAGATCCTTCTCCTCCTCTGTCTGGGATAGCTGCACCCCCTAGCTGGTAACTCCTCCTTGGGTTCTTCATCCCAAAATGCAGCACCTTGCACTTTTTGGCACTAAAGCCCAGTTGCCAGGTGTCTGACCAGGTTTCAAGATTTGCCAGATCATCCTGCAACCCCTGCCATCCCCCTAGGTCATCTACCACCGCACCTACCTTGGTATCATCAGCAAACAGACTGATCTTGCTCTTGATGTCCCATGATATGTCTGCAATGAATATCCCAAACAACATTGGTCCGAACACCGAACTCTGTGGAACACCACTCGTCACTGCCCTTGGGTGTGAGAGCTCCCCACCCACCACCACCCTCTGTTGCCTTCCCTGCAGCCAGTTTCCTACCCATCTCACCAGCTCTGCACCCGCCTCTGTGCCTACTAACTTCCTTCCCAGCCTTCCATGTGGCACTGAGTCGAATGCCTTACTGAAGTCCAGATACAGGACTTCCACTGCATGGCTCCTGTCCAGTTGCCTAGTAACCCAGTCATAGAACTCGACCAGGTTGGTTTGGCAGGATCTGCCACGTATGAAGCCATGCTGACTGCTGTCCTGTAGTCCTTTGGCTTCTAGGAGGGCCACCAGCCTCTCCTTCAGGTTAGTCTCCATTAGCTTACCCACGATGGATGTGAGGCTCACTGGTCTGTAGTTTCCCGGTTCATCCTTGGGGCCACTCTTGTGGAGGGGCACCACATGAGCCATCCTCCAGTCCTGAGGTACACACCCCAAATGTAGTGAGGCATTAAATAGATCTGCCAAAGGTCCTGCAAGGACCTCTGCAAGCTCCTTCAGTACCCTGGGGTGGATGCCATCTGGGCCTGGCGCCTTGTCCACCCTCAGTGCCTTCAAACCCTCTCGAACTCTGCTCTCCATGATTTCCCCATCTGTCACCACTTTCCACCCTGCTTCTGCCATTTCTCCCACCTTGGGTGTCACCCCTCCTCTCTTTTAGTAAATACTGAGCAGAAGTACTCATTTAGTGCTTCCGCCTTATCGCACCCTGCTTCCACCCAACTCCCCTCCTTCCTAATCCTTACTATGTGGTCCTTACAGCTCCTTTTCTCCCTGATGTACTTAAAGAAGTTCTTTTCCCTCTTCTTAATGCCTTGTGCCAGCCTGAGTTCTGTAGATGCTTTGCCTCCCCTTACTGCCCTTGTCACCTCCTTCGATTCTATCAAGTACTCCTCCCTGTCCTCCCCCCTCCCTGTTTTCTTATACTTCCTAAAGGCAGCTCTTTTCCTCCTTACCTTTTCCATGACCTTCTTGCTCAACCAGATCGGTTTCTTAGCCCTAGCCTTCTTGCTCTGGGCTTTACAGCAGGTTTTGGTTGCCTCCACTATCCCCAGCTTTATGAGCTCCCACCTCTGGTTAGTGTCCATACTAAAATGAGTAGGCAAATTCCTGCATCCTGACTGGCAAGGATACTTGCGTTGGGAGAGTACAGCCAATGGTTAAAAAAATGCAGTATCTGGCAATCAGGACACACCACCTAAAAGAAATCCTAGTGTCATGCTTTAGAATACTAATTTAACAGGTCATCGTAGATGTCTACCTCTGCCTTATAGGCCCAAATAAGGGCGTGGGGCCTGAATTGATAATTTCTGTGGGGATTTATTCCCAAAAGATGCTGAGTTATAGTTCAGTTGCTAACTGCATGGCATCTCCAACCAGGGGAAATATGGGTGGGCTAAATTATAAGTTAGTACTACCCTCCGGGAAACAGTACTAACCCACTGTTGTCCCTATGTTCCCACTGGTGCAGCCCACCCAGCTCCTGCCCAATGCAATCAACAGTTGGCAAAATACAATTCTTAGCACTCTACTAATAATATGCAAACAACACAGGACTGCGAACAAATAATGAGGTATTTATTGGAGTCGGGATTGAGGTCCCAGGGAAATGAAAAATGACTGCTATTACTGCACTGTAATGAGGTTTTCCTGCCCCTTATTGTATTGGTGTTATCAGTGCACTACTTGTTTTCTATTCCCCAATCCCTCAGGTCACATCTGGAAATAAGCTGTCACCACCTCAGCATGCCCTTCCTGATAAAACCCTTGAAAAAATCAATCAGTCTATCAATTAATCAGTTACTCAATAATAGGAAATAAAAAGTTTAACAGTTGTCACTGGAGTGGTTGTACTTATAGCCAAAACTATACTGCAACCTGCTCCCAATCAAATTACGTTTTTATTTGGACAGATAACTGGTAAGAGCCCACTGGGAAAAAGCCCATTTGCTGGGGAGACATAGACATGCCCAAGAACAATACATTAGTATACATTTATTTAATTTTTTTGTTTTTTGGTAGCAGGGTTAGTGAATTAGATGACTAAATGCTTATTTTCAGGTATAACCTGGGAGAATACAAGACAGGTTATCAACATGAATTGAGCAAACCAAGGTACACAACCACAGGAACATCAAAGGCATATATATTTTTTTTAATTAGTTGTTTAACCAGGAGTAGCACACTAAGCTGAAAGCTTTTTTACAGGTGGGAAGTGGGGGCACAGGGAAGTTAAGTGACTTGCTCAGGGTCACACAGTATGCAAGTGGAAGTTGTGGGATTCAAACCCAGGTATGGTCTGCTGGATGTCACCAGATTTGCAGCTCAGAGCCTTAAATCACTGCATTATACTGCCTCCCCTATATATGAATGTTAGAGCATGACAGCAAGTAACAAACTGTGATACCAGGTCAAAACAGCACGGGAATATTAGCGTAAGCAAAACTGTAATGTCAAAATAGCTAAAAGCAAAATAGCTATAGGGATATTGTAGCACAGTTAATATTAATGTCATCCCTGTAGCTACAGTATATTGCATGAGAAGAGGATAAAACTTCTGCTGGGTGACATACTGCCAAGCAGCTGCTGTGGTGCAGGGGGTAGGGTCACAGAAAGGGACAGCAGCAGATATTGTCAGAGTGGGGTTTGATTCTTAGTTCTGGGACACTTACATTTTTTTCTTCAGTTTTGTCTCCCCCTCCAGAGTGTCTGTCTGTCCCCACCCTGTACTTTTGGCCCCCCCCGCTTGTCCTGTCAGTTTCCCCTTCTCCTCTGTAATAAACCCCCCAGAGGTTTCTCCCCATCCCCAATCCCCTCCTCAATGTAGTTATATTAATTTTGGGGGCTCGGGGGGGGGGGTGCATGTATGTGGTTTGTTAGCTATGTTAGCACTTGGTGTTTTTACAAGTGCCACCTTTGGTTTAGCTGTTTTTCCTGTTCGGTTTTTGACCGCACTGTTGTTGTAGTAGCTATACATTAATTTAGCCGTAGGAGATTAAAAGTAATGCAGTTGACTTTGCTGTAAGCAAAGCATGGATGGACTAAGCAGTTTGGCCACACAGTGTAGAAGAGTGTTGAGTAAACAATGGGTGGTGGATAATGTTAAGTACAGGTATAAGCCATTGATAAAAGGAGATGAGCCTTTAGGGCTGTATTGAAGGCAAACAGGGTTGTAGAGTTGCAAATTTTGGTAGGAAGGGAGTTCCACACCCTTGGAATACATGAGGGGAAGGCCTGGTCACCCATTCTTGTTGTGTATTTTGTAACAACCAGGGAGGCAGCATCTGTTGGTTGAAGAAAGTAGTTGTGTCAAGCACTGCGTAGTACTGTAACAGGGTAGGCTGGGAAAGCAGACCTGAGAAGTTTGAAAAGAAAGCATCTGAGTGCATAGGGAGCATGGCACAAAGGGTGAGTGCTAGCCCAGAGTGGAGTATTGTGAGCAATGATGGGTGACACTGGAGAAGGCAAAGGCAAAGTGTCAGATGTTATTGTAAGTAACATCCCCTTTATGTAGCAAGGTTTGGGGGGAGTTTGTGAGGATAAGTAAGCTGTATAGGAGGTAGGGGAGGAGTATGCCTTGGGATATGGATCTACATGCATCTGGAGGAAGGAAGAGGCAAAGGCGATAAGCCATGCCTAGCCAGGAATTCATAGACTTGGTAATGGTAGCGATATAGGGGAGAAATCCAGGGCTGAGTCTAGTGTTACACTGAGGTACTTAAATTCACTCAAAGTGAGAATAGGGTAATGTCAAAGTAGAAAATAGACAACAGACAGGAACAGGATGCTCTGTGTGCTTTAGACCCAAATAATATAGGTTGGGTTTTGGCAGCAGTGAGAACCACGTTGTTGACCACTAGCCAGTTTTGTATGTGGGTGAAGTCAGTGTTCATTTGGAAATTAATTTGTGAAGGGTTTTGTGCACTATTCTAGAGAATAATGTCATTAGCATATATGACAATAGAGTAGTTGGAGGAGACAGAGAGGAGGTTGTTTATGTAGACAGAGGAAAGGAATGATCCTAGTATGGATCCCTGGGGGACACCATGAGTGACAGGTAATAGTTGGAAGAGGCATCACCAAATTTGAGAAATTGTTGCCTGTCTATCACATAGTTAGAGAACCAAAAAGTTGCCTGGGGGAAAGGCCAATACTATCAACCTTTGTGTTATGAGGGTATGATCAGCTGAATCAAATGCTTTGGGTAAGTCTATGAAGACTGCACCCAGTAGGAACCCTCTGCCCATGGCAGTTTTAATGTTATCATTGACCTGGATGATGGAGGTTGAGGAACTGAATTCCCTTATGGAAGTCATGTTGGTGAGGTATAAGAAGATTGTTTAAGTGTAGGTAGTTGGTTACTTGAGAGACAACCACCTTTTCATGTAGTTTCCCTAGGATACAAAGTAGGGCAATAGGACAGTACTGGGTTATTAGTTTACAGTCACCCTTTTTGGGACTGGGACAGTTTTGTCTGTCTTCCATTTGGAAGGGACAACCCTGGAGGTGTGTAAGATGTTAAAAATATGAGTGATGGTAAAGGTAAGTGTAGTGGCACCTACCCAGAGAATTTGAGGCTCAATCCCATCTGGGCCGGGAGTGCAGCCTCGTGGCAAGGAGTTTAGTAGCTTGACGATCTCTCTTCTGAAGATCTTTTTCAGTGAGGGAGGGTGAGTTGAGTGGCAGGGGATTGTAGGGGGTTGGAGACAGTAGACTGTGCAGTAGTGGAGTGGTAGGGGAAGGAAGTGAAATCAGTGAATTTGGAATTGAAATATAGTTAGGTTATTGCAATGCACACCATCAGTGATCATGTCTTTAATGCTAGATTTGGAAGGGTCATCCAGGAGTCCCTTGATGTTGCCCCAAAAACTGGGTGAGTTGTCAGCCAAGGCCAGAAGCTGCTCTATGCAGAAAGAGTTTGCTGAACAAGTGTCCTATTTGCATTCATGCGCAGTTGCCCGTAACAGAGCCAGTCTTGTGGATTGGAAGAGGCCTTAAATGTTGGCTAGCAATTTGCTGTGAGCTTAAGGAGGTGAAGAAGGTCAGAGTGCAGCCAATAGGTTGCTGTGCCCCTGACTCTTCTCTTGATAAGAGGGGGTAAGCCTGTCTTGGAGGCTGATAATGATGGACTGAAAGAGGTCTAGAGCAGAGTTGGCATCCATGGAGGCCAGAATGGGGGTCCAGCCAATATCAGAGAGCTCAGCATTGAAGGATTTGGAGACAAGGTTGGAAAAATCCCTGAGAAAAATGATTTTAAGTAGGACTTTTGGGATCTGGGATTTCCAGAGGCAATAGGTGGAGGAATTGTCACTAACTGAGTCAGGAAGCACCCCAGATGCCTGACTTCTATCAGGCCTGTTTGTGAGCATCCAGAGCAGTATGGAAGCATACTCTTCATGGTGCGAGAAGCAGCTGGGACTAGAGATAATTTGGGTAAGACTGGCCTTGCTAAGTATCAAGCTGTACTTCTTGGAATTTGGGCTGAGCCAGTCAAGGTTAATGCCTCCCATGATAATGGTCTAATTTCAACCAATTTTAGGTTGTATGGTGTCTAGGAGGGCAGGATGACAGATAGGCCTAAGTCCCCTGTTTTGGGTGGGCTGTAAATACAACTGATATGCAGCTTTTTGGTGTGTTTTAGTAGGATGGATGCACAAAGCAATTCATAGGTGGTGTCAGTTGCTTTGGAAGTCAGTGTCAGTGGCTCAGCAGGTAGCACATTTGCCTCTGAGGCTGGGAGATCAGAAGGCTGTGGGTTTTATCCCCACACCAGGCACTTGGGTTAAAATCCCAATACTGACACTGTAGTGCAGCATGAGGGTGGTGCTGCACTTCTGAGGTGCCATTGTTTGGATGAGATGTTAAACTGAGGTCCCAGCTACCTGTTCTGGTGGTAGTTCAGGTGGATGTTAAAGATCCCATGGCACTTCTCTAAAAGAGTAGGGGAATTTCCCTGGTGCCCTGGCCAAATTTCCCCCCCATTCACTAAAAATACCACCTACAGCTTAATTTGGTTCAAGATCAGTTGGCATTCTATATTCCTCTCCCCTGGGTTGTGCCGAAAATAGGCAGAATATGTCTAGTGCACTTACCCGGTCAACAAAAACTTAGTAAATCTAAAAGTCTACCCATGGCTAGTGTTGTTCTCTGCCAGTTCAAGGGCAATTATATCTACCTTAGGCACCTTGATGTTCTGGGTATACCGTTACTACCTCGACAACTTTACGGCGACTGACACTACAGTGACAACAGAAGAAAACAAAGTTTGATGTGACTCCCTTTATGCTGGCACAAATGTGGTCGACATAAAGGAGTCGCTGTAACATTGGTCAACTACAAAACTGTTGAATATTGGCTACCATAATCTGTTAATGTTTTGCACTTTTGTACCATATTATGTTTGCATGAATTTTACCGCAGCTAGTGTTTTTGCATTTTTTTGTATTTGTATTTTTACTGTGCACCTTTATTGTGTTTGCCTACACACACACACACACACACACACACACATGCACACACACAATGAATCTTGTAATTTTGGTTACTCACAGTTATCCTGAGGCTCTTTGTCCAGGTGCAGTCCTAGCTGGATGTACTCAGTCCATTCTGTAGTCTGATATTGCACTTTGATGCCTCCCACAGCTCTCTGGTGGTTGGTCTTTCTCTGGCACCACACCTAAATACAGCTGGGCATTTGCTGTATTAGTCTCTCACTCTCTCCTGGTGCCTTGAGGATCCTAGGCCTCTGCATCTCACATTGTATTGCAGTAAGCATGGTGACATTAGGCCCTGCTTATTTTTGCCTCTGCTCATACTCCACTGATCTAACTCAAGTAGAACTCTCTCTAGCTACATGTTTCTGCTTGGCTTCAAGGTGGCTTACCCATGCAGATAAATGCCTATGACTACAGGTGCATCACCAGGGTTGGGCATTAGGTGCTGGATCCCCAAATCTTTATTCACTAGCACCGAATAAATGATGTTTGTTTTCTCTATAGGGGGTCTATTCACAAAGGCGGGTGGGGTACGTGCGAAAGGTGCATATACCGCCTATGCAGCTCTGTACCCTCAGGAGATCTGTGTGGTGGCTATATTCATGAATACTGGCCACTGCATGGCTCCTGTATGCAGCCCCTTGGTGTACAGCTTCGCGGGGTGGTCGGGTGCAGAGTGGCAGACCCAGGCAAGCAGCCAATCAGCTGCCCAATCTGGGTCCCACAGTAGACTATTTGTGTCCGTGGTTTACCATGTTGGCAGCCAGTGTGCAGCACACTGATTGTAAAGGGGGGTTAGCCCAGTTGCTGCACCAGCCCTCCCAGTGTGCCCTGAAGGCTGGGGTGTCTGTAATTGGGGGGTCAGAGGAGCCCTGCCTTCACCGTAGCCACTGGTGGCTGCAACCCTGGGGGGTGCATACCTGGCACCTCGGGGTTACGTTGTGCCCAACCTGGCATCACTGCTGCTCTCCCATGCACAGCATTCTGCACATTCATGAATTGTGCTGAGTGCTGAAAGACCCCTGCACTGCCCCCCCAGCCTGCCCCCATGTGGAGCTCCGTGATCGGCTGGGGGATCAGATGCATGGGGAGAGGCTTTTTGGTTTTGTACATACCACACGTGGGGCACAGTGGGCATGGGTAGGAGCATGGTGGGCAACGTGCCAACATTACATGGCATGTACCCACTTTGCACCTTTGTGAATAGGCCCCTAGGTGAGAAGGGTGATGACTTAAGCTCTTAATCTTTAAAGGCTGTATAAATGCCCCTGTTCAACTGCTAACATCAGTGTCAATCTTCTCAGTGCTTCAATTTCAGTCTCCTCCTTGGTGGCTGTATAAGCTTACTTCTCCCTCCAAAGTCTCTGTCTGCTCTCTGTTTTATTCCACAGCAGACTCCTGCAGACTAAGGTCTACCCTCCACATCAGCCTCTAGTAGACTGGAGATGTGCAGGAACAGTCCTCACTGTTATGGAATTAGACAACCTAATGATTGGCTAAGTCCCTCTGTTAGTCTCCTAGGATGGCATGTCTGGCTGTCATTAGATGGTTGATTAGCTACCTCACTTCTAAACATAGAATATTGTCCTCCACAATCCCTTGGAGTTCTCTGTGGCTCTGGATCAAGGTTTAGAGCCTGATTGGCAGTTCTGCTTTATTCAGATCCCTTTGCTGTAATAGTGGTCAGAAGGGAACTAAGATGGCTGACCATTTTGTAGTCCAGGAGCTCTAACCTTAAAGCCTTCATTTGCAAAGGGCTTCTGCTCTTACATTTACTTATGTTCCCCAACAATTGTTTAAAATCACAGTTGTGCATTAGTCTGGTCGGATTAGTGCAGTGACTGGGGGATTTCTGATCTCACCGGTTGTGCTGGTTGTGCTCTATCTATAACAGCAGAGCACCCTATAATGTGCAACATAGAACCACTGTTCGTAGTGGCACAGGGAGTGCCAAAGGTGTCTTCACTGTTTTTGCTCCTGCTCTGATCCTAGCATGGTAGTCCAAGTCCATAGGGTGGAGACGGAAGCAGGGCAGGTGGTGACAAGCGGGACTGGGGTTCATATACATAAAATGTAAGCGTCACATTGGTGGAGGGGGGCTACATTAACTTTTTTAAATTGCAGAAATTTTTTTTTTTTATGGAAACTTACTCACCTACCCCCTACCATACTTACATATCTCCTATATTATTGTGACGCTCAAAAGCATTTTCAGAACAGGCAGACCTGTAAAAAAAAGTGCTTTTTTTTAATTCAACGATAACATGGAATGCTGGACTACCTGCTTGGTACTCTCTCACTCCTCTTTCCCCACACTACCTAGCTTTAAACCTCTCATTTGCTCATTTACTCACCCACTCACACAATTCTTTCCACTCTGTTTCTTCAAGCAAATAGTCTGTTGCCTGCATTGAACCTCAATAAAAAAATCAAAGTACCAATGGTACTGAGCTACACCAAGGTATGGAAGTGCCATTTTTGTATAGTAAGATATACATAATTAATGCATGCATGCAAATACACACATACACCTCAAAAAATAAACAAGCATACTGCTGACAATGCACAAGCTCAAAACATTTAAACTGATCAGTCCCTGCACTAGGACCTCCGGAGTCTTTATGATCATTTGTTAATTTGAAGTAATTTTTCCCGATTTTCATTCAATGTTCAACATTCCACCTGGAACTTTTCAAGTTATCAGCAATCTAGAATTCCAAACCTTGCTACAATTCAATCAGAAACATCAGCAATGACGTCTAAGAATTCTCTCATACTATCCTTAGTTGTAGTGAGAAAGAAGATAAAATGTTCCACTCTGGGATTCAAACCTAGGATCCCTACCCACTACTGTTCAGTAGCCTGCCACTGTACCACTGTTCTAAGGGTTCTCAACAGGAAATGCATGCTGTGGCAACAGCACATCCAGCAGTAAGTTCAGAACCACCTATACAGCTGCATTGGATTTTAGTAGTGAACAGTCTGTCAATTTCAGGTAACGTTTCCCAAGCCTCAGATTCTCAGCTGTAACATTTCAAGTTATCAGCAATATAAAACTTTAAACCTTGCTGAAACTCTAACATTAATATCAGCAATGACATTTAACAATTTCTGTCATACTGCTTTACAGTAATTGTAGTGAGAAAGAAAAACAGTTCCACACTGTAGATCAAATCCTGGCCCCAGTCCATCCACTACTGCTTGACAGCCTCTGACTATTGCTGTGCTAAGGTTCCTTGACAGGAGATACATGCTGTGGCAAAGGACATCCAACAGTCAGACCTCCTTTCACAGCTGCAGTGGATTTTAGTAATGAACAGTCCGTCAATTTGAAGTAATGTTTCCCAAGTTGAATTCAAACGTCAGTGTCTCAGCTGGAGCTTTTCAAGTTATCAGCAATACAGAACTTCAGATCTTGCTGAAACTCTATCAGTAACATCAGTAATGGCATCCAACAATTTCTCTCATAAAAGAGAAAGAAAAAAAGTGTTATACTGGGAGTCAAACACTGGCCCCCTATCCACTACAACTTGATAGCCTATAGCTCTACCATTGTACTAATGTTCCTTGACAGCAAATTTATGCTATGGCACAGGACATCCAGCAGTGAGTGTATATTCCTTCACAGCTGCAGTGGATTTTAGTAATGAACAGTCATTCAATATGTAGTAATGTTTCCCAAGTTGTAGTCAAACCTCAAAGTCTCAGCTGGAACTTTTCAAGTTATGTATAGTGTAGGAATTCAGACCTTGCTGAAAAAGCTAAACATACAACAAAACGCCTAGCACTTACGTAAATATACAACACCAAAGACAAAAGCAAAGACAAAAAAAAATCAAAACTGGTGTGCAAGAAAGTCAAATGAGCAGCAAAAATGCAGTTAAAAAGTGCCCATTTGTTAAGTGCTAGCAAACTGCCAAGCAGACACTAAAGCCCCAGTGCTACAAACCCCTGTGGGGTCTTCATCAAGGGCTGGGGTTCAAAGCACAGGGGCTTTAGTATCTGCATGGTAATTTGCTAGCACTTAATAAGTGGTAACTTTTTAACTGCATTTTTGCTGCCTACCTGACTTTCTTGTGCTCCGTTTTTGTTTTTTTAAACTTTGCTGGAACCCTATGACTAATATCAGCAATAGGGCTGTGCAAGGGCCGAATATTATTTTCCGAATACCATGAATAATGGGCTATCTGAATTTTCACAAGCCCTTTCCGAATAGAGCACTATTCAGGTGGTATTCATATTCGGCACATCCACCTGCACAGACCTAACAACCCCACCTTCTCTGCTGCCCAAAACAAGTGCAATAATGTATTCCCCATCCTCCCACCCTCTAGCAGCAGAGGCTAGTTCCACCCTGTGGTTTCTACTCCCCCGAAACCTGTAACTTGTTATAATAAATTAGTAATGTGACACAGACTGAGGCATTCATTTGGTAATGAAATGAAAAGATAAAACCCTGTGAGTGGTGACTGACACAACCCACCCACCTTCACGGCCAGACACCCTCTTGTAAGAAGATCCTTCCTTGCACTTATAAATAATACTCCCTCCCCACCCCCCACACTGGCAGCACCCTACTTCAACTCTCCCCTCCCCACACCCATGATTTGTTATAAAAAATTCTTAATGGGTGATCTGCACAACCCACCCACCTCCAAGGCTGGTCACCCTCTTGTAAGTGAACCTCGTAGGCTCATACTTTTATAGCACTCCCTCCCAATAACCCTGGCATCACCCTACTCCCACCCAGCACCCAACTCACCTAATCAGAAGATCAGCACAACCCTCCCTCCTCCCTGATTGAGTGCCTTCTAATGAATGAAATTGTTTGTGTGCATGCATAGTAAAATCAGCAGATCACATGATCAGCTGGTTTTACTATGGCATGTGAGCTATATCATTCATTAGAAGGTGTTCGGCTGTGGAGGAGGGAGGGTTGTGCCGAACGCCTTGAAATAAGGTGAATTGGGTGCTGGGGGGGAAGAGGGTGGGCACAGGGTGCTGCAAGGTGGGGGGGTTGGGAAAGAGTGCTATTAAAGTATAAGCCTATGAGGTTCACTTACAAGAGGGCGACCTGATGCGGAGGTGAGCAGGTTGTGCCAGTGGCCGATCAGGAGTTTTTTATAACAAATCATGGGTACGGGGAAGGAAGAGGGTTAAAGTAGGGTGCTACCAGGGTGGGGAGGGAGTATTATAAATGCAAGGGTCTTCTTACAAGAGGGCAGCTGGCCATGGAGGTGGGTGGGTTGTGCCAGTCACCACTCACAAGGTTTTATCTTTTTATTTCATTACCAAATGAATGTCTCAGTCTGTGTCACATTATTAATTAATTTATAGCAATTTGTGGATGCTGGGGGATAGGAACTGGAGGGTGGAAATGGGCTGCTGCTGCTAGAGGGTGGGGGGATGGGGATACATTATTGTACCTGGTTGTTGAGCTGCAGAGGAGAGTGGGGGCTGTCTTTTTAAATATTGTTAGGGCTGTGCCGGATATGAATAATTCGGCAAATAATGAATACCAGGGGCCAAATACTGAATATTCAGCCGAATATTTGAAAAAAGGTATTCACACAGCCCTAATCAGCAATAACATCTAACAACATCTCTCATACTACATGAATTTTAATGAGAAAGAAAAAATAATGTTCCACACTAGGGATCAAACTCAGGCCCCCAATCCACTACCACTTGGTAGCCTGTAGTTTTACTGCTGTGCTAAGGTTCCTTGACAGAAATGCATGCTGTGATAAAGGACATCTAGCAGTCATTTCAGACTCCTCCTTCACACCTGCAGTGGATTTTAGTAATGAACAGTCTTTCAATGTGAAATCATGTTTCCCAAGTTGCATTCAGATTACAGATTCTTAGCTGCAGCTTTTTAAGTTAACAGCTATATAGGATTTTAAACCTTGCTGAAACTTTATCACTAACATCAACAATGACATCTAATAATTTCTTTCTTGCTATATAAATTGTAGTCAGAAAGAAAAAAAATGTTATACACTGAGGATCACTTACATTAAATGTATCTTTGAACTTGACTACAGGCAAAAAAAAAAGAGTATGCATAACTGCAACAGGCATGGACAAGCTACACTTGCTGGTGCCTAAAATTGCTAACCTGCTACACATGCAGCTGACTCCAACCAAAACACCAACTTGTGGGTTACTAAAAAGTGGAGTTCCATGCAAATGAGCCACTTCTTGCTCCGATTACATTAGGAACACCAACTGCCCACTCACTCACTGACTGCTCACCAGTTTGCTTATTCTCAACCACAACTACTGTTTTTTGACCACTATCTCTGTGCCACTTCTTCACACTTACACACAACTCACACCTCAGCCTCAGATAATTTTAAACTTAAAAAGTAAGTGTGTGATCATGCTGCCATCTCTTCACTCCATCACAGACCAAAACAAACAGGCAAATGGCTAGCTCCAGCAATTCATGTTCCACTTTACCAACACACTAAAGTCAACCACTGAACAAATGAATTAACTAACTAAATAAATACAATTAAACTAACTCCAACTAGATAACTAGTACAACCCCCCCAAAAAAAACTTCTGTTTCACAGTCATGGGCGCACAATGCAATAGAGCAATACATGATCAGATGACATTGACTCCTGAAAAGGGAGGAAAAAACAGCATACTGTATGTACATTAATCTACTGGTATCAACCACAAGCTGCTACTTTAAAGAGTATGGGGGGGGGTTAACAGACTAGCAGTTGAACCGTGCATGGGAGGTGAGAACAGTCCAGGCACAATCTTCCAATCAGAAACATGCATACAGTGTGGAGGGTCTATTTAACACACATTTTATAACTATTTTGTTATTATCTTATGACAGTTTTGGAGGCACTGCATGTGAAAGCATGGAAAGATTTGGGGGTTACCAGAATGTTAGATGAGGATTTTATGTAATGTGATTAAACTACTTTAGAAATACATTCCCAAAACAAAAATCATTCCACGGTTAATGGCTGTACCTCTAAATGAACAAAAATAAAATAAAAATTAAAAAAGAGCTCTTTCTAAAGACTTTCTTTCTGTAAATTCAGGTCAGTATTATCAATATAGTGAAAGTAAAATGGTTGGATCAATACAGAAGGGTCCAAGCTTTCATTTATTAAACTTCTAGCCTTATCAATTCCATAGTGAGCTTCTTCTGAACAGAATATCTCTTAAAAGGACTAACGTTTGAACTTTAAGACCTAGAAGTCTAGTTCTGAAATAAAAAACTTGGGACAGGCTGATGTTGTTAAATCATGCTGACACACTTTCAATGTATAGATAAACCCAAAATGCCCTTTTGCTATATAAATATATGGAAAATACATTTTATGATATCGACATGTATCAAATCACTGGAAGTGTACTGACATTGTATAACTACATTGATTTGACTCCAGTCTTTCATCTAAAAAATTAGTTTCTATCCATACATTTGAAGATTAGCATTTTTTAGAGGTAAGACATACCTTTAAAAAAGGGCTATATTTTGAACCTTAAGTGCTAGAAAAGTACAGTTACATAAGAACTTACCGTAATAGTAGATCTTTGAGAGAGGCTTTTGCAGTAGGCATTCACATATAGGACTGACCTGCCAGGCAACAGGACCCCACAGAAACATTTCTAGCTAGCAGTCTCTGGCAGGGGACTGCCCCCCCACATCAGGTGACCAGCATCATATGACATTAGTATAAAGGGGTAGTCCTCCATGTCCGCCTTCCAGTTCTTTCCCACCAAGGGCCAAAAGAGGCAAGATGAGAGAGAAGAAGATATTTCCCCTCATGGAAATGGAGCCAAAAAAGCTTAGGGGGATGGAGGGTGGGAAGGTAATACCTACTGCAAGAGCCTCTCCCGAAGATCTACTGTTACGGTAAGTTCTTACATAACTGTGCTATCTTACTTTGAGAGGGCTTGTGCAGTAAGTATTCACATATAGAACTGAGTCCCAAGCAGTCTGGAACAAGCAAAAGCACTCAGGAGGAGGATATACATCCATAGCATGGAACCTCAGGCTGAAAAGGGTCTCATGAAAGGAGACCCTGTAGCACAGCCAACCCCAAAGCCTGCTACTGTAGTGTTTCGTAAAGGTATGGCCAGAAGTCCAAGTTGCAGCTGCACAGATGTCTGCTGCTTACACATTCTTTTTTTTTTTTTTACAGTTAAACTTTTTATTAATTTTTCATAAGATATACAGACAAACCTCTTACAGTACAGTACAATGGGAGGATTTTTTTTTAAAGAAATTGAGGCAGCATATAATAAGAACATTGTTACAATAATACAAGGAGCTTTTGGTTTAAAATATAGTAAACAATACAGGTCATGTAATTAGCATATACTTGACATTTGTAGTGAACTTAAACCGGATAGTATGATTAGATATAGTTTATATTAAAATGTTACATAATTATTTATGATGCTGCAATAGGGAAAAAAGTACATTCGTAAAAGGATTGTGGAGTAATAAAGAACGATTGAGAACAGAGTATAGGAAAGAAAAGATATATAAGAAAGTTAAGAAGAGAGAGAGAGGGAAACTATAAAAAAGGGGGGAAAAAGGCGAGACTACAATGATCTATCAGTAAAAGGGGAAAATCCATATATATTAAGTCCATACATTGGTGTTGGAAGATTTCGTTGATTCCAAAAAATTAAAAAAGCCCTGCCAACAATTGTTATATAACATGAGTCGGTCAGACAAGATATATGTCATACGGTCCAGAGAGGCATATTGCAATAGTTGGTTACTGATACTGGGAAGGGTAGGGATTATGTTGGATCTCCAATGCATGAGGATTGTGCGTTTAACTTGAAGGAAGAGTATGTTTAACCATCTGCTCTGTGAATATGAAATTTTATAAGAACGGTGATTAAAAATACCAAGAATGCAATGTTTAGGGTCCAGTGTAAAAGGTTGACCTACACTTTTCATTGCAAATCTGTGAGTACAGTGCCAAATCTTTTGTATGAGGGGACAGTGACATAAGATATGCAATAAATCCCCATTGGGGGAATTGCAGCGCCAGCAATTGTTATTGTTCAATAAACCCATTTTTTGTAATACAACAGGAGTCTGTACCACAAATGAAGGATCTTGGTTTGAATGAGGGAACTGTGTTTATCATTAAAAGATTTGTGACAGGAGAGCCAACATATGGACCAATGTGCATTGGTGATATTATATTGTAGCAAAGTACTCCATCTGTTTTTAGCATTGACAGAGTAGTCAGGAAGGATAACACAAATATCTCTGTAAACATTGCTATTTAAATTGGATGTTGTTTTTATCCATTTAGAGATGTGCTTATCATATAGAGAATTGATAGAGAAGGGTGTGAGGTAAGAGTTGCATGTGGTACGAAGTTGTAGATATTTCCAAAAATCCTGATGGGGAAGATTCCATATGCCTCATAGGTCAGTGTAAGATTTTAACTTTAATGACTTGGGTTCAAGTATATCCTGCAAAAAGAGAATACCCTTATTTTTCCAGGTATGACAAAAAATGGGGTGATTATCAAGAGATATATGGTGGTTACCCCAGATGGGGGTGTAAGCTAAGGGTTTGGGGTTAGATTTAATATGCTTGTGAATGATTTTCCAATAGAATATAGAAGCAGCTATGGTAGGGTGAGACTTTAAAGAAGAGGTAAGGGTGTTATAAAGGAAAGAAGTCACCACATTACCAGGATATAAGGATGTTTCCATATTGACCCATAAAGGAGACTGGATGTCGGGTTTATTAAACCATTTAATTGTTTGAGATGTACGGAAAGCCCATAAGTAGGCTTGGAACCAAGGAAGGCCAAACCCACCTTTTGACCAATGGGATCTAAGTTTATTATGACTAAATCTAGGTATTTTGCCTTCCCAAATGAAGCTGCTGATAATTTTGTCTATTTTGGTAAGAAAACTAGAGGGTAGTATCAAAGGGATATTGGAAAATAGGTATAATATTTTAGGAGTTATCGACATTTTAATGGCGGAAATTTTACCATTAAAAGAAAGTTTAAGTAGCTTCCATCTATCAAGTGTTGTTTAGATACTGGTTAACAGAAGGAAAAGATTAGCATCCCATAATTTATTCAATGTCGGGGTGATCCAAATGCCAAGATAAGATATACCTTGAGGGGCCCAACGAAAGCCTAATGAGTTGTTCATGAGGGGACTACAAAGGGTATTCAATGGTAGTGTTTCAGATTTGTTAAGGTTTAGAGCTAGTCCGGAGTGGGAGGTGAAGTCATTCAGTAGTTTAACTAAAGGTTGCCCCGGAACTTTCGAGGTTTTCAAGTAAAATAAGGAGATCATCTGCATGTGAGAGTGAAGTATAGTGAGAGTTACTAATAGTAATGCCTTTAATTGTACCGGATTGACGTAGGGATTCAGAAAGAGGTTCCATGGCAAGTATAAATGATGAAGGCGATAAGGGGCATCCTTGTCTGGTGCATCTTGCTAAGTAAAAGGAGGGGGACAAAATAGAGTTTGTGAGAACTCGAGCTGAAGGGGAGGTATACAATAATTGAATCCAAGCACAAAAATTATTTGTAAAGCCAAAATGAGATAGCACCTGATATAGATATTCCCAATTGAGAGAGTCAAATGCTTTCTCAAAGTCAATGGCTATTGCAGCTGCAGGAGTTTAAGAGTTTTGCTTTGTGAATTAAATTGAGTAATGAGCGAAGATGATCGGAACTGTTTCTATTTTTGATAAATCCTGATTGAGAAGAATGGATGAGTTTGGTCATTAAAGATTCTAAGCAGAGAGTCAATAATTTGGCAAATATTTTTCCATCAGTATTAAGAAGTGAGATCGGTCTATAGTTTGAAGGAAGAAAAGGGTCTTTGTCTTTTTTTGGTAAGACTGTTATAACGGCTTCGGTCATTGTGCTTGGGAGTTTCTTTATTAAGGTTGCTTCTTGGAATACATTGACTAATACAGGACAAAGAGTGTCAGATAGGGTTTTATAAAAATCAATAGGGAACCCATCACTGCCAGGTGCTTTACCGTTTTTTAATGATGATAAAGCATTTTGAATTTCCTGTAAAGTGATTGGTTTATCAAGCATAGCTTTGTCCTGAGGGGATAGGTGGGGTAGATTCAATTTTTCCAGAAAATGTTGTATTAGGTTGGGATTTGTAGTATTAGGTTGCAGTATAGTTGATGGTAAAGGATTGCATAACACGATTGATTGAAAGGTTGTCTGTGTGTGTCTGACCTGATGGATCTTTTAGACCTGCTATATGTCTCTGCATCTGTTGAGTTTTAGCTGGTAAGAGAGCAACTTTCTGGATTTATCCCCTTGTTCCCAATAACCGTGTTTAATCCTAAAAAGGGCAAGTTCAGCTTTCCTGGATATCAACTCATTAATTTTAATTCTTAATTGTAGAATTTCCAGATGAAGCTGTGAATTATGATTGAGTTTATTTAATTTATAGTATTGGGTTTCTTTTTCTTTAAGGGATTTTTCTAAATTAGCTAATTGTTGTTCTCTTAATTTCTTTCTATGCGCTGCATAACTAATAATTTTACCTCTAATAGTTGCTTTTAATGCTTTCCAGATAGTACCTTGAGACATATCTGGACTATCGTTAATAGAAAGAAAATCTTGAATCTGGGTTTTAATCCAAGGAGAGAATTCAGGGTCTCTGAGTAAAAGTGGGTCTAAACGCCAAGATGGGGATTTAGAAGAAGGTGGACCCCAGAGTAAATGCAAACTGATAGGGGAATGATCAGATATAACAATAGCGAGAATCGATGTATCAATATTTTTTTCAGTAATGAGGGGAGAAGAGAACCAATAATCAATCCTACTATATGATTCATGTAAAGAGGAATAAAATGTGTAATCTCGTTGTCTGGGATGATGTAGTCTCCAAATGTCAGAGAGACCTAAATCCTTCATAAGCATTGATAGAGCATTAATACTACGGGGGTGGGCATCATGTGATGAGTTACTTCTGTCTAAATATGCTTGTAGTGCTAAGTTAAAGTCACCACCAATAAGAATAGGTGAATTATTTTATTATTAATCATAATTTCTTGGGATAGATTATGGAAGAAAATAGGTGAATCAAAGTTGGGTGCATATACATTCACAAACATAAGCGGACCTGCTGTGGTGTTTAATAGGTTATAATCCACCTACCATCCGGTCTCTAATGATTTTTATGGGGGCCAATTAAGAGATTTATGTGTTAAGATAGCAACCCCATGTTTTGGGATGGGAAGATGACGCATATACTTGACCGACCCAGTCCCTTTTAAGTCTGTCGACATCCTCTGATAAAAGTTTAGTTTCTTGTAAGAAAGCAATATGTGTTTTATGCTTTTTAAGATAGGTAAGTACTTGCTTACGTTTACAAGGTGAGTTGAGTCCCTTGACATTCCATGAATGTAAGATTAGATCACTCTTGGTACTAGGATATAAGGTAATTAGTTACAAATAGGAATGAGGAACTCAATACCATTAATTTGGAGGATGTCACAGATTCAAAAGGTAAATATATATAATAAACAAATGTATGCAGGGCCCTTAACTTGTGTGGGTTTGAGATGATTGAGTATTTGTATTCATTTTGTCTCACAGAGGGAGAGTATAGAGATAGGAATATCAAGTAATTAAACATTAGAACCAACAAATGTTAGTATAAACTCAGTAACAAGAATATTAATTTGAAACTTTTATGAAATGCAGAGCAATAAGAGTCGGTAAATATAGCAGGACTCTCACGCTACACTACTAGGCGTGTAGAGTAATTAGTGAATCTCATGATACGGTTTACCCTATAATCTTAAGATACTAAACTTTATATAACAGCATATTAAAGAAGTGTAATTGAGATTTGTGCTGAGGTAATTAAAGCATTACCCTGGAAAAAAACAAAACATCATTCTACCAAATAAAAAAGGATAATTATGTAATAGTGTTAAATTCCAAACATAATGAATTAGCTTGGACCTAGCAATAAGTCCAATATTAAATATAGTATACCAACATGATGGCAGATAATGCTGGAACAGTGTGAGCCAGATAAAGGATGCCTGATGTGTATTAATCCCATAAGCTAGGTTAGGGAAGGCAGTATATACTATAGGTTCATAGTGCATCAGTGTATTGTGGAATCATTTTATAAGTTCAATGATTTGCAAGAAAATGGGATGAAGAATAATGTGAAAAGCGGGAAAAACTCAATGTATAGAAATACAATTGGAAGCATACTTTGGTGCAAAATCTGTGAGATATAATGGGAATGCACCTGATGCACTACATACCAGAAGTGATGCAAAATAAATATTAAATAAGTAAATGATTTTAGAGTATTTGTCTAATCATCCTCCACATTCCAAATGATAGGATTTATGTGGAAAAATGCTATAATAGTAGGGGTTAAGGGCACACTAATATGAAATACAGAACTCTATATATGTATGTATGCGCCCTGACCACATGGTGGCGCTAAAGCTTATGAAAAATTAGAATGTAAATAGCAATTATATATACTAATATCTGGCACCACACAAGGATTAATTAGAAGAGATCTTACAAACATTGTAATATTTATTCTTTCTCTTATTTTTTTTTTCCATTGAATACATTGAGAGTAACTTCCGCATGGATTAAATACCTCCAGTGTCAATTGGCTCACCTCCCACAGATAGATACAGGCTTCTCAGCAGCGATAGCGATTTACTGCATTTAAGTGCTCCAAACCTGTTGGGTGCGATAGAGACTACGCTTTTGCGGTAAATGTACCGAAGGAATCGAGTGAGGTGGTGTGAAGAGGAGGGATTCTGGTGGGAAACTGCTATACCACATCTAATTATGGGCCATAGTATTTATTACAAATCTTTTTTTTTTTAGTGGGAAAAGCCTCAGGTAACCTTGCTCTTCGATTTTCTTCTCCTTTTCTTTTTGGGTGGTTCAGATGATTTAAAGGGAGAGCTGGACACAAGATCAGCCCAGGAAGAATCGGGAGAGTCATTACCCGTTGAGAGCTTCTTCAGGTCTTGAATAAACATATCGGGTACAGTCTGTCTCAGATCCTCCATAGATGAGTGCAGAGCTTCTTGGAGTGGGGGAGAATTTGTTAGACAAGGTAAGAGGAGTAGAAAAACTGATGTGTTGTTCCATATGGGAAGCTGGAGAGGTGGAAATATTATTTAAACAGCAGGTATTATTATTTAGAGAAGAACCAGATGCTTTTTTTTCTTGCATGCGTGCGGAGCTTCTGGCAGGAGCTACAGTGGCAGATATGATGGCTGCAGATTTCTCAGGGACCTGAAGGACAGTTTTTAGCAGGAAGGGCAAGACATTGTAATTGCGAAGTGCTTGTACTGGAGCAGGAACGAGCTGCATTAGCATCACAAGGCAATGTAAGTGTGGGCTGTGTCCAATTCAGAAATTCAGAGAGAGATTCCGGGGTACTGAAATCTCTGGTAGAATCATTCAAAAAAAGACGCATTGTTGCAGGGTAACGCAGTGCAAACTTAATTCCACGCTGATGAAGGATTATTTTAATGGGGTTGTAAGCTTTTCGTTTGTTAGATAATTCTTTAGAATAGTCTCTGAAAATTAGGATTCTGTTTTCTTGCCAAGTAAGTGCACCTAATTGACTCACTTTTTGAAGAATCAGTTCAGTATGTGCGTAGTTTAGAAAACTGGCAATGATGGGCCTGGGTTTCTGGTCGGGTCCAGGCCTTGGATTTAAGGTGCGGTGAGATCTCTTGATGGTTAGGTCTTGGCCGGCTGGTAATTTAAGCAAAGAAGGAAGTACATGAGTTAGAAGAGCACTGGTATCTCCTAGTTCAACACCTTCAGGAAATCCGAGAAATCTAAGGTTGTTACGTCTGTTTCTATTTTCAATATCATCTATTTTGTCCTGAAGGTTCCTAATAACTCTGTCCTGCTTCCTGATGGTAGCCTGTAATGTGTTAATGGAATCTTCATTTTGAGATGCTTTAACATCAGTAGCGCTGAGTTTTTGATCAAGTGCCTGCATATTATTGATATTTTGTTGAGATGCAATTTTTTAATACATTGATTTCACTTATTAGTTGTTGAAACATTGCCTCCACTCTATTAAGAGAACTGTTATGTGGAGATTGGTCTGCCATTATTGCAGGCCTTAATAGAGAAATTGAAAAAGCTGTAGATAACTCGTTCAGTAATTATGAGGCAATACAAATACTGTACCAGAGCTGTTCTATGATGTACATATAGTAAGATCTCAGATGTTGGTGAAGGTAGGAAGTCCGGAATCTGTAGGATGGATGATGATAATTTGGTGAATCCAGGGAGATGAATAATCAAGCAGCCATCTTCAGCACAGCGCCCTCTGCTGTCTTGCTTACACATTCTTGAAACAAGCTGCGGAGGCAGCTACTCCTCTGGTGGAGTGACCTCTGACTTGACCCAGCAGGGTCTTGTTGTACTTGTCATAACAGAAAGTGATACAATGAGCCAACTTGGTTTGCTGGCCAAGGCACCTAGCTTCACCTGCGCTCTCTCATTCTAGATTGCTTGAAAGGACAGAGCAGAGAACCTTACCAGAGCAAGGGAAAGGATTAAGACTACTTTTGGCTAAGCAGATTTACTGTGTATTGTTATTTTTATTTTGTAGTCACAGGGATTGCTACTGTTTGTTTCTAACATTTCATTGCTTTATTTTTCTCTGATTCAAATTGTTTTTTTCTGGTATACCTTCTTCTGCATTATTACAAGGTGTGCCTACAGGTGTGTGCTAACAGATCACTGCTGTAATCTTCTGATTCAAATTGTCTTTTGCAAGGTATATCTTCTGTTACTGCTTTATATTTCTCTGTAGCAAAGTGTTTCTTACAGGGTATATCTTCTCTGAAATTATTACAGGTGGTGCTTTACAGGTTTTAGAGTTTTATCTAACATTAGGATAAACTTTCAGGGTTACTGCATTTGTTGTTGACTGATTGTTTCTGCTCTTACCTCCTTGTTCTTTCGTCTGTGGTTCTCCTTTCTCAGCAGGGGTAGGGCCCAGCCACCCACCCCCATCCCCAACCACCCCACACTACACTCCTTTTATAGGGTACAACAGTTGTTACATTTCCTGTGGCAAAGCAGGAAGGGGCAGATCAGTGGGGCATCCACAAGGTGAGCTAATTTACAGGGGCACTAGTAATTTAAAAACTTGTTATAACAAGTTATATGAAAACAAAACACAAAATTAAACCAATACTTGCATTTTCTTCCTTCTAATTACTCTGACTAGGTTATAAACCCAGCAACTTATCTGGACTGGTTATCATTAACTGCAGGTACTGCAGAACACTTTTCAGAAGGACAGTCTTACAGGATTTAGGACACAGTCCTACATGCTGGGCCATTGTAGATCTTAGGGCTGAGCTCCAGGCAGCATGGGAAGAGATTGTGCACCTCAAATTTCATATTCAAGAAGAAATACATTATAAGAACCACCTGTCATTTCCCCAACATCCAACAGAAGAACCTCGACTGCAGAGGGTACTTGGTCTGGGAGGATGGCAGGTGGTTAGGAGGTGCAAATCGGGTGCCCCATCACTCAGTGCTCTCCAACATATTACCTCCAAAAACCATATAAACACTACAAACAGGTATCTGCCTCTATCTCCAAAATCAAATAAAGGGGCAGAGGACACTGCACAGCAGGACACTGCAGCAAAGGAGCTAGCACAACAAAACTCACCCAAATCAGGAACCAAAACAAAAAGAGCAAAAAGGAAATCTAAAAAACTTCTGATCATAGGAGAGTCCATGATTCCGGGAGCTGATACGTATCTCCAGCCAGGGGTAATGGTCAGATGTCTCCCAGGTACATCAGTGTGGAGAGACACTGACCACATTGCTAAAATTGTTCAGGAAGCAGGAGAAAACATTGACTTCCTGGTACACATAGGGACTAATGATCTCGCCAGCCGGTCAGTTGTGGAGACCAAGGAACACCTGACCAGGCTGAGTGACCAACTGTCATCCATGTCATCCAGCATCTCCTTCTCTGAGATCCTGCCAGTCTGAGAGAGGGGGGGCAGATGGACGGAAGGTCAGAGAAGGGGAAATGGGGAGCTAAGCATGTGGCTCAAGGGCTGGTGCCAGGAAAAAGGACACAGATTTGTAGGGAACTGGCAACAGTTCTGGGAGTGAAAGTTCTTTAAATTTGATGGACTGCATCTGACTAAGGAGGGAATCAGTGCATTGGGGCAGAAGTTTGATGTCTTTGCAGAATATTTAAACTAGCAAATGGGGAGAGGGGTGCAGCACCCCATATGCCAAATGGGAAGAACACCCCTCCCCCCTCAGCTAGTGGTCAAACAGGGATTCAGCATGTTTGCAGTTCATTTGCATCACCAGGTAAGAAAAAAGGTCCGTCTTCCCATACGACACACAGGAGAAATGCCAGACCTCACCCAGCAACTAACACACTGAAATCTGGCCAATGGAAAATCATGTACACAAATGCTCACAGCCTGGGAAATAAGATCCCAGACCTGCAGGCAATAAAGTCAGAGGCTAAACTGGACACAGTAGGAATTAGTGAGATGTGGTTTACCAGTAACCACACTTGGGAGACTACAGTACCTGGCTATGTACTGTTCAGAAGAGACCGAGGTGCAAAAAGGGGGGGTGGAGTGGCCCTCTATGTCAATGAAAATATCAAAGCTACAGAAATTCAGAATACACATAAGGAGCCAGAAGAACGGTGGGTCACCCTGGAAACAGGAAATGGGACAGCCATAAGAACTGGGGTTGTCTACAGGCCCCCAGACCAGAGGGAGGACATAGACACATTACTGTTAGAAGATATACAAAACATGACAACTAAAGGGGAGGTTCTGATAATGGGAGACTTCAACTTGCCGGATACAGATTGGTCAATACCAGCAGGAACATCTGCCAGAACTAGACACATGGTGAATTCCCTGCTGGGGGAGGGCCTCAAACAACTGGTACAACAACCCACAAGAGACAGGACTATCCTAGATCTAGTACTGACTAACAGGGATGGGATCACAGATCTCCAGGTAGAAGGTCACCTGGGGGCCAGTGACCATCACATTGTATGGTTCAATTTGGCCACTATGACTAAATCATCCCATTCCATCACAAAAATATGAGACTTCAGAGGTGCTGACTTTGGTAAGATGGCCAACAGAGTTAAGCTATCCCTGGCAAAAAGAAACACAGGTGAGGGGGCACAGGCAAGGTAGGCAAGCATTAAGGATATAATACTTTAAGCAACATCCCATTGTGTTAGACAGAAAAGGAAGTGCAAAAGAAGAAGGAAACCAGTTTGGTTCTCAAATATAGTATGAAAAGGTCAGAGCAAAGAGCTGGCCTTCAGGAAATATAAAGAGAACACAGTGGGATGAAGATAGGGAGGCATACCAAACTGCCCTAAGGGAAGCAGGGAATGGAGTAAGGCAGGCAAAGTCCCAAACTGAGGAAACACTAGCACGAACAGTAAAAGAAGGTGACATGACTTTCTATAGATACATTAGTGAAAGGAGAAAGTCCAGAGGGAGTATTGCTAAGCTCAAAGGAGAAAAGGGGGCGTGTGAGGAGGAGGACCCTGTAAATGCATCTATCCTAAATAGATACCACTGCTCAGTATTTACTGAAGAGAAAGTAAGGCAGGGCCCATAGCTCAGCACCATGGTCACGGGGGGAAGGAGGTGAGCACTATTCCCTTCACAAAAGAAAGGGTCCTACAAGAGCTCGTTAAGCTCAGGGTGGACAAGGCAATGGGACCCGATGGCATACATCCCAGGGTACTTAAGGAGCTAAGAGTGGAACTAGCAGAGCCATTAGCAGAACTGTTTAGTGAGTCTCTGAGCACAGGAGAGGTCTCAGAAGACTGGAGAAGGGCTCATGTGATCCCGCTCCACAAGAGTGGTAGCAGGGAGGAGGCAGGGAACTACAGACCAATCAGTCTTACCTCAGTAGTAGGCATGATTATGGGCACTCCTTAAGGAAAGGATAGTGCAACACCTGGAATTGATAGGGGCAGAGGATCCAAGACAGCATGGGTTTACACAAGGCAGGTCCTGTCAAACTAATCTCATAGATTTCTTTGACAGTGTAACCAGAGTGGTGGACCAAGGGGGAGCAGCTGATGTCACCTACCTTGACTTCAGCAAAGCTTTCGACACTGTTCCACATAGAAGATTGATAAATAAGCTAGGTAGGCTCGGGGTGGGTCAGAAGTTGGTCAACTGAGTGGCAAGCTGGTTGACGGGCAGAAAACAGAGAGTGGTGGTAAATGGTATACAGTCAGAAGAAAGGCGAGTCACAAGTGGGGTACCTCAGGGATCAGTCCTGGGGCCAGTCCTCTTCAATATCTTCATTAGTGACATTGCAGATGGACTAGAGGGTAAGGCTTGTCTGTTTGCAGATGACACCAAGATCTGCAACAGAGCAGATGATCCAGATGGGGTGGGCAGAATGAGAAAAGATCTGGATAAACTAGCAAATTGGTCCGAAGAGTGGCAACTGAGATTTAATGCAAAGAAGTGCAAGATCATGCACATAGGGAAGAGAAACCCTGAAGCCACCTATAGGCTGGGAGGAGTTGCTGGCAGTCACAAGGAAAAAAGAGACTTGGGCATCATCATCACCGATGACCTGAAATCATCAAGCAGACCTCTAAAGCAGTAGGTAATGCTAGGGGATGTTGGGGTGTATTAGTAGAGTATCACAAATCCTAAGAGGAGGTAATAATCCCTCTTTACAAGACACTAGTTGAGCCCATCTGGGTACTACGTGCAGTACTGGAGGCCATACCTTCAAGGACATTAACAAATTGAGGCAATCCAGAGAAGAGCAAGCAAAATGGTGCAGGGACTGCATCGGAAGATATGAGGACAGATTAACGGAGCTAAATATGTATACCCTAGAGCTAAGGAGGAGAGGTGATATGATCGAAACATTCAAACACCTTAAGGGCATTAACAAGGTGAAAAAGTCTAACATGTTTCAATATAAGAAAATAGCAGGACAAGGGACGCAGCATGAGATTAGAGGGAGGCCAATTAAGGGTAATGTGAGGAAGTTCTTTTTCACAGAAAGGGTGGTGGATGCATGGAACTGCCTACCTCAGGAAGTGGTGGCTATGAATACAGTGCAGGGCTTCAAACAGGCATGGCATAGGCATAAGGGAGCAATACAGATGAGTATGAATAGATAGGCCACTGACTTGAGCAAAGGCCGATGGCACATTTATAAGGTAGAAAAAGAAATGGGCAGACTGGATGGGCCTTGCGGTCCTTATCTGCCATCAACTTCTATGTTTCTGTTTCTATATTTTGATAGGCATTGCCTAGACACAGCATTGCCTTCTCTTTTGTGAGTAAAAGAGACAAAAAGGTGATCAGTTTTCCTGAGATCCTTAGTGGTGTAGTATCTCAGTATTCTGTGAACATCCAAAGTGTGCAAGAGGTACTCCCCTTGATTGGAGTGTTGCATAAAGAAAGTGGGTAGCTCAATGGATTGATTCAGTGTAGATTCCGCCACACCTTAGGGAGAAACTTAGGGTTGGTGCGTAGAGCCACACGTTCCTTGTGGAAAATCAATTATGGGATTTTGCACATCAAGGCCTGAAGCTCGGAAATGTGCCGAGCAGAAGTAATAGCCACTAGGTAGATTGTCTTCCAAGAAAGGAACTTTAAATTTGCTGTAGCTGCTAAGCTTCTCCAGAATAAAATTCAAGTCCCAAGGAAGGGCAGGAATGCGGATGGGGGGTTTCAAATGGAGAACCCCTCTGTTGTCTTGGAGACTTCCAACTGAGCAAAAGTCCTGTCCCCAAAGGGAATATGGTAGGCTGAAATAGCGGCCATATGGACCTTTAATAAGGAATGGCTGAGACCCAGATCGAAGAGGTGATGCATATAGTCCAGGACTTTATTGGTTGGGCATGAGAAAGGTTCAAAGTCTTTCGAAGTGGCCCAAATTGAAAATCGCTTCCACTTCATAGCATAGGTGGACCTGGTGGAGGGCTTTCTGGCCTCTACCAAGATGTCTGCTACGATCGGAGAAAATCCAAAATGGGCTTTTGCTACAACTGTAGGAGCCACACATGTAAATGAAGTGATTTGAGGCCTGGATGAACAAGGGTCCCCTGATCCTGGGTCAACAAATGTTGGGACTGAGGAAGAGTAAGTGGAGATTCCTCTGAAAACTGTTGCAGAAGAGAGACCCAAACTTGCCTGGGCCAGAAGGGAGCGATAAGAATCATTCGAGCTCCCTCCAATCTAAGTTGTTCAGGACCCTCAGAATTAAGGGAATAGGAGGGAAGGCACAAATGAATCTGTCCCTCCAAGCTAGAGACAGAGCATCCTGCCAAACAAATGTCACTCCCTGGAGTAAGCGAGCAGAAGGTGGGAAGTTTTGCATTTTGGGGAGAAGCGAAGAGGTCTATCTGAGACGTTCCCCATTGCAGAAAGATGTCATTTATGACTTCTTGATCTAATTCCCATTCATGGGCCCTGGCTGAGGAATGCCTGAGTTGGTCCACCAGGATGTTTTCTACTTCCGGAACGTGAATCACAGTCAAGTGAAGGTGATGCTGGGTTGCCCAAATCCAGACTCTCATCACTTCCCAGCACAGCGGGTAGGAACGTGTTCCTCCCTGCTTGTTGAGATACCAGACTACATACATGTTGTCTGTTTGTATGAGGAGATGACCGGGAAGTATAATGGAGCGTAGAGCCTGAAAGGCATAAAGGACTGCTCTCAGTTCAAGCACATTTATGTGCAGGTTTTATTCGAACTTGGACCAGCTGCCCTGAGTCCTGTGAGACCCAAGATGGGCTCCCCAGTCTTCTTCTGATGCATCTGTCATCAACGTCTGGGAGGGGGGTTCGATACTGAGGTGAACTCCCAGCCATAGGTTCTCCTGCACCATCCACCATTGTAAGTCCCTGATCATGGGATCGGAAACTAGCACCTCTTGGTCTAGATTGTCCAGGGTTTGGTCCCATTGAGACTGAAGCGTTCATTGAGAGATCCTCATATGGAGCTAAGTGTGTGAGACTGTCGGAATGGCAGCCGCCATTAGGCCGAGGAGGTGAAGGACTGACCTGGCTCTGACCCCTCTACGACTGGACAGAAGATGGGCTTGAGTCTGAAGGGTGTCCACCCTGTCCGGAGGCAAAAAGGCTTTGCCGATGGTCGTGTCCAGAATTACCCCTATAAACTGGAGGCGTTGGCAAGGGATCAAATGGGACTTTGCCTGGTTGATGGTGATACCCAGGCCAGTGAAAACCTGCAGGGTAAGAGAAAGAGAGTGCAGGAGTTCCTCCTGGGATGGGGCCACCAGGAGCCAATCGTCCAGGTACAGGAATACCTGAACTCCCTGGGTATGCAGGTGGGCCGCTACCACAGACATGTATTTGGCAAATACTCGGGGGGGGGCAGAGGAAAGCCCAAATGGGAGGGCCTTCAATTGGTAGTGGTCCCCCTGAAAGCTAAAATGAAGGAATTTGTGGTGGGAAGGGCATATGGGAATATGCAGATAGGCATCCTGCATGTCCAAAGCGCACAGCCACTGTCCCTGCCGAAGAAGTGGTAGAAGGCCCTGCAAAGAGAGCATTCTGAAGTGTTTGTACTCCATGAACATGTTTGGGGAACTGAGGCCTAAGACAGGCCTCACATCACCCGTCTTCTTTGGAACTAGGAAGGAATGGAAATAGTAACCCATCCCCCAAAGATTGTTGGGGACTGGTTCTATTGCTGCCTTCGAGAGAAGGCAGGTGATTTCATCTAGGATCAGAGGAAGATGCTGTGGGGAGTAAGACAACTGGGGGGGTAGTCTTCGGGGTGGTTTCTGTAGAAACTCTATTGAGTGTCCTGTTGACATCCACTGGAGCACCCAAGCATCTGAAGTTATCCTCTCCCAACCCAGCAGATGGAAGGAGAATCTCCCCCCTACCAGTTCTTCTAGGACCTGCAGAGGCAGTAGGAGAGGTGGGGAGTCAGGAGGTGTGGGGCAGTGCAGCAGCCAAGGCTCCTGCAGCTTTTTTGCTAGGGGGAGTCTTGGTTGCTGGAGGGGCCTGATGCTTGTTGGCCCATTTTCCCTATGGTTTTGGTTTTTGTCAGTTCCGTCTATGAAAAGGACATTGCTGCCCTTGAGGGGGCCTGTACATAGAGTTGACAGACTTGAGTGCAGTGCCCTTCTCCTGCAGGTTGGTAATGATGTCCTTGACATCACCCCTGACCAGCACCGAACCCCTGAAGGGAGCATCCTGGATAGCGGATTGCACTTCAGGGACCAATCCTGACACATGGAGCCAGGCACGATGCTGTAAGCCTATGGCAAAAGCCGAGCTCCTTCCAACTGTGTCCACTGCATCATAAGTGGCACAAAGCATGTGCCAACTGGCTGGATGAGCAGAACAGACAAGATCTGCCACTTCCTGCTTAGTCTGAGACTCAGGAAGGGAGTGCAATTTGGATTCCACCTGACTAAGGATGGTCTTATGAAAGTCCCCCAGATGTGCCACATAATTCAGGGCCCTAATACCCAGGGTAGAAGAGGAAAAGATCTTCTTCCCGTATTGGTCCAGAAGCTGGGATTCCTTGTCAGGCGGGGACCAGCTGAGGTGTTTTGGGTTAGTGGAATGGCTGTGAGCGGCACTGATGATGACCGAATCCATCTTGGGGTGTAGGTTCAGGAAATCTATGCCCTTGGGAGCCTGATATAGCCAGTCCACCTTCCTCAGAAGAGGGGCTAATGTGGAAGGTTGTTTCCAAATAGCGGAAACAAGGTCTGCATAAGGCTCTATCCAGGGTGGAATCAGCGTAGGAGCAGTCTTGGGCAGATCCAGATGAGCGGCAAGTTTTTTATATTGTGGGTCTGGCTCCAGTGATTGCCACTGATGGACTTCCTGGATTTTTCTCAGTAACTCCACAAAGGAAGGATCCTCTGGAAGAGACTTTGGAGGGGTCCTTGGCAGGGGCAATCTGGAGTACGTGGCTCATCATCAGGATCAGATCATCCTGTCTCTGAGTCTGAGTCAGATGTATCTGATGATGAAGAGGAAGACTTCTCCCTATGACGGGGAGGGATGGCCCCTTTGGGGAGTTCCCTGGGGCACATGTCCTCCCCTCCCTGGGCACCAGAGGGCTCTCCTCTGGTGTCGGGTAGGGGGGAGGGAGTCTCCCGTCTAAAACGTAGGGGATCCTGTATTGGGTCCAGCACCGGCAGATGACTTTCCACATCCCTAGCAAGTTGAGCCTTGGCCTCTGCCCACCAGGAGGCCAGTGTCTCCTTCAAGTCCACCAGTGGCAGGGGAGTGGGCGGTGGAGGAGGAGGAGGAGGAGGAGGGGATATGGATACTGAGGATATCTATAAAAGGAGTATCCATAACCTGATGGCGGGTAATCCGCCGTCGGGTATAAGGGCGTCAGGTACTGTGGCGCTGGATACTGCGGCGTTGGGTACTGAGGTGCCGGATACTGTACAGCTGGGTATTGTGGCACTGGATATTGAGGTGTCAGATACCCAGGAGCCAGGGGCTCTGATGGGGAAGAGGGACCTGGCTGAGGCCCAGCTGGAGGGGCCAGGCGGTGCTAATGCTGGCCCCGTGGGCATTGGGCCCGGAGTGGGTACACCGTCGACAGGGTCTGAAGGACCTGACAGTAAGGGGATGCCTGCTGGCATCAGGTATGCTGGTATCAGGGCTGGCATCTGAGGGTCCAGAGTCAGGGTATCAGGTCCCGAAGGAAGGGGCCCTGACAGCAACATCTTAAGATCCTCCATGATGACTGGGGAGGGAGGATTAGCATTCTTGGGGGTCAGCTGAGGTGACGCAGGGGCCTCAGAAGGCAACGCAATCTGCTGCAGAGATCCTGGGGTGTCGGACTGATCCTTATGGTCTGGCACAGTCTCCTTGGCAGGGTGGGTGTCGTTAGGACCGAAGTCTGACTTATCGGCTGAATCCTGGCAGGCATCAGAGAAGCTGACGTCTGACTTATCGAATTCCCTGCCTGAGGAAGGTCATGTTGGGGATGCGACCTTGTTGGGTGGAGGTTTGGCTGGGCACCCTCTGAAGGGGCAAGTGGCTTAACAGCCTTGTCTGGGCGGGCGTTGGTGGCACCAATGTCTGACTTACTGGACCCGCTCTGACCTGAAGACCACGTGGTAGAAGCAGCCTTCCCGGAAGCGGAGGCCTCCTTTTCCCCGGAGGCTCCCAAAGGGCCCGAGCATGAGCCAGATGGGAGGGGCGATGCCTTCTTGGTTACCACCAAGATGTCCTTTGTGGAGTGGTCCCCCGGAGGGGATGTTACCTTAAGTGATGCAACTCCTGACGGAGTCACGGCTACCATGGAAGCTGTGTCCTGCTCCCGGTGCTTCTCCTTGTCATGCTTCTTCTTGTGACCTTCGGGGGAAGTGGACACCTGCCTTAGTTTCTTTTGCTCCTTTTCCATGGATGTCATTCTTTTCTTGAGGGTATGGGCTTCCAGGGACTGCTGCCTTCTTTTCTGGGTAGCGGAGTTAAATTGCTGGCAGTGCTGGCACTTCTCCATGGGGTGGTCTGGGCCCAGGCAGAAGAGGCACAAGTAGTGACCGTCCTTGTGTGGAAGTTGGGAACCACATGGGTGACACTTATTTTTATGCGATTTGGAGGATGTCGGGGATGACATACCCAGCGAATCATTGAGGATATTCGATAAATAGAGAAATTAGGTTGAAAAGTTCAAAAACTAATGGACCAATGAAAAACTGACTAGATTTGAATTCTACTGTGAGGAACTTTCACAAGCCGATGGTGGGAAAGAACTGGAAGGCGAGCATGGGGGACCACCCCTTTATACTGACGTCGAATGACGCCGGTCACCTGACATCGGGGTGGTCCCCTGCTAGAGACTGCTAGCTAGAAATTTCCCCATGGGGTCCTGACGCCTGGTGGGTCAGTCCTATATGTGAATACCTACTGCAAGAGCTCTCTCAAAGTAAGATGACAATATTTTTTAATCAAATCTTGGAGTCAGTTGATAGAGCTACTCTATGCTTTCAAGTATCTCAAGGGAATCAACAAAGTCCAAGAGGGTAGCATCTTTCAAAAAAAGAGGTGTGCAAGAACAAGGGGGCACAATTTGAAGATAGAAGGGGGGTGGTTCAGAGGTAATTTAAGGAAGTATTTTTTCACAGAGAGGGTTGTGGATGCATGGAATGGCCTTCCGGAGGAGGTTGTGGAGTCAAAAACAGTGGTGGAATTCAAGCATGCATGGGACAGTCATAAAGCAATTCTAGGGGTTGGGGGTAGGAAGAAGTAGGCTGCTGGTTAACTAGGATCTGCAGCTTATCCAATAGGTAGGGAAATGGGCAGACTGGGTGGGCCAAGTGGTCCTTATCTGCCGTCAAAATCTATGTTTCTATGTTTCTATGCTGACACATTTTCAATGTACTGATATGCTGAAAATGCACTTTTACAATATCAATAAATTAAAAATAAATGTTTGTATGTAGGTGTATGTTCTGTATATCAATACATGGAAAGTGTTGCAGTATGGTGTAACTATTCAATTATTTGTTTTTTGTCAACCTGGTAAGTAAACAAGACACTTGAGTGCCTATGTAGATGTATGATCTGAGGGAGTAGTGTTTTTCAATGGACAAAACCAAGTACGTTGTAGGCCAAACAGGCAAGCATAATAAATAACTGGTACATCCCATTAAGTTTAGGCAATGCAGTTAAGCAAATGTATCAGTGGATGCTGATCTCTTAAACAACACAAAGTATCGACTGAAACAGGTTACGATATAAAACAAAAGTGCTGAGTAAGACCAGTGGAATAGAATAATGAGTACATTCAAATTGTTACCCTGCAGGGAAACCAAATAGGACAACAGCAGTTCAGCAGGGATTGTACTGGAAGTTAGGTGCGGTTACAGGCAGAGGAAATTAAAAGATGTTTCTTCAGATTTCTTCAGAGCAGGCTTAAAGGATAAATGAGTAAGTGAACTACATACAGAGGAGAGATTTCCAAAACCTGGTAGCAAAAAAGAAAGCCTGATCATCCATCCAGGCAGGGCATTTGTGGTGGGGAGGAGGGAAGCATCAACTGATCTACGTCCATAGGATGGGATTGCACTACATAACAAAGATATGGGAGAAGTAGGGAGTAGAATCTGAGGAGCTTGAATAGAAAGCACCCTAGAGAGTAGGAATGAAAAGCAGAGGGGGTTTCCATCCCAGGGAGGAATAGTGTGCAGTGGTGAGTTAGCTGAGGAGAAGATAGTGAGAAATGGCAGACACTGTTACAGGCCACATCCCATTTGTAAATGACTGATTTTGGGGCATTTGAGTTACTGTAATAAGTTAGCCACACTGAAGGCAGGGAAGCAGAGCTCCATGGGCTATGACTGATTTTGCCTAGGGAGAAAAAAGTGGTGGAGATGGGACTGGAGAAATCCAGAGCACAGTATGGGGTAATGCTGAGTTATTTTAATTTAAATTCCTACACAAGGGAGAGCTGGGAGCCATGGGAACAGCAGAGAGCCAGGGTATCTGGACATGGTAGATGATGTGCCTTCAACACCAAGAGCATGACTTGGGTTGTAGAGGCATTAAAAACAATTTGTTGTTGAAAATCCAACTCTGAATTTGGGAGAAACTGAGGCTGAGACAGGAATTTGGGAGGGTGGGCTGGGGGATCCAAAGTAAATGGCAATATTTTCAGTGTACATGACAGCAGAACAAGAGGTGGAAACAGAGGGAAGGTTATTGATAAAAACAGAAAAAAATAGGTGGGTCTAGTATTGAGCCTTGAGGAAAGCTACGATTGTTTGGGACTAAACTGGAGGAAGCATTGCCAAATTTATCAAATTGTTGCTTATTGAGCAGGTGACCTGACAGCCAGGCAGAGACATGGGAGGAGAGGACAATTTCTGTTAAATTGTGATGAAGGAATACGTGGTCCACAAGGTCAAAGGCTTTAGACAGGTCTACAAAACAGCTGTTGTGAGAGTGCTATTGTATGTGGCTGATTTCATGTCATTGTTTAGCTGAACCAGAGCAGTAGAGGTACTATGTTCCTTGTGAAAATCATGCTGAAGGAATGGGGTGAGAAGGTTGCACTTCTGTAGGTAATATGTACTGTTGCACAGGACACCCCACAAATCCATGTACCCCCATGCATGCTGCAGCACTCATTATCATGGCATAAGATATAATCCATACTTTTATGTTTGCTTGCACACATGTGCAAGAAACATATTGGGGCAGCGTGCTGCAGTAACGAGTTGTGGAGGCACGGCAGTGTTGTTGCCAGTGTCAGCAGCCCATTTTGGGGCTGGTCAGTGTGGCACCAATAGAGGATCACACTGTCCATGACAGCAGTAGTGTAGCTTGCCACCAACTTGAAACAAACTTGTCACTGCTATCAGGGAGCACCCCGTCATCAGCAATCAGCTGTTTTTTGCTGCGGGGCAGTCCCTGACTGCAGCAGTGAATTAGATCTGCATTGTCTGGTGTCCCCTTTCAATAAACATGGCAGTGGCTTTTCTGTCAGCTTCTCACAGTCCCCATGGAAGCTGATGGACAGCCACCACCTCTCACAGTCCCCGTTAAAGCTGCCAGGGATGCCCAGTCCCCGTGTCAGCATGCCCCCTTCCCAGTTCATTTGCCAATGGGGTAGCCCAATCCCCATTGGCATAATGTGCTCCCCCCATTTGTTCTGTGCTGAAGGGGGGTGCCCAATCCCCCTCAGCTCATGCACTCCACCCCAAGCACACTGTATGTCTGATGGGTGCTCAAACCCTGTCGATTCCAGCCCCCTGCCAAAAAACATCCAGGTGGCACACTGGGAGACCACTCCTGCATGCCATAAGTGTCCCATGTTGTCTTTTTTTTTTTACTGTGTAAAAAAAGAACATGGTCCCTCGCTGTCTCTCATGGCCTCTCCCCAAACTCACACCCACCCTCATTGTACCCCACTTCCCCACACCCCCTCACCCCATACTTACCTCCGGAGCCCAGTGCGATGATCTTCAGTGGACCGGGAACATGTCTGCACTCTTCAAAGCCAACTGTGAACTGAAGAAATGCTGGTAAGCTGTATAATGGCATAAATGGGATTTTTTCAACTTATGTGGGTATCTCGGCCATTTTTTTTACTTTTGGCACCAAATGTTTAACATGGGGTTCTTGGAACCCCTCCTCATGAATTCAGTCACTGTCATGGCGTTATTCAGTCCCGAAAGGTGATTTCATGGTCACTGCGTGGAATCACCTTTTGGGACTGAGTAACAAAACAACAGTGCCTCTATTCATGAGGTGGCCTCTCAGAAAGCCTATGTTGAAAATTTAGTGAAAAAATTCCAAAAAATGACTGTGTTATGAACATACGTTGAGCAGTTTCCACACAAACTTGTAACTTCGCAAATTTTTTATATTTTCACTCCAGATTTTCAACATTGGCATTTTGTCATGCCTCCTTATGAACAGTACAGCTGTCATTTTCACATCCTGGCTGAAATGTGTTTTCGCATTTCCGGCGCAGAATAATGCGGTCGCTGTGGGAAATCAGTGTTCGGGACAGATTAAAAAAATCACAGTGACATTGTTCATGAGCAGAGGTCCTAAAATGCTTATGTTGAAAATTTGGTGACAAAAGTCCATGAAATGACTATGTTATGAGCGTGCATTGCGCAGTTTCCACACACACTCGTAACTTTAAAAATTTGTTGTATTTCCACTCAAAATTTTCAACATTGTCCATTTTGTACACCTCCTCATGAACAATACAGCTGTCATTTTTCACATCATGCCTGAATTGTGTGTTTGCACATCTAGGCACACAATGGCGCAGTCACTGTGGGAAATCAATGTTCGGGACAGATTAATAAAATCATAGTGGGGGCAGTCACACGCCGGTGCTTGATGGAGAAAGCTGCAAGAGTGTGAGTTCCGTATTTCCTTTATATATTTTTATTTACATTAGCCCATTTTCTTTGTTAACTAAAGCTACGGACTTCCGATCGGTAAGACTAGCTTACGGAAACTGAATAGTAACTTCCTAAAGCTATTTTCCTTAAAGAAATAATCGTTTCCTGTCAGCATTGCTACACAGGTAAAATCTTACTATAATGTTGTCTACGGGGAGGACCCATTTCCCGCTCTCACCAGGCCATTTAAATCTCAGAGACTCTGAAAACAGAGACTATTCAGATGAATCTGGTCAGTTTGCCCAAAAAAATGACATTTTGCAGCTAAAAGAAATTCTGACTGAAATAAGATCTAGCCAAATTGAAGTTAAAAATTCAACTATCTCACTGGCTAAACAACAAGAGGAAATGATAAAAAATATCAGAACTAACCTCAGCTGTCACATATCTAGAACAACTTATAATCAAACAATCTGACCGGATCTTCCATTTGACACAAAAAGTAGATGACCTTGAGAACAGAGGCCATCGGAACAACATAAGAATATTAGGAGCACCAGAAGGGGCAGAAGGGGATAATATGCTCTCGTTTTTTAAAACCTTTTTACCTGAAATTCTAAAATACCAATGGCGTAGTCCTTTAGAAATTGAGCGAGCTCACAGATCTAGTGGTCCAAATCCTGTTAACCAGAGACCCTGACCAATAATTGCCTATATGCTAAGGTTCTCAATCAAAGAGGAAATAATGAGACTGGCAAGAGGAAAAAAAGTCACTTAAATGGAAAGTGGAAAATATTCTGATTTTTCGAGACTTCTCTAGTGAGGTGGTCAACAGAAGAAAATAATTCACAGAGGCTAAACATTGCTTGAGAGAAATGGGTTTGAGATATTTTTTTAAATACCCCGCCTCTCTCATTATTCAGGATCAAGGGGTTAAAAACTGCAAATGTGATTCGCCTAATGAGGTATGGCAATTTATTCAAAACTATAGAGATTTTCACTGCAGGAACTCGAAAGGCCCTAAAACAAACCACCAGATTTCAAAACTTACATGAGCTTTCTCAGAACATGATCGTCATTGTTCCGAGACTCGCGCTGTACAAAACTCTACTCGATCATGCGAGGTTCCACAAAAGAATTCTAGATTACACTGCCCTCAATCCTCAACACCACACCTTTTCTCTGAGGTGATCACTACTATTTCAGACCATACCTGGGATTCAGAAATCCAAAGGAGAACCAGACCACAGCTCAAGTAGTTGTACATTCCTAAATTAGTTCACACAGCCAGGAATCTGAAGAAAAGGGGGCAAAGTAAAGAAAACAGCCATTCATCTTCCACCAGATCATCTCCGGATCTCACATGTGAAGGGGAAATGAATGCAATAGAGGATGGCACCATTAATATTTCTTTCTCTCTTAAGAGTTTGAATGAAAGGGGTCTTGTTTTTTCTGGGTCAAAGGGTGACACATGAAGTCTTATGAGTGCTTCACTTCCTGATTCTCACTCGTTCTATCATAGAGCATGGCTCTAACCATTGGAAAGATTCCTGTTAAGGTAGGATTCAATGATCTTGCAATTTACTCAGTAGTCCTACAAAAAGAAGACAAAAGACTGGGAGATCACTTAATCTATGAGCATTACATGTTAATACTTTTATATAATCTCAGGAATTACAACTTTAAAACGGAGCACAGTGATTCAACATAATGGAAAGTTAAGACCTATTGTTTGATTACTGGCATTTTTCGATTAAAAGTTACGAAAGATAAAATAGACACAGATATCTGGACCTTGCTAAAACATTTGTGCTCTTACCTCTTTTTTCTCCTCTTTTACCAATAATATTTCCGGCTGTTACTGTCTTTATTTGTATTTCCTATCAAACTCTTATTTCTTCTATTACTGTTGCTCCATTTATTTCTATTTGCTGTCTTCAATTTTCACTTCCTCCTCAGACACTTGTTTCTGTTACATTCGATTCTCTGTCTCTGCCTAATTGCTGATGCTATTCCCTACTACTATATCCCCCCTTCATTTTCATTTTTCTAGTAAACCCTAACCAAGATCACTGCCAATGACGTCTATTAATAGATCTCAGATGCCTGGTTGCAGTCTGTGACATATTGCCTGATTTCCACTGAAAAGGCACATATACATTGGAAACAAGTAATTCAGCATCAGAATTAATTATCTGAAAATGTTCTGTATGTGCTCAAATGTGAGAAGATTTGCCTGAAGAGTGGATGGCTATGTGCAGACAATATAGTTCTTTAATAGTAACATACATATATATATATATATATATATATATATATATATATATATCTATACCTGTATATATATTTTTTTACAGCAGTGCATAGTGCTATTTTGCACGGGGACTACCTTTTTATATTTAAGCTACTATTTATTTGTGACTTTAAGCTTCCTTGATATTTTCCACGTTACAACAATTAATCTATTTATGTGACTACTCTGAGTTTCGTGTATATTTATGTATTCTGGATATCTTGAATATTTTATTATTGTTTCCTGGTATTCAATTGCTGGGTAGTCCACCTAACTTGCAGTTAATCCAAGCTTTAGGTCCAGTAGTAATAATATTTTCTCTAGGGCTGAAACTCAAACTCATAATGTCCCAAAAAGTGATTTCGCACAGTGACCACGCTATTCTGCGCCGGAAGTACAAAAACACATTTTGGACAAGATATGTGAAATGACAGCAGTACTGTTCATCAAAAGGTGTAGAAAAATGACAATGGTGAAAATCCAGAGTGAAAATATTGGAAATGCACGACGTTACGAGCATGCGTGCAATCTGCCAACACATGCTTGTAACACAGTCATTTTATGGAGTATCATCACCAAATTTTAAACATAGGCATTTTAGGACCTCTGCTCATGAACCGTGTCACTGTCATTGTCATAATCTAGCCTGAACACTGATTTTCCACAGCAACCATGCTATTGTGCACGGGAAATGCATAAACACATTTCAGGCAGGATGTGGAAAATGACAGCTTTACTGTTCACAAGGAGGTGTACAAAAATGGCAATGTTGAAAATCTGGCAAGAAACTGTTGTGAATTCATGAAAGTTACGAGGCTCTTGCGTAAGTAACCGTGGCAAAAGCACGCCAGAAAAGTCATTTTCGGATTTTTCCACCAAATTTGCAACATAGGCTTTTTGAGAGGCCGCCTCATGAACACTGGCACTGTCATTTTGTTAATCGGTCCTGAAAGGTGATTCCACGCAGTGACTGCGAAATCACCTTTTGAGGCCAATTAACACCATGGCAGTGATAGAATTCATGAGGAGGGGTCCCAAAAAATGCCTGAGATATGCCACAAAGTTGAAAAAACCCTATTCATTCCATTATACAGCTTACCGGCATTTCCTCAGTTCGCAGTCAGCTTTGAAGAGTGCAGACGTGTTCCTGGTCCATTGAAGATCGTCACGCCGGACTCCAGAGGTAAGTAGGGGGTGAGGAGGGTTTGGGGAGACAGGGTGTTCAGTAGATGGGTGCGGGTTGCGGAAGGGGGGCTTGGGAAAGCTCCGAGGGACCCTTTCCTTCTTTACAGGGGGAAAAAAGTAAAAGACATCGAGGGACTGTTTTCATTTTTAATAGGTGCTTTGGCATGCTGGGGTGGGCTCCCAGCGTGCCACCTGTGTGTGTGGGTGCTTTAGCCAATGGGGAACTGGGCACCCCCATTAGCAAACAAAGAAAGGGGGGGCTGCAGGAGCAGAGGGGGATTGAGCACCACCTCAGCTATCAACATGGAAGGGGGACCACATTATGCCAACGGGGAGTGGGTTCCCCCATCAGCAACATTCAAGGGGAGGGAGGGATACATGCTGACAGAAACTGGGCACCCCACCAGCAAAGAGAAACTGTTGGGGGGCACATGATGCAAAGGGGGATTGGGCACCTCCTCGGCACACAATAACAGAAGGGGGGTTTACAGGCAATAGTGGCAGTCACTGACGCCATGTTGCCTGCACATAGGGAGAGGCATGCTGTGGTCATGCTGCATGAGAGCTTCACTCTCATTGCAGTGGACCATTTGATAGCTTTCTTCACCTCATTAGCCAGGCAGGGTGTCGGCCCCTGCTGCTGGTTGATTGGGGAATGTGGGACGCACCTACTGGTGTGTGCCCTGCATTCGCCCATCAGCGACCGCGCATCCAAATCCCCACTGTCCCAAGATGTTGGCTGCGGCACATGCGCCAACATAAAAATGGCATTTGTTTTTTCTCCCATGTGGTTTAAATGCATTTATGGACACACTACTACCAGTACTGGTCTCGTCATTTTTGGCTGTTTTGTTCACTTTACAAGGCAGTTTCACATGATGAGTAATGCTTATGCTGAGCACTTTTGCAAGACTTAACACAGCTGGTTGCATCTGCCATGCATTTGCTCACTGTCACTTACTGTGTATCTTCCTTTTAGGCCTTTTTGCTCACAGGTAGCAGAAGAAAGCACAATAAAAATAGAGAAAAAAACATAACATAGAAACATAGACTTTGATGGCAGATAAGGACCGCTTGGTCCACCTAGTCTGCCCTTTTCCTTACCTACTGGATAAGCTGCAGATCATAGTTAACCAACAGCCTATTTCTTCCTACCACCACAAGAATTGCCTTATGTCTGTCCCATGCATTCTTGAATTCCCCCACTGTTTTTGATCCCACAACCTCCTCGGGAAGGGTATTCCATGCGTCCACCACTCTGTCTATGAAAAAATACTTACTCACATTGCCCCTGAGCCGTCCCCCCCTCTATCTTCAAATTGTGTCCCCTTGTTCTTGCACATTTTTTTCTGAAAGATGCTAACCTCTTGGACTTTGTTGATTCCCTTGAGGTACTTAAAAATTTCTATCATGTCCCCACTCTCCCTCCTTTCCTCAAGGTTATACATACTAAGTTTATTTAGTCTCTTCTCATATGGCTTCTGTTGCAGACCCTGCACCATTTTAGTTGCCCTCCTCTGGATTGCCTCCATCCTGTCTATGTCCTTGTGGAGATGGGGTCTCCAGAACTGGACACAGTACTCCAAATGGGGTCTCACCAACTGTCTGTACAGAGGCATAACAACTTCCTGTTTTCTACTGGTGATGCTTCTCCCTAAACATCCCAGTATCCCCCCAGCCATCCCAACTGCTTTCTCACATTGCTTGCTAACTTTTAGGTCATCTGATATGATTACCACCAGGTCCCTTTCCATTTTTGTTGTTGTTACTACCTCTCCCCCCATTGTGTTCTTTTCCCCTGGGTTTTTGTTTCCCAGGTGCATTACTTTGCACTTCTTTGCATTGAATCCAAGCTTCCATACTTCTGACCATTCCTCCAACCTTCCCAAGTCCCTTTTCATCATTTCCACCCCCCCCCACTTGTGTACAAACCCTGTGGTAGATCTTTGTGCCATCTCCAAAGAGGCATACTTTTCCTTCCAGTCCCTCTACAATGTCACTTATAAAGACACTAAAAAGGACCGGACCCAGTACAGAACCCTACGGTGCCCCACTAGTTACCCCCCTTTCTTCAGAGTGGATTCTGTTTACTATTACCTTCTGTTTCCTTTTGTCCAACAAATGTTTTACTCAGGCTACCACCCTGGGACTCACTCCCAGGCTGGCTAATTTGTCTATTAACCTTTTGTGTGGGACTGTGTCAAATGCCTTGCTAAAGTCTAGGTAGGCCATGTCCACAGTCCCTCTCTGGTCTACTACTTTGGTCACCCAGTCAAATAAATTGATTAGATTCATCTGACAAGACCTTCCCACTATGAATCCATGCTGCATTGGGTCCTGTGTCCTGCTGGTCTCTAGGTACTCAACAATTCTTTCCTTCAGAAGTGATTCCATCATTTTCCCTACCACTGAGGTCAAACTGACAGGTGACAAGTCTGTAGTTTCCTGCCTTTGCCTTGCTCCCACTTTTGTGCAGGGGAGTCACATCTGGCCTCCTCCAGTCCTCAGGTGCCATACCATCCTCCCATGATTTGTTAAAAAGGGTAGTCAGTGGTGTCACTAGTTCTCACCTTAATTCTTTTAGAATACTGGGGCGAATCCCATTAGGCCCCATTGCTTTATCCACCTTCAGTTTTAGGAGTTCTTTCATAACCCTTTCTTCTGTGAAAGGACTGGGATCAACACCCCCATCCAGAGTGCTTCTACTGATTGGATTAGGTAGGTCCCCTCCTCTTCTTTTGTGAATACTGAGTAGAAGTATTCGTTCAATATCCCTGCTTTTTCACTGTCCCTCTCTCATAAATAATTGAACATGTCATTTCAACTGTACCCCACACCCTGCAAGCTTGGAAATACTTTGTTGGAAACAACCAACACAGGCTACTAGGAAAAAATAAATAAAAGTAACTGCCCTGACCCCATTTTTAGCCAGTAACCCCCCCCCAAAAAATTTTTTTAAGTGCACAGAGTGGTGTTGTGAACCTATTCCACACCATATCATCACATCCCAAAAGGTATCAAAATTGTAGTTTCTAAATTTAATATTTTTAAACTGTAGTACGTTAGTCGGCAAATAATGTAATCCTGCCATATTTGACAAACATGTAATTTGAACATTCTTAGATTCAGCTGGGCTCATATTTCGTTTTCTCAGATATAGTTAAAACAGCCTTTACAGCTAATTCTGTAAATAATGACTCCTGTAATTGAAGCTGACAACCTCTCCAATTAAAAAAGCAGTCTAATCTTTTGAATGTACATGTTAAAATCATAACGTGGATGTAGAGGGATGGTGTTATGCTTCTGATGGTAGACAGCACAAGAGTTTCATCACCCTATGGGGAAATCTACACAACACATAGAACTTCAAAGCTCAACAGAAAACTTTAAATTTTTCATACATATGTCGTTTTCACAGCAGCACCAATAAATAAATATTATTAATGAATTAATTATTTGATCCATAAATAAATGCATGTAGGGGTTCAATTTGCTTTTAGTTTGCACCTGAGTATGTGAGCCCACCATCCACTTAAGACTCATACAGTATCTGACCTCCTCAAACTCCCCATCAGAGCTGTAAATATATAGGGGCACAAGAAATGAAATACTGTAGGCTCTCAGGGAACATCTGTGTCAAGAGGGTCTTGTCTCAGTGTATGGTAGCCCTAGTAAACTGTTCCACCCCAGATAACAAAAATCCACAGGACAAACTGAGGTCAGACATGTGGCAACCTTGATCTAACACATACAGTAGGTGTTGCTTATAAGAAAGTAAAAACTCGGAAGTGTGGCTATAGATTCCTACAAATGACCTAAGTGCTGTACTCCTACTCACTAGACAGATTGAAGCAGGAGTTTGACAGAGACCTGTGATGGACTGCAGGGTGTTAGAAAAAAAACATAGTTTGTTTGAAAATCACTGAGCTTATAATTAATGTACTGTATGTTTGATATGAGTTAACTGCTTACAATGTAAAGGATACTGAAACAATGTTAGGGGATCTTTAAATATTTAATGAGCCTCCAAAATGAACCCAAACACAGCTGAGTGTCAAGGTTGTGAAGAGTGAGTTCAAGCACCCCATCAAGATCGAGATTTCTTGCAACTGTATCAGGCTGAGAAAGAGCACTATCAATCATAGTCTGCACACAGTTTAGCTGTTAATTTGACTCCTTTGCACATTGCTTCATGCACCCTGCTTTATGCATTTTATGAAGCTTGTGTTACAAAGCTGATACCGGAGCTTTAAGAGGCCAATAACCACTATGTAGAGTCATGTTACTCATGTATTTTGCTAACACCTCTCTTGTGTGTCTCAGAAGGGCCACTCTACATCTGAAAATATTGTGAAGAGTAAGTTCCATCAGCCCATCAAGATCAATTTTTCATGCAACTGTATGGTTGAGAAAGAGGATCGCTCTTTGAGTAATTTTACTCATGATAATGTGCTTGATGCGTTGGCATGTTTCTTTGAATCACAGATGAGAGACTGCCAAACGATCAACAGTAGTGTTGCCAAAGTTAGCAGAATATGTTTCAAAAGTTCAGCTGCTGAACTTTTCTAGATGAATACTTTTAATAAGTCAAAGGGAGGTGATTACTTTACTGTTTCATGCAGAGTAAACCAACACCAAAAGACAGGAGAGGCATCAGCAGCTTTACCAGTTCTGTTATTAACATATTGACTGGGAAATGGCAGCAACACATGGGGGGTGGGTTCTTACACACTGCAGACTCAGTCAAAAACAGGACTAAAAGTGAAGCCCACAATTCATTGCACCAGTTAGGGTCTGCATTTTGAAACAGCATGCAGCATCACACACGCTAATATACTTCACCTTAAAATTACAAGTGACAGAGTCTTTTACTCCACTTCATTTTAAGCATAAATGAAGATTAATTAAATACTTTGCTATATTCAAGCTGGCTCAATTTAACTGGAGATGTTGCATTCACAATAATTTAATTTAAAAGTCTGTTTGGTTTATGTTCAAGACAACCTATGATTTAAATTGCATCTTTTTAAAAGGCTATGGCTAACCTCTCCGTAAGTGCTGTACAAACTTAACTGTACCTTTGGTAACACATGCAACGTTGCATTACCACTACACACTAAACATGAAGACTGTATAGAACTGTGTCAGGTGAGGATAATTTTACAACCTTGGACAACTACACTCTGAAGTTTCTTTTTTTTTGTTTTGTGGTTTGCTAAATTTTCGAATTAGAAGATAAGAAAAAAAGGAAAAACTAAGACAAATGTATAAAACCGACATGAACATATTTTATTTGCAAACAGGAGGATGGGGCTTGCTGCCGAGTGTCCACTACTGTAATCTCTCTAAACAAAAAGGCTGAAACAGGGGAGTTCATGACTTGGACTTTGGACTGTGGGGATACCTACTGGAAAACGTTTATTAATTCAGCTAAATTAAACTGCAAACAGTGCTGCCTGGTACATTTTAGCTGCTATGAATAGGATTTCAATTCAATCACATAATTAAGAACTCTGACACAACTTACTGCATTACTGACTGGTACCAAGGTATTTCTTGGTACTTCTTGGCATGCCTCTCGCTACACTGCAGCTGCAGCAGTGGATCAAGGCATCGCACAACTTTCCTATGGTGACCACTGTAAGTACAATCTCTGGTGAGTTAGTGCCCCCCCAACTGAGCACCAAAGCCTCACTGTGTGTGTGTGTGCCATTCCTCCACTGTTTGAGGATCCTTTGTCCCATACCCCCCTCACCCTGATCACCCCTCACCAGTAATAATGGAGCAGATCAGCAGCCGGCAAAAAAAAAGACACTGATCTCCTTGGCTGGCTTCCATCTGACAGTCACAAAGCATACAATACTCATTACCATGCTTTGTTACTGCCAGATAGTGGCTGGCCAAGAAAGTGTTGGGACGGCTTTGGCAGCCACTGATATGCTCTATTATTACTGGTGAGTAGTTACTGAGTAAGGGGATTACGTGGGGTGGGAGGTCATCAGAAGGCAGGGGGTGGCACACACACAGGGGGGCTTTGATGTTTGGTTGGGAGGGCTCTAACCCATTAGGAATTTTACCAATACAATGGAACCAGGGTAATCAGGGGGAGTGGGGTCCATAAGATGCCAAGGATGTCACTATACATTCACAACATGGGTGGCACGGGCTGCTGCAAAGCATGCAAATGGGACCATAATGGTAATGCAAATAATTCCTTCATACTGTGCATGCCCAGTGGGCTCATTTGCCTGCTAGGGTTGAATATGGCCCACAGGAGCCCTGGTGCTCTCCCATTTCAGGCAGCACTATCCCCTGTGGGCAATTTAGAAACATAAAAACATAGAAACATAGACTTTGATGGCAGATAAGGACCGCTAGGCCCATCTAGTCTTCCCATTTCCCTACCTACTAGATAGGCCGCAGATCCTAGTTAACCAACAGTCTATTTCTTCCTACCCCCACAAGAATTGCCTTATGTCTGTCCCATGCATTCTTGAATTCTCCCACAGTTTTAGACCCACAGCCTCCTCAGGAAGGCTGTTCCATGCATCCACTACCTCTATGTGAAATAATACTTCTCACATTGCCCCTGAACCGCCTCCTTCTATCTTTAAATTGTGTCCCTTGTTCTTGCACGTCTCTTTTTCTGAAAGATGCTACCCTCTTGGACTTTGTTGATTCCACTGAGGTACTTAAAAGTTTCTATCATGTCCCCCTCTCCCTTCTTTCCTCAAGGGTATACATATTAAGCTCCTTTAGTCTCTCCTCATACAGCTTCTCTTGCAGACCCTGCACCATTTTAGTTGCCCTCCTCTGGACTACCTCTATCCTGTCTATGTCCTTGTGGAGATGGGGTCTCCAGAACTGGACACAGTACTCCAAATGGGGTCTCACCAACTGTCTGTACAGAGGGATAACAACTTCTTGTTTTCTACTGATGATGCCTCTCCCTATACATCCCAGTATACGCCCAGCCCTCCCTACTGCCTTCTCACATTGCTTGCTAACCTTAAGGTCATCTGATATGATTACCCCCAGGTCACTTTCCTTTTTTTGTTGTTGTTACTACCTCCCCACCCATCGTGTATTCTTCCCCTGGGTTCTTGTTTCCCAGGTGCATTATTTTGCACTTCTTTGCATTGAATCCTAGCTGCCATACTTCTGACCATTCCTCCAACCTTGCCATGTCCCTTTTCATCCTTTCCATGCCTCCTTGTGTATCAACCCTGTTACAGATCTTTGTGTCATCTGCAAAAAGGCAGTCCCTTCCAGTCCCTCTGCAATGTCACTGATGAAGACATTAAAAAGGACTGGACCCAATACTGAACCCTGCGGTACCCCACTAGTAACCCCCCTTTCTTCAGAGTGGACTCCATATACAATTACCTTCTGTGTTCTGTTGTCCAGCCAATGTTTTACCCAGGCTACCACCCTGGGACCCACTCCAAGGCTGGTTAATTTAACTATTAATCTTTTTGTGTGGGACTGTGTCAAATGCCTTGCTAAAGTCTAGGTAGGCCATGTTCACAGCCCCTCCCTGGTCTACTACTTTGGTCACCCAGTCAAAGAAATCTATTAGATTCGTCTGACATGACCTTCCCACTGTGAACCCATGATGCCTTGGGTCCTGTGCTCCACTGACCTCTAGGTACTCAACTATTCTTTCCTTCGGAAGTGACTCCATCACTTTCCCTACCACAGAGGTCAGACTGACAGGTCTGTAGTTTCCTGCCTCTGTCTTGGTCCCACTTTTGTGAAAGGGAATCACATCTGCCTTCCTCCAGTCCTCAGGTACCACACCATCCTCCCATGATTTATTAAAAAGAGTAGCTAGTGGTTTCACTTGTTCCTCCCTTAATTCTTTTAGAATTCTGGGGTGAATTCCATCAGGACCCATTGCTTTGTCCACCTTCAGTTTTAGGAGTTCTTGCAGAACCCTTTCTTCTGTGAAAGGACTGGGATCAACCCCCCTATCAAGAGTGCTTCTGTTAATTGGATTAGGCACTTCCCTCCTTTGTGAATACTGAGCAGAAATATTCATTCAGTATTCCTGCTTTTCACTGTCCCCTCTGCCCACCCACTGTTCATTCTATTCAGCCTCACTATCCCTCCTTTGTCTTTTCTACGCCATTGATGTACCTATAAAAGGTTTTATCACCCTTCTTAACTGACTTGGCTATCTTTTCCTCAGTTTGGGCCTTTGCTATTCTGACTTCCTTCCTGCTTCCTTCTGCCTTAACTGGTACAGCTCTCTGTCCTGCTCCTTCTGTGTTTCCTATACTTCCGAATGCTATATTTTTCTTCCTGACTTTCACAGCCACCTCTTTTGAGAACCATAGTGGCTTTTTCTTTTGTTTTGATTTGTTTATTTGCTTCACACAAGGCTTGTTGCCTCTGTGATGGCAGTTTTGATAATTCCCATTGTTGCTCCACACCTCCTTCTAGCCTGTTTGCTAGTGCTTTTCTGAGGCACTCTCCCATCTTGGCAAAGTCAGCCCTCCTAAAGTCCAGTACCTCACTTTTGTATGGCTTGACTCTGTAGCTGAGTTTAACGTGAACCACACTGTTTGATGGTCACTTGTCCCCAGATGGCAACCCACTTCTAGATCTGAGATCCTCTCACTGCCCCCGTTTGAGAGTATGAGGTCTAAGATTGCTCCCTCATGAGTGGGTTCCGAAACTAGCTGTCTAATGCCTGCCACCTGTAGGGCATCAAGAATGGTCCTGCTCTTGGATGTGGCTGCAGCAAATGTGCTCCAGTTAACATCTGGCATATTCAGGTCTCCCATCAACAGTATCTCCCCTTTCTCTGCCATTCTAAGAATGCCTTCTATCATATCCTTGTCCATTCCCTCCCCTGACATGGGGGTCTGTACACAACCCCTGTGTGGATTGTGGTGCCCTTCCAGTCTCCAAGGTGACCCACAGTGCCTCCTCTCCTCCCTGTTTACTCTTTTGTTCAGTTGCTTTATCCCTTCCTTACATAGAGAGCTACTCCTCCCTCTTCTCCCCTGCCTGTCTCTCCTGTAGGTTATGTACCCTGGTATGTTAACATCCCAGTCATGGTTCTCTGTGTACCATGTTTCTGTGACTACTACGATATCCAGACATCCTCTTCCATTAAGGCCACCAGCTCAGGGAGCTTGTTTCCCAGACTATGGGCATTGGTACTCATTACCTCCATTTCCTGATGGCCCTTACTCCTTTTGCCCCATCCCTGTCCTTCTTGCCTTTGTCACTTTCTCCGTTTACCCTGCCCTTCTCCCTATTGACACCTCTGTGTTGGTGTTTGCCACACTTACTACCGTGATTATTTGGGGGCTAGGATTTTCCTGCTCTTTCCAGTGCTCCCCTTGGCTGGTTTAAAAGCTTGCCAATGAAGCATTTAAACCTATCACCTAGGATCCTGGTTCCCATCCCGACAGATGCAGCCCACCATGCCAGTATAGGCTTGCATCACTCCAGGTGGACCCCAGTCCCCAATGAAGCCAAATCCCTGAGCTCCACACCAGTTTTTCAACCACTGATTGAATCCCATGGTGCAGAACACCCTAGCTCTCCTATGCCATAGATGGCAGCACCGAGAAGGTTACCGTATGCTACTTGACCAAGGCCCCTCCCCAATTCCACAAACTCTTCCTGCACTTCTCTAATCCCTTTCTTAGCCAGGTTATTTGTCTCTAGGTGGACAATGACATCCAGCTCCCTCTCCTGTGCAGCTGCTCTGGCAATCCTGAGGATTTGCTCCCTGTCCCTCCAAGCCATGGCGCCAGGCAGGCACCTTACCTCCCTCTCCCCTTCCTCCCCCAGTTCTACCTTCCTAACAATGGAGTCCCCCACCAGGAGTTGTTTCCTTCCCCTGCAGGGTTCCCTGCCACTGTTCTGTGGGTCTCCTTTGTGGAGGTTCCCAGCATCCTCCTTGGTCTCCACTCTGGGTGCCTCCATAGAGGAACCACACTTTGCCAGAATGGCATAGGAATTGTGGAGAGGAACAACTGGAGGGATGCACCTCTGTTCCACCACCCTCACCCTCCCTGAGCCCACTGTGGTCCAACCGCTTCTCTTTCTTGGCAACCTCTGAGGCAACGGCAGTGGCACTGGTGGTCCCTGGATGGAAGAGGAGGTCCCACAAATCCTGGCCAACTCAGCCTGGAGATGAGCAATCTCCTCCCTCAGCCCAGAGAGGTGCCTACAGATGGGACAACACTGCATCCTCTATTTGTAGCCATGGACCATGTCAGCACAGAGCATATTCACTTATAACTCTGTGTCATCTTGGCCCAATATTATGTCAGCGCACTCTGTTAGTGCATGCTAACTGGCTGAACATTGCTTAGAGTCAGCTGTGTGCTATTTTTTGTGATGTGCAACAGGCTGCACTGCATCTGTGGCCATCTCTGAATCTAGCGACCTATTTCTATAGCTGTGGGTGGAGCCTATGGCCATCTTGCTGTTTGTAGCTGGAAAAATGGAGTATCAAGGAACACATATTTTAAAGTTTTCAATGTATCCTTCCACATCTACAAACCACTATGCCAATTGAAATAAAATACTCCCTTCCTTCTGTTTAGAATGTTGGAGACATAACTCCAAGCTGCTTATCAGATGGCCATTAGAAAACTGAAACAGCTTGTTAAATATTGGTTGTCTATTAAACTGGAGATTTGTTTACTCTTTTTGAAATGCAACAACTTGCACATTTAAATACTTAGCATTTAAACATTTTCTTGCTACAAACTTCAGTTGGGCAGGTATTGTCTTTCAAGAAAGAGTCATACCTCATAAATGTCACCCTTTCTCAGCAAATCTAAAAAGATTTACAGTTTTATAACCTCTTAAGACACTATCTGATAAACATTGTCTCAAACATATGCCAGTTCTGTGAACTATCCAGATGAGATATATAGCAATCAGCAAACATTTTTTACTATGCCTTTTGGGAAAAAATATATTGAGCTGCTGCAAATACACATACACACACACACACACACACACACACACACACTCACACATCATCCTCATCTAATATGTTATAAAACAATAAAGAAACTATTCATGTTAGTGAACACAGTTAATTCAGTTTACAGTAGATTTCATGTGAATATTTCTTATCCTATATTTTGTATATTGGATAGCGAAGGGGAGATGCTACATGTTGTCATAGGGATCTTCATTTACACATTTTTGCACTGTATTTACTCAGGATGTCCCAGATTAGATGCATATCTTGATTTCAGTGGGGTCATGATGTTATCATTTTTATAGTGTATTTATTCAAGGTAGCCTAGTCCAGATGTAAAATATTGTTTTCAGTGTGTTCTGATTTTATGCAATACAGCATAATATTGTGCAGATGTACAGCCCCACTGAAATTGAGATGATGCCATTTCTCCTGTGAACTATCCAGACTAAATATATAGCAATCAGCAGGCATATTCTAGGAAAACACATTGTAAAAATGTGTAAAAGGAAGACAACATTGAAACTGCCTCTCAGTAGATCTGCATTGTGCAAATACATTAGCTATAATGGGTAAAATCACACCCCAAAGCTCTCCACAGCCATTTTGGCTCTGACCAGAACATGTTTTAAATGTATTTATTTATTGAAATGTTTCACCAGGAAGGGCACACTGAGCAACAAGATGCTCATCTCACGGCGTGACCTGGGGATGGAAGCATGTAGCCAAATCAATAGCTACATCCTATTGATAGACTTTCAATGTTTCTGAAAGCAACTACATAAACACTTGTATTGCAGTTCTGTTGTTACCGTATTCTAATTGACTGTATTCACAGGCAATGTTTCCCTTCCCCAGTTCCCCAGGGTCATCCAGTACGGATCTGTTCACAACTCTGTATGCTTTTTCCAGGTAAAAAAAAAATCAATCAAAATAAATAAATAAATATGCAATGACCCCCTACCTATGAAAGGGGGATGGTTGTTACTAGTTGGTGCCCAGCAGAGGGATAGGGTGCCTGTGCATTGCCATCTGAGGGACAGGGTTTAATGGGAGATTAAGTAGTATTTGGAGGGTGCCCTTATGGAATCAGGAGGGTCAAAGAACTTAGAAGTATACACTGCCTTGTATATAAACTCTTTTGGGACTGTTCTCTTGTTCTGTTCTGGGTGTCTGTCCTATTAACAAATTCAACTGTGGAACACAAAGGGATATGAAAATTCCACTGACATATAACACAGTTTCCCGAGGCACAACTCATGCATCCAGTGCTACACCATGCTGATCTACTGAGAATGGACCCACCATATTCCATGATTGTCCTACATACTCAGTAGACACATAATTCTCACACTATAGTGATCTACCGAGGCCTAAACTGCCATATCCCAGATTATGAACTGGACATCGTAAATATGGGAAGCTGATTGGCTGAGAGGTTTTTGAAGCCATGATGATATCGGGCTACATCATCACGGCTTCAGAAAACCTCTGGCCACCAGCCTCCTCACTGACCGCGCAGTCTTCTTTATCTCCAGCAGTCCACAGTGAGTCAGACTTCCAGTCGGCTGCAATTAAAAAAAAAAAGAAAAAAGAACTCTCACCAGGTGCGCACACAACAGAATTCAGCACAATGGAAGCCGCTGGGAGCAATACTTTCAAAAGCAACATATCCAGCAGCATGCGAGTGGCAGCAATGGATGAGTAATTTTTTTCCTCTGAAAAGGACAAACGACAGACCCGCGCATTGTAGTCATTCTCACACAAACTGCGGCTCCCCCCAAAAAAGAAAGTTATGTCCCAGCTACATAGAAAACACTGCCAGTCTTGTCCTAGACATTCCTAACCATTCTAATAGCAGCTCTTACAATAACAGTATCACACCAAGACTCTACCTTTTTCTCGTTCGTTCATCATTAGCTCACCTCTCCAACTTCTATCTCAGCTTACCAGTCCTCAGCATCCAATTCCCAGAACAAAAATAATAAAAATAAAGTGCACTGTGAACAGAGAATATTTTAAAAAAAGAAAACTGCAATGGTAAGGAGCAGGTCACCCAGTCACCAGAGCTCCACTTCCTCTACCATGGCCAACAGCACCACCTGCTGCCCAGAGCCCTCCAGGAACTATTTTATTTAAAGGTATTCTTCCAACACCCCCAAAACACATTTTTAAAATGTTTCAATTTTTTTTTTACTTTAAAAAATATTTAAACCATTTCATAATAGTAATAATGCACTCCAGGGTGTGGTATATCATGGGATATTGTCACTTCTCGGGTCGTGCCCAACCACGTGAGGCGTGACGATATCCCATGATATACCACACCCTGTCATCTATTATTGCTTAATTATGAAATGGGCATTAAGAATCTTGACTCCTGATTGGTCAAGAGCAGCTTTCAGTCAGGCCATTATCCTAGCATAATGGCCTGGATGAAAGTAATTCCTGACAGTCAGACCTACTTACCACCAGCTATGGCATACCACTAGCTGTTCTCATTGACTGCCCACTTGCTGTTGCTGATTATCCGCTCATTGTCGCTGACTTCCCACTCCACTACTTCTGAGTCTCCATCCTGCTCTGGTGTCTGGAACTACTGTCCATTTCACCAGTTTAAAAACAAAAAGAAAAGAAAAGAAAAAGTAACATTCTAGTCTTTGACAAAAGCTGCCAACTGCAATTTAAATCAGTGGCTCTCACACATTTGCGTTTCTACAATTACACCAGCAGCTTCCACCCACTCCATAACTGCAGATTTAAAAGGAGATTTAAAAAAAATAGTCAGACTCCCACACTTGCTGGCAGTAATGAATGTTACTTTTCTTTTTAATTGCCAAAGTGAATAGCACTGACAGAGACTGCAGCAGGACTGGGACTCAGAAGTACTGCAGTGAGAAGTCAACCACAGTGAGCAGATAATCAGTGACAACAAGTGGACAGGCGCTACTTTTTCTCTTCTGAATTAATTCTCTATATTTCTTATTTTGCACAACTTTAAAACACACAAAGATATGTTTTATTATTTTTTTATTTACTATAGTATTAAGAACCTATTTCATTATCACAATAAGGCACTCTGGGGGTGTTATGATGGGATAATGGCCCATCTCAGGTGGTGGAAGCACTTGGTTTAGCCTTGTGCTTCAACCCACCAGATGCAGACTGTTATCCCACCATAACCCCACCATTGTACTTTATTGCTTAAATCTCATTGGGCATAGTCATTGGACTCAATCAACATATCATGGTGATACACTGAAGCTGGAACTGCCATACCCTACTGTTCCTTGGGAACCACTTGGTGTTTGCAACTCCCAGGGCATGGTGATGCACCATGTACTTAACTGTCATATCCTGAACCCCATGGGGCTCCATTTAGGCCTGAATTGCCATCCCCCACAATTTCTAAGGCACACTTGGCACAACCAATCCCTTTCTTATGGGATCCACTGAGGCCAAGTCAAGAACTAGTTTATTCTCCATTGTATGATGTGCGTCCACCAGGATCAAGTGCTCTGTGTGATATTTCACAGTTCAGTGTGTGACAAGTTGGATTAATTGCCATCATAACATGGGTACAAAATAATCCTGTATTCTAATTCATCCAAACAGGTCACCTGACCATTGATTAATCCCCAATATACCCACAGTTGCCCTGCTGGATCACAAAATTCTGATTGACAGCAATGTAAAGTGACCTTTGTAGATCACTCCACCAGAGAAGCATATAAAAAACTACAACCATGGCATCCTCATTAGGATAAATCCACCTAGTGGAGAACTACAACTACAGCGACCTCAGAAGGACAAACCCATTAGTTGGAAGGACTATTTTATTACAAATTCATGTTCACAGAGATTTATTTTAATATTCCTTTAGAGAAACCTCTAACATAACATTGCCCATGTTATAAGAGGATTAACCCACTGTAGGACATGGGTTTACTGAACATTAATCCATGTCTGGGTAGTTGAAATCTCTCGGCCCATGGTCTCATGCCTCACCCCCCCAGCATGGATTTTTTTATTTATTTATGACTTTAATGCTCAGTAAACCCATGCCCTGTTGTGGGTTAATTCTCCTTGAATTGCACTGTGTTTCTGTAGTATCCTGTGAGACACCACAGCCGAAACTAATATGAGAGCTTGATACAGCACTGTAACCTTCCCCCACTGCTTTGGAAAAGTATTGGTGGACTGGGGATGGAGTAAAACCGAACATAACAGCAATAATGTTCATTGAAAGGGGTAATGTTTCAGTTGTTCAATGGAATGAATTATTTTTAAACAGACTCTGCCTCATAGTAATTTTATATGCATTCTGTAGATAAAACATAGAGAAATAAAATGTGATGGCCAGGTCACCATTATTGTGAGTGCTTATAAAAATATTTTATTTTAGCTTACAGATTCACAGATTTCATAGATTTTTCCAAGTCAGTAGCAGTTAGCCATTTTTACTTGTCTCTTCAGTTAGCAAAGTCTAGTGTTCCCCTGGTTTTCATAATTATACCTGTATCTAGTTGTTTTTTAAACTGATCCATGTTTGAACTGCTAACCACCTCCTTGGAAAACAGTTCCACTTTGCCATCACCCTTTGATTGAACCAATGACCCCTTGCATTCCTTTTATAATTCTCCCCAGCGTTGGTTCATTGCCCCTTACGTCCCTTATTTGTTTTTCTTTTTGGCCAGGCTCAAGCACTCCCACAGATCTTCATTCTTTTAGGCTGTATGGACCAGACAAAGATTCCCCTCAGTGTTCTGAATTGATGTGAGTACATTCCCAGCTCATGCAGTTTCTCATTGTAATCCTTATCACTCACTACCCTAACCATCCTGGTTGCTCTTCTCTCCAATGCCTCCAGTTTCTTGTTATAAAATTTATTACTCAGTGCTCAAAATTGCACACAGTACTCCACATGCAGTCTTACCAAGGCTCCATAAAGTGGCATTATCACCTTAGTTTCTTTACTCCTTATGTTTCTAGCTGGTTACCCTTACCAATCACCTCTCTGCACTATCAAATTTCAATTTGTCAATAAATACTCCCAGATCCTTCTGTTCTTTTGTTACTTTCAGTTCTACTCCAGTTAGTCTGTACTTGGCCCTGGTATTTCTTGTCCAAAAGTGTATTATCATGCACTTGGCTGTGCCGGCCCAGTGGCGCTGAGGGCTGAGGCACTGGACACCTTATCTCACTGAACACCGGTGACTCAGGCTCAGAAACGAGCCCGGGCCATCAGAGGTCGGCAGTGGGGGGGGAGGGCGGAGCTGGATGGAGCTGCCAGCAGGCAGCTCTCCTCTCTGGGGAGGTGTGGTGGTTACCCTTGGCTAATGGCCACCTCCTGGTGAAGGCCAGGGACAGCTCAGGCCTAGAGGGTGCCAAACAATAGGCCAATGGGGTGGTTGATAGGGGTTGTTACCAGGGCCATATGGCACATGTGCACCTCCACACACATGTGCGCCTACTCCTGGGGCCCCGGGAGTAAATGGAGAGGAAAAACACACCAGCGGCAGGATGAACATCGACTCCCCACAGGCGCTGCTCCTGGACTGGGCATAAGATAAGCCCTGGTGATTCTGAGGGATGGGGCTGGGGGAGTCAATCAGATGGGGGCCAGTGGTAAGGCACAAAAATAGTCATAAAAAAAAATCATGCACTTGGCTGCATTAAAGGAGAGTTGTTTGTCTCTAGCCCACATTACTATCATATCAATTTTCAGTTGAAATTTTTTGGCATCCTCCAAGGAGTTAATCAGCGACCCTATTTTGACATAATCTGTAAACTTATCCATACATGACTACTGCAGTTAAGAGATGCCACAAACATACTGAACAACATTGGCCCAAAGAATGATCCTTGCGGGACCCCACTCATGATCCTTGCCAAGCTTGATAGTCACCCTTTCATGTTTAGCCTCTGTCTCTGATTTTCCAATCAAGAGCCTATCCATCTTAACAAGTTGTTAGTTATTGCCATATTGGCAAGTTTTTCCATTAACTCCTTGTAAGGCATAAAGTCAAAGGCCTTTGAAAAATCTAAATATAACACATCCATCGGGATTCCTTGATCCATAATTGGCTGTCTGGTTCAAAAAAATTCATAAGGTTCATGAGGCCAGGCATTTTTTTCTGACTCAGTGTTGCAGGGCATTCACTTGGCCAGTGTTCTCCAAAAAGGTATCAATAATGTCTTTTATTATTGATTCCAACATTTTCCCTAATATAGATGTAATACTGACTGGCCTATAGTTCCCTGTTTACCCCATCTCCTTTTTTAAAAATTGGAGTAACTAAGGCCAGTCTCCAATCATCCACAACACAATCCTGATCAATTGATATCTGAAATATTCACTAAGATTCATAAAGATAAGGTTTAGGAGCAGAGTGCAAGGCTCACGTAGAGCTGCTATCATTACCTGTAATATACTAGAGAACATTCTGTTGACATGTATTTATCTAATCAGTTTTTGAATATTTCTTTAGATTCACTAAAAACTACTGATGTGGATAGTGAGTTCCATGAATTTATTACTCTTTGGGAGAAACAGTTTGCCCTTTTTTTGTCATATGCTTTTTCCTACTCAACTGTAGTGGGTGCCCTTTAGTGTTGATATTAGTTTGTTTAAAGTCAATTATTTCCCAAGTCATCATGAGATCGCCTCTCATTCTCCTGGTTTGTAAGGGCATTAAATCAAAAAGGTTCAACCTATTCTCATAGCTAAGATCTTTAGCTCCTTGTATGTATTTTGCTATTTTTCTTTGAATTTTTTCAATACGTGCGATATCCTTTTTTCACACGGGTTCCACAATTGTGTGGCATAGTTTAACAGTGGATGTATGTATGCTCTATAGAGTGGTAGTATAACATCTTTTTCTTTAGATTTTATATTTCTTCTAATGGACCAGCAAACTTTATTCACTTTAATTAAATTTTCGGTAATTTGATTGTCAAATTCAAACTTATTTGATATGACTCCAAGATTTTTTTCAGTTTTTGCTTTATTTAATTGGTGTCCATTGAGGAAATATGTCTGCTCTTGATTTTTTGAATCACAATGCATAATGCTGCATTTGTGGATATTAATATATGAGCCCCACCTATTGGACCATGCAGTTAATTCGTATAGATCATTTTGAATTTGGTTTATTTCCATGGTATTTCTACATATTCCACCAATTTTGCAGTCGTCTGCATATTTTATAATACAACTGTCATTGTTAACAGATAAATCTGATAGATAGACCTGAAAGATAAACAGGGCCAATACAGATCCCTGGGGGACTCCACTAGACACTGGTTTCCAGTCAGAGACATGACCAGCTATGACTATGCACTGTGGACTTCCAGTTAGCCAGCTTTGAATCCAGTTGATATACCTTGATTGTATGTTCTTAGAATGTGGTTTCTGTATTAGGGCCCAATAGGACACAAAATCGAATGCTTTTTTAAAGTCTAAAAAATAACGTCACTTGGTATTTTGCTGTTGAGACTTTTGCTTGCTAGTTCTTAAAAACAACAAACGTTTGTGGTGCAGGACCTAGTTTTACAAAAAACATGTTGATTGTTGTCCAGAATCCCTAACTGAGCTATTTTATCCTTAATTATTCCCTCCATCATTTTACATATTACAGGTGTTAGATTAATAGGCTTATAATTGTCCACATTATGTTTTTTTTCATTTTTTGACAAGTGGTGTCACATTGGCTTTTAACCAGTTTGTTGTACATCTCCGGTCGATATTCCTTTTTTAAAAATAAGTTGTATAGGGAGGATAAGGTGATTTTAAATTAATTTAATCATATTTGTGGTTATATCATCTGGTCATGGGGAGGAGCCCGATTTTAAGGATTTTATTTTATTAGTGATTTCTTCCATATTAAAATTAATGTCAGATATATCAAAAGTTTTATTGGGCTTTAGTATTTTATTATAGGTGCTGAAAACTTTACAAAAATGATTATTCAATTGATTGCCATTTCTGTAGGGTCATTTATAGTACCTGAACATGTTTCAGGTGGTCCAACTTGACTTTTCTATTTCTTTAAAGAGTTTATATAGGTATAAAATATTTTGTCATTTCCTTTAGCAGCAAGATGTGCAAACTTTTGCTCCATACCTTGTTTTGCTTTTTTTTTATCATTTAACACTTTTTTGCCCCAGACAGCCCCCATCTGACCTACCCCCCAGCCCTGTCACCCGGAATTACTGGGGCTTACCTTATGCCAGGCCCAGGAGCAGTGCCTGCAGGAAGTCGATCGCCATCCTGCCACTGGCAATTTTTCCTGTTTGCGCCCAGGGGCCCCAGGAGTGGGATGTATGCATGTGGAAGCACGCACTAGTCCCACAGCCCCAGTAATGGCCCCTTTCCTCCCACCCCAGGCCTAGCGCCTGGCTCCTCCTGGCCTGTGCTGACCCCAGCCTCCACCAGGTGGCAGCCATCAGCTGGTGGAAGCCATTACCCCACCCCAGAGAGGAGAGCTTGCCTATCAGCAGCTCCATCCAGCTCCACCCTCCCCCTCATTGCTGGCCTCCGATGGCCATGGACTCGTTCCCGAACCCGGGTCACTGGCGTGCCATGAGGTAAGGCATCCAGTGCTTCAGCCCTCAGCACCACCGGGCCAGCATGTTTTGCTTTTTTAATTTCAATTTTACATAATTTTTTACTTTTTTTTTTAAATGCTTCCCAACATTGGTTAGATTTATGGGAAAGGTATTTTTTATATAGTCTTTTTTTTTTGTTTTTCATTTTAGTATTTTGTGAATTAATCATTTGGGTTTTATGGAGGTATTTTTGTGTTCAGTTGTCTGCGGTTTACATAAGTCTGCAGTATTTAACACTTTGTTTTTGAAGATTTGCCACATGTTTTCAGTACTCAGGTCTTTAAATAGTTCAGGCCAGTCATGTTTTAACAGAATTTTATCAATCATATTAATATTTGCTTTATTGTAATTGTAGATCTTAGTGATATTTTTTGATGTTACATTCTCAGAGGAAACTTCAAAGTTATGTTTATTTATTTATTTTTTAATTCTATTTATTCTCCCCTTACCACTGTCCTCTCTCTCCAGTGTGGTGTCTCAAGTGACTGGCTCTGCCCATTCTGCCTGAAGCGTGGTCTGCTCGTTCTCCAGTGGAGGGACACCCCTCACTCCTTGAGTAGCTTGCCTGACCCCTGGGTCTGTGTCCTCTGAGGAAGAACTGCCATCTCCTACTGGCACCCTGTCTATAGTATTGGAGGGCAGCTGTCACAGGAGGAGGGATCCAGAGTGGACATCCTGACACTCGGCGGTGGATGTGGGGCCATTACCACTGGACCCACCTTCACCTACCAGTGGAAGTAGGGCTCTTCTTGTTTCCATCCCTTCCCCGAACATGGGATGTGCAAAGTCCCCAGCCTGCTATGTGAGCACTCCCACACATGTCCAGAAGGTGACCACTCGGTGTTTCCCCTTCCCTGCATGGTCCCTACATCTGCACTGCATCCTGGTCCCCATCATGTGCTGCTAGCTGCTCAGGACATTCCCTCCCCTCCCAGGAGAGGAGAGCAGTCCTCTGGACACTCGATCCTCTTCTCTCCCACCGACTCCCGACATCCTGAGCTTGCTCCCAAACCCAGGTCGCTGGTCTGGCGTGAGGTATGGCATCCAGTGCCTCAACCCTCAGCGCCTCTGAGCCGGCTAAAGTTAATCATGTTATGATCACTATTGGCAAGTGGTATTGCTACTTTGCAGTTTTTTTATATCTATGTTTTCTGATCCCAGAATAATGTCAAGGATATTTTCACCTTGAGTTGGTATGAGAACATGTTGTTTTAATGATAGTTCATCACAGAGTCATAAAACCTTTTGAGAGAATATGTGTAGCTGATTTATTGACCCAATCTATGTCTCTGAAATTTAGATGTCCCGTAAATAATATTTCTCCCATGTCTGCTTCATTTTCTAATTCCTTTATGAGTTCTTCTGTAATTTCTTTGGTGGTGTTTGGGGGTCGGTAACATAACCCTATGACAGTTTTATCTAATTTTCCTCTATCCATTCATATCCAAATGGTTTCTGTGAGTGGAGATATTTTAATACGTTTAGTAACATCTATTGGGAAAAGGCCAGAATTTATGCATTAGGTCAGACCACCTTCTTTTTTATTATTTCCAGTGTGATAAAAGAGTTTATAATTAGGGATATGTCTGCCCCAGGTGTCTATTTGGCCACCAGGTTTCTATTATGGCCATATCAGGTTGATATGTATTATTCATCAATTTTATTAGTTAGTCTCTGAGCATTTAATAATAGTCTTTTTAATTTATTTCTTTTATGTTTTTTTGTTTAGTTGTATTTTGTACTTTTGTGGCTTTTGAAGGTTGTGTGGTAGTTGATAGACTATTTATTCCCCCCATAGTATCTAGTTTAAATCAAGGCAGGAAAATGTAGTTTGAAAATATAAACTAAGTTGAAGAGCTCCCTTTTTACTCTAGTGTAATCCATCTCTTGCAAATAATACTTTGTTATGGAAAAATGCATCCTAGTGATCAAGGAATAAAACTCCCTCTCTTATACACCATTTTTTTTAAATCTAGTGTTTATTCTCTGTATAGTGTGATTTTTTTTCTGGCAATGCACGTGGAATCAGTAGTATACCACAGATAGCAATTCTTCCTCTTTTGTCTTTTATTTTTTGTGTCAGTTCAATTAATTTGTAACATATATCCTTCTTGTGTGTTCATCCTTTATTATTAGTGCCTATGTGAATGATATTATTGATTTCCTATATGTTAAATGTATCTATTCTTTCAGAAAGGTCCAATATTTTGCTCCTGGTAATTAAATGACGTTGTTATTTAACTTGTTATCCTGGTGTATGTTGGAATCAGTATTTTTAATTTTTTTTTATTTACTGTACTTTATTGCGCCGCCTGTCACTGGTACCTCCTTTTCTCCCACCCCCACATTGGCTGTGACTCCCTGATACCTCCTGGCTTACCCCCCAGAGCAGGGTTGCGGCACTGGCCCTAAGTGCTGCACTCAGTGGGATAGGTCAGGGAGCCAGCCTGGGAGCTGATCGAAGTGGAGGAAAAGGCTTCATCTAGGTGGCAGGCAGTGGTATTTTCCCCTGGTATACAAGGGTGGGGACGTGCACTGATGACCAGCATCCACCCCACCTCCGAACATGTTAGCGTCAGCATGTGCAGTACACCCAGTCTTCGGTAGTTGTCTGTATAGCACTGGACACTCTACCACCCTCCCCCCCTGGAGAAGGAGAACAGTCATTGGATGCTCAATCCTTCTCCCCCCAGCCGGCCTTCCGATGTTCTGGGTCCGTTCCTGAACCCGAGTCACTGGCATTGCAGGTCGGCACCTTGCCCCTGCGCCAGCGGGCCAACCCATGTGGGAATCAGTATAGCAGACTATGGAATCACCAATTACTTTATAATGTTTTTTAAATAGAAGAGTATTATCAATTTCATTGTTTTCAGTATAGTTCTGATGTTGTAATGGAGAGAATCTGTTTGATGTCCTAATATCAGAAATTTGTGTGGGGTCATTTGGTAGCACTGATCCTAAATATACTTTCTGTGCATCTCTTGTCTTATCCATATTGTGCACGCTCTGTTTTTATTTGGTAGCTTTTTTGATGCTTTTGTTTAGCCATACTGGTATATGTCCCTTTTTGTTACATTTCTTAACTGTTGGTATATATTTGTTCACACAATCTGTCAGTTTACTCTTTGTTTATCCCATTTTTCTTTCAGTGAACTTCATTCAAAGTCTCTTTCCCAGTCCCAAGCCTGCAATATATTCCTTATTTTGTTAAAGTTTGCTTTATTTGAACATTGTATAACAGTTGCTTCTTCCTGTTTTGTTCTTGTTACTGTGATATCAAACTGCACCATACTGTGGTTGCTCCCTAAATAGCAGCTTCCTGACCAAGCAATCACTTATTTCCTCTTCCATATGGCCCAGTAGCAAGTCTAGGATTCCCTCCCCTCTTGTATTCCTTTTTCATGTAATTTACTAGACTTAGTTTGTCAATAATGTCTAGAAATTGCTCTTCCATATTCATTTGTGGGTTTAATATTTTCCCAGTTGATTCCTGGGAAATTAAAATAGCCCAAGATTATTAACATGTTACTAATTTCCTGTTTCTTTAAGACACTCAAGAAGTTTTTTGTTTCTTCTTGTGTCAAAGACACAAAGACACAAAATAGCATACTCCAATTGTAATCTTTTCATTTACTACCAAGATTATATTTACCCATATTTGTTCCTCAGATCTTCTATTTTCCATTTCTATTTCCCTAACATCTATTCCTTCCTTAACAATCAAAGCTACTCCTCCTTTTTTGTTTTGTCTGTCCTTATGTAATACTTAACCACAGAACCATAGCATCATGATGGCAGAAAAGGACATAGCAGCCCGTCTAGTCTGCCCTTTCCCCACTTCAATCACTTCCCTTTACACTGGCCCCCCCTTCTCCCCCCACTTCTCAATCTCATATGTCTGTCCTACACTCTTTTGAAACCCTCCACTGCTTCCGTCCCAACCACTTCCCTTTGGTGGTTTGTTCCACACCTCCACCACCCTCTCTGTGAAGAATTTCCCCCTCACATTGCCTCTGTATCCTTCCCGTCTTAGGCTATGCCCTCCAGATTTAGCGCCCTCCTTCATTTTAAATAATAACTCCTTCACTGTATTGATCTCTTTCAAGTATTTAAAGGTCTCAATCGTGTCCCCACTCTCTTCTGTTTTCCAATATGTATAAGTCCAGCTCCCTACACCTCTGCTCGTATGTCTTCCCCTGCATACCTTGCATCATTTTGGTGGCCCTCCTCTTAACCCTTTCCATACCCACTATGTCCTTGCATAGGCACGGTTTCCAGAACTGTACCCCATACTCTAAGTGCAGCTTCACCAAAGCTTTGCACAAGGGCATCAGTACCTCTCTCCTTCTGCTAGTGATGCCTCTCCCAGTGCATGCCAACATTCCAATTGCCTTTCCCACTGATTTGCTGCATTGGTTACTTGACTAAAGGTTGCCAGATATAATGATCCCTTGCTCCTGCTCCTGCTTTGTTTTTTTTTATTTCCTCTCCCCTAGTGTATATACTGCTCTTGGGTTCTTATGTCCCAAGCGCATCACCACACACTTTTTGGTATTGCACATTAGCTGCCTGGTCTTGAAACACTCCTCCAACCTCTTTAGGTCCTGTCTAATAACTTCCACCCTCTCAAGTGTCCACCCTATTGTAGATTTCCATATCTTAAACAAATAGGCACACCCTTCCCTCCAGCCCTGCCTCTATATCACTGATGTAAATATTGAATTGAATGGTCCCTAGTATGCACCCCTGGGGCACCCCCACTCTTCACCCACTCACTCTGGAGTGAACCCAATTCACCACCACCCTCTTGTTTCTATCTGCCAACCAATTGTTCACCCATCTTGTTATTTTTCCTCCCACCCCTATGCTATCCAGCTTATTTGCCAGCCTTGTGAGGGACAATGTTGAAGGCCTTGCTGAAGTCCAGTTAGGCCAGGTCCACCGTCCCTCCCTCATCAACCACCAGTGTAACCCAATTGAAGAAATCAATCAGGTTAGTCTGGCATGACCTCCCATTTGTGAACCTGTGCTGGGCATTGTCCTGCAGGCCACTATCCACCAGGTAGTTCACCACATGTTTCTTTATTAGTGCATCCATCACCTTCCCTACCACTGAGGTGAGGCTAACCAGGTGATGGTTTTCCACTATCTCCTCACTGCTCCCCTTGTGCAGTGGCACCTCATTCACCCTCTTTCAGTCTCCTGGGACCCATCCTGTATCTAGTGATAAGTTAATAAGTCTTGTCAGTGGGGCAGCGAGCTCCTCCCTCAGCTCCTGAAGTACCCTTGGGTGCAGACTGTCCAGCCCCACTGCCTTGTCCACTTTTAACCTGCCTTGCTCTTCCCTCACTCTGTCCAAACCGAATGGGCTAGGATCCACCTTTATGCCCCCCCTTCTCCTTCAGCTGTGGTCCCCAACATCATAATGATGAAGCAAAAGTAGTTTTTCAGCTGTGCATCCTTCTTTAAATCCCCCTTCAGTTGTATCCCTCCCTCCCCCCTTAGGCACACTATTCCCTGCCTAGCCTTTCTTCTTTCCCACACATATCTGAAAAAAGTTTTGTCCCCCTTTCTGGCCTTATTAGTTATTCTCACCTTGGTGTCAGCTTTAGCCCTCCTTATCATCTTCTCTGCTATCTTTCTCTTCTTTGTATATGCCTCTGTCTTCTCCCACTGTGTCATCTTATATTTCCTGAAAGCCTTCTGCCTATCCCTGACCACTTCACTGCACTTGTAAGCCAGTGTGATCTCCTCCTTTTCTTGTTCTTCCTCACCTTCTTAATGCAAATTTCCATGGCTTTCAGTAACCCCCCAATGGCTTCGCATAACTCCTCCACTGCCCCCAGATTCTCAGTTCCTGTCATTTCCTCCCTAACCATCCTCCTCATTCTGTCAGACTCCTCCCTTTTGAAGTCCATAACCCTCATGGTTGTCCAGTTCATCTCCTTCCCTGTCCTAGCCCAGAATGTTACTGTCTTGTGATCACTATTATCTAACCCTTCACCCACCTCTACTTCCTCCATGCTCTCTACATTTGTGAGAACCACATCCAGCAGGTTATTCTCCCAGTGAGCTCCCTAACCAGCTGCTGCATGAATACTTCTTGTAGCATCTCCAGGATCCCCTGCTCCTCACTGAGGTCACAGCTGGGATCTCGCAGTCCATGTCTGAGAGCTTTAGGTCCCCCACTAGCAGAATTTCCCCCCGTGGGCCATCTGTGCAACTGCCTGTACCAACTGTCTGTCCCCATTCCTCCCCTTGCATAGGGGGCCTGTACACCACCCTTAGCCTTAGGTTTTCCCCATTCCTTTTGTCAAGTGTTGCCCACAGAAACTCTGTCTCCCCTTCCACCTCTTGCCCTTCTGTTGCCCCGATGTCTTCTTTGATATATAAAGTGATCCCCCCTTCCTTCCTGCTCTGTTCCTCCTAAACAATCTATACCATGGGATAACTGGTTCCCAGGTATGATGCTCCATCCACCAGGTCTCACTAATTGCTATGATGTCCAGGCCCTCTTCTCTCATGATGACCTCCAGGTCTGCCATGTATGTGGAAGGCAGAGGAACACAACAGCACCTGAAAAGGATCTTGGGATTTACATTGCAGACAACTTGCTAAGTTCACAACACACTAATGTGACAGTTGGCAAAGCAAATAAAATTGTGTGGACCATTAAGAAGAATATTAGGTCCAGAGCCCCTGAGGTCCTTATACCTATTTATAGATCACATGTCTGCCCCTACTTTGATTACTGCTCACAGTTTTTGTGCTCATATCAAAAATATGACATATATTACTTAGAAATGGTACAAAGGAAAGTAACCAAGCAGGTTGCAGGTTTTAATAAGATCCAATACAATGACATTTTGGGCAGGTTAAAGCTGATGTCACTTGAACAAAGAAGGTTATGAGGGGACCTGCTATTGATTTGGAATATTATAAATGATCCTTACCTATTTACTGAAATGGGTTTTGAATTCAAACAAGATATAGCAAACATGTGAGGACACCTGCTTCAGCTATGGTGCATTAAACACAATAGTAATTGGAGAAAACATTACTTCTTACAATGAGTAGTTAACCCCTGGAATGCTACTCCACTAGAAATTATACTTAGGAAAGATAAACTCATTTTTAAAGATTGGATACACAGATAATGGAGAAAAGAGAACTGCATTATTATGGGACATGAGTATGGGAGCTACCTATGTGCACTGATTGCCTTCAGTACCTCAAATCTCCTTAGTATGAACTTTTTGGTAGAATTTAACTACATCCATTTAAGGACCAGGATGAATTAAGCCTTACATACTTATTCTCCTTGTACACTTTGAGCAAAGGAATGTGTAGTGGTAACAGTTAGTTATTCTATGTCACGTTTTGTGGGTATGGACACAATCTATTTCATTCCAGAGAAAAACTTTCAAGAATAATCACTACATAGCAGAAGCTAGCCATGCTAAACTCCATCTCTGGCTCAAAACTTTTGATGGCATGCCTCTTTTAAATATCACTTACTTCAAGTACCTCAGAGTGTGGTTGGATCAAAACCCCACTTTATGCTTAGGGTTGCCACCTGTCAGGTTTTTTACCTGGTGATCAGGTTTTCAGGGTCCTTATCAGCTAATCCAGTTTTGCTCTGTGCTGGTCAGGTTTTTGAGCCATTTTGAGTGCTCACATACTTTTGAAACCAATTTTGTCATATCATTCATTGTTTCAGCTACATGTCCAGGTTACAGACAAGTTCTGTTGTCAATATAGCCCTTTGTTTGTGAAGCAGTCAGTCTGGGAGGTGTAACGTATGGCCATTAACACCATTAGCACTTACTTAACCTAATCTTTCCACTGCATCATAAACTGGCATAGCAGCAGAGCCACCCCCACCTTTGTAACAGCAACACAGCCAGTTGTCTTCCACTTTCATTTGCTGGTAAACATTTTCATCTCTAACAGAATTTAGGCATTTTTAAATGTTTTAAATATTTTTTTCCCTCAAGAAAAAAAGTATGGTCAATTCTTTGGCTTTGAAATAGTACTGTGGACATGAACAGGAAATGGAGCCAGAAAAAGATAAAAGTACACATTACAGGAAATAATTTTTTTATTATGTATTATTATATACCATGTATACTGTTGTATGCTATTTACAGTATTTCCCTTGTCTCCCCCAGAGCATATCTGTAAATGAGATTTACTTTATCTCTGTATGTTTATCTGGTAAACCAATGTCAATAAATAAATAAATACAGAAATAAATAACGAGAAAGAATCTAGGAAAGTAACAGGTACAGTACAGTATCTTAACATTTTTGTTGAACTGCTGCTTTAAGTGTTGTCTTTTACTAATATAACAAATGGCCTTCTAGGAGGAACAATGCATGATGAGTCATGAAAAGTGGTGGGGCTAGGGGTGGAGCTTAGGATTCGGTTTTTGCTTCATCCAAAGGTGGTGACCCTACTTATGCTTGGTGTGCTACAGTATATTGCAACAAGTCCTGCCTCCCACTACAGGTCTGCCATAAGATTATCCTCAAGAAGACATTACCTGTGTTTGACTACACAGATATGATCTATAGTGCCACCTCTAAGGATACCCTAGCCAGATTGGACAATCTCTTGCACTTCTGCTACTTCACCACTAACTCTTCATCATCATACATCATTGCTTCCTATACAGTACCTTAATCTCTCCTTCACTCCAAATTGTGATACCTTTTTCATTTCTACTTCCTCTTTTCTAACATTTGGGATTTTCCCTGCCCCTTTATCTCCACTCTCACCTTTAATTCTGTTTTTCTATTACCCTCCTTCTGCTTTCTTCTTCTCTGCCTCCTGCTGCACAACCTTGTTAGGCCAGTGTGCCATTTCTGTCCACTTCCCCAGCCCCTGGAAAAGCCTTCTCTCCCACATCTATATGTTATCCTTGTACGTCTCTGTCAAACAGCTCCTCAGAACACACTTTGCTTTTTTCTCTGTGTGCTATTAACCCCATAGTTGTCCTATAGGCATCTACTACAGTACATTAGGGTAGCTTTTGCACTGTTTGTTCTAGCCATTGCACTGTATTTGTTACACAGTTTGTTAGCCACTGTACTGTATACTATATTTTCCACTGTATGCTCTTACTTCTGTATTTTGCACAATATCCTTTTTCACAAAAGTCACCCTAGCCAACATTATTGTTTATTGTATTTTGCACATAATGTCGTGTCCAATGTACTATAGTGTTTTTTAGTTTCTCTGTTTTCCCACTTCTCACTGGCCATCCCCTTCTGCTAGGCCATCCTAGCCCCATCATCCTCCTGTCCCCAGGACTTACTTCACTTCTTTGTTCTACAAGAGTTTACTCCCTTTGGTGGGGCTCCCCAACTCCCCCCACAGAATGTGTTTGGTCTGGTTCCTGGGTAGCTAGGTGTGAGGCCTCGGAGCATCTAGTGTCATCCCACCAGATGAAGCATTTCCATATTTCTGTCCTAGTACCCTCTAGGATGTCAGTGGCTTGGGTGTGCAGGCATGCACAGTGTGGCACTTGCTGATGCCTTCCCATTAGCTGCTCTGACTGCACTGCCACCTGTTATCACCCAGATAGCAGCATGGCAGCACAGCTGGCTGTCCCTCCCAGAGGAGGAGGAGGGCATCTTCTAGGATGCTCAATACTCCTCCCCAGCCAGCCTCTGATGACTTGAGCCTGTTCCTGATCTTGGGTTGCTGGCATGATGAGGGAAAACTGCTACTCCCTTTGTAACCTTCCCCCACGTAGCACCTAAAAGTGAGCCTTGTCTCAGTGTGCCTTTACAGATACTTAAAAAAAATACTCAAATCAAAGGATTACAACTATAATATGTACAAAAAATGTTTTACTAAGCACTTTTGAAATTTGCATTATGATATCCATGAACCCCAGGCACCAGCATCCACTACAACACATTATCGTAATATGAACTCATACTCTGTTATAGGAGTGTGGTAGCACCCATATAGTTAGTTGAGTTTTCTGTTCAATGTTAAATCCCAGTTTTTCACCTTAATAACTCTGATGTCATTGGACAAAATAAACTCAAAATTTGGCATGCGAGGACAGGCTGTCAGAATCTCAAGACGTGAAAAGCTTACTGATGGCATCTTGTATGGTTTTCAAGATATGGAGCACAAAAAAATATTTTTAACATTGTGTATTTTTTCCCTTATCTACAGCCTAGATGGTGTGGAATTTTTTTATGATGTTTTCTGGTTTGAAGGGACCTGTGCCAAGGGTGTGCCTTTTGAAGGTTTGGGGAAAATATATTATGCTGTTTTAGACTTACTGTATAACAATTTTTGAGTTAACGTTCAAGTTTGACTGATAAAAAAAAAAATTGTGGTCAAAAGTAAAAAAGTCTATCACGAAAGTTTAAAAAACATATCGCGAGTACTTATTTCCCTGATTTACTTGTTGTAGGGTGAAAATACTAATCAAGATGGCCGCCATTTTCTTTTTACATTTCTAAACTTACAGACAATGGGCCTTATGCACAAATGGGTGCAAGTTATGCACAAAATGTGCATAACCCACCTGCACAGCACTGCACCTAAGGACAGGTGCACATCTGGGATATGCACAATGGATAATAATAATAATAATAATCTTTATTTAATTATGTGCCTTTCAAAATGTCAAGGCGCTATACATAAAAGTTAATAAAATCAATGACATGGAACAGCAATATAAAATAGCATAAAACAGTCTGTAAAAATCATTTTTAAGTGAGATTAATTAGAATAGGCCTGGTGCCATAAAAAAGTTTTGAGTGCCTGTTTAAAACCCAACATGATCATGCACTCCTGATGTGCACTTGTCTGTGGTGTCACCCCCCGGGCATGTAGGATTCCACATGGTGGCCAGGGGTGGAGCCATGGGTCTGGCTGGGCATTAAATCAGATGCCCATCCTGGACAGGGAGTGGATCCCCTGAGCAAAGGGGTGTGGGTCTGGGTGTGTGAATGCCATCTGCAGGCACCTGGACCTACACACACATGCTGCCATTACAGGCCAGTGATTGGTGGTCCCCCACACTGCAGGGCCAGCACTGGGGACAACAGTGCAACCCCTCCACCCATGCCCCTGCCTACAGCAGGCCAGCCCCATGCTGGACTACTGTCACCAGTGACCACACTCACCCATGATCACTCTGACAGCCAGACAGACTGGACAGTGCCCCCTGGCACCAACCCCACCACCATCACCCCTGTACCATTGCAGTGGTGCCACCCCTGAGATGACCGGTGGCACTGCCCTCACCTCACTGCCATGGCTACCAGCCATCTGGCATACATGGGTGCACATACACTGTGCACCACTGTTTTATGCAGATGGCCAGCGGCCATGGTGGTGAGAGGGAGGGCAGTGCCACCAGTCATCTCAGGGTGGCACCACTGCAGCAGTATGGGGCAGGGGTGATGGGGGTGTATTGCCATGTCCAATGGGTGCCACCATGTGGTGGGGTGGGGGGCTCAGGACCATACAAGGGTGGTGTGTGCTGTGTTGGGGGTGCCCATGCATGAACTGGGTGGTGGGTTGGGTACAATGATGGTGGCACCATGTGCTGTGCTGTGTGGGCACACACCCAATTGGATGTCCCAGCCCTCCCCATCTGCCTTGTGGGCTGGGGCAGCATGGGGTGCTGCTGCATAGCCCTACTGCATCTGGCAGGTGATATTGATGGGGGTCTGCAGTGGGTTATGGCAGGGTCCCAGCTGTCATACCCTGCTCCACACTGTGCCCCGCTGCAGATCACACTATGCACCTTTGTGAGTGGTGCGTAGTGCCAGACCACCCCCTCACCAGCCCCCAGCACATTGCTCCTCGTGCAGCCAGGGGATCGGGTGCATATGTACTGTGTACCTCCTATGTGCATGCTGCATGGGGGCGTGTAGGGTGCAGAGTGGTTGTGTGCCCCAGTTGCGCATGTGTAGCCACTCTGCATGAATTGTGCATAGGGCCCATGGAAAATAAAAATAAGAAAGATATCTGTTAAGGGAAATAAACACCTGAACCTAGCCAGATGGCATTTCTGTGGGGATTTGAACATTTTTATCTACTGGGTTTATGAGGTGGGGTATTAAGATGGTTATGCTTGAAGTCTGTTGTACAGATATGGTAAAATGCCCAAGCTGTGACTGAATGTTTCAGTATTTCCAGGTTCTCACATAAGTTCACTAATTTTCAATATTTTTACTCCAAACTTTCAACATGCAATATCCATTTTTCCATGCCACCTAATAAATGTGACAGGTGTCATTTTTTTAAATCCTGGATGAGAAGGGTTTTTGCACTTGTGGTGCAAAATGACATTTCAGCCAGTACACTATTAACGATACATGTCATGTTTATAAAGGCAGTCATAAATTGACTATCACGAAAATTTGGGGTCAAAATAAAACCAAAAAAGAGTGAATGTCTGAAGAGTGAATGAGTACTGCATGTGTAAACAGTGAGTGTATGAAGAATTAATGCATACTGAATGCGTGGAGTGAATGTGTACTGAATGTGTGAAGGGTGAATGTGTAACAAGTGAATATGCCAAGCCCTGCACTTCTGGAGGTGGATGGAGTCTTCCCATAGTGCATGACCAAAGGGCCCTGCACCTCTGCACCTGTTCACGCAGGTCCCAAAGGCACCTACATGAGTGAGCACTATGGTTGACAACCCATGGAACACCTCACCACTGATTTGTTAAGACTCCAGAGACCACAAAACCCTAATATTTTTTTCCTTTTGCTGCTTGGCAGGCAAGGGGTTAGGGTTGGAAACCCTAACACCACATTTCCCTACTTTAGTGGCATTAAGTTATCTTAACTGGTGCATTAACAACATTTTTTGCTAAGAATATGGTTATATACGGTATACAAAATATATATAATTGCCTTACACATAATATGCCATTTATCTTCATGAGTGAGCGAACAAGAAAATACCTAGTGAGTGTCAAAGCAATCTATGAAGATCCTGCCCCCCCAAATTAAAATAAACAAGATATTCTGAGTCAGGGGATTATTTTTTGTTCAGTTTATACTTAAGCAATAATGCACGACAGGGTGTGGTATATCATGGGATATCATCACGCCTCGGGTGGTTGGGCACAAGGCCGCAGGCTGAGTGCATCCAACCACCTGAGAAGTGACGATATCCCATGATATACCACACCCTGGAGTGCAATATTGCTATTATGAATAGGAATACAAGTTTTAGCAGTAAAAAAAAAAATCTTTTAAATCGTTCTGAAAATGTGTTTTGTGAGGTGTTAGAGGAGTACCTTTTAATAAAATAGTTCCTGGACAGCTGTGAACAGCAGGTGGCACTGTTGTAAGTTGAGTTCATGGAGAAGAGGTGTACTGCATGTCTCTCTCAAAATGTTATCTGTGGCAAGCAGGAAGCAGCAATGTAAAATGGGAAGAATGGACATCTTCCAGTAAGTCATCTGGAAATGTGATACTGTCACTTGGACGGCTGTTAGTACTGTTAAGAAAACAAGTCATGGGCCAGTTTTGGATCCTTTACTGTTTTTTAAAAAAATACTCGCTCAAGGCATGACTCACGCCATTCTTGCCCTATACACAGATACGACGTGCTGTGTGACTGCCACCTAACGTTACGTTTCTGTGGGGAATGGAACCGTAGGATGCGGAGGATGTTTTTGGCAGCTTGGCCGTTGTTTTCCCGGCTCCCAGCAGCTTGTGCTGTGCTGCATTCTGTCATGGGCAGATTTGTGAAGAGTTCATTTTTAAAAAAAAAATAGCGGTGAACTGGATATCTGACTCGGATTGTGGGAGATGAGGAACACTGCGCGGTAAGTGAAGAGGCTGGTGGCTGGAGGTTTTCTGAAGCTGTGATGATGTAACTCGATATCATCACGGCTTCAAAAACATCTCGGCCAATCAGCGACGTCCATTTATGATCACCAGTTCATAATTAAGCAATAATGCCAGACATGGTGTGTGTCATGCTGGGATAACTTCGCGCCTCAGGTGGTTGGGCATGAGACCACAGGCCGAGTGCATCCATTAACTGAGGTGTGTGATATCCCAAATGACACACACCCTGGAGGGCATTATTGCTATTATACAATGGCTTGTTGTTATACAGAATAAAAAAAATCATTTTAAAGATGTTTTTGTGTGGAAAAATATTTTTGTTTTAAAAAAATGGAACAATGAAGCACATCATCAAGCACATCAAGCAACACATAATCAAGCAAAAGTTCATCTACAGGTTCACAATGAGGCTGAGACTAGACTTGTGATGTTGTACTGGGATAACATCACGGGTCCAGCCCAAGACTGACCAATCAGAGTCCAGGACTTTTTTTTGCCATTGTACAATACATATTGTCAAATATAAATATTTACAATTAGTTTGTATGTAGCCATAATGATTTATTGAATATTTAAAAATAAGTACATAAAACACATAGCAACCATGGATTGTGAAACTTTCTGTAAAAGCACACGATGACAAACACACAAACAAAAAGCAGTGGAACTAGGAATACAATACTTAAATATTTAGAGATTTTGATAATAAATGTTAAAAAGACAATAATAAAAGCACTGGGCTGGTGACACAGAGGGCTGAGGCACTGTGCATCTTACCTCTGAGCTCAGATTGCTGGGGGTCAGCGTGGGGGGTAGTACTGGATCAATTAGCAGCCAGGCAGCTGTCTTCTCTCAGGTAGGGGTAGCAGGATGACTCAACTCTTGGCTGCCATGAAATGGAGGCCTGGTGGTAGTAGAAATGCATGAGCGGCAGACTGTAGTCAGGGGTCAGAGAAACTGCAGTTCAGGATGCATGTGTACCACCATACATTTTGCAACCTGTGCCAATATGGCTTAGGGGAAGAATAAGGAAACAGGGACCAGAGGGTGAAATGACACCCTATGCACTTCCCTGGATCTGCACCACCATCTGGAGCATCTGGATATGAACTCATAGAGTGGGAGACAGACAGTCCTTCTCTCTCTGGCCCCTCCATGGGGGGCAATCCATAGGGGACTCCCTACAGGTAGGTCTGGGTAAGTGGATCCCAGCAGTGGGGGTGAGGACAGGAGCCAAGGAGCTGCCTAAAGAGTACAAACGTATATGAAAAAAGGCAATAGTGGAAGAATAATGTATGGATATTCCTACAGACACTGTATGCAGCTAAAAGAAGAAAATATAGATAGCTATAATTTAAAGATGATAAAGACAAAATTATTACTGCAACATCTAAATGTTTATAATAATACAAATTTTTGTAATCCAGACCATTTTTTCTCAAAAACAGATATCTCATAATTCATACTGACTGGCAGAATGTTTTTCAAGAATAATGGAATGTAATAGACAATCATGCCATTCTTTACAGGATGTAATATTGTCATTTTCCAGTTTTTCAGAATAATTTGTTTTGCAGTTATAGCTATCATCAATACAACATTATTATTATTATTATAATTACCGAGTCACATTTTTTCCCACAGAAAAGTGTGTGTAAATTGTCATTATAAAGGAGTGTTTATAACAGTAATCATGCGCCACCTTTCTGTGGCAAAACCCCATGAGCCAGAGCATCTTGTGCCCACTGAAGCCATCTCTCCCTCTCCCCATCCTCATCTGACTTTTCTTGCATACCATGGGCTTCTTTTTCTTACAAAAGTGACCTACCCCCCCAAATACACATGATTCCTATCAGCAGCCCCTCTCCTTCTGTTTTTTTTCTTGTCCCCCCACCCTCTGCAGGTCACATGATACAGTAACCACAGAGACAAGAACCTTCTTGAAGACCACCATAGCAACAGCACCCAGGAAAAACAACCTTCACAAACCCTTAGCTTTCCTCTTTTAAAAGTTTAAAAGTTAAATGTTTGACTATCTAGCTGCTTAATTATTGCTGCTGTTCCAATCATTGTTTCATCTCAAATAAAAAATGGCACTGCTCCAAAAAGGTAGGACAAGCTTGAGTCCTTCACACTCAGCAGGACACATTTTACATAATTGTTGAGGCAAAAAAATACGACCCAACAACTGTATAAAATAAAATATGGGGTGGGGTGTGTGTGTAAACTCAAAGTTTACGCACACACCACCCCATATTCTATATTATTATTATTATTTGAAACCTATTTAGGAACCAAGCCCAATACACATGCTTCAATAGTAAGGAGCTCACTCAGACCCAGTACCCTCCAACTCTCTTTGATTTTTCCCCATAATGATGCTACTTAAGGACAATTCCAAAAATATGTTTCATATTACCTGGATGTACAATAAGTCATCATTATTCATAGTCACATACACCCTCTATTGATACTGAGGTAAGGATCCTAGCTGAGAGGTTTAAATGTTTAATTGGCAAGCATTTAAACTAGCCAAGGGGGCAGGCACTGAAAAGGAGCAGGGAAATCCCAGCCTCTCCCCACAAAACACAATAATTACTGAGGTAAACACCAAGGTAGAGAAGTCATTAGGGAGCAGGACAGAGGTAAATGTAAAAAAAGGCAAAGGCAGTAAGGACAGGAATGGGGCTAAAAGGGGTAAGGCCATCAAAAAGTGGAGGGTGATGAGTACCAATGCCCGTAGTTTGTGTAACAGGCTCCCTGAACTAGTGGCCTTGATGGAAGATGGTTGCCTGGATATTGTGGCAGTCACAGAAACATGGTACACAGAGAACTATGACTGGGATATCAACATACCAGGATACACAATCTAGAGGAGGGACAGGGAGGGTAAAAGAGGAGGACGAGCAGCTCTCTATGTAAAGGAAGGGACCAAAGCAACAGAACTAAAGAGTAAACAGGGAGCAGATGAGACACTCTGGGTCACCTTGGAGACAGGAAATGGCACCATGATCCGCATGGGGGTTGTATACAGACCCCCATCTCAGGGGGAGGGAATGGACAAGGAAATGATACAAGGCTTCCTTAAAATGGCAGAAAAAGGGGAGATATTGTTGATGGGGGACCTGAATATGCCAGATGTTAACTGGAGCACCTTTGCTGCAGGCACATCCAAGAGCAGGGTCATTCTTGATGCCCTATGGGGGGGGCATGCATCAGACAGCTAGTATTGGAACCCACTCATGAGGGAGCAGTCTTAGACCTGGTACTCTCAAATGGGGACGGAGAAAGAATCTCAGATTTAGAAGTGGGTAGCCATCTGGGAACAAGCGACCACCAAACAGTGTGGTTCACTAAACACAGCCATACAATCAAGCCATACAAAAGCAAGAATATTGGACTTTAGGAGGGCTGACTTTGGGAAAATGAGAGAGTGCCTCAGAAAAGCACTAGCAAACAGACAAGAAGGAGGGTTGGAGGAACAACGGGGAGTAATCAAAACAGCCATCACAGAGTCAAGTCTTGTGTAAAGCAAATCAACAAAACACAATGAAGGAAAACCGCTATGGTTCTCAAAAGAGGTGGAGGAAGGTTAAGGAGAAAAGGATAGCATTCAGGAAACATAAGGAAACACAGAAGGAGCAGGACAGAGAACTTGATCAGTTAAAGCAGAAAGATGCTGGGAAGGCAGTCAGAATAGCAAAGGCCCAAACCGAGGAAAGGATAACCAACTCTGTTAAGAAGGGGGATAAGACCTTTTATAGGTACATTAGGGAACAAAGAAAGACCAAAGGAGGGATACTGAGGCTTAATAAAGGGGAGGGAATGTGGGTAGAGTGACAGTGAAAAAGCAGGGATACTGAACAAATATTTCTGCTCAGTATTCACAAAGGAAGAGGAGGGGGAGGTACCTAAACCAAACAAGAGAAACAATCTGAAGACAGAGGTTGATACCAGTCCATTTACAGAAGAAAGGGTTCTGAAAGAACTAATAAAATTGAAGGTGGACAAAGCAATGGGGCCTGATTGGATTCACCCAAGAATTCTAAAAGAACTAAGGGTAGAACTAGTGACACCGCTGACTACTCTCTTTAACAAATCATGGGAGGATTGGGTGGTACCTGAGGACTGGAGGAGGGTGGATGTGATTTCTCTTCACAAAAGTGGGAGCAGGACAGAGGCAGGAAACTACAGACCAGTTAGTTTGACCTCAGTGGTAGGGAAAATGATGGAATCACTTCTGAAGGAAAGAATTGTTGAGTACCTAGAGGCCAGGACCCAAGGCAGCATGGATTCACGATGGGAAGGTCGTGTCAGATGAATCTAATAGATTTCTTTGACTGGGTGACCAAAGTAGTAGACCAGGGAGGGAGCTATGGACATGGCTTACCTAGATTTTAGCAAAGCATTTGATACAGTCCCACACAAAAGATTAATACGCAAGTTAGCCAGCCTTGGAGTGGGTCCCAAGGTGGTAGCCTGGATAAAAAATTGTCTAGACGACAGGACGCAAAGGGTAGTAGTAAATGGAGTCCACAGTGAAGAAAAGAAGGTTACTAGCGGGGTACCGCAGGGTTCAGTATTGGGACCGGTCCTTTTTAATGTCTTTATAAGTGACATTGCAGAGGAACTGGAAGGAAAAGTATGTCTCTTTGCAGATGACACAAATATCTGCAATAGGGTTGATACACCAGATGGAGTGGAAAGGATGAGAAGGGACTTGGCAAGGTTGGAGGAATGGTCAAATGTATGGCAGCTCAGATTTAATGCAAAGAAGTGCAAGGTTATGCACCTGGGAAACAAATCCCAGGGGAAGAGTACACAATGGGGGGTGAGATACTGACAACAGTAAAAATGGAAAGGGACCTGGGGGTAATTATATCAGATGACCCAAAGGTGGGCAAGCAATGTGAGAAGGCAGTAAGGAAGGCTGGGGATACTGGTATGCATAATGAGGGCATCAATAGTAAAAAACAGGAAGTTGTTATCCCTCTGTACAGACAGTTGGTGAGACCCCATCTGGAGTACTGTGTGCAGTTCTGGAGACCCCATCTCCACAAAGACATAGACAGAGTGGAGGCTGTCCAGAGGAGGGCAACCAAAATGGTGCAGGGTCTGCACCAGAAGACATATGAAGAAAGACTAAAGGAGCTTAATATGTATACCCTAGAGGAAAGGAGGGAGAGAAGGGACATGATAGAAACTTTCAAGTACCTCAAGGGAATCAACAAAGTCCAAGAGGGTGGAATATTTCAGAAAAAAGAGATGTGCAAGAACAAGGAGGCACAATTTGAAGATAGAGGGGGGGATGGCTCAGGGGTAATGTGAGGAAGTATTTTTTCACAGAGAGGGCTGTGGATGCATGGAACAGCCTCCCTGAGGAGGTTGTGGAGTCAAGAACTGTGGGGGAATTCAAGAATGCATGGGACCGACATAAGGCAGTCCTAGTGGGGGGTAGGAGGAAGTAAGCTGTTGGTTAACTAGGATCTGTAGCTTATCTGTTAGGTAGGAAAATGGGCAGACTAGGTAGGCCAAGTGGTCCTTATCTGCCATCAAATTCTATGTTTCTATGCTTCTATGTTGAGTCCAGTATAAATTATACACAATTTTGAGTTGTGTCAACCTGAAATTATCCCATTTAATGAATCCCCATGTCATGCAACCATATTGTATCCCAAGAAAATGTATAGCTATGATAGTTTATTTTTTCTTCATTACTCTGGTTAGTGCTACATACACAAGCTCCAATTTGATGTCATCAAGCTTTCAGCTGCTTTCTCATTGGTTAAGTACAGAATTGTGGCATTTCTAACTTAAGTTATTTTGTTTGTGACATTTTTACTATTAAGTTAATCCTTTTTATCTTGCTAGTAGACATGTTCTTAACAAAAAATACACCATTTATCCAGTGAAATGTATACTGTCTGGTGAGGTAGAAACCATTTTAAACAGTAGACTTTGTGCTTTTTACTGTTGGTGGTCATCCAAAATTATGCAAACTAGGCACCTTGGGAGGCTATGAAGGTGAAATAAAACTTGCACATTAATTGAGGATGGATTTGAAAATTCAGTTTGGGTCCTCCTTTTCCCTGTTGCAGGAACTTCCTACATTAGGCAATGAGACTTCTATTATAAGTAGTCACAGTACTGTAAGTAGCTTTCAAGGCATGTATTGCAATGATAGATTGAACCTGGCATTTGGAGCCATTAAAGCTCTGTATCTCACCACCAAATCTCATAATTTATATTTTAGGTTCTTCCTAGTCCCTTATGGACCCCTGCATCTTCCAAATACTAACAGATCAACCCCTAAGTTATACATTTAGTTATAATTTATTAGCAGCCTTTTCAGTAATATGTATTTTCATTTTGGGAAAATATGTTATTTGAAGGTTAAAAGTGGCCTGGAAAGGCACTGTGGTAAATGCAGACATTTTTCAACTTGAAATTATGATTGTTAGATTTATAGCTTCCTGATCCATAAGTGATTCCAACCTTCTTCAAAGTGATGTCCAATAGAAGTAATAACAGTTGATAGCTTCTCAGGCATGCATTACACTGATGGGTAGGGCCTGGTGTTTGGCATTGATGTGCTGTAAGTTGTCACCCTCACCCGTGATTTGTGATCTGGCTCCTGTCCAGTTCTTCTTTGGGCCCCCAAAGTCACTAAGACAATAACTGAAAAACTCCTCAACCTCTACTTCTTTTTTAAGCTTACAGATTGCCTTTTCTAGCAAAGTATGACATTTTGGAAAATACGTTATTTGGCACATAAAGATGATCCCACAATCCATTATGTTGAATTTTAAATGTTTAAACCTTGACTGAAAGATTTAGATTCAGGTCTCTCTGGCCCTAAGGGGATTCCTACCTTGGTCAAAGGTATTTAGGTAGTTATTTCAAAAGTTTCAGTAGGAAAGACATGCCAAGTTATTAGCAGTTCATTTCTAGATGTGTCCTCTGGGAGGGGTAAGGGAGGACAATTAGGAACACTAGAACAATAATACAGTAATAGGTGAACAAGCATCATAAATAATTGAGAATGGAATGTGAGTAGAAAAATATATAATACAATAAGTGATGAAGGATAACTGCATTTTCAATTACAATACAATAACGTGCTAGTGGATAATAACATTTGCAAAGTACAGAGGCAATACCAAGTTCAGGGTGAGAGCAGAGGTTATCAATAGGAGAGGGTGGAAGAGGGGACTGCATTAGTGTAGATGCTGGGTGATGGGGGAGCAGAGGTAGAAGGGTGGTGGTCTGCAGCACAGGGATCAGAATCAGGGGCAACTGCAGGAGTGAGTAGTGAAGTCACAGAGGAGAGTGGAGAGTGTATGGCGGGAAGTGTGGCAAGCTACCCCATTGCTACGCCTTATTTGTAGATATAATTTTGTCGTGTATATACATTTTTTTATGTAATTCTATGTATATGTACATGCCACAAGATGCCAGTGTTAATTCAAGGAGATGTAGAGAAAATACTAGATTTAAAAAAAAAGGTTTTGACCTTCCTTTGACCTGGAAGGCCAACTTGCTTGCCAGGAATCTAACAAGTTATTGTCAAAGGCTTTGGGGATAACTGATCAAAGGGATATTTCCAATAGTTAACTGACTAAGGGAATCGGGGGGAATAAAATGTTCAGGAGACAGCCCTTTTAACTTCAAAAAGTAGGATGCTGTGTTCCAAGGTATTGCCTTTGATGAGATGAAAGAAAAAAAACAAAAAACAGAAAACATCCTTCTAACAGGCCTATGTGAGATTGTATGTCAGGTGTCATACAATGTAGGCTGGGTGACAACAGCAGGTGGCAGAACATTGTGTTGGGGAAGCACAAGATTGACACCCAGTGGCCTAAGATGGAAGGGACAGCCTCTATCCACAGACAGGTATAAATAACCCCAAATCAGGGTATTTACATACATTTTAATCTGGACACTCTGCTTGTCACACCAAGAACAAAACTTCTGAATCCCAGGGTGGCTACCTGGACTAAAGGAACTGAAAACCTTCATCTGCTTTTTCTGGACTTCAGGTTACTGCAAATACAAGGTAGGCTTTCAGTTAACAGTTTTAGTTCATTTTTCTATATATATGTGTCCCATTTTGTTTCTACATACTGTAACTCAAATTAGTATAGTCTCTCTTTAGTTGTAATAGCATTTATTTAAGTATTATAGTAAAAACATGTGTTTTTCTAAAGAAATTCTACCTGCATGAGATTTCTATATTTGTGTGTGACTGTAGAAGGTTTATTAATAATTTGTGGCAACAGTTAATTGCTTAGAGGTATCTCCACAAGCACCAAACTGAGTAAAAAGGTCAGTAAGGGATCTGGGATGATAGGGAGAATACCAAAGTCCCAGGAACAAGTCTGCAGGAATTTTGAACCAGGCTGTTGCATGTCCTGTAGTGAGAAAGCCAAACTGGGTTTTGCACTGTTACACTAGAAGAGAATGTGATGCCTGAGTCTTCTTCCTTTGTGTAATAACCAAGGAAGGGTTCATATCTGGCAACACGACTTGAGGCTGACATTGTGCCCCTATCCAGAGTTAGAGGGACACCCTGGGTTCTTGTGGCAGAGGTGCAGTTGAGACCTCAGTGAGCATTCAAAAAGGATGAGGAGGGTATCCCTGTTCCCACCCATCACAAATTGCACATAAGGGTGGGCACTGTGAGCTCAGTGGGCCTGACCTCCAGGAGTGGGTTTGTGACAGGAAGAGGCAGAGCAGATGGTAAGGGGGAGAGAACCCCATAGTTTGGGGAATCAGAAGGAGAAGGCAACTTGACCAGCAATGGATTTCCTTGAGGGGAGTACAAGAAAGCAATAGCCACATCCACTGATATTTACATTTGAGCAAGCCATACTTGGTAGGTCAGTCTGCCTTAATCATTATTGAAGATGCAAGACAACACCATTCCCTCCTTTGGGAGTAGCACACTGAGGTTTGGGGTGGAGGAATATGCAGATTTTGCCTCAAATAGAGCTACTATTTGCCGACCATTCATGTCTTGGGAACAGGAGGAGAGTCCATTTTTAATATATATCCATTTGGGGATGGAAGGGGGCTCAGCAGAAGGATGGTGTGGCTCCTGGCACCATGTTAGAGACTTTCAACTTTTGGTTTACTAACAGGATCCCTGCATGGAAATATGGGAAGGAGGAAATTACATGGTGGGAGATAACTGGGGATGGGGCAATATTACTTATACTGTGGAAGACTATGACTTTGAAATACATTAGTAGTTTTGCAGTAAAGGGGAACCATATACTTCCTCTAGTTTCTTCATCAGACAACAAACAAGAAAACTGCATACAATGTAAGAAACTTACAAATGATTTCTGCTATTTGGCCATATGTGTACGGTGTTCCATACAGACTGCTCAGCTCTTTCACTGCAGCTTTAGCAATAGAGTTCTGTAGGAAAGAAACATATTTATTTTTTATTTATTTTATTAAAACATTATTTCTAAAGTGAGTGTTTGTCTTCTTTCAAGTATGGCACTATTAACATGATGGTGGCCTGTTACAGTTATACTCCCAATCTTTTTTTACATTTGTACTGGCTGTCACAGCACCTGCCAAGTAGTTCCTGTATGGTCTGAATGAACTGGCTTGCTCAGTCAATCATTCTACCACCCATTGGTTTACAACTTACTTAGTGGTTTGTTGCTTGGCAACTGCACTTATTTCTCTTTTCATATTTAAGAAATACTTATTAACTGAGACTTTTATCTTATTCAACAGTACCAGCACTTAGTTCAGTGATGTTCAAAGACAGATTACTATGTCTCTTTTTCCTCTGTAGATTACTATGGGCCAGATATTCAAAACTTTGCCCTGGGGCTAAATTAGCACTGCCCGGCATGCAGACATTGCCCAGACCAAACAGCCCACCATATTCAAAAGAAATAGCCTGGTGCTAATCCTGCTGAATATAGCATGCTAAGGAAGCTGGGCAAACTGGGCTGGGAGTGCAGGGAAAAAAATAGCCCAGGAATAAGACAGCACTGAATATAGCATCAGAGAAGTGCACACTGCAACTGTAGCTCAGGAGACTCTGGAGCAAGCCAATGTTGCAGGTGGAGAACAGTGTATATAATTGCACAGAGATGTCTCACATCTACAGCAAATAACAATGCAAGCCACACACTGTAGAAGTGTGCTATGCTGAAGTGTGGTTTGCCCGGGGCTAACTTGATTGCACAGTGCTAACACAATAGCCCGGTGCAAACTGGTTAGCCTGGGACATATGCCCACAGCATCCCTGTTGGTTGGAATGGACTACAGAGCAATATAGCTATATATATATATATATATATATATATATATATATTATATTCACTGTAGTTAGGGTTGAGTATGCCATTTAAGGGTAAAGTGTGAAATTTTGCAGCTTAATAACTTTGCCACTATATGATGGAGTTACCTGAAATTTGGTAGGCACAGAGCAGTGCCATAGATCTCTGGATCTGCCAAGTTTCATAATGGTCAGATATACGATTGCAGAGCTATAAAGCACAATAGAAGGTCGCATTTATGCTTTTTTGTGCATTCTTTGCTCTCGCCTACAGGTCACATAGTTTGTGTGACTGGTCCAAAAACTTTAGGGAACATGCAGCTGAGGTCCCTGGTGTGCCTTTTGAAGATTTCATGAAAAAATATTAAACGGTTCAAAAGTTATTCAAAAAACAAGTTTCCCATTATAGTCAGTGTGAAAAGTTAACAAAATATTCGACAGTGTTGAAAATGCAGTTTTTAGTGTCACAAATGACCCCTGTAGTATCGTGAGTCAGCCATTTTTTTCAGTTACTGGTCACAGAAATGCTTGGCATTTAAATTTGGGATCCTCTAGGGACATAATTATTTTTGTGTTCACCTAGTCGAGCCCTGAGGATACTAGCCATGTCTTTTTGGGGGGTTAAACACCCCAGAAATATGTTTTTCAAATGTTTGTAAACTGTAGTATCGCAAAGTAGTGTCCCACTTGCGACACTTTTGTGATTTGTTTTGCAAAAGGGTCATGATTTGTGACACTACTTTGAGACACTATGCCGAAAATAGTAGGAAATCTTTGCTCCCTGCTGCAAAAGAACGATTTGGTCTTTTGGGCTGAAATTTGGAGGGAAGAAAGCCAAGATCCAAGAGATGTGCATTTTGGTAGTTTGGTGACAAAATTTTAGAGAGCTGCAAAGTTACGGCACTCCGAATTTGTCGCTTTTGTCCATAGGCTAACATTATGGCGTCCGCCGCGTCTTTCAGGGCCCGTATCTTGGAAGTGCTTTGAGATACAGACTTTTCATCAGAAAGATGCTTAGCCTCCTCCAACTTGGGCTAAGTACAAAACTAGCCAGGAAAGTAATAAATCATATGAAATTAAAAAATTTTTTCGATGTCATACGGTTCCTGAGATATAAGCAATTTAGTATTCCAAGTCCACATTTTCTGCTCCGAGGCCCATTATTATGCATACATTCTTTGTATTCACTGTGTTTCTCAATGCAGCTTTTGGGGAAAAATAGGTGTGCACTTTCGTTACTATTACAGTTAGCATTTCCACTTGCGTTTCTGTAACCGTTTGCGTTAGTGTTCCCGTCTATGCCACCATGTGCGTTACCCTTTGAGTTTTCATATGCACTTGCATTTGTGTTACTGTTACCATTTGCATTTCTATTACTGTTTTTATTTCAGTTTTGTTTTGCGTCACCACGTGCATTACCATTTGCGTTTGCGTACGCGCTTCCATTTCCGTTTGTGTTTCCTTTGGCGTCATCGTTGGTGTTACCATAAGTGTTTTCATTTCCAATTGTGGTACCATGACCGTGCACATTACCATTTGCGTTTACATATGTGCTTGCATTTGCGTTTGAGTTACTGTTCGCTTTGGCATCATTGTAGTTGTTACCGTAATCATTTGCGTTTCCAATTACATTACCGTTACTGTTTGCATGTTCATCACCATTTGCTTTTCTGTTGGTTTTACCGATTGTGTTTTCGGTAGCGTTTCTGTTGTTTATTGCATTACTGCTTCCTTCTGTGGTGCCGTTGGCTTTACCGTTTGCATTTCTGTTTGTGTTTGTGTTACCGTTTGATTTCCGTTGGCGTTAGTGTTTGCATTACTGTTTTCGATAACATTTGCGTTTCTGTTGTCGTTAGCATTTGCATTACCATTTCTGCTTTCATTAATGTTTGCGCTTGTGTTTCTCTTACCATTTGCTTTATCATTTACGTTTACGTCACCATGTGTGTTACCATTTGTGCTTGAGTTTGCATTTCCGTTAGTGTTACTACGTGTCAAAAAATCACATGGTGTGGGCATGGGGCCCTCCCACCACCACATTCCATTCACTATTTATAGTGCTCATTCTCAAAAAGAAGGGAAATTCATGGCAAAAAAACTCAGTTTAATGCATCAGTTAGGGTTGTTCCACAGTGATAAAAATTAGGAAATTCAGTAATATGGTTGCCACCCCTTGCACCCCACACCCACCCCATCCCCACTAACATGCATCGGGGTGTGCACTGGGGTCATCGGTCCTAACTCTCACTCCACTCTCCTACACTGCACCACCTCAGCTTATTTACACATGGAATGGGGTGAGAGTTAGGACCGACGACCCCAATGCACACCCTGTTGCCTGTTGGTGGGGACGGGGTGGGCATGGGGTGCAAGTGGTGGCTACCCTAACATCGAATTTCCTCACTTTTGTCACTGTGGAACAACCCTAACTGATGCATTAAATAGAGTTTTTTGCCATGAATACATATCTATCTATATATTACAGGCAAAAAACTCCATTTAATGCATTAGTTAGGGTTGTTCCACAGCGGCAAAAGCAAGGAAATTCGGTGTTAGGGTTGAAAGCTCCACTTTGACTCCCCCCTATCCACACCCCAACCGGCAGCAGGGTGCGCATTGGGGTTGTCAGCCCTAACCCTCACTCCATCAGATGTGTGAAGAAGCAGAGGTATAGGAGAATGGGGTGAGAGTAAGGACCAGGAACCCCAACGCGCACCCTGATGCCAGTTGGGGGTGTGGACAGGGGGTCAAAAGGGGGCTTTCAACCCTAACACTGAATTTCCTCACTTTTGTCACTGTGGAACAACCCTAACTAATTAACATTAAACTGAGTTTTTTGCCTCTAATTTCTCTTCTTTTTGAGAATGATAATGAGAAATAGTGAATGTAATGTGGTGGAGCGAGCACAGGGCACTTCAGGCCCTACGCTCCTGCTACGTGATGTCTTGTCACACAGTAACACGGTGCCCGCAAACACAAATGGTAATGTGCATAGTGACGCAAAGCAAAACAAAAAGGTAAACAGTACTGCAGACACAAATGGTTAAAATAATGCAAATGCAAGCGCAAATGAAAATGCAAAGAGAATGCAGATGGTGACGTAGATGGGAATGGTAAGTGAAATGGGTACGGAATGGCAAGCAGAAGTGGTAAGGGTAACAGTAATGTAAGCGCACAGGCTGGTTTTCCCTAAAAGCTGCATAGAGAAAGACAGTGAGTACAAAGAATGGATGCATAATAATGGGTTTCAGAGCAGAAAATAAAGAGTTGGAATACTAAATTGCTTATATCTCAGGAACCATATGACAAAGAAAAAAAAATTAAAGTCATGTGATATATGACTTTCCTGGGGGCTAAGCATTTTTCTGATGAAAAGTCCGTATCTAGCATCGTTTCCGAGATACGGGCCCTAAAAGGCATGGCGAATGCCGTAATGTTATCTTATCGGAAAAAAAAGAGAAGTTCGGAGTGCGATAACTTTGGCTCCCACTTATATTTTTTCACCAAACCACCGAAAGGCATATCTGTGGGATGTTGGCTTTTTTCCCTCCAAATTTCAGCCCAAAAGACCAAACCGTTATATTGCAGCAGGGCGGCAGAGGATTCCTCAGCCACAATACATACAAAAAATGATGTGTTGTGACATAGTAACTGGAACATCAATGCAAACACAAGTGGCAACAGTTACTCACATGGTAATGCAACTATAAATGGTAAAGGAAACGTTAATAAAAATGCAAGCGCAAAGTGACACCGAAGCGAACAATGATGCAAAGAGACATGCAAGCACATACGAAAATGCAACTGGTTATGTGCACAGTGATGGCACCGGTATTTAAAATGCAAATGTTAAGTGTTACAGCAAAAAGAATGCCAAAGGGAAGAGAAACGGAAAGGCAAACGCAAGCGCACATGTAAATGCAAACCGTTACGTGCATGGGCACAGTACCACAATTGTAAATGCAAATGGTAAACTTAACATGAAGAATAATGCCAAAGCAAAGAGAAATGGAAACAGGAACAGAAACACATATGGAAATGCAAACCGCAATGCACACGGTCACGTTACCGCAATTGTAAATGCACATGTTAATGGTAACAGCAACAATAATGCCAAAGGAAACAGAAACGGAAATGCGAACGCAAGCGCAGACAGAAATGCAAAGTGTAACATGCATGGGCATGGTACTGCAATTGGAAATGCAACTGGTAATGTTAACATGAACAATAATGGCAAAGAAAACAGAAACTGAAATGGGGAATGCAAGCATGTGCGGAAAAGCAAACTGTAACGTGCATGGTCATGTTACCACAAATCTAAATGTAAATGGTAATGGTAACAGCAACAATAACGCCAAAGGAAACAGAAACACAAAAGGAAATGCAAGAACGTATGAAAACGCAAACCGTGACGTGTGCAGTCACAGTACGCCAATTGGAAGTGCAAACGGTAAGGTTGACAGCAGAAATAATGGCAAACTAAACAGAAACAAAAACGCGAACACAAGTGAGTATGCAAACAAGAACGCAAAGGGTAACGCGCACGGTGGTGTACACGGGAATGGTGACGCAAATGCGTATGGAAATACAAGTGCTAACAGTAACTGTAACAGTAACGAAAAGCGCACACCCTGGTTTTGCCCAAGAGCTGCATAGAGAAACACAGTGTGTACAAAGAATGTATGCATAATAATGGGCATCAGAGCAGAAAATCAGCTGTTGGAATACTAAAGTGCTTAGATCTCAGTAACCGTACAACGTAGAAAAAAAATTCACATGATTCATGATTTTCCTGGCTACGTTTTTGCTGACCAAAATTGCATATCTTGCACCATTTTCGAGATACGAGCCCTGAAAGGCGCGGGGGATGCCACCATGTTAGTCTATGGGGAAAAAGTGTCAACTTTGGAGTACTGTAACTGGGCATCCATGCAACATTTTTCCACCAAACCCTGGAAAGGCACATCTGTGAGATGTTGGCTGCATTCCCTCCAAATTTCAGCCCAAAAGACCAAACCGTTCTCTTGCAGCAGTGTGGCAAAGAATTCCTGTTATTTTGGCCAGAGTCTGAAAAAGTAGTGTCGCAATTTGTGAAACCTTTCCCAAAATTTTGCGAAAGTGTTGCAAGTGCGACACTACTTTGCAACACTACTTTTTCCAGAAACTTGAAAACCATATTTCTGGGGTGTTTAACCCCAAAATAAAGACATGGCTAGCATCCTCAGGGTCCGACTAGGTGAACACACAAAGAATTGTGTCCCTAGAGGGCCCCAAATTTAAATGCCAAGCATTTTTCTGATCACCAACTGAAAACAAAATGGCGGATTTGTGACACTACTAGGGCCATTGTCGAACTTTTTGTTAACTTTTCCCATTGACTTATAATGGGAACTTGTTTTTTGAATAACTTTTGAACCGTTCAATGTTTTTTCACGAAATCTTCAAAAAGCACACCAGGGACCCTGGCCACACGTTCCCTGAAGTTTTTGGACCAGCCTCACAAACCGGGTGAACTGTAGGTGAGAGCAAAGAATTCACAAAAAAGCGTAATTGCACATTTCATTGTCGCATAATAACCCCACAGCTGTATATCCGACTGGTACGAAACTAGGCACATCCCAAGATCTACAATGCCCAATCATGCATACCAAATTTCAGGCAAATCCATTGAACAGTGGCAAAGTTATTAAGGTGCAAAATTTGACCCTTTAACCTTAAAAGTGCTACTCAACCCTAACTATGGTAGCACTACTGTGTGCTACCATAATATCTATCTATCTATCTATCTATCTATCTATCTATCTATCTATCTATCTATAGATAGATAGATAGATAGATAGATAGATATAGATATATATCTATATCTATATCTATATCTATCTCTATCTCTATATCTATATATATATATATATATACACACCCACACACACACACACACACACACACACACCCTCCGGAGGACAGACTCCCCCACCCTCAACACCAACATTGGCACCCTGCAGTAGTTGTGGGTGCAGTAATAGTGGGGTGATACTAGAATGCATGGGACAGGCATGGGGCAAGGGGGGGAGGACATAGGCTGTAGGCCAACTTGGCTCCACAGCAACCCCATACATCAGGAAACTGGGGACACTGGGTGGAACATGCAGTTTATCTTGGCTGTCAAGGCCACTGTTCCCATATGGGGGATACAGCTCCTGGCAGTCTAGTGCCCCCCAGCACAATCCCCATCCCCCAGTAGCCGCTACAATACAAGGGAGGCAGTATAGTGCAGTGGTTGAAAGCTCTGAGCTGCAAATCTGGAGACCCGTGTTTGAATCCCACAGCCCCCACTTGCATACTGTGTGACCCTGAGCATGTCACTTAACTTCCCTGTGCTCTCAGGTTGCACCTGTCAACAAGCTTTTTGTATAGTGTGCTACTCCTGGTTATAAACAAAGTAAATAACACAGTAATGAAACTAAGCATTTATCCATGGTGGTCTAGTGGTCCCCCCACCCCCCACTGCGATCCCCGACCCCCAATAGCTGCACAAAGAAGTAAAATTCCATGGTGGTCTAGTGGTTCCCCAACCCCCCATTGTGATCCCAGACCCCCAGTAGCCGCTAATAGAAGTACATTTCCATGGTGATCTAGAGGCCCCCCACACAATCCCAGACCACATAGCACTGCATAATCTGGTGGTCTAGTGGTCTCGCCACCCAACAGTGCAACGCCTGTTAACCCCATAAACAGCATACATACGAAGCTGGTGACTGGCACAGCCCTCCTCTCACCACCACGGCCAGCTACCGACTGCGGTATGATTGAGCGCTACTGTAATGAGTGAGGAAGTGCTCATTTGTTGCAGTAGTGCTAATGCATACTGCAGTCGGTGGCCGGCCGTGGTGGTGAGAGGAGGGCTGAGCTTGCTGCACCGCATGTATGCTATTTTATGGTGTTAATGGAGTGTTGTACTGCCAGGTGGGGGATCACTAGACCTCCAGGTTATGCAGTGCTGTGGGGTTGGGGACTCATCGTGGGGTCCTCTAGATCACCATAGAAATTTACTCTATTCGCAGCTACCGGGATCAGGGATCACAATGGGGTGGGGGGAGACCACTAGACTACCATGGAAATTTATTTATATTTGTGGCTACTGGGGGTCAGGAATCATGATGGGGGGTTGGGGGGACCACTAGATGACCATGGAATTTTATATCTTTTCACAGCTACTGGGTGTCAGGGATCGCGATGGGAAGGGGGGCACCGCTGCATTACCGCCAGCTTTTTGTCAGTGGTATTTAGTACCACACTACAGGTGATGCTAATGCCTTTAGCGTGGTGCAGTATGTTTGAATATGCCATGCAACTGGCCTTCCTGGCCAGTCCCCTAACTCCCACCCCTGCATACATTTTCTTTTGGCGTTGGCACTATCACACAGCACCGGGGCTATTAAAGCTTATGAATATTGCAGCCTGGTGCAAGTTCAGCACTATTCCAGCACTACGGCTTTGCGCCAGGTGCAAAGGTTTGAATATCTGGCCCTATGTCTCTTTTTCCTCTACTTTCCAAAGGGCATTAGATCAGTTAGCCAGTCAAATCAATTAATACCTTCCTTTTGCACCAATTCTCATGTGTACTGTACTTCTGCATAGGTCGTTAGTATTAAATACTATGTATTGGTGTTATGAATCCAAAAATACATTTATTTATCATGGTTTAGTGCACAAGTGAAAGGGCACAATTTTACGGGTGTGGGCAGAGCCTGCAGTCATCTTGCTTTAGCTGGAAAAATGGGATACCAAAGCACATATTTTTGGAGTTTTCAGTGTCTCCTTCCACACCTGCAAATCACCATGCCTGTCAGTTTTGTAGCGAGATTCCCAAGCCTCTGTACAGAACACTAAGCACATTTGCACACATAACAAACAAATCTTAATATGTGGAAAACTATACCAGCTACCCAAAAAAACAACCAGCAGCAAAGCAGTTCAGGACAAAAAGACCTTTACAATGAGGTTAGTTACTAAGCTGGACTCCTTATATTTTTTTCTAAATGTAGCCATTTACTTAATTAATTGTATTACTTTTCACAGAGCTCACACTTTGAATGGCTATATTTTAAAGACTGTAAGGAGTTCAACTTAGTGACTACCCTGATTGAAAAGGCATTTTTGTCCTGAACAACGTTGTTGCTGGTTGTCTATGTGTAACTGGTATGGTTTTCAAGATATTTAGTTTTGTTTGGTATGTGTGAATATGTGTGAGATTGGAGGGCAGAGCAAAATAAGCTGCTTCTTCACCACAAGCAAGCACAATAACAGGCATGTCAGACAAATGTAAACATCTTGAAAACCATTCCAGCTACATATGCACAATCAGCAGCAAAGCTGCTTATGGCAAAAAGTCCTTTACAATGAGGGTAGTCACTAAGTTGTACTCCAATTAACTTTTAATATACAGTCATTTGATTATCAGAATTATTTTTTTAATCTCGCACTTTGGATGGCTATATTTTGAAGACTGTAATGAGTTCAGTTTAGTGAATACCCTCATTGTAAAGGTCTTTTTGTCCTGAACAACTTTACTGTTGGTTGCGCATATGCAGCTGGTATGGCTTTCAGGATATTTACATTTGTTTGGAATGCACAAAAATGTGTAGCAGAGCATCAGGACTACCTTTTTTACCCCATAACAAACACAGTCGCAGGCATGCCAAACAAATGTAAATATCTTGAAATCCATGCTAGTTACACACGTACACTACCAGCAGCAAAGTTGCTCAGGACAAAAAGACCTTTACAATGAGGGTATTCACTAAACTGAAATTTCTATGGTTTGTAAAATCTATCCATATTTATAAAAAATATATATATTTACTAATTACTTTTTAACTTTGCAGCTCTATTTCCCAACCATAAATGCCATTTAAAATTTACACCAATGCATATAGGTGCCATTCATAATACTTTCAACATTTTTAGAGCTTGAAGTCAGTCAAACTATAAAAAATTAATTAGTCTGACCTTGAACACCAGGTTTGTCTTTGCAACAGACGTACAGCAGGCATTTGTCAATGCCGATTGTTTACTTGCCTGTATTGGCATTGGTAGTACAGGAGGTAGAGAAACACATGATGAGAATGGCAGAAAACTATTGATGTGTATGTGAATGAGTACAGAAATACGTAGGCATGTAGTATGTAGGATCTGGAACTCTTTGTCAAGATTTTCACTCAGGCCAATAACAACTGTAAACATACTCAACTGGCTTTCATTCAGGCCTGGAAATGTCTAGGGAGTCAGCAGTTTTTACCAAAATATTAAAACAAACTGAGATGCTCTGAACTGATGCATAACACCATTAGAAAGGTGATTTTATGCTGAACAACTCTGCTGCTCATACTTTTTGTGTATCACTTATAGTTCAGGAGGTATTCACATTTGTTAATGGTGTGGTGTGTATGGTTGACTTTTTTCACTCAAGCCTCACCAAAGTACATTGAATAAAAAATCAAATACATGTTTTATATTAGAAATATTGCTTTTTAGTAAAAAATTACTTTAATTCCTGCTTCTAATGTATGTGTACTTAATTTGGTGTTGATATGTTACGTACCCCCTCCACCCAAAAAATGGTTTACGTTGCTTTTTTATTAAAAAAAAATAAACTTTTTACGGTATTTCAGCTAGTATAGAAAAAAAACAGAATTGCTTAGAATTCATTGCATAGCACCATTACAAAGGTAATTAATTTTGTGCTGAACAACTTTGCCACTCATACCTTGTTCAAGCGGTATTCACGTTTGTCTGTGGTATGGTTATCACTTCATTTTGCTTAGAAAGGCCCAGGATGCAGTGCTAAGAGTATACAGGGCAGAAGGGAAGGAACACTGAAAGAGCTGCTGTGGAGTGAATGAGTTAACTCATTGCTTCCAATAGATTCTTTTGAAGTCTTAACCCTTGCTTTGTGCTGACTGATATTAGTCCAGAATTCGTATATGTTCTAATTCTCTTGGCAGCCTAAGGGTTAACCATCCATCGTTTAACATGAAATAAAATGGCCTTCCAGATAAGAATAGACATGGTGTCCAGCTCTGATGTCCTAATCATACAAATCTGTCCAAGCCATTTCTGGTGTAGAACAAGACTGTGGAAGGTGGACACTCTGCTGTCCTAATTATACAAATCTGACCAAGCCACTTCTGGTATCGAACAAGATTGTGGGGGTTAATGCTCTGCTGTCCTAATTATACAAATCTGCCCAAGCCATTTCTGGTGTAGAAGGATTGGTCCAACCTCCACTGTCCACACTGTGTGCATATGAAATATACACGAGTGGCTTGCTGGACCAATCCCTGTATTAACTGGGCTGTAAGTTTAAGGCTCTTGCAGCTCAAGCTGAGTGTCACTGACCAGTGCTGACCTCTGCATGTTTTACAACATGCATCTGGTATGTGTCTCCCCCACAAGTGTCTGGTGCTTGTCTTTGAATTAGGTGGGGGAAGATTAGAAGACACTCACATATCTGCTCTGCTGTCCATTGGGTTGGTGGAAGGTTTGTGTACTTAGGAAAATGACTACCATGATGACGCAGTCCCTGATTGCAGTGGCACATTTGTTTCAACTACTCAAAGTTCCTGCCCACTGCAGTCTGACTGCTGTCATAAACAGCTTGCAGACTCATTTGTATGTCAGGGACTCACCCACCAAAGCTTGCCCTACATTGGCCAGGACAGTGACACACCTCTCCAATGCCATGTACTGTCCCAAGTTGTTTCTTGCACAATGCTCTTGCAGCTCCAAAAAAAGACTGCACTTTGATAAGAAAGATTAAAAAATCAGCTATGTACTGTACCCACAATACCTTGCTACATATGTATACATAGATGTTGATGGCAGATAAGGGCCTACGATCCATCTAGTCTGCCCATGTGCACATGTACTTAGCTTCTTCAAAGTTCTCTAGAACTAGGTTATATGGCTACATATTAGGTGCTATGCTACAATCCCCACTACCAAAATAAAGGACTGCACCTCTGAGTAATGACCATTTAAGCCAACTTTATAATTTACCCATAATTCCTTGTTGCTGTATGTAAAACATTGACAGTTCCCTTGCATGACATCATTCCGGGGGTGTGGCTAGACACAGAAAACTGGAGGGCAGGCAGAAACAGAAACATACAAAAAATGACTGACAGATTTTTTTACAAAACAAATTGCAGCTTCAACATCTGAAGCATGGGTGACAATGGCATACTATGTGAAACAGGCATTTGTGGAATGTGACTAAATCACTTTAAAAGTTAGTTCTTGTCCATGGTTGAGACACTCTCACTCATGAAGACCGGTAGGGTTCGGGTCTGTGGTCTCCACCTGGAGTGGTTGCTCACGTTTGAACAAATAAAACAATTATGTAAGTCGCTAACTGTTTTTCTTCCATGCTTGTATAAGATTTCTCCTCAAGTGTTGGTACACCATGTCACAGTTCACTTAGGGTTGGTCATGTCATGCAGTAAATCTCCTTCCCTGCTGACACACCTCCGAAATTCTGCAGTTTGCAATAAGTTCATTTTCTTCAACACTGCTGACATCTGATACTACAGATGGAGCATTTGAAGCAGCACAAGGCATCCACTAGCTCCATAGGTATTTGACTGGCAAGCCTCCCATTCCTCTGATAAAAAGTGTTTGCCCAATAATTTCCCTCACCTTTTCCAGACTGTCTGTAAACCAGGTGACTGGCTATCGAGTACTCTGGAGTAGAAAATCCCAATATTTGGAGTTCCCCAAGCTCTCTACCCAGCCTGTTTTGTATTGTTCTACCTAATACCCTGCCCTGGAAGATGTAGCTGTGGCCATTGATAGATATCACCAAATCTCACAGCAGAAAGTAGCATCATAAATAGATGCAGGGGAAACTGACCTTCCCATCCCTGCTGTCTCCCATTCTCTCTCCAGTGAAGAGCACACCCTCCAGTCTGTAAGAGGCGGTTCCTCCACAGAGCTCTGCACTATGACAGGAGATGAAATGGAGTTTTGATAACCTTCTGCAGAGCACCCCCTTCCATACAACTCGCTTCCCCCCTTCACTTTATTCAACAGAGTTCCCAGGCCTTGTTTCCCTACACCGGCTTTTCCAAAAGTATCCATCTTGTGTGGCCCATGGTGTTCCACATTGGGCCACATGCAGATAGACTATACCCTACTCATTAAATACTACCCTTTAAACCGGGGAGCTTGAAAACCATATTTTGCCTTTGACATTGACGTCCACAATGTTGAAAATTTTGGACTGCTCCTTTCCTACAGAAATCCATTAAAATCTTTTGCCAGCTTCTTAAAAACCCTGTCTGGTATTAGTAGCAGAATACACTGCCATAGACATAATACCTTGGGGAAAACCATAATTTGAAAGGTCCGTACTTTCCACCGTAGAAAAAAGTGGAGAAGTATAACAAAACACTGCAAAGTTGTAGACAAAAATGGTCAGCAGTCAGCACTTTCTTTTTTAATTAAAAAAAAACTCAATTAACCTATTTGTAGATCACATTACATGTGCTTTATTAATTCACTAAATAGCTTGAGTTTCAAAGTTTGACCTGTGGTTGTAGACAAATGGGGCTCAAGTTTTCAAAGCCCCAGTATTGCCTACGAGCCTGTGTGCACCAATGATATGGTTTACACGCAGTGCTAACAATCTCTAGCCAACAATGAGTTTTCTCTCCTGTACTGATTACCTAACTTTTCCTGGTCTAGCTTGTGGTAATTTTGGGAACCCATTTTATGGTGCATGCACCAAAGAGTTAGTGCAAGCTGCCGTAAATTGGGTAAACTGTCACAACTGCTTCCAACTTACCAAAATCGGGAGCAGTTGCAGCATAAGAGATTGGTGCAGCTGCATCAAAGTCTGGGGCTGATGCAGGGCTTAATGCAAACCCTGAGAAAAGATTCTGGCGCTCCGAAACCCATGAATTACTCAGGCACCCTTTGAAGCTGCAGAAGAGAGACTGGTTGAAACGCAGGGGGAACTGATCTTTCTCCAGGTTGTTCTAATGTTGAAATAAAACCATATTTCTGCATCTTCAAAGGGTATCCAAATAAATCATGTGTCCAGAGTGCCAGAATCTTTTGTCATGGTATAATATATAGAGGGCCAGCAGCTCTTTTTTTCTTGGCACCCTCGACTCATAAAACTTTTGATGCACTGAAACTGTGTTCAGCTCGATGCAAGCTCTGCCTCACCCTTTGAAAATCAAGTCCACAGCCTTTTAAAGCTCCAAAATAGGCATTACAATGAAAACTGTTATAGGCACAGAAAAAACAGCTGTAACTGTAATCCACTATACAGAGCTGAAAAACAAATGTCATGCATCCACCAATTCAAACCTCGTATCACATCTTGTTTGCCCTAATGCTTCAACCAGATATTTCATACGTGGGATCATACTTGAGATGTATAGGAATGTGAAGGAGTTAGACCATTTTACTCCTTGCTGTTTAATAACAGCTTAGTAGACCACCTTCATTAATGTAATCATCCAATTTATTTATTCATGTTTTTTGGTTGGGCTACCCTAGCCCTGCGAGTGGGGTCGCCTGGCTCTTTCACCCTGATCCCTCATACTCGGGGAAACCCCCCATGAGTGGGGCCCCCAGAGGCTGAACTGTCATGGCCAGAGGGACAGGCACTGGAGCCCACTGATACACGGGGTTTGGCATTTTTCGGAATTTTTCCATTGCAGCCGAGGGACCTGCAATGATGTTGATGGAGACGAGAGCACACATGCTTCCGTGCACACTCTCCTCCAAGTGTCTGTCCTCAACTCCTCCCTACTGTCACACAGTGCCCTGTCCCCTAGCCTCCACCAGAGGGTGACTGGGTGCTGACACTGTGAGCCCCCCTCCTTGGAGAAGGAGAGCAGTCCTTGGAACGCTCAATCCTTCTTCTCCCCTGCTGACCTCCAGTGGCCTGTGCCCATTCCCAAACACAGATCACCAGCATGGCATGAGGTGTGGCATCCAGCGCTTCAACCCTCCACCACTGGGCCTTCAACCAATTTATTTTTAAATTTGGTTTTCTTTCCACCATGCGGTCTCCTCACTTAAAGTTCTCAAGAGAGGCTTCATATTCTCCTGTGCTCATGTTCTCTAATTGGATGCAACCCATGATGTCTCTCCATGAATGCATACTGGGTACATGCAATTTGTGTGTACCTGGCCCATTTAGCTCCACACCCAAGGACAGGCATGTGGCAGCTGGCATTCATGATCATCGGGTGCCTGTCTGTGGCCCTGTCCCTGGCACTCAGGATTGTGGGATGTGGAATTCAAGGACATGAGCAGCCCTGGTCCTGCAGTAGATTCTCTGCTCCATGCATAGCAGCAGATTGTGGGACAGTGCAGGTTCCAGATTTGTGCAATGCTGGGTGAGTGTCTGAATGGCTGCCCCCCCACTCTTCCTGCCTGACTGGAGAGCTAGGGCTGCATGGTTAGGAAGGCTATGGGTTTCCAGGGCTGCCAGAGGTATGCTGTGGGGAGAAACACACCAGTTATGACAGGGTCCCTGATGCTGTATCATGTACCACCCCTTGCCTAGCATGCTACACCTTCGTGGATGGCGCAGAGTGTAGACATGTCCCTGATACTACCCCCAGTCATCTGCATGTGTGGCTGCATATATGGCTGGCAGATTCAGTGCAGAAGGGACAAGTTTCATTGCCATGCATATGTGCGGGGGTCCATGGGACCCCAGTGTGCAGAACTGACATGATTGCCTATGTGTTGCAGATCCATGGCACGAAGGCAATCTGCCCTATAGTGCATAGGGCCCTGTATGTCCAAATGCTGCACAGGCCAATCCAGCAGCCTTGATCTTCTCTCCAGTGCACCATGCATTAAGAGCCATACCATTTGTCCCCCCCCCAGTTATTTTGGAGCCATGACAGGGCTAAGCATTCTTCTGGCAGAGTTACTGGGGCTGCCAAGGCATGAGCAGGATCTGAAGTCATGAATAACAGCAGTTAATAGCTCAGCCACTCCATGTACACCCTAAGAATTGAGTCTTGAGACCTGAGACATTGATCCAGTGGCTTGATGGCCAAAACAAAGATGCCAGGTAACAGCAAGCAACTCCCTTGTGTGCCCTGTCCCAGTTCAAATGGCCCTGAGAGTTTCCATTTGGTTACCACCACTGTCAGAAGGGAAGAGTATAATAGCTACACTCACTACATGAAAGCTTCTCCAAACCCAAATTTTTCCAATACCTACATCAAGAAAAGGCTGTCTGTCCAAATTGATTGCCTTCTCTGTATCCAGCACTACAGCTGTTGCAGGCTCAATCAGAGAAACTACAATTCACATCAGATTATCAGCTTCTTGATTTGATTCACCCCATCACTCCCTGTTACAAACCTCACCTGGTCAACATGGATTAGTCTTGACATCACCTTATTTAGCTAAACTGCCAAAACTGTGGCCATAATTTTATAATCTATGGTTAACAGAGAGAGCAAATAGTAACTGGAGCACTGGAGTGAGTTCTTTATTTTTCGTCCCTAAAACAGTTATCAAAGCTTCCTTCACTAAACACAGCAGTTGACACAGCTCATTTGCTTCCTACAATGCCCCCCAGGAGATGCTAACCAACTATATCCTTGATCTGCTGTTATGCCTGTATTGGGAACCCATCCGGTCCTGGAGATTTTCCCATTGCATCGTTCTTCCCCTTCCCCGATTTCCTCGGTGGAGAAGGACACATCCAGGAGCTCTCTTTGTTCCTCATTCGAGGTGGGTAGATGGACAGAGGCTACAAATACCTACATGTTTCACTGCTGATCCACCCCATTACTGTATTTTAAGGTGTACAGCTCCCTGAAGTATGTCCTAATGTGCTCATCTCACCAGGGAATATAACCACTCTCCTATCCCCTGCATACCCAGAATTCTGGAGTCAGATGACATCTTCTTCAACTTGCTTGTGACCCACCCCATCCACCCTTCCCAATAGGCCTGCCTGGTACAACACAAATTCTACCTGCTGGGTGGCTCTCTTCTTGAGTTCATATCTTTTGCAATTAATTAGTGTATAATCCCTGGTGCCCTGTACCCTTCCTTGTACTGAGTTTTAAGCTCTTCTATTTCTTGCTAAAAATTCTGGATCTCCTGTTCCCTCTTCTTCATCTTGGCAGAGAAGAAAACTACGACCCTCCCTCGCATGCATGCTTTATATCATTCCCATACCCAAGCCTTCCTCCTGTTCCCCAGTGGCATTACAATAGGATAAAGGCTGTGTTGGGTGCTCTGCCACCAAACAGCTGCTATGGTGCAAAGGGTAGGCCACAGGCAGTGAAGAGGGGTAGAACATTTGTGGACTGGAGTTCAATTCCCAGTCCTGGGACTTTTACTTAAAATATTTTGTTTTTCTTGCTTTGTCTCCCTCCTTCCCCTCCTTAACAATCCCACTCCCTGAGGTTTCTCCCATCCCCAAGTTGCCCCCCCCCCCGTGATAGTTATATAAATTTGGGGGAGTTCAGGGGCGAAGGTGTGGGGGCAGAGCCCCCCAGCAGACAGTCACTTTTGATTTTGTTGTTTGTTTCGCTGTGGTAACGTTCGGTGTTCTTACCAAATGTTATCTTTGCAATCACTGATTTTACTGCATAGTGTTTGACTGCGCTGTTATTGTTTTTGCTGTTTTGACCTAGTGCTGGACTATACCATAAAGTAATATTCTGTATAAACTTTCTGCTTGTGCTCCTCGGCCCCCAGCCAGCCCATGGCCTGGTATCAGGCCTGTGCACGTTCAAGCTCCGGTACCCCACTATCTCCCAGGAATTACCTTGTGTTCCCCTGTGGTATCCTATTGGCTCCCCTTCTCCATGGTGATGCCCTTGGTTTGGGTCAGGGACCATAAGAAATTCTTCAACCTGTCTTTGAGGGGAGATTGCCAAGACTATTGGATGCAGACTCTGCAGACTCAAAAGGTTGTCATTCTACACAGCCAAGGGATTTTCCTTCCTGTTTCCCTTGAAGATACCATGCACTAAGGATTTACAAAATGACACATACCCCATAATGCAAAGCATCAGGGGCTGTATATGCAACTCACCATGAAATTTTAGGCTACTTCAATTTTAAGCAGGAATGCATGATGCACACAGAAGACACAGACACATGTTTCATCCTGCCTAGGACTTATCAGTGTACCTCACCTGTGTGACACCCCAGGAGAAATTAACCTGCTGCCTTAAGTTGGTCTTACGGGTTTGGGTCTTGGTGAGCTCACCCCCCCAAAAAAAAACAAAAAAACAAGCTGCCAGATAAAGAATCTCAGTGTAAAAGCACTAAGGGAAGGGTTACCCCAAAGAGCACTGGCCATAAAGCCAAGTTTCATAGAAATACAAAACCACACATACCCCCATAATGCAAAGCATCATGGGCTGTATATACAAATCACTATGACATTTTAGGCTGGTTCAGCTTTAAGTAGGAAAGCATGGTGCTGAAGGGCTTCTCACAGAATTTGCAAAGTCTGCAAACAGAAGACACAGACACATATTTTGTCTTACCCAGGACTAAGGATGTTGTGATGTGCCCTATTAAGTATGCACCCATCACTGTTGGTGTAGTCCTTCTCCACCCTCTGGCCTGCACTGCATCTCCTCCTGTAGTTATCCAAAGGGCAGTATCACAGTAAGTAGCTGATGCCGTCCCTCCCCAGAAGAAAGGAGTTTCTGTTAGGATGCTTGACTCTCCTTCACCTGGCAGGGCCCTGGTGAATCCAGCTCATTCCCAAACCCAGGGTGCCAACATCGAGAGTAATAGTGCTACTGCTGTGGTGATGGACTGGCTTGTAACAAGGTTATAATAATTTAATTAAGGGAGCTGGTTATACCATTTGTTATTATTGACTTATTACACAATTTATTTACCCAGGCTAGCCCAGGTATGACATCTGTAACAACTTGTTTTCAGTGAGGTCCTGCTTCAACCCATTTTATTGCAGCTGGGTACACAGGAGCACATGAAGGTTTAGTAGCTTGCCCAAGATCACACATGTGAGAATCTGACTCTAGCAGGGTTTAAACTTGTGATGCTGTGATCCCAAGCTGGTGCTCTAGCCACGAGACCACACTGACTCTGTTATACTTTGCTGTTTCAAAAATATCCATATTCAGCAGTCTGCATCAAATCACTGCGACCCAAAGAGGGACAGAAAATAATTTAAAGTGATTTTATCAGACTTGCCATAGCAAATGGGAGTAGTAATGTGTATGAGTTGCGAATCAATTTCCTATCATTCAAACTGCCAAAAAGTATTGTTTTCCATGAAAAAATGCTTTTATTTCTGTGCACTTCTTCTTTTGCATAACCCTGCCACTTTTTTTTCTCAGTGCTGCAATCCCAGCTGTCACATCATGCAAGGGAAACACAGTTTTTAAGCACTGTGTTGTAACAGATACCTCTGTTGGTCAGTCTTGGTATTGCAGACATCCTTTTTCTTTCACAATTTTGGACTCATAGCAGAAGCTGGACACCAAAGAAAAAGTAACCTGACCCATAATTACACTCCTGAACTACTTATAGTCATTCAGGACCTATAACATAAAAATAGAAAAGTATCATCACGCTCCCATATTCTGACAGGAATGCCATTTCAGACCCGTCACTTCACCAGTGGGTAGTAAAAGTCAAACAACATCTACACAGACTGGCAAATTATCTTTTTGGCCTAGCTGCATCACAAACACAGTTTTCCAGGAATGTTTCAACAGACTGTACTGTTGTAAACACTTCTGATACAGGAGATTGCACTTTGACAAGAAGACTAAAAAATCAGCTATGTACTGTACCCACAATGCCTTGCTACACATATACTAAGGTTCATACTAAGGTAAGATGCAAGAGCAAGAAGGCAGAAGCCCATGAAGCTCTTATACTAATTGAATACATAATAGGAGAGGTCATACCCATTACATATAAGACTATCCAATCTATTTTTAAAAATACTTTTAGTTTCACTAATAGCAACATTTAGTGGTAGCCTGTTCCAAGGGTCAACAACTCTGACAGTAAAAAAAATATTTACAGCTAGACTTAACAAAAGGTTTTCTAACCAATTGTAAGGGATGGCCCCTGATATTATGAACACAGTTTTTAAATTCTAGACCCAGTTCACACAATAAATAAGGGCCTTGAATAATATCATACAATAACATAAGATCACTATGAAGTCGACGTGTAGACAAGGGCATAAGATTTAAAATGTCTAGTCTGTTCTCATAAGGAACTACAAATAGCCCAGAAACTTTTTTTGTATATTTTCTTTGAACTCTTTCCAGTAACAGGCATTCAGATTTTTTATAAGGATTCCAAAGCTGTGAGGCATATTCTAAATGTGGTCTAACGTATGCACGAAACAAGGGCAACAATACTTCCTGTTTTCTAGATCTAATATTACGTAATATAGACCATATCACTTTATTGGATTTGTTAATAATATTGTGTACATGATTATTGTAATTAAAGTTATCTGAAATATTGACACCCAAATCCCTTTCATCAGATGTGGTCTCAAGTAGTATGCCATCCAAATAATAGGGACTTTGTAAATTACTAGAACCCAAATGCATTACTTTGCATTTGGAGATATTCAAATTCATACCCCATTTCTTAACCCATGTTGTGATGTGGTCTAGGTCCTTTTGAATGGCAACAACCTGATGGTCAGAGGCTCAAGGGCCACCTATTTTTGCATCATCGGCATATTTAATAGTAAATGAGGAACAGCCAAAAGTAAGGTCAGCAATAAATGCCTGAAACAGGCAAGGGCCCAAGACTGAACCCTGTGGCACCCCACTAGTCACACTACCCCTAGCTGAAGTGCTCCCATTAATGGTCACTTGCCGAGAGCGATTATAAAGCCAGCTAATTATCCAATTGACTAGAAACTTGTTTATATTGAGCTTGTGAAGTTTAGTAATTAAGGCCCAATGTAGCATGATGTCAAAAGCCTTACTAAAATCAATGTAAATAATATTGCATGGAACATTTCTGTCTAATAATAAGCTGATATGTTCATAGAAACATATTAAATTTGTCCGACAACTTCTGCCTTTTTTGAAGCCATGTCGTTCTACATTGTGACAATCCAGGACTGGGGAAATTAAATCTTTAATTAAACTCTCTAATAATTTACAAATAGAAGAAGTTAGACTTATAGGCCTATAATTATCCCACTTATTTTTGGCCCTTTTTGTAAATAGGGATGACATGGGCTTCTTTCCAGTCATGGGGAACAAAATTGGTGCCCAAAAAATATTCGAACATCAATTTTAAAGGAACTGTAATTACATCAACTAATAAGAATAATAAATGTCCTGCTATATTATCTGGACCAGGACTATATTTTCCTTTCAGTTTCAATATTTTATTTCTAATGGTGTCCAAAGAAAATTTAACTGGTGAAACATTGGCTGTGTCTAGTAAGGTATAATCATAAGTTTGATTAGAGGATCCGGAAAAATATTTACAGAACTTTTCATTAAACAAATCGGCCATTTTTTTGGGGCTCATATATTAAAGTGTCACTGTCCAATAATGGACCTACTTGACATGTAGGTTTCCTTGGAGAACTGATACATGAATAAAATTGTTTGCTATTAGATTTGTGGGCGCTGAATGCTAAGTTTTGTTCCCAGTTAGATTTAGCCTTCCTAATCATTCTTTTACATGTTCTTTGTAAATGTTTACATATATACATAGAAACATAGACTTTGATGGCAGATAAGGATCGCTTGGCCCACCTAGTCCGCTCATTTCCCTACCTACTGGATAAGCTACAGATCCTAGTTAACCAACAGCCTACTTCTTCCTAACCCCCACCAGAATTGTTTTATGTCTGTACCATGCATTCTTGAATTCCCCCACTGTTTTGACCCCATGACCTCCTCAGGAAGGCCGTTCCATGTGATCATTACCCTCAGTGTGAAAAAAATACTTCCTCAAGTGACCCCTGAGCCACCCCTCCTCTATCTTTAAATTGTGCCCCCTTGTTCTTGCACACCTCTTTTTCTGAAAGAGGCTACCCTCTTGGACTTTGTTGATTTATTTTTTTTTATTTAATACATAATCGGAAATTACAATCTTTGTTGATTCCCTTGAGGTACTTTCTGAATGTGCCAGTATTTGAGATGCTTGGTTGTGTTTGCTTGTAGTTGTTTTGTACTGTGATACATAGATGTTGATGACAGGTAAGGGCCTATGGCCCACCTAGTCTGCCCATGTGCTCATGTACTTAGCTTCTTCAAGGTTCTCTAGAACTAGGTTATATATATGTCTACATATTAGGTACTACACTGCAGTCCCCACTGCCAAAATGAAGGACTGCACCTCTGAGTAAAGACCATTTAAGTCAACTTTATAATTTACTCAGAATTCCTTGTTGCTGTATATAAAACATTAACAGTTCCCTTGCATGACATCATTCTGAGGGTGTGGCACAACACAGAAAACTGGAGGGCAGTCAGAAACAAAAACATATAAAAAATGACTATGACAGATTTTTTTTACAAAACAAATTGCAGCTTTAACATATGAAGCATGGGTGGTGTGGCAATGGCATACTATGTGAAACAGGCATTTGCAGAATGTGACTAAATCACTTTAAGTTTTTTCTGTTTGTTGTCAATACAATTCAGACTGAAGAGTGGATAAGGTCAGACTGCCAACACCATGGTATATCCCAATTTGTCAAGGCCCTACTCTGTTTTATATTTTAACTTGCTATCATGAGCTTGATTATGGCTGCATTCTCTCTGTTTCTAATGCCAAACAACTCTGAAACCTAGATTTGATCTTATACTTAGGCAGCTCATCTTATGAAGTACTGCTGACAGTCTATTAGGGAACATGTTAGATGGAGAGGTCCACACTTCATGTTAGAGAGGACTACACCCTGTGTTACAAAGAGAGGGTCACACCCTATGTTAGAGAGGGCCATAAACATGTTAGATGGAAAGGGCCTCACTCCTTGTTAGATGGAGAGGGTCACACCCCATGTTAAATAGAGCCATAACAATGTTAGATGGAGAGGACCACACCCTGTGTTAGATGGAGAGGGCTACACCCTGTGTTAGACAGAGACAGTCACACCCAATGTTAGATACAGATGACCATACCCTGTGTTAGATGGAGAGGACCACACCCAATGTTAGATAGAGAGGACCACACCCTGTGTTAGATGGAGAGGGCTATACCCTGTGTTAGATGAAGAGGGACACTCCCAATGTTAGACAGAGAGGACCATACCCTGTGTTAGATGGAAAGGGCCTCACTCCATGTTAGATGGAGATGACCACACCCCGTGTTAGATGGAGAGGGTCACACCCAATTTTAAATGGAGAGGCCACATCCTATGTTAGAGAGTCTAATTGATGGCAACCTAACCTCCTGGTAGTGGCTTAATTGTTTTTTTTAGTTATTCTTGAGGTGGCAAAAGAATAAAAGCCTATACATTTTCCTTTGGTTGTTGCCATTAATCAGCAGTCCAATATTCAAAGTGTGTTCCTAAATACAGTGCTCCCTTGTCAATGCAAAACCCTCCATAGTGAAAACTCAGGTATAACTAATGCCTACTCTGACTCTCAATGGTATCAGCTGTTTTCATTCAAGCTGTTCTGTTGTTACATTTCTGATCCACTTTCCCAGTGTGTCTGAGCACTATTGATTTCAACTACAATATTTTAATACTTGCCTTCAGGTTTATAAAATCAAACATTTAAATATATTGTAGTAAAGGAAGCAACTGTAAGTATCCATGAGTCAGTGGGAGGAGAGAGGAGAGAAATGTGTTCGGGGAGTGTGGGGTTCAAAAGAGGGCCCCTGTAGGAAGTCTGTGGGAGGATGGGAGGACAAGTGATTTGCAAAGATAGGCAAATCAAAGTGTTTCTTTTCTGCCTTTGCAAAACAGTGGATTGAAGTGGGGTGGGGAGCACAACTAAGAGCAGCAATCCACCAGCTGTTTAGTCTGTTAAGACTAGAGGCAACAGAGACATCTTTTAGCTGTTGGCGTGACCAGCTCAGTGTGAGCAGTTTCACTTTTTCATTTAAAAAAAAATACTGTTTACAAAAGGAAGCAGCATACAATCTGATGGGGAGAGGGATGAAACAGTTGAGTGCAATGAGCCATAGAAACATAGAATTTGACAGCAGATAAGGACCACTTGGCCTATCTAGTTTGCCCATTTTTCCCTATCTACACTATTACCGCAGACCGTGCCCAATCTACAGCTCTTTCTCCCTCCTCCCTTCCTTTTCAGTATGATTCCCTTGTGTTTATCCCTTGCATTCTTGAACCCCCACCACTGTTTTCACTCCCACCACCTCTGCTGGAAGGCTGTTCCAGGAATCCACTCTTTCTGTGATGAATAATTTCCTCACAACTTTTCTGAATCTACTCCCCCTCCAGCTTCGTAGCATGTCCTCTTGTTCTTGAGCACCTTTTCTTCTGAAAATGACTCCCCTCCTGTACCATATTTACACCATGAGGTATTTAAAGGTCTCTATCATATCTCTCCTCTCCCGCCTCTGTTTCATGGTGTACATATCAAGGTACTTTAGTCTCTCCTCACACAGCTTTTGATGCAGACACTGCACCATTTTTGCTGTCCTCCACTGGACCAACTTCACTCTGTATCCTTCCGGAGATGTGGTCTCCAGAACTGGACACAATACTGTAGGTAGGCTTTACCAGTGATCTACTGTATACAGAGGCAACCCTACCTCTTTCTTTCTGTAGGTGATACTCCTCCCTGCGCATTCCAGCATCCCACTCGCCCTCCCTACTGCTTTGTCTGCCTGGCCACCTTTAAGTCATCCAATATGATTACCACCAGGTCTTTTTCATGCTTGGTGGTCTTCAATATCATTCCACCCATTTTGTACTCTGCCCCAGGGTTTCTGTACCCTAAATGCATTATTTTGCACTTTTTCACATTGAAACACAGCTGCCATTTCCTTGACCACTCCGTTTCTGCTCCTCCTTTCCAGCCCCCATAGAGTGCCCACCCTATGGCAGATTTTGGAGTTATCCACAAAGAGGCAGACCTTTCCTTCCAGCTCCTATGCAATGTCACTTATAAAGCCATTAAAGGGGACCAGTCCCTGCACTGATCCCTGAGGCACACCGCTGGTCACAGCCCCTTCCTTGGAGTGAACTCCATTTACTACTTCCCTCTGTCACCTATCCTGTAACCAATTTCATATCTAGTTTACCACCATTTGACCCACTCCTACTCTATCAAGTTTTCTTACTAGTTTCCTATGTGGAATGGTGTTGAATGCCTTAATGAAATATAAGTAGATCACGTCCACCGTTCCACCCTGACCTAGGTCATTGGTGACCCTGACAAAGAACTCTATCACATTCATTTGACATGGCCTCCACTCTGTGAAATCATGCTGCCTTGGGTCTTGTAACCCACTGGATTCAAGATATTGTACAATACTTTCCTTCAGCATTGATTTCATTAACTTTCCCACCACCAATGTCAGGCTGGCTGGCCTATAATTGCTAGCCTCCTTCCTGCTACCTCTTTTGTGTAGTGCGACTATATCTGCCCTCCTACAGTCCCCTGGAACCACTTCTGTTTCACTTGAGCTGTTAAATACAACTATCAGAGGCACAGCCAGTATTTTCTTGAACTCCCTCTATGCCCTTGTATGCACTCCATCTGACTCCATTGCTTTGTCCACCTTAAGATTACCTGTCAGGACACTCACCTTCAAAAAAGGACTACTGTCTACCTCCCACCCTCCAAAGCTTTTGTTACTTTGTTGTGCCCCCCCCCCCCTTCCTCTGTGAACACAGAACAAAAGTATTTGTTCAGGATGTCTGCCTTTTCCTGGTCCCCCTCTGCAGAGTCTCCCCCCCATTTCACTTTTTAACCTACAATCCCACCCCATGTCTTCTTCTTCTTTTCACTTACATACCTTAAAAATGTCTTGTTCCCTTTCATTACCTCCTGGGCTATTCTCTCTTAAGTTTGTACCTTTGCGCTCCTTACTGCTTTCCCTGCTTTCTTCTTTTTCCCCTGCTACACCTACCTATCCTCCTCCCTCTGCATCTTCTTATTCCTTCTGAACGCTACCCTTTCAGGCTTTACTTTTTCAGCCACCTCATTCAAGAACCACAGCAGTCTCTTCTTCTTCTTGCTTTTGCTCACTTGTTTGATGCAGAGGTTAGTTGCATTTACTATGTTCCCTTTCATGTTTGCTCACTTGTCCTCCACCCCACTAAAGTCACTGCCCCCCAACTAGTTCATCCCCGAAGCATTCACCCATCTTTTTAAAATCTGCATTCCTGAAGTCCCGGATCCTTGCCCTTGTGTGGTTAGATTCAGCCGCCATCCCTATATTGAACCACACCTTATGGTGATCACTGGTCCCCAAGTAGCCTCTCACTTTACTTAGAAACCTAGAAGTTGATGGTGCATAAGGACCACAAGGCCCATCCAGTCTGCCCATTTTTTCTACCTTATGAATGTGCCATAGGTCTTTACTCTGTCAATGGTCTATCTATTCATACTCATCTGTATTGCTCCCTTATGCCTATCCCATGCCTGTTTGAATCCTTGCACTGTATTTATATCCACCACTTCCTGAGATAGGCCATTCCATGCATCCACCACCCTTTCTGTGAAAAATAATTTCCTCACATTACCCCTTAATTGGCCTCTCTAATCTCATGCTGTGTCCTCTTGTCCTGCTATTTTTCTTATATTGAAACATGTTAGACTCTTTCACCCTGTTGCTGCCCTTAAGATGTTTGAATGTTTCAATCATATCACCTCTCTCCCTGCTTTGCTTTAGGGTATACATATTGAGCCCCGCTAATCTGTCCTCATATGTTTTCTGATGCAGTCACTGCACCATTTTGGTTGCCCTTCTCTGGGCTGCCTCCATTTTGTTAATGTCCTTGTGCAGGTGCGGTCTCCAGTAGTGATGAATCTAATCAATTTCTTTGACTGGGTGACCAAAGCAGTAGACCAGGGAGGGGCTGTGGACATGGCCTATCTAGACTTTAGAAAGGCATTTGACACAGTCCCACACAAAAGATTAATAAACAAATTAACCAGCCTGGGAGTGTGTCCCAGGGTGGTTGCATGGGTAAAACATTGACTGGACAACAGGACACAGAAGGTAATAGTAAATGGAGTCCACTCTGAAGAAAGGGGGGTTACTAGTGGGGTACCGCAGGGTTCAGTACTGGGTTCAGTCCATTTTAATGTCTTTATAAGTGACATTGCAGAGGATCTGGAAGGAAAAGTATGCTTCTTTGCAGATGCCACAAAGATCTGCAACATGGTTGATACACAAGGGTGTGTGTGTGGAAAGGATGAGAAGGGACTTGGCAAGGTTAGAGGAATGATCAAGAGTATGGTAGCTTGGATTCAATGCAAAGAAGTGCAAAATAATGCACCTGGAAAACAAAAACTCAGGGGAAGAGTACACAATGGGGAAGGGGGTAGTAACAACAACACAAATTGAAAGGGACCTGGGGGTAATCATATCAGATGACCTTAAGGTTAGTAAGCAATGTGAGAAGGCAGTAGGGAGGGCTAGGGGGATACTGGGATGTATAGGGAGAGACATCACCAGCAGAAAACAGGAAGTTGTTATCCCTCTGTACAGACAGTTGGTGAGACCTCATCTGGAGTACTGCGTCCAGTTCTGGAGATTTCATCTCTGCAAGGACATAGACAGGATGGAGGCAGTCCAGAGGAGGGCAACTAAAATGGTGCAGGGTCTGCAAGAGAAGCCATATGAGGAGAGACTAAAGGAGCTTAATATGTATACTCTTGAGAAAGGGGGGGCATGATTGAAACTTTTATGTACCTCAGTGAAATCAACAAAGTCCAAGAGGGTAGCATCTTTCAGAAAAAGAGATGTGCAAGAACAAGGGGACACAATTTGAAGACAGAAGAGGGATGGCTCAGGGGCAATGTGAGGAAGTATTTTTTAAAAGAGGGTGGTAGATGCATGGAACCACCTTCCTGTGGAGGTTGGTGGGTCTAAAACTGTGGGAGAGTTCAAGAATGCATGGGACAGACATAAGACAATTCTTGTGAGGGGTAGGATGAAATAGGCTGTTGGTTAACTAGGATCTGCAGCTTATTCAGTACGTAGGGAAATGGGTAGACTAGGTGGGCCAAGCGGTCCTTACCTGCCATCAAAGTCTATGTTTCAATGTAACTACACACACTACTCCAGATGGGGCCAAGGTGGAGCCCTGGTGAGGGTGGGCTATGGCTCCATCTCTCCCAGTGAGAGATCTGATATCAGGTGAATATTAGTATGAATGTACAAAACCATACTAGGATTAAAAAACCTCACAGGTTTTGTCTTGGGTGGGGAAGAGAATGTGAAAGGGTGTCTCCCCCCCCCCCCATTTCTTTGAATACAGCATGCTAAGGAAGATAATGCTAGCATACCTGGGTTGTGAGTCCGCTGTGTTATATGTTGTACTGCATTACATGTTTTGTTTGTTGGACTGGCCACCCACTTTGTTGTTTGGCCGTTTGTCCCTATATGTTTTATGTTCATAGCCCTGGGTTTTGGCACTGTTAGTTAGCCAGCTTTTATGTGCAAGCCAAGGCATAGCGTGGAGTTACTGTCAGAACTCCCATTTTAAAATGCCTTTGAAAGGTTTGCCTCTGAGATGCATTGATATAAGCTGTGGCTTTCAACTTGTAAATAAAAGAAATACCGATATCCATATTGTTAATGTTGTTGCTGTTTAAAAAGAAGCCTGGTCCAGGAAAAGCAAGGTACTGCTGCACAAAGAAAGCTGCAAGCTGTTTTCTAATGTTTCTCCTCAGCTGTACTGCTGTTTACAGACTGTAAAATTCCTCAGTCTCTGCCCTGCAGAGTCACGACTGTGCACATGTTCGCACAGCTCCTTTTTGGCTGTTTGTTTCGGCTGTTATGCAGAAATGCTGCTTTTGTTCCCCCAGGTACCCGAAAGCCTGTAAACAGTAAAACAATGGTTTTAGGTACCTCTAAAATACAAAGCAACAGCCAGACAATGCCTATTTTCTGTACAAACAAGTAGCCTGGGCTCTAAACTAAAGAGACGCAACCACCTGGAGTTTGAGGTTTGTTTTTAACCTTTCCTCAGCTATGTGGCTTCTCAGGCTACATATGCAAATCACCACAGAATGTTATGCTGGTCCAACTTTAAGCAGAATTGCATGGTGCCGAAAGGCCTCTCACACAGTTTGCAAAGGATGCTAACAGAAGACATAGACACGTGTTTCGTCCTACCAGGACTCATCAGTATGCCTCGTCTGTTTGACACCCCAGTGGAATGGACAAGCTACCCTAGAGGCAGTGTGCCTTGGAATGTGGGGGCATGTGTGATTTTGTATTTTCTTGAAACTTGGCTTCCCAGCCACATGCCCTTTGGGGTAACCCTTGCCTCAGTGTTTGCGCACAGAGGTTCTTTGTCTTTTATGTGGCTTCTCAGGCTCTTTCCCTTTTGTGTAAAAGTGGCAGTTTGAAGCACCACTCCTTTAAACAGTGTTTGGAGCACAGCTCTTCTAAAGTAACAAAATAGGCAGGAAACAGCCTACAAAAGCATTTGGGCACATATTCTGAGCTATTATGGTAAAACAGGGATTAAAAGCAAAAGTTTACCCTTAAAATGCTGTTTCTCAGAGTGTAGCCTAGCCTATGGATGCAGCCCCTCCTCAGCCCTACATCTCTGTAGAGCAGGCCGGCCTCTCCTTTGTTAGATTTATGCAGGAAATGGCTTGGGGAGGTGCTTAGGGTCACAGAACAAAGAAACTGTTTAGTGCTCAAAATTATTATTATGGTTTGAATGCCCTAGACCCTTTATTATGAAGAAAGAATGAGTATAATGTGTTGCTTGATAGAAAATATATAGTACATAAAGAATTTAAAGTAAAAAGACGTACTAATGGGCGGAGTTAGCCATCACATGGGTGCAATGCCCTATATGACAGATCAGAGCTAGCAGATAGCAGCAGGGTAAACACCTAATCTATTCTAGTTGATGTATGTATATAGTCTGGAGTTTTGATTTGTCTGCTTTTATTTTGTCACCTAAGTTTGCTTCCTTTACCTATTATTGTTCTGCTGTGAAGAATAAATATTGATTTTGTTTTGAAGTACTATCATCGCACTGCCTTATCAGTCCATCTCTACCCACAGTCTGTGACAGGCCTAACCAGTGTATTGTAAAGAGGGATTATTACCTCCCTCTTACGATTTGTGATACCCCTACTAATACACCCCTACTAATACACCCCAACATCCCTTTAACCTTACCTACTGCTTTAGTGGTCTGCTTGGATGATTTCAGGTCATCTGTGATGATGATGTCCAAATATCTTTCTTCCCTTGTGATTGCCATCAACTCCCCTCCAGCCTATAGGTGGCTTCAGGGTTTCTCTTACCTATGTGCATGATCTTGCACTTCTTTGCATTAAACCCCAGTTACCATTCTTCAGACCATTTTGTCAGTTTATCCAGATCTCTTCTCATTCTGCCTGCCCCGTCTGGATCATCTACTCTGTTGCAGATCTTGGTGTCACCTGTAAACAAACAAATCTTACCCTCCAGTCCATCTGCAATGTTGTTGATGAAGATATTGAAGAGGACTCGCCCCAGGACTGATCCCTGAGGTACCCCACTTGAAACTTGCATCTCTTCTGACTGTATACCATTTACCACCACTCTCTGTTTTCTGCCTGTCAACCAGTTTGCCACCCAGTTGACCAACTTCTGACCCACCCTGAGCCTACCCAGCTTATTAATCAATCTTCTATGCGGAACAGTATCTACAGATTTGCTGAAGTCAAGGTAGGTGACATTAACTGACATGAACTGACCTTGATGTGTGTAAAACTGTCCCTGTTAATGAGTACCAGGTGCAGTATTGCCTCATGATGAGTGGGTTCACTGACTAGTTGCCTGAGGAATGCCCCCTGCAGAGAGTCCAGAATGTCCTGGCTTCTAGCTCAAGGTGCTGCTTGGAGACTCCAAACCACAACTGGCAGGTTGAAGTCCCCCACCAGCAGCACCTCCCCCTTTTCTGCCATCTTGCCAGTGGTTTCCACCAGTACCTTGTCTAATTCTTCCCCCTGTGTTGGAGCTCTGTAGATCACTCCAGTGTGAATAGTGGTTCCATTCACCATCTTCAGGGTGACCCACAGTACCTCTGCCTCCCCTGTAGTCCCTCTGTCTCCATGGCTTTTATTCTTTCCCTCACATAAAGCACCACACCTCCTCCTTTGCTTCCCACCCTGTCTTTCCTGAACAGAGTTTAGCCCGGTATGGCCATGTCCCAGACAAGGTTTTCTGTGCACTGTGACTCAGTAATGGCCACAATATCCAGGTTGGCCTCTGCTGTGATGGCCTTTAGGTCTTGAATCTTGCTTCCTAGACTTCTAGCATTTGCACTCATGGCCTTCCAGATTTTGTTTCCACTCTGCTTGTTGTCCCCTTTTTTCCTTTTTGCCCTCCCTCCTTCCTACCTCTCTTGCTAATGTTCCCATTCATCCCCCCTTTGTCTCTGCCACCCTTTACTTGGTATTACTTACTTGGTATGAAAGAACAGAAGAAGGCCAGAGCCCATCGAGACTGTTCCCCACGCTATGTGGGACATTATTTATCTATTATCCCTCAACCAAACATCTAATTTGTTTTGAAAGACAGTGGCATTAGTTGCCTCTACCAATTCTTGTGGCAAGGTGTTATATACAATGGATGCTCTTACTGGAAAAAAGTTTCCCCTTTTGCTGGTTTTATAAGCTTTTACTTCAAGCTGTTTATTATGTAGCCTCGGAACATGTCTCCTTTGGAAGTGTTAGACCACATTTTCCATTAGATCTGGTGAATTTATTAAATTAAAACCATAAGCATATCACTCTCTTTAATCTTCTAGTTTGAAGAAAGAAGAGACCAGTAGCTTTTAATCTGTTCTGATAATCCAAGTTTGTTAATCTTGGAATCATTCTAGTTACTCTCCTTTGAACCTGTTCAAGAATTGCTATATCTTTTTTTTTGTTTTGGATTCCAGAAAGGAGAGCCATTGGCTAGATACGGTTTAATGTATGCCCTATATAATGGAATAAGGCATTGTTCAGTGCGATTAACAAAAGTGCATTTTATTTGCCTCAAAAGTCTGTTGGTCATGCAAGCAGTTCAACACAGTGATCATTTGATGTAAGTTTATTATACACATATATCCCTAAATCTTTTTCACAATTTGATGAGTGAAGTGGTAGTCAGTTTATATAATATATTGTTTTTGGATTATTTACACTGAAATGCACTACTAAACATTTGTCTTGATTAAACTGCATATGATTTTCATTTGCCCAAAGTGTTAATTTTTCCAAATCCTTCTTTAATGCAGAAATATTTTCTTGATTATTAACCTTGCCCCCCAATTTAGTATCATCTGCAAATTTAACCATGAAGTTATTTGGCCCTGTTTGTAAATCACTGATAAAGAGATTAAACAGTGTTGGTCCCAAGACCGACCCCTGTGGTACACCATTTGTCACACTACCCAAATCAGACAAGATATCATTAATTCTTTATTTATTAATTTGCACCCTGGGGGATTCCTCTCCCCTCTGTTTTTCCTTACTCTCTACTTCAGCCTATGCAGTGGGCAGTTTCTGACTTCAGAATTCCTTCTGCCATCCTCCCCTTGGCTAGTTTAAATATTCACCAAAGTAACATTTGAACTGTCCACTGAGAACTGCAGTTCCCTTCCTGGATGGATGCAGGCCATCACCCCTGTATAGGCCCTTACACTCCCAGGTAGGTGCCCAGTCCCTGATGTAGCCGAACCCTTCCTGATGACTGTTCAGTCTATTTAAAAACAGCATCCCTGGATGTAACAAAGAGGAGGCTATAAAGAACACTAGTTACAGTTCCAATTTTTGGTTGTTATTGCAGGGGAGCACTGTATGTTACAGGTCTTGGCCAGCAGGAATTAGTGCTGGAGTGATTTAAGGTGATCATTCCATATTGATCATGGGACATATGAGAAACAGCTTATGATATTTGCCCATAACTTGTAAGAAAATATGAAGGAACGTTGTTTGTTGTTAAAAATACTTGTGGAGACCCAACAGTAGCACAGATATGGTAAAAGGCAAAACACTGTTATGCATGTTTCAGAAAATGTATTGTGATAAATTCATGAAATCAATGAAAACACAAAATTGTATGCATATATCTATTTGATATTCTTGTTAACATACATACCAGTTCTTTGTAGTCAGTTGCATAAGAATAGGTGTACCCATAAGGGAAAAGCAGCATCTGGGAGTAAGAATGTACGGATATATATCCCTTAATGTTGGCAAGGTGTTTACGGATGAAGTTGGCAACATTCTTAGTCTCAATTTCTGACTCTGGAGAGGACCCACAGTAGATCTGTGAACACGGGTTAGTTGAGGCACCAATAGCTATAAAGGAGATAAATATATTACTGAGAAATGTTGATCTTTTTTGAGTTAATTCTTACTTGGCACTTTGTCCTCCATTCTGCTTTGATTTATAGTCCTGTATAAGGGTCTCATATTCATGGAAAAGAGTCACCACTGATGTTCCCCAACAGTCCATATGGGGACTTTACAGTTCAATATTTTTGTTGATGACCTGGAGTCAGAGATCTGGAGTAAGGTAATAACATCTTCAGAAGACAAAAATTGTTCCAAGGCACAAACTAGGCAAACTGAAGGACAGTGCTGAGCATCCACTGCCTCGATGAGACCACCCTACAAAATTTAGGGAGGCAGTGTAGTGCAGTGGTTTAAGGCTCTGAGCTGCAAATCTGGTGACATTCAGCAGATCAGACCTGGGTTTGAATCCCACAGCTTCCACTTGCATACTGTGTGACCCTGAGCAAGTCACTTAACTCCCCTGTGCTCCCAGCTTGCACCTGTAAAAAGCTTTCAGCTTAGTGTGCTACTTCTGGTTTTAAAAAAACAAAGTAGAGTTATATAAATACTTAGGTCTCCTGTTTCAACAATGCATGAACTCTATAAATAAAAAAACTGAGTCAAGTTAAAGAGGAAAAAGATGCTTAACAACTAACGGTAAAAAATAATTTGTTAGCCATTCTATTTAAATTACTTGAATATGGTGCAGCTGTCTATAAGGGGCTTTCTGAAAAGGAGCTGAACATGTTATACACCACATGCAACAATATCTGTAGATTGGGGTGGTGGTGGGGTGCTCTATGTCAGGGATGGCCTAATGGCAACTGCAGTACAGGGTAGGCAGGGGGAGGCTGAGGTACTGTGGGTCATCCTTGAATCTGGCTACAGCACAGCAGTTCACACAGGCGTGATCTACAGGCCTCCAGCACAGGGGGAAGAGGTGGATAGGGTGCTGGTGGAAGAAATCCATGGGATGGCAACAAAAGGGGAGGCACTTCTGCTGGGCAATTGCGACATGCTGGATATAAATTGGATCATCTCAGTGGCTGCCTCTGCCAGGAGCCGAGACATCCTGGAATCCTTCCAGGGGGCATGCCTCAGGCAGTTAGTGCAAAAACCCATCAGGGGCAGTGGAATCCTAGATCTGGTACTGATCAATGGGGATAGAATCACAGAAGTCAAGGTGGATGGACCAGTGACCATCACACAGTCTGGTTTAACATTAGTACATGGTCACAGTCAAGCCACAGAAAGGTGAGGGTCTTAGATTTCAAGAGAGCAATTTTGCTAGGATGGGAATATGTATCAAAGAAGTTTGGGAGGGGTTGAAGAACAGTGGGAACATCTTAAGGAAGCCATAGAGGAGGTGACAAACCAATACATTGGACAAAGAAATAAGGGCAAGAGAAGGACAAATACACTGTGGTTCTTCAGGGAGGTGGTGGAGAAAGTAAAAGCCAAAAAGTTGGCATTCAGAAAAGGGATACAGAAGCAAGAAGACAGGGTGGTGTATCTAAATAGTCAGAGGGAGGTAGGGAAGGCAGTTAGAGCAAAGGCACAGACAGAAGAAAAAATAGCACAGACAGTCAATAAAGGAGATGAGGCATTCTATAGACATGTCAGTGAAAGAAGAAAGACCAGGGGTGGGACCGTAAGGCTCAGAAGGAGGGAGGGGGAGTGTGAGGAGGGAGACCTAGGAAAAGCATCAATACTGAACAAGTACTTCTGTTCAGTATTCTCAGAAGAACGGGAGCGAGAGAGACCACAAATGGGTATTAGAAACAAAGTGGGGCAGGGAGGTGAACACCAGTCCTTTTACAAAAGAAAGGGTCCTAGAGGAACTCATAAAACTGAAGGTAGACAAAGCAATGGGATCATGGCTCAACTTATGCCAATATATACTGTATATGGAGAATTTTGAAAACCAGTACATTTCAATTTCCATGTACAATCCTTTATTCCGGCATATAATAATTTATAGAAGGTACATAGATGATTTTCTGATAATCTGGAGAGGCAATTTGGAAGAGCTGTATGTAGCCTTTCATCACCTAAATTCTAACTGGTAATCTAGTTTACTATCACTGCCAGAGAGTATTCTGTTCCTTTTCTGGATTTGTTAATTTACAAATGTGGAGATAGACTTGAACACACATTGTACAAAAAGGAAACATATGAAAACACCCTTTTAAACTCAGATAGCTATTATCCCAGACAACTGAAGGACAGTATCCCCTACTCCCAGTTACTTCGGTTCCAGAGGAATTGCAGTGTAGAGGAGGATAGGATTAAGGAAACTAACAAAATGGTGCAGAGATTTATAGATAGGGGCTATAGTAAGAAATCTGTCCAATACGCCAGACACAGGATAGATACACTTATGGCACAAACGCAGAGGGAAATGGAGGATGGGGCTGACAGGGTAGTACTATCTCTGGAATACTCAGACTATACTGAGCCCACCCAAAGGATTATTAATGTAGACTGGAATATCCTGAGCTCAGTGAACATGACAGCATTCCAAAATAGGCCTATAATTGCCTCTAAGAAAGTTAAAACATTCGAGATAGATTAGTACACTCAGAATTAATTGACAAAGGATGCCCTAAAGGACAGTTGCTATTGGGACCGATTCTGCCAGGCATGTTTCCATGTGAACATTGTGTCCACTGTGGAAATACCTCCAGAAAAAAAGAGATAAGCCATCCCAGTGGGGATAAGAAATACACTGTCAATACATACAAACATACAACTATGCCAACAGAATTAGGCCAGAAGGTCTATCACATTTGCTTAAGCTCAGCTCACTGCAGATATGTTACTGCCCACCCAAGTGCACCCCTCCCTGCTAAGGTCACCTTCAAGAGTTCCCCTATTGCTCTCCTCCCTGCACCCTCACCTTACTCATGTACCTGTCCCATTCCCTCTTAAAGCTGCCCACTGAATCCACTATGATCACCTCCTCTGGCAGCATGTTCCACGGTACCACCACCCTTTCTGTAAAATAGTGCCTCCTCAGTTCCCTTCTAAATCCCCCCCCACAAGCTTCATGCTGTTCCCCCTTGTGATTCCCTCCTCATCAAACTAAACATCCCCTCAGTTTTAACTCTGTTGATCCCCTTCAAGTTCTTGAAGGCCTCAATCATATTGCCATGGTCCCTTCTGGCTTTTAAGGAATACAGGTTGAGCCTCCCTCAGTCTATTCTGATAGGTCTTATCCCCATCCCACGAATCAATTTAGTCACCCTCCTATGGACCCTTTCCAGTAGCATGACATCCCTCTTTAAGTACGGGTGCCAGAACTGCACACAATACTCTAGATGAGGCATCAGCAAGGATTTGAACAATGGCAGGATAATCTCCTCCCTCCTTGAAGTGATCCCTCTCACAATAAAACTCAATACTCTGCTTGCTGTTGCTGCTACCTTCCTGCATTGTTCAGTGGTTCATTTTACCTGTAATCACCACCCCAGATCTCTCTCTTCCTCCAAGGTGGATAACTGTTTCCCTCCAGGTGATAGCTGTAACCTGGATTCCTTGCTCCCATGTGCAGTACACTACACTTCCTGGTGTTGAAACTCAGCTGCCATATTTTTGACCACTGCTGCAAGAACCCCAGATCTTCCTGGAGTACCCGTCTCCCCTCTTCACTATCCACTACTGCTTCCAGTTTGGAGTCATCAGCAAACAGTCTCATTTTACTCACGACTTCCTCTGCAATGTCCACTGTGAAAGTGTTAAACAGTACCGGTCCCAGAATAGACCCTTGCAGGACTTCACTAGTGATCTCCCTAGGAGTTGAAAGCTCCCTCCCTACCACCACCTTTTGTTGCCTGTTGGCCAACCAGTTCCCAATCCACCTAACCATCTTAACTCCTACCCCCAAGTTCCTTAGTTTACCAATGAGTCTGCCATGTAGTACAGAATCAAAAGCCTTGTTGAAGTCCAGATAAAGGACATTGACTGACTGTCCAGAGCTTCTATCACCAAGTCGTAGAACTCTACCAGATTAGTTTGACAAGAACTCCCCTTGACAAAACCATGTTGCTTACCATCTTAAAGGCCACTTACTTCCAGGAACTCCACTAGTCTTTGCTTCTAGATGGTCCCAAGCAACTTCCCATATATCCCAATACATACTTGACATGTGATTCTGATCATGTCAAGTATGTTCTGATTTGCCCATGTTCCAGGTGTTATGTGGGCCAGACTACAAGGCCTCTCAAACTTAGGATAACTGAACACAAAACCAACATATATTTGGGGTTAATCACATCACCAGTAGCACGGCAGTTTACTGAGGCTCAACACTCTGTCTCCATCATGTGTTTTTTGGCCATTAAAAGGGGGGGGGGACTGTAACAAGATGTTGGAAAGATGTGAGGGACTTTGGATACATACACTAAACATAATAGATAAGAGATGGGGCTTGAATGAAGACCAGAACTGGTCAGTGTGTTGTAAAAAATAGAGAGGCAGGATTAGTGTGAAAAGAATAAAATCTTTCCCCACAATCCCCAGCCATTCTTAGCTTACCTCTTGATCAGCATATAGTGTTAAGATTCTCACTTCAGTAGGAACCTAGTACACTGATTATTAAAAACACAAAAAGCACACATCATTTACATCTATCCTGCAGTAAGCTAGGGGTGTCCATGTGAGGTCATGCACTTGCTACTGTACATGGAATGGATGTGGGGGGGGAGATACCTGCGCAACCTTTATATCAAGGGAGACAACAGGGCACTGACATTAATTTACTACCTAAGACATTATTCTTCAGCAGAAGATATTGGATAAGGATGCCACTTACAGACTTTACAAATACTAATACCAGTGCTTGATAAGGCAAGGGAACAAAGGTTCTGAACATAAAAATGAGCAAACCTAAGGTGCGGGGGATGAGGCTTATCAAAGTGAGCAATGCATGCAGGAAATGTTGCTAGGACTTCTCAACCCAGGCTGAAAATGAACTGAAATTCTAACATATGTAGAGACTAAATGTAAAGAAATATAAGGAAGCATTGTATGATGAATGTATCTGAAATAAATTTATAAAAAGACTTCAGTCTCTTTTCTCTTTTCGCACCTATAAATTGTAGAATTGGGATATTTATAAAAACAAGCAAAAAGAAAAATGTTTAAGTACTGTAGCTGCTACAATACAGAATACTGAGTATAAATTAGTAGAACTTGTGTGTAATATTGAAATAAATGTCTTTACAATAACAGGATCAATGTTCAACAAATAGGTCTTTACATAAGATAGACAATATACTGTAAATAGAAATGACTAGGTATGGTATACGCAACTGCATTCAATTTCTAAAGCAATTATAATATGAATGATAACGTTAAATAAGTGTTATGGACGTTGCATGGCAGAAGACTTAGTAATTATTTCAATAGTGGTATAACACACAGTAATATACAACATAAGAGCACAATAAGGAGATTTTAATGTGGTTTCTATATGAGATGGTGACTTGTCCACTTCAGATTCGAATACATGATTAGAGTATAGGAGTGTACTAGAAAATATGTGACTAATGGAAGAAATGACCAGCAGTGACATGGTACATTTATAAAGGTGAAAATAAATGTATGTTGGAATATAAAATATGTGAATATTAATATTTAAAATGTTTATGCTTAGAGCCTCTCCCCTGAGGAAGCCCGACAGGTGAAACGTTGGGTATCTGAAGATCTAATCTGAGAAATAAAAGACTTGGATTAGATCTGATAACTTTTTTGGAGTGTGACTGGTTTCATACCATGGTTTCTAGTCACCGGCACCCATGCTTGTCTCTCCTTCAATCAGTTTCCTGTATATCTAGCTATGTCCCTAGCCATGCCCTGGTCCTCTAATTTCTTAAGCAGTCTTCTGTGTGGTACAGAGTCAAAAGCCTTAAGAAACTGATCCAGAAGCAAATGGTTCGATACCTTTAATTTGACCAATGTAGATGTCACAAAAGAAAACAGTGCCTAAGCTTTTGGACCAACCAAGTCCTTCCTCAGACACTTAAGCTTCTGAGGAAGGACTTGGCTGGTCTGAAAGCTTAGGCACTGTTTTCTTTTGTGACATCTATGTTGGTCCAGTAAAAAGGTATTAAACCATTTGCTTCTGCATCTGTTCTTACAAGTGTAACTCCTAGGTAGTGCTATCCCAAGGGCTACTACCCCTGCCTGCTTAGCTAGTAGCAGGTTAAGGGGCCCGAGTTCTGAATTGGGTGCCTCCACCCGGAGGTCAGGGTTGGTAGTGGTCAAGCTAACTTGGGCACAGCCCTCTGGGACACTGTAATCCCCCCTCTTTCCTTACTAGTGGCCAGTACAAAACACAATAATCACTTTCACAATACCCCTGATACACCGCACAAGTACCCACACTGTTTGCACTTACCACCAGGGCTTTCCTCTGTCTGAGCCCTGGGAACCCCCTGTAAAACAAATTTATACACAGCAAATAACAACAGTACAGTACTCTTGCACAAACTGGAACCACAGTCAGGGTAAATGCAAAAAAATGTAAGATCTGATTCATTTAAGGGACTTGAATAAGGGAGGGGCATAATCAGGTTAATTTGCTTAAAGGCTCTATCATTCAAACAGTTATGCATGCACTTCAGGATCTATAAACAGTACACACTCTGGGTACCCAGATGGAGAATGGTGGGCTAGCCAGGAACGTTGCAGCTGGTTGGGACCCTGTGATGGAAGAAAAAAAGCATGCATCGCACACACTAATTATAATCCAGAGCCGGAGGGCTCAGTTCGTGAAAAGAAAACAACAAGACAATCAGATGACACACTTTTAGATTAGGCTGTTGTTGCAGGGAGCTACCCTGATGATTACTCACGATACCCAAGACTGGACACAGGCTGGACAAAAATTAAGACTGCAGGTGGTTGATCTGGAGTACCAGGAGAAGCAGGTCCCACACAATTCACTGAGGCATTGTTCCTGTTCAAGCATGGAGCAGGGGGCTGATCACCAGGCAGGTCTCTCATCTATGGCTTTCTCTGTGCAGCGGGTAGTCTGGCTGGGCCAGTGTGGAAAGGCCTCGGCCACATGGAGACAGATTCAGATATGGTCCGTTTTGTGCTGGATATAGCTTCCAGCAAGCAGAACACAGTTCACACAGTGGGGATCCGAATCATGACCCACTAACAACTCACAGCATATTTACATGTAAGGAAATTCTACTGTACCAGGCAAACCACTCTCCGGTCATGATCACAGAGTCTCTGCACAACCTGGGGATTCAAATGCAGCTGGAAATCCTGACAGGCCGAGCGCATTCAACAAAATCTTCAGTCTCCTTCAGGTATGAGCCTGGTAAAAAATTAGTGGTTTACTTCATTCTCACAAATTCGGATTTAGTCCGAAATAATTCCCTTTTCTCCCTCTCAGGGGCAGCAGGCAGACATGCAGGCCAAAACTCAGCACTTTCACAGTTCTCCCATGCGAATCCACTCAGGATTGCTGCTCAGAATCACTTGGGCTCTTTCTTCTTCTTCAGCTCCCAACTTAGATCTGACTCAACTACCAGCATGCTTGGGGATTTCTCTCAGAATCCAAAAGGTTCAGTTGGCTAATCTGTCTGCCAGTCACAGCAAAGGCTCCACCTTCAGGTGCACAAAGGTACCAAAAGCCCAAAACTGCAATTCCTACAGATTTTGACTCCAGACAGCTCCTGTTCCATTTTAGGTCCCACAAGCATTGATTGGTCCAATTTGCAGTTCTGGGCCAAATGGTGGGGATAAACAAAACAGTCCTTGCTGCAAAGAAGACAGGTTAGACAAACTACATTATCACCATCACTCTAAATGATTTTCAGCAAATAGTTACATCTTTCAACAGAGCTCCCTCTCAGATTACTTATGACTGCAAACCAGGCAGCTCTTAAAGAGACAGTACACAGAGGCTACACAGGCACTGTCTGGCAATCACATTTAAACTGCTAAAATGCAGGACACCAGCCTGGCAGTGAGCATTTAGGCAAGCTTGAGGAAGACTTTTCAGGAACCCCCACTTGTAGGGGGGTTACACCAGGACCAATATGGCAACTAAACTAATTCTGTATGTCATTATGAAATTGAAGCAGAGTAAACCCACAGCATGGCCCTTATCTACTACCCTTCTTATCCAGTTAAAGAAAATTACTTGGTCTGACAAGACCTCCTTGCTACAAACTCATGCTGTTTACTATCCTGTAGACCAATGCTCTCAAGGTAGTTCACAAGGTCCTCTTTGATCAGTGACTCCATCAAGATTACCCAAGTGACTCCACTGGTTTATCCACTAGAGAGGTAAGGTTGACAAAACTGCAATTTCCAGGTTGCATCTTGTCCCACCCATGACTACTTACTGGAGTTTAGTTACTTCTGCAGCCAATTCCTTGAGCACCTTTGGGTGCATCTCATCCAGCCCTGGGACTTTACTTTTAGGACTTCAAGCCCTTACTGAAATCTTTTTCTGGTAAATACTGGCTGCCTCATTTTAGGCATGACCTTGACAGCCGCCTTGATGCCACATTCAGGCAGGAGTCTGCTGTTTTCCCTTGTGAAGACAGAGCAGAGGTAATTGTTAAGGATGGCTGTGTCTGTATGTGAAGAATTGTTTTTCCCTGCCCTTGACCCTCTCTGCAATATGCAGTTCCATATCTACCTTTGCCTCCCTGACTGTCCTCCTTGCTTCCCTAGTTTTTATTTGGTATTTTCCCAATTCTCTTTGTGCCTGGTGAAAGCCTTTTTTGTGGCCTTTACTGCTTCTATGACCCTTTCTGCAGTCCATATTGGTCTCTTGTACCTGCTTTGTAACAATTCCCTTGCATGACTTTATTGCCCCTAGAATTGTCCCCTTGATTGCCCCCATCTTTCATCTCCACCTCTGACACAGTCCACTCTGGTCAGTTTGTCTTGGATCAGTTCTCTCATCCAGTTGAATGAAGTCTGTTCTTCTGAAATCTAGAACTTCAGTTTCTTACAGGGGTATTCTGGCCCTGAGGATCAGCCTGAACCAAATGGACTCATAGTCACTGAACCCCAGTGGCTCCCCTACCCTCACTCCACTTGCCATCTCTGAGTTGGTGAGCACCGACTCGGGAGTGGCCACCTGTCTAGTGAATTCCTTAATCAGCTGCACCAGCAGGTAGTTCTGCAGTGTATCCAACAGGGCCTGACTTCTGATACACCTGGCTGCTGGAATGTCCCAGTTGATAATCAGCAGGTTCTGATCACCCACCACCACCACTTTCCCCTTCTTCACTCCCCTTGTTAGATCTTCACAGAGCTCCCTATCTCTCTCTTTCCCTTGTCCTGGTGGTCTATAGATCACCCCCACCCATATTTTCTTGCCTGAGGGTGCTGTGAGGTGAACCCAGAAACTGTTTCTCCTTTGTGTCCCCTGATGTGTCCATCCTCTACAGCCTCTGTGCCCTCCCTGAAATACAGGACTATGCCCCTGCTTTGCCTAGCCCTCTGTCCGGGCCAACTATTGTGTGACCTGGGATTGTCAAGTCCCAGTCTTTATTTTCTATGAACCATGTTTCTGTGATGACTATGGTGTCTGCCACCAATGCCTGGAGCTCACTGATTTTATTACCCCGACTCTTAACATTAAGGCAGACCCACAACTATACCTGGATCCTCTTTAGCTGTTTTGTGATCCTACACCTACATTCCTTCCCATTCTCCTTACCTTATTATTTTTCCTATTGCTTGCAGACCCTGAGAGCTTTCCCACATTTGCCTCTTCCACTACTCCTTTTTGAATCACAACCTTATTTTATCACCTTACTGCTACCAGTCACCAGTACAGAGGAAGCACTAGCTTATGTAACCCCCCCAGCCCCCATCTAGGGGCATATATATCTCAGATCTTCCCGGGGCCCTTGGGAGGGGGCTGTCTCAAGTGCTAAGTCACAGAGACAATGCACTCCCATACAAGGCAGGAAAGATGTGACCTACCTTACTGGCATCTTCAATCACCTGTGCACTCTCACCTTCACCCATTGAATCTGGATTTCCCTTGAATGCTGCACTGGACCAGGAACTCCACCTGCACATCACCTGAATCTCTTGAGCCCCAGAGCCCCTTGGTCCTGCCAAAGGAGGGGTTAAAATCTCATCTGGAATCAAACTTATGAGAAATTAATGATAAAAATGATTTTAGCAATGTAGGGGTCACATACTTCATCCAAATAAATAAAGCAGCCCCCTGCGGCTAATCAAAACTTTTTACAGACATACAGGATGGACATTTAGAGTAGTAGAAATGATGGATTTAAGGCAGTAAACAAGCAAGGATTTTTTCTATTCTCTCTCTCTCTCTCTTGGATGCTTTACCCAAGGACCTCGAGACTTACCGACCCTCAGGCTCCTGACATCTCTTTATCTGGTAAGCCAAACCTTTTCCCTTTTTTTCTGCTGGGTTACCCACTTTCATACTCTCTGACACTGGTCAATGCTGTCTCTCCAGTGCAGGAAAGCATGCTGCTTTTCCACCTGGCCCCTGGGCTATGGCCCAAACCTCAAGGGGTACCAAGATTTTGTACTTCGACCCAGGCCTATGTAACCCACTTCTTTCCTCCAGCTCAGCTCTTTCTCTGCATGGCTCCACTGGTACAGTGCCCCAAACCTGGCCCTGCTCCAGACCTGAAGCCCCCTGCAACTGGTTGTCTTGCCACAGGAGAACTCCTAGAAATTGCCATTGCCCAGGCCCCTCCGAACAATTGTCCTTCAGCAATACTGGCATGCATCTGCTCTGCTGCCTGATGACCATCCCACTGGGGGGGGGGAGGTAATACCTGCCCAGGCCCACATCCCTTCTGCTTCATCCTGGGCTCACGATGAGCTCCAAAGATCCATACCTCCCTCATCCCCTTGATAATGTCCCATATCTGTTCTGGCACATAGGAATAGTTCATATGAGGATACTCTACCCATAGCCTTCTGTGGACCAACTTTTCGGCCTGGATCCACTTTGGCAGGTCACTCACACTGGTCCTCCTGGCTTGTCCCATTGGTAGCCATATCCCCCATCGATATTTCAAGTTTAACGGGTCACTAGGATTCAACCGGTCCATCCAGGTCCGGAGCGTCTTAGCCTGAGCCAAGAGCTGTGGGGTGTTGTTGGCTAAGGCAACCACAGGGTGATGGTAAGATCTAAGAATTGCTCTAGCCAGCTGATAGTCCTGGAACTGAAAAGTGCTACCAATATATTTCTCCTCATTTAGCTCCTCTAGCTCCTTTGATCACCAGTGCTCTCTCTTGCTGTTGCTGGTGCAGGACCAAGCTCAGAGCCACTTCCAGTAGGCTTGATTCTAAACTTCACTTCCGAGATAGACTCTGACTTACTTGACAAGTCCTGTGGGCTACCACCAGACAGGGGTCATGCCGATGATACCCTGGGCCCTGGAGGATCTCTGGCCAGTTGTTGAAGACCCCTGCCCCTCCCTCTGTCACTGGGATAGCCGGTAGCTGGCAGTGGGGAGTGGGGCAGATGGCTGTGCTCCCCATCACCTTTCTCCATGACTTTCACCCCTGCACTTCCTCCTCTACAGCCTCCACAATGACATCTGGGGGATTCACTTCTCATTTCGCCTACCTGGACATGGGCACTTTCTCCCAAGGACAGTCTCTCAAAACCTCCCGAATCCCCACTAGCTGGTGACCATGGTACAAAAGAGCTTGCTGTGGAACTGGGAGGGAACATCCTCAAGTTGGGAACTGGTGGTATGCCTGTACATCGCTGGCACACAGGCACTCGGGCAGCTCCTTCGCCCCATACCCACAGCTGATACATCGCTCATTCTCACTTCCTTTTCCCCCAGCTTTCCAGAGCCAGGAGAGCAGTGAGGCAGGAACTGTGGCCAGTGGTTCCTTCTGGGGGCTCACTTCGGATCCTCCTTCATTCTCACCAGGTACTATCCACCGCCAATCCATAGTGGATGTCTGCTCTCCAGTCTCTGTCCAGTACCTCCCAATGATCACAGCCAAGAACCTTGCTGAATCGGTTGTTCCTGCTGCCCCCGCCTTGTTATATTTGGCAGTACAATTCACTTGCCTGAATGCTGATGCACAAAGGAAATATCTTTCTGTTCCTTTCTGGCTGGTTTATTCTCCTCCTCCTTACTTTCTCACCTTCTCAGCTCCTCTATCTCCGATCTCTCTAAGATGGCGCTTCTGTTTGCAGCTGCTGTAGCTCCCTCTCTGGCCATCCTCCAATCAGAAACCTGCTTGAGGGTCACGACACCAGACAATCATGTGCACACACTGCACAAGCAGGGTGAGGCCTATTTCTGCCCCAGGCCTATCCCACAGTTATTTTTTGCTGTGCAACAGGGTGCAACCAGGCTGGGAAGCCTGGCAACACATTGGATCACAAGGCTTGGGGTCCAGCATCATTGCAGGGTTTGGGGAACATCCTGAATGAGCCCCCACAGTGTACCCCCAGGCCCCCATCTTGGGGCATATACATTGCAGATCTTCCGGGGGCCCTTGGGAGGGCACTACCTCAAGCGCTAAGTCACCGAGACAATGCACTCCCATACAAGGCAGGAAAGATGTGGACTGCCTTGTCTTCAATCACCTGTGCACTCTCACCTTCACTGATAGAATCTGGATTTCCCCCAAATGCTGCACCAGACCAGGAACTCCACACTGTGCATCACCTGAATCTCTTAAGCCCCAGAGACCCTCAGTCCTGCCAAAGGCAGGGTGGAAATCTCATCTGGAATCAAACTTATGAGAAATTAATTTAACAGCAAAGAAAGGGGAAAAAACTTTCCAATTCATTTGCTCCCCCCCTTCAATTTAAATAAAGCACTCACTGCCATTCTTCTCCCAACTAGCTTCTTTTCTTAGCTCCTGCAAAGTAAGTGATTCAAGCAATGCAAGGGTTACATACATACTTCATTAAAATAAATAAAGCAGCTCCATGGGGCTAATCAAAACTTTTTACAGACTTATAGGCTGGACATTTAGAGCAGCAGAAATGATGGATTTAAGGCAGTAAACAAGCAAGTATATTTTCTACTCTCTCTCTCTCTCTCTCTCGGATGCTTTGCCCAAGGACCTCTTGACTCACCAACCCTCAGGCTCCTGACACCTCTTTATCTGATAAGCCAAACCTTTCCTCTTTTTTCTCTTTTTTCTACTGGGTTACCCACTCTCACACTCTCTGGTACTGGTCAATACCCTCTCTCCAGTGTGGGAAATCATGCTGCTTCCCCCACCTGGCCCCAGGGCTATGGTCCAAACTTCAAGGGGTACCAGGATTTTGTACTTCGGCCCAGGCCCATGTAACTCACTTCCTTCCTTCGGCTCAACTCTTTCTCTGCATGACTCCACTGGTGTAGGGCCCCAAACCTGGCCCTGCTCCAGACCTCAAGCCCCCTTCAACTGGTTGTCCTGCCACATGAGAACTCCTGGACACTGCAACCTCTCAGGCCCCTCTGAACAACCGGCCTTCAATGATTCTGGTGTGCTTCTGCTCCACTGCCTGATGACCATCCCATTGGCCCAGTCCCACATCCCTTCTACTTCATCCTGGGCCCGTGATGAGGTCCAATCATAGGAAACCCTCCAAGACCTGCCAAAAGACCTGCGACTCACCTGGCCCTTTTATGCCAGTGCCCCAGGACCTGCCTCTCCAAGCAGGCCCCATACTGGGTGAAAGGCCCCCTGGCTCCATGCTGTGCCCAGATGACCCTGCCACACTGGGTATGGGGAAGCACCACTACCACTGGCCTCTCTCTGTGGGAACCCTGCCACCATCTCTAAAGCCCTGGTAGCCTGGGGATACCTATTATGGGACCTCTAATGGGCTCCTACCTGTCCTGGTCCCTATGGCCACCTACCTTTCCCTGACCCCCCAATGACACAGGACCTGCTAACCATCCTTCCCCCACAGAGCTCCATTAACCCAGCTCCTTGACACCACAATGTTGCAAAGCTGACCTGTCTGCACTGGGGGGGTGTTCCCTCCCATTGGCCCACCTGGACCACTGAGCTCTCTTACTTGCTCACCTATCTCTGCTCCTCCAGCCAACCCCCTCCAGCCCTGGCCTAATGCCTAGGTTGGAAAGGCCCAGAAACTTCCTGTCTGCTCCTTTATATATTTCCTAAACCTACTCTCTTCTGCCTCCTTGAAGCGTCCAGCAGCCAATATCCCCCCAGAGCACTAAAAAATTCCCTAACTCTGGAAGGGGTAGGAGGGGGAAAGCTTGCCTAATATGGGAGCATAAGCCCCTCCTTTAAGGAAGGGCTTACACTAGGTTCCCCTCCCTCACTTCCTTTAATGTGGTTCCCCTAGCCTCAGTGTCCCTAGCAGTCAGGTTAACTGTCTAAGGTAGACTTCAAACTTCTGCCCAGTGTGCTGGTCCTCCTCTTTTGTCAGGCGAAGGCCTTCACTTCCGAAGAGCCTCCTGTCCCAAAAATTCACCCCCATCCACCACAAAGTGGTACCCTTACTCTTGACACCATCTCTTTAACCACCCATTTAATTCCTGTATCTCTTCCCTCCTTACTATATCCTTCCTTTCCCTTCTCCACACAGGGAGGACCTTGGAAAAAGGCCAGGGAAGCTGAGTGTGCCTGCAGTCTGTTCCCCCAGCCTCTGAAAGTTTAATTTCACTTGCTTCACAGGCTGGGTCTCCAGATCATTGGTACCCAAGTGTACCAGTACTTCCCTCACCTATCACCCTGTCTAAACACCTGATCATAGAATCCCTGATCACCAAGACTCTCCTACTGTAGCTACCTTCTTCTTCCTCCCATATCAGGGTGCCACCAGGTCATCACTCCCATTCCCCTTGACTGACCCAGACTACCCCCTTTTGGAGCTGGGTACCTAAGTCTTCTCAAGGGGTTTAAAGCAATTTGTTGTAGGGATAGTATGGAGTAATTTGACCTCCTTGTGGTTGCCTCTGCCACCCTTCCCCCTCGCAACCACTCTCCACTTACTTGGACCAGTGGTCTTTTGTAGGAGTGGAGCTGTGGGCTCCAGCTGAGCCGGTGTTGCAGGAGAGTTATCTCTTCCCTCACTGCTGCCAGCTGTGCATGGAACATTAGAAATCTGGAGTGTACATTAGTTATGCACTGTGTAGTTACAGATGCCTAGGCACTACAGTGGATGTGGCTTTAGGCATTTGTAAATTACAGTGCACTATAAATTAACATGCACTGCTTAGTTAGATACCCAATGTGACTTTAATTGGTGCAGTTTAAGAACCTAAAGTGCACAATAAATTGTATGTACTGAGATTATAGGTGACAACAATGGGTGTAACTTCAGGTACTTGAAACTAGAAATGTATAGTAAATTGCTATGTACTGAGTATTTAGAGACAATAGGTGACTACAACAGATGTAGCTTCAATGATTTGGAACCAGAAATGTACAGTAAACTGCTGTGTATTGTGCAGTTAGAGACCAGAGATACCTATAGTTTCAGGTATTTAAAAGTGTTATGTTCTATGCTGAGTAGTTACTGTGCAGACCAGAGGTGACTACAGTGGATGTAGCTTCAGGCATTTGCAACTTGAAATATACAATAAATCACCCTTTACTGTGTAGTTTGAGATTGTAGGTGACTACAATTAGTGTAATTTTGGGTATTTGGAACTGGAAAAGTACAATGCTATGTATTGTGTAGCTAGAGATCCCAGGGGACTGCAGTGGACATAGCATCCAGTATTTAAAACCTGAAGTGTGATGTAAATAGCTCGTGGCTGTGTAGTTAGAGAGTAAAAGTGATTACAATGGTTGTAGCTCCAGGTATTTGGAACCAGAAGTGCACAGCAAATTGCTAAGCACAGTGTAGTTAGACACTGTAAGTGACTACAATGGGTGCAGCTTCAGGTGAAAAATTCTATGTTCTGTGTACATAGTTAGAGACCATGGATGACTGTAGTTTCAGTTATCTGGAATTAGAAGTGTATAGTAAATTGCTGTATACTGTGTAGCTATAGACTAGAGGTGACTTCAATACTTTCAGTTATATGGAAATAGAAGTGTGCAGTAAATGGCTATGTGCTGAGTCGTAAAAAGACAAGAGGTGATTACAATAGGTGCACTTTCAGGTACTGTATATGGAACGTGAAGTGTGCAGTAAATTGCTATGTGTTTGAAGGCTTTTTATAGTTCAACAGGATATAGCCAATAGGCAAAGCCTGTTTTCAGAACCGCTGTGTTATGCAACATCTACATATATGTTTGTAACCCCCCTTACGGGTGGGGATTACCTCATCTCTCTTGTTGCCTCTCTCCACTACGTCCAGGTCCTGAGGGTCCCCGTAGTCTCTGTCTGGTATCACTCTGTTGTTTTAGCCATTTGGAGGATCAGATGAGCCAGTTACAATACTGCCACTATGCCTGGCACTTTAAAAAGTGCCTACAGGGTCCACGCATGCACACTAGCACGCCTATGTTTTCTCACTGCTATAGTGGCTTAAAAATTGCCTCCCTGGTGCTCTTGACCCCCAGAGTAAGTTGATTGTGGGTCCAAGACCTGGAAGAGGCACCCTGAAAGTGGCCCTGAGGTTTATTTTAAAAGCACCAATAAGTGCTAATGTTTGGGGGCAAATCTACATAATAATGAGGCAGTCATGAATATTAATGTGATGCCTAGCTGCTCCTGGGGGAACTGTATAATGGAACAAGTGATAGACACGCTAAGGACAATGAATATATAATTCTGCAGTTGTTAGACAGGAGACACAGGCTGCTTTCAGACAATGGGGCCAATATGTGCTAAGACAGTGTGTTTTTGCTGCAGCAAAGCATTAAAGTTGGGACTGCTATCTAAACTAAATTGAACTGTGCACTAGCAGCCATCTTTGTAACTCTGACCCCAGTGCCAGCCAATCACTAGCTTAGGTGCCCAAAGACTGGTGAAGTGTGAACTTTGTTCTAGGTGCCAAAAACTAATCACCAATCAGTAATCAAACTAGATTGATGTTTATTCATATCTGTGATGGCTTGTACAGCAGTACTTAGCCAATCAGAAGCTGGGATTTGTTGTATGAAACACTAGGAACTTTGAGCAGTTGGGGTAGTCTGGTCTGGGCTCTGGCTGAGTCCAGAAGGCTCATACTGTGTGTTAGGAAAAGGTTGGAAACCTTTTCATGACTCTATTGTTCAAATGGTCAATTGCCTGAGAATCTGAGCAAGCATTTGTCAATGCTGAATGTTGACTCGCTGGCATTGGTAGTGCAGAAGTTAGAGATGCATAATAGGAATGGAAGTGAAGTATTGAACTGAAGTCAACCCCACCCCCACCGTGCAGAGACTGACAGGCATTGGGGCTTGCCTTTGGGTCACCAGCTGTGACGCTTATGTCATTTTACTTCACCCTACCCTGTAGACACTGACAAGTGTCGTGGTGTGCTTTGGGGTCTTTGGGCCTCATACTTACCCCATTCCACAAGGAAATGCACTGAGGTGAGTGCAGTATAGGAGAATGGGGTGAACTTTGGGGCTGAGCACTCCAAGGCACACCTCAGTGCCTGTCACTGGCTGCAGGGTGGGGTGGGGGTGGAATGGCATGTGCATTACAGCTGATGATCCCAAGTCACACCCCTGATGCCTGTCAGTCTCTACAGGGTGGGGTATTACAGTTGGAAACCCTAACACCATAGGCATTTGTTGGTATTTTCACTCCAAATTATCTACATGGGCTTTATATGACCCCAACTCATGAGGAGTGGCACTATCAGTTTGTTAGCCAATAGGTGATTTTGCACAGCAACTGTGCCATTTGGAGCCACAGGCACGAAAACACATTTTGGGCAGGATGTGAAAAATGACAACTGTATTATTCATGAGGAGGTATAAAAAAATGGCAACGTTGAAAATCTGGAGTGAAAATATGAAAAAATTGATGAAGTCATGAGCATGCATAGTAACTGTGCAACACACATCCATAACCCAATTATTTTTGTAATTTTTTTAACCACATTTTCAACATTGGCATTTTGGGACCTCCCCTGCTGAACAGTGTACTGTCATTTTGTTAATCTGTCCCAAAAGTTGATTTCCCACAGTGACCATGCCATTGTGCGCCACAGGTGTGAAAACACATTTCGGGCAGGATGTGAAAAGTTACAGCTGTACTGTTCATAAGGAGGTGTGAAAAAATGGCAGTGTTGAAAATCTGGCATGAAAATATTGCAAATTTGCGAAGTTACAAGAGTGCGTGGAACTGCACAATGCGTGCTTGTAACACAGTCATTTTATGGAATTTCATCACTAAATTTTCAACATAGGCATTTTAGGACCTCTGCTCATGAACAGTGTCACTGTCATTTTCTTAATCTGTCCGTAAAACTGATTTCCCACAGCGACTGTGCTATTCTGTGCTTAGAAGCGCGAAAACACATTTCGGCCAGCATATGTAAAATGACAGCTGTACTGTTCTTAAGAAGGTGTGGAAAAATGCCAATGTTGAATATGTGGAATGAAAATATTACAAATACATGAAGTCACAAGCGTGCTTGCGAACTGCACAACGCACACTCTTAACACACTAATTGTATGGACTGTTGGCCCCAAATTTCCAACTTAGGCATTTTAGGACCTCTGCTAATGAACAGTGTCACTGTCATTTCCATAATGTGTCTTGAACATGGACGTTCCACAGCAACTGCGCTATTCTGCGCCGGAACTGCGAAAACACATTTTGGTCAGGATGTGTAAAAAAATGACAGCTATACTGTTCATAGGGAGGTGCAGAACAATGGCAATGTTGAAAATCTGGAGTGGCAATATTATAAATTCATGAACTTTTGAGCGTATGTGCAAACTGCATAATGCACACTCATGACACAGTCATGTTATGGAGTATTGTCACCAAATTTGCAGCATAGGCATTGTAGGACCTCTGCTCCTGAAAAGTGTAACTGTCATTTTCATAATCTGCCCCGAACACTGACTGCCCAAGCGACTGCGGTATTGTGCGCTGGAAGTGCGGAAACACATTTCAGCCAGGGTGTGAAAAATTACAGCTGTACTGTTCACAAGGGGATGTAGAAAATGACAATGTTAAAAATCTGGCATGAAAAAATTGTGAATTTACGAGAGATTATGAGTGTGTGTAGCAGCTTTCTGCATAGCGCCACGCTCGTCATCTTCGTATTGGATTTTTCCACCAAATTTGCAACATAGGCTTTTGACAGCCCTCCTCATGAACACTGCCACTGTCCTTGCGTTAATCAGCCCCGAAGGCAATTCCGGCGCAGTGACTGTGAAATCACCTTTTGGGACTGATTAACATCATAACTGTAACAGAATTCATGAGGGGGGTCCCAAAAACCCCATGTTGAAAATGTGGTGCAAAAATTCCAAAAAATGACTGAGATATGCAGCAAAGTTGAAAACCCTCTATCTATCCCATTATACAGCTTACTGGTATTTCCTCAGTTCACGGTTGGCTTTGAAGAGTGCAGATGTGTTTCCGGTCCACTGAAGATTGTCACGCTGGACTCTGGAGGTAAGTATGGGGTGAGGGGGGGTGTGGGGAGGCAGGGTGCACAGTGGGTGGGTGCGGGTTGTGGGTAGGGACTCTAGGGAGACTATGGGGGACCGTTTTTATGTTACAGGGGAAAAAAACTAACATCATAGGACAGTTTTTTCTGAGGACTCTGCACGCTGGGGTGGGCTCCCAGGTGCCACCTAGCTGTTGGGGGAAGGGTTGCTACAGCTGATGGGGGATTGGGCACCTCGCCGCACACAACAAAAGGGGTTAATTTATGCTGACGGGGATTGGGCACCCCCTGGCCAGCACAAGGAAAGCAGGGGGGAGGCAAGAGCCAAGGGGGATTGGGAACCCCCCTTGGCATATAAGCAATGGGAGGGGGCTGCTTTATGCCTATGGGGAGTGGGCTCCCCCATTGGCAAAGTTTTGTGGCCAGAGTAAGCTGACAGAGGGATTGGGCACCCCCGAAGTCAGCAGTTGGGTGACCGCCCGCCATTTTGACAATGTGGTGAGCACGTAGGAAGGGTCTGGTCCATCTGATGAGCTTTGCTTGGATTGCAGCTGAGCTTTCCTTAGATTTTCTTGCCACATTAGTATACATGGTGTGGCACCAGCATGCATGCTGATTGGGGAATGAGGGACGCACCTACTGATGCGTGCCCTGCATTCGCCCAACAGCGACTGCGCCTCCAAATCCCCACTGTCACAAGATGTTGGCTGCGCAATTGCGTCAACATAAAAATTTCCCCCCTTAAGCTAATGGTTCACAAAATGATGGGGTGGAGCGAAACTGAGGGGATAGTCCCCCACAAGGCTATTCTGTTGCTGGATGTCCCCTTAGGGATCAGTTACGCTGACATTGTGTTCACTGTGGAGTATGTTAAGGGCTTGGGCAAGGTAGAAGTAAGGGGAAGATATACTGACTTATTTGAACAAACTATCCTAGTGCTGATTTCGTGTGGTTCCCCAGTGGACCCAGAGAAGGTACCCCCTGTCCTTTTTCCCGAAGGTGCCCAGAAGGGATAGAGGATCATCCATTTACATAGTGGCCTGGCCATCCTGGGTGGGTCTCCAGATACAGATGGGTTCAAAGAGAAACTGCTCAAATTGTTAGCATCTGAGGGGTGAACTGCACAGGAAATCTGAGGGGCGAACTGCACAGGAACTGGTAAAGGTGATAGACCTCTCGGGTGACCACACACCCCTGCATTTCCCAGGTACATCTCCAGTTTCCCAGTGGCCCCTTCCCCCATCATAATTCCCCCCATCCAGCTGGACTTCAACCAAAAGCTCATACTTTTCTCCGGCACAGTTCCAGTGCCACCAGGGGAAGACAGACATGGATGGACTATGCCACCCATTAGTGCGGGAATAGTAGTGCTCAGAGAGGGAAAAGAGGAAGTGACTAATGGAGAGTTTGAGGGGCCCTGCACTGGAAGCCATCCATTTTCTATGAGCCACTAGCCCAGAGACTACCTCTCTGCCCTAGAAGGGGTGTTTGGCAACACTGAGTCGGGGGATGATTTATTCTGGAAATTCAAGTCAGCTAAACAGTGGAAAAATGAGAAGTTGTCAGCTTTTGTTACCAGGATTGAGAGGCTCTGCAGAGGGCCCACAGGAAAGGGGGAGTGCCTGCAAAAGATTTGAACCGGGTTAGACTGGACCATATTTTGAAGTCAGCTAGATTTTCCAGTATAATGGTATTAAAGCTCAAGTTGCCAGACAGGAGGGCCAACCCTCCTGAGTACTGCCCCCTCATGAAAGAAATTCATGAAATTGAAACTGATGAAGAGGGCTGGGAGCCCTATGCTGGGGTTGTGAACACTTGCCAGACCCCGGAGAGGAGTGATTCAGAGGAGGCCCAACAGCTGAGGGAATTGATTGAAGAGTTGACTAAGGCAGCCAGAGAACCTGATCTATATCAGGCACCAGAGAGTGAGAGTGGAGTGGGAGTACATGTTGTTTCCCCTTAGACCCAGCCTGAGGGTAATTTGTTGGCAGAGGTACGAGAGTTGAAAGCCATGGTGGGGGAATTGCAAAGGATTGTCCTTATCCCCAGTCATAGTGGAGAGACAGAAGTCCAGGAACGTAGGCCTCAAGTCTGGGAAGAGCCCTGAGGTACCTCCGCAGAGGAAAGACCCCCCACCATTCAAAGACTCTAGAGAACCTAAGTTTTGCTACCACTGTGGGGAGGATGGACACACCCGCCCTTTTTGCTGTTCACCTGAAGATTTGAGGAGGGTCCGTGGCAGACTATTAAATGTGCTTCATCCAAATGCAAATCGACCACCAGGAGAGCTGCTCAAAAAAGTTATTCGACCAAGGCCAATGCCCGATCCACACCCATGTCAGTACTGCCAGAGAGGTCAGAAGTGGTAGGTCCCTCCATGGAGATGACAGTGAAAGTAAATGGAGTGTCTACTAGGGCTGTGCTGGACAGTGACTCCCAAGTAACCATCATGTTCCAAGACTGATACTAGAAGCATTTGTCTGATGTGCCTTTACAGCCTTTGGAAGGACTGCATGTATAGGGATTAAGTGAAAAGGCATACCTCTACTCTGGCTACATTCGCATTTGGTTGTCTTTCCCCACCTCGGTGGTTGGGATGGTAGAGCAAGTGGAGACTTCGACTTCAGTGTGTCCACCTGCTGGACTTTATGATGGTGTACCTTTGCTGATCGGTACAAATGCTTAAATGTTTGGGAGATTGGCACAATTATGCTATGAGAAACAGGGGCATCAGACTGGTAGAGCATTAAGGATTCCTGCCTTGATTCAGAAGGCCTATGAGTCACAGAAGAGTGTTGGAGAGATGGATGCAGATGAACCAGTTGGAGTTGTGTGGAAGAAGGATCCTGAAGCCGTGATCTTGGCACCTAATGCTCAGTGTACTTTGCAAGGAGAAGTCTGCCTCAGGAGGGATGTTAAGAATAAAATACTCGTGCTGGATGTTTCAGGCAATGGAAAATTGCCAGAAGGGTTGCTTGTTAAGCCCAGTATTTTACCCGCTTCGGGCCCATACCTATGCTCGATGGGTAATGGTCCAAGTTCAAAATGCGTCAGACAGAAATTCGAGTGAACAGAGGTTGCACCCTGGCCAATGTGCACTGTGCAGATATGGCAGTGCTACCAAGTAGCAAGAATTCAGGGGAGAATGACACAGTGATGCCTGACTTGTTTGATTTTGGTGACTCCCCGTTGCCAGCAGAATGGAAGATGAGAATCAGCAGGAAGCTTGCTTAGAGAGACCAGGTGTTTTCCCCTACAGGAATGGGATGTGGGATGTGTGCAAGGAGCTGAGCATCATATCCGGCTGCATGATGAGCAGCCATTCCATGAAAGGTCCCGAAGCCTGGCACCGGCTGATATAGATGATGTAAGATGACACCTACAGGAGATGCTGGTGGCTGGTGTAATACAAGAATCCCAAAGCCTATATGCTTCGTCTATCGTGGTAGTGAGAAAGAAGAATGGCACAGCAAGAATGTGTGTGGATTATTGGACTCTCAACAAGTGAACTATCCCTGATCAATACACCATGCCTCATATTCAGGATGCTTTAGATTGCCTGAATGGTAACAAGTGGTTCTCTGTGTTGGATCTTCGCAGTGGGCACTATCAGATCCCTATGGCCCCGAAGACCGTGAGAAGACAGTCTTCATTTGTCCCCTTGGGTTCTATGAATTTATGAGAATGCCCCAAGGGATCTCAGGTGCCCCTGCCACTTTTCAACAGCTGATAGAACGTGCAGTGGGGGACATGAACTTATTGGAGTACCTAGTATATCTGGATGATGTTATCATGTTTGGGAATTCATTAGAGGAACATGAAAGCAGACTTTTCAAAGTATTGGACCATCTGGAAGATTTTAGTCTCAGGTTATCGATAGACAAATGCCAGTTCTGTCAAACATCAGTAAAACATGTGGGGCATATCGTATCCACTGAAGGGATAGAGACTGACCCAAGCAAAGTTGAGTCCTTGACCACCTGGTCCCAGACCCAAAATGTAAAAGAACTACAAAGATTCCTAGGATTCTGTGGTTATTGCCAGCAGTTCATTAAAGACTATTCAAGGGTGATTCACTTACTTCTGAATCTTACCCAAGGTTACCTTCCCACAAACAAAAAATACAAGAGAGTGGCCTCCAATAAAACTGAGAGAGTATTTCACCTAGGTGAATCTTTTGGTTCACGATGGACACCTGATTGTGAAGCTGCTTTTTATGAGATCATATACCAGCTCACTCACGCTCCTGTTCTTGCCTATGCTGATCCTGAAAAACCTTATGTATTGTATACTGATGCTAGCCTACAAGGCTTGGGTGCTGTGTTATATCAAGAGCATGAAAATGGCCTGAGACCAGTGGCCTTCGCCAGCAGAAGTCTGACCCCATCTGAAAAGAACTGTCCTGTGCATAAATTAGAGTTTCTGGCATTGAAATGGGCTATTGTGGATCAATTCCATAAATATTTATATGGGGTAAAGATACTGGTAAAGACAGATAATAATCCTTTGACATACTGTATGTGCAGACATCAGCTAAATTGGATGCCACCGGTCACATGTGACTCTCTGCGTTGTCTACCTATGATTATGCCATTGAATACAGAGCAGGCCTAAATCACATAGATGCTGATGCCCTCTCCCGCAGGCCTGTTTCCAGAAGTGACTGGGTCAGACTGTCAGAACCTGATATTCAAGCACTATGCCAGAAGTTTGACAAGGAGGAACAAATGTCCACGGATGCATTGGACTGCCTAGTAGATTGCTTGGGGCCCTCCAACAATTGTATACCTACTGCTTACTGATACTTTTCTGCATTAAATATTGGTTCACTGCCTCAGTTAGATAATGACAGTCTTCAGTGGGCTCAATCCCGAGATCCTATGATCAGATCAGCAATTGAAGCCTTCTACGCAGGGAAAGATGTGTCCAAGTTGTGCTCCTCTGATCTGAGAACTGCATTGTTGTATAAAGAAGGCCCTAAACTTAAACTGATTAACAGATTGCTATACAGAGAAACAGTAGACAGAGGGGGACAAGTAGACGAGCAACAGATGGTTTTGCCCACTGCTTTCAGAGACTTGGTACTGAGGTCCCTACACAACCACATGGGTCACCTCTGTATAGATCGAACCCTTGATCTGGTGCCATCAAGATTCTACTGGCCTAAGATGGGGGCTGATGTTGAGCATCATATATGGACTTGCAGTCGCTGCCTACAGAGAAAGGTTTTGCCCCAGAGGGCTTCCCCCCCCTTGTTAACATCACTACCAGTGCCCCAGTGGAATTGGTTTGTATTGACTTTCTGAGTTTGGAGACTGATAAATGAAATATTATTAAAGAAGAAGTCCACCCAGAATGTGCAAAAACATATGTTATGTAGAGTGTTTTGATATGTATGTTAAGTCCTAGTGTGTCCTTCCCTCTGTCTGCTATTAGGAGTTTTTCCTAAATTAGCCTGCTAGCTGTATGGTAGTTTTACGACCCCTGGGGATCTCCATCACAAATAGGTTTATTGGCTTTCTTTCTCCCACGATGCACCCTGGTTCATGTGACAGTGATGTAGCTATGCCCCTAGATTTAACAGGGTCTGTCACAGCTCAGCCACAAAGATAATATTTCTTTCAGAGAAATCGTCACATTGCTACATTTTGGGTGAGTGTAATCATTATTTTTTGATATTAGTACCTTGTCCTGCTATGTTACAACCTATAGGGTGATGTTCAATTTTTGTTACTTAGTACTGGTGCAAAAACTGAAAGTGACTGGGAGGAATAGAGTAAACAGTGACATGACACACACACAAACACAGCAGAGCATAGCAGGACAAGGTACTGATATTAAAAAATAATGATTACACTCACCCAAAATCTAGCAGTTTGTCTTCTCTGGAAGAAATATTTTCTCTGTGACTGAGCTGTGACAGACCCTGTAACAAGACACTGGCTTACTGCAGGTGCAACTAGACATCACACCAAAGGGCACTCTGGGAAGACTAGAGGCCATAAAAAAAAACAGAATGACAACCTCCAAGGGCAATAAAACAGTTAGGGAAAGTTAGAAAAAACATCGCTCACAGCCAGAGGAAAAGAAAATGCTGGGAACTAGTTAGAACACAGAAAAAAAGACTACAACATATCTTTTTCTGATTTTAACATGGAGTTTTCCTTTAATGTGCTGGTAGTCACTGACCATTTTGCAAGATATGCCCAAGCATTCCCCACTAAGGACCAAAAAGCATCCACTGTAGCTAAGGTGTTGGTAAAGAATTTCTTTGTTCACTATGGGGCCCCTCAAAAAATCCATTCCAATCAGGGCTGAGATTTTGAGAGATGGTTAATCAAAGAGATGCTCTCTCTGTGGGGAGTGTGCAAATCCAGAACCACCCCTTACCACCCCCAGGGAGATCCACAGCCCGAACAGTTTAATCGTACCCTGCTTGACATGTTGGGCACTCTCCACCCAAAACACAAGCCCAGATGGAGACAGCAAATTAGCACCCTGGTACATGCCTACAACTGCACCAGAAATGATGCTGCAGGGTTCTCCCCCTACCGCCTTATGTTTGGAAGAGAAGCCAGTTTGCCAGTGGATGTTTGTTTTGGCATCTCGCCTGATGGGGTTCAAGCTGACAACTACCTACAATGCATGCAGAAGTTAGAAGATCAATTAAATCATGCATATCAACTATTTTATTTATTTATTTATTGAATAGAATCGGAATTACAATCCTTTGAGTCACAGACTCTTTTGCAAAGGCTCCACGTCAGATACAGGGGGTGGAGGGTAAACAAGTACAGGAATATACATACAGACAAGCATTCTTAGCTCAAACTATGGCAGCAAAAAGAAATCTGGCAAAGAAAGAAAGATATGATAAAAAGGTAAAAGCCGAAGAGCTCCAAGCGGGAGACTGTGTATTGTTAAGAAATCTGGGACTACATGGCAAACACAAAATTGCTGACAGGTGGCACCATCTCTCTCTCATTGTAGTGGGCAAACTGGATGATCTGCATGTATATAAAGTAAGGCCTGAAAACAACACAAAAGATGTCAAGACAGTGCATTGCAATCATTTGTTGCCCAATAGTCAGATACTGATTGAATCTGAGCCCCCAGAAATTGCTCCCCCTGGACCAGTGACAAGGGCCGCTGCAAAAGAGAAACTGAGAAAACCTGCACTTCCAGTTGTTGATTTAGAGTTTCCTCCACAGCAAACCCCTATTGACAATGACGGTCAGTCTGTTTCTGATGAAATGAGTGCAACTATGACTACTACCCTTCATATGAACTAAGTCAACTGTTTCAAGGCAACCCCCTGGTTAATTACGGGGATGAAGCTGGGCCCTCTGGACTGCCTAAGCCCCCAGCTTAGTCCTTGGAGCCAATGCTCCCAGAGAGAGAGAGAGAGAGAGGTGCAGAGTGTTAAGTCTGATGATCTTGAGTCACTGTGCATGGTGGAACTGTATGAGCTTTCAGATGAGGAAAATGATGAACTGGGACAGACTGGTGATGTACCAAAGCAAGAAGAGTATTTTGAGTGTCCTGATGGTTCCCTGCCAATGCCAGAAATGTTCTCCATGTGAGCCAAGTCTTGTGGACTCAGAAATTGCAGAGCCAGAGGCTGACAGTACCACAAGTGCAAACCTTCCTACTCAGATGGAAGCTCCCTTGGCAAGTAAAGACAGTACAGAGAGTGAGGCTAAAAGTCCAGAGACTGTGGCCCTTCCCCCTAGAAGGACTGGTTGAGCTGTAAAGCCTGTTGTGCGCCTCAGCTATGATTCTCCTGGGAGACCTGTAGACTTGCCTCTCAATGTGGTTCATAAAGGAGTATATGTATCCCAGAACTCACTGCCCAAATGGAGCATAAATGCTAACTCCAGGTTAATTGTTCTGCCTCCAGGTATGGCGCCTCTCTCCCATCTAGCCCCGAGGTAGCTGATAGGGAAGAGCCCCATTATCCTTATTCAATGTGCAGGAAATGATAAACTGAAGTTGTATAATAGTATGTGTATATGTTACCTGTGTAAAATGTATCTGACATAATTCAGAATGGGTATAGTAACGTGAACCATAGCTAATATGTATAGTAATGGATAAGAATGTTGACTGATGTATAAAATGTGATTGGTAACACATGTTGATGGTATAATTACATAGTATCATTTGCATCTGAAATTACAGTGATGGTACCCACTTGACACGGAGGCCAAGTTTTTTCCAGGCCAGGAAGGGTGTAACACCCCTGCAAATGGGGGTTCCCAAAAGCCTTCGTGGAGCTTGCATAAGTGCTCCCAGCCTGCGTGGTGTTTGGCATTAAAGCCAATTTAATTGTGTCACTGAGAACGCTTTTAAAGCCTCTGGGTACTGTTTCTTTAAGGGCTCCCCGATTGCAGCATAATTAATCTGTGAAGGGGGGAGTGTGTGTCTCTAAGCCCGAGTCCCACTCGAGCTGCTGCCAAATCGCTCCATTTCTGCCATCGCTATTTGGGTAGAGTGAGCACTTTTAAAAGACGTGACTAACTGTGGAGAAAGTGCAGAGAAATAATGAAAATGCATTTGTTCTAACCAGCTTTCTTGCAGCCTGGACTGATTCTGTCTGTGTGCCCACCATCTTGGTCCTGGACTGCCGACTGGGACCAATCAGTATGTGAGAGCCCTAAAATGGAGACTGCTTGGGCCAATCAGGAAAGGTATTCCAAACTGGAGCTTGTTAAAAAGGGGGCTGAATGGAAGATGCCTCTGGGAGATGTAGTTTTGGGTCCTTGGTGCCTTTTTTGCACCTACAGAGGGAGCCCTGCTATGACTGACAACAGAACCAACTAACTGAACTCTGTGGATCTAAGTGAAAGACCATGTGCTGTCTGCTGGCAAGCCAGATTGGAGCGGAAAGTGAAAGGAGAAGGAACTCTTTGTCGTTGTGGCATGTAGTTCATGCAGGAAGCACGTGGGAGGCCCTAAAGTTAGCCTGCAGCCGTTTGAGAGTGTGCATCGGGCTGAACCCGAGTTTCTGAAGAGGAAGAAGAAGTGTGAGAACCAGACTTGCCTGTAGAAGACCGAAAAGTTTGCTGAAGAGCGATTGGCCTGTCAGGGACTTAAGCTGCTGTGTGTGCTCCCGGGTATTTTGCAGTGTTTTGTGATCGGGATTGAGGAGCAGCCTGCCTGGTATAGTAATTTCCTTCACATGTGAATGTGTTTAGTGCTTGTGGGGAATCGTGATTTATTTCCCCTTTACTGTGAACTGTATGCTGAAGCTAGAAGCAGAACCCAACTTGATACGGACTGCATGTGCTTGTTATCAAATGCAGTTGGGCCCTGTCACGAGGGCCTTGGCTCCATACCCTGCTTGTCTGGCAATCCAGCATGGACATTCTCCATCCTGTTCTCAGCTCTGGGTATTGTGAGTACAAATCAGGGTAGCTCCCTGCATCTTTCATCTAATCAAAGCGTCATCTGATTTCTCAGCGTTTTTTCTTTCCACGAACTGAGCCATCCAGCTCCGGACTACAAGTGTGTGTTGTGCATGTATTTTCTCCTTGCAGGGCCCCATCTATCTGCACCAGCCAGCCAACTCCGGGCAACTGACCTGGCTAGCCTCCCTCCATCCTGGGTACCCAGTGGGTGTAACATTTGGATCCTAACTTGCATGCACTGTACAGTGATTTGTGTGTTTACTGCCAATCAACCTGATTTTCCCCCACTTCCTTGTTACTACCCCCTGAATAAACCAGATTTGTTGTTATTGAACTATATACTGCCTGTGGAGTCAGTACATACAGAACCAGCCTTGCATTGTGTTTGTGTATGTTGCCTTATCTTGTTTTACAGGGGGTCCTCAGAGATGTGCTGCAAGAATCAGTCCTGAGGGTAAGTGGCTACTGTATGTGTAAGCAGTGTGCATATGTGGGGTATTGGGAAGGTAGCTCTCGTGTACTGTGTGGGCCACTGGTGGGAACAAAGCGGGGGGTCACAGTGTCCCAGAGGGCTGTACCCAAGTTAGTTTAACCACTATCAACCCTGACCTCTGGGTGGAGGCACCCGTCCATGAACCTAAGCCCCTCAGCCTATCACTAGCCACACAGGCAGGGGTGGTAGCCCTTGGGATAGCGCCACCTAGGGGTTACATATCATTGAAGGTAGACCTCTCAATCCCAACACAAATCCTGTTAAATGGGAATACATTCTAGCAAGCTTTTGCAGACTACTTTTTCTTGCTGAGCAACAAGTAGTACTGCAATTTTCAATCACTGGGAGAATAAATGATGAGATGATTTTTAGTGTCTATACCTACACAGGATAACTACATTAGCTTTTTGGAGATTTTTACACAAACTTTATTTTTATGCCAATGAAACTTCAATTCTGGATCAATCCAGAAACCTAATGTAGCCCCTTTCTGGTGCCATCCTAGAAAGGGCCACTACCACTGCCTGGGTGGCCACTAGCTCGGTTAAGGGATCTGGGTTCCCATACTGGTGTTACACGGGGGGGTCCTTTCCCAAAGACACAGATAAAATGGTGGTGCATCCACCCAGAGTACATTTCAGTGGGTCTGTTCACTTGCTGTACAACCCACTGGGATGTTATACCAACCCATCTCCCCAAAAGTTACTCCTGACATGGACTTACCAGAATCGACATTCCCCACCTTCAAAATTTTACATTTTCAGACATCGGCTACTAATATGCTCACTAAAATCAGGCTCTTGAGCCAGATCTTTTCAAAAAAGTAACAACATAATTTATTTACATGGGGAGGGTTAGAATGGGGTAAGAGTAATAGTGGTTAAGCAAACATTTTAAAGATTGGCATTTAAAGATTTGAATTTTAAAGATTGGCAGTTCCCTTTTATTTTCAAAACCCCACATTCTAATCAATGCAGCCACCAGATCTATCTATCTATCTAACCTCTGCAGGTGTTGTCATACCCTGAACCCCCAACTACTACCAGTCCAGAATGATGGATGCCCCTAATTCTGTCCTTGGGTACCCAGACCTTACAGTTGCAGGCCTGAGGTGCAGCTATTGGCCGGTATTGGCGTGCTTTGCTGAATTAAATAACTTTTTACATTTGGCTTGATTACTGTCCAGGCTTCCTATGCCAGAGGGCATACTTGAACTTTATACAGTCCCCAGAATGTTGCAGGGCAATTCCTGCTGCTACTCATGGTTCTGCAGAATCAGTCCTTGGGTGGCACTGATGACTGAAGTCGTGGGGGGTTGATGGAAACAACTGATGCAGAACCGGGCTCAATGCTTGAAACTGGAAGGGACACAGAGACTGCAGCTTGTATCTTCGGCTGACTTGGAGATCTTGCAGCTTGTCCCCTTTGGCTTATTACAGGCCTGGTGCAGAGCACATGTGCAAGGCCTACCAACAACAAGGGACCCAGACCCAGGAGTAGCCCCTTTAGCCAGGCTCCTCCATGGATCAGAGTGCACGAGCACTTGGGCACAAGCCCCGTGATCCCCTGCAGGCATTAGACCCCACTTAATGGAGATTAGTGATTTCCCCATCGGTCCTGGATTTGAGATGGTGACCTTAGATCATCTTGCTCTTTTCTTTCAGTTACCTGCTACGGTGTGTAGCCATCTGTCTCTGTTGCTTTCCCTGTCTCCTGGCCTCCGGGGGGGGGGTGGGGAGTCTGAAAACACAGGGTTACCACAACAATCTATTTCTTGCTGTATCTCAGGAGCAGATGGCAGGTACCCACCCCGTAAGGCACCTGTCCATCCTTCTGCTTTCTCAGTCTCTCAACTTTAACACAGCTACATTCTTGATCTGGCTCACACACACACATTTCCATAACTCTGTCTCAGTAAACCTTCAAAAGTCTCTTTTCTCACTGTACAGGTGCATAGCAAGCCTCTGATCTGAAGAGGCTTTCTCTCTTCACAATTCACTGATTTTCCTTTTCTCACACTTTCCTCACCGATAAGGCCCAAAAGAAAGTGCCCATCTTTTCCCATGATTAGTCACAGCCTTTGTCCTTTTCACAGGCTCAGGAGACAACCTTCTCTTCATCTCAATCATCTCACCGCTGTGGTGCAATTTCTCTCCTCAACATCAGGACTACAGTAGCCCTCCTTCTTCACACAGCTGCCTGCACATTCTCCTCCAATTCTCTTCAAATGGGGTAGGGCAATCACCCAGCCCCCAGGGGACAGATTGCTGGTAGCCCCCAAGCAGGTCCTTTCCCAACCTTGCAACCCCATTCTCTCACAGGGGCAAGAGCCCCCCTTCCTCTGGAGGGACTCCCCCAGACTAACTTAGAATTAACATTGCTGTTCTTTTTTGGGAGCCTTTTGGCAGCTCCCCATTGGCTGGAGCCACAGTCCTTCAGGAAAATTAGTATGTATGAGGCTCCCTAAACACCTTACAGGTGCAGAAAATTGTCACTTAGATTTTCCCTGTTTTTTTCCCCAAAAGTCCTTTCAAACAGTCCCAGAGTCCTCGGCATGAAACCTGGCTTGGTAGTTGGTTGGCTGAGGTCATATGCCTGCAGAAACATGGTGGCTGGTGCAAACATTTTACTTCAGTTCGCACAGGTTGCCAATTTCAATGTCCTAGAGCAGCCATTCAGTTTATTTTTATTTAATTATGGCTCCATCATTAGGTAGAAGCCCCTTTGCTCCATTAAGCAACTGCACACTGTGCTGCTTCCCTTTGCTCTTGTGCAGTCACTGCTGCTGTTATGCCTTGCCCCATGGCAGCCCCATTCATAAACACACTAGAGCGCCCACTGTCCCCACAGCTACAATTTCTGCTGTCATAGTAACATCTGTTTCCCCTCAGACTGTGGATACTGCTTCCCTCTGATAGCCTGCATAGTTATTTTAGATTTGTTTTTCTTTTCCAGCCTGTCGCTAGTGCTAAAACTCTTTCCCAAGTGCGAGATTGACTCAGCCTCATTCATAAATAAGAACCACATCATTAATATTCATGAGGTGGCTCTGATTCCCAAGCCTGATTGGCACTCACAGTTTCACCTCTCCTTCTATTCCTTGTGCATCTTCTGTCTCCCCTGAGTCCCCGGACACTCCTTTCTTTACCATGGGGACTGGGACCGGTGTCAAGACACTTCAAAATGGCTGCAAATGGCCAAAATGAATATGCACTTTTTGCACATGCCCTAAGCTCACCAACCACCGGAGGGTGCAAAACAAACCAGCAGCTCTGTGCCCCAGCTTCCCCAGCCCCGCTTTTGAAGAAAAACACTGTGGAAGCCAATGGGAGACCACAGCACGCCAAGGGGGAAACTGCCAGACTGGGGGAGAGAAAAAAAATAAAAAGGGATGGACTAAATTCCTGGGAAAATAGGATCCCCAAGGGGGCAGTAAGGTAAGCCCCTGTGATGGGGGGGTTACACTACATATTTGCAAGAACTAACCTGCTCACTTTCTGATCCATTTATAGAGAAAAGTCTCAAGGTTATCCACAGTAGTTTAGCCTCTTTTTACTCTAAACATAATAATATGTGTTTTCTTCCTATTTAGTACAAGTTTATTCTGCAAAATCCAATTTTTCAATTTATTAAAATCAGATTACAATATTGTTTTAATTTCATATGCATCATTAGTAGGCAAAAGCAAAACTGCATCATTTGCATCCATCTTTATGGATAATGTAGAAAACTGCATTGACCATTCATCAATAAACAACGTGTATAGTAAAGGACCCAGGATTGAACCCTGGGATACCCCTATCTACTATTCTAACCTCAGATAAAAATCTTTTTAGTGCCACCCTTTGCAATCATTCCTGTAGGTCAGATTCGAACTGTGCTAGCACTTTTTTACTATCCCCCTTTTTTAGCCATTTTATACAATAATAGTGGGTAATGCACTGTGTTAAAGGCTTTCCTTAGAGCCACAAACAATACCCCATACATTTTCTATTCTTCAGTGCATGGGAGACAGTGTCTGTGAAATCTAACAATGCCATTCGTGTGGAATGCAATGGCCTGTAGCAAGACTGCTGGTGAGAGAGAAGATACTCAGATAAATAGGGGTGGCTTTATATATAAGGGAGGGTATCAGTACAACAGAACTCCAAGACAAACACTGTATGGTTGAGGCCCTATGGATTACCCTAGGAGCTGGAGAAAAAGTCCCTGTCTGGATAGGGGCTGTCTACAGACCCTCATCCCAAGACAATGCCATTGACAAGGAGCTCCTGGAAGCCATCCTGACAATGGCCAAGAAGGGTGTGCTACTTCTAGTTGGGGACTTCAATCTGCCTGATGTGGATTGGTCCTCATACACAGCATCATTAGAGAGGAGCAAGGGATTTCTCCTTGCACTGTGAGAGGCAGGATTAACTCAGCTGGTGGACTCACCCACCAGGGAGACATCAATCCTAGACCTGGTAGTCTCCAACAGTTTCAGAATCTCAGGTGTTCACATAGGAAGCCACTTTGGATCCTTTGACCACAGATCAGTATAGCTAACAGTTAACAGAACAGAAGCCAGATGCCACACAAAAATCAAGGTAACCGACTTCAGGAAAGCAAACTTCCCTGAAAATAAATCCCAGATCAACTCCTTACTACAAACCGGTACCAAGGGAGATGTAGAAGAATGCTGGAAAACCTTGAGACATGCTCTAATTACAATAACGGAAGACTGCACAAAACAGATCAGCAAATTCAAAAAGAGGAGGAACCCACTCTGGCTTATTAGAGAGGTAGCAGCTATGATTAAGGAAATGAAAAGAGCATTCAAGCAATACAAGGAAACAAAGATCAACAGTGATAGGAAGGAATACAGAAATAAACCCAAAAAGATGTGGAAGGCAATTAGGATTACCAAAGCACAGACTGAAGAGAGAGAGAGAGAGAGAGAGAGAGAGAGAGAGAATCAGATACTCTACTGGAGTATATGCTTCATTAAATACTCATTTCAAAAAGTTAAGCTTCACAAACCAATTGTGTGTCAGATGCGCATTTGCAACAGGGGATATGCTTCTGGGTGGTGACTGAAGTAGTGCAGACCGCTCAGTCCAAAAATAATTGGAAAAGTAGCAAAAAAGGTAATACATTTTTTTTAATATATTGGGGTAGTCTACTGATTTAGTTTGGCAAGTGTGTACCTAGAGACAAACTAGTCACAGATTACCAGAAATTAAATGGCTCAGCTAACAGTATCATTTTAATGGAGGTTTATTATCTTTTATTTGGCCTGACACTTCAATAGCCTCACCTACTGGAACTCTGAAAAGCAATTATGCCGTGCTTTGCCCCAGCTGGCATGCAAATACCCTGTGTAAACCTTAAAGAGTATACCCTATAATAAATTTGAACTTGAACTAGGCCCACATCATCTCCAGTCCCTGATCCTAGCAAGAGTAGACATAAAAAAAATATGTTAATAGTCTCAGCTATCAATTTTGGGTCAGTTATTAATGTTACATCATTATTTCGGGAGTTTGGAAGACCAGTACTAAAAAGGGATTGTAACTGTTATATAGTTCTTTAGACTTCACGTGGGCATGTTTCTGTTTCAAATCTTTATAGAACTTTGCTGTGGCCTTCTTTATTAGTGATATTTTAATTTCAGGATTCAGTAAGTATTCCAGCTACTCTCCCAATTCCATTTTCTGGAAATTTTCCAAATTTATTCTAAACTGAAGATATTTTAGAATGTTTCCATTGATCCAAGGCATACTTTTTTGCTTTCTTCTTTCACAATATATTGGGAAAGAATGTCACAAATTTATTGAAATTCACTAATGAAAAAAAATCACTGCATCATTAAGATTAGGTATGCAATGCAATCAATACCACTTAACGTTTCTTAGGTTGTTCAGGAATGCCAACCTTTTGAAGTTCCTGAATGACCTGAACCACTAGAATGAATCCTGCAGTGGCTCATGATGGCGGTAAAGATTAATTTCACTACCAGTTTCACAATGGTCCCCCAATAAAGGTGAACCATCTTCCCATGTTGTGCAGTTAGAGACAATAGGTGACTACAATAAATGCAACTTTTTCAGTTTTTTTAGTTTCTTGAGAATGGAATGTTACCCACTGCACCACGAAGAATTGAAGTTCCTGTTCAGGTCAGTTCCTACACAAATGGAGTTGGGGTTTTTCGAAAGGTTCTTTCTCCACATACGGTTCTGGAACAAAAATGAATAAACAGGTCACCTACTGGAACTCTGAAAAGCAATTATGCCTTGCTTTGCCCCAGTTGGCATGCAAATATCCTGTGTAACCCTTAAAGAGTATACCCTCACTGCTGGAGATATTGTTCCACCACATTGCTCCCATCTGCAGCCTGATCACTTTCAGCAGCTTCTTTTATTAAACCAAAATTTTATATGCTTGGTCCTCTTACATGAATATTAATGTACTGCCACTGCCTGACAGCTTTTAAACTACTATCCTTTATGGCTTTCTGACTACTACTGTTGAACTAAGTGACAGAGATTCTGGAATGATGAGTGATGTGGTAAGGCAGGCCTTAAAACACTCCTTTTTCAGCAGGCATTTTGCCTATAAGTAGTTGTTGGATATTGTGTTTTAATTAGCACAATAAACAAGTTTTAGACATTTTCTATTTCTTGCTGATACTGAATTTGTATTGGAATGTTATTATTACTGTATTGTATTGATTGTTTTTAAACACGTACAGCACTCCAAATCTCCGGAGAGAAGCGCTTTATAAATAAAGCGTCTATCTATCTAAAGCATCTATCTCTGGTGTAATATATTGACTGATTTTATTACTTTATAATTATTACTGTTAAAATTACATCCAGAAGCAAATGATTTGATACCTTTTAATGGACCAACATAGATGTAACAACATCTTTAGTTTAGCTTCTGAAGAAGGACTGGTTGGTCCGAAGGCTAGAGCACTTTGTTCTTGTTGTTACATCTGTGTTGATCCATTAAAAGGTATCAAATCATTTGCTTCTGGATCTATTCTTGCAAGGACCAATACGGCAACTACTAAATCTTTGTTAAAATTACAGTGACTTGGGGTATTATTGGAAAATTGCTTCTCTTCTGCATATGCTTTGCACTGTAACTTCTCCTGTCTTGTTAGCCAAGTTATAAAACTTCTATTCCTAAATTGTATGGGTTTGGGAGTTAGTTGTGATGGCCCATGAAGTCTCAACATAAATATGGCATTGCTTGCTTCCATTTTGTGCTGATCTGGCCTTTTCATGTACATCATTGTCTCTATTCTGATTGCTACACAGCTTTTTGCCCTTAAACATTCTAATTTATGGCAGGTTTCTTTTCAATAAAGCTTTTTACCTTTCTTGACATGTGGTGCAGGTGGGTCTCAGCCCTGTCAATGCAGGTCCCTGATCAACTATCCATCTACCCTGGACTCCACACAATCTCCCATGTGGTGTTCCCCCTATGGCTGGGCCAGGAGGAGGGCTGTTCTCCACCCAGCTGGAGATTTATATCCCGATGGTATGGTCTGGGTGATGTGGGGCTTCAATAAGCTTGCAGCCACTGTCTAGTTTGTTTTCTCCCTCTCACCTCCCCAACATCAGGCACAGGCTGTTCAGACCTTGACATGTCACCGGAGTCCTTGAAAGAAGCAAGCAACTTCAGGGGTCACCAGTGTGGTGGAACCTGAAGGCATCCCTCCCTGGGCTTGAAGTTCTGCCAAGTGGCAGTACTTCCCAGCTACCTAGGCCACAAAACCAGCCTTCCAAGCTCATTCCTGAACCTGGGTCTCCTGTATGAGAGCACAATGGGCTACCCATTGGGCCATCAAGTGCCCTTCTTGGCAGTTTTTTATGGTTTATCCAGCTGAATACTGAGGGGAAAGGAAGAAAAACATCATTTCTTCATTGTGCAACTCTGCTTCACTATGTAAAAGACATTCTCTTTAGTTTTTGATGTTACACCTATTGAGACTGAACATCAAAGAAAATAAATGCTTCCTTCCTCTGCTGTGAACCTTTACTTCCCTTTCTGGTCTCTGAAGCTGATGCTCTCCTCAGCTTTTTGGTAGGCCTATTCAGGCTAATGACCAGTAAACAAAACTTATACTCACTCTGCAGTGCAATGCTGCTTCAATATACCACGTCTTCAAACCTGAGTTACTTTCACTACCAATGTTTTTAATATATTGCCATGTTTGGATTCACATAACACTTTATTATGCACTTTATCACTTTAAATACACTCTTTTTTGCATGTAATGACATCAAGCATATACAACTATTTAAATGACAGCTGACAAACCATTACCCTTCATAAAATACCTGGGAGAGGTCTGAAAAGCATTGGGAGGTTCTATGGCAGCTATGGGGTAAGCACTAGGCATGGGTAGTGAAGTACCTGACCCTCAGGACTACCTGTGGGTACCTCTAAACTTCCTGAAATGACCCTAAAAATACACTAATGAAAAATTGGTAGTTGGTTAGGGTTGGGTGGTTACTACTCAATTCATTCTACTACCGTATTACCCAACCCTGACCATAACAAAAATCATGTGAAAGACTGTTTTTGACTGTAGGCTGTCTACTATTACACTGTTTGTTAGGTGCCCCGAGCTGTTATACCAATGGTGGGCATTGCTGATGAAGGTACAAGAGGTGGAGCTGCTCTTAGCGAGCCTGCTGCTGTTTCTAAAAGTTATACCCATGGTTGTCATTGCTAAGGAAGGTATGAGAGGTGCAACTGCTTTTAGGGAGCCTGCTGCTGTTTCCAAGAATTATACCCATGGTAATTGCTGAGGTAGGTAGAAGAGGTGCAGCTGCTCTGATTGAGCCTGCTACTGTTTTCAAAAATTATACCCATGGTGGGCATTGTTGAGGCAGGTACAAGAGGTGCAGCTGCTGTGAGTGAGCCTGCTGCTGTTTCCAAAAATTATACCCATGGTGGGCAATGATGAGGTGGATATTAGAGGCACAGCTGCTCTGATTGAGCCTGCTGCTGCTTCCAAAAATGATACCCATGGTGGGCATTGATGAAGCAGATGTGAGAGGTGCAGCTGCTCTAAGTGAGCCGGCTGCTGTTTCTAAAAACTATACCACGGCAGGCATCAAAGTTACATAATAAACTGATGATTAACAAAACTAAGAGTAGTGTGACACATGTGGCTGGCATGGTGGCAATGGTGATGGTTCTGTAAATTTTTTACACAACCTAGGCATCATATTCAGTATCACTGTTTGCTGGCTGTTGTTCATGTTCAGGGTCAGAATCACATAATTTAGTGTTTGGGACAATTGGGAATTTGTCAACATATATTTTGAGAAATGTAAGCTCTTCCACATTTACAGGACTTAGCAGTGTTCTTTGGCCAGTGACTATTCCTCCAGCTGCACTAAATGTGCGTTCTGAATATAAGCTTAAAGGTGGACAGCTGAGGTACATTATTGCAAGATTTGCTAGATCTGGCCATATTGTTCTCTTTCATTTCCAATAGACGAATGAAACTGACTCAAGACCAATCACAGTATGGTCTACAAAATACTCCTGGATCATTGTGCTGCATGAAACAGTTACCAGTCTCTGGTAGATGAACCAGATGTACAGGATACTAGTCCATGTCATTGCAGGCAACTCAGAACTGATTTGCCTTTCTGATGCTGAACATAGGATGCCCGAGAAGTACCTGTAGATGTCCTTTCCCTCGCTGTTGATACTGTTGATTGTGACCAATCTATAGATATGCTATTGTCTGGCCCAGAAGTTCACTCTGGGGGTTTAGCAGAGTTTGACTGCTGTACATCAGTTAATGGTGTTGGTGGGGCAATGTCATGTTTGGTTAGCAGAAGATCTCTTCAGTACTCAATATGTTCCCCTGCAGGAAGGATGGCTTAAATGTTACATTTAAAGTGGAGATCTAGCAATGTAGCCAACACATAGGTATGATTCTTAAACATAGCATTTGTTCTTTTATCAGTTGACATTCTGAGACTCAAGTCATCTGCCAGGATAATAGCAGTAGTGTCTTGTTTTGCTTGAAAGTCTTTCATTATGTCATCAAGGAATATGTGAAGAAATCTTATTTGAAGAAGAATTTGATTCAGATTTGCACTGTCTGCACTGAAATCACATGTGGCAGCATCAAATGATTCCATTAAGGTTACCAAAGATTCAAGTAGACTCCAGTTGTTAGAACTGAGCATGATGTCTACTTTGCCTATTTGATGCTGCATGGTGTAGTCATGTACATCTTTTTTCTGCTCAAGAAGCCTTTCCAATGTGCAAAATGTTGAATTCCAGCAGGTTGGAACTTCCTGTGTTAACGTATGCAGTGGTAAATTTGTCCTGTGCAGCTCCTTCAGGATTTTTTGTGCTTTCACAGTGTGGTTGAAATGCCTACATATTTTCCTAGCAAGCCCAAACAGGTTTTCTCCATTTCTGTTTCCATTTAAGAAATTATAGATGAGAAGATTTAAACAATGTACAAAACAAGGTATGTGTTGGTAGTTGCCATCTCTAATAGCTTTGACAGTATTGGTGCCATAATCTGACACTATGAACTCTAGAGATAAGGAATATTGAGTAAGCCATTTCTGGAATTATTTTTCCAGCTTCTGCAAAATATTCTTAACAGTGTGGCTTGCCTCAGAAGTGATGACACATTGTACAGCCTGATTCCTATTGCTTATGGTTGATCAGGGATTATTACTTACTGACTGAAAACTTGTCCAATGAGCTGTAACAGTCATGTTTTTTTGGTTGCTGGCCCATATATCTGTAGTTATGTGAACCTGCTTCACCTCAAGAGAGTTTCAGCTGCTTAATGACTTCAGTACACACCAAGTCATACAGCTGTGGAGCAGCTTTTTTTGAAAAATATGTTCAACAGGGAATGGTGCACCATGGTTCAATACAGTTCATGAAATTGAGAAAACCTTTTGGGGCAACCAAAGCAAAAGGGAGTTCACAATTGGCCAATAGCTGTGCCATGGCTCTGTTTAACAACTGGCATACTGAATGCTTTTGGGTAAATTTTGATGTTCTCACAACACTTTCTTTTCATGTTGGTTGACGAGAATGAGATCTTTTTAATTTTTTGGGGAATGTATTTGTCAAGCCTTTTTCATGTGGATTACTACTTTGGGATTTTCCAGTACTTGATGGTGTCAGAAAACAATCTATGTTTGTCTGGGAAGATTCGAAGGACACATAAAGTGAATTAATGTCAGTTTCTGCTTCAAGTTCATTGTCACTATAGTCACTGCCACCACCTCCACTACCACCCATACCAACCACATTGTCACTTGCCCTGCCCCACTCAGTTGGGTGTTTTGCCTTTGCATGTCACAGCATTACTAATGTTCCAAAATGTGCTGGTTTGCCACCATGACTGATGCTCTTTTTGCACAGACTGCATACAGCTCAAACACTGTCTGCAGTGTCAATATAAAATAAATTCCACACTAAAGATTTATCTTTTTTGTTCCGTGCCATGGTGTCTGGCACTATTCATTGTACACTAAAGGGACCTGGATGAAACCCTACACTGCCATTTCCTTGTTGAGATGAGTAGTTCTCATTCATACTTAGCTTCTTATTCTTACATTTAGCATATGGCTTTATTTCTGCACTTGCCTTAGAGCGACACCCTCTCCTACCCCCTCATTAAAGCTAGTGTCAACCTCATTGCCACAAGATTCAGAAGAACTGGAAGTGTCATCATCATTATGTGGGACATAGCCTGGGTATGCCATTCACAGTCCCCATTATCACCACCATCTCTATCAGCATGTGCTGCCTCAGCATCTGAGCTTATATTTGAGGAGGATGCTTCCTTGCATGCTGCTTCAGCAGCTGCAAGTATATTCCTGGCAAATGTGGCAAAACGTTCAGTACCTCTATGAGTAACTCCAGTCATTTCTTTCCAAAACTCTACTATTATTTCAGTGCTAACATGCTTTTTTTGTTCAGAAGATTTAGTGGTAGTCCTGCTGATGTTGTTATTATTATCACTATGTTCTTCATTAGTGCTATGATTCATATTGTCCATGTCATTAAAAGTTCCACGTGCAGCAGCACTGTGCTTCCTTTTCATAGACTTAGACTGGGAAGTATGAGACACAGTAGACATAGCCATGAAAGGATAATGTTTCAGTAATTGCTGGACAGACAGTGTAGCTGACTATGTCACAGTAATAATAATAATGACAGTGTTTGGGTTCCAGGGGCACTTAAACAGTGTAACATAGCTGTAAAAGGATTTTACAATGCTGCAGAGACAGACATTGTATCTAACTATGTCACAGAAATAAATGACAGGGTGCAGGGGCACCTAACAAACAGTGTAATGCTGCCTTAAAAGACTGTCACTATGCTGCAGAGACTGACAGTGTTGTTGATTTTGTCACAGTAATAAATGACAGGGCTCAGCCTGGGGCACCAAAAACAGTGTGCAACCATAAAAGGCTTTCACTATGTTGCAGAGACAGACACAGTGTAGCTGAAGCTGACTATGTCACAGTAATAAATGACAGGCCACCTAACAAACAGTTTAAATCAGCTAGTACTCAGTGCCTTCTGTAATCTGTGTCTAACTGTTTTTCCCCCACTTTCCTTTTTTCTCCCACCTTCCTGCTCTGTTCTTTCCCACCGCAGTCCCCAGCACCACCTCCATGACTGAGGCTGGCCTGATGCCCCCTCCTCCTGGCTGAGATAATCTCTCAGTCCCCAACTAACTCTTTCTCCCACCCCCTCCTTGTGGTACAGGTTAATTTTCATCTTTTTTGATCAATTTGTTGACTCTTAAAGTCTACAGCCATGATTTTTACTGTGACTGAGTGAGCGCCCATAGAGCTGCTTCCTCGCACTGCAACACAAGACAACAGACTGCTGCCAGCGGGATCCCATGCAATTGATGGAGCACAGACACCACTGACCAATCAGGTGTCAGCCTGGAGTCATGTGCTCGTATTCGGCTGTAAGTCTGTGAAGGATCCTACAGGCTGCCCTTTTACTGCCTGTTTCCAGCCAGGAAGTCCATTACCCTTTACCCATCCCGTATTACCCAACCCGAGAATTACTCTGTTATGTTGTAAAGGTAGTATTTTACTCAAATGACCCTGCTTGGCCAAATATAGGTGAAACCCGACCTACCCAACCTAGGTACATGTTGGGTAGCCCATGTCTAGTAAGCACTGTATGACTATATGTCCAGTACTTTTTTGTAACTTATTACTTGATGTGAGTTGTTAAGAAATTTTCCATATCACATAGATCTGAGTTTGCAGTTTCTTTGGGGAGAATGTGTGAGAGGTCTGCTTGCTACAGTTGCTGATACTTTTGATCACACACACCACTTATATTAGAGGCAACTTCTTCCTTGGTTTGTGTCTTATTACAGTAAAATCCACAACCCTCCAGCATGTAATCATGCTTCTGAAAGTGCCTATTTTGTGAAGGAAAACGTGAGAAACACACTTTTTTGTGTTTCTCCCAGATGTGGACTGGGTAGAGAAATTACTACAGAACAGTAGGTTGTGCTGACATAATTTCATGGATCATGGTATTGACAGACCAGTTTTACTGATATATTTTTACAAACACACACACAAAAAAGAATACATACTCGCGTCCCGGTGAACACATAGCCATCAATGTTAAATACTGGCAGAACATAGATGTCCAAGTTATCTAGCAGACGTTTCATAGTACTGTCCATTCCATAGGTGTCAACAGCCTGCAGATAAAAGATAAGCCCTTTAGAGAAACTAAGTCATGCAAAAACATGACACCATTTACAGTTAGAATAATCTTACTGCTGTACAGGTTAGTTGGTGTTTTGTTTTTTGTCCTTTTTGTCACTATTCTGTATGTTGTAATTGCTCCTGTTTTGTTCTAAGTGTTTAATGATACAGGATGTGTATAAGACCCTATTCAAAATACATGTCACTGTATTATATAATAACTAGTAGGGCCTGATAACAATCAGAAATCAGACCCTGTACTCTCTGCATCAGCCTGGTATGATGGCACAGCAGGCTGACACAACATCTCCATATCAAGCTGGTGTGATGTCACACTAGGTTCATGATGAGAAAGTCAAAGCTGACCAGTCACCTGTGTAGAAAGCCATAATGCTCTTACACTAAATGAATATTTATTTATTTATTTATTGAATTTTGTTGACCGGGTAAGCCCACTGGGCCCCGAAGGTCCCTTTTTCAGGGGCGACCCGGGGGAAAAAAGTAACATACAGGTAAACAGAATAGTACAAATTGAAAATATCATAATGTTAGACAGTTAAATGCCATAGGGATACATTCAGGTAGAAGGTGAGGGAATAGTACAGTCAGTGGGACATCTTGAGTTGGATATATTCAAACATTTTGCAAGCACAAATCATGTAGATCTTAGGAGTGCACACAATAATGGCTAAGTTGCCCTAGATTCAGGATACCTTCCTAAGGGTTTAGATGGATGGAGGTAAGGGTAACAATAAATCTCACCTTCCTAAGAAGGGGGTGGGGAGAGACAAGTGGTCAGGTCCTGTGGCATTGGCAGATACTCCTATCGAGCAAGTGGGCTTTAAGTTTGGACCGGAAGCAGGAGCCAGATCCTGCCTCCCATACCACAAGAGGGAGGTTATTCCAGTTGGAAGGGGCTGTGGACGCGAAGGACCTGAACCCGGCTTTGGTCCTAGTTTTAGGAACCTCAAGGAGAGTTTATCCTGAGGTGCGGAGACTCCTCTGGTTGGTTTTAACCCTGACTAACCTTATGAGGCTTGGGGGGGGGGAGAGGGGCCCAGTAGCTTAAATGTCAGGCAAAGAGTCGGGTAGAATATAGCTCACACACACACACACACACACATGTGCACGTATATACACACACACACACACACACACACACACACACACACACACACACTCTCTCTCTCTTTTATTATCCATGCTGACTTGCCAGCTTCTAGTTCTAGTTGATGACAGACTTGAACAGTTATTACAAAAAATAAAATGCAGTATGGTTGACTGTGTGATTACTTTTTTTTTCCACACCCTCTGTATGTTTTACCTTTATAAAGTACTTCACTATCAGTCTCATGGCTTATGTGGCAAAACACATCTCGAGTGTGTGAAAAAAAAACTAATATTACGCAGCCACCCACACATTATTCTATATGTACTGTATTATTTCTTTGCTTAGGGCCAAGGTTGAAAACATATACAGATTTTATAAATCATTAGCACTGATTCAAAGGTCACCCTTTATATGAAGTTCTGTACCACTGTAGCTGCAAAGTAAGTACTGTGTTACCTAGAATACAAACGTATGAACTTGGGAAAGAAAAAGACACCCAGTCTATTGTGTTCATTACTCTATCAACTTCATGGGAAACCCCAATCAGACCCTTTACTTCAAGGTACAGTACTTATCTAGTTTCACCATAAAGGTGGAATAGGTGTTGACTAACCCAGCTTGTTCTGGAAGCCTATTGCTGGTGTTTGTCACTTATTCCATGAAGTGATTTTTCCTGAGATCTCCCTTGAATCTTTCTCCTGTCAAATACATTGAGTGACCCCTTGTCCCTTACTAACATACTAAAATGCCAGCAGAATAGGCCTAACGGTCTTTCGTGTCTGCTCATTTGGTCAGCCCCCACCCTGGGAGTTGACCTTGCTGCCCCCCCTCGCCTTAATCCTTGTACATTTAGAAGAGATGCATTTGGTGTGATTGAGTCATCTCTTTCAGATATTTAAAAACTGTGATCATGTCACACCTGAGTCTTCTGTTTTCCATGGAGAATAGTCTCAGTTCTGCAGTCAACCCTCATAGCCCATGTTTTCAACACCTCAGCTACCTTCGTTGCCCTTCTCTGCACCTTCTGAATCCTGTTTTCTTACTTAAATTACGTATGCAACATTTACTGACTAGTTACACTTCTGATCCATGTAATTACACAGTAGTTACCTGCAGTTATAACATAGTCACACTTTATAAACAGTGTATTTACAGAAACATTATGTAAAGTGTTGCCAGTTCAATCAGCAGCGCATAGATTTACTTGCATGTGAGGATCAAAGATCTCATGGGCAAATTTTAAAAAAGTGATTTGCACTACTTTTTTCCGGGGAGTTTTTTTTTTTAGTTCACAATTTCTTTCCCAGCCCTTCGGATCACTAATGTCTCCTCTTCTTGCCTCTAGCTCTTGCCATAGACAGTGGTCCCTGTGCTCCACACTAGATTTTGGCCTCAACATGTTACCTTCACACCTCAGTGGAAATCTTCCCAAACAATAACCAGGGAGTCATCATGCTATGAACAGTGATGTGGGGTCCTGGGCTGGTTTTCATTTACAGTGGCCTGGGGAACTTATTCCATGTGTATGTTCACTTCCAAGTGCATGGCACTTTGCTATCCTTGCTTTCATTGGCCTGTAGGGTACTAATGTTATGTGGTCATAAATAATGTCAAAGATACTGCTTACCAAGCCGCAGCCTCTGAGTGAGCCCTGGAGGTGTGAACAATGGAATTCAAAGGCCTCAGTGCTCAATTTGAAATTGGTGCCTAATATCCACCCACCCTATTGGTCAGCCTGTGAGTACCGAGCAGTCCCACTGCAGCATCAGCAAAATATTCCTAAAATAAAAAAGCAATCAATTTAGACCAGTTCAGAAGTCCGCCGCATTGCAAGTCCCAAACCCTCCAGACAGTTAAGATTTCACCTGCTATCATGCACCAAACAAGTACACAAACCATGGTGATCCCCATCTCCAATAGAGCTCCGATCACTTATCCTGCACCAAACAAGTAGACTAACCACAGCGTTCCCCGCTCTCCAAGGGAGCTCTGATCGCTACACAAAATCTGTAAGGCAAAATCACTAACAGACAATTCACCACTAATAACTGAAAAGTTTACCTCCCTCCAGTGTCATTTTAACTGCGCTTCTCCTCCTTTTAAAAAATCCCAAACTTGCTCCCCTGTACTGTTCTTTCTTCTGGACAAACCAAAACAAAAAAGTATGCCTTCTAGCAGCAGACTGTGGGAAGCCCTTACTCAAGCATTCTGTGTTCCCTGAGCAGTTCTTCCTTGTTCCCCTTTGGTGTGTTGGCTTTTCTCCCCGATTACCACACCACAACCTACTGAAGAGAGATTGTGCCCTATAACTAGAGCCCTGTTAAATTATTTCATTTTTTAAATTCTTCTTTTTATGTTTTTTGAAATTTCTTGTTAGTTCTTTTTATTCATTGAAAATGTAGTTTTATTTCTTATCACATTTGCATTCATAAAATACCTCAAAATGATCTTATACACACTAGAAGTCCCATTCCTAGTATACTACATTGTGTTAAGCAGCAATATGCTATAGTCTTGAAAGGTTTTGTGAATCAGACTGTTCCACTGCTGCTTCCTTGCAGACCATCTCCGTGGTAACAATGGATCCTAAACAACAACTGCTGTAAGCATTTATTTCGTTCTTGTGGAAAAAAAGCAATTTTTAAAACTTTTTTTCATGTGCTTGTTTTCGTTGTATTTCTTTTTATACCTTGAATTTCTTGTTATTTCTTATTTAAGAAAAACGAGTGTCTCTACCTATAACCTTGAAAATCATATGACCCCTGGGAGCCTATCTGCAGTGCCACTTTTGTGTGCTCCAATCCCCTTAAAATCGTGCATCCACTAGGAGGCCATCCCTGATTGCCAGAAAGTTATATAACAAAATTCCCCTGAAATTCATGGTTCACTGGGGAGCCCATCCTTGATGACACGCTAGTGCCCTGATCCCTCAGAAAATGATGCAACCACCTCAAGTTCATCCTAAGTAGCATGCTTGTGCCCTAATTCTCCCCGCTCATCATTGTCATTTGGTCACCAGCAGCCCATTCAAGGTGGCATGCATGTGTCTTGATCCCTCTCAAATAATGCAGCCACTAGTAGCCCATCTCTGGTGGCATGCTTAAGCTGTGGGAGTTCTTGTGTGGTTTGAGGTGCATGCTTCTTCCCTAATCACCGTGAAAATCATGCAACAACCAAGAGCCCAGCCCAGGCAGTGTATTTTATCCCTGATCACCCCAAAATAATTGGGCCTGGAAAAACCCATCCAATGTAATTGTGTGTCATCCTCTGAAATTCATGTGGCCACCAGGAGTCCATCTCCAGTGTCATGACTGTGCCCAAATCCCCCTAAGAACTGTGCCACCACATGAGTCCGTCCCCATTTGCAGTTGTGTGCCAATCTCCAAGAAAGTCATGCAGCCACCTGGAATCATTCCTGGTAGTGTTTTTATACCATGACCCCTTAAAACTGAAGTGGCCACCTGGAGCTTATTCTAGTGGTACATGTCTGCCCTGATCCCTGTGCCTATCTTCCTGGTCAGAAAAGGAGGAACCATTAGGCCTGGTGGTGCTGAGGTTTGAGGCACTGGATGCCACACCTTGCGGCACGCCGGTGACCCGGGTTCAGGAGCAGACTCAGACCATTGGGAATCAGCAGGAGAGAGGGAGGACTGAGCATCCTGTGACAGCTCTCTTCCCTCTGGGATGGGGTCCACGTCACTCTGCAGTGGCAATTGGCAGAAACCAGAGGCACTGTTATGAGTGGTGCACAGTTGAAGGTTGGAGCATAGCAGGTGTCGGCACATTGTGCATGGATGTCATTGCATGTCCAGCTCCAAGTGGGGGGAGAAAATCCAGGTGGAAAATTGCTGGGTGGTTGTGGTGGCTGATAACCGTGCACTGCACCCCCAGACATGAGAGGTGTGCCCCAGGTATCAGGATCCAGGTCCCCCAGGGGGGCACTCTGCAAACAGACCTGTGTGAAGGAGAGTGTATCGCTGGCCAAACTGGTTTCAGGGGTGTGGGTGCCAGTGGCTGAATGGCTTGCTGCCCACTCCACAGAGGTAGGACAGAAAAGAATATTGTGATAAAAAAAAGGAAAATCAGGCTGTCATTTTGCCCCAGAAGGCAGCTGGCACAGTTTCTCCTCTCTCCTACTTGGCCAGCCCTGAATTAAATATGGCCACATTTAATGTGGGAAATGCATGCATTTCCTAAATCAGCCTGCAAGAGCAGCTAGTTTGGGGTGATTTAGGAAATGTACATAGCGAGGGTGCATCTTCTATACCACATTTTAGAACACTGAATTCAGATGTCATCTGATTGAGGTGGTAAAAGCAGGGTTTTATGCCAGCTGTAATTGGTGATGCTCCTGGATGCCAGATACCACTTGAATTGGAGCTGGTGGGGTTGGGGGGGTTGAATGCTAGTAATTTTGTGAATCTGGAGAGGGTAATGGTGCATTGCCGCTTGATGCCAGGGATTGCTTGAATTGGGGCAGTTTAAGGAAATGGTACCAGTAGTGGATTCTGCATGGTTGAGGAAGAGAAAGTGGGTGTCAAGACTTTCAGAGAAAGTAAATGGAGATGGAGGGGCTGGTGAGAAGAGAGCCAAGATAGGGGGTGGAGGGTACCATACTAGAATTTTAGGATAAATGATGTGCAGAGGGTGAGGCTCTTAACTTTGGGGGAGGGTAATCAGAAAGTAGTATAGAGGGAGAAGTGGTGAATATAGGGTTGGGGAATCAGCCAAGGGCAAAGTGACAGGAGTAAACATTGGGGTCCAGTTTGGCAAGGGTAAATTTTCCACACTACAAATGACATCATTGTAATAAAAAGTGTAAATGTTTATCTACTAACCTCCTTCACAAACCACTGGCAAAATGCAGGGGAAATCCACTCACGGGCATGAATACCACAATCCATGAAGATGGCCTTCTTGGCAACACCACTCTTGCCCAGCTGTAACAGATGATGTAAATATTGCTTATAGGTACATCTTTAACTCAAGATACAGTTTATAGAATCACCATATAAGCAGATATTAAGAAACAATGGCAATCATTTGGGAGTAATTGTAAAAAAATTGGTATCCACCAAAAAAGTACACCATTAAGAGTGTACCTGTTCTTAACCATTTAAGATCATAGATTCCTTGTGAATAGCATAGAAACATAGAAACATAGAAACTGATGGCAGATAAGGACCGCAAGGCCCATCCAGTCTGCCCATTTCTTTTTCTACCTTACGAATGTGCCATCGGCCTTTGCTTTGTCAATGGCCTATCTATTCATACTCATCTGTATTGCTGTCTTATGCCTGTCCCATGCCTGTTTGAAGCCCTGCACAGTATTCATATACACCACTTCCTGAGGTAGGTCGTTCCATGCATCCACCACCCTTTCTGTGAAAAAGAATGTCCTCACATTACCTCTTAATAGGCCTCCCTCTAATCTCATGCTGTGTCCTCTTGTTCTGCTATTTTTCTTATATTGAAACATGCTAGACTCTTTCACCTTGTTAATACACTTAAGGTGTTTGCATGTTTCAATTATATCACCTCTCTCCCTCCTTTGCTCTAGGGTATACATACTGAGCTCGGGTAATCTGTCCTCATATGTTTTCTGATGCAGTCCCTGGACCATTTTGGTTGCCCTTCTCTGGACTGCATTAAGTTGGTTAATGTCCTTGTGAAGATGTGGCCTCCAGTACTGCATGCAGTACTCCAGATGGGACCTAACCAGTGTCTTGTAAAGAGGGATTATTATCTACCTCTTACAACTTTTGATACCCTTACTAATACACCCCAACATCCCCCTAGCCTTACCTACTGCTTTAGGTTTGCTTGGATGATTTCAGGTCATCTGTGATGATGATGCCCAAGTCTCTTTCTTCCCTTGTGACTGCTAGCAACTCCCCTCCCAACCTATAGGTGGCTTCAGGGTTTCTCTTCCCTATGTGCATGATCTTGCACTTTTTTGCGTTAAACCCCAGTTTCCACTCTTCTGACCATTTTGCCAGTTTATCCAGATCTCCTCTCATTCTGCCCACCCCATCTGGATCATCTACTCTGTTGCAGATCTTGGTGTCATCTGCAAACAGACAAACGTTACCCTCCAGTCCATCTGCAATGTCACTGATGAAGATATTGAAGAGGGCTGGCCCCAGGACTGATCCCTGAGGAACCCCACTTGCGACTTACATTTCTTCTGACTGTATATCATTTACCCCCACTCTCTGTTTTCTGCCCGTCAACCAGTTTGCCTCCCAGTTGACCAACTGCTGACCCACCCTGAGCCTACCCAGCTTATTAATCAATCTTCTATGTGGAACAGTATCGAAAAACTTTGCTGAAGTCAAGGTAGGTGACAACAACTGCTCCTCCTTGGTCCACCACTCTGATTACACAGTCAAAGAAATCTATGAGATTAGTTTGACAGAACCTTCCTGTTGTAAACCCATGCTGTCTTGGATCCTGTGCTGCTATGGATTCCAGGTGTTGCACTATCCTTTCCTTAAGGACTGCCTCCATAATCTTGCCCACTACTGAGGTAAGACTGACAAGTCTGTAGATCCCTGCCTGCTCCCTGTTACCACTCTTGTGGAGTGGGATCACATGAGCCCTTCTCCAGTCTTCTGGGACCTCTCCTGTGCTCAGAGATTCACTAAACAGTTTTGATAATGACTCTGCTACTTCCACCCTTAGCTTCTTTAGTACCCTGGGATGTATGCCATCAGGTCCCATTGCCTTATCCACCCTGAGCTTATCAAGCTCTCAAGCTCTTGTAGGACCCTTTCTTTTGTGAAGGGACTAGTGCACACCTCCCCCCCCCCCCGTGTCCATGGTGCTGAGCTGTGGCCCTGCCCTACCTTCTCCTCAGTAAATGCTAAACAGAAGTATCTATTTAGGATAGATGCTTTTACAGGGTCCTCCTCCTCACATGTCCCCTTATCCCCTTTGATCTTAGTAATACCCTATCTGGACTTTCACCTTTCACTAATGTAGTTATAGAAAGTCTTGTCACCTTCTTTTACAGTTTGTGCCAGTGTTTCCTCGGTTTTGGCCTTTGTCTGCCTTACTGCCTTTGCAGTTTCTCTTAGGGAAGTTTGGTATGCCTCCCTATCTTCATCCACTGTGTCCCCTTATATTTCCTGAAGGCCAGCCTTTTGGCTCAGTACTTTTTTTGCTGCTGTTTTTGAGAACCAAAGTGGTTTCCTTCTTCTTTTGCCCTTCCTTTTCTCTCCAACACAATGAGATGTTGCTTTACGTATTGCATCCTTTATGTTTGCCCACTTTGCCTGTACACCCTTATCTGTATTTCTTCTTGCCAGGGCTAGCTTAACTCTGTTGGCCATCTTATCAAAGTCAGCTCCTCTGAAATCCCATATTTTTGCCTTGGAATAGGATGATTTAGATCTAATGGCCAAATTGAACCATACTATGTGATGGTCACTGGCCCCCAGGTGACCTTATACCTGGAGATCTGTGATCCTTTCCCTGTTAGTCAGTACTAGATCTAGGATAGTCCTGTCTCTTGTGGGTTGTTGTACCAGTTGTTTGATGCCCTCCATCTGCAGGGAATCCACTATGTGTCTAGTTCTGGCAGATGTTCCTGCTGGTATTGACCAATCTGTATCTGGCATGGTGAAGTCTCTCATTATCAGAACCTCCCCTTTAGCTGTCAAGTTTTGTATATCTTCTAACAGTAATGTGTATATGTCCTCCACCTGATCTGGAGGCCTGTAGACGACCCCAATTCATATGGCTGTCCCATTTCCTGTTTCCAGGGTGACCCACATTTCTTCTGGCTCCCCACCATTTACTCTAGCATGTCTTCTCTGCTCAGTCTCCCCTCACCCCACCATTTTTCCCTATACCTTATCGCCCTTCTTCCCTCACCCTTCACCTCCACTGCGGTACATGCCTTTCTCTCGTACCTCATTTCTTCACCCACTGCCAGCTATCCCTGTCCCTCTGAACTACTGACAAGGCACTTTGTGGCTGCTTATTCCCCCCCCCACCCTCATAAAATGTTTTTCTTGTTATTTAACTTGTACCTATGTTTTGAGTTATTCTGTAAGTTCTGAATCCAAGCTGTATCATTCATTGTAAAGAACCTTTGCTTTCTCCTTTTGTCCATTGCTTTGCAAGCTATGACGTGAAACTTTTGTAAAAGAGCTTGCGCTCAAAGGTCTTTTCCGAATCACTAAATAAATAAATAAAATAAATTATGTGTATTCTGAATTTCTGTAGCTTTGATGTTTTCATTGACAGAAAGGGCCACTCCACTCCCCCCCCTTTGCACCTCAGTCTCTTCTGAACAGTACATAGCCGGGTACTGAAGTCTTCCAAGTATGGTTACTGGTGAACCATGTCTCGCTAATGGCTGCTATGTCCAGTTTAGCCTCTGTCATTATTGCCTGCAGGTCTGGGATCTTGTTTTCCAGACTGCAAGCAAAATGTCTACTTTTATGTAATCAATTGTGTAACTATTGTCTGTCTCATAGTGTTTTAGCTGCATGTATTGTGTAAGAGTGTTATTGAATATATGTTTTATGTATACGGTTCTAGCCTGTTGAAAAATAGTACTAACTAACTAACTAACTATATGTATTCTGCACTGCATTTGAAATACTTCTAATAACATAGAGATCATTTCTCTAAGCCTACATGCCACTACTGCTCGGCAATGATGATGTATGACATCATACATAGTGATGTATGAATGTCACATAGAACTGTTATGTAAGCAACAATACCCAACAGGGTGGGCAATACTCGGCTACACTGGACCGCCCAGGGGCATAATGAGACCTGGTGCTGCAGGCAGAGGGCCTTAAAGTCCCTTGATCACTTGGTATAGTGCAATACTGCCCACCCTGAAGGGTATTATTTTGCTTAGAAAAGGGTTATGTGTAACATTTTTACATAGGAGTTAAAAAGATAAAAAAAATAAATAAAACAAGTCAAAATCAATGTCACATTAGTTTTTCAGTAAAGTAGTTCGTCTTCCAGTATACCTGCCAGTAGAGGGCTCTGCAGTGTTTAAGAGATGTTTCTTTTTTTTCTGAGTTGCCTCAGCACTTGTGTTCAATAGCCCACCACCACTGCATCCATTTCTTCATAAATCGAACCGTCAACTCTGTAAACCATTTTTCAGTGCTGTATTTAACAGAGTCAGATTGCAGCAGGTTATAGAAATAAGAAAGTGGGAAGAAGCAGCAGCACACAAAGATTGCTTTCTTAAAAAAAAAAAAAAAAAAGGCAAACAAAAATTTTTTTACAAGGTTTGTTAGAAATAGTGGTGCTGCTGCTGTGATCAGGACCAGGAGACTAGCGTGGTTAGCATACGGATGGCTGATTGACTGCAGTTACCACCAAGTTAAGAAAAGGTCTGTCAGCACAGTTCATGTTCAATTTACTGTCATTTTAAATTTAAAACTGTAAACCACAGCTGGCTGGTGGGTTTGTGGACAGTGGGGGAAACTTGCTGAACCATGGTATTGAGTCTGGGGTTCGAGGGGGGCACACTTGCTAAGTTGTTGCGGTAACATGTTTGTTATAGAGGGGTTCTTTATAGAGAGGGAACACTTTACTTCTAGTTACTAGGAAGCCTGCCTATTTTTCCTAACTAGTTTATTCCAATTTTCACTTCAATCCAGGATGTGTTGTGGTTGCCATCTGTACATGAGGCGAGTGTATGTGTTTGACTGGAATCAGAGTGAGTGTGGTCGGGAACCGTGGTCCAGAGAGACCGGGAGTGCTAAGGACACGGTTTACTTTTTCTTTTTCTTAAATAAAACAATATTTGCTGATGTTGGGGGTGGGGGAGTTGAGTGAGAGAGACTGCCAGCGGGAGAAAGGAATTTGGAGCCGCTAAGTGGGTGGATGGCTGCAGGACCGGGTTCTGGTGTTGTCTCTTGCTAAGCGGGAGAAAGAAATGGCAGTTATTTTAAACTGAACATTCTGCTAGCACAGTGATGCTTGAATATAATCAGGCAGCCAGAGACTGTGACTTATTATTTTTTGGTCTCTGTTGCCTAATACTGAACCGGCCAGTTGGTGAGAGTAACCAGTCACAAATAAGAAGTCTGTCTCCTGCCAATTTTCTAACCTTTTATTAAGACCATTGCATTACCTCAACATACCCACTGTGAATCAGCCAGCAGTGAAAAAACTGTCTGGTTGACTGCCCATATTTCAGTCAGCTTTGACCTCATGTAATTAGTTTACTGCAGCTTTTGCTGTAGCTGTGGTCAAAGTTCAATAAATATAAAAAAAGTGAAAAAAAAAAAGAAATGTTAGTAAAATATTATGAACGGCAATGTGATGCCCCACATTTGATTTCCTTTCATTTATTTCTTTGTAGTTTTTGATGCAAAGTTTTACTGGGGAGTGTGTGATGTAATTTGAAAATCTATGGGGCCCAGGAAGAACATAATAATTGGCATGGTGGTAAAACTGAGAGCACCAGGGGTGGGGAGTAATAAACCTCGTGATCAGCAATGAATATTAACTATTACTGGAGCTCAGCACTGGGATATGACGATATATAAATACATAGATACATAGATACAAAGATACAAAGATACATAGATACATAGATACATAGATACATAGATGTTGTCGGTAGATAAGGGCCTTGTGGCCCATCCAGTCTGCCCTATCCCTCTTTCTAATGCTTAAGGTGCCCTAGGTGCTACGACAAGTTCCCCCCTTTCACCCTAGCTTGATAATTGAAGGGCCCTGCCCGTGGTTCAGTGGGCAAGGATACCCTACTACAAATTCCCAACACACCCAGCCTCTGGTGCTTAGCCGTGACTTCTGACACTGGGCCAGGTGTGTGGTTTTTCTGCTCGCACTTGCCTTCTCGACTACTTTTCTGCTGGTGTTCTGTTTTCTGGCCCTGCCTGCTTTCCCCTTTCTCTGCTTCTCCCCCACCTGGGCTGCCTCTTCCTCTTGGTCCTCCTCCATTCCACCTACAGCTTCACCGTTCGGCGGTCCCCCCTTTTTCCATTCTTGCCTGTTCCTTCTCCTGTTTCCGTACCTCTGCTGCTTCATTTTTCCTTTTAGGGGTTTCTTCCTCCACTGCTGTTCCTTTTCTCCAGCTCCTTCTGCAGGATTCCTCTGTGGATACCTCCATTTTCCTTCCACTCTCTTCTGGCTTCCTCATTCCATTTCTGGGTGTGTTTCGCATGCTCGCTTGCCCGGTTCCTTTCTTCCTGCACTTCTGTTCCTTCACAGCCCTTGGTCTGTCAGTGTATCGCAGCCATTTTGGAACTCATCATACATGCTCTCTACTGCTTCTGGACTTGGCAGCTTTGTTTATCGTGCCAGTGCTCACTACTGGTGATTCTTCCATCATTTTTACAGCCTATCAGCTGTTCCTGCCAGTCACGTAATAGGCTATACCTAATTGCACTGCTCCTGCAAAGGGTTTCTGGTGACCCTCGCTGTGTAGACCTCAAGCTGCACCTATGTGGAGGTTTCAGCTTCACTCGCTAGCCAGTACCTATGTGGAGGTTAATGTCTAGCAGCTCACAGACCCAATCTGTCCAGTGTCTACATGGAGGCATCCACTCCTGCTTTTCATCTGGTGCCTATGTGGAGGTGCCGGCTGCACTTTCTCCTCATTCCTCCTACCTATGTGGAGGTCAGAATCTCTTTCATATTCCATACTGCAGGTCGTACAGTCTGTTACATCAATATTCTCCCAGGGAGAGCTGCACCAACCTTCAGAGCCTCCTGCTGCACTGTGGCATCTCCTGATCCCCTCAGAAGGGCCCACTCTGGCTCCTCCTGATCCTCAGAAATGCTCTTCCAAGTCTAAATACTCTCTTAAGGACTGGACCATTCCTCGCTTTATGGCAGACTTAAAGAAGCTTGCCATTGTCTTCAATGCACATGCCAAGAAGCAAGAATGGTATGATTTACTTCTTAAGGCTCAAACTCAAAGAGCTCCTGATGCTCCGATTCCACCTACCCACCCAGAAACTGACACTCTCGACAAACTCAAGGATATAATTTCCCAGCTTGCTACATCCGTGTTCAACATTCAGTCTTGACTTACAGTCCTTGAGAATAGACAACATTCCCTTCCTGAGCCATACCCGGATTTGCCAGGCATTTCCCAAATGCAGCCTGTTTCAATTGTTGTACCTCCACCTGTTTCATCTAACAACACAAATCAAAGTGTTCCTTCTCCATTTGCACCAGCTCCACTAGTTCCCTCATCCAGTAGCGGCTCTAGCCACAAATGGTAACCAGGGCACAGCTGGGGCACAACCAATGGCAGCCAGGGCACTGATATATTATTATTATGAGGGAGGTTCTGCATCACATGGGGCACCAACTGGGGCACAGCATTTTTTTACTGGGGCACGTGCCCTGGCAGGCCCTGGTGTAGAGCCACCACTGCCTTCATCTAGTACAAGTACTCCTTGTCAAGGCTTCTCAAGGCCTACTATTTTACCTATTCATTTGGTTCCCAGTCATCTCCTCAAGGACATCATTGACGGGAAAGATGTTAATCTCATATCATTACTCATATCATCTCATGCCCCCATAGAGAACAGAATCATATCATGTCCATGAGTCCATGAGCCCATGAGGGATTGCAAATTTTATTGTACTGTTTTCTCATTAAATCTCCAGGACCTGCTGACCTCAATACACTGTCTTGGATAACTTTTCTGCCTGTTTTGAGTCCCCCTGGGTGGTGAGAGCTCCTTGTGGGGTCCGAATTGGGGGGGGCCCTTCTTTGCATTTTTGGGTTTTATTTTAATTTTAATTTGCTTTGCTGGAAGCATGGAGTGAGAGTCCGTGGTTCTATATTTGGACATCTTTTGCGGTGGAAGGTGGGAGCTCCACTGTTTCAAATTGACTTTTAATTTTTTTATTTTATTGAAATCTAGGATTACAAATACCTTTGAGCAAGAACTGCTCATTTACAAAGGTTCCACGTTGAAGGAATGGGGGGTATACATACATACAAAGGTCAACATAATAATACATAGTTACACAATAACTAGAAGTAAGAGACTGAGACTTAGGAAATTCCAGTAATTCAAAATGTGCCAAATGTTAGGTAGCATGACATAACCAGCCAAGGGCAATCTTGAAAATAAGCACTGCAGGTGAGAGTGAAGGGGGTAAGCAGGCAGAAAGGCCATTGTCGGAGGGTAGAGGTGAGGTAGAGCTCTAAAGGGAGGAGAGGAGAGATAGAAGTCAGGAAATGCCCGGGGAGGAAAGGGAGGGGCAAGGGGTAGGCAGATAGAAGGCAGGCAGGGAGAGATGTTTCAGGACTGAAGTGGAGGGCAGTGAACGGTGGGCCCCCAATTAGGCGAGGCAGTCACAACGACTAGTTGAAATTAGATGAAGTCAGAGTTGTCTCTTAAAAGGGCCAAGAGCAGCAGCAGTAAGAGCTTCTTTGTTTAGAGTATTGTACCACTGTGGTGCTCTGTGGGCAAAGGTCCTATTGCCCATGGTAGTCCGGCATCTGGGGACAAGGAAGGTTAGTTGTTGTGAACTTCTAGTTCTCTGGGTGCTGTGGTGGTCAATAAGTAGCTTTTCAATGCCCGGGGGCATGACCCCGAGGAGGACTTTTTTGGCTAAGAGGCAGGTTTGATACTGTATCCGGCTGATGAGAGGTAGCCATCCTGCCCGAGTATACAGGTCACAAGTGTGTGTAAGTCGATCAGCCCCAGTTAGCAGCCTGCATGCTTTGTTGAGTGCAACTGTAATTCTGCGGAGGACAGAGGCGGAGGCAGAGCCATAAATTGCTAGCCTGTAATCGATGATGGAGGTGGCAGAGCTGTTGATAGCCAACCGGAGAGTGTCAGGAGTCATGCAGTGTTTGTGACTGTACAGCAGGTCTATACGGATGTTGGTGGCTTTGGCGACAGAATCTATGTGCCGATGGTAGGACATTGAGCTGTCCAATGTGACACCTAGGTATTTAAAATCAGGAACGTGTTCAAGTAAGGTCCCTGTTTGGTTTAGGATGGTGAGGTCAAGGGATTTGTACTTGCTCCTGGCATTGTAGAAGGTCATAACCTTTGTTTTGCGTAGTTCATGACCAGTTTGTGTGACTTGAACCATTTTTCGATGCACATGAATTCAAGCTGTAATTGTTTCTCGAGGAGCTCTGCGTTTTGGTGGTTGGTGAACATGACTGCATCATCGGTGTAGAGCAGTAATTTCTGGTGACAGACACTGGGAAGGTCATTGAGGAAGATGCTGAAGAGTAGTGGCCCCAGGATGGACCCCTGTGGGACCCCTGAAAGGACTGGCTTTTCTTCCGAGAGTAACACCAGCAATCCTAACCCGCTGGACCCTCTCCCCAAGGTAGCTTGAAAACCAGAGCAGTGCTTCATTGGAGAGCCCAATGCTTGATAATTGCTTGAGTAGGAGTGGGTGGTTCAGAGTATCAAAGGCTTCGTAGGTCGATGAATACTGCCCCTACACAGTTCCTTGATCAAGTCGCGGTATGGATGAAGCCTGTGAATTCTAATAGTGCAGTGGTGGTACTGTGCCCTTTTCGGAAACCATGTTGCTCAGGACGCTGGATGTCATATTTTTCCAGGTACTTGACTAATTGGTTTGAGGCGATGCGCTCCAGGGCCTTAGACAATGGAGGGAGGATGAAGATAGGTCTGTAGTTGGAGTGCAGTGATTTGTCTCCACTTTTGTGTACTGGTGTGATGGTCGCCTGTTTCCAGCAAGATGGGAACTGGGTCATCCTTAGTGATAGATTGAGGACCTTTGTCAAGGGTTCAAGGACTTCTTCAAGGACAAGTGCTAACAACTTCAGGTCAAGGGAGTCACTGCTGTAGCCTGCATTGTGAATGGCCTTCCGAATATAGGTTCTGGCTTCATGCATTGGGATCTCCTTGAAGTAGAATTGTGGGGCAAGGTGTAGGAGCGGAGTAGTTGCAGGAGGGTTAGTACCAGAGGGGGCATCAAAGAAATTAGAAGGGAGGACACTATCCAAGTTGGAGAACGCATTGTTAAAGGTGTTGGTGATGGTGTACAGGTCAGTTGTTGGTGTTCCATTTATGTTTAGCATGGTGGGTGGTGACTTAGGGTCCTTGCCTGTAAGGTCTTTCAAGTTACTCCAAAATTTTTTTCCATCACCCCAGGAGTTGGAGAGAGTTTCCTTGAAGTATTTGCTTTTGGCTCTCCTAACTGCCCGCGTGCACTCATTTCTGGTAACTTTATATCTATGAATATCCCCAGGTTTGGATGTTGGATGTTGGATGTTTTTAATACCTATCTGAACCAGTTATTATTAAGTAATTATTATTGTTATTGTATGTTTATTTAGATATTTTGATTGTATAGCTTAATTTATGTCAAGTTGTTTTGTGCTTTCAAGTTTTAGTATTTTATTAAAATTTTATTGGGATTTCTTGGGAGTTTTGAGATCATTGTTTTAGCCTGATGTCTGTGGATGATGCTAGTTATTCTTATTCCACCCCCCCCGTCATGCACTATTCATCCGCCGCTTTTCATGCCCTCCGCCCTTTTTTTGCTCCCCCCTTTGCTTTTCCCCATTTACCAACGCTGTAGGGCCTTGGGAATTGCGTATGGTGGGGTTCGGAGGGGCGGGGGGCGTGAACAGCGGGGGATGGATGAGGGGGGTGCTCGCGTTCACGTGGTTATGTCCAGAAGACGCCCTGGGGCGAAATGGAGTGATGAACGTGGTCCTTCCTGGTTGGTCCCCATACCCAAGGGCACCACCACTTCTGTAAATGGTGGGCAGGTGGTCGGGGCTTCCCAGGAGTCCTATCCAACTTGGGCAGTGTTGTGCAATGCCAGGTCCATTGTGAACAAGACTGCCATTGTAGCGGACTTGGTAGGCACGGTGGACTTGACCTGCATCACCGAAACCTGGCTGGATAGCAATGCTGCCCCAGTTCTCGAGGCAGCAATTCTGGCTGGGTATTCGGTGATTCACCGCCCGAGATTGGATCGCATAGGTGGGGGGGTTGCGGTCTGTTTCAAGACCGAATTGGACCTCGCTAGTGTTCCGGTGGAGGAGACCAGATCCTTTGAATGTGTCGTGGTGGCAGGTGGGGGCTATAGAATAGCGCTCGCCTATCGTCCACCCGGTGATGAGAAACTATTTCTAAAGGAAGTGGCGGACTTCGTCGTCGACCTGGTACTTGAATCGCCCAGGTTGATGGTGCTGGGTGATTTTAATGCCTGGATCGATGACGAACTCTCTTAATTTGGTCAGCACTTCCTCCAATTGATGTGTTCATTGGGCCTCTCACAGGTGGTTACCTCTGCCACTCATAAACATGGTCACTCACTCGATCTGGTCTTCCTGCTGGGGTTGGAGGCCTCCGATGTGGGGGTGGAACCAGTCAGATGGTCTGACCACCACACTGAGGTTTAATTTTTGCACCCCCCTGTGTAGACCTACCCCAGTGGAGATGGTCAAGTACCGCCTTTTACAGAATGTTACTCCCACCGGTCTAACTGCGGTTCTTGACCTATCAGAATTTCCTGGGTTGAGCTTAAATCCTGAAGCGATGGTGCAAGCCTATAATCAAGCTGTCACCTCGGCTTTGGATTTATTTGCTCCCACCCGTGTGCGGCCTCTCTCCCTTCACCCCCGATCCCCTTGGTTTGATCGGGATCTGAGGGAGTTGCAGAGATTTGGTCGCAGGTTGGAGAGATGTTGGCAGAAGTCTGGCTTAGATGCCGACTATCTTAGACTCCTAGTGCATTATAAACTCTATCAGTCAGCAATCACTCATAAGAAGGCAGCGTTCCTGTCTGGAGAAATTGCTGCTGCTCAGAATCGACCAGCCCAGCTCTTTCGAACCGTAGACAGGCTGTGCAACCCAGCCTGTCTGCAGGTTCGTCGAGCTTTTTCACAGATGCAGTGTGTGGAGCTTGCTCGATTCTTCGTGGATAAGGTGGCCGACATCAGGGCTGAGATTTGCACCGCCCCCTCCATGGGAGTTGTGGTGGTCCAGCCTATGGTCACAAGCACACCATTCACCTGGAGTTCCTTCATAAGGCCAGAAATCAAGGATGTTATGAGGATTGTCCAGGGTATGCGTGCCACAAGCTGTAGTTTAGACCCGGGTCCCACAGGCCTGATTATGGGCTGTGGGAAGGTTATCTTCCTGGTTCTAGCCAGGATAGTCTGGTGTTCCCTAGACACAGCTGAATATCCCCACTCCCTGAAGGAAGCGGTAGTGACACCAGTGTTGAAAAAGGCATCTTTGGACTCCGACTCCCTGGCAAACTACATACCCATCTCGAACCTCCCCTTTGTTGGGAAGGTAATCAAGAAAATGGTGGCAGCCCAGTTGGACAATCATCTTACTATCCATAACATCTACGATCCTCTTCAATCAGGCTTTCAAAAGAGGCACAGCACTGAGACTGTGCTGGCTCAGGTCCTCAATGATCTCCTGATGGCGAGAGACCAGAAAAAACAGTCCATTTTGGTCCTTCTGGATTTGTCAGCAGCATTTGACACCGTAGACCATGGAGTGTTGCTTGAGCGCCTGAGATGCATCTGTGGGTTGTTGGGTTTGCTCTACAGATGGTTTACTTCCTTCCTCATGGGTAGAACGTGGAGGGTGGTATCAGGGATCTTTTCCTCCGAGCCTACCGCTCTGACCTGTGGGGTGCCTCAGGGCTCTGTGCTGTCCCCCATGTTGTTTGCGGAGTACATGCTTCCCCTCTGAGACATTGTAAAACGATATGGGCTGGAGTTTCATTGTTATGCCGATGACACCCAGCTCTATCTGTCTTTTGTGTCTGACCAGAATAGAGCACTCTCTGTGTTTAACAACTGTCTCAGTGAGATCCAGGATTGGATGAGGTCCAGTTGGTTGAAGTTGAACTCTGGGAAGACGGACGTGTTGGTTGTGGATCCTGGTCGCAGGATTGAGGGGTCGGGGGCACTTCAAACCTCTGGTTTATTCCTGGGGATGCGGAGCTCCCGACCTCTGAATGGGTGCGAGACCTGGGGATGATCCTTGATGATCAGCTGACATTGCGTGCACAAGTGTCGGCGGTTGTTAAGGTATCCTTTTACCATCTTAGGAACATCGCCAGGATCAAGCACCTTGTTCCATCCGGCGACCTACCCACGTTGATCCAAGCCTTTGTGACCTCATGTCTGGACTACTGCAACTCCCTTTACTTTGGGCTGCCTAGGGTTGATATCCGCCGCCTGCAGCTAGTGCAGAACTCGGCAGCCTGGTTGTTAATGGGGACTTCTCGCTCCTCTCATATTACACCGGTGCTCCGAGATCTGCACTGGCTGCCGATTCAGTGGTGGATCACCTTTAAAGTCAGACTTCTGACATATAAAGCCCTACACGGGTTGGGCCCGGATTACCCGAAAGAGCTTCTGGTGCCTTACCTACAAACGCGACCACTCCGCTCTGCCAATGAGGGGTTGCTAGAGATCCTGAGGGTAACGTTAAAATCTTCCAGCACCCGAGCTTTTATGTTCGTGGTGCTGACCCTCTGGAATGCTCTACCGTGTTGGATTCGAGAGTGCATGACGGTGGAGGGGTTTAAAAAGAGTCTAAAGTCTTTTTTATGGAGTAAGGCATTTGCAGATAATTTGGATGCCTATTAATTTGTTCTGTAGTCAATTCAGTTTTAATATGTTTTAGCATGTTTTATTCTGTATTTTATTGTAATGTGCCTTGGTTTTAAGAAAGGTGCAGATAAATAAAGTTTATTATTATTATTATTATTATTATTATTATGTGGCGATGCCTCCGTTGTTTTGAAATCAAAGGACCCCAGATTATCTAAAAAACTGACCATTCCAGAATTTGTCTTAGCCTTCAGCCTCTACATGGATATTCTATGCTCTGCCTTCCCTTCATGCAGAGAAGAGCTGGACACCCATCTGTACAGAATCATTGACTTAGGAGTACGCTGTGGTGGTACTCACTTCTTCAATTATAACAAGGTTTCTCTGCTAAAGCTGCAGCCACTCTTGATCACTTTAACATATGTCTCAACTGGGGAATGCTCGACAATGAACTTTTTTGCAACCACTTTGCTGGACAACTAACATTATCTTGCCAACTTTGTGGTTCTTTCTCTCATTCAGCTTCTCTATGTACATTGACTGTGCCCAATGCCTCTACCACTCGTTCTTCAACTCCAGCTACATCTTCCATTACACACACCATTCGTAATCCAGCTGCACTTCCTCATTCCTCCCATGACAAGCAAGGCCACCCTGTCACTTTCATCGAAGGCAGGCCAATCTGTAACAATTTTAATGCTTCCAGATGCAATCAGTATGGCTGTCATGACTTGCATGTGTGTAGTCATTGTAGGGAAGCAGATTCCAGATCCATCTGTCCCAAGCTGCGGCTCAAATCATGACAATTAATGCATCCATCTACTCCTATTAATGTTGAAGCTCTGACTTGCCTACTGTCCACTCATCCATCTCAATTCCTGGTCAACTTCTTGTTCTCCGGATTTACGGAAGGCTTTCATACTGGAATTTTCATTCTCCCAAATGAATCCTATGAATGCAGGAACTTACTTACAGCTGTATACCAACCTGATGTGGTCTGGCAGCTTCTTCAAAAGGAACTCAGCTAAGGATTCCTCATAGGACCTTTCAAGTGACCTCCTTTTCCTGTATTTCATATCAATCCAATTGGCGTCACTACATGAACGTTTTTGGGCAAGAAGAGGCTCATATTTAACTTGTCTGCATCTCACACCACACTAATTCCCATCATTAATTCTCTAATACCATCAGATGATTTTTTCTTAAGATACGCATGGATCAACAATGCAATCTCTGCTATCAAATGGCTTGGTAAAGGCTCTTGGTTGGCTAAGGCTGATATATTGGATGTTTTCAAACTCCCTCCAATCCATCCTTCTCTGTGGCACCTATATGGTATTAAGTGGGATGACTCCTATTATTTCGCTGTGCAGGTGACCTTTGGATGCAAGAGTAGTCCTAAATTACTCGATCTCTTTTCAGACATGTTATATTGGTTGTTGCTTAACTCTTGCCATGTAACTATAGCCATTCATTTACTTGATGACGTCCTCCTTTTTGAACCACCTTCGGTTCGCCCTCTCTTCTCTACAAGAACTGTTTCATGAACTGGCGGTCCCTATCTCCAAAAGAAGACAGTGGGTCCTTCTACAGCTCTGGAATTCCTAGGTATAACTCTAGACTCAGCTTGCATGGAAGCTAGACTGCCCCATGACAAATTGGTCTGAATTTAGGCCTTGGTACTATCATTTTCTAAGAAATCTTCCTGCTCAAAAATGAACTGCTCTCCTTGCTGGGCTATCTCAATTTTGCAATGTGCATTATTCCCCAAGGTCACTCATTTATTTTGTACTTGCTCAAACTAGACTCTTCTGTTCCTGCATTACATCATCATATCACACTTACAGCCTCAGTCAAATCAGATCTGTCCATGTGGTCCCTATTTCTTGAACACTGGAATGGCTGTTCCATGTTTTACAAGGAATTGTCTCCTAGCCCGTCTCCATGCATTTATACTGATGCATCTCCAGCTTTTGGGTTCACATCAGTGTATAACACATCTTGGATGTCCACCCCATGGTCTTCTGAATTCTTACAACTTCCCGACTCGACTGTTTCTTCACCATTGTTTGAAATATACCCCATGGTGGCTGCCACCTTTACCTGGGGACATCTGTGGTCCTTACATACAATTTTGGTATTTTCAGACAACCAAACGACAGTTGAAATTATCAACCGAGGCAGATCATCTTCCCGTTCAATTATACTGTTCCTGCTGAGATTAACATGGCTTTCCCGTCTGCATAATCTTTCAGTTATTTCCATTTTCCAGAACTCTTTAATACTGCAGTTGATCATCTTTCTCATTTTCATGACTTCAAGCTCCTTCAGCCTTCAATGGATCCAACTGCTACTCCAGCACCCCAGTTTCAGGATCTCATTATGCACTAACTGACTACCTACACACAGCTAAGACCATCATGTGGTCTGCTCTTTTTGCTAGCACTCAATCCCAGTATTCCACAGTTTGAAAGAAGTATTCCTTATTCTGTGCCATGACAGCTACATCTGCAATACCTGTATCTATTCTTACCACTCTGGCATTTATTACCTACTGCTATACAGCTTGGAAATTGTCACATAGCACCATTTGGCAATACTTGTCTGGTATCCAATTTCACCTTTAACAGTCTAATCCATCCTCAGACTCTTTCATATCCAACCCAGCTGCCAAACTGCTCGACAGGCATCCTCAAGTCGACAATCAAAAAGCCCCCTTCCCACCAACCAATTGATGATCTCATCTTCAGACGACTGATCAACTAACTTCGAACCAACCCACTAGATGACTTCTCGAATACCATCCTATCCACTGTTATATGTCTAGCTTTTTACGGATTCTTCCACCCAAGAGAATTTACTGTATCATCTCCATCTGCTGCTACTTTTCTCATGGTGAAGCACTTACGCAAATTTACCGACCATTACATTCATCACCTACCTTCTCAAAACAGACAGATTCAAGAAAGGAGTAGATATCACTTACTTCCCTACTTCTGATGCTCGGTAGCCTATATTTATATTAGATCAATTACTTCTCTTTCACAGGAAAACAGCACTGTCAACTCCCTTACTACCCACAGCAATCCATACTCCACTAACCACCAAGAAATTTGTTGATTTAGTCAGAATATTACTTCAGCGCCTCGGATACAACCTGTTATCCTTTTCAGGACTCTTATTCTGCATAGGAGCTGCAACATCAGCATCCAGAAAGAATATACCAGCTCACATCATCAAACGACTGGGAAGATGGACTTCATCTTTTTTTTTAAGCTTACATTCTGAATCCTGAGTTTGAATTGTGATCAGCTTTTCATTCTCTCTCCTCTTAGCATGCCCAGAGGAAGGGCAGCCTGGCTGCCATGGTTCCTCAGAGGTTTCCAGTAAAGGGTGTTTTCCTCTCCTGAGTGTCACCGGGTACACTCTCCATGAGTTGGAGGAGGTGGTGTTAATCCTTCTTTTGGGCCTTCAAAATCTTCCACAGCTCTTCCAAAGGGCAGGAATGAGCAAGGTGAAAATTAATATGTTACCTCAAGCATACAGTGGCATCAAGCATTCACTGTCTATACAAACACTTTATATTCCTGCACAGTGAATTGAAGGGCCCCGCCTGTGGTTCAGTGGGCGGGGATACCCTACTACACATTCCCAACACACCCAGCCTCCGGCACTTAGCCATCACTTCTCCTCCTCCCTCCCCCTCCTCATCCTCCTTCTCTGGCACTCTTCTCACCCTCAGGGCCTTCACAATCTTCAATGGCTGTTCCAAAAGGTGGGAATGAGCAAGGCCAAAGTCAATATGTTACATCAAGCATACAGTGGCATCAAGGATTCAGTGTCCATACAAACAGTTTATATTCCCACACAGTGTATTCCCATGTGCCTATTCCACACATTCTTGTATCCCTGAACCATGGCTGCTCCCACCACTTCCTAGAGGAGACTGTTCCATCTCTCCACCACCCTTTCAGTGAAGTATAATTTCCTCAAGCTCCTCCTAAGTGGTGGCTTGCACTGATTGCTGGTTCACCATGGAACCTGCACCTGATTCTCTATTATGTAGGATCTTGGCAGAAAAGTCCCACAATTTGCAGTAACTGTGGACCTGCCCAGACAGACAGAGCATCTGGATGGTTGCTGCAAGCTGCATGGTTGTCCGTGCTCCACTCTAGGATGTCCCTGGTCACTAGTGGTCCCCAAGTCCTGATCCCCATTTATTAACATAGAAACTTAGAAATAGGGACTTTGACAGCAGTTAAGGACTGCTTGGCCCACCTAGTCTGCCCATTTCCCTACCTACAGGATAAGCTGCAGATCCTAGTTAACCAGAAGCCTATTTCTTCCTACCCCCACTAGAATTGCCTTATGTCTGTCCCATGCATTCTTGATTTCTCCCACACTTTTAGACCCTACAATCTCCTCAGGAAGGCTGTTCCATGCATCCACCACCCTCTCTGTGAAAAAATACTTCCTCACATTGCCCCTGAGCCGTCTCCCCTCTATCTTCAGATTGTGTCCCCTTGTTCTTGCACATTTTTTTCTGAAAGATGCTACCCTCTTGGATTTTGTTGATTCCACTAAGGTACTTAAAAGTTTCTATCATGTTCCCCTCTCCCTCCTTTCCTCAAGAGTATACATGTTAAGCTCCTTTAGTCGCTCCTTGTGTGACTTCTCTTGCAGACACTGCACTATTTTAGTTGCCCTCCTCTGGACTGCCTCCATCCTGTCTATGTCCTTGCAGAGATGGGATCTCCAGAACTGGATGCAGTACTCCAGATGGGATCTCACCAACTGTCTGTACAGAGGGATAACAACTTCCTGTTTTCTGCTGGTGATGCCTCTCCCTGTACATCTCAGTATCCCCCAAGCCCTCCCTACTGTCTTCTCTCATTGCTTGCCAACCTTAAGGTCATCTGATATGATTATCCCAGGCCCCTTTCCATTTTTGTTGTTGTTTCTACCTCCCCCTCATTGTGTACTCTTCCACTGGGTTTTTGTTTCCCAGGTGCATTATTTTGCACTTCTTTACAATGAATCCAAACTGTCATACTTCTGACCATTCATCCAACCTTGCCAAGTCCCTTCTCATCCTTTCCATGCCTCCTTGTGTATCAACCCTGTTGCAGATCTTTGTGTCATCTGCAAAGAGGCATACTTTCTATCCAGTGCCTCTGCAATGTCACTTATAAAGACATTAAAAAGGACTGGACCCAGTACTGAACCCTGTGGTACCCCACTAGTAACCCCCCCTTTCTTCCGAGTGGACTCCGTTTACAATTACCTTCTGTGTCCTGTTGTATTACAAGTAAACACATCTCTGGTGGTCTATCAGAGCACTCTCAGCCCAATCCCTTATGAAAATTAAACACAGCACTGGTGGTCAGTGGACCCCCTCCCTAACCACAATATGCCATATTAATATAATAATTACTTTTCCTGTTGTGAATTCTCAGAGGACTGCCCCACCCGGCAAGCGGTGCTACCACCCTGCTCCCTCTGTCCAATCCCAAAATGGTCACCAGCACAGCCTCACCCCCATCACGGTTGGCTGCCAACTGAGCTGTCATTATCACGCACTGTAAACAGTACGCTGCTCACTGATTGATAACTCATTGTCAGTCAATGAGTGCATACTATACACAGTACACAATCATTAACAGCTCAATTAGCATCCAAGTAGTGGAAGTGGCAGCTGCTGACACCGGCCAGGAATAGGGTGGGGAAGCAGCAGGGGGGTACTACCTGCCGTGGTGGGGGGTCTACCAGACCACCAGGTAAAGTGATTATTTTATTAATACTGGTGCATTGGGGATAGGGAGGAGGTGCTTACTAGGCTACCAGGGAAAGTGGTTATTATATTAATAATATGGGCAGATTGGGGATAGGGACGGGGTTCGCTAGACTTCTAGGGTAAATTAATACAAGCAGGTAGGGAATAGGGAAGGAGGTCTGCTAGATGACCAGGGAAAGTGATATATATTTTACTATGGGCAGATCAGGGCAGGGGAGTCCACTAGATCACCAGGGACATGTTTAATTTAAATAAAAGGGGATCTGGGTCAGGGGGGAGTCTGTTAGACCACCATGGATGTGTTTAATTTAATTATAGGTGACTGGGGCTGGGAAGGGTCTGCTAGACTACCATGGATGTGTTTCATTTTAATAAAAGGGAATCAGGGATGGAGGGATCATGGTAGATGTTCCCTTCCACCCAGGGAGGGCTCAAAGAGTGGCGCAAGTGCTCTAACCCTCCCAGAGGGCAAAATTCTAAGTACCCTTAGATCAGTCCTGGCTGGTCAAAGGGTACTTAGAATTTTGCCCTCTGGGAGATTTTAGAGAATACTGAATTAGGGGATATGTCTGCTTGCATCTGTCGCATGTCCCCTAGTGCTATGCCACAGCCCATTTTGTGCTGCATAGAAAGTGCAAGCCCCCTTTGAAGCATGGAGCCTGCAGCTGAGGCAGGCCACTTTTGAAAATCACACCTGCTGCATCTTTTGGTACAAGGGGCACTTTGCTCCATTTCTTGTGGCACAAGCTCCATGTGCCTTTCTGGGAGCTTTGAGAATTGGGCCCATCATGTGTAGACAAGCAGCAGGAGCAGATGAAATCCAAAGGACAAGTATCCTGGTTTCATATGTATATCTATAGTAACAGAGAATAAGAGGATGAAAAGAACAGCAGTTGTAGGAAATACATCAAAAATTATGTGTACAGTTTTCCAAAGTGTTCCCAGAGGAATCACAGGCTCTGAAAAGGGACTATAAAAGTAACTTCATAAGTTTCTACAAGGCCAAATGAGGCCTCTCTTGAAATTCTCAGCTTGAAGAAGTATTGCAAGATGCAAATGATTCTCCTCGCATTCACGTATGCTTGCTACCCACAGGCAGGCCCATCAATGTGGCAGTCTTCTTACAGGTTTCATGATATCAGCACAAGGCCATGTCTGAAATCTGTATTTTTTCCCATCCAAGGCAGAATAGATTAAGCGCTTCCTCCCGCTAATGTTCCTTATGGACATATCTCATCAGATACAATATTTGCTATATTATACATTGTGATATAACACGAATGTTTATTATTTGCATGCCACATCAGATGCAATATATAGGGTAATACACAGGGGTGTGTTTAACAAGAATTTACACACACTCAAGATGTTGGATACTACATAACCCCCCAAAGCAATAATCAAGGGTTTTATTTAGGCATTCAACACTAATGGGTGCGTGTAAAATCTGAGTTTTACACACCATCCCATGTTTTTATTTATATAATTGCTGGGGAGCATTTTTTCACCACAGCAATTATATAAAATACAAACACATCGCTGTGTAGCTGCAGTCTGATCGGGTTCAAACGTGGTCCGTGGTCAAGTTCAAGCTGCTGTGGAAACATTTTATTCTTTTTTCATATAAATCAGTTCATCCTCGGAGTGTACTTCCAAGAGCTAAGTTCATCTAAAAAAAGAATTACTTACAGCAGAGTCAAAATGATGGTGAAGTGTCACACACCATGAAGGGAAGATGGCAGCTGGCACATGCGTGGAGTGAGGGAAACCTGGTGCGTGTTTGCCGTTATAACCATCTGGTTGTAATGACAAGTTATAACCAGGTTTCCCTATGGGAAAAAAAAAACACTCCCTGGTTATTATATTTACAATATTATACAGTGCATTGTGCTACAGTGCAACTGTGTTATCCATCCTCTAACCTTTACCCTGCTGGATTACCTACTCTTGAGTTGTTGCAATAAATGCTATAACTGAATATGGTTTTGTCTACCCTGGCCAGTTGGTCTGGGTTATTATGCAATTGTACTACACTGTTTTGTTTTAGAAATTGTACTTGTATTGCTATGTGTTTGCTTGTTCTTCCAAGTCTTGCCCCCCCAGATGCTTCTGGAAACGAGCTGTTTACAGCTTATGTTGTCTTTCCTGGTGAAACATTTTCCAAATAATAGTTGTAAGTTACATAGAAACACAGAAACATAGAATTTGTTGGCAGAAAAGGACCAGTAGGCCCACCTGTCCTATTTACAACCTGCCTATTACTACACCATGGGCCTTAATCCGTCTCAGGTGACCCATTCTCCTCCCACTCCTCAACTTATGCTCATATGTCTATCCCACGCATGCTTGAAGCTCCCCACTGTCTTCTCCCCATCACCTGTTTTTGTCCCCATCATTTATTCTGGCAGGCTGTTCCAGGAGTCCACCATCCTTTCTGTGAAGAAGTATCATCTCACATCCCTCTTAAACTCCCCTCCCATTAAGCTTCATTGCATGCCCCTGTGTTCTGGTGCTCCTCCTCCTCTTAAAGAGACTCCCCTCTTTCTTTCTCTTGTTTCTCCACTGGACAGCCGCTTGCTGCTTCTCGTTCCCCAGGGGTACCTTGAGCAGTTGCTCTCCATAGCTCTGGCAGTTAACTCTACCTGCCAATATCCCTTTGTCAGGTCAATAGTTGTAAGGTAAGTCACCCCTCCCAACTTGTCCAGGAGTTCATCCATCCATGGCATAGGATGGACATCTGACTTCTCACTGAATTTGCTCCCTGTTCTTCTCTGCGGCTTGCTTCTCTTGCTCCACTTCTCACTCGAATTCCCAATTCCTCTGTTCGAACTCCAGTTCTGTCCTCCACAGTTCCATCTGCAGCCTGATTGCTTCTGGCTCCAGAATACTGGTGACCTTCCACTGCTCCTTTGGCCCTTGGCTTGCACTGGCCCTGCTGTCCTCCTGAACAGATCTGGACACTGCAATAGACCCTGGGCCCCTCCATGCCCAAGGTTCGGTCCTTTTAAATTATGGAATGTGACTCGACTGTCTAGGCATCGGAGGCCATCAGAGCATCTACGAGGGTCTGCTTGTTGGCTTACCCTCATACTGGACTCCTCTGTCCTGGCACAACTGCCTCAAGTACTCTGCAGTGTACCCACTGTAGTTGGAATTCATCTTCTTCCCTAACTATGGCTACTCTAACTTGCACCCGAAAAAAAATTAAACAGGTAGGAACTTTGACTGTAAGCAAAATGATAGTTCTGTTTCTTTTAAAAAAATAAATCACTGCCTTATTTTGCAAGTGAGCTGTACAGTATTAAGCTGACCCACTGAACCGTTAAAGCTTGTGTTACCAATGCTTTAAGTCACACTGTTACCAACCAAAACTGTTACAAATGCACTCTGCAGGTGAGGCCCTCTTCTCCCACAGTGCCAACACCAGAGTGCAATAGTGTGAACAGGTAACAGGCAGGGTAACCCTCCTGTCTGCGTTGGATCTGAATCACCTTTAGCCCTGAGTTCTGGGGGGATTCAAACTGTGAACCTTATGCTAGAATACCCAATGTACAGGCTCAGATTTATACCCTCTTCAGGATTGCAGTACAATCTTTCACCATGGGCACCCAGCCAGGCTTTCAAAATGAACCCTTTTAAAACTCTATATGAGACCCTGAACAGATCTGGACACTGCAATGGACCCTGGCCCCTCCATGCCCAAGGTTCGGTCCTTTTAAATTATGGACTGTGACTCGATTGTCTAGGCATCGGAGGCCATCAGAGCATCTATGAGGGTCTGCTTGTTGGCTTCCCCTCATACTGGACTCCTCTGTCCTGGCACAACTGCCTCAAGTACTCTGCAGTGTACCCACTGTAGTTGGAATTCATCTTCTTCCCTAACTATGGCTACTCTAACTTGCACCTGAAAAAAAATAAAACAGGTAGGAACTTTGACTGTAAGCAAAATGATAGTTCTGTTCCTTTTAAAAAAGAAATCACTGCCTTATTTTGCAAGTGAGCTGTACAGTATTAAGCTGACACACTGAACCGTTAAAGCTTGTGTTACCAATACTTTAAGTCGCACTGTTACCAACCAAAACTGTTACAAATGCACTCTGCAGGTGAGGCCCTCTTCTCCCACAGTGCCAACACCAGAGTGCAATAGTGTGAACAGGTAACAGACAGGGTAACCCTCCTGTCTGCTTTGGATCTGAATCACCTTTAGCCCTGAGTTCTGGGGGTTCAAACTGTGAACCTTATGCTAGAATACCCAATGTACAGGCTCAGATTTGTACCCTCTTCAGGATTGCAGTACAATCTTTCACCATGGGCACCCAGCCAGGCTTCCAAAATGAACCCTTTTAAAACTGTATATGAGACCCAGGTATGTCTTACCTTTTTCCAGTTTAGTAACACCATGCAAGCCCTTATAGCTGTCAGACTTAATATCGGTTTAGCAATGACATGCAAAAAATGACTGAGGTTACACAGGCAGTAGCTTAAAGAAAATGTTGTTTACTAAAAATTGTAAAATAAGTAAAATAAAATACAGAACAAATAGCATGAGCTCACAGTCACAAAATAAAATTGGAAAATTACAGAACAAAGACTCCTATCACAGTACTTACGATCTTTTCTATCTACAAGCATGCTTTCAGAGTTAGAGAACCTCAGAGTCCAAAGATGATATGACACATTCCTCAGATACAATGTTACATTTTGACTATCTCCCCACCCTCCTTTGGTGAGTCAGCGAGCTCCTCCTTTTAGGAATAATTCTTACAAAATTATCTACAAGGAAGTATTTCTAAATAATGCAAACATCAGCAAAAAAAAAAAAAAAAACATTTCCCACATATAACATCCCTTTGATTCAAACATTCTCTTTGAACTGGTGGCTGGTTCCTGGTTTCCAAGGAAGATCAAAGGGGTTTACAACATTTAACATGAGGCTATCAAATAGCCTGTTCCTCTAGGAAATCATAAAAGTTTATTAGGCTTATCCTCCAGCAGATGGCCAGAGATTAATTAAGACCAGAACAGGAAACTCTAGGTTTTCTCTTTACTAGTCAGTTTCACACATTGTAATCTTTTGTGGTCAGAGGTCAAGTCTTATCACTCACTACCTGCCTGTGTGAGACAATCACATACTATATTTTTATATTACAAATATCATACATAATAATATTAGAGGGTTTTTTCCTATGACATCACCCACATCTATAAACTTTAGCTATACATTGACAACACTGTGTTTTACCTTCATAGTTCTTCTGCAAATAAAATTAACACCACTCTCACAGATGAATTCGCTGCTGTACAGGATTGAGTGATGCAAAATAAATTGCTATTAAGTCAACGACAAAATTGGCAGGTTTACACTTCTGGGTTCTAATTAGACCAAACCACTGTGATGTACTGGGTAGCTTTAATTGGCTCTCAGTGCAGAAAAATATAAACTAGTTTTATCACCCTCTGTCCTGTGCATAAAATTAAAAATTCAGGGAATCCTGGCTGTCTAAGCAATTTAATGGTTAAATATAATCCTATTTATTTAGTTAGTTTTTATTATTTAGGTAAGGTGTACTAGACAAACATTTACCTATTTACATGCATGACCAGGGAGAATTACACCTAAAAACAATTCAATTGTTAAAAATGACAGATAAATTCAATTCATGATAGATACCAGAGTACTAAGTCAAGCATACAGTAAGAAAATACTTAGCAAGGGGAAGTAAAGAAAGTTAGGTATACATTCTATCTACATAACCAGTTTCAAGGGCCTAAGTCAAGCTTTGGTAAATGACTCATGTTGCCCGTCACACATTCTACAAGAGGGACAGGGACAGGGAGAATAAAAGAGAAGGAGGAGTAGCTAGAGAATGTAAGGGAAGGGAGCAAAGCAATGGAACTAAAGGGTAAACAGGGAGGAGAGGAGGCACTGTGGGTTACCCTGGAGACAGGAAATGGCACCACAATCCACACAGGGGTTGCGCACAGAACCCCATCTCAGGGGGAGGAAATGGACAAGGAAACGATAAAAGGTCTTCTTAGAATGGCAGAAAAAGGGGAGATATTGTTGATGTAGGACCTGAATATGCTAGATGTTAACTGGAGCACCTTTGCTGCAGACACATCTAAGAGCAGAGTCATTCTTGATGCCCTACAGGGGGCATGCCTCAGACATCTATTGTTGGAACCCACTCGGGAGGGAGCAATCTTAGACATGGTACTCTCAAATGAGTATGGAGAGAGGATATCAGTTTTAGAAGTGGGTAGCAATCTGGGAACAAGTGACCACCATACCATGTGGTTCACAATAAACACAGCCATAGAGTTAAGTCATACAAAAACAAAGGTATTGGACTTTAGGAGGGCTGACTTTCGCAATATGGGAGAATACCTCAAAAAAGTACTAGCAAATGGGCAAGAAGGAGGGGGTGGAGGAACAGTGGAGAAAAATCAAAACTGCCATCACCGAGGCAACAAGCCTTTGTGTCAAGCAAATGAACAAAACCAGATGAAAGAAAAAAAACACTATGGTTCAGAAAAGAGGTGGCGGGGAAGGTTAGGGAGAAAAAGATAGCATTCAGGAAGTATAAGGATACATAGAAGGAGCAGAACAGAGAAATGTACTGGTTAAAGCAGAAGGAAGCAGAGAGAACAGTCAGAATAGCAAAGGCTAAAACCAAGGAAGAGATAGCCAACTCAGTTAAGAAGGGGGATAAAACCGTTTATAGGTACATTAGGGAGCAAAGAAGGAACAGGGGTGGGATAGTCAGGCTTAATAAAGGAAAGGGGGCAAGCAAAGGGTGACAGTAAAAAAGCAGGGATGCTGAATGAACACATCTGCTCACTACTCACAAAAGAAGAGAAGGGGGAGGTACCTAAACCAAACAACAAAAGCACTCTGGATGGGGGGGGGATTGATATCAGTCCATTTACAGAAGAAAGTATCCTGAAAGAACTCCTAAAACTGAAGGTGGACAGTGCAATGGGGCCTGATGGGATTCACCCCAAGAAGAACTAAGGAGAGAACTAGTGACACCACTGACTACCCTTATTAACAAATCATGGGAGGATGGTATGGAGGAGGATGGATGTGATTCCCCTTCACAAAAGTGGAAGCAAGAAGAGGCAGGAAGCTGCAGACCTGTTAGCTTGGCCTCAGTGGTAGAGAAAAATGATGGGATCACTTCTGAAAGAAAGACTTGTTGAGTACCTAGAGGCCAGCGGAGCACAGGACATTTGTGAATTAATATTACACACACTGTATTAAACCATTATTTATAAACTTACAGTGTAAAAATATCACACTTATGAAGTGTCATTGCTTTACACTGTAATTGTGTAAATCACTGTTTTCATAAATATGGCACAATTTTGAGTTTATGTTACACACACTGTGTTAAACAGTGATTTACACATTTACAGTGTAAAAAAAATAACACTTCATTTCTTAGAGTGTTCAGTTCTGGAGATCCTATCTCTGCAATGACATAGACAGGAGGGAGGCAGTCTAGAGGAGGGCAACTAAAATTGTGCAGGGTCTGCACCAGAAACCATACAAAGAGAGACTAAAGAAGCTTAATATACAGTATATACCCTCGAGGAAAGGAGGGAGAGGGAGAGTGAGAACATGATAGAAACTTTTATGTACCTCAAGGGAATCAACAAAGTCCAAGAGGGTGGCATCTTTTAGAATAAGAGATGTGCAAGAACAAGGTGGCACAATTTGAAGATAGAGGGGGGGATGGCTCAGGGGCAATATAAGGAAGCACTTTTTTCATGGAGAGGGTGGTGGACACATGGAATGGTCTTCCTGAGGAGGTTGTGGGGTCAAAAACAGTGAGGGAATTCAAGAATGCATCAGACAGTCATAAGACAATTCTAGAGGGGTTAGGAGGAAGTAGGCTGTTGGTTAACTAGGATCTGCAGCTTATCCAATAGGTAGGAAAATGGGCAGATTAGGTGGGCCAGGCAGTCAAAGTCTATGTTTCTATGTTTCTGTCTGACCACTTATTACCATTACCATGTGTACGTACTTTTGCTGGAGAAGAAATATTTGCTTACACTGCCACATCAGTTTGGAATATACTGCCTACCAAAACATGTTGCTTGCCTGCATTTACCTTTTTCTCCATTGCAGTATCACAGTATTTTAGAAATGTGATATTTGTATCTGTTCATTTAGTACTATTAGGTTTATACCATCGTTCTTCATCTGTACTCGACAATGAGGATGGTCCTCAAAATTTATTGTATTGCTGAATTCATTTATGTTGATCTCAGGTCATATCTGAAAAACGAAAGCATATTGCAGTGTGCCTAACCTGAAGCCAAAATAAATGTAATGAAAAATAATGGTGCTTACTTCTTTGGTGACAATTATTTACTCATCATTTACAGCCACGTGCATCAAAAAATTGCACTTTTTTATGCAAGTGCTGCCATTTTTGCCACAGTTGTGTGCATGTGTGTCAAAAGTTAAAACACCGTCAAGTGGTCTGCCTACAACATAACATTTGGCAACATTGTGCAAAATATGGAGTGCAAGCTTCTGAAAAATCCTGCCAGCTGTCTTTAAAATATGACTTTGTTTTATTTATTTATTTGTTTATTTTTATTTTTTAACAGGATAGAACTGTTAGGACCTTTCTTGGACCTGTTTGTAAAGTTGTCCTACATTTGTTTATTACGGTTAGGCAAGTACTAAGCATACAGTAGTCACAGTCAGATAGGACGAAGACATTCAGCAGTTACAATAAGTATGCCTTCATTCAAGCCACTTTACATTATTTGTCTTTACAGCAGCAGGTGCATACATCCACTAAGTGCTGATCTAGTATAGTTTTGAACACCCTTATTGTTGGAGCTTTCCTGATGTCAGGGGCTAGTGCATGCCATTCTTTAGCAATCCACCAGTTCGCTCTTATTTCCCCATGTGCAGTCACTATTTTGGGAAGTGTGTATCCTCTGTTTTTTCCTACCTCAGGTTATGTACCAGTGCAGTGGCCTCTGTCAGCTCTACCTCAATGTACATGTACTCTAAATGCAGGACGTATAAAAGACCTTATTCGTCTTGACTCTTCCACTTGCTGTCTTCACACCTCCCATACACATTTCACAGTTGCTATTATTAAGGGAACAATAATCCATGACAGAGTGTGCATTACAGGATTTTAATGCATACCCAAAAGGAGCAGTATAGCATAAGGCCAGAGACCATGTGCCCTTACACCCTGAGAAGTGCATTAAAATCCTTTATGACATGGGATGAACATTCCCCAGCCTCTGGTTGGCTGAGATGCCTGGGAAGGAGTACATTTACGTGCCAACAGAGACCAGGAAATAACTAGTCCTACGACAACCTGTCACCCCACTAGATAAATTACTGTGCCCCCAAAAGTTGTCAAAACTAAAAGCAGCCATTTTTTTATTTTACTAAGCGATTGACACTACCCCCCCCAAAATAAAAAAGCAGTCTCTAAATGAAACTGGCACAAACAGTGGAATTTTTTTAAATTCCTCCTGGTAACACACGCAAAAGACTTCCTGCTTCATAAAATAGCTGCACACTTCAGCTTGCTCACACATTCAAGCTATGCCACAATGTTCCTGTATGACTGTATACCGTTTACCACCACTCTCTATTTCCTGCTTGACAACCAGTTTGCCACTCAGTTGACCAACTTCTGACCCACCTCAAGCCTACCCAGCTTATTTATCAATCTTCTATGTGGAACAGTATCGGAAGCTTTGTTGAAGTCAAGGTAGGCAACATCAACTGCACCCCCTTGGTCCAGCACTCTGGTTACCCAGTCAAATAAATCTATGAGATTAGTTTCACAGGACCCTTGCTGTCTTGGATCCTGTGCTCCTATGGATTCCAGGTGTTGCACTATCCTTTCCTTAAGGAGTGCCTCCATAATTGTGCCTACTACTGAGGTAAGACTGACTGATCTGTAGTTCCCTGACTCCTTTTTTATTTACTTTAGTCTTTGGTAACCAGGTAAGGCCCACTAGGCACAAGTGCCTCTTTTCAGGGGCGACCTGGGAACACTGGGGGGTTAAGTGACTTGCTCAGAGTCACACAGTTTGCAAGTGGAGGTTGTGAGAATCAAAATGAGGTTTTGTCTGCTGGATGTACCAAGCTCATTCACAGCTCATTAATCTAACCTCCAAGCTGTACTGTCACTATCACTCTTGTGAAGAGTGATCACATGAGCCCTTCTTCAGCCTTCTGGGACCTCTTTTGAGTGCAGAGACTCACTAAACAGTTCTGATAGTGGCTCTACTAGTTCCATCCTAAGCTCCTTTAGTACCCTGGGATGTATGCCATCAGGTCCTATTGCCTTGTCCACCCTGAGCTTAGCAAGCTCTTGTAGGACCCTTTCTTTTGTGAAGGAACTTGTGCACATCTCCCTCTTACCTGTGTCCATGGTGCTGAGCTGTGGCCCTGCCCTACCTTCTCCTCAGTAAATACTGAACAGAAGTATCTATTTAGGATAGATGCTTTTCCTTGGTCCTCCTCCACAAATTCCCCATTATCCCCTTTGATCTTAGCAATACCTCGCCTGGACTTTCTCCTTTCACTGATGTAGCTATAAAAAGTATTATCCCCTTCTTTTACTGTTCGTGCTAGTGTTTCCTTGGTTTGAGCCTTTGCCTGCCTTACTGCCTTCCCTGCTTCCCTTAGGGAAGTTTGGTATACCTCCCTATCTTCGTCCCGCTGCATTCCTTTATATTTCCTGAAGGCCAACCTTTTGGCTCTGATCTTTTCTGCTACTGTTTTTGAGAACCAAAGTGGTTTCCTCCTTCTTTTGTGCTTGCTTTTCTCCCTAACACAATGGGATGCTGCTTCAAGTTTTGCATCCTTAATGCTTGCCCACTTTGCCTATACCCCTCACCTGTATTTTTTCTTGTCAGGACTAGCTTAACTCTGTTGGCCATCTTATCAAAGTCAGCTCCTCTGAAATCCCATATTTTTGCCTTGGAATGGGATGATTTACTGTAGGTCTAGTGAGCAACTTGAACCATACCATGTGATGGTCACTGGCCCCCAGGGGTGACCTTCTACCTGGAGATCTGTGATCCTTTCCCCGTTGGTTTCAGGTTTCAGGAGCAGGTTTCAGATTCCAATACTTTCAGTGCTGTTTGGGAATTGGTTTCAGATTAGAGTTCTTCCAGTGGTATCTGGGAGTAGGTTTCAGATTTTAGTACTTCCAGTGGTGTTTTGGACTTGACTTTTGGATTTCAGTGCTTCCAGTGGTGTTTTGGAGTTGACTTTCAGATTTCAGTGCTTCCAGTAGTGTTTGGGAGTTGGTTTCAGATTTCAGTGCTTCCAGTGGTGTTTGGAATTAGGTTTCAGATTTCAGTGCTTCCAGTGGTGTTTGGAAGTTGGTTTCAGATTTCAGTGCTTCCAGTGGTGTTTGGGAGTTGGTTTCAGATTTCAGTGCATCTAACAGAAAGGACAACACAGGGGAGTCTGCCAAGAGGTAGTCAGGTGGGGGGGCAGCTGGTGTCCTACACTCTGCCCCACAAACCATGAATAGGTAAAAGGGGTAAGCAGGTGTCTACAACCACAAGGCATCAGGTAGGAAACAAGCATTTGTCAATGGTGAATGTTGATTGCGTTGGTCCATAGAGCTCGTTCACTACCCCTCTGTCATTCACTCTTTCTGTTTCTCCCAGTGCTGCAGGCTGCTGTTTTGTACTGGGATCCTGCCTGCGTTGGTGCCCTTTTCTGCCCACAAAGATATCCGCAGCTGTCCCGACAGAGTTCTATTGAGGGGACTCACTCCCCCTCCCTCACTCACTGATCCTGTTTCTCCTGGTGCTGCAGGCTCCTGTTGGTGGCTTTTTCTGCCCACAAAGAAATCTGCAGCAGTCCTGACACAGATCCGTTGAGCTTGCTCACTCCCCCTCTCTCACTCGCTCGTTCCATTTCTCCATTTCTGCTGGTGCTGCAGGTTGACCTTTTGTACTGGGCTCCTGCCTGCGTTGCTGCCTTTTTCTGTCCACAGAGAAATCCACAGCAGTCACTATAGAGCTCTGTTGAGCTCGTTCACTCCCCCTCTCTCACTCACTTGTTGTGTTTCTCCCAGCATTGCAGGCTGCCCTTTGGTACTGGGCTCCTGCCTGCCAAGCAGCACCTTTTTCTGCCCACAAAGAAATCTGCAGCTGTCCTGACAGAGCTCTGTTGAGGTCGCTCACTCCCCCTGTCTCACTCACTCATTCTGTTTCTCCTGGTGCTGCAGGCTGCCCTTTTGTACTGGGCCCCTACCTCTGTTGGCACCTTTTTCTGCCCACAAAGAAATTTGCAGCAGTGCCGACAGAGCTCCATTGAGCTAGGTCACTCCCCCTCTGTTACTTGCTCATTCCGTTTCTGCCGGTGCTGCAGGCTGCTTTTTTGTACTGGGCCCCTGTGTGCATTGCTGCCTTTTTCTGCCCACAAAGAAATCTACAGCAATCCCAACAGAGCTCCGTTGAGCTCACTCACCCCCCCTCCCTCACTTATTCTGTGTTTCCCGCTGCTGCAGGCTGCCCTTTTGTACTGGGCTCCTGCCTGCATTGGTGGCTTTTTCTGCCCACGAAGAAATCTGCAGCAGTCCAGACACAGGTCCATTGAGCTTGCTCACTCCCCCTCTCTCACTCACTTGTTCTGTTGCTGCTAGCACAGCAGACTGGCCTTTTGTACTGGGCTCCTGCCTGCATTGCTGCTTTTTTCTGCCCACAAAGAAATCTGCAATAGTCATGATAGAGGTATGTTGAGATCGCTCACTCCCCCTCTCTCACTCACTCATTGCGTTTCTCCCAGTGCTGCAGGCTGCCCTTCTGTACTGGGCTCCTGTCTGCATTGGCACCTTTTTCTGCCCACAAAGAAATCTACAGCTGTCCTGTTGGAACTCCACTGAGGTCACTCACTTCCTCGTCTCACTCGCTTGTTCTGTTTCTCCCACTGCTGCAGGTTGCCCTTTTGTACTGGGCCATGCATGCATTGTGGCCTTTTTTCTGCCCACTAAGAAATCTGCAGCAGTCCCAACAGAGCTCTGTTAAGCTCACTCACTCCCCCTCCCTCACTCATTCTGTGTCTCCCGTTGCTGCAGGCTGACTTTTTGTTCTGGGCTCCTGCCTGCATTGTCGGCTTTTTCTGCCCACAAAGAAATCTGCAGCAGTCCTGACGCAGTTCCGTTTAGCTCGCTTACTCCCCCTCTCTCACTCACTTGTTCCATTTCTGCCAGCGCTACAGGCTGGCCTTTTGTACTGGGCTACTGCTTGCATTGCCACCTTTTTCTGCCAGCAAAGAAATCTGCAGCAGTCATGATAGAGCGCCGTTGAGGTCACTGACTCCCACTGTCTCACTCACTCATTCTGTTTCTCCCACTGCTGCAGGCTGCCCTTTTGTACTGGGCCCATGTGTGCATTTCTGCCTTTTTCTGCACACAAAGAAATCTGTAGCAGTCCTGACACAGCTCTGCTGAGTTCGCTCAGTCCCCCTCTCTCACTTGCTCGTTCTATTTCTGCCAGTGCTGCAGGCTGGCCTTTTGTACTGGGCTACTGCCTGCATTACCACCTTTTTCTGCCCACAAAGAAATCTGCAGCTGTCATGCTAGAGCTCCATTGAGCTTGCACACTCCCCCTCTGTCACTCGTTCATGGTTTTTCTCCCGGTGCTGCAAGCTGCCCTTTTGTACTGGGCTCCTTCCTGTATTGGCACCTTTTTCTGCCCAGAAAGAAATCCGCATTTGTGCTGACTGAGCTTCATTGAGGTTGCTTACGCCCTCTGTCTCACTCGCTCATTTTGTTTCTCCTGGCACTGCAGGCTGCCATTTTGTACTGGGCTCCTGCCTCTGTTGGCCTGTTGGCACCTTTTTCTGCCACTGAGAAATCTGCAGCAGTCCTGACAGAGCTCCGTTGACCTCGCTCACTCCCCCTCTTTCACTCTCTCATTCTGTTTCTGCTGACACTGCAGGCTGCCCTTTTTTACGGGATTTCTGCCTGTGTTGCCACCCTTTTCTGCCCACAAAGAAATCTGCAGCAGTCACGATAGAGCTCTGTTGAGCTCGCTCACTCCCCCTCTCTTAGTCATTCTTTCTGTTTATCCCACTGATGCAGGCTGCCCTTTTGTACTGGGCCCCAGCTTGCATTGCTGCCATTTTCTGCCCACAGTGAAATCTGCAGCAGTCCCAACAGTGCTCTGTTAAGCTCACTCACTCCCCCTCCCTCACTCATTCTGTGTCTCCCACTGCTGCAGGCTGACTTTTTGTTCTGGGCTCCTGCCTGCATTGTCGGCTTTTTCTGCCCACAAAGAAATCTGCAGTAGTCATGATAGAGGTATGTTGAGATCGCTCACTCCCCCTCTCTCACTCATTCTGTGTCTCCCGCTGCTGCAGGCTGACTTTTTGTTCTGGGCTCCTGCCTGCATTGTCGGCTTTTTCTGCCCACAAAGAAATCTGCAGCAGTCCCGACGCAGTTCCATTTAGCTTGCTTACTCCCCCTCTCTCACTCACTTGTTCCATTTCTGCCAGCGCTATAGGCTGGCCTTTTGTACTGGGCTACTGCTTGCATTGCCACCTTTTTCTGCCAGCAAAGAAATCTGCAGCAGTCATGATAGAGCTCCATTGAGCTTGCACACTCCCTCTCTGTCACTCGTTCATTGTTTTTCTCCTGGTGCTGCAGGCTGCCCTTTTGTACTGGGCTCCTTCCTGTATTGGCACCTTTTTCTGCCCAGAAAGAAATCCGCATTTGTGCTGACTGAGCTTCATTGAGGTCGCCTACGCCCTCTGTCTCACTCACTCATTTTGTTTCTCCTGGTACTGCAGGCTGCCATTTCGTACTGGGCTCCTGCCTCTGTTGGCCTGTTGGCACCTTTTTCTGCCACTGAGAAATCTGCAGCAGTCCTGACAGAGCTCCGTTGACCTCACTCACTCCCCCTCTTTCACTCTCTCATTCTGTTTCTGCTGACACTGCAGGCTGCCCTTTTTTACGGGACTTCTGCCTGTGTTGCCACCCTTTTCTGCCCACAAAGAAATCTGCAGCAGTCACGATAGAGCTCTGTTGAGCTCGCTCACTCCCCCTCTCTTAGTTGTTCTTTCTGTTTCTCCCACTGCTGCAGGCTGCCCTTTTGTACTGGGCCCCAGCTTGCATTGCTGCCATTTTCTGCCCACAGTGAAATCTGCAGCAGTCCCAACAGTGCTCCATTGAGCTCACGCACTCCCCCTCCCTCACTCGCTCATTCTGTGTCTTCCGGCGCTGCAGGCTGCCCTTCTGTACTGGTCTCCTGCCTGCGGTGGCACCTTTTCCTGCCCACAAAGAATTCTGCAGCAGTCCCGACAGAGCTCAGTTGAGCTTGATCACTCCTCCCCTCTCTTACTCACTCGATCCTAATCTGTCGCAAACACTGATTTCTGACAGCAACTGCATTATTCTGTGCCGGAAGTGCAAAAACACATTTTGGCCAGGATGTGAAAAATGACAGCTGTACTGTTCATAAGGAGGTGTGGAAAAATGCCAGTGTTGAAAATGTGGTGTGAAAATATTACTAGTTTGTGAAGTTACAAGGGTGCATGGAAACTGCACAATACATGCTCGTAACACAGTCCCTTTCATCACCAAAATTTCAACATAAGCATTTTAGGACCTGAGCTAATGAACAGTGCTACTGTCATTTTCATAAAGTGTCCCGAACATGGATTTCCTACTGCGGCCACGCTATTCTGCACTGGAACTGCAAAAACACATTTCAGCCAGGATGTCAAAAGTGACAGCTATGCTGTTCATAAAGAGGTGCAGAACAAAGGCAATGTTGAAGATCTGGAGTGAAAATATTATAAATTTGCAAACTTACGAGCGTGGGTGTAAACTGTGCAATGCACACTCGTAACACTCGAGTATCATCACTAAATGTTCAACATAGGCATTTTAGACCCTCTGCTCATGAACAGTGTCACTGTCATTTCCGTACTCTGTCCTGAACACTGATGTCCCACAGCGACCACGCTATTCTGCGCCAGAAGTGCGAAAACAAATTTTGACCAGGATGCGAAAAATGACAGCTGTACCATTCACAAGGAGGTGTGGAAAAATGCCAATGTTGAAAATCTGGCATGAAAATATTGCAGATTTGTGTACTTATGAGCGTGTGTAGTAACTGTACAATGCACGCTTGTAAAACAGTCATTTTGTGACATTTTTCCACCAAATTTGCAACATAGGCTTTTTGAGGGCCCACCTCATGAACACGGGTACTGTTGTTTTGTTAATCCGTCCCAAAAGGTGATTCTGTGCAGTGACCACAAAATCACCTTTCAGGGCCAGATAACGCTATGACAGTGACACAATTCATGAGGAGGGGTCCCAAAAACCCAATGTTGAAAATTTGGTGCCAAAAGTCCAAAAAATGCCTGAGATATGCATCAAAGTTTAAAAAACCCTATCTATGCCATTATACAGCTTACCAGCATTTCCTCAGTTTGCGGTCAGCTTTGAAGAGTGCAGATGTGTTCCTGGTCCACTGAAGATTGTTGCACCATGCTCTGAGGTAAGTATGGGGTGAGGGGGGTGTGGGAAGGCAGGGTGCACAGAGGGTGGGTGCGGGTTGTAGGAGGGGACAGGGAGACACCGAGGGACCTTTTTTTCTTTACAGGTTAAACAGGGGAAAAAACATCACTGGATGGTTTCCTTTTTTTACAGGGCTATTTGGCATGCTGGGGTGGGCTCCCACCATGCCAACACAGAGTTTCTTTTTTGGGGGGCAGCTCTAGCTGATGGGGGATTGGACACCCCATCAACACAAAAGGGGTGCATAACAGCTGAGGGGGATTGTGCACCCCCTTGACACACCTGCACTGGGTGTTTGAGGGGGAATTATGCCAACAGGGAGTGGGATCCCTCATCGGCAAATGAAACATTGGGGGAGAACATGATGCCAACAGGAAGTGGGCTCCCTCTTCAGCAAAAAGAATGCATGCTAACGGGCATTGGAGCCCCATTGGCATACAAACACTGTGGGGGGCACATGCTGCTGAGGGGGATTGGGCATCCCCTTGACATAGGGGTGCTCATTCATATTGTTTGTGAACACGGTGGCAAGCCGCCGCCATGTTCACAAACAATGTCAGAGGAACAAGGTTCCGCACAGCAGTGATGGGTCACTCCCTCATTGCAGCAAATGGCTTACGCTGCAATGACGAGGCAGCCCCTGATTGCAGCGGCTAATTTTTTACAAGGTTGTGGCACGCTGGCTGAACTAGTGTCAGCAGCAGCATGCCGTGGCCTTGGGGAAAGCAGGTCAAGCCTTTAAAGGCTGTGGGGGCACTGGCCACAACAGTGCCATGCCTCCACAACCTGCTTCTGGCAAGCTGCCGCACTATGTTTCTTGTGCATGTGCACAATCAACATAAAAAGGTGTAGCACCCTATGCAAGGTTGAACTACACTCGAGGTTCAAAACATACAAAAACCTCGGAGTCATTGAAACTTGTGATATAGGACAGGGCAATAAAGGGAATTTGAAGGGATAAAATAACAAAGAAAGCAGGCAAGACAAGATGATGGGAGTGGTGCAGTGTGGTGTAGTGTAGTGGCTGTGGGGCAGAATTCTTCGAGAAGACTCTCTGGAGGCTGTGTTGCTGCTTTATCTGAGTGCAACTCTCTGGGCTGTGGGTGGAGGTTGCCAGACTCAACGATGAGTTGGCTTGGGTTCAGAGGACCTTCTCCCCCACCCACCTAGTGCACTGCTGCTACCAAAGAGGTTGCCCAGAAGGAGGAGCAGCTGGGCAACAGTGGGTTCGAGGTGGGTTAGGGTGGTGGGAAAAGTTAACAAAAGGTTCAACACTTTTTTAAAAATTTTATTTTATTGAAATCTAGGATTACAAATACCTTTGAGCAGGAACTGCTCATTTACAAAGGTTCCACATCTAAGGAATGGGGGGTATACATACAAAGGTCAACATAGAAACTACATAGTTACACAATAAAAAGAAGTAAGAGACTGAGGCTTAGGAAATCCCAGTAACTAAAAATGAGCCAAATAATAGGTAGCATGACATACCAGCCAAGGGCAATCTTGGAAATAAGCACTGCAGGTAAGAGGGAAGAGGGTATGTAGGCAGGAAGGCCATAGTCGGAGGGTAGAGGGTGAGGGTAAGAGCTCTAAAGGGGAGGAAGGGGAGGTATAAAAGTCAGGAAATGCCTGGGGGGGAGGAAAAGGAGAGGGGGCAAGGGGGTAGGCAGGTAGAAGGGGGCAAGTTGGGGAGAGGTAGCTGTCAAGACTGAAGTGGAGGGCAGTGAGTGGTGGGCTCTTGATTAGGCGAGGCAGCCACAATGACTAGTTGAAATGAAATGAAATGAAGTCGGAGTTGTCTCTTAAAAGGACCAAGAGCAGCAGCAGTAAGAGTTTCTTTGTTGAGAGTGTTGTACCACTGTGGTACTCTATGGGCAAAGGCCCTCTGGTCCATGGTAGTCTGGCATCTGGGGACAAGGAAGTTTAGTTGTTGTGAACTTCTAGTTCGCTGGGTGTTGTGGTGGTCAATGAGGGACTTTTTAATGCCTGGGGGCATGATCCCGAGGAGGACTTTTTTGGCTAAGAGACAGGTTTGATACTGTATCCGGCTGATGAGAGGAAGCCATCCTGCCCAAGTGTACAGGTCACAAGTGCGTGTAAGTCAGTCAGCCCCAGTTAGCAGCCTGCATGCTTTGTTGAGTTCAACTGTAATTCTGCGGAGGGCAGAGGTGGAGGCAGAGCCATAAATTGCTAGCCCGTAATCAATGATGGAGGTGATAGAGCTGTTGATAGCCAACCGGAGAGTGTCAGGAGTCATGCAGTGTTTGTGCCTGTAGAGCAGCCCAATATGGATGTTGGTGGCTTTGACGACAGAATCTATGTGCCAATTGGTAGGAGATTGAGCTGTCCAATGTGATACCTAGGTGTTTAAAATCAGGAATGTGTTCAAGTAAGGTCCCTGTTTGGTTTAGGATGGTGAGGTCATGGGATTTGTACTTGCTCCTGGCGTTGTAGAAGATTATAACCTTTGTTTTGCTGCAGTTCATGACCAGTTTGTGTGCCTTGAACCATTCTTTGATGTGCATGAATTCAAGCTGTAATTGTTTCTTGAGGAGTTCTGTGTTTTGGTGGTTGGTGAACGTGACTGCATCGTCGGCGTAGAGCAGTAATTTCTGGTGGCAGACACTGGGAAGGTCATGGAGGAAGAGGATGAAGAGTAGTGGACCAAGGATGGACCCCAGTGGGACCCCGGAAAGGACTGGTTTTTCTTCTTAGGTGACACCAGCAATCCTAAACTGCTGGACCGTCTCCCCAAGGTAGCTTGAAAACCAGAGCAGCGCTTCATTGGAGAACCCAATGTTTGATAATTGCTTGAGTAGGAGTGGGTGGTTCAGAGTATCAAAGGCTTTCGTAAGGTCGATGAATACGGCCCCTACACAGTTTTCTTGATTGAGCGTGGTATGGATGAAGCTCATGAATTCTAATAGTGCAGTGGTGGTACTGTGCCCTTTTTGGAAACAATGTTACTCAGGACACTGGATGTCATATTTTTCCAGGCACTTGACTATTTGTTCTGAGCAATGCGCTCCAGTGCTTTAGACAATGGAGGGAGGATGGAGATAGGTCTGTAGTTGGAGTGCAGTGATTTGTCTCCACTTTTGTGTACCGGTGTGATGGTCGCCTGTTTCCAGTGAGATGAGAACTGGGACATCCTTAGTGATAGGTTGAGGACCTTTGTCAGGGGTTCAAGGACTTCTTCAAGAACAAGTGCTAACAACTTCAGGTCAAAGGAGTCACTGCTGTAGCTCATGCATCGGCCTTCCAATATAGGTTCTGGCTTCGTGCACTGGGATCTCCTTGAAGTAGAATTGTGGGGCAGGGTGTAGGAGATGAGTAGTTGTAGGAGGGTTACTACCAGAGGGAGTATCAAAGAAATTAGAAGGGAGGACACTATCCAAGTTGGAGAACGCATTGTTAACGGTGTTGGCAATTGTGTACAGGTCAGATATTGGTGTTCCATTTATGCTGAGCATGATGAGTGGTGACTTAGAGTCCTTTCCTGTAAGGTCTTTCAAGTTGCTCCAAAAATTTTTTCCATCACCCCAAGAGTTGGAGAGAGCTTCCTTGAAGCATTTGCTTTTGGCGCTCGTAACTGCCCACGTGCACTCATTTCTGGCAGCTTTATATTTATTAATATCCCCAGGTTTGGATATTGCATGGGCACAGTGCCAGAGATGATCCCTATGTTTGAGTAAAGTGATTAGATCAGGGGTTATCTAAGAGTTAGCTCTGCCCCTGACTTTCTGCTTTTTGAGAGGTGCAAAGATATTGCAGGCCGCAGTGAAGTGACTGATGAAAACATCTAAGGCTTGGTTTACATCAATGGCAGAGTCGATTGATGTCCAGTCCAGGTGGCTTAGGTGTGTCTTTAGTAGCTCAAGGTACCCCTGCTTTAACACTCTGGTGTGGATTATTTTAGAAGGGGGCTTAATGAATTTGTTTGTCCAGGTACATGTGACCGGTGAGTGGTCACTGATCCCGTCAGGGAGCACTGAGACTTTTGAGATTCATTCAGGGTGATTAGTAAGGATCCAGTCCAGAAGTGTGTGCTACCCTGTCCTATAGTTGCATCTGGTGGGGGTGGTAACAAGCTGGGTGAGGTTCTGTGACGTGACAGCATTCTTGTAGTTTCTGGCCTCCAGCGATAGCCAATTTATGTTGAAGTCACCTAGTACTATGAGTTCAGAGTTATGGTGTAATCCCTGTAGGCTTTCCAATATGCTTATAAATCCATTGGGCTGATCTTTAGGGGGTAGGTACACAGAGGTAATGGTGAGCCCCATGTTATGCGCCCCAAGTAGAACTTTAATAGTGAGAACCTGCGAGGGTGGTTTAGGGTTTGAGAATGGGAAGACTTGACCCAGATAGGAATTCCTCAAGTAGATGGCACAGCCCCCACCTCATTTGGAAACCCTGTCCTGCCTGAATATAGAGTATACAGGGATGATGACTGCAGTGTCTGGCATCTTGGGGTTAAGCCATGTTTCGACAACAGAGAGTACATCAGGGCTATGTTGCTGGACCCAGGTTTGCAAGATGTCAAGCTTGTTAAGGAGGCTGCAGACATTGATTGAGGCTAATGTGAGGGACCACTCCCACCTTTTTGTGGCATGGGGTGCTAGACCGGTAGGCCCGGGTTAGGATGAACATTACCAGATATCAGAAGTAGCATAAGTAGTATCCTAAGAAGGTACGCTTTAATCATTTTGCAGACTAGTTTTGTTGTAGGGCATCTAGTCCTCTTGGCCTTGCTGGTCTGTGTTTGCCCTGTGATATTGCAGAGCACAATATATAACATCATGTTCTCAGAGGTGCCACGTGATTGATGAAAAGTAATCAAATCCACAGGAAATGGTGAACTATCGGGGTCCAGAAAACTGTTATTGTAGCTCAAAGACCCAGAATGTGATAAATTCCTGAAAGGGTTAAATTCCTGAATGTGATGAACATTGATCTGGGGCATATGCAGGATGTAAAAATCCTTTGTTAGTATCTTCTCTTTGTTCTCCAAAATGGTTGCTAATAGACCTCAAAGACAAGTACACATCCTTTAAGAACAAGTCAGACAGAAATGTGGATTCAGTGCAGCACTCCACAACTCAGTGCTTGTATAACAGATTTACTGACCTTACTTTTGGCTTTGATGGCTTCCAAAAAAGTTGATTTATGATGAGAATGCCAATACCTGGTGGTGATGTTTTGCAGTTTCTTAGTCCAGGA